>CM056993.1:348457383-351087383 GCA_029891345.1 Dryococelus australis
TTTGGAGCCAGTAGTAGGATAATGTAGGTTTGGGGACAAGGGCTAGGGGCTGCGGATCTGTTGATCGGCCGCCATCTTGGATTTATGCCTTTTTGTGATGCCCATGATATTGAACTGTCGGCCACCGTATTTCTGGTCGCAATATTGTTTCCATTAGCCTTCTTTTTTTTTTTTCGTCCGCCATCTCGCTTCCTTCCTTTTTTCTCTCAAAATGTCCTATTTTCCCTTTAAAATGAACAGTTTCCCCATGAGTTTCTCGTTTTCCACTCGAAATATCTAGAATTTACAGTCTATAGTAGTAGAAGTTTCTCAAAAATTACTTTTTCGTTTTCCCGCTACTACAACTACATGTCCGCCACATCGACAGCTCCAAAAACAGTTATGATGTTGAGTTGCTACATTAATAGCCTCTTTGAGCCTTAATGAGTATTACTTCTCAATTTACCTCAGTGACTCCATTTAGGGCCTGAGGAGTCAGGAATCATCTTGATTTTGATGGGCTATAAAATTTTAAAAATTAATTTATATATATGTAAAAAATATTTATATTTAACTTATAAATTTTACAGATATAAATGCATCAAGTGACATGTATGTGGATTCGTATTTTCAAGGAAAATTAGGTATGATGTCACAACCATTGCTTTGGTAAAGCATAATTCTATAAAAGAAAAATTATGAACTTCATTTAATATATTTTTAACTTTCACAAATCAGTGTATCGAGTGAAATGTCCATAGCTTCGTATTTTTTAGATATAAGAATATGCCAACAGAAAATATGATTATGTGACTATGACCAATGTCATATTGAATTTTATAAACACATAAATTTTATTAACAAATATATCAAGTGTTATATATATCCGGACTTACGTTTTAAAGACGAATGCAAAAGTTACACTACGAATTTTATTAATCGCACATTTTAGACACCATATTTAATTTAGTAAGCATAGAAGATAATTTTTATTTTCGAATTAATTATGTAACCAGTCCGAATCTCAAGTACAACACAGTGGTTGCCTTACCACATGACATATTTTAAGTGCAGTATGTCTATATCTGACCTCCATGAACTTATAAGCATAGTTGCCCATAATTTCCGAATCGTTTAAGTTATAGTCTCCAAATTCAGACTGTAGGTACTGCTCCTAGCACTGTTCGATGTGATATGGTTCATTATGCATTAAGCTCTCTTATAAGCATAGTTCGCTGCTATTTACAAACTGTTAAGGATACAGCTGCCAGATTCATATCATAGCCATCACCTCCAATGATGAAAAGGACCACACGGAAATTATGGCTTAAGCCATTTTATAAGAATAGTTAGTAATATTAGAATTCAATGGATTACTGCGAACTACTATGGCATCCATATAATGGCAATGGGAAATAACATACCGTAAGAACTTCTCAAGAAAGAAGAGGTTTGGATTTAGATCCAACGTTTGGCAGAAAGAAGGGGCTTGGAAATGGATGTAAGAATGATAATGACAGAATAGGCTGTTCACTGGATTCAAAACGTTTGCCACCAGGTGCATCAAAATACTGGAAAGCTATGATAAATGGTGAAAAGAGTATACTTTCGGAAACCTATAATATAATATGTAAAGATTTTTGTAATATAGAAGTATTATGATAAGTATGAGGAGTAGGTTTTAGCAAGAGAACCAGTATAACGCAGAATAAAAAGGCACAGAATAAATAAGAGAGAGAGAGAAAGAAGAGGAGAAAAGATTATTAGTGATCAGTTGCAATGCAGGAGGATAGAGAGCATGACAGCCTACAGGCTGTAAAGTGGTTGAGTTTAATGCATTATGTACTAAGATAATTCATCTCATACTAAGGAAAAGCAAACATAATGGAAATAACGTATTGTATTCATGCACTATCCGTGTTGTGTATAACACAAGTGATAGCCACCTTGAATGTAGTGACGCCTTCCCCTCTGCAGGCATTATATATTTTCTTTAATAAATTTACAGACGAATAATAAAAATGTAGTGTTTAAGGAATTAACACGATGTTGCTTTTCTCATTAATACTGGCATGGAGACTCATAACTCGTTTTTGAATAGCCAATTATGCTGTTGCATGGAAAAAAAGTTATGAAAACCAAGGGTGACATTTCCAATTACTTACAAGAACTTAGTGTATAGCATCGACAGGGTTTATATTGGTTGAAAGCTTTGTTCATTTAACAAAATGCAGATTTCATATATTCCTTATTTATATACTCCGTACAACATTTACAATAAATTAATGGTACACCTGCAAATTCGAAGATTACTTCACTCTTAGGCATAATTTAAAAAAAAAACCCTCTGTATAGTACGAAATAAAGTTATTTCTCGATTTTCGTTCTCAGTAACATTACATTGAAAAAACATGAGACCGATCCATGAGGAAGTACGATTACTCACTGTTATAAGAATCTTTTTTGTCTTCTTTCATTTGATGAAGATAAAAATATATAAGATCAGCTGTGCTTTTCTCGTCAACGTTTTCTTCGTAACCCTTGATTATGCCCTAAAACAAAAAAAAATCGGCATAAAATTCACGGAAACTTTATTTCGGGATGTGAACATATTTATTCACTGTCAAACGTTAAGTTTAAAAAATAAATATACCTGAATACTTTTTGTGCTTATGTTGCGACCATTTTAATAATGTTATTGCGCCGAGATTCCCGCTGCTGAAGACGATGTGCTCTCATGCCTCAAGGGCGCTCCGCGTCTCATGGTAGTCAACTAATAGTCAATTTCAGCCCTGAGGTAGGCTGCACTCGAACCATCACCAATTAGGTTCCTTCGCAACAAGGACAAGCTACTAAAGCCATTTCATACAATCAAATATTGCTTCGAATCACCGTTATTTTTATTAAATTAAATATATGGCATCAAGGGGCTGTTAATGATTGCATTTCAAGTTATTGAATGTCTCAACTACTTTAAAAAATATCGTTTTGTACACGTTATATATTTTATTGCATTCAGTTTTTTAACCAGATACTAGACTTACTACAGCGTTATTAATGGGACGTATACAGTGATTATTTATGTAGCAGTACACACATTTTAAAGTTATAAAGAGATGTCTTTAACTGCAGTTATTTTCATATATGATTGTTTGAGACATTTATGAAAAGACTTCAATTTAATATTTCGATTGTCAGCTAATAAGTTTAAGTGAACTACATACCAAATCATTTCTGAATTCAATCAATCAACCACAAATGATTAAATTTAATAAATAGCTGGTTTTGTGAAATGGCCTTTAGCGAGTACAGCCAAACTTGTGACTGATCTCTCGGCCCCATTTGAGTGTGCCCACCTAATTTTCAGTAAAGTTTCTTTAAAGATAAAATACCTTGTTGGGTACTTCGCAGAGTTTTTCAGTCAATGTCATTAGAAACATGTTACAAGCCCTACTTAGTCGTAGATGCTTATAACCTATATAACAATTTAAAACAATAAAACATAATTTAAATTAAGTTTACAGCATACTTGTTACACAGTAAACGGTTGTATATGTTTACAAACATTTTCTTGTAACACTGCAGGTTAAATACTATATCTTTACACCGTATTATTTTATTAAACATACGAAACTGAGTATGTATTTACATATTTGTAATTACCACGAAGTTTACAGTATTTCCTTGATAAAATATGCAGTTAGTTTTACACATTCCACATTATGGTGCGATAAAATGCGGTAGTGTTACAAAAATCGACTTGGTAACTAGTTTCCGAAGAAATGTTTGTAAAAATACAAACATTTTTTTACAGTGTAGAGATATTATTATACTGGTTTTATTGGCTGGGCCCCTCTCTAGTCCTATAAGGATGGTTTACTTTGACGGGGTCATGGTGGCTGAGCGGTTAGCCTACCCGCCTCCCACCACGGCGATCCGGGCTCAATCCCCGGCCAGATAACTCCGGATCCTCGCATGTGGGAATCATGCCGGACGATGCCGTTGGTCGGCGGGTCTTCTCAAGGATCTCCCCTCCATTCCGGTGCCGCTCCATACTCGCCTCAATCACCCTCATCGTTTCTCAAGATCACGATGTTGAGAGCCGATCAAATTTCTTCACGTCATTTACATTGACTTTTATAGTTTTTCAGAAGTGCCGCCTTATAGGATCATTTTGTACATTTATTGGCAAATTTCTCCTCTCAGAAACAAGGGAAACGGTGATCACTGTAAGGGAATGTATGTTCAGGGCCAGAAGGAGTGAACAACGCTCCATTGTCATCGGTCATGTCGTATGCTCGTAGCACTCAACGTGTTAAAAATGATTTTTTTTTAAACAATACATAAAAACTGTGTTAATATTATGATAATTCTCTCAAAACTATATCTAATGAATTTATTTTATTCTTAGTAAACATCTTTTTAACAGAAACATTTCAGTGACTGTCAATATAGTCACATTTACCTCAATTTCAAAGTTTTATGTTCGACACCAAAGTCAGTGCAGTTCAACTACCATTTAGGTATTCACATTTGTTTAAATATTTGGTACTAGCATTTTACTACAAGCTGTGATGTTATTCCCTGTGGCCTCATATAATTAGTTTTCTTGAAAGAAGCAGTTAGCCTGGAGGTTTCAAATATTGCACAACTCCCTTGTTGCGATCAAAATTGTGCGTGTGTGTGGCAGAACTTACTGAAACTTATAAATAATTCCATCGAATAGTTACACAGCTAGCGTCGGTGCGTGTCCTGTGAATTGAGGCCACATAGTGTACACTGTGGTGGGCGGAAATCTAAAGAGGCAGTGATCCCTCACAATTTTGGTTTAATAGTTTTTTGACACAACTCTTATTTTTTGAAAGATATACGTATCTTTGTTTTTTACTCGACAAAGTAAAGCTCGGTGATATTTCTTAAATGTTTACTCGATCACTGCTTACTGAGAAGAAATAAATGATTAATTGGGCTTTGTCTCGCATCATATTGCTCCCGCATTTTCTACATACACTATTCGTTGTATTCTGTACGCGGTGCAACGCCGACATTACATATATATATATTTTTTTCTCCAAAAAATGTTATTTACGAGAGCGAAAAATATTTATTTAAAATTGTAACATTACTCCTAATCAACCAAAACAAAAAATGATTATCAAAATTTTATTTCTGAGAAAAAAAAATCGCTTTTTACGTCTGAAAAACAGCTATTTCGATTATAAATAAAATTAATCCAAAAATGTAATTATTCTTTTCATAAGAATCGTTAGTTGAAACCTTTTTTATTGAAAGCTAGTTGGAAAATTTTTCCTTCGTGTAGTATTGTGGACATGATTGCGCAAATCGCAACTGTGTATAGCATATACAATATTTTTAGCAGCTGTGTTGAATCCTATTAACCCTTGCGATCACAGATAGATCTCCATACACATTTCGTCAAAAAAAATAGTTGCACCTTAAGAAAGTATCGGATTGCATTGTTACTCTGAAGGAAGGCAAAAATTAACGAAAAACAACAAATGACTGCAAATTAACTTTGGTATGAGAAATATTTATTGCGGTACGTATGTATACGTCTCAGAGTATTACATTGGTCCTCCATGTTTGCGTACTCATTAGTAGTAGGAAATAGGGGATTCGGGGACATAAGAGTAAGGAAACTGCTCCAGATCCAACCGCCGCTATCTTGGAATCCGTCATTTCCTGCCACCATCTTGGATTACATCATCACCGGCAGCCATCTTGGATTACGTCTTTCGGGACACCATCTTGGATTGTGTCATTTTCGGCCACCATCTTGGATAACATCAGTTCCGGCTGCTGTCTTGGATTTAATTTCTTAATGCTCTAAGATTCCACCTCAACATCAACCATCTTAGATTAAATTTCTTTGTGCTTTATTATTCCACCTCAGCATCCAAGATCTTGGATTACATTTCTTCATGCTCTATTATACCACCTTGGCATCCACCATCTTGGATTATATTTCATCATGCTCTATCATTCCACCTCGGCATACACCATCTTAGATTACATTTCTTCATGCTCTATCATTCTGTTCACGTGACCGCCATATTGGACTCCTCCCATCTATGCTAGACAACCATCCTGTCTGTAATCCTGTATCCAGCCACCATATTGTTTCCCACTGTATGCATCTACACACAATCACCTACCTACTGCTCTACCTACCCACACACCCACTGCTCTTCTTAACTTCCCACCTACCCAATGCCCTACCAACCTACCTACCCTCTTACCTAACCACCTTCCTGCCACTCCACACATGTACCCACCGCTCTTCTTACCTACCTATGTACCCTCTGCTCTACACACTTACCCACAAATCCATTGCTCTGCCCACCTACCTACCAAATTCTCTACCTGACTACCCACGCACTATTCTACCTAAATACACACTTCTTACCTACAGGCTTATCTACCATTATACCCACCTACCACTCTAACCACTTACTGCTCTACCCACCTACCCACAACTCCAACAACTAATCCCTCTACCAAACAACCTACCAATTGCTAGACCTATCCACCAACATACCTAATTCTCTACCTGTCTAACCACCAATCAACTAACCCAATTCCATACAAATGAATGTATCCACCTACCCACTAACCTACCCACTGTTCTACTTACCTATCCAAATACCACTCTAACCACCTACTGCTCTACCCACCTAACCAACACTCTACTAACCTACTTATAAAACAACTGATCTATCCACAAACACACTACCCTATCTACCACTCTATGCATGTATACACACCCACCCCCTACAACTCTACCTGTCTACACATCCACCCACCTACCTATCACTCTACCTACCTAACCATACCCCTTTCAACCTACCATCCTACTCATATTCCTAAAGCTCTACTAACCTACACACATACCTACTGCTCTATCCATCTAACCAACTGACTTCCATTATACCTAACCCCACACCTGCTGCTCTTCTTATCTTCCCACATACTTACCCACTTACACATTGCTCCACCCACCTACCCAACTACCTAACCACCTCCTGCTCTACACACCTACTCACCACTCCAAACAATGGTCTACACACATACCTATCACTCTTCATACTTACCTACATACCCACTGCTCTATGCACCTCCCTACCAACACAATGCTCTACCCACCTAACCACCTACTGCTCTAGCCACATACATAACTACCTATCCACCTTTGTATCAATTCAAATACTCACCTACCCACCACCTGTCCTACCAGCCACTCTCCACACGTAACATTTGTCTTAATTACTGACTTACTTATAGTTATATACACCCACCCACTAAACGTTCACCATCCTCTACAATTTCCCACCAAATGCTCTACTTACAGCTGTAACCACCTACCAAACATTTTACCCTCCTGCCCACTGATGTACCTACCACTCTAACCACATACTCACCTACCTACTGCTCTACCCATCTCACTACCCAAAACACTAGCCAATTCTCTAACCACCAACACATTCTTCTACCCACCTACCTGTCTACCAACAAACCTACCTACCCACTGATCTACCTACTGTCCCACCCAAAGTTCTAAACACCTACACAATCATCCACTGCTCTACCTACAATTTCACTCAAAACTCTACACATCTACCCACCATGCAACCCATCTACTCACCACTCCACTCATCTACTCACTGCTCTATCCGCCTACCTACCATGCTATTACCTACCCAACATTCTATCAACCTAACCACCTACATATTACTCCAGCCATCCACCTATCTATTGCTCCATTCACCCACTTACATGCCCACTCACTGCTCTACCTACCTACCCAACTAGCCACCACTTCCCTTATCTAAAAATCTACCCACATACTTACTGCTATATGCACTTACCTACCAACCACTCTACACACCTACCCATTGTTCCATACATCTACATACTGCTCAAACGACTGGCCCACTTCACAACCCAAAAGTCAACCCACATCATGACCCAAAAGTGTACCCACCTCACTATCCACCAACCCATTGCTCTTCTCCCCGCATTACCTACCCACCCACCTACACACCACTCTACCTTTATACCCACCACTCTACCTACCAATGTACACAATGCTCTACACGCCAAACTACCAATATACCGACCTATCAAATGCTTTACCTAACTACCCACTGCTCTACCCAGCTACCTACTGTTCTACTCACATACCCACTGCTTTACCTACCTACCCACTGCTCCATCCACCTACCCACTGCTCCATCCACCTACCCACT
The DNA here is from genome assembly GCA_029891345.1 of Dryococelus australis. Taxonomy (NCBI): domain Eukaryota; kingdom Metazoa; phylum Arthropoda; class Insecta; order Phasmatodea; family Phasmatidae; genus Dryococelus; species Dryococelus australis. Next base: position 348,465,630 of record CM056993.1, read on the forward strand.
GCTCTACCCACCTGCACACTGCTCTGCCCACCTACCCACTGTTCCACTTATATAAATACCATGCAACATACAAACTGATCCATCAACCAAAATCACCAACCCACATACTGCTCCATTCTCCTACCTATCCACCTACCTATTAAAACACCCACCTACCTATCCACCTACCCACCCGTCTACCCACCTACCTACATGTCCATCTACCTATCTACCCACCCACCTACCCACCTACCTATCTGCCCATCTTCTTACCTACCCACCCACCTATCTACCCAACTACCTACCTACCCACCCACTGTTCTACCCATTTAAATGCCGCTCAACATACAAAATTCTCTAGCCACCAAAACCACCATCCCACCTACTGCCCCATTCGCGCTCCTACCTAACTACCCATGTACCCACCTACCCACCCACCTACCTACCTGTCTATTTACCTCCTATGCACCCACTTACCTACCCACCTACCTACCCACTGTTCCAACTATACACCCAAATACCCGCCTACACAAGTACCTACCATTCAACCAACCTACCTACCACTCTATTTACCTAACCACTGCTCTAACCTCATAACCTCTGCTTTATTTACCTACAGACCTACCAGCCCACTGCTCTACCCACCTACCCACTGCCCCACACACCTACCCACTGCTCCATCCACCTACCTTGTTCTGTACCCACCTACACACTGTTCTACATATTTAAATGCCACTCAACCTACAAACTGCTCCACCCACCAAACCACCTACTGCTTCATTCACCTCTACCGAGAGGGTCGTCTACCGGGAACCAGCAAGTGATGACATAAATACTTCCTGCTACATCGATGGGTACCGTTTCCGCAGCCGATTATGACGCCACAGTTAATGCTAAAGACAGAATGAGCACAGTACAGCCGGTTTGTGCAAAACGAACACATGCAAGGCAAGATGTTCGCATGAAGTCGACAAAATTCAAAATAAATGACTATCAGCTCTAAATAGTGATGAACATACAACTCCTGCTACAAATAAAAGCAAATTTAATATTGAGGATGAAGCAGGAATTAAAGACGATCATGAAGACAGCATCGATTATGACTATGGCGACAGTAATAATGATGATTCTCTCGACAGTCCCACACATTTCCCCAGCTACGTTCCTTCGACAAGTGGTGTGAAGAAGGCGGAAGACGTCGAGAATACTGACTACATGTATACCGAAGATCCGAATAAACTTGTAGACAGACTCAGAATTTTGATCGCTAAGCAAAGAGGTGGGAATGACTCGAGCATGAAAGAGGTGGTTTCGATTGTTAGAGAACTTAATAACTGGGGGTTATATCATATGATCAGATGAACTGCTTTCTTTTGAAGTTGTAATGATAAAATAATAATAAATTACTATAAAATAATAGGTTCTTCTTAATTTTTGTGAGTGGTATTTAAGATTTTAATATATGTATAATAAATCGCGTATGAAGGTTTACCGCTGATTGGGGGGAAAAAAAACTTTTTTTATCGGATAAAAATTACAGGTTTTATGCCTATAATTATAAATGCAGACAGCTCGCTTGGCAGTGAAATCGAGGAATTAACGTAGTTGCCAGTAACATAATATGCTTGCCGACTTTTTCGATTTTTCACGAGTTATTTGTTTTCAAGGTCATTAAAGGCCATGAGGTCAATGGTTGGTCTGGCGACCCAAGGTTCGTCAGTTCGATCCAGCCCTCTTCCCGATAATATTTTGAGTTCTAAAAAATGCATCTTTTTAGCGACCAACTTGAGAATTAAACAAGATGGCTGCAGTGACACTAGCACTCCTTGTAGCAGATGGCAGAACCTATGGTTGACGGGGTCCTAGAAAACAAGATGGGTAGAGAAGTAGGTTCGTAGGTGGGTAGAGCAGTGGGTCGGTGGGTAGGTAGAAATAGCATTGGGTATGTAGGTATGTAAGTAGAATGGAGGGACATGGGTAGAGCATTAATTAGTGGTGAGTAGGTGTATAGAGCAGTAGGTGGTGAGGTAGTTCGGTACGTGAGCGGAGAAATGTGTAGGTGGGTTGGTAGGTGGGTAGAGCAGTAGGTAGGTGGGAAGGAAAGTAGAGCTGAGGAAACATGGTTCTATAGGTGACTAGGTAGGTGGGTGGTTAGTCAGGTAGAGCAGTAGGTAGGTAGAGCAAAAGGTTGTTAGGAGGGAATAAGAGGGGGTAGAGCAGTGGGTAGGTGGGGAGGAAAGAAGAGCTGTTGAAATGTGGTTAGGTAGGTGGAGTGAAATGTAGGTGGGTATGTAGACAAGTAGAACAGTAGGTAGGTAGAGCAATATGTTGTTAGGAGGGAGATATGGTGGTCGAGTGGTGAATAGGTGGGTAGAGCAGTATGTAGGTTGGTAAGTGGGTCTAGCATTAGGTACATGGTTGAAGTTGTAGGTGGTTGGGTAGAGCGATGGGTTGGTGAGTAGTGTGCTAGGTTGGTGTGTGGGTAGATCAGTAGGTAGTTTGGTTGAGTGGAATGTCGGTGGGTAGGTCGTTAGGTAAGTAAAGTAGTGGGTAGTTGTGTGTGTAGGTAGAACAGAGGGTAGGTGGGTGGGTAAGTAGGGAGTGGGTAGGTAGGTGGGTGGGTAGGTGGATGGGCAGGTAGGTAGGCGATTAGGTAAATCGAGTGGTGAGTAGATGGGCGAAGTGGTGAGTAGATGGGCGGAGTGGTGAGTAGATGGGCAGAGTGGTGGGCAGATGGATTGAGTGGTTGATAAATGGGTGGGTAGGTGGGTAGATAGGTGAACGGAGCAATAGTTGGGTTGGTGGTTTGGTGGGTGCAGTTTGTAGGCTGAGCATCGTTTAAATAGCTATAGCAGTGGGTATGTGGATATGTGGGTCTAGCAGTAGGTAGGTGGTTAGAGTTGTAGGTAGGTGGGTAGAGCAGTGGGTAGAGCAATGGGTCTGTGAGTAGAGTGCTGGGATGATGGGTGGGTAGAACAGTAGGTAGGTTGATAGAGTGAAAGATCGATGTGTAGGTCGGTAGGTAAGTAAAGCCATGGGTATTTCGGTGTGTAAGTATAACCGTAGGTAGATGTGCTAGTAGGTAGGTAGGTGGGTGTTTAGATATATAGGTGGGTAGGTACGTGAATTGAGCAGTAGATGGCTTGGTGGGTGGAGCAGTTTGTAGGTTGATGCGGCGTTTAAATAGGTAGAATAGTGTGCAGGTGGGTATACTGGTGGGTAGGTGGGTGGAGCAGTGTGTAGGGGGGTGGAGCAGAGTGTAGGTGAGTAGAGTAGTGGGTAGGTGGGTAGAGCAGTGTGTTGTTAGGTCGGTAGGTAAGTAAATCAGTGGTTAGGTGGTTAAAGCAGTGGGTAGGTAAGTACAGTGGTAGATAGGTGGATAGAATCGTAGGTAGTCGTGGAGGCAGGTAGTTGGGTATATAGGTGGAAAATTGGGTTGGGTAGGTAGGTGGGTAGGTAGGTGTGTGGGTAGGTAGGTGGTCGGGTAGGTAGGTAAATGGACAGCTAGTTAGGGGAGTTGGTAGGTGGGTGGGAAATTAGGTAGATGGAAATGTAGGTGGGTGGGTGGGTTGGTAGGTAGATTGACAGGTAGGTAGTTGGGCGGGTAGATGGGTAGGTAAGTAGATGGACAGGTAGGTAGGTGGGTGTGTATATGGGTGGGAGGGTAAGTAGTTAGGTGGGTGTTTAGGTAGGTAGGTGGGTAGGTAAGTGAATGGAGCAGTAGGCAGGTTGGTGGTTTTGGTGGGTAGAGAAGTTTGTAGGTTGAGCAGCATTTAAATAGGTAGAACAGTGGGTTGGTAATTGGGTAGGTAGGTGGGAAGGTAGGTGGGTAGATAGGTAGATATACAGATAGGTAGGTAGGTGGTTAGATGGGTATGTAGGTAGATGGTCAGGTAGCTAGATGGGTAGATGGGTAGGTAGTTAAGTGGGTGTTTAGATAGGTAGGTGGTCAGGCAGGAGAATGGAGCAGTAGAAGTGTTGGATGGTTTTGGTGGGTGGAGCATTTTGTAGGTTAAGTGGGGTTTAAATAGGCAGAACAGTGGGTAGGTGGGTAGAGCAGTGTGCAGGTGGGAAGATCAGTGGGTAGTTGGGTGGAGCAGTGGATAAGTGGGTGGAGCAGTGGGTAGGTGGGTAGAGCAGAGGATAGGTCACATTTGGTAGGTCGGTAAAGTGTTGGGTTGGTGTGTAGAGTATTGTGTACATTGGTGGGTAGAGTGGCGGGTATAACAGTAGAGTGCTGTGTAGGTGGGTGGGTTTAATTAATGCGGTTGGTAGGTGGGTAGTTAGTTTAAGCAGTGGTTCTGTATGTAGTGTTGTGGGTAGGTGGATATGGTGCGGTGTAGAGGTTAAAGTAGTGAAGTGGGTAGGTGGGTAGGTAATTAGAGTGGTGGGTAGGTGGGTAGAGATGTAAGTTGTTAGAGCAGTAGGTGGGTAGAATGGTAGTTAAGTCGGTAGGTAAGAAGAATTGTTTTTTTGGTAGTTTGGTAAAGTAGTATGTGGGTAGTTGTGTAGTGCCATAGGTGGGCAGTAGTAGGTTGGTAGGTGATTAGAGCAGTGGCTATGTAAGTCAATAGAGTAATGGTTATGTGGGTAGAGATGTGTGTAGGTGTGTATAGTGGTGGGTAGTTGGGTAGAGTGTTGTGTATGTGGGTAGAGTGCTACCACTCTAGGTGTAGGTGGGTATAGTTGAAAGTAGTACAGTGGGTATGTAGGTAGGTAAGTAGAGTGGTGGATATGTGGGTAGAGCAATGGGTTGGTGGATAGTGAGGTGGGTAGCGTTTTGGGTAGTGATGTGGGTAAAGCAGTGGTAGGTGATAGTGAGAGTGGTAGGTAAGTCAGTGGTAAAGGTTGATGTGTAGGTGATTCGCTGTGTAAGGTGTGGTATTATAGAGGAGCGGTGTTAGTTGGGTAGAGTGTTCATAAGTAAGTCAGTAATTACACACTGTGTTGGGTATGGAAGCAAGGTAGACATGGTGTGGTAGGAAGTATTGAGTGTGAAGCGGGTGGTAGGTGGTGATATGAAGGTGGGTAGCGTTTGGGTAGTAGGTGGGTAAAGCATGTAGGTAGGTGGGTAGGTGGTTAGAGAGGAGGTGGGCATTGTAGGAAAGGTAGAGTTGTTGGTGGTTACTGGCTGGTAATGTTGGAGTTTGGTGGGGTTTTGGAGAGGGGTGGTTTAGAGTGGGTAGGTGGGATCTAGGAGTCATAATGCAATGTAGGGTGGAGGCAGCAGTAGATGGGGATAAGAAGTATTGCAGTTGGCGGTTGGTGGTCGGTTAGGTGGGTAGAGAGTAAGGTGGTTAGGTGGTAGCAGTTGGTGGGGAGGTGGTAGGAGTGGCAGTAGGTAAAATTGGTGTGGGTATATGGTAGGTCTTTTTAGAAAAGTAGGAGGGTGTGAGGAAAGGTGGTTGGATGGGTAGGTGCTGGTATAGGTAGGTGGTATATGGGTAAGAGCTGTGGGTAGTGGTTGTGGTGTAGGCAGTATGGAGTAATCATAAATGAGTGGTGGCCACGAATACAGGATGGGAGTGAAATGTATGGTTGGTTCGAGTATAGGTGAGAAGGTGGATCGATGAGTAATCGGATGGGTACACTTGGACACAAGAGGAATATAGGGAGAGTATGGGAGAACAAATTGAATCCAAGATGTTTGATATCGAGGTGGAATGATAGAGCATGATGAAATGGGATCCAATATGGTGGACATCAAGGTGGAATCATAGAGCATGAAGAAATTAAATCCAAGATAGCGATCGGAATTGATGTAATCCAAGATGGTGACCATAAATGACGTAATTCAAGATGGTGACAGTAAATAACGTAATCCCATATGGCGGCCGGAAATGACGTAATTCAAGATGGCGACGGACGGATCCGGCGCAGGACACGCCTCCTGACTCCTGTGTTCCCGAATTCTTTATTTCCTACTTCTGTCATTCTGTCATCCATCGTGGTATTAGGTAGTACAAGTCCATAATGATGTCCTGCGATGATCCAGCCCATGCAACTTGAATGTTCGGTTGCAGTTCCTGCAGATTTTGTAAGAGAGGAGGGGAGAGTCGCAATAGAGCTGCCAACGATATCTTACGCATTTTAAAATGGGGATAAGTCTGGCAATGTGGCTGGATGTAAAAGAGGAGCCATAGCTTCAAGGAACGCTCCTGAGACAGCAGCAGTTTTAAGATGAGTATTGTCCTGTTGGAATAGAGTACTGGCATGGGTGTTCACAAACGGCAGGGCCACTAGTTACAGGACCTCATGAAAGTACCTTTGGGGTGTCAAATTTCCCATGATTAAGACCATTGGTGATTGGAATTTGTACTAAATCGCACCACACACCAAGTCGTCTGTGTGTGTGTGTGAAGTGTGATAACGAACCACTCAATTTGGCGCTGCCCACGCCTCCACACATGCATGTGTTGGTCGTCACTGCCAAGACGAGAGCGGGACCCATCATTGAGTGTTACCCGCTGCCTTACTACACGGCTCCATAACAGTCGGTGACGACACCATTTCAATCTCTGGCAACAACGACGTGGTGTTAAGGGCAGTAGTCGGCAGCGGTCTGGGTGCATGTAGTCCTACATCGTGTAGCCATCAGTCGATGGTGCTGTTACTCACAGGATGCTGTAGTTTGGGCGTCACTACGCACTGAATGTCCGCAGTTGTGACGTTTGGGGCAGTCCGCACATGTCGGACACTCCGTCATTTCTCTGTGTGGTTCGTGACGGTCTCCCAGATCCTGCATGTTGTGTGTGCGTGCCTTCCTCTATCCACTGGTTCCAACAGTGTATTATGATAATATCCATTCGACCAGGATTATTATTATCTTCATTTGCAGGGAAGTAAAGGCTTTCGCCTTCTCTTACACTTAACCACGTACATCAATGTATAACCAACAACTGGGTTATCCATCCTAAAACACATAAACATACAATAACAATTAATTAAAAACTTATACTACAAACCATTTAAAATAAGTTGAAACGAAATTATGTTTTTCGCTTTGATAAATATTAAAACAGAAAGTATGACATTCAGTAGGGCAATATGTCCATCCCACTTCTCGCAGCCCCATGATACGACCACTGCTACCGACGTAACAGCAAGAGTCAGAGTGGAAAGCTTGCACAGTTGGATGAAATGACGCAGTCTGGTAGGCGCAGCGATAAGGTCTGCGTTTGTTGATTTCACTCGTGTGGCCGAATATGAAATGTGAATCATCTGCATACTTCACATTGTCAAATCTACCTATAGGCTGATCACGGTAAAATGAACACTTTTGACAGCCCTGCTTAAGATCTACTTTTATGCACGTAGTGCATTCTTCCACTTTATGTAAAATTAATATTGCTATGGATGTCTTCACTTTAGTCACGCGACGGTCAAGTGAAACTGTGAAATTATTAGAAAAGTAAATATTTTAAAAAATCTCCTTATTTTTACACTTCGATGCATAAAAAAAAACAGAAAGCGCTAGAAATAAGTTAAGTTATGAAAAATGGTTATGTAACACTTTTTATTCGACGTTAAGATACGGAACTACTTTTCATCCATCGTTACCAAATATACTGGGGCGCATGCCACTTAGTGTGCTCGTTAACTGATACGTAGGTACAGACAGTGACATTTTCTAAGGTTGATTTCAAAAGGGCTCACTTCATCGTGAACAGCCTTTAACACATTTAATTTCTACAGGTTGCTTGCAAGTGCGACTACTGTTTTAACGTGTGTACGTTTACTTGGTACTGTTCAGCTATCAATATAAAGCTTTGTCATATGTCGGTACCGACAGAATAGTGTTTGCATTCGATGTTGTTGGCAGCAGCTATTCGCGGGGTTGCAGAATACAGTCTCAACTACGAGCGAAGTCTCCCACTTCGTGAGGGACTTTCCTCGTGGAATGCTGTCTTCTGTTGCATATAGCGTTGATTATTAAAGCGACTTCCTGTGCAAAGTCCCTTATAACGAACACTTTGACTGAAACGTGTGACGGCTATCCCTGCACATAGAACCCAAGCTCATACCGGCGGAACCCTAAAATGAAGTTGGAAAAAGTGTTGGCCGTTTAGGACGGCTTACATTCGCTGCGTCAGGGAACGTTTGACGGACCACCTCGGGTCAGTCCACCTGGCGTGACTTCTGCTCGGCAAATGCTTGCTGTTGGCTGCTCTGCCGCCGGCGAAGCTTCGTACTACTCTGCCCCTCCCCTGTTTGTCGCCTTGACCACTTAACATCAACCAACAAGCCACGTACCTCCAGAGTGCACTTCCGGACAAAGACGAGCGAAGAATGATTTGCAATGTTCTAGATGACTCTTAATAAAATATATATGCTTGGTCTCCCAGGATCGGGGAGGCAGGGCTGTGATTTCATGTAGGCAGGAACTAATGTTCTTATACTATTAAAAATAAATAAAATGGCAGAGGGAGGGGGGGGGGGTGCTTTCTGCCATTTTACGTAAAGTATCATGTAATCAAATTAAAAATATAAATTGTGGGGAAGGAACATATTTTTATAGAGTTCGATTTTTGATAATAACCTTTATAGTGAGCGTGGGGGAAAAGCATTTTTTAAAATTAATTGAATCTATATAAAGAAAAGGAACTTATATTCAACCTTTTCACTGGAACCAACCCAAACCTATTTTTGACAACATTGGGATGCTCTCAGGCGTTTTCTGTTTAACATCTACATTACGGAAGCACCGAGACCAAGACTCGTCCTGTGTGTGTTGGCACACACCGTCACAAAGGATTGAGGTGGTGGTAGCCTTGCCATCTTGTGTTTATTTATATATCTTTATAACTTACTCCCAAGATTTAATATCAAAAGTCAAACCTTATTATTACATATAGAATTACTTTACATAATTCCTGGAACCACAATGGACTGGTTTCAGTCTGTATTTGCTCTTGTGAGACTGTAAAAGTATAATTAACGAGTTTTGGCCCTTTCACACGATCAATTTTTTCTTCAAATTATCTTAAATTTTTATTTAATTTATTTAATTTAATGCTATATGACACCATGAAAACGTTATAATGGCGGCCATTTTTCTTTCAATTTCTTGAATGTCTCGTTTCCCTTAAATATTTTCGTTTAGAACATGTTTTTTGTTTTCTTCAATCCAAAATTTCAATCATTGATCACAGCTTTTCTGATAATATTAATGGAAGTAAATTACATAATAGTGATAAAGTTGTGAGCACCTACATAAACGTGTTACAAAATTAGAACACATTCTTTTTAAAAAGAAAATGTTTAATAATATGACAAAACTTTGTTGTGGTTTAATCAGTTATTTTCGTGTCGTGCATGAGTTATAGATGATACTAAAAATTTATCTTGTTATTTTTTAATATGGTTTCACTAAAAAGATTGTGATACTTTTTATGTGGAGATTGGGAAGCTTAAGGCCACTTCACAACTTTAATTCAATTTATTGAACTAAAAATTGGGTTTGGCTGTGTTGGGGATACGGAAGTCTTGATATTTATTTCCCGTTCCCGGGATCGCTCCACTCGATCACATGGGGTTTTATGGGTATTGCTGGATTGCTTTTGAGATTCTCTTTCCAACCGTACACAATTTCTGATTTCGACTTGACTATTTGACGATTATAGACAGAAATTGTGTTAAGTTTTCATAATTTTCTGCATTAAACGCATACAATTTCACCATAAACTCGCAACACAAATGATTTTATACACGCAATCGATTGATCTTAACGATAACTATCGATTGAAACTGAAACGAGCGTCGTAGCTTCTATTAGTCAAAAGTTGTACTACGCGGAAGTTATGAGACGCGGCGAAACGCACTCAAATTGCGCTCCACCCCCCTGCTCCCACCCTCCCGCCACGCGTGATGTTTCGCAATTTGACCATCGAGTGGTATAGTTGAATTTTGAATGTAGATGATAGATTCGGAGCTGCAATGCCGAACTGTATCCCCCGATTTTATCATCGGATTTTCTGGATTGCCTCCCACTACGGCTGCAAATTTAAAGACGTATTCACGTCAAAAGTAAATTAATTTACCTTTCGATGAATTGCAACACTGTGGACATAACAGTGTGTACTTAAAAAAATATGTGAAACGATATGCCATATATCCTGACAGCTATTTTCCTAATATTTTATCTGAAAATGAGTCTACTGTGATACAATGCTACATGGAAGGCAAATCGCCATCTGCCACAGTGGGTGTGACTCACTTGGCAGTAGGCGCGGATCTTCTCCCTGACGACCTTGACCTTGGGATACTCGGTGAGCGCGGGCAGGTAGCGCAGCAGGAAGGGGAAGCTGTTGGCGACCCCGCCGGCGGAGTCGAGCGTCGAGGTCAAGCAGCGGACGACGGCCATGAGCTCGAGCATACGCGGGTCGAGGCGGTCGAAGCGCTGTCCTGCGATCAGCTGCAGGATGATGTTGACTCCGGAGGCGCTGATGAGCTCATGCACCGGCACGGCCCACTGCCAGCCGTCGCCCGCGAGTCGCCGGGCGTCCCTCATGAGCGCTCGCGCCTCCTCCGCGATGCAGTTCTCCATCGCGTGCCGGCCCATGCCCAGCTCGCGCAGGTGCCTCAGTGCGAACCGCCGGTGCTCCTGCCACAGCTCGCCCTCCGCGAAGATTATCCCTGCCAGCAAACAACACCACGCCACCTGCCGCTCTCAACAATGGAGTCTTGAGAGTCGATGAGGGTGAAGCGAGGTGAGCGTGAGGCAGCGCCGGAATGCAAGGGCGGGGAAACGGGAGATAGCCGAGGAAACTCGCCGACCAGCAGCCTCGTCCGACACGATTCCCACGTGCGAAAATTCGGAAGCGACCCCGTCGGGAATCGAACCCTCTTCGCATTGGTGGGTGGTCTAGCCACTGCGCCTACCGCAGCCTCAAAATTTGCTTCGAGTTAACAGCAGTGGCGAAACAATGTCTCCAACTTACGAGCGGGCGTGCCTTTAGCCACACCCAATGGCGGGGAGGCGGCACATCTTCAGGTGCCCTTCTTAAAACAGTTTTGCTTATCTTATTAATTAAACTTTGGTGTGATTAAAAAGTCAATGATCTGAGTGTTATACAGGATGAGTATAAAAGAATACCCCAAATTTGAAGGTCAATAATATCAAAACCAAACAACCTACATCCTTGGTTGACCAGTCAAATGAACCGTGGTACCGTGAAGTTTGTTTACCACATCGTCATAAATGTTCAATACGACAACAACGAGCGGCCAGAACGACATCTACGCGATACACAAACTCGTCCCACACTCTTGTCTGCATGTCTGGTGTTAGGCCTGGAACACACGGCAAGCTCCACGGGCCGGGCCCGGCGCGGGAAAAAGCTTGAACGGGCCCGTTCGAGGGTAGCGGACCGCCCGTCGGGTTCGCTACAGCTATGCGGGTCCGGCCCGCGACTGGCCCGGACACACACTTCAGCGGACCATTGTGTGCTGTAGACCTAACAACAATGACTCATATAGATATTGACTGAACTGTTTATTGCCAGCGTTCAAGAAAAAGCCCGAAATCTGGGACAAATCGAGTGAAGTTTAGAAAGATCGTAATAAAAGAATTGATGCGGGTAAGTATGTATATGTTCAGCTTAAGACAGATTTTGAATACCTTCCGGATGATGAGAAACAGACATTTGTAAGGTAAATATTTATCACAGTTCTTTGGTTGAGATAATTATTTGTAACATTACTGTCTCACTAACGTTATGTCTGTATAGATCGTATATTTTTTTCTTCATAATTTGTAGGTTACGATAGATAGTGTCTAGTTATCTGTCCTAACAAACCTCTGAAAATTCCCTATACTAAGATTGCCACAATGGAGTCTTCTATGTTAAGATTGAAATAAAATCCTAAATGTAGTTCTGGTACAGCACTAATATCAGTCGTTTTAAAAGCACTTCTTCACTAGAAAATGACTAATAGTAGTATTTGGTGCAATTTAATTATTTCTCCCTAAGAATAACATACTAAAACCATAAAAATGTATGTAGACTATTCACGGTAAAGTGAGCACTTTAGGAAGCCAGCTCATTTAGAATAACAGTAAATATATATTTTTTTATTCTAGCCTTAGAAGTTAACCTTCAAGTGCAGTGGAAAATACACACTGTGTTTTTTTACGTACATGGCCAAATTTATTTACAAAGGCGGGTTGGAAGGAAAAAGTAACTAGGGCCTCAAAAGTGCTCTCTTTACCACGAAGAGCCTATATAACACTCAACAATTGATAGAGGAAATTCTAATCTTTAATTTTCTATGTGAAAGTATCCAACTGTGCACATCTTTGCCGATGTAGAAAATAAATGAATTACTGTACGTGATAAATTTAATATAATTTGTATTTTTAGTTCAATTTAAAAAAAATGTAATACTGTAATATTATAGTATGTTCAATTTGAAAACGTATTATGTATAATATTTGCAATTAATTACAATTAATCGCAAAGGGAATGGCAAGCAGATCTACATTAATTCGAACCAATTTACACGATTTCCTGGTACAAAGAGGTGGAACCAATAAGATGCTTAAATATGAAATAGTTTAGCTGTAATAGTATTGAAGATGTAGTACAACTATTCACTTAAAATTATTATACGTTGACTGTTAATTTAACACAAATGCTTCCTTTAAATACAACTTAGTAGGTCTGCAGTGAAAACATTTTCACTTAAATGAATATGCTTTGACTGTTAGTTCCATTCATAATTAAATGAATATGCTTTGACTGTTAGTTCCATTCATAATTAAATGCATTGAAAAACATGTAAACATTATTACATAGGTAGCTGTTGTTTTCATTCTTGAAAACTATGAATAAATGGCTACGTATAACACATTTAAATTTACAACTGGCCAAAAATTGTTTTTCACTTCAAATTTATAACAGAGTTCCTTTTCTTTCTTCGTGTCGTAGCAAACCAATAATTATCAATTTACGCCTTTCTTCGCCCATGACTCTGCAGAAACTGCCTGAAATGTACTGGGCCCGTGACACCCATCAAAACAGTTTTGGGAAATTACCCGTCCACGGGTGCCCGTTGCCGGGCGCCGGGCGTTTTCCGGTGCCGTGTGTTCTCGGCCTAACGGTATGGATGGTGTCCGTAACTCTCGGTTTGAGGTGTGAGGGCGAAGCGAGTTCGCATTCGACACGTCAATGTGAAGGGGGCTGTCTGATATTTCCCTTGTGTGCTGATATATGGCACTGGAAGCGTCCGTCGTCTCACAGCGAGCATGTGTTGCGTGTTAGTCCGCATCGCGATGGCTCTACGGAACAACAGAAGGTGTTCTGTGTTATTCAGTTTGCTTATTGTGAAGCGATTACAACTATTCAACGTGAATTTCGTCGCAAATACGGACGACCTCCTCCTGATAGAGTATCGTACATTGGCTTCGTCAGTTCCGTGACACAGGATGCCTTTGCAAAGGCAAAAGTTCCTGGCGGCCGCGTGTGTCCGAAGAGAATGTGCAACGGATTCAGCAAGCGTTCGTTCGCAGTCCACGAAAATCAACTCGATAAGCTAGCCGGGAAATGCAAATCCCTCAATCGACAGTATGAACAGTTTTGCGAAAGTGATTGCTGTACAAACCATTCATATTACAGCTTGTACAGACTCTTACCGAAAGGGATAATAAACTGAGACGGGAATTCTGCGCGTTCGTTCTTGCCCAGAACGAGGTAGACGACGCCTTCATGTCTAAGCTGGTTTTTAGCGATGAAGCAACATTCCATACAAATTGTAAGGTAAACCGGCACAACGTGCAGATATGGGGTCAGGAGCGTCCACATGATACCACCGAACACGAGCGCACTTCCCCTAAAGCTTTCTTCAAACACACAGTTTTCGGCCCTTTCATTTTTTCACGAGCCCACTGTTACTGGAATTCCTTATTTGGACATGCTTACAGAGTAGTTGTTCCCTCAGTTAGAAGAAGCAGTGGGGAATTCATTTTCCAGCAGGATGGTCTGCCACTCCATTGGCACCTAGCTGTTCGCGGATACCTGAACGAGACGGTGCAGCAACGTTGGATTGTTCGAGGAGCAGCTGTTGACCAGGCTATTCGTCACTGACCCCCAAGAAGCCCCGTGCGATATTTTCTATGGCGGTACATAAAGGATCAAGTGTTTCGTCCACCATTGCCGGCTAACATTGACGACCTCAAAATGAGAATTATGGACGCCATCCAAACCATAACATTGGACGTGCTGACAAGAGTATGGAAAGAGTTTGAGTATCGCGTAGATGCCGTTCGGGCCGATCGTGGTTGTCACATTGAACATTTATGAAGATATGGTAAACAAATTTCACAATTCCGCGGTTCATTTGATTGGTCAACCAAGGTTGTAAGTTGTTTGGTTTTGATATTATAAACCTTAAAAGTCGGGGAATTCTTTTATACTCCCCAGTATAGTGAAAAGTCTACTACCACAGTCAAAAAGTTCGTGGACCGGTAACTTGAGTGAAGGTAGCCACGCATCGTGGTGATGGTCAGTAAGTTCTTGGACTGTTGCCCAGGTGTAAGCATCCGCAGAACATGGCGTAAACACAATATGCAAATCGTCCCTCAAAATAGTCACAATTTGCTGCTATGCATGTCTGCCAATGTTAGTGTAATTGGTGGAAACACTACTGACAGAGATTGGCAGGAAGACATTTTAACGCCTCTCTTGAACTGTGATTATCGCCGTGGCCGAATGAAATCCACACCTATGCAGTTGTCCTTTCAAGCAAGGAAAGAGAAAGAAATAACATGAAGTGAGATCAGGTAAGTATGAAGGATGTGGCAGCACTGTGACCTGCTGCCTTGTCAGTTTTTCGACAAGCACAGGGCAATTTGCAGGGGCATTGTTTACATAGTAACAGCCAGTTCATCCTATGCCATAACTCAGGATGCTTACTACGAATTGCATTGCGAAGATAACAAAGGATCTCTGCTTATCGGATCTTGTTTACAGTTGCTCCTTGTAGGATGAATTCCACATGAACAGTGTCCATTGAGTCAAGGAACAGTTCAAGCATCACCTTGCCTTTTAACCTGACTTGTCATGGCTTTTTCCATCGTGGTGATGATGGCGATTTCCAAGGTGGTTGACTGGCGCTTTAATTGCGGAGCATAGAGAAAACTCCATGTTTCATCCCCTGTTATGATCCGGTTGAGAAACACACCATAGTCATCAGCACTTCTGATCAGGTCGCCACAAATGGTTATGCAATCAAGATGCTTCAAGATGCGTGGCTCTCCATGCTGTGTAACACACGTGTTCAGGTTATCTAAAAGAATTTCGTGACACATTCCATGGCTGATTAAAACTTCTGCTGGGAGATCGTCTGCCGTTTGGTTGTGATTGACATTTACCAACGCTGCAAATTCTTGGGTATTACGATCAATTCAACTCGTTCGCTACCGACCAGTACACTCACCATCCTTCAAACTATCTATTCCCTGTGCAGAGAGTTAGTGCCTCTTACACACAACACTGTGGCTCATGGTGTCGTCGCCGTGCACGTTTCAATCATCTCAAACGTTTCGATGGCGAATTCGGCTAACTTTTTGGCAGAGCTTGACGTTTGCCTGTTACTCGACCTGAGAAATTCGCATGTTTCATAGCTCGAATTTATGTATCCTTCACAACTGATGCCGTCGTTCCACTTACCGTATGCACGCAACTGCCCGTGGGGCAACCATATGCTCGCCACAGCGACACTATGCGGCCAGTTCAAGAACTTTTTGGTGGTATACGACCAAAAAGCCAAGATGTATATAAGTATACCAAGTACATTATATACTAATTTATTAGTGATCGTATGCAATATATTAATGCATCTCAGTAAACAAATTAGTTTGGATACCCATTTACTCTTATTATCTAACACTTAACTAGATTTAGGATGGATTAATGTATACCCTGGTCCCTTAGTTGTTACGCCACTGCTGGACCGCACCAAGCTTCAAACATGAAACCTATATTTGCATGCTACATCACTTAACATATCTCTTGCTGTGAGTTCACAACTGCATATCACCCTGGGTTTCACTCGAACTGGCCCTGTCCCACCACAACCCCACATCTCCCGCATCCAGTCTTGCTTCTATCTGTTATACGTGTAACTCACTTGCGCAATTTTTTATGTAAAACAATTAATATAATATTATTTAAATAAAAAATAAGTTCACAAAAATTTCAAGACATTTACAAAAATTGTTAATTCCCAAATAATATTTATGTTTTAATTTTTGATCTGTGGAAATTGTTTAAGTATCAAAGAAGAAGAATTAATTAATATGCGATAAACATTATTTCAATTATTTCTCGAAACTTGAAATTTCCTGCTGAAAGCGAAACACACCATCGGGATAAAACTCCCGCAGTGAAGGAACCTCAGTTATGAACACTTACTGGACACATTTCGAATCATGTGTATATGAGTCTTGATCTCCGATTCTGCGTGTGCATTCGTCCCTACATGCAATAAATAATCGACTAGAGCTCGAGTACTCAAGACACGTCATCTGTTTTGTGTCAGATCTCCTAAAGAATTAATATATTTACTGGCTGTTACTTCCGAAGAAAATACACATTCGTAGGAAACGGTGTCCGACCAGTCACAGTGTACATCCTCTTCAAGAAATAAATGTCGGAAAACACTGTGTTGATAAGAGCATCTTCCATCCTTGTAGAATAATGCGTTTTTGATACCGCAGCCATCGGGCTCTTAAGAAAACATTTAGAGCGATCTGAAAAGATTGCTTTAGCTGCAAAGTGATGCTGAAATGAGTCAACTGCGCCACACCTGTTGTGAGAAAGCGGACCTGTTAGCAAATATGCACAGTATATCATTTAATACACTGGTGTGCAAAAATTAAGGACGAAGTGGGTAAGTTGACAATAGCGAAAGGAACAAGCAGGACCGACCGAGAAACCAATAACGAGATCGCATAGAGTCCGTATGGTTGGAAATGGTGTGACTAGTGTGATGAGGAGTTCGGGACCGCACACATCTTTACAGGCGAGGAGAGTTCAACGGCAGACTGCGGGTGAAATCGCAACACATGCAAACAGTACTGGACGCCCGATATTGAGTTTTACTGTGGCAAGGAGACTGCACAAATGTGGTTTGTTCGCTCAGTGACCAGTGCGGTGTGTGTTATTGACGTCTACCCATTGGAAACGACATTTTTTTCTGATATCGGGAACATAAGAAATGGGGAGCTCACGAATTGAGTCGAGTGCTCTTTACGAATTATTAGAAAGCCGATTTATCTTACTAGCAACTCTGAATGTATACCTATGGAGAGATCGGGGAACAAGCACCGACTCCTCCAACATCGAAAGGCACCTTTTCGTAGGTGGCAGTATTCTCGTTCGGGAGGCATAATACTTGGTGGTCTACATCTTCCAAGAAAATTCAGTCACTGGTAACTACTAAATTGTACCGATGTTCCCTTTGCTTACGTACATCTTTTCCGGGATGCTTAGGGAGTAGAATTATCATGAGAAGTCTGTCATAAGGGGATGGGGGATCAGAACATCGGAGCCGTTCATGCTGTCATTCCGGTCGGTGGGAGATCGTATTGGATTCAGATGACATTTGACCTTGACTCGCTATCTTAACCATGACGCTGTACCCATTTCCTGGGATGACCTTGAACATAAAGAGTAAAATAAATAAATAAAAATTATAAAATCCCAAATAATGAACAACAATTTTATAAAAATAGAAAAAAATATTTATAAAATGTTATATTAAAAAATTATTTTAAAAAAATTCTAAAAATTAAAAATTATTTTCAAGATTATTAAAAAATGTAAATGTAGGAGGTCTGGGGTTCAATGGCAGGTGGATCGACTAAGCTTCCGACACGACCGGCCCTAGCCAGGTCGAGCTGTGTCCATCTTGTCAACCATGTAAGATATTGATGACCTTTACCTTGAACCTGTACCTGTGACGTTGGATAACCTTGAAGACAAGCAATCCCCCCAAAAAAATTGCAAAATCTGAAAAAGAGGTTAAAAATTGAGAAAAATATTACATTGATGACTGCGAACACCATGTTGGATACCAGACATCATGACCCCACTGACCTTGAAAACAAACACTCGAGGAAAAAATTGTAAAAAATCTAATAAATTCATTAAAGTCGGCCAGCATACTACATTACTGACTACGAACCCCATTTGGATATAGGTGACCTTGACCTTGACCTGAGCCCATGACCTTGGATGGCCTTGAAATAAAAAATCCACAATTGTTTTAAAAATTAAAAACAACTATAACATGGCTAAACATTATTTTAAAATATATAAATTTTATTTGAAATATTTCATAATTAATTAAAATAAAAAATAAAAATTTCGAATGTTTTGGCTTAGATGGGATGCGACTGGAGCTTACAACAACCAAGTTATGACATTACCCAACCACCATATTAAATCCAAGTGACCTTAACATTGACCTTTGACCTTGACCCTACGTCCATAGCAGCTAAGAAAATAATGAGATTGGTTCTTCAAACATTCACACTTCTCATGACGCAGCATACTGCAATTTTCACTGAAGGCCTTGGCACAGTAACAGCATTGTTTCCCAAGTAATTTTTGAGCAGTCGTCGAAGGTATTCATGTAGTCATACATGACATACTCGATTTTACATCGTAAGTGGCTTTCATCGTATTAAGCATACATGAATTCATACACTTTACTCCTGCTGGCTGACTCTTGCAAAGTGACTCCTGTCGACTCACTCTTGCCGATTGACTCCTGCAGACTATCTCCTGCTGACTGACTCTTGCCGAGTTACTCCTGCCGCCAGACTGCTACAGGCGGACTTCTGCAAAGATGTTATTAATTTGCTGGTTCAATAACAACTAACCTAAGAGGCATGAATATATATATATATATATATATATTATATATATATATATATATATATATATGTGTGTGTGTGTGTGTGTGTGTGTGTGTAGATAATTCGTCGCATTCGTTGAATGTCCTATCAGGTATCAGTCATTTGTCATACGGCGCACGGCCGAGATGCTGTATTACAAGTTATTGGCCGACGAATTCTTTAGCTAAGCGAGCAAACGATGGATGACTCACCATACGTACCACTCACTCGCGAGCATGTTCACGATAGTCGATGTAGCACCATATGATCGGAACTCAAATCGACGACACAATCGCGACCATCTTCGATGTCCGGAAGCAACTCCCCCCTTTGCAAAAGAATTTCGAAAAACTTTTCACAAACCATTCAACCATTGTACGAACTTTCCCCTTCGAATCACTTCACGAAAAACATTGTGAATGATCCATCTGATTGGAGGAACATTTCAGGTACTGTTCTTTTAAGGAGCCCATCTTATTCTCCCAGCAGGCCTTCTGCCTTACATGATATATACATGTAATAGTATCAGTGGCGGTAATAGTATGTGGGTTTTCTCATCATGTTTCCATATTTTTTTTTTAGTTTAACATGTATGGCAGAAGGACTTCTGGGAGAATAAGACTAACTCCTTAAAAATCAGTACATAAAATGTTCCTCCAATCAGATGGATCATTCGCAGTGGTTTTTTGTAATGTATTCAATGAATACAATACATTGACTGCATATCAAAATGAATATGTTCATGCCTTATAGGTTAGTTATTGAACCAACAGATCAGTAAATTGTTGGCAAGAGCCAGTCTTCAGCAGTCTGTCTGCAGGACTCAGTCGGAAGGAGCCAGTCAGCAGGACTCAGTCGGCAGGAGTCAGTCTGCAAGAGTCAGTCTGCCGGAGTCAGTCTGCCAGAGTCAATCTCCTGGAGTCAGTCTGCAGGACTCAGTCGGTAGGAGTCAGTCGGCAGGAGTCAGTCTACAATAGTCCGTCTGTAACAGTCAGTTGGCAGGAGAAAATTGTACGAATTCATATATGCTTGAAAACGATGCAAGCCATTAACGATGCGAAGTCGAGTATGCCATGTATCACTACATACATATCTTCAAAGACTACTCAATAATTATGTAGAAAACCATGCTATTACTGTGCCAAGTCTTTCAGTAAAAGTTGCAATGCGCAGTGGCGTCAGAAGTGTGAATGTTTGAAGAACCCATCTCATGCTTTTCTTAGCTGCTATAAATGTTCCAGGCAGTTCTGTCGACGTGATAACTTAAATAAAAACATCAAGGCTGATACATGTAGTGTTTCTTCGCCCAATGAGAAATGGCATTTGATGACTTCGCTACCTCCTGTTAATACACTACATAAAATGTTTGCAGACGCCAAAGGGAACTCCCATTATGAAGCATTAAGAAAACGACCTCATGCAATTTATGCAAGGCGATAAAATGAAGGAACACATCAAGATCTATAAGGTTTCGCCTACTGGAAGCCAGAAAGCTATGTCACCAATAACACCTGTTACATCAATGGTTACTGTTTCCGCAGACGATTATGACGAGACACTTAATGCTAATGACAGAATGAGAGACTCACGAGGCATTATGACCATGATGAAGACCATGTGACTCCTACAAAGAAAATAAAACTTTATATTGACAATGAAACAGGAGTCGAAGACGATCATGAATACAGCATTGATGATAATGACTATGGCGTCAATGTTAATGAAGTATCTGATGAGAGGTATGAAGATTCTCACGAAGTTCACGCACATTTAACCGAGTTTCCTTCCACAAGTGGTGTGAAAAATGTGGAAGACGTCAAGAACTCTCGTTACATATTTTCCGAAGACTGAAATGAACTTGTTGATAGACTCAGATATTTAATTGACCTGCAAAGATGTGGGGATCTCTCAATCAATGGTGAGATATCTTCAATCATCAATGAACTGAATGATCGGGATTACATCAGATGAGACTGTTGGCTACCATCGATGATCTGCAAACATCTGTGAAATTTAAAGATCATATTATGTAAAAAATAACTAGAAAGATAGAATGTATATAATAAGAAAATAATCTAAATTTATATATACAGAATAATAAGTAGCATGTTTTAGTAGGATCTGGACACAGGAGTCGGGAGTCGGGGCTGCGGGGCCAACAACCGCCATCTTGGATTACGTCATTCCTGGACGCCATATTGGATTATGCCATTTCTGGCCGTCATCTTGGATTACGTAATTTTCTGTCGCCATATTTTAATACGTGATTTCCGGCCGCCATATTGGACTTCATTTCATGCTCTATCATTCCACCTCGATGTCCACCATCTAGGATTCAATTTATTCATGCTCTATCACTCCATGTAGGTATCCTCCACCTTGGATTACATTTCTTCATGCTCTATCATTCTACCTCGGTATCCACCAATCTGAATTCTATTTCTTCATGCTCTATCTTTCCACCTCGACATTCACCATCTTGGATTCCATCTCTCACTTATGCTCGACAACCGACTTGTCCACCATCTTATTTCTGGCTGCCATCTCGTTCCCACTCTATATACCTACACACATACACCTACCTACTGCTCTACATACCCACAAACCCACTGCTATTCTTACCTTCCCACCTACATTCTGTCATACCAACCTACCTACCATCTTACCTAACCACTTACAGCTCTTCAGACCTACCCGCGACTCCAGCTATGTACCCACTGTTCCACGTACCTACCTAAATACCACTCTACACAAATACCATTCTACTCACATACTGCTCTATACACCACTCTACTAACCATTTACTGCTCTTCCCACCTATCCACAACTCATAACAACAAACCCATCTACCTACCCACTGCTCTACTTTAACCTCTACACAACACCATATGCACCTACTCACAACACTATGTACAGAACCACTGCATAACCTGACTAGACATTCACCTACCATTCACTCTACCTACCTAGCCACATTTCAATAGATCTCATTTCCTCCCCACCTAAGCAATGGTCCACCCGACTACCAATACATTTTCCAACAGTTCTCCACACCCTCCCACCTACCCAACACGCTACCTATCTACCCATCCACCTTTCACTTTACCATCCTACCCACATTCCTAAACCTCTACTAACCTATACACATACCTACAGCTATAGCTATCTAACCAACTGCTATAATTCTACCTACCCAGACACCAACTGCTCTTCTAACCTTTCCACCTACCTACCCATCTACCCATTACTCCACCAACCAACCCATTACTCCACCTACCAACCCATTACTCCACCCACCAACCCATTACTCTACCCACCTACCCAATTACCTAGCCACCTCCTGTTCTACACAACTACTCAATACTAGAACCTACAGACCCACTGATCTACCAACCTACCCACCAACCCACTGCTCTACCCACCTCCCCACCAACAGAATACTCTACCCACCTAACAACCTACTCACTAAACACACACTCTCCTCTATAATTAACCACCAACTGCTCAACTTATGGCTATACACACATACGTAACACTCTAATCTCCTACCCTCCTACCCAATGCTCTACCTAAAACTCTAACCACCTACTCACCTACATACTGCTCTACCCATCCCACTATCCTAAACTCTACCAACATCTCTACCCACCAACCCATTTTTATACTCACATACCTATCTACCAACCAACCTGCCTGCCCATTGCTCTACCTACTTTCCCAAACAAAGTTCTACACACCTACCCACTGCACTGCCCACCTACCCAACACTCAACCCATCTACCCACCACTCTACCCATCTACTCACCACTATACCCATCTACTCACCACTATACCCATCTACTCACCACTATACCCATCTACTCACTGCTATATCCACCTACCTACCTCTCTATTTTACCTACCCAACATTTTACATACATAACCACCTACCTATTACTCCAACCACATACATATTGCTCCATTCACCCACTTACCTGCCCACTCACTCTTTTCTCTACGAAATCGAACCACCTACTCACCTACCTACTACTTGGCCAACCTACATACTGCTCGACCCGTCTAACCTACTGCTCTAGCCACCACCCTAATTCACAACCCAAAAGTCTACCCACATCACTGACCAACAACTCACTGCTCTACCCACCAATCCATCACTCTACTTATCTACCTATTTACCCACTGCAATACTTACCTCTCTACCAACCTACCACTCTACCCACCTACCCACCACTCTAATAACTTACTTATATAACAACTAATACATCCGCCCACCTACTGTCCTACACACCACTATATGCACCTACACACACCCACCTACCTACAGCTCTACCCATCCACACACCCACTTACCTAACTACCCATCCACCTTTCACTATACTAATCCATCCGCATTCCTAAAGCGCTACTAATTTACACACATACCTACTGCGATGCCCATCTAACCTACTGCCTACAATTCTACCTATTCACACACCCAATGCTCTTCTTACATTCCTACCTACCCACATACCCAACTACCTAACCACCTCCTTCTCTACACACCTACTCACCACTCCAACCAATGCTCTACCCTCATACCCACCACTTTACATACTTACCTAAATACCCACTTCTCTACCCACCTACCCACCAACCCACTGCACTACCTACCTCCCCACCAACACATTGCTCTACCCACCTACCCACTAAACACTCACCCTCCTCTATAATTAAACCACCAACCGCTCTACATATAACTGTACACAACTACCTAATACTCTGCCTTCCTACCTCTTACCCACTGCTCTACCTACACTCTAACCACCTACTCACCTACCTACTGCTCTACCCACCCATATCACTACCCAAAACTGTACCTACTTCTCTACCCACTTCTCTACCCACCAACCCAATGCTCTACCCACTTATCGATCTACCAGCCAACCTTCCTATCTAATACTCTACCTACTGACCCACTCAAAGCTCTACACACCTACACACCTACCCACTGCACTATGCACCTACCCACCACTTTACCCATCTATCCACCACTCCACCCATCTACTCACCACTCTATCCATCTACTCACCACTCCACCCATCTACTCACTGCTCTATCCATCTAACTACCACTATATCTATCTACCAAAAATTCTACCTACCTAATCACATACCTATCACTCCACCCACTCACCTACCTATTGCCCATTTACCCACTTACCTGCTCACTCACTCACTGCTCTACCTACCCACCCAACTAATCACCACTTCACTTATCTAAAAATCTATCTACATACTTAATGCTCTATTCACTTACCTACCCACCACTCTACCCACCCATCACTCCACCCATCTACCTAGAACTCTTACCACCTACTCACTACATACTGCTCAGTCCACCTACCTACTACTCGACCTGTCTACCTACTACTCTAGCCACCGCCTCACTTCACAACCCAAAAGTCTACCCACAGCATTACCCAAAAGTCCACCCACATCATTACCCAAAAGTCTACCCACGTCACTGTCCGTCAACCCATTGATCTATACACCTACCCAGCACCGTACATACCGACCTATATATCCACTGCTCTACCCACTGCACTAATTAAAACTCTACCCAGCACTCCACTAACCTACTTAAATAACAACTAAAATATCCACCCACCCACTACCCTATCCACCAATATATGCACCTACACACAGCCACCTACCTACCACTCTACCTATCTACCAGTCCACCTTTCACTCTACCAGCCTACCCACACTCCTAAAGATCTACTAACCTACACACATACCTACTGATCTACCCATCTAACCAACTGCCTACAATTTTATCTAACCCTATTTCAACAGCTCTACTTACTCCCCACTACTGACTCCTCACTGCTAATGCGGCACTCATCTCCACACCCTCCACACTTAGCACCACAAGCTCCACAGGCACCGCACAACTCTCCGCACAACTCTCCACATCCTCTGCACAACAATCCACACCCTCTGTAGGCAGCTCCGCATACTCCGCAGTTAGCTCCGCATACTCCGCAGTTAGCTCCGCATACTCCGCAGTTAGCTCCGCACACTCTGCAGTTCATTCTGCTCGCTCTGCTGTTAGCTCCGCATGCACTGCAATTCACACCACAATCACAACCGCATGCACTTCAATTGGCACTGCATGCACAGAAATTGACACCGTTCACACTGCAATTGACACTGCATGGTCCGCAGTTAGCTCAGCATTCTCCACAGTTAGCTCCGCACACATCTCCGCACGCTCCACACAACTCTCTGCACTTCCTCACATTCCTCGGAACGCTCCACACAGCTCTACGCATGCTTCACATGGCGCTCCGCACATTCACACACTGTATAGTTGCTCGAGTTATGATGGATGATATAATTGGTGTGTTGGCTGGTATGTTTGAATTTTTCTTTGGTTAAAGATGTTGGTACATTGGGTGGTTTGGTATCAGTTGGTTATGTTAGGTTGACAAATCGTATGAATGTTTGTGTTATTGGTTAGTCTGAAGTGTAAAATGACTTGGTACACTTGGGTTAACATGGATGGTATGGTGGGTATGTTGGGTGATATGGCTGGTATAATACTCAGTACTCCTGGTCAGAAGTGTTACTCGTATATTTGTTGTTATTAGAATGGATGGTTGGTACAATCAGGTGGTTTGTTTCATGAGTGATATGATATTTGGCTGGTGTCTGATGGCAATGATTTTATGACAGGT
The DNA here is from genome assembly GCA_029891345.1 of Dryococelus australis. Taxonomy (NCBI): domain Eukaryota; kingdom Metazoa; phylum Arthropoda; class Insecta; order Phasmatodea; family Phasmatidae; genus Dryococelus; species Dryococelus australis. Next base: position 348,491,228 of record CM056993.1, read on the forward strand.
ATGCTTGATTCATGAATTTCGGTATTTTTTTTCCCAATATTGGCGATTTTTCTTTATTTTGCAGTATTGGATGGTGGCTAGGTAAAGGTAGGTGTTGATTTGTAGGGTAATGGGGGGACAAATTCCTTACTGTCGACAAGCATCCATCTCCCTAGCAGCAATGTTGAAACTACTCTCTTCCTAACCTACTCTTCGCTTTCATCTCCTTTGCAACTTGGTCAGCCGTACTCGCGTCTACTGTATGAGAGATATTACCTCTCGAAAGATTTTGCTAGAGATGTGAGGCCAGTATTTTTTTTTTTTTTAACTATTTTAAATGATGAGCTGGGTATATTCATTGATTGACTGGTTTGTCTGTGCCTCTTGCTTGTATGGCCTATCAGTATGGTAGTAGCGATGCCTGAAATGTGTGAATGGGAACATTGTAGTAGTTTGGGTTGACTGTAGGGGGAAGTATTTTTGATGGAATAGCTTTGTCTCTGAGTGTGCCATGCCTGTACGGCTATTAAACAGGAGGGCAAGATATATGATGACAGGTGAAATGGTTAGTATGAAAGGTCGAAATATATTTCTTGAATATTTTGTTGGTTAGTCTGATGATATGAATGGTATGTTTTGGGTAGTGAGATGGGTAGAGCAGTGGGAAGGTGAGTAGGTGGTTAGAGTGGTAAATAGAGCAGTGGGTATGAGAGTAGCAGGGCATAGAGTGTTAGGTAGGTGGGTACAGCTGTAAGTAGAGAAGTTGGTGGGTAATTATAGAAGAAGGTGAGTATTTAGTGGGCAGGTGGATATAACCATAAGTAAGTCAGTAATTAAGATAAGTGTTAGGTATGAAGAGCGGCGGGTATGACTGGCGGTGGGTAGGTGAGTATTTGGGTTGAGACGAAGGTGGGTAGGTCGGTATGAAGGTGGGTAGAGCAGTAGGTGGTTAGGTGGGTAGAGCAGTGGGTATGTATGTAAGTATGTAGAGTGTTCAGTATGTGGGTAGAGCATTGGTTGGAGTGGTGAGTAGGTGTTTAGAGCAGGAGGTGGTTAGGTAGGTGGGTAGGTGGGAAGGTAAGAAAAGCAGTGTGTGTGGGTAGGTCGAATGGTAGGCAGTTGGTTAGATGGGCAGAGCAGTAGGTATGTGTGTAGGTTAGTAGAGTTTTAGGAATGGGGTAGTATGGTAGAGTGAAAGGTGGATGATTAGGCACGTAGAGTGTGGGGTAGGTAGATAGAGAGTTGGTTAGGTGGGTGGGTATGTAGATGGGAAGAGCTGTATGTAGGTGGGTGTGTGTAGGTTCATAGTGTGGTGGCTACGATAGTGGGTGGGTGGATAGATTAGTTGTTATGTATGTAGGTTAGTGGAGTGGTGGGGTAGGTGGGTAGAGCAAAATGTGAGTAGTGTGGTATTTGGTTAGGTAGGTAGAAGAATGGGTAGGTGGATAGATTTGTTTGTATGCTGGTAGTTTAGTTGAGTGGTAGGTAGGTGGGTAGAGCTCTAGGTAGGTTGGTGTGTGGTTCTAGCAATAGGTAAGTGGGTAGGAGATGGGTTTGTTAAAGTTGTGGGTAGGTGAGTAGAGCAGTAAGTATTTAGAGCAGTAGGTGGGTAAATTGATAGTTATGTCGGTAGGTATGAAGAGTGATATTGGTGCATAATGTTTGGTGGATAGTCAGGTAGATTAGTTGGTAGGTAGGTTGGTAGAGCAGTCGGTTGGTGGGTAGGTGTGTATAACAGTGGGTATGTTGGTAGGTTGCGGAGCAGTGTGTGAATGTGCGGAGCGCCATGTGAAGTTTGTGGAGATGTGTGCTAAGGGTGCGGAGATGAGTGCAGAGGGTGCAGAGATGTGTGAGGAGCATTCGGATAAATGTTCAGAAGGTGCAGAGAGTTGTGCGGAGCATGCGGAGATGTGTGCAGAGTATGCGGAGTTAACTGTGGAGCATGCTGAACTAACTGCGGAGCGTGCTGTGTCAATTGCGGAGTGTGCGGTGTCAATTGCAGTGCATGTGGTGCCAATTTAGATGCATGCAGTGCCATGCAGTGCCAATTGCGGTGTAAAATGCAGTGCATGCAGTGTCAATTGTGTGGCATTCAGTGGCAATTGTGGTGCATGCGGTGGCAATTGTGGTGCATGTGGTGGGAATTGTGGTGCACGTGGTGCCAATTGTGGTGCATATGGGATCAATTGCGGTCGGTGCATGTGGGACAAATTGCGGTGCATGTGGGACAAATTGCGGTGCATGGGGTTGTGATTGTGATGTCAATTGCTGTGCATGCTGAGCTAACTGTGGAGCGTGCAGAACAAACTGCGGAGCATGCTGAGTTAACTGTGGAGCATGCGGAGCTAACTGCGGAGTGTGCGGATCTAACTGTGGAGGGCGCAGAGAGTTGTGCAGAGGACGTGGAGAGTTGTGCGGTGCCTGCGGTGCTTGTGGTACTAAGTGTGGAGGGTGTGGAGATGAGTGTAGAGTCAGCAGTGAGGAATCAGCTGTAAGGAGTTAGTAGAGCTGTTGAAATATAGTTAAGTAAAATGGTAGGCAGTTGGTTAGATGGATAGAGCAGTATGTATGTGTGTAGGTCAGTAGGGCTTTAGGAATGTGGGTAAGATGGCAGATTGAAAGGTGGATGGGTAGGTAGGTGGTTGGTGTATAGATGGGTAGAGCTGTAGGTAGGTGGGTGTGTGTAGGTGCATAGATTGGTGGGTAGGGTAGTGGGTGGGAAGATATATTAGTTATTATGCAAGTATGTTCGTAGAGTGGTAGGTAGGTAGTTAAAGTGGTAGGTGGGTAGATTGTTAAGTAGTGCAGAAGGGTATAACAGTGGATATTTAGGTAGGTAAGTAGAGTAGTGGGTAGGTGGGTTGTGCAATGGGTTGGGGGACAGTGATGTGGGTAGAATTTTGGGTAATGATGTGGGTAGACATTTAATTTGTGAAGTGTGCCGGTGGCTAGAGCAGTAGGTAGACAGGTCGAGCAGTAGGTAGATGGGCCGAGCAGTAGGTAGGTGAGTAGGTTGTTAGAGTTCTAGGTAGATGGGTGGAGCGATGGGTGGGTGGGTAGAGTAGTGGGTAGGTAAGTGAATAGAGCAGAAAGTAGGTGGGTAGGTATTTAGATAAGGGAAGTGGTGACTAGTTAGGTAGGTAGGTAGATCAGTGAGTAGGTGGGCAGGTAAGTGGGCGAATGGAGCAATAGGTAGATGGGTGGGCGGAGTGATATGTAGGTAGTTAGGTATGTAACATGTCTGGTAGGTATATAGAGTGGTAGGTAGTTGGATAGAGCATTGAGTAGATGGGTGGAGTGGTGAGTAAATGGATACAGTGGTGGGTAGAACTGTAGAGTGGTGGGCAGATGGGTTGAGTGGTGGGTAGGTGGGTAGTGCAGTGAGTAGGTGTGTAGAGCTTTGCGTGTGGTAGTAAGTAGAGCAGTCGTTAGGTAGGTTGGTTGGTAGATAGGTAAGTGGGTAGAGCAATGGGTTGGTGGGTAGAGAAGTGAGTAGAGTTTTGGGTAGTGGTATGGGTAGAGCAGTAGGGTAGGCGAGTAGTTGGTTACAGTGGTAAGAAGAGCAGTGTGTAGGAGTAAAGGAGGGTAGAGTGTTAGATTGTTAGGTATTACTGTAAGTAGAGCAGTTGGTGCAGTAATTATAGAGGAGGGTGAGTGTTTAGTGGGTAGGTGGTTAGGTAGGTAAAGCAATGTCTTAGCAGAGAGGTGGGTAGAGCAGTGGGTATGTAGGTAAGTATGTAAAGTAGTGGGTATGTTGGTAGAGCATTGGTTGGAGTGGTGAGTAGGTGTGTAAAGCTGGAGGTGGTTAGGTAGTTGGGTATGTGGGTAGGTAGGAAGGTAAGAAGAGCAGTTGGTGTGGGGGTAGGTAGAATGGTGGGCAGTTGGTTAGATGGATAGAGCAGTAGGTATGTGTATAAGTAAGTAGAGTTTTAGGTATGTGGGTAGAATGGTATAGTGAAAGGTGGGTGGGTCTGTAGATGGGTATAGCTGTAGGTAGGTGGGTGTGTGCAGGTTCATAGAGTGTATAGAGTGATGGGTAGGGCGTCGGGTGGATATATTAGTTGTTAAGTAGTTTAGTAGAGTGTTGGGTAGGTGGGTAGAGTGGAATGGTGGGTACAGTGGTATGTAATGCAGTGGGTAAGTATGTAGGTAAGTAGAGTGGTGGGTAGGTGGGTAGAGCAATGCGTTGTTTGGCTGTGAGGTGGGTAGACTGTTAGGTAATGATGTGGGTAGACTTTGGGTTGTGAAGTGAGGTAGTGGCTAAAGCAGTATGTAGACGGGTAGAGCAATAGTTTTTGTTGGCCGAGCAGTAGTTAGGTTGGCCGAGCAGTAGTTAGGTTGGCCGAACAGTAGTTAGGTGAGTAGGTGGTTAGAGTGGTAGGTAGAGCAGTGGGTAGGAGGGTGGGAGGTTAAAGTGTTCGGTAGGTGGGTATGGCTGTAAGTTGAGTAGTTGGTGGGTAATTATATGGAGGAGATTGAGCGTTTAGTGGGTAGGTGGTTAGGTGGGTAGAGCATTGTGTTGGTGGGGAGGTGGGTAGAGCAGTGGGTTGGTGTGTAGAGCAGTGGGTTGGTGGGTAGAGCAGTGGGTATGTAGGTAAATATGTAGAGTGGTGGGTATGGGGGTAAAGCATTGATTAGAGTGGTGATTAGGCGTGTAGAGCAGGTTTTGGTTAGGTAGTTGGGTAGGTGGATAGAGCAATGTGTAGTTGGGAAGGTAAAAAGAGCATTGAGTGTGTGGGTAGGAAGAATGGTAGGCAGTTGGTTAGATGTCTAGAGCTGCATGTATGTGTGTAGGTTGGTAATGCTTTAAGAATGTGAGTAGGATGGTAGAGTGAAAGTTGGTTGGGTAGGTAGGTAGAATGTTGTAAACGTGGGAGGGTGTGTAGAGCTGTTGGAAAATGTGTTGTTAGGTGGGTTGATCATTGAGTAGGTGGGGAGGAAACTAGAGCTGTTGAAATGTGGTTAGGTAGGTAGAGTGAAAGGTAGGTAGGTGTGTAGTCAGGTTGAGCAGTGATTCTGTATGTAGTGTTGTGGGTATGTGGATATGGTGCGTTGTAGAGGTTAAAGTAGAACAGTGGGTAGGTAGATGGGTTTGTTGTTACAGTTGTGGGTAGGTGGGTAGAGAAGTAAGTGTTTAGTAGAGTGGTGGGTATATGGGTAGAACAGTATGTGGGTAGAGTGGTATTTGGGTAGGTAGGTAGGTAGAACAGTGAGTACATGGGTAGTGTCGCGGGTAGGTGTGAAGAGCAGTAGGTGATTAGGTAAGAAGGTAGGTAATTTGGGAATGTAAGAAGAGCAGAGGGTTTGTGGGTAGGTAGAGCAGTAGGTAGGTGTCTGTGTGTAAGGTCATGGAGTGAGAACAATATGGCAGCTGAAACATGATGGCGGACATGATGGTTGTAGAGTATAGGTGAGAGGTGGAATCCAAGATGGCGGGTGTCTAGGTGGAATGATACAGCATGAAACAATGTAATCCAGGATGGTAGATACCGAGGTAGAATGATAGAGCATGGAGAAACGTAATTCAAGATGGTGGATACCAACGTGGGATGATAGAGCATGAATAAATGGTATCCGTGAATGTGGACTCCGGGGTGAAATGATAGCTCATGAAGAAATGAAATCCAAAATGGTTACCGGAAATGACGTAAACCAGGATGGTGGCAGGAAATGATGTAATCCAAGATGGCGGCGGTGGGCCCCGCAGCCTCGTGTCCTGTCTCCTGTGTCCCAGAATCTACTAAATCTTCGTACTATAATATGTGTTTAATTTCTTATACAGCCCCTTCTGTTTCTTTGAAAGGCTTATTTAATTTGTGGTGTTAGCAATTGATTGCGTGAGTCTGTTTTAGAAAACATTTATGTGAGCAGGTGCAAAAGGAGTGCTTTAGTTTGATCTTATTATTATGTCTTATTCGGGTCGTTTAAAGTGGATTTCTATATTGCGAAGGAAATAAATGAGGGGAATATTTTTGAGGAATGTTTCGCAACTACTTAGTTGGCTTGGTCAGTTGACTTGGTAAGTTAGTACGACCCTCTGATATAGTCAGCTATGGTAGAAATGTTTTGCGAAAAATTTGCGAAGATTTTGTGCGAAGAGGTTAGCTACGAACTCTTATTAGAGACTTTATTCGAGATTGTTTATCATCGTTTGTATAATTATGTGGTATGTCAGGTCGATCTTGTATGTGGTTCTAGTCAGTTTTTTTAGGAACTGGTCTTGTCAGGAGCTAGTTTTGTGCTCAGTCAATTGCGTCAGGAACCAGTCTTAAGTGGAGTCAGTCGTTTGTTAGTAAGGTTTGTCGTTATGGATCCTTGTCGTGACTAGCTAGTAATAGTCAATTGTATGGACTGTGATTTTTCTAGATTTTTCGTGTTCTATGTTATTGGGGCCAAAGTCGAGGTCGTCAACAACCAACATGATTGCTAAATCGACAGTTCCTCTTGCGACTAAATCGATAATTAATACACTTGCATCAGCTATGTGATAAAAAATAAAACAAATGACAAACGAAAAAATGAAATATGTAGGGTGGAGTGTATTCTACAGAATGAGCAAGAGTGAGGGGGATCGGGAGGCGAATGTTAATACAATGAGAAAATTTGGCATTGGGTCGAACGAGCATTATTCATCAACCAATAAAAAATTACGTTTTGTGGCGCAGAATACACAAGTAATCAACCAATGACAAACATTGGTGGGGATCAGTCATTTGCTGGACATGGTTCTGAGGGAAGTTCCGGAAATTTCAGTTTATTTTATACATTTCATAAAATATATTTTTATACATTTTAAAATAATTTTTTAATTTTTATTTTTTTATTTTTGGTGTTAATGGTCATTCAGTTTCAAGGACATGGAATCAAGTAAAAGGTCACTGTAAAGGTCACTTGGATTTAATGTGGTGGTTGGATGACGTCAAAACTTGGTGGCTGGTTGGCTCAAGTCCCCCATTTCCACCATGTCAAAACATTAGAGATTGTTATTTTGAATAAATTTTTTTTTTAATTTTTAAAAATAAAATTTATGTATTTTTCAAATAGTTTTTAGCAGATTCCATAATTTTTTTTGGGATTTTTAAAACAAATTTGCATTTTTTTGGGTCCAATGTCATCCAAGGTCATTAGCACAAGGTCAAGGTCTTGGATTAAGGTAAAGTTCACCAGTATCCAATATGGGGTTCGTAGTCATTAATGTAATATGCCAGCTAACGTTTATTAATTTATTCGATTTCTTACAATTTTTTTCTCGAGTGTTTGTTATCAAGGTCATCGGGGTCATGATCACTGGCATCCAACATGGTGGTCGCAGTCATCCATGTATTTTTTTCAATTTTTCATTTTTTCTGGGTTTTTTTTATTATTTTTGTTATCAATTCATCCAAGGTCAAAGTCTTAGGGTCGAGGTCAAGGTCATCACCATCTAACATGGCTGACGAGATGGACACTGCTTGACCTGGTGGAGGCCGGTCGTGTCGGGAGCTTAGTCTATCCATCTGTCATCGAACCCCGGAACTCCTACGTGTAAATCCTAAATCTTAAAAAAAAAAAAAAAAAAAAAAAAAAAAAAAATCTTAATTTTTATAACTTTTTTGCAAATTTTATAATTCTCCGCATTTCATTCTATTTCTTATTGTCAAAAAATCCTATGTCAAGGTACAGGGTCAAGGTCATGGGTCAAGGTCAAAGGTCACCTGGATCCAATATGGTCCCCGAACGACTGGAATGAGAGAGCATAAACGGCTCCGATGCTTCGATCCCCCATCTCCTTATGCCCGGCTTCCCATTATCATTCTGTGTAATTTCGGGCCCTGAATTTCTCCTCCTCATGGATGGAAACGCTACATCTCGCCATATTGCGGCTGTCGCTGAGGTGTTGGAAGTGAATGCATTCGCCTCGTGGATTAGCCTGCACGGACCATGGACGTAAATACAATCGAACACGCGTGGAACGTCAGGAGACGCCTAGCAGCACATCACCCACCGCCAGCAACGAATCCGCATCTGCGATCGACGCTACGAGATGAACGGCCCATAATGCCTCATGAGCTCGTATACAACCTCATACTACGATTGGACAAACAGTGCACTTCTTGCATAGCAGTCAGGAATGATAATGTTTATTATTATTTTGCCTGTTATCTGTCACGTGGAGGTTTCTGTCTTCTGTACTGTAATGCTCGGAACCCACTTTTGTTGTGGCATGCATTGTACATTTTTTAAAAGATCGTCGTGCGGCATTACATGTGAAAACCTGTCTTGTCCTTAATTTTTCGATATAGATTGATTGTCAGTTTGATGGCATTTCTCATTCAGATAAGATTTTTATTTCATTGAACATTTCCAGTCGAAGCAAATTAAATGCCGAATGCGTATACATACATGTGTGTGCACATGGGACATATATATTATATGCATAGCTACGACAGTAGCTTACTAGATGTTAAATCGTAGAGCGTTCGAGAGGATACTTGATTACTATGGTTAATTTAAAAGACTGAAAACAGTTTTGTTTGAAAATAAAATTTTGAAAATCTGGGACTTCACGAAATTGGGACAAACGAATCTAAAGATGTAATTTTTCACACCTCGAAACGAGTTCCACCTCCAGGCGAACTGGGTTCTATTCCCAGCGGGGTCGCTCCCGTATTTTCGCATGTGGGAATTGTGCCAGACGATGCCGCTGGTCGTCGGGTTTCCTCGGGGATCTCCCATTTCCCCTGCCCTTAAATTCTGGTGCTGTTCCATTATCACCTTGCTTCACCCTCATCGGCTCTCAAGACATCCCTTTTAAGAGCCGCTCAAATATCTCCACTCTCCTCTCGAAGCAAATATCTAAGTTGCGTCTTCGCACCGTTAGTCCCTTGCAGCAGTTAAATGTACGTTTTGCCGATACGGCATTATTATTTATCCGCATTACAGCATCTCAAGGTGACTACAACGCGACGCCCCGACGGCAGGTAGCTCACAGACGACCAGATAACTAAACGACAAGCCCCAGCGCGAAGTTGTGAAATATCTTATTAAAAAACTCGCGACCAGGTGTTTAAACATTCAGGCCCACCCGAATTTTTCCAGCCGAATGCAATATTTCAGTGGAGTCCAAATATCTGGAAGGTCATACAGCTACCTACCCGCGAGCGGCCAACATCTGCACCATAAAAACATAAATTCAGAAATAAATAAAAAAACTTAGGTCAGATATAGCCAGTAAGCTTTCAGCGACAACTGAAATGAGTTAAATTCCCAGATATGCTCATTGGCATTATTATGTCCGCTGTTTAGAGTGGATTTCCGCATCGACACGAAAAAATTTTCACGGTCGTCACAAGTACTTCTTGCATGTGAATGCATACTCTAGGTTTGTAAGGCAAGTCTATTTCGTTGTGACTCTAATAGTTCTGTAGTTATATAATAATAATTTAGTTCCAGTCACAGAAATGTTAGCTGTGCACTCATGCACTACAGCAGAGTTTGTAATTTTTCTTCGGCCAATACACAAAATCAAATATGCGATCAACTTGCGTGACACAAAAGTGTATTTAGAAAGAATGGCAACATTGGACTGCATTAATAATTACATAATTCATTCACTTTAAATGATGTGCCCTAAATTATGGACACCTACACTACTTTTTCTGGAATCTTAGAGTTGATTACTTGCAGCATATTTGGGCAGGCAGGCGTAATAAACGGGCAATCAATCGGGGGGACGGGAACGAAACACAGCAGAGATATACTCAACATTAGGCAGAGCGATTTTCATCTTATGGTCATGTTTCCAACATTGACTCACTTGCAAGTAAAACTGTAACTGTCAATGGTCAACAGTGATGAACGTGTTCGTTTGCATTTGAGTTTTCAAAAGTCATGTCATTTTATAGTGAATAAAATACTTTAAGTTACATTAAACTTGATTAAAGGAAGTTTATAAATATCTCAAAGCACACACTTAGGTACACAAAGAGTGTTCTAACCTCACATTCTATCTACGTTGTTTTTTATATTGTTATGGCCAATGCTGGAACATGAAGACTATAGGCTGTTTACGGTAAAGTTAGCACTTATGAGAAACCTGCTTAAGCTTTAACTGTCTGCACGTTATGTATTATTCCGCCTTATCTAAAATTAACATTGCCATGGGCCTCGTCACTTTATTCATGCTTCGGTCAATTGAAAATGTAAAACTATTAGAAAAGTAAATATTTTACAAATCTGTCCATTTTTGCAATTCGATGCATTAAAAAACAGAAAGCGAAAGAAATAATTTAAGTTATCACAAATTATTACCTCAGAACTTTTTTATTCGACGTGAAGATATGGAACTGCTTTCCATCCATAGTTACCAACTTTACTGAGCGTATGTCACTCAGAGCGCCCGTTAAAATATGCGCAGGTAAGAACAGTGACTTTTTTCTAAGGTTGATTTCAAAAGTGTTCACTTTATCGTGAACAGCCTATAGCTATTACGCGGCTCGCATGAGCGCTCAACCCCATTTACTCTCTATACGGGTATGGAGAGGCGTGCAGAAAGGATGTGTAGTACCTCTAGTGTCATTTTCCATCTCCCGTATGGCGCCCAGCGGCCGGCCTTGCAGCTCAGGCTTGGCCAGCACCTCTCTGATCTCCTGCAGACCGGACACCAGTATTACAGGCTTGGAGAACAAGTACAAGCCGACTACGTTCCCGTACCTCTGCTTCAAGTCCTGCGCCAGGTGGTACAACTTCTTGCTCTTCAGCAGTAGCACGTTGCCTAGGATGGGCCATCGCGCAGGACCTCCGGTTGCACACAGGAGAAAACAAACTTAATCTACACATTCAATATAAAACTAATAATAAAACAACCACAAAACATATCATTTCGGCATTAACTGCTCGTGGAAAACGCAGCCCTGCTTCAGATCGACTTATATACAAATTTTGAATTTTTCTGCCGTATGCAAAGTTAACATTGCCTGATCACTTAACGCATGAGTCGGTCTAATGAAACTGAAATTGCAAAAGAAAGTAAATATTTTAATTAATACATTTATATGCAATGATAAAATGGAAGGCGAAAATTATATTTTCAGCAAGTGCGAATGTTTACACAACGCTTTTAATTCGACGTTCCCTCCTTCGCAGCCAACTTTGCTAGTTGTATGCCCGTCATTGTGTCCATTAAAATATAAGCAGATAGGAGCATTAACATTTTTCAAACATTGATTTAAAATATACTCAATTAACCGTAAACAACTGATATTTTATTGAGAACTACTGACCAACCAAACAGGGATGACAAGAATAAATTATATTACCGCACTTTAACAATAAACTGTACCTGCGGGCGATGGCTACATAACGTCATGGGACAAATTCAGCAGGCATGCATCGAGATTCCTCATACGTCTACAAATGTCTGCGACTGGTGAACCTTATGTGCAAATTATTTCAACTATTACACTCGTTCATCTTGATGGATTTTTTTCCCTCTTCTAATAGGACTATCCGCCATCAAACACATCCAGAGCCGCCAATTTATGGCTGGACGAACACTCATTCGAATTTAGAGTAATTCTCTCTCTTCTTATTCACCTAATTTAAACATTATATATATACACACATATATTATTATATATATGTTTTTTCCCCTAAAACGCACCGCTCCTAACAGGTTTAAATGGCGAGGCCATAATTGCATAATTATTATTTTATAAATGTATTGTATTTTGGGTAATGTTAATTAGTTATTTAGAGTAATTGCTTAGAGAAGCATATGTAATATTAATATGGAAAATGAATTGGTGCCTTTGGGAAGGATCACAGACGGTGTATGTGTGGCTTAGAGCGTCCGCCTCTCTGGTTGGCTCCGAGAGGACATTCTTCGGAGATCCTCGAGTTAACACGAGTGGCGACGAAATTGCTGTGGTCGCCAGGACAAGGCAGAAATGAAATAGACGGGAGCTGCAGGCCTTAGACTGTCTTGTACACAATACTTTATTAATCTCGGAGCGTGAGTGCCGAACACTCGCTGGAGGCCTGATCAACAGTTTATACATTGAAATTCCAGTGTGGAGAGCTTTATAGGCGTAATTAAATGCTCGGGAAACCAATACGGACACCTTCACAATAATTTATTGCGGGCATTTAAAACTCTAGATGCTGTCGTCTTTCTACTCTAGTTTATTAATTCCATTATAGTGCAATGTATTTACTAAATTATTTTCAAGAGATTATAATATTATTTTACATCAAAAAATATTTTACACTTTAATGCTACATATCGTTTCATTTTCAGACTACGTTTATTTGATATAAATGTTGTATAAAATTAACGTTTATATTGACGTAATTCATTATAAATATGTGCATTGAATTATTCTATATATTTACATCAATACACGTCGATTAAACAAGAAACTAGTTGTATAAAATATATGAACCAGCTGACTTGTGGGAAATATTGGTGACATCTGCTCTTCCCGCCAGCAGAAAATTTCGGCGTGAGCTCAACTTGCGCGGCTCGCGCGGAAACCAAGGACGGCTTCTGATTGGCTGTTCTAATTTTCCGCTCATTCTGTTCGACGTGATCGGCGTAAATGTGAACCAGGCACAGCTCACAGGAACGCCGTTATAACACCTGCGTGCGTTTGCTTTTGGGTGTATGTAGCTAAACAGGCAGTTAGTCAATCGCGAACTGGCAGGAGCCTCGACAGCCCAATTTCACATGGAGGCGTTTACAAAAACGAGCGCAAATTGTACACAGCTGTCGTAACACGGCCGGAAACAAGGGCGCACTTGCAGACAGTAAACAGCGCGTCGTCTAGTCAAGTCAACACCAGTTTTCAAAACACAAGCGTGTCCCCTGCCACACTTTCTAAACAACTGCCTTTGGTAAGGCAGCCAAATTTCCCAACTAAGACAATATAAACTAACAATTTTAATTAAAAACATTTGGTGTAGTAAACGAGTATTTAGTATTGAATGTAGATACACTTTAAATTACACTTCTGAGCAATGCAGTGAGTATTTTATTACTGATTAGTTCTTTAGCATACGGACTCCAATTTGCCCACTAAGGGGCCCGCCTGCCTGAATAGTTTCCCTTCCTTTTTCGACCGAGAAGCGCAGGAGCGATAAGGGTTACACTGACACGCGCTACAAGAACGCCATCGCCGCTACTCGCAGGAGCTATAAGGGTCACACTGGCACGCGCTACAAGAACGCCATCGCTGCTACGCGCACGAGCTATAAGGGTTACACTGGCACGCGCTACAAGAACGCCATCGCCGCTACGCGCAGGGCTCTGAACTGGCGTGCGGTGTTCTCGTAGTGCTGCGTGTACCGCTGGCCTTATAATTGTATTGATAAAAAGCCTTCAGCAAATTTCAGAACAGGCTCCTATCGTAATTCGACTCATGTCCGACTAGTATGTTTTAAGATACGGCAGTCTGAAAAATCCGTTTTTTTTACTATATTAGAGGGCTCCAAAATAATATTTACACCATGCGTAACAACTGTAAAGTACAATCCAGTCCCCGTCTGGGGTATGGTGTCTTTCATAGGAAAAAATACCGGGGTCACGTAAAATCGTTTCGTCAAAAAACCAGGAATACAAACACACTGCACTGCAGTTCATACTCCAGCAAGACGGAACCCTTAATAGCTTTAAACCTGTTAAACACTAACTCTAATTGAACACCAATACTCTATTCAACAAGTTACAGCTAAAAGTCAGCTTCACATTATCAAGATTGTTAACATTATAGTAATTTTAAAATGCACAATAAGTTAAAATCACCACACACTAATATCAGCTTCCTTAGATCTGTGGAACGTACGGGTTAACGGTATGCTGGCTGTTTGCAGGATACTATGTTGTGCGAAAACATATTACTGTTTTGTACCTCGCAGAACTACCGAGTTTTGGGATGAAGTAAACATACATGGATCATTCAAAATAGCCTTCGTTTGCAACAACAGATATCTGCCAACAGTTCCCGACATTCCCATCCCTAAGGAACTTACCTCACATGAGGTAATGAAGTCTCAGAAGACACTTACTGCACCAAACCTGTCTTTGAACACCGTATCCTTCACGAGATATTGAGATGTATAAACATGCGGTTGTGTGATGGTGCTAAGACAAGTGAATATAGAGGGTGCGGGATTATTTGACTCTTCAATTCACTTCGCTTCTGTCTCGTAATTTTTTTTAATGTGAGCTTCGACATTGTCTGACAGAAGTATAACGCTGTTACTGTTAACTAACGAGGGTTTTTTTTTGCAAATGGTATGCATTTAATTAAGTTATACACAGTACGAGACAATGGTGACGGTTTCTCCACGATAAAATAACGTGTAATTGATAACGTACAGCGCTGTTCACCGCGCCTACAGGAAAAGCATGTGTGGCATCAACCTTGGGTTAGTGAGAGTTTCGGCTTTCTCAAATGTCTAACCACTACCCACTTTGCTTGCCATTATGTTATAGGATACATCAAGATAGTACTGAGTAAGGCTCACTGTGCTGATGAAACAGCATGTTTTTGATGATGTCCAGTAATTTTAATTTCTATCGCCGTAGTTGGTCGGAAATGGTTGAACTGGAAACATTACACTAGACAATTTCTCTCTTGTTTAGTGGGGTCGATATACCTATTTTATTTGCAAATGGCGTGAGTCTACTTACTGTCATGAGCTTGTAATTGTGACCTTCAGCGACTATTATTTATAGTTCCATCATTCCTGCGTAACAGGAGGCCGGGAGAGATGGATGCTGACAGTGTGTGCATTTCAGCCATTTATTTCTGAAAGTTCTGGCAAGATTTTATATTTTTTTTTTTTTTTTTTTAATGCAGTGTCATATTTGGAATGCTTCTCATTCCAGATTATATTAACTTACTTTGGTTGACGGTATACATACCTGGTGGAAAGTTGTCTGGTTTTCTTGACAGTTGATATATGATTATACCTAATATAATGAACAATAAAATAACAACCAGCATCTTGAAATTTTGTTACTTGCTCAATGGAAACCGCTCTTCAGAGCAACAAGTTCCCGATATACAGGATCCCTGAAAAAAAAAAACATAATGAATAGGCTATAATAATTGTAGCCGTGCCCAAACTATGACTTATTTGATATAAGATACAGTGCCTACCCATGTAGCAAACCACATATGACCCATTGATGGTTTACTGTTGGATGCCAAGCCGGCAAACAATTGGCCAACAGCTGGCATGCACCCGGAACCATTGCTGGTCCTGAAGTGGTACCACTAACTAGCCATACCCTGTCCATAGCTGGCCCAGGTGTGGTGAACACAAATGGCCCTAGCCCATGTGCTTACAACAGCAATGGCCCTTAGATGTACCATTTCACAGCCATCAGATGGCCTACTAAAGGCTAGCCATGTTTTCACCAGATGTTTAACACTATACAAGTTTTTCTTTGCTTTTAATTTCCTTGAATTCACTATTAAACACATTATACGACATTAATCATATGCTTACCGGAGGAGTAGAGGAGGCACGAACCTACACCCCCTTGAATTGACAGCCCGGGCATGCTAACCATTACTCCACGGTGTATTTTTACCTGTAGATGAACTAATTAAAAATATATTCGGACTTAACTAACAAAAAACACTAATATAATATAAATTACACCAGTTATTCCATAAAACTTTACCATGCGAACAAATCAGTTTTTAAATAGATGCAGATAAACAAAAAAAAAAACTGTTTTTGAGAGAAATCTTACTATAAGAATCGCAATATTAACCCAAAAACTTGCCTTTAATGTAATCTTTCGCAGTATGTATGTCACCTAGATGCTATTCATCTGTTCTGAAATGCAGTTGCCAGTTATGAATAGTTTAGTGATGTGAAATAACAAAAGCCCTTCAATGTAAATTTCCTAAAGATTTTTGTATATATATATATATATTTAACTTCTCATTTTAATTATATGCAATCATACATGTAAAATACTACATAGGCCTATGTCAAATTATTCGATTATTTATAGGATTTTGTCATAGATATTTCCATCACTATATATTTACAATTACAAATAATCTACTCATTGTATCATATGTTCTATAATTATATATATGTATGTATGTATGTGTGTGTGTGTGTAGTTTGAAAAAGCTCTCTGTGAAGAGTGGGAGCCAAAAAAAATTCCCATAATAATCCAAATTTCACCAGCAATGGTTCATCGATGTACCACTCCACAGCCACCAATTGGCCTATAGATGGCTACCCATAGTTTTACCAGCAATAAGTATTGGTTATGTGCGGCCATTGCTGGAATACAGTTGGTAAGCCATTTATAGGACATTTATAGGTCACTAACTCTCAACCGTCAGTTTCATTTCCATCAACATTCCATCAGTGGGCCATAAATGGCATGAAAGTGTTTTGGTACCGGCAGTTAACCATAACAGGGTCAGTTGTGTAGACCCTGTGCGTTTTCTGGGTCAGCAGTAATCTAGCAACGCCATCATTAAAACCATAGTCGGCCGCCGACTGTTTCTTAAGTGCGCGAAACGCTATAGTGAAGTGCTATCAATGGCTCAGAAATTGTAAGTTGAGTGTTGCCAGTGCTGGAATACAGTTGGCAAACCATTTGTGTATAATTAGCAGTATACCCACTCTCAGCCATCATTTTCATTTTCATCAACTCCCCATTAACGTGCCATTGATGTCATGCCAAGTGTCCATGTTGCCAGCAGTCAACCATAACAGGGACATTTGTGTAAACCTATAACTATTCAGTGCCAGCAATCATCTAGCAGTGCCAGCAGTAAATCCACAGTCGGCCGAGTGTGGCTTGCTACATGGGTAGTAAATATACTAGTTTATTTGAAATCACTCATATTGTAATGTACTGCTTACTTATTGACCCCGAAATTGGTATTTTCTGCGAGAGTGGACAATTTCGCAGAGCTTACGTGACAAATAATTCTCATTTAACAATAAACCAAATTATACTGTTTTCACGCTTAGAAATCGTTATCATATGAAAAAACGCTGGAAAAAATTGGACAATCGTTCAAAAATCTTTCCTAGTTAGCGATGAACCCATGTAAAAATTCTCTCTCAGGATGGCTGCAATTCATTTCCATACAATAAATAATCCGCTAGTGCCCATGTTCTTAACTCTTAAACACAATATATTTATTTATAGAGTGGTTAGGGAACTATATAAACTCTGTTGTCTCTCTGTGGAGGAGGATACTTGGACACAAATCGTATACGCTTCTTCCACGTAGCTAACACTCCTAGACCATATTCCATTGGCAACCTGACAAATCCATAAAAAGTCGCTTTATGAAGATATCACAAATGATAGTCATGTATATTTTCATCTTAAATTACATCATAAAACCGTTCGTCCGGGCACTGTAACGCGAATTTTCCGACAATGCGATATAAAGTCGCACATCTTGCAAATTTCTCGCACAAAAGTACTTTTAACAGCACTGGACTAACCCTACAAATACTGTACATTTGCTTTTCCTTATGGATTTGGCCTGTAATACACCGGTAATTAGGTCAAGTTACCACATAATTGAACCAAAAGTTATTCATAACAGTACCTAAGAACTTTGTGTAGGAGTGTTAATTCAGGTGTGCCACCCCCTCAACTATTTCTCCCCCAAATAAAATTGGACCCAATTTTGCTATACGTTTAACTTTTCACTATTATATATTGTTATAAGTAATCTTTTAAATAATGATAAACTGATTTTGTAATATTAATTTTAACAATGTCAGAGATACATATACATATGAACTTTAATTGAAACAATGAATAATTATTAAGAATGGGAAAATACGCTTTCGAGTATTGCAGTATCTGTTTATTTTTATTATTGTTGTAATATTTTTTAAATTATATATATTTTTTAATTTTTATTTTTCCCCGCAAAAGAATTTAGTATCGCAGTTTTCATCGTTATCCCCCCCCCCCTTCCCCCCCCCTTCCCCCCCACATTCTTCTTGTGGGCACTGGTTCATTACGAGGAATGTACATGGTTTGTGTCCAACGAATCTCCTCCACACAGAGATACTGGCTTCTGAATGGTACGGCAGTGGTGGAAACGTATAGTCCTGGGTGGAAACTAACGAGACTCACTGGTGCTTTGTAAGGCAAGCCACTGTTAACGAGGGGCTATTTGATAAGCCGATGGTAATTGAAATCAGCAGCGATTCTGCTCCCCCTTTGCTATCGGTAATCGGATATCTTTGGTGATGACACTGATTTCGAGGACTGCTGTGGTCAAAGAGAATATTCTTTTGAAACTTGCAGTATTGCGTTGGGTATGTTATTTTCAGGATGTACATGAGCGAAACACAAAGTTTTGGTAGCTTATTTGGTACACACAGAACATAAAAATACATAATCTTTGAAAAACGACCGTCAAAATTAGTAATTACTGTTTGAAAATTAAAATATGTGCTAACAGTTTATATGACACATTTACTGCGCATGTTTTATGCAAGTATTATAAATGTGATTAAATAAAGCGTGCTCCCGCTGTAATTTCATTAACAATTCATTTAGAAGAATTTGTTTGTTCCGATTCAAGTACATTACATATTTTTAAGTAAGCTTTTAGTTTAGTTCTTTGATGAAGGTTATTCGCCAGTATTCCGATTGCTTAGTAATTTTTAGCAACGCTTTAGACATTTACAATTTTACCTTATGCGCACTTTAGTCTGTTTATTTTCTTTAAATGTGACTGCAGAAAAGAGGATAGTGACTTAGAAGATTTTAAATTTCGCACTACATTTGCACATTCCGCTACCTAAGTGGGCCTATCGTTAACGCGAATTTCGCTATCGCTTCGAAAGTATAGGCCATGCCCCGTATTACGCGTTACTGTATTTGTGGAACAGTTTCGCTGTTACGAAACGCAATTCAGTTTCAACTACAATTCCGTGCAGGGCTTCACAGCTGTACTAGTTGATAATTATCAGTAACTTCGCTTTGTGTTTAGATAGTAAAAAAAATTAACGACTTGGGTGGTAATATAACGCGCACGGTAAAAAAAAAAAAAAAAAAAAAAACAAGGCTGAGCTAGTGTTTTCGGCGTGGCGTAAACGGAAAAACCAGTACTCGAATGGTGAGCGAATAAAACGCATAGTAGGAAGTTTTTTATTAACAAGTACATGACATTAACTTGAAGTGATTATATATATATATATATATATATATATATATATATATATATATATATATATATATATATATATATATGATCGTAATTTGGCTACAGGGAGGAGATTCTTATGTCTGTACTCGCACAAAAATACGCACATATGCATTTATCCAGACAAAATTACGAAGGACGTAATTGCAGTGCCATGAATTGAACAGAATTTTAGCAGAATTATGACTTCTATCATTTAAAGAGCGCTGTTGATAATGACTGCATGATAACTTTAGTTCTGAGTTTTGATTGTACAAAAAGAAGCAGGAGACACTTGAATACCAAACGCTGGATTTCTCGAGTAAAACAGAACCAAATGATTCTTTCGTCACGTAACGGATTCCACAACTCGTTAGAGCGTGTTCCTGGTTGCACCGCAAAGAAGCGGCTGAAATATTTTATGCGATATTAAATATTATCATAATTCTGTAAAGCCATTCGAAATATAGTGTACATTTGAACGACCTTGCTTGTTTTCGGCCTTAAATTTGGAATAAATCGTCCAACACTACGTTAAAGCTTCGAATACTTTCCGGCCAGCATGGGATATTCACATCTGCAACGAAACACTCTGAAAAGGGTCATGCGTTCATTCTACGCTGTGCGAGTGCTTCAAAACCACCTGCTGGCTTCGTTGTATTAAAAAAATTATCCTTCCGGAGACGTTTTGCCAGCGAAAGAAAGTAATCGTTAAGCGGATAGTTCATGATATCGTCCAGTAAGGCAAAGAGGCGCTAAATTTATTTTTTCTTATTTATTTGGTGTATGAAGTAAAAAAAAAAAAATCTTATTGTATGTGGTAATAAATACTAGTGTAGGCTGTTCACGATAAAATGAGCAATTTTGACAGCCCTGCTTTAAGATCTACTTGTATGCACGTTGAGTGTTCTTCCGCCTTGTGTAAAATAGTCATTGCCATGGGCCTCATCGCTTTCTTCGCGCGTCGATCAAATGAAACTGTAAAATTATTAGAAGAGTAAATATTTTAAAAATCTACTCATTTTTACACTTCAACGCATAAAAAAACGGAAAGGGATAGAAATAATTCAGTTATAACAAATGGTTACCTAATACTTTTTATTCGACGCTAAGATATGGAACTACTTTACCCTACTTCGTTAGCAACTTTACTGTGTGCATGTCACTTAGTGCATCCGTTAAAATAGATGCAGGTAGGGGTAGTGAATTTTTTCTAAGGTTGATTTCAAAAGTGCTCACTTTATCGTGAACAGCCTATAGTTTACTAACACTTCAACTTTGAATCAGTTCAGATCAGCAGATAACGAAGTGTCGTATCGTGGAGCTTGTCCAGTAAACCTTGCAAACGAGTTTCATAACAGATAGGCTAGCTTAATTTACGTAGGTGGGAGACAGGTATGCAAATGAGTGCCTCTGAGATGAAAAATAGTGGCTGGTACGATTCTGATCAGCTGGTATATCCCGTTTCACTTCATCATTTCATCGTGTTTCTTTACCCTGGAGACAAAGCAGTCCTTTACTGCGAATATTCTTTGACTACAATATAAAAGTTAATAATTTGTTTTGGTTTTCATAAACTTATATTAAGGGGAATGTTGCATGGAAGCAGTATATTTACCCGATTTTTGATATCGATATAAGACGTTTTCCAACGGGTTTATCGAAATTTTTGGCTCGACAAGACATAAATAATAATTTTCAACACCTTTTTACGTTGTTAGATTTTCATTGACTTCATTATTCTCGGAGCACTGGTGGAAGAAAGGAAAGGAATTTTTTGCTTATCTTCAATCAGAGCTCCGAGAATAACGAACGCAGGGCATTTTAAACCATGTAATAAGGCGTTAAAAATTGTTATATACGTCTTGTCGAACCAAAAAATTCTGACAAAAATTATATAAATACACGATTCTCGTGCACCATTCCCCTTAATAACGTGCGAAGAAATATCGAAAACCGTTAAAAAATATTATTGAATACAGATGTAATTTTGGTTTGGCTAGGTATCTCAAACACAGCGTATATTTTATTTCGCGGTAAGATTTTTAGGTTATAATGCTCGATCTGCTGAAGGAAAGAAATTGCTTTAATACTGACCTGTGTTACAACGCCGGGGTTTCATGCACGCTTTCGTAAAGTAGCTGCACGAACTCCACTACAACGCAAGCCGAGTTTACAAGCCAGATATCGGGCGCGATTGCACAACTGAGCTGTTTTTCCTTCCAACAGCCTACTCCAGTCCCCTGCCAGCTGTTATCTCGGAGCAAAGAGTCCATTATCTTGCCTGTCTCTCAGGTTCATGTGCTGTATCATTGCCGCTTTATAAGTTTGCTTCCTCATGCCTTGGCGTAACAACAACGTATGAGTACATAATCGAATCGCTGGCCTAAATAAGTGTTTCAAACTGCCGTAAACTATTGACGTTGGTTTAGTTATGCGATAATGTTTTACATTTACAAGAAGAAGATATTGATACATTAATTTTAATCTCTTTTCAGGAAAAATTAATTTTTATATATTTTAGTTTTTTGAGTATTTAGGGGGCTCACGGAGCAGGGTTTTTATATTTTAAATATATTTAATGAAAAAAATAAATTTCAACAGATTCGCTTATTTTAGAAAACATCTTTACCCATAATTCAGACAGCCAGAAAACAAAATTTAAAGAATGTAATCTGACTGCGTGTTCCGTATTTTAAGATAATTTAATGTTGGAGCTTGAGTAAAGTGCTAGTTTCGTTTCGTGAATGAAGGTTTGCCGAAATTTAAATGGCAAATTTTATTAAATATTTTACTGAGAATGGGTTAAATAACATATTCAGATGATATCAATGACATAGATAGTATTGATAGAAAATAATTACATTTTCCTTTTGTTAAAAAAATTTCCTGCGAACAATTCCTTTTATACTTGATACCGCATGAGTTACCAGCACAGACTAAGCAAATTACTCAAATTTGTCAGACTAAGTTAACTATTGCAACATTTCAACCAGTTTGTGGTAAGTTCTTTAACATGATGTTGGTTACCTCCGTGGTCGAGATCGCTATGTTAGCGTTTCACTTATGAGATTTCAGGTTAGAATAGCGTCCATTCATACGTGTGCGATATTTAAATAAGTTTCAATTAAGTCAAAAATAAATCGCTTTGTAACACCTTTTTTTTTTTTTTTTTTCTGAAATCAACCTTCCGGTCTAAAAAAGATGAGAGGTAATATTAATAAGTTGAAAAAACTTATTGTATATACGTCATACACCAGTAACTGGGTGTGGGGAACGGTTTTGCCGTTTCTTTATCAAGGGACTGTCATTCATCGATCAATTCATTTAAGATTGCAAGCATTAACACCGAGCCATTTTCTTCTTATACTACAGTACTAGCGATCCACCCCGGCCTCGTTCGGATGCGATTAATAAATATGGCGTTGGTTAGGTTTACAGTGTGTGTATATATATATATATATATATATATATATATATATATATATATATATATATATACACACACATTACATACATACACACATACATATATATATATATATATATATATATATATATATATATATATATATATATATATAACCATATGTAACCATATGTAACCATTTTTGTCTTTCACTTACGAAGACTTTTTGAACAACACAGTATTAATTCTATGTAAGTTGCCTTAAGCGTTTAGTGTTTGTGTGTGTGTGTATATATATATATATATACACACACACTAAACGCTTAAGGCAACTTATATATACACACTAAACGCTTAAGGCAACTTACATAGGATTAATACTGTGTTGTTCAAAAAATCTTCGTAAGTGAAAGACAAAAATGGTTACTGTGGGTCATCCTTAAAAGATGAACATATGATGTCGCGGACTTTTATGTAGATCTTTGAGATCTACAATTCTGTAGTACATTAATTTGGTGTATCTCTTATGGTTTAGTCAGCGTAAGCCATGTAAGCGCTGGAAAGCAGCCTTTTACGACTTGATTATACAACTGTGACATTTCTCTACTATTATTACATTCAATATTAATGTATTATATATTTTAACCTTCTT
This sequence comes from Dryococelus australis, assembly GCA_029891345.1. Classification (NCBI taxonomy): domain Eukaryota; kingdom Metazoa; phylum Arthropoda; class Insecta; order Phasmatodea; family Phasmatidae; genus Dryococelus; species Dryococelus australis. The sequence goes on from CM056993.1 coordinate 348,514,452, forward strand.
CAAGAAATTCTCTAAATGATGGTGAAAACCGCATCAAAATCTATGAAGTAGTTTATAAGCTTCAGCCGAATACACGGACACACGCGGCCGGGTGAATTCGTTTTATACTATGTATCGTAGTCTTATATCACCTTGAAAAATACGTCCGCATTCACGCTTATGCCATTTACTGCACGTCGCGTAATGCCAGCTTGCTTTCGACTTCGCAGTGGGGGAAGGAAAATCAAGACAAGGCGCCTCCATGCCTGATTGCTGAGCTTCGACCGGGTAGCGACGGAGGCGACGCCCTGGCTGTCAGTAACCGCATGCTTGGACGTCCCTAGGCGAGTCACCTTAACTGCTGTTTGACAACGTTTGAAAATCTTAATAGTCATTGGACAGCCTACGTTATGGCACAGAATAAGGTAGAATATAGAGAAAAACTCAAAACTCAAGGATACAGAAGTAAACACACGTGCATGGAAAGTTTTTGTGCCTCGTGCGCAATCTCAAGATACTATCTTATTTTTTGCTGTTGTTGTAACTGAGTGACTTTAAAATTGGGCGACTTTGTGATTGAGTGGTCTTTCTGATTTGAGTAACTTTGTGATTTAAGTGTCCTAGTGATTGAGTGACTTTGTGTAGCACTTTGTTGCTTTATATTTCAAGTGTGATTGAATGCGCAAACTGCGACAATGAATGAAACTGATTCGTGGACTCGTTTCACTGAAGAGCCTGCCAAATGGCACGGCAGTAAACCGGACAGACACGCTGAGCTAGTTAAACTAGCCTCAACAATCTCAAAGGCAAGAGCAATTTGTTCATTGAATCTTTTAATGGACAGTGAAACTGACTTGGCACAAGTCAAAAACCTAGCAAAGCGATCTTTGATTAGATGGCAGCGGTATACCCATTAATTCATGGACAGCCTACTGAGGAAATCTGCAAAATAATACATGGTACTATGAAGAAAATACGGAATATGCAGCAGGCGTGGAAATTGGAGGAGCTGTGGGCGACACGGAGGAGTTCTCGGCCGAGGCGGACACCCTCTTTGGTAGACTTCTAGATTATTGCACTTTGGAAAAATTTAAAGTAAATAAGGAGAATGCAAATTACATACTTCCAGAAATGTTCTTGTTAATGTCTTACTACAACAGGATGACACAAATGAATGTTTTTCTTCTTGGTCATGCCAAAGGATTGGAGTACAGTGTGAAACAAGGGATGAGACCAGAGGTGATAATGAAGAAAATTGAAATACCTAAACCGCCCTTCGCTCACATGATGAAAGCGGTAAAAAAAAAACTCGCATAAGAGGTAAAACCACCTAAGAAAGTTATCCTGGCATATCCAGAACAGGACGGTCAAACAAGCGAAGAGACAATGAAGACGATCCAAGAGAAGGTAAATCCTGCTGAAGAAGGATGGAAAGTGAAGAACTTTAGAAGAGTACATGAGGGAGGTGTTCTCATCGAAGCAGGTGATGAAGCCACCAGAAATAAAATCAAGACAAGTGACAAGCTGAAAAATTTGGGACTTCGACTTGATGAACCAAAGAAAAAAGTACCTAAGGTAATAGTCTACGACATTCCAAGGAAAGAGGACAGTGGAGAATTACTGACAAAGTTGTGGAAACAAAATCTTGAAGACAAAGGTATAAAAGAGGAGAAATTCCTGAAAGGACCGACTAAGAACTGTAAGAAATATAGAAACAGTGAATGTGGTGATAGAATTGCACAGCAAGTACAGAAATTTTCTAATGGCACAAGAAACTGTGTATATTGAATATCCGGCATGTAAAGTGAGAGACTTTCTAGTTCCACTCAGGTGCTACAAATGCCAACAATACGGGCATCAAAGTAAATACTGTAAAGGACAAGAAATATGTTCTACCAGTGGCCAGGAAGGACATAAGTATTCTGAAAAGGATAAATGCAAAGGCAACAAAGAAAATCCTGCCTGTGCAAATTGTTTAAAGGATAATAAGGACCATAACCACAGAGATGAATCGAAAAAAGTCCGCATTATGAACGAGCATTTACTGCGGAGCTGGAAAGGATCGATTATGGCGATGCATGAATCAGAAGACCTAAAATCACTATTGGGCAGATAAACCTGCAAAGATCTGTAGTGGCTACAACGGAAATAGCGATCGTGGCTAAAGAAAGAGACATTGACATAGTCCTACATGGGAAGATAATAGAGTTACCTGGGACAGTATTCTCAATATTTGACTTTCCTATGCAAATATATGGATTAAATCTGAAACTCCAAGTACTATGGCTATCGATGCTATGTCAAACAGCCATCATGCTTCTATTCAAATTAGAATGGGACAACAGAATGTCTAATTGGCAAGTTCCTACTTCCAGTACTCGAATGAACTTAGAGTACATCTGAAGAAGTGGGACGAAATTATAAGAGTACTTGGAAGAGAACGACTTGTAATAGGAGCTGATGTGAATGCCAACTCGGAAATGTGGCACTCGCCTGTGACAGATGAAAAAGGCTTGGCACTCGATCGCTATTTATTGGCGAACGATCTCCATGTCGAGAACATACCAGGGACCCTACCAACGTATGTGTCTCCTGCTCATAGTTACAAAATTGATTGTCATGGAAGATTCGACCAGTGATCATAGGCTAATGATGTATGAGCTGAATAAGGCTACAGGACAATTTGCTGAATATACAGATGTGTCTAAATTACCATTACACAATGTAAGGGCTTCTAATGGGGATCAAGACGGTTACGTTTTGCATAGGAACTTAGGTGCGGAAACGTACCATCTCCCCGCGACAAACAAAACACCACCACATCACATGTTGACCTCTCCCACATCTGCAACATACTGTACGTTGTTTTTCTTCTGGGTCTACTTACATGAAGGGCTTGATGTGACGACCAGCGACGTCTACACAGACACGGTAAATTATGTACCATGTTCTGGTACACACAATCACCAATACTTGGAAGTCCAAGATACACCGCAGCCATAATCCGCACCAGTGGGTCATCCTGTGATTCCACAAGGGCCTCGTAAATCAAGCCCTTCATGTGGCCCCACAGGAAGTAGTCTAGAGGAGTCAAGTCGGGCGAACGCGCTGGCCAAGCAATCAGGCCACCTCGACCTATCCACTGTTGGCAAAAACGTTGATCGAAATGACGAGGGCAAGGCAGACAATACTGCTGTAATTAGCATTTTTGGTAATGCAGCTATGTATTCACGTATGAAGATGAAGATGGAACTTGGTGATCAGATTTGATTGTATCGGAAATTAGTTGGTACTACTGGTGACATGCATATTCTTGATCATGTGGAATTATTTTTCAATCTGTGATTATGTGTAATTTATTTATTTTTATTTTCAATCCAGTATTATGTGTTATGGATTTTTTATTTGTAAATAAATGTTTTGTATGTACAAAATGACCTGCGGCATTTTATAGTATTTTTTATATTCCTTTCCTTTATATTTAAAAGGGAGGTGTATTGAGGGGGGAATATTTGAACATTTATTTTATGCTATTATATATACAGAGTGATATAAAGATATGTCAAGGACATCACACTAGATACTCAAAAAGTGCACCGTTCAAAAATCCTATTATTAAAATTAATAGCGAAATGTATGGAGCTTCCTTAATGAAACATTCAACATGGTAAACAGAAATTTATACAAATAGCATTTGATTAACAAAAGACATGCAAGAAGATTTAAATTCATTCCACCATATTTTCCTCTCCAAGTGATCCCTTTAACATACCCGAAAAAAGTAATTATGTATGTTAAGTTTGTGGATCAAATGTTTATGTTGGCCTATATGTTTGCACTTGTGTGTGTGTTGCATGTAACAGGATGTTATCGGTTGCGACAGTGCATTGTGCTTGATTGTAACTGGAAGTTGTATATCACCGGCAGTGGCGGGTTGGTGGGCCCGGAAGTACATCCGGTGATAAGGCCCCAGCATGTAGCAGCAAATAAATAGAGATACAGTTCGTTGCCGCCCACACAATTAAAATTACTCACCAAAATATTAAACAACTTGTAAAACGCAAATTTTCTATAATCGCAGAGTGTCAATAATTACTGCGAATTCGCAATTATGACGTAAAAATGAAGAATTTCTGCTAAATGGGTGAGGCCGAGCATTAGGTGTTCGAAAATGCCAATTAACTGCTGCGAAGACAATAACCAGCAAGAGCGGAGATTGCGAGCATCTGCACAGTGTAGATTACAAGCATCTTCACTGTAGAGATTGCGAGCATCTGCCCACTGCATAGTGGAGATTGCAAGAATCTTCGCAGTGGATATTGCGATCATCTGCACAGTGGACATTGCGAGAATATGAACGGTGGAGATTACGAGCATCTGCACAGTGGAGATCGCAAGCAACTGCACAGTGGATATTGCGAGCATCTGCGCAGTGGAGATTGCGAGCATCTTCACAGTGGAGATGGCAAGCAACTGCCCACTGCACAGTGGAGATTGCGAGCATCTTCACAATGGAGAGTGCGAGCATCTTCACAGTGGAGATAACGAGCATCTTCACAGTGGAGATTTCGAGCATCTGTACAGTGAACATTGGGAGAACCTGCAAGGTGGAGATTGCGAGCATCTGCGCAGTGAGGATTGCGAGCAACTGCACAGTGGAGATTGCGAGCATCTGCACTGTGGAGATTGCGAACATCTGTACAGTGGAGATTGTAAGCATCTTCACAGTGCAGATTGCGAGCACCTGCACAGTGGAGACTGCGAGAATCTGCACAGTGGAGATAGCAAGCACCTGCACAGTGGATATTACGAGCACTTGCACAGTGGAGATTGCAAGCATCTTCACAGTGGAGATTGCGAGCATCTTCACAGTGGAGATTGCAAGCATTTGCGTAGTGGAGATTCCGAACATCTGTTCAGTGGAGATTGCGAGCATCTGCACAGTGCAGATTGCGAGTACTTGCACAGTGGAGATTGCTAGCATCTTCACACTGGATATTAAAAGCACTTGCACAATGGATATTGCGAGCATCTGCACAGTGGAGATTGCGAGCACCTGCAAAGTGGATATTACGAGCACTTGCACAGTGGAGATTGCGAGCATCTTCACAGTGGAGATTGCAAGCATCTGTGTAGTGGAGATTGCGAACATCTGCTCAGTGAAGATTGCAAGCATCTTCACAGTAGAAATTGCGAGCATCTGTGCAGTGGAGTTTGCGATCATCTTTACAGTGGAGATTGCGAGCATCTTCGCATTGAAGATTGCGAGCATTGCACAGTGGAGATTGCGAGCATCTGTACTATTGGCTGTGGACATGTATTTGTGACAGACATGTGCAGTGATGGCAGTAGACAGTTTGATTGAATAAGTGTAAATAATAATACGTGTGGATTGATTGAATTGCATACATTAAATCAGTTTTGTAAATAACAGCTTCGTGTGTTGTTATATCATTGTGAATAAATTAGGAAATTAGATTTAATCATATAATTTTTAATAATACCTTCATCCCTCAAGAACTTGGATACGTTCCAGGCAACAAGTGACTGTATTTAATTATTTGCAGGGTATATCCATATGTTAATATGGATATTTGTCGCACATTTTATAACAATTAATAAAATTTTTCGGTTTTATTGTACCGAAGCGGCAATGTCTTTGATTTGTATGTTTGCATGCATTGACTACGCAATAGATTAAAATCAGAGCAATGCCATTTTAATTGGTGCTCTTTTGAGGCTGAGAAGCTACACCATTTTACTTCTGAAATAACTTTTGAAAACAAGAGATTTTTTTTTTGGCTACCTTCTTAGTTCAATGAATCTGCGAGTAATAACTCTTAAATGACAAAAACTTACTATGTTTGTGAAAATCGTTTCCATCCTACATTACTTGCGGCTTTATTTGTTATAAAATGTTGCTGCGTTACTTGTTTGTTAAGCTTGCAGGTAAACGAACCAAGAAGTTGAGATATTTTGATCAAAGTTAGATAATGTCGGTTTCGCCACAAAAACTAAAGCTGCTGTAATTTTTTCTCTGGAATTCTCTCTCGGATTTTCCCATGTGAGAGACATGGCAGACATTGCCAGTGGACAGTACATTTACACAGGATGCTCCTGTTTTATTAACTGTTGCATTACAACGCCTTTCCATCTCCTCGTCTTATTTTCATTCTTGCAGCTTGTCGGATACCAGCTGGAGCAGGGGCTTCCTTTACCAACAGCCTTCTCCCATGTGGCATCTAAGAACCTGCATTCAGGTGGAAACAATATGTGGTTGATTACCACGATTGCTTTTAAAAGTATACCATAAATTGCGCTGGCTTTGCACTACCAGGTGTGAGTTTAGGTGTAACTGGTTGCCAACAGCTGTACTGTATACCAGCGCAGCGGGCGGGGGATTACTCTACCATTTCTCACGCACTGGACAGATAACATGCTTGGTACTTCTCGGCTTGCTTGTCACTACAACTCAGGTCTATCGAGAAGTAAGGTCTGAATTATTGTCTCTATAAGCTGCTTTTACAGCACGTTACACCATAAAATTTCCTTCTGTTCGTGGGAGAGGCTTCATTAATTCGAAGTCGGGCCCCATTATACACGACAATTTTGCGAGTATATATGAATGCTGTAAATTAAACAGTGGCAACACTGCCGGATGAGGTGGCAATGCGGCGGGAAGAGTTGTCAATACCACGCATGAACTAGTGCTGTTGTCTCTGTAAGCAGATCAAGTGAACATATTGTTTTGTACCACCCGTAGACTAAAGGTGAGGCAGACCGATCTCGCTGGCTGCGCACTACCAATCTCCGTGTCCGAACATTGAACTACTTTTCTGCCGACACGTCTAGCGAGAACGGCCTGGTTTGGGTTTTAGGTTAGAAAACTTGATTTGTACACAAGTGCTTAGATATGTTTTTTACTCCCCCTAACAAGTTTGTAATGCTCTTTTTTTATTTTATTAAATTCAATATGGTAAAGGTATTTTATTAATATAGTAATGCCTGCCATTTAAAAATTAAGGTGTAAACAAACACATTCATCACTGTTGACCATGTGACTTTGACAATTGTGTAGGATTGGGGTAGGTCAATGTTGGGTACATGCGCAGAAGACGAACAAGCGGTCTACCTCATATTTATCCAATGGTGCCACCCTAACTCATGTTTACAAATGTAGAGAAGCAGTGGTGTTTTAAAATGAAAGTGACCGGTGGCCAAAATGCAAGGGGGCGTCATCGAGGCTTACATGAATCATTGAGGAAACGATGCACTACCGTATCGGACGGTTGCTTGCTGGGCGCGTTCTAGGGGAGTCGCGTGTTGTGTCAGTGAATTTACCTTGTACAGGTCAACCGCACATTCCTGATGAACAGGTAGATTTGGTGAGGAGACTCCTACAGCCGATATACTCCCCGATCATTATCTTTAGAAGTTGGTCTAAGTCGGCAAACAGAGTGGCACATGATGAAGAGCATCTTCAACCTAAAGAAATCTCCATTATGCTGGGTTCCCCAATACATGCATGTTACCGACATGAAGAGGACATGTTTCTGCAATGTATTGTGGCCATTGATGAGACCTGGCCATAGGCGTATGAGCTCAAAGTAAAGAGACAATCGGAAGAATTGGCGCCACGCAAGATCGTCGCGCTCAAAGAAAATATTACAGGAACCAAGTAGGTGGAAGGATGTTTGATATTAGCATACGAAAATGAAATTATTATCCATTTGAAAAGCTGTACGTCAATATGAAGCTGTCAGCACAGCGTAATATCGCCGTTTCCTTGATCACCAATTGTACAAATTTTTGCAGGTAAATCCACCTCGCTTTTAGCATGGCAACGAATGTTATGCAGTAGGAGACGTGATGACCCTGTTGCGCAGATGACAATGCCAGGATTTTTTCTATTAATACGCATTGACTATATTAATAAGTATATTTTAAAAATTCACAATAATTTAGCTTTGGTGTATAATTGAGGCACAGTTAGAACGTAACTTGCTTATTTTAGGCCAGAGGCTTGCTTTTAGCGAGTGTTTAAAATTGAGAAACAGAGAATGGTATCAAAACTTATTAAATTCATGAATAATAGCTCCCAAGGAAGTGGACTGAGATTTTCACGAGACCAATCCCCATGGCATGGTTATAATTTAATAACGGACTTTACCAGAGAATGTGATGTTTACTACCGTGGGAATACATAATTTTAAGATGTATTTCCATTCATTAAACATTTTCTATCCTTCCCACGTCAAATATTATGCAAACTCAAAAACGTGCATGGTAGGGCTACAAACAGATGGTAAAAATGTCGATTTAACTTATGGTGAAAGCATACCCATAAGTCAAAGACGTCATCTCGAGACGTCGTTCAAAAATCCAGTTTGTGGAAAGGACAACTAAGTCTGTCTACCACTGAAATCAACTGAATTGTATGAAAGGAACTTGATAGAGATGCGCAAAGTTGCTGCAGTTTTGATGTCGTGTGCGACATAAAAAAAAAGCAAATAGTTAATAGAAAAATATATTCTCTATATAGCGTTAGAAATGCTAATGGGGTGATATAGGCTGTTCACGGTAAACAGAGCACTTTTGAAAGCCCTGCTTAAGATCTAGTTGTATGCACACTGTGTATTCTTCCGCCATGCGTGAAATTAACATTGACATTGCCTATCACTTTATTCATGCGTTGGTCAAGTGAAAGTGTGAACACTTTTGAACGGAAATTTACTCTCATTTCTAATTCTTCTGCTATAAGTAAAATTTACATTGCCATTGACCTAGTGACTTGATTCATGCGCCAGTCGAGTGAAAATATAAAAGTGTTGGGAAACCTAAATGTGTTACACGTTATACGCAAATGCATAGTGTAATGTTGCCTAGGATAAAAAGCCACTAACATGGATTGCCATAATTTTGAAAATAGTGATCGCAATGCAACGTCAATACTTGGGGATGATTTACTTAATTCAATGCCAAGTTAACTGGGAACCTGCATGCCAGTAGAGTGCACGTTCGTATACATACTGAATGTTCGAAAATTCGGCTCCTCAAATTCAGACATAGATTATTCGTATATGCTGATGACGGTAAAATGAGCACATTTGAAAGCCCTGCGTATGATATGTCTGTATGCACGTTGTGAATTCTTCCGCCTTATGTAAGATTAACATTTTCGTGGGCCTCGTCACTTCATGCGTCGGTCAAGGGAAACTGTGGAATTATTTGAAAAGTAAAATTCTAACAAATCTACTCAATTTTACTTCCGATGCATTAAAAAGTAAACAGAAAGCGAAAGGAATAGTTTAAGTTACCGGAAATGGAAATTGTTACCTAACAATTTTTATTATAGGTTGGTACGGAACTATTTCCCATCCATCGTTACCAACTTTACTGGGCGCATGTAACTCAGCGCACCCGTTCAAAGGTTGATTTCAAAAGTGCTAATTTTATCGTGAACATACTTTAGTTAAGTTTATTAAGGTTTTTTGACCACGTCTTACACGTTCTACAAATTCTGTAGCTACTCGTAAAATTATTTTTATCTTTTTTAGTTCATTTACAAATAAAGTCTTTGTTGTAAAATTATTTTACATTTCATTTATCTTGTATATAAAGTAATTGTCATGAAAGTTGCAGCGTACAGCATCTGCAGAATAAGCGGTGCGATAATGCATGTAGGACAAGTTGCATAGGTCGTAGGCGCGCGACACTGAATTACTATACACGCAGCGTCGCGCATATACTTCCTCTATAACTGATCCTACACGCGTGATAGCGCACTGCCTTATCCTGTAGGCGTTGTACGCCGCAACTTTGAACGCAGTTTATTGATATAAAAATAAGTTTCCGTATGTACTGTAAGTGTATAGGTCTTTTGTGTCACTATTGGTTGATGATAGACACCGTCTCTGTAGATTGGACACTGAGTTTACGAACAATCTGTATATGTAGTTAATGAGTAGTGAATTTTTTTTCAAAGGCTGATTTCAAAAATGCTTACTTTAAGAGTGGAATGGACCCCCGTGGGAACCCCGCGTCCAAGGTCAAGAAACGAGGGAGCGATACGGACGACACTAACACGCACGCCTTGCGCCTCATCGCTCCTACGCGCAAGGCGTGCAGTGTTTCCGCCGTAACGCTGTACTGTGCAAATTAGTTCTGTAACAGTGGGGTTTTATTACACGCGATGAAAGACCACAGATTAAACTACATACGCCCGTTTGTTTATACTTTTATCTTGCCGCTTAAGGAAACTGCATAGACAAGCTTTAAAAATTCGATATTTGACCATTTTCACGAATTTTTTTCTCCAATAGTACACTTAATATGACAAAAGTAAAATAAATAAGGGTATATATAATTATTGTTTTTTTTTTCTTTTCTGACAAAAAGTCGTATTTTCAGAACATTTATTTACCGAGGTACGAGTATTCGCGCAAACAACTATTTCACAAAAAAAAAAAACGGGGGTTAATACCACTCTTAACGTGAATAGCCTACAGATGACTGACCTGTGAGCGACAGTGGTTGAGCCAGCCTGATGAGGCCGACGTCGTTCTGGTAGTCCCAGTTTCTCGGGCGGTAGTCTGGGTGCATCCACGTCTTCTGTACCGGCACTGAGCCCGTGCTAAACCGTCTCCACGCCCAAGGAACGACACACTTCGCTCGTGAGCTCAGACACCAGCACTCCGGTTCTACGTGGAAACACATCACCACACACAGGCCACTACTCTCTCCTTTCTCTCCCCCTCCCTCTCTCCCTCACGCTCTCTCTCTCTCTCTCTCTCTCTCTGCGCGTGTGTGCGTGGACGGAGTATAGGCTGTTCACGGTAAAGTGAGCACTTGCTAAGGCCCTTGTAAATTTTTCCTTTCATCCAATTTCCATCGTCTTGGTGCTTTTTAATATAAGCATTGCAATGTTACCAATAAACACAGTGGATATATTTCACCACCCTCAAAATTTAATGCCTGAGGCAGAAATAAGATGTATTTATTAGTGGCTAATGCCTCTTGGGAGGGCCTTAAAAAGTGCTCACTTTACCGTGAACAGCCTGTAGCATGTAGTTACCCCAACTAAACTTTTTCTTTGGAGGGGCCACGGTAACACAGTAGTCAGGCAATTCGTTTCCTACCACGGCAAACCAGGCTCGATTCGCGGCGGGGTTGCTCGGATTTCCACCTGTGGGAAACGTGGCGGACACTGTTGTTGGCCGGCGGTTGTTCTCGGGGTACCCCTGCTTCCCCCACCGTTGCATTCCACCCCCGTGTTTGAATTACTTCCATACAATAGCCCAGTAATTCATAATTAATAAACTTAACGCCTATACACCGCCCGAACAGCCTCGATTTTCCAATCTGTCCGGGACAAGAATTTAACAGAACTGTTTCACGCATGGTTCTACGTGTGAATCGGGGGGGGGGGGGGGGCAATAGCGCCACTCCTCGCACCAGAGAGGTGTGCAAACACTTCTCTGGCTAATACAACGTCCCTCCCACTGGCCAAAGCAAAGGAGAAATATAGTTCCTGTCCCCTCTCTACTAGCTTTTTCATCTCTAACACGAGCATGTTCCACACACGCTCTGTTTCCTGTAGCATTCCTGTTTAATGCATGAATAATTTTGAACTCTATTCTGTCGACTGGGTTTTTAAGGTGTCTATGCCGGTTTTTCCCAGTCTGTTCTAGTGATGGCTTAGCTATAAGTACACTTAGGGAGGAAGTCATGGCCCCAGTTGCTGGTCATGGCTGCCCAATCCCTCTCTGCCGCGATGCATGTCTCCTCGCATGATTCCTTTCCTTGTAGGCGTAAGGGGTTAGTCCTGAGACGCGTTAAATACCCGCCCTACCCACCGGGCCTTCACTTTACTTCTAGTTGTAGGGTAGTTAGAAAAAACTTTGGCGGTAAACGATTCGAGGCAGTACGGTCAAGCAAGTCATGGCATACACAGGAGCAGCAGCAGCCCTAGTAGCGTTACCGACTGTCTTCGGCCGTCCTATCCACCCGCACTGGGCGAGCATCCAGATTCTCCACGAGAACTTCGAGCCTCTGCTGACACCTAATAGCGCCCTGGCTCCAGTACTCTACTGGCTCCAGTTCAAGATATCCAAGATACTGCACCCCAAGGAAAAGAGGAAATGCAGCGACTGCATCACAACAAGACTGGCGCCGTACATCGCTGGGAACGACTTCCTGCCAATCTTCTGGTGCACCAGCGAGAATGTAACTCATCTAAGCGTGCTCTCCGACAAGAACATCGGCGGAGAAGACATCGTCCTATCATGGTCCCTGTCGACCTTACTGGGATGGGGCGTGCACGTGGAGCCAACACTGGGAGCATTACGCATCCTCATACTAGAAACCTACCTGTACCAAGACTAGTGCGCCCACGGCCAGATAGTACAGCTCTGCGCCGACCAGCTTTCAGAGACAGCAAGAATATCGACAGATGTGCAAGAAACCCAGACGGATCCGCCGAAGTCCAAGAAAACAACAGAAACCCAGAGTGAACTACCTAAGCTACAACTGCCTTAGAAGAAAACCAGCAGCACGCCGACAGGCTCCACCAAACACAAGAAGAGGTCTAGAAGCTCATAGGTGAGCCAAGAAATTCCGCAACCGCAGCAGCCAGCGCCTACCGTGCAGGAGAGCTCGGGGGGGGGGGGGGGGGGGTGCCGACACCGCAAGAAATAATAGCTGCGGATGTCGGAGTCGCAGACAACTCTACCTGCGAGCTTGTGCTAGCTAAATCACCAGACCACCCAAGCTGTCTTCAGCACCATCACGAAGGAGGCAGCAGAGGAGCAGGGATGCAAGCAGTCAGCCAGCAAGCGACAACAGAAGCGGCCAGAGAAGACCCCCTTTGTGGTACTGAGAGACGACGCCACAATTGCCAGGGTCTCCGAGACTGCCATCACCGCCGCTGGCAACATTTCCGGTGCGCAGCTGGCGCATCAGAAGCCAGGCAACGGGGCGCTGGACCAGCATGTTTAGAGTCGGCTTCGCCCAGCAAGAAAAGGCGGCTCTCCTGCCAGAGCAGGGCCTGCTGGTCCAGGGATCGCGCCTCGTGGCTGAGAAGAGCCACCCAGGACCACCCACGAGGGGAAAACAGGGCCAGAAGAAGACCCTCTGACAGCATAACACTAAGGGCGGGGCGATGCTGTAGCTGGTCTCGTTGCTAGCTGCAACACTGCCCCGCCTCACGATTACTCATTAATGTCTACTCTAGTTAAAGCAATGCCATCAACCAAGAAATCCCTACTAACCTCTAAAATTACACTACGTTCACACTGTTAGGATAGCTAGGCATTGGAAAATCTCCAAGACTCTTTGCCAAATTCTCTTTAACCAAGGTCCTTTCCTCGCTTTTTCTATAACATTTACCTAGTATATTATTAATTATCCACGCTAAAAATATACAAAAATACGGAAAACACAATAAAATCCACAAAAATAAAACAAAAACACTAAAAAACCAATAAAAGCACTAAAAAACCAATAAAAGCACTAAAATTGTACTACTAACACCAGATGCCAGATGGGAAAGTTCACCGCTGATGGACACTACCTTTAGAAAGAAAATATTTATCCCGATAAAAACTCCCCTATCATCATTCGGTGCCGAGGATCGCAGTGCTTTTGCAGCCATTTTTTCACGGATGCCGTCTGGTATGGGACGCTGGGGTCTGCCTGGGCTGTCTAGGCAGCTGCTATGACGGTTAGAACGTACTGAAAGCCATTAATTTAATTAATTAACAGATTTTTATTTTCTGTAGCTTTTTCCAAATTTCATTCCAGATTTCTAATTCCCACTTTTCATATCCAGATTTTATTTTATCCATGATCATCCCCTCCTGTTAATAATATTTCGAAGGTAGATGAAGAAGTCAGTAATGACCTAAGAACATCAACCCGCATATCCATGGAAAAAATTTGTTAGGGAGCGAGCTCCCTTAATTTTTAGCGTTAGCGTTAGCGGCGGTAAATAGGTATAGCTTGTTACTTTTATCAATATTATCCCATTTTTATATCCATTATTTATAGTTTCAGGGACTAATGCACTAATATATTAATATTCTTAATTAAATACACAATAAAACACTATAGCAACAAAAATATTACAAAATAAAAAATCAAGGAAATAATAGAATTAAATAAAATATTGACTATATCCAAGAACAACTAAAGCTAAACGACCTGAGAACCCTTGGGCGAGGTCCCAGCTGTTAAATGCTACCTTGAGACGAAATAACATGCCAGCAGTTTAGTTCCCTCCCCCCCCCCCCCCCTTCTCTCACGGTATACCATAACCTCACAACCAAAAACCCCTCAGAAGAAAGTTTATTTTTCCGCTATTATTCCGCGGTGGTCGCTCTGGACGGTGGAGCCTGGATGGTCCGCGCGGGAGGGGGTTTGGGGGATGGATGGGCTGTCGTGGTTTACCTGTTTCAAGAGCTCTGGAAAGTGCTGAACGCCATCGATTTCCCGGAAAATCTCCTTTTTATTGATTATTCCAGTTTATATACACTTTCCCATTTTTTCACCCCGAGATTATTTTTAAACATGTTCAGTTCATTCATGTCAGCATTAAAAAAACTATAGAAAGCGCAGAGGTCATGTGGCCTAAGAGCACAGCCTTACAATTTCACGAATAAAAAATTTATTTAGGGGTTGCGTGTCTCCTATTCGTTCAGCGTTTGGCGAGAGCATATCGTTTCGGTAGGTGATACGAACAGTATGCGAGTGTTCTCGTCGCTTGTATAAGAATTTCTGAACAAGGATCAACGAGCGGCCAACTCTTATTACGTATTACACCGGTAGAAAACTCAGTTGAGAACCAAGAACCGCGTTGTTGGTAATTAGCTTACTGAATAAATTAACGACCAGCGCAGTTTGAGGATCCATCTAGAGGTGTCATGTGTTGGTATACGGTATTCACGGTAAAGTGAGCACTTTTGAAAGCTCTCTTATTTGGAATAATAGTCAATAAATTAATTTTATTGTAGCCTTAAATTATAACTTCCGAGTGCGGTGGAATATACACACTGTGTTTATCACTTACATGGTAGCATTTATTAAAAAAGGTAGTTAAAGGATAAGAAATGACTGAAAGAAAAAAGTAACTAGGGTATCAAAAGTGCTCACTTTACCGTGAACAGCCTATAAGTAGCCATATGTGTCAAGATATTGCAAATGTTTTTGTGTTATCGCAGAAGGAATAGCGTCTAACCCACAACCGATACGGTCAAGCTCCTACCCACTAGTCGGCCGACAAGGGAAATGTATGAGAAGTGCTTATGTAGGCGAATAGACTGTAAATTATTTACACACTGAGTTTGCTATGGCAACCAAACAAAACTGTGCTGTCGATAGCCAGCGTCGTTTCGGCCACGTGTTTTATTGCCAAAAAGATCCCTGCAGTTACTAGAAAATCGACGAGAGATATTAGTGATTTGAGCCATCAAAATAACGCTTTTATGTACCGAAGTAACTACTGTCGGTTTAGCAACAATACGTGTGAAAACAATGTCAAAATCATAAAATTCTGTTATACATAAATTATATAAAGTAATTTCGCCCGGAAGCGCAGACTATATTACAGTTAAGCTGAGCGTATTGCTGCGAACCGTGTTCCAATTGGAACTTTTGTAAACAATACGGTTCCGCAAACGATTTTGTCTGTAATTTTTTTTTTTTTTTTTTTTTTTTTTTCATTTTTGACATTATGCATCTACAGCTGAGGTTATTGGAATGAACAAATGTGTATCACACTGGTAATTATTATTTTATAGAGTAACCACTAGGAAATTGTTATTTATCAACAATTCAATACCAAATTTGTTTGTTATTATGATGTAAAATATGGAAAAGTACTGGGCTTTTTCTCCGGAGCTCCTAAAAATAAAATATTAAGGAAATTCAATTTTTTTTTATAAAATAAAATTTTTATCTCGTAACTTTTCTTTCCTTCTTTATGTCTCTCATATTATGGCTATTATTAACTTCACTCCTGCACACTCTATTTTAACATTTCAAGTAAGTAATCTACTTGTTTCAAGGCCGCTATAACACGTGACAACTAATGACGGGCAGCTATTGGACGGAAATAATGAGACGTATTGGTTTAAATCGAAGCAATTGTAGTTGCTCGTCCAGCAACAGTTGCCCGACAGTTGACAGCTCGAGCAACTGCATCGTCAGCTTCAGTTGCCAGCACTCAAGCTGGGGCATTGTTACGCATGCAGCCTATTGCACTAGCAATTAGTGATGGGCACGCACTCCAAACATCTGAAGGTTAGTTAACCTCAGTTAGTTCATTGTGTTATGTTGACAAGGTTTGGTTTGCTGTGTTATGGAAGGGCTTAGTTTACCGTGAACAGCCCACATCGATGTTTCGTATTAACAATGAACATGCAGAGTAGAGAATGATTCTGCGTACTCGGCAAATTGTGACACACTTTTCTTTAGACTTAGGTATTTTCCCGTATATGGCCTGAATATACTTGTAGAAAAGGCAAAACATTCACCAACCACAAATACAAAATGCACCGCCTCATCCAGTCCTGTGAACGAGCAATGTGGTGGAGGAATATTTAATGTTCCATTCGGAAGTTTTTAAAAAAATATACTGTTTTTGAACACCGTGGAGTCCGATGACTTTCCATGCGCCCGAATATCGCCACACACAAACTTGTAGTATGCATTACACAAAGCAATTAGTACGATAGAGAGAAGTCCTTATAATAGAGGAAGCCACTCGCCCCAGGCTTTATGATTCTAATGTGTTTCCCGTCTAGAGCTGCAAGCAATGTGGGGACGCAGCTTTCTCAAGCCAGAATATTTCGGTTAGTTCAGTGAAGTATTTCGGTTTCACGCGTTCCCAGATTACCTTGCAAACTTGTCGTACGATGATTGATAGTTTATCAACTAACGGTTCAGACATACGAAAGTTTACTGAAAAAATTGATTCTCTTCTTCACAAAGGTCATCACGTAAGGTGTAGTCAAGGCCATTATCCATTCATGCAGATGACATGGGATATACAACACATGCATCCTTCTTCTTGCCCTGCACTTTCTCTTTTTGATAAACAAGGGAAGAAGTAATCGTTTCTCATTACTTGGTGACGTTTTCTCGACTGACCAACATGAGTTGAGTGTGGACACTCAGTGGTGGCGGAGATGTTACTTCACAGTTTGGCTGCGAGGTATCCTTGGTGGAACTTCCAACCTCCCAACACTGGCCTTTCCGCCCCAGTTGTTAGGTCATAGGCTGCATTATTTTTTATACCTCGTTTTTCATAATTATCTTACAAATTTTGTACCTGGAACTAATGGTTACTTTGTACATTTGTCACAAAAGTACAACACTCAACGAGGAATGGCTTTATGCGAATCAACAAATTATTGATAATACATTGTAAATCGACTTCTCCAGAGAATTTTAATAGTTGTATAGGAGTAATTAGTCTAAATACTTACAAATGGAACATTTATCGGCATAATACTCACAGATATATCCTTTCAGGAGCGGCGTAAATGCAGTGCGCTGCTGTGATCACATGCCTCTCATTTACTACAGCACCTAGACACACGTACGTCTTCTTCGAATCCTCAACTGCAACAGGAACCAACATTTATATCAGAATAACAATTACGATCACTGGTCGAAATTTAAGTTGAACAGAAGAAGGTGAACTCATAGTAATGATATTAAATGGTAGCGCCGATGTTATTTCTTTCTCAGTGCTTTCAATCCTCATTTATGGAGCATATGGCTTAACTTCCCCAAGTTTATCAAAACTGATTTCAATGTGTTAACTTTTTCTCCATTTAGCATAGTACGATTGTTTTAAATATTTCATTGAACGTACTTTCAATGACCCAGTTTATATAGCATCGAATTCAGTGATTGCCATTTCGCACTGATAATTTGCACTTATCGACCAGCTGGATACATTTCGGAAGTATAGTGAAAAGGTAAAGCAGGGGTAAAGCAGAGGTAATTTATTATTTAGTCTAATTACGAAACGAAATTATGTCTGCAGTTATATTTTGTGTGCACGTCACGCAGCAATGCACATGACGACAAAAATGGCGAGACTTTGATGATTATATCTGGCTCCAAACTACTTAGCCCTAACAGGATATCATGAAGTGAGTTTACTACAGGCGGGGCTCGAACCATCCTTGCTCGACCTTCTTGCCATTTGAGCGTAATGCTCAAATCACACCTTGACACAAACAAGACTCAAACACAGTTAAACTGTGTGATACTGGTGAACGATCATACTCCATTCAAATGGGAATTGTATTCTAGGTGATAGACTGTAGGCAGTGCATCTGAAAGAAAGACTACTAAACCAATACTGAAGGAAAGTGCAGCATTACCTTTTGTATACTCGAGCAGTACTATCCATGGATGCTGGGTGCTACTGGAATCCACACGACCGCAATCATGTGGCAGCTGTTTCCACCCCACGTCGTTACCATTGTCCTCTGGAACACAGCATCATAAGACAACCAATTATCTCATGCACTCCTAAACAAGAAAATTATTTTTCTCAATAACTGCTTAAAACAAAGTGTAGTGTCAAACATGACATAACCTTATACTTATATACCTTCCATCACGTAAATACCGAGACACCGTTCTTTATTTTAGCAATATGCATAATTACGATCTAGGGTTTTTTTTCGCACATACGAACTGAACAAAGATCTACACTTACCAAAATCTGTAATTGGTGCATTACATAAGATCTCCTTCAAAGGATACGAAGAATGTAAAATTTCGTTACAGAAGTTCATAATGCAATTTCATGAACACTTCACTATTAGTTAGGTGATACAAGAAACTTGTAAGAATAGAGCGAAATATGCTTTACTCTTTAGGATTTAATAATACGGTCTCTCTCGGGAAAATACGCCGTTTTCTGTGAAGTTGGGTGTAGTTTAACTTGGATTACAACACAAGTATCTGTACTGTTAAAAATACTTTTACATCATTCAACGTACTTGGGACTACATGGGACTGTGTAAAGATGGTATACGATCATTTTACAGGTTTTGATGACCAAGGAACAGGCAGTGCTTACTCTCAGGTGGATAAATTCTATCAGATAATACACGTATTCTTCTCTCTGCGTGAACTACTTGCAACTTAACATAGTTAATAAAAAATTAAATATTTTTATTTGGATTTTAACTTGAATGCAAGACAGAGAATAACATAAAATTAATTTCTTACTTTATTTTTAACCAATTATATCTCAAACAACATTTTATTTATGATGGGTACTGACGCCTTAAAGTTGACACCACAATGGCACCTTATTTTAAAAGGATTTCAAAAATATCAAACTAAACAGACATGAATTCTGGAACCGTTTGGAATCCCGGCCACGTGGGGAAAAACACTGGACATTCAAGTGGAAACAGAGCTTAAAGATATAAAATGGTGCAGACATTTATGCCTACAAACAATGCAATGCTCGCATTACTTCGGTAATGTACACTGCCTGACATGAGTTTTGCTATACAACCCACTTTCCTTACCGGAAACTTTATTAAACTCTCACAGAGTAATAGAAGATAGTACATATGAGTAGTAGTTGATCTTTAATGAATAGAAGGCACACATTTTTAGCATCCACAAAGTACGTGTGTTTAAAGCGGGGTAGGGCCTTCTCTGGCGGTTATACGGGTAGCAATGCGACTAGGCATTCAATCACAGGCTACAAATGGGGTATAGTGTCCTTAGATACATGCCACCATGCTTCCTGCAACGGCACACATAAACAAGCCAGTGTTCAGCAAGGTGGTTAACGGTGGTGGCCCCATCCTTTCCCATAATATGGGTTCAACAAATCTGTAGACCTGGCAGGCCAAGGAATAGTGTCCACATCTTGTAGAACCTGATGGGTGAATTGAGTTGCACGGCAACGAGCATTACCTTGCTGCGTGGTAGTGTTGGGTATGCTAAACAAAAGTGGAAAAAAATGGGGTCACATAACCTCATTGATTTATCGCTGTGCCGTGTCCATGCGCCTTCTACTACCACGAGACGTGACTAGGAGTTATAAATGATGCATCCCATATCGTAAGACCTGGTTCCCGGGATCTATGGCGTTCACGAATCTGTGTTGGGCACTGTGGCACCCAACTCTGCTGCGACCATCATCTGCTTTAAGACTGAAGTGGGACTCATTGCAGAGCACAATGCTTCGCCGTTACTCTGTCCAGCGTTGAAGTTCCTGGTACTGCGGACGGCGTGCAACATGATGCCGAGGGGTCAATGGTAAACGACACAGTGGATGCCGTTACTGTAGGCTAGCCTCATCAAACGGAAACGGACTGTTCTTGTTGAGACTGGCAAATGCAGTGCAGGCCCCGCCAAATGCAAGATCTCTTTGGATGTTGTGTCTCATTCTGCTACTGAACGTCGGCGGATTCGACGATCTTCTCTATCTGTAGTGTGTCTGGCAAGACCAGTACCTAAGTACCTACTCTGCGTGACGTATTACTCATACGTATCCACGCCTGCACACGTTATCTCACAAGGGTGACTGCAAGGCCAAGGCGAATGGCTATACGAGGAACCGACCATCCGACTTCGTGCAGTCGGAACGTGCGATCCCGTTCCAGTGGGTCTTGGTGGGAATATTCTTCGCGATCACGACGCCGTGGCATACTGATAAGCCTCTTAACACGCAGACCTCCGCCTTTCCAATCTGTTGTATCGCCCTTTAAGCACTGGATACTGACTACAAGCACTCCGTATATCGTGTTGCTGCGACATTTCTGCGGCGTAACTTTAGCCATTTGTGTTGCGCATTGATACTAATTGTGATCTTGATTTGGTCTCAAATGAACGGCACATTATGGGTTCAGGGACTTTCATGTTCAGCAGTGTATTTCCTGTCCTTCCGTGAAATGGCATATACCGAATGTTCTCCACCGGAGTGAATGATAATCATGGCCAAACTGCTAATGAGGATTTTAACAGTTGGTCACTTCAAAAGAGATGTTCACCATTCATGAGAGAATTAACAGTATGCTGCTGTTAAAAATATGTCTTGTTATTGATCATACTGGCAAAGAAAACACTGACTACAGTATTAGTATGCAAATAAGAATTCTGTCGCATTCCAAATTAACGTTGGCCAGATTGATTACATTTCACCTTCGCCTTAACCTCTGGTGATCATAACCATTCCTTATCAGTGACCGTAAGCCCACAAATTCTAGACAGTCAAAACGTTTTGTAAAGTTTTGAAAAGAAACAGTGAATTTATCCCTTGTACCATTTTTAGGTCTAACCGATTCAGTTGCATCTGATTAATATTATTTAAATAAAAAACGTGTGAAAGTTGTTATTAAAATGCTTTTAATAATAATTTTTAAGTCTTACGACCATTGTTTGTCTGCCATCGACATCATCTTCTGGGTTCAGACGTATTCATATGCACTACTTTACCTCACCCAACATAGCATAGGCAGTTGGGAACTGCTAGCTTTAATTAAACCCCTCTCCATCTGTGTTTATAGTAGCTTGACCACCAGCAAACTGCGATGTATTTCTCAGTATTTACATGTGGGCATGGTACAAGTGTAGAACGTAAATCGCCTAATTTCTACCAACTCAAATAACCTTATAATAGTATTAAAAATGCAAGTTATTAACATTTTGATATATTAGTATAATTTTCATAGATGTGTGTGAATTTATTTTAATTTTTGTTTCGATTACTAAGGAACCTGCACATATTTCTATTATTTCGTTTTATATAAATTTATATAGTTCATCATGTAAAAACTAGTTAAACACAAATTAATACTCGCAGTTATTGTAAATAGTTTTTTTTTCTAAACAAAAATCTTTCGTATAATACAAAAAAAAAAAAAAACATATTATATACAGTGGTTTTCGAAGTTCACTTTTTGATGTATGCATCGGTAATCCAGAAATAGCAACAGGCTGAGAAAATATCCACCAATTGACATAACGACCGTTTTATACTTCGTCTCAGAATCTTCTCGAATAAACATACCCCAAGAAGACTCGTAAGATGGATCTCTGAAGCATAGAATCTGCCAGTATGCAGTATGCTTTCCATATCTCCTAGATAATAGGTCTTTGCATTTAGTCAGGTACACGCCTCACACGGAAGAATTTAGAACTACAAATCACCGTGAGCCCTTTCTAGAAACTGCCTTTCTATATGGAGATTCGCAGTAGGCCACCGATTCATCGTATGGCCTTATGTAGCCAACACGGAAGTATGCGCATTTAAAAATCGTTAAGTCAAATGATTTTACGAAAGAAAATTGAAAACTACTTTAGATGAAACAACACAGTATTGAAAAGTAAGGTGTTTCATTCATTTGAGGTGTGGAATTTGTGAAACTCTGGTGTGTAATATCCTTACTATGCTGAAAGAAACTGGTATTGGCTTGCTTTTATCTTATTAAGTTATTTATCCCTAGTATGTAAATAATTTTGTAATATATATGAATTATCATATCGTAATTAGCGTACGTATTGTATCACAACATGCACAGATTATTGATTTTCAGGGGAACAGGCACAAAATCTTTAAGAATTAAAGTTGCTTGATTGACAGTTTGAAGCCTGGAAGACAACGCAACATTTCCCATTCTGTAAATGATGAAAGCTGCGATCACCAACTTAGATATACAAATTGGGCAACGACGCTACACAGGTTGACACGGTCAAAGACGCGGGGGTGCTGAAATGACGACACAGGCGTTGGTGATTCAGGCTATGCAGTATGCAAGTGCCATTACGGTTTCGACCGGAGTCTAATCCTCATTATTTTGAGATGACCCCAAAAAATATAGTGGAGTGATTTATGGATAGCTTGTTGGCCATCTATTTGGTTCAAATCTCTTCCTATTCGCCGATCATTGTATACAGAGGAAATGTGTCGGCGAGTTTCCAAACTGAAATGTGTAGGAGTTCCGTCGTGCTGGTAATACATCCGCTCGCATAATTCTGCGATATATGCTAGGTCACGTCACCCTACGTGATGTCGTTTTAGCCGCCTAGACACTGCCGTGGCTTTTGAAGTGGCTGTGTGGTGGCCAAGGCAATGGCATTTGACTACACCTGATCTTTTTGGAATGTTGTTTCAATATGCCTAGAAGATGAGCAATGCTAGCGGCCCACATGGTC
Organism: Dryococelus australis; assembly: GCA_029891345.1. Lineage (NCBI taxonomy): Eukaryota > Metazoa > Arthropoda > Insecta > Phasmatodea > Phasmatidae > Dryococelus > Dryococelus australis. The sequence goes on from CM056993.1 coordinate 348,537,630, forward strand.
GAGATTGCGATAACATTTCGGCGATGAGTGATTATGGCAGGTGGGGTGTGGACCAGGGCGCAACTCCATATAACCCCATTGTGTATTCCGTAAGTATCATTGTTGTCCATTCACGTATTTATGTCTTTCAAATTTGGCTCTTCTAAGTGAGACAAGAAAATTGTTGTGTTCTCCACCATTCTCGTTACTTAATATGATGATATGCGTTTTATGGAGGAGGAGTGTGATACAGGCCAACATATTTTTCTCTTGTGAAAGTGGTGGCCTTTTGACTTACTAAGGCTTAAAGATATTACTTTATTTATAACTTTGAAGGTTAATAGTTTAATATAACTTAATTTAATTTCGCTTGATTATATGTAGTGTCATTATAGTGTTTCTTTAAAACTGATTGTTATAAAATAGTATAGCGTGGTTTTTCATATTTTTTATATGGTTGCATCTAATTTTGGCATGACAGTGATGCCTGTATGGCTTATTGCAAACTATTACATTTTTCACTACAACCTTTGCATGCTTACGATTGAAAAATGTGCACTATTCTGATTAGTACGAGTGGCATACTTTGTGTTGTCAAATTTAATTATGAGTAAGTTATTATACTTTTCCACGTGTTGGAAAACAGCATTTTTGTTTCAGTTCCATAAGTCACAATTTTAAATCCACGTCTTCTATGATAACGGGCGAAATGTGCTCCGCAAACTGCCATTCAATAGTGGTGGCAAAGTCCGGTCCTGTACAGTGGTCCCCGACAATGCTGGCCCAGATGTTAACAGAAAATATCTGTTGATAGCGACGTTCAACCACTGTATGCGGTGTGGTGTGGAGAAGAGGGCGCGATAGCTTTGGCTACCGCAAATGTCAACTGCTGTGAACGCAGTTAACCCGTCCACAAAAAAAAATGCGAAGAATGTAACATGCTGCAGCGTAGCAGTGCAGAAATCAGCGAGCGAACTGCACTCGTTGATATACAAAAAACAGTCCTGACAGCCCATATGCAGCGCAAATCGTATAACTCGTAAACAAGCCCACGCTTTTTTTTTTATAGCTGTTGTCTCGAAATTTGTTCATTTGACAGTGTTACACCACGGCTATATATTCAGGATAAATTTTTATTTCATTATCTGTAAGATATTTGCATAACGACCACATAAAATTTGTAGTCAAATGATTATAGTTTTCAAAATATAGCACCGAAAAGTCGAAAATTTTGGAACATGTGATCCCAAGTTTCTATGCTTCTAATTAACGTTGCTGAATAAAACACATGCCATGTGACGTATATCATATGCACAACATGTTAATTATCAAGGGTATTTAACAATAAATACTCAGATACTATTCCCTGGATATCTTTTTAAATAGCCATTGATGTTTTTGGCATTGATTTTTAGCCAAATTTTAAATAGCCATTGATTTTTATTCGTAGAAGAGAAACTAATAAATATTAATATTATTTTAATTCTTGGACGAACAAAAATGCGTTCGCAGAAAACATCAATACCTATTTAAAAATAGATCCAGGATGCCAGTACCCCGAGTACCAATTGATAAAAATTCTTGATATTTAATTGATATGTCGTGTATGGATCGCACCACAAGTGATATAGCTGGCAAAGTTAATTTGGATCATAGAGACCATAGTGCGAAGTATGTATTCGAAGGAATGCATGACACGCTTCTAAATTAGTTTAGGTCCTACGATTTTTTTTTTTTTTTTTTAACTCGCTTTGTGAAAGGCAGGGTATGGGAAACTTTCCCTCGTGGATGGCCAAATCCAGATCTGATGCTCATACTGGAGGCCACACTTTTAATTTTTATTACTGAGCGATGGATCCGAGATACTACAGTACTATACTGGGACGATAATTTATGGCATGCCTTTACGTATTACGTCTTCACTGTTACTGCACCGATTCTGAGAAGAGTAATTTCCGAGTCCAAGTCATGTGCGATAATGTTTTACTACATACACATTACCGTGATCATCCTATAGCCCACTATTTAATGCAAACTACATGGTTTGAGGTTCGATGTCAGCTGTTGCCTGCACATAGCTTTGTTCTATTAATTTAGCAGACTCAGGCTGAGTTCGAAACCACAACTGCGCGCAGGTCGCGAACCGACGTGTACTCGTATAGGCTGTTCACGGTTAAATGAGCACTTTTGAAAACCCTACTTAAGATCTACTTGAATGCACTTTGTGTATTATTCCGCCTTATGTAAAATTAACATTGCCATGAGCCTCGCCACTTTATTCATGCATCGGCCAGGTAAAAGTGTGAAATTATTACATAGTAAATATGTTACAAATTTGGTCAACTTTTACAATTTGATGCATAAAAAAATACAGAAAGCGGATGGGATAATTTAAGTTATTATAACCTAAATGGTTATCTAACAGTTTTTATTCGACGTTACGACATGGAACTACTTTTCCTTCCCACGTTACCAACTTCACTGGGCGCATATCACTCAGTGCGTCCGTTAAAATATGTGCAGGCAGGGGCAGTGACTTTTTTCTAAGGTTGGTTTCAAAAGTGCTCATGTCATCGTGAACAGCCTTTAGCCACATTGCCACACCTTGAATTCACTTACATGCTGTATTCGTCACTACCAAGGAAGGGAATCTTTAAAAGCTCTCTCTCCCTCCCTCCCCTTTATACCCTACCAAATATTTCCTGTATCAGTTTTGAAGCCGACCTCCCTGAAAGTTTCGCTTTAGAACAGTTCTAGCCTCGAACGGGTATAACACAGTCCGCCGACCTATCAGAAACCATCTTGAGTATAATGGGGTCACCCTCGAAATCGTGTGGTAAGGTGCTTGCGTTGTAATTCAGAGGTTGCTGGTTCGAGTCTCGATATCGGCTAAACTTAATTTTGTGGAGGAGAAAGAGAATGAACGGTAGTCTGTGCTTGTGAGATCGGTGCGATAATGTAATTTAACAGTTAGTGAGGTTAGAAAGTTTAGGAAGGGCCAGGAAGGGAAGTAAAGGGGAAAGGTAAGGTAAAAGCTGTTCACGATAAAGTGAGCACTTTGAAATCAACCTTAGAAAAATTCACTGCCCCTGCCTGCATACATTTTAACGAGCGCACTGGGAGACATGCGTACAGTAAAGTTGGTATTGATTTATGGGAAATACTTCCATATCTTAACGTCAAATAAATAGTGTTAGGTAACCATCTGTGCAATCTGGATTTTTTTTTGTATAAGAATAAGCAAATTTCTAACACAAACACTTTTCAAATAATTTCATAGTTTCACTTGACCGACGCATGAACAAAGTGATGAGGCCCATGGCAATGTTAATCTTACATAAGGCAGAGGAATACGCAATGTGCTTACACCTAGATCTTATGCAGAGCTTTCAAAAGTGCTCATTTTACCGTGAACAGCCTATAGTGTTTTTTTTTTTAATATAGTTGGGCTTTGACGTATCGTCGACAGCGAGGTCATTAGAGACGGAACAATTGCTCGAGGAAGAGGGAGTGGGAAAGCGGGAATGTGGAAGAGGGAGTGGGGAAGGAATGGAAAGGAATCGGCCATGGCCTTTGTTAAGGACGCATCCCAGCATTCACCTGGATTGATTTCGGGAAACCACAGAAAATCGAAATCAGGATAGCTGGGCCGGGAATCGAACCCTGGTCCTCCCAAATGCGAGTCCATTGGGTTACCACGTCGCCACCTCACTCGGTGTGAAGATGAAAGGAGGATGAACTTGCTACCTGAGCGGCTCCCTAACAGCAAGTCGAAACTAATATTATTACCATTATAATTACTATCGTCAATATTGTTGTTATTGACAATGGAGAGGTGGAAGCGTAAGTGAAGAGGACAAGGCTTTCAGCCAATCGCATGCAAGGTAAACCTCTTTAGGCGACGGAGGAAGGTAATGGACCAATCAAAGGGCTGCCGCTCCAAAAGTTCATGGTCAAACTCTGCAAATGGAAGCTAAGAGATACTTGCTACAAGAAGATGCCGGAACATACTCACGGCAGTCTACTGAATTCGTAGTGCGCTAATTATTATAAAGTGGCTACAAGTTTGAACATTATTGAAAGTCTTAGTGTTCCTGTGAGACAGTTAGGGAGAAATTACCAAAGTTAAATAAGGATGCCTAAGTTTAAATGTTAACACAACATTTTACCACAACGTTACTGTTTACAAGAGATGCGGCTTTTAGTTACAATTACTCACTCTGTGAAGATGCTGACGAGAACTGGAGATAAGTCAAAACTAACAAAGATAACATAGTGAAATGTTTCACTGCTGAGGCTGTCTGGCTGATCTTCCCCCAAGACTTTCCTCTCTCTGCCTCGAGACCCTCCGTGAGTGGTATCTATACCAGGAAGGTTTGGCGTTGTCATAGATATCTGGTCACGAGGTTACAAAGGTGTTATGAACGGGAAAACACGTGCACCTAATTACGAAAACTTTCCTGTCATCACCCTTGAGGAGAATTGCACCAGCTAGAGAGGAAAACAGGATGCTGGATTCAGTTTAGTCTCAGGAAAAAATCAGTAAGAAACAAGCACTGGAGATGAGATCAGCAGGCCGTGTGTGTGATAGAATTTACACGGAACCCGCACTGTTGGCAGGAAAACCACACCTAGAGGTAAAAATATGCAGGCTGTAATATAGGCCTGACATCACAAAGCCATCGCAGTGACTTGTTTGAAAAATGAATTAAATTTCTCTTTGATATCTTTCTCGCTTGTATCACTCTTTAAATTACAAACCTTATTAATGATCTGTCTGTTAAATTCTGACATACAAATAAATAATCATACTCTCTTATTTAACCAGGCACAAGCCGTGCATATTACATAACTTTTCAGTGGCATCCAAAAATACGGGTTTCTTCCTCATAAAATTTCCCTTATTTTTCAACTATTCAAAAAGCTTAATTTTGTCCTATTAAATTTTAGGACCCTTTTCAAATAAATCTTGAGATAATGAACTCGATCTCGTCTGACAAGCTTTTTCATATTCTACAAAAATCAAACATAATTAATGTTCACAAAATTCTCATTTAAGAATTTTAAGATGTTAGGCACCAGTACACACCTACAAAAGGTCAGTGTTAACCGCAGAAATCGTGTATCGGAGATATAGGTTTTGAGTGAGTAAAGAGATTTGGGCTGCTCTTAATAGCGTGGTCTTGAGAGCCGATGAGCGTGATTGAGTAGAGTATGGAGCAGCGCCGGAATACAAGGGCGGGGGAAACGGGAGATCCCCGAGAAGACCAGCCGACCAGTGGCATCGTCTGGCACGATTCCTAAATACGAAAACCCAAGAGTAACCCAGCCAGGGATTGAACCCGATTCACCTTGTTGGAAGGCGAGTAGGCTAACCGCTCAGCGGAAAGATAAAAGAGAGTCTGTTAGTGCAAGGATGCATGCATCAGACACTCATTTGAAACTTAATACATAACACTTTTCCAATAGACAATATATTAAAAGATTAAAAATAAATCTATACTTACGTTTGCAGTCACTCTATCAATGAAAAATATTTGATCCTTTGTCACCGCACAATCTCACAGAAAATCTGCTTAATTTCATGCATTCCCATTATATAATATAGCATTATAATATTGCATTATATAATATAATATAGCAACTGAACTATAAAAAATGAAAACGACTGTAAAACTTATTGTAAAAAAATTTAAAATTTAAAGTATGGCCATAGTTGTAAAAAGTCGTAGGTTAATAAAAATGGAATGGAAGAACCCTAGGCCTACACCTATGTTATTCCTGAGTGCAAGCCTCTATAGGCTGTTCACGGTAAAATGAGCACTTTTGGAAGCCCTGCTTAAGATCTACTTGTATACACGTTGTGTATCCTTCCGCCTTATGTAAAATTAACATTGCCATGGGCCTCATCGCTTTATTCGTGCGTCGGTCAAGTGAAACTGTGCAATTATTAGAAAAAGTAAACATTTAATGATTCTGCTAATTTTTATACTCTGATGCATTAAAAAACAGAAAGCGAAATAAATAATTTGAACCATCACAAAGGGTTACCTAACACTTTTTATTCAACGTTAAAATCTGGAACTACTTTCCAACGATCGTTACCAACTTTACGGGGCGCATGTCACTCAGTGCGCTCGTTGAAGTATATGCATGCAGGGGCAGCGACTTTTTTTCTAAGGTTGATTTCAAAAGTGCTCACTTTATCGTAAATAGCCTCTACTAATGTGAAGTGACAACAATACCAAATAATTTATCTGCTTTATTACACTTTTAATGTCGTGTTTAATGTATAGACTGGGCTAATGATTTGGCCAGTTCCCTTTTATAAACAAATAAAAATATATCCAGTTAATATCGACGTAATCAAATTTTAATCTAAACGCCAAAAACAGGAAAGGTTAATGCGCACTATTATAGGGCACAATGATCAAGCAATGCAATCCATATTCTGCCAAGAAAAAAGAACAAGAGTTCATATATTTTTAGGACCCACTTTTTAATCACAGGACTACAGAAGAAATCCCTTGATTTTGTTCCTTTTATGAAATTAAAGAATTGTGTTACTGATGGGTGCTTCATCTCATTTTATTTTTGTCAGATATGAAAGCTTCCGGACAAAATTGTATACTACCGCATCTCTTGCCAAGCTACAGTTTTTAAGACGACTGAATCTCCGTGGTAACATATTGAATGGTACAGGCAAAAGAAAATTATAAACGCGTAATGTATAGCTGCTCTGAAATTGAATCAGATTTTGGTGTGTAAACTATGAATAACCAATATAAAAAATTCGCCCGAATTACGAAAAAAAATATAATTATAAATAATCTTACCGAATGTGATCAAACTCGTTTGTAGTTATTTGGCAACATAATTAAATAAAAAACTGTCGCATACATAATTTAACGTAGAAAAATAAAATCTCGGGAAAGCGACGAAGATTAACCCGGCGGTAGAGAACTAAACAACTGATATGTTGGCTCTTGAAAATACCAAATTGGAAGCAGAATATGGATAACTGGCATCATAGAATGTTACGTCTTGTTATATAATTTTTGAGCAATTATTTATTACCATGAAGTTTACCTGAGATATATGGGTTGGAGGTGGTCTTATAAGGGAGCGAATTAGTTTCAAACGTGTTTCCAAAATGTTAACTAAATTTTTATTTCGTAAAATGTAACACAAATATTTTTTTTGTTTACTGTAAGTCTTCTTGGCCATTGGAGTCATTCGTACAATGTAATGATTTTTTTTTCCAGGGGGTTTTTATTTCGTGAATCGCTACACAGTAAGTCAATCTCAAATAAATTTTCTCATTACGAGTAAGGGAAGAACAATAATCTTTCCCTACCTGAAGGAAATAAATAAGTCACAAATGCGATAGTACACATATGTAACCAATGCCACCACAGGCCACTGATTTTATTTAGCAACTGACTTTGTCAGTGATTCTCGAGTCGTTTCGAATAATTTTCCCGGCTAAACGGCAACATTTTCACATTAATTTTTCGTTTTATGTATGTTAATGACATGTGGAAATAGATTATATTGATGCTAAAATGCCTAAGTTAGTAATATAACTTAAGAGACTGCAACTATATAACTTTATGCTCTCGTTGAATTTGATGTTAAGATACGTATTTTCGGGAAACGGCAAACGAATTCGAAACGTTTCGCAAAACCCGCAAAAAATTAATTAATTAAATTTGCATTATGCCCTGGAGACTAATGAACATCCAAAGTGACTTTTAAGGCATTTGTGTACATGTTTAAACAGTGGATATATTTATTCTTCAGAAGGTAGTGTATATGTCATCGACTTAGAAAGATACTGGGCTCGTATCCATGTTAAAATACCAACCAGTTATTTTTAAGTATTTATAACATGCTCAATAGTTAATAATTTTTCAGGCAAAATGTGCGGAATCTGTTACGAAAATAAAATGTTTAAGACTATATATTAACATATAAAATATCAATATGTGAAATTATATAGTTCATCAGATTGATCTGCCTTTAATGTTACTGATTTGGTCAGTATTTCAGTGGACAGCCCATTGATTGTTTGGCTGATAGAATGCGATAAAAGTAGGCAAGTAGAATGATTATGCCGATAATGGGATAGGAGCTAGGCACTGGCTGGCTGCCATGTTAGATCCAGGTGACCTTTAACTTGGCATGTGTCCATTAGACCTTGACCCTGTACCTGTGACCTTCGGCGACATTGAACCCAAAATAATCCAAAAAATTCCAGAAAAATTATTAAATCCCCAAAAAATGTATTTTAAAAAAGTTTAAAAAAATATATATAAAAAAATTAAGATGTACATATAGGAGGTCCGGCGTTCGATGACAGGTGAATAGACTAAGTTCCCATGACCAGCCCTCACCAGGTTGACCAACGTCCATCTCGTCAGTTATGTTAGTTGTCGATGACCTTGACCTTCAGCTTTTACATTGGATGACCTCGAAACCAAAAAGTTCTAAAAATTCCCAAAAAATATAAAAATAAAAAAACGAAAAAAATATTTCAGAAATGTATTAAAATCATATATTTATATATTTATAAAAATTGTTTAAATTTCTTTTAACATGCAATTCCGGAGGTCCCACCACGACCGACCCTCGCAAAATTGTTATTGGATAATGAATCGGTCAATTACTCATGTTCGTTAAATAGTCTCCAGGCCTCCATACCCTTCCAGCCCTCTTCATCAACATACTACATCTACTGTCCATTTAGTTTTAGTATCACGCACTAAAGCACACTGGTAACTAATGTTTCAACCACCAGAGATAATGTACTATCGACATGAGTGCTATCGACCTGTACCGAATGGAGACAAGGTCATGTAAATCGTCATATTTAATTTTTTTTATTTATTTTTAAATGGGATAATTTTACAAAAAAAAATGATTTTTATATAAAGCAGGTTTGTTTAATTAAATAAAACCCAACATATTTTTTACACGAAATTTATCCAGTAAAGTAAGACATGAGTAAACACATATACAAAGGTATATTAATTGCAATATTTGGTGTTCACTGCTTGATGTCCGCATCATCGACCCAGGAATTGTAACAGGCTGGAAAACCCTCCCACTTGATATACGACCATCCATTACGTCGTTTCAGCATCTTCTCGACCAAATGAAAATCTGGAAGTTTGTAGGCAGGATATCCTCGACGTAGAATCCTCCATGGATGGGAATATTATTCAGATCCTCGAGAAAGTAGGTCCTCGGAGCGTAGTTGCACATACGTCAAACACGAACATGTTCAAGGGTCGAATTCGCTGTAAATACTTTCTCAAAGATGCCTTTCTGTTTGGAGATGTGCACCAGATCTCCAACCTTAGCTTTAGGCTTGCAAGGGTCTCTACTTTTCATGTCATTGTATAATGTTCGATGAAGGGAGTCGTCTTTCACGTCTTCAAGCTTCATGCGTGTGGTAGAGTGAATGGTAGAATTGTACTCACGTACGAGTTTTGGGGGTATTTCCAACCACTTGTAGTTGCCATTCGCAGCGAAATACCTTCACATATTACCCTTAAGAGTCCTGTTGAACCTCTCGACTAAAGAAGCTTTGAGATTGCTGAATGTTGAATAATGTTTTATGTTATGTTTCATCAAGGCCTTGAACTTTACATTGTAGCATTCCTAGCCCTAGTCGATTTGTAGATTAGTCGGGATGCATCCTTCATGCAACACATCAGCCATTGCCTCGGTGACATCACAGGCATTCTTCGACTTGACAGGCCGGCCCAGGCGAATTTTCTATATGCATCGATGATGGTCAACATGCATTTGTAGCCCTTTTAGACCCGAGCATAAGGTATCATCTCGACGAGGTCGGCTTGAAATAGCTCATTCATCCCACATAGCACGAACCTTGCGGCGATGGTAGTCTCATCTCGCAGATGTGTGCAGTTCATTGGCGATTCCCAATCGACTCATTCTATGTAGCCTCTCTCATTCAGTTCTTCAATGAATGAAATCATCTTGTAAGTGTGGGAGTCATTTCCAACCCTTTGCGAAACGAGCAGTAGTCATAGTCTATCGACCAGCTCGTTCGGGTCGTCCCAGAATACGTAGTCGGTGTTCTTGTCGTCGCCTGTCTTCTTCAGACCTTCGCCACTTTTCAGTGATAGGCCACTGAAGTGGTCTGCGAGAATGTCGATGTTTTCGTGATCTTCATCCTTATAAATACCTGTCTCGGGATTGTTATCTTGGTAAAGTGCATGTGTGAGTTCGAGCAAAGTCTTGTATTTCAGCAGGTCGGATACTGTAAATTCTCTGGGCTCTTTGCGAAATAGAAGTACATAAAGCCCCGGGAGTTCCACATATCTTGTAATCGCCTAGTTGGATGATTCCAATGGGTAGAAAAAACTATCTTATTAGTACTGAGGAAGAATTTATCATTATATCTGTGTATGCAGTATATTGTATCATTATTGTGAGATATGTACAATTGTAGGTAGCGACGAACCAGAGTATTGTGTTTGAAGACTCTTCCAAACATTTCTCTTGTGTGGCAAATACGCATCCAAACCAACATCCCGATCTGTTTGTACATAATCATGTTTCCGCTTCTTTATAGACTCAGCAGTATCGTCGATTTCGGTTTTCACAACTACAGGTACTCCATCGCTCTTCCTGAGGACATCAATACGATGAATAATGGGCTTAAATATTTCTACATTTATAAAGTCACGCGAAATTTTAGCCATATTGGCGAGTAAATACTTAGAGCGAACAGACTGGATCGTCCGATGTAAGTCGCTAGCAATGTCCGACATCGCATTGAAAAAAAAATTGCTGTTGCTTTCTTTTATAGGTTTAGTTTTGGGTTTTCCTCCAAAACACTTGCGATCCTGCTGAGGCTTTCTCAGCAGGCTTCCAATATGTCCCTGCTGTGGTTCTGAATATATGTTTCTGTAGCGAGATGGGAAATAAAGGTAGGTCTATGGAATCTTTCAACCCTTTCAGATTCTCTTCATTTAGTGTAGATGCCATGTTCAATCTGTCAGCAATTTGCCTTTGAACACTCGTCATGTGCTCGTCCATGGCCATCATATTGCCGACGATTTCGGTCTTCACACATTCCATCTTCACCCCAAGCTCGGACAGATAGTAGCGAAAGAATGTGTTTTGTTCGGTCAACATACTGTGCAATTCCAAGATGATGTAATTACCGAGGACAATATGTTTGGTAGCAGCATCCTCCGATCATTCGGGTTTGCCAACATTTGGAATTATTCTTCTACCAGCATCACAGGTTCCATAGTTTCTTGGTATGAAACAACCTGCATCTTCGCATTCGTCAAGATGCAGCTTGAGGCTACTTTGCCCGAATTTAGATATGCTGTAACTCATTATCGATGGTTGACGATGAACTGATCGAATCCTTGAAAGTACCTACCGTTATATAGGGAGAGACCTTAAAAATAGTCAAAAATCCATAATTGTCTTTCCAGCGCAAGGAATACAGACCCTTGAAATCTAATGTCATGTCTGTTAGAATGTTGTTGTCATAAACATTCAACAAAGTCATATTGTCCATGCGAAGCAACACCATCATGTTTGTGTTGCAGCAGAGCAGCACGATATTGCTTACTACCTAAACAAGGATCTGGAATCCCGACACCAGGCAGACGAAATACTTACACAGAAGGCACCGGACTCGGAGAGAAGATAGCAGTGTGGGGCGTATCCAATGTGATGAAGGCCAAGGTGCAGATGGGAATGGGTGATAAGAGCAAAGGAAAGGTACAAGTTAAAAAGGGAAAATTTGCATAGATCAAGAGAAGGGCACAAGTGAAACGAAAAACAGTGATAAACAGAAGAAAAGCTTTCAATACCCAGAAAACATCTACCAGCATATTTTTTTTTATTGCTTTTGCCTGCACTTGGGGCCCTCAGGACCTAATTGGAGCCGCGAGCGGTATCGCCCGAGCTGTCAACACAGCATAGAACGAACGGATGCAGTTGTCTGATATCAAGGACACAATGCAAATATGAAATCTATCGTAATGAGTAAAAACAAATAACAGCCAAGAGTCTATCTAAGGCCATACCCAGCAGGAAAAGGTGTTAATGAATTATCTACCGAAATGGTCGCTCACTAACATGGATTTCGAACTGTTTGCAAGCAACTTGAAAATACCAAATTTTAGAGGAGTTTTTGTGAGAGATGCATTGCCACAGAAGCCCAAGAGAGATGATTGTGCCATAATTAATCTGGACATGACAGCCTGGCTCGGTACGCATTGGGTAACTTATGTGAAACGTGGAAAACATGCAGCCTATTATGAAACTTTCGGTAATTTGCATCCTCCACCCGAACTGCGATGTTACATGAAAAGAACGAAGCTGGCATACAACTATGAGGAGCAAATGCCTAACACGCGGAGCTGTGGACATTTGTGTCTTTGTTTCCTCGTTCGTTCGTACAAGTAATTGTATAAGATGGCTTAACATCGTGAGGAAACCATCAGTCATGTTGATAACACTTACCTTAATGGGGCGTAGCTCTGAGCTGCATGCTGTACACTTTCCGCCACTCGACCTGAAGGGAAATGGTGCATAGGCCTGGTCGATTTTCAAACCTACTATGTGATACCGAACATCGATGAAAAAAACTGCGAGGTGTAATGTATTAAAAGTGGTAACATCTCCCACGAAGTAACATTGGCAGTAGGGTCTTATGAAATAGACGACATTTCAAGGTACACTGAAGAATCGCTGTCCTCCGACACAGAATTCGAACTATATGGGAATCCCAGTACTCTGAAGCATGTCATACGATGCAGCGAATATATCGATGTTACAAAACCGGATACTATCAGACCGATGCTGGGGTTCGAGCCACACATCTACAAAGCTTTAAAAACACACGAGTCATCACAACCTGTAGAATTTTTGCCAGTCAATGTGATATGAATAAACTGCAATTTAGCGGGTGGCACATACCTCAATGGCAGGCCGAGCAATATACTGCATGAATTCTCTCCTTTGGTCCCCCCAGGTTATAAACTGGTCGTATCAACGCAAAGCATCATTTACATTCCGATCATCACGAAGAGAGCACATAACATGGTCGTGACAGTAGTCGACTAGCATGTGGAGAGTTTGTGAACTTTCGAAATTAATAAATCACCCACGCCTACATTTGAGAAAATTGGAATAAGGTTTATGGCTACCACAGCCAATAAAACAAAGTGCTGTGCAATACCTATAACCAGTACATCGCAGGTCTTCAAGGAGTTAATATATGCTAGCGAAATTTTCCTCTATAGTCTCGGCTTCAAAGTCAATCGCCATGGAAGATTACCTAAACATCGAAGAGCCAATCGCTTTTAAAGACAGCGTAATGAAGGCGGAAATTCATGCATATCATCCTTTCCTGATCGTACCATACACACTACCATCGGAAGTTCGGATTGTGGTCCAACACCAAGATATCTGTTCTTTTCCTTGCCAGTCTTTCCTAAAAATTAAGGGGACTCTAACGAAAGAAAATGGGACCAACCCAGCATCGACGAAAATAGCAAGCAAAGGAATTCTTCACCTGATCAATTACATCGGATATTTTCTCTACGGTGTCGAAGTGGACCAGTCGCGAACGCGAAAAGTACGCTCATTCGGTGTGAGTGAAAGGTCATCTTAGATTGCTGAGGTTATGCCTACTTTTCAACAGTTCTAGTGTGTGTGTGTGTGTGTGTGTATATATATATATATATATATATATATATATATATATATATATATATATATATATATTCACACACACACACACACACACACTAGAACTGTTGATTAGTTTTCGAACCTCCTCAGCTTCAAGATGTACTGTAATCTGAAGAGCTCCCAGAGTCAAATTGGCTTTGTGCTCAAAGAGATCTCAGTTTACTACAACGATGGCAAAATACGCACACACTCCTTCTGCCTTCTCTCTCCCCCCCCCCCCCTAATTCGTGGAAACTGTTGGACGAGAAGAGAAAAAAAAAACAAATGCCTGGCTAACCAAGTACTGGAGTGGGACGAAAGCAAGATTTCATACCATCAGGTGGCAAACATGCTGCGAGACTTTGGGATGCAGTACCCGAAACCCCCGGTTTACATAGCAGAACCTGAACAGAAAAAATGTCTTAGCAACTTGTGTAAGTTTGAAGTGGAAATTTTCTATGTGCAGGCTGAGTATGGATGTCCTTCGCTTCGCAAGGTGACGAAACTTTACAGCGATTCGCATCGTCATTTCTGCAACAGGTCAGAACCTGACTGGGCCTGCACATTTTAAATGGTGTGCCTTGTACTTGGGCCACGAATCAGCTGCCTACGACTAGATATAAAGTCACCCGATCTTCTCGAAATGTGAGAGAATTTAATTTTTCGTGTGGTAGCACACCTGATCGACATCCATATGATATATAAATGGGAAGAATCAACGAGATCGTTTATTCGATGCCTAGGCTGGCTGATCGGCACCATGTCTCCATTCTCTCCTACAAACATTTATGCAAGTACCAAGCCAGACTATGGCACCATGGAGTATAGATACATCTCAGAAAATGGATAGATATCCATCTGTGCACCTTCAACGAGACCTGCATGCGGCATGCAGTATTGGCGATTATCACATTTAACAATCGTCTATGAACCAACACAGTTTCAATTGGACTGTCCAGGAGCACCAAACTGCGTCGTGTTCCACATGACCCCGAAGACGCAGCTTCCCTGCACCATATACCAAATCATCGCCCCATCACTGACTCATGCTACCATCCACACGCTAAACTGTGACGTGGAATCGCTCCAGGCGATCCACGAACCATCGGTCCACTCCCAGCAACCTGGGTCCAAGAAGGATGCCACCAGCCATACAACCAGATACCGCCTAGTTCATCGCCGATGCCAGGCACTTGTTTCAGTACCCATAATAGATGATTCTTCCTGCGGTTCCAGATATGAACCTGCACTCACTCGCCGATGACCAGCAATGTGTACTCCCAAGGCTGTTGATGCTGGTTCTGCTACTGACAGACCTTGTGTTGATGAGCCGGGTGTTGGTACTAGCATCATAGAGCCATCGTACAAAAAGGAATCACATCTACACTGCAATGATAATGTGATGGATTGTGAATCGGAGACAACTACTACTGCTGCTGCTTGTGTCGAAGGTGTTTGTAGCGACCCTGTGATTTGTGCGGCCCTTCATAGAGCACTGCTGCTTACTGCCATACATGTATTGCTCATCCTTCTACAATATAATTGATAATCATAATTGCAGATCTGCAAATTAAAATTAGATGTTATTTGGATTTTCTTGGAAGAAGATTAATAAAAAATACTGCATTTTTGCTGATTATGTATATTATATTATGTGTACAATACATTTTGTGTAAAAATATATAATGTGCTTTACTTATTTTATAAAACCCCACTTTGTAAAAAATATAATTGAATGAAAATACTTGTATTTAAAAATAAATCCAAAAAATTAAATATTACAATTTACATGACCCCGTCACCATTCGGTACAGATCGATAGCATTCTTTTCGACGGTAAATTATCTCTAGTGGTTGACACATGAGTTACGAGTGCGCTATAATGGGCTATACTAAAATTAAATGGGCAGTAGATGTAGTATGGCGATGAAGGAGGCTGGAAGAGGTGGAGGTCTGCCAACTAATGAACGAAAGCGAGTAATTTACTAAATAAGCAATAAAACAATTGGCGAAGCTTCGGTCGTGGAGGGATCTCTGGAAATGTACGTTTTAATTAATAATTTCAAATAAATTTTCTAAATACATTTTAAACAATTTTTGGAAATTTTTATACATTTTTTAAAGTTTTTATAATTTTTGGGATTTTTTAAAAAAATTTTGGCTTCATGGTTATCCATGGTCAAGATTGAAGGTCAAGGTCATCAACTTCTAACATAGCTGACAAGATGGAAACTGGTCGACCTTTCGAGGGCTGGTTGTGTCGGGAGTTTAGTCGATCCACCGTGTCATGAACCCCTGACTTCCTACATGTATATCTTTAAACTAATTTTTAAAGTATTTTTTAAATATTTTTGTCAAGTTTAAAAAAATATATCAGTTTTAAAAACATTTTATATATTCTTGCAGATTTTTGAATGTTTTGGGTTCAAGGCCATCCAAGGTCACGGGTACAGGGTCAAGGTCTAAGGTCACCCGGATCCAATATGGTGGTCGGATGACGTCACATCATGGCGGCTGGCTCCTATCCTAGATTTCGTTGTCCCTGAATCGCGATAATCATTATACTTAAGCAGTTTAAATTACATTCATTAATGTAATAATTTATTTCAAGATTCTTTATATCGAAAGTGATACTGTTGACCTGAAAAAAAAATTAACAGTCTATCAAAGGAACAGGAGAATTTCTAAATTTCGTGTGTTATGTATATTGTGAATGAATGCATATATATATATATATACACACACACACACACACTCTCTCTCACACACACACACTAAAACAGAAATATGAATTTACGAAACATTGCTATTATAGTGAACATACAGTATAAAAATGAATTTTCCGAGTTCGCAATAACTGCACTTAACTAAATGCCATGATGATCTCGGTCAGATTATCGCCTCTTTGGTTCACAAGAAATATTGACACATGTTCAGCAATATCTGCAAGTAAGTAAGTGAGGTGCACTCTAAGGGTAAAGAGCACAATTCAGTTTGTTAATGTGGTAACACGGGCGAGGTGGAATACTCACGGGCAAGGACGGTGTACGCAGCCACGACGCAGAGCGCCACCAGCAGGCAGATCATGGTGCAATGCAGAGTGCTGTTCTCGACGACGACGCTCCCTAGTCACAACTGACAGCTGCCGTGCAGTGAGGGACATTATTGTGTGGCCAGTCTGCCACACCTCTTGGGCTCGGCCAGGAAAAAAAACACTCAGCCCTGCTGCGACCGCGACTGATAACACCATTTGTTTGTCCGCTCATCTTAGGTGCGCCGAGTGATCCGAGTGCTCCACGTTCAAGAAGCCTGGTTACAAACGCGCGCGGATGTAAGGCAACGCGCAACAGTCACTCGTACTATAGTAAGATGCTTGTTTTCCTAAGCAAGCAGACTCCACTCCAGTCGAATACAGGTGGCTGGTGTGGAAATGTGGTTTATTATTATTAGGGAGAGAGAAATTTCTGTGTTACATTCTTCAGTACTTGTAGCAAACATAGCTCTTCAACATCGTATGTCTATAATAATTTTTCATGTGTTCACTTGCCCAAATTGCAAGAATTATTTAAAGAACATGATCTTATCTGTTGTTTATCTTATCTCTTGTTTATCTTATCTCTTTCCTGACACACAGCTTATCTCTTTGCCGGGACTTCACATCCAAGCGCTATTATCGTATTATCTCATTGTTAAACTTGTACAAACTTGCAACTGGTAAGTCATATTACGTCATAGATAACACAACAATTTGTCAATGTGCCGTTGCATGGAAGAGACGTACACAGACTCCGCTCATGCGCCTTGCACAAAACCTTAGAAAAAGTTTTGTGATCGTGAATGAGCATTCTTAGAGCAACATCCAACATGCCACGAAGACAATACCGCACGAGAAGATATGATCCACGGAAAGTGCATCGAAATATCCTAAGTGAAAATTATGATGTAGATGAGGATGATGAAACGTGGTGTCGTAAAATAGTCCGTGTAGAAGAGAGATATATCCTGTTGAGTTATTTATATAGATTTGGTATGCAAGGTATAACAGTTACAAGTGGACTTTTGGAGTTGTGTTTATTTTTTCCCCGTAAACATCACTGAAACATCTTTTCGCAAAGAATAAGTATTTTTAATAACTGGCATACGGGCTAGTTGTGTTCCTTCCACCATGGTGAACTGAATCGTTAAGCAGTGCGGTCAGTCCCAGTTTTTGTACGAAATGTAGCGACAGTTGCTGGCTAGCAGGTGGGTATTTTCGGGGTCCCTCCATTTTCTTCACCACCATATCCCCCCGCTGCTGCTTCCCAACCCCAATGCATCCCAACCCCAGCTGTTAGGCCAGTGTCACACTACGCGTTTTTGCCGCTGCGGATAAAACGCTCCGGTTCGACGGGATGGGCACAACACACGATGTGAATGCGAGGTGTCACACTAGTGTGACACCTCGCTGTGCCCATCCCGTCAAACAACATCCCGTTCAGCCGCAGCGGCACAAACGCATAGTACGAGATGGATTTTCTTTACTGCCAACTTTCACAGGGCATTTAAATCATCACCTCCAACAGCCAACAGTATTAAGCAGCCAAAACAGTGCTTTCTGCAAATTTCATCCATCATTTTACCTTGTGCCAGAACTCTGAGAAAAAAAAGTGCTTGACCTCACTCCTCACAACAGAAATAAATTACATAAAAGTAGATCTGGAAAGCGCTGGCTACAAGTACATACACATTAACAATTAGAAAAGAAGGTAGTTGACAGTAGTGACAACGCACACACACACTAGAGCCCACAAGATTTTTCTGTGTCACTGCGGCACAGAACACTTCTATATATATATATATATATATATATATATATATATATATATATATATATATATATATATATATATATATATATATATATATATATATATATATATATATATATCCCTCTTAAAGGCAGGCAACAATCAACAAAGTCAAATGACAATCGTGCATCCCAGGTTGTACCAGAAAAGGGCAACAGACGTAGCAAAATAGTACTATAGTATTATATATATATATATATAAAATTATCTATAAGATAAGAGTATACATATAACGTGTTTTCTTCTGGGTGAACTTATCTTTGCTTTTTTCTCAGGGAGCTGCCAATCGTGAAGGTCTAATGATTTTTTTTTTTTTGCAAATTTAAATTTTACTTAAAATTATATTTCTTTTTGTTTTATACAGTAGACGTCATATTTAAGCCCTGGTTCGCTGTGTGAGAGTGTGGGTTCGAGTCCCACACATGACAAATAATTTTTTAAAGACATATATTAAGGCAGTGGAGATGGTGTTTCTTTCTCTTTCTCTGGCTGAGTTCGAGAGACATATAAACCAATTTTTCTGTTGTGAAAACAGTACATAAGCAAGCGTCCTGTACGAATGTTTTCACTTCTTCGACGGTTGAGATGGAAGGCAGATCGTCACGAGTGGAATCATCTGGTGATAATTAAGCTTTTGTAATATGAAGACGGTAACAAGGGTTGAAGACTTACCATCAGTAACATCGTCAGCAAGGGTCTCTCAAGAGCCTGTAGAAGCATTACAGAAACTATGTTGACAGTGGCGATGCGTGCTATAAATTCATGGGCAAGCTACTGTGTGCAGAAGGCAGTAGTAACGTTGGTCACCCCAATAAAGGGGGAGGGGGGCCCGGGGGACCTCCCCTGAGAAAATTTGGATTTCAAGGTGCAAAATATTTGCCATTTAAACATTTTTTTCGTACCTAAATATGAAATACACCGCTTGTAAAAAAATTAATATTTTTTAACATAAAATTGTCGAAGTGAAAAATATTGCAAAGTAACTCAACACAATTGCCATGGTTTTCTGATTCTTTAGTCTCATCATGACCGCGGAAAGGCAGTTCATATACACCCAAGAAACAAACAACGTCTATTAAACGCATCAAAATTTCGCTGTTTCTTGTAACTTGTTCGTTATGTCGTTGTGTGCTTACATGTTTGGATCTATCTAGACCAAAATCAACTCTATTTTTAACAAATTCCTTAAGAGACGAAAACTAATTTATGTGCACTTCAGAACGCTCGTGTTTTTGAACAGCATTGCACAGATTGTTGAGGTCACAATACCCAGTTGCAGTCCACGCGTTAACGTCCCTTGAAAACAATAAACATGGCCAGCAAAACAGTTTGTTTAGGCTGTTACATCGAGGTAACCACGAGTTTTTCTGATAGACATTTTTTGGAAATGACGTACAAAATTACATTTCTTGCGTGTTGTCGTGATCGTAAGATCCGGTGTCGGCCAACCCTCTTTTATGATGTCACATCTTTCCTGAAAAGTGAAAGCACTTGCTGGAAACATGTTTCACTCGTAATCCACGCACGCCACACATACATCCACATGTTTCTGTTGCGCTCATTCGATCTACTCGGTTCTCAGTCTCACGCGGTAATTTTATAATTTTTATGTAGGGTATACATCGCGCACGAATATGTGCAAGATTATGAGCACCAAAACTAAATTAAATAAAAACAATACGATTCGTGTTGTGCGCGCGAACTTGCCCATACATCGATCTAGTTATTGTAAACTACACGACGCCAACTGCCTGCGGCTAGGGCATCTTCGGCTATGTCCGCTTCAGTTCGGTGAAGAAAGCACTACCATCGTAGCTTCTAACACAGGTTGACACAGCCATAAGCCCCCTCCGCGGATGGTCATCCAACCCTGCCGCCCCTCCGTCGGCTGGGATACCATTGCGACCGTCTACCTGCTGAAAGTATTACTTACAGCGCTTCCAAACATCTTGGTTTTGCTAGCCAACGAACGAGTTGTTTTCTTATAATGTACAGTATTGTTTCCCGGGTAGAATGTGTACTACATGAGTAAAGAGTTACCTTAAAGTAAATATAAGTTAGAATTTAATATTTATTTTAAATAAAACATTGTCAGTAAACTTTCTGGGTAAGCACTGTTTACCTTGCTTGCCTTAACGAGACGCCACTGAATCTCGTTATTGTGGAAATACTTTTACTACAAGTTGTCGTGCACGTCGACATGAATGTAGTCATTTTTTGTTCAGTCTAGCATACCAGTCGCTCCACTGTGATAAGTGCGATGCTGTGTTTACTCGTAATATATATATATATATATATATATATATATATATATATATATATATATATATATATATATAAGAAGTGTAAGCTCTGAGGATTTAAGAACATTAAATATATGTATATACGTGTTTGGTGTAGCTATGAAATAGATTCCTCAAACAATTTAATTGTTAATTAGAAGAAGAGACATACAAGATTTTCTGACGAAATAATTTTTCCAGTAAAGAGTTATCTGTGAATAAAGGAAGGGAAACTTCTATTAATTAATGTGAGATGGGATATGTTATCCACCTTCAGTAGCAATCGCTTTGGCATTATATATTGGGTGGTTGAGATCGTATCTGACTGAAGATGAAGTATAAGTCTGCATGATGATGTGATGATGTTATGATGAAGATGTGGTGATAATATGATTTGATGATGATGACAATGTGATTATAACATGATATGATGATGATATGGTGATAATGATGATGTAATTTATCTGAGTAATTCGCTGGAATATTTCATAGGAATGATTTTATGGTTGTTTTGTGGTCATGGATATTATGAAGGAAAATACTTGGTATAACCGATATGGTCTAAGCTAATGGATTGTAGATATCGAGTGTTGTTATACTCTGTTCAGGTATTTGATTTATTACAAGTTAGAATGTTTGTCTGGCAGAATATATAGAAATAGATGTTTGGCATGTTCTTTTTAGCAGTGATTATAAAATGAACTCAAATATTATGAGTTAAACACTTTTTCGATGGGTGGTGGTCGTAATGAAGCGATCGAGGCTTAATATATCTTGTCTGTATGGTATGTTAGTTTTGCTCGTAATGTGTCTTCACAAATGGCTGGTATGGTGTCATAGCATAGGTGGTCAGAATTTGGAACATTTGCTTGGGTAATTGGTATGTTCTGGCAGCATGGTATGGTAGTATGTTTGTTATTAGATTATGTTATGGCCTGTCTAAATGGGCGGTGTGGCATGATACAATCTGCGAGTATTGATGGTTAGAATGTTTTTCATGCTGGAACATTTGAATTGTTGGTTTGGTGATATGGTCTACTGGAATGATATTTCGTTAAGGTTTTATAGTTGACTATGGTAAACTGTATGGCTGTTGGTATTATTTGTATATGTGTGTTTTGATATTAAATGATGAAATGTTTTATCAGAGAAATTCTCTGGACTGGAATGCTTATATGATTGTTTATTGTCATGGATGGTATGAACGGAAGAGTCTTGGTATAACCGATATGATGTAATAGAATGGATTGTAGGCAGTGTTCAGGCATTTTGATATATTTAAAGTTAGAATATTTTTGTCTGGAAGAATATTTATAAATGGATTTTTTATAGAAGCGCGAGTATGATACGACGTTAAAATATAACGAGATATTTCAAACCATTTTCGATGGGCATACTGAGGTTTGGGCTATATAGTTGTTTGATATGACATTATATTATGATTGGACATTGGGGGAAAGCTGGTCGATATATTTAATTAATAATAATATTGTGATTTGTGTAAGGTCTCCGTTTCGATGAATAAAGGATTGGCATATCGGGACGTGTACAAAAAAATTATATATGTCTTGAAAATAAATGAATCCATCAAATATTGCAATATATCATGGATTTTAAAATGAAGTTTTTAAGTGAGTGGTTTGTAGGTGCGTATGAGGTTGATTTTACTCATGGCGAAGTCGTACAGTGACTTGTCAGCTTACTCCCTCATGATGGTCTAGCTGTGAGCTCGTAAAGATGTGTATGTAGTAGCCAATCTGCACTTGAAATTCTGCCGGAATTCTTCCCACATCAACCAGTAGCAGGCTATACCGCGCCACCAGGTCTTAGCATCTCCGAAGAATCGCTCGCCGATGCAGTGAGGCCAATCCTCCTGGTCGACTCGATACCTGCTTAGTCGTCGCTCACAATCGTGTATGAATGCTCCGGGGTCCTCGCTAGCTGTACCAACATAAGTCGGTAGCGATTGGAACCTGGCTGGTGTTGCTTGGTGTGATTAGCAGCACTGATACTTGCTCACGTACTCCATCGCGGTGAGCGGAAGGGAATAGCGGGTAGCCGTCGGTACTACTCCGCTGGAGCGGAGTAGATTGTAATGGTAGATGGGGTAACATTAGTTGTGGTGTGTGGCATGGGTAGTCATCCACAGTATTTCTCTGTATCTCGTGGTTGTTTTCTCCTCGATACTGCTTTGGTATGATGCATGTCTGACCTCGTTCTCCTCCGCTCGTAGGTATGGTTGTTATGCCAGTTGTGGAATAGGCCGCTCCAGTATGCAACAGGTGCAGCTGATGTCGTGTGCGTTTCTCCTCGTGGTTCGTTCCCATGGCGTAAAGCATCCTTTGTGGTAGACACGATTACAGGTGGTGCCGGCTAGTGTAGCTGTCCCATTTCCGTCACACCAACTATAATGTGCGTTCTTCCGCAGAGTTTTCTGCACTTGTGATCTCGCCAGTTCCATGTCAATGGGCACTAGTGGACACATACACAGTACTGGCGGACATGCCGGGTTAATGAAGCCCTTAACTCGCTGTGGTAATAGACAGCTGGTGTACATATCTTCTGTTTTTCCCATACTAATGAGAGCTAATGCGCTGTTGCACAGTACCTGGTTTGCTTGATTTATATCTTGCCGCATCCATTGCAGGGCGGTTGGGTCATGACAAATGCATGCGTTGTCATTATCCAATCGGAGTGAAAACGGATCTAGTGGTGATGAGGATCGTAGGCATCTGACGCACAATGAAGCTGGTCTTCCATTCGTACTATGTAGGTGGAAATGTCCTCTATCGGGCATGCGATGCAGTGACGACGTCTTGTTTTCTTCCACTGGACCACGTGTCCATGGCTTGTGGCTGACACCCCTGTGCGCGACACGGAAGAGGTGGTCCTGCCGGCGCGATGCGATGCAGATGGAGGGGTGTGGCAGGTGGTAACTTCCATTCAGCACTGACTGTCCAAGATGGCTGACCTATATCACCAAGCCTAGCACGTGATGACAAGAAGAACTGCTTCAAAATGGCGATAGATAATAGCATTTTTTGGAACAATTTTCCACTTTGCATTTTCCTGGATTTCCCGGTAGCTTTCTCATGTTGCGTTGATCTTCTTTACTTGTTTAGTGATAGGAAACTCCACCAGTAGTGGGAATAGTGAGCCGAGCTCAAAGGAAAAAGGTTATGCACACCCGTGTGGTCGCACGCAGTATACATGGTGATGATACGAAACACAGGTTGTCAGGGGCGGTACACCCGGAGGGGTGGAGGTGTGTAGGTCAGGCGGCCTGCGTTGATGCGTAAATAGATGTCACGTCAGTCCGTCTCGTGCGGCACTGCGCGTAGTTGTCGCCGTCGTCCGTCACTAACTAATATTTAACTCGGGGCATGGCGGCTTACGTTGTATAATTCTCACAAGAACTTTAACTTTACAAATGTCGGTTTTGAATTGTTGTAATATGTTACGACGACTCACGAGTAGTCTGTGAGTCTGTGACTGTGAATTGTCGCATGCTAGAAAGTTGAAGACTGTAATGTATTTACACAATGGAATCCCGTAAGCAGAAACAGAAAACTCTAACTTCCTTCTTTTCCCATTCCAACATATCAACGTCAGGAGATGGTGAACCAGGCGAACACGACAATCCCAGTGCTTCAGTGCCTACATTGAGTGAAGGTAAGGCTACCGAAAACTTTACATTGTCAGTTTCAAGAAACGATGAATGCGTACAGAATAACGGTACAGAAGGATTCAGCGACAGTTTGCAGAGTTCATCCGATTCGGATTCGTGCGGCAATGAAATGAGTTTGCAAATCTCGGTGGCCCTCTGTGTGGACTGAAGAAATGTGGAACCGTATAAGAGACACATTTCCATGGATAGACTGTAAAAATGGAAAACTTGGTTGTAAATTATGTAGCGAGGTTTCTTATCTGGATGCATTTAAAAAAGAATGGATATCTATCTTAAATGAGTGGTATTCTTACAATGTCACATATCATGGGTCATACAGGACCACCCAGCTCATGTCTCTTCGAAAAAATATTTTCGAGCATAAAAAGTCAACTGCTCACGCAACTGCTGAGAAAATAATTGCGAAGGGAAAAACACAGACTCTGTAAAATGTGTGTGATTCAATGAATGCATCCCTCCTTGCGTCAACAAAAGCAATATTTAAGTCAGCATACTACATTGTAAAAAATGACAGACCTTATTCTGATCAGTTTGGACTTTTAGAACTGCAACAATTAAATGGTGTGGACATTGGCGTTGGGCTGCATTCGAGATACAGCGCTGTAGAAATTATTAACCACATTTCGAAAGAAATGAAATGTAAAATTATAAGATAGATTTTAGAAGTTACAGGAAAATTGTCGGTCATTATTGACGAATCCACAAGCTCAGGTGCTACATCTACTTTGATTGTTTATCTGAAGTGTGAAGTCAGCAAAGAACTTCCCCCATCTTTTCTGTTTCTGGACCTTATTGAACTACCTGATCAAAAATCTGAAACAGTGATTTGTTGACTTGCTTGAACAAACATGGTTTTCATAACGACTACCTCAGAGAGAACTTAGTTGTATTTGCAAGTGCTGGTGCAAGGGTAATGTTCTGGAAAAATTCAGGCGTTGCAAAGAAATTAGTAACAAAATATACAAATATTGTTTTGTGGCACTGTATGAATCATAGGTTAGAGTTGGCGTTGAGCGATGCAGTAGACAAGGTAAGTGGTGTGAATAATTTTAAAATATTTATGGATAAGTTGTACACCCTTTCCAATAACTCGCCCAAGAACCAGCGCCAACTAGCTGAGTGTGCTGCACAATTAAACCAACAAGTGAAGAAAATAGGAAAAGTATTACGTACAAGATGGGTTGCCAGTTCATTTAGGACAGTGTCAGTGGTCTGGCACAATTTTGCCTTCTTGTATAATCATTTTTCCATATTAAAATATGACAAAAGTAAAGGTCCGACTGATCGAGCAATGCACAGTGGATTAATTAGACAATTATCATACTCTCAATTTTTCATGGACTTGGCAATTATGTATGATATTCTAGCGGGAATTGCATTGCTCTCAGAAAGTTTACAGAACAGAAACATAGCCGTTGCCTGTGCTGACAAACTAATCAGGAGATGTATCATTTTATAGACAACCTTAAAAAAAACCAGGGACTACATGTCTAGAAGCTATAGTTGCTATTAAGGAAGGTAATTTTTGTGGAATTACCCTTATTTGAAAACATCACGATATCAGCCATCAACCTACAACTTCTGACGAGTGTTACGAACAATTTGAAATGGCGGTTATTTACCACAATTTCCAGTAATGAGCCAGTCTACGTCTGGATCTGTACATACAAATTCGAAACAGGAAGAATATGACACACTGTTGAAGGAACTGGAAGTGCTTGAACGTGACCAGTGGCCCTCAGAGAAATCTCCCGGCTTCGGAGAAATTGAAATTGAGCGCCTGTGCCGAAGATTCAAATTAACTGCCTCAAAGATTAAAAACGGGTACCATGACTATCCTGAGGACAGTTCTCGTGTTTCCAAAGAACTGAATCTTTCGTTCAACTGCATAAAACTGATACCATGTAGTTCAGCCGAATGTGTCATCCCTTATGTTTGTGAAACTCCATGGTCTTACACTGCGAGTGGAATGCTGAGCCATATGTCACTAGCTGGTTACGGAAACATCGGTAAGCTGATGATTCGCGGACGCGCGAAGCACAACCAAAACAAAGATTCAAGAATGTTGAAGACAATATATCAGAAAATTTTTTGTTAATTATTTGTATATTGTTAAGCGTTTTTACTTTTGATTTGGACCTGTCTGCAAACGAATATTCTATAAATGATTTTACAGTTTAGACAACACATTGTTTCAGTTTCAGTTGAATTTTGTGAGTAACTGAAAAGTGGTAACATTTGCATAATTTTCATGGTTTAAAAAAAAAGGGTTAATAACAGTAAAATAATAACAGAAGTAAAATGTGTGCGATTTTAAAATGTAATAATAGTTAATTACTTAATATTAACGTAGTTTTGAACTTTTGTGAAGTGCTTGCCACGTATGACCTTGCTAATTTTGAGTGCAGTTTTAAGGCTAAGAATATTATTTGAGGCTTAATGTACTTTTAAAAATTCTCAGTGCATTTGTTTTAAAACAAAGTGAGTGTTATTAAAAGCTAAGTGTATTTTTGTAAAGCTAAAGGTTTTTTTTAGCTGAGTGTTTTTTTTAAGGCTGAGTATATTTTTTCAGAGCTGAGGGTATTTTAAGAATAAGTGTAATTTTGTAATTTATTTCTAACCAGTCTTATATCACATGTGCTTTGTAAAATCGTAACTATTACTTGTGTAATGTTGTTATTTCACAACACTCGGGTATTATTATTTGGGCTCCTCGGAAAATCGGAAATTTAAAATGTAAATCGGCTTCTTACATAATCAACTCAAATGTCTGTTAAATAATGGTGGCCGCTAGGTCTTATTCTCTACACAAATCCCCCCTCCCCAAACCCTTCAATCGCTGAAAGAGCGCCTAAACCTAAGCCTACCTCCTCCCATTTCCCCTTCCCAAAATATCCATCATCCTTATCTTGCCGTTGGGTATTTATATTGGAGCGTTCCGGGACTGCTAAATTTATGGCTACATCACTGAATTAAACGACAGAAATTACATTATGATAAGTTACAAAGTTGATGTGCCCGGAGCACCGCGACGCGTTTGTCACCACACAATACTCAAGATGCTACTGAAAGTGCACTTGGAGCGGAGCTCGCTTGTTAGCCGAGACTCCCGCTGGTAATATCACATGACGCGATAAAAACATTATGATACTAATGAAATTAAATGATGCGAATACTGCAATGCCGATGGAATGAGAACACTAATAAACCCTCATTAATAAAGTACAAATGAACACATTAACAATATAAAAATAATTAACACACTTCAACCACGCTATGTTTCAGTGGAAACATAACCTCATTTTACGCACATGGAAAAACAATATAAATTGTTTCTAGGGCCTTACCCCAATACATTTCATTATATCCTCATTTATTTTACCCTGGATAATAAGCGTGAGTTCACATCGGGTGGTCCACAGTCACTGACAAAATACATTTATATTTATAAGTGGCGATTTGCCCACGTGGTTGTGTGCACCGGTTCGCCTTGGGGCGAGGTTGCGAAACGCAAGCCACAAGGGTAGTATTGCAATGCTGTATTTACTGTCTTTGCTGGATTCAAATGATTAATAATATAAAATATTCAAAGAACATTTAATAGGCACAAATACTACGTAAATTATTATCAGGAACATTATGATACATGACACGTGCTACAGTTGCCCTGCATGTGGCCATTTGCAATTCATACAAGAGGGCGCCTCGAGCTCACGAACTGTCAAAACACATCACTAAAACAGACATAACACTGAATGGCACTAAAATGAACCAATAATATTATACATGGCACTAAAATGAACCAATAATATTATACATGGCACTAAAAGACTATTTGTCTCGTTCTTACATTATGGGTAGGTACACAGGAGAATAAAATAATGTTGGCATGTCATTTGGCAAAAATAAATATACAACACAAAAATGACAACACTGAGACGTAAACATTGGCACGTGGTATACGTCTCTGCGTGCTTGACGTATGACGTGTTAAGGTCCTTACACAATTTAAAACTTTAACATTTGACTTTACCATTTGACCTTACGTTTGCTTTCCGACATGTTGTTTCTTATGGAGCTTGACAGAATGGAACTGTCAAAGGTAAAGTCAAGCACTCTTGACTTTACGATTTTGAAAAGTTGAAACTTAAAATCAAAGTCAAGCAGCCATTTTGCCGAGAATCTAGCAGAGGTTATGTGGAAAGTACGTTATTTTATTGTAGGAAGATTTTATTCTCGGTATATTAAACAAAGCTCGTCTTAAATTATATAAATGGCAAATAAATGTAATGTGAAGAGGAAATATATGAATTGATATATTTTAATAAAGTAAACAAATTAGTTTTTTATTTTGAAATAAATTTTTTATGTAAATTTTAAGCCTATTTTTAAAAAAAGGTACATAAAATGCATTTCTGGATAATATAATTATTTTCCATAACAAGATACACATTTTTACGAAGCTGGCAGAACCGATGTTCAGTTGTCTGAACTCTGACTTTACAATATTGTATTGTAATTGGTGGTTTCGTCTGGGATAAGGAAACGTAAAGTCAAATGCTAAATCTTTCTATTGTGTAAGAAGCTTTAAAATAAATATGCATGTAGCATATCAAGTGAGTGCACTCGTGCACAATACGGAATGAAACAAAACATGACACTAAAATTGTTGCACTGAATGATAACCTTAACCTAAACAGAACATGGTAATACAGCAATACTTCCGTAAATAAACAAACAAGACGAATACACAATACACTCACTCACACTCTCCTAAGCATTTAAGAAGACTATGAAAATACAGATTCTACACTTGCTTGTTTTAACGTTGCACTAAACAAACGCACATGTGGCACTGGTTCGGTGACGCAGGTGCTGCTCCATGACGTTGCGAGGCATTCTGACATTCTAGCTGGCACGATGTTGAGAATGGCCTGAGGCCAAGGTGCTGTCGATGTCATAATCTACACACACACTAATGCACTACACTGATGTGCTCTGCATGCACACATGGAACATACGTTGAGGTGTATTGCTGCTCTCTGGTGGCTGCGAGGCGAAACGGTGCATGTTGGGCGCTGATGTCGGGTGGACGGGCAAGGATAGATGCGTGGGGACACATCTGAGCATACGAAAGTAGGGGAAGAATCAGGGAGAATTGGAGAGTTTCATGAAACAGGTACCCGGCGGAGGGTACGTGTTTCACGAAACTCTCCGAGCCTACTGTTATATATATTCTTCAGCTCGGGATTTTATCGCTCTGCAAGAATTTTTCGATATAGATTCACAGGCAGTGATTGATAAAGTGAAACGGATGTTGGAGCATTCGACAATCCCATTACATTTCGGTCCCATGTTTACGAGGACGCCGAGTTTGGTATCTCGAGATAGAGGTGATTATGGTTACTTTGTGATTGATTCGATAAAAGCAGTGACGGCCAAGACGGAAAAGTGGATGTTGCAATTCAACGGCCAATGCTCCAAACTATGTTTTTACGAATCCGACCAAACATATAATAAATGGGGTCAATTTTGGGTTATGGCTCGCATGTTTATGTATGCAAATTCCGATTAAAAAATTCGCGAAGAGTTTTGCACATATTATCCCGGAGTCATTAGCATAAACAATAAATCGGTGTCCAAGCCGACCACGACAGAAACCACAACAACGTTCATGCCGCAAAGTGCCTTTTCGTGCATTACCCATTTGAATTTCGTCGTCTATATGTATAATGCTTGGACAATAAACAATTTCCAACTAAAAGTGACTGAATTAATTTTAGTGAACGAAACAGTCGCCTATAAGGGACAGTCTACTTCGCAGACTAATCGCGATCCCATTAAAGATTCAGTAAATTTGGGTAAATGCATCACATCTTCCAATCGTTCGTTCAGTGCGATGCCAAAGTACCAATTCGATCAAAACTATTCGTTTGTGCATTAGGGTACTCCGGAATTGACCAAAGTTGTTCGAACGGAAGATAACGAAAGTTTCGATCCGTTGCAGTGCACACCAAACCATAACGAAGTGATTGTCTTCAGCATGTTTCACAATAATTTGGACAACGTACAAAACATTTCGGAAAATTTAATCGAAACCTATTATTACACTATGTATTTCGAAAACGAAAAAAATTATTTCTCGAGGACGTGAATGCAAACAAAGTATCGACTGGTGTGAAATCCGACACTCCTCTATCCATTTTTGGAATTCGATGGCCCGATGATTAAGCGAAAGTGTGGCAATGGTGCGAAAATTGTAAACGGAATTTATTCCGAGAGAAAATACTTTACTTCCGCTTCGTACATGACGCTAAATGCGAAATTTGTAAATGTCAATATTAACCCACGGATAAAATAAGACAATGGATGCAACGATGCTTCAGTGCGAAGTTGCTCGTTTACCTAGACAACATCGACGAGTTGTACTCGGTACGAACCACTATCAAAATTTCTACTCGATATGTAAATTTGCCTTTATCGCAAAAAACCTTTACCTCGCCAACGAAATAGTTAATGAATACGCTGATGTACAATACTACGATAATAAAGTGTCTGAGATTTCACTGAGAACCATTAAAGCATCTACTTTATTGACCAGTATGAGTATATTTTTAATCAAATAATTTGGTTACGATTTCAAGTACAAACAAAAACCCTATTACGTCGGTTAATTGAATGAAAATTTTCTTTTTTCACCCGAACAAATAAAAAAACTCATTTCAAACACGTTCCACTTGCCAGTCTCTCGTACTTTTCAATACTTGAATTTGTGTAAAGTTTATAGATTTCCTTTTCCCATCATTTTTACGATGCATCAGTTGAACAGTAATGGCAATCAATTGATGATGGATTACGAAGGTGAAGACGGCAATGTGTGATTTACTACAGTAATCCCGTACATGATTATATATAAGAAGATGAATAATAAAAACCAAATATATCTGTGGACGCGTATTGGCACCATTTTAATATTAGGGGTTTTGGCCTTTGTGATTTGGTCATTTAAAGACAAACTCATAACCTCCATGACTACGCATTTTGGTACTAGTGGCGCATCGTTAAAAACAACCACAGCTGTGGAAACTGATAAGACACCACAGAGTTATCGGCGAAAACAAAATGTAAAATAAGAATTCAGTATGGGGCTTTTGTCGTTTTGGGGTGATGCTGACTACAATAAACATACATTATGGTTTTTATTTCCACATTTGTATTCGAATATATAATCAAAACATTGTATATGATGTGTGTATTATTGACTACACGTGAATGGTGAAAACAAAAATATAAATAATTAAGAAAACTAAGGAAATAGAAAAACATTTGTAGTAATTTTTCTGGTGTATTGTTATTTGTGACGATATTCACATACAAATTTTTTTATAAACCACTTGCATACGATATACGCATACATGGACCACCTTAGGAGAGCGATAAACAATATGCATACCTTTTTTGCCCCAACCAAAATCGCCTTCGCCATAACATTTACCAACATCTCTACATGCGAAACTATGCTCAAAACAGACGAATATACGCATAATTTGGATTTTTACAAGAACTGTGTGTTGATTGAAAATGTGGAAATACTGATGCTGGAAAAAACAACCAAACTAGAATAAATTTTCTAACGTTTTATTTTACCAAATCAATATTTGCGCTATAAAACAATAACTATTATATATATATATATATATATATATATATATATATATATATATATATATATATATATATAATGTATGAATGTGTGTGTAATTTAAAAAAGGGGGAGGTATATAAGAATTTTTTTTGTAAATAATCAATAATGTTTTCTTTAAATAATTTGTTAAACCCGAAATGTAATAATAGTAAACAGCTAATAATATGTACATCGGTGGTAATACTAATCATCAACATACTATTGTTTATAGCAAGTATTAAAACTTGTGTGGAACCAATCATCGGGTTGTTGATTATTTTTAATTGTATCTTGGCAGTCTATATTACCGTCGTCGTCATCAAACTTCCCAAACCTCTAAATTGAGAAATTTAAAAAAAAAAAAAGTATAACCACATAACAATGTTGAAGGCTCTCGTTAAATTCGCCGGGAATGTCGACAAGGCGGGTGAACGTGCAATGATTCGATATTCGCTAGTCCCGAATTTACCGAAAAGAATTCAGTTTTCCAAAATATTTTTAGCAATCAATCTTTGTATGGGTTGGAAAAAAATAAACCATTACGAATCGGCAACACCATGATTGGTGAATTTATGAGCAAGATCAAAAAAGGCCAGTTTTGACGCCGCTTTCGGTTAAATCGATTCGAGGATCCGTCTCGACATTGAATAAAGCCGCTAATGCTAACTATGTTGTAAAACCAATTATGACCGATCTCAAACTCACCAAATTAATCAAATAAAAAAACTTTTTTTTTCTCTCGGAAAACCAAACTCGTCGGTCACACCTTTTTTTCAGTCGTCGGATTTTCGGGTCTGGCCGCCTACATCGATAGGTACAGGGATGCGATAAGCGGATGCATTCGCTACGAAAACGACAAGGGGAAACTCAAAGTGTGCAAAGTCAATCATCTCAGTTGTCGGGCATTCTGCAACAATAGTTACTTGGATTTATGCGACGGTAAAGTTTTATGCGATGAGGTAAAAAAATGCCCGGTGTTTGGAGGGTGGGTGTGCTCGAAACGATCCTCCCGTGATCGACATCAACGTGGAATATCGTCGTGTCGATACCTCGTGGACGGATGCGATCGTCGATACATTGGGCAAAGACGTGGAGAATGTTGTGGCTTTTGGCGGTGAAGTATTCGACTATACGAAAAACATATTTCGGTATTTGCATTAAGGATTAATTTTTGTCGGTGGGGTCATTATTTTGGGTTTGGCCGCATGCCTAATAAATTTTTCTCGGTTGTGGTTGAAGGGTAAAAGAAAGATAACTGGAAATGACGAGCGCGGACAATGGGAAGCCCATACTCAAGCTGTTTGAGGTGTGCGAAATCTTGTCGCAGATACCCAACTTAACCAATCGGCATTTCAAAATACTCGCAAATGTTTTGGCAACTTATCATATAATTGATCGCCCATTAAATTCCCTTGCCAACCTTTCATTAACTGGCTTATTCAGCCGTAAAAATTATTTACAATCGATGCGCAAAATCAATCTCGAGCGGTTGCGTCTGTTGTGAACAAGAAATCTAATGATTCCACATTAAACAAACAGTTGAAACAAACAGGTGGATCTTATCTCGCAAGCGTATCGCTCGTACCGGAATTTCCCTCTAAATTCTGTGCACCCTATCTATTCTTTCGAATTGAACTCTGAGTTGGATTCTCTGCTTCGGAGGAATCGATGATTTCAACGAGCGGCTTGCACGCATAATGCCAAATGGCAAACAGATACTCCCGCTCTTCACCAAAATGGATCGCGAGACATTAAATCCCATTAATGTAAATTTATTGACCGATCTCGAACTTAACACGCCAGACTTCCAACACATTGTTGATATTTCACAGTCAGTTCTTGTTGACTAGTTTACATATTCCCGTGTTTTTGTCCGTGACTTCGTCCCTAAGCTGTTTCATCAACGTTTCCTCGAATTTAAATAACTCGTGCAGTTTGTCGCCAAAGTAATCGTTACTATAGGCTGTTCACGGTAAAGTGAGCACTTTTTAAGGCCCTTATAAATTTTTCCTTCCATCCAATTTCAATCTTCTTGTTTCTTTTTAATACAAACATTGCAATGTGACCAACAAACACAGTATATACATTTCACCACCCTCAAAATTTATTGCCTGAGGCTGCAATAAGATATATTTATTAGTGGTTAATGTCGGTTGGTAGGGCCTTAAAAAGTGCTCACTTTACCGTGAACAGCTTATAATTTAGTCGAATCTCCGAAGGTAAACACTCATCAATTTCAATTTTAATTTTGTCCAGCAATCCACAATGTCGACGTAATTGACGTATGTATGAGATGTGTTGAATATCTGCCTGCTTCGAATAAAATCGTATGTTCGACTTTGTCCTATTCAAGTACTCTTCTTCGAAATTAATCGAAAACATTTGCCCCATTTTTTAAATGATTTCTTATTAGTTAAGAGTGTGTTTGATCTACTCAAGTTTAGCAATCATAATCCGTATTCTATAGACCGCATTTATTACGAGTATCAAGATGTTGCACGTAGAAAGACTCTAAACTATGT
Source organism: Dryococelus australis (assembly GCA_029891345.1). Taxonomy (NCBI): domain Eukaryota; kingdom Metazoa; phylum Arthropoda; class Insecta; order Phasmatodea; family Phasmatidae; genus Dryococelus; species Dryococelus australis. The sequence goes on from CM056993.1 coordinate 348,572,366, forward strand.
TATTCGAAAGAAGCAGAATTACGATGAGACCCGATTGGACCAATTCCTCGACAAGGACAAGAGGGAATTGTTACTCTATTTGAAAAATGTCAACCAGATGTCCGATAGATACAATACGGTCTTGAAAAAAATCAACGAGTTGTACACTTTTAATTTAAAATCCAAGTTACTCTCGTTTTACAAACAGCTCGAAATTCACGAAAGTGTTAGTTGCGAATGGAGATTGTGGAAACTTTAAAACATTTTAATATTTTTCCACATTCCTTTTTAAACGAGGAAAGGGGCATTCTTTACACCTTGTTTGCGCTGAAAAAAAAATGAAATAAAAAATAGGTTTTTTCTTTTATTTACAAAGAAAATGGGTATATAAAGAGACGAGAGCGCCTATTTGTTTCGTATTAATTGTTTTCCTTTCGTAAGAGAATAACAATGTTGGGAAATATAGAACTGGGAGATTTGTACGATTTGGTATCTCTAGAGGGAAAAACTTGCAAGTTTAGGTGCATAATGATCCACGCGAAACCTTTATCACTGCTTCGACATGTGTTTCAAACACCATTCCAAAATTTCAGTCAAAGAAAATGGCCTCTTATATTGTGAATTCGCATAAGTTTTTCATCAGGCCATACGCTGATTTCCGAACCTATGATCCCGGTAGCAGCCACAGAGGTAAAATGGAAAAAAAAATAATAATTAGTCGAGATTTGGGAGTTCAATTGCATACAAATATCGGAAATTACTACAAATTGAACGAACAAAAACTACCCGATGCGATAGAAGATACGTTTACACAATTTTTAGATTTCGACCGCGATGTTAGACAAGCCAATGGCTGGACACCTTATGCATCGAAGCTCAGAGTACGAGATTTTTTTTTTTTTTTTTTTTTTCCGCTCTTTGTGGGACCATCGACATGTTTTTTTCAAATCCAAGCAAGGCGATTTGGTGATGGTCGATTGGAATTTCGAAGAGTCTCGCGGCGATTATGGACTGGGACCTCTATATAACGTATTAGCATCACAATTAAACAAGTACTCGTTGCAGCAAAACATTTATCGTTATATATTCAACAAGGAAAAAAATTATTTTCGACCACGTGCGGACGGAAAATCACCGCAAACCTGCCGAATTACAAGTTGCTGTCGGTAGTTGATCTTGATGAAAATGTGATTGAGGAATGTTTAATTTACACAATAGATAATCAATAAAAATTGTTTTGTTTTTACTTTTTGTCATCTTGAAATTTGGTGTATTCTTCTGCATTCATTGTTCTTGTATCAGCAATTGATTTGTTGGAATGATCCAAGTTTGGCCTGAAGAAAATTCGATCTTTTTGTCAAGATGCTGTTCCGGCACAGTTCGTAGATGGTTTCGAGACACACAATTGACACTGTCGAATCGTTTGCATTTTCGAGTACTTTTAGCTCCGCTTCAAACGAAATGTGTTGACTCGCGTAATTTTCCTTTGATATCTGTACAATAGATTGTCGATCGCGAACGACAATGGCTCGTCTTTAAAGTTTTCCAATCTCGCCATATCATGCATGGCCATGACGTTTCGAAAAGTGAGATATTGTGGTAGAGAAATATTATCAATCACTCGACATTGGTATTCTTCATCCCAGTCCGTAAGATGGTGATTCTTAAACAACTGCAAGAGACCAATTAATGCGCCGCGACACTCTTCCTCCGAGGGCAAGTTGATAAAGTAAAAAGCATGAGTTCGGTGGCAGCTATAATTAAAACATTATTTTTCATTTGAACGCCTCCTTCTAGACCTGTTTGTAGGGCAAGTGCAACACTTCGCAAATGAGGTGGAATTGACAAGTTTTGCGAAACTATCTCGTCGATTTCATCCAGAAATATCACGAATTCACTGGTTCTGGTTCTCGATGGTCATCTTAAACAAGTTGGCTAATTTGCGTTCGGTATCACCTATGGCGGGTGAGGATAACTGCCCGATGTTGAATTGGTATAGTTTGGCTTTCCATTCGGACGCGATTGCGTGGGCCAGTGCACTCTTGCCCCTACCCGGAGGACCGACAAACATTATAAATTTGAATCGTGGGTTTAAACACCTGCGTATAAATTAAAATTTTGAGTTCTGCTTTCAACTGGTCGCAGCCACGTACATCCTTGAAAAAAATTTGGGTTCGATTCGCCATGGGTCCAACTTGGATGTAATCTCCGAATTTGATTCTCCTCCAAATAAATTGCTCGCATTCTTGGGATTCCAAAAGTAACCCTGAAATAAATCTTCAAACAGGGCCTTTAAATGTTCGAGATTGTATTTCGATATCAGAACACATCTGAAAATTGCCCATATTTGTACCAAGTACACCTACGATTTGTAAATAGTGTATTGATTTTCAGCCAGCGTAGATTCCCGCTCCGTAAAAATTTTTGAAAAGTGTTCACCTAAACCAAAAAGCATTTAAAAGTTTGTCACCTTTCTGCGGAGTGATTTGTGTTTTTTCTAGCGAAGATGACAAAAAAATCCGCACGGTTCAGCATTTGAGATAATTTCTCCACATTTGTGTGTTCGCCGAATGCGATTTTCGGCGCACATGTAAACTTAATTAGACCGGCTTCTACGATGGCGCGAACGTTTTCATTCATTGTTTTTTTAAATCTGGGTTTTCCGCAGTACTTATAAGATTCTTTTTTATTGTTATGCAGCAGCAACAACAGCAACAGCAAAGAACATTGTTCCCATCGTTGCAACTTCAACCACTCAGACCACAGTGCACCGACTCTGACATTCTCGTAACGAACCAGCAATCTTCTTCATGGACACTAAACTCTCCCCCTCCGCAACAACCACTGTCCATGCATTTACAAAGATCTAATATAAATACCATGACTGAAATGTCCACTCCTCGCATCAGCATGCGAATAGAGCCAGGTGACGGTCCCGGAGAATTGGCGCAAAAACTAAAAAATTACATTACATATCTCGATTCGTGGAAATTCCAACGGGAATCCATACGACCATCAAACAAACGAAAAAGTCGGTCGGTGATTCTTCTTGTACGCTAAATACCTCGGTGGCTATGAAACGAGTGGCTATACATTTCGCCAAGCTCGGTCGACTAGAGTCGGAAATGGTGAATGATGGAGTGGTCTGTCATCAGTACGTGGAAACTATAAAATCCATCCTCGATTCGAAATATAAAGACGTGCCGGAAAGTATAACGCGGTTCGGTCGAATCCTCGAACAACACAATCTCCTAACCGCATGCGCTCTCGTTCAAATGTGGCTGAACGGATCCATCGAAGCACACCTTGTACTCAACACCCACTCGTTCATCAAACACATTAAATTGGTTCCACCTTTGCAATCTCCATTCGATGTATTTATGAAAGCTGCTTTGTAAAAATGCAACAACAGAAAAAAAATCGTCTACGAACTTAGTCGTATAATATCAGACAATTTGGAAAAGAACGAAACGTATGTAGTCAATGAACTCAGGCACGAATCCCTACCACTGAGCGAATCAACGTTCAAGAATGCATCTTTCAACACCTTCAAGGAACATTTCGATGGATTTTATAAAAAATCTTTGTTTTTTTCTCGAACTGATAAACACAAAATATTCGATATATCTAATGTATATGCAAACATTCAAGTTTCATTAAAAAAATTTATTAATAAAAATATTTTTACAAGTTTTTTTTTATATATATATTGTATATTTATTTAACCCATGAGTTCGAGTTGAGTGCTCTTGTCATCAGATATATTTTCCTCGTCATATACATTACACTCAACGCATTCAAATACTTCCCATTGGGAAAACAAATGTTCAAATTATAAGCTACCATAATACCTAATATAAGAGCGAAAATAATGTCTGGCAAAATCGTTGGTGAAGGTTTTCATATTTATAACGACCACATCCGTATTCACACCTTTGATGGTGATTTAGTGACTCGCAACATCCTTAAAACTTTCGATTTATGCCTAATGGTTATAAAGAATAATTTCCTCTTTAATTTAAACAAAGGCGATATTGATAATGTGCGATATTTGTTTAAGATTATTTCACCAGTGTTGGATCAATCAATCAATTATTACAACTAAACCTTGGCGGGTGCTTGCCAAACAAAATTGGTGAAGCGAACACACGATATCGACCAATACGAACAGCATCTTCAATTCACGGACAATGAGAATTTCGAATTTGACTTTCACAACATGCAAACAATGTGCGTTAAGTAAAACGTCAAAAGACTCCACCGCAAAACGAAAAAACCCCGATTATGAACCAGGTTCAGACATCGCCTGCGTATTTAAATGAGCTATTGGAACCGCAAAACGAAAAAACCCCGATACTGAACCAGGTTCAGACATCGCCCGTGTATTTAAATGAACTATGGGCAATCGACACACCTTCTGTTTTCGACGTGGCCATGATGTTTCAATAAGATGTTTCAAACAACTATTCATTCGAGAATCTCGTACAAGAAAAACAGTAATTACCAGAGCAAAACCAATACACATCAAATTTCGTACATAATAATTTCATACCCAACAAACAACTAAAATTACCAAATCAAGAACAACAAACTATTAATTACATACTTGACGAGCAACAACAACAATTACGAGAGCAAAACCAACTTACCCCGATTTCATACCCGATAATTACATACCTAATGAACAAAATATTTGAGAAAAAGTACAAGAGTAGTACACTAGAAAACCAGGCCGCCCACACGACAAAACTTCTATGAGAGTCGATGAGTGTATGCTTTTGATTGAAACATCAAATATTTCCGAGCAAGCAATGGTTGGATTGTATAATGGTGGTTGTGAACAACGAACTTTCATCGAACAGGCACTAAATTCGGAAACTTTCAAAAGTAGTGGCGGTGCTGAATACATCGTGCTAAAAGAACAACTTCCAACACTGGATGTTAAACTTGACGAGATTAAACATAAATACAAAATAAGTTACTAACGCCTATATATTAAGTTTATTTGATAAAATGACTGATGAAATCGTCATACTTTCCAAAAACCAAATCCAAGTTTTCAGATTCGATCCCCATGCAGCAATTCGAAACGTCATTAAATCATTCGATATGGGTTTGACGGTGTTGAAAAATGTTCCAAAATACCAAGAAAATGAGAAGAAGAAGATCCACAGAGAAGATACTTGTAGAAAAAGAAGTCAATTGGACTAAGATCCGGGAACTCAACAGCCTCGTGAAGTTCCCTCGAAGAAAATTAAGACAGGAGATGATCCAGGAACTCAGTAGTATCTTGAAGTTCCCATGAAGATAGAAGACTGACGATCCATGAAGTAGCCAAGATGAGCTCAGAGATGTCACCTCCCTGAAGTGGCCAGCTCCAGCGAAGATCAATCCGGAGCTCCATCCGTTCCAGTAGTTCCAAAAGTAAACAGGTTTAAGGTGTTACCATGTAATACATTCAATAGATCTGGGCAGAGAAGCCTCTGTAGCAACTTCCCAACTTCAGTGATGATGTCACCAAAACGAAACAAAAAGCTTGCATAAGCCTTACAACATCCATACTATTTTGAGATGCATCCTCCTCAGCATCAGGTACTCGCATATTAAGGATGGCAACCTCCGAAACCTCAGACAGTTTATCCCTATTGCAACTAATATTAATACAGGAAAACATATTCTTAGATTAAAATATATCTTAGAACTATATTAGAATAGCAACAATGCAATAATGGGCATGAACACTTTAATTATAAATGAAGGTGAAAACACTACGAAATGGGCATGAGTGAAAGATGATTACTCCACGGGAACCAGACCTAGAAGAAAGCCTAGAAACATGATTATGATGATATTAACCTTATAACAATAACAAATTAGTGACATTATTGCATATTCAAAATCCTAAAGTATAGAACAATACCCTTACAAATAATTCTTACGCAACAAATGCACATCCCAGGGGTTGCACTAGCATTTCACTAAAACTAACACACATCAATTAGCAGTACTTAACTTAATCTTTGAGAGATGGTCCTTATTAAGGCATCCCAGTTTTGACACATCTTCCAAAAGAATGGTAATCGGGGTCAAGAACTTACGCACTACAAATGGACCAGCAAATTTAGGCACCAGCTTCGCACTGAACTGTGCCACCTTATTGCTTAGATAGTGTGTCTCCAGGAACACTTTATCTCCCTGTTTGATGTTAACCACACTGCTATGATAGTCCTTCCTGGATGACAGCCTAGAATGGCACTTCCCTAAGATTTTGGGTGGTTTCAGTCCAAATGTCATCCAAATCCTTTTGATTTGCTGCCTCCCAGCAGAAATGATGCAACCACCATACATTGATGAGGGGATGAAGTAGACTGTGCCCGAAAAAAAATTCAGAAGGCACCATTTTGGTGGCTGAACTAATGACATCATTAAAGGTCAAAACCAACTGGTACAAACCCACTTCCCACTCTTTGTGAGAACCTGTTTGAAAGGTCCGCAAAGATACCTTGAGGTTCCGGTTATACCTTTCAACCACATTCGCCTTGGGATAGCAGGGAGGGTTTTGGACCAGCTTGATACCCCAGAAAAATGCTAAGTTCTTAAACTCTGATGAGTTATTCGTTACTATATGAACTGGTGAGCCAAAAACAGAAAATAACATCTGACTCAACACCTTGCAAATTTCTGAAGACTTCGTGCTCTGAAGAGATAAGAAAAAGACAAATTTGCTTAAACTATAAACGACCATAAGGATCGAAGTAAACCCTGAATTGGAATGGGGAAGGGGCCCAAAGATATCTAGATACAACCATTCCCAAGGGAATTTGGCAGTGGTGACACTATAAGGGCTTATAAACTTTGCATGTTGCAGCTTAGCACGTTGGCACTCATTGTACTCACGAACAAGTTGTTCATCCTTGGCCAGCACTGGCCAGAAAAAATCTCCTTCACCCGTGAAATGGTCTTTTCCTGACCCAAGTGAGCACCAAAATAGGTGTTGTGGTAATAATGGAACATTTGCCCTCTTAACACATGAGGTACAAAGAAACAGAATTTTCCTGTTTTGGGGTCAACCTGTCCCAATAGGCCTTTTCTTACTTCGAAATTACCCCCTTTTCCAGTGGCTATGTTAGCCATAATACCCTGGCATTCAGGGTCGATACATTGGTGGTATTGTAACTTTAGGTATGCCTGCAGAAAATCCTGGAGGACCGCGACTTGGGGTGCACCAGCTGTTTCAAGCTGAAGATCAGGGTTTGTCTGGGTGGCATTCGCTGATGTTGCGACCTTAACCCGGAGACTCTCCTCTTCCACCCCAGACCCAGAAGGCAAGGTCTCAACATGAAATTCGTCTGGGCCTAACATAAGACTCAGTGTGTCGGTAACCCATTGTCGATTCCCTTGATATGCTTAATGGTGAAAGTAAAGCAAGTCAACCACACCAGCCACCTAGCTAAACGACCTGCAGGTTTGTTTATTGTTAAAAACCAACTGAAGGCCTGGTTGTCAAAATGGAGCTCAAATTCGCCATTTTCTAGTTAGTCCTTAAATTTCTGCATACCATATATCGCAGCCAAGACTTCCTTCCCGCAATAAGAAAATCTCTGCTTGGCAGGTGTTAAGAGTCGGCTGGCATAAGAGACAGGAACTAGCAGTTCTTCTCTCATCTGACATAATACAGCCCCAATAGCCTTAGAACTCGTATCCACCTCAAGGATGAACGGCTCGCCAAACTGGGGCAACTGGAGCACTGGAGAGGTGGTAAATTTCTCCTTTAATTCACAAGAAGTCTTTTCTTGGGCTTCGCCCAAACAAAATCGACACCCTTGTGCTCGAGAGCGCTCAAGGGCTTAGCAATATGAGAAAAGTTATGGATAAATTTGGAATAAAAACCAACCATCGCTAGAAAACATCGAACCTCTCTCACATTCTTCGGTGCAGGGAACTCACCATGGGCCGGACCATTTGCGGGTCCATCAGAAACTTCCCTTCGGAAATCACAAAGCCCAGACTCTTTATATATGTTTTGGCCCAAGTAACCTTATCAGGGTTGATGGTAAGGCCAGCCTCCCTGAGAGCAAGAAATAGAGGTCTGAGATGTTCAAGGTGTTCCTCAAACGAATTGCTATACACACACATGTCATCGCTGTACTTGAAGAGAAATTCGTATTGGTATTTACCCAAGATGGAAAACAGAACACAGGACCTGGTCTGGGCCCCACAATTTACACCCATGGGCAAACACGTCCACTGGATCTGCTCCCAAGGGGTCACAAAGGTCAAGGCGCCACGAGAGTCTTCAAGCAACTCACATTGCAGAAAAGCACTATTAAGATCGAAAATGAAAAAATGCTTTGCTTTACCCCACTGGCTGGACGAACGAAATGTGGTGGATGCGGCCATGCAGACTTGGCCTGTAGAAGCACACCCGGACGAGCCACTGTGGTTGTACGATGAAACTGTACGAGGAACGTACCTGTCGAGGTTGGAAGAACCCAACACTCTGATGGCAGCCCTGGTCACGGTAATCAGGCAGATGGAGGGGGAGACAAGATCCTTTTTCCTCTAATGGCGGCAGTAGGCAGGCTCGTCGACGCCCAGGCAGGCCTACCAACCGAAAGAGACACACTCCTGAGCTTGCCCAGCGAGTGCTACTGCCGAAGAGGTGAAACATTCTCAGAGTCAGAGATCTTCAAGGATGCTGTCTGTACATACAGGAGGCATACCTTTGACTACAGTAAGCCCTTCACGGAGTACACTGTGGTCCGGTATTAGTCCTTCTTACCGGTCGATATCCTAACTAACCAGAGCTAGTCCCGACAGAACATCAGTTTTCCCCTGTGGGAAACCAGTCCAATGTAATGATTCTGCTGGGGGAGGGGAGATCGAAAAGGGGTCCACAGGCCCCCCCCCCTCCTGGCTGCACCTGACTAAGGACTGGAAGAATAAGCAAGAGGAGAGTTACCACCAAAACAAACTTAGAAAGTAGTGCTCTAGGTATGACCTTTTAATAGGCATCGGCCACCTAGAGGGGAGAATGGAGAGGCCAGCGCCGGTTCCACCGGGAACTTTGTTTGTTTGATTGAAGCTATGCTATTTTATGGAATTAAAAATGGCCTTCAGCATTGTGGCTATGGCTAAGTAAAGAAAATACTATGTACAAAATATTGCTTGTATAATCAATAATTACACTATTTGTTTAATGGCCTTTAAGCTATGGCCCAATATAAAGTTTCTCATAATTATATATATATACATATAATCAAATTAAAATCAACAGTATATTACAGTGGTATTTCGGTTTTTGCTTTGAGCATATGGCTATGATGAAGGGTTATTTACAAATCTTTTCCCAATTTAAAAGAATAAATGTTCTATTGACAGTTGGAAATGTCTTTTTCATAGGCAGGAACAGCGTTGTTGAAGGATTTTGCCATGGGCAGTAACCAAACATCTTAGTGTTCTGAATTTTACATTATATGGTATTTAGAAACCAGTGTGAAGAATTTAAAGAAATGACTTCATATTTAACCTTCTTACTGATTGCAGTTGTTTTACAGCAATATACATTGTTCAGTACATTATATACTTTATGGTATTCGAAGATGTCGCCAGTGTGCAGAATTAAAAAATAAAATTATATCTAAACTTGTTTCTGATTACTGTTATTTACAACATGATACATTGGGCCGAGAGAGTGACTTTTCAGCCTGTAGTGAAGTCAGAGCTAAAACTCAGAAACAATATGCATGCATTATATTTTTGAAAAACCAATTATAAGGTGTTACCAGATAAACATCATGTTAAATATTTCTAAAGTAAATGTTTCTCTAATTTTCTTCGGAAATTAAAACACCTACACCCTATCTACATTTTTCATTTTAATGACATAATTTTTTTATTAAATAAGATAATTTTCAGTTTTAAATTGTATAATATTTCATTTAATAAAATAATTGTTTTCATTTGACAAGATGATTTTTTTCATTTAATAAGATATTTTTTTTATTTAATAAGATTTTTTTTATCTTATAAGAATTTTTTCATTTAAAGACATTTATTTTTCCATTTAGAAGATATTTTTAATTTAATAAGATAATTATTTTATTAAATGGAGAGTAAAGTAAATTAGTATAACAAATAATAGTTCCATACTAAATAAGAAACATCATTATGATATCATTCATAAAGATAAATCGATTGCATTGATTAGTATTCATACAAAATTTGTAACACCGAATATAAACAACAGTACTATAACATTTATTGATAACAAATGAGTTATAAATATACCTAGAGGACAATATAATATTGAATCATTTAAAGAAACAGTAAATTCAATTGAACCACTTTCAACTAATAACATTTAACTAACAGGCAACGCTAAAAATTAATATTGGTTAAATGTAAGTTTCATATTAAATTTGATGATCGAACATCTGATATTCTTGGTTTTGAGAGAAATATGATTATTGAAAAAGAAGAAATTATTATAGGTACTAAATTACCTAATTTTGACCCATAAAAAATTAATGTTCCTTGTAATTGGCATGTGGCATGTTTATAAAATATGAAAAATCTATTCATTTAGAAACAGATATAATAGCCAGTTTTCCACCAAAACGATGTTTGGATTTAGAGATTCTATTAGCTATGAATCTTCATATCCAATTTTTTATAAAATTGTAAATGAACATTTTAATCATTCTGTTTTAGAAAATAAAGATGAAAATTGAAAACTAATTGATTTTTATAGTGTTGATATTAATATTGTTTTAGAAACTAAATATGTTTAAAATATCTGTCTAAAATATACATTAAATATATGATGGAATATAGAATACAATATTATATTATTAAATGAATTACAATAAATTAAAAATATGTTTTGATACCCATATGGTATTATATCTATTTTATTTTCTAGTATGATCCGTTTGTTATTGAAAGGACTTAATGCTACTTTATTAACTTCGATTGTATATATTTAAAATTTTTACTTCTTATTAAATTCATTGTTCTATGTTGTATTTTCTCAATAAACACACCTTATTTTTATAATCAACAAATGTAATTCTATTATTAACTACACATTTTTTTACTCATTTAGATATCTTAATTTCTTTTTCATCAACTCTATATGTATACATTTTAACTCTTAAACCAACAAATTCTTTCATTATCTGGTCATTACATTCCATAACACCTTCTTATTTAATTGTGGCATGTTGTAGATATTACCACTTGGATAATCTCTTGTATAAAATTTATGTATAATTGTCTTCATTTCTTTGTAAAAATCTTCTGTTTTTATGTTATAAATGTACGAATCAGTATATTGATAGTATAATTCAATTTCATCTCCATATTTTGTTTTATCACTCTATAATGAAAATCATACATTAACTCTTTTGATATGTCTAAAATTGAAATACCCACATAAATAGGCTTGTTAAAATATTCATTGGTTCTATTCATATGTATAGCTGCAAGACTCTCATTAAATACTAGTCTTATATCAACCCAGTTCCTAATATTTTCCATTGTTTTACCAAATACAGAATTATTCATCAATTTACTAAAAACGTTTTTCAAAGTCGTTTCTAGCATTCGTTCTCATTGCTGTACTTAAATCCATGTATTTTTTCAACTAATCAGGCTGATTAAATTTCAATATTTTTATGTACTTTAGTAAGTTGAAATCCATTATTTAAACACTCTTCAAATTACAACAGTTTCACTTTTGTGTTTGTTATGTAAAGTTTTTAATAATTTAGATTGATTTGTTCCTGGAACTGGCTTATTTTCTGAACAAAATGGAATATCTTTATGCGAATTATGCAGTTCTTGAGAATATTCTAAATCAACTTATAATATGCATCCGGGTTGTGAATCGTCCTTTAAATTTAATACATATTTTCGGAAGAAACCTAATTTAAAGACTGGATAGTTATTCCAATTGAAACGTCCATATGGTAAATATTGAGACATTGCCCAACCATGACCATTATTTGCATCGAGATTAGCTAAATAATTATTCTTGATTTGAATTAAAAGCGTCTAAACATTTATTATTTGCTTTAACATTTCGTTTAAAACAGTGTAATATTCCACCTCTAATTCCTTTTGCTATCATTAAAATCCTATCATAATTATTCAATAACTGTAAAGGTTGTTTTGTTATTTCTAACATTGCATCCCATGACAAACCTGGTGCTGTAAAATACCACGCTGGATCTAAACCATATGCTTTTATACACAAATTTCTTAAGTTTTCAAATGCATCTGTCAACAATAATACATCTCTTTATAATTATAAGTTATGATAATCCTAAAGATTTTTCATATTAAATTTGTTCCATACATGTTTTGCATGTTCATAATCATCGTCAGTTATATCTGATTCATTTAATTTATTGTAAAATTCGCTTTTTGGTGGAAGTTCAGTTTTCGAAATTGTTTCCAACTGTCTATATTATCACGTGGACAAACTCCTTTTCTAATAACTAAAACTATTTTATCTTCTGGAAAATGTTTTTGAGTATGTTAAATTTGTTCCTTAGTTAAATTAGATGCTAAGTTATCTAAACTACTAGTCATAAATTTAAATGTGTCTATAAAACACATTTTTTGTTTTTTTTTTTTGTTTGTTTCCCAAAAGTACGAAATTTTCTTCATTATTAGCAAGTAAAGCTATATATTTTTTAAAATCATTTCCTAGTTCTTTAATAAATAAATGAGCATCGTACCCAGCTAAATTATGAAAATTAATTGGAACAAAATTGGGTAATTTTAATTGAAGGTTACAATGGTACCATGCTGGGTTAATGAATTTTCCAGTTATATGATCATAATGATGTACTTTTTTTTATATATTTTTTGTATATTCACATTTACATACAGAATAAGGTTTATTAAATAAGAATTTTTCTTCTTTTGTTAGTTGGTGCATTGCTTCAATATGTGAATATATTTCACCAATTTCTTCCACTTCTTTTTTCATTGCTTCTATAAAATACTTTTGTGCAAATGGACCTCCATATACAACTGGAGGTTTATAATCACCATAAGGAGATACAATATAATAAAAAAAAACAGAAGCTTCATGTAACTGATATTTCATTGCATATGATTCTTTATTCAGCTTTCAATCAATTGTATTTACTGTTTCATTAATAAGTTCATATCTTCCTTTAAGAACTTCCTTATAAAAACCATTATCAATATCATCATCTGTTAAAATGGGATGTTTTTGGATTATTAAAATTTTTTTACTTCTCTGTGATTAGGTTTTGTGGTTGATATTTCCTTTGGTATTGATTCGAAATAAGCTATTATTGTAAAAGTAACTTTCATTGTATGTCGGTAGTTTATGAAAAAAAAAATTCACCTTTCAAAGGCAAAGTGATTTTTACTTGTTCATTTTTAGAACAATCGACTACATGTTTATTTAATCTTTCTTGAGAGCAGACAAATTGAAGGCACTTATCGTATATATAAGTTTTACTATTATGATTAGTTTTTTGTCCTGAAAGCAACTTCGATAGATATTTTATCCAACAATAATGTGATTTTCTACCATTTTTTATAAGTTTTCCTTTTTTATGTTTTGTAAATTTTTGTGGATATACTGTGGACTCGCCTTCAATAGAGTATACATTTATAGGCATATCAATTGGATTTTCTATTTTTGTCATATCATCCATTTTAATTGGATATTCATATTTATTTATTATGTTATCAATATTAAGCCCCACATTTATATATTTATTTACTCTCTGTGGGTCTTTATTTGCTGGAAATTATGTAGACTTGATTGCCCAAAGAAAACATTTTTGATCTTCATTTATTACATTAATGCATGATTTTTTATTCTTGATATTTTCTGTAGTTCAATATATGATGCTACATTTATTGGTTATACTTATTGATAGATAACTGTATTCCAAGTATTCTATGTAAAGCCCAATTTTAAGGACTTATTTAATTTATATTTTCTATTTGTGTAAGTATATCTTTTTTATAATTTTGTATATTTTTTTAATTTCTCCTTTGTTCAATATTGTTTGTGTATATGATTGAATGTCGTCAACTCTCCATATTTAACTCGTTTTTTAATGTGAAAATCTGCAACACATTTAATGTGAGTTTTCAACACTACAAGATTCCTGAGACGATCACATATTATCTCAAAAATGTTAGGTTTTACTGAATTAAAAAAATTATTTGGCTTTTCTAAATTAAAGATATTTTCAAAGTTATATGTTGATATCCTGCATTTAAAAGCTTTATTAACTCTGTGATTTTTATTGGTTCTTCTATTTCTTTTGCTTATATATACATTAGTAGAAAAAGGAAATATTTCTTTTAATTCCTTTTTATCTTCTTCATATATTTCTTTGGTATTGACATCCGATAAAGGTAATTTTTTATATTTCCATTTTGTTATCTCGTTATTTCTATTTATAGGGTTTACATATACATTATTAGAAAAAGGAAACATTTTTTTAAATTCTTTTTTGATTTTATTATATATTAATCTTCATTTTGCAAAAGGTAAATTTCTAAAAATTTTCTCTTTGTTTCTTCTTCTAATGTAAACTGTAACAGAGTTGTAATTAAATCATTTTTTCATAGAGTAGGTATAATTTATATTTTTAAACTTTTAGCTTTAGCTCTTTATTCAGCGACTTTTAAATCATTTAGAGTTTCCTGGATCATTAAAATTGATATTCTCTTTTTTGAAGACATTATGTAATAATACTAGTTTGTATATTTTTTAATTTGTAAACTTTTAGCTATAATTCTTAAATCCACCACTCTCTTTTCAATCAACTCACTTATTAAATTGTTCACCGACATTTTCAATTGCATTTAATAGGAATAAAAATGTTTTAAATAAAACGAGAAATATAAAGATAAAAAATAGGAAGGAATAAAATCGAAAATAATTATTGAAATTGTTATTAATAAATTAAATAGATTTAATTACTTAACTTATTGATCTGATAATATTGAAATCATTTTTATTTGTATTTAATATGAATAAAATTAATAAAGTAAACAAAAATATAAAGATAAAAATATAAATGAATAAAATAGAAACAAGTTTTTAAATTATTGATAATAATGAAACCGATTTTAATTACCTAACTTATTGTTATGATAATAATGAGATTGTTTTTAACTATTTAACTTCTTGATATGATAATATTTCTCATTAAAACATTTTTTACAAATGGTTGTATATTTGTCCTTAGTAGTTTTATGAGGAGAAAATAATTTCATAGATTTATTGTCATTACATACTGTACGTTTTTGTTGAATAATTACCGTGTTGATTTTCATTTAGAATATCTACTAGTGTATTGTATGATTTTGTATTTTTATGCTTTTTGAGATGTTGATTATAGACATATTTTCGTCATTCGCATTGTAATTTCTCTTTATTTAACTCATAATAATTTCTACCATATTCAGCAGAACATTTTTTACAGGTGTTAATATGTTTATCTTTAGTGTCTTTATGTGATGAAAAACTTTTGATGTTTAATACTTCGCCATACTTTTTACATGCATGTTTATTTTATTAATTTCCATTTGTATTTATATAAGAATAATTTTAATAAGAAGAATAAAAAGTGTTGCTTCAATTTTTTAGAATATCTAATCTTAACATTTACTTTCAATTTATTAAAAAATCTTTATCATAAACATAAAATTATGATTAATTTTTGTAACTTTGCACAAATTATCCATATGATAATATATATAACATGCCACAAATAAATAAGAAACTGTTAGGTAAAATAGAAGATGAATGTAATGGCAAATAATGAACGAACTTGTTGGTTTAAGATCTAAAATGTATGCATATAGTCGATAATAAAGAAAATATAATATCTAAAGGATTAAAGAAATGTGTAGTTAATAATAGAATTACATTTGATGATTATAAAAAATGTGTGTTTATTGAGAAAATACAATTTAAAACAATGAATTTCAAAAGGAGTGAAAATCATTAAATTATATATCAATTTGAAATTTAAGAAAATTGTGAAAATATTATCAAATCGTAATATTTGCTTATCAATTTTAAAAAATCTTTATCAAAATCATAAAAATATGATTAATTAATTTTTGTAAAATTGAAAGATTCCTCACACAAATTGATGTTTATAGAAAACATGAAACCTTTTGCTTGAAAATAAGAAAATTTTTTGTTTTTGGCCTAAATGTTTTGTTTTTTTAAATGTGTCACAAAAGCTGCACAGCCATCTTTAAAACTGTTAGCTGCTGAACCCACCTGGCTCTCGTCGCCCCATGATGATACACAATGCAGAAGGCATTGCTCACAATCGTGCCAAGTAGAAAACAAAGTTACCCATATGAAAGCCAAAGGAGAAGTAGACTGATACAATATTTGAATTAATCCAGGTAAGACACAAGGAGTTAAAAAGGCTGGTCAGAGATCGAACCCTCAGAGTAGCGACCACTATAACTAGCGTGCTGCCGACAGAGCATTGTTTTACTGGCTGCATTATTTCTTCTAACTCCACGTAGTCCTGCACTATGACTTCGGCACTAGAAGACCATGCTGGTAGACTGCAACAGTGCATCTACTAATTTGATTTTTGCTGCCAGGAACTTGTTTGAAAATGAAATCATATGCTTGGATGAGTAACACCCACCTGGTCAACTTGCTCCTTGCTTCGCGCATGGTATGTAGCCATACAATACATCGGTTATCTGTATGCAGTTTAAATCTCAGATACTCGAGATAGGCCCTATATTTGTTGATGGCCCAGACAACGTCCAAGCACCCTCGCTCATTTAGTTCATACTCCATTCTGTTTGACTGAGTTTGGCGCTGGCGAAGTCAATAATGCGGCGGTCCTTGTCGTCGTCACACTGATACAACCCTGCTCCGAGTCCTTCCTGGCTGGCATCTGTCTGCAGATACAAATATCGTCTGGGGTCTTACCTCACCAAGTTCGGTTACGACCTGAAATTCTCTTTGATTTTTGTGAAAGTCTTGTCGGTGGAGCTGTCCCATAAAAATCGCAGTTAGGATGACAACAAATCCATCAGTGGTGCGGTGATGACTGCGAAGTTTTCTATGTGCTCCCGGAGCCAATTTATCAACCCCAAAAACTTCCTTAAATGTTTCTGTTTTGCATGGTGCTGAGTATTCGTCAGTCGACCTAAGCTGTTTTCGATACGGCTTGTTGGCCTCGTCATTGACAACCTGACCTAGGAAGTCCAAGTTAGTATTTCATATGTGGCATTTGCTTGTTGCGCAGGTTAGGCCATTGGTGGCTAGCCTTTCCAATACAGCTGATAAGGGTGTAGATAAGTCTCCCAGCTCGATGACCACACAACCATGTCGCTCACATAAGCGAGTTTGAATTTTCCGATGAGGCCATCTAGCACCCAGACAATCATTGCCTAGAAGGTGACAGATGCGCACTTGAACCCAAATGGCATTGTGAAAATTTAGAATCACCTCCCATTGGGGGCCGTGAAAGCAGTTTTTTTCCCCGGTCCTCTAACTTAACAGGAACTTGCCATAATCCCCTTTTTAGATCTAATGAAGTCATGTTTCATCTGTCTAAAATCTACACACAATCTCCAGATACTGTCTTTTTTGGTGCGAGCAGGACTACTTAGTTGTTCTATCACACTGTCAATTATCATTTCTTGGATTTTTTTTACCGAATAATGCACATTTGGGGTGGCAGATAGCTATGCAGTGGTATGCATATTGGCCGTTCTTCCACTTGTGGGATCTCGCACGGCACAAAGCATTATGAGTGGCAAAAATATATCTATGTACACTGAGTAATCGCTGAAAAGCTGCCTGATATTCAGGCAGTATGTCATTATCTATCTCCCCTAGCGACACTTTGGGTAAGCTATCAGGTGGGCGCCGGTCTAAATTAAAAACAGTTTGCCGCTCCTTGGCGCCAAAATGGACAAGGCGTGTCGTGGGCTCTACAATTGTGTTTTGCTCTGTTAACAACAACACTCAAGAATTGCATCCTCTCTGAATTATGGTGTGATTATTGCTGTTGTTATTGTTTCTTAGTTATGCACTCATACGGTTACTGTACCTTACCCTAGTGCTGTACTACTACCCTGGTTAGTGGCTAATCTAATCACGTGGTTGGCAAGCGAGACGTCCTTTCAATCCACAAACTGTGGTTGTAAGAAATTATGTGCAGCCAATATGTCAATCAATGCATAACAATGTTGCATGTTGACAGTAACAATTATGCGGATAAATTGTGATTTTCTGCTACTAACCTGTAACATGTGCCACATTGTTTCCCCCATACCATTTGCCCGCCAAGCTCCACTCTACACCGCAGCAAGCATCCGCACTCAGCAACGTGTTGTTCCGCAGTATGCGAGGTGCTACAATGCGACACATGGGGTGTAATGCAAGCATTGCAAGTTCATGCATACTAGTGCTAACCAGTGCAATGTGGTGCGACATGCAAATTAGGATGCCCACAGAAGCTTAATGGCTCATGTCGTTTAATCCCTTTAAAATGGGAACTTAAAAGACGCCTCTACAGTTTATTATTGACAGTTGTTTTATTGTTTTTATGTTCATCTTAAAGTGTTGTGAATTGTCATTCACATGTTCCATTCTTACCTCATTCACAAATGTTGTGCAAGTGTTATGTTTTGTTTAATTTCAATGTAGAGTATTTTATTATTGTATTACTTGGCAATTATTCAATGTTTTTAGTAAATAATATGCAAAGTATGTCAGCAAATAGTGCCGAGTGAAATTCTTACCCACCAAGCCGGCCAGCACGACACATGGAGCAATTTAGTAGTCGCAAGTTACTCGAAGGGGATGGTCGAGTGTCGTTGTTCGTGCGCACTCTGGGCGGCATTCATCTCTTCTTCAACCAACCACTTTTATTTCTGCAATTTATTCCAGCTTATTGGAACCAATGTTCGTTCAGTCGCTCGGAGACACTGGCCCTTCACTTCCCCAATGCTTGCATCGCCTGGGGAAGCTTAACTTTTCCAAGATATTTTATCGGCTTTGTGCCATTTCGCAGCATTGACCATGTAGGTGGGCTAGGCCTGGCAAAGTGATATAAAGTGTCTCCCTACAGGATAAATTTAGCATACTACTGCAATTAAATATTTCGTATGGTGAGATGAGCGTGTTTTTATTTACCACAACCTTGGGCATTTAAGGAAATGGGTCTCTCATAAGCCTGCCGAAAATTCAGTCATTCTTATTCAGTGTTCTTGTGCAAGTAATCAGCCTCAATGATTAAGTGCAACAGTTTAGGGTGTATAGGTCAGCCTGTAATAGGCCTACCATTTAAAAAACACTGCAGATAATAATTAATATGAGGTTTTCATTATCAGCAATGGAAAGATATGACCGAGTGATCGACCCACAGATCCTGAGAAGTTCAGGAGTCTCCAGCTCTCCAGCAACATTGACACTTCGCTAACGGTGTCTGGAGCCTGTCGGGTAATGCCAAATTAAACACAATCTCCTAACCTAACATTAACCGTCCCTCAAATCCACTTTGCACCCTTCACCCATCTTGAACACCACGTCAAATTATCGCCCTTCTGTGTCGCATAATTTTCCATCTATGACAATTCCAGGTCAACCGAACCCAAAACTGCCCAAAATTTCACCACACAAAATTTTTTGGCAAATTTTCCTGCAATATTTCCTTGTAACATTTCCTGTCCATCCACAATGGGGACACCAGGGACAATTGCAAACCGACAAACAACAGTGTTTTGACGCTTTTCAGATGCCTTCCAGACACCTGGCTGAATGTGCCATGTGGTATGGCGAAAGTGTGCCAAAATTCAAGGATTGAAATACTTTTTAAATTTCAAATTCAAACAATACTCGCCCAAAAGGTTTTGTGCACTTGCAGGAGGGCGACCATCTTGGGGTATCAATGTGATGTCAACCCACCCACCACTTTCTCAGCGCTGGACAAAGGAGGGTGCACCTTGCCCCCCTTCCCTACACTCTACAGAAACGACAAGAGCTGGGGAATTATTGATCGCAGGCAGTGGGTCAATGGACGTTCACCTTCCTCCCCACTGTTTATTCACCATGTCGGTTCCACCCCCTTAGTACACACAGAGGGGACAGCCACATGAGGGGAAGGCAATCACTCCCTCCATCGTTGCACCGTGCCTCTGTCTCGTGCACGTATTCGTGTTTGTCATAGATGGCACAATTCATGTGGTCGCATCGGTGCAACTGTCTCATCAATGATTGCGCCCTATCCCACAGGATGTAGTGGCCATGTATGAAAAGGGCCACCAACGCTGTATTTGTGCTTGTAAGAACAGCTCTACCCACAACTGTGTCGTGAGCAAATGCGAGTTATAGACATTGGCAGACAAATGGAGAATCAGAACATCAACAAACCAGTTACAAATTTGGACAATCAACAAACATTGGACACAAATATTCCAAATTACACCTAACCTAATTGACGAAGTAATTTATTGTGTGCATGCCAGGGGACAATAATAATTAGTTCACCCTGTGCCAGAACCTACATCACAGTGTAAGCGTAAATGTGAGCGAAACTGCAACTGTGATAGTGCTGAAATTCGTATGTAAACAGTGCAGTGCAAATCTCAAACCACACGATACACCTTAACAATTGGGACGAATTTTTCACGCAGTTGAGTCAACAAGTCACCATGGGTAGCAGAGCGAACTGTCAAGGGGGCGTTGGCAATGTAAACAAACAGTGCCATGTTTGTTAAACAATGGTGTACGAGCAATGATCACAATGGGTGAGAAACTTTCCGTACATGGAGAGAGGTTCAGGTGTCACGACTGCATAGTCAAGGCGAATGTAAACAAACAACTGTCACACGCCCACAGCACTGACGTGGCAGCTGTCAAAAAATCACGCCCGCCACATGCTCAGCCAATACCACACCTGCAAGTTTTAGCCGCAGCACATATCCCATTCATTCCATTCGCCCAACATCTACCACAAATTACGACGTGCTATTCCATGCCAATAGTTTCACCAAATCTGCCAGCAGTGAAGCCAGCCATTACCACGCCTTATCCCTCTGTACCACCAGTTACACCTTTTCTACAGAAAAGCTATGGGCAAACTTCAGCCCACAGCTGGCCACAAGAAAGCGAATGGAAACTGGAAACCATTACAACATCCACTGTGCCAACTCTATACTGTGCAAAGAAGCCAACTGCAACATTATTCCAAACAATACGTAATGAGGACCTATCAGCCTTCTTGAAGGACTACACATACAGATTGAAGAGCTACGGTGTTTGTGAGGAAGAATGGGCAAGCTGTGTAAGAAACCAATTTCAGGGAGATGCAAGATCGTTGTGGAGTTCCCTCTGTCATTACGCATTCGCGTGGGAAGAATTCTTATGTTCTTTCCAATGTCTATTCGGAGGAGCATTTGCTGCCCTCCAGGCGCAGAGTAAATTGACATTGCAAGAACAGCAATCAGGGAAACAGCTGACCATGTTTATCACGCACAAAGTACGCCTGGAGCGGCGCTTCCAACCATAACTACTAGAGTGAGAAACATTTGAAGTTGTGACTGAGACTATATGGCCACAGTACCATGCCACATTGGTACCACAACTCAATGGTAGATTGGAAAAGCTGATGTGCGCAGCTATTATCTTAGAGCGCAACTCATGTCAACTGTGTCGCGATTCCTGTGCTGCACGATCGTGACATGTGCTGCAAGGCGAAAGTCACAGCAAGCAAAGTGAGCAATCGAGCAATAAAAAAAACGTTCGGACAAAACCGGAGAATGTTTTCTGGCTCAGGATCGAACAGAGATAGCAAACCGAAATCAAACCATGACAAAAGTGACAGTCTGGGGAAAAGTGCAGCTGATAAAGTTGTGAAATGGGATAAAAGCTAACTGCCGCCAACAGCATGCCGATAATGGAAAGGCGAAATACTCCATTTGGCACAACGAGTGCCTAAACAACCCGCCTCTCAACAACCACAAAGGACCTGCAAGCAGCAACCAGGTAAACAAGAAGCAGAAAGAGGTTGACAACCCAGTCCGACAGCAGCACAACACAAATGTGTCACTGCAGCAAACCCTCGTAAAGCAGGTAAGTGGTAGCCAATCGCAATTCATATTCACTCTAGTTTAAAAAAAACGGCACCATTGCCATGCCCTAATTGGCTCTGCGAGGTCTCACGATTTTGTGCAACCATATTTTGTAAATAAATGTGATGTGACCCCAACTAACCACGTGATTCGCCTAGTCTCCAATCAACACACCAGCAGGGCAGTAGGGCAGGCTACTGTAATTGTAGGAGTGTGTGATATAAGGACAATGCAGTAATAATAACCATTGATACCAGGGGGGACGTCACCTTAGAATTGCCTTGGTTGACAGAACAGAATTCTATAGTTGAACCCATGGTAAGAAGTGTCCATTTTGGCGCGAAGGTCAGGTGCACGGTATACTATATTGATCGACGAACAGCTGACAGTGTGCCTGTAGTACTGCAAGGGTAAATTGACGACATACCACCAGAGCATCAGGCAACTTTTCAAAGGCCTCTCGATGAACGTAAGGATGTGTTTGCTAAACATGATGCCTTCAGGAGAACTACAGTTGCAGAACACAAAATTCCTTTAGTGCAAGAAGGACCCAAATACATGCCCCATGTAGTTACCTACCCCACCAAGTACAAATAATATGTCAACAAATCCACACAATGTTGACCGACGTAGTGATTGAGCCAACTAACAGCAGTTTTAATTCTGCCATCATACTAGCACTGAATAAAGTTGGCTCATGGAGGTTTTGTGTCGACTTCCCTAAGTAGACCAAGTGATGCCCAGCACATTGCTGCCATAGATAAGCGTAAAGGATGCACTGAGTTCACTCGGACAGGCGAAGGTCATACGATCCCTCTACCTTAGGAGTGAGTATTATCTGGTCCCCATCAAGAGGGAAGA
Source organism: Dryococelus australis (assembly GCA_029891345.1). Lineage (NCBI taxonomy): Eukaryota > Metazoa > Arthropoda > Insecta > Phasmatodea > Phasmatidae > Dryococelus > Dryococelus australis. Next base: position 348,595,340 of record CM056993.1, read on the forward strand.
CTGACAGAATACAGCTTTCATGACCCCTATGAGAGATGCTTTTAGTTCTGCGCAATATCTTTTAGGCTTAAGAGCACAACTGCCACATTTCAGCCAATGATGGTAAGAGTGTTTGAATGGCCTCATCAGGGACTTCACGCTCGCTTACCTAGATTATATGGTAATGTGGTCATCAAACTGGGAGGAACACATGCACCATCTATCCATAGTGTTAGAGCGATTGGCTATTAATGGACTTACATGTGCAGCGAACAAATGTTATTTAGGCAAACCAACTTACATTTTCTGGGACACGTCGTCGACGAGACGGAGCACAATCCTAAACCCAAGCAGTTACGACTGATTAACGAGTACCAACAACCACACGCATGCAAGCAAGTGAAAAAGTTTTTCATCTCATAAACTGGCTTAGAGAACAAATCCAGTATTTTGCATTAATAACCACACCCCTGACCGATCTGTTGTCACCACAATGGCAGTTCCAGTGGTACAGCACAGCAAACAATACTTTTAAGGAAATTAAACTTTGTTGCAGGTCGTGTTTGACATTGGCCAGGTACGACCCAAGTAAACATTTATACTTACAGACCGATGCCAGCATGAAGGGGCTGGGTGCAGTGCTGTACCAGTATGATGATGACGGCGATCATCACGTGATCGATTTCGCATGTACCAAGTTGGGCCAATCTGAATGATGGTACGACGTCAATGAGCGTGAGTGTCTGGCATAGTTTGAGCTATTAAAAAGTACTGAGCCTACCTCGAATACTAGAGATTTACACTTCGCATGTACAATCGTTGCCTTGCTTGGTTGCAGAACATGAAGGAGGCACGAAGCAAGCTGACCTGATGGATGATGCTTATACAGGCATACGACTTCGTCATGGAGCATGTCCTCGACAAGGAGAATCAACTAGCAAACGCACTGTCAAGAGCACCCAATGCTGACATTATTATACACGATGATGTAGATTGAGACGAAGTTCTGCTCCTACCACACTAGAGACATTCCATGAGGTGAGAATCCAACAAGCGACTGTTGTAAACAATGATGTTTTGGTGTGTGATATGTGCCCAAGGGTAGAACGTGCACAAGAAAACTGTGTAGTTGAGAAAGAGCAGAAAAAATGTGCAGAGCAGGCCATAGAGCACTAGTGCGTAGTCAATGGCAGGTTGAAACATGTTCGACTAAAGATCTGTTCACATGGAGGTTATTTGTACTGCCTGACAGTAGAGGACAGGTACTGGTGCATGAGTGTGCAAGTAATGCAGCAGGACACCTGGGAGCGGACCAGATGGTCAGAAATGTCAAATAACATTTTTTTGCCCGGCCTAATGCGTGACACAAAGAATATGTAACAGTGTGTGATGTGCAATAAGTTCAAGGCACAATGTACAGATGGTGTGCAGTGTGCAGCAAAAACATCCGTGACTACCTATCCGGCTTTTCGAGATGGTATGCCTAGATCTGATAGGGCCATACCCCATGTCAGCAGGGGGGAAGAGATTTATTGTGGTGGTCACCTATAAGTTTTCCTGCTGGTTAGAAGCATTTCCATCAAGTACTGCACAGGCATCTAGCATAGCAAATGTGTTGCAAGGAAATTTCTTCATGAAAAATCTGCTGACATAAAGGAACCCAATTCACAGGAAGAAAATGGCGAGGAATGTGCACCTGGTGGGAGGTGAGGCATTTAAAGATAGCGGTGTGCCATCCCTGTGCGGAACCCATGGAGCAACTCAACCAAGTGTTAAAGATGCAAATGTGGGTCTGTGTAGGGTAGCAGCACACAAAGTTAGCCAAACATCTGCCTCGCACCCTCTTTACCCTTCGTCGTGTGTCAACACCGCCACCGGCAGGTCACTTGTTGATGTCCTGCTAGGATGCAACCTCGCTCTACCAGGTGAGAATCAATGCCCACAGACGAAAGACAGCAGCAGTGCAGACAACTATGGTGAACAGGAGTAGCACCATCGACAGCGCTAGGAGGTGCACCAACACCAGAAGGAATACACCATGAGGTGGGTACCAACCCCCACTCGACCACCAATAATACTCCACTCCAGACAGAAGGTGTATCTCCATGCACATCAGCAGTCCACCACCCGCCACAACTTCTGTGTGTGCCTGGCAGCCAAGTAGAGCAGGCTGCACGAGGTGATGCGGAATGTCGGGCCTACCATCTACATCGCCCGAGTGGGGAGGAAAGGTTTCAGGGCACATCGGGATGACATCCGACTCTCGCATGATGATGTCACCAACGAGGTCGTACCGAGTGTCCTGACGCCCCCCAATGACGATCCATCTACCGAGCTCCGGCAACGAAATACACAGGAGGAAGGTGAGTTAGCACCTACCTTGGGAGGATCCTCAATGACGACTTACATGTCACTGATACCATATTTGCAAGTGTCCCCTATGAGTCGTCACAACATTGGTTAGGGTGTCGGGGATAGTGCGGCACCAGCTGGTGTCATTACCCCAATGTCAGCAACATCCCCGAACCCACCACAGTACCCAATGCTACCTGAACCCCCGACGACCCATGATGGCGGCACCACTGTCGAGCGTCCCCAGGAAGGTGGAGAAGAGGAAAGTTCATCAGCATCTTCCCCAGGAGAGCCGGAGGCAGGGGCAGAAGGCCCGACATCACCGTCCGCACTGGGGCCCGGCAGGGCGTGTCCGATGGTTAGCCCCAAAGTGTTTGATGGCGCGGTGCCTACCAGTGCCACCATTCGGCCACCAGCGCAGCAACCGGCACTGACCATCCTGGGCACGATCCGCCAAAGGACGCTGTGATGCCCATTGTCGTGGCACCGACATCAGTATTTGAGGCCACTACCAGCTAGCCAGCAGCAAGTACACCGCCGCCAACCAAGGGGGCACTTCCCAGTGGTCACCACCCACGGTCACTGCCGTCCCAGGTCGTTCCTGGCAGCAGCAAATTGGGCGTTGTCAGCAAGAGAGCAGGAGCAGCAGCATTGATGGCGGCAGCAAGGGCAGCGAGTCGGCCAACTTGCTCTGCCTCTGCCGGTCATGAGAGCAGCCACAGACGTGGTGGTCATGCCTGATGTGCGGGCACAGCATCCCGTACCGAAACAGGACATCCGAGTCAACAGCAGCAAGTGTTACAATGGCGTATGGGACAGGCAAGGAGACCCTGAGCCTACGTCGGAGGCAGCAAGGGGCAAGGAGATGTCCCTGCTTTACCTAGTGGTGCAAGGCTGCAAACGGTCTCGCAGGTATGAGGCATTTGACACGTGCCAAGTTGCGTTCCCCAGACTGTTTGCCCGCCGAGCACCACTCCACGCTGCAGCAGGCATCCGAACTCAGCAACGTATTGTTCTGCAGTGCGCACAGTTATGTATGATTAAGGGCTGTTGTAAGCCAATAGGAGTGTGGGAAAAAATTTACAAGTCCTAGCATTAGTGGTATGTCTTACATAAGGGTAGGAAATATTCCACGTTCAACATAGGGTATAAAATTTTTCTAAGTTCGGTGTAACAAAGTCGCTACATGTCGCTACATGTAAATAAAATATGAAATACTTAAAATTAAAAAAATACTTAAGTCTGGGATAGTAAAAAAAAACTTAATAAATAATAATGGACATATGAAAAAATCTTATTGCATCTCTATGACTATACAAAAAAGTTATATGAAAGTTAGAATTGTAATAAAAATAATTTAAAAAGTACTTAAATAAATCGAAAATAAATAATTAAATTGTAATAAAAATATACTGAGAATAAATACTTATTGCTGGGAAAGTAAAACAATTATTATATGTAAATACATGTAAATAAAAAGGTAATAAAGAGAATTTCTTAAAAATAGATATAAGTTAATTCTGAAAAAAAAACTTAAAATGTAAAACATAAAAAAATAACGGAAAATACTTAAAAATGTAATCAAAATGCAAACTGTAAAAAATAAACGTATTTAATGAAAAAAAAAACACAACAAGATATTTATTCGTTCACATTCAACACAAGGTATTTACTTCTTATAAACCCTTGTTCAGCATATGTCCTGATAGCCGAATGGTCTAAGGCATCAGTATGGCGACCCTAGCGGTCAACTCTAGAAACAAGATGAGTAATCAGTCTGGGAACGGGATTCACCTACCACTGAATGATACGTCGACCACTGTCGTGGGATGATCCAGGTGTCCTCGCAGCTGACTGGCTGACGTCCTCCGTCGCCTGGTGTCTCCTGCTCAACAACTTGCAGACGCCCTGCCCTGGAGTCCGTCACGCCTGAGTATCGTACACAGTGGGGGGGCTGACCCGGTACAGAACGTCCCTTTATAGTAGCCCATATGACATCGTTGCCACTCTGCACAACGCCCTGCCGGGGCGTTGGAGCCGGAGCCGGAGCCATGATCTCAACATTATGGCCGACGCAAAGCACACCTACCGGGGTGCCGCGGGTTCGAGACCCGGGGGTCACGACAACTGCACCATGTATGCACTTGGTACTGGTAGCAAACCAAATTGTTTCCATTTATACCGTTTGAGAATACTGTCCCTATGTACTTATTTCTAGCGAATACGTTATTTACACATTACTGAAGGGAGTTTTTATTTATTTTAATTGTTTTTATTTTTGATTGTGTTTCAAGTGATTATTTTCTCTCAGAAAAGATGGTGACTCTGAAAGCGAAGCAATAACTTTTAAATGTTTGAATTGAAATTACTTTACGTGCTGAATGACTGTGAAAATAAGTTAATTTGTTAATATTATATACCTGTTTTATTGGGAAGTCTGCATAGTGTTCCCTCACAGACCGTTTTTGCTCGTATGGTCTGCTTTCTTTTATCAGAACCTTGGGAACTCTTTAAGTGATGTTCTGCGCTTCACTTCCTTATCGCCATTTTTGTCACGTCAATGACAGCAGAATGAATGGTAATGAAGTACCAGAAGGTTGTTTTAATTTGCGCGTTGCATTTTTAAAACCGTTTTTATAATATTAGATTGAGTGAATTTATTTTATTTTGATTTTTCCTTGGTTAATACTCAAGTACCTGGTGTGCAGTCATGAAATGTGATCCTTGTGATGATTGACTGTATCGAAGGTTACGTAAATAATCATTTCTATATATTTGATATTGTTGTTCACCTTTACCAATATTGCTAGACACGCATTTTTAGGAATCTGTTAATTGTGCTGGAAGTAAACCAGTTACCTTCAACGCGACGTCTCGAGCACTCGCTTCCCAAGAGGGCGAACTGGGATTGATTTCCTGCTGGCTCACTCCCAGATGTTCGCACGTGGAAATCTTGCCGGACGATGCCACTTGTTGGCGTGTTTTCTCGGGGGTCTCCCGCTGTCCCCCGCCCGATGTTACGATCGTATGAAAGAGCCCTAACTTGGAATCCTCGTATGAACCCGGCATCACAACTTCAGTAAACCAGGACGCCGAAATTACAATGGCGTATTTCCAAAGAAGGGCTGACAGCAATACATATCCCCCTCCACCACCCGGCAATCGGGGACAGCTATGTTTAAACAACGCGCCGATATAAGCCACTGTAAGGCAGGGCCCGACATCTTTACACATACGACTAGCAGCCAGGAAAGATCACAATATGGGTGAATCTGTGACCGTCCGCCGCCATCCGATCAGCTAGATGCAGCCTCCGGCATCGAGAATAAGGTGGGGACTGTCCGACTTAGATGTAAAGAGAAATGGCATGTGATAGCCATAACTTGATTTATGTTAATAACTTAATTACCTATAAAGTCGCTCCCCGTTACTGTAACTCTTGCAGTATTGTATTGTCTGTGTCTCACATATCATGAGTAAACCCCCTCAGTTACCATACAAGCTCTACCATAAACTATCATTTCAGCTATGCCCCTGCTTCTATGGATATGACCTTAAGTCTAATCCATAACACCTTGCATTCCGACGCTGCTCCATACTTCACTTCAGCGCTAACGGATCTCAAGACTGCGTGCGATGTTAAAAGCCGGCCAAACCTGCCCACTCCGGTTACCTTCGATGTAGGAATAATTGACAGATATAAGTGTAACATGTCACATTATAGTCACATCGAAGACGTTTTTGTATGCCTGTTAATGTTTTCACTTTAAGGGCAAATTTTTTTCACTGCAATAACTGTGACAGAAATTTTTGTTAAGGGGGAATATGACAAGAGCTCTATAAATAAATATAACTTTGTTAAATAAATATAATGTTTGTAAAATAAATATGTAAATTTTACATGGAAGTAGGTATATCAGTGCTGCAAAGTTTACTTTTTCATTCTTGCAGAACAATAAACTTTTGTGTTGGGTGAAGAGTCCGAATAGCACTTTGGTATCCTATAAAATAACTGTGTAACTTTGAAGTTTATTATATTAGTGTTTTTCATATAAAGTGTTTGATTTGTCAGCGCCTTCGCTATAAATGGTGGGAGGGGAGGGATAAGTAGTTTCCATTTTAATTGGAATTATTATGTAAATGTGCAACTTATTATCCTGTCATGTTTCCACGATGGACAAACTTGTGTCTTTTCTAACACTACTCCTTTCACGCTATACATTTTATCTACATTAGGCCTTTTGTAAATTGTTGAATTTTTGTGTACCTGTTCATATATAAGATATGTTTACAAACTCTTGAAACATCCTGTAGCTGATACTTGATGGCGTTCTAATTATTGTTTGTTGGCAGATACGTAACCAGGGTGGCGGTTCAGGGGGCTGAAGCCCCTCCCGAAACATGGGAAAAATTCATTGAATCAGTACCGTAATTCTTGTCACTTTAGGTTTGGTATTGCACGAAAGAGCAAAGGGCCATCATTTTTGTCCATGATTACAGTTTTTTATACAACTGTCAGTGCATTCCATCAGTTTCTGTTTATTACGAAATAGCGGTAATGATTTCACTAAAAAAAAAAAAAAAAAAAAAAACCTATAGTCCATTCATGGTTACTTACATTTTTTCTGAAGCCCTGCTAAAGTTGTACTTCCAGGGTATTCCTCCGCCTCATACAAAGAAAGCGTAACCGATGCTTAAAAATTACACCAGAAGAACAGCGCATAGTATTCGTGCGCACTCGGTGTAATGACATTTTGCATAAGGACTATTCCCTTATAGGTATTACCAACACACCTAGTTTTTCCCTGTTTAAATCATATTAATTATAATATATTATAATTATAGATAAAATATAAATATAAGTTCAATTTAACCAAAAAAAATAGTGTATGTTTATGTTAACGTAAGTATAAAACACTTGTTCTACACGATATATTTAGGAAAAAACCAAATAAGTCATGCATGGGGTGATTTTACAAAGGTTTGATACGAAAAGTGTGAATAAACCGTGAATAGATTATAAGAGAGCACCCAATACCACCCACCACAATTCTACGACTTGTGTAGCATCGACATAGGTTTTGGAAAGAGTTTAGGAGTTTCGCCAACGTACAGTCACTTCGCTTGCCATTATCGTTCACGATGTTATTCACGTCACATTTCACGAGTCACGATACAGTTGAGCAGAGGTCTTTGTCGCGACAAACCAACGTGTTACTCCTTTCGCTCTAGATGGTTGAGAATGGTCGAACATACATTTCAATCGGCTGGGAAAGTTTAATGGTGCATGGATTCGCTTCTACACATGACCTTAAGGTTATATTTTTCACTATTTGAATTTAGTTATCTGGGAGAGGTTTCGAAAAGTGCCCCCTTAATGTAGTTGTTAGTTGTCAAATCAGTATTGTTTTCAACATATAACACTCAAATCCCGACACAAGAGTGTTATAGGCAGGTTCAAAGTGTTGAATTAGAATCTAAGCATGGCATACTGCATTTTTGTTAAAAGCTATGAAAAGAACAAAAACAACTTTTCTTCTATAGTTTATGGTTTAAACTATTTATTTTATGAATGTTAATAGTTTCGCTTGAAAGTACAAAAATATATTTACGACAAGACTGACCCCTATTTTCAACAAAATTCAGAGTGCTAATACTCGCTCACCTGCTTATAAATCGCAATCATACTGAATCAGTATGTTCTGCACACCATACAGATAGCATTAAATGCAATTTGAATGGAAAAAATATCTAGTGGCAAAGCCTAGTATACTGCAGAATTCAGGAAATTAAGACTTTTGAGTGTTATAATTTGAAAACTATAGTGATTTGACAACTAATAACTTTTTCGAAAGCTCTTTCAGATAACCAAATAGAAAAAAATTTGATATATCACCTCAAAGCATTGTTATCTGCTCTTGACCTGCATCGTCTACCTTCCTCATCTTGGAGACTGGGTACTGGCACGAAAAGATACAGTTCACTGATACACTGTCCTGTCCTTAGTTGCATATTTGCGCTATTTACATACCACGTAACGAAAGATTTTCACCTTGTGTCCCATTTTGATGAACTCATGCAAAATGCTTTTCTAAATAACGCTGTTCCAGCATGATACACACAGAATTCCGATTACTCTTGCAGCTGCACTGTAAGTGCTTTCTGTTACTGTGGATTTTTTTAACGGGTATTACTCATGGCTCCATCGGTACCACACAAGAGGAGACAGGGGCAGTTGTGTACGGAAAGTATGAATTTTGGCAATTTATTCTGAATTTCCTACTTGTATTTATTTTGAATGTCATTCTTCCATTAATTCATTGAATTTAAATCTCTGTTTACATTTTCATACAAGACTGAATTATTGCTGTTTTCAGGAGTGTTCACAGCATACTTCCAATAACTTCCTAAAGGTAGGTAAATATTTTCATTTTATACTTATTTATTAAACTTGCAATAGGCATGGCTATATCTCCATTTTCGAAAATTGTGGATTATGTAAATTCCTGTAGCTTTCCAAGCTTATTTTTGTAGGTATTTAAAAAAAATAGCCTCGTTTATAACAGGTTTGGCCTATCTAAGCTCAGAATTAATGTCTATTCAAATGGTGACAGATAATTATAGTTAATATGCTATTAAAAAGTATCATTTTAATATTAACATGTACTGTTTACTGGAATAGATTTGCGACAAAATGTCACTACTAGTGTGTTATTTGATATGATCAGGTTAAAATGGAATCACCACTAGGAAATACATAATATGTCACGGTAATCAAATTGTGGATGGTTTTAAAGCATGAAAAAAAAACAGCAGCCTCGTTCAATAATTTTTAAGAATATTCAGCATCACTTCATGTAGCAATGTTTATTTTTGATTGATTAAAAATTATAATCAACAAATGTATCAAACAATATATTTTACAAATTTCTTAACATATAATGCATATTCAAGAGAAGCTAGTATACAAGGGTTTACATGCTGCCACTGTGAGTTTTATTTGGGCCAATAGGATGCGTGATTGTATTTGACCGAATAAAAAAAAATTGTTATTCATAAAAAATATTTTATTCACCAAACAAAATTTGAAATTTAATACAATTAATTAGTCCATGTGAGAAAAATTATATTGGAGTCAACGAAATAGATTTTCTGGGTCAAAGTTTCGCTGTAAATTAAAAGTAAAACATTTTAACAGATATGCATTAGTTTTTTTTTTTTTATTGGCCATAATAAGGTTTCATCTATTACTCAGGGAAAAAACGTGATTTCTTATGGAAGAGTTTGACATAGCGAAAATTCCCGCCTTTAGGGACGCGGTGTTCCAAAATATAACTTTTAATTAAAATTTTAAGATAAGTGAATAATATAAAGAAAAATATCTTACTTATTTATTAAGTTATTTTATATTTGGTTTATGTTTATTGCAATTACCCTGTTTTTTATTGCAATAGGCATATATTGAGAAAATCTGGCACCTTGCCGACACTTGCGCTCACCTTCTGGCGGAAATTTTTGGTTGCCAAAACTTTAACATTGAATCTGTCCAGCCTGTAGTAGAAGTCGCCTTAGCCATAGTGTGGCAGTTCGCTGTGGAGCTGGGTTTACAATAGCAAAATTAATCGTTAAATTATGCGTTAGAACGTGTGCAGAAGAAACGAAAGTGTGTTATCGTGTTTATTGGTTTCCAATGAAACTTAGCAGGTCGTGTGCGTTGTTGGGATTTCCTTAAACGTTAAAAGAAATAGTCACATTTAATATCTTAAATGAAACTTAAGAGGTGGCGACGTATCAGACCAGAGCAGTCGGTGTTGTTGGCGGAAACTGTAATTTACAGTAATGTCAGTATAAGAAATATTAAAAAGGCGTGTGTGTGCGCATATATTTACAAGTACTGTATATTTGATCACAAAAAATTAGCTTTCCTGGCAGAAAATGTCAGCTTTGAAGTATGATCTGCTTAAATATGGTTGTGATATACGAGTTTAAGTTAGGAACAAAAGTAAACGAAACGTGTAGAGCTTGCCGCGTGTTTCCATTGGCTGGAATTAAGAATTAAAACATTAATTGTAAATTATAAATTCAGAAGACGTGTTTCCATGTGCCAGATCAGCACTTAATGTATAGTTCTTAAAGCTTAATTTTTAATTGTAAAGCCAGCTTATGAGGTATCAGTCCCTGCCATCTTGGATTTTCGCTATTTTTGTAATAGGCTCCATGTAAGAATGTTTAACGAAATTTTCAGCATGACATGGCGTAAATAATAGCTTCTAAAACTTTATCAAACTATTGCATCTTTACTGATTTTATTGATTTTCGACTTGTGACTACAGGCGACAAACAAATACATTTTCCTTGCAGACGGTTGTAGAAATCATACCAGTGAGAGTAGTCAAGCAATTCATATTTTAGAATATATGCAAAACAATGCCTTATGCCTTGTCAACGCCCAAAATAAGATATAAAGTCTGTGATGAGAGTTACGACGAGAACTCCGTAAATCCAAGATGGCGGGGGACTTAAGGGGACGGTGCACGCAAACCGTATATTTGAATAATTTTTGTCATAACTTGTTTTACAGAGGATTTTTCAAAAATGTTGGCTCGCCAAGACGTGAATATCAATTTTGTGCACCTTCTTACATTGCTACAAATTCACTGTGTTCGTTATTCTCGAAGCACTGATTGAAGATAAGAAAACAAAAATTCTTTCTTTTCTTCCATCAGCGCTCCGAGAATAATGACGGCAGTAAAATATCTAACAACGTTAAAAGGCGTTGAAAATTATTATTTGAGTCTTGTCGAGCCAAAAATTTCGACGAACCCTTTGGAAAACGACTTATATCGAAAATCGGGTAAATATACTGATTTCATTCACCATTCCCATTAAGGTGCGGGAGTGAAGTTGTTGAGGAGGAAGCTAGGGGTCCATGTGGTCCAAGATCCAGCTCATGAAGGAGGTGATGCGCGTGTATATGCCGGGCATGGTGGTGGCGCCGCAGCGCTTGGCACCGAAGGACACGACGCCGATGAGGAAGTACTGGGGCGGGCCGTCGAGGACGTCCGGGCGCATGAGCGGGCCCCCGGAGTCGCCGCCACACGAGTCCTCCCCCATCTTGCCGCCCACGCACATCTGCGAGTCGCTGATGTCGGCGTGGTGTTTGAACGCCACCTCGCACACCTCGTTCTCCACCACCGGCAGCTTGATCGTCTGCAGCGTCGCGCTCGGCTTCGGCTTGTCTGCAACGTAGTCACCACACTCTTACCATAGACTAATGATGAGGTAGGCCGATCTCGCTGGCTGCGCACAGCCAATCTCCGTGTCCCAACATTGAACTGCTTTTCTGCCTACACGTCTTGCAAAAATGGCGTGGATTGGGTTTGAGGTTAGAACACTGTTTAGTAAACAAGTGCTTTTGAGATGTTTTTATACTTCCTCTGATCAATTTGTAATGCTTTTTGATTACATTCAAATTAGTAAAAGTATTTCATTAATATAATAGTGGTTGTCATTTAAAAATTAAGATGTAAACAAACACGTTCATCACTTTTGACCATGTGACTTTGACAATTGTGTAGGATTGGGGTAGGTCAATGTTGGGTACATGAGCAGAAGACGAATAAGCTATCTACCTCATCTTTAGTCTATGAGTCTTACACTCTTACTATAGCCCATTCACGGTCAAGTCAGCACGTTTGAAAGACCTCTCATCCTATTATGTAGGCTGTTTCTCAATTCTCAAAAATTGCATACTTGTGCGTACTTGTCGTCGGAAGTGACATCACCATGTGTATACTAGCGCTGATCAAATTCCCAGTGTAGTACACACAGGAAGTATACTTGGTAAGTATTTGAAATTGTATACTTGCTGGGCATACTTGCGTACTTCGACAGTCACCATATTGCATTTCAGGTGTGAAAATTAACTTGTATGTTTTGTGGTTATAAAGCTCGCAAGTTTTAAAAGTTAATAAGTATTTACAAAATGTCGTTCTGTTATGTGCGTAAATAATTGCCAGTTTGGTAAATGTGCTTCCAGTTATGAATAAAATTCTGAGCGTTTTGTAGATGTCTGTAGGATACTTCCCAAGTGTATGCTTACAAATAATATTACATTTGCAATCTGCATTTTCAAGTTATTACAAACCCCGTTGAATTGTATTTCTCTTTGTTTTATTATCAACGTGTACATTTCGAACACTTGGTAAGGTACGTCAAGGGACGAGGAAAGAAAAGAATCTAAGGAATGCCAGTTTCTGTGTCATGCCCCTTTACACACGATAAATAAATGCAACAAATCCCATAACAACTGTCCTAATTTGTTTACAATCTTCCAATAACGTGATGAAGCAATATTCCAAGGCTATTAGTGTGGTATGAATACTTGTGAAATCGAGGCAAGCTGAACAGATAAACATAACCTCAGGATACCGAGGTAACAAGACTTTATATTTCTGCGGTTTGTTTTTCTTTTGTACAATATGTACAGTGACCAAACACAGACATTATATTGGCATATCTGATTGTATTAGTTTTCGTTCAAAACAACACACATCTGTTGTCTTGCTGCTCTGCCAAGCTACCAGTGCACAATAATATTTCTGCGCCACATTTCATTCCCCTCCTGTAAATAATACGTGCCCACTAATGCTCCTATAAATTTATCATTCCCGGTTAAAGCCATGTTTCATCACTTAAACTAGTAATATGTCAATGTACGAAACCCATGACAAAAGTAAATAAATGTTTATAAGGTTATGTGGGTCTACTTAATGCGTAGCCATAGAAGTTGCAACGTATTTATATAGAACCATATAGAACCGAATTTTTCTGTTAGATAGATTCTGAAATTTCCACCAGAATGTGCGACCAGTCTAACATGAATAGTTGATGAAATATCCAAATAATTTCAATAAATACAAGACTAGTACACACCACTGCTAGTAGGCAAATGTATATATTTAACAAGTATACACTGAGAATTCAGAAACAGCCATAAAAGGACTATCTCTGTCTGTCCGTCCCTCTTTAATACTTCTAAGTCCCTTGAAACTCAATAAAAGTTCTTCAAATTTTGCAGAGTGAATCCTCAGGTCAAGTTAGAATTTCAGCAAGATCAGATTACGCAATTATGACCTTTGACCGTAAAACTTATTTTTTAATTACTTTTCCCTATGAAAGTTTTGTATTAATGCATTGAGATTATTGCACAGAGATATGAAGGTAATGGAATATCAGTTTTGTTTACTCTAAATATCTCGCTTCAATGTTAAGTTAATTAAGTGGGGCCACAGTGGTCAAGCGGCTAGAGCGATTCCGAGTGGGGCCACAGTGTCCCAGTGGATAGAGAAAATTAATTTTTTTCAGTCTTTGTATGATAACCAAATGTTTTAACATTGTAAATATTCTAGGAACGTGATTACACTGAAAACACGGCTACGGGCTAAACCTCTAGTTTGGAATAATTGTCAATAAATACTTATATTGCTGTCTTAGATGTAACATCCGAGTGCTGTAGAATATACATACAGTAATGATTACTTATTCAGTAATATTTATTTTAAAAGGTGGAATAAGGATCAAAAAGGCTGAAAGAAAAAAATAACTAGGGCCTTAAAAGTGCTCGCTTTACCATGAACAGCCTATATAAGCATTTCAAGGTAAAGTGAGCACGTTTGAAAGCCCATCTTAGGATCTACTTTCCTTCCCAATTTGTATCCTACCACCATATACAAAATAAAACATTGTCATCGACAATATCCTTTTATTCATGAGTTAGTCATGTGTAACAGCAAAATTTTTAGAACTATAAATATATTACTATTATTCTAATTGTTACATTTATGCGCAAAAAATAGAAAATTAATTAAATTGATTTAGTGTTCATAAATTTGAACATCGCATTTATAAACGATACTAACGAATGGAACTATTTTTCCAGCCTCGTTGCAAAATTAACATACAGCTTATCGGTCAGTGTTTTCGTTAAAATACACACAGTAATGGAGGGCGATTTTTTTTTTCAAAGGGTGATTTCAAAATTACTCACTTTACCGCGAACAGTTTATACATACATAACATACATGATTAAAGTTGCACTTCGGAAACTAGCCTATGTAAAAAAAAAAAACTACCACAAATCCATACAACTTAATATAAACACTGACTGCAAAGTTTTCAGTAATTCCGACCGCAAATTATAATTATTTTCATGCTGTAATGGAGGCCGTGGAGGTCTAGTGGACAGACTAGACCCCCCCCCCCCCCCAATAAGGCGAAGCGGGTTTTATTCCCGGTGGGGTAACTGTCATTTTCGCATGTGGGAATCATGCCGGACGATACCACTGGTCGGCGGTTTTTCCCGGGGATCTCCCATTTAACCCGCCCTTGCATTCCGGCGCTGCGCCATACTCGCCTCGCTCCACTCCAACCTGCAATGCATCCGTAAAAACTAATATTCAAATTGCTAACCACTTGAATGGCCGTTTACTGGTTTCCTTCCATCTACAAATATCAGATTAGAATTTGGCATTATAGTAACTTTTATCTTACAATTCCACTATGTCACTTAATGGAGGCCTAGAGGGTGTAGAAAATATATGAACAAGATAAGGTTTTTTTTTTTTGCGGGACAATGCACAGAAACAAGGAACTAAGCAAGACTTTAAATGTGCCCACCAAACGAACTATACACTGTATTTAATTACTGAGAAGAAAAGTATATTCAAATATATAATATTAATATATTATATATTATATTTATTGTACGAATTTCAAGGAAATGCGTATTTGTTACTTGCGCAGGCATGTGTCTAGTTGAGAAATTAGGCTGGAGTTGGAAAACTAGTACACATTTTGGCCTCAAAAATATCCCACAGACGTTCAAATATTTTAACACCAGAAGTCTTACTGGTCCAAATAAGATGTTTCACGTTATTCTCGTACTTATCGAGCCACGCTTCGGAAGACCGAGCGTTATGAATGGGGGCGTTGTCTTGTAACCTAAGCCATTCGCCGGGGAACACATTTTGGAGCAGTGGATGGAGATAATCGTTCAGGATGCCGAGGTATTGCTATTCTTTATTCGCCCGTGCAGGGCTGCAAGTTTCCCCACGTCATGTACAAATTCACGCCCCTTGCCTTCACAGAGCCACCTTCACAGAGCCACCTTCACATTTGACAGTAGGAAGAATGCCGTCAACCCCACAGGCATGTGTAGTAAATCTCAACACAAACAATTCCAGTTATCTGGAATAATGTAAATGCAGATTCGTCGCATTATTCGGCCTGTCCTGGCTGCTGTTGTTTCAAGTCTGCTCTCTGCACCACTCTCGTCACTTTAAATCACCATGAGGTGTCGCCAGAGGTTTTATAATAGGCGCTCTGCCCCGAATGTCGGCTACATGTATTCCCCGTACTTCTCCATTTGTAGAGCTGGGATAGGCTGATATTACTGGCTCAGGTGATCGGCGGCGAGGCGAGTTGGCTAGGCGAATGACCAGCCTGTAATGGATGTAAGGCTTGATGGCTGGTGAAGCATTCAAGGTTATATTGGTTTACTGAGGGAAACAACTGTAATTGGTGCAAGGTTTACGCCCAGTTGTAATTTGCCTGATGATGTGGGTAAGTTCGCTGCTCCCCTCCCGAAGGTCGTTGCATGAGGCCAAGGCATGAGTTCAACAGTAGTTTGAGGAAAATGCTTTAACATTGTATTTCCGTCTATAATGACGATACGTTAAGCCCTACTTACATACCTAACTTAACATTACATTCTTGCACTTGTGCTATCCAAGCGTCGAGTTTTTGCATGGAACCTTGCACCTTTGAAGTCACTTAATTTATCTGTCACATCAATTAGCAATGCGAGATACAACACCTCTTAAGTCAAAGTTCTGGGTAGTATTTTTTCTGGTGGACAAACCGTCTTTATCTGCGGTAGAAGTTTTGTAAATCTGCTTAGACTGAAGCCTATCTTAACTCAGATATCGAGCTTCAGCGTGCAATAATAATTACCTAGCCATCTCTTCTAACATCACCCTGAACTCCCTCCATTACAGTGATTTGGATCGAATGTAATTTACAAGAACCACAAAAACACTCATAGCATTTGTCCACAAATAACTTGCTGATGCACAATACTATGATGATTGAAGAAGGGCGGGAAAAGGTCACCATTAAGACATAAAAAAATTAAACCTTTATATTTGCCAATCATGGATGACTTGCCATGAGTGGTAATAAATGCCAGTTTCTCAGTGGGCACATCATTCTCTGACATGTAGGATTTTAATGCATTGTAGACTTCGTCCTTTCGTGATGTATATTTCACAGCCATACCTGTGAGTCCTATTGATACTAAAATCTGCAAATTCCAACCTTATAAAAACCATAAGCTTATCTGAATTAACTTCATATTTTAACTTATCTAATAGTATCGGAAAAAACACGCAGAGCTTTAAGTAAATTTTCCTTTTACATTTTCGGCCACTCATTCCACTTTCTTTGTAACTTTCAGCCTTGAAAAAGGCATGTCTTTTATGGCTGAGATTATGTAATACGTCTTACGTTTAATGTGAAAAACAAGGGCTCGCTAGCAGCAAGAATGCGCTCTTTAAAAATTGTTCGGTTGTCGAAGACTTTCTTATGGTTCGTCAGTACTTCTGATACACGAAAAGATGCTATGTTTGCTGCAAGAGTTGTTTGTACAGACTTTGTGATGAACGACTACTGGGATCTCAATGCTTTTTTTTTTTCAGGTTAGAAGGTTTTCCTTTGTCATCTTACTGCGAACAGGAGTTTGCAATATAAATCCCCTGTGTAGTGTTGTAATACATCTCTCAACATCACCCTTTTTAGGAATAACTAAGTTGGCGCTGCATATGATGCACAACAACGCAATACTCTTCCTCCCACACCATAGCTCACTATAGAGTATGATGATTGTAATCTTTCTTACAGTTAGCATTAGGAGCAATAATTATTACATAAATACCTAATAATTAAAATGTAAGCATTGTAATAGCATTGAAACACTGTGTACTGATCAGCAAGGAAAGCGTCATTTCCGCAAGTAACTCGTTACCATAGCGGAACTAAACACTATGGCAGACTTACAAAATCAAGGTAATGTATGGTCGAAAATTTCGAAAACTGATGGTCGACTTGCGAAACGGTAAAACCAATGTTTCTGTTTTGGGTTTAACCAATTGCTTTTTTCGTTTCTTTTTGGGTTGTTTATAAAATTTCGGGCGTACAGAAGTTCCCGTTGTTCCAGTGCACAGTCAAACTATCGACCAGATATAATTTTATAAAAAAAGAGCTTCTGTATGGCCTTCACATGTCTAATGAAGAGTCATATATTTATCCTTTTACTAATAATTTCACCAGTAATTAAAATCCGGTATTTTTAATGAGCTGAAAATAAAAACTTTAAATTTATTTGGCAAAGCCTACAGCTGTGACAAGACAATGCTAGAGGGTAGCACACGAAGTGACTGTCAGCACAGCGCTGCGGAAGACTGCGGAGTACAGTGAAGCAAGGACTTCACTGTACTCCGCAGGTCATGTAGTCATTGTTAGCATGCAAGGACGGCGAAGGCGATCCCCATTCGTACAGTTAACTGAGTTTGACTGGGGTCGAATAATGGGACCTGGGAAGCTTGATGGTCATACCAGAGAACTGCGGAACATGTTGGACGAGAATTGTCAGCAGTGCGTCGACGGTGGCGTCGTTGGTCAGAGGAAGCTGTACATACCCGTAAACCCGGTTCCAGAAGTCAGCGACGAACGGACGCACGCCAAGACAGTCGCATTGTACGAGTGGCCATAGCGAATCGCACGGCGGCCGCAGAGCAGGTTAGACGTAATGTGGTACAAGGTGTCTCTGCTAAGATCACCTGCATTCAATCGTTTACGGGAAGCTGGTCTACCATCACGCGCGCCATTAGCCAGACTCCCCCTCGCGCCTCAACATCGTGCATCCCCCCTCCGGTGTTGTCGAGAAAGCAGCACATTGAAGGAAAAATGGCGAAGTGTTGTGTTCAATGTTGAGTCCTGGTTCTGCCTTAGGACTAATGATGCTCGAGTGTGTATTCGGCGTCGGCTTCATGGCAAGCGGCATCTTCCACAGCGGCATTCGAGACCAACTCCTGGGATAATGGTCTTGGAAAGCCATATCAGAACGTCATCCAACCTGTTCTACTACTACTTTTTGCAGGGGCAGGGGGGATGTGCTATTTCAGCAGGACAGTGCCCTTACACAATCCGCTCGTGTAAACCAGCATGCTCTTCAAGGTGTTCGTTAAGTTCCCTGGCAACGCCGATCACCAGATCTTTCCCCAATTGAGCATGTGTAGGACTGGGTTGAACGTCGTCTGGCCCGATCTCCTGCACCATTCACGTATCTTGCCCAGTTGAGCAAACAAGTGTAATGCGCGTGGAATTCCACTCCGAAGGACGACGCCCCTACATCATTTACATGCAAGAATTCATGCCTGCATTGCTGCTCGAGGAGGGTACACTAAGTACCTACTGAACGATCTCTTAGCACACCTCTGCAGACATTATTTTCCGGCGGATACTACCTGTACTGTATGTGACTCACATTTGGATCTCTTGAAAAGTGTCCGTCAAGATGTTGCCAGATAGACTAAGGTTGAATTCTCGGTACACAGACTGGAAACCCACCGTTACAACAACTATGGAAGTGGAGGGAATATGATGACGGCGAACGACGACATGTTAGCTTCTAATGCAGATGTAGTTTGAGTGTACATGATTAGTGGAGCATCTTTAGTATTCTGCTATATGTGGTAGTGTGAAAGATGTGGAGTGAGTGAGTGTAAGTGAGTAAAGAGATTTGGGTGGCTCTTAACTACGAGGTCTTGAGAGCCGATGGGGGGGGGGGTGATTGAGATTAGTATGTAGCAGCACCGACATGCAAAGGGCGGGGGAAACGGGAGATCTCCGAGAAGCTCGCCGACCAGCAGCATCGTCCGAAAGATGTTCAGCGTAAACTGCTAACAGTGGGGCGTCATAAGTTTTAGCACTCGCCAGGTGTTCCGACAAAACAACCGTAAAGATGCTACGGTAAAGTAAAAGTAAACAAACTTAGTGTTGAGGAAATCTAAATAATAATATCAATAGAAAACTTAACACATAATTTTTGGTAAAGTACATTCAATAAAGCCGACCTCCTGGCAATCGATTGGTGCGCCACCGATCTGGGGTACAGGAGGCTCTGGGTTTGAATCCAGGGTAAGGTATGGGTGTTAATTTACGTTAGGTTATAAGTTAGTGTGTAAGCCGTCCCCTGCTAAGCCTTCAAGCATAAAACAGGGGACGTTAAAAAGCCCATTACAATACATTCAATAAATAATGTACATTATTCATTTAAGAAATACGTGGAATGGTCGAACCAATAAAAAAAAATCTTACATTGGTGTTTTAATAAATTAATTTATACAATGTTATTGGATGTTTTAAGTATATCGCAGTAAGTCAATTTAAAATAATATTTTTGTAGATATCGATAGTAATCAAAATATCGGCTTCACAGATGATATAGTTGAGCATAAGCAAATATATTTTATGTTACTCCTCCAGTCAATATCCTACGCTAGGAGGTGTCAAATTATTACTGTTATAGGCTGTTCACGGTAAAGTGAGCACTTTTTAAGGCTCTTCTAAATTTTTCTTTCGTGCCATTTCCATATTCCTGTTGCTTTTTAATACAAACATTGCAATGCGAACAGCAAACACAGTGTATATATTTCCCCACCCTCAAAATTTAATGCTTGAGGCTGCAATAAGATACATTTTTCATTGGTTTACGCCTGTTTGGAGGGCCTTAAAAGTGCTCATTTTACCATGAACAGCCTATACATGACTTACCTATATCGTATATTCCCCATCCTGCTACATCAGCAGACTCCCCAACATAGCTTTTGTTCATCAGTGGACCAGCTATTATACATATCGGTTTAATCCAGTCTGCGAAAAAAAAAGATTGGACGCAAATAAATAACTGTTATTAAAAAATTAATTGATCCGTATGTTCGTAAATAAACAATTGAGCTTAGTTAATTTTCCCCCTCTCAAAATTAAATATTTTATAATGCCTCCAAGTAAAGCGACGAGATACTATAATATGAACATAACCTTCGAACAACTGAAAGATATTGTTGTCGTTTAGAAACTACAGATGATGAGTCAGAAATTGTTGAGATGAAATTTCTGTGGTATACATCTACACAATTATTTGACATTAGAGAGAGGCAAACTCCAAGGCTATTTACATCTAAGATAAATATTGAGGAGCATTTTGTCCCTGTATGGGCTTAATTTAAGTGACATATTTCAATATAGCGAACTAAAGAGGTCATAAAGCAGACTAAAGAGGTTATTAGACAAGCGAAATGAAGAGGTTATAAACTAGTGTGTTTAGTGCACGCTATAAAATTGGCAGTGTACCAAGTTGGCTCCAAATCGAACTGATTTGTCCAGAAACGTAAAATGTAAGAAAGGGTTACGAGGGTGTTAGTTTGTATATAAGCACCTTATCCATTAAAAATTTCCGTGGTTTAGGCTTTTGGCAACAGCAAAAATGCAAATAAAATTCTTTGGAGAAGATTCGTCACTTCCTGAATTATAATATAGAAATTACACTATCTACCAAGAAGTAATTGGGCACATGTCCACAATGTTTGCCCGGTGGTTGTCACCCCGTTAGAATCTCGTAGGGCCTCCTCTTGCGGCTATAACAGCAGCCACCCTGTCTGACATGCTCTCTACGAGTGTTTGCAGGACATCCACGGGGATTCGTCGCCATTCCTCTTGCAACCATTCCATGAGTTGAGCAATGGATTTTGGCCGCTCCTGACGGAGCCCTCACCCGGAAATCCAATTCGTCCCAAGGATGTTCTATAGGGCTGAGATCGGGGCTCTGGGCGGGCCAATCCATTCGGCGAACATTGTTATCGGCGTACTACGCATAGTAGTCCTTGAAACACGGCACCTGGCAATGTCATCCTGGAAGTAACACGGGTCCATTCCGTAAAAACCCCACAATGTTAGTAGCATTTCATCATCCAGAATGTTACAATAGGCCTCTGTGTTCATGCTACCATGGATAAACACCAGCGGTCCTACGCCAAAGGCCGTAAAACACAAGTCAATTGACGTACTGATTTACCAATCTTCACGGGTGCCCAATTACTTTTTGATAAATAGTGTATATGAGTAGTAAATTCCCAAAGGGCCCCTTGTCCACAAATATGTTAATATTCAATAGTGGTCCTGTTGAATCCTTACTAGCCTTTGCTATAGAATTACAAATATTTTATAGGCCCAAAACATCGTGAATGCCGTTTAAATGCCGGTTTACAATTCATTCCATTTCCAAAATAGCATTTGTCCACAAACATTAAATACAATTTGTTTCATTTTAAGAGGAATGCTTGATTTCAGAAAGTACTAATTTGTACCAACAATTTTCGCGATACCAACAGTATCATTCATACAAAAGTTCATACAGCCACTTTAAGAAATACGCTCGATGCATTGTTAGCTTTTCCGACATTCAATGTACACGGTCAAGGAAACCCATTGGAAATGGACCACTCATATATTCCAGGTGGCGCTATCTTACCAAACGGCAGACAAAAGAGTAAACAAATTCGTGACTTTAATGCACAACTTGTTGCTGGCAATTTTGGTTGAAATTTCTTATAATTGTTCGATAGGCGTGATACTCAACGTTAAATAATTATAAAAACCCCATTTTTCAAGAAATTGTCAGTTTATGACCTCATTCGGCCACTTCTCCTGTCACATTCGCTCTTGTTGGTGGCAGTCATAAGTTTCTTAAATAGAACGACGTGCGGGCAGCACATTTGTAGAACATTTTAAATATGCATATGTGTATGTGTATATAATTTTCAAGGCATTGCTATCCCGAAATAGCTGTTGCTAATGAAATAGCAAACAATCCAGATTGCAGTTCGAAAGTATCGAAGTATCAACGCCTACTGAAGTGCATAGAGCATTAAATAAATACGATGATATTCTCTAAAAAAAAAAAAAAAAATTTACAATCATGGCTATAATTGTCATCAAATCGGCATTACGTCGGCATCGGCAAATAGCAAGAACCCTGCATTTTGTGGAAGTCCGCAGTGTCACAGTTTTTTGACACGCGCGCAATGCAGAAAAACTCTTGAGATGTGCGAACTGTGTATCGTAGTAAAAGTCGCTGTTCTAACCAAACGTGATATGCAAATAAATATCCTGTTCATACAAGAGAGCAAGGCGCCGAAAAATACTGATCTACTTTGAAAGTATCAAACAGCTAGGCATGCATAAGATGTGCTGTGCCGTACAATATTGCATCACAAAAATTAACTTTCCCAAAGGAGGAGGTGGCATTGGTATCTAAATAAGTTTCCTTCAGAGTCAGAGGACTGTAAGACAACTGCGCTTAGCGTAAAATAAGTGCAACAAACATGCACGACGTATCATTTATACAGTTTATTTTTTACTCCCAGCAGCGAGGTGCTGTTACAACTTAGAAACGCATACACTAAACCCACATAACATAGAACCACACAAGACACATCTAACGAAAACCAGTTCTGTGTTAAGTGTTTCTAATGTACGACGGTTCTATGATGTGTGTTTCCAGTGTATGATAGTTTTTAAGCGCGTGTTTCTATTGTACGACCTTTCTAACATCTGTGTTTCGGCTGGATGATCGTTCTAAGTTGTAGATTTCGGCTGTACGGCGTTTCTAAAGTACGCGGTTCTGCAATATGTGGTTCTAAATTGTGTATTTTGTTTGTACGATCGTTCTGACATCTGTGGTTCTGTTGCATGATAGTTCTAAAGTATGAGTTTTGGTTATACGATGTTTCTAACATATGTTGTTCTGCAACATTTGGTTTTAAATCTTATGTTTCTGCGGTACGATAGTTCTAACACCTGCGTTTCTTTGGTGTAACTGTTCGGTTTTAAGTGTTTCTGACGAATAATGGTTCTTAGTTGTGTTTCTGTTGTATGACTGTTCTAAGATGTGAAATCTCTAAATTATTTGCTCTCGTTTGTTTATTCTGTGGTCTGATAGTCCTAGAGTGTGTGTTTTTAATTTATGTAAGGTCCCCTCAGAAGCAAATAGCGATTTGGAGTTAAGGCCCTGCTACAACAAGCCTATCGTCTGCAGTGCAGTAGAGTGCCAGTGCTATACTGGAATTTGATTGGCCCCTCGTGACCATGACATCTGTGCTGGCAGTGCAGTGCTTTGCTGGTGAACCACTTCAACTTTTATCTGGGGTCGGCAGCAGACCAGGACTCTGCTTGTGATTGGCCACGGTATGTGCGTCACAAAGCTGTGAGCCTATGAAGTGTAGGTTCGTAAAGCGCATGTGCGCATAAAGAGTGGGAAAACGCATAAACTAATATGAATACCAAAGAGCGAGTACACTGCTGTCGATGTTGTATTAAATAATTATTTTCTTCTTGTGAAGAGCCGATTTTGACGCCGAGTTGCAGCAAACCTGTATATGTGAGCAGTTGCACACATTGAAAGGCCCGGTAGGAAACAACTTCCACTTCAACTTCCGTGATACCAAATATATATATAAAAAAAGGCCTACAATTCCTCGATTTCTAAACTACGCGGAAAATATAACGAAAAAAAAATTACGTGGAACTACACTGTATGTGTTTAGGTACGCAAACAATCAACGTTAAATAACTATTAGTGTAATGAATGTAAACTGCAAAAAAAAAAAAAGAAGCAAAAACTCTGTGATCTTTGTGCCACCTACTTCGGGCCACAAGAACTACCCTCACCATCTGACCATTAGCATTTCATTGTATAGGCTGATCACGGTTAAATGAGCACTTTTGAAAGTCCTGCTTAAGATTACTTGTATGCACCTTGTGTATTCTTCCGCAAGTGAAAATAATATTACCATGGGCCTCGTCACTTTATTTAAACGCCCGTCAAGTGGAACTGTGAAATTATTATAATAGTAAGAATTGTGCAAATCTGCTCATTTTTAAACTTCGATGCATTAAATAAACAGAAAGCGAAAGAAATAATTTAAGTGCCACTAATGGTTACCTAACACTTTTTATTCGACGTTAATATATGGAACTACTTCGCAACTATCGTTACCAACTTTACCGGGCGCATGTCACTCAGTACGCCCGTTTAGATATACGCAGATAGGGGCAGTGACTTTTTTCTAAGGTTGATTTCAAAATTGCTCACTTTGTCGTGAACAGCCTTTAGTACGTAGCAACTGAAGGAGCGGACCCTGCAATCGCCAGCACTGCACTGCACCGCAGGTGATCTGCTCATTGTAGCAGGGCCTCTGCATCGCTCATGAGCAATTCATTTGTTTTAAATATTGTTATTTTACTTATTTACGACAATGGCTACCAGTACTAGAAAATCCTGTTTCCAGGGGAGGGCTAGTGCCAGAATCACATAGCCCCGACCAACACAGCACGACACGACCAAAAACGCAACAACGACACATTTCAATGTGACTAATTGGATTTTACAGCACGACCGAAACCACGCTCTCGGGATTTAAACTAACTATTTAGAATTGCGCCGATAGGCTACGTAGGTTTCAAAGGCGGTGAACAAGAGGGAAATTCGTATCACATAATGGTGACAAATTGGTATTGCTGATGCATATAAAGGTAAAATTATAATTTTTAAGAGTTGGATACAGTAATTTTTAATTTGTTTTTCTTTTAAGCTGCGTATTTGCCATTTTAGGGAGAACTTGCAATACAATTTCATTTTGCAAGGTTGTAAATTCTGTGCGTCGTGCCGCGCGACACGACGAAGAATATAAATCATTTCTAATCCAAAATTGCTGTTCGGATGACAAAACCGGTCGGGCTTACGACGATCCATCTTGTATTTCAGCGGCTGTTGGCCGTCGTGTCGTGCGCGTCGGGGCTATGTGATTCCAGCATGATAATGCCATCCCTCACTTAGCTGACGACCACGGGGTGCCGTCTACAGCACTGGCGCGCAGCGAGCACTGCGCGGAGGCAACTGACCTGTGAACTTGACCTCGCGCTCGGTGCGTATGATCGCGATGTCGTTGCGGAACTGCGGCTTGCCGTAGTGGTCGTGCACGACGATCCTCGCCGGCTTGTAGTCCTGCACGGGGTCGCCGCAGAGGCCCGACTTGCAGTCCGGGTCCGTGAGAACATTGTGCTCGCCCAGCCTCACCACGCCCCTGCCACACATACACACACACACGCATACAGAACAATCCAGCCGCCACTAACACTAGGAACACGGACAAATCGTCACTACATGGCTAGTTTCGTATGCTCAGTCGCATTCTTGTTTGTAAAGAGTCGAAAACGGTTGTGGGTTTTTTAACTTCATAGATTAGTTCAAATATCAATAAAATAACTTACGTTTGGCGCTGGAGCTGTGTGTGAAGTATTGCTATTAAGTAATTAATGCCTTACCTTATATATCCCTTAAAAAAATCTCGTAATAACATTATTTCATAAACTTTCGTTAACAACATCTTTGAAATAGCAATTCCGCATATATTTATTAGTTGACTGGCAGTATTTATAATTCTACATGCGTTTTCTGTTGATCCCAGCATGTAAATTACATTTTTAAACAGTATAAGAATATAAAATGCGTATTTCGAGGAACAAACCTATCCATTTTATTTCTTAGGAGAAGAATCGTACTTCATGGTTTTCGCGACTTACTATTGGCTGAGATTTACTGACGTCATTAAATTCGGGCAAGCTCGTGTATCCTCGTATTTAGTGACCATCCATACTAAACTTCATGAATCCGCACTAGGGCTAAAACTAAAACTGCCTGAGCATACGCAATCAAGTTAAGCTTGGAATCTTCATTACAGGAAGTGATAGTGGTGCTTCATTTCTAGGCGAGTTTGTGCATATGGCCCTCTCTCTGCCTGCAGAGGGCCGCGGTAGTGCAGAGGTCTGATTACTCGCCTCCTACCGAGGCGAACCGGGCTCCATACCTGGCAGGGTCGCTTCCGGATATTCGCATGTGGGAATCGTGCTGGTCGGCGGGTTTTCTTGGGGATATCCCGCTTCCCGCACCTTTGCAGTCTGGCGCTGCTCCATATTCACCTCGTTTTACCCTCATTGGTTCTCAAAACGTCGGTGTTAAGAGCCGCTGAAATCACTCCACTCTGCATATAGTCTAGTCGCAGTTTCTCCACACTTTTTGAATAAAAGAATTTGAAAAATTAGCCCAGGTATGACGTTTATATTTTGTATGATAGGTACAGCAAAATTTATTTATCGTTGTTCAGAACGTCATTAAAATTTTTTTGACCAACTTTCTGGTTGGAATTTTTTTTGGCACAGTTGGCAACGCTGCCCACTCACGAGTCGATACGGTGGCAGACACCCGTGTATCTCGTTATTGCACGTGTAATGTACGTCGACTGCTCTCCCGGTGTTTTAGAAACGAAACATTCGAGAACCCCAGTTTGGTTGCATGTCCTGATTTATTTTCTACTCTTCCCCGATCAATATTCGGTAATATCCTAGGAGGAAAACATTCTTGTTTCATCCCACTGCAGTCTAAGTTCATTAAATGGGTTATACTTCTAAAAGTAATATATTTGCTAAATGTTCGTGAAGAGATCGTTGATTTCTATGGTCCGTTCACGGTTACTTCCAACTTTTCTGAAGCCCTGCTTAGGTTCCATTTCCAGGATATTCTTCCGCCTTACACAAACAAAGCTTAACCAAGACTAGAAAATCACACCGAAGGGACGACACACCGCATTCGTGAGCACTCAGTGTAATTATACGTTGCAGAAGAGGTATTTCTGCCAACACACATATGTTCTCACTGTTTTTATTCGTATTAATAAGAAATGAAATATTATGATTTATAGGTAAAATATAAATGAAATTTCAACTCAACCTTTATTTCAACAAAAACTTTAATGTAAATACAAGTGTAAAATGCTTGTGTACATAACATATGAAACAACCAAATACTTCATATGTGTTGTGATTTTCCAAAGGTTTGATTAAAAAAGCGTGAATAAACCACGAGCAGACTTTACAGAACGTCCTCGGGTAATAAATAATCTTCACTCAACTGTCAGCCAAGACCTTCACTTCAGACGTTTTTGCACTGAAGTGCATACGAAGAGGAATCATCGATATAGGCTGTTCACGGTAAAGTGAGCACTTTTGAAGTCCTACTTACTTTTTTCTTACAGCTATTTTTTTCTTATCTTTTAACCACATTTTTAAATAAATATTGTCATGCAAGTAATAGATAGAGTGTGTATATTCCACGACACTCGGAAGTTAATGTTTAAGGTTAAAAAAAA
Organism: Dryococelus australis; assembly: GCA_029891345.1. Classification (NCBI taxonomy): domain Eukaryota; kingdom Metazoa; phylum Arthropoda; class Insecta; order Phasmatodea; family Phasmatidae; genus Dryococelus; species Dryococelus australis. The sequence goes on from CM056993.1 coordinate 348,623,053, forward strand.
TATATTTATTGACTACTATTCCAAATGAGACGGTTTTCTAAAGTGTTCCCTTTACCGTGAACAGCCTATACCTGAGGGTCACATCGCGTTCCCTATGCCACAGCCACAGCCGTCCACGCTGGCTTGCGTTGCGTGTGCGGCCGTGACTACAAGGCTTTACAGTCTCTTCTAGCCAGGCTGATGACGTCACGACTAAGCAATTGAATTAAAATTCCGTGCGGTGTACAGGTATTTAGCTCAAGATTACTCACGCTCTTCTAAAACGTCTAAATCCTCGATATCAAGAATAAAAACTCTTCGTACCGTGTCAAATGAAGATTGCTGTATTATAAGTAGACTTTAATTTATAGTATATCCGTGGTTTCTTCACACTTTTTTAATCAAACCATCGAAACAGAACCCCATACATGGCGTGTTTAGTTATTTCCTAAATATGCCATGTATCAGAAGCGTTTTATGCATGTGTCAATATAGAAGTGCCGTTTTTTGGTTAAAATTAAATTTTATTTTTATTTATCTATTCAATTATAATACTTCATTTATAATTAATATGAGTAAAAACTGTACGGGAACAGGTGTGTTGGTAATGCCTAGTGAGAAATAGTTCTTATACAAAATAGTATTACACTGAGTGCGCACGAATGCGGTGCGTTTTACCTCTGGTGTAATTTTCTAGACTCCGTTAACATTTGCATGCAAAATGCGGAGGAATATCCTGAAGGTAGAACTTCAGCAGGGGTTCAGAGAAGTATGAAGTAATCGTGAACTAATTATAATTTTAACCCTAGCGGGGGTAAAATTCACACACGGCCAAAAGTGATTTTCTTAACGCAACAGCGTTTCGTTTGCTCTGCAATAAGACTAACTAACGAGTCATGTTAAAATATATCCATATTTATAACAATATGAGTAGAACGATTATGGCGGACCGTGCCGAAGGAAACGGATGACTGGAAACAGAGCCAGCTGACGCTATCTTGAAATTGCCCTTTTCCAATCAAAATTTCCCTTTGCCTTCAATTTTTCCCTTTTTCCCCTTCAAAATCGACTAAATTTCCCTCAAAATTATTTTTTTGGTTCAAAATTTCCCTTTTTTCCTTCAAAATTTCCCATTTTCCCTTCAAAAAAGCACTGACATCACCAGTCGCAAAAACGATCTCCCTAAAAGCACTTTGCGATCCATCATAAGTATTTGGGTGTATAGTTTTCAATGGCAGAGCAGTGACGGCCATATTGGTTTTATAGGCATACGATATGCCAAATCGATATGTGGGATCCAGGATCAGAGCCGGAGCTGACCGTCGGCCATCTTGGTTCTGTCAGCTATCTTAGCAGCCATATTGGAACGAGACGAATTTAATTTTGAACCGAAGACCTTGAATGACCCCATGACCTTAAATGATCCTGTAAGCTTGAATTATACTGTAACCTTGAATGATCTAAAACCCAAAAAATTCCCAAAAATTTATTCAAGAAAATTATTTTAAAAATTATTTATATTTTTATAAAGATTTATAAAAAAAAACGTATTCAAAGTATTTAAAGTGTATTTAAAAACCTTACACTTCCGGAGGTTCCCCAGCAATATGACCAGCAGACGACTGACCCTCCTCCAATCAATCACATTGTCACAACTTTTCCCTCCCCTGCCAATGTTTTTCATTGGTTAATTATTCGGCAGGCCTCCATCCCCTCACCCATACTCATTCTGTCGAATGCACTCCACCAGCCATATAGTAATTTTTCGTTTGTCATTTGTTTACTTTTTGATCGCCTAGGTAGCCTTAGTGTATTAATTTACCCACCAGGTGAGCTATCGATTTAGCCACCAGTTGGCAGCCATATATCTATTTATTTATTTATAATATAGGTGGTGCTGTCTGCACCTGACATATTGGATTCTATTTGCATCACCTAACTGGTGCTAATTTTTTTATTTAGCTAGCAGACGAGCTGACAAACTAAACATTCTCTCATGCTCTTTCATGCCATATTCACAATTTTTATATCATTTTTTTTTCTTAGTAACCTTCCGTTCATTTTTCGTCATTCCTTCATAAATTGGCAACCACGATTAAGTCACCTGTACTCCACCCACCATCTTGAATTGTATTCATGCTCTGCCATTCCACCTCAATTTATTAGACTGCATATTACCCAGTCTCCTCGAAATACCATCTTGGGTAACATCTAACATCACTTCCGCAATTTTCAATTATGTTATATGGTCTTGACCTTTAACCATCGAAATCCTTTTAGTTCCATGTTTGTGTTTACTATAAAAAATAATTGTGGTGTGTTATAGCAACACCAGTTATGTAGAAATTTATGTAGGACCTATCTTCGCTATATACTGCACTGAAGCAGGTCCCGCCAGGCCCGACTCGACCTTGACCCTCTCCTCGCTCCAAGTCTCAGGGTCAAAAGTCTACCACTTCAAGAGCATGTTTTCATGTCTGTTGCAGCCAACCTGCTTAAAATATTCAATGATAGCAATCTATTCTTAGTTTCTGTATCGTTAACTTCAACATTACAATTTTATTGCCACATTGTTAATTGCGCACACCCAGTGATGGGCCTACACAAAAAATATTAATGTACGAACTTTCAAATCATAATATTTTGACACATAATTTCATTTATTTTTTACCATGCTCAACTAGAGTACCATCATGTAGTAACATATGTAAAAACCATGACTATCATATTCTCTATATCAGGGAGGTAGGTACGCTACGGCAAGTTATATCAACATCATCTATAAAAAACATTTTTCCATTGAAATTTTATGTATATTATATATACACACACTCAGGCTACAGACATAAAAACAGAATCCTCACATACTCCATGCCATTCATGTGGTGTCTTCACAGCAGCATGCTCATTTTTCACGTAGTAAATATAATCTCCTTAAATGCAGCTCAAGACAGTCTATGCTAGCTAGCGTCCAACCAGAATCCTTGGTCATATATTCATTTTCTTCATGACAAAGTTTTTCTTCCAAGGTTTCTACAGCCGCTGGAATGCTGTTAACATTGTACAATGCTACGTTCGTTTTGAATGTTCGCCTACTAAAAGCTTCATCCAAAGGTTATAGCTTTTCGTAGGTATACTCCAGCCAAATATTATATTTTATGGAACTTTCTTTCACTTCCTTTGCTAATTGATTGATTATCCTCTTCTTAATGTGGTCAAGGTATTTTCATAAGTTTTTTGCACCTACAAATTTATTCCCCTTGAATGATGATTGTTTTAGGTAGAATCCATTCGATGTGGTTTCGCCAGCAGCTAGTACAGGGCGTTTCTTAGCTGCAAGATACCTACCTTTAAAGTTATTAATATACCTCTTCAGCTAATCACCACATTTGAACAGGCATTTGGACTTGACATATCGCTGTAGTAGTTCTTTCATGCTTCCTTGCACTTTGGCTGTAAGCAAATATCTAGTCGCAGTAACAGCAACAAAGCCTTGACGAAGTCATCGATAGCAGCACTGCTGTAGGTGACCAATCCGAAGAAGTCGATGACATTCCCAAAGAAGTAGATGGCGACACTGCTGTAGGTGACTCATCCGAAGAAGTCGAAGGTGCCGACTGCGCCATACATGAAGAAGTCGATGGCATTGTCGGTGTCATGCAAGAATAAGTCGATAGCACTTCTGGTAACGCTCCCGAAGAAGTCAATGGCTTCCCCTGTTCTATGTCCGCAGAAGTTGATAGCGCTACCACAGATCCCATTAGCAGATGCAGAATAAGACTTTGACTCAGACGTGAAGCCGCAGAAGCTAGCCGAGATGATCCACCCTACATGTCAGCTGCTGTTAAATTAAACCTCTCAGCTGACACCCCCCCCCCCAAATCTAAATGCTTATAATTTAACTTGTATGCAAGCCCTATGACGTCATGATGACATGGAGCCAATCACATTGCACCAATAAGACATTGTGTGGACATTGACCAGCCAATAACCGAGTTGTCACATGATTGTAACTGGCCAATAGCAAGCAGGCATCCTCCTCCTCCCCAGCAATCATCCTCAACAATGTTCCTCCTCAATTCTCTGCAATTCTCCTCCGCAATCCTCCTCCTCCCCAGCAATCTTCCCCAACAATCTTTCCTTCAGTATTTCACAATGTCTCACAATCCGCCTTCACAATCCACAGCAATCCTCCACAATCTTCACAATTCTGCACCACACATACCACAATCAACACCACGCACACCACAATCTGCACCAAATGCACCTCAATCACTCCAACTGACTCCTGCATATAATGTCTCAATGCTTGCATGCTGTTGGCCAACTGCAATCATGCGATAACTCGGTGGTCGGCTAGCCGATGTCCACACAAAATCTTATTGATGTAATATGATTGGTTCAAAGTCAACATGACGTCATATGGCTTCCAAACAGGTTAAATTATAAGCAGTTGGGGGTCAGCTGAGAGGATTAGTTTGACACAGTATCAAGTGAAAGGTGGATCGTATCGGCTGGCTTCTGCGGCTTCGAGTCTAAGTCAAAGACTTATTCTGCATATGCGATGTATTCGGACATTCCAGAGCTAATGCGATCTATGATAGCACCATCAACTTCTTCGCACGTAGTATCGGGGAAGCCACCGACTTCTTCCGGAGTGTTACCAGCTGTTTAATCGACATATTCGTGCATGACACCGACAACGCCATCGACTTCTTCATGTATGGCGCTGACGCACCTTCGACTTCTTCGGATGCGTCACCTACATCAGTGCTGCAATCGATGACTTCGGGAAGGCTTCGTTGCTGTTACTGTGACAAGATATTTGCCTACAGCCATGGTGCAAGGAAGCATGAAAGAACTTACTTGTGTGAAGGGACGTTCCTGTGGTATGCAGCGATGTGCCAAGTGCAATCACCTGTTCGAAGTGACATAGCAAGGATTGTACTAGCTGCTGGTGAAACCACATCGAATGAATTCTACCTTAAACAATCAGCATTCACGGAAACTTTAAAAGATTATGTGATTATTGTACAAATAGCATATGTACATACCTTGACCACATTGAGCAATGGACAGTCAATCAATTAGCAGAATAAGTCGAAGAAAGTTCCATAAAATATAGTGTTTGGCTGGAGTGTACCTAATAAAAGCCACAACCTTTTGGTGAAGCTATAGTCAGAGAACATAATTCAAGACGAGCGTAGTATTGTACAATGTCTACACCTTTCCAGGGCATGTAGAAACATTGGAAGAAAAAAAAAATCGTGATGAAAAATAATATATGGTCAAGGGTTCTGGTCGAACGCTAGCTATCATAGACTGTATTCAGCTGCGTATAATAAGATTATATTCACTATGTGAAAAGTGATCATGCTGGTGTAAAGACACTACGTGAATGGCGTGGGTAATGTGTGGATACTCTTTTTAAATGTGTGTATATATATATATATATATAAAATTTCAATGAAAATATGTTTTATTTCTCGCTGGTGTTGATGTAACTGATATAGAGAATATGGTAGCCTTTATTTTTTACATATATTACTACATGATGGTAGTGTAGTTTAGCATGGTAAAAAAGAAAACAAATGAAATTATGTGTCACAATGTTATGATTTGATAGTTAGTACTTAAAGATCTTTTGTCTAGGCCTATCACTGGAAGTGCACAATCAACCAAATGGTAACAAAGGTATAATATTGAAGTTAACTATACAGAAACTAAGAATGAATTGCCGTCATTGTATATTTTAAGCAGGTTGGCTATAACAGACATGAAAACATGCTCTTGAAGTGGTAGAATTTTGACCCTGAGACTTGGAGGGAGGAGAGGGTAAAGGTCGAGTCGGGCCTGGCGGGACCTGCTTCGGTGTAGTATATGGCGAAGAGAGGTCCTAAACAAATTTCTACATGGCTGTTGTTGCTCTTATACACCACAGCTATTTTTATAGTAAACACAATCGTGGAACTAAATGGATTTAGATTGTTGAAAGTCAAGACCATATGGCATAATCAAAAATTGCGGAAGTGATGTAACCTAAGATGATGGTTCGAGAGGACCGAGTAATATGCAGGCTATTAAATCGAGGTAGAATGGCGGATCATGAATACAATTCAAGATAGATGGTGGGTGGAGCGCAGGTGACTTAATCGTGGTGACAAATTAAGAAGGAACGACAGAGAATGAAAGGAAGGTAACTAAGAATAAAACAAATTTAAAGATAGTAAACATAGCATGACAGAGCATGAGAGAATATTAGTTTCGTTATATCACCTGGTGGGTAAATCGAGAAATCAGCACCACTTATGTGATGGAAATAGAATCCAATATGTCAAGAGCAGACAGCACGACCTACATTTTAAGTAAATAAAAAAATACAAATATGACTGCCAACTGGTGGCTAAATCGTTAGCTCGCCTGGTGTAAATTAATGTATTAGTGCTACCTAGGCGATAAAAATGTAAACAAATGACAAACAAAAAAAATTATATGAAAGCATTCGACTGAACTTGTATGATAGATAGGGTGAAGGCCTACCGACTAATTGACCAATGAGAAATATTGGTAGGGAGGGAAATGTTATGGAAATGTGATTGATTGGAGGAGGGCCAGTCGTCTGCTGGACATGGAGCTGGGGGAACTGGTGGAAATTTAAGTTTTTTTTATTAATTTTGAAAAATAATTCTAAATTAATTTTTAATTAATTAATTGATTTTTATGTGTTATAATTTTTCATATTTTTTTATAGATAATTAAGGGATTTTACGGGTTCAAAGTCATTCAAGATCACTAGTAAAGGTCAACGTCACCTGGATACAATATGGCCACTGAGATAGCTGATAAAACCAAAATGGCTCACGGTCGGCTCGGCTCCAATCCTGGATCCCATGTATCGATTTGGCATACACTATGCCTATAAAACCAATAAGTCCGTCACTGCTCTGCCCTTAAAAACTATACCCCCAAATCCTTTTCGATGGATCGAAAAGTGCTTTTCGGGAGATCGCTTTTGCAATTGGTTTTTTTTTTTTTTTTTTTTTTTTTTTTTTTAAAGACGGGAAATTTTGCGTTTTATAAATCTTTACTTTTCTAATAATTCCAGTCTCACTTGACCGACGCATGAATAAAGCGATCAAGTCCACGGCACTGTTAATTGTAGGCCTACATCTGGTTTAAGAATACACAATGTTCATACAAGAATATCTTAAGCAGGGTTTTTATAAGTGATCAGTTTACCTTTAGCAGTATTATACTTACACTTTTAATTTGCTGGGTAGGTTGGCGACACAATGCGCAGCTGTCACCACATAGAAATTGGTCACGAGCACCGCACCGCATCTGAACTGGGGAATTTCCGACTTGTCCGCTGAAACAATTTCGCATATAGTCCAATCACAGTTACATCATACTTTTCTGAAGCCATGCTAAAGGTCTACTTCCAGGACATTTTCTCCGCCGTTTGCAAACTATGTTTAAGTTAAGTCTACAAAATTACGCCAAAGGACTACGCACCGAATTCGTGCTCACTGAGTTGTAATAATATTTGGCATAAGAACTATCTTTTACTAGGAACTCCAACACACATGTTTTCTCACTGTTTTTGTTCATATTTATTATAAATAAAATATTAAATTTTATTATTAGAATACAGATAAAACTAAAATTTAACTAATAGTTAACAAAGGTATGAAACGCCTTCGGAAAATAGCATACTTAGAAAATAACTAAACACGTCATACTGATTTTTCAAAGGTTTGATTCAAAACGTGTGAAGAAACCGCGATTAGGTTATGTCGACTTCATTCAACTCAGTGGTGTATGGTGAACTGCTGCAGGTAAGCTTGCGTTAGCTCTGTGTTGTACCCTGTTGCTTGCAAGTTGACACTTCCACCAAAACGCATAGTTCGGCAGGTGACGCCACATAACGTGTATAATGGGTCCTTTGTCTGCTCGTAGTGATTGGTCGAAATACATTCAGTTTCACTAACTGGGCTACACCGTGGTTATTGGTTCCTGCTACGTGCGCCGAGAATGTACAGTAGTGAGCAAGCACCAGCTTACCTTGAAACAGTTCACCACACCTCACTGACTCAACTCAGAAATGAATACGTGATAAAATGGCACATAGCATAATGCTGCTAATTCCTTCGTCGCGTCTTATAAATTACATTATCAACATTAAAAAATATGTTAACTTTTTATAAATAAATAATGCTAAATAGTTTGCGATGAAAGCAATAATAATATCCATTCATATGTGGAAATGTTTGGTAACTTGTGTACAAGGTACTCTGATAGGCATTAGAAAAGTCTCAAAAGGCCATCATAAAATTCACAAGTTGCGCTGAAGAAATTTAAAAAAATTATCAAGAAGAGTTCAGAAAATTAGAGAACGTTTTCAACCCTCGGCTACAAGGTGTGACCAGTTACACTCATGATCAACATTTCGTACGTTTGAATGCTCAAGTAAATCTGAAAAATCACTAGTAACTTCTAAAATGTTAAATCTTTATATTTTTGATCATGCTCAGAATTATTCAAACATGGCATACCATAAGTCAGTTTTTTTGCCAATAATAATACCGGCGTTGTATTCGGTTACCTTATCTCACTGTATTGGCTGACAGATATATCGCACATTACTTACAACACGGTCGCTATGAACGTGGTGGAACTAGTAAAGTGTGAAATTTCTTCAGCACAAACTCTTATCGCATTTTATTTCATTAATAAAGCTAATGGAATTGGACAAAACTTTCTACAGGTGTGGCGTTTTAATGTTTTTCCAACATTTTTGGCCACATTATATTTTACATTTTTACCAAACTTCAAATGTTTTGAATTTCTTACCTAATTAATGGTCTTAGGATTGTGTCAATTACAGTGTAATGTGATTTAATTTCAATTTTAGGGTGATTGTGTTATTTCAATATTAATTGCATTTGAATAGGCTGGAACGGATAGTCTCCGAAGCATGAGACAGGCAAAATACGTCCTTCCTACCCTTCAGTTTTGGTTTTTTTTTCTTTCAAGAAACTAAATTTTACAAATTTTACTTCAAGCAGAGAAAAACAACCACCAGATGGCGATAAACAAACTCTAAGTAAGTGGGGTGTATAAATGAGAAATCCTGGGGTGTATAAAGGAGAAATCCAAGAATTTTAGTTTTTCAAAACTTTAAATAATTCAGTGATTCTACAAAAGCTGTTATCTATAACCAACAAGTTTATCACACATACATACACACACACACACACATATATATATATATATATATATATATATATATATATATATATATATATATATATATATAAATTTTGCAAAAATGTTTAAAAAATTGCTTTTAACAATTCTCTCAAAACTCCACGAAAAAAAAAAAACAGTTAAAACACACAATTATAAAAGTACACATCTTTTAAGTTTTCTCCCTTCTTACGTCTTCCCTCCCTCATAGCCATTTCAAACGGAGGGAAAAATCCCCTAAATATCAGTCCCCAAAGCCAGGTTCTCTCTGTATTCCATAAGCCCAAAAAATGTCTTTTTATGCAAAACTCCTGGAGTCTAGAAGCACTTTATCCTTCGATCTCTTCTTATTGGTTAGTTTAAACCGCCGCCACGCCCGGTAGCCGAAAAATCGCCTGATTTGAACCAATTATTGTAAATACATATAGTCTGAATGAAGTTGTATATCAAACTAGACGCACGAGCTCACATCGCGTATCTAATGAAAATGTTCATAGTGAGAGGAACGGCAATTGTTAGTATTGCAGTCAGACTTCAAACAAATTGTTGATTCTTAGTGGCAAACAATATGTCTCGACAGGGCGTCAAATAGTGACACGAATCATGTGATTTTAGTATAAGTGTGTGTTTTTGTGTGGAAACGCAGCTGTCTTTCAGCTACAGAAAGTGCGGGGATCCTGTCCTCCACCCCCTCCAGAGAATGGGGAATTCCATGTGAGGGATCTTAAGGGAATGTAGAGGAGGCAAAAGGAATCAATATAAGACTGATGGGGGAGTATGTAGATCACAAAGTATCGGCCACAGATGTTGGTGACAAGCATTAAGCGGTATGTTAAATTATATGGAAAGTTATATATATATATTGCCAAGAAGAAGAGAGAAGACGTCTGTAAGTACTATGTATGAACTGCTGTAATTTGCACGTTGAATAACTAATTATAAAAAGTTTAATTCAGCACATAGTAAGTTGTTGCTTTCAATCGCTCCACCACCCACTCACTCCACGATTAACTAGAGAAGACTATTCTACCGCTTGCGATACTACAACAGTAGCACTCCGCATTTCCTTGCCAATGGCAGACTCGGAGTCTGTTGTCAGCTGTCTCCAGCAGCGGGTAGGACGGCCCAAGCTAAATCCTGGGGACGCTCCCTTTTCCCCAAGCCTACCGGTATACCGTCCCAAAACTGATTGTGTAAAATAATACCATGTTTTTTTTGTTGGATGCTAAATAATAAATTTTGTTATAAATGAGGAGGATAACTGACAGGAGCCACGGTCGCATACAGCTCATTATGTCATCAGCAAACCACGGACATCCAAACCAGTACCACCTGATGCATCATTCCGCCTGCTGCAGGGTGTGAGGAAGCCATGACGTGACACCCAGCGCATTGAGCATATAGTCCATTCACGGTTACTTCCAACTTTCTGAAGCCCTGCTAAGGTTATACTTTTATATATTCCTCCGTATCATACAAACAAAGCTTAACTAGGCCTGGAAAACTACACCAGAAAGGGACAACGTACCGCAAACGTGCGCACTCAGTGTACTAATATTTTGCATAATAACTATTTCTTACCAGGCTTTACCAACATACATATTTTCTCCCCTTTTTTATTCACATTAATTATAAATAAAATATATATTTATTGATAGAATATAATTATAAGTTAATTTTAACCGAAAATAGAGTAGTTTGGTTTTAATCAGAGCGTCCAGTCAGCATGCATATGACTTCCAACAGGGCCGACAGCCTGCCACGGGCAGGTGGTGTGTACTCACTGGTGTAGCCAATCCTAGCGATCCAGGGGTAGGCGCCCAAGGTTGCCTCTTTGCCGCCGACGATCCTGACCTGCGAGCTGGTGCCGCAGATCTTGTGGTCGAAGAGCTTCCATTTGTCGTGGTGTCGCGGCTCGAACGTTTCGTTTGGCGGGTTGTTCATCCCCGAGTCGTCCATTTCGCTCTCCTTCTGGCTTCCGTCGCGCCGCTGCGTGCACGTCGTGTTCCCGTTGCGGCAGTCGCTCATGCCTCCTCGCCTCTCCTCCTCGGCATCATCTTCAGAGCGGAACACCGGCCACTCCAGCTCTGCGGTCATCGACAGTGGCGTGAAGGCATGGAGGTAGGAATAACAGGAGATGTCATGCTATGGCGTCATGAAGCTGCATTTTTATGACACCCAAAAAATTGAAAATGTTGAGGCAGGTTTTTGTATTTAATGCATGTAAAATGTGGACATTTTTGAACTGATAGCAACTAATGAAGATAAACTTTCAGGCTAAATACCAAGGTGCTCTGATACAATAGTTTAATTTTAATTTTTATAGGTTAGGTTTCCAATGTTTTGACTGTCACAACATGGCGGGCAGACTACATCATTTTACCATGCACATCCACAGACAAGCCAAGGCTATTCCTTGTGTAAAGGTACGTTCACGATCAATTCCGTGTACGTAGGAGACGACTGCGCAGAATATTTGCAAAAATGCGTGATCCATAGTAAATATACACCACTTATGTTCAATCAGTCACAGTGGGTTAGTGAAGACTTTGCGGCTCTTAACATCGAGCTCTTGAGAGCCGGTGAGGGTGGAGCCGATGAAGTGAGGTGAGTATGAAGCAGCGCTGGAATGAAGGCCAGGGAAATCCCCAAGAAAACCCGTCGACCTTCGGCACGTCCGGCACGGTTCCCACATGCGAAAATCCGGGAGCGACCCGGCCAGGGAGTAGTCTAACCACTGAACCACCGCGGCCCCACACACGACAATAAATTAACTTTATTTTAGTAAAGTAATGATGTATTACCAAACATACAAATCTAGATATAGATATTACTTAAATATTTGAAGGGAAATTAAAACGTAATTTTTCTTTTAGAAATTGGCAGGGACAGGAAAATGTGCTTTGAACTACCTGTAAGGTATACTTCACGGTCCTATGTATTTTAAAACTTCGACTTTGTGTCCATTAGCTACTGCCCCAGTGAATAGCCAGTTTAGTTCACGTTAGCTGGTACGGGATTCGGTGCTGGTTTCTTTGCAGGTCTGTTATTGACTCAATGTTCAGCTGATCGTGTCTAACAAACTGTGATCAAATTGAAAACGCAGAATAAATGTACGCGTTTTTGAAGTCCATAGAGTTCTAAAATTAATTCGCGAAATTTTTCGGTCCCTAGAAATTAGTTCTTCAAAAATAAAATATGTCATGGTCTTATTATTCTTTTCTCCTTTAATTGTGTTGGCTGAAGGTCTTAAGGTGGACTCATAATAGTTCATCGCATCCGTCAGTCGTCCGTCCGTACGGTGGCCGATTGATCTTCAACCAATAGTAGAGCAACTTTTTTTCTATCCAGCCATCGGTCAAATATTTACCAATCTTTAACTTTCGACGGACGGATGAGCCACCGCCTTCTGACGACTTCCAGAAGTGAAAACGCACTTTGAAATAAAATGCAAGGTGGCGTATCTGTGTTTATTTATATTTTATGGTAAATAGAAAGATTTTAAATGCAAAAAAAAAATGTAAAAATTCGTATCACGTAAAAAAAAAAATTTCCCCCAAAATATTTATTTCATGAAAATATATTTCCAACCAAAATATTGAAGGCACGCCGCCCCATGAAACTACGTTCCTCCACTCCCGTTATGCCTGCCCGCTTCGACACAGGCGCGACGAGGAAGACAATATGTGCAGAGCGGGACCTATAGCCCCCATAAAACTAACTTTTTACATGAAAGATACGTGTTGCTCTTTATCCACAATTATTAAAATAATTTACTTAGTGACTTCACTTACTCAAATTATACACGCACGTGATGGTCTGCGACATAAAGCCTGCCCCAGCAGGCTTACGCACAGCTTTCACCTGCGGCGCTCACCAGAGGTAGACTGGCCGCTGAGTGTAGGGGATAGTTTGATCCGCCCGCGCCAGACCGCGCTGCAGTCGCGGCGGTTGCGTGGCCGGATGTTTAACCACGTGGCATGGAACTGTGGCGCCGGAAGTGGCTGTTCACTAATAATTTGGAATTGTATAGAAGCTTTCCGAGAGTTTCTTGTGCTATGATAGGCCGGACTCTCGTTGCTCCCTCCCTGGGAGGGGTAAAAGTTTTGCATATAACGCCAGGAGTTTGGTCGTGTAGGCAGAGACCAGCACTCCTGGACATTCAGCTCACAGTTATGTACAAAAATAATGTCGTATCAGAAATAGTATTTCTGGCGCCTCCGGCCACTGTCACGATGACGACTTTTGCGTCATGGGAGGTAGAAAAAACTTAAGAATTTCCGTATTCCAAGACAGAAAATTTCTGTATGAACTATCGGCTGATTAAAGTTATCATTCGTGTTTTTAAAGACAGCCGAAAATTCTTAAGGTGTAATAAAATGGGAAAATTAGAGTCATTTGTGTCTTTGTTGGACTTTACTAAAATATTGGCTCTATTGTCAATGTCAGTATTGTGAGTATGGTACTAAAGAGTACGCTTACCTTACATTAGAAGTTAGGAAATACGCCAATTTTAGACTTTGTGTCTAGTCATTATTAAAGAAAAATGTTTAAGTGTTAAGAAAATTACTAAGAAAATGCTAAACATGAAGCTATACCCGTGTGGGCTTTTAAAAGGAGAGAGAGCATGTTTTTCTATTTGTTCTGAAAACGACATATCACCCAGGCATTTTTTCTGTAATATTTTATAATAATACCCTTAAACCTGGAGTAGGAGTACAGTAGTCATGTGGATTTGTGTTAGGTGACAAAAGAGATACGTAAGATTTAACTTGGAATTGTTTCAAGCACCACTTGTATGTGGAATTCAAGCACAGTTTTTAATGGGCACTTGTATTCTATATTTGAAAATGGTACCATTGTATACATTTCTGAGCCCATATGATATTTAATCAGTGTCAAAAATTTTTTGGAAGATTGGGAATATAGATAAATAATAAATAATGAATATTTTCCATAATCCTGTGTAAACTTTGAAACATTTATACAAATAAATCATAAATGTTATGCTAATTAAGTCATGTGTTTGTCTGTCTTTTTAACCAGAAATATTTAAATATATTTGATCTTTTTCTTATCCTCCTGTGGATTGGTTCTTGAAGGGCTGTGTATACGTCCCGCTTGCCACGCCCTTGGGAAGGGCGTCCCAATATATCTCCAACTAAAGAAAGATCGCGATGTTGAGTTGTCACGCTGGAATTTTGCCGTACCGAATCATTGGTGGACGGCGGATTGTTGTGAATCGCTGTCGCGGACAAAAACACAGACGGATATCTAACGGACGGACGGACGGACGGGCAGCTGACGGATGAGATGAGCTATTGTGAGTCCACCTTTACATACACGACACGAAATGAAATGTCGTAATTTCGTACACGTTCACACTCTAAATTCGAATCAGTGTAAAACCACTGATTCGCGGTGAAAATGGCTCCACTTGGAATCAGTGAAAAATCAACCAATGATTGATTGTTTCAGTGGAAAAATTACACTGACTTAATTAGTCATGTGAAACAATTTCACAGAATGCAATTGGAGCCATTTTTACTGTGAATCAGTGATTTTCCCCTGGTTTGAATTTTTAAAATCGATTTTGTTCCTACACGCTACGTAACGCGATGACCATGATCCGTTTCGTAATAATGCCTTCTTTCATTTGGATACATACATACACGTTTTTCATCGTGAACCAACATTAACAAGTGTGTGTGTGTGTATATATATATATATGTGTGTGTGTATGTGTGTGTACTCACATACACACGCACTCGTTCTTAAGGCATGCAAGGAGAAAGGCGTTTCGAGACCAAGGACATAATTTGTGGGGAGTGCAGAGCGTGATCTGAGTGAGGAACTTTGGAATCGTCAGTGACCTGAAGTCCTGTCTGTGATCTCGTTGTCTTCAGTGCTGATCTCGTTCAGGTCTTCCTCCGACAGCTGAGCCTGCACTGCACTCGACATCGCCAGTAGTAGCCAAAACATCAGTACGAGCATCGTCAAGGTCGCAGTGTCTGCAACACCAACATACACGCATGCGAGAGTGTTATACTCCAGTTATAGTTACTTCCAGATTTCTGAAGCCCTGCTTAAGTTCTACAGGATGTTCGAAAAGTATTTCCCTCATAACAAACTTTATTTATATCCACTATATGCAAGCTAGAGACGTGAAACTGGTGCCAAAATGTTGGAAAACTAACAAAGTATTTTTGCTGCGGGTTAATTTAATTTCCAAAAACAAACAAACAGTAATATTGGCCACGCAGTCTTCATGTGCGGTTTCATGGTGGCCTATGTGCAGGCGGTCTCCACATGACGCACCAGTTCCGTTCGCCTTGGTTATATACAACTTGTTATGCTCCCAGATACGTGAAGTTACGGGCTCTCGGCTCTGTTACCCAACTTCCAGTAACATTTAAAAGTACTTGATGGCCTTTCCAAAACTTTTTGTACTAGGGTTTGGTGTTTATATTAGTCCATATATGCTGTGGCTTGAATTTCGACATGTCATTCAAAAACACATTGTATATAGAAAATCCCAAACACGGGATAATCCTAGCTCCAGGTACAAACATTGTGAGATGATTCGGTATGTAAAATGCGGTAGAAAACATAATACGATCTATGGTCTAACATGATTAACTCGTGTACGTGATCCGGGGACATGTTGCGCTTGAAGGATATGTATGGTCGCAATTGTACACAACAAGGAACCACTGGCCGGTGTTTTCATTCCTAGTACTCTTATTTGTTGAAGTTTCAGCACTTCCAGTTCGTGACTGGTCAATACTGACATCAACTTAACACGCCGCACGCTGCCCACTGGTTACAGGAAGCACGCTTATCACAAGTACGGTGCACATGATACAATTAAGCGATTGCAACGCTTCAACTGAGGAAATCATTCGAGACTGAAAGGGTTAAGGGGGAGACATTCCCTCGAAAACTGGGAATTAAAAGCAGTTATCTGTCAAACATCAGAAAGTATAGACTATTCACGGTAAAGTGAGCACTTTGAAAGCCCTCTCATTTAAAACAATAGTAAATATAATTTTTTTCATATTTTACCCTTAAACATAAACTTCCAAGTGCGACCTAATATGCATACTGTGTTTATTAATTGCATGGCAATATTTATTTTAAAAAGGAGATTAAAGTAAAAAAAATTGACTGAAAGGAAAAAGCAACTAGGGCCTCAAAAGTGCTCACTTTACCGTAAACAGCCTATACGTGATGTGAAACAACAAATTCGTGAGCAGGCTTGACAGGCGCAAGTAATAAAGGGATGCCTTTACTCCCTCGATTGTCAGCCAACAGCAGAAAACATAGTGCTTATTGCTGATCGTGAATCGCTTTCTTGATTACTGCTCCTAATTGTTTTCAACCTGTAGTCGCGGACCGCTTCTTCAGACACGCCCTGTTTAACTGTGGGCCAGCAACAAACAGGAAGCAGTAGTGTGAGTGAGTGTTTAACATCCCTGTACAGAGTCCTCACTTGATCACAGCAACCAATAAGCAAACGATAAAGTCTCGAGCTTATAGAGGACTGTCCAGCCTAGCTTGCTGCCAACTCAATCCGCGAAATACTCGGGGCTGTACCTATAGCTCAAAATATTGACAATGCGGTTTGTTTCGTTCTGTTTAATGTCGTGTTCAGATAATTGCCATTTTATTATTTTGTGTTGAGATAAAAAATAATAGTAAATTTGCAATAAATTAATATATCACTAAATTTCATGCAGTAAAATTATATGAGTAGTTATGCAAGCTTTTATGATGATAAGGGATTCTAATGAGTTGTTAAATTATTATTATTTCATTTTGGTACATTAAATTTAGAAGGTCAAGGAAGGTGGAAGGTGTTATATTAACGTTCTACAGCGGGTGGTTCAGGGTAAATGAAAGTACGAGAACCACTGGTTTAGCCAGTGACTCTCGAATGAGCGACATTAAGTCCTGTTAAGCAATACTCACATCCATTCTAGGCTGACTGATAGCAATCGGTGCTTACCAGGCATCATATTTCTTACAGCAAGTATTATCAACAATGACGTCATTGTGTCGTTGATAGCAGTAGTTCTCGCATTAACAACTGTAGTTCCCGTATTTATGCGTGGAACTAATAATATTATTGTTGCACCTTCAGCACTCTTCTTTGCTTCCACGTTCAAGTGCGTAAGCCCACAAGCCAGGTGAAGTGGCTGCTGCACCTTGGAAGGAGGTTAGCGAGTATCTCAACTGACATAGCATACTAGGTGGCGAAGTTACGTTATCACACTGCAGTTCATTATAAGGTTTGTATAATGCGGAGGGGAAACTGTTATGCAGCATTACTTTGCTGTATGTTTATATACTTGAGCTCCATACACACTACTGCAGTTGCAGAGTAGGAATGGATGTGTGGTGGTTCGGCATCATTCTCGCTGCACTACTCTTGAGAGTCGTTGACGTTCCCCTCTGTGTCCACATCACGTTGCTGTTGACCAGCATTGAAGTCACTGATGGTTAATCAAGTGTTCGTTACCAGTAAAGGAATAGTTATCAGTAATGAGCAAATGTTTCACATGTCAGCATTCATAGAGGTTCGTAACACTTGACAGTGATAGTATATAAAATAAATAAGAATATATAGTTTATGAATTTTACACTTAAATATATTATTGCTACTTATTTAAAAGACTCCTTGCTCATAAATAAACTTTTGTAAATTGCAGAATCACGAGGCTATTTGTATTTTAATGCTCAATTCACAGTTATACATTCATTGATTTTCCGGCAAATACCTTCTGAATGCTTGTAAATACCTTTACAGACAACAGGTCTTTAATTTCCCACCAGTTTATGGTTTAACTGCCACTGCGCAACCTCCTGCGCATCTACACTGTTGGCAGCAATGTACCTCAGCCCTCGGAAGGACACCAATATAATAACCACATTTCCTACTTTACAGCTCAGAAGACAGATTACTGAATAAAGAGTGCAAGAAAAACAAATATTAAAATCACTCTGTAGCCATAACGTTCACCTGACACTGACTGACAACAGTCGCCGGACAATCGTTGTTTGTTATACAGGTGTCAGCCATGTACGTAATAACATGTCGGACCTCCCTTTCTCATTATTTGTCCCTTGAGGTTGGCATCCTACTACGTTATGGTGTAGGGTCAATTGGTGGAATTCGTTTCCATTAATCCTTAGCATGTTTCGTCCTAAAGGTCCTCTATCAGGTTCAAGTTGGGGGTCTGAGCAAGTCACTTCAGCAATCACCCCAGATCGTCTTCAAGTCACGGCGCATTTGAACTTGATTTATGAAAAGAAGAATTATCATGCTGATGAAGTAAAGGTCTTACTCAAAATTGTTACAACAGTGAGGGAAGCATCTAACTGTCCAGAATGTCTTGGCGTTTTCCTGAGTTCATCGAACTATCGATTACAATTCTGATAGTACAAGTGCAAACAAAGAGAAACATCCCCAGGCCATTGCAACACCATCACAAACTTTCACTGACGATACAACACACTCCGGAAAATAAGAGTTCATCAGGGGTCCCGTCAAGTCTACGCTCCTCTACGTGAGTGTCACAACATGTAGTACCATGCATGACCCATCAATTTACAGAGTGAGTCTGAGAAACACAGACAAACTCCGCTTGCATCAAACTCCTCATGGAAAAATAAGTCGAAAACATACACGTGACACATGGTCGACGATTCTTCGTAAGAGTGATATGCGCCCTTGAATTTGAAACTGAAACACAGTTTTATTGTAAACTAACGACCCGCCCCGGCATCGCTCGGGTGCGCTTTACACACACGCGCGCGCGCGCGCGCGCGCACACACACACACACACACACACACACATATATATATATATATATATATATATATATATATATATATATATATATATATATATATAAGCTTGCCGTAGTGAGCAATGTGACGTCATAGTTTTCTCCCCATCGCCTTGCTCGACCACTAGCTCCTAAAATGGCATGGTGTAACTAAAATAGTTAATTTGATAAGGATTAATACTGTATTGTTAAAAACATTATATTTTAATAAAATTTTAAAAGACAAAAATGGCCACTGTGTGTCATCCTTAAGTGATAAACATATGCTGTCGCGGACTTTTTTGAAGACCTTCTTGAAACCTGAAACTCTGTAGTAAAGTAATTAGGTGTATATCTTACAGTTTAGTCAGCGTAAGCCATGTAAGCACCCGAAGAGCGGCTTTTTCCGGCTTTATTAGAAAACGTTAACATTTCTCTACCGCCATTACGTTAAATATTAATGTATTATATATGTAAACCTTCCTCAAGAAATTCTCTAAATAATGGTGAAAACTGCATCAAAATCCATCAAGTAGTTTAGAAGCCTTATCCAATTACACAGACACACGCGGACGGGCGACTTCGTTTTGTGCTATGTATAGGAATTACATAAAGTATATGAAATGTAGCAACGATATCCAAGATGGTTTGAAATTGAACGAATATATGCAACCACTGCGGAACCAGTCACCGCCATAAAATTATGCCAGAGAAAATAAGTGTCGCTACCACCTCGTCGCATAACCTAAATGTATGCTATGTCTCATCTTTATATGTTTTCCAATTACTGATTATAAATAATCATGTTTAAATTAACGAAAAAGGCTGTCTCGTTATAAATCTAAACCCCGCCGTTTGTGAGGAATTCACGCACATATGTTGAAACAATTGCGTTACTGCACCTGGAAGGCAATACACGTTACACACATCACGTATATTTCGTAATCAAACACTTTATGAGATATTTACAAGACGTGTGTGTTTCTGTTCCATAAGGGTGCGTAACACACGAAGCATCGTCGACCATATGTCGCATACGGTATATGTTTTCGACCTTTTTTTTCATAAGAATATGCATCCGGAGTTTATCGGTGTTTTTCAAGCTCATCCTGTTTATAAAATACCTTCTTCCACTGTTCCATAGTCGAGTGACGGCGTTGTTTACAACAGCCAAAACGATGGTGGGCATTGGCTGATATGTTCAATGGCTTTCTGTCAACCAAGTTAAATAACCTTTCTCATGCAGTCGTTCAAATGGCTGCCTGACGATTGGTTCATACAAAACTCTTGAAAGTCCACCGGTCCCGATTAGTTAGTTTCTTGGGCCTACCAGAGCGAAGCTTTGGGTCAGCTCTTCCACAGAGTTACCACTTGACAATGACATCGCGAATAGTGGATCGGTTCACTTTCACTGCCGGGAAATCGCTCTGTGGTAATTGCCGAATTTGTGGTCTCCTACAGTCATGTTCCTTTCGAATGCGTAAAACTTTCGTCAGTGACTCATTCGGAGAGTGCGTGAATGTGTGGTGTTCACCACGTTTGTGCTTTCGCTTACATAGCGTTCCATTGAGGTTCGCTGCGAGTCACGTGACCTTCGGACACATAATGTACATTACGTATACAAATTCCAGGTGAAGCAGTGCATCGATTGTGTACATGGAGTGCCACAGTCTGTTACGTGAATCCCATAAAAATAACAGTTATAAAAGCGTGACGCTGACCGTACAACACTTGGATTATTTTATCAATTGGATGATTTTGAATAAGCTGCGCTTTAAAAAAAATTGTAGGAGTATCCATTTACACTGTGTATTAAAAAATAAATTTCAAAAAGTTGAAATATTATATTCTGAAACGAGTATGAACACTAATCAAAAGTTTCGAAGTCTGTGGTTCTTACCATTCTCCTACGACCTCCTAGCGTAATTGCAGAGTATTTATATTTAACTTGTAGAAATGTGACTTTTTCAGTTTCTAGTAATGTTTGAGTGTTCCGAATGTTGCTAACTGCTGCATGTGTCTATGCTGCTTGTTGATGTTTGAAGTAGTAGGTCTACATGATGTGGGACATCCCGACTGACTTAGGAACAATAACTTTCCGGTTGCAGTGAAGAAGATAGTCTCGAATAGACTCGGTGTTATTTATTCCAGAAACCCGAAGCTACAGGAAATAAGGAGACGTTACGTATTTTTATGTGATCTTTGAATGGACAATGCAATTGGGGTGAATGAATAGATGGATATTTCTGGGCATACGCCATTGTGATGCAGATGTCTAACATAGAAAACAGTACTGCGCACTAAAAATACTTAAATGAGACAAGTATCCTATGGATGAGAATATAAATATATGTATACAACACTGGAAATTCCATAGAGGAATAATCAAAAAACATAAAGAACAGCAACTAACATCGGAAAATATATGTATATTAACACAGCCAACAAATAACACAGGCTAGAAAGCTGCTTGAAAAAAGTTGGGACAACACTGACAATATAAGTAGGAATAAATTGGACAACACGGCAAATAAATGCACTCAAACACGGCAGTTTTACCAGTTATAACAGATTGTAAGCCAGGTATGTTTTAGTCAAGAATATATATGCACAAAGTCAGAAAAATCTATGAAACAATCGAGTCAATTAAAACATGACAGAAAGCTAGATGCGGAAAACTAATATACTATATATGTATACGAAATAAACTATACAAGATATTCGACAACTACCTGATGAAATTCAAACCATAGTATCTGTGGACGAACAGAAAAAAGAAACCTTAGTCACAAAATGTTCGGAAAGATCATTCAGTGTACTAAAACTGAAGTTGAATTTCGGCAAAAGACGCCGGGTGTCCGCAGCCGTAAGTACCTGCGTTCCCGACATATTGCATGACGCGAAGGCGAACTGATCCGAGGCGCGGCAGTGACGCGACATGCAGCCAGCGCCTGTACATAGGCCACCATGACAACATTTGTTCAAACTGTCACTGCCTGTGACGCCTGTATGTGAAACAGCGGCAACCCATTCTGCTGACAAGCGGCGCCGATTGCCGCATGCAGCACCGCCCGTGGATCAGTTCGCCTTCGTGTTCTGCAACTTGTCGTGCTCGCTGGTACATACGGCTGCGGACACCCGGCGTCGTTTGCCGAAATTCAACTTCAATTTATACATACTAAATGGCCATTCCGAACATTTTGTGACTAGAGTTTCTTGTTTCTATTCGTTCACAGATACTGTGGTTTTAATTTCGACAGTTAGTTTCCAAACACCTTGTATACGACCAACAGACAACACACCAAAGACGACACAGGCTAGTTATTTACTTACAGAAATAAAAACAAACAAACAAAACACTCGCACACAGTAATTTCTCCAAATCAGACAGAATGCGACGTTCCGGGAACTATCTGTACCCGTCTTCAGGCAGCAACACACAGGGTCCGAGAACACAAGTGAGACTGGTGTATTGTATATTTACGGGGTTCAGCTCCGTTTTCCGTAACTACGGACTGCGTTTCCGAGTACTTGAATGAAAATACGGGAATTTTTAAAAAGTGTGTATGACAAGGGATAGAAGTTTGTTGTCCAACTGAATAGGGAACCAGGTGTGAGGAAAATGGTATGTTGTGCATGGTATGTTGTGCGGGCGATCAGTGAGCGAACGAGGAAAGTTGAGTAGCGGAAAGTTGAGTAGCTCGTGTAATAAAAGTGGTACAGGTGACTCTAGGGGGATAGTGGAGATATACACTGCACCTGAATATTATATTTATGTTGGTGCTGTATTACTAAATTCGACTTAATTACCTCAGCTGAATAAATTCTCAATTAATGTTCGTTAAAGAATGTTATGTTATTTGTAAACTGAAATGGATTTAATTGGATATGCGGTAAACATTAACAAATAACATAAGTCGTTAACCAGGCTACTACTCGCGAAATGCTCACATTTTTATGTATTGTGCACTGCTCACAAGTTCAACATTTCATAACTATACAATACCTTCACAATATAATTCTCATCATGTTAGCCATTGGGCATTGGCAGAGGCGGGCCCACTGAGTGGTCGCCGCAATCGATCGAGTTCGCCCCACTTGGCTCTTACTTTTGGGCTGAGATCAAATTGCTTGTGTGACATCTGACGCCGAGTTAAAGATGATGACTGGGATACGTCGCGCGAGTGAAGCTACAAATGCAAGCCGACTGTCTTCGATAATGTGAATCTCAACATGCAGCAGTACTGCACAGCCTATGTGGCCAGTAGTGGGAGACTTTTAAACAGACATAGTGAGCGTGCTGTCTACGGACAATGCGTTCACTGTGGTAATAAATGGCCATATGCTTGCAGTGTGCGTCGGATAATTCTTGAATGCCTCCCTGCCCATGCACACTACCATTGCAAATACGGCTAAACGGGATTCTGCTTGTCTGTTATTTACTCACTGCAAAATGTTCCGTTTGCACCCCTCCGCTCTACACGGATGTTTATCGTCATTTGTTGGTATGCTCCCTGTATTTAAAATATATCAAGTATTAATAGAGTGGAATTTAAAATAAATGGCAGAAAAAGCACCTGAAAAATTATATTTTTCAGTCAATATTGTTAAAGGAATCTTATGTAACATTTAATAAGCCTCATAGCCGACACCCCTAGTACGGACAGTATGGGGTGTTAAAAGTGGAGTTAAAAATGCACTTTATTTGATACCATATGGAAACGCCTTGCAGTATATGAATTCGGTTTTGTACACTAGCGTATTAATCTATGGTCATTAAGACGGTATAGATATTGAATGTGTTACCCACATATGGGTTGTCACCCTATTTCATGCAATAAGATGTGCTAGGATATGTGTTATAATATTTAGGGTACAAATTAAGAGAGAGAGCAGAAGGGGTAGGTGGAGATTGATGTGGTTAAATAGTGTGGGGTAATTCTAATATGAGTCTGTAGTTTGTACAGTTCGTTAATAGTGAAGAGGTACATAAAATTAAGTGGTGTTGGGCGGGAAAGAGTAATGAAAAAGGGACGGGGTTACATGGAAAGGGATGTGGTCAAAGGGATGCATTCAAAATATTAAGGCTCTGGCTGAAACAGAGTAGCAATATCTAATATGGAGTGTGATATCAGGTAAAGGGGAAATGAAGAGTAGAAATTAAAAATATTGTGTACTCGTAAAGGAAGTTTCGTGCAAAAAATTACCTACGAATTTGTTATACTTTAGGAACAGCAGGAATATTCGTGGAAGCTTAAAGAAGGCCTGTAGGAAGTTCAGAAGTACTACATTAAAAAATAAATTTCGAAGGAAAAAGTAAGGCGTTGGCCAAAATTATCTGGTGTAGAAACAGCACAGTGGCAAATTGACAAGTAGTATACCTGAGCCAGGTACTGTCGTACTAACTGAAAATCTTTCGGAGGTACGTGACTTTTGTTTTCGAAATCTTTGAGGCCCGTGTATTGAGAAGTATACCTGCATCTGCTGTAAATATACCAGAGATGTGTGAATATACGGTAGTTTTAAATGTAAAGAATGACAAGCTGGTTACATATACGGTGTGGGGAGGTAGTTAAGTTATAATTTAATGTATTTTTGGCCTGGGGAAAAAAGGTTGCCGAAAACGACGGGTATGTATTCCGCTGGTAAATTAAACATCGGAAAACACTTGGCAAACATTTTAAAGGGAAAAATTGTAAAACCAAACTTAAGTAAATATTTACGGGGAAAAATATTAATTCAAATTTTCTAAAAAAGTGTTTTTTAATATTTTCCATTTTTCCAAAGCAGATCAAACTTGTATCTTAAACTTAAAATGACGTTACAGAAAACGCAAAACTCTCGGAATTTACAGAGGCTTCTCGATTCAGTTTTCTCCTAGAATTTTCAAGCAGGCGGGGACTCCTAATTGGCAGGTGGCATTTAGAGTCGCCCATTCTCCGGCGCTTCTTACGACGTTTTGAAAACAGACCGTTTTTCAAAACATTTTCCCCCCTTTGTTCATGGATATAGCAGAGGAATTGATTATGTAATTTTTAACCAGTTAGCTATCCATCCCTATGATATCGATGTTGCTGAAATATTTAAGCCACAGTTATTTACTCACATGCCACTTCTGTACACAATGGGTAGTAAACAATATTACTCAACAACAAATATTGTCATGTGGTTGTCATATTTCGTGGAAATCACGGCAGTCTGCGGCGAGTCGAAGTTAACCGAAAGGATGCGAGATTTGAATGTGATTTGGTTTTGTGGACGGAGAAAATAAAAAAAACTGCCAATAACGTGGCTGTGTCAAGAACTCGATCCACTGGAGTCAGATTTCTAGCGTTGGCAACGCTAACATGTGTCATCCTTACCGTGAACGAGCTACGTAGTTAAAACATTGCATTACACTCGATCCCAGGACGTTTCATATCTGTTCTTTCTTTCATAGCTCATTGTTCGGTCGACATAACGCACAGGAATATGCGATAAGACCGAAAGAATCTTTGTTGGCAGAATGAGTGCGTCGTAAAACGATAATAAAAACCAACATCTTATTTCTTCTTTAGAATTTTTCAACAGTTATAAGGTAATTTTAAACATGGCGTTGCCTACGTCACTGCACGGCAACTATGTAAAATATAACACTAAGAAGAGATGGCATCAAGTCCTCCTTCGACGTGTCAGGTTTCAGTTCCCCAGAACTGTGTGTGTGTGTATAAACAATAAAAACATAGACATACTTTACGCGAATATACTGGACATAAATATAATTAGGCTTATGCATACATATATTTAAGACATTTTTATTTTATGTATTATATGCATATTTTATATGCCTACAGGAATATTATATTGTAATATAAAAAACCATTTGCTTGAAGCTACGGTATTAACTGGTTTCCTTATTTTCCCGGGCAGAGTATGAGGGTTTTCTGAGGGTGCTCCCATGTTCTCTCTTCCTCTAATTCCATTTCTTTATTTCTTAAAATGATAATGCATCTGTATTTTCACGTTGATTTTAACAGTTAAAATTTCCATATGAACGGCCGCTCCTCCAATTTGAGTGATAAGGAAAGGATACTGATTCTCGTCCAAAAAATTTCTTGAGCCTCGATCTTTTCACCTGTAATACTGACGGGTTGCGCTGCGTTTCCAACAGCTGACTTGAGAAAATTAAAATCTTCCTTGCCGTTCTTGCCTAGGGCAGGGCCTACGTACACTGTGACATTTTTCCGTATTTGTGCAAGGAATTCTTCGGAAACTAGTTGCCAAATATATTTTTGTAACACTGAAAAGTAATTATAGCACATTTCACAAAACATTTGTGCAGAATGTTGTAACATTACAGTTCCTGGGTATATTTACAATTAGTCATAGGCATTTTTATTATATATGAATAAAGAGTAGATCTACTTGCTTATGTTGTCATTTATTTTTATATCTTTCCGAATTACATTTTACTATATGAATTAACCGTATAATATTTGGTTCACTTTAATAGTTATTTGCATATACAGTTTTTTTTTCTAAAGAGTATTCAGTATTATTGTTTGATATTTTTCATTTCTTCTTAGAGGGTTAAAGCAATTACATGTGTATTAAACATAAGACTATCCTGGTTGTCTCTCGTCTCGCTATTACTGATTGGCAGATATATGTGTCATAGTTAGACGACAGCCAATCAGAGGACAAGTGATAACATAAGTAAGGCTGATGTAATATAGAACAAAAGTCTTTTATAGAAGGAATTTTCACCACAGCCGAAGATGGTAGTGTGGTTCTGAATATAATAATAAAGTGAAGGTTTTAATTAAAAATGTTGAACGAAATTGCTGAAATATGTTTCAAGTTAAAATTGTTAATTATGATTGAGACGGGTGTCTCAAATTTGACCTTCGCCCCCCCCCCTCCTTGACAAGTTCATTCTTGTTGTCGGACACGTCAAATTGGATGGAAAATAAATTGAATGTTACTGGAAATATGTCCGCAAATTTACCACATTTTCCCCGTTTGATCGTAAGTAATGAGTAAACAGTACTCATTTTGGACACGACGATTTTCCCACACAATTCTGTTTTTTGTACGGCAAACGTATTTTGGAGATATTTATGAGGTTTTGAAATTGATAGTAAAAATATTTCTGGATGAGTATTGACTTGAAAGATTCTTCTGTCCCGTTGGACAGGTTTCTGCACGGTCTAGATGTTCGCTAAGTCACGACGTCGTTGCTTCACTTACTTGCCTTTTGGTGGAAATTGGTGACATCTGGGTGAATCATGGAATCCACGACGAACAGAGATTGGAAATCAGCTGGAAGCGAAGCCGGCGTGTTGGCGATCCCTCAAGCGATTCAAAATCGCCGAGACGAGATGCGTAGAGGCAGTGTCTGGTTGCCCTTATGAGGTCGGACTGAATGCTGAAAACTGCTGCGACGTAAGGGAGGCTGGCGCATGCGCGGTGCCCATCTAACTGGGTCTGTTCTGCGTCGACGCATTGAGGAAAGTGAGCACACCCCAGCTGCTCTGGAGGTCGGCGGGATGCAGAAAGCCAAGGCGTTCGTGATTCGCTACGAGCTTTTGAGTCTTCAGCTATTGGAGTATACCCCACCCTGATGATGTTTTCTGTGATGGGGCCTTGAAATGGACGCGCAATCAACAACCTGACAGCGATAGGTTGAACATTTGAGGTTGCAAAATTGTGTAATTTTGCATAAAAGGTGGTCGTGGAGAGCCAGTCGGGGAGAGATGGCGGCTCCACGAGAATCAGACTGGACCTTCAAAAGTTAAGTTCATCGAAACGTTAGTCGTTATGCCCGTCTGGCAATGTAGCTTTGTTAGGTATTATTGATGGCATTTAGTAAGAAAAATTATGCCAATTAATTTGTGTTATCCAAACCATCTGGAAACATCTTGTATTGCTAAAAGAGATTTTTAAAAAGGAGTTTGTTTTGACATTCACTTTTAAGATGAATTTGAAAATGGGCGCTTACACTTCGCGGCAATTGCCGAATATGAGCTCGCCATTTATAATTGTATTTTGTAAAGAAATGATTGGTCATTTTAGTGCATTATGGCACAATTATAAATCAATACTATTTTATTTTCACTGTTGTGTAGGCCAATCCGCTTTTTGGGTGAGGATAAATTAAAGTTAACATGGAAGTTGACACTGCATAATCTGGGCATATTACCAATAAATTTTGGAGATAATTTTTGCTCATTACTTGTCAGTACAAATTTCTGATTGGAGTAGTAAACAATGTATATTCATGTATATATGGCAACTTATAGGTCGTTGCCTATTAACTTATCAGTACAATTTATCTTTGTATTAATAAATCCATACCGGAAGTTTTTATGGAAAATGTATGGATTTCAGTGTTAGGTCAAGATTGCTTTGTCAGCATTGCCTATTACATAGTATACCTACAAATCATATCTTTATTTTCGGACCTGTTTGTTATTGTCAAATATACTCCTATTAAAAATATTGTTCTAATTTATACAAGATTACCATGCCAAATGGAATAGCCTTATGTTTACATGGCAATATATTAATTGGTAATATTTAGTGCTTGTTCTCTTAAATGTTACAAATTTTCAAGGTTGTAAATTATAACTGTGAATGCACAGTCCATATGCCAAATATTTTGTTTAAGGTGCCTTTGCGCATAAAAAATAAAATTGCATCACATATATTTTTCAAGTTTACGTAAATTATTTCTATGTTTTATCCTGTTGTTTAGATTGTGATATGGTTCATCGCTTTTTTAACCTGGAAGTGAACACGAATTTTAACATACTATTTTTCGAGTCTC
The DNA here is from genome assembly GCA_029891345.1 of Dryococelus australis. Classification (NCBI taxonomy): domain Eukaryota; kingdom Metazoa; phylum Arthropoda; class Insecta; order Phasmatodea; family Phasmatidae; genus Dryococelus; species Dryococelus australis. The sequence goes on from CM056993.1 coordinate 348,651,920, forward strand.
CGCCATTTGCAATCAAGGAGAAAATTGCATTGTATGATGTGTTTAGTTACCACCTATTGTGAGTGTTCAGCCAAAAAAAAAAACAGAACACCAATTTATGAATACATTGCCTAAAACAGTCTATGTTGACACCATTATTTTTTAACTCATACCACAGTGGAGTTTTGATATTTCTGCGGTTTTTACTGACTCTCAACCGCAATTCACCTTTTCAACAGCAGTGTTTAGCTTTGCTTTACATTGGTGCCAATTTTAGAGTTTTGTCCTGCACCACTCGCTCTAGGTCAACACAAGGGCTTTGTATAGCCACCTTGTTGTGTCCTCTGCTTATAGAGGGCTCCACAAGGAAAACTGCCCACTCTGCTTCTTTGGAGCTGAGTGTTGGCCGGAATTTTGACTTTTAATTGTGTATTTTGGTTGAAGAGTGCTCGCCATAACCAATAAATAGATCGTTTTAAAAATAGTGGGTGACACATTCCAGTGCTTGTTCATTGCCATCTTGTTTGGTTACGTATAAATACATCAACATGTCCACAGCAGCAACTGCATGGTTTCAGAAACTGTCGAAGGCGGGCCTCCGGCGATTGCTTGAAGAACTTGGGGAATTGGTTTTCGACACCGAAGGGGTCGTGTCAGGATGTTCGTTCGGAAGGATGGTGGGCTTGCAGCCGCCTGAACCAAAGGAGCTGATAGGGGTGAGTCCGTACCTATTTACAATGTTTTGAAGAACTTCCCAGCTGAGATCTCGTCCAAAATACCCCAACTCACTAGTACTACGTTAGTGGTAGTGGCGAGTTTAATTGTGACTTTGTCAGCTGTTATCAAGTTGAACTTTTGCTCACCATAAATAGTTTGTGCTGTTGCCACTTTGCAGGTCCCTGAGCTATTACAGCCCATTTTTCGCCAAGTATGAGATGAGAATTAGGACTTTAAACTAGTTATTATAGAATTTTTGCATTTGGTGTCTAGTGAAAGCACCTTAGCTCACTTTCGGTTACAATTGCTCGAAAATAAACAAGATACCAATCAGACAATGCGTGAGTTTGTCCAAGACATCTTGAACATAGTTCATATAGTAGGTTGCCCATGTAGCATTGAGGAATATTTCACCCAAGTGGTGTTTAACAGTTTACATCCTCGGTTTTCTAGGTATTTTCATTTTGCCACTAAACCAGTTACCTTAACCCAGCTTTTAAAATTGATGATGGATGCTGAACAAACTCTGATGGATTGCTTATCTGATCAACCTTCCAATGTTGAGTCAAGGGTGACTAAGGAAAATAGGGGGAAACCCAGTGTAAGAAAATACTGTGTCATATGTGGTAAGACGAATCACATGGCCCCAGAATGTTACCATCGTAAATCTCTTTTTCCAGATACTTCGGCATCTGTGGGTAGTTCTGGGAGAGTAAACCAAAATGAACCAGAAAAGGTCAAGACCTGATCCTGGTATTCTCAGACTATGGGTCCTGCTACCAGTAGTAGTAGACTGCCTTTGGGAAATGGGAAAGGATTGATTTGTCATTTGTGTAAACAGGCTGGACACGTGAAGGCACATTGTCCTTTTAAGGATAAGACCATGGGCGATCATGCGGGGAATGTTATGGATTTTGAAAAAAAGGCATGGGCTATTATATGTACTAGTGGTCATAGCTGACCAAGTTCAGGTATAGGCTCTTTTGGATTCAGGAGTCTCCTGTTCCTTAATAAGCCAGGATTTCAGTAATTATCTCCTGAGGAACTTGCCAAAGGGGTGTGTCCTCTTTAGATTTACTGAGGAAGTTCGGTTTTCTCTGGCCAATGCAGGTGTTATTACCTCGTAGGAAGTGCTTGTTTTCAAAATGAAAATCGATAGCTTTGCTTGGAAGTTTGCATTTAAGATCTTTCCAAGGCTGAGCCATGAACTATTGTTGGGTGTTGATTTTCTGGGGAAAACTCATGCCCTCCTTGATGTAGCTCAAAAAGAGTTAGTGTTTTCTTTCTGTAAACAGCAATGTGTTTGTGTAAGCTCGAAGCAATTTTTCCTTTCGTGACATCTCTGTGAAGGTTGCAGGAGAGGTTACAGAAGTACTGCAGAAACAAGAGGTTCAACTTGCACTCTTGCAGAAAGAGTATAGGTTGGGGCATTATGTAAAGAACCCAATTCAACTTAAAGTTAAAGATTCTGAATCTGTATCATTGGTGCCTTATCGAGTGGCACCACCTAAGCTTAAATTTTTTTAGACAGATTATTCATGACCTACAACAGGATCATGTAGTGGAGCCATCCAATAGTTGCTATTTTAGCACAGCGTTTTTACTCCCCAAGAAGACCCCAAGGTAATATAGAGTGATATGTGATTACCGCAAGGTAAACAAGGAAATTTTTGTGGATCCCTACCGCCTCCCGACCACTAAGTCGGTTTTCCAGCATGTGGGTAATACAAAATATTTCTCTATTTTTGATTTAAATAGTGCGTTTCTTCAATGTGAACTGCATGAAGATTCTCATGGCATTTTGGCTTTTGTCACCCCTTGGGAACAATTTCAGTTGACATAACTACCCATGGGGGTAAATTGTGGAACCCAGACCATGTCTCGCGTATTATTCTCCATCTTTCAGTATGAATTTCTTTTTACGTACAGTGATGATGTGTTCATTTATAGTAACACCTTTGAAAACCATCTGCAACACCTTAGATTGCTCCTTCTTGATCTCAGGGAGGCTGGCCTTACGATTAATCCTGATAACGTTACAGGGGCCAAGACTTATGTAAGGTACCTAGGTTTTTGATCTCCGAAGGAAGGTTGTTATTGGACCCGGAGAAGGTCCAGCCTGTGGTAAGCTTACCTGTACCAAGAAATGTAAGGGGGGTTAGACATTTCTTAGGAATGGTTGGCTTCTATGGTAAATTCATACATAATTTTGCTGAAATTGCTGAGTCCTTAAATGCACTCAAGCGAAAAGGGGTTGATTTTGTATGGGGTGAACCGCAGGAAAAGCATTCTGTTATCTGAAGGAAAAGTTATCTACCCCTCTGGTGTTTCAGTTACCAGAGTTCAATTCAACATTCATCCTTGAGGTTGATGCGAGCTCCAAAGCTATTGGGGTAGTGCTGTGTCAGGAAAATGAGCAGATGCTCGTTCCAGCCTCATATGCCAGCCGACTGCTGACTGCTGCTGAGAAGTGTTTTTCAGCTTATTAAAAGGAGGTCCTGGCAGCTATATATGGGATGGAAAAGTTCAAAGATTACCTTGAATGTGGGGAATTCGAGCTCCATACCGACAACCAGGCCCTGAGTTGGTTCCTGACAAGTAATAAACCTGCTGGACTTTTGGCTAGGTGGTTGGTGAGGCTCACATGTTTTAACTTCACCATAAAACATATAAAGGGTATCGATAACGAATTTGCCGATGCTTTGAGTCGGATGCTTGACTCTGGGGAATTTCATGTGGACCCCACACCCTCTGGGGTTGGGGTAGAGGAAGGAAGGAAATATTCAGAATATGGTTGACCCACCTGTGATTGCCATTGCCACCCAAACTAGTTCTCTTTCTCCATGTGTACCTGATGGGGCAACCCACACTGGGGTTCTTCAGGATTTCCTACAAACATATCTGGCTTTGCAACATCATCAAGGTATTGACCCTGAGTGTCAGCGACTTACAGCCAATATAACGGCAGGGAATGGAGGGGATTTTGAAGTTCGTAAAGGACTGTTGGGACATGTTGACCCTAAAATGGGAAAATTCCGATTTTTTGTTCCTCAGGCTTTGAGAGGACAGATATTCCATTACTATCACAATATCTACTTTGGAGCCCATCTGGGTCAAGATGAAACCATTGCAAGGGTTAAATAGATGTTTTACTAGCTGGGGCTGGCTAAGATGTCAAACAACTTGTCTGTGATTGCTTAAACTGCCAACGTGCTAAGCCACAGAATGCAAAGATCATAAGCCCATAAAGTGCCACCATTGCCAAATACCCGTGGGAGAGGTTGTACCTAGATATTTTTGGCCCTCTTCCCCATACTAACTCCAGGCTCACATCTATCCTTGTGGTGGTGGATAGTTTTAGTAAGTTCGTTTTATTCTTTCCTCTGCGAAGCATGAAGTCATCTGAAATTTGTAAGATCTTAATTCAAAGGGTATCCACTATGTTTGGGTCTCCTGTACACATTGTCACAGACAATGCTACTTACTTTACATCTGTGAAGTTTAAAAATTTAGCCTTCCTGTGGGGTATTAAGCTGATTCAATTCACACCTTACTACTCCAAGGCAAACATTGTGGAAAGGTACAACCGTAACCTTAATGTAGCATAGAGGGCATATCAAACTGGCTCTCATAAGGTTTGGGACATAGGTCTATATCAGTTAGCATTGGCTTTCAATAACGTCAGTTCGACCACCAAGAAGGTACCTTCGTAGTTGTTCTTCGGCCGAAGTCTGCTGCATCCCCTCATAAAATGTATGGGGGAAGCAGCAAAGGAAATGACTTAGATATAATTTGGGCTGAAACAACACAGAATCTCCAGAAATGCCATTAGAAACTGGCTTCTCGGAAGGATTTTCAAAATGGTTCAGTGACCATAACGCCAGGAGACAAAGTGTTTTTGGAGACACACTTCTCAAGTAACAAGGCTGCTCAATTTAGCGCCAAGCTGGCACCTAAGTTTGCAGGACATTTTTTAGTTCGGAAATTTCTGACCCCTGTTACGATTCTTTCGGAGGATGTTTCTAATCCGGGTCGTTTAAATAAAGCCCATCCCTCTCAAGTGAAACTGAATACTTCTAGTATTTGTTTGTCTTTTGCGCAAAATGCAAGTGCGCACACTGGGATGTGGAACTTTGATAATGTATTAGTGATTTTTGAGTATTAATATTTATTATCATAAAATGTTATTATTTGTTAAAATTTTGTATCATCATCATTATCAGCATTGTGTTTTTAAGTATGATTTTAGGTCAGATCCTGGTGGAGTCGTCATCTTTCATTCATGCTCATTTCATAGGGTTTTCATCTTCATGTAGAAGTAAGGTGTTCCATGCTTTCATATTTGTTGTGTTGTCATCTCATATAGTGTACGATGAGTTATCTTTAGTAACCTCCTTTCATAAATAAATATGTTACTTATTTAGGGAAATAAGAAAACCAATCTTATCCAATGGAGCTAGCCATCATGATGCTGTGTACCTGTTTTGGAGTACTTTTGTTGCAGAGGAGGTTGCTTCTAGTTTTCTGACTGTCGTCATGCTTGCACAAGTTTTGTTTTTATTTTGGTGACGACTACCGCACTGGAGAAGGGAAGTTGCTGCAGAGGCTTCCTCTCGCAGATTTCTTAGATGAACATCTTGGTACCACATCGGATCTACTTGCTTTTGGACCTACCCGGATGGATGGATGTCGGGATGTATCATCACTGAAGCTTGCCACTTCATGGAGGAATCATCTTACGCTCATCTGGACTACTTCTGTGAACTTCATTTCTTCTATCTTCTGAGAATATCTAGATGCTGGGGGCATCTTTCTTCCTGCACCGAGGGAACTTCACGAAGATGCTGAGGTTTTGGATCTTCGTCAAGTGGTGTCTTCCTTTTCTTCAAACTCTTCTCTTCTGTGCTTCTATGTTTTCTACTTCATCTTATCCTTTCTTATGATAGCTTGAATTTTAAGCAGTATTGGTACATGATGGGTCTTCTATAAGTCTTCTTTATTAGGGAGGATTAAGATGGGTGTCTCAAATTTGGCTTCCCCCCCCCCTCCCCCCATAAAAAGTTCATTTTTGTTGTCAGACATGTCAAATTGGATGGAAAATAAATTTAATATTACTGGAAATATGTCCTCAAATTAACCACATTTTCCCCGTTTGCTAGTAAGTAATGAGTGAACATTTTTCATTTTGAACACTACTTTTTTCGCACACATTTCTGTTTTTCATATGGCAAACATATTTTGGAGACAATGATGAGGTTTTGAAATTTACACGAAGAATATTTCTGAATGAGTATTGACTTGAAAAATTCTTCTGTCCCGTTGGACAGGTTTCTGCAGGGTCTAAATGTTCACTAACTATATTACGACGTCGTTGCTTCACTTACTTGCCTTCTGGTGCAAAATGGTAACATCTGGGTGAATCATGGAATCCACAACGAACAGATATATATATATATATATATATATATATATATATATATATATATATATATATATATATATATATATATATATACGTTATCTATATGATGGTAACTTAAATGTAACAACGTGAAAACTAATTTTAGTATGTGATGTAGATATCAAGTTTATTATAAATATTTTCTACATAAACAGTTTTGTATGTTTCCCAAAATAGTGTGTGTAAATGTGAAATATTTCAGCTGTAGAGTTACAAGAAAAAACTTGGCAACTAGTTTCCGAAGAATTGCGTGTAACAAGCACGGGAATTTTTTACTGCGGATGTAATGAGGTAGAGGCGCAGCTGTGGCCGGCTGTACTACCCAAGGAACTGCCTGTCACTCCCGGCCAGCTGGAGGAATGTGCATGGCGACGTGAGATGACAGATTCATTGCAAGGGCGCGGGGGAGAAGTGAGCTCCTCCAGAAAACCTGCCAGCCAGCGGCATCGTCCGGCACGATTCTCACGTACGAGAATTGCCACCGGGGATCGAACTCAGATCGCGTAAGTAGGAGACCAGTGCTCTAGCCACTACGTCATTCTGATGTAGCTTTGTTATGGCGGATATTTTTGTGTGTACAACAACAGGCATGAGCTTCAGCACTATGAAGTGTGGACAATGTGTGGATCGAGCTGTAATGAATAACTGAGACTGAGAAAATAGAAAGTACCGCAGGAAGACTCGGTGGCACATGGCAAATTGCGCCCGTTTTTTAGGTATGGTTGTTTTGGTGGTATGATTTTTTATGTATGGTTTTTTTCTGGGGTATGATTTTTGAGGTGTAAATACTCCATGTTTTTCTGTTGACCGATGGGTTTTGAAGTATGATTTTTGAGGTATTATTCTGGAGGTATTTGTGTTTCTTGAATGTTTTTGACGAATGTTTTTGAGTAAAGTTTTATAATTAAATTTTTGAGGAATGTTTTCTAATTAATGTTTTTCAGGAATATTTTTGAGTGATGTTATTTGAGGAAGGATTTTGGTGGATGTTTTTAGTAACTTTTTGAGGAATGTTTAACATCGGGGTGTTGAGAGTTGATGAGGGTGAAATGAAGTGTATATGGAGCGGTGCCAGAATGCGACAGGGCTAGGGGAATGTGAGTTCTCCGAAGGAAACCTGCCTGCCAGCAGCAATCGTCTGATACGACTCCAGGTACTAATAACACCACTGGTGCACCCACATGGCTTGCCGTGTCGGGGAGCGACCGGAGGTGTGAAGACCACGAGAAGCCGGCCTCCAGCACGCTGCTGGTAGAGGACGCTGCATGTGGGCTCGTGATAGCAGGTGAGCGCTGTGCCACCGATGTGCATTATCAAGAGTTAACATTTCCCCAAGAAAAAAAAAGTACAATTGCGAAGGAGCGGATATATTTCCTATCGAGAATGTAAGATGCCTTATGTAACCGTGATAGGAGTGGGTGAGAGAAGGTGGTTTAAGACCGTTCAACAGCCGAGGACGAGCAGTTGTAAGAAGCACCACGAGAGAACCTGCACCGCTGGGAACCGAACCTGGCCTGCCGTGTTCGAGCGAGGTCCCGTTTTTGTACTTGTGCTGGGTGTAATTTTATACCATAGTCCACTCATAGTATATAATTATTTTTCTCCTGCAAAACATTTTATACGTAAATTATTTGCATGTAAATAGAGTTTCATATTTTATAAGTAGCGACTTTATTTATCGCTGCAAGAAAGGTAATTGTATGGAAATTGTCTATTTTTTCACAGCCTATGTTTTAAATTAAACTGGTTTTTAACTTGGGGTAAATGTACTTAATAACTAGCATCCATGCCTTGGCGATGGAATGCACTGGATCCCCACTGTGCATACCGCAGGAGAGGGGTGTAGTTCGTACTTTGTTTTGGGTTGTTCGAGCCATGAATACATTAAAGAAAGCTGCATAACGCATCCCTACACTGTACGCGGTTTTCTCAACATGAATTTAAAAATAATAAATGTTTGCCAAAAGGAAAAAAGTTGTTGTTTCGGAGGGTACTCGGTGATTGATATTCCGTTAATATTTACCCTGAAACACGCTTTTTGTACGCTCATCCTGATAAGTTTTTTTCCTATATGGGATTTTATAACATCTTTTTATATGTGCATCTTCATACATTGCTTTATTTTCCGTTTCAAATATCCGCCTTTCGTTGAATAGGGTCTGTTTTACAAAACTGCAATCGAGCCATAAATTAAATTTGTTGGTGATGGTGTGATTATGTGGGGAACCAACATCGATTGTTTTTCCCATTCTGGTTGAAAACGTGCAAATATCCTTTGACGACCCGCTCCCGTTACGGTCGACAACGGCATTTTAGATTGTGATGGAATGCAGTTTTGTCCTTTCTGTGATGTTTTCATTATCCATCCCAGAACATGCTACGATTCTGGGGCCGCAGCTGGCCGCTCGCGTGGTGACGGAAGTTTATTACGTGTTATTGCTGTGAAAGGTAATGAATCACCTTATTACAAATGAAGGACGCGCAGCCCTTAGGTATTCGCATGTCTCTTTCATTCCGTGAAAAAAATGTGCGTGCCATTTATGTGAGCCACGACACGATCTATATTGTGCTCACGAACAATCATTCGTGTTTTCGAGCACGTTGAGAGAATGCAAACGACGTCATGTCTCAGTATCGACACAGATACCGAGGTTTCGCCTTTGAAAATGAGCTCTATGCCCGACATATAAATTAAAAACATACGAAGTTTCAGTACCGTATTTTATGAGGTTACATATTCCTCCATAAGCTAGCTGGCCCGAACAGACACTCGAAATTTGAGCAAATTTTCTATTTTCGCGGAGAACGGAAAATATGTGCATATGACGAGCTCGCGTAATACCCTGCGTCCTCATGTAATATCCGAACATAAAATGACTTACCGGACTGAATGATAACGAGACGAGGAACGAAAGAGGAATCTGCCATCTCTCGCATTAGACGAGGAACTATGACTGGGAATAGAGACCTGAAGAATTCGCGGACTCACTTTGGAAAAAGCTAGAATTCAAAACACATTTGTTTATTTCACTTTTAACCATTGGTCCACATTGCGTTTGACGCTTCCTGGAGAACGCTAATCAAATCGGCGCCTTCCACTGTGACAGCAGACAGCCAATGTACAGTTGGTATCGGCATATAGGCTATTCACAGTAAAGTGAGCACTTTTTAAGGCCCTCCCAAAAGGCATTAACCACTAATAAATGTGTTTTATTGCAGCCTTGGATGTTAAATTTTTAAAGTGAAGGAATATAAACACCTTGTATATCAGTCACATGACAGTGTCTATATCAAAAAGAGGCGGAAATATAAAAATAGGCTCAAATTAAAAATTTAGCAGGGCCTTAAAAATTGCTCGCTTTACCGTGAATATCCTATCTGTACATTCGACTGTAGAGTCTAGCGCGCAAATCATTAAACTCGCGAATTCTTCAGGTCCCTACGTGGGACGATTTTGTCCACATTAATACTTTCCCTCACTAGTGCACTCTAGCCGACTAATGCTGAAAACAAGAACGGTAGTGGTAAGGGATTAAGCGATGGTGAATAATTGGTCAGAATATAGGGGTGAGGTGAGAGGTAATGGAATAAATACCCAATGAAGAACAGGCTAAATTGATTGGAGAGATAGGAAGGGGTCGCCATGTGGAGGGTTGCGGGCAAGAGAGAGACCTGTGGTGAGAAGGTATGAGCAAATGGTGGAAGAGGGACAGGGACGAAAGAGAGGGGTCAGATGTGGTGTAAAACCAATAAAATATCTGATGGGTGGAGGGGATAAACAGGAACATTAAACTGCCAATTAAAAACTGGCAGTGTTTGTTGTGGTAGTGGGGAGGGGGGGAAGAGAAAGCTGTTCGAGGAGAGCCAATAAAAATGTGTTGGTAGGATGGGAGAGGGGAGTATGTGAAACGTAAATCCAATAAGATGTTAGAGGAGAGTCAATAAAATGTTACGGCGGGTGTAGGGGGTGTAGGGGACCCGACTTATCAGTCGAGCATTTGATTTTAGGGGGAGGAGTGTGACGTATTAACCAATGAAAAAAATACTGGTGGGGGTGAGTCGTCTACTGCATTTAAGTCTTTAAACATTTTGTTTCCCATACATTTTGAAATTTTGGAATGATTTGGTTTCAAGGCCAATTAAGGTCATGGACTCAATCTCAAGGTCACTGGCAAAGGGTCAAGGTTACCCGGATCCCAGATGGTGACCGAGCGACGTCACACCACGGTGGTATTCCCCGTGCCCTTGTGTCCGACTCATATATTTTATTCAGCTCCTATTTTTATAGTTTAACTGGAACTCACTCATTTTGGTTTACAAAGAACGCTATGAAAGACGTCTAAAACATAATAAAATATTTTATAGCAGAGTTTATTATAAAAATAGTGATTGTAGTAAATTGTTTTGTTATGTTGTGCAATAACTCTCAAACCATTGCAGGTATTTTAATTTCACTTTGCACGCTGCAAGAAGTCGATGCGAGAATAAACATCACGTATTATTGACATTTTGGGAATTGGCACAATATGAAAATTAAGTTTTATCATTACAATTCGGAGCAAATTCAACTGATTTGTTATAAAAATTATTAACAGTGAGTAGTATGAAATACACGTTTTATAGATCGGCCAATTATTAGTAATTTAAATAATTTTAATGCTTTAGGTATACATGCTATGCTATATATTTGTAAACTATACGAGTTTAAATCAGTCTCGGTCCATTAACAATTCCTGTTCAGTGAATTAAATAAAAATATAACACATGTGCGTTTTTTTATGTGAAGTCATGAAACATGGTGTAACGTAAAAAATTGTTCATCTACGTTACTTCAAAGGAATTATTATTATTTATCTAATAGTTCAAAAAATCACAAAATAAGTTAATTTTATACAGAATGAACATTACAGTATAAGAAAAGTTTGTGACGTGAAATTTTCTGAAATGCATTATCGATCGTATATCTCAAGCAATTAATATGATTCCAAATTATATCATGAAGTTTTTTAATTTATTTCTAAGAAACTGCATGATGTTTTAGCCCATTTTCTTTCTTAATAAGTCATTTATGTCAAATATTTTATATCATTGTGAATCTTATCAACTTGCCTACCGTTTTAACTAACTATTATTTTCTTTTAAATTAATTGGCTAACACTAGCTAGCTACTCAAGAAAAGAGTGATTTGATAGGCAATAATGAGGTGTATGACAAAATTGCAGATGCCCACAGTTTATAGCCGAAAACATCTTGTGACATTCATGGCGTGGTTTGCTGTAATGTCAGCCTAGAATGAAAGGTGTTTTGTGTAAAAGAGTCCCGGCTGCTTCGTATACAACTTCCAGGTTTAAGGGGAACCTTCTCTATTATTGGATCTTTGGCTTTTCTAGACTATATTTAAAAAAAGAAAATTCCGAAAGTACCTCTTTACCCAACTATAGTGTATTCGCGGTTTCTTCACACTTTTGGAGTCAACCTTTTGAAGGAAAACAAACACCCCATGACGTATCATAAGTGGTTTTCGCTTGTGTTAACTTAAAACTACCTTATTTTTTGTTCAATTGGAATTTTACTTAAATATTTTCTATGTAATTGGTATGAATAAAAATAGTGAGAAAATATATATGTTGGTAATGCATAGTAAGAAATAGTTCTTATGCGTGTTGATATTATTCTGGATGTCCACGAATGAGGTGCGCTGTCCCTTTGGTGTAATTTTCTAGACTTCGTTCAGATTTTGATTGAATGAGACGAAGGAACATTCTGGAAGTAGAACTTCAGTGGGGCTTTAGAAGAGTTGGGAGTAACCGTGAATTGTCTGCAGCAATTGACCTTACACTGCAGCACACGCATGATAAGGAAATTACGGATTCAATAATATGGCATAATATTAATGCTGCCAAAATTTTGAAAAATCAATATTATGACATAAATACGATTATTTATCTCTGTGCTTCTGCGCGATGTCAATAGCTATATGGGTATAGTGGTACTTTCGGATTTTAAAAAAATGTATAAACAAGTTATTAATACCAAGAATTCAATATGACAAGGGAAGGTTTACTTTGAGATAAGATTTAATGTAGCATTTTGTTGACCTATTTTTACTTATCAATCCGGCATAATGCAGGGGTGTAGATAAGCGTAAGTTAAAATATTGAATACTATATATGAACTTAAAGATGAGCTACATGGAGTCATATAGTGTTTATTCTTTGATAGAAGATGTAAAATAGTTGGGCAAGTTCCTAAGCGTGGCAAAGTAAGTACAGAAGAGAAACGCTAATATTAACACATATGCTGGGGAGTACTTGGTTTTGAAGCTTTAAAATTTGTAGATTTTAAGCCTTCGTGACGTTTTGTTTTCTTGCTTTGTGTAAGCTGCACATCCCTCCTTCTTTCGTCAAGCATTACATTAATTTTTGCTTTCGTTACTTAAGACATCTAGTCTATTTAGCTCCGAAACTAGTCATTTTCGGCAACGGATTCACAAACTAAAGTCACCAAACTAGACGCACACTCTAGATTCTGGTAGTTGTTGTGGAAATGGTGTATTCCCGTGAATAAAATGTTATGCATAACACTGAAGTTTCTATCATTTACAATTGCGATTCATTGTCACAGCATTTCTCCGATTACTCTATCTTGCTTACAGCAGTAAGATTCATTTCATAGTGGACATTTACGAATCAGTTAATGGATACCTAGTATTGTTTAAAAATAATCCCTGTTTCTGATCAATTACTTTGAAAACTTAATTATTCAGGAATTTACTGTCAACAAACTAGCAATAAATCAGAATATATGATATGCTAAAAAGAATAGATGAGTTGTGCGTTATTAGGCATCAAGAAATATTTATTTATAAAATATGCTACTAGGTAAACAAATAGATTCCATGGTTAGACGCTGGGTATCTAGAACATGTGGGGTTCCACAGCTACCCTCCGTTCTTCCCTCTTTCGAGTCACACAGAATCGTCTTACAGTTTCCCAGCTGTGGTGTGAATACAAACTTGTAATATTCTCTGTGACTATTTCATTGTCCAGCAAACCGGTTTACAAATATTTAAATGGCAGCAACTAAAGCAGGAAATGATGCGTGTCTACGTTTCTATTTATTTTATTTTTAAATTCTAAAAGTTTTGATTTTTTTATTACTACTATTCTGACAATTACATAACCTGAATAATTTCTGATGATGTGACTAACTTAAAAAATAAAACAATATATTTTTTATTTCTTCGTCCACGCTGTCCACTTTGTTCACTTATCGAGTAGGATATGCAGACTGAAAACTAAAACTGTATATTTATATAATTTTTGTCGCTACTTGTTTTACAGAGGATTTTTTTTTTTTTTTAATTCTTGGCTCGACAAGAAGCAAATAACCATTTTGAATATCTTCTTCACTGTTAAAAACTCACTGCGTTCGTTATTCTCGGAGCACTGATTGATGATAATGGCTAGGGGGGGGGGGGGGGATTCTTTCTTTTCTTCCAAAAAATCGGGTAAATGTGCTGCTCTCATGCACCATTCCCCTTAAATTGCAGGGAAATATTGCAGTTATTTTCCCAAGGTTAGCTTTACAGTAGTGCAGGTTTTCTGTGCTGCCCTCGCAGCTCGCATTTCACAGGTGTGACTAACATTTTTTTCTGCAATACCTAGTGAAAAACTAGTTCTTGTTATTTCAACAACGCATACAAGTTTACAGTTTAAAATCGCACTTCATTCCTCTCCCACCAGATAGCATATCTACAGGCAACAAATCGTTTGTTTGTCTGTAGCCTGTTTGCAATTTTTTTGACCGAAAACTAGGAAGCGTTATGGACATTGCTCATAGAATGCGTTATCGCCTCTTAGACTCAAAAAACTAAAACTCATAGTAAAAATTACTGATTGCATTTCAGGGCGTCTCTTGACTCTTACATATTTCTCTATTCGATATTTCCTCATTCCTCCTCATTACAAATATAAATAACCTCAGATTGCAGTTTTTAAAAAAAATATCGAAACATGTCCATGCGCTTGAGGCATTCTAGCAAATAATTAACTCGGTAGAACTGCTGAAAATAAATAATTATTTTCTTTAAACATATGTAATTTTCGTTAACCCTTTGAAGAGTATCCACGTATATAACCGGGCAACGTTTGTTTGGAAATTTCTTTGCTATTGAAGACAAAAACTCACACTTCTATGATTTTGCTTTTTCGCTCGACTATATGGGAAACTAAGTAAAAAATTACAACTAGTCAACATTTAAATTCATAAGAATAAAACTGTTTATTTTAATAATTTCTCTAATGAACACGATGGGTTGTGCTGTCACGACACATTGGTTGGCGCATAGTCAACAAGCCACTTCATTGGCCGATGGACAGACAGTAATAAACGTTGCGGAATATTGTAAGCTTGCCCGGCGTAGCCAGGACCAATAGGAAGAGGGCAAGTAGAAATACAGAGACCAACACAACTAGTATTGGTGTAGTGGAGAATATAGGCAGCTCACTTCAGCCTTGTCTTCAGTGACAGTAAATCTGTGCCTTCCTAAAGGGTTAAATTGTTTTTACTGTTTTTCTACCTACGTTCCAGATATTAGAGTTCACAGCTACCATCAAAGTTGTAATCGTGGAAGCTGTAATAAGCGTACGCATGCGCCAAACACACGGCAAAATTGTTGCGCGTTTCCATGTAGTTTTCAAAACTTTTTCAGTATTTTCCATAGTGAATCCCGACTAAGTACGATGCACGTTTCCGTGGAAATTTTGTATACTGTGGCTAATGTGCGTGTTTATGCTGGCGAAATGGGAGTTATGTTAACTACAATTAAATAATAACATTTATTACGTAAAATTATATATGTTTGAGTCTTTCCTTTTCGCTCGGACCAATAATTATAATAAATTTCGATGTTATTTTCATGCAACGGCGAAGTGCAAAAAGAAAACGAAAACATTGAATAACAAATGTCTGTAGCACAAAAATGTTACTCGAAAATGCGCGCATTTTAGTTTCGATACGTTTTCAGTACTATATAGGCTATTCACGGTAAAGTGAGTATTTTCGAAAGCCCTCTCACTTGGATTATTAGTCAATAAATATATTTTATTTTAGCCATAAATGTTGACTTTCGAGTGAAGCGGAATTTACACAGTGGTTTTATTACTTACATGGCAATATTTATTTTAAGAAGTGGTTAAAGAATAAAATATGGCCGAAATAAAAAAAGTAACTAGGGCCTCAAAAGTGCTCACTTTACCGTTAATAGCCTATACGCGTTTGTATATTAACTTACACCCGACTGAATCCGACCCGATTCCACTTTTCTGGTGTAAAAACCTTGAGACTCAGTTCTTTTTGAACACGGAAAGCGTATTGAAAAAGTTTTGATTGAAAACGGAGACGGAAACGTAGCAAATATAATTACGTACGTGGCCAAGATTTACGTCCAGAAAACTTGTCCTGGAATGAACAGGCATCCTCCAGCGGGACGAGATGGCTGATCGCCATGCAAGCAGGCGTTCAACTGGTGTAGAATTGCCAACTGCAATAAAAATTAATATATTTCCCCGCCTTCCTTTAGCGCTGCGATACTCCCGCGTCGGATTACAGCTCGATATTCATTCCGCGTCATAAAACAAGACTAATCTCTGGTTCGTGAGACGTCATGCATATCCGTCAGGTTGAAAGAAAAAGAAAGAAGACACAAGGGAGTAAAAACAACCATGTTGCTGTAAATGTATGCTGGAATCTGATTTTCAAACAGTACTGATTTCGTTTCAGTATCATACATACGCACGAGCTATGTTAGAAATTTTTGCCGATCATCTTTACACGCAACCAGGAGACAGCGAAGCACTGTACATACTGAAGAAATACTTAACCCGTGTCTGTATTTGCAAGACCGTCATGACACACTTCACTTAAGTCGGGCGAACGTGCAGGCCAAGCAATCGGGCACCCGTGAGAGTACGTGGAAGACAATGCGGGTGTCATTGACTAGGGTAGTACGTGCGTCATTCGACGATCACGTGATGTCCCGTGTCCGCGACAGATTTCTTTACATGCCATTCACTTGATGTGAGCTGTTGGGATACACGTTGATCAATGTTGTGAGCTGCTGGGATACACGTTGATCAGTTGACGTTCGTATCTGCTGTAGTGTTTGTGTTCAGTTTGTGACTATACTCCTTGACGTGAAGCCGAGCTGCAATTCTTTGCCAGTATGTTGATGTTGAGCATAGAAAACTACACGTTTAGGGAATACGTCGATATGATGTTATTGAATGGCGAAGCTCGGTGCAATGGAAGGGCTGCTCGTCAGCTGTTTGAGGAGCGTTTTCCACACCGCCATACACCTTCGCACAGCCTTTTTGCCTAGGCTTACTAGCGGGCCTCGGAGACGGGTACATTAACCGCCAACATATCCGACTGTGGTGCTCCATGGCAGCGTCGCACTCCCGAGTTCGACGAGGCTGTTCTCAATGCAGTCGAAGAGGACGCGATAAGTTCTCGAAACATAGCGCGTATGCACCATGTGGATCACAAAACTGTCTGGCGTGTTCTGCATGAGCAGCTGCTACACCTCTACCACAGCCAGGGAGTACAAGCAATGCATCCAGAGGATTTTGTGCCACGCGCCCACTACTGCAGGTGGTTCTTGCACCGTTGCGTTCATGAGCCGAACTTTCCATGGTGCATCCTATTCACTGATGAAGCCAGGTTCACCAGGGAAGGTGTTTTCAATTCCCGCAACAGCCATGTTTGGGCCGATGAAAACTCGCGTGCTACGCGCCCTCGTGGTTTTCAGCAACGATATACGGTATCAACATGTTGGCAGGGTTTCTGGATGGATGTATTATTGAGCCATACCTTCTTCCACGTACACTCACGGGTGCAGCGTAGTAGATTTTCCTTGAACATTTACTGCCTGGGTTTTTGGAAGATGTGCCACTGCATGCGCGTCAAAACGTGTGGTTTCAGCGCGATGGAGCACTACCTCAATTTTCTCATGCAGCCCGACGTCATCTCGAGCAAAGTTTTGGCCATCAGTGGATAGGTAGAGGTGGCCCGATTGCTTGGCCTGCACGTTCGCCCGACTTGACTCTGCTAGACTACTTCCTGTGGAGCCACACGAATGGCGTGATTTACGAGACTTCTGTGGAACCAGAGTAGAACCTGCTGGCGCGGATTATGGCTGCGGCGGATCTTGGATTTCCAGGTATTGGCGATCGTGTGTACCATAACATGATTCGTAGGTACCGTGTTTGTGTAGACGTCGCTGGTCGTCGCATCGAGCTCTTATTGTACGTATACCCAGAAGATAAACAGCATACAGTATGTTGCAGACGTGGGAGAGGTCAACATCTGGTGTGGTGGTGATTTTTTGTCGCGGGGAAACGGTACGTTTCCGCATATAAGTTCCTATGCAAAACGTAACCGTTTTGGTCCCCACTACATGCCCTTACAATGTGTAATGGAAATTTACACACACCTGTATATGGTTACAGTTCGGTAAAAAGTTTATCGAGCTAAATAATTGGAAATTTGGGAAGGGGAGGGGTTGGGAAAGGGGGTATGGTTTGGAAGAGGTGGGAAGGTGTAGGGTGGATGGGGTAGGCGTTGAGAAGGGTGGCGGAGGGTGGATTTGGAGAGGGAGAGGATGTGGTGAGGGTAGAGTTGCGGATGGGTGAGGAGATGAAGGGAAGGATGGGGTGTTGCAGAGGGAATGGATAGGGGAGGGGGTGTGGTTGAAGTAGGGGATAGAAGATGGAGTAGTTAGGGGTGGAGTGGTTAACGGGAAGGAGGGTGGAAAAGATTATTGTGGTGCGAGGTTGTTGGTGGTGATTGGTGAGAAGTTAGAGGGGTGGCGGTGAGGGATGATTGATGAGGGGTGGTGGAAGAAGGGTGGTTGAGGGGTGGTGGTGATGGATGATAGGTGAGGAGTTCGGGTGGTGACGTGTGGCATAGGGAGGGCTGAAGGGGTGGGAGCGGTGTTTGCTGTACGAGTGATAGTGGGTGTGGGTTTTTCTTTATGTTTATATCCTATTGGCTCATTGCGCTGATGTTCAAACAACTTTTGCGGATCTTCAACCGCACTGAGCAGCTACTCAGCCGCATTGAACAGCTAGTAATGTTATACAAATTTTTTGGAAATTTCGGAGAGTTTGGGGGGGGGGGTGGCATAGGGCAATTTCGGTATCGAAACATGCATTTTCGAAAACCAAAAGCCTATTTTAAGAAGAAAATATGCAATTTTTAACTGGTTGGGGTGACGAAATCCAAGATGGTGGACGTCTTTGTCTCCGATTTTTGCGTCCTTTTCTCCCAAACATGCTACTAATCCCATTATATATCTTCCGTTTCGATAGTAAAGGAAAGCCTTAACTGGCACTACTACAACTCACAGTTCCAATGATAATTTGCAAAGTAGCAAACAAATAGTTTCGTCAAATGGGTATATTTCCGTATTTCTAAAAAGCAGATGGAAAGTAAGAAAAATTTTTTTCGCTACACGTTTAAAAAGCTGGTCAGCTTTAATGACTTTATAGTTCTTGAAAACTTTTGAATCCCTTTTTCGAATCTCACAAAACTTGGTACAGTTAATAAGAACACTTATTAAGGATCACAGACTTCTATACTTTTCGAACATGTTGTGTGCTTGTTTTCAAATGATGGCTAATCAAAAATTTTAGTTGTTATATTTTCCAGAAACCATTCAATTGATATAAAGCAAATTCAGTGCATTTTTATAAAACGCTATCAGCATTAAATATATATTCTCATCCTCACTTGTTCGCCGTTTTGGAAGTTAGCGCCCGTTGGAAAAATAAATAAATATTTTATGTCGTATCTCAGGAACCATAGGTGTAGTGCAAAGATAGCGTACCTTAAAAATACACAAATAGTCTTAGTATGATGTAAATTGTTAATGTTATAATCACACCTTTCGTTATAATTAAAATCATAACATGCTCTCAGATTAGAAAATTATATTGTAAGGCCTTGTAGCATAATGCTTCTGCCAAATTTGAAATTTATACCACAAGTCTTGTATCGTGATACTTCGAAAAACTGTTTAAATCGTATACTATTTATTTTAACTATTGAATATATTTTTTAATGTTGAGAAAATGTTTGAGTTATAGCATTTTTTTTTTTACGAATTGACCACATTCACGTGAGTCTAGTTCGGTTTGTTATATACCAACATTTTTATATTTATGTGCAGGTATACCCTCATATCCTTTGCCTATAAAATGCTAACAACTTTTGAGTAGCAATGGCACAAATCAAATTTTTCTAAGCATGTTTATCATATATGATAAGTGTGATACTTGACAGACGCTGGAAATAAGAGGACATTATCTCAATAATGCTAACAAATTTTATGGGGCAAGGGTTAAGAGCAAGCAGTGTCACACTCAAGATGTGCCATTCTCAAGATGACTCGTTGTTTGGTGACGATTGAATATGTCCAGTTCTCCTAGAATCAATTTTTCACTTACAGCTTTTGTGAAATTATGATATAAGTCAATATTGTAATCTATGTAGGCGCAATATTCTAACCACTGCAAGTGTATGAATGGCGTCTTGCCGATACTCCATCATCTTAGCCTCATTATTTTCTTAACACATAGGGTAGGGTGTCCTAAATATGACACAAAATCCAAAACACTGAGTTTTTCCTGAAACCAAAAGGAGAATCTCAAACAAAAGGAAATGTGTTAAAATGATATAACAAACAACTTACTTATGAGTGTGTATTTAATTAATCACAGCTAAGTCAACAGAAGAAAATGAAATTTCTGTATCATATTTTGGTCTGAAATTCATAAAAATTATACAGGTGTTCCAATAAATTATACATATAGGATTCCCAAGTATATTCTACAAATAGCAACTTGAAAACATAAAAATAAGTCAGAGGATGCAAAAAAAATTTCATATGTAACCATACATACAGTATCAACAATTCTTTTTTACATCTAAATTAACACCAATAGTATCACAGTTCTGCATACAACCCAAATCATCCTTGCTTCCTATGTGCTAATTTTAAATTCCTAATCACATTTTGATGTAAAAGACTATTAGCATATTACTGACCAACGTAAAATGTATTTATTATTCCGGAGAAAATTACTAACTGCAATATTTTTATTCCTATTCTATACAAGTCTCATTACAACATGACCTTTTAATATCTGTATTGCACTCACTGAAATAAATATCACGCTGGCTCATATTAGTCATTCTCCGGTCCTTAATGCCATAAAAGTCTTGTAATACCAGTCATTTGTATGAAGTCCATTGAATCCAGCAGTACTTGGTAGTTGTGACACTCATGCTCGCAGCACGTGTACCGGAATCAGTGTAGGTATGGTACCTGGAAGACGTCTGGGCACGCCAGCTAGTCTGTAGCTCGTCACGGACCGATCTGTAGCTGAGCGACAACAGAACGGCCCGGCAGCATACACGTCGTCCCACATATTCAGTCTTCGGAAACAGAAGTAAGGACGCGCCATTTGATGTTTGTGAAACAGTTTATAGCGTGAACAGCACTGCGCGCGCATCTCTTCGCCCCTTTGCGACGTTCACCCCGGTTCATCCCTCCGAGACTTGCCCAGACGTCTGCCGGGCACTATACACTAGGTGACGCCGTAGCAAAGACATAGAGTAGACAAGTACCCAGAGGCGAAATGGCATGACGGTTTATTTGACGTGCACGTACTCATTCGCCGATAGGCTGCGCGAGGAACTGTCTGATTGGCTACTAGAGCGTACTGTTGAAGGTTCCTTACTGGCTGTCAAGTGAGATACCAGGCGCTGCTGCTGGAGAGCTCGCGGGACAAACCCCCGGGTGGTGGTGGGGGGTGGGGAGGGGGTCAGACCTCGCGGTCGGCGATGTGGTCGAGCAGCCAGTCGAGGTAGACGGCGACGCTGGTGTAGACGCCGGGCACGGTGTCGGTGGTGCAGGTGCGCGCTCCGAAGGACACGACCCCCACGAGGACGTGGCGGGCGATGCTGTGGAAGGAAGGTTGCTCGAGGCTGGCGAGAGGACCGCCGCTGTCACCTTCGCACGAGTCCTTGCCGCCTTCGCCCTCCGCGCACATTTGGCCCCGCCCCACGGAGACGTTGGCCTGGCGCAGGAAGAGCGCGTCGCAGCTCGCCGTCTGCAGCACCTTCAGCTTCACCCACTGCAGCACCTTGCTGCTCGACACACCTGCCGCACACATCACCACACACCGACTAACTACATATTATAGTGTATCCGCCGTTCCTTCACACGTCTTAAATCGGACCTTTCAAAAATAACCTGGTTGGTGGTTTCCTAAACATGTCACGTATCACAGGCATTTTATACTTGTGTGAACATAAAATAACCTAAAAGTGCCTCATTTGTAGTTAAACCAAACTTTTATTTATACTTTATTTATAAATCATTAATTCATCTATAGTTAATATAAACAAAACAGGGAGAAAACAAGGTGTATTGATAATGCCTAGAAAAAAAATAGTTCTTATGCGAAATATGATTACACAGAGTGCGCACGAATGCGGTGCGTTGTCTCTCTGGTGTAATTTTCTAGATTTGGTTAAGCTGTGCTTGCATAAGGCGGACGAACAACCTGAAAGTATAACTGCTTATAGGCTGTTCACGTTTAACTGACCACTTTTTGAAAGCCCTGCTTAAGAATTACTTGTATGCACGTTGTGTATTATTCCACGTTATGTAAAATTAACACCACCATGGGCCTCATCACTTTATTCACGCGTCGGTCAAGTAAAACTGTGAAATTATTATAAAACTAAATGTTTTACAAATCTGCTAATTTTCTACAATTAGTTTCATTGGAAAAGCAGAAAGTGAAATAAATAATTTAAGTTATCACAAATGGTTATATAACACCTCTAATTCGACGTCAAGACATGGAACTGCTTTCCCTTCAACGTTACCAACTTTACTGGGCGCATGTCACTCAGTGCGCCGGTTAAAATATATGCAGGCAGGAGCAGTGACTTTTTTCGGAGGTTGATTTAAAAAGGGCTCACTTTATCGTGAACAGCCTTTAGTAACAGTTGATTTAGTTGAATGGAATGTTATGCTATACTCCCCTCAGAAACGAAAATACGAGACGTAGTCATGATATGCGTCCCAAAACTCCCACACAACGGAACTAGTTGGGTATAAATATCTTAGTCGCTTCCATGCAGCTTCACAATAATTAGAAATCAATATCACATACACCAGTTGTAGAGTGAAATGACGAATTTCTACTTGCTTGCAAAAATGTAAATTAGATGAATTTTAGAGAACTGTGCTATACTTTTTAACAGGAAGTAATACTTCAGCACTCACCCATGCTAGTTGATCCCCAACCAGCTGCTATCACATTCTGGCCTGTGTAGTTTTTCTTGGCTATGTCGCTGAATGGCAAGCAGATCAGACTTACGTAGACTGTAACAGAGAATGCAGCTCGATTCAGGTATATCAATAAATTGTAATCAATAAATTGTATTGTAGAAGGCTTTTTAACATCCCCCGGTTTTATGATTGAAAGTTTAGAAGGGGACGGCTTACGGACTTACTTATAACCTGATTTAAATTAACACTCATGCCTTACCCGGGATTCGAACCCAGAGCCTCCCACAACCCAGATCGGCTGTAATCAATTAAAATAATCATTTTAATTTTCAGAGTGCATAAACTATTTTACAGATATTTGCCAGATATCTTCTCCTGTAGATGCATTATTGCTTATTACAATTACGTGGCTGCAATGCTGCATCGTTACCAACTTTACTGGGCGAATGTCATATAGTGCTCCCATTAAAATATATGCATGCAGGGCACTTTTTTCTAAGGTTCATTCCTAAAGTTTTCACTTTATCGTGAACTGCCTTTAGCTGTGTTAAAACCCTGAATTCAGTAGTAGGGCCGGGGGGATCCTAGATACAAAGGGATGCCGCCTTTTTATTGGCCTAATTAATTCGTTATCAAATTGATATCTAAGGGTTAATTAAATTAATTTAAAGGGTTAATCAAAAGGGGTTAACTTTAATTACAGGGTTAAATTTAATTCAAATGGTTATTTTTATTGAAACAGTTAAATGGATTGAAAGGGTTAATTTATAATCGGGTCGATTTTTTCTTGATTTTCTTTCTTTCTTTTTGTGTAGGGGAGGGGGTAGCAAGAGTTCTGTATGACGTTGACGGTGTGGTGTCTAGAGGCGACTAACCAGAGTGGTGGATTGCAATGTCATATAGGTGTATAGTTGAGTGTAAGAGAGGGCTAAGGCTCATTTTTCTAATTTTTCTAATTTTGAGGTGTTTGGAGGGATGATAGTAGTAGATACACAATTTTTATGAATATATTTACAACACGAGAAAAATTCAGAGTATTTAAACGATTTTGAAGAGTGGCCTAAGTGTAAATTTTAATGTTTTTGGGGGATATTGCTCGTAAACGGTGGTGGGAGATAGGCGACTTTGAAATATGCGATTTACATGTTATTAATGACAAACGATCTGTTTTCGGAATGCAATTAACGTTAGAGAACTTCAGAGTGTTCTACACACGAATAAATTACACACATCGAATCGCAAATTTCAAACAACTACGTAAATAATAAGTGCAATTACTCCAGTATGGAATTTAATGTAAAATTAGTCTCGAGCTTAGAAATATAATTTACACGAGAGAGAATTTTAACATCTGGTGATAAACGATGACAATTGCGTGAGTATGGAATTAACGCTCTACAAGAAAGTGATTAACGATAGAATCTCTTATCCCAAATGATAATAAAATTAATCCGTTCGATGTATGAATGAGTAGCTCTTATGTGGAACTGTGAGTAGATACGAATAGCGCGGCCGATAGTCAACTGTGTTTAAATTACAGTAAAAACTCATAAATGAAGGATTTTTTTTTTTATGTTCATAAAATTTACTGCACTTGTTAACACAAATTAGATTTTTAAACTGCTAGGAATTTTCGAAGACCGAGTTCAGAAAAACATGTAATGAAATGGAAATGGCTCCCCGAAATCGCACCTCTGTCCACCTCGGAAGTCACGTGAATAATGAGTGGTTGCTATGACATACACCTGCTTATATATACATGGAGCTTGACGGTGAGTAGAGATTCACAAATGACAGAAAATCTACAAACCTACTATTAATGAGTTATTATCCACTAACAATTTAATCACGTCTTCCTGAATGTTAAACGCTTCACATTAAATTTAAAAGAAAAAACTTACCCTGCCGTCATGTTTGAAATTCACAATTTCACTTCCCTGGGAAAAACAAATTAATAATTCACTCATATTATTTAACGACGTTCCCAGAGAACTGGTTTACCACTGCGAATAAATGTTCGTATCGTAAGAAGCCGCATTAAAAAATAATTCCATTTTAACAAGCAATAAAACTTTCTGTTGAAGATTAGTATGAGATTCGTGTCGAAGCCGATGTTATCTCGGTTTAATTATAACGAACATTAACTTAAAAATGGAACTTGCACATACTTAATGAGAAAATATAATCACGATATAATCAAACGATTTGAGTAAACAATCTTCCTCGAAGAAAAACGACGAAATTAATTACTTATCACAAATGCAGTATATCGATCCGAAAATAAAAATTTGTTAACACATGAAAAGAACATTTTCCGATAAAATACTTTTATATTAAAACGTAAATCGCGGCTATCACGAGAAATGTTTTCCGGTCCGTAGTTGAGGTGAAAATGAGAGAGAGAGAGAGAGAGAGAGAGAGAGAGAGAGAGCTGTACATGTCTGTATCCTCCAAGCATTCATGAGAAACAAGATGGCTGAGACTGGGTAGCTGAGGTCACCGCTCCAGAGCTCCCCACACCCCCTCCCTTCCCTCGCCTGAGTGCGAGTCTGGGCTGCTCGCGATTGTCAATTTTTTCGGCAATGTAGCATGATGGTGTAAACTGCCTAATTGCGTTCACTTCGGAGGTGGCCTGCCTGCCTCCTCCTCCCTCCCCAACCTCTCACCCCTACCTTGCACCCTTCACCAGAGCGACATGTCCTTGGGGTCATTCACCCGTATGCCCTCGATTGTCAATTTTTCAACATTGAGTCAAGATGGTGACAACTGATTAGTTGCATATAGATCGGGAGCTGTCTGCTCGTAGCCACCCTACCCTGGAACCCTCGCCCTCGGAACCTATCCGAGACCAGGATGCCACCTCCCCACCAAACTGTGTCTACGAGGTCCTGTTTACCCCTACCACCAAGTTGAGTTTTCTGATGGGCTCCATTAGCGATCCAGCCTGGTGTTCGCAAAAACCTGTTTTATGCACCTCAGCGTCAGCCCTGAGAATGCTTTTTCGTATTGTTTATGAGTTGGCACTCCTGCAGTATCTGTTTTATGGCTACGTACCCTTCCCCCACTACATTGCCCAAAAAGCGTTTTTTCTAGTGTTGGTTTCCCCACTTCGGTTTGCCAGTCCTTCGCCACAGAGCGCTCGTTCTGCGGAACGAGAATTTCCTTGGCGAGGAGCGGAGGTTGCTTCATGGCTTAAGTGACTTTTCCCTAGGGAGACAGCAGCAGATTTTGGACTGAGCCGGGCTAGCTGCCTGCCCCTCTCCCATTTAGGAAACAAACTGTTATTTCGCTTATATATCGGAAGGTACGAGCCTGGAGCATTCCCAGTTATATGAAATTTCACAAATAACATCGATAAAACTTTATTTTCCTCATAACTAAGAAACGTTCCGAAAGTTTTTAACGCACAATCAATTCATTTTAAAATATTAACCATTTTCCAGCAATCTTATTTAAGTTTAAACTGATCATTAATTAATTTTCATACCAACAAAGCTATAACACATAATTTTAACTCCCTAAGATTTTAGACATTGAAAGAACACAGTTTTTCAAACACGCATCTGTCAACTTGCATAAGTTAAAATTTAGAACACTATTATTAGATTTAAGCAATACTCAAGTTAAACTTTATTTTCAACCACTGAAAACGTAGACTAAACAGACATGTTGGGAAAGTTATTTTAGTTTCAACCAGATGCATATTTATTCGTCTAGCAGACAAAAATACGTATTTCGCGTGTAGACTTCTCTGCGACACTAAAAATTTAACTATACAATCGTATAGGAAAATATAATCTCGCTAAAGTTTATTATTCTAGGTTGAGTAAAAATCAGTTCTAAATTTATTTGGGTAAGGCAGTCGACTACAGCGACATGTTTTTACAAAAGATACGGGTACGAGTCATTCTAAAACCTTGTGTACAATACCAGGTAGCGGATGCCTGAAAATTGAGTGTCTCACGAGCCGATGAGGGTGAATCACGCATGGAGTTGGAGCAGCGTCGGGCCGACGGGCTCTTGACAAACTTCACTTCACGATGCGCATCGTCCTAACTGCAGTTCGCCTCCACTAAACACCGCGCTTTGCTACCTGTCCGGCCTCGTGTTTCTTTCAAAAGTTTTAAAGGAAGCTGTCTGCGTTTACATCATTGCATTGAATTTTAAGCCCAGTATCAAAAATTTACATCTTAAATGGGTTTTTTATAATGTGAATTACTGAGCACTGTAAAAATTTATGAGTTTCTACACTATAAAGAAAAAAATTTATACACCGATAAAACATTCAATTTTATACACCGTCGAAAAATTAATAACGATTTTCGTTTAAAAAGTTTTTTGCATAGGGAATAGTATTTTACTCTCTTAAAACTTACCAACTTCCAAGAACTGTATCGTTACAAGAAAAGAATTATAACCCAACACAAACAATTATGAAACCCAGAAAAGTATTCCGATAAACTAACAATCAATTACGTCACAATTATATTTAAAAAAAACACGAAATACCATAGGAATCTAATTCAAGAAACGAATTCCGGGAAACATTATTCAAATTCCAAGAAATATATCACGTTAAATACATTCTAAATTACATTAAAACGGAATAGCAGCCCAAATGCCTTTAAGTTGAAAAATTCCGCGAAAAAATATTTAAATGCCAGGAAATTACAACAACGAATTAAACAAATCACGCCTTAAATGCCTTTAAGCTGAAAAATTCCACGAAATTTTATCCCGATTCCAAGAAATGTAACATCAAAAACAATCAAGTACGTCACATTTAAAAGGAATCAAATGGTACAGGATACCACCCAACCACAAGGAATTTCAATACGTACCAAATACAACAAATTAATACCTAAATGCGAATTTCAAATTAAACGGATCTATGAGAATTGCCAATTGAATTACATATCAAATGCAAGGGATTATCATCTAAATGTGAATAACGTCACAATTAAAAGGATTTAATCACACTTAATTATCGCTCCAATGTTAATCCAATGAAACAACAATCCATTCAACAAGGGGATTAATTACACAATAAATTGTACATCCAATCCCCATCCAGAGGTTTATTAAATCAAATAACACATAAAATCTAATTTAATATCTTTTATTTAATATCAGAAATTGTTACGAACATTGTATTACAATATTTTAAGATCTTGATTCTTAACCGAGGAGTCGTGTGCTTTTGAGAATCCTCTCCATCGAACCAAGAACATATCTTTCTTCCTTTTAATGATTTTATCAACCAAATATTCATTTGAATAACCGACTTTTCGCAGTTAATGTCCGTAAAATCCTCCTTTTATTGTGCGCCGCTGCTATGAATCGTGAGCCGCATTAATTCTCCACTTTGCCGATGGCACAGTGGTGGTACCCTCCCCTACCTCACTGAAGACTGGGTTCCCCCCCTTTTTTTTCCTCCTCAATCCCCTACACCCACCACCTTCCTTCCCCTCCTTCCGTGCCCTCTATATTGTTTAATTGGAATGAGACACTCGTCTGGTTCGTCGAACTGTCAGCTACCTTCTGCTTGCCCACAACTTCACTTCAGTTGGTCCGTTGAACCGTAGCCTCTTGGATGACGAGAAATGGTGTCAGTGTAATTTACAACCAAACCAAATGAATCAGAGGCATTTTTAATTTTGCAGCAAGTGTCGGCCAGATGGGAAGCGGTGAGTCGGGGCGCACCAAGCCCGTTTTCTTGACATGGGCCTTAAATTGCTGATAGCTAATATTTTTCTTAACGAGTGCTAAACGTTGGATGGCATGCCTTAACTCTTGCATGATTGTCGATGTCTGGCTGTGCACGTTCGAAATTAATAAGATCCGCATTACGGCAGAAACTTTGACGAATTTGATTAATTGCTATTGTTTTTTGACAGCCCAACATTTCTGCCCAATTCCTTTTGCATTGCCGCTGGTGTGCCGCCGCTTGCTGAGGTTAACAGTTTAAATGTTACTATAGGCTGTTCACGATAAAGTGAGTACTTTTTAAGGCCCTTCTAAATTTTTCCTTTCATCCAATTTCCATCTTAGTGCAGTTTTTTTTATATAAACATTGCAATTTGACCAATAAACACAGTGTATACATTTCACCACCCTCAAAGTTTAATGCCTGAGGCTGCAATAAGACATATTTATTAGTGGTTAATACCTGTTGGGAGGGCCTTAAAAAGTGCTCACTTTACCGTGAACAGCCTATAGTTCATTGTTATTAAATGTGTTTTAAAATGGCTCGCCTTGATGGGGAAATGTATTCCTGCCGGGCCATTTGATTAGCATTTTAAGCTTCGTTTTGAATTGTTCCTTTTATGGAGTGTGCCCTTTGATTGGCTTGAGCCACGGCACTCATTTTCATGTTTTTGGTAAACATTATCTTTATTATCTTTTGGCGAACAGACATGCTCATAATTAACCCAAAGATAATTGCATAAATGTCACGTATTCGCCAGGTGCTGTGAAGAGAGCTTTAAACTTGCATAATTTTAGAATGGTAGCACCATGTCTCTTTTCAAAATGTCAACCTCTAACAAGTGTGTTGCCTTTTTGAGCCACCACAATTCTTAGCAACGTTATGTATGTATTCAAATTGATTGCTAGCTCGTGTTGAGCGTTACTGTGTACTTTACAAAGCTCTAAAGGTGTCAGTTGTGCATGGGCAGGTTTAATGATTCTCTTGTAAAGCGTGGTGGTAATTTATTTTAAAGGAGTATTTACATTTAAATTACACGAGGCTTTTAACGTGATTGTGTGAATGCTACTTTCACTCTGAGATGGTTTTCTTGGTATATTAAAACTTCTAATAAATTGTATCAGTATTGCAAACACGAATAAAATGTTAATCTGTTCTTTGAATTATGTTGTTCTTAAATTGCACTTGAGGGTGCAATTGGTTCTCCATCATATGTTTCTATGTAATACATTTTGGGATGTGTTTATCTAACTGAAATCATTTTTTATATTTCAAAAAACCAATTCCCGCAAATTTCTTCTCAAAGATTCCTTTCTTCTTCGAGATCATATAAATTAACCAACTTTGAACTTCGGTTTTCTTTCATCGATGACTTTAACATTATTATAAACAGTTTTCATTAAACTATTATCTGTAACTTCTTTGGGAGCCATCTTGTTAGTTCTATGATATCTGGAATTATAAACTTTACCTATTTCAGGCAAAACTTCAACCCATTTGTAAGTCCCCCTTGTTTTGAAATGTTTAAATATTAAATGTTTAAACGATGTGTTGTAACGTTCCACAACATTGGATTTAAGCTATGAATACATTGCGTAGTGATTAATACCATATTGAGTCATTAGTATCCGGAGTGGTACAGAAAAAATTCAGATCCTCTGTCGATTTGGAGCGAATTGGGGGTTCTCTCTTTCAAAAGGATCTTCATTACATCGCTAACCTGTTTCCCAGTTTTTTTTTTTTAAGGTATACCCCAAGCATATTTCGAATAAACATCTATTATGGTTCAAATATATTTGTATCCCTTATTGTAAGTGGAAAGCAATGTCATTTCACACAGATCGGCTTTAAAAAGACCATTTAAACCATGAGTTATAACTATTCTTCTAGGATATCTTATCCTTGCAGGAGTGTGAAGCTCTTGAGCAATCTTACTAAACTTCATTGGTAATATAACCACCTTCTGTTCATATGTGAATTAATCCCAGACTCTCTCAAAGCGATGAGAAGTTTTAATCTATCGACCAATTCATTAGGATTGTTCCAATATACAGGTGAAAAGTGGTCGCCAATTTCATCTTTATATATTCCACTTCCGACTATATCTCCTATTAAATGTATTTTCGGGTGATTTTCATCTCCTGAACGAATATTAGCATTCGTCCGACGAATAAGTTCTTTATATTTCTTTAAATCAGTATCAGAATAACCATTTGGAACATTTTTAAACAATAACT
This sequence comes from Dryococelus australis, assembly GCA_029891345.1. Lineage (NCBI taxonomy): Eukaryota > Metazoa > Arthropoda > Insecta > Phasmatodea > Phasmatidae > Dryococelus > Dryococelus australis. The sequence continues at coordinate 348,682,390 of CM056993.1, forward strand.
CAAACAATCCATGACTCACATCAGTTGCATAATCACCTTTTTAATTTTATGTTAGGCGAAAATTTAACTACCAAATCTCCCACGAACCAGTTGTTTTCATGTCGATAAACACCAAATGTCGTGTTGCACAGAGGTGAAGAATGTTGTAAAGATAAATAACTGCATGTTAATTGAGAAAGGATTAACTTTTTCTTTTTTAAGGGATCTTCCGATCTAATTTCCAAAGCTGTTTCTTTAGGTTTATTCAACACAGAATCCAATGTAGCCATTCTACTCGAAACAGGTTTAAATATTTCTTCATTTTAAACATCCCATTCCATACGAGCTCGTTTGACTTGTAAATATTTTTCCTTCACAACAGATATAACATTATGTAATTCCGAAGCAGAGACAGGCATGTTTGATTATATTACATTAAATTCAATATATTTATATATGAATTAAGTCGTTGCTTTTCTAACTGTTACAGTAGGTCGATTAGTTTGTGTTTTTTCGATCTTATCAACTTTACTTAAAACATCTAATTTTTTTTTAAGTTTTAGCTTTCAAATCATTTATAAAATTATTCATTCATATTTCCAAATAGTGATTTTGTTTTCTCAAATCTGTTTGAGTAACTAAACCAAAATTTTTATTAATCAGTCCATCTCTTATATATTGCGTTATTTGTTACATTCGTGTTTCAAGTTAGTTTACCACTTCATTAATTACAACTCTTAAATTTTCTTGCATTTCTGCAAGTTGTATTGTAAAAACCATGTTTGTCATATCGTTAAAATACTTTCTAAACCAGTTTAAACATTCTTCTGTTATATATTTATTACTCTGCAAATTAGTGCTAATATTGCTTAAAAAGTTTGCAGTTACACTCGTATTTTAATAATCATTGTCATTCAAGTCAAATACTTTATTCATTTCTCTTAAATATTGTTTGATTGTGATTTAAACACGTTTAGCCTAACAGTGTTTAAGTCTTCCATGTAAAGTTTATTCTCCGCATCACTATCTTTCAGAGCCATACCCATATTACGTAATATATGTCAGTTCAAATCACAATTCCCATCGCAGCTATTATAATGATTGTGTTTTATACCGCTATGTCCAAACTTTGAAATACTCATTGTTCTTCACCTGAAAGTAAAAAACTGTCAAAACGAGACCTATATCAGCCTTTGTATAGAGGAAGTGTTGGTATAATCCCTAAAAATTAATATTTTTCTTTCCAACAGTAAAATCACATATCTTTAAATTTGTAAATGTCATATCGCCTAAAACATCATCTTTGTAAATATGTTGCCTATTCATATTATCCATTTTAAACACAACTACCATATTTTAATTATTGTGTAAATTATGTTTTGGTATACGTGCATAACTTTGCGATAGATAAAAAAATCAAGGTTTGAATGTCGACCAAAACTGAAATATTGCTGTATTTCACCCTGCGGTTCACACCAAACTTTCGTCAAAAATAAATCCGGAATTGGGCAATGTTTCATTCGGAGGCACTAAAACTTCTTTATTTGTAAAAGGGAAATATCGCATTCCTTCAATTAACGAAAAATAGTCGCTAATCGTTGATATTTCTCTTGTTGTATTGTTTTAGAAAACGCATATACATTTACAAATTTAGGTCCATTCGGATGCTCCAACAGCTACATAAAAATGCAAGCTTTTCCACATGAAGAAGGACCATTCATTATACAACATATTATGGTAAAAGAATACAATGTTTCTGTTCAATAACATTTTCTTTCATATTTACAATCACGGGCAGGTGTACACGTTGTTTTATAACCTTCATTTCTATACAAATACACAATGTAATGTATTGTAATGTACTAATGTAATAATGTAATGTACCAATGTAATGTAGTGTAATGTAATATAACATACTAACATAATGTATTACAATATAATATAATGTACTAACATAACGTGTTGCAAAATAATATAACATACTAATGTAATGTATCAAAATGCATTGCAATGTACTGTAACATATCGTAACAAAGTAATGCAAAACTAACATAGCATACTAACATAAATTATAAATGTAGGTCTATATATAGGTTCGCGTTCAGTTGAAAACTATGGCTCATACTAAATGTATCAAAAAAGGATGTGGTGTATTGAATACACTGATTAATAAATTATCATTTGAATTACATTTACCGAAATACAATTATTGCAGACCAGGTATTAAACTTGCAAAACTTTTGGCATGGAATGATCAAGGAATAAACTCTTTGGATAACGTGTGTAAAAAAACACGATGTAGTTTACAATCGAACAAACGATTTGAAAGTAATTCATATAGCAGATATGATTCTAGTCGATAAAGCTGCAAATATAAGAAAGAATCGATCTACATCTACAGGTGAAAAGCTTGGAGCTTGGGTTCTCGATAAAGTTATGTGTGCGAATGTGAAGAGAGGCATGGGCCTAAAATGTAAAACTAAAAGAAAAACAAAGAAAGGAGGAATCATTCTGTTCCCATTTCCAGTATTAACAGCTTTTGGATCAATCCTCGGAGGTGTTTCGGGAATTAGTAGAGCAGTTAAATCAAAAGGTAAAGGAATGTATTTAAAACCCTATAAAGTTGGACAAGGATGAAAAAACTTCAAACAGGGTAGGAAACGCAGAAATTTTCCAAAACGTGCATTAACAAACAAAGATATTAATGTATTTGTAAAGGAACTGGATATTCCCTATTTCTGTGGTGTGTATATGAGAGGCGATTTACCAAAGAAACCAAATGTTTGTGAATGTATGATTGTTAATTTGTTTTCGGAACATAATGAAGGAATGCATTGGGTTGCATTAATTAAAAACGTAAGTCAATCACTGTATTACAACAGTTTTAGCTATTTACGTCCTCCAATTGAAAAACATAATTATTTTAAAAAAGTGCAATTAAGTTACAATTACAAAATGGAGTAATTACCAAATATGATGAATTTCAGACATTTATGTTTATGTTTTTTGGCTATAAATAGGCTATAAAGTATGGGTAATAGTAAAACATATAATTATTATGTCATTTATGTTGATATTAAAGGGAAATTAGTCGCAATTGCATGCATTATATTTCCCTATGTTGGAGTTATATGGGGAATGGCAAATATGTCTAATAGAATTCATTACTTACAACAGCATACCAATCATTCACATGCATAACCAATTATTTACAGCTAATATTGGTGAAAAACATACAAAATTGTGATACCGGTAGGATCTTATCAGTTCGATTACCTTGGAACATTCATTAAAGCGGCATTATCTGAACATGTACATTTCCAATTATGTGGAAATCCAAATATGTTAATTAGTGCAATGTATAGTAACGTCGATATCGATAATATCAGGTTTATATATTGTCGATGAATGTATGTCGTATAAATGTTAATTTTGTAGGTGATTCATATTTGAATGGAAAACCGACAAATACAATACATGAATTCATGTTTACTGGAGCTCCAGGATATAAAATAATTGAAAAACCTAATACATTGATATATCTTCCAGTAATAGTGAATCGTATTGTTGAAATAGTTATTACAATTGTCGATCAAGTCGGTAAACTTATTAATTTTAGAACCGAAGAAATTACAATTTTTTTTACATTTAAAAGAAGGTATATAAATACCTGCATTCCATTGAGCATTACAACCATAATGGGTATCGTGTACATTAGTAAATTCGGATGTAAAGTAGGCAGTTCTTTTAAGAAGTAAGTCACTAAGGAATATGTTTCGAAGAAAGAAAGTAAAAAAGACATAATTGCTAACATAAAATGCTCACTTCAAATAAGATAACCGTGAAGTTAACACGAGGCAACGAATTGTATTTAAAAGAATTAGGATATAGTGTTAATAGAAATGGAAGACATACTTAATGTTGAAGAACCTATCAGCTATGAAAATGCAATCACTAATACGGAAATACATGTTATGAACCATTCCGAGCAGGTGCGCACACGTTTCCTTTGGAAATAAGGATTTCAATACAAAATCATTATATTTACACATTACTGTCGAAATCAAGTTTAAGGTTTAGAGGTAAAATTTAAAAACAGCCGATGCAAGTAATCCAGAAACTACAAAAATAGTAAGAAATGGAATACTTCATTCACTCAACAGAATTGCAAATCTGCTAAATGGAGTGGAAATCGATCAAACACGAGATGTTGGAATTACTTCCACGATAAAGAACTATCTCTCAGGAACTGTAAACGATATATATACAGGGCTTATGACTGGGTAGCACAATGCTAGTTATTACTAACTACAAATAAACCCAGGTGGAAAATACAAAGTTGTTACAGTTTAGTATGGTTTTGGACTTTGCTGAAGACTACAAACATGTCATATTAAATACTAAACAAGAATTAGTTATTCTATTCGGCAATATGCATTTGAATGCTATATGCAATACAGCAAGGAAAGTGTAACATTTGAATTAAGCAGTGTGGAATGGTTGATGCCGCATATTGAAATTAACACTAGTGAATGTATAAAGTTTTTAAAATTTATCGAAAAAGGGAAGAATTTAGGCATTGCATTCAGATCATGGGCTTTAGCGGTTTTTCCAAAACTACCAATGTCACAAAAAGCCATTTGGAATGTGAAATCGAATTTTTTGTTGGAAAACCAAGATATGTTGTCATTTGTTTTAAAAAATTCCACAAAACAATTTAAAAACTGATAGATCAATATTTGATAATTTTGATATGAAAAATGTTAAACAATATCTCAACTGTCAAGCGTAACCCTATGTGGATTTAAATATGAACTTTGCCAATGGCGAATTCCTTATTTCATATGATATGTACACAAAGTTTCAGAAAACATATTATAACAAAATCAGTGTTCACTGATCCTAGGACCCAAATCAATTAAAACCAGAGGAACATTATTTGTGTTTGATGTAAGCAAACATGATGACAGAATCACCAATGGTGTGATTGATTCACAAATTGAAATTATTGCAAATACACCAATTCCAGCAAATACACAAGCTTATGCTCTTATAATTCATGACAAATTAGCAAGTTACAAAGTAAGAGATAAGCTGGAGAAAATAATGAATTGAGTCAGTAGATGCAGAACCACAGCTATGACAAGATGTTTTGCAATGTGCAAGGATTTCAGTTTACAGAAAAAAATTGATCATTAAAGAATTATTTATTACTGATATGGAAGGACATACATTGTATTCAGCTTTAAATCACAGTTTGACTGCAAATTATCTATCTTCCAAACACAAGAAAAATAATATATGGGTTACTAATTATCACCATGGTTTAAAATGGGAGTGTGGATGTATTGAGTATGAGAATATTGAAGATATTTGCAAACATTACCTAAATAATTGTGAAATATATGTAGGTTGAGCAAAAATGCATTTTCGAAAGTGCATATAATGCTAAAGTAATTTATATTCACAAATAATACAATTGCCCCTCATTCAAACAATTGCATAAAACATTTGGATCTAATTCAATGTGTTTCTCTGCAGAGGAAAACTCAAAGTTAATACTACCTTGGGCAATGATGTCTGACTGGGGTGAAACAGAGTATGATGATTCTCCTCCCGAATCACCTGTGGATATTATTCGAATCATATGGCATTATTTAGGATGAGTGAAATTTAATATAAAAACTATTTGATTGCACGTAATACACTACTTTCTAAAGATGGATCAACAGTAAAACGAAGTTACATGCTCATGCATACAGAAATCCAAATGTAAATGGAATATTAGCAAGTTATGAGCACGTTGGAGTAAACCATTTTAACTTTGTTTTGGAAAAAAATAGTTTTAGCATCTTGTGATGTTCCTACTGTAAATATGTTTTTCTTCCACCTTACTGCTATTTATGTCTCTGTCACCCTGGAAACTCAAGTTTGAATTACTCTTTTTTATTTAACAGATTAATATGTCATTTTTGAGAGATATGCAATGGGCTGTTTCGTTTCAACAATGTCCTTTAGGGGGTGGAAAATTTAACGATTTAATATCTTGTCCAGATCTGAAAAAATGTCCTCTATACCATGTGTCCGAATACACGTCTACCAGCGAGCATCGAAAAAGTGTATTCACACTTATTATGAAACTTTTCCAGATTTACCAGAATGAATCATATTGCACGCACCCAAATACACGAAAAATTATAACAATCAAACAGATGAAAATACTATATATATTTCCAAGGAGAGAATGGAAAATATATGATGTAAAAAATGTTCTTTGTAAACACACGATGATGAGAAAAAGTATTCTGTAAGCAAATGTACTGAAATAAATTGTTTGAAATTATTTTTTCTGTTTTACTGACTTTACAAATGCATGAATTGTAATATTCCCATATTTTGACAATCAAAGGTTACATAAACTTTGTTTGTGTACATTTAACATTCAAATCTAAATGTGTTTGCACATAAAAGTTTGTGTGTGGAATAATGAATAAATAAACCATTAGGTAATTTGACAGTGATGTAATACATAAAACTATTTAAACGTACATTTTAGGATTCAAGCGTCTTATATTTTAAAAAGTACATTAAACACCTTCTGAAATTCAGACATATTGTGTTTAAAACAAATAATGTAATCGAATTGCTTCCTGGATTTGCGTGTAACTACCTATAAAAGGTGTACACTTTACCATTCCATTCTAATCTTTGAATAGTACAGAAGAAATGATGTCTTTGCTGTGTCGTTTCTGCGATAAAGAATTTAAAATTCTGCGAAACTTACGACGACATGTAAGAATGAGCTGAGGAATGAAAAATTCAAGAAAGCCGTTTCAGTGTGATTCCCACCAGAAAATTTTTTCTCAGAGTGATGCTTTAAATAGACATTGTACAACTTGCTACACTGGTTCTCCACCTCCACATTCTGCTCCACATCCTAAGACAACATCACAGTTAGCTCCGCACTTAACATTTTCAGCTGCAGCTTGCAAAACACTTAAAATTTCCAGCTCCACCTACTGAAATACCTCCAAAAAGTCGATATGTTAATTCAGGGATGAAAAGTAATTTGATTTCCAACTCACCAGCTTCAGTGTAAAGTTCATCATCCAATCTCAGATATGAGATACTCACTAGCACGTTCGCCGACAGGTTAACTGACCCAGAGATAGTTAACAATAGGCATGATAGTGATGCGTACTTTTCTCGGGTTTTCACGATGTGTAAAGTCCTTTTATTAAGCTTAATAATGGCATCACCCCAGCCTATTAGATTACCCATTTCTGTAGCAGGTAAGTACTTGAAATCCCTCATTGCAAAGGTAGATGTTTAGCAAACCCTTTATTTTTAAAGTAATTCCCTCCCTGTCCTACACTCATCCGATGTTGGTGAACTTTATGACAATAATATAGTACCTTACTTAATAATCAGACTTGAGGAGTTTAGTGCTCGTGGAAGCGGGTGAACGTTACAACTTATATCAAAAATTTATGTACATGTGAGCCAATACCAGCCATTCACCACTGGTGGTAAATAATCCAAATTATTAGCGATAAGAAGGGTTGAAATCAGATGCTGCTTCATTACTCGCATCGCTTCACCCTTATCGATGCTCAAGCCCCAGGTTTCGAGAATCGTTAAAATCGCTTCACTCCATCGCCACACAGATAAATATTTATGCTACAAGGTTTTATACAATTCGAAATCCATAACTTTTTCCTGTTCCACGAAACCCAGAATGTGTGTAGAGCTTCTGAACTGCGAGCCTTGCCTCGTGTCAGTATGATGTGTATGTCAAATTTTCTCCACAACCTTTACACTTCTTGTATTTCAGCACTTCATACAGTTGGCTGTTGTATCCCTGTGTGATATCTTAGAATTCATGACAACATTTTTTTTTCTGCAACAGAACCCTGAATACAATAATAAATTCAGCTCTGCTATATGCAATACGGCCAATGGGGTATTTAAATGACATGGTAGCATCTAAGAGTCAATTAAACTGCCAGCCATATAAAGAGTGAGCCAATCAACTGACAGATAGTGTCTTAAAATAACTAATCTGAAATTCTAACACCCTGTGAGTGATTCTAACAGATAGTAAGCCAACACCTCATCTAGAATCCGCTATGAATAACAACTTCTCACAGGTTTGAGAGCAATGAGTTCGTCATCCCACAACATCAACCTAATATTACTTACCTCGTTCCCAGAAAAGAAGATTGAGTGTTTTTTGTATATGTAAATTATTGTTTTAAGAAGAGTGTGATTTTAGTATATGTAAATAAATATTGTGCTTGTTGGGAAAATGGGATACATTAAAAAATGTATTTCAAAGTGAATGTGTGTTTCATTTATCTCGAAACTGTAGATCTGTAAGTTTACAAACGAATTTCTTAGAGAAATAAGTAAGTGAGTTAATGTTATCGCAAAATTATAACAATGTTTTACTTAATCAACCAGCAGTCCGTAACTTTATACATTGTTTGTGTGAAGAACATGTATTTATTTGTGGATGTTACATTATATATATATCTTGAAAATGGTATTTCAACATAACAAAACCAAAATTACCTGGTTAATTGACAAGTTTTAAGTGAGCAGAAATATTTTGATGTGAACTGAATACGTACTTTTTCCTTCAGTCGGTTTAACAAGTGTGTTCACAAGAGCTGGCGAATCACTTTGCCAGAGCGCTTTCCATAACAGCAAACAATGCTGTCTCACTGTGAAATCAGTTTGCGTGAATATCACCTAAAAATGGTGAAATGGTTAATATTTAACATAGTCAAGACTATAGAGATTCAAAATGAGTTAATGATTTTGCATATTAACAAAAAACAAGATGAAATAAATCATTGACATATAGTATACTAGCTTTAAAGACAAGCGTAAAATGCAGTTAATGCATTTTAACAAACACTGACGGTTTCCACTGAATATTTAAAACACCTAGAAATGTTATTTATTTAATATCTGAATCTATAGTGTAAATCACTTAATTTAGTGTTTATTCAGAAAGCAAGTGTGTTTGAAACTTCACGTGAAGCTTGTAGGATTCCTACAGCTGGGACATGTATAAACTGAAGCATTGCTACCAGTCCTTGTCCTGAATGAAAGTTCTGCTGGTTGTTTGAAGACAATTCACTAGGGTGTAGCATTCCTCATTAACAAAGGACGGAAATTGTCCCTCATCGGCTAGCGCCCTGTTTCAGACAGAAAAAAGACAGACGAAGTTGCATCAGAGTACAGCAGTGACCAATTCTTTTTACAAACTCGCAATGACCCCATGCTTCGCTTAACTGCAACAGCAACCTACAAGGCTTGCTAGGTGATATCATCATCTATCTAGCCGGGGTTCACACCTCGGTCATAGTCTTTGTAGCAGTATTTTTCTAAATATTTCAGTTTTTCGCGTATTTAACCGTGGTAACATAATATACTATAGGAGTTAGAATATTTTTACGTGTGTTGATAAATTTATTTCTCTTTTAATAATCCTTGATTAATGTTTGAACTCTGTTTCTCTACTAGTGTGTATTACAGGAATCACTAAGATTTTATTTTGATAGCTTATAGTGTAGAAATATTTCCTGTTATTTTAAAGTTTATGCTCGTCTATTATTTCCTTTAAATAATTCATAACACATTCAGCTAGGAACCGAAAATATGGTTTTCTGAAGCTAGTCTACGTGTGTTCGCTATGAGAATTTGTTCAAACAGTCCCTGCACACAGAGGGTGTTGACCAGCTCCAGGTATGGCGAGTCAGGTGAAGGGCAGGTGGGGGAATAAGTCACGGAACTGGACAGGACATATTTTAGGGAGAGTCCACTTTCCATGGGTAAAATGTAGTTTTGTAAACACGTCACTGCTTTGGAAGAGTCCAACTTGGTGTCTTGAGGGGTGCCTGGCAGGTGGAATATCCCCGAAGTTGTTGTGGGACAAAAGACATTTTTTCTAGGTTGACAGTGAAGGGTGGTGGTTGGGTGCATGTAGCCATTGCCTTGGAGAAGAATTCGCTTTTTGCACAAAGACAGCTTCTGGAGTAGGGGTGGGAGGGATGGTCTAGGTTCTTGACCTCGGGAGAAGTTCCTCTAGACTCGGGTTGATTCTTAGGGCGAGGGGTGCAGGGTAGGGTGGCTACAAGCAGACAGCTCCCGATCTATACTCAACTAATCAGTTGTGGCCATCTTGACTCGGTGTTGAGAAATCGACAATCGAGGGCATACAGGTAAATTACCCCCAGGTCATATCGCTCTGGTGAGGGGTGCAAGGTTGAGGTGGAATGGGATGGCAGGCAGGCCCCCTCTGATGTGATCACAACTAGGTGGCTGATGCCATCTTGCTACATTGCCGAAAAAATTGACAATAGCGAGCAGCCTGGGGTCGCACTCTAGCAAGGGGTGGGAGGGGGTGTAGGGAGCTCTGGAGTGAAGTGGCCTCTGTTACCCAGTCTCTGCCATCTTCAGTTTCTCATGAATGCTTGGAGGAGACAGAACTTGGTCCTCTAGAACTTGGTGGATGATGAGGCTACAATCATGGGTTACCTCAACTACAGACTGGTGACCAACTAGTGATAGCGGTGATTTATGTTTTAATATTAAAGTATTTTATCGGGAAACTATTGTTTCATGTGTTAACTTATTTTTCTTTTCGGATCGATATACTGTTTGTGATAAGTAATTGATTTCATCGTTTTTCTTCGAGGAAAATTGTATGGTTACATCGTGATTATATTTTCTCATTAAGTATGTGCGATTTCCATTTTTAGATTAATCTTCATCATAATTAAACCGAAATAACACCGGCTATGACACGAACCTCACACTAATATTCAACGGAAAGTTTTAATGCGTGTTAAAAGTGAATTATTTTTAAATACGGCTACTTAAGATGCAAACATTTATTCGCAGTGATAAACCAGTTCTCTGGGAACGTCGTTAAATAATATGAGTGAATTATTCATTTATTTTTCCCAGGGAAGTGAAATTGTTAATTTCAAACATGACCGCAGGGTAAGTTTTTTTTTAATTTTATGTGAAACATTTAACGTTAATGGAGGCATACTTAAATTGTTAGTGGATAATAACTCATTAATAGTAGGTTTGTGGATTTTCTGTCATTTGTAAATCTCTACTCGCCCTCAAGCTCAACATATATATATAAGCAGGTGTACGTCATAGCAACCACTCATTCTTCATGTGACCTCCGAGGTGGACAGAGGTGCGATTTCGGGGAGCCATTTCATTACATGTATGAGCTCGGTCTACAGAAAATCCTAGCAGTTTAAAAAGACAGTTTGTGTTAACAAGTGTAGTGAATTTCATAAACGCTAAAAAAAAATTTCCTTCATTTACGAGTTTTTACCATAATTTAAACACAGTTGTCTACCGGCCGTGCTAGACGTATCTACTCACAGCTACACGTGGGTGCTATTTATTCATACATCGAACTGACTTATTTTATTCTAATTTGGGGTAAGATTTTCTATAGTTAATTACTGTCTTGTAGATGGTTAACTTTACACTTATGTAATTGTCATCGTTTAGCACTTGTCGATGCCAGATGTTAAAATTCCTTCTCGTGGTAATTATATTTCTAAGGTGGAGACTCATGTTACATTAAATTCCTTACTGGAGTAATTACACTTATTATTCACGTAGTTGTTTGAAATTAGCAATTTGTGTGTGTAATTTAGTCATATGTAGAACACTCTGTAATTCTCTAATGTTTAGTTGCATTACAAAAACAGATTGTTTGTCATTACTAACATGTAAATCGCATCTTTCAAAGTCGCCTATCACCCACCACCATCTACCAGCAATATCTTCCAAAAACATAAAATTTACACTTAGACCACTTTTCGAAATCGTTTAAACACTCTGGATTTCTCTATGTTAAATATATTCGTAAAAATCTCCTATCTACCACCAACATCCCTCCGAACACCACAAAATTATAAAAAATTAGAATAAATGAACCTTACCTTACTCTTGTACTCAACTCTATACCTATATAAGACATTGCAACCCACCACTCTGGTCATCGACTACCAGATCTCCAAGGGTGAGGACGTGCCAGAGCTCCTGCTACCCCCACCCAAAAAGAAAGAAAGAAAGAAAATCAAGAAAAAGGAATTTATTCCGATTGCAATTTAATCCTTTTTTGATTAGTCCTTTTCGATTAACACTTTTAATTAAATTTAACCCTTTCAATTCAATCTAACAATTTCAATTTTCGATCGGATTACAATCGGATTAAGGATTGAACCTTTCAATCCTATCTATAATTCATCAATTAATCCCAATTAATCCAAGGTGGCCTAGGATTCCCCCCCCCTCCCCCCGCCCTACTACTGAAGTGACGACTTGAAATTCCGAGGAAACAGAACACACGGTAAAATTGTTTATGCTATCTTCCATCTCGGTCGCGATACTTCCTTATGGCTGGGTGTGAACTTGGGAAGTTTAATATTGTTTACTAGGAATTCTCCTGAAGGAAAGCTGCTTAAAACAGTATACGTATTTGATACAGGAGTGTATAGAAGTACAAGGATAGAGTAGGTATTTATCCTTCAAGCTACCATCGATCACAGTTTCTTATAATGTTTTTATGCGATCTCATATCGCGAGATATTTATTTCTTAAACGAAGTTGTTCTAGTTCAAAATATAGCAAAACTCACGCTCGCCGCCTACGCCAAGTTAATCCTACGAAATAAAATGTTTCTTTTCTTTTTGTGGCGAAATTCCATACCGCGAAATTTTACTCATACAGTCTGGCAACAATGAATACTGGAGGAATTTTCGAGAAATATATATTATACATATAGCATTGTGTAATTCGGTCGTAAGTCAGAATGTCTAAACGTTGCTTCATTACGTGTGTTACATATTCAAGTTTTGTTCAAATGATGCTTAGTGTTTGGGTTGTAATTAAAATTTCCTTGATTTTCAAATAAGTTAAATAATATTTCGTTTCATTTCACTCAGTTCATTCGTTATTTACTCTAACGGCCTGAGATGTTGTACCAAGTTACGTACTTACGTACAGCGTTGCCAGTTTGATGATGAAATTTCGTAGGACCGGATTATGTCACTAAAATTTTTCATTAAAAATTTTCATCCAGGATTCATGTAGGTATGAGCTTGGAACATCCCGTATACGGTGATTAGTTACACAGTTGTGCTTGAATATGCCCTGCCCATGATAGTGTGTTGTATTCGTATAGCGCACGATTACCAAACCAAACTTAAATCACCCTGTCCTTGTGTGTCTCATGCAGTCTAAGTCTGGTACATACGTAACGTGATTCTTTACAAACTGCAGTGTAAGCCTAAACTACCAACGCCATTGTATGAACGGTAATTGTATCAAGAATAATTTCATGCGTAATTTGATTCACACTGCTGGTCCTATTTTTCATTGCAACTTCTTTATTTAAACATTATTAGTGTGCTAAACAGTGCTATCACTATTGTTTCGAAAAGAAAGATATATTTATGTCGTTTTTTTCTTTATACACAACAAACTTGCTGAATGCCAAAGTTTGCCAAACTGCTAAAACACGGAGCAATATAAGTTTCTTTTTCCAATAGTTGCAGCATTTTTATTATTTTAAAGGGCTCCGGGCATTTATATGTATTTTTTTCCTGCTCTACGGATTTGCAATATTAAGTCCCTTTTTATTTTTCGTTTTTACTTCAAACCTTTTAAAGTGAGTGAGTGAAAAGATTTGGGTGGCATTTAATATCGAGATCTTGAGAGCCGATGAGGGTAAAGTGAGGTAGTATGCAGCAGCGCCGGAATGTAAGGGCAGGGGAAAAGGAATATCCCCGAGAAAACCTGCTGATCATTAGCATTTTCCGACACGATTCCCACATGTGAAAATCCGGGAGCGACCCCGCCGAGAATCGAACAATTTTGAGGCGAGTAGTCTAACCACTACACCACCATGGCCCCATCAAACCTTCAAGATAAGTAGTGATCGTATGAATGCGCCATCGAAGATTTTCCCAAGCGTCCCTTAGCAAAAACTGAATTGAAGCTAAAGCAATTAATAAAAAACAGATATTAAAGAGCTTCTGTTAACTAGATAGGGGAGCGAGGAGCTTGTTGTAACAGGGGTAAATAGTAACACGTATATTTTTACCGGAATTTTGAAGTCTTTGACGTAGACTATTTGACTCGATCTTGTCCCCTTATAACTCCCCGCATTACGTAAGCACAACCAGTGTTCCGCTAAGCGGCGCAGCGAGAGGTTGTGTGCACACGCTTCGATCGGGCCAAGTAACGAAAAAAATTATTTACCTAAACTTTGATTTCTGATACCTACTATCAATTTTTTCATGGCTATTTTGAGCATTAAGGTTCTAAATATATCTACCTTCACTGTGTGATATTGATTTTTAGTGCTAACGACATAGACCAATGGCAATCTCAATTAACCTATAAATACATGCCATGGGGCAAATAGTAACAATTTCGTGGGGATAGTTGTAACATATTACAACATTCCCCTGATGTTTATGTTTGCGTGACTGATTTTGTGTGATTGTTTATTTATTTGGTGCGTTTCACCATCGTATATTATTTGTTTCCTTTTTAGTATGAGAGACTACGAAAGAAAAACTGAGAGGGGCTTAGAAAAGTCAAGAGGTGTATGAGTTAGCTGCAGTTGAAGTTTTGGAGAACAATACAAGCATACGAAAAGCAAGTGAAACGATTTATTTGTACCATGTGACGCTATATAGGCACATTCAGAAAAAGAAAATAAATGAATGTCCTACTGTTGGCTATGTAAAACCCAGATTGATATTTACGCAAGAAGCAGAAGAAAAGTTGGCTTCCTATTTACTCAAATGTTCACATATATATTTTGGGCTATTGCCTACAGACGTCAGAAGCTAGCTTACCAATGCGCTGTAATGCTTGAGATAAAAAACATCCCCCCTTCCTGGCATGAGAATAATATGGCCCGACCAGGCTACTTTCAAAATTTCATGCGCAGGAATCCTCGACTATTGTTAAGAACACCAGAAGTAACATCACTAAGTCGAGCAACATCTTTCAACAGAACCAATGTCAACGATATTTTAGGAACATATCAAGGGTTACTACAAAAATATTATAAATAATTGACGTTAATAGTGCCACATTAATATAAAGTTTCAAAGGCTGTGAACTTGTAAATAAAGAGCCATATTGATTTTTAAGTATAGATTATCGAAACTAAATAAACTAATAAAATGCTGTTTAATTTGTACAGTTGATTGTTGATGACAAAGTTTATTTTAAATTTAAGGACAAAAATGTCGATAGTTCTATTGATGAAAACTTTAATAAGACGTACCAAGTTAATTTTGTTGTTTGTTGTTGTTGTTGATGTGAAAGTTTAAATATTAAATTAAAAACAAACTGTTGGTAATTCCAATAAATAACAAGTTATAATAAATATAAGATTCCCAAAAATGATGGTTTTTGTACTTATCTTTCAAAATAAACGCTCCAACCTATTAAAAACTTTACGATTTTATAATTTTTATTACCTGCGCCATTGCTGTTACAATTAGCCACAAACACGGGGCAAATTGTAACAACCGACCTTCTTTTATGAAACGCCTGTTACGGGGAAAACGTGTACTTTTTGATATTTTTACTGTTCGATATTAATAGATGAATGATTGGTTTATCGATTCAAGCAATCATAGTTATATAATAGCTGATAGGTTTCATGATATACACAATTTTCTGAAAATTGTTACAACATGCCCCTCGAGGTAGGTAGTTGGACTTAACGATTCGTCGAGAGTCAATTCATAAGAGACGGAGCAAGTTTCTCAGGAGAGAGTGATTTGGAAGGAGTCTACCATGGCCTTTGTCAAGGATCCATCCCAGCATTCATCTGGAGTGATTTCGGGAAACCATGGAAAAAGGAATTTAGGATGGCCGAACCGGGAATCGAACCCGGATCTTCCTTAACGAGAGTCCAGTGAGCTACCACTGCGTCACCCAGCTCGGTTTCTGCAAACTAGGCCAAACACAATTTTAGGAACTGATACTCATTAACACGTTAGTATTGTTCTATTCTCAAACATCATTGTGTATGAATCAACGGTGAAAATGGCGTTGTGGTATAACATTTACAATCACTAAATAACCGTCTTAAAACTGTTTAATAGTATATAAAATATTTTGGTGTGTAAAACAAAACCGCATATAATATGTTCATTTTATTGCTATCTGCAGCCCCTGGAACTACCCAGTGACAAGCACAAATCGCAGAAAAAATACAGAATGCTTTGAATGACATATAAGCCACACTATTTTAAGCGTGTGTGACTGGATAGCCAAATTTTGATAAATCTGAGTGATGAGTCATTTACTTATAATATTGAGAAGAAGGGCTTAAAGTAGATCATCAAAGAAGTTCAAAGCTTTGCTACGAACGACTAAATGATACATGTTCAGTACTTCCTAAACTTCAGCATCGTACATCCTAGCTAAAACGTAATCGCAATGTAAATATAAAAATAAACACATACACACAAGACTTACTGGTGATTAATAAGTGAGTCTGAGGGCAATGGACTCGGTCTGATGAATGGGTAATTTCGAGGATGGTGGTCTCAGTGCTGATGAATAATGAGTGACTTCGATGGTAATGAACTTGACGCTGGTGATTGGTAAAGTGAGCCCAGTGCTGATTAATGAGGAGTGACTCCGAAGGTAACATATTCGGTGATGGCGAATAATGAGTGACACCGAGCGGAACAGACTCGGTACTGACGAATGATGAGAGACTCCGAAGGTATACGCTATTCACTGTAAAATGAGCACTTTTGAAAGCCCTCTTAAAATGTACTTGTATACATGTTGTATACTCTTCCACCTTATGCAAAATTATCATTGTCATGGGCCTCGTCACTTTATTCATGCGTCGGTCAAACGAAACTGTGAAATTATTAAGAAAGTAAATACTTTACACATATGTTCATTTTTACACTTCGATACATTAAAAAAACAGAAAGCAAAAGAAATAGTTTTATGTTATCACAAATGATTAGTAAAAAATTGTTATTCGACGTTAGGATGTGGAACTACTTTCCATCCGTCGTTACCAACTTTACTGGACGAATGTCGCTCAGTGCACTCGTCAAAATATATGCATGCAGGGGCAGTGACTTTTCTTCTAAGGTTCATTTCTAAAGTGCTCACTTTATCGCTAACAGCCTTTAACGGACTCGGTGTTGATGAATGACGCGTGATGGCGAGGTAGATGGTAGGAGAAAAGAGAGAGGAGAGAGAGAGAGAGAGAGAGAGAGAGAGAGAGAGAGAGGAGCGGGCATGTTACCCGAGATGTCGGCTGGCCGGTCGAGGCGTATGAGGGCGATGTCGTTCTTGTACTTGGGCTGGTCGTAGCTGCTGTGGATGGTGATGGTGTGAGGTGTGAAGTCCTGCACGGGGTCGGCGCACTCGGCGATGTTGCAGTCCGGGTCCGTGACCTCGTCCAGCTCGCCCAGCCGCACCGTCACCCTGCCGCCGAAACACACACCATTTATACGCTCTTCACGGTGAAATGAAAGCCCTGCTTGAGATCTGCTTCTATGTACGTGGTGTATTCCTCCGCCTTATGTAAAATTAACATTGCTATGGACCTAATCGCTTTATCCATGCGTGGGTCAGGTGAAAATGTGGAATTACAAGAAAGTAAAATATGTTCCAAATCTGATCATTTTTACACTTAGGTGGCGAAATATCCTAAAAAATGCAAGTTGTCACAAATGGTTATAGGCTGTTCACGATAAAGTGAGCACTTTTTAAGACCCTCCCAACAGGCATTAACCGCTAATAAATATATCTTATTGCAGCCTAAGGCATTACATTCTGAGGGCGTTGAAATGTATACACTGTGTTTATTGGTCACATTGCAATGCTTATATTAAAAAGCAGCAGAAAGATGGAAATTGGATGAAAGGAAAAATTTAGAAGGGCCTTAAAAAGTGCTCACTTTACCACGAACAGCCTGTACGTAACAATTTTTATTTTACGTAAAGTTATGGAACTATTTTCCATCTATCGTTACGAACTTCACTGGGCGCATGTCACTCAGTGCGCCCGTTAAAATTTACGCAGGCAGGGGCAGTAGATTTTCTAAAGATTGATTTCAAAAGTGCTAACTTTATCGTGAACAGCCTTTACCTGCCAATTCCTCAGCACCCAGCGGCCTTTTGCCAACACAGTTAGAGCTCGCATTGTGTTTTGCACAAATACCACATCTGAAATACTATTACATCTACTGTGAGTGAGCTTTACTGCAGACGGTATACATTTAAGTCGAGCGCAATAATGTAACATATTTAAACTAAGACAAACGGTAAAATAGCGTGGTTCGCTTGGAAGTGCGCACTTCCTTGGCATTTGTGTTACTACAAAGGTAATGTTGACAAAACTAATATTGGTGCAATAACTGCAATAAAAGCTGCTAATTCGTCGGCAAGTGGTAGTTAGAGAAGTGATAAGTTATATCAAAAAAGATAGCATCTTGATACTTTTGTTAACGATGCATGTCGTAATTTTTTTGCAGACGAATCACAGATATTCCCGTTTTGTTGCAGCAGAATTCTTGTTGGTAAAGAGTCATACGTCCCTTCAATAAATATTGTATCTAGGGGTGGTGTCACTGCATGAGTGTGTATAGTCTATTCACAATCATTTACAAATTTTCCCAAGCCCAGCTTAAGTTCTACCTTGGGGCCACTCACTCACTACGTATCCTTCCGCCACAAATTAACAATACATGCACGAGTCTGGAATATATTAACTGAAAAAAAATATTTTAAAACTAACCTTTTATTTATAAAAAAAGATAAAAATAATTATAGTAGTTACAAAATCTGAAGAACCTGTGAGACGTGGTCGAACAGCCATAATAAACATTACTACAAATTGATATTTTTGTACCGATTTATATTTAGTATATAAATGCTTGGCGCAATATAGAACGTATACCTCATTTGCGTAAGCGAAGTAAGCACATATCTTGAGTAAGAATCTTAACTATTAACAATATAGAATGCATACCTAATTTGTGTAATCGTAGTAAGCACATGTCGTGCGTAAGGCTGTTAAAGGCTGTTCACGATAAAGTGAGCACTTTTGAAATCAACTTTTGAAAAAAGTCACTGCCCCTACCTGCATATTTTAAAGGCGTCCTGAGTTACATGCGCCCAGTAAGGTTGGTAAAGATGGATGTGAAGTAGTTCGTATCTTAATGTCGTATAAAAAGTGTTAGGTAACCATTTCTGATAAAATAAAATATCTCTTTCGTTTTCTGTTTTTTTTTTTATACGTCGAAGTTTAAAAGTGAGCAGACTTGTTAAAAATTTACTTTTTTAATAATTTCACAGTTTCACTTGACCGACGCACGAATAAAGTGATGAGGCCTATGGTAATGTTAATCTTGCAGAAAGCGGAAGAATACACAACGTACATTCAAGTAGATCATGTGCAGGATTTTCAAAATTACTCATTTTACCGAGAATAGCCTATAACTATTCGCAACATTGAATGTATACCTCATTCACGCAAGCGTAGTAAGCAGATATCCTGCTTAAGGCTCTTAACTATCCGTACCAAGCTTTTATATACTAAATATAAAATGGTACAAAAATATAAATTTGCAGTAAACTTTTTTATGGCTGCTCGACCATGTCTTACAAGTCCTACAAATTTCGTGACTAATATAATTATTTCTTTCTTTTTAGTGCATTTATAAATAAAAGGTTGGTTTTAAAAGGTATTGTTACAGTTAATTTATTTTTTCACTTGTTGGTCTGAAATTTTTTTGTTATTATTATATAGGTAGACTGTTTATACATTCACAGACTCGTGAATGTATAAAATGTCTAAGTATATATTAATAACAAAAACAATAGTGAGACTAAAAAATCTAAAAATATGAAGTCAAACACTGGTGGCCCCTTCCTCACTTCGGGCTGCAAAATGGCGGACAGTGATGCGATTCAGGCAGACTGCTTGCCACTTCAGTGCAAAGAGTTCGGACAGACACCTACCGTATATACAAACAAGTCAAGTACAATAAAAGGTATTTAAATTGAAAACTTATGTGTGTGTTGCTAAGAACCATTCGCTGTTCAAATAAAGCACCATAACCTAGTTCAATGATGTTTTACGTAAGAACAATTTCTTACCAGCCATCGTCAATGTGCGTATTTTCTTATTTAATGCATAACGATATTATAATTTTAAAACATAATATACCTAAATGGAACATTTATTCAGCCAATAAATTAGGTACTTAAATGTTAAAAGGAAGTAAAAATAGCTTTGGTATATGATTTATTTAGGAAAAAGCCAAACATGTTATACGTGTTGTAAAGACGCGGTGAACAGACAATAGAAGACGATAATATGTATAGGCTGTTCACTGTAAACTGAGCACTTTTGAAAGCCCTGCTTGAGATCTACTTATATGTACGTAGTGTATTCTTCCGCCTTGTATAAAATTAATACTGACATAAGCCTCATCACTTTATTCACGCGTCGGTGAAGTATAACTGTGAGATTATTAATATTTTACAAATCTGCTAATTTTTACACTTAGACGAATTTAAAAAAAATCATAAAACGAAATAAATAATTTAAGTTATAGCAAATAGTAATCTAACACTTTAAATTCGACGTTAAAACATGGCCTACTTTCCCTCCAACGTTACCAACTACACTGGGCGTGCGTCACTCAGTGCGCCTGTTAAAATGTATGGAGTTAGGATGAGTGAAGAGATTTGGGCGGCTATTAACAGCGAGATCTGTATGGAGTTAGGAACAGTAAAATTTTTCTAAGGTTTATATCAAAAGTGCTCACTTTATGGTGAACAGCCTTTAAAAGTATAGCCGGAGTACTCACAGCTGCAGTCCGGCTGGCAGCTTTGTGACGCAGTGCGCCGCTGTGACGACATGCTGTCTGCTGATGAGGGAGCCGCCACATCGGTATGTCACCTGCTGCGACCCCAGGCCTGCGCACACACACACCAACACACTCTTGCATCAGCCAGTCGCAAAGCTTCTTCAAGAGCACACAAGTATAGAGCATTCATGGTTGACCTACTTCCATCTATTCTGAAGCCCTGCTGAAGTTCCATTTCCAGGATATTCCCCCACCTCATGCTGGCAAAGCTTAACTAAGTACCTAAAAATTACACGGAAGGACAACGCAACGACTTCGTGCGCACTCAGTTGTAATGATATTTTGCGTGAGAACTATTTCTTACTAGGCGCTACCTAAATAGATGTTTTCTCGTTTTTGTTCGTCTTTGCTATAAATTAAAGATTATAATTTATCAATAAAATAGACCTAAAACCTCAATTTAAAGAAAAATATGACAATTTTATGTTAACAGAGTTATTAAACGCTTGTGATGCATGGCATATTTAGGAAATAACTAAACATGTAGTTAATGGGGCGATTTTTCAAAGGTTTGATTTAAAAAGCGTGAAGAATCCGCGAATAGACTATGCTTCACATTATACTACTGCGAACCTCAAACATGGTTCCTTGAATTATTGTCTGGATATTTCTCACAGGCGGAAGCCAGTCATCAACTACATAGATGTTCACCACCTCTTGTTCATCTAACAATTCTCCCTTGGCAGTTGTTCACCTTTAGGAATGCCAAAAGGTCTCTCAGCAAGAACCACATTGCCACGATTTGAAAACCAGTCACTGCGTGGTGGCGGGCCGTTCTAAATAAACCAAACAGGTTTTAACTACGGTATCGCTATGTCTAGACACCCTTTTACCGGCCCTTCACATAATCGCGTTACAAAACTACCACAATGTTACCCGTGCCTGCATTCTTTGAACTCGGTCACGTCAAATAAACGATCATCTTGGCCCTGGCCAGCAGATTTCCCGACATCGAGATAAAATATTCTTGACCCTTACAGGCCTTTACGCATGAAGGCGGATCGTCTGGACTCGGTGAGCCGCGCGTGGAGGGTCGACCACTTGCATCGCCGAGAGCTGCGGTCAGCGCCGAGAGATGGTGAGTGAGTGAACTGGGCGAACAGATTTGAGACAGAGGTCTTGAGAGCCGATGAGGGTGAAGCGAGGTAAATGTGGAGCAGCACTGGAATGAAGGGACGAGGAAAACGACTAGCGACATCGTCCGGCATTATTCTCACATGCGAAAATCCAGGAGAGACCCCGCCGGGAATTGAAACCCGGTTCTCCTAGGTGTGAGGCGAATAGTCTAACCACTATACCACCGCGGCCCCTCAAGAGGTAGTCATGTTAACTTAGTATTGGCTGCGTATTTCCATGCGTCCGGAAAAAAAAAAAAAGGTGTGCGTATGTGTGCTCAGAAGTCAAAATTTGGATTCCAAGTCTCTCGGAGATGCAAAGGCTAAAATCGATTGGACCGCCTGGTTTAAAATAGCTCGGAACCATTCCACCGCTCTTTCCCTAACCAACTGGTTCACACACGCACACGCACACACGCATGATGATTTGAAATTCTTTGAGCGAAGAGTTATCATAAATTTTGAATTCTATAAATCGTCACGCTGTTTGAAATTCCTTTCGTCACTATTAGGTTTGGAAAAGCCAACTTGAAACTATTTAGTGTGCTACGGATGTTTGGGGAAAACCTAATTCGTCTTCCTCGAATATTGCGTATCTTTGGCACGGAAAGTCTTGGTATGGTCGCTTAACCACATCCTCAGTCGTCCGAGACGGGAGATTCCTGCACGTCTCCTCCTCCTCCTGAATTGCTTATGAAGGTAACTGTACATAGAGTACTTGATTTTATACCCTACGATGTTAACTAGAAACAGGAATAAAAGCCACGGACGAAGAGTGTAAATATTAATTCCTGCCACGGAGAATGTTTAGACCAAATCTCTCAAATTATTCCAAAGATGCAACATAAACACAATAATGTGGTAAAATTGAAAGTTAGCGCTCGCCTACCACCAAGGAGGAACGGGTTCGATTCCCGGCGGGGCCAATCCCGGATCTTCGCATATGGGAAACGCCCCTATAGTGAAAACTCAGCAGACAGGTGCCACACTGAAACATGGTTTCTATCTAACAAATGGGTTTGATATTCTAGACATATGTTCACACAGACGTCCCTAATCTTGATTAGTACTACCTGATGTGCGAACATGCGACACTTCTATCAGCATCCTTTACAACCAGAGCCGTGATTTTTGAGGATAATTTGGGGGGGGGGGAGAGTCCGGGAATGATTCCAGGTTCAACGAATTGCTGAAAGAGGCGAAAGTATGTACAAGGTAAAAGAGCAAGGAGGTGAGAGAGAATGAGAGAAATACCCAGATCTAGGGCCGTATTCCGTTATCTGCACTAATGCAGCTGACAGAAACTCGTATGATGTTATTCTGTTATTAAATACATTTTCAGTGCACAACGTAACGAAACAACAACCAGACACTCCTATTTTGCCATCGGTTGTAAATAAATATATAACTTGCACACCATGTAAACAAACTTCGCACACCTTTAGAGAAGGATGTACTGAAACATTTTCTGTGAAATAATTGTTTGCGCGAATACGCGTATCTCAGTATAAATATTCTGCAAATACGACTTTTTGTCAGAAATTATTTTTAAAAAATTATCTGTGCACTTTGTTTTTTTGTCATATTAAGTGTATTCTTGGAGAAAAAATTCGTGAAAGAGTCGAATATAGCATTTTTAAATCGTACCTATGCAGTTTCCTTAAGCGGCAAGAGAAAAGTACAAAGATACGGGCGTCGTTTAATCTGTGGTCTTTCATCGCGTGTAATAAAACCACTATGTTACAGATCTAACTTGCACAGTACAGCGTCACGGCGGAAACACTGTACGTCTTGCGCGTAGAAGCGATGAGGCGCTAGAAGTACGTGTTAGTGTCGCCCGTATCGCTCCCTCGCTTCTTGACCTAGGAGGCGCAGCTACATCCCACTCAAGGCTCACGGGTGCATAGGGCTTGAACAGCGTTGCAGTTTTTCTGAAATGCCCATTTTTCAACTAAACTATTCAACACGCGATAATTTTCTGGTCTACGAAAAGAACACACACATCATACGAGGGCTGTTCAGTGCTTCCAAGACATCACGTGCATTAGAAACACAATTTTACAGCACTCCAAATTGCTACAAAAAAAAACTACTTTTTTCAAAGCGCAGTATCTCAGAGTATACGTGTGAGATCCGTGCAGAACTACCCAAGAGCCTTGCATTGATCCTACAGGCTTTCCGCCAATAAATGAATAGGGAGACCACTGAAAGTCCCATAGGTGCATGCAGAGCGACTAAAGCACTGCACGTCATTTCAGAGCAGTGCGCTTAGCGGTGATGGTAAAGGGGGAGGGGCGTATGTTCTGGCATGCTAGAGAGTCATTGGCGGGGTAAGTTCCATTTGATTAATCTATTAATGGGATTTGGAGAGAGGGACACTAGTTGCCGGTATCCTTTAACCTGGGAAACTGATACCCTTCCCCTTCCTCTGGGAGGTGTGTTGTGGTTGGCTGACGGATTCTTCCACCCTTTATGAAGTGTGCTGTGGTTGGCCTTTTACTTGTAGGGGGTAACCTTTGAGTGGACAAAGCGCCCAAGCTTCATTTGCGGGACTTGAAAATTTTTTGAGGAAGTATATATTTTTATCGTGAATAAGATAATTAATTCTCATCAGTAATATCAATTTTTTAAACACCAACCACTGTGGATACATATTGAAGACGGTATCTTGTTCAGACTCTTGTTACTCGCTGCGGACAATGAATATCACGCGATTGTTTATGCGTTTGACTTTTTTTTTTTGTGTGTGGGCCTATATCATTTTCAAATTTTAAATTAATTCAAGTTAGATACATATAAAATATTACATGAAAAATTTACAATATCTTTTTTTAATGCATTTAATATAAAGTGTAATCAAATCGGGCGAAATTTGGGCGACAAAAGATTCGCCATTTGGGCGACTTCAACAAAAACAATCTGGCAACCGCTCGCAGAGCCTCACGCAGCCAATCAGAGGATCGTCACGCGCACATCAAAGGTGCCACCGCGCCACACTGCGTAGTACTTATCTACTGTGCTGGGCGCGGCCCTGTGTGTGTGTGTGTGTGACCGCGCGAAGTTCAACAAACCCGCTCCTCCGTGCACGATGTATCAGGGTCGCTGCTGAGAGCGTGAGTTGACTGTGGTGGAGAGCTCTCGGCCGGGAATACCAGCCTGCTTTCTTTCCCTTCCCGAAGGTAAGTGAGCGCGTCATGCATTGTTATTCCGCGCGCCTTCTCGGAACAATGCCGACAGCCGGAGTCGCATCTTCGTCTGCCACCCACCACGCCACGCCAGCAGGCCCCCCCCCCCCCCTTTTTTTTTTTTTTTTTTTTTTTTTTTTTTTTTTTTTTTTTTTTTTTTTTTTTTTTTGTGAAATAGTTGTTCGTGCGAATACGCGTATCTCGGTACATAAATGTTCTGTATATATATATATATATATATATATATATATATATATATATATATATATACAATTATCTATGCTCCTATGTTCTTACTTTTGTCATGTTAAGCGTATCCTTGGAGAAAAAATTCGTAAAAAAAGTTAAATATTACATTTGTAAAGCTTGCCTCTGAAGTTTTCTCAAGCAGCAAGAGAAAAGTACAGATATACAGGCGTCGTTTAATCTGTGGTCTTTCATCGCGTGAAAAAAAAAACACTGTGTTACAGATCTAATTTGCACAGTACAGCGTTACGACAGAAATACTGCACGCCTTGGGCGTAGGAGCGATAAGGCGCCAGAAGTGCGTGTTAGTGTCGCCTGTATCGCTCCCTCGCTTCTTGACTTTTGAAGGTAGTGGGGGAGGGGGAGGAGGGGTCCATCTCAATCTTAAGAGTTTTATGCAAGGCGAAGAAACCCATTCCATGGCGCTGCTTTGTTTACAGTGACACTATATTACTTTAATTCAACGATAATATTACATACACATATGTTTTCTGTCAGTAATTTTTTTCTTTATACCTTTTTTTGTTTTATGGCAACATTACCTTCCTTTATAGCAAGGAAATAAACATTCATTGAGCTATTGTACTGACGCAACCATTACGAAACCAATTACTCTGCAGTTATAAAACTGCAACTGGGCAAATGTAGTCCTCTTGCAGACGTTTAATGTCATTCTGAAGCGCAGCGATTCTCCAAATCACTTACCTCAATTCCCCCCTAGTGATGACGTATTCTGGCCCAAGCTGCCATACCAACAGACACTGCTTATCAAAAGTAGCTTAAACACAAGAAGATAAAGTGTTCGTATGGTAGAGGACGTTAGACTAGCGTCACGAAGGGGGGAGGGGGGTGGGTGAGTTCCAGTCTCAGAGCCGTCATTGTAGTATTTTCTGTGTAGATACATGATTTTGAAAGATTTGTTACTTCTTTCTAATCACTGTTGTTTTTCAGATCACTATGTTTTTTTTTTCGGCATTGCTGATATTGCCATAAATATGTCTGCTGAGCTGTTGTAATAACAATGTAAGGCCATGGTAGCCATTCATATATCGATCAAACAAAATGAGGTTTGTGACAAAGCTACCTTGCAAGCCTACTAACAAATTTTTCTTTGCGGGAACAAATCATGCGTTGCAGTCAAAAGCGTTTCTACAGTCGACGATGCATGGGAACATAAATTGATGCTATAGAGGTTGGTAGTATTTCATTATTTCATGAAAGCCAATAGCGGAAAACGAATAAAGGACGATACTAGATAACTGAGTTTACTAACTACGAGAGACAAATATTTTACTATTTCTGCCGAGCTTTTACTGACGTTGTAAATATTCATATGTTATCTCAGCGAAAGGTATTATGCATAACAAATGCACCAATATTGCTAAATAGTTTCTCATAAAGTTGGCAGAAATTGTTATCTTGGATTGACCTTGTTTAGTTGTCTATGCTCGCTTCCAAAAACAATAGACTTCAATTGGCGTCTTTGTAGTTAATCCATGTCCGACGTCGCTCTTGAGTGGTGTGCCTAAACGGCTCTTGAACTGCGTTGTAGATTGTTTGAAAATACACGGTTTTTCTACGAAACTGTCGAGAGTGTGTCCAATGTCTGGCTTAGGAAAAGAACACACACACTCCATACGAGGCGTGTTGAGTGCTTTCTTGACGTCACGCCCACTATAAATCTTATTATTTCAGAGCAAACCAACGCAGCTAAAAACTGCTTGTTCAGAGCGCTTTATGTCAACATATTTTCGACACATACGTACAAAAACACTCAAGAACACTGCAGTGAACCTTGATACAGACTACCCACCAATAAAGTGATAGGATCGATGCTAAAAGTCGCATATGCACACACAACACGACGAAGCAACTGCACACCAGTTCAGAGCCTTGCACTTAGTGGCGATGGCACACTTGATGCGGGATGACAATGTAGCCCTTAAGGTTCCCGCCTTCCTGGGGATTTTTTTCCCACGTTTGAGACTGAAAGCCTACGGCTTATAAATCATTCTAGGAAAAGGCGATTTTCGTGTGATGTGTCGGGAAAACTACACAGTATATACAGAGATATAGACTGTTCACGGTAAAATGAGCACTTTTGAAGCCCTGTTACTTTTTTCTTATCAACCATATTTTTATCCTTCCACCACTTATTAAAATTAATATTGCCTTGTAAGTAATAAACACAGTGTGTATATTTTAGCTAGCTCGAAAGTTAACGTATAAGGCTACTTTAAAATATATTTATTGACTATTATTCCAAGTGTGAGGGCTTCAAGAAGTGCTCACTTTGCTGTGATTAGCCTATATAAAGGAAACTGTAAAAATTTCGCCCATGTAAGGACATAAAGTGAAACCGCGAATTAATTTGGAGCGCCCAGGTGAAAAACAGCAGTTACTCTTCATAGCAGTCGGTTTGCCACGAGCGTAGGTTCTCTGGTTGGTCTGCATGCAGTCGTACAATGGCAATGGGAGATCCGTCTTCATGAAGCAAATAACACAAAAAGTATGGTGGCGTGTGAACCTAAGAGTAGATATATGGATAGATGGAAGCTATATGTGGTATAGAATTGGCTATACCAATGCATACAAAAACTTGTGTTTAGAAACACGTGCTTGATTACATGTTTCATTTCGAGTGTGGTAGCACAGCCGTCTTCGTCCTTGTGCCTCTCAAATCCGTTATGTTCGTGTCGCGTGAATTTTCGTGAATATTTGCATGGAACTCTTTATAAAGCAGTGTTTTACTTCATGATTTTAATTCCTACGAATGCATTTCTGGTATGAAATAACTGCGGATGGACGATGCAATCGATATATTTTTTTCCCCCAGACAACGTAGGCCAGAAATAAATTTTAAAAAAATTACATACTGGCGATGTCATGCACTGTATGCCAACATAACAAAGTACATATTTGTAGTTTACCCTGTTTTCTAACGTTGGAAGTTCCGTAGAACCTACTTCGGTAAACAGAGTACTAAGGTGAGTTTCTCCAATTATACCTCTGAGTTGCAACTCTATCCTTTATGTCTCTGACCAGGTCGGTGTGATCTGCGAACTGGAGTCCGTCTTTACGCTAGTGATCGGTCCCGACACATTCCTCAGTATCGCGTTGCAAATTTGTGTGTAATTACACAAAATTTGTGTAATTTCAACAAGTGTGTGTAAATTTTGTGTAATTTCTTTTGAGTGTACTTTTTTGTGCAATTCACGAGTTACCACAATTTTAATCATATCTACCGTATAGTATGTGTGTGATGATTTGTTTTTTCTTATAGTTGACACACTCTCCAAATCACTTGTGCTTATATCGCTTTCAATTTGTTGTTTTTGGCCAATGTTGAGGAATGCATTTCGTTATTACATGTTTAGACAAACAGCAAGATTTTGTACCTTGAAATTCATGATTTTTATACTGGAGTAATTTTTGGAACCTAGCCTTTATTGCTGCCAGGGTAAAGTTGACTACCATCCAATTGATTATTTTTGTCATGGCGAATGTGTGTTTTTTGTGTAATTTAGTTTACGTGTTTGTGCGAATTGAACGATCAGGTCTGGCAAACACTGTCTCAGTAGTGCATGTTCTACTATCTTTGCAAGAGGAGATATAGTTAGCGTTTAATTACTTGTTTGACCACACGATGGCGCTACTGGCAACGGAAGCAATTGCAGAGCTACGTAAGCTGCAGAACCGTGTAGAATATCGCTAATAACTTCGCTCTTTCTACAATACCTTTCATCATAAAATTTAATGATACTACTTCGGTACAGTCGCGCACAGATTGCTTGCGCTTAACTGGACAGTTTCGAAAGCCCTGCTTAGAACTGCTGTTTTTACCATTTTATATCCTTACATTGTATGATATTTGGATATGTTTGAGATATTCTTAATCGTGTGCATAAAATAAAAAGAAATACATTAAGTAAATAAAGGTGTCCACAAATTTTCATGTCACACTTTCAATATTATAAGGCAAGAACTAATTATACTACTCCTGCATTGCTGCCAACTTAATTGGGACCATAACACGCAGTGTATCCGTTCAAATATAAAAATATGTGAGTGGTAATTAATCTTTTCAAACGTTGTTTTCGAATTTATTGGTTAACTTCGAGCCAAATATATGAATCATGCGACAAATGTAACTAGGAAATAAGAGCTAATGTGTACTCATACGTACTGGCAAGATCTAGGTTCCGTGAAAGTTTTTTCTGATATGTAAACAACCAGGGAACAGTCGATAGTGATTCAGTTATCTGTTACCATAGTAAAAAGGTCAAGATTGTAATATCACAATCAATGTGGACGCAAGAACAAAAAAGAATTTCAAGGCCTAGTTCCAGACAAGCAACAGCTTAAACTCGTACATCATGTTGTTTGCTGAGCCAACCTATTACAAGGTCTACCTCACGGCTCCAAAGACTTTATAGCAGACTCACAAACTGGCGTCCAGCCGTTATATAAGGTGGCGCAAACCGCAAAATCTTTCAGTTATTCGAAACTTTTGAGGCCCAGTTAGGAACGCCAGGCTTCGCTGTCCGACTGCATGGCTCAGTTCACGTGAAAAATACAAATCTGGGTATTCTCCACATGATTTCAAATCAGAGAAAAACAACTGGTTTGTAACGAGCCCTTAGCGCACTCCTAACGTCCTTTCCCACACCCCTCTCTTCCCCAACCCATAGTTCGTTCGCAAATAAATTAATCGGTGTTGTTCACATGTCTGTATAATCTTCTCATCTTTATGAACTAGTTGGCTTATCTTCAATTTAATTCTCTGCTGTATTAATTAGTGCAGTTTTTTAAATTTCATATTGTAACTATTCATACTGCAAACCTCAGTTAATTCTGTTAGTAATTATTGTATTCTTTTGGAGGCATTAAATAATGGATTTTAGTTGCTAAGTTTAATAATTTCAGTACAGAACAAAATTAGCAAAAAATTTTGTGTCATTTATTTTGAACATTTTATGAGACAACTTTCTGTATATTAATCCTTTCAACGACTTATTTTTTTGTCATTTTTCCTCATACTACATCTTATGTCTTTATTAATATTCACGTTAAAATATAGCACTTTGTTTCAATTAAAAATATATAAAAACTGTCGATTTTTTAATACTGGGTTATATATATATATATATATGATACATATATAACTTATTTTGGTTTCTATTATAACATGTGTATATAAATATATCATTATCTTAAAAATGTACTGCAGATTCTCTTCTTATTTTGTTATCAAGGCAATAATTTTTAATATATTTAGTACAGCACTGTCTACAAATTGCATATTCTTAAATTTTTTGTGTTATAGAGTTAAATCAGATCCTTATTTTCTTTGCAAGCTTTACATATTTTAGTTAAACATTCTTTCTGTGTCTCATTATTGAATTCGTTTTTATATATTTGTTAAAAGCTTCCCATTATTAATATTCACAATATTTATTAATTTTTCCCTTTTTTTTGTATCTACCTATAAAATATGTTTTTAGAACATACACGCGTTAATTCATGTTTATCAGCTGTCTAAGGGTGCTTTAAAGAATTATCTTAATATTTAATATATTCTGACACAAAAAAAACGTGCAGGTTTTCTTTACTTTAGATGTCTTGGAAGTTACTATTTTCACATGTATGTGTACATATGTTTATGTATATATCATATTGGCATATTTTCTTAGTATCAAAAGTCTGTTTTTAACTTCCATTTGCTTCCCAATTGCATTTATTGTAAAAGTTTTATAAAAATGTAAAAAATAATTTTGTTTAGTAATTTTGTATTTCCTGCACCTGCACCTCCAAGTACAAGGCATAAATTTATTGAAATAAATTAAATTTGTTTATTAAATAATTTTCTTTACAAATAAATAAAAAGGAAAAAGGGATCAGATGTTTGCCAGGATAAGTAATTACGTGTTTCCAAAACGGCATGTGTGTATGAAAAATTAAGTATACAGAATCTCAAAATTTCAGTTGGTTGATACCCAAAAATGTGGTAAAATAATTTCAAATTTCTTAGATAATAGCATAAAAAATTTAATTTCTTGTTATATGTAAAAGGAAGTAAAAAATCGAAGTATAGATGAATTAATGGAAAAAATCAACTTATAAATGGAAAAGAAAATACAGCAGTTAAATTTATGCATTGCAAAGAATTTTATACATATTAATATATCATTTAAACATTACATTTACGCAAACAACAAAATATTGTTTAAAATTTTAACTTTTTATAATATTGTCAAGCAGTCTACTATGTTTTATTTGTAGACAGTATCATACTGGAAGATTTGTTTATTCTGGTGTAATCATTGTTAACATTAAAAATGTGAATTTTCTGTACATCCATTTTTATTTTAATGCAGTTGAGTAACCGAAAATTTTTGTTTTTATAATTTTTCTTTAGTAGGTATATTATGTATTATTTTTTCGGTATTCATTTCGTGTAGTCTAGTGAATGATTTGGGGAAAAATTGTTATATTTTGAAGCCGCATTAATATATTTTCGTCATTTATTTTCGTGTATTTACTTCCTTTTTTATTTCTTATTTATTTCTTATTTTTAACTTTTTCAACGCCTTATTACTGAGTCAGACTGTCCTCGCACTACCAATTTATATTTCCTTTCAGCACAGGTGATGTATTGCCTAAATATTTTAATATAGAATCTTTTACATACTCATTTACAACTACATGCATTTCTGAATCCTTTCATAACGACAGGATTAATCTTTATATATATATATATATATATATATATATATATATATATATATATATATATATATATATATATATATATATATATATATATATATATATATATATATATATATATATATATATATATATATATATATAGCAGATTTTTCTTGTTTAAACCATTGTGATAATAAACAATGCTTGAGTTATTGCTAAGTTACTTTTGTGATGCGAGATTCGTCTTGTTAAAAGGAAAGATATTCGGTATTCTGGAAATGACGAAGACATACGAAAGTTTATAGTTAAATTGGAAATGAAGTATATAAATTAATGTCACGTGCGGAACAATGTCTAATGAAATTTGCTTCTTGGATTCACAGCAGTAAATTCCTTCTCGTAAATGTAAAAGGTTCACAATGACGCTGCTTTTAAGCAAAAGATAGGAATAATATTTCACAAAATATTGATTATTAATACATGAAAAAGTAGGTATAGTGATTGTTAAAGTTACTTTCGTTTGATTTACCTGAATTTACTCCACAGTTTTGTTAAGTTATTGAATTCACATTACATTTAAATAAAATGTTCTATTTACTTTTTTCTTACAAACGATACAGAAATTAGGTGGTATATTCCGAAAATAAGTTAATTTAAAATATTTTACTTGAACCGCAGGTTATATAGTGGTAAATGCTGTTCATGGTAAACTCATCACATGCCACTGGGCGCATGTCACTCAGTGCGCCCGTTAACATATGTGCAGATAGCGGCAGTCATATTTTTCAAAGGTTGATTTCAAAAGTGCTCACTTTATCGTGAATAGCCTTTAGTTAATAATATCATGTTTTTCTTCAATATAAATTGTTGTGCCAAAGTTAAGCAACCTCTCAC
This sequence comes from Dryococelus australis, assembly GCA_029891345.1. Lineage (NCBI taxonomy): Eukaryota > Metazoa > Arthropoda > Insecta > Phasmatodea > Phasmatidae > Dryococelus > Dryococelus australis. Next base: position 348,715,509 of record CM056993.1, read on the forward strand.
ACCCAGACTCAAATCTTGTAGTTCATGAAGAAAGATTTACATACTCTGTGGTGAAATTACAATTGCAATTTGTGAGTAAATTTATTTGCAGCGTATGAAAAATACACTAATGTTGCAAAGTAGTTTCTGCTACATAGTAATTGTAATTTTACACTATTCAATGTAAAATTAGTTGTACAATCTACATGCTATTTTACTAATTTGTAGGATAATTGTACTTTGATGTAGAGTAAAAAAACATTGACATATGTAGATGTAAAATTATACCCACTTCAGTAGAAACTCTAATACCACATACACTATGTGTAAAACTGCACAATTTTTTTACAGTGCATGGATGGCCATACCGGGAACAGAACCCGGATTCCTCAATGCAGTCCAGAGCACCACTTCGCTCGGTGCTCAATTAAATAAAACTCTTAGCTAAATTTGGTATTAGTAATCACGAATTCTAATGAAGTTGTATATTCTTTTGTCTGGAGATTGTATGCATAACAAAAATTCTAAGCAGCATACTGAGTACATTTAAGAAGATGTGTGACATAAACTAACTCCAAATACGCCAATTTAATTCTACAGATTTTGGAAGTCAGCGCGAAAAAACTAACAAAAGGCAATATTCTAGATAGTGATTTTTGCTAAGTTTGTGACCAAATATTTTGTAATACTGGTACATTTATATCGCGTAATAACAATAACATATTAACGTTTACGGCATCATCGCACTGCAGGAAAACACCACTTAAGTCAAATAATTGCTCTTGTATTAGTGTTCTGTATTAGTGTCCCTTCTTCGTTTTTCTCTGTTGGCTTCCACAAAACTGCAAAATACGATTGTTCTGCACAGTGTTAATTTAATGTCCCATGCCCCCTTTAGTAGAATGAGATTTTATCTGGAGCCTGCGGTTCATCACAAACATGCTAGACTGAGTACAATAAAGTAGATTGGTAAGGTACTTACGAACGTAACCGAGTCGTGCAATCCACGGGAAGGCCCCAAGAGCTGCCGTCTTCCCACCGACGATCCTCTGATCCAAAGACACTCCACACTCCTGCTCTTCTAGCAGCTTCCTCTTCTTCTCGAGCCTGGACCAGACCAGCTGCGAGCTGGGCTCCGTCGTCGACGTCGCCATCACTGTGGTCCTCCATGGAGGAGGGACGTCGTCGGCTCTCGTGAACTTCGGTGAAGGACTGGTGGCGGTGGGAGGCACCAGGTCCCCTCCTCTCGCGTACTCTGGCGGCACTGTATTCGCGTCGTCAACTACTGGCCGCGTCTGGGCTGTAGGGAATAGGATGGCAGGATTTACATCTCCTCCCAGTCCATACATGGGTGTGCTTCTCCTGTCATCTGGAATTACTGATCCCCGCGCAGAAGAAATATCATATTCTTCAACAGACGTCTCATGTTCGACACTGTGCCAATTATGATGTATAATTTTTGGATCATTTTCACATGGCTTTTCGGGAGGAGTTGTTGGTTTTGGATTTTCTGATCTCCGCCCAGAAGAAATATTGTCATCTTCAACAGGCGTCTCATGTTTGACACTGTGCCAATTATGGTGCATGGTCTTTACGTCATGTTCGCATGGATTTTTGGAAGGACTTGTTCGTTTTGGATTTACTGATCTCCGCCCAGAGGAAATATTGTCTTCTTCAACAGGCGTCTCATGTTTGACACTGTGCCAATTATGGTGCATGGTTTTCACGTCATGTTCGCATGGTTTTTCGGGAGGACTTATTCGTTTGGATTTACTGATCTCCGCGCAGAAGACATATCGTCTTTAACAGACGTCTCCTGTTCAACACTGTTACTACCATAGTGTATGGTTTTTACGTCATTTTCGCATGGTTTGGCGGGAGGAGTTGTTGGTTTTGAAGGCTCCAAACCATTTATTACGGGGTTTACATCCCACCTATGAACATCAAGTGGCGTCACTGATACCAGAAAGAGACCTGTTCGTGTGGGCTCGTCGGGGGTTTTTTTGTATGTTGGTAAAGTAGGAATCACTACGTGTATTGGACGATGTAACACGTGGTTACCTTTGTCTATTTCTGTACTTATGTCGTCACCAAGGTAGTACGCGTGAGGAACACGATGCCCACTGGAATCCATAGGATAACGAGCCTGCCAGTTTCCGTGATCGTCGTGCCACGACTCGCGTGTGAAGACTTCGTTTGAAAGCACTGGGATTCCGGGGATGTGTGGAGATTGTTGGCGTGCACCAGGTTGACGGAAATGGGTTCGCGGCATGACCGGTGGTTCAGCTGTGCCGATGTAGGTACGTGGTGTCGCGTCAGGGGCTACGTCGTCGTCTGAGTGGTCCCGTGCAGGTGTCGAGCGCGGGCAGGGTGGATACGCGGACTTGGTAGGTGTGTCTGGCTGGTGCTGGCCGGGGGGTTCCTCGGAGGGCAGCTGGTCCAGGAGGCGCTGCACGTGGTCGCAGCACACGAAGGGCATGAAGTCGCGGAAGGCGCAAGTGAGGTTGACGAGCAGGTGGCGCCGGTGGTGGGTGAGGAGCGGTCGGGCGCTGGCGCAGTCGCGCACGTCGATGCAGAAGCACCACTCGGGTGCCGAGGGCAGGCGCTCCGGCCCGCCGTCGTAGGGCCGCGCGTCCAGGTCCGGCCACTCCGTCGTCCAGCTGCGCCCTGCAACTCAACCACGCCACCACCCTTACAGTCTGTCTCACTGACGAATGCATTTCCTGACAGTTCTATAGGCAGTTCTGTTTACAGCTGTTTCCATGGGTACAGTGGTAACTCCCCCACCGTAGATGATGCTTACATAAACACACCCAGCTGTCAGCTTCCCCAGTATTTCACCAGAAAATATTCTGCCATGGAAATAACTGTACACAAAACCAAGTGAACTTGTCCGCCGCACAGGCTATACTCCTGTCAGCTGAACACTTTTCAGAGCCCATACACTGAGCACAGAGGTTTTGCGATATAGCTATACACTGATCCCCATACAATATCTCTGAAATATCGCAATTGTGATATGGTCCAACAGTGCAGTGCAAATATATCGCATATAGCGATATTAGCTACATGCAATATTAGCGATGTGCAATGTTGGCGTTGTGCGGTGTTTGCGATAAAAATACGACCGATATTTGCGACATCAATATAAGCTATATTTGAGATACATCGCTATCAATTTTTAGTTCTCTTTGGAAGTGGATTATGGCACCGATAATAAAATACTCAACATGGAGTGTATTAGCATATCAAAGCATTTACTTGTGTAGTCTGTGTGCTAACCTCAATCTAACCAACGTGGTTCTGATCGTTATGTAGAAGGAAAACAATAATCCGTTGTTGAGACATCTGTGATTGGTTACTGCGCAACTGGCATGTTCTTTCTACGTAATATTCAATTTAAAGGGCGAGCCTGCATGGACCTCACACTACATGCTCTATCTACAACTGTGAAAACAGTGATATGTTAACGCGTCTTCTTTTAAGTGGTACATGCGAAACTGGTGGCCTGGCCTTACTTCTACTCCTAGCCGAGCATAGCTAAAGTCTCACGCCTGCTGCATCGTTCTTATTTTTCCCTTTTGGCCGAGAAGCGCGTGATCAATAAGGGTTACATTGGCACGCGCTACTAGAGCGTCGTCACCACTACTCGCGTAGGGCTCTGAACCGGCGTGCAGTGTTCTCGTAGTGCTGCTTTTACCTAGGGGGCTTTCAACGGCGACCCTATCATTTTATTGATGAAATGTCTGTAACAAAGTTCAAAACAGGTTCCTATCGTAGTTTAACTCGTGTCCAGCTAGTACGTTTTAAGATACGGCAGTCTGAAAAAGCCGTTTTGAACTATATTGGAGGGCTCCAAAATAATATTTACAGCATGCGTGGTAACTTTAAATTAAGTACCATTCCGTCTCGCCTGGAGTACATATTTCCGTAGGAAAACTTACTGGGGGCACGTTTGATAGTTTCGTCACAAAACCAGGATTACAAACACACTGCACTGCAGTTCGAGCTCCAGCAAGGCGGAACCTTTGAAGTAACATGAAGTTGCATTTATAAAGGGACGCAGAATCAGGGTAGCGGAGATAATGAGGACCCATTGGCTCCCCTTGCTTGTAATCAAAAGAGGCCAGGTGTAGCAACATAAAAAAAAAATGTAAACAATTACCTCAACAAACGCTTAATTTTACACTTCGAAGGTAAGTTTATATGGATGTATCCATTATTTGAAAATACTTTCCCTCTACTTACGAGATTGGAAGAAATTGTTTACTTCAACTTTTGAGCTGACATCGACTAGCGTGCACGAGTGCCTTTTCTTAGGGAGTATTTTGTAGTATCTGTAGGTACATCAAGATCTTTGAGTTCATGAAAAACTACACCCGCCAGTTGATGGAGTGGTTCTTTATTTTATTTTGCTATTTCATCTTCATTGCTGACAAAATATTACTACGTACAAAAATAGCATTACTTATATTTTTATATTGATGCCTGTACCAGCGTTCTGGATGCAATGTGTCCTCATGAGCAGTATAATGTTAGAACAAATTCGCCATATAATATTGTATTAATAAATAATATTATTTATTGTATTATTATATAATACAATTATTTAACCTGAAAGCAGAGCTGACGGTATTGATCTGACTTGCCCCGCCCCCCTTTTTTCCCCCTCCCGCCTTCCCGCTTTCCAAATAGTTTATAATACATTCACGGTTATTTCACACATTTCTGAAGACCAGCTAAAGTTCTATTTCCAGGATATTCATCAGCCTCACGCAACCAAACTTAACTACGTTTATAAAATTACAGCAAAGGACAACGCATCAAATTTGTGCTCACTCAGTTGTAACAATAATTTGCATGAGAATGAGAACTATTTCTTACTAGGCGCTACCAACACACGTGTTTTTATCGTAGTTTTTATTAATATTTACCATAAATAAAATATTGTAATTTATTGATAAATTATAAGTAATAGTTCGATTTGACCAAAAATAAGATACTGTGAGGAATAAATTCGTTGAAGGATCATTTTAGGAAAAGTGGTCATGAGTAAACTGCTGAAAATATGCCAGATCAGGGCTATCACGAATAAAACTAAGATCCGCCTTGTGCAAACTCTTATATTTTCTGTCTTCTTATGCGGAAGTGAAACAACGGACCTTTAAGGCTGCTGATTATAATCGTATAGGCGCCTTCGAAATGTGGTGTTGACGCAGAACGTCAAGCGTATCGTGGACTGAAAAAAGAACCAATGCTTCCATTATTTCACAGCTAAATGTATCTATAGGCTGTTCACAGTAAAATGAGCACTTTGAAAGCCCTGCCTAAGATCTTCTTGTATGCACATTGTGTATTCTTCCGCCTTATGTAAAATTAACATTGCCATGGGCCTCATCACTTTATTCATGCGTTGGTCAAGTGATGCTGTGAAATTATTAAGAAATTAAATACTTTACAAATCTGCTAATGTTTTCACTTCTGTGCATTAAAAAACAGAAACCAAAAGAGATAATTTTAAGTTGTCACAAATGGTTACCTAACACTTTTTATTCAATGTTAAGATGTAGAACTACTTTCCATCCATCGTTACCAACTTTACTGGGTGAATGTCACTCAGTGCGCCCATAAAAATATATGGATGCAGGGCCAGTGACTTTTTTCTAGTGTTCATTTCTAAAGTGCTCACTTTATCGCGAACAGCCTTTAAGCGACTTTCTTCCCATTTTAATGAGAGTATCCTCCAGTTCTTTGGACATATAGTGAGGATGAACCGAAGTGAAAAAATTAGCAGATTTAAATAAATTTACTTTCCTAGTAATTTCACACTTTTACTTGACCGACGCATAAATAAAGCGATGAAGCCCACAGCAATATCAATTTTACATAAGGCGGAAGAAACACATTGTGTATACAAGTAGATCTTAAGCAGAGCTTTCAAAAGTGTTCATTTTACCTTGAATAGCATATATCAGTACGGATTGGAAAATTCCACGAATTCATTTTAGGACTAGCTAGACTTCAAACACTTTGTATTTATCTTATTTTTTCAATCGGATCGCAGTTTATTAGACACACCCAGGTGAACTCTGAGTCAATAAAATACTTGCAACTGCAAGGAACCGAGCTCCGAATCCCACGCAACGTGGTTTGAGGTTAAACTATGGCCACGTACTTACATAGGACCGTGGAGTCTAGCCTGCAGGTCGTTTAAAACTAGAAACCCTGTCCCCATCAATGAATCAGGATAGATATGTGATTGCATAATTTTATGCGAAACACACTTATATGACGAGCAAAATTAGGCTTACAGATGATTAACTTAAAAAAAAAAACACATAATATTAATAAAAGCGCTTGTGGAGAGTCTTTAAAACATTTCTGTGATGTTCTATGTGACGTAAGAAATAGTTTTTTTATGATTATTCACTCAAAACAACTTGTACACGATAACCCTAGGGCACTAATTATTATTGATTGCCAGCACAAAATACTTTTCTGCTTCATTTAGTTCATCAGAGAGTGGTTAGTCTTTGTTGTCGTTGTTTTAATAGCTGTTTCGTACGACTGTCACTAATTTTGTACATTATACTTTTAACATGTAAAATGTAATATATCTCGATTAATTTCTCATTAAATTGTAAAAACGTTGATCCCTGCGGGGCCACCGTGGCTGAGCGTTTAACCAAAGCGAACCGAGTTCAATCCCTGGCAGGGTCATCGGATTTCCGCAAGTGGAAATCGTGCTGGCCGATGCCGTTGGTAGGCGAGTTTCCTCGGGGATCTCCCGTTTCCCCCACCTCTTCATTCTGGCGCCGCTCCATATTCAACTTCAATCACCCTCATCGGCTCTCAAGACCTTGCTGTCAAGAGCCGCCCAAATATCTTCATTCACGTTTATCCCTGCAATCGATGTGAAACGAGATCACGCAGCTGGTTTTTTTTTTTTTTTTTAAGTTGTGGTACCTCCGCATGGAAATCGCAACGTTTTGAAATTGTAAAATTTACTTGAAACTCAAGCTGATATCTGTATACGTAAACGTTTGACATGCTGTGTAAGAGCATGCATTTCGTAACCAGCTGTCATAGGCCTGGCAGGAAAGAGAAACTGAAACATCATGACAGTTGTTACTCAGCAAGTTTCAGATTTACAAAAAAAAAAAAAACGCCCCTAGTTTCCTATTGCTATGTTCTTCATCAACGACAATTTTAACTATGAAGCATACATCAATCCTTCATTTCAAACAAAAATATGTGTCACAGTACATTCATGGCAATTCGTCCGCCATATGCACAACAAAGCTTAACTAAATTTTGTAAAAATATGCCAAAGGTACAACGCATCGCATTTGTGCACTCTAAGAAATTATTCGGAAATTTACCATACCAGCGTATAAGCTTAGTGAGAAAGCGGGAAGCGAAATTCCCCCCCCCCCCCCCCATACATTCATTGTAGCGTTCCTCAATTTGCTCAGGAAACAGTCCTATGCGTAGGGAGGTTCCCAACTTTGTATAGTAGAGTTGCTTAACATCCCTATATCTGCAGCTTGATGTGTAGTATTATTATCATACAGTGTATAGGTTAAAAACTTCCATTTCAGTTTAGGAAGTTTATCAGGACATTTTTTTTTTAGCGTGGGCACTCAGTTTAATAATATTTCGCACGAGAACTTTTACTCACTGGGCGAGTTGGTAACGCGCTTGTTTTCTCTCTGCTTTTATTCATATTAATTCTGAACGAAATATTGTAATTTATGGATAAAATATAAGTGAAAATTCGATTTAACCAAAAATAATTTACGTTAACAGAAGTATAGAACGGTTCTCATATATTGCGTAATTAGAAAACAGCCAAACACGTCATACATGGGGTGATTTTTCAAAGGCTTGATTCAAAAGGCGTGGAGATACTGGGAATAGAATATATAAGTACGACTAATGCCTGGTTGCACCATAGTGGTTCGAAACTCGAACCGAGATCGGATCTAAGATCGACATAGAAAACTGTTGTACCATTCGAGTTCAGAGCTGGACTGTATATCAAGATGATGTTCATTTCGAACCGCCGAAATTGACGGTTCGAAATCTCGATCCGAGATCAGCAGTCATCGTCGACAAATGTAATTTGAAAATATGCCAACAGATAGAACTACGTTCGATTGTTTTCTTGGGAAATTAAAACAACATTATACGCACTTGAATATTATTCAGTAAATTTCGTACAATTCGCTTAAAACAGATAAAACGTCGCACATCTAGTTCTATCTATAGTGAACAATACGCCCACTTTCACGACGTCATATATTACGAACCAATAGCAAAAATTATCTCATACTTAATCTCGATCTCTCACTTTGGAACCAAGATCGACAAATCGGGGATCCACAATCATGAAATTTTGTTGGTGCAACACTTTTACATTGGAATCAAGATCAAACTGGATCCTGGTTCGGAACTAGGATAATTAGATCTTGGCTCGGGGATGATGTTGGTGCAGCCGGGATAAGTGATGAAGAGGTATGTTGTACTTACCTTCTGGACGACAGAGAGAGACCCGGGTGGCGTCTGCCAGCAGTAGTACCAACAGCAGTAGCCCCATGCCGAGTGTCCCTGGAAGAGAGAGAGAGAGAGGAGCGAGATTATGATCAGACTTCAGCACCAAAAGCTGGCGGGGCCACGACTGTCGGCCCGCGTTTCGTAGCAGCAACCTTCGGGCAACGACCACGACGTCAGCTTCCTTGAAGGAATCCGTTATCTGTGGCTCCGATGTCGCTGAATCTCGGCGGCACGTAACTTCTGGGTTCCGGCTCGCGTCACTGCCACCACGTGTTTCGCCTCGAGGCCTTTCCTAAACGCTTCTCCGTCAGTCAAGTAAAGGCTGTTCACGATAAAGTGAGCACTTTTGAAATCGACCTTAGAAAAATGTCACTGTCCCTGCCTGTATATATTTTAACGGGTGCACTGAGTGACATGCGCCCAGCAAAGCTGGCAAGGATGAATAGAAAGGAGTTCCATATATTAACATCGAATAAAAATTGTTAGGTAACCATTTGTGATATTTTAAATTATTTCTTACGCTTTCTGTATTTTTTTAACGCCCCAGTGTGTAAAAATTAGCAGATTTATAAAATGTTAACTTTTCTAATAATTCCACAGTTCCACTTGACCGACGCATGAATGAAGTGATCAGGCCCATGACAATATTAATTCTACATAAGGCGGAAGAACACACAGAGAGCATACAAGTAGAACTTAAGCAGGGCTTTCAATAGTGCTCATTTTATCGTGACCAGCCTACAACATAGCGTAAACGCTGAGCAAAGCTGAGTCAAAGTGGTTTTGGAACGAGCGTGATGTCAATAACACGCTGTGTTGAGATAAATATACATATACAGAATGTATCAAAATTCGACCGACAAACTCCGGCTGTAAGTTAATTACGAAAAAATATGTTGAAAATATACATATGAACTATGGTCTACTGTAAATACTAAGGGCGGTACACATATTTGAAGTTTAGCCTGAAACATCTGTTTATGGAAAAAATTGGAGAAAATATTTAAGACGGAGCGTCAGTAGTCTGGATAATGGTTAACTGAACAAAGATCTACAAACACCACAACACCTGTCGCTTTCATCAGAATATTTCCTGTAAATAATCACGGCTACTACCCCTATTTCGAACTAACCTTCATGTTGCGGTAGCATATTTTGGATTTAAAAGATGGGTTGTTAATCCCCATGTCACAGTTAACAAAAACGTTGCCTTATGTAAATAACCTCAGCCTCATTGTTTTCGAGTAATTCGTGTTTTACTTCCAAAATAATATTTACCAATACCTGGCAGGTGGGACACGCACAATACCCAATAACACACTGTTGCTACTATTAAAGAGAGGGAAAGATTCCCGAGAGAGTTAGATTGTAGTGGTACTGTAATAAATTATTTCTTCAGTTACATCAAAAATGTTCACCCCCCTCTTTAGAATCCACTCTTTAGACCTTAGGTCGTATGTAAGTTTTTAACTTATTTTTTCGTGATTAACCTGCAGCAGAAGTTTGTCGGTTGAATTTATATACATTCTGTATATAAAAATATATTTATTATTTTCTATAAATTCTTTCCTTTAAAAAACAGTATTATATACACATAAAGCTATACTTGCCATAACTTAATTGTAAAAATTACGTCAAAGAATGTAGAAGTATATACAAATTACCTTTTAAATTATTAAAATAAAAAAGGTATCCTATCATATTTATATTTATATGTAATATATTTATATGTAATATATAATATAAAATAAATCTGTATATAATAACATACTTTTATATGATAATTAATTCCCGCCATTTTTCAGTTTATCCTTCGTTACTCGCCGAAATAGTGTGAGTAGAAGTTTACTCTGATATGATACTCAGAGTAATTGCTCTGTAGTTTTAGGACAAAATATTTACTCGGTGATTTGGGAAAGTTAAAGAGTGATACTTACAAAGTAACATTTTAAGACGCCACCGAGGTGGCTCCGAGAGTAAAAATAATCATGGGTTGTTCATGGCAAATTGAGCACTTTTGAAACCGCTGCTTAGGATCTACTTATTTGCCCATTTTGTATCCTTCTGCCATGAGTCGCATCACTTTATTCATGCGCTATGCAAGCGAAATCTTGTAAATAATAGGGGTGCAAATGTGTTGTTAATATGCAAATTTAATCTCTAGTCAGTATAATACAAGAAACACTAACTTCGGTGGCCATTGATTTAAACATAACACTGCGAAGAATGTCGAGCCTTTAGAACTACTTTTATTAAATCGTTGAAAACTTTTCTAGGATCCAGTATGAACTTTAGTATTAGTTCATTTAATTATGGACACTATTTTTTTTTCTTCGAAAGTTTGATTCCAAACTTTTCCGTGAACAGCCTGTAACATTGAAAGAGCAAAAGCAGATAAAAACTAGAGTAAAATATGTTTTCGTACGAGCATAACATTAATAGCATACTGTGGAAATAAACATTTCCTGATTAAGTAACCAATGTAAAGTTCAATATGCATATAAATCACTTTCAACAAATGTCTCCTTTTCAAAAAAATATATATATAATTATGTTGTTGGAGCTTGTAACCAGGTTAGTTTGTTTCCGCTTTGACGTAGTTTTTTTGTTAATTTCTCGCTCGGCGATGGAACAGTAGCTGCAGTGCGAATTGTCGCGAAGGGGCTGAAGGCGTTGGCTGGCTTGCAGATTTGGAACGTCCCAGGGTAGCGGCCATATCCGGGATCGCCGAACGCGGTTCTACTGACTGCAGCTGGCAGGCAAGTAGCGGGGGGGCCTCTCTCCTGACACGGGTCAAGGGTGTCCTGCTCGGGTGTCCGCGGAACAAAGATGTAGTGGAGGGCGCGGATAATCAATTCGGGCGCAGGACCTTCGGCCCAGAGGACCACGGTGGTTGAGCGGTCAAGGTGGGTTTACGATTGACTTAACAGAATGAGTTCGCCGTGTGCTTAAGGAATGATTCTATGTATTCGAGGGTATTAGTTTATGACTGTCGTGTGCGGGTCTTGACGGGTCGTGTGCATTCTTGGCGTTACTTAAGAGATAGTTATATTATTTTATATCTTAAGTACAAGTCAAGATGAAGTAGTCAATCAGAGCACAGCGACTGTTGTTGTTGGCGGGAAACTGTATTTACAACTTGTATTTAGGTTATATTGCATTGTAAAATGGTATGAAAGTTATTATTTTAACTGACAGACAGTATCCTCTTACTTTAAAGAATTGTTCATGGTTATGTTTTCTTTCGCGGAAGAGATTTTTGAATTCGCTTTAGTTAACATTTTCAGATGTATTGATGTAAATGCCTAATGTAGGCATCGGCTTCCCCTTCTATAAGATTTCACAAGTTTTTTAAAACGATTACACAAGCAGTAACCACAGATAATTAAATATATGTAAATTGGCCATTTTTCCATGATATTTCGGTTGCTTACATCTCCTGCGATTTTGATTGGCTAGACTTAAGAGTTACTAATTTAATCATAAACTGCAAAGCTTCTTGTTGTAATTTTCCGTGTGCTTATCAAGTCATTAAGTGTAATTCTTAATTCTTCAGTCTTTAATCGTAAACCCACCTTTAGCCTACTCGCCTCCCACCAAGGAAAACTGGGCTCTATCCCCAGCCGGGCCACTCCCGGATATACGAAATGTGGGAATCGTGCCGTACGATGCCGTTGATCGGCGGGTTTTCTCGGGGATCTACCGTTTCCCCAGCCCCTTTATTCCAGCGCTGCTCCATACTCACCTCAATCACCCTTATCGGCTCGCAAGACCTCGCTGTCAAGAGCCGCCCAAAACTCTTCACTCACTCACCTTTGGCCCACGCCAAAAGCCGTTAACTTTACGACTATAGCGCAGCGAAACCGGCCGTAGTGTTTTATAAGTGATCATGTGCGTTTTCGGTTAAGAAAGTAACTTTTATGGCATCGGATAGCTGGGAAAGCTATCAGTGGTATGATGGGAGTCGTGGGAACGCTCGTTTTAATTTAATTCATAATTGTTTCCGTGGCATAAGCTTTTATTAATTTGTTGTGCCGCAACATACAGTGATTTATTTGTGTACGGGCTATGGACCCATGTAGGATCTCAATGGAAAGCATCAACCCCTCTCGCCCCCTTCTTAATGATTTCGTTAAACTTTGATTCAGTAGCTGATGAGATTTAAATGCAGTGAGTTAGTTGCCTGATTCAGTAATATTGTCTAAGTAGAGAGAGAGAGCAATAAATGCTGCCTTGTACGTACTTTTAGGCTGTGATAAGCCTAAGGGCCTTGGATTGGCCAGTGTTCCACATCCCTTGGATAACATGTTCCTCTCGCATAAATAGCAAATGTGGTGAAGTGGCTTTTTTTTTAGCGAGTGCTCTACTACTCACGTTAACCTTAACCAATGTGGACACTGGCGAAGCCGACGAGAGAATGATGTCGGTGGCTGGGGATGAGAGTTTTCTAAGAACTACGCCCCCCCCCCCCCTTCCTCCTGAGTGGATGGTTTTTACGTGTATGACGTGCGTATAGGACTCTGTGGATATTTGGGACTAGCAGAGAACGACAGGCGCATAAGCATGTCAGACAAGCTACGCAGAGTTGCCTGTTCATAAATATCATGTCAAAAAATACAGCAGTATATACACTTTACTTTTCAAATAAACAATAAGTATTTTACCAAGGGGGGGGGGGGGGGGGGGTTCCCCTGCAATTAGAATGACCGCATTTATTTTCGGCTCGCTTAGTTCAAGTAATCCTCCCGTCATTTTCCACTCTGTAGTTTCGGGACATCTCCAAGAAAGAGTAAAACATTTACTCGCAGTGATTTTGGAAAAGCCAAAAAGTAATGTTTAACCTTGAGCGGCGGTGAGGATTAAATGCAGCGGAGGTGGAGCACCGGCTTAATGCAAGGACAGGGGAAATTGGAGAACCCCGAGAAAGCCCTCCGGCTAACTACAATGCTCCCCTCCCCCTGTTTCATAGGTGCGAAAATTCTGTTTACCCCTCCGAGAGTCGAATCCCGTTCGCCTTAGTGTGGGAGGCGATTTTCTCACTGCTACACCTTCGCGACCCCAAGTGTGTGTAGAGAGAAAAAAGGGGGCAATGCTTCGACATGTCATTTGCCAGTTTCCTAAGAAAATATATTGACACGGTCATACTTTTACGTCGAACTATCTCTCACTCTAAATATGTGTACATTTGATTGCGGCGCAGTGCACTACATGAAAGGATTGTATAGCAGCCCATATCTGACTAATACACAAATATGTATAGTTGTATTCGTCACCTTTAAAACTTTTTTTTTGGTGAGAATTAACAAGAATATTCTGGCTGATGATTCCGTCGTGCTTTATGGGGGGAAAAAAAAGTGCTATTGCATTTAATATTTGGACTACACACACACGCGCGCGCGTTGTTATTGCTCTCTGTAGCATATATTTCATAATGATAAGTGTATGAGAAAGACGAAAGTTGCATGTCATCCTGATATTTCACGTCATCAAGATAGGATATCCGCCTTATGAAAGACTTACAGTCATCTTCCGTGGTCTAAAATACATTGTAACTCTGACTATTACTTTTGAGACTACTAATATTTCATATTCAAATAGTAAACTCATATTAACAGTCATGAAATTAAATTATGGTTCGTAAGCAGCTGCGTCAAATTGCTAAATGGCTAGCACAGCTTCGTCGTTAGAAAGTTAGGTAATTGTTAGTGAAAAGCACAAAACGAGTTGATTTAATACGTGCCCAATTAAATAGTATTCAAGAGGCACAGATAATGATAGATATAATTTTTTGAAGCTAATAAAATTTTACATTTTACGTAACTGTCTAAAATAGCACCTCTAAATACGTCCTCCAGTTTTGGGTGAGCCCTAGATTACGCATAATCTATCATTCTTTATTTAGATCGTTAACTATTTATGGGCATTCGCTGTTAATTTTGTTTCACAAGTATACTTACAATGGTGTAATTTAGTTCAATAAATTGTATTTGTAATAAATTTAAAGAAATATCTGTTAGTGTACTTCGAGACGGCGAATCACTTTCACCGTCGTCATTATTAAGTGGGTTTGCTTAAATAAAGTAACAGGATAAAGGGTGATATTTATTTAGTAATAAACTGTTAAGGCATTATATGTCGTAAACGTCATCTAACCAGAGAAAGCTAACGCACAGTGATAAGTAATTGGCTATCGACTGGTTTAAAATAAGTGAGAATTGGCTATAGGAAAATACATGTTAAAGAAATTCGTTTTTAAAGCCAGTTTTCAATATATATATATATATATATATATATATATATATATATATATATATATATATATATATATATATTATATATATATATATATATATATATATATATATATACACACACACACACACACACACACACACACACTTGAAGCAAAACCTAAGTGTGAGAAATGACACCCTCAAGATGCATATCGAGGCAAACTGACAATTTGTTTTCCGGTAATTTCTTATTTATATATTAGATTTTTCTAATTTTCCCAGGAGACGAGCTATACTTTAATGTTACAAAAGGCTTCGATCGCCAAGTAGCACGTATTTTCTTTCTCAAAAAGTCTATGGTTTTATAGGATGTTCACGGTAAAATTCGCACTTTTGAAAACCCTGCTTAAGATTTACTTGTATGTACGTTATGTATTATTCCGCCTTATGTAAAATTAACATTGTTGTGGGCCTCATAACTCAATTCATGCGTCGGTCAGGTGAAACTGTGGAATTGATGGAAAAGTAAATGTGTTACAAATCTGGTACATTTTACACTTCGATGCATTAAAAAACAGAAAGCGAAAGAAATAATTTAAGTTATCACAAATGGTTACAATTCTTTATTCGACGTTAAGATATAGAAGTACTTTCCATCCATCATTACCAACTTTATTAGGCGCATGTCACTCAGTGCGCCCGTTAAAATATATGCAGGTAGGCGGGGTGACTTTTTTCTAAGGTTGATTTCAAAAGTGCTCACTTTATCGTGAACAGCCTTTATATGTCTACCATTAACAGAGACGCAAAACAAACTAATTACACTTTGAAAATATATGGTGCAGGGGCAAATTTGACAAGAGAGCCAGCAGTATATTGCAAGGAAATGGGCGGGTTGCCTACCTCGCAGGGTTCATGTAGCGAGTCACCACAATCCAAGGAGCGACAGACCCGCTAGCAATGTTCCCTCTGCAACCGCAACTTCAAGCCTCGAGCCTGTAACTTTATTGGACATGACATTGCAGCAAAGTTCAGTGGACTCCTCTATCGTAGTTCTGCACGAATCCGGTTCGTTTATTCTGAGAAACAGCAGTCTGAAAAAGCCCTTTCTCAGCCATGTTGAAGGGCATTAAAATATAGTTTCAAAGTGCGTGGTGTCTTTAAAGTGCCGTACACGACCAGCCTGGAGTGGTTTTATCTTCTTATGTGGGCATTTTGGACGAACGTTTACTAGCATCATATATATACATACATACTAGCGGACCCGACAAACGTTGTCCTGTACATATGTCTTAAATCCGAAAATTTCAAACTTTTTTTAATAAGTTGTAACAATCTGGACCGTTTTGATGAAAATTTTTATAAAAAAAGTTATTACAATACCTGACGTCATCACATGTACAGTTACCACAATTCGACCTATCGATTTATTGTACCAAATTTTAGATAAATAATGTATAATTTTATTTCTTTTTTTTTATTTAATATTTCCGATAAGTAACAATTTATAATAAAAATAATATTAAAAATTTGTTATGAAATCAATTAACTACACAAATAAATTTGTAGGTTAGGATGATTGTTAATCAACGCACGTGTAAATTTGATAGGAATTTATGTAAAATACTTCAATACCGCACCGAATTTGCACAATGTATAGTTTTTATCTACACTTCAAAACCCTTCACACACTAATTACGTCTGAATGTAATATTTCAATTAGCACGCGATTTATTTTAACACAATAACAACACAAAGTTACGAAATTTTCCTGAATCTGATCGCAGCACCACTATCGGGACAAACTGGAAGTAAAATGAAATATTTTTGGATATTCGACACCGCGATCGCAGCGCTGTCTGCCGGATACAATGTGAAACATTCCAAGATCAACAATAACTTATATATAAAAATTTATTTAAAAAACATTTTGTAGTGGACAGAATTGTGAATCTAAACCATTCTCGAATCCACTTGAACACACACCAAAAATTTCATTAAAATCGGTCCAGCCGTTTAGGAGGAGTTCAGTGACATACACACGCACAGAAGAATTATATATATAAAGATATATATATAAATGAAGCGCTGGGTCAAGAGCTAGAAACGACGCCTATAGTCTATTCATGGTTACTTCCAACTTTTCTGAAGCCCTGCTAAAGTTCCATTTTTACATATTCCTCCGCCTCGTGCGAGCAAAGCTTAACCGAGTCCAGAAAAATTACAACAGAGGGATAAAGTACTGCATTCGTGTGCACTCACTTTAATAATATTTTGCATGAGAAATATGCCTTACTAGACATTACCTACACACCTTTTTTCACTATTATTATTTATATGAATTATAAATGGATTAATATACACTATCTACCGAAAAGTTATTGGGCACCCGTGAAGAGTGAAGATAGGTAATTCAGTACGTCAACTGACTTGTGTTTCACAGCCTTCGGCGTAGGACCGCTGGTGTTTGTCCGCGGTAGCATGAACACAGAGGCCTATTGTAACATTTTGGATAATGAAATGCTCCCTACATTGCAGCGTCTTTACGGAATGTACCGTGTTACTTCCAGGATGACAATGCCAGGTGCCATGTTTCAAGGACTACTATGCAGTGGTATGCCGACTACAATGTTCGCCGATTGGACTGGCCCGCCCAGAGCCCCGACCTCAACCCTATAGAACATCTTTGGGACGAATTTGATCGCCGGGTGAGGGCTCGTCAGGCGCGGCCAAAATTCATTGCTCAACTCATGGAATGACTGCAAGAGGAATGGTGACGAATCCCCGTGGATGTCCTGCAAGCACTCGTAGAGAGCATGCGAGACAGGGTGGCTGCTGTTATAGCCGCAAGAGGTAGCCCTGCGAGATTCTAACGGGGTGACAACCACCGAGCAAACATCGTGGACATGTACCCAATTACTTTTTGGTAGTTAGTGTATTATTTGGGAAAAATATTTTTAAAAAAATTCTATTTAACCAAAAATACGGTAATTTTTGTGAACAAAAG
This sequence comes from Dryococelus australis, assembly GCA_029891345.1. Classification (NCBI taxonomy): domain Eukaryota; kingdom Metazoa; phylum Arthropoda; class Insecta; order Phasmatodea; family Phasmatidae; genus Dryococelus; species Dryococelus australis. The sequence continues at coordinate 348,733,284 of CM056993.1, forward strand.
TATAAAATTCTTGTGATTCATGTTATATGTAGGGAAAAACCAAACACGTCATACAGGAGGTGATTGTCCAAAGCTTAAATTCAAAAAGTGTGACGTAACCGTCGCTCGAAGGCAACATACACAACCGTAATACCAACATAAATGGCGGGCGTAAGGCTAGGTTGCACTGGGAAACTAGATCTGGGTTTACAATAGAAAAAAATAATGCGCTAGGAATTATGTAATAAGCGCTGATCGGATATAAGGAAACACGCCTTCTGTAGTTTCAGTTTCTAATATAATTATTTAATTCTTAATTCTAGCCAACAGAGACAGGCGACAAGCCTGTTATGTTTACTTTCTGTCCTAACCTAACCTCGTAAAACACAACCACATATAAGCAAATGATACTTAAAAGCCGACATTTTCTATCAGATAAGCTTATTTTTGTGAACAAAATTGTGAACATGTACACACACGAGCCTTTTTAATATTTTTATACTTACATTACTATAAATAACATTTCCCCTCCAACAACACCGACTGATCTGTTCTGGTTGGTCCCGCCTCACAAGTTTCACCTAAGTTTTAAAAGATAACTATTTCTCTTTACTCTTGAGAAATCCCTACAACGCACACGAGCTGCTAAGTTCCATTAGAAACCAATATATAAGATAACACACGTTTCTTCTGCACAAATCTTAACGTACCATTTAATGCTTAATTTTTCTATTGTAAACCCAACTTAACTGATGGCTTTCAACTTATACTTAAGCTAGAAGTAGAGTGACTTTCGATGGAGTACTTACTTCACACGACTGCACAACATTTAGAACTCGTTACAAAGTAGTACAAACTCTACCAAAATTGTCAGAAAAGAGCTATTTAAGTTGCAAATGAAAAAGGGAAGCATATATATTGTAACTGAAAAATTTTTATTAATAGAATATGCTTTTAATTGAAATTCTAATTTTCATTCTAAATACCGTACTTCAAAAGGCACATGTTGCAAAAACATTTATCAAGTAATAAAATTATAAATAATTAATGCACATCCATTTCACTTATTAAAATGATAACTTTGGCAGCTGAAATGGATGTTAAGTAGATCGTGTGATCGTTTACCCAAACCAATCTGATCTGATTTCAAAATAATATTTACAAAATTATTATTGCTTACGCTTGTGTGTGCCAAAATGGGATAACTTCCGAAACATAATGCGTGACTAAAAATTGACAAATTAAAATTCGGTCCTGCCTGGTTACTTGTTCCTATCAACCCTTTTTTTTATCCTTCCATCACTTTTTAAAATAAACATTGTTATGTAACTAACAAACACGGTGTATGTAAATTTCACCGGACTCGAGAAAGTTAACGCCTAGGGCTACAATAGAATATATTTACTGACCATTGTTACAAATCAGGGCCCTTCAAAAAGTGACCACTTTACGGTGAATAGCCTATATCAGTGTGACTGCACCGCTTAGAAGGAACGTGTGTTCTTTCATGCGTAGAGTTAACACGAATGGGAGTCCTTGTTTATATCGCCGTTATCAGTGACGTCATTAACAGCACTGTTTTCCAGACCGAGTCGTTTGTGTTAAGTCACGTAGAAGTTGGAAAACAGACCACGTATTTCGAAACTTTGGCAGCGTTATGTGGAATATTTTAGAAGAATAGCCGACGTCGAAACTCAACAAAATGTTAATGAAACGTATTTCTTACTGAGGTCAAACACATTGCAATTTTTAAAATGTTCCTGCTATTTGTGCCTTGGAAACAGAAGTAAACAGAAGGTGTAAACACCGTTTATATGATATGAAAACATTGAATTTATATGTGGTTTTACACTGCCATATATCAACATATCGAGCGAAACTGTTAAATTACTGAAGTTAACATTTCGACAACCAACCAGAAACCTGAAATTGCAACGAACGTTGTTCTCTCCTCAATAATTTCGTTACTATGCTCGCGCGCTGAGTAAACATGTGCACAGTAAAACTTTCGCACGTCATCGGGAGAGAGAAAAAATTTTAATGACATTACTGACGCAATAATATCACAACTATGACTACCAAGTAAAGTAATTCTTTCTGGCAGTACCGTTTAGGTACAATATGTACCATATTATTCCAAGATTTGTCGGTATCAACATAAATAAGGAAAAATCAACCCTTATATTTACCTCGTTTAATATTTGTGTTTAATTCGTAGATGTGTATGTATACTAGACACGTATAAACATATACATATATAAGTAATGTATTATATGTTAGATGTCCATGGCATCTGCGTGGCTGAGATAGCTGAAGCATTGCATTCGGACTGCAATGTTATGGGTTAATCCAATCTATGTCAAAGAGGTAGCCATTGATTTTACATATCAGAATATTAAAATATTAAATATTATTCATATTAAGAGAAGCATAGAACAATCTTGTACAACACTGTAAATAGTGTTACGTGCTGCAGCTGGCGGCCACTCAGCTGCCGGCGCTATATTTGTTTACGTTATTTCCGTATTTGAATAAGGTTATAGTTGCTTTCTGGGCCAAAACCACGTTGCATTGTAACTGTAAGTAAATAGTTTGAACTGTTTTAAAAAGTGAAATAACATATGCAACACGTATGTATAAAAATATAAATACGGATTTCTGACTAAGTCTCATTTTTTGTCACTTTCCTGCAACATGACGGTAAAATGTAAAACAAAAATATTAATATTTTATACGCTAATGATTATTCTGGTAATGCTATAACTATTTGTGAATTATTTTGACCACACATAAATTACTTACTATAGCTTAACACGATTTGCCGCATTTTGGCATCAGCTGTTTGCTTGACGTCGGAGAGAAACGAGAGAGCGATTGTCTCAATTCCCAGAGCGAGAGCGTGAGAGAGCGCGAAGCAGTGCTCTCGCCAGGTTGTGCGAATGACTACTCCCTCGAAAGAGTATTTTATGAGTTGAGACACGGCCTAAGTTAGGTACACTCAGGGAGGTTGTCATGGCCCCTTTGGCGGCCATGGCGGCCCAACCCTTGCTGCCGCGATTCACGTCTCCTTGCAGGCGAATCATGGTCTAGCCCTTATACGCACTTAGCTACCGTACCTACCTCGAACGTACACTAAGACTTGGCATCGCCTCTTTCTGCAGTAATTATTCGTTTTCGTGCAATAACTTCAAAATGAAAATGTTTGGTTATAGAAAATGTACAATTTATTAGTTATTTGATACATTTTGTATCTAATTTGCAGTGTGTATTTTCTGCTTGCAAAAAGGCGAGAACTTATCGAAAAAATATGAGTATGTTCTCGACTTTTCACAACTAGCAGATAACACACAGTTAAAAATTTCAGCACAAAAATATTAAACAACTCGTACGCAGATGTTCTATAATCGTACATTTTCAGTGATTACTATGAATCTTAAATTATGTCGCGAAAACGAAGAAATTCACACCGAGCCTTACCACTGATCGATAGAAGAATCGACTGCTCGTCGATGGTGAGGAGAAAGAAGAGTCGTGACTGACCTGCGGCGTGGCGGCAGCAGTAGTACGACGTGTGCCCGCGAGAACGCCTCCGACCCCGCGTGTTATAGGGGTGGTGTGACTCAGAGGCGTTCCCGCCTCTCTCCTCCACTTCCGGTCAGCCATTGTCCAGCCGCGCCTCGCACGCCGTTCGCGACGCCGATAAACCGTCGCGTCGTCGTCAGTGCTGTCGCGTCCAGCTTGCGGTCCACCGTCCTCCTCCCCCCCCCCTCCACAACCCCGTACGTGACGGGCATTAGTCCTGGCCGTCGACACCCACCACCTACTATAGTCCATTCTCGGTTTCTTCAGACATTTTAACACAAACCTCTGAAAAGTCACCCCATGAATTATGTATAGTTATTTCCTAAATATGCAGTGTATCAAGCGTTTTATACCTCTATAAACAAAGGCATATTTTATTTTTCGTTAAATTGTAAGTTTACCTATTATACCATTTTACCATTTATACATTATAATATTGACTTTATAATAAACACGAATAAGAACAGTGAGCAAAATCTGTGTTGGTTGCGCCTAGTAATAATTAGTTCTCATGCAAAATAATATCACAACTGAGTGTGCAGGGAAGCGGCGCGTTGTCCCCTGGTGTCATTTTCCACACTTAGATAAGCTTGCTTTGCACGAGGCGGAGGAATATCCTGGAAGTAGAGATTTAGCAGAGCTTCAGGAAAGTGTGAAGTAACAGTGAATAGATATACCGTTGACGGCGCCATCCTTAGGAGGGGTGTGCGACAGGTGCGGCCGCACAGGGCCTCGCGCCTAGAAAAAAAAAAATTATTTTACAAGAAATATTTGAATATTTAGCATTCGTTCGGTCCTGAATTATATATTTCACGATAAAACGTATATACTTAAACGTACAGTGCCAGAAAAATGTTTAAGACCACCCGATAAAACACATAACTTTTTCATATTTTAACTTATTATTAACTGATGAAGCAGAAGTGCCAACTTACACCCTAATTATACCGCCACATTAGAAGGAACACATGTTGGCATCCTTACGATAAGACTGGAATTTTAAAATGAACTAAAAAGAAGATTCAAAATATGTTATTTTTAGTCCTAACTCCAGAAGGATAAACGCCTTATGTTTTATTAGTTAATACATTTTTGTAATTTTTTGCTTTACTTGCATTTAATTCCACTTGGTAGGTTCCTTTTTTTTTTTTTTTTTTTCCCCCAAAAAAAAAAATATATATATATATATATATACCCGTATCTTAACCCATTTTCGAACTACGAATTTTTCTTCTAGAAGAATAGTTTTCTTTCTTGTCATTTAATTAAACTTAAAAAAAAACCTTGTAACTTTGAACCGTTTCGTATACTCTGCTCGCCTTCTACTAAAATCGCCCATTCTTGGCATAGATAAAGACAGAATTAACAGAAATGGAACGTCGGAATTTTAAAATGCACTAAAAAGCTAGTTGTAAATGTGACATTTTTAGTCCTAATTTCAAAAGTGTAAATCCCCCCATATTCTGTGTTGACAAATTTTTGTAATCTTTTCCGAGGCTTGTACTGAATTCCTTTTGATAGGTTCTCCTTGGGGAAACAAAATCATATCCGTATCTTAACTCATTTTCAAACCAAATTTTTTTTCTAGAAGAATTATGCAGTGTCTTGTCAAGTCTTAAAACTTACAAAAATGTGTAACCTTTCGACCGTTTCATCTACTCTACTCCCCTTGTCCCAAAAATCTTCCATTCTTAACGTCGATTAAGGCAGAATTAACAGAAACATGGAATAGAAGAAATGATAAGACTGGCAGCACATTAACTGCTATATAGGGTTCGTCTCAATTTATTTTCTGACACTACATTAATTTATCAAATGTAAAAAAAAAAAATCTTGTATATAAAATGTTATACGCAAACGTTCGAGAGCAAAGCATATTGTTACATGCGAACGCCTGAGGGACGTAACTGAGTTCGTAAGGGATGGAGGTCTTAATAAAAAATAAAAGAAACTAAATTTGATCTCTAATTAATTCACTCCGCTCTTATTTACAGCATTAAATTATCTGTCTCCACTTTTACTCTCTTTATTTAACAGTAAGCACAATATTTAATGTCTATTTTAACTGTAATTTATGTACTTCTTAATTGTCTCTGATGGTTACAGTCAATTAACTCATACTAATTATTAACACTTGATCAGTCTATCTGTTGCCATCATTTATAATACCTTTCACTCATATACCCAGTCCAATATTCCCACCACTGAGTGTAGATATACACTAGAGTGCCCATGGGATAGGAAAAAGTCTGACCAGTTTTGTGTGTTAGTTCCTCTAATAATTCAGAGGAACACTAGTGTTCTCGGCTGGGCGGTAGCAGGTAGCAGTTGATGCAGCGGACGAAATACCTCGCCACCCGTGCTGTGTTGTCAGTTCCACAGCCGGCAAACGTAGTTTATATCACTCTGACCGTCTGCTCGTCGGCTCACCAACGTGTATCTTCACGTCCTGCTAAAGGCGAGCCTGTCGCACGTGAGTTATAGCTGCAATTATGAATATCCAACACAGGTTGTACTAGTGGTGTTATACTAGTGGCATGTGTTAGTTACCAGCGGTGTTGGTACGCCTGCTGTAAAAATAGACGAGTGAATAGAGTAAATAGAGTTGACAGCATTTCTATGTTTCCATTTCCCGTGAAAGATAAGGACATGCATGTGTACTAATAGATACGACTAAACTGTTGTAACTTAATTACAATAGCATAATTACCGGAAGGTGTTGAAGGAATTGCTGTCGTGTGCGTCAAAATAACTCCCTATGGTTTCGTATGATATATCTAAAGAAACTATTATAAAGGGGAAGGGGGGAGAAGTATGACATGGACCACTGTTGAGAACAATTGAAAGAACATAAAGTGACTCTTATGTAGCTTGTGATTTCTACTTTTATACTTGTCAAATGTGTTGTTTACTGTTTACAGCTTTTCAAAGAATTCTGTCATATTCCAAAAACCATTCCGTATGAATATTCACAGTTTAGGCCTCTAACATTATTTAGGTCAGCTTTTAAAAATGCCTGAATTGAAGACAGTGCTTACGGTTATTTTACATTAACATATTTGTTCTCCACGATGTAGCTCAATACATGTAATGCACGTTAGTATTTTACCGCGACTGTGTTTAACACTGTTACAATTGCGGGGTAAAGGGGCTGTACTAATTGTAATGATCATTTTGTTATTGATATGTGTTGGGTCATATCTCTAAAAGGACGGCCGCAGTTGGAATAAATATTAAAACGAAGGAACAACCAGTGAAAGAGGCACATCAAATTCAAGCACGCAACTCGTGTTGCTCATTTTTGTCATACAGACTTTAAAAGATAGGGGTGAACATGCGCACAATTAAGTCTATGATAACTTTTATTCTGCTCATATATCTATGTATTGCTACTTACTGTTTATTAGGTTTATTGAAATTTATCGGGCTGGGCTTAGTATTTTTCTTTTGGGATTGTGGCAAATTACGTTATACGACTGTGTTTCAAACCCCTTACGGCAAAGGTACAACGTTGTGATAAATAAACAGACGTGGATTTAAATATATAACTTCGTCATTAAAACAGTTCACATTTAAAGCGTATAAATCACGCATACACAGGGCCAGCGTATCGACCACGATGCACAAAGGCACGCCATTTCACAGACGCAATGATTAACGAAACACGCGTCACAGTATATTTATTACTGCCGTGGAAAAACAGATTTATCATAACATCGTAACTTGCCTAGGTAGGTTTAAAAAATACGTCTACAAACGTGATGTATTAATTTGAAGTATTTTTTCGGAGTAAGAATGATTTACGATTCGTTTGACAAAAAGCAACACGCCATGTCATGGCTCGCCACGTCTGCCAACTTCACTAGGTAACTGCCCGCCATCATATCTAAATATATCAAAATACGTATTAAAACATTTAAATCTCTTTTCAGTTGTAAATTTCAAATTAAAAAATCATTATTTTGCTGTAATAAGTATAAAATATGCTACAATTGAAAACAGGTATAATTTCTGTGTTTACTAGCGAAGTGAAATTTCCCCGAGTGTGAAAGAGACGAAGAAAGAGAAAGAGTGCGACAAGCCTCGCCAGCAGACAGTTTTTAATTGCTTTCTCGCTCGATAAAACAATACCGTACCATTACGGCCTACTCACGATATTTTCCGCTGTTATTTTAAACTGAAAAATTCCAAATATTGGTATCAGGGCTACTTAAATATTTAAATATTTCGATAGGCACCGTTGTATTTACAAATAGTATACTAAAAAACGAAGTTAAAATAATATTTTAACTGTGAACAATTTCCTACAGGTAGTTGCCAACACGTCGCTGCACTCACTGTTGTTAATTCATATTTAAAAAAATAAATGTTACAATTTATAGAAGATATTAAGGTAAATGTTCATTTATTCAATAATACAGTACTCTAAAGAATCACGGTGTTATACATTTGTGGAATGCAGGTTATTGAAAAAAAAACAGGTGACATGTTATGCCTAGAGTGTTTTTTCAAAGGTTGATTTTCGTAAGTCGCTTCCAATCGGGAATGGACTATACTTGTATGCACGTTGCGTATTCTTCCGTCTTACGTAAAATTAACACTGCAAGGGCCTCATCACTTTATCCATGCGTCGGTCTAGCAAAACTGTAAAATTATAAGAACAGTAGATATTTTACAAACATGCTCATTTTTACACTTCGATAAATAAATAAATAAACAGAAACGGAAATAAATAATTAAGTTATCACAAATGCTCACCGAACTCTTTTTATTTGACGTTCAGATATGAAACAACTTTCCATCCATCGTTACCAACTTCACTGTGCACATGTCACTCAGTGCACCCGTTATAATATATGAAGGCAGGAGTACTGACTTTTTTCTGAGGTTGTTTTCAAAAGTGCTTTTTTTTTTTTTATCGAGAACAGCCTTTAATTAAAAGTGGCACATAAAAAAAGACTAACACTGGAGTATTTACAAAGTCCCACTCGTGAGGGTGTGTGTGTGTGTGTGTGTGTGTGTGTGTGTATGCGCGTGCGTGTGTGTGTGTGTGTGTGGTTTCTAGCTTCTACCTGCCGTGGTACTGAGGGCGAGGGAAAATGACTCTACCTTATAGCCTTCCTATAGTGTCACGCGGCAGATAGCAGTTACTCTAGCAACTGGTCTCGTGTGTCTGATCGCCGTCTGCTGTAAACCCTACTCTCCAGGCAGCCCCAGAATAACAAGTCCAACGGGGAGAGGTCTGGAGAGCGCGTCGGCCATGGGACTGACCCACCTCTTCCAATCCACCTGCGCGGATAATCAGCTGCTGCACCACGCCCATTTACGTCACAGCATCCGTAAACAAACACCATCTCTACATACTCTGCATGTGTAAACATTCCTGGCATTGTTGCACAACCACTCGCCTCGACACACTAACAAAGCGCCAGCCACACTAGCAGTGTCTGCTTACTGTCAGATTGGGCACATTTTGAACAGCTTGTGTGGGACTTACAGCATGAATGTAGTCAATTGTATTAAAGTTATTCAGTAATTCCGATTTTTGTTTTTATTTCATTTAAGTCCCTGCAACTCCGAAATGGGGCAGCATAGCAATTTGTGTATATGACTTTTTTGTTGCCGATGATCACTATAACACGCTGTCCAAGTATGTCGGTTGAGTAGCGGAACATTCTGTATATACAACTACCACAGGACCACTTAATTGAATTACAGCTAAAGAAATGCCGTACGGGCCACCTAAAAAAAAATATATATAAAAAACATGGAACCCTTTAAAAACCAGTAACAAACACTGCAAATATTCACAACAATGTTCTCAGAAAATATTTACAATTTTCCTTTTCTCTTTAGTGAGAGTTCTGGGTACAAATCAGGCACGGGCCTGGTCACATCTTATTCTTTAAGGGGAAGTCTTTGCTTCAAGTTAGAAGAAGTTACTTTGCACTTGTTTTAGAGGGATGTCTCTGCATGAACTATGTACACTGACACTTTGGGAGTGTCCTAAGATGCCAGGAAAACTCTATAGATAGCATTTAGCCACAGGATTAGTTAGTGTAGTATCACTGTGTATGTCTTTCCCTTCTCGCTGGTTTCCACGTTTTCTGCGAAACAGCTGTTGATGGATGTTTAAAGCGAATTAACAGCGCTGTTTAAAGTGTCCTGAACTCTATATTTTGCATCACGTTGGTGTGAGTATTCTGTATGTCTTCCACTGTTTTATGGTTATTACCATAGCAATCGACGGCTGTACAAAACTGTCTGACCATACTTAACGTAACTTCACTGACACTGCAATTTACGGCTGTCTTAAAACTGGGTTCTATTGTTCGGTGAAGCACTTCACTACTCGCTCACTTAAGGCCAAATTACACGATACCAGATTCTGTAAAAGCTTGTGGAAGGTCCACCATAGTAGCCGGTATACAGGCTAGTGTGGCACCCGTCATGGCATTTACTGCCTAGTACGGCCACATTTCGTACCATGTTTGGTAATTAGACACGTTCTATTTTTCGTGGCAGGTTCCATACCGGCTCTCGTACCTGGCAAATCACATTGCAGTTTCAGAGCGCGTGGCGTTCCCCGTGGCTACTACTTGAAACGAGTTTATAAAGAAACAGAAAAGGACGCCTCCATCTTGATTTTACATCTGTGAGTTTGAAACTCTTTCAAAGAGATTTAAATACGACGACAAATAATATTGGCTATGACAACTATCCATTACTGTTTAAAAACGTTCAGGTTTCTGGGTATCAGTATCTTCCATTGTGCGTCGGGTTGACTGCTCCAGAACCAGACGGCATCGTCTCGGAGTTCGAACCTCTGGAGATGCTGCTGGAGAAGCTTCTGGATGTCAGGGTCCCACTGTTGGTTGTAGTTTATCTGGTACCTACTGAGTTGTAATTGTAGCAACCGGCGGTGCTCTTCGTGGCTTCGGTCCAAGGCTGGAGGGGGTTCATCCTCTCCCACTCATCTTCTTTAGCTCCTCTGTCGAGGTCCAGCTGGTGTGATAGGGCATCTGGCAGATCGGTAGTTTTGCATTGGGACATGTTGCACCTCGAATCAAATTCTGTGAGGAACATATCCCACCACCCGAGTTTGGCCTTGGCATTTTTTTGGATTCGTGCAGCCATTGGAGGGCTTTGCTGCCTGTCCTTAGGATAAAGTGTTTGCCCTCTAGGTAGTAGTGGTACTTTCTTACCACCCAGACCATGGCACGACACCCTTGCTCATTTATATATTAGCATTGCTCCATCATGTTGAGTCTAATACTGATGTACACAATGACTTGCAGCCGGCCAGCAGAGTCCTACTGGTATAAGACAGCTCCCAGGCCGTTCTGGCGGGCATCAGTTTGGAGTTCTAGCGGGTTCTCTCCTTGAGATCGGTGGAGCTGCAGGATGTTTTTGAAGCTGCACTTCAGGGTGAGGAAGGCATTATGGTGTTCTTGTCCCCACCACAGTGTCCCCTTCTCGAGCAAAGGGGTGTAGAGGGGACACCTGGCTGGCTATGTCTGGCACAAAATCTCTCAGCCAGTTGCACATACAGAGAAAGCTGCGAATTGCATTTTTGTTTGACAGCTCTTCTGCTTCCTCGATGGCCCGTATTGATGCGGCCTGTGGGTGGTTCCCCTCAGGTGAGACCACGTGGCCCAGATAATCAATGGTGGTTTTTTTTTAAAGTGCCTTTTTAATAATTTGTATGTGAGAAAGTGGTGTTTGAGTTGTTCCAGGACTCGTTGGAGGTGGCCGCAATGTTCCTCTAGTGACTTTGAGTACATTATAATGTTGTCTAAGTAGGCAAAGCAGAATTGTCCCACGTAGTCGGTGAGTACTTCAGAAGTCATGAGTCATTGAAAGGTTGCGGGGACATTTTTCAATCCGAATGGCATAACTCGGAACTGGAGGGTCTCGCCTTCCGGTGTGGTGAACGCCAGATATGTTCTGCTGTCTGGGTGTACCGTGATCTGCCAGTACCCTAACTATGTATCAAGGGTACTGAAGATCTTTGCTTCCCTTATATCTCGTAACATGTGCATTAGGTTGATGGCTGGCGGCACAATGGGATGTCACATCGTTCAGATCCTTGTAGTTAACACAAAACTGCAGCTGGTCATCTTACTTTGAAACTATGACTATGTGTGAATTATAAGGTGAATCTGATGGTTGCACAATTCCCTGTTCCTTCATATCTTGCACCTCGGTCATGATCAGGTGTCGCCTCTGGGCAGTCAAAATATACAAGCGGTTGTATATATATGTGTACAGGGTGGGCCAGATCTTGTGCTGGATGATATATGTCTGATGTAGTGATCACTACGATAGTTTATCTTGCCAGGATTAATGGGTAATATTGCATTTGGGCAGTGCTCCCAGTTGATGGTTAGTCTGTTTGTCCCTCAAATATACTCTTCTGTGTCTGTGGTCCATTACACACAGTTGTTGGTGCAACCAGGGATGCCCTAGAATCACGGCCTCGGTGATATCCAGTGACAAAACGAACTCGTCAGGGTTCGTATGTATGTATATGTTTACAGTCAAGGTGGTGCGACCATCGACCTTGAGATTCTGGTCGTGTTGCGCCATGTGCAACAAGTGAGTTTGTGGGCACAGTGATGCCCTTTGTTCAGGTATCAGCACATCACTGCATACAAAATCGCCAGTAGCAGACGAGTCGAGCAAGGCCAATATCTTTTGCCAGTTTATCTCAATCTCTATTTGGGGAGCTTTGGGTGATTCACTCTCTTTGCTCAATCTCTGGAGGGCGGACCCTTGGTTCCCAATGGTGGAGGCCCGCTTCGCACCCCGGTGGTGGTATTTCCCGCCTAGTTAAGTCGTTTACCCTCCACTTGGCATGGCGAGTAGGTGGGAGGGGGCTGGCACCCCTGCTGTTCTTCCTTCCCCACCCACCTCTGATCAGCCTGCTTGACAAGGCAGTCCTGGTGGAAGTGCTGCTCCTGATAAAACCAGCTCTTAGGGAGAATAGCACGGGAGGGAGGAGGTAGGGGAGGGTTTACCTTTTGCTCTTGTCGTTTCCCTTCCCCTACTGGCTTAATAACCCAGATGTTTGTCTATTGGGACCCGAGCCTTGCAGGTAATTACGTTCTGTTTCTCATGTGGGCTCTACGAATTTCTCAATTGTGCACGGTTTAGGAATTAGTAATAAGTTCTTTAACTAACGTAAAAGAATTTGTGTAATGATGTGCATGCAACAGAATGCAATTAGCCCCCACGTTGGGCATAATTTATTGTCATGTGTACACTACCTTTGTAAGAGTAATATAGAAAGCAACAATGCACAAAATCTACACACATGAATAAACAAACAAGTTAAGGTCGGAGCTGAGTCACAAGCCTATCGTGTTGGTTTCAATTAGAGCTAGGGTGTGTGGTTTCGGCCACGTTGGGGCTGCGGTATAGCAGGTTTGTAGACTGCTGCTTAGGGAGGAAAACCCCTGACTCTTAACTCTAATGAAAGTTTTTAGTCTATGGTAGATCTACGAGTGGATTGTTTAACAAAGGAAGAAGTGTACATCGACCATTGTAATTTCAGCGCCACAAAGGACATTCAAGTAATGTCAAAATTATTTACAGGGAGGTGTCACGCTGGGGTGCTTTCCCCATGTACATACGGGGGCGTGCAAGCTTGCGTGCAGGTACAAAATCCGGTGTGGATAAAACAAAACTAGGACAACGCCTTACCATAGATGCTCCTGGACGCAGAGCTCTAGCTGGTGGAGACTGGCGGCATGCAGGTGACTGCGGCGAAGTAGTGCCCAGGTAGTAATCCAAGCTAAAGGATGGTACTAGGCGTGGAAGATATGCGGCAAGAACTGGGTTGTAACCTAATAGGGAGTCTTGATACTGTGTAATCGGCCAGTGACTGAATTGTGGTTTACTAGACATCTGCGTAGGTAGTTCAAATACAGGTGTTGGGGTGTCTACTTGTGTCTCTACTAGTGCAAGAATCTCATTAGCTAGGTTTTGTAGATCTGCTCTTTATTTATGCTTAATGCCTCCTTTCCGATGGTAGGGCATTGGAATGCCATTAACAAAAGATAAAAGATAGCTGGTGTATCACATCGTCCTGCCATGGAGATCTGTACACTTTACGTTCCACAAGTTCACACACACAGATGCTCCTGCCCAGCTTATTAACGTGGTGGGTGGAAATTACGGTGCGTAAGGAGCCTTGCGGGGTAGCAGTGACAGGCGAGGTTTCATGGTGGGTTAAGTGGTCAGAGCAATCCTCTCTCCTTTCATTCTGCCTTTTACAGTGGTAAGGCGGAGTAAGGATGAACTCAGAACAATGAATTCCACACATGAAAAGTATTAGCCTGCCTTTGTGGCTTTCTGATGTGAGGTGCCTACTATTCCTTTCCGAGCATGATTGAATACTAGACAGATGAGCCTGAATAGAAGAAAGTGAAATATTATAAAACACAAAGCCTTATGGAATTAATGACATAGGTAACCCTTATTCGCCAGAAATAAAAATATTTTATTCAATGGTATGAGCTTTTATCACCTCAACTACAAATAAATAATTATGTGATCATGGAACAGTGCTATAGAATTTTGCAATAGCAATTTTGTAATAGCTTATTTATTAAATTTCAAGACTCAACTACTACCTCAAAATCATGACTTTGCCGGGCTTTCATAGCAATTTCAGGAACTTAAGATACCCTCTATTTTTCTCACATTGAATGAAATGCTTTTTTGGGTACAAGTGCTGTTTATACAATTAATGTTTATATGGCTTTAGATGAGGCTAAGTTAGCATGTCTGATGAAAATAATACGCCTTATGACCAGCTGGCAAAAAAACAAGATAAATTGTATTTTAGTCTTTTATTGAATTAAAAAATTTATACTTACACTCACACAAATTTGATAGAACAATCACTTTTAAAAATAAATGTTCATCACTTCAGTGTTATTTGATAACTTTATATGTAAATGCATACACACATTATGTACAACACATAAATACTTATGTACATAGAATTTATGTTGTTTTAACTGTCTGATATTCCAGTGAACACACATCACTTCCCTGTGGTCTGTCTTCATCATAACTTGAAGACCCCAACTCACAGTTACCAGATGAATCCCCTCCACAGTCGCTTGGTTTTACTTGAACATTTGTTACGGATGATTCTGCGATTATATTGCTAGTAGATGGTTTACATTCTGCTTGGTCAAGAGAAGATTTTGCATATTTATCAACTACAGATTTGTTTGACTGTGATTTAACATAACTTGGAGACTCTTCATCTTCACTCCCAAGTGAATCTTCACTTTCTGCAGAACTTAAGTCAGCATCAGCATCCAGCCTGAAAACAACGAATATACATTTATACATGACAACCATGTGTCAATTAATTACTTTGAAAAACTGACATCTATGTCATTCTTGTACCAAAGTGTGTAATTATTTCACCATCACCAGTGTAATAAAATGCAAACATTATGGAACACTGTTGTGTTGCAATATTTACATGGTAATGATGCACCATACAACATTGCCATATCACACCAGCAGTACTGATTCAAATGTTAATGAAGAAAAAAATTTAACAGTGCAAATGTAAATGGGAGTGTGCTTGATGCATTTATTAACATTCAGACAGCTAGTAATGTTTCACTTAGTTGGTTGCCAGTTGTGGTTGCTGTACGAATACTCGTGGGAGTCCGCAGCAAACACTAGCTCAGACCAGCTCAGTTAAAGTTGGAAACTCGTATAAATAAAGAAACATTTGGAATAATCATCAATAAATGTATTTTATTTTAGCCTTAGATGTTAACTTCTGAGTGCAGTAGAATATACACAGTGTGTTTATTACTTGCACGGCAATATTTATTTTTAAAAGATGGTTAAAGAATTAAAATTGCTGGAAGGAAAAAGTAACTAGGGCCTTAAAAGTGCTCACTTTACCGTGAACAGCCTACACTGGGAAAAACAGTTCATAACTAATGTAATAAATGTACAGTTTCCAAAAATTTAAGCATAAGCACTGTAAAAGTTATTAGTTATTCACACTCAAAATCTTGAATATAAGCACTACCCTATTGTGGAAGGAACTTCATAGCTAATTGCACTGGCAAGTAACAAACTGAATTTTTATGTGAAAAGTACACGTCTATGATAAAACAGAACTTACCACAAACATGTTTTCTTCTTCTTTATTACTGTGCTCTGCGACTCCAACTTACGTTTGTTGGTCCCACTTGATGTAGCTTTAAAACCTGCGAATCATCAAAATTCATTTTGTAAAACTCCAAAATTTACCATAAAAATCAGAAAATACACAACAATTTTTGTTTCCTGGTTAATTTACCACTTAGTGGAATATACACAAATGTTTATAGTCTAAAGAATATGCAAACACTCATTGGATGCTATCACACACACTACAATTACAACACATCGGTCTGAAACGATAAAGATCACAGCAAAAGTAGTGTGACAAAGGCAAGAAAGAAAAGAGTACAAAAATAAAAATGTTACTCTCAAAAATGTACTAAGACTCTATAAATTATCATGACTGAAATAAAGGCACACTCTTGCAAGTAGTAAACCACGTCTCCCAGATCAATGCATTGTCTGGGATACTAGCACTCCGCAGATGAGACTGGACCGCATGTACTGCGAATTCTCTCACTACTGTGATGCGGTGGGTGGAAAAAAGCAAGTTCTCTGAGCATATTTCTCCTATCGGGATGAACAATCTACAAAAACATTTCATACATGGAAATCACAAAAAAATGCTAAGGTTTACAATGCCAATATAACATAGCATCTTAGAATGATTTTCCAGTGCAGTCATATAACATGACTATTCCTCAAACAAAACTTGCAAAATGGTTTACATAAAATTAGATCATCTGAATAAAACACAATATTTTTATAGTATATTAGCAATATGTGTGTTATATATTGTATCAGGTAACTAATGTTAACATGTAGATAGTATATGTATGTACCACAAGGGCTGCAAATACTTATGACATGTGAGAGACAGTTAACACAAATATGTACATTGCAATCACTCTCAATAGCCCAAAAACATAGAAATATCATAATTCACAGAACATTCTTGGGTTTAAGACTCTGAGCCTTCTGCGGTATACCTGGGCGACAGATTGCTGGTGGTGGGACGATTTTGTGGCGGAACAACTGTGGGTATTGACTTTACAGAGGTTTGAGCATGTTGACTGTTGGCCGTGGTTCGTGTCAGTGGGGACAGAGTAACAGGCATGAGAAATGTGATGGAGTCTATTGACTGCTATTCCGGCTGACTGAAGTATTCTGCGAGCCACGGGTGAACTTCTCGACTCGCAAGTTGGTAGCTGAAATAAATCCCATGGTACTTCCATGACTGGGACGAGCAGGCGTTGTAGAGCTTGGGCTTGATCCATAGGGGTAAACTGTCCTATCGTGGCAACACTGGCAGGAGTCAGCTCTTGCAAATGTCCAGAGGAAATTAACACCTACTTCACATTCTCCTTCAGACCACTGTGTCTGCAGAAAGGCATTTGGAGTCACACACACTCTCATGTCCATGAGGCGAAAGGCAGGGCTTGTGTTTCTCTACAATGTAGAGCCACGTGAGCGGCTGCCAACAGGTAGATACCCATTCTCAAAGCTTGGCGTGAGGCACGATGAGTAGAGAAAATTAGGCCTCACTGTCTGCAGTCACAACACATGAGTGTTGGTTTCGACTGCATCTTCACAGTCCAGAGAACATCCCCTCCGGCACAAAAGTGCGGTGGAAAGAATGAGCACTGAACTAACAAGCTGGTCTAAAAACAGTGTACTTGTGAAGGCTCCGCAGTTCTATCTACCGGAGTGTGTAAAATGGCTGGGTGAAGCTAGTGCTTGTGGGTAAGCAAAGCATGTATTGGCTCGATCAAGAATAGTTCCTGGAATCACCTGCGTTTCGCTCACGGGTGAGGTCAACTAGAAAAGGTGCAATGTCTACAGGAACATGGTACTCAAGGATCGGTTTCAACCAATGTTTATTCTGTATTACAGGAAATAAACACATGGTGACATTCTCCCTCCTGCATTTGTCAAGAGCTTTAGGGGAAGCTGAACTACGCGATACAGTTAGAGGAGCTCTGTTTCTAGGCTAGCAAGGGCAGGGTAGTAAAATGCTGTTAAAAAACCTGAAAACTATAACTGACTCCCTAACGAATTGTTTCCCAGAAATGGCCGCAGTGTCTAGTGTGGGTAGATGACATAGCGGTATGAGTGGCACGGTGCTTGGATGACTAAGAGGGTGTGATAGGATAAGTTCCAATAATGGAGCTTGAAGAAAGGTTTCCCTTCTGGCACAAAGGTGCTGTGAAGGAAGGAAGGTATAGCGAAGAATGAAGTTGACGAGTACTTTAGGAGCTAGTGCTGTGAAGACTGTCAAGCTGGTCGTAGTAAGCTGGCCAGTTCCTTGGCGGCTAGCGCGGTGGGAAAATGAAGACTGGTCCCGAGTCGAATTCTGACACCCTATTTATACTCTGCCGGGCAACTCCCTGGGTACTCATTGGCTGGCATCTTGAGGGCGAGGGGTGGTCCCTGAGTGAGGGGTGGCGAAAAGCATAGCTCTCTGGCGTGATGCCACTGACCGGCTCAGAGGATGAAAGACAAACGATACGACATACTAGTGGTGCCATCTAGTGATGGTTAGTAGTACCCATTGCATTGCGGTGAATAGCTTTGGTGGGCCAGTAAATAATACATGTTGCTGGCTGGAATGTCCATTCTTGAAGAACAGACAGTACAACCTTCTGACTTCTCATGGCCAACAGTAATGCAAACTGCGTAGAAATCAGATGCACAGCAGGCTATGCTGATGAGCTGAAGTTGTCTAATTACCAGTGTTGAAAATGCATCATGCATCAATTTGCCCCCTCTCCACTGCGATGAAAGCTCATCCTTGAGGGAGATGAGTAACAAATTTCTCTTGAAAAGATGCGGGATTGTCCTCACAACAGCAATCTGTCTCTCTCTCTACTAGTCACGTCTTAAGAGGATGAGATTAGAGCTCATCACTGAGGAGAGATGGAAGCGAAATTACTTCAGAGAAAGATGCTGGAGTGTCCTCACAGGAGCAATCGACCTTCCTCTCAGCTAATGTCATTTCAGGGGGATGACTTGGGTGGAGAATAAAATTCCTTCGAGAGAATGTAGCACTGTCCTCTCAACAGCAATTTTTTTTTCTTTTACCCTTTCTTTCTAGGCCCTTGACTGCTTGAAACTAATCTTCCCACCCAAGGTAGGTATAATGGAAGTTGTTTCTGCAACCAGAACAGCAAAGATGAAACCTTCCTGTACCTGGACAGGTTTATACCCGGCATTTCGCTGCCTGGTCCTGGTTTCTATGTCTGGCAGCCATAGCTGCGGTGACCTCGTGGTCGCTCTCTCCAGATGTGGACATAGGGTTAGGCGCCACAGGGTGTATAACTGGACTCCCTGAAGTCCTCGGGAAGTAAACTGATTATTTAGCATCTGTTAAATACGTGTGTGGGGGGCCTTGGTTGGCTTAGCCAAACACTTTTCTCTCGCTAAATTTAGGGCAAGTTTCTCACTATGTTATTGGATAACAAAAGAATATTTCAATAATACTCGTGCACTTGATCCCAATAGTGACTCATTCACTTACTACACGTAATGTATACACAAAAAGAGGGGTTTTCTATGGTGACACCATTAGTGCCCCCCCTAACAAAGGATTCCTAGGAAAGGGTTAGCTTGGTGCATCTTGACCAAGTCAATACTAATGGCTGTTATGTCCCACGTTATAATATAAGATACTGTTTCCCAGGGAGTGGCTGGCTTTGTTCAAAGTGGCCAAGGGCTGAGCTACTTGCCACTTGTTGACAAAACATGAGGTTAAACCTATCACGCAGACAACTAATTAGTTAGGCTCCGTGTTGGCAGCCAAAAAGAATTAATGAAGCACGTCAGAGAGTCAAGGGGACGAAACTCGAGCGAGAGTTCAAAGACCCCCAACACTCAACCTCCCTACACAAGATGAGATCACATCCTGTAGGTACCTAGAAAGTTGGTGCAGCACCGTACCAGTGATGGTTGGTGGGATAAGTGTTCAAACCTCGGACGCCAACGTGTCTGTTACGCAAAGGATGTACACTAATTCAATCACTCATCTACGTAGTCACCTGAGGGAGTGCACATAAGTCCTGAGTTAACCTATGGGAGGGTTCTTCCCACATTGAGGGGAGACAATAAGAAGGGTTATATTGTGGCATGTGAGGTGTCTGTGACTTGGGGATACTGACCCAGATTATCAATGTGAACTTAAGTGTACGCTCCTACACTGTTCGTGTGCGAGTGGCTTGGGTGGCCTTCAAATTCTTGAATGAGAGTTTTTCATACAGCATGGCCGGGAGAGATTAAACCCTATTGGACAAGGTGCCAGCATAAATTATGGGACGGGTCGGTTTACAAGTTGGGACAAAGTTATCAAAAGTAGGCAACAATCCTTGCAGACGGGATATCTGTGGATTAGCAGGCAATGGAGCTCTCCTCTGCTCTGCAGGTGATGCTGCAGCAGCTGACAGTGGAACAGCGGCCAACTCCGGTTGCAGCTGAGTGGTGCTCTGGCTGTTGGGTGTGATGTGGGAAAGTCGTGGAGGAATAGCAGTATATTCTAGGGAGAGTACTGATGGCTATATGCGTAATATCTCTGTACCACTGTGTAAGATATTTAAGTACTCAAATGGTATACGTCCCAGTGTCCGAGTATGTAATGCAAACAGTGAATGGCCTTCTTGAGATTCAGTGACAGAACTACTAAGAAGGTTAATTTTAGACTCGAAGTGGTGCAGTACCCATCAAACACAGTTCTTGACATCAGTTTTAAAATTTTTTGGCGCGAGGCTGACCTAATGATATTAATTCTGAATCAAAATGAATTTGTCACACAAAGAATGTGCGTGCCATGTAGCCGGGTATAAATAGCGGTCCTATAGTGTACGTCTCGGCACGCAACTAAACCCAACTTGTCTTGCCGCTTAAACACATCTGGCTAATTCGCTAGCCAACATACCAAGGTATATTTAATTGAAAGACTCCGAAGATTAGCCAGTGCAATACCCTGACTATTACCATGGCCAAACTTGGAATACCGCTCGGTGTTACTTGTACTTGCCGCTTGGCTGATACGCATAGCCGGTGCTGAACTCTATGGGGAATGTACAGAAGGAACCTTGTAACGTGTATAGCTTTACTTGAGTGGTAAAGTGACCTGACTAGGGCCTTAAGGGGGCTACATCGCCATGACCTTGTGTTATCTGGAAGGTGCCAGTATTATGACAGGTTGGGTCGACGTAGGAGGTGCTCGATGCAATGACGACTGGAGGCGCTGCTGAAGAGATGTCTTTCAGGGGAAGATGACCTCTTGGACAGCGCCGTCATGGTAGGCAGCACAGGCTTAGGACGACCGATCCTAAGTCAGGGTGCCCTTGGCCTTCACAGTCAGGAGGGCGTTGCAAGACTCTATTACCGCCGTGGTTTCCAACTCCAACCTTCACAGCCCTTGAGAAGTGGACGAGTTATTCCGGCGAGCCACCCCTAACAACTGCTCAGGCGTGGGTTGGTTTGGTTTTTATAGTGATCTATGGCGATCTTAGGTGCTTTGAGGGATATGGGGGGTATGGCCCCATCTCTTAGAAGTGGTGCTTGTGACGTCACATGCATGGACCATGGATGCTTATCTCACCTTTTCACTCGGTGCCTGGAACTTCCAAGCTCAGGGTGCTCGAGTAGGCAATGACACTTTTGTGATTGGCCCGTGCCTCCAGCAGCACCAAAATTCACACTGGTGCGCTTTCAGTTGGCGAGCATGGTAGGTGTGGGTGAAGTAAAATAACTTTGGTTGGGAAGGGCGATGACGTGACGATTTCCTACGGATTCTGGTTGACAGTACAAGCTAGGAACATGGGGTTGGATGTGTGTTGAGTTGCTGTCAACGTCTTGGAGTTCCCCGTGTTCTGCCTCCAGTGTGGTGTGACTTGCTCATGTGACTTGCCATATTCAGATAGGGCAAAGTCGTGATTCCGCAGTGTGCTTTCTCTAGTGGAAATTACCTCATGCATCAGTCTGTATATATACCTATATTTGTCAGTTTATTTGTTCTATCTTTAATATTTGCCAATGTTACATACTTTCCCTAAGATATGCACATTGATTTAATCAATTTGTAAATATACTGGATTATATTTTGTTAAAGCATTTCATGTTCTGCAGATTTTTTGGAAAATTTTTTGTGCATGATTTGACGTGTGGCACTTCTTGCGGTGAGAGGGATGGAGGATTGGGGTGGTCCTCTCACTATTCTCTGGTGATCGGGTTTTCTCGCATTTCCAATCACACCCATGTACATGCTGTCAGCTAGTCAACCCTCGCAACTAGACCTATGATCCTTGACAGCAGCGGGTGCACCGAAGTCTTAGTGAGTGGGCCTTTATCAGGTCTCTTCTCCTTAAGTATTCAGTTCACTGCACAACCGGTAAGATGGGTTTCCTTGTCACATACCTGCGGGGTCTGCCGCCAAGGTGGGCAATGGCGTAGCGAGGAGGGCACGTGTGACAGCACTGCCTCTACCTCTTTGTCACAATCACGGGTTGTGGGAGCCACAGGCGGATATGTTCATCCGGAGGGCTTCCCACCACTACCTCATACATGACAGGTTTACCCCTGCCCTTGAGTGACGTTAAGAATAGCTTTTCAATGGGGGTCGGGAACGGTGTTAAGTTTCTAAAATCTTCTATGACGCTACTACTGCCCTGAACCGGGGCTTGGTTCCTCTGTGAAATGTCCATCGGAGGTTCGAGTTCCCATGGGCTGGGCAGCTCAAAATTCGGGGCAGGTTGTACCAGGGACAAGCGGTATGTACTACGATGTTGCCGGGCCTTTGGGTTGCGTGTACAACGGGGTCTTGTAGGGGGCTCCGCCCCTGGGTGGGAGTTAATTACTTTCTCCAATAATCTAAATTCTCCCAGAGGGTTGACATCTTAGGTGTGCCAGGAGCATGGGGTTGATGTTACCCTGTTGTCGGGTCCTAAGGCGCCTGACTCGTCGGTCCTGTGTGGGAGTTCTAGTCCTCGCTGTGTGGAAGGAAAGGGTTCGGGGTCGACTTGTAGGCATAGTAGACGAACCGGAGCAGGGGGAGGGGTAGCGTGAATTAAGTCACATTCCCAATTTACTATCATTTCCCTGCGGCTGCCTAAGGTGGTAAGCTGCTGTCCGCAGTCGAGCATACATCGTTGCTCTCTCAACCAGGGCCGTCCCAATATAGTTTTCCCCCAGATAGGGGGCCACTAGGAAGGAAGTCTTTACATAGACTCCTAGGTGGGGCACGTCTACATAAGGAGGGTATTCATCATTTGCAAACGGACCACAGCTTCGCTAGGCCAGGTCTGCATTTGAGAGGGGCAGCGACGTGGTGATGTGCTCGGTGCCCGGGTGTCTGCCTTACCTTTCCCTTTCTCCTGCTGGGCGGGGTAAGCACCTGTGGAGTGCCATCCTTGGCAGTCCTGGCACGAGGAGTGAGTGCTGAGAGGAGGTGGAGACAGGGCACGACCTTCCAGCACCCATAGGGGAGGAAAGGTTCCCCTCTTTGGAGCTTGCTGGTCTGGGCAGTCCCTGCGATGTCGGCTGGCGCAGTGCCAACATCTTCACAAGGGGCGACAGGGGCCAGCAGGGTTGTGTCTCGCCCTGCAGGCTGTCGAGGGAAGGGGGCCTGGCCATTGACTTTGGCGCTTGTCAGCTGGGCCCTTCCTCGGAGGGGTTGTTCATTAACTTCCATTCCTCTCGCTTGCTCCACGAACTCTTCTACCATTTGAGGGTGGAAGTCACAAATAAATCACGTAAGGCGGGGAGGAGGATGCAAGTGATACATCTTACTCTCTGTCCTTCGGTTTGTTCTGGGTAGATATATTTGTGGAGGCGTTCTTTCCTCCGGATAAACAATTCTACTTCATTCCCGTGCTTTTGCACCACATGGGAATGCAGGTCGTGATTAAATGGCTTAGGAGTTTGTCTCCCGCAAAGTGGAAAATCTGCTGGGCCTTGAACTGGGACCAACTCTGTATGAACTCGCCATATTTGTCTCACCACTGACGGGCGGGTCCCATTAAATTGCAGTGGGTCCTACTGACACATTGTTTGGTGGGAATCCCTTGTTCCCTTAGTTCTCGTTCGCAGTCCATGAGAAACTTCTCGGGGATCAGCATATGCTTTCCCATTAAATTAGGGGAGTGTCAACTTGCAGGGTAGCCCAGGAACAGCTGGGCTTCACCGGTGAGCTGGGTTGGGTGGTTTATATGTGTGCTCACGCCTACAGACCTCACACTGGTAGACCTGTCCGGGGTTCCTAACCGGCTCGTCTACCCATCCAATACACAGATTGTGGAATATGCGGTTGCACGTTATGTAATGAACAGTATTTCTCCCCTGTCCTCGACATTCAGGCCATTGACAGGTCTGGTTACTATCTCCAGATTCTTACATACTGGAATACTGCAATTGGGCATAATGGGGTGTTTACTGAAATTCCTCTAAGTACTGAAAAAAAACAGTGGAGAGAAAAAAATATCTCCCCCGCAGGGAGAGGTGGAAACGACACGCGCTTCACGCGTGGGAAACACAAGGGGTTGGAGGGGGATCCAGTTCACAAGGCTGAACTATATGAAGATTATGGCTCCACGTTGAACGCCAATTTGACGCATAGTCAATTTGATGCGACCAACGTGGGTGTCTCACGAACATTGAGGGGGGGGGGGGGGGGCTCCTTGCTTAATTCAACTCCCAAGTCTTAGCTATATGGAGTTTATAGCACCACGTTGGGTGCCAATTTGATGTGTAGTCAATCACGATCACCATGGGTGACTAAATAACGAGGGAGGGAGGGGGGTGTCTGGCATGGTCCTTGTCCTCAAGGCTGAGCTACATATGGCGATGGCCCCATGGTGGGTGCCAATTTGACGCGTGGCATTTCTTGCGGTGAGGGAGATGTAGGATTGAGGTGGTCCTCTCACTATTCTCTGGTGGTCGGGTTTTCGTGCTTTCCGTCGCCGTTGCAGTATGCTAGGTAATTTGTTAAGTTTCGGCTGCCCTCACGGGATTGACTAAGCTGAGGGGAGTTCAACCCCAAGGTAATTCATAGGGTCCAGCAGTCCCTCCCGGGCAGTCTTGTCCGCCTGACCACGAGAGTCGTCACTAGCCGAGACACCAGCTGTCTCGATGAAGTGAATGCTCAATCAGAAATCGATAATTAATGGGTGTTATGATGGCAATCTGGCTGGGGTTTACTGGGTTAATCCGCCGCGGCCTCATCGGCTGTCGAGCGGGTGCAAAATTGGCAGGGGTCTTTGTGACAGTAGTACATGAAGGGGGTGTTTGATGGGGATGCGAACCAGGATGAATTTTCTCCAGGCCAATTTCACAGTACAGTAACCGGGGGGGCTCGGTTTCCGGTTGTTGAACCTGAATGGCTTTGCCTGACGACAACTGAACTATATTGGTCCATTAAGAGGGTAAGCGTATGTGCGGCTCGACAGGTCTAATACTCAATATGTCGGGGTCTGATTCTATGGCACCTGATGTAGTTTCCTCAAGCTCTGCAATATCTTCTGGGGGACACCACCCTAACCACTGTTTCAGCGGGGTCTCGCAATCTGGAGGAATAATTACACTGTAGTCCAGGGTTTCATAGGTGGGTTCTGGTGGGGACAACGCACTGGGATTTGAATCTTGTACTAATTGGTTTAAATGAGCTTGCTTATAGCGGCACGTATTTCTCATCTCCTCTGATGGCTTCCTAATCCACTGTATTGTCTGTGCATTGAAAAAGATTAAGAGAGAAGCTTACAAAAAGGAATGACTATGAGGTTGGTAGGCAACAATTAAGGGCGGGGTGAAATTTCCAATCACACCCGTGGACCTGCTGTTGGCAAGTCAACCCTCACAACTAGACCTACGACCATTGACGGCAGCGGGTGCACCAAAGTCTTAGTAGTGGGCCTTTATCAGACCTCTTCTCCTTAACATATTCAGTTAACTGCACAATCGAGCAAGAAGCGAATAATTTAAGTGAAAAAGTTACTTCACAAATGATCTGAACCAAATTAAAACACAAACACACTGAAATTTAAGCATAAAATGACTAAAGGTATCTAAACTAACAATTAAGGTAGGCGACAACACAGGTTTTAAATAAATCGTAATATTTATTAAGACATTAAAAGAAGGACGGAAAGTCCCGGCTAACGAGGTACAAGCTAAAAGCTACATAACTTCACTCATAGTATTTTTAAATATATGAAACAAATGCTGACAATAAACTACCAATTAATAATAATATTCAACAGGCGAAGGCAAACCTGGAAGAATAAAAATAAAACAATTAATTAATTATAAAAATAATTAAAGGCTCAGCCAAACACAAATGTACACTATTGACAGTGTGAGTTTTTTGCGGGGCGCTATCCAAGGGACAGTATTGTGCTACGACCTGATACCACTGGAGTCAAGAGAAGTTGACTGAGGTCAGGGTATATGGTAGAGGTAGAGGAGGTTACCGTGGACGAGGATTGCTATCCCTGGTGGGGTTAGTTGAAGGAAGCTTTGTCCAAGCTGGGCTGGAGGTAGAGGTTCGAGCCCTAAGCAGGTTGAAGAGGAGAGGAGAGGGCCTTCAGCAGACTGCAAGAGAGCTCGCGAACCAGGCATCTCTGCTGGACCACGGTGCTGGACTTGCAGCTCAATTTCCTATTACCCCTGGTGGAGGCAAAAATATTTTCTTGTACCACTGAGGCAGGCTAGTCGTGATGTCAGGTCACGGGGGTGCTGCTATCTCTAGGGTTGTTTGGAACTTTTAGGCCGGCACGGTAGCGTAGTAGAATTTCAAATAATTATTTAATTTTCATTTGGAATGCGACTACACACTCAGTCTTACTCGTTCGTGGAAAAACGTAATTTCAGACGTGGAATTCATTCATTGTTGATGATTAACCATTGCAGGAATTATTTTTTAATTTATTATCTTCAAGCCTTGGCCGGCTAATGAATTATTTCGCCCCGCGCTTGGCGCGCTCAGATGGGACGGAGTCGGCCGAAGAATGCGCCTCTCAGTGACGCAGTATGTGGCATGTGTCTAGTATTAACGGTATGTCAATGTTAATTAATTACAACTTCCATAAATTTGAAACACTTTACTGCATTTCCCCACATTTTACACTTTCCCGTTTTTTACATAATTTTTGCTGGATCCCTTGAATTGTGTAAAAAAGGGGTTCTACTGTAATGTGTAGTGTAAGTGAAAATTTTTTTTACATTGTATTTTTCCTCAAACAATTGTATCACCCAAAGTTTTTTTTCACTAAATTTGGCATACAATATGCGATGATTATGCTATGTAATACAGTATGTGCAATGTGTACATATTTTTTATTACACTTGTTTGAACGATTCAAAGCTTCCAATACACAAATAGTAAATTTGATTGCAAAGTGCAAGCGAATGTCAATAGAATGTTAAAAATGCTTCAACTTCGATTATACTGTCAAAGCTTTGCAAATGCCTACAAAGGGTTACTTACAGCAATTTTTGCTGACACTGGACACTTTTCAAACACCACATTTATGTTTCAGTAACCACATACATTACCGACTTTCATTTCTGTCCAGAAAAATGATTTTCATTTATCTATTTCCTAGTTTTTTAAAAACAGAATAGACACAACTGTTTACAATGACAAAATATATATATATATATATATATATATATATATATATATATATATATATATATATATATATATATATATATATATATATACATATATTCAAATTATCAACTAATTAAGTGAAATCAATTGCATAACTCACCTCTTGAGTATTTGATCATATATTTGTTCCTAAAGTTATCTTTGTATTAATTAAATTGTATAAATAGTTGTAAAATAATTCCTACTGTTTTGTAACAGTGATGTAAGAGTGAACCTACCTTGTTCCACAGCATCGCTCACTTTCTCTGCCAGCTGTGAGCGCTCCTGCTCGTAGCTCTGGTCTCGGAATTCATGCTTGGGCTCCACACACAGCCGCTCCAACTTCTTCTTGCGTCGCTCGGCCATCTCGCGTTCCCTTTCAGCCTGCTGAGTTATCCAATTCTTGAGCCTGCAACCAGCAGTAGCGTAGCACGAGATTTTGACTTGGGAATATCCATTAGCCTGTGTTCTTACTCGAGCTACTAAAACCAGGGCCCAATATTTTCGCAGATGGGAAAAAATTAATTTAATCTAAAGTACTTACCAATTATTACATATTAGTGTTTGCTGCTATTATGTGTGGGGACATTTGGTTGTTTGTGTGATACAATTGCAAACACTTTTTCCGACACTTCGTTACCAAGAAACCAATATAAATCATTAAAGACAATAGACAAGTCATAAAAGTGGCACCACATGCCATACTTGCTTTGAGATATAACGAAAGAGATGTTCCGTTATTACTTCAATGAAAAAAGTTTTTATTATTGTAAAAAAAATTCTGAAAATGCAGAATTTAAGTTTTATGAAATAATTTAATTTTTCTCTTATTACCAATACTGTCAAAAGGCTAATTCAAATAAGTCAATCTAATGTTAATGCAATTGCTACAAAATAAAAAACTTCCAGTGGGATGGATTAAATAGTTTTGAAGTAATGTTCATTTAAAAATACTACATTCTTTCCATTTTTCAACTATTAGCCAAATTTCAAAACACCATAGCAAGGGTAAAAATTTTTCTTAAGGGAAATCCTTCTAGGATACTTTACATCTCCAATAGTTGCAAGTATTGCCTCCAACCACAGCGGTCCGGGTTCAATACCGGGCAAGTTCACACCCGGATTTTCGCATTTGGGAATCATGCTGGACGATCCTGCTTGCCAGCGGGTTTTTTCGGGGTACTCCCATTCCCCCCACCCTTGCATTTCAGTGCCGCTCCATCCTAGGGTCTCATTTCATGTCATGTCCAGGGATGAGGGGCACCTACGAGTCCCAGCTGGAAAGCCTGTCACTCAGTGAGTGTTGCCTCGCTCTGGGTTCACTCCCCATTTGAGCTTTTTTTTATAGTTGCAACTAATTCATTTTTTTTGGATAAACTGCCAATACGCCTGATTTGAGATAGAATGACTCTACGTAGTAACATGTTAACATAGCAAATAGTACCTTTTCTCTTCATTTATGTCTCTCAATCGACGTCCACTTAGGTCCCTGCAAGCTTCTCTGTTTGTTGTTTTTTCAATCTGAGCTCCAATCGCTCGCAGCATTGAACCGAACCCTTAAAAAAAATGGGTAGTTTAAAGCATTAAGATCAGTTATATACCAATGCAAGTACACCAATTATTATGTTCAAAGCACTTTCTCTTAGTTGTGTGTCATAGTAACAGAATTCTGGAGCTGTAAGCAGAAGGAGATCTAAGAGACCCACTAAGTAGGGAGCTACATGAGGGATGGAACACTGCTTTACGATGAAACCACATGCTTACCAAATAAGCATTACGTTTTAATGGTATATATAAATTTTAATACTAAGTAGATTATCTATAAAATACTTTTTAATTAATGTATTAATTCTACACTATTAATAATGCACTTGTTTCAAGAACAATACTTTACCCAGTGTAAACTCAAGCTCCCGCTTGGATCTGGAGCAAGAAAAATTCAGTTTTGGAGGATGAAACAACATTAAAATTGTCCTTTGTAACTTAACAGAGGAGACTATTTACTGTTATACATACGTATAGCTGAGGATAATTATTTTTTAAGATGTGAGACACTGGTATAACTGGTTTTATCTTTATACTAAATGCTATGTATAGATAAAATTGAAGGGATACAATATTTGAAATCAAGTTACTATGGCATTTTTTATTTTAAATTTTATAAAATAAATTTATACAGGATGCTGAATAGGCTTTATGCAAATTTCATTCATATAGTTGGTTGTTACAAGAACAGTTTTTGATTTTAACATATAAAAGCAACTATTTCTATTATTTTGATGCATGACAGTTCCAGCTGGTAGACTGTCCCCATCTTGGGTGACTTACTCGATGCTAGGCGAGTCGCATCTCGAGGCGGTTATTCAGCTCTGGGCACAGGGGCTTAAATTTGCTACCATTCTCAAAGTAAGTGCCTGGAGTGTTTGAAAACTATAAAAGTCAAGTGTCCTTACTAAGTACTATATGTGTAAGTTTGGTGAACTTCGGTTCACACATTCAAAAATTGAAAGAACGACACATCCACACACACAGGCAGGAAAATGATCTCATACGCATTTCTTTACTTCAGAAAGTAGGCTAAAATTTGTATGTACAAGCTTTGTTTGAAAAAATTGTTTTTTGTTAAGGTTCTGAGATACAGAAAACAAATTAACACACATTTAAATATTTACAGCCGTTTCCTTATTAAGTTGCACATATTGTACTAAAGCAACTGTTGTCATAACAGATTTGGGGCTGTTCATCACATAGGGACAAGCCCTGGCATATGGTCCTCAGTGCACATTGACGCTTTACAACAGTCACATTAATAAGCACATCTAGCCAAGTCTGCAAGTTGAAATATCAATCTCTTCTGATGATACGCCTGCTTCACCCAAGTTCTAACTGACTACTTCAGCTGTATCACACAAAATGCCAAATACTATCTTACGTTTCTACATATTATCAACAAAAATTATTTGGGGAAAAAAAAAAACTCAATCTTAAAGACAACTTAGGAGAGAGTGGGATAAAAATTAACAAACTGAAATTCACAGTATTCTAGAAGCCAGCTTCAAAACACTAATAAAACTAAATCCAAAATAACTGCTTCTGTTAACTTCCTGAACAATTATTTTCCCATACTGATGCATTTGTTCAGCACAACATTTTGCACAAAAATAGGGTATAGGCTGTATAAATATTTACGGCATTAGAAATATTTCAAAACAAAAACATCACCCTGGTAAAATATTTGCAACAGGTATTTATAAAAACAATTATGTAGAATACTGTTAGTTTTTTTCCTGTAATTTATTGGCTTCCATATATGCATTTGAAAAATATGATTATCTTTTATTGCAGCAATTTATGTTAAATGTACTCTTTTAATTTATGTTCTTAATACATTAAAAGTAATATCGTATTGAACCAAAGATGTTACACACCTCCTTTGCCCCCGCGCAAACGAGGCACCACGTGGACCAAGCCACTAGTGACGGTGTCTGTGCCGAAGATGATCTTGCCATTATGCAGCAGATAAAAATCTTCTGCTTCAAAACCCTGGGGAAAAAAGATAAAACCCTAAAAAAAGCTAAACAATAATAATGAATTTTAAAGTTAGGTTCTCAATTTAAAAAGTCCACCTAAATTAACCATGGAACGTAACTGATGAAGTGTACACCTTCTTGACACACAGTAGCAGCGAAAGAAGAGCAAGTGAGAGAGAAAGCATAAGCAAGAAAGAGAGATAGAAATAGAGAATAAGGGCAAATTTTTTATAAAACCGACAGGCCCCCATATCTTGCCACATCAGTGTGTATCCTGGCTCAGTCTAATGAGTACTTGGTAGTCTAATGAGTAGTTGCTAAGTTCGCCAAGATAGTTTCAGTGTGTCCATGTGCCCTGGAATAGCAGGGCTGACTGGAGGCTGTGGTAGTAATTGGGATGAAACTTACTCCAAAGTGAGAGAAAGTCAAGGTAAG
Source organism: Dryococelus australis (assembly GCA_029891345.1). Lineage (NCBI taxonomy): Eukaryota > Metazoa > Arthropoda > Insecta > Phasmatodea > Phasmatidae > Dryococelus > Dryococelus australis. Next base: position 348,764,601 of record CM056993.1, read on the forward strand.
GACACAGAAAAACTCATACAACAGTGTACAGCTCTAGGAAAAATATATGGGACAGTACGAGCAGGGATTAAACTACATTAACTAATTGTAGGGACTCGGATAGAGATATTAATTTACGAAGAGCATAAGTTAAACTGGGAAATGAGATGGGTGGAGACATGCAATGGGATTGGCTGGTCGCCACAGCTACTGTAATCATGAGGCGGTTCAAAGGTCTCGCCAGTAGGGAACTAAGTGCCACTAGTGGCGACAATAAACCAAGTGAGTTTGTCAGATTACCAAACTGCTGTCAATATTCCCGTACCAGTGAAAAGCCAGCACAGCAATATTCACAACAGTAAATTGCAATGTCCCCCTGTTTCTCATCTAGTGTGGCAGAAAACTGGGCAGTCGTCATGGCACCTAATCCATCTTCGCTCCTCTATTCTAAGTGCAAGAATACATTTCATACCGTGGGTGGAGGGGCCACGGTGGTGTAGTGGTTAGACTACTTGCCTCTCACCTAGGCTAACTGAGTTTAATTCCTGGCAGGGTTGCTCCTGGAATTTCACTTGTGGGAATCATGACAGATGATACCACTGGTAAGCACATTTTTCCTAGAATCTTACATTTCCCCCGCCCTTGCATTCTGGCGCTGTTCCATACTCAACTCACTTCACCCTCATCTGCTCTCAAAACCTCAATGTTAACGACTCTCTCCAGCATAGGTGAAGGGAGGGTCAAATGCATGGGAAGCCACCCCCCTAATCCTCCAAAATAATCCATTTGTCTTGGATGAGCTCTAATAAGAACTCATAGGTACTTCTAGGATCTACCAGGGGTGATGGCTAGCCAATGGCCCAGGATGAAGGCTGAAGATATTGCTTCCAAGTTCAGATGATTCCAGTTCGTTCTTCATGCATCCACATCTAGTGTCTGCAGGATCCAGCAGTTAGGTTCAGTACACTGCATTGTTTCAGCACTTTGAGATCCCCTTCCCAACCTTGACCATTAGGCTGTTTCATGCACAATGCACTTCGCCATCTCATACTGATCCAGTTCCCTGCTGGTCCCAAAGATGACGCTTGTGCACCGGGCAGTTGGTCTGTGGACTGGTATTAGAATATTCCCAGCCACCCCAAAACCTGAAGATACCCTATCCGCAGCCTGGGGACACATCCAGTTGCATTTCATCTCCGCACTTGAGCTGCCATAGAGCCATAGTCCCACCGTGCTTGCAAAGTCTCATGCCTTCACTGGTCCCAAGGGGCAGGCAAATCCCAACGAGACAACCCAGACAACCCACAGGAACACAATATTTAACCTACGACAAGTAACTGGTGAGGGGAAGAGAGAGAAGGAAGAGAAGAGAGAGGAGGAAGAGAAGAGAGAGGAAGAAGAGAAGAGAGAGGGAGAAGAGAAGAGATGATAGAGAAAAAAGACGAGAGAGAGAAGAGAAACAGAACTAACCTCAGAGAATATTTAGGCTAAATAAATTAATGGTTTCACGTGTTAGGCACCATTAATGCATCATAATAAGCTGTTTATTAAAAAACAATACCATCAACAGACACTAAAGGGAAATCTTCCACCTCCCCACCATTGGATTTTTTAATTTTTTTAGCTTGTTTAGGTATATTTTTAAAAAGCAAATTCTGAAAGTTACCCATATTTCTAACAAGCTATTGACATTTCACAACAGTACAGGCATCACGAGTACACTACAAACTTTTAATTAGTTCATAGAATCAATTCAGCCAAAATTTGGAAAAATCAATGTTGTGTTGTAAGGGCCAGTTTCACCAACGAAGATTAACTTTTCAGAATATTGAGATAATTTTATCCAGATGAGAGCTTTAACTTCTATTTTAATCTCGATAATGTTCAGCGTGTTTCACCACGTTTAATCTCAGTAAAGAATATGTTAAAATTATCTCAATATTCTGACTTAATCGCAATTTCCTCTATGTATACATAGAGATTTTGCTTTGAGCTGGTACAGAGAAATCATTTTGAGAAAATATGGCAAGTCGGGAAGGCATTGTGGTCGTACGGAAACAGTGAAACGGAACTTTTTCATCCCATGAAAAACACAGTTTGTTAGAATTAATTACAGAACATTTCAATAACATTGAAAATAAACGAACTGATGATGTGACACAATGAAATAAAGCGAAACAGTGGCGAACAATTGTGAAAAGTTTCAATTGTACATATCGTGATCATTACAGAACAGGAGACAACTTGAAGGCGGTGTGGAATAACCTATAACACCATACGCGAAAAACCTATGTAGACGAATGTGTCCATAGGCAACCGTATGGCAACATCTTCCTGGACTAGTAAACGACGATCAGGAATGCACTCGAACAAAAATTACTTAAGTAAGTGCCCGGCATATAGCAAAAATTTTAGTTAACAAAATGTTTGTAATAGAAAATGAGGCAATGAAAGAGATCGTCAACTAAAGTTACAACTGGAACAAAAAAGTTCTAAACAGGAGAAGCTTCAAACAGAGCTCTTAACTTTTCAGATCCTAAAACAAAGACAGAACTAAGTAACTAATGTGTTATCTGTTGTGGTTTAGTTCACATCTGTTTTTAAGTATATTCACAGACATTTTCAAATAAAAACACTAATGGTATTTGTCACATTCTTGATTTGAATTAGACCTACAAAAGTAAATTTTTTTTTCTTTTACACCTAATGTTAATGTACAATAGTTATAAAGGAAAATAATATCACGATATAGTATGTTTGAAAATTGTGTTTTTGACATAACATGAAAGTGCACTTTAACCTCTACATCACATATCTCAAAATAATTTATTCTTTCATTTAAGCATCGCAGACAACAATAATAAAATCCTCAGCATCACTTTCCTCTTCAAAAATTAAAATTGTACATTGCTTGAGCCATTTTCTCTTTATTCTCGTTTAAATAACTTTGCCCTCTCGTCACCTTCCCAAAATATTTGTTTATGTTTTAAAGTTTAATCCCGATAATGCGACAAACCGCCGAAATAGGCGGGTTAAGATTTTATCCAGATATTCAGAGAAAATCGAGATTAATGTGTGGTGAAACGCAAAATACAGAAAATCAAGATTTTTTTGTCAGTTAAACTCGATAAACTTTCATTACCTCGTGTGGTGAAACCGGTCCTAAATATGAGATCTTATTTCAACTGTAATGTATGTATTGCTATATTAGGTCAATATGCTAAGTAAAAGGGTACTTTAAGAAATTTCTCTTTTAAAAATAAACAACCTATAGAAACCAAACACCGAAAATGTTGGGGGGGGGGGGGGGGTTTCGCTTAATTAACCATAAACGGCATCGACTATAGACTGTTCACGGTAAAACAAGCACTTTTGAAAACCCTGCTTAAGATCTACTTGTATGCACATTGCATATTCTTCCATCTAATGTAAAATCAACATTGTCATGGGCCTCATCCCTTTGTTCATGCATCGGTCGAGATGAACTGAAATTCTTACGAAAGTAAATAGGCCTATTTTTCAATCTGCTCACTATTCCACTTCGATGCATTGAAGAAAAAAACAGAAAACTTAAGAAATAATTTAAGTTATAAGTGGTTACCTAACACGTTTTATTTAACGTCTATAATATTGAACTACTTTCCCTCCCTCGCTCACAACTTTACTGGATGCATTTCTGTCAGTAGGCCCTTTAAACTACGCAGGTAGGAGCAGTTACTTTTTTCCAAGGTTGATTTCAAAAGTCCTCACTTTATTCTGATCAGCCTTTAAAATCCCAGACCTAACGAATTTTGGAGGTTATGTATGGCGCGTAACTTTTGAAGTTTCATACCCTGATATTTAAAAATAACAGATTTTACGACAAAGTCTACCTCAAAATCAAATACTGATAAAACGCGACAAGTAAAAAAAACAAGATAAGTAACCTAATTTCACACAAATAAAATAAACTTTACATAATTACCAAACTGTCAAATTTCGTCTTCACGAAGTCTTGACAAAGGCAGCGACTTCCATCCTTAATTGATATAGTAAACATCACTATTTATATTATATGACTTTGTACAAGTTTAGTAAATACAAGCTTTGAAGAAATGCTAATAACACTCTGTCGACACAAAAAAAAGCCCATAAGCAAATACTAATGGTATCATATATTTTAGTTCATTACTTAGCCAGTATCAGGTAAAGAAATGATACGATACCTATAAATTTTTTTTTTAAAAGATTACCTATCCCAGTTAATTTTGAAACCTTTAAATCAAAGCGCTCCAAAAATATAAATATGTATTTTCCTCCATAAAATATTCATTTTAAAAGCAGCACTTACTACCGTAGGATTAGTTATATTAAGTCATCGTTCTAATTAGAGGACAAATATAATACAGATGAAAGCTGCTTTTAAAATGATAATATTATGGAAGAATACACACCTATAATATTCTTGTTCTCTAATTAGAACAATGCCCAAATATATCTAATACTATAGTAATAAATGGACGCCTACCACGTAACCCCCACCAGAATTCTGTTTGCCCGTCACACCAAACATCACGCAAAGCAGTATGTGTGTGCAGGTGCTGTGGTACGAAAGTGCAACGTGTGGACCAGAACAATTGCAACGGGCACCGAGAGTGCAGTGATACGCAAAGTTATCCCCCATCTTACGTTTTTAATACAAAAGGGCTTAAAATGCAAGACATGTTCTACACCGGGACACATGTGCACATTTCAACCTACCCAAATGCTTTAACGTCCTAATGTGTTTCATTAAATTATTTCCTGTAATGTCACGTAATTTTTATTCTCACGTGTTTCCATTCTCATCTCATATCATCGTTTCAGTGTGCATGTATGTTATTCTTTTAAGCAGGGGTTAATTTTACAGATTGTGGTAATCTGCGAACATAAGTGCAAAGTGTTTTAATGTAAGTGCTATGTTAGCAAGTAGTTCCACGCGGTGTGCTTACCCGCCAACTCGGCCAGCACGTCACGTTCCACAAGATAGTCATAGTTTGTCTTGCGAGGGGTGCAGTGTGTTACGTCATGGATTGTGTTTCGTGCGCTCGAGCAGCACTCAACTTTTGTCTGCACATTTCCTCAGCAATAGACTTTTAATCAATCCAGAACCGTTGTTCGTCTAGCCGCCCAATACTCCGCCTCTCGTACCAACCAGTGTTTGCATCGATTGGGAGGATTTTACTTTTTCAACTTAACCATTGTGTGACCACATGTCTTTTATCTGTATCACCCACACTGATGGTTATAGCACAGCAACAATGTTAGTGGTCTCAACTAAGATGTGTAGAATAAAGCTTTATAAAATACATAATGACGGGCAATACCGCAGGTATTTATATTCAGGTAGCCGCAAGACCTTTCAGGCACAGGCCTCCTCCTGCCAATTTCAGCTTAACCATGCAGAGTGTATATAATGAAGTGTTAAATGGTTACATCTAGTCAGCAAGAAACATACTAATTTTCAGAGGGGAATTTCAATCCCTGGAGGAATTTCGCAGTAATCTGCGGCTAAATGACCCTGAGGAGAACGAATCAGCTCTACCCTACATCACTGTCATTATTCTTTTAAATAATGTATGATGCCCCGGGTAACCAAATACAAAAAAATCTACTTCCAACATTTAATATTCACTGCTCCTCAAATCTTACCCAACTCCTCATCTGACCACCTGATTCCATGTCAAAGTGCTGTACTCTGTATTTTTTAAAAGCAAACATTATATATGAGTTTATATATTTAAAATGAGTGGCTGTGTCGTTCCCTAGTCCATTGGAATTTTTAATTATTATGTGACATCTATGGGTGACAAGAAGAAAATATCTGATGATGATAATACAGGGCGAGTCGAACAAGCACCAGAGTTCTTGGGATGGGCCGCCTAGTATAATATTTTTGCTTTTCTTTGGTTACCCAAATTGTGTGTATCACAATGACCATTTTGTTGATATACAGCAAGAGGGAACTCTTGCTGTAAACGAACAAACAGATAATCACTGCATCCCAAATGAAGCCAGGACAATTAGGTGTAACAGCAATTGGAGGTAGGGAGTGAGTTGCCCACGAGGCAGTGAATTCGCTGTCAAGTGTGCATTTCTTCAATTATCGAGTGTGTGCAGCATGTGTCAAGCTAATTAGGTTAGGGATTATCATACCCTGTTTAAGTATTAGTTTCCATCTGCACGGAAGTGAGGTTAGGAGTATCCTCTTTGTAGTCATACAACATGAAGTTATACATAGAACCTTTAGCACTCAGTGCATCTCATACTGCACCTCATGGGATACCACGTGCATTGTCACAGGATGTTCTTTTATGCACCACCACACCTGTGCATTCAAAGTGCAATGCTCCAGTGAGCAGAAGTCTTTTCGTGAAGAAATAAAAAGGTATTATGCAGAGATTTTTAATTCACTAAAACGTGTTAGTTAAAGCAATGCAATGACGTTTATAGAGTTTGATGTACAATTTAAATAAGAGAAGTGGAAATGTTAATATCAGTGACTCTCAGGTCGCACTTTCTGAGCATGCCCCGGTCATCTTGAGGGCTGGCTGGAGCCATGCTCGCAGTCTCTGCCACCAGAGTAAGTAAGAAGCATGTTTGTCGCACGCTTTGTGCGAACCCTCAGTACAACTTTTAGGCTGCAATAATTTAGCTTATCAATAGATGTAATCCATACTAACTGTTTATTTAATACTAAGTGCCAAGGGGGCAATTACACTTTTTCATAAAATGGAACGCAAATTAAGTTCATTGGCTTCCGCCAAATTGCAGTTTTGGTTACAAATGGGCCTGAGCATAAGATCCGTTTCAACTAAAGAACATATGCAAAGTACGTTCTTGTACATTAAAATGTGTGAATGCAGTTTCCATTTGTTTCATTGTCTTAACTTTTGATACGGCACCCTACAGTTGAGTATAGAGAGAGTGTTGTCTTTATGGGACCTGCACCCTCTTGCAGAGTAGCTTTAGTGTTCTATGAGTAAAGTATTGCAATTAAGGTACAGGCACCCATAAATGCCAAGCAAGATTTGTGTTTTAATAATAAGTGTGTGCCAGGAGTCGAGATCTGGCAACTTATGGTAACACATGATACCATTCTTGGCATCAGTTTTGGTCAACATGACGAACCATCGAAAAAAGCAACCACAAGACAGTGACTTCAGGGACACCGCGTTGGCCGTCGGCCCACTACCCCAGCAAAGCAACAGCTCGACTTGAGTGTTGCGACATGACGGGTCCATGATATCCGTCAAGGTGCAGGTTGTTGGGGCATTGACTATGCCAATGGTATTCCTTCACACGTTGGCAGTAGCATGGCAGGAATTCTGTGGTCTCCTGGTCACTTCCCGTCGGACATCTTGATAAGCGGGTGCACGCACGACACTCTTCAGCTTGTTAACTCCGGTATTCCTAACACAGTTCACACTGTTGCTAACACTCGGAAAATTCGATGGCTGCTGTCCAAATAGTAGCTTGTGAAAAGTTTACGGTTTTATGTTGTCACAGTGTGTTGCTGTCATCTCGCGGTCCATACCACCATCATGCGGCATCACTCTCATGGTGCGATTGACACAGGACGAATTCGAGTACGATCGTGGCTCTTATTAGTTCCTCCACGGTGCCATTTAGCAGTGGTACTATTGCTGCTCGATATTCTGGTAGGACTGTCTCTGCCACTACCTCCATAACTTCTCTTTCTGGTAGGTGCGGGTGGAAGCGCCTGACCAAGTGGACCTTGTGAAGGATGAACGTGGTGAGAGGCTTGCTAGGTTATTGTGCTTGCAATGTCAATTTACTCTGGGCTTGCAGAGATGAATATGTGCCTCTCAATTGGCACTGAAATTCATAGACGAATTCTTGAAATCTTTGCTTCGTTCTCCAGCTATGTCCCCATGCATCCTGACCATTCCTCCTCCCATATGCCATACAGCTGCAGACGTGCGGTACAATCCCAGATAAATGTTTGTGGCTTTATCTGTGGGTGCTCCCGCAAAAGTGTGTAGCATCTGAAAGCGCTTCGGTGTCTTCTTTTACCCTGCTTCGTGCAGTGTCTGATGCCTGTTGTTTTGGATCACTGTTTGCAGTGTGCTAATTGATCTCCATTGGTGTTCTGTTGTCGTTTCCGTCCAGTTAACCGCCATGGGTGTCACTGGGATATTGGTTGCATATGGAGTGAATATAGGTTGGAATTGCTGTGGGATTACTGAGTTGTGGTAAAATGATGGTACTATTTGTAGATAAGGAGTGACAAGTATTAGCGGTTGAGGTGCTGGAATCAGGGTGGGTTTCTGTGGAATCGACTGTACCTATCCATTACTTGCGCTGTCAGTTGCCATGTGTGTCTTGTTTATATGTGCTCTCTGCTCCAAGCCCTTCTGTGCTGCGTAGTTGTAACACACAAATCCTGTGCCCTGGCCCTGTTTTTTCTCTTACTCCATATTACATTTCTCATCTACCAGTTTTTACAGTTTCGGCATTTGTAATTTTCTCCCACTACTTCTCCTGTGCATGTTATCCGAGAACATGCGGTGATGTGCCTGCGGAACTCCGAGAAAAAATCCTACCAGTTGAATGGTGCTGTGGGTTTCTGTTGCAAGTTATCATTGCACTGTTTACATATGTATGTCTCGGCAGTTGCACTCCCCGTTTCCCTCTCGCTGAGGCACTTTCGGAGACATTGAATTTCACATTGCATACAAGAGAGTGTCTGTGGGTTCTGTCCCGTTCACAACAGACTGTTACTCCAATTTTATGTGGTTAGCATTGTTAAAAATTTCCTGGTTTGTTTTGTCCGAAATGTTTATTTTCCATTAAACAGTTTCCTCGCAGTTATTCGTGACAAGGTTGCATGCTGGGTTGGACTTCCGGCGGCAGTGGCCATTGTTGCTGCCATACTCAAACTTAGCCCAGAAGTCTTGGGTTTCAAGTTTTAAACAATGTGGGTAGAGGAGTGCCAGCACACTTTCTTCTGTCAGGCCAGTCATGGTTCAAGTTGTTGTAAACCTCGCGGAATCGCGGCGCAGAAGCACGGAGCACAAAAGCACAGAGCATGGAATTGTGAATCACGGTTGAACTTTGTCTGTCCCGCCCGACGCGATGTGGGGTCAATGCATGGCGCACGCTTACGTGACCACTGGTTGCGCGGCAAGCGGGTGGCGTTGGATTGGAGTTTTAGTTCTTCCTTCCCACAGTCCTCTTCCCCTCCTTGTGGCGTGGACAGACGGGTAGTTGGCGATTCATGTGCAGCTCCCTTTGTCCTGCTGGCATGGCGGGGTGGCATGGCTGAGTCCACTGCACCACTCCAAAATGGCTGCTTCGCCGATCACGTGCTCGCCTTCCACGATAATGGTGGGCACTGACTGCTTACCCTCGTTTTCCCTCGGGCCACGTGCTCGCCTTTTCTTACATCTTGCAGGCATCTGGAGGGCATCCTTATGCAATGAATGTTTTGTTGTAGTTCCTGTTGCTTTCTGTGTTGCACGTAATGGGAAAATAGTGGGGAAATGTACAGGAAAAAAATTGATAGTTGGCGAAATTTTGCTGGGAAATTTTGCTGAGTAATTTTTGGATGGTTTTGATGCTCAGAAAATGACGATAACAGATAGGCCCCACGGTGGGCGCCATTTGACTGAGTCCAGTGCCGTGAGGTGTGGTTCATGGATAGTGGTCCAGGAGCCAGAATAAAATTTGAAAATGTATGGGTTGAGGAGTGGATCTGTCTGGGATTAGGTGAATTGAGTGAGTTATTTTACCCAGGGCGCCAGGCTCTACAAGATCTAGTGCTGTAAAGTGGTAGAGCAGACTTTTCTCACTGGGGTGTGTCATTGATGGCCAAAGGCAGCTATCCTTCCAAGCTGCTGCATTCCTCTGATGAATCCTAATAAATGGTACGCGTGTTACGTGGTGGATTATTAATGGCATCCATACCCCTATGCTACTTTACATACTGAAATACTTGCAAACAGATATGAAGGGTCCACACATGTGCAATTTGCTGGGAAATTATAAGGGCCTGTACCCTGAAATGCCTTAAGGCTTACCTGAATAAAACACTCTATTCATGAAGTGATATTTATTAGGTAATGATTAAACATGCCCCAAAGGCAACACTTTACAAATATATAAGCCGGACGAGTACTGGTGGTACCACTGTGCAAAAATGGCGCGAAGCCCATGTGTAACTTTAGGTGCACAATAATGCTTCCCCTGGCGATGCAAGACTGGGTTAATGAGAGGGGGTGTCAGCTAACAAAAAGGTTCTGAAGTAAACTAAGCTATTGTAGTTACTAATTAATTGGTACTAACGGTGAATACTACCCAGGGGCGGGACCTAACGGTACGCATCCGACCTCTCTATGCTTTCAGCGACTACAAACTTTCCAACATAATGTTCTTGCTGGGGTTGCCGCCAGAGTGTGCCACGTGGGACAACTTCCTTGCACTTTGCACGATAAAAACTATTCTAACATAAAACACACTTGCAATAACTTGCATAAAAAAATATGACAAATCAACAAATATAACACTTTGCAAATATGTGCCATGATGTGAGGGTGATGGCATGTGAATGGAAACATAAACAAAACACTTGCAAAACACTTGAAAAGGGGATTTAGGGTTTTTGAGAGTTTATTACTGGTGTCCTGCCTTGCATTCGTAACAGCTTATTACTACTATAGCCCATTTTAATAATACATGGAAACAATAATAAAGGAGGTGCTACTTCCTGTATTAGTCCGCCCGTTCGTTGCAGAGTACCTGAAACAGACACTTGCATTGCACTACACTGCACTGTCTTGCATACATGTTATGTAGTCTACCAACATGCTACCACACATGATAGAGTGCATCTTCTTGTTGCAGCTGCTGTTGACGACTGTGGGCAAATGGTCTAGGGGCCAGGAGCTCGAATCACATCAAAATGTTCCCAAAATGTATTAGCTGATGCTCTGTTTCGAATGTATGATGACACAAAATGTGGTAATGAAACCACAGTTCTTCCAAATTGCAATGTTCTAGTAGTATTTCCAATGGCCTTCACCAATATCGAAGTGCATCAAGAAAAGGACAAAAATTATCACATAATTGCAGTCATGTAATGAACAAAAACCATATTTTTTGTCTAAAGGTCTTCTGTGCTGTAAATCCTGTGATAATGTAAAATATGTTGTGCTGCCGAGTCATATCAAACCCATGGTTTTTTATTACTTTCATTCATCATCACTTGGTGCCCTTTTAGGGACCCACAAAAACATTCATTCTTTGGAAAACATTTCATCTGGAAAGTCGGGGATGCCAACATTTGTTCAACATGTTAAATGTTGTAAGCTGTGTGCTTTAAGTAAGCCTTCTCAAAACACACATCTAAGTCATATGTTTCTGAGAAACCTATGCAAAAACTTTCCGTTGATTTTGTTGGCCCTTTTCCCAGGAGTATGTTTGGTAATAGCATGTTGTTAGTTTGTGTTAATGCTTTTTCTAAATTAGTATGGCTGATGTGACATCAACTGTCCATGCTTTGCAAGCCCATGATATCCAATATTTTGCTGTGTCCAAATCTATTGTATCTGATAACAGCTCACAGTTAATTTCAGAGCCTTTTTGTGATATGTGTTTCTCCATTCGGTCTTTAAAGCCTTCCATGCGGCTGATCGTTCTAGTTGGAATAAGAATCTTTCATGATTGCAGATGGCCTTTAATTTTGCAAATATGAATCCCATGGGACTAGACCATTTGATCTTGTCTTCACTTATTTGCCTAATAAACACTGTCTGATTTGTGGCATTTGAATGATTTGTTACCAGATGATCCTAAGGACATGCCAGGTTTGGGCAGCAGCCCTCAAGAATCTTAAATGAACTCACTACAAGAGTCGTGTTAAGTAATATAAGGGTCGGATTGACAATCCATTTCGTGTTGGTGATTTAGTTTTATGTAAAGCTCGCCCTGTCAGCAGGGCTGTAGGAGGCCTCACCTCCATGGACACATTTTTTTGTGGCCTTGACTTGATTTTGACCATGACATTTAGTTTTTGTTTATATGCGGAGCGTGTACCGCTCTACATCCCTGGTCCGTTTGCTACACAGCCAGGGGCATAACTTTTCATTTAATTTCATCATGTAGGCTTCATGCCGTTTTGTACCATATAAGAGCACTCCATGCTAAACAGGAGTACTACATGTTAGTGCCTCAGCAGTGGGTTAAGTGAAATAAAATCAGTGTTGTAAGTAAAAATGCACAAATTATATTTCACCAGCCACTTAATGGATGTTTACCGATTCATCGCATATTGGTAATTTATTAAGGTGTGGAAGATGACCTGTAACAGTCTCCATGTTAGTGAGTATGCGTTGAGGGAGGCAGACAGCCCTCACTAACTCAGGCCTTATTGGATATAGTTCATCTTCTGCATCTTCATCATTTAATCAGCATTGAAGGGTCTGTACACCCTTCCTTAGCGAAGGCATTTATGTGGATACCATCATACTTCAGTGACAGCAACACCACTTCAGTACCACCACGATGGAGAATCTTCAGGGGAGGCCACTCATTGGGCGACGACACCACGGCACCCCCCCCCCCCCCCAATTCAAATGCTCTCTGAGCTGGCGCCCTTCCCAGTAATATTCAATGAACCCATTTTTCCAACCTTAAATTCCTCATTCCCCTGAAGACCCAAAACCTCCAGCCATAATTTGTATTTGAAGGACACGTGTTTCCTTTTAAGAGTGTGTATACAGTAGGAACAAGAATACTTGATGTACTTGAATTATAATTGGGAAATGAACAAGTTATAGAGGAATATTAGTAGTACAAGATTTCCCAAAAAAATGATCAATTAGACGAGGCTGATAAACAGTCTGGATTAGTTGAACCAGAAATGGTAGAATAATAATTGTCCAGATCAAGTAGAAAAGGTAAAACTAAGGTTTGTGGTTGTTGTAACTTACAAATATGTAATATCACAAAATGGAACCTCAGACAATTGCGGAATTAATGTCGGGGCGAGATGCTAGGAAGTAGATTGATGCAATGAAAATATAAATGGAGGATATGAATAAAGATGATATGTGGGAAATTGTTGAGAGACCTAAATGTGAGAAGGTAATAGGTTATAAGTGGGTTTTTTTTAAATTAAATGCAATGAAAAAGGGGAAGTAGGGAAATATAAAGCTCGATTGGTGGCACAGGTGTTTAAGAAGGAAATTAATCTGAGTTATGAGGAAACGTTTGGTCCAGTAATTAAGAGGAAAACTTTAAGACTAATGATTGCTATAGCACTTTAAAAAATGTTCAACAAGTAGACAATCTAACTGTAACTATTGCATTTATTTATAGGTTGTCCTATTGGATGTAATATTTTTATTGAACAGCCAGATAAGTTTGAAGAGTGTGACAGAAGCAATTTTTTTTTTTTTATTAAAAATGCGTATTTATGGGTTACGAAATTCCAGCAGAGACTATAATATAGGCACAAACAAATCACTAAATAAATTGGGTTTTAAAAGAAGTGTAAAGGAACAATGTGTGTACACTTACAAGCACGAACAGCATTCTTCCTACATTTGCCATACACCATGAGCATGTTGGATTTTCAACATTAGTAAATACCATCTTCCAGAACATCCTACATCTAGGTAGTATGAACTATCACAAAATGCTGACAAGAAGGTCCCAAAGCAATCAGTGTAAAGGAAATAGTAGACACACAATCATACGAACATCTTAGCCTTGTAACTAAGCAGTCAAATGAAGCAAGCCACTATGTATTTACAATTGTAAACTACTTGCACTATGATCATGCAAGAAAACACCTTTGACATTAAATTTCTTCTTGTTTTATTGTCTTGGTGTTAATAATTGGTTTTCCATTTGAAAAGTGTAACTTTGTTCAAAAATACACATTTTAATACTTATTAAAACCTGTGACTGGGCTGCAATTGTAAGCCCTTCTCTAAACTTCACCTCTGTGAAACCAGCACATCATTGACATCATTAATTTCGGAAATATTTGTGGTTAAAATCATGGGTGATTCATCCTGAATGTACTGTAAGTAGTATATGGCTAGGTCCAGGACAATCCATTTTTTTGCCCTAAAATACTCGATCTTTCCTCAAACTTCATGTTTTTTTTTTACTTCCGAAAAAATTGCACAGAAATCATTATAGCATATTGAACATTATATTTCTTGCAAAAATTAAGTAAAATCAAACAATTATGCATCAAATTAAACAAATTTAGACCAAAAAATTTATGCTAATAAAAGCAAAAAATTAAGGCAATTTAGTCCAAAATTGTGCAAATTAAGCGAAAATCAAATTTTATATTAGGTTCTTACTCATTATAGTTTATATACAAAGCTCTACTACCTTTTCAAACACTTCTTCTATATGTTCAAATTCGTCACCTATTCCTGAAGTTCAACTTCATTGCAAACGCTATCTAAAATCATTAACTGTAATTTGTGTAGATTTCGATAGAATTTGAAAACTATATTTCGGAGTTCGGGGTACTTCATATTTATGGTGTATGCAGTAATTTATGGTGTAAAAGGAATCTAACTTATAATTATTGATAGAAAATATTACTAAAAATGTGTACATTTTTTAAATTAATAAATGGAGGATGTAAACGGGTTTACGGAAACAACAAAATGTTTACATAATTTTATAGAAATTTTTACCATGCAGTTTGGCTAACATTTTAAAAGGAGGTTCTAAAACAACTTTTAAAGAGTTCAATTTTTCATTTGCTTTGGTACAAGTATACAATGTTTACCATTGCTCCCTGCTGAGCTCACTTTTGAATTGTAAGACATGTTTCAGCGAAAAATTTCGCATATTCTTATAATAAATGCTTTTGGAGGGCATTTTTATGGAAGGCGTAATTAATATTTGTGCATCATGATCTGATAAGCCATTTATTATTTATTATTGGGAGACAGTGACACTCTGCAACTGTGTTACTATCAATGAAAATGTTATCAATTGATGTCTGACTGCTTCACATGCATTCTGTTTTTGGAGCTGAGACAGGTGTCTCAATTTTGTCTTTTACCCCCCACCCCCTGCCGCATTCTCCAAAGATTGTTCTTGTTGTAGGACATGTCAAATTGGAAAGAAAATAAATTGAATATTACTGTAAATATGTCCTTAAATTTACCACATTTTTCCCGTTTGCTCGTAAGTAATGAGTTAAAATTGCACATTTTGGACACAACGATTTTTGCACACATTTCTGTTTTTCGTACAGCAAATGTATTTTGGAGATGTTAATGAGGTATTGAAATAGACAATAAGAATATTTCTGAATGAGTATTGACTTGAAAATTTCTTCTGTCCTGTTGAACAGGTTTCTGCATGGTCTAAATGTTCACTATATTACGACATCGTTGCTTCACTTACTTGTCTTTTGGTGGAAACTGGTGACATCTGGGTGAATTTTGCATGGAATCATGACGAACGGAGATTATAAATCAGCTGGAAGCGACGCCGGCGTGTTGCTGATCCAACACGTGATCCAAAATCCCCAAGACGAGTAGTGTAGAGGCGGTGTCTGGCTGCCCTTACGAGGTCGGACTGAATGCTGAGAACTGCTGTGACGTAAGGGAGGCTGGCACATGCGCGGTTCCCATCTAGCTGGAACTGTTCTGCGTCGACGCATTGAGGAAAGTGAGCACAACCAAGCTGCTCTGCAGGCCGGCAGGATGCAGAAAACCAAGGCGTTCGTGATTCCCTACGCGCCTGTGAGTCTTCAGCTATTGGAGTTTACCCCACCCTGATGACGTTTTCTGTGATCGAGCCTGGAAATGGACGCCCCAATCCAGAGCCTGGCAACTATATGTTGAACATTTGAGGTTATAGAATTGTGTAATATTGTATAAAAGGTGATCGTGGAGAGCCAGTCGAGCGAGATGGCGGCTCCACATTAATCACACTAGACCTCCAAAAGTTAAGTTCTTGAACATGTTAGTCATTATGCCTGTCTGGCAATGTAGCTTTGTTATGGCTCGGGACTTTGGATTTCTCTGATCAAACATGTTTCTAAAAGAAATGGTGGTAAATTCTTAAATGTATCATTGATGGCATTTCGTAAGAAAAATTATACCAATTCATTTGTGTCATCAAAACCGCCTGGGTCCGTCTCGTAATGGTAAACAAGATTTCTTACAAAAGAGTTCTTTTAACATTCACTTGTAAGAGTGAATTTAAAAATGGGCACTTACACTTTGCGACTATTGCAGAATAATGAGATTGCCAGTTTTAATTGTATTTTGTAAAGAAATAAATGGTATTTTTAGTGCATTATGGCCGAATTATAAATGAATGCTATTGTATGTTCACTGTTGTGTAGGTCAATATGCATTTTGGGTGAGAATAAATTAAAGTTAACATGGAAGATGACACTGCATAATATGACCATATTACCAATAAATTTTGGAGATAATTTTTACTCATTACCTGTCAGTACTAATTTCTGATTGTAGTAGTAAACAAGGTATATTCATGTATATATGGCAACTTATAGGTCGTTGTCTATTAACTTATCAGTACAATTAATTTTTGTATTAATAAATCCATATTGGAATTTTTAGAGAAAATGTATGGGTTTCAGTGCTAGATCAACATCGCTTTATCAGCATAACCAATGAGAGGATTACCTACGAAACATAGCTTTGTTTGTGGACCTGTTTGTTATTGTCAAAAATACTTGTATTAAAAATATTGTTCTAATTTATACAAATGGAATTGTGTTATGTTTACATAGCAATATATAAATTGGCATTCTTTATTGCTCGTTCTCTTAAATATTAGATATTTTCACGGTTGTAAATGATAACTGTGAATGCACAGTCCATATGTCAAAGATTTTGCTTAAGGTGCCTTTGTCGATATAAAAAAAATTGTATCACATATATATATATATATATTTTTCAAGTTTACATATTTTTTCCATGTTTTTTCCTGTTGTTTACAATGGGATATGGCTCACAACTATTTTAACATGGAAGTGAACACGAAATTTAACATAATTTTTTTTCTAGTCTCCGCCATTTGCAATCAAGGAGAAAATTAAATGGTATGAGGTGTTTAGTTACCACCTATTGTGAGTGTTGAAAAAAAAAAAACAGAACACCAATTTATGAATATATTGCCTAAAAACAGTCTATGTTGACACCATTATTTTGGAACTCATACAACAGTGGAGTTTTGGTTTTTTTACTGATGCTCGGAACACAATTCACCTTTTCTACAGCAGTGTTTAGCTTTGCTTTACATTGGTGCCAATTTTGGGATCTCTCCTGCACCACTCACTCTAGGGCAACACAAGGGCTTTGTACAGTCGCCTTGTTACGTCCTCTACTTATAGAGGCCGCCACAGAGCTTACTATCTATACCTTTACAAAGTAAGGCTTTATGCAATGATTTCCACTCACTATAACAATTATTGTGCTCAGTGACGTTTTCATGGACAGGCAACCTATTATACAACTTTTTCCACTGTGTCTTGCTTGGAGAAAATTCTTCCCTTTTTACTAAATTAATACAATTAACACAAGGTTCAGGAATATTTTCTTCGAACAAAATACATGCAAGAGAGTTAAGTGTTTATCTTGAAGTACTCCAAACCAGCCAATCGCTGGGATATGATTCTCTGTTGTTAATAGATTTTGAGCTTAGTAAGTAATGAGGAAATGGTTTTAGTGTAACATCTCTTGGAAATGGTTTTGAATGTTCAACAAATGCTTCAAATTTATAAGCACAAGACACAATTTGTTATCGAACAGTGTCATTAATAACATCAGGGCATGTGCCAGGATCTTTTAAGTACAGTGTATCTAATTGAACATTATCTTGGTGTTTCGTACTCATTTCACCACTGTTTTCAAATAAAGTCTTACTAATGCCTTCCTGCAGTAACACTTCTCCCGACCCCGTGCCACTCGTGGAGAGTTCTGCAAGCATCACGTCATGTATGAATGATGTTTTGAGTGCCAACCAATAGAATCTATTGCTTCTTTTTGAGCTGGTGGTTTTCCTTTTGTGCCCCTGATTTATGTCTAAAGAAGACATAATTAACACTTCAATGAATACAATATAATAAACATGATATCAAATACTGTAAGATAAAAGATAAAATTGATACGATTTCATTCGCATCCGACACCAATAAATAACACGGCAGTCAGCAGCCAGCAGGGATAGCACTAGTGGTTGAGCTTGACCCCGTGGAATAAATGTGTTACTCGCCATGATTCACGCATGTGTAAACAATGAAAGCTAAATATAAATCTGCCCTCCCCTCTCCTAACACCCCACCATCATGACGACCTTACACAGGCGCAGGGCCCGGGAGAAGTATCGGAGTATTATGAGCTGGTAGTGATGCGCGACCATGTATCATCACAATTACTTCGCACTAATTTATTTTGACTGTTAAAAAGCTGTAGATGTTCTACATATTTTATATAGTCCTATAATTTTCTTTATAACAATCAACAGTCAATCAATTTTGCACGAAATTAGGTTCAAATAATGTAGACTATCCGAGTTGGTGAAAAAGTTTTAAAATTGGTATTTATAACATTAATACAAACCAGGGGTCGGATCCACGGAAACCGTGGGCTGAGTCACCAAAGGTGAATCAGGTAACCATATGAATTAGTATTTATAGTGCAATGTTGTCTAGGAACTTTGGCATGTGTAAACTCGCGCTTATTGGCGCTCGGTAGCACATCCTGACATGCAGTAGCAATTACAGTGAAATTATGACTTAAGACTTAATACTTAAAACTGAATGCTTAAAACTTAAGACTTATAACCTAAGACTTAAGATGTAAGACATAAGACTTAAAACTTAGGCCTTAGGCTTACGAAGGGCCTAACTGCCAATTGGGGAGGCACCCAAAGGTACCCCTCCCCTAAATTTGAAGGAAATCGGTCGAAAATGTGTCTTCCAGGCCGACTCGGATGCGAAAAGCACACCCCCAATCCCGCACAAAATGGCAAACATTTGGTGGGGAGGGTTTCAAAGAGGAAGGATGGGGGATCAGTGAGTGGGGATCGGCTTCCACCCCCTCCCAACATTTGCTCATAGCAGCCCTCCAAAAACAGGGGTGTTTTGCAAACACTTCCATGGTACCAGCCATCCCTCCCCATGTGGGGGGCCTGTTTATGGACGAGGATATCACTATGTAAAGTAATTCTTTCTAACTTCATTTGGAAGTTATTTAACGATAACATTCGCACAATGCACATTATGCATGTCATTTTTTTTTGTTACAATTTTTTGGCCACGAAAAATTTTTTCAAAGTTTTGTTCATTAATTATCCTCATCAGAATGCCTCTAACTGTTCTCTTATGGCCCCATGCTTTGACAGTATCAGTCACTGGGAAATTGCTATTGTCATTGTCCTACCAGGAGAACACGAGACACAATGAGGTATTCCTCCTGATACCTAACCTCATGTGTCATGTTTCCCTGATAGGACAATCGTAATGCCCGACGTTTATTACTCTGCAGGGAATCCCACACCCGTTATTTCTCTGATACTAGAGTCGTGATTTCATATATATATATATATATATATATATATATATATATATATATATATATATATATATAAACTAACGACTTAAAAAATAGTTTTTAATATTTTCAGAAGGTATTTGAAGGAATCCAACTACCAGGAGGGTAGGCGCTACATAGAGGTACAGGAAAATATCAGCCCAGTACATGGCTAATAACAGGTATTCGAAAACAAGTTGAGATATGTGGAACCACAGCCATAGAAGAGGGGTCTGGACACTGGATTGAAAAGTTGACGGCCTTATTGACTTATTTAGTTCACGAACCTAGATGCAGAGCACTGATACCGAAGTAGTGCTGTTTGACATGGCTAGCATATGCAGGGGGATTGCATTATTTTATTAAATTGGGAAAATGACATTAATATCTCTATGGTGTTATCCCTATACCAGCAATGTTAACAAGTATTTGCTTGCAGCGATCTGTGGCTACTGCGTGAACTAAATCAGTCAATAAGGGGGTCAATTCACTAGCATTGTTAGATAGGCGGTATCATCAACAGGTATCGACTGGGAACAGGAACAGATACGGGGTGTTCTTGAGAAATACTGGTTTAGCTCATCTCTAAGAGCCTATATTACGATCTCTAGTTACACATTAGGTTAAAATTTAACTACCAGCTTTTGCAAAATCTTTGACGTGGTGTCATGTGGTCAGATATGTGGTCAGTGGTAAATATAAAATGTTTAAATTGGGATTTTAGGATTTTTGGTTACCCGGGGCACTAGACATTATTCTTCAGAATAATGCCAATGATGTCAGTAGAGCTGACTCGTCCTCAGAATCGTTTGGCCGACGACCACAGCGTAATCCCTCCAGGGATTGGAAGTACTTCTCTGAAAAGTATTGTATATTCTTACTTGCGGCGCTGTGGGATATCAGGGCTCCCCACACGCTTGGATGACACTTTACTTACGATGTTGCTGTTACATTTGACCATTTAAAACACCCATTGCACTGTCTGTATGCCTTCTGTCAATTTGGCAGCTACCTGAAATAAATACCAGCGGTATTTTGCATCACTGCGTAATTTATTAGGTATTGATCTACACACCTCGTCTGAGGTAACTTACACTTGCTCCTGAGCTACACCCACCAGTGTGGGTTATACAGGATAAACAGACACGTGGCCACAAAGCGTTAGGTTGTACAAATAAAATTCACCCAGGCGATGCAAGCACTGAATGGTACGAGGGGTGGTGTCTCGGTGGCAGATGAACAACGGTTCCTGTTAGTTAATAAAGTCAATTGCTGAAGAAATAATTGTGCAGAAAGTTGATGGCCGCCAAGCATGCAAAATGCGAGTTGCGACATAACGCGCTACACCACTCACAAGACTAACTATGACTAACTGGAAAAACATGGCATGCTAGTCGGCTTGGTGGGCTAGCACCCTGCGTGGAACTACTTTCTAGACATCATTCTTACATGAAAAATACTGTAAACTTGCCTTAGGAGGATCACGCACCTAGCTAAAATGACCTCTTATGGTACAAAAGAATATACTGTGTACACATGTTCTTGTGTACCATTTTCATTGTTGTTAAGCCCTTTAGAATATTAAAACATTAGATGTGGGGATCTCCTATCGTATCACTGCGCTCGGACGCTCACTGCACTTACATTGCTCCAGTAACACTACCACTTCACTGCAACTGTGCCGCCTGCGGCGTAGAGTGCGCATACTCGCTGCATTGCCAATGGAGTCTTTGTTGATTTGGTGCGGCAGGCAAACTGACTTCTGGGAAGGGGTACGTGTCACGCATCATAGTGAATTACGACATCTAGTTATTGCTAACTAGAATTTTTATCAAGGGGTTAAACTATGTATGACTTCAAGTTGTAGACAAGCATTCATATCTTTAGATAAGCATAAAAATGGTGTCCCAAACATCAGGTGGTGGAGTTTTGCTTATATGAATGTAGGTTTTTAGTGTATTATCCACCGTCACTTACGGTTCGAGTTTTTGACCCTCAGCGTCGGGAGCTCGACGTCACTTTGTGTTTGTGGTGTTTGATTGTTTGGCGAGTCTAGTGGACTTTCGATTTTGGAAGTTTAGCATTATGCCGTATATTGAGTTTTTGAGTTTTTGAGTTTTATTCTAATTTTGTGATATTCATTGGCTATACATGTTACTATTTCTAAGGCCAGGTGTTTTTGCGCCGAGTTAGAAGAAGAAGAAGAATGTTGGTTTTGGAAGCTACATCAGGAGGGGTCACTCCCGCTTCCCGTGCTTTTAGCTCAAGTATGTTGTCATCTGCCACGTGACATCGCCGCATGGAGAGTCAGCTCCACAGCGATACTAGCCATACAATAGAACACTGTGGAACGAATGGTTGTAACAGGAAAGCGAGAATTGAAGTCCCTAATTTCTTCGCGAAATTTGAAGCAATGAACAGTGAAACATTAAGGTACTGATTTGCATAGCTTGTGTAATTTAATTCGCCAAAGTATTTATTGCTTACATGTACATACTATCCATTTAATGTATTTAGGGTAAATTTTGACACGTCTAGAAAAGTAGCATGGCCACAATGTAACCTTCAACCACAACTGTTTTATAACTGAAGAAAAAGACATTTGTAAACAACTATTAAAGAGTCCAATGCACACTTGCATTTTCCTCTTTTCTCGTGTTTCCTGTCATGGCAGGCACTGAAATATTGGCGTGTGTTAACTTCCGTCCAGTAATTATAAGTTGTTCACGGTAAAGGGAGGCCTTCTGATGCCTTAGTAACTTTTTTCTTTTAGCGATTTATTTTCCTTAAACCACCTTTTTACAAAAATATTGCCACGTAATCAATAAACGGGGTGTATATATTCCACAGCACTCAGATGTTTACATCTAAAGCTAAAATAAGATGTATTTATTGATTATTATTACAAATGAGAGGGCTTTCAAAAATGCCCACTTTATTGTGAATGGTCTGTAATGTATGATGTTATAGCTAGGTTGGAATTCCAAATTAATTTTATTTCGAGGGAAAAAAGAAACACTGAGGAATAGATGGCCTTAGTTTATGATGTCTTTCATGGGGCAACATTGTTTGTTTTGATGTTCTTACAAGTGTGTGGCATTTTGAATTGCTTATTGTTTTGATGGAGCAGTGAAAAATTTTGCTCGTATGCAAATAACATTCAAATTACTGTAACTGCAAAAATTGTATCTTCAATTAGAAAACAAAGTGTAATACATTCGTCGCTTGCTGTACGTAATTGTGCAGATGCAGAAATTTACACTCTCACACTTTGAAGTTAACCTTGCACTCCTTGACTTTACGATGTATACAAGTAAACAAATATCATTCACACAGTACAAAAGTGTTGAAATTGTGGCTTTTCAGGCCACGTGCATTTCAATAATTATTGTAACGTTTTACAAATACTTTATTTACAAAACATGTCAACTTACTGTTTGTAAAATTCACAGCCTCTTTCAATGCGTGTTTTCTATGGTAGTCCCTACAAGTTTACTTCATTAAAATCATGTTTGTTCGTCGCTATTATTAAATTTTTTTTTTTGCAGAATCATTCAGTAAAATCAACACTGCGCACGTTTCCTGAAACCAAGAAATCGAAACGTAAATTATATTAGCAACACTTCAGTGTAGACTGCAGGGTAAGAATAATGGCAGAATAAGCAGTTTCACGAAACAGTTAAGGGCACATGCTGATTAATATTACTTTTCACCCAATAAAATGCACTACAACAGTACCTACACTCAACTACGCCTAATAAAAGCAAATAAACAAAATAATTAACTACAGATAAGACATTCCGACAACACGCAAGACGAGAAATATCAAATTGTTATTATACAGTAATTCAACACAGTAATGGGCTGATGAGATCTCGCTATCCATGCGATGATGTCAGAGCGCAATCTAGATATCTTGAGTTACTTATATAAAAACATGAAATTAAGTTTTTTGCTCTTGTGAATGTTATGTATAATATTTCTGCAAAATACAAGTAAACATGATGAATGTCTATAACGACAAAGAAGATTAGTTTTGGAAATTGAATTTTTTTTTATTTTGGAAATAGTATTTTTAATGAAAAAATTCTAGAAAAAAAATACATTGGCACTAGGCCAAATGTCATTTTGAGGAATCGGATGCCTTGAAATTTGTGAAATAGAATATTATCCCTTTCGATTCTCGAAATATTAAAAAATACAATCATGTAACACAGCCACTAACCTCAACATTGAATGGTAAGAAACCGAGTCTCATGCATTGTGATATATTGTATGCAGGTTAAGCAAGCTGTGCGAGGGTTGATATCACCAGTGAGAAAATAATTATGAACAAATATGTTGCATACCTGGGCCAATAAAGCCCAGTGTTTCATCGTTGGAAATTAGGTTCGTAGTTTTTATTTCATTCGCTTTTGCTATAGAAGGATTATCATATATTATTCAAAACACATCTCGCACTCATTTCTGGTATCTGAACATAAGCCATAACACCAAAAATATAGTGACATTTATTGCTACCATACACAGTAACGAACCAAAACCTTGGAATGATTATACAAATGATAACTTAACTAATGGAATGTCCTTACTACAGGCATATTCTATAGAGACTAATACCTGACAGCTGGCGATTTCCGTGCGAAAAGTGATTGCCCTGCACTCTGCCGGCTTAAGGTGGCGAAACAGTTGTTTGCATTTGTAGTTGTGCATTTTAGACTGGGAATTGCTTATGTTTGATAAAGTTTATATAATGTTAGTGATTCACGTTCACTGAATTAATAATGGCAGGTAGCATTTGTGCTGTGTATAATTATTTTAGTTATACTATTAGTTCTGCAAAATCTATTCCATTTTCGGATTTGCTTTTCCACTAAAAAATAACTTTGTAATATTTTTACTTGTTATTTCCAACACATGAAACATAAGTTTCCGAAGCTTGACATTCATGTTCTTGTATAAATACGTTATTAAGAAAAACCTTACTTTAGAATTGAAAATTTAAAAAAAGGGGTGCGGGCAGACACCAACTTTTCCCCTTCCTCCCCCAACCACTCTCAGAACAAAACAAACAAGCCTCAATCCAACACTAGCCAGTAAAACAAAAATCTATGGCATTAATATGTATCTGATTTTAAAAAAGGCCAACGATAAATAATAAGGATTAATTTTCCCATGCTTTTGTTTGGGACTACAAAGCCGTGAAGGTCACAAACACATACTAGAATGACGCCGTGTGGCTGGACAATGGACCATGGACGTCCCAGCACATATCGGCAGCGTTAGAACAACGGAGCACTGCCAGATAGTTTCCCCATTCGCATGCTAAATGCCGAGAGAGTAGGATTAAAGTAGTAGGTGCGGGCTGATCCTGGACTTCTGTGTTTTCGGTTTTTTTGTGTCCTTGCCTTGTTTTGATGTATGTATCTGTGTTGTGTTAATGGTTTAATTCCTTTTTGCATATCATATTATTTTTTACGATTATTAACAGTATCATGGCATGAAGCAGAGGTGAATTCGTTCTTCTGGTTATTACCTGAGGAAGGTTTAACATTATATTTTATATTTTACTAAGGATGTCAATAAAGATGATAGGTCTTGGACAGTTAAAATCTTTGGTATAGAAGCAAGTTATATGTTGTTGTCCTTTTTGTACCTTTTTTTTCTTCGAGGAATAACTGGTAAAGCTGGTAGTGGTTTGTTGGAAATGTGTTTCTTCAGGAGGTCTCATGTCGAGAAGGAGCCTGCACCAAAGGATATTGGTGACATTGATCCATACAGGATAATCTGTTGGAAGACTTTTCCAGTTCATGAGGGCAAGGCAGACAATACTGATGTAATTAGTGTTTTTGGTAATGTGTTTATGTATTCAAGTAAGAAGATCAAGATGGAACTTGGTAATCAGATTTGGTTGTATCGGAATTAGTTGATACTACTGGCGACATGCATATTCTTGGTCATGTGAAATTGTGTTTCAATCCGTGATTATGTGTTTGTATTTTTTAGGGATTTTTCCAGGATTACGTGTAATTGATTTTTCATGTAAATAAATGTTTTGTAGGTACAAAATGTACTGCGGCATGTTATATATTTTTATATTCCTTTCATTTATATTTAAAAGGGGGGTGTATTTAAGGGGAAATATTCAAACATTTATTTTATGCAATTATATATATGGAGTGATATAGATACACATCAAGGACATCACACTAAATACTCTAAAACTGCACCTTTCAAAAATCATATTATTAAAATTAATAACGAAATTTATGTAGCTTCCTTAGGAAAATGTCCAACATAGTATGCAGAAATATACATAAATAACATTAGATTGACAAAAGACACGCAAGAAGAGTTAAAATCATTTTCCCCTATTTTCCTTTCGATGTGATGCCTTTAACATGTCCGAAAGGAGTAATTATGTTTAAGTTGTGGATCAAATGTTTATGTTGGACAACATGTTTGCATTTGTGTGAGTATTGCTTGTAACAGGATGTCGTTATCAGTTGCGATAGTGCATTGCGCTTGGTTGTAACTGGAAGTTGTTTATATGTTATTATGTGTTAAGTATTATGCATTTTGTAAATAATCCATAATTAACAGGATAGTTTCGATAGTGCATTGTGCTTGGTTGTAACCAGAAGTTGTTTATCACCTGGAAGTTGTTTATCACCCGGAAGGGGCGGCTTGGTGGGGCCGGAAGTATGTATGTGTTACCCAGGGTGCCAGACACTGTACCAGCAGTGTCAATGTTGGTAGATCTGGCGCTTCTCTCTCCGATCTGCATGGCCGTCGACCCAGGGCATAGAAATCCATACTGCTCCTCTGATTCCTTCCTGTAGATGTTTAAGAGTTTTACTGAATTGCCCTTCGGCAACCTCTCAGCAGGTGGTACACCTTATTACCTGATATTTACCGGCACTGCCGGGTGGCCTATTGGCTGGTGCACACGCCCAAAAATACAATAAACTTGCAATAGCAATAAAAGACATTTAAACACTGAATGCTTGCAGAGAAAATGACAGGTATTCTGAGGGCCCATACCCTAAAGAACCTTACGATCATACCAATGAGAACACATCAGAGTCCTGTTTTGCACGTCGCTCATTGCCATTTATTTCACTTCTCATCAGAGAAAACTTACTCTTGCCCTGGGCTTGCCAACCAGCAGGGCTACACAGACAGAAGACGGACATGTGGTCAATAAAGATTACAGTAGTTATTAAATCCCCCTGGGCGATTTAAAACCACAGGGCGAGAGGGCAGGCCTTCCGGCGGCTAAAACAAACTGTCCCGGAGTGATTGAAAGTTTATTGTAGTTAAGACGATTGGTTGCAAATGAGAATGCCGCTGAATGGGCACGACGCAACCTTGCCTTTGCGAGTCTCAAACGTTACTCTGACATGGCTGACTTGGTGCCTTCACCGCCTAGGGGTGGGGGAGCATACCAAGTGCGCACTATTTTCTACCGTCCAAAAAACAACTCTCTCACTTACATCATTAAGAGATTACTTGCCCAAAATAGAACATAAAAATTTAAAAAGACATTCTAAACTAACAAATAAAACACAGCACCCTTGCAATGAACGACTTGAATGATGTAAACAAATGAGGTGGAAATTCAAAACACTATAACTCTGCTCTGCTTGCTTTAATTGAAATAGGGTGTAAGTTATTGTGTATTCCATTAGGAATGTTCCAGAGTACCTGTCCTAAGCCCTTTTTAACTTTACCCTACTTTCATTTGCACTCACGTGCCCGGTGCTGCACTTATCTGCACCCTACACCATATGCACGGGCGCATCACTCACACTGAAATTTACATTGTGCATTGCTCGTGGTATGGATTTTGGTGCAAGGCCAGTCGAACGGTCTAGGAAGTGGGGAAACACAGCACACATCAAGAACAACAACAGCTTTCAAGAAGCTAATATCCAAAAATGTTTTAGTGTGGGGACTATAGCTATTTGTTCATTTTAAATTTTCGATACTCGTATGCTGGAGATGCGCATTAAATAGGAATATAGCTACAAAGGCTACTCATACTTGCTAAAGCAACAAATTTGGTTTTATCACTTTTTATTTTTGCAATAAGGAAGGTCGCTAATGTTTATTTCAGGACATAATTCTTATACATAAATTACCAACACAATAGTATTAATTCACGATAAATGTTACAAAACAGTATGTCAAAAACGTATGTGTGTTGTAGGTAAGGATTAGGTTTAATTCTGGTGTGTTCCAAACCTTCAGATGCATCCCGAACATTAAAAGATAAATTTTACAGTTATTATTATATAGATTGTACAGTTCACTTGATGTTCGAGATTTTCTGCATTAAATACTGCCTTTTTTTTTTTAATAAACCTATTGTACACGCATTAAGACACCTGTACTACAATATAAAACAAAAATAAAAATGTTCCAAACAAAATACTTCTTAGGAATGCTGGATTTCGTGCACAAATGCCCTTGTTTTGTCCACTCTGCACATATACAGATTCAAAGTTTGCCACCTCAAGCTGCTAGTTTCGCTGCTGTTGATTTACATTTATCCCGATCACGCCGAACAGACAGAGCGGAAGTCTAGAACTGCCAATCAGAAGCCATCCTCGGTTTCCGCGCGAGTCGCGCAGAAATGTTGAGCTCACTCCAATATTTTCTGCTCGCGAAAAGAGCAGAAACAAAAATCATATTTTTTTACTTTATTGAAATATGTCAATTAATATATTTCCTCTTCATATTATATTTGTTTACCATTTATTTAATTTAAGACGAGCTTTGTTTAATATAACGAGATTAAAATCGGCCTACAATTAAAGAACGCACTTTCCACATAACTTCTGTTAGATTCTCGGCAAAATGGCTGCTTGATTTAGACTTTAAATTTCAACTTTACGAAATTGTAAATTCAAGAGTGCTTGACTTTACCTTTGGCTGTTCCGTTGTGTCAAGTTCCATAAGAAATAACATGTCGGAAAGCAAACATAAAGTAAAGTGTTAGAGTATTCAATTGTGTAAGAGCCTTTAATTGCTCCGTGGTCCCATCGCACTCGCAGATGTGCCTCGTCGCGGGCAGTTACCAGCGGGCGGGCAGCCATGAGCTCTATGTTCTTTCCATGACAGCTTAGCTCGCCCTACTAATTTTTTTTCCCCCTTGCAAACCCCCAAATCCCGCTACGCCAAATCCCGCTTCACAGTTCTGTGTGCCCTCCGACATGCATGTTGGTAGCTAAAACAGTTGGAGAATGGGATGCATCTCAGGGCAAGCCCTTTACGCCTTTGGTCGGGTTTAATTAACAAAATGGGCGCATGCATCGCGGCTGAACAGGGTTGTCTGGTGCCATGGCTGCAATTGTAGCCATGGACACACCCTGAAAGAAGAAGGGTCTAGTAGGGGACACAGAAAACCAGGCAAAGTGGAGAGGGCCCGAAAAAAATTATGCGACAGTCGTGGAGGATAAAAAAATTAATTTTATTGGATTAGGACTCGAGAAAGTAGGGTTATTGTTAGTTTGCTAAAATAGACTTTGTGAGGTTACTGAGAGTGATATGAAATGTGTCGATCTGCTGCTGGAATGTATACAGGGTCGTACTGCAGTAGCACGGCCCTGGAGGCAGGAGACAGAACTGCGCCACCTGCCCACAAATGCCAGTCATATTTCTGAAAGCAGAAAAAAGTGTTCGTTTCCAGGCATAAAAATAGGAGTAAATTAGAAAGGGGAAGGAGGTGGTAGTGCGATGTAATGAAATGGCATTACCTACAGTGAAAATTGGCTTGCAACTAGTGTGGTGTTGTGTATAGTGTTGGCAGTGTTGTGGGTGACCAGTGTTGTGTCTAAGAATTAGGTAATTAGTAATGAGTAATGAAGGGTATAAATAAGATAATCGCTAGCCTGGAGGACACCATATTAGGTATCAGATATGTGTACAGGGCCAACGCACAGGCCTACACCAGACTGAAACTCCAGGTTGGATCCCGCGATGCTGACACTCGGGTGCGCATGAAGTGTAGCATAGAAAAGAAATTGCAATGTAAAGCACAGGGCCATCTCCGAGCCAGAAGCTGTACAGAGCCTGATTTGCCTTGTTCTGTGTTCACATAGTGCCTCGCATCATTGAATGTGTTTGTGGGAATTATCACGCGACCTACTGGGGTAATTTAGGGAGGTTAAGGCGGCCTGTGAGCCAAAATGCCTTTCAGCCGCCTATATTCTTGAGTTTCCTCGGAGTCATAATCCCCGAGGCTGGATATTTTCGCATTTGCACTGTTTGCACAATCAGTGTAAAGTTTTTGTG
This sequence comes from Dryococelus australis, assembly GCA_029891345.1. Classification (NCBI taxonomy): domain Eukaryota; kingdom Metazoa; phylum Arthropoda; class Insecta; order Phasmatodea; family Phasmatidae; genus Dryococelus; species Dryococelus australis. Next base: position 348,794,471 of record CM056993.1, read on the forward strand.
CTAATTTCAAGAATTGCTAATTCAGTTTTTCAATTTTTAATTCACGATGCAGATCTGCAATAGGGCAGTATTGGGGCACATTTGCTGCTATTCGCAGACATTTATTTTGAATTATTTGGAGGTGCCTTGTGTGCATTTTAGCTGCATGTGCCCAGATGGGCGAAGCATAAGTTATAATTAGGCGTATTAGCATTGTATACAGCAATACAGTCGTGTTTCGGGTTAGGGCGCTTCGTGGGTATAATATAGAATAGAGTGTGGATAGCTGGGCTTGGGCACTGGCACATTTTGCATCTATATGCGCCTTCCAAGTGAGCTTTTGGTCCATATGGACCCCTAAGTATTTCACCGCATCTTTATGGGGAAATTGTTCATCAAATAGAGTTAATTCGGGGCGATTATTCGCCTGGGGTAACTGTTTGCGAGTAAAGACAATAGGTTCACTTTTGCCAACATTAGTTTTTATCTGCCACTTTGTACAAACATTTTGAAAAGAATTTAGGACTTTTTGTAACCTTTGGGTTGCTAGTTGGAGATTGTGGGAGCGACTTAAAATAACTGTGTCGTCCGCATAGCACCCAATTTACACCAGTCGGTGATCAGGTTTCGGTAGGTCATTTTTGTATATATTAAATAATACAGGGCCTGAAATGCTGCCTTGTGGTACTCCGGCACAAATAGTTTTTGCACCAGATTTAGCACCCATGCATGAAACAGTGAAATTTCTGTGTGCCAAATAGCTGCTTATCAATTTGACATAGCAGTCAGGGAGTTATATATCATACAATTTATATATTAGGCCTGCGTGATATACACGGTCAAAGGTTTTTCGATATCAAGGAATAATGCAACAACATAATCTTTGAAGTTAAAGGTATTAGTAATGTATTCCATAACTCGTACAAGCTGATGTGTTGTCGAGTGTTTCGATCGGAAGCCAAATTGCTCCTCTTGTAGTACATTATTACTTTCCAGGTGAGAATTTATTTGCCTTAATATAATATATTCAACTATCTTTGAAAGTGTGTTGAGTAGGCTGATTGGCCTATAATTTAGGAGCAGTTTCTTATCATTCCCTGGCTTGTGAAAAACAATTACATTCGCTTTTTTTTCCATATATTGGGAAAATATTCGAACTTGAGCATTGAATTCACACTGAGTGCTAAATCTTCAAGAGCTATATCGGGGAGTTTCTTTAATACAATCGCTTGTATGCCATCCTCGCCAGGTGCCTTTTTAGGCTTCATATTGCGGATGGCAAGTATAATATCTTGCAATTGTTTATATTCTGGTTCGTGTTCTGTGGGCTGCTATTGTTTAATATTTAGTTACTTGAGAATTTGGGCGGTGAAAATTGTATCACTGGGTACCTGATTTAGCTGAAAAGTGTTTTCCATCACATTGGCAAAGGTCTGTGCTTTCGCTTCAGGGGTGAAGTGGTCATGGTTAAGGGCGGATTTTATCAGTTTTGTTTAATAGGCTCTAGGTTAGTCACCACAGATTATTCGTGTTTGTATTTAATTTTGCGATTTTCGCATCCCAAACACTAGCCCTTCAAATGGCCTCTTCGTCCGAGATCACTGCCTGCAGCTCATTTATACGGGCCTTAATTCTGCAATATCTGCGGCGTGTATACTGGCGCCTTAAGTGATTTTTCTGCGTAATAATATCCCGTATGTACTGTGGGAAAGTTTCTAGTTTTGTTGTGATTATTTTCTTTGGCATGTGCTCTGCCATTCCTTTATGAATAGTTTTAGTAAGGATTGAGACAGCTTCGTCAATTAGTGCATTTGATGTTATAGAAGCTGTGTCTAATTGCAGTACATTTTCGTCAATATAATGTGTAAATGAGGGGCAATTTGCATGGGAATAGTTTTTAATTTTTCTAGGGGCAGTAGATTTAACATTAAGTGTGTGGAAATCTATATGTACTGGGAAATGGTTGGAAGAAAGATCCTGCTCGACCCTGAGGTCGAAGCCAGCACTAAAATGTTTATTTATTACGATATCAAGCATATCAGGGTGTTGATTTCATTGTGTCGGGTTATATGTCGGCTCATAAGGTGCCATAATGTGACAATTTCAATTAGTTTGGTGCCTTTGCATTAGCCCACCTTTGTAGTTCTAGTTTGCGAATGCCAATACGGATGTTTTGCAGTAATGTCACTGATGGCTAGTATTATAGGGCTTACTTTATTAATTAATGTATCAAGATCTGCTACAGTAAGAGAGCGCCCTGGTGTGGCATAAATTGATAGCAGTTTGGTTTGTTGTTGGCATAATTTAAGTTCAATTCCCATTGCTTCTAGTGTAAGGAAATCTGGAAGTAATATTTCGTGATGTGCTATTCAGCGGTGAATAAAAATTGCAACTCCACCACCTCTGCCTACATTCTGTGCCCAGTCCCGCTTGTATACAGCATAGCCTGGGAATGAGAATCGATTATTTGGAGTAAAATGTGTCTTGTTTACTGCCACGATTTTTACATTATTCAGAGACAAATATTCAATAAATTCTTCTTTTTTTATAAGGTCATGCGCATTCCAGTAGAAAATTGTGTATATGTGTGGATCGGAATTATTTACTGTAGCTGCATTACAGTTGTTTGTTTGCATGGTCAATGCTCTTGACCATCTTTAAGTGGAGCGTAATTGTCTGGGCAATTTTATCTTCCTGCCAAAGACCAGGGGTTGTCCAAATAACGATTAGTTGTACTAGGGGTATTAGTTCGTTCATTAATTGGGGCGTTTTGCTTAGTGCAGCATCGCTGCTGAATGCAGTTATAATCCCGTGCATGATGAAAGGAGCTGGTAAGGGTGCAGGTGCTGCCTCCATGGGCTCTGAGGTCGTTCTGGTCGCTGGGCCATCTTTGGGCTTCTTTTGTAGGGGAGCTGTGTGAACCTGCTCGCCCAATGGCAAAGGGGCTGGCCCCCCTCTGGCCTCGCAGGCAGGACTGGCGCGGCAGTGGCAGCTGGAGCTTCGCTCGTGGGAGTAGGAGTGGGGGGAGAATTTTTTGGGCCATTTTTCCTTTGATTTCTACACGATTTTTTCCCCAGCACCTGTTAGGATCGCAGGGGATGAAATCATTTGCGAGGGGTGGAAATTCGGCCTCGTTCATGTAATATCCGAACCTATTATAGGTCGGGATATGATAGGGTCGCACTTGTTGTGCCCAGTGTGGCATAAATGTGTTTTTCGGAGGCTGGGATGGCGCCTGCTGTTGCCCTGATGGGGTCTGGGATTGAAGTGGCTGCTGCCATGCTTTTGTTCGCGCATTTTCACGAATAGCCAGCTTAGACTACAGCTGATGTGACTGTCTTTCATCTTGTGGCAGTCTACTACACTTCGCTGCCTTGTGGATCCTACAACAATGGTAGTTAGCACAGGAGTTTTCCCTGCACTGTGCGCACTTGACCTGTGTTCTGCCATTGACAATAGTGAGGGCTGTAGTGAGATGGTTCTCACTGCAGTATCTGCATTTGGGTGTGGCATTACAGCCTCCGGCCACGTGGCCATATTGCTGGCATCGCGAGCATTGAGCTGGCCCTATTGGGTGTTGGAAGTCTTCTACTTTCACTGATAGGCCAGCAAAACTTGTAAGTGCCAAGTAGGACACTGTGTCGGTGTCGTTGGGCAGTTCAACTACAAGTTTGTTGATCGCTCTGCAGTTTCTGTCATGTATTAAATAAAAATGTATGACAGGCATTCCGGCAGTTTGAAATTCTTCCACCAGGAAGTCGTGTGGAGTATCGGCTTGTACCCTGCAGAATACAATTTTCGCCGGGATTTCATATGCTGATATCCCAACTGTTTCACAAGGCAAATTGTGTTTACATAATCTGTGATAGAGGAGGTGAAAACACGAATGATGTCTGTTCCTGTGCAGACAGCGTTCCATGATAAGGCCATGTTCGCATCCATAGCCTTTTTCAGGGCTGGATATGTGTGTTCCCTAGTTATGTAGACTGTAAAGGGCTTAATTTGCACCTTTTTCGGGTGTGGGTTCGCTGCGCTGATGTTTTGAACTTGTTGGTGGCTTTGTGCCCTTGAGGGGGCCCCGATGTGGCCAGAGGGACCTGAAGGGCTGGCACGCCCTGTAACTGTTTCATAGAGTTTATCCTTTTGTCATTCGCGCCGCTTCAGGGACTGGGCGCTTCAGAGATTGCGGTTCTGCATCCATGGCAGCCCCGAGGTCTGCCTTGGCTTCACTTATGTCCGGAACCTACAGTGGAATGAAATGAATGGAGGGGAAAAATACAAATTGAACCTAAAACATAAGGGATCCTAAGTGAAAGTGTTCCTATTAGTGATGGGTAGTTCACGAACACCCATTTCATTTTGAACTGGTCTTGAAAAAGAACTAGGTGCATAGTTCACTGTAATATAGAAGGACTAATCTCTTGTGACATCGGCCAGTCACTCTCTCAGTACTATGAACTACGGCAGGGGCGCCACAGTGCACCACTGTGCATGCTCAGATAATAGTCGTTCGTCGCTCCCTGCAGCTTCCCCCCCTCCCTTCCACGGTTATCACTCACTCTGACTGTGGGGTTCCGGGTTTGAAACCCAGTCAGGGTATGGATGTTTGTGTCGTCCATTTTACTTGTTTCATCCTCATCGGCACTAAAGACCTCGCTGTTACAGTGTCGTAAAACCCTCTCACTCAATTGTACTATAATTACGATGTTGCCAGACATACAGAAATTTCAGTATCTTTATGAAAATACAGCTGATAGCGACAGTAATACAGGTATAGCTACGATAGTAAAATATAGAAAAATGTTCATTAATGTAATGCCAAGTTTTACACCCTCGCAATAAAGAAGTGAAAAACTGCTTTCTTCTAGTATATTCACTCAATACTTCGGATATAGTTTTTTGATATTATTTGCATCATATTTGCATCATTAAAATTAAGTTATTTTTGTAATTAAAGTTCTGTTTTAATATTTCTAATACCGGCAAGAATAAATCCATTGTGTCGGAACCATTTTTGTTGAGTTTGGACACACCTGATTTGGAAAAATTATCTTTACACCTGGCTGTTTCTCGCAACACATCCTGTTATAATATTGTGGTCGTTACTATCAGTGTCAAAAGTAATTTGGTGTTATATTACATAAAATAGGCATGGATAACAGCATAAGAATATTTTCACTATTAATTTATCTTACGTCTATATAAAAAAAATATGTAATTTCATCTAAACATAATGATGCACTAATTCTTTAGCAATTAATTTACAAACACACTTATTTGCTTCTCTTTCCATTTCACCCTTGCTCGGATTCTTCTTTGGGTGGGGCTGTGGGGGGCAGGCAGGGAGGGGCCTATCCGGTTCTCGGGCTTAAGTGCAGATAATGACCTATCTGGTTCTCGGACTGAGGTGCAGAGAATGACCTGTCTGGTTCTCGGGTCGGGGTTAATCTTGCGCTCTGCAGTTCGCCGATATGTGTGATCATTCGACTGTGACCTATGTGGTTCGAGGGAGCGGTTCCCAGGGATATACATTAATCAAAATAAATACGATTTTTCATCCAATTTGGAAAATTAAATTCATAAGTACAGTATCTATTGAAGTTCGCATGCAACTTCTGCTTTACCTTTGCCTCTGTATCTGTGTGTGTGTGAGAGTGAGTGAGTGTTAGAGAGTGAGAGTATGTGTGTGTTAGTGTGTGTGTGTGCGCCATTTGTCGATTTGGCGAATTTAACGGCCTTTAGAATTTTGGATTTTGCTTATGAAGATTTTGAGATTCTGCGATTTATTCTATTTTTGTGGTGTTCACTGGCTGTATATGTTAAAATTTCTAAGGCCAAGCTCTCTTGCTTTAAAGCTTCTTACACAATAGAAAACTTAAGCTTTTGACTTTACGATTCCTTTCAGGCCCTTACACAATTGAAAACTTTAAAATTTTACTTTACGTCTGCTTTCCGACATGTTGTTTCTTATGGAGCTTGACACAATGGAACTGTCAAAGGTAAAGTCAACCTCTCTTGACTTTACGATTTCGAAAAATTTTAATTTATATTCAAAATCAAGCTGCCATTTTGCCGACAATCTAACATAGGTTATGTGGAAAGTGCGTTATTTTATTTTAGAGCAATTTTAATCTCGGCATATTAATAAAAGCTCGTCTTAAATTAAATAAATGCCAAAAAAATATAATGTGAAGAGGAAATATATGAATTTACATCTTTTAATAAAGTAAACAAATGAGTTTTCTGTATTAAAATAAACTTTAAATGTAAATTTTATGCCTATGAAAAAAGGCATTGAAATGCATTTCTGGGCAATATAATTATTTACATAACTAGATACATTTTTTACGAAACTCGCAGAACCGATGTTCAATTGCCTGAACTCTGACTTGACAGTATTATATAGTATATTGGTGGTTTCGTCAGAGGAACGGAAACATTAAGTCAAATACAAAATTTTTATATTGTGTAAGAAGCTTCCCTCTGAAGAAACTACCAATACACGATACAATTATTGTAAAATCAGTGTTCTGACAGTTGAACATCGGTGGCTCGAGTTTCGTAAAATTTTAAATCTTATTATGTAAATAATTATGATTCTATCAAAGAAAGCATTTTATGTACCTTTTTTAAAAATTGCTTTAATATTTGTATTAAAAAGTTTGTTTCACAACAAAAAACTTAATTATTTTATAAAAATATTTCAATTCATATATTTCAAATTCATATTATATTTTTTTGCCATTTATTTAATTTAAGATGAGCTCTGTTTAATATACCGATTATAACCTTTGATAGTTCCATTGTGTCAAGCTCCATAAGAAACAACCTGTCGCAAAGCATTTGTAGTCTTACGTTAAAGTTTTCAATAGTGTAGGGAGCTTAAAACTAATCTCTTTTTTTTCTTCGATATGTAAGTGTAGTACCCGCCGTCGTTTACGTTTCATATTTTTGAACCGCCGCATCAGTATCTCGATGTCATCATGTGCTTGAGCTGTTTGACTTTTCTGCGAGTTTAGTGGATCTTCGATTCTTGGGTTTTACGATTTTTTTTAAATGATTTTCTACTTATTAACACCCACATTTTTGTTGTTTTAGACATTTCTTGTATTCGTAATAAGATGTATGTATGGCTGTACGGTTGTTTTCCAAGGCCACGTAATTTTGCACGATTTAATTAGATAAATAGATAGCTCGATATATGTATGTTCTTCAGTGCTATCGACATGGGTATCGATTTGCGGAATAAATTTTATATGAAAGGTTCAAATTTTTGACTTATTTGTTCAGGAATTTAATGTTTTGTATGTTATAATAACATTAACTTGTTGGGTGAACGTGAAACAGGCGAAGAAATTAATGGTATTACTCGTCGTGTTGATAGAAACTATTGTTTGGTTAGTATTGTGAAATTTACAATGGGCGTTTTTGTAGGTTCGTGTAGTGTGACTTGTGGTTCGGAAATTTATCGTCTTCTGTAGCACACATTTGAGAAAATCACAGCAAAGAAAGTTACCTAAATCCTGTCAGATATAACCATTTGCAAATGTCAGTGTCCCTGACTTTTTGAATGCACTGGGAAGGGTAATTTTCTATAATAGGGCCTTTTTTAAAATAGGTTAAATAATACCTGGATATGTTAGATATAATTATTAGCAATCATAATTAATGGGAATTTTGGAGGGGCCCCACGTAGTTTATAGTAAAAAAAATAATATGTTATAGTGATGAGGGTTATTAAGATTGCTGTGTTAATGCAATAAAACACGTATAATTTACGTTGAATATGTTTATATTGGGTTGCATAATTGTATTAAATGTGGAAATACCATTTGAAACAAATCGTTAATGTTTAAAATGTCGTTTACAGGGTATATTTATGCCGTGGCAACAGGTAGAAACAATTCTGGAACAAACGTTGTAGACCAACAAAAAAATTTATACTGGGTTGTGTATGGCTTACCTGTTCAATATTTACGGGGCCTTGATGATACACCAAGTAGAACGTCGAAAATCAAATAATTAAAATAGGAGTTCTGTCGCTTTATTTACTTTTTTATTTTATTATTTATAGGATGTCCCAGAGAGCATTATATTTATTTCTTTACACAATTCATTACAATATTTTCACTTATAGTACTTTACACATTTTGCGTTAACAGTAACAAAGTTCAAATCATTAATTGTGAGATAAAAGAAAGTAATGCTTTGCATTAACTATCTATACAATATTCAAAATAGAAAGCACTTTAATGAAGTTTAACACTGATCCCATATAACACATTAGGTGATATTTCGCTCCACACGATAAGCCAATGTTGGCCTACTACATTGCACTTGACCTCTAATATTAATACATTGCACTTTACCCTTAACATATAACTACATGCACTTAACTTCTAACATTACCACAGTACTCATGTCTTCAAACAAATTATAAATATAGTTAGCCTTTGATAATTACATCTTACTGAGATCTGGATTCAAATATTTAGTAATACTTAAATATGAAATGCAAGATTATATGTCAAATGTCTGCATCATAATTTACCCACAGATACTTTTTAACTGATTTTTTAAATACACTTGACACTTTTATTTCTCTAATATTAGTAGTTAAACTATTATATAGCTTTGCAACATTAACCATAATACTATTTGTGCCATACTTAGTTGTTCTAACAGTCTTCATGTGGATGTTTTTAATTTGTCTTGTACCTATGGATGTCTTGATTATTATAAATAGGGACATTACAAGGTATTTGTTTGTTGATAGCTTGATACATATAGATCATGCTTGCTAGTTGTATCTGCATTTTTGGTGGTCAGATCTTGCTTTCTTGGAAAAGTGCATGGGATGGGAGAAGGGGAGGAAAATCATATAATATTTTTATTGCCCATTTTTTGTAGTATTTCAAATTTGTTTATCGCCCCTTTTGGTCCTTAGGGCATAATATATGTTTTCACAAATACGTGGCATTATTATTATTTACCGGTATAGGATACCAGTTACTGGGGCAATTTTAGATTTTATATGATCAATGTAAGAAGCCCAGGTTAGGTTATTATCAATTTGTAAGCTCAAACAGTTTGCCACATTTACTCTTCTAATTGGTGAATTGTTTACGTTTAATTTGAAAGTGTCTGGGATGTTGGTTGTAGCTTTTGTGATAACCATGTAGCAAGTTTTTCCACTGGGATGTTGCGGGACATGTTTTAGACGTATCATTGTAATGGTACTTGTATTATTATTTGGCCTTGTGTACCATGATGAAGTAGTAATGGTAGGAAATATACCACCATAATGTTGTGTCAGTGTACCATTAATTTTAATACACTGTAGTATGACAATTTGTCAATTGTTTACGTCACAGTTGCATTCTAGGAAGATGCTGAACGGACATTTGAAGTTTTTCACCGTCGTAGGTTTGCAGAAGTGTGCTTAAAAGCATGTTGTATTGCAATTAATTTATTTAGACGTGTTAAATAATTGTGCGAAAATACAAGTGTTTCTGTTGTAATATCTGCGTGCAGAAAGTGAAATTATAATATTTGTGCAGTGATTTGAGTATACGAAGAGTAAAATGGAATGTTACGTCATGTGGATGGCAATGTAGTCGGTGAGTTCGCAACAAAATTAAAAAAATTTAACTTTCCAATATTGGGGAGGGTTATGTAGAACAGAGTCATTGTAGGGTAAAAAAATGTACATTTTTATAATAAAATTGTGCTCCGGAATGTCCTTCCATTTCATAGCCCACTCCAGTATTGTATTTGTAACTTGTATTGATAATATTCTCAATTTATGTTCTGTAGGGTTTAATATTTTTTCAATTATGCATTTTTTTGTGATAAAATATTACAATTATCACAAATATTTTAAAATACAAAATGGCCTATCCAAACTATAGGCCTACTTAAATTCACAATATTACCAAACATTATGCACTGAGCCAGAGTCACAGTGCCAACAATGGAGTAAATCACCAAAACAGTGATTCAACCTCTCCTGCTATTTTTATTTGGTTGTGACACAAAGCTTCATGCATCAGCTAAGCTTAGAGTTTCCCCAGAAATGATTTTCATGTGTAGTCCATTTGCACTGACAAATAATGTGAGTGTATGTGTTGGGGATATTGTGAATTTAGGTTTTGATTAGTTAGGTTATTTTGCAAATTTAATGTATTTTTGTGATATTCGTAATAGAATTGATATATTTTATCGTGAAAACACTCATAATTGCAAGCAGATGTAATCGAGAAAAACCTAAATTGACAATATTACCAATACAAATTACAAATACGATAGTGGAGAGGTGTATGAATTGGAGGAGAATTGCGGGGTAAAATTTTATCATGGAAATGTACATATTGTTTATTTTTTGATGCCAGCTAACAGCCAGCAGCGTTAATACCATGATGGCACTCACCACTCATGTGACACATGGGCACGCACGTGCGAAAAGAGGCCATAACCTGAACTTTCCCGTAACTGGATATGTATTTGAAGGGTCTCTTGTTTTATTCCCAGTTCCCGGTGTTTTTAAGTGTTCAAAATGTATATTCTAAAATGTTGCTCACTGTTTGGTTATAAATGTAAAATGTGCACTGCGTGAAGAATAAGAACGTAATTATTCCGGCATGAACGCCATCATATAAGACACTTAACAAATGCAGAAAATTCAGAATTTAAATGGTTAATGTCAATTTTTATTTAAATTACTTAATGTGCCGTTTCTTTTTAAAGATAAAAGTTTTACTTTGCATGCATAGCACTTCCGCTTGTGTGAACCCCATAGGCAGCCATGGTAGGTCCGCGTGACCCCTGCCTCTGGACAGTCTGTCGAGGAGAGCTGGCGAGGTAAGACGCTGTCACGTACGCACTACAAACTTTTTGCGCTGAGGTGGATTATCATAGCTCACTTTTTGGTTAACCTTTGCCTTGCATGCGTTTTGCCACACATTTCCCCAGCATTATGCTTCCGCTTAACTTAATCATTTGCGCCCTTGTGGCTTTTTAAAACTAAACTAGGAGAAAGGAGTAAAGATGTCGCAGAGGCCACGTGGCCCGCACAACTTTGAATCAGGCGCCATCCGCCTATGTTACAGGCGTTTCTGTGTAAAATCTGTTTAATTGCTGCGTGCAATATTAAGATCTTTATTTCTATGTATGTATTTTAGTGTTTTGTCATGCCATCCATGCGCTTTGGTTTATTTGTGTAGTATCATGTGCGCCATGATTAATTACAAGGTTCTATGTATTATTTAATTCAGGGTGTATTTTCACATGATTGATTTTTGTATGTATGGACACGCAGTCTCTTTCATGTTTGATTTTCCCACCATCTGGCGTACTACAAGCCTATAAATGCTTAAGCCATCAGGGGAATATTCTTCCTAACACCACTACCACTTTGTTTGTTAATAATTGGCAGTTTTTTCGGAGAAATACTGCAATTTCACCTGCACGACGTGATCCGCTACGAATCTCATCCAGCGGCATCCGCACCATATAAGTGTGCTTTCACGCATCTGCGTGTTTATTGTGACCATTCATCTCGTGTCCCATGTTGTATCATATGTATTTGTGTAATTTGTATGGTGATATTATTTCCGTCCTAGCCGGCTATGTATAAAGGCCGTCACCACACTCACCACGTGCTTGGAGATGCGCCTCGACGAGTCCGCATTAGCGATGCCAAATAATCACTCATGTTCACTGCTCATTTCGTAATTCTCCGTTTCCTGTCTTCAGGAAAAATCTACAGCCCATCCTAGCCTTTCTGTGTGGAGACTGCGTTCTCTAACACCCTGGAGAAGTCATCCATCTAGGAGTGCGCTAGATTAATTGCGGGCTGGAGAAGCACCCGAACGGAGTTAGCTAGACACATCTGAGTTTTAACCATAAAGTTCATTCTGGCGCGATCTTGTATGAGTGGCAAAATAAAAGCAATCTTAACAGTGCATTAAGTATTTCCTTGTAGCGACAGCTACCTCTCGCCTTTCTCAGTGTTAAAATGTTTAATAATGCAAAGTGTATTGTAAGTACGCTCGGGTGAGACGGACACACAGAACCCACAGCATCCCTGAGAACCCTGAGTCTCACAGTGCTGTGATTGGGAAACACAGCGGGTGCCCACCTACCATAAGTTTATTGTGTCACCGTTAATCTCGTGTCTCATCTTACGGCGTCATTGTTTTACCCCTCAATTTCCGTGATCTTCATAGCCCTCCCCACTATCGTTTTTGGGGTTTGTATTGGTTATATCTTGATGCTCCTAGTAAATTTGTGTTCTGTGTAATTATTAGAGTGGAATTATACCAATTTCCAATATTTTTTCCCCAAAATAGTTCTATTCCTGAATTTTACCGAAGTCTTCTTTTTGTTGTACTGTGTGGTGTGTGAAGTTACAAATAATAAAATTTCTAGTGTTAAAAGAAAGAGAATTTTAAATGACTAGTTATGTAGTGATGTGTCAGGTGTGCGTGTGATGCTTAGCAGAATTCCTACTACGCCTCTTAGTTTCTCTTTGCTCGTGACGTCTAGTGGAATGTCAGGTGAGTCTGCTTCCCTTTGCTTCAGAATTACCCGTGTAAAAATTGAGAATTCAATGATAGACTTAAATGAAAAATTATTCAGTGCAGAAAAATCCAGAAATATTAATGAAATCAATAAAATTTGCTATCGTTCAAATAATAAAATCATTTATAATAGATCTGAAGACTGAAGCACCTTTCAAAAATTAGCAATCAAAATTGGTAATTTACGTGAGAAACTAAAATTCAACTGGCTTATAGTATACTCAGAAATTAATCTTGTTATACTGTTCATGGTTTTAACTATCGCAATGCATTTAGGGCCTCTTCTTTGTGACGCCCCACATATGTAAATAAACTGGGCGCCTGTCATACACCTTTCTGTGGTGTGTGCAAAATTAAATGAATTCTTGCAGAACAAAAGTTACAATATAACGCTGTCCATAGCATCTAGGGAGATAGTGTGTCAATCAAAAGGGGTTCACAGTGTGATGCTAATTGAAAATGGAAAATTCAAAAGATATTACTCATTTACTTAGACGTGGCACTTCAGAACTGTAATTAAATGCATTCCGCTGTGTTAAGCCAAGTAAAGTGCAAAAAGAAAACTGTGACAAAATAATTAACAATTCCAAAGATAATCTTAGTTCACATAGGAAAATAAAATAAAAGAAAAGTAATAGAACTGTCGAAATACATTAAATGTAAACAAATAAGTAATTACATAATAATTTTTATGTGATGTCCTGAATTACAATTCTAACTATTCCTGAGGGTAGGGACTTTGAGATTGCATTCAAAGTAAATTAAACATTCAACTTGAAACAAATTAAAACGTTTAAACAAATGACTTTAAATTCTATAATCATTATAGGACAGCCCATCGCAATACTTCTTTGTGGGTAGAAATGACCTTCAAGCCTGTAAAAGTTTGACTACTGATTCCCCTTAAGCTAATGCATTAAATCTTGATGTGTAACTAATTTTATAGTAGTTTTAATTATATTAATTACGTATAATTTGTTCTAATACCCAAATGTGTGGTTTATCTTGTAGGATTTGACAAGTGCCAGGGGCTGCGATGGCCGAGCAGTTAGACTGCTCACCTCTCACTAAGGCAAACTGGATTCAGTCACCGGCCAGGTCACTCCTGGATTTTCACAAGTCGAAATAGTGCTGAACAATGCCACTGTTCAGAGGGTTTTCTCTGGGATCTCCATTTTCCTCTGCCCTTGCATTCTGGTGCTGCTCCATTCTCACCTCGCGTCACTCTCATTGGCTCTCAAGACCTCATTGTTTAGAGCCGACCAAATAACTCAACTCAACAAATGCCCACCACTGGTTATGACTAGTTTACTACTATGGTTAGACAGAAAACATAATTTAAGAGCATGCAATTTGTGTATATTAAATGTTTCTTAAAAAATTTGTGGTATATCTCCTGCAGCTAAATTTGTTTCGGTGAAGTGAGTGATGTGGCAATGAGACCTTCGGATCAACGTTCGGTGAGCGTCCTGCCAATCTCTTCGAAGCAGTCGCCACACAGCAAGCCAGTATTGCCACCACTGACCAGCAGTTATCCTAGGTGGAGTCGTAGCAGCAGACTCGATGTTGGAATCCTCCCCACTTCCCATTCCGCACCTAGCGACGAAGACGATTTTGTGACCAAGAATAAGGTAAGGAAAGTTTCAGACACACGTGGTTGATATTGAAGATGGTGTTTTTACAAGTGGAAAACAGGGAAGATTTAGGTCAAGGTAGACACTCCAGTTTTCCTCAATGTTCTGGTTGTCGTCCTTAATCATTTTAAACAAAAATAATAGTAACGAGGATTAGTAATGTTGCCAACTTAAGCATTGAAGAAATTCAAGTTAAGTTCAGAGTTGTAAATGCCACAACAGTTTTCGGAAACCATGGGGTTTTTGTTGCTTTACTGTTTATGAATTGATTGTTGATGGTGTGCCGACATTCAAGTTGCAATTTTCTACACTCAAACATTAGGAAGGTAAGTGCAAATCTTTCGATTTTTAGGTCAGGAGTTATTAAATTATAATTATAGGAAATATTATTTGGCTGCAAGTGTATTATTGTATTTAATTTCAATTTAACAAACTATCAAAGATGTTGACAGTGGTACTTTTTTAGTTTATTGCAGGAGAAAATGTCAATGAGAAAGTATTATATGAAGAATTAGCCATGGAAGTGATTCTAACAGATCTCAACGGTGTAATGAATATTAAAGGAGCAGCAGGTAAAAAGATGGAGTGCTAAGAAACGCACTGTCCGATGAGCTCAAGGGCAAAATTCTTTTTGGTAGAAAGATGAACACAATTTTTGTCTGACGAAAGAGGAAGAAGGTACTGTATATTATTGGAATGGACAGGAACACTTTCCAAAGCAGATTTCCCCATAATACTCTCTGTCTCATATAACTTGGCGGGAGGTTGACTGTCATTGAGTGGCAATTTTATGTATATGGAAGAAAGTGCCATTTACAAAATCCTTTATCAGGTGATGCACGGACCAACAAAAATTAATATTAAGTTGGCTGCTCTGATAGCACTGCCGACACACAGCAGACAAGCAGAAAATACGTGGATAAGAAAGAGTTCCTCGATTAATGAATACATTCTATTTTACATAGTCACAAAACGGTGGTTGTTAGTGTTACAAACTAAACTTCATGCTAAAGTAGTAGTGTGTAGGTGTTCAAAATGAAATGTGCATTAAAACGGTCCATATTAAAATGAAACACAACTTCAAACATTGGGAATTCTTTTCACATCATTTCCCCATACATGCTTGATGTAAATTCCAAAAGACTACAGAAATATTGCCTATGTTTTAAAAAGACTGGATCAAGAGGCAGATTAAAATACTGACTAACTGTTGAGGAATACGTTTGGTGTATAACACACCCTGCCACACCATGGTGCACTATCTGACAGCAGTGTCCCAAAGCAAAAAATTGCTTTCTTGTGTAAAATAACAAATTTACGAACAGATACCAATGATTTTATTTTTTCATGAGTTCTTTATAATTTTTAAAGTAACATGTATTTCTGTGTGCAGCGATTTTGATTACTAGTAATTTCTATTGGGCTGATAATCGTTAAGCCTACATCCATACATGCCATGTTGTTCTCCCACAAACCCATTTCCTTGTTGTTTTTGTGTTGTTACTATATTGTATTAATAAAGCTAAGAAAGTGGATAATTCTTAAGCAATTCTTAAGTTATTTCATGCCACATATTTCCAACTCTAGCTGTTTAGTATCAGTAATAGCAGATTTACAGCTTTAAAATTGTCATTGGTAAGTTGGCAAAGAATGTGTTGTCAAGCAAGTTGCCAGAATTACTTTTATTTACATTCTTAACATATTAGCTGTAATGTTCATAGTTTAAGAACTACAATTACTGTCTCGCAGATGTTAACCCAATTTTGCTGTCTCTAATAAATTAAAAAAGAATTAACAAATATTTAATTTTTTGCAAGGTTTTATATTTTTAGTTTTATAACCTACTAATTTTTTTTAACAGATGTCAGTCTATGAATGCCTTTAAATTTGTTTGGCATTACAATGACAAGTAGATTAGCTGTCATTGTATTGATAAATATACAGCCACCACTTGATGCATCAGTTGATGAGGAAAGGATACATAAACGAAAAGTAAACATTTGGTGCTGCTTTCGTTGAACTGTCAACATTTTACCTAGTTATACGAGACAGAGGATGTACAAATTATGTGTCCAACAGTTAGTGAAAGAATTGAAACAAGATACCCCATTGAAAGGGAAGTCGCTCAAGAAAGGTGTGACACTATGTTGAGAAATCCCAGTATGTTGTTACAAACTCCCCAAAATTTAACAGCTCACTGTGCAAGTATGTATTGCCATTGAGGAAATAAATGCTTGGTTTTAAGAGGTTCATAAATATCTGAAATAAAATAGGCTGTAATCTGTATTTGTAGAACTTTGGAGAAGGGAATAATGTTTTGTCTCAAAAGGCGGATGAGAGCATTTACTGACAAGTTAATACTATATAGGCAGTAAAGAATGCCACACTATGCTAGTCACAGAAAATGCTGTTGGAAATGTACGTTAGCCGTTAGTTTGTTTCAAATACAAATGATTTTCCCAAGAAATTGTCTCCTCAATGCCTGCATATGGGGGCATCGGAATGTCACCTAATGGCTGGATGACATGAGATTTTTTTTTTTCAATATGCCAATATCATATTTCACCCATGGCTGGTAGAAGAAAACATTAGTTTGCCAGTTTTACTTTTTATTCATGGACACTCTTCGCACCTCACTGTACTCGCAGGTAAATTTTATGCAGGCCGTGGAATTATGTCTCTGGCATTATTGCCCTACTCCACCCGTATTCTTCAACTCATAAATGTTGGTGTGTTCCAGTCATTAAAAATAGGTGGAAGAAAGTGCATGAGTGGAAGGTTGAAAGAATTGCCAACAATGAAGACACGCCACTGAAAAAAAAAAATTCTGAAAATTGCGTGAAGATACCATTAGCAAGTATGTAGAATCAGAGCATCTGGAAATGTGAGTTGTACCCATAAGATGCTTCAGCAATAGATGCCAACAAGCTGATACCAAACGTTAAAACGCTACACATGATGCTGTACTATCACTCTAGAAGCAGCAAGTTCAGAGAGGAATTCTTGTGATAAGCCAGATGTTTCTCATCATATAGAAACTTAGGTGCTGAGAAACTGCATCATTGTGAAGCAGCTGGTGATGGGTGGCATGGAGACACAAAGGATGGTTGGGCACAAAATCCCTTCAGCTCTTCAAAAGACGGACTTCCAGCAGCGATTCGGACATCAGTTACCTTTAAACATAAAACTTTTGTGGTGGGAACAGAAACTCTTTACTACCGGTAGTGTAAAAGATAAAGCAAGAAATGATCAACCATCAACAAGCAGGAAATAATGCAGGCATGTTGGAGTGTGTGTAGGAAGATCACAGATGGTCAGCGCGTAAACAATCCATGGAACTGGGTGTACGTAACTTTGTGCAAGCGTTTGAAACAGGGCTTGAAATTACGCCCATTTCGACCAATTGTTTAAGGAATTATCGGACAATGATTTAAGGTGAAGGAAGGACACGTGATGCACTTCTGCAGTATTTGACACACTCCCAAAGCACGGCAAGGTGATTTTTAGTGATGAATGTGCCATGTACCAGAGCTCCCAGTCTCACAAGTCCCAAGGTTGTCTTTCGGTCAAAGGAGGACCTGTAATTTTATGAGGAGGTGGAGAATAACCCTCCCCATGTCATGATATGGGCTGTCATGGACAGCAGTCAAATTTACAGTCCATATTTCTTTGCTGGTACTGTCAACCATCATCATCTTCACATGTTAAGGAACTGGTCATACCCCTTTCGGAAGGCCAAGGGATCACAGGGGACCACTGGTTTCAGCATGAAGGGGCATCTCCATATTTTGCCATTTTGATGCGGGAATATCTCATTGAGGTGTTTCCAGAACACGTGATTGATCATGGATTAGCTGCATTACCAGCTCCACTTGGCTGTGCTGCCGAGGGAGCAAGATAGGGGCCGAGCCAGACAGTGCGTGGTCAGGCTGGCGTACAATCACTAACTGTAAGTCATTCAACTCGTCCATATACGATCACTGAGATATTGTTACCAAAGTTGCTGCACTTTAAGTGACAAGTTATATTAGTATGTATTAATTGTAGAGTGAACATTCGGATATGCTTAATTTAATTTGTAAATCAGTATATATATTTATTGTCTGTTCTGCCAAAACTCAATACTGTATTTCAAATGCTTCAAACTGTTTTAAATGTATTTAACAAGATTTCTATATCGCAATTATATCTATGAATAAAGAAGACTTTATTAATTTTGTTAACATATATATGATTGGTATGCAATAAGATACTTATTAAAGATTTTTATTTTGTTATGAAATCATCTGTCGCCGACAAAGCATAGTAATATCGTTGCAGTTTTTTTTTTTTTTTTTTTTTTTTTTTTTTTTTTTTTTTTTTACCCATAATTTTTTCTTTACTATCCATAATTTTTTGTTTTACTAGTATAGGTTACATGATAGATTCTTAATATTTATTATACAGACGGTACATTGTCACTGTTTAGATATCCCGGTTTTGCTGTTAATGGCTTAAATTTTTCTAAATAAGCTAAAGAAAGGCCTACATTATTTATTTACTGTAATTCTGCAGTTACAAGTAAATGAAGCTAACTATACTTCAATTGAATAACATTTTATGGCACACAGTATATAAGCAAAATATTACATTGTAACAGAAATAAATGCAACGAATATAATGCAATACATACAGATATACTTATGATTTTATGAAACATTGCTACGTTATGTCTTATCGCGCAGAGTTAATTATCTCTCGTTTTCTGGAACTATACTTTTCCGTGACAACTGATATGTTTGGTGCCTTGGATAATTGTTAAATATATAGCCCTAAATTGAGAAGGTGATAAAATTTTTCACAGAGTTTCTACAGTGACACACGCCATCCACAAATACTGCAAGTTCTGTGTTGCCAGAATGTACTGTTTTCCATTATTCACAAAAAAATCCTTCTGGTATTTATTTTTGAGGAACTCTTTTGTGTTTGTAGAAACTTAAGAGTTTTATTACACTGTATGTAATCACTCCTACACGTACAACCTCAGCTGAAGTAATGCTTGGTCCTGCCCCTCTTAAGTTCGCAAAAATTTGTAAAATTTGTATCATCAGTAAAATTATGAATCAAAAGTTCAGTACAATAACCTCACCCTAATTTGTGAGTAGTTAAAATACAAATATACAAAAGTCAGGTCTCTTCTTCGACATTACCCAGCCATTTTAGAGCATTTGCCTCCCACAATAGTGAACCAGATTTGATTCCCAGTGGAGTTGCTCCCGGATTTCTGCATGTAGGAATTGTGCCAGACGATGCCGCTGGTCAGCGAGTTTTCTCAGGAATCTCCCATTTCCCCACCCGTACATTTCGCAGCTGCTCCACACTCGCCTTGCTTCACCCTCATCTGCTCTCAAGACCTTGATTTTAAGTGCTGCCCAAACCTCTCCAATCCACTCCACGGAAATGTTTTTGTTCCCTCCAGATAGCCATCTGTATTGGCTCAGTTGGGCTTACAGATTGTCGATCTGGTGCTTTCCTTTGAGAATGTACATAATCCCTAAATCACGAAGTGATTACAGAATGAATTTCACCAGAACTACTGAACTGCGGTGAACAGATTTTAGTGTGTATCAGCAGTTAAACAATCTGACTTCAAAGACAGTGATTCCCAAGTTTCAAGCCAAGATACTAATTACTTCAACAATATTATTCTTTTGTCAATCACGCTTTTCATCAGAATACTTAATGAGAGAGCTTTACATGTTTACAGTATTCCACCATTGTTTTAATATTTCTATAAAACGTTTTTTCTTTAAGAAGCATTTTTCTTAGTTTTAACGCATCTAGATTTCACACTGTAGAAATGTTTGAACTAATTGAACATTTTGCCTTTCAATACTAGTATGATAGACTGTTTTAAAATTTAGTCTTAGTTATGGGGCTATTTTCTTCAAGTAATTGCATTTTTCTTTATACCTACAGATCAGTTACGTATTATAACCTTACTTGAAGGAGCGGTTTGCCTTTGTCTGCATTAAAGGGAGGAAACATAATAGTTTTCTCCGGATCTTTTAGATTAAGCCAGTTGTATCTTATTTTTGAAATTATGAACACTGTTTTAAGTCAAGAACATCTTGTGAACTGAAAAGTGTATGAAGTGTTTTTTTTTTGGAGAATCTGCTGTGAAAATATTAAACACGAAACTGACTCCAGTAATACGTTTAATGGCAGTGGAAGTTATTCACTGACATCAACATGCACTTTTAATATTAAATTGCTATGATTTAACGGCCAGAATTATATTTCTTACCGGAGCTACCCGAGTGTGTGCTATTCTCTCTCCGCCAAGTTATGAATTCTGAATTTTTGTGTTAATATTAACAGTATCATTTATCGGTGTTCTTTATATTGTATGTGTATGTAGATTTTTTAATATATATATATATATATATATATATATATTTTTTTTCCTTCTGATTTTACAAGAGAATGCATTTTTTTTGTAATGATTGTCTTGGTATTTATACTTTTAATTAGTTAATTTATAATTAACGATACTGTCAGTATATGTACAGTATATCTTTTGTTATTGCAATGACATGGAAATTGTCAATTTTTATGTTGGTTACTAGCTAAATGAATATGTTCTTTTGTGTAAGCAATCAACTATTAATTAATATATACAAAGTCACCTTTTGCTTTGTATACTGGCTGCATTCTAAATTCTGTAGCATCTTCCCTTCCTTAATTTTTTACATAAGCTGAAAGGTTCGCTTATTTTATGGAGTAATCTCTGGATAACTTGGTGCATAATGTGGACATCATCATGATAATATAAATTATCGCAGTTAACCATTCTTTAATACAGAATAGTACATTTTGGTATGTTAAAAGCATTTCAAGTTTATGATGACCACTGGAAGATGTACGTGACTACCATGGAGTTGAAACAAAATTTCAGTGTCAAATACTAATACAAAATATACAACTTTACTAAACATTAAATATTTTAAAATTGATGAATATATCTCAGTAGTTTATCAAATCATATATGAAAGAATGTTCATAGAATCAGCCAGTACACTTTTACTTTCAGTTGAATAATCATGTTAATGTAGTTGTGTTTTCCTTGCTAGGTTAACCTTAACAAGTTACTACTGATATAGCTGATGATAATACTGAGGTGGAGCAGTTGCAGGGGGTGAGGGTGGGGGAGAAATTTACCAATGCGTCATTATTATGTTACATGCTGTTGAAAGCTGTTAGTCCTAACTTTTTGAAGTTGAAATTGCCAATAATAGAAGTTTAAATTTTTCTTTTAGTTTAATTCAAAAATATTTAAAATTGAATTATAATTACATTTACATATACAAATGATTCTTGTTCACTGAATACAGTTTTCATAAAGGAGTTACAGATGTGCACGTGCGCAGTTGAGCAGAACAATCCAGAGGATTTTGGGGGCCCTATTTTATGTGACACTACATACTTATTTTGAAATTTGCCCATTACAAATAACAAAAAATAAAAATTTCAATATATAAACTTATTATGTTTTATAAATGAAAGAAATTGAATTAAATATTTAGCCAACATAACTTCACCTCAAAGTAGTAAACATAATGGTAAAACTTTTGCATTGTGTTAGTATATGTCTAATAATATTTTATTCAAAAGGAAAATAAAATTAACATGAATATTGTTTAAAATAGTAAGAAAATAAAAAAATTGTGCAACTTTTTTTAAAAGTACTCATGTCTATAAATTAAATATTTATACAGAATAGAAAAACGTAGAAGATTTTCAAATATAAAACTAAAATAATTTAAATTATATTTATAATGGTTATATTGAAAGAAAACATTATTTAAAAAGAATAATTTCAAACTATTATCAAAATTTGCTGAGAGAAGAAAGAGAAACTTTATTACTAATTTAATTTTATTAATAATATTTTTATATAAAAATAATCAAACATATAATATTCCATTTTTAAATTTAATAATGAAGAGTGTAATAATTTAACTAAAAAAATTTGTAATATGAAGTTTAAAAAATTAATTGCTGAAGACAATTAACTTAAAGAAAATATACAGCTTTTAATATCAAGATTACAAACATTTTTAATCACTAATGAAAGAGATGATATACTTTCTTGTGTATTTTCATAAACATTTAAAAGTGGACTGTTAAATAAATTTTAAAATCAAACATTTTAAAAATAAATCTAAAAATCAATGCTTTATTTTTTCATCAAAAAAATATACAAGAAATGTACATAAGATGTATGAATGCAATAATTTGTAAACGAAGATGTCTATATGGACTACCTATTTAATGATATATCAACAAAAGCAAATTAATTTGAAGCTAAAGATTCTGGTTGGTCATTGTATTCAATCAATAATGTTGAACCATGTGTGAATAAATGTAGTCCATTGAATGGTTCATCATTTACTGAATTACCAGAATAAAATCAAAAATTGTAAAATGGTTGTATTAACATAAAAAATAATTATCAAAAATATTTAATTTACTCTATAAATTCAGCTTAATATATACAGCAAAAAATCCTCAAAGGTTTCAAAATATAAAAATTTTGCTCAAGAAATCCTTAGAAAAATTTGAAATGGCTATAAAATTGATGATTATAAAAAACTAGCGACCCACCCCGGCTTTGCACGGGTGCAATTAAGATTAAAAAAACTGCTTAACCCGGCGTTAATTTGGTTGGGTAAACTCTCCTAAAGCATTTTAAAAAAAGCACATAATTTAATAATAAATTAAATAATTTAAATTTTTTTTGCTATTTTTATTTGATATTTTTTTTACTTTTTTATAATTTTTCATATTAATGTACATTATATTACAATGCAATTTATCTGAGATAGAAGTATTTAATATGTTATTGGCTAAGACATTCTCTGTAGACAATGTTTGACATCCTGTTATTGTTTGGTAGCAAAATGTACTGTTTCTGGGGTCTTCCAACTCGTGATAAACCAACATATAATTGGCCATGGGAAAAACACTCTTTTCGTAGGTCGATTCCAACCAAAGAGAAAGTTTGACCCTGGGACTTATTAATAGTAATCGCGAACGATGTTTTTACGGGAAATTGCAACCGTTTGAAAGATATTGGCAAATCCGTGGGAATCATGGGAATCCTCAGGATGTTTGCCAGCTGGGCGGCTGCTGGACCGGTGAGGATGTTCGCGACAATCAAATTTTCTTTCAATTCTTTAATGAGCAATCTTGTGCCATTACACATGTTAGGAGGGCTTATATTCCTTAAAAGCATGATAGGAGTACCGACTTTTAATGATAGTTCGTGAGATGGCAAGCCAGAAGGATTAAGCGAATTTAGAAAATCTTGAGGAAAGTGGATGACATCGTCAACATTGGTGACTGTGTCAATCGACTTATAGGTTTTGTCTTGGCCGGGAACTCTTTGTATAATGAGATTGTTGATTTCATTGACAGTGTCGTTCCTAGGCGATACTATTGCCCTGGAACACAACCAGTGAAAGTCTCTTTCTAGTAAATTTTCGAGGTCCAGATATACTGCTTCTATAAGATGCTGCAGACTGTGGACTATCTGACCTAATGTCCCATTTAAAATGATTTCAGCAGAATTAGTGCCCAAATTTAGAGAAGGAAAAACTCCTTCTCCAAGTCTGAGCAATTGTTGTGGGAAATCTTTATGCGTGTCTCCACCAAGATAGGCTCTCATATTCGTTCGCAAATTTAGGTGTTGAATAGAACTCCATAAGGGAGATGATTTAAGACATGCTTTGATGATATCTGCACTGTCCCTTTTGTAACTACAGGGAGTGTCTGCCGAAAATCCCCAGCAAACACAAAAGTAACTCCCCCCATAATGGCAGTAGAGCTTCTAAGGTTGGCGCCGTACGCAGCACACAGTACGTTTTATTTTCCGAATCTGTCCGTCCTGCAAAGCCGTAGTACATTATTTTGTTCTATCATCAATAGTTTTCGCAGCGCACGCAATGTAAGGAATTTTATAGGTTATTTATTTACACTTTGGGTTACATTATTGGAGTTTTAGTAGGGATCCCTATTGATTTTTAAAATAAAATATAGCCTATGACACTCAGTGATAACGTAGCATTCTACTGGTGAAAAAATTTTTAAAATCGGAGGAGTAGTTTCGAAGATTACCTCCTACATCCAAACACACAAACACACAAAGTTACAAACACTACCTCTTTATAATATTAGTATAGATTTTAAAATAAATTACTTTTTTATGTGTTTGTGTTTATATATATACACACACACACACATATTACCAATAACAAAAAATAAAAATGAACGTATTATGTTTTATAAATGAAAAGAAAAAACTGTCATTATTGTATTAAAGATTTATCCAACATACCTTTATCTCAAAGTAGTAAACATAATGGCAAAACTTTTCCATTGTGTTGCATATCTGATGATATTTTATTCAAAAGGAAAATAAACTAAACATAAATTTTGTTTAAAATAATGAAACTTTAAGAGTAGAAATGCCAATATTTGAAGAGAAGATATTTTTTTCAATATAAGTATTTATCTAGTCCCCCTTAGTAATTTACATGGCTTTTGAATGTTTATTACAAAATATGGGTATGTGTTAACCAAATCCTAAAAAATTCATATATAATGAAAATCAAAAAACATGTAGCAAATTCTTTTCTTTTATTTTTAATATAATGATGAATTAATTTTAAAAAATAGAATATATTAGTAAAGCTGCCCCAAAAGTTTTTATCAAAATGTTAGCAAAAGCATTACAAAAATTAAGAAAATTTATAGCATCGCCATTAATATGACAAACTTAAGCAAGGAAGAACAAAATTATTTAGATAAAGCAAAAATATGTAATTTCTACAGAAAATTGTGAAAATGTTTCTAAAAATTTGGAAAACTAAATTTTAAATTTTAAAAATGAAATATTTGTACAAAACTGGAATGGTACGAATATCAGTCAGATAAAAATTGGTTAAATGAAGATAACTGAAAATATTAGAAGATTGAAAAAATCAATTTTGAAATAAAATCTAAAATCATAACAATCATTTACAAAACATTAAAGTTCATAATAACTTAACTGGAAACTATCAATGAACAAAAAAAGGTAAGGAATAAATATTAATAATACATAATAATGAAGTTATTGTTTAGATTTATGACTTTTAGGTATATTTTTATGTATGTGTTCAAGTATACATCAATTAATCAAATATCTTTCAAAAATTACAATTTTCTTGAGGCATCTAAATATTTCGAAAATAAAAAATTTAATTTAAAATTGTTTTTATCGCCACAAATATATGGAATCATAAGGAAAATCGTTTGAAAAGTAGAATTGCCATAGTAAAGTAAGTGTTATTAAAAATTTAATATAAAAAATTTAGATAAACATACACATTCATTTAATAAATCTTATGTATTAATGTAAAGTATTATTTTAGAGAATTTTTTAAATGTGTCTCAAAGAAGGTTTTAAATTAATAAATTTTCATAAACATGTTAAATTTTAAACAATTAAATTGGTTTCAAAAATATTTTGAATAAAATTTTTATAAATTGATGCATAATTCAGTTTGTGGTAATAACTATGTAAAATATAAGAAAAATAGTACATATAAAATTAGTTAATAATTCTAAACAAAAACTTGAAAATCAATTTCAAACCCAATTTTGATAGAGCTGTAATTTAAGTACAAATTTAGCAGCTTTTCACATTAATGAAACACAGTTAAAATTTAACTAGGTAATTTATATAAGAGCAACAATTTTAAAAGTTTTAAGTGAATAAATATTTAATTTTTGGTTATCAAATTATCAAACCAAAATATTGATTGCAAATATTAAATTATGCTATTAAGATAATTCTCTAATTTATAATAAAAAAAATTAATATTTTTATAATCTCAACCATCACTTGAATCTAAATTAAAACATCTTTAAAAAGCCAAAAATATATTTGATATTAAATCATTTTTATTAGTTTTAAAAAGAATTTTGAAATGAACAATATTATTAACAATAAATGTTTCTGATTTTATAATTTTATATATAATATATTACTAAGGTAAAAGTTCAATTGTTAACTCTTTATGTGTATAAAAAAAATTATTAAGAAAATTTGGAAAATTTAAACATCTTTGCATTGTAAAAAAAAGTAGCTTTTAACTGCACTTAATTTCTAAAATAATTTCAATATCAACACCACCGAAATTGATCCATTTTTTTCTCACAGTTTTGAAACAATGTAATAAAACCATTGATTATTTTTTTTTTATGTCGAAATGAGTATTTATATACAATGAAATATTTAAATTCAAAAAAATTTTTGAACCAGTGTTGTCTGAAAGGAGTTTAGGATGCACAAAATTGTATCGAATAAATTCTTATTCTTTCCAAAACCTAAAATATCTAATAATTTTTATCAGATTTATTATATTTATTCTGAACATTTATTCTATAACTATATTATCAAAAGTGTAGGGATCATATGAGTTTATAGTTTTTTGTAATGAGTCAATATCATATTATCCTTTCAAAATAATGATTTCTTTGTTTTGTTAAGTGTAATAATATTACTATATATGTTTGGTGTGAAATGTGTCAAACTATAATTATTGAAATAAAATGTCCTTGGACAGCTTCGGTTGTCGAGGCCCAAGCTGTTTTCATTCATATATTGAATTGTTATATAGAAATAAAGATGCAAGTACGCGAATTAAATTTTTGTGGAGTTGGCATTTTAATTTCATATAAAATCGAAAAAAATAATAAAATTTGAGAATTATTCCCCAATTATATTCCAGGTGTAGTAATCAGTCCAAGCTATTTTGCAAAATCTAATTTAATGATAAAACCTATTTAAAGGAAAGGATGGTAAATTTTATTAAATTATGTGTTAGTTCAAAAAGTTTAAATCAACAAAAATATGTTTGTTGCACGAGGCAGAGGAATATCCTGGAAGCAGAACTTTAGCAGGGCTTCAGAAAAGTTAGAAATAACTGTGAAAGGAGTATATTTGTGTTGAATCACACACAACGTACAGACCTTCCCAGTAATACAGATAATCATATTAGTACAAGGAATCAAAGAAGTCTGAGGCAACAGGTCCAGAATCTGATCCGACTAGCGCCATGTTGGAAATTTCCCCCCCCCCCCCTCAAGTTTCCCTTTTCCCCTAAAATCAACTAAATTTCTCTTTTCCCCAGAAAAATTTCGATTTTTCCCAGAGCAGGAAACTAGGATTAGTGACTCTGGGTCAGGAGAGCTGGACTCAGGACCCATGACCTTTGACCTTGAAAACCCAAGAATGTGAGACATTACAAAAAGTCCATACAAAACAACAGGCACATTACATTACAGACTACTACCACCATATTGGATGCAGGTAACCTCATGACCTTGAAAAAAAAACATAGAAAAAATCCTTAAACATCAGCAAGCACACGATGTAACTGTCTACTACAACCATGATCCTATGGCCTTGAATGACCATAAATCCAAAAAAATTCTAAATAAATCCTAAGAATTTATTTTTTAAAAGTATCAATAAAAATTATTAAAAATGTATTTTTAAAAACTTACATTTCAAGAGGTCTCCCCAGCACCATACCCAGCAGAGGACTGACTCTCTCACCCCCACCTCCTCATACTTAATATATGTTTTTATTTACAAAACTTTACATACAAACATTGCTCTGTGATTATTTCAAAGGCAAGACGAGGACATCACATTATTTTGTAAGAGGTTGGTTTGCAATCATTCTCAGCTGCAGTGTTTTCAGCTCGAACCGTTCATCATCATTTCTTCTTCCTCACAACAGATCTTTTGTATAATATCATCTACACTCTTTTTGAATTCATATACGTTTCACATTGGTACATTCTGGTTCTTGAATGCCCTTCTGCTTGTTATGAAGTAACAGGCGTGCCGTACAACGTGCAACATGAAATACATAACCATCAGGGAAAACTATGTTATGAGTCGTATGACAACCATGCCAAACAGTGTCAACCTTATGCTCGAAAACATGTCCATGTTCTAGGCAAATCTAATGCCAATGGAATTTGTCTGAAGCAATTTGTATTTAGTGACTTTCTGAAAGATTACGTTGCTTCGAATCTGAAAGTTTCATCGAAAGATGTTTGCTCGTTCCTGTCAAGTATAAAAAAAATTTAGTAAACCAACTTACAGAAGAGATAGAAAAACAAGGGCCTCTGAAATATAATATATGGCAGGAATGCATCTAATTGAAACCAGAACCAAACCAGGATGAACATTGCATAATTGCATTCAAGACCCAGAAAGTACCAATCTGTAATGTATAGGACATTGAAAAGAGTGTATGTGATAATATACAAACTATATGTTGCGAGGAAAAAGAAATTATGATTAAGGGTTCTGGCAGGATACTCGATTTGGTGGATCATGTGCAGCTGAAAATGAGTGCATATTAACCTCTTACGAAATAATGGAATGTCCTCTTCTTGCCTTCGAAAAAATCATTGCAAAGAAATGTTTATATGTAAAATTTTGCAGATAAATATAATATATATTAAATATGTTGCATTTTATTTATTTTATAAAAACCCCTCCACTTTAAAAAAGATTACTATAAATTACAGTACTCACATTTAAGAGTAAAACAAATAAAAAATTAATTCTGACAGTTTACATACTTTGCAGAAATGGTCAATGTCACCATTCTGTATAGGCCAATAGCAGGCAGCATAATCGAGAAATTAACATCACCTATGTGTTGAAAATAGAATGTAATACTTAAAAAAACAAACAAATATCACCTAGGTGATAACATATGAAATCCAAGATGGTAGTTGAGCAAAGGCAAGAGACAAGCTTCAAAACAAATGACAAACGAAAAATAACAAGATGGCGGCATATGATAGTGTGTGTATTGGTGAGGGGAGTGGGAGTGAAGGAAGTCAGTCCTCTGCTGGGCGTGATGCTGGGGTGACCTCCAGAAATTGTTTTTTTTTTTTTAAACAAACTGTTAATAATAAATGTTTAATCATTTTTGTTAGTACATTCTTTTATAATTTTTTGGGAATTTTTAGATTTTTAAGATTTTTTTGGGGCATTTTTGGGTGCAAAGTCATTTAAGGTCATGGGGTCAAGGTCCCCTGCATTCAATATTATGTAAGTAGTCAGTAACATAATATGCTCACTACCTTTAATGAATTGTTCTCTAGCTTTTATTTTCGACGTCATGAGGTCAAGGTCACCTGCATCCTATATATCTGTAATAATCAGTAACGTAATATGCTTGTGGATTTGCCGATTTTTCTGAAATTTTTGTTTTCAGGGTCATGGAATCATGGTCGGGTCACCTGTATCCAAATGGTGACTTGTGTGTATTTTTTGCGATTTTTTTTTCAGGTTTTTTTTTTTTTTTTAATAGGAAAATTAAGGAAAACGGCTGCTGGGGACTGAAAATTTTAAATAATTTTTTGCAATTTCGAATGACGTGTCCTGAGTCCAGCTCTCCTGGTTCGGAGTCACAAATCTTGGTCTCCTGCTCTGGGAAAAATCGGGAATTTTTAGGGGAAAAGAAGACATTTTTAGCAAAAATTTAGTGGTTTTTTTTTTTTTTTTAAAGGAAAAAATGGAAATTCAAGATGGAGGCGGCCGGCTCTGGCGCTCCAAGCCCCGATGCCCTCGCACCAGCTTCGGCATTTCCCTACTACTCACATTGTTAAAAGTAGCAGCAGGGACAGTGTCGGAGAAAAAAACTACGGGGTCAGGGTGCGCATAGCTCCTCCCTGAATGTAGTAAAGGGTGTCAGAATGACAGCGAATGGGTATCCAATTTTTATTTGTTTATTCAGATGGTTTTACATAGTGTACGATCTCCAAAGATTGTTATAATATATTTCTGATATTTATATACATGCAGCATGGAGGCCTAATTTAGGTTTTGATCACACCAAAAAAACATTTATTAGAGAAGCCAACATATGTTAAGAGGGGCGCGTAAATGCTCGCCCCCTCCCCCCTTAACACCGACTTCTTCGCCTCTTAGATGTGTGGCTAAGGCGTGCCCTTTCCCAAGTTGGTGGCGTTGTTTCGCCACCAGCGGTGACGAAAGATGTTGCACAGGTCGGCTTGTGTCGCATTCGTCGCCGGCGCGTGTTTGTGTTGTGATAGGCAATCAGTTCGGGGGCGGTGCAGGTATGACGGTTTGAGTTGTGGAGGGGAGGACGGTAGTGCGCGTGTAAGAGAGAAGAGATGGCGACCGGGTTGGAGAGGGTGAAAGTTGTGGTGCGTCGAGCGGGAGGAGGAGGAGGAGACAGATCAATACCGCCTCTGCCAACTGTAGTGTGAGAGGGGTGGGCGGCCTCTGACGAGGTGTGGGAGGCGCCGTGTGAAGTGTGTTTGCCGACGCCAGCTGTGCCCGAGGTGGTCGGCCGTCACTGCTCCGACAGAGACAGACGGTCTGTGAGTCACTCGGTAGTCCGCGCGCACAAACGCAAGTCGTGCCGTGCCTTGCCAGTTATACGCGGTGAGCTCACAGCCATTCGTCATGGCCTCCAAGGTGCTGGTCAAGATCCCCACCATGCCTTTCTCCCAAGTGAGTGCCAGCGTCTTCTTACTGTATGCCAGACATCACTGCATGCGTTGCATTTACGCAAGTGTCACAGGTACTGTACCTGCCCAGCATTGTGTGCCTTGACCTACCTACCTACAGAGTTCAGTTTTTATTTGGATCAAATATTTTACATAAATTAATTTTAAATACAACTTACATGGGGTTTTCTAATTGTCCTAAATACAAGTTACCAAATTACCATATTAATTTAATTGCTTCTGCACTTTTGTATTGTCATGTCGAAAACAGAAGAAAACACACACACATAATGGTGTGTGTAGCAGTCATTATGTATTTTTGATGTGATCATTGGGAATAGTAACATTTTGTCGACTGCAAACACATTTATTCAACACCTGTATGTCCTTTAATCAGACAACATCCCTGTACTTGTGTTTATTCCATATGTAAGAGTGATTTGATGGTGATGAAAATAGTTCGGTTTGTGTTTCCATGGCAGTACAAATGTATTCCTACATCACAGATGTCTACTACACACACATTGATGCCTGTCAAACCAAAATACTTGACCGATGGCTGCAGTAACAAATGGACTGTATTGAAAGATAGATCATTGCTAGAACTTTTCTCACACCAAAAAAAATATAGGCCAATGAGATTGTAGTAAAAGAATCCTTTAAAATGATGGCTTCAGTAATTGCTATCCAAACCTCTAATAATAAAATATACAGTGCTGTACAAGCATGATATAATATGTCTCATGAACAAGTGCTTTGTTCTGACACTTCTGAAAGTAGCCCCATGTACTGCTGTTTCCATGGCAACACAATTTGAAGGGTTTTTGTACAACTAGATAAATTCCATGAATTTTACATTAATCATTCACAGTGTATTTCAGGGATATATGTATAATTTTGTCTATATATTTAAATATATTTCGCATATGAATTTAAGAATTGACTATAGTAAAATATCTGTCTAAATTATTTCTAAAAATGGATTTTATCTACATGTGCTCTGAATCCTCCAATTGTATCCCTACTCCACGTGTATTTACAAACACAGGGACACCTGGCTGTCAAACTGCTCAGAATGTAAACATTATGAAAAGGTTTAGTGATTTTGTAGTACACAAAATTGTTTGGGCTGCTAATGGAACAAATATGTAATTGTAATAATACATAGACTATACTTGTCTACTAGTCATTTATTACTACACCACTACCATTATTTCAAAACTCACAAAATGTAGCCTATGTGTTTTTAAATATTTTGATTAAGGTAACTAAAAGCATAATCTCCTGTAAATAAAATTGGTACTTTGCCACAATTATTTGTTTCTGCACAATTTCATAAAATATAAAATGCGAGGAACACCACTTTAACTTTCTTACAGGCGATAGGAATGCATTTATTAAGCTTTTAATAAATGATTCACAACCATATTGTTTAGTTATCATTTATCATTGACATAAAAAACTGTGATCAGCGAGGTGTTCACTCAAAAACATTAATTTTATTGGACAATTACACTGTTGAGGCTTGTTTTATTTATTACAGAAGGTTAGTTTAACAGCTTTCTTGAGATGGTAATTGTGATTCTTCTAATGATGTAGTGGCAATTGGACAATCATTCTTGTTGTTGTTATTATTCCAGCAAAATGTTTCCTATATGAAAATAATTTGCAAACTATTACGAAAAATACTTGCTAAGTTTTAGCTTTTTTCAAAAAACAAAATGTGATGAATACTGCATTTTGTTTGTGCTGTTATTACTTCATTAATTCTCTTAGACTGGTATTACAGAACGTTCAGTTTGGTAAGACATATGTGCTACCATCTCGGACGACAGAAAATCAGTAACTAATCCTTAACTCGTGGAGCGTATTTATGAACGTGTTTTATCTTATGCCCCGAGATGGTATCGGATGTGGCGTGGTTTATTATTTGCCGCTCCGTGCGAGGCTATAAACTAATGAACCTAACACTGTGACATGTTTGTTTACAATAGCTCTTGCAAAAAATAATACCTGCAGGGCTTATTTGTTATGTTATATGTAGCGCTGGCAGTTGGAAATTTATTTTACATAGAAAAATAAAAACAATAATTATTATTAATGGTCTGATGTGATAGGTTTATTTAGTTATTTATTACGTGACAACTATGGAACAATTATATACCTATCTTTCATGTTTGTAATGTGTAACTATAGATGTAAATTTTATATGTTCACATGCATTTTAACAGCAGGATTATAACTTTATGGTTATATGTACATACTAATAATAAATCTACTGCATTTAGCGGTATCAAAAATCTCAGCTTTATTGTATCGCTGAAGCAGACGTTGGGCAGTGATAAGGGATAATTTGACTCGCCGAGCAAGTTCATAACCCCAATGTGAAAACACTGAACAAGAATATAGTCTTGTTTGCGCAATATGCAGCTCGGGAACTGAATACATAACCTTATTTTCGGTCCTACTATTAAAAATGTATTACCTGCCCTTGGGTTCTAATAGAATATCTCTACATGTATATGTGATTTTTTTTTTTTAATATTCCCAGAAATACAAATTTCAACCAATTTGTACTATATATGTTAGTTTTACTTCATTATTATTTTACTGGCAGGAGGCTAGCTTTTTTTATAACTTGTTGAGCTGTCGCAAAAGTTAAAATCACAAATTCGTCGAGCAAATTAATTCATTATTGTGTTTCAAACCGGCAAAGAAACATTACAAAGTTGTGATAAATGACCTTTAAAATATTACTATAGTCAGTTACAACTCTTCACAGTTAAAGCAATCTAGTTCCTGCTATCATATATGAAATTATAAAGGTTACCCCATGGGTTTACGACATTTTCGTACGAACACACGCTCGTCACTTAAGCAATCAATACGACACTCGCTGAACTACATGTAAGCCTCTACGAAAATGTTGGAAGTGTTAGAAATACAACTTTGTAACTCATGCAAACAGTTTAAAACACAATGCAATTTTGAGTTTCACATGGGACAAAATATATTCCTAAGTTAGCATCAACAAACAAGCCATATTGTCAGTCGTGCCAACAAATTGTAACTTGTCCCACCACTAAAGATATCATTTTCCCGGTGTAGAAACCGGCGTATGAATATAATTTGAACACACATGATACTACTTTCCTTTGCAGTGTAAAGTCTTCAAATAAAATGGGAGAAACGCAAATACCTTTCGATGTGAATAGTGGGTTTTTTTGAATAAATTATGAGAGATGTAATTATTTCCAATAAAAAACCCTACTGTCAAATAATCACCATTATATTATATTGTTAACAGTTGATGGGCAAGTATATTAATATTTAGCTCAGTTATTTATACAAAAAGACTTTTTTCAACATAATACTCATGAAAATGTTTAACTTCTAGTTAATTTTAAAACCTTAAAAAAATTTTGCACCAACTGGGATCTGGACCCAAAACATGTGCGTAAAAGGAGAACACCCAACCAGTTGCGCTATCACACTGCACGCTCAGTTGGTATGAATAAATGAGATATATATTTATTAGGCTATTACATGTTTTGTATTGTTCCTAATGATGGAAGTCTTTAAAACAAGTTGTACATATTACACAGTATTTTTGCAGACTTTAAATTTTATTTGCAAAACAACTTAAACGTGTGGGTTGCCTTATTTTTGGATAAATAATTACATCAAAGCGTATAGAGGTCTGGATGCGTCGTCATATTTTTTATGAACGTCCGTCATGCTACCGGCTCCGGAAAAATTAAATGGAATCTGTGCATGCATAGGTTTAGTTTGCGCCAAGGATAAATCAGCAAAATCGGAACCCTAAGATTAAGGGTTCGGCTGTGGCTTATCTAGGCCCTTAGCTGGCATTGTAATGTTCTGGAATACTGATAAGGCCTGGGTATGATTTGAGCTGTACCAAAACCCTTATAAAAACATTATGGAATACCGGCCTTATTAAGCGTATACTTTTATTAGGGTCGAGTTCCTCTTTGTAATAATAAGCTAATAACTAAATACAATGTGCTGCTGAAAATTTCAGTGTACAAAAAAAAAAAGAACAAATATAACAGCTTTATATTTTTATACATATAAAAAAGAAATTTCTTATCTTGGCACATGTTTTCTAGTCACATGTTTGCCTATCAGTACAAATGGGAAGTAAGCATTTTTTCTTCTAAGTTTCAAAACAAGTATGCGCAAGAAGTAGTATTTAAAGTTGGTACAACTGAAACGTCTTAAAATTGTTGTTTATGTTATTTACATGTTATAGTAAGGCTATTCAGTTATCTCATATGGTCACTTACAAATAATTACAGTGCTTGACGTGGACACACTCACTTATTACAAAGTTGCGGCTCACTTTTTCATAGTCAGTTTGTTTACTTGATGATGTGATATGTGACACAATACAGTCTGTTTCAAAAGCTACATCTTTTAAACTAAGGAACAGAGAATCATATGGTAAATAGTGAAATACATGTCTGACAATAAAGTGTGCTTACAGTTATCACAAATGGTTTATATGCCCCCCCCCCCCCCAATTTCCCTCCTCTTTGCAATTGCACGGCATACATCTGCACGATAGTCAAAACTCGTCCCACACATTAGTGAGCATGTCTGTTGTGACTGCGGCCGCTGCTGTTGTTATGCAGTTTTGAAAGTTTGTCCAGTAGGAAGGAATGGCACATAAACTGGATCCTTCACAAGCCCCCACAAAAAAATTCACAGTCAGTGAGATCACACAACCTTGATGGCCAATGGTGTAATGCCAAATCAGGAGGTCCTGATGACTGGTCCATCTATGTGGTAGCTTGTTGTTCTGGAATATTGCAAGTGCCAGGACTGTGGTGCTCCATCCTGCTGGAAAATTAAGTCAGCAGAATCTGCTTGTAACTACTGTAGGAAAAGTCAGTTTTGTGATATTTGTTGGTATGAGATTTCCGTGACCGTGTTGTCCTGAAAAACGAACGGACCATAAACCTTATCTCAGGAAACGCATCAGAACACATTCAGTTTAGGGGAATCACTCTCATGAGTCTCGTGTTTGCCTATAGCATGTCACTGCTGTGATCCCCGTATCTGTGTGTTGTGGCAGTTCACTGTACCACTGAGATGAAATGTGTGGGGCCCCATCATGGCTCAACCGAGCACCAAGTTAGCACCCAAGTGAATCAGAGGGACTGAGGGCATTTGAATGACTGTGATACATGTAAGCAGAACTCTATTGTTAGACATGCAGAATCATGTCTACAAATAGAGTTCCTTAGTTAAAAATATATAGCCGTTTGAAATAAGATGACTCCATGGACAAGTCTGGTGAGTTTGGTGGACCGCATGTGGCCCGCTGGATGCTAATTCAGTAGGCATTGCTGTATAGTAGTATGCTTTTGAAAATTTATAACCTTTTTGATGCATTATCACAGTGCTGACACAAGATGCATTGTTTAAATTTCTCATTGGAATGTTATCCCAAACACTTGACAGGACATCACTGCAATGGAAACACTCCGACACAAGACAGAAATGACTCTCCCTTCCATCAGTATTTTCCAATCTAAATATCCTTTTTCAATAATTTGTACAAAAATGCATCTGTCAGGAGGCATAACAGTTTAAACAAATGCAGGTGGGGTTTGTGAAAATGTCCCAACAACAATTTTTAAATAGTTTGTATTAGAGCCTTTTTTTTAAGCAACTTTTCCCAAAAAAACGTAGTTCACGACATGACCAGCATCGAATAGAATGTCGTTAAATTTCCATTACAACATGTTTGCAACATTATTCCTTTAAGAAAACACAAAACTTTAAAATTTTTGTACAGTACAAAATGTAAACCTTATTTGATGCCGATAAAACAATTATATTAAGATTTTGGCATTACTTAACTTTGAACAAAGCTGCTTAGGACTCCCAATCAGGAACATGCAGTTCCATCCTGGCAGTCTCTGTGCATTCTCTCCCAACTCCTGCGCAAAGTGTCCCTTGTATTCAATAATTTCCATGTATACACAAAGTCTTTATGATGGTCTAGAAGCATAGAGAACACTATCATAACTTCTTGCCCTTGATTGGTCATTTGTTTGTGATATCACGTTGCCAGCAGCCACCTCCAGCAAGGGAGAAAGGAAATCAAAAAACATTGAGAAAGCACACAACCAGGTCCATGCCTCACAGTGCCTTCAGTGATTCCCCTGAACAGACATCCAGACAATGCAATTGAACGACCTAATACCCTGGGCCACCACCAGGTACAGGCCTTATGTCCTCGGGTATGCCTTTTTTTAACACATAGCGAATATAGTAACGTGAAGCGTAAGAAAACACAGTGATGTGACAACTGTCACATTCCTCCTCCCCGTGAGACCATTGCAGTGTCCCACCCTTGGAAAAGTTCCCACAGTTCTGGGTGGCCAGTCCGTTTCTGTAGGTTCTCGTCCATTGTAGAACATGTTGGTTCCCTAATACTTCTCCAGCATACGACAGTGCCTCACAACAAACCAGAGAGACTCGTTTTGGAGGTTGGGTGTAGAAGTTAAAACAGACATTAAAAATATATCAGGAGAAAACTGAATGGGAGGTGAAGTGTTACCCTGTCTATGCGTAAAATTTGTGAAAACTGATACTATTTATTTAGCTTTCTGTTTTTTAAATGCACATATGTGTGAAAATTAGCAAACTTGTTAAATATTTCCTTTCGTTATTATTTCACAATTTTGTTTGAAGCTTGCATGAATAAAGTGACAGGCCCTTTGCAGTGTTAATTTACATGTTGGAAGAATAGACAGTGTGCATACAATTAGATCTTCATCAGGGCTTTCAAAAGTGGTTAGTTTACCATGAACAGTCTTTACACCAGAGTATGCCAATAAATCACTGGGATTTAAAAATAATATTTTCGTTCACCTTATTGATAAGTTGGGTCCAGGGCGGCCGCCCTGCTTGCCCTCCCCTAAAAAGAGCCCTACTGCAGTGATTTGATGAAAGAAAGTCTTAATTGTATGAAATTATAATTTTAAATGTTTAAGTGATTTGTGGTTTGTTGGGCACTTTGAGATTCTGCCTGCTGTGTTTTCTTGTCCCCCATGTGTATATAAAAATTGCCATGGATTCTTTGTGCCAATTACAAGAGATTGAAATTGTTAAAGTCCAGTACATATTTGCCTCCATTGTGAGCAAGAAGGTGATCACTTCCTTGTTCACTTAAGCTTCTATCAAATTTGATGCCATGTAAATGGCTGTGAAATGTGATGGTGGCTAGCACACAATAGGTAACTTGGATACATAGAGGTAGTTCTAATTTTGACTATATTTCATGTACAAGTCAAATGGAAATAATATTTTTTGTATGTACATAATAAATACATGTTTAAAAAATTTTTATTTGTTTTTTATGATGTATTTTATGGCTTGGCAGTTTTATTCATTGTTTGTAAATTATGTATACGTACACATATTAATAACCTGTTGTTTTTTTGTGTAAAGAAAGTAATCTGTTTCTGTTGGACAGTATATTTTAATTCATGCTCCTTCATCACTCGAATCCAGGCAAAGCCGGTCATTTAAATTTCTCAAGTCTAAGCTAACAATATTTTGTGCCCCCTCTCCACCCACATAAAAATGTTTTCAAACTGTTTTACTTTTAGAATGTTGTATGGGACAATAATTGAGTAACAATATAGTAAAAATAAATGTATGATAGTTCGTAAGTTTGAAATTAATTTACTTAAAGCAAAGCAACCACATAAAATTACAAAAGATATTATCCTATTCTCCCTAATTCGTTAAGAAATGAATTTGTATAAATTTTTATAGTTAAATTTTTTTATTATCATTTTGTAAGTTCACAAAATCACTTGTGATATTATTGACTTGAAATAACTTTAGATTGATGGACAATTTTGAAATTTTTTTTTTGCTACTAGCCAATGAAACTGAAAATCAGAAATATTCTTAAACTATTAAAAACTCTGTAAGCATGTCCACATAACTATCGTTCATTTTGAAATACATAAAGCATTGGCTGCAGACTTACAAAATATAAAGCAAATGGCTCATCACTGAGATAATTTTCATCTCAATCTCAGTCTTCATCACTTACGTACTGCTTGAAGACTTGAACATGCATTATTCAACTCTTCTTATTTCACGTCTGGAGATAGAGAAATCTGAAGCTGTTGCTATTGTTTTCTGTGAAATTGAACCTTTCTTTTAGAGAACTATACACCTCGCAAAAAATTTTGGAATATTGTGAGATAAGGCAGTTGGGGTGGTAGGAGTGCGCACTAACGCACTGAACTGGGATAAGCCAAAAACAGCAGTTTATAATCATCCACAACCTCCAGGAACCCATCCAGATCGTATAAGATCTGCCCAGATGGAATGGCACCTCGGTCTGAAGATGACAGCAACACATTGATTACAAGCATGCCACTGCTTGTTAGGGACCTGTACAATGCACATGGAGGTAATAACACAGCACTAAGTCACATTTGGAAGAAAGAAACCATCCCTAGTCAGAGACACCATTACTTTTATTGTTCTTTCATGTTTATTTGTCTGTGATATTGGCAAAAAAATTTTTTGTTAGAAACATTTTGAACTTCACATTTTGTATCGTTAGCGTTGGTAGCTTCTAATTGCTGTGCTTTCTTTTGTGTATATTCCATACGTTTTGCATTCTGTATGAATATTCTAAACTTTTTATGTAGTGTTTAATTGCTGTATCAAGCACAGCATACTAAATTTTTTCTGTGAACATTTTTATTTTACCGTGATTGAATTATTTTTATGGTCATAGAAAGTTGATTTTTTTTTTTGGATGTGAATTTCCGTTTCAAATTCAGGAGTAGTGCTGATTTTATTAGCAAACTCTTTGCGCCTGTAATGACATTGTTGATCCCTTCATCAGACTTTGTTTCCCTGGAACACTTTGAACAATTTTAATAATGTGCATTGTACTTCATAAGTTTGATGACACTTTTTATAGAACTTTACTAACCGTCTTACTTTAAATATATATTTTGTACGAAGGGAGCAGGCAGTAGAGAAATTTGAAATTATTAAGTTTTCTCGCAATTCCGAAAGCAATGTTCCTACTAAAAGCGCCCAGTCTTTGGTTGGGCAGTTGAGGGGGGGATTCAAAAATTTTAATTTTTTTTTTCTCCCCACCTTACAGAATTTGGCATGCCGCCATTGATACCCCCTTTTGCTTGGCACCCTATGCTGCTACTTCGCTTACATGAAAGACAGCCCTGAAACTAGGACCTTTTTCATTATCTGATTTTTCCATCCTTTATTCTTTTAATGACTAATGGCAATGGTTAAGGAACAAATTACTACCAACTCCTTGTTGTCTTGTACAAAAAGATACCCATGTGGTGGGCTTTACTACTCCTGTAAATCAATAAGAAGCTTACAGTATTTAATTTCCTTGTAACTTTGAGCATTGCACTTTAAATAAGATGATACTACATAGAACTGTGCATCATAATATTCTGGCAGTATTACAGTTGGAGATGTCTGACAAACAGGTATTTTTTTTTTTAAGGATGCTTTCAGCAGAAGTGTTGAGTAAAATGTGAGTCATGTGTAGAGAGAAGACTGTGTAAAGGAGGGGGCCAGCCCACATGTGGCCTGCAGTGTGCTGGGAGTTGCATGCGTTGCAGGTGAGCAAGAAAGCAGTGGAGCTGACAGTGGTGGGCCGGTCGGAAGGTCTCCTCCCCAACATGTCGGCAGACCCCCTGCTGCGAATCACTCAGCTCGAGCAGAACATTCGCTTCTTGCAGGACCAGCACCAGATGATGTTGGCCAGCCTACACCATGAAGTGGAGCAGCTCCGACAGAGGAACAGAGGTACGTAGGTTCTCTTGCTATATCCTATCACCACAAAACACCACAGCATGCTTATCTATAGTCAACAGTTCATTGCCGCTTTTCCAGTGTCAGCTGTTCGAAATTCTACTGGCTATTATACCTTCTTTTAAATTTATTTACAGGTTCAGTTTTTTTATTATTATTATTAAAATGGCTTAACCCTTCAAGGCCCTGTGTACATATCTTTACATAATGCACAGGAAAGTTGTTTTTGGCTCATACCCTACAATGAGACTCAGTTCTCAATTATTTTCCCATTAGGTAATTTTCATAAACCATGCTACTGTTCTGGGTTATGAATGGTTCACATCACTGTAGCATAATGCAACGCTTACAGTTAATTGGTTATAACAACATAACAAATGCTCTGCTGACTAAAGTAAAGCATGCAGCAAAAGAATTTATTTTTTGTAACATCTGAAAGCATAAATTAATCATTTGCAGTCCTATGTCGTACCATGTTCTTAATACATATTTAACTTCCTGTTCCAATCCCCTTGTTGATCCTGGCTTCTTAGTGTGTTTAGTACAGTTCTCTAGCAGAAATTTTTTCTTGCATTAGGACGCATGGTTTTTGGCACAAAAAATTGGAGTGAAAAGGGTTAAAGTGAGTCTAAAGGGTTAGTGCAATGTATAAACCGTTAAAATTCTGCATAAATGTTGCAAATGAGATATGTGATAGAATTTCCAGCATTTGTCATAATCAACCCCTCATCAGGAACATTTTTTGGTTGCCTAGAAAAGTACTTTGCAACTTGGCAGAGATGTAGTTTTTAAAATTATCTCCTGTTTTGTGATTTGTGTTATGTTGCAAAAAAATTTTCTTGTGTATTGTTCTTAGATTTACAGTTCCAACTTGTATTTGCGAAAGGTGGC
The DNA here is from genome assembly GCA_029891345.1 of Dryococelus australis. Taxonomy (NCBI): domain Eukaryota; kingdom Metazoa; phylum Arthropoda; class Insecta; order Phasmatodea; family Phasmatidae; genus Dryococelus; species Dryococelus australis. The sequence continues at coordinate 348,836,013 of CM056993.1, forward strand.
ATGACATTGTCTAGCAGTCCCAGCCCGTCATCTTCAGAAGAGGATGGAAAACCAAAGGTAAGGATTCTTGTTCTCTTAAGAGACAACCAATTGTCCAATTGTTTCTACAATGAAGCTAAACATTACATCAATGAAAACCATATAGAGTTTTTTTTTAGGGATGGGTTGGTTCAATTCTTCTGTTCCAATTTATACCGGTTGTTGTGAAGTTTGACTCGGAACCGGTTTTAGGTTAACAACTACTCAGTTCTCGTTTCTACATGGCAATAAATTTAGTAATATTTTGAAATGATGATATAATTAGTATGAAACATTATGAATTAATCTAATTATGGCAAAACTCTATCATTACAAAAATAACTATAACTAGAAACTTATCAAAACAAACAAATATTGCAGTTACCGCCAAAACTATTATATAAGTTAAGTAATTTGTAACAAGCATTTTTTTTCTTGGCCGTATACTTCCTTACAGCGAATTACTTTTGCAGTTGAAAACAAATAAATATTAATTTATTTGGTACCAATGTGTGCAAAAATAGTTTTTAAGGACAGGCGTTTAGTCAAATACAGTATTTGGTTTAATATTTTCTATCAGTTACCGAGACTAAATGTAAACATTCTCGTTGTGGCAGTGTCATAGATAAATATATACAGAGAAGATAGTACACACACCATCGAGTGAAACAAAATGGCTGACTTTTATGTATGGAATTTTAGCTTGGCATCATTCTAATTGTTGTATGGTACATCTTCTAAATACTGCATTCTAGTGTATTATACAAGATAAAAAACTTGATCAAACAGGGAGTCGTGTATGTGCATGTATTTTGTGAGTACTTTTGAACATGATACGTGAATAATGTTAAGTCTGAAATTATTAAAATATCATCCGAATAGAACCGAATACTGGAACCAATTATTTGACCCATCCCTAGATTTTTGTTTAGTTTATTGCAACTAATATATCTTTTTACAGGTGTAAAACTGTACAATGTGCCGAATCATCAATGTGTAAATTATGTAATGAAGATCCACTGATGTTCTACTGATATATGATAAAACTATTGCTTTTATTTAATTTGCATTTAGATTACTATTATAACTAAACAATGGTATTATAGAAGTGCAGTACAATTAAAAGCAATTTTTAACCTGTTTCAATTTACAGTGTCCAAGAAGTAAACAGTAATGCAACAAACCATGTGAGTTCAAGTGAGTAAGTAGGTCTATCGCACTTACGGGATTGAAATGACACGTGTTAAGTAGTTTCAGGTTTGTTTGCATTGTGTGCAGTCTCCATCTTTGTTTTCTGTCCAGGTGGCAAAATATGTGCACGGTTATTGGTTTGTTCCTTGGTCCATTCAAGAATGTACTTTGTAGCAGACAGGTATTTCTAAGGTTTTCTAAACTGCATTCATACAGTGAATGGAACGTGTAGACTTGGTGGTGTTGCTGACACATGCCAAATACGTTGCAGATTTTACTGAGCCCAAAGCAGCCCAACATGACTCCTCTCCAAGTGGAGATCTTGGAGAGGGACATTGCAGAACTGAAAAGTGCTCTGCAAGAAGCCAAAACCAAGAATCTGTATCTCTCTGGCATTGTGGACGAGCAGAAAAAGTAAGTTGGCATGGGAGTGTAATTAGTGGTTGTATAATTGTAGCCTGATATCATGTGTCATGAGCTAGAATTTTAGGGCAACTGACTGTAGACATTGAAACAATACTTCTGTATTACATGCATAGGTTGCAGTGGCTATTGCATTTGTAAACACTAATATTTTATACATTGTATTGAAAATTGCTGAACGGATGTCATTTACAATGTGCTGTGAAAGATGAAAAAAAATTGGCACATTCATAGCAGGGACAGCAGGTGACCGGTAAATTTATTTTAGACCACCAAACACATCAGTAGAGCACACACACACACACACACACACTTACCCTGGACAGACATCCTTTCTGTGTACCATGGTGTACTGAACAGGAGAGCCCCGACACTAGGTACTGTTCCTCTGGGGGTTAACTTTTCAGCTTGGGGTTTGCTCTCTCCGCCACGCTTCTGGTGTCGGAGGGTTGTATTTCCCCGAATTGAGCAGACTGGTCCTCAAGAGGAACTCCCCCACGTATTAGGACAGTCAGCCAGTGAGACCTGACTCTCAGTATCCACCACACTCTTGGTGCTGGGTACTTAGATAGGGATGGGTTGGCAGAGACCGTACGTGGTTGTACACCCGAGTTGGACCACAGTATCACCTGTTCCACTTCCACGAGGTCTGATCGTAGTCGCTCTTCCTCATGCCCTTCTCCTATCCTAGTGGTACCAGTAAGAGGGTAAAAAGGGCTGAGACTATCTCTTAGTAGCAGCAGGAGCTTAGTCCCATCCCCAGCGGACTCTGGCACCTCGAACCCCGGGAGCAAGCGCAAGCCGTCTGCTGCTTGGAGAGACCAGCCTCACCAGTCTACGAACCAACCCTTTTGACGCCATCTATCAGTTGACAGCACAACACACCCAGTCTTCTTGGCCTATCTAACTTGCAATTTTGGGGGACCCCGATCAGTCAGCCTACCCCAATGTTAAGCAGTACCTGCGAACGCCCGCTGACCAGTACGCCAGACTTTGGGACCAGCCATACCACTCCGTAGTCTAAGCCACCACAGGTCGAACAGTCCCTCACAAGGACTAGAGCACAGCATTCCACCTTGGTGCATCTGCACTCTCACCCACTAAAAGCAGTTGGCTTTGTGACATACCCTGGTTGCCACAGAGAACATCACATGTCAAAAGGGGTTTTACTGACACCCAAAATAGGGCCTTAGCACCTTAATTAAGTAATTTAATTAAGCACAACCAGGCCAGCATAGGCCCCAAGCCAAGCAACCTAGCCAGAAGCTGAACTGCCTACTGTCCAGACTTTGGGGAGTTTGTAAACACCCCGTGGCACTCAAGAAACCTAGAATCATGTGAAAAACTGACATGTGTGAACCCCGAGTCAGCCGCACCCAACATGGTCGACACCATACCTGCTTGATGTCACAAACCTGACTGTACCCACTGCCAGAGAGACTTTAATTAATTCTGCCTAGGCTGGGCAGACGAAGCCAAATTCACAGATGGGCTTGAATACTGGTGTGAGGAATGTCACACCCGGCAAACTGCTTTTGTGTGCGTGCGTGTTGGTTTTGTTTTATAATGGTACACGAATTTGTAATACCAAAATGAGATGTGCAGGAAAAAACAGTATTAGCAGTCTTTTCGAGAAGATTATAACAAAGAATTTCCGTTCATTATTAATTTTGAAAGGGGCAACAAGTTTGCATTCTGTAGCATTTGCAAGTATGACTTAAATATTTCCCATGGCGGTAAAAATGACATATCACACCACGTGAAGTCCATCAAACATACAACTTATGCGAAAAATGTTGAAGTTAACCGTAAAATAAACAGTTTTTTTGTCTGTGCCGAGTCAGGAGTTGATAACGTTATTAAAGCAGAGTGTTTGTTCACATCGTTCTTGGTCAAGCACAACATTTCGCTTAAGGTATCTGATCATGCAGCACCACTGTTTCCAATAATGTTTCCTGTTTCTGAAATAGTAAAAAAATATGCTCTCGGAAGAACAAAGACTACAGTGGTTGTGTCATAAATGGCTCGGGCAACGAGAGAAGACATTATTCTACATTTACAGAGTAGACCATATTCTGTGGCAACAAATGGAACAAATGATACTGATTCAAAAATATATCCTATTATGGTAATGTATTTTGACAAATATGTACAAAATATCATGACAACTGTTCTCTCGCTGCCAGAAGAATAATTAATCAATTCAGATTTTTAAATAACCGCTGCAACTGTTTTTTCTATTCTATATACATATTTTTTTATAGATCGAGTTTTAAGTGTAAACAGGCCTAAATGTTTCAGTTTATAAGTGTGAACAGATGTCTTCCAGAGAGCTGAATTATGAAATTTCGAGGTAATAGGAGAAAATTGATTATTTTTCCAATGTGTATGTGTGTTAGGTGTGCATGTTTTGATATTTTACTGTAAACTAATTTTAAAACCTATAATTCATATCTTGATGTGATATTTTTTTAAGGAATCTAAAATGTAGGAAATCTCAGATTTCTTATAAAAATTAGAATTGCCATGTGTAATTTCTCAGATTTCTTATAAAAATTTGAATTGCCGCATGTAATTTATGCTAAAATTTGTGTTTCGAAAATGTTTTACTGATTTCCATTTTGAAAAGTTGGCAAGTATGCCATTATACAGAACAGTAAAGCCTCAACCATTACGTACACACCCCACCAAGGCGGGACAGCCACCTCAGGTTATATCGCTGATTGGAGTGCCTACCTAAGGTGCTGGCAGGGGTATTTGCCTGGGTCTGGAGGCCCTACCCTTGTGGACTACACCGGGCAGTAGTAGGAAGGCGGTCTTACGATGCACAGCTCCAGGTTTGAGAACTAGTTACCCGCCTGATTGGAATTAGGGAGCGTACCGTCCGCCACTGTCAACCTTACACTAAGCCAGAGTGATCGTCAATTGCTTGTCACTACTGAGAGGCTATTGTGTGGTGTTCTACTTCTAAGCCATTCAATGCCAGACATGGGGCTCAGAGAGAGGTAAAGAAGGCGGAGTTCAGTATAGTCAAGCAGGTGTGCCGCCAACCTCGTTGCTCCGAGTATCGAAACTCCACGTGGTCAAACTCATGCCGTTCAACACGCGGGGAGATCTTCTCCCATCAGGAACTTTATGTACTTTTCATACCCTACTAGGACAGGCAGTCTATACCATCCAGTGGTTCGGGCTCTAGTCACCGGACGTGACACCAGGCTCGGGATCGCCCCAGCCGGGAAAGTAACCGGTGGAATTGCCAGCACGTGGCTGACCACTACCGCAGCTCCACCACCAAAGAGACTCGGAAGATGACACAGATCAACTGGCCATCCTACAGCATCTCTGCTGCTCTGCAGAAACTGAACGCCCTGAACCCTGGTAAGTCGGCGTTGCCCAAGAAGGCTGCGTTGCCCAAGAGGGCTAGTGTTCCGGTTCCCCATATTGCCAGACAGGCGGAACAGGACTTTGTACCTAGCCGACAGCCAACACAGTCAACATTAGTGTCCAGTAAAAGGTCCAATTAAGTCACCTAAGACAATGTGTGACTGACCTAGCGCCATCCCAAAAGTCACTTGTACGATGACAGTTAAGCGACACACGTCAGAACAAAGGGCATCACTCCGCCTATAAACTCTCACTATCAGGATGGCGAAGCGAGATTGCACCTTGAAAGTCAATGGCCAGACCACTATCATCGTAGAGATTTGGACATCCCTAGCTCCACGGAGCAACACTGCGTCATGGGCCATGGGCAATACAAGATATACCTGGGCAACAAATGCAGCTTGACAATTAAAGGGGCTCCCTACATAGAAAATCAGTGTCGTATCAAGCCATTTTATTTATTCTGATTTCTCAAAATGTAAGCAACATTTAATGTTAATAATTTTTTAGAGCGAAGATGTAAGTGCGTACTTTGTATCTACTGTCAAACATATTTTGTTGGAATGTAAATACTGCCTTTAAAAATGACTAATTCCGTGGAAATTTGCTACATATAAAGCTCATTTTATGATGAGACTTCCTTAGCAAAACAATAGTTTTATCACAAGTAACAAAGCAGCATCTTTTGTGAATAAAATTATGTATTAAAACCCTATAGGCATCACTAAGAATACAAAGGAAACAGTTTCCCGCTCTTGATAGGTGCTGCATTTTTGGCTTTGTCCGCGGCGGCTGTGCGAGTCTGACCGTAGGGGTAACGGAGTGGGGCAAGCGCTGACCTGCCCATCGAGAGCAGGGACAGGAGAGGAAGTAAGACTGGCAGGAAACCAGGGATGGATGGATCTCTGGTTCTTACTGCTGTAAAGACCATCGGGGGTGAAGTTGCTGTTTAGTGTCACGGAGTGAAGAGGTTTTCAAGTCTTGGTGTGTGATTTTTTTTGTCATGGATGGCACACGCAAAGACTAGAGATTTTGGAAGGAGAAACAGATGTTTCTTATGCCAAAAAAAGGAAAAGTAGAGATCCACTGGAATATTCTAAGAATAGGTAAGTTGACGAATGGTTGATAAATGACTCCTTGTGTTCAGGTAAAAAAAAATACCATAATAACTTGCCTGATAACCATATCTTGGGTTAAAGTCCCATCGATTGAAGGGGAGAAATGAACTTGATTATGGAAATGTAAAAGCAGGTATTTACTTATCATGTTTTATGTAATTTATACAGAATTCTTGTTGTAGATAAATGTTTACATATTTGAAAGAAAAAAAAGTATCGTGGGTGTAAGTGATTGTTATTTTTTCATGCAGAAAATCAGCAATCTGTTCTTATGAAAGAGTCTGAAAATGTCGACATTTTTGCTATCCAATTGACGTGTGCCGCTAATACTACTAATAAACTACGATTACGACTCATCGCTCTTTACATGAAGTATACCCTTACTTCAGCCTACTTAAGAGTGCCGCTTCCCCCCAAGCTGGCTTCCGTCATGGTGAGTGCCTACAAGCTTCAGCCACTTTGGGCGTGGCTGAGCGCCGCCGAAGATCCACAAACCAAGAATGCTGAAAAGAGGGTTCCCACCTCTCACACCAGCCTTCACTGCAGGACATCACGCGCCTTCCCCGCACCCCGCTGCGGCAGCCTAGACTTCTGACTATATAAGTCCGTGCGCAGCGGGGTTCCAGCAATCATTCATAATTCTTCTATTGAGTTCACCCCGAGTACCCCTTAGTGCTGGGGCCTCCAGCGAAACCTAAATTCTTTATAGCCATCACGGCTACCCTGGACTGAGACTTCCCCCTCTGGAGACCACCAGTCTGGAACACACCCATTAGACTGCCGCCTGTTGCTGCTTCCTATTATTCCCCAAGCACCCAAGCACTGGGAGGAAGGAACAGAGGAGTCACGACCACTAGGAATACCTTCCACCAAGGAGAGACAGCAAACCTAGGTTGTATCACCCACCATAGCACCTAGGTGCTGGGACGGTATTGGCCTGGGTGTTACGGGTGTTACGGCCTGGCCTTGGCTGGAAATTCATATCCAGTAGTAGTATTGGTGGCCCACATGGCTCAACTTCTCTGATCAGCCCACATACATGGGGGATCATTGGAGATACTTACCGATCTTTTGCCACGAATCAGATACTGGACCTACACTCTCGTAGGGTATAGTTTCTCGTCCGAAGTGCATACCGTATCTTGTTCAGCGGCGAACCAAACTCTATGACTTACAAGAAAGACACTGCCAAAGTTGTAGGAAAAAAATATTGCTCATCTAGCTGCCCAGCAGCAGAGTACCTTAGCCCCTCCTATGCAGGAAAGACAGGCGGAACGGGACCGCGCCGCTTCACTGGTATTACGGGCAGTCTCGACTGTCCACATGGTACGATATATTCATTTTCCACCGCTCATCCGCACCAGTCGATACTATCACCCGTTGGTGAGGGGTTTAGTCTACTGGACTGACGCTAGGTATGGTTTAGCCAATCCTAACTTCTGGCGTCAAGAGTCAGCGGACTGGAACTTGAAGTACAACGTAATTTAACTCAAGAACTGTAACATTATTTTCACTCAGCCAGTTAATTCACGTTACCAACTGACCGAAGACCTTCCGAGTAAGTCGGGTTTCTAACACCCATCAGCTACCTGTATTGCGCACTTAGTCTAGCGCATCAAATTTTCATGACCATGCCACACAGTCAATAGCTGGGCATGTGTCACAGTGAAACCAGTATGCAGAAGTAACCCTAAGTATACGTATAGCAGTTTATAAAGTACTTTTGAGAACTATTTTCCGATTATTTTTTGGTCGTTATAGCTATGCTCATATCTTTTATTTTTATGTATATATAATATAAAATTCATAAGTGTCTTCTTCTTGGTGAACATGTCTCTGGTTTTTCACAGTGCTCCCGTACCGTGAAGGTCTTATGATTTTTCTGCATCATTAAAATTTTGCAAAAAAATTATGTTTGTTTTCATTTCATACTGTAGATTTTGAACATATGGTTAAGATCCTACGACGTCAACCAAGAAAAAGCTTAACACTTTTCATTATAATAAAAAGTTTTCTGCAATTGTTGGGTTGGTTGAGTGGTCTAAGATGCCAGATTTAAGCTCTTCTTCCCTCTATGGGAATGTGTGTTCGAGTCCCACGCCTGACAAATAATTTTCAGATACATTGAGACAGTCAAGATGGTCTCATTCACAGTTTGTTTGACATTCGAGTAAGAAGTCTCTTTCTCTGACTTGAGTTCGAGTGTCACATAAACCAATTGTACTATTGTGAAAACGTCAGTGTATGAAAACTTTCCATCTGTATCACTATTATCGGTGATTGCAAGGATCTTCGAAGAGTCGCTAGAAACATTACAGTAACAATGTTGCTAGTGTGGAGATACTTTTACTAAAAGACATAATGCACTTTTGCATGAATGTAGCAATTGCATGTTCAGCCCATCATACAAGCAATCCATTGTGATAAGTGCGACGTTGTGTTTCCTCGCAGTGATAACCTATATACACATAACAAGACATGTAAAGGCAATGTCTGTCGTTCATTGGGAATTGAGTACAAGTATTGCAGCAAGACAATCGCAACTAGGTCTAGCACCAGACAACGCGAAGCTAGTAATTGTATGTTTGGTATCTCGTACAAGACCTATATATGAGTGTTAACTGCAATGCTGTGTATGCAAATAATCATACCTTGACTGTTCACTATAAGATTTATACAGTAGTATTGACGTGTGCCTGTCAAGTCTGACTGACATGTATGTCGAGGATTTTTCCGCTAGACCAAAAGAGGGGTGGTTTACACTGGTTCTACGGTACAAGGCGAGGGGTGTTGGCTATTGCTTCCTTATTCCATTGTTCTTGGTGTTGCAGTTGAAGAGGGTTTCACCCAATGACGGCGAGCTTGGTCTACTCAGAAGAGGCAATTTCAGTCGTAGGCTTCGCGGCTCCAGAAGTTGGGGTTTGCCCAGCCGTATCAGGCCTCTGTTCAGTTGAGCAACGCTTTTACCACTGGGTGGCATGAATGGTTAATGCGAATGCATAGTGGGAAGACGATTACAGTTACCGAAGCAGGCTCTACTGCTTGTCGTCTAAGTTGGGCAGCGCGGTCCCGTTCCACCTGCCTGTCCTGCGTACAATGAGGTAATACTATCCACGGTTTGATTACAGCATGAGCCAGGTATTACTCTCTACGCCTCTTGCCACTCCTCACCTTGTAAGACATAGGGCACACTGGTCTGACAGCCTACGCAGTGCACTTAAACGGGAACTGTAATAAAAGTTCAGCCCAATAGTAACTTGCTGGCACGAGCTCAATAGGAGTCCCCACTGATTCCTCACATGCGGGCTGATCAGGGACGTGGAGCAGTGTGGGCCACCAAGCATCTACTGGTTGTGTGTTCGCACCGGGTTGGGCGGCAACCCCCAAGGCTAAGGTCACTTCAGCACTAACTTAGTGCTCAAAGTGAGAGAGAGCCAGAGCTGGTAGCCCCTCCCTGCACAAAGGTGTTTCTAGTGGTTGGGGCGTTGCTGTTTCTCACTACCAGCACTGACTTAGTGCTCAGGTGTTGGGAAGAAACAGGTAGCCATCTAATGTGGATTTCAGTACTCTGGGTTCCTGTTGGCGGAGCACGTTGTATCCTGTTCCCGACAGACACTTGCCCTGTAAATGAAAAGCAGAAGGGTAGTTAACAATGGGTGTTTATTGGAGATGCAATAAACACGTGACCTTGTGCTGCCTCCTATCAGACAGTGGAGAGCTGAAGGTAACTACGTTTCCAGGTGTAGGCAACCTGGTTCTAGTAAAAATTGGAAGTAACTGGTTCTAGACAATTGCAAAAGCATTTAAAGGTAAACTGGCTAAGAGCAGGGTGTCTGGAGGAGACGAAATGAAGTTAAGCATATGGGCATGTGTTCGATGGATATTGACGCGTGGTGAGTAGCCACTGGGGTCGTACTCATAGTTTCCAAAGTTCCCGGAGGTCCTAGCACTGAATTAGTGTTCTGGGATGTCACGAGAGAGTTTGCAAGGAATGAACTGCCTAAGCCCGGCATCGTCTGGTCTTATATAGGTGAAGCTTGTAGGCTGCCGGCGCGGGCTGCGGGGAGTGCGAGTTTCCTGCCCTGGTTGATGTGGGAGTCGGAAAACTGGTCAGCCTTGCCCGGTAGTTGGCGGCTTGTCTGCTCTCAGCGGGGTGAAGGGGGGGCGTACCTGCCAGGTTGCGTAACCTTCAGGTGAAGAGAATATGATCATAGGTTCCTGTTGCCTGGTAGAGTAGGCAGCCGAGAATTCATGTGGAAAATTTTCTGTCCCTTTTTGTGTTGTAGTAGTGGAAGTAGGAACAATTGATGATGAGTCGTAATCGTTGTTAATTGGCGGGGTGAGTGGCACGCGTCAGTATAATATTACAGTAAATCATAAATACTTTTGTGGAATGGAGATTATGGTTGAGTGTATATAAGTAATACTATGTATTTTTGACAACTATGTGAAATGAAGGTAAAGTGTATGAAAGACTATTGTTTTTGTTCATTTTATCATAAAATATACATTTTATCTTAGCATTAGATGGAACAAAAAAAATAACAGTATTGTTTTTAATAAAAATTCTTTCAGTAACATTTGAAGGGGAGTATGGAGCAAATGTTTGACAGTATTGCCGACTCCCGAACCTCTGTGACTTACTGGAAGCAATAGTCTTGTATGATGATGATGATGGTGATTGATGATGATGATGATGATGATGATGATGATGATATGGTCCGAATGTGGTGCTATAATGATATGTTGACAATATATTTTATAAAGATTTAGTTTTGAAATTTTTTCCATAGGAGTGTGTGGTATGAATGATCTGATGGTACGAGTGTTGGGTAGCATCTGGTTGACTAGACTAGTTTGTTTAAAGTGTTTTTAATTTGTTACTTGCATTGTTTTTGTAATTGTGAAATCTAGAGATTTTTTATGTGATGTAAGGTAAATTGGGCAAACTCAAATAAATTATTTTGTCAATGATTTTTGCATGTGGGAATCTTGCTGAACATTGCTGCTGGTCTGCGGTTTTCTTTGGTATGTCCCGTTTCTCCCTCCCTTGTGTACCAGTATTCCTCCATGTCTGCTTCATTTCACTCTCATCCGCCCTCAAGACTTTGTTAAAAAGCCACCCAAACCTCCTGTTCTCCACTCACTCCACTCCACTATTTTGTCAGTGTGAGGGAGTTATCACTGTTGGAGTGGAGTTCAGAAATAGTAGATGAGAGTGAGGTACTGTGCATGGTGTCCAGGAAGCTGGAGAGCCTGGAGAGCTCGAAGCAGGAGCTGGAGGCGGTGGGCACCAAAATAGTCCCGCATAGCAAATGTGATGCGGAGAACCAGGTGGACGAGGTGGTGGACCCTGACCCCGATCCCGACCCTGATATGGCCGCCAAGCTGGAAGAGATGCAGAAGGTGATGCGGCGACTGCGCAGGGAGAACGAAGACCAGCGCAGGGAGGTACGGCACTTGCTCTTCCATCTTGCACTGTCTTTTAACACTCATGCTGCTTGCTTGGGAAAGCTAATTATTTTGTGTTTTTATCGAACTGTGGATTGTGGACAGGTATGTCCAATACAGTTACCAGAAAATATATTATTTATTTCAGAGTTTTATAGAAAATCAAATTAAGGATCTCTTAATATAAGAAGTTTACTGTTAACCATTTTAAAGTAAAAAATACTTTCATAGAATTTTTTAAAGGCATGCATCTCCACAGTTGATCCAGAACTATGTCATATGTAAAGCACGCACATACTGCGTAGAAGACAAGTGTACAGCAGGATTTAACTACCTTTATTTCTCTGTTGTTGGCATTTTGGAAGGAATGTCAAGAGCTCAGAAGGACATGTGTGTGTTACAGCTGGCAACTTTGCGGTCAAACATGGGCCTTGGGCCGGGTGGACGACTGGTGGCAGCCAGCAGGGGTGCCAACCATCGCACACAGCACCAGCAATCCCAGTCACAGAGGTTCCCCCCACTACACTCGCACAGCTACTGGCACCACGGGCAGCAACAGCATCGCAATGGGTGCGATTATAGATTCTATAGTTGCATTCTTAACAGTACATTTACTACAGCAATACCCTGGAAATTCAATAATTTTACTAATATTGCTTTCGGTTTATAAACACGAAAATAATTTGACCATATTAAGGAGGCCGCCAGGAGCTGTTTATCATGTTTGAGCCAGGGAAGCACAACAGCAATAAGGGCGACACTTGACATGCGCACCATGTGCCCAATTACTCCTACACACAAGGTGTTGAACTGGCGCACAGTGTTCTTGTCCTGCAGTGTGTACCTATGGGACTTAAAGATGCGACCCTATTATTTTATTGGTAGAAAGTCTGCAGCAAGAGTCTGTGCAGGGCCTTATAATAGTTTTGCATGTTTTTAACCAGTATATTTTGAGATACAGCAGTGTGAAAAATACGTTTTTAGCTATGTTGGAGGGTTCGTAAATAGAGTTGTTCAGATACCATGTTTTCGGATACAGATTTCCCGATACCAATGCCTTTCACACTGAATTGTAGAAAAAGTATTACTGTTAATAATATATTAAAAATATTTCTCCTAGACTCATTTAAATAAAGAAAATAATGTCTTAAAATACTGTATATAATTTATTGTAATCCAACACAAAATGCAAGCTGACGTAGGGAACAATACCTGGCTCAATTTGCTCTCAAACCGTGGATGGCACTACCATGTCCTACGCAGGAGAGAGAGGTGGAACGGGACAGTGCCACCGAACTTAAGACGTCAGGTAGTCGCGCTTGCTCCAGTTCTGGTAATTGACTTCCCATCCTGTATCCGCATACATCCTATGTGTCACCCTGTGGTAAAAGGGTTTCTGACAGTTGCCGAAATGTAACTTGGCTGTGATAACCTCAACTTTTGGACCAATGAATCACACCTGTGGAATCTCCAATCCGGCATAGGACAAATCCGTCGTGTCTAGATGAAACCTACCCCGACACACAACTCCCAAGAAGCTGGAGTAAGTTAGTGCTAACAAACACCTCACGCCGACTACCTAAACCAAAGTACCCCGCTTTTGGTCTATCGGACAAAATCCTCAAACGACGTGCCAAATCAGTCTAATCAGGCACGTGTCAAAGTATAAAACACAAACAAACTAATACAACTACGGTCACACTTTCACATCTAATTGTTTAAACATGTGGGCCTAACATAAACAGTAAACACATATATTTCAAACACATACATATATATATATATACATACACACACACCCCCTTTATAGGTCCACCAGTAATAGTTCCAAAATGTAATGGCCAAATTTTGTTCATAAGTGAGAAAACTGTAGAATATTAACTTAAAATTAACTTTTTTGTTGCTGATTGCGATATATTTGGAAAATATTTTAATTAAATATCACGGGGCTAATAACCAAAACATTGTTGCATTCAGTAAGGTCTGGGTAACCTTGTGGTCGTTAAATAATGTCAACAACTGAGGTGGATGTCTGGTTGTTGGTGGGGTGTTTTATTATTTTTATTATTATATAAAAGAAAAATTTAACTGCTGTGGGCTCCATGCTTTTTTTTTCTTTTAGGCATTGATATGCTGGTCTTTTATTGTTGTGCTCAGTCGTCGTCGTCCCCCCCCCCCCTTCTCCATCTTTCAGAATGTGACACTACCCTCTTCCCGCTCTGATCGTAGGTAGCTATTCTCTGCTTTGCTGAGAAAGTAAAATAAAAAAAAAAGAGAGAGAGAGAGGCATTAGCAGTGATGGTGTAGGAGGAAGGGCTGCAGGGGTGAAGTGAAGGGGTCGCTGAGAGAGAGAGAGGAAGAGAAAGTAGGGAGAGGAGTGATGATTTAAGAGTGAAAGATGAGATAACACACACTTCCACTGCACTTCCCTCTAAACATCACTTAACTACCACTCCGCACCCCAGAAATTTTTTCCTTTATTTTGGGGGGAAACGGGCGCGCTTTACAGGATAAATAAGTTCATTTCAAAGTTCGTAAATGATGTTCGTTTCTAGCACATTTTCGAACCAAACACAAACTCGTGTAAATTTTTTTTGAACGGAACTATAACCGTTCTTTTTCATGGCAATAACTTTCAACCCGAACCGAACAGTTTGTGTTCACTTCGAAATTCGAACGTTTGACCCATCTCTACAGCTTGTATATTCACAAGAGCTACTACACTGAAAAGCAAAATATTTACCGCCGCGGAAAACGTACATGGAATTTTGTGCTAAACTTGCCAACATATTTTCTAGCCAGTTTCTCATGCTGATATTTTCAGCTTTTTCCAGGCGAATGTTGGCTGGTACCACCATCACAAAATCACACACGAATTCTGGTTTGTTTTTCTGCAAACTGATAACATTTTGAAGCTATTCACCAATGGAAACTTGTTCCATAGTCTATGTAGATGCACAATTTTTGTTTCATTTGTGTTTTTCATTTGGACACATGATTTTTGCACGTATCTTTATGCACCTACTCCACGTGTGTGTTGCAAAACCTACACATCATTTAGTCTTTTATATTAAAAACATAAAATCCATCACTTTTAAACTCCCTTTAATGATTCTTTATAGATAATATCTTCGGCATTTTGTGGTGGGCTTTAGGTGGTACAAACGCTTATTTGTCTAATTTACTGCTCTCTTTTGGATCTTCAAGAAAATAACGTGCACTGTCGATTAAGCTTACTATCGATACTAACATCATTTGATAGTGAGGCGACATCTCACATGTGTTGTAAACAAACAGGAAGATACTTTTCTTTTTTGGTATGTAGAACTTTGTGTTTTGAAAACAAAGAGTGAAATTTCGCATAAAACTGTTAAAGGCAAATGTTGTCATTTTTGTAAATTTTGCACTTCGCCATTTTTTGGGGACCCTAATGTTTGGTATATCTGACTGGGTTAGAATACTTCAGGCCTTAGTCCGTTGCCATTTGCTTCTCAGTATAGGAAGTCTCTTACACTGAAACACTTGAACTGGAACGGGAAGTATTTTCTTCTTGTATTTACATCACAGCACTTTCGCTAGAGACAACACAGCGTCCTTGGGTGCCTGGTTTATTACGCAGCGTAATGATTATGTGGTTGTAAAGTTTTATTTCTGAAAGTCACTGGAAGTTTACACTGATAAACTAGGGCAATTGTTTACTCTGCCATAACTGTCTGTCTATTCACTGGCGTTCACTGGGCAACATTTGATGGTTGTAAAAGTCTGGTCATACACTGGTTAGGGCAGCAATTGATGGCTGTGAATTAAATGTTTTGTGTGCTGTGGAATTTTAAAACACGGGCAGCAATTTATGACCACATTAAGAGTTTATAATACTTCAGCTCTTAACAGCTGACGAAAGTTTGTAGCACTCACTGGTTCTGGCAAGGTTTCTTGGGTGGTTGGACCCTCTTCTTGAGAGCCTCGTGGACCAGATAGGGCCACTTAAAGCATCTCGTTGGCCTCCACTGAGCTTCTCGGAACCGGCCAAGCTGGTGAGAGCTACAGCAGGTGTGTGCAGGCTGCTCTCTTCTCACCTGGCCAGTCAATGCTGGGTGATCATCCCCGGTAGCGGTTGACTCTGTATCGCTGAGTGCCGAGGGACGATCTTCTGCAACCTGCTTGAGGATGTGCGGCGTTGTAGTGGTTGGCAGATACGAAGGCAGGGTAGTCTCCAACGTGTCTGCAGCCGAACAGCTGGGCTCATCCTTTCGTTCAGCACCGGGTGGTACCAAGACTGGCTGGGTAGCGGCGTCATCCAGGAAGTACGTGGCTGGCTGTGTCAGCGAGGTTGGGTCGCCAGGTTGACCCTGACACTTCTGGAAGTTCTGACGGGGGCCTCCCTTTCGGATGGTGACGACTCGTGGGTGGCTCCAGCGTCCTCCAACAACGGACCCTGGGTCAGTCTCTCTTAAGGCACCTCTGCCTCCGGCTCAGTAGTGGCTGGACGCATCTTCTTCTTCTCCTCCCTCCTTGGCAGTGGCAGTCTCGGCACCGGGTGGCGTCAAGACCAGCTAGTCGGCCACGTCGTCCTGACAGGCCATGGCTGGCTCGCCCAGCTGTCGAGGTTGACCTTGACTTTACAGGGAGTTCAGGCGGGCTCCTCCCTCTCAGAAGGTGATATCTCGGTGGCAGCTGTGATGTCGTCTAGTGCTGCAGTCTTCTCACTGGTTTGGCCCTCGAGGACCTGGATTGCTGGTGTGGCCGATTGAGGGGGCGGTTCCTGATGTTCCATTGTCTCAACAGTGCGGGGTTCTTCGGTCTACTCCATTACTGGACACTGTGGTGGCTGTCTACGATGTAGCTCCTGATGCTGCGGGCTGCATCAAGAGATCTTCATAGTGGCGGGAGACATCTGGGTGTATCAGGCAGTGGCCTGACATCGGTAGCTGCTGTGGGTGTAGAGTAGAGACGTGTTCGACGTGGCGCCTCATGGTGCAGGGAACTCAACTCTGATGGGAGTGGCCTCGCGATGTGGTAGTCAAATCTCATACCCCCGTTCGGTCCTTGGAGGCAAAGGTGCGGGATTGTCCTCTTGCTCGTCGATGACTAATCCCTTGGGGCTTGTGGCTGGATATGGCACTTCTCCATAAAAGGGGTGTATTTGCCCTCTGGTGGCTTTCATGATTTGGCCTCTGGCATCTTTAGCCGAGTAGATGTTGTCTTGGCTGCCAATGATTCGGTAGGGTCCCTCCCATTTCTGGGCCATTCCTGCTCTGAATTGGCCGCCTGTGCTTAATGGGTGGTTTCAGAGGAGAACGGCTTCACCCATACTGAAGCTGCATACCCCAGTGCATGGCTGCAGGTGCTTCCTGTCAACATAGTTAGCCTGAGCTACTCGCACTTGGTCCGTCTGGGCTAGTGCTGCTTTGTGGATTTCCTCTGGCTACGGGATTTTGCTGGGCTCTCTGTCCCATGTCCCATTGCCAGTCACTGGTCTGCCTAGTGTTTGTCCCAAGATGAGCTGGCTAGGGCTGGAGTTGTGGCCTCGTTCGTTCTCTTGCGTAGGGCGAAGAGGATGGATGGAATAGGCTGGTCCCAATGGCGATGGTTGGTACCCACACTGTGTTGGAGGCTGTTCTTGAGTTATTGATTTCTGCGCTTAGTGAGTTTTGTTTGCAGGGGTAGGGAGGCTTTGTCCACGTCTCAACTCCCCACGAATTAGAAGCTTTCCGCCAGCGCTGGCTGGTGAACTGCGTTCCGTTGTCAGTGAGGATGTATTCTGGATACCCTCATCTAGAGAAGATCTCTGTCTCAAACTTTCTGATTATGTGGTGGACTTCTTGGCTTGGTAGCTTGAATGCCTCTACCCAACGTGAAAATAAGTCTGTTACTACCAGTAGGTAGGGATTTCCCAGGGTAGAGCCCCATTAGGTCGGCTGCTGTTTGCATCCATGCAGTATGTGAGCGACGGGGCTTGGTGTCTGGCAGGGGTACAGGGTAGGCTTTGCCTTGGCAGCAGGTCTCACATTTGTTGACGTACTGCCGGACATCTCTACTCATCCCAGATATATGGGGTGCCTAGGTCTCGTAGCATCTCTTTGATTCCTGGATGTCCAGCTTGAGGGTTTTCATGGTAGTCTCGGCAGAGGTCTGCTCTCAATCCTTTCAGGATCCAGATCTGCCTGTCTGCTCCAGGTTGTCCGGTCCGGGACCATACCAGATCGTCGCGGAGTTCGAAGCACTGGGGTTGGTCTTGAAGGAGTGTCTGGATGCCATTATCTTGTTGTTGGTAGTTCGCTATCTGGTACTTTCTCAGG
This sequence comes from Dryococelus australis, assembly GCA_029891345.1. NCBI lineage: Eukaryota > Metazoa > Arthropoda > Insecta > Phasmatodea > Phasmatidae > Dryococelus > Dryococelus australis. Next base: position 348,853,897 of record CM056993.1, read on the forward strand.
CAGAGTTGGAATAGATGGATGTTCTCTTTGATGCTGCATTCAGGTGCTGTTGGGGAACCATCCTCTCCCGCTCGTCTTCTTCCTCCTTTTCGCTGTCGCAAGTCCGGCTGGCGTGATAGGTTGTCGGGTAAGTCGTTGGTTTTCTCAGGGCAGTGCTGGACCTCGAATATGAACTCGGTGAGAAACATCTCCCACCCGCCAAGCTTGACTTTTGCGTACTTCTGGCTGCCGGAGCCACTGGGGTGCCATACTGTGCATTCACAGGATGAACTTCCTGCCCTTCAGATGGTAGCTGTATTGGGGGATTATCCATATCACTGCGAGGCACTTCTCATTGATATGGTACTGTTTTTCAGTGGCGTTCAGATGGGTACTTGCGTAGGAAATTACTTGGGGATGGCCCTCTGTGTCCTCTTGGTATGAGACAGCCCCGAGACTGTTCTGGCAGGTGTCTGTCTGGAGAATAAGGGGGTTGTCCCCTTGTGATCGGTGCATTGTCTGGATGTGATGGAAGCTTTCCTTCAGGACCTGAACAACTTGGTGGTGTTCCGTTCCCCACTTCCATCTTTCTCTAATTGTGGATGTAGTGGGGCCATCTTGCTGGCAATGTCTGGTACGAAGTGTCTCAGCCAATTGCAGAGTCCTGACAAGCGACACAGCTGTTTCTTGGTAGCTGGTTCTTTGGCCTCTTAAATGACCCTAATCAACAATACTTGCAAGTAGTTGTTTCCATCTGAAGAGATGACGTGGGTCAAGTAATCTACTGACGTATCGCCAATATGACTCTTCAGTAGTTTACAGGTTAGTCAGTGTAGTTCCAAGTGCTCTAGTACCCATTGCAGGTGCCCAAAGTGCTCTTCCCAGGTCTTCGAGTAAACTATGGCATCGTCTGGGTAGGCGAAGCAGAACTGACCTATGTAGCCGGTAATAACTTTGGTAGACGTAAGCTGTTGGAACATGGCGGGGGCGTTCTTCAAGTCAAACGGCATTACCCGGAATCGGAGCGTTTCCCCTTCTGGCTTGGTGAATTCCGTGTACTTTTGGCTGTCAGGGTGGACCACGATCTGCCAGTACATCAATTGCATATCTAGGGTGCCGAAGATTCGGGCTTCCCCAATGTCTCAGCGTGCTGGCGAGGTTAATGGTGGGTGGTGCTATTGGGTGCGTGATTTCGTTCAGAATCTTGTAATTCACACACAGAAGTATAGCTGGTCATCTTTCTTGGGTACTATTAAGATGTGGGAATTGTAGGGTGAGTCCAACTGCTCTATGATCCCTTGTTTCTTCATCTCTTCGATCTAGGTATTGTCCTTGCATCATGATAAGATCACATTTTCTGGCGGGTACATGGTACGGGCGGTTACAAATTGGGATGTCTGTGGTGGTCCAGATTTCATGCTGGAACGAGTGGGTTTGACTTAGTTGACTTGGTTGTCCAAATGCCCCAACGTGTTTGTCGATAATTTGTTTTAGTTGTTCGAACTTGGGTTCACTTATGTTGTGTTTGATCACGTTGGGGTTTATTGGTTGGGCTCGCGGCAGTGGGACTGTGTTCCTTGTTTACCGTAGCCCTGTTCTTGCCCCCCAAATAGACTTTTCCTTGGCTGTGATCAAGCACACATTGTTGCTGGCGCAGCTATGGGTGTCCTAAAATGACTGCTTCAGATAGGTTCGGTGAGATGACAAATTCCATCGTGCTGGTGTGCTTGGGTAATTGCGCTTCTTATATGGTACAGTCTTCTGCTGGGAGTGTGGCATCGTACTGCGCCATTCGTACAATATTTTTCTGGAGGTGTAGTGATGCCTTGTTGAGCAGCTAGGACATCACTGCAGATAAAATTGCCAGGGGCGGTAGAATCTAGCGGTGCTAATACGGGTTGATTGTGGATTGTTATTATGTGAGGGGCTTCAGGTGGTTCGGATTTCTCCATTAGTTCTTCAATGTGGAGCCATTTTTTCCTGGAAGTTATGGCCCGCATGTCGCTTCGGCACCGGCGTTCCCCAGCTGGCTTGGTTTTGTCCTTGCTTGGAGGAGAGACAGGTGCCATTGCGGTTTCCCCTTCCCCCACCCACCCCTGGACCATCAGTCTGTCTGAGCAGTCCCGGGTGAAGTGGCATCCCAGACAATGCCAGCATCTTGGCAAGGGGGTCTGGAGGTGGCAGAACTGGTGAACACAGCGCAGGAGTGGAAGGAGGGGTGATTCCTCACTTATCTGTCTACTTCTCCTGTTCCGCTCACTTCTCATGTGGCTTGTAGAGCATGTCTTGGGCTCTGTAATTGCGTTCACTTTCACGCGTCCTCTTGACTAACTTTTCTACAGTTGTTGGCTTCGGTATTTGCAATAAGTTGCGTAGTTTTGGGAGGAGCATTCTTGCGATGTTTCTTACGCAGCTCTCTTCATTAGCGGTTAAGCATATTTGCGGTATAGTTGCATCTTGCGACAAATAAACAACTCTGCCTCCTCTTCTGTATGCTGGGTTTTCCCATGAAATTCAGTGGTAAGGTGGGCCACGATGTCCTCGCTGGGAACTGAATGGCGAGGTGAGCGCACAGCTGTCTCCAATCCGTCACAAATTCTCCATACTTCACCCACCATTATAAGGCTCCACCACAGAGTCTAGCTGGTTTGGGTGACCCATTGGTTGGCTTGAATTTTGTGCTACGATAATTACTTCTCACATTCGTCGGTGAATGAAACGGGGTCCTCATGGGGGGCAGCCTGCAAATTCTGGCAGCTGCAGTTCACTGGGACTGCGTGATGTAGCTGGACTGAGCCTGTGTTCGGGATCATTCGGCCTGTACTCAGTGGCTCATCTGCATACCTCATTAATTAATAACAAAAACCAGGCAGCCCCCAGGTCTCAACATAAGATCGTAAGACATACTTGCCAACTTGTACGATTTGCCCGTAAAATGTACGGAAATGCGGGGTCTTTTATGATTGTACAGCAATGTGACTTTTTTACGGTTTTCAAAGTATGTGTTAAACAAAAGTGGTTTTGTTTATCATGTGCGAGTTTGCATATCCGCCTTCAAACCATGAGCATTACTTCAATATAAATTTACTAGTCTACAAAATAATAACTTCTGTTCTTAATTGCCAAATATGTGTGTGTGTGTGTGTGCATGCGTGAGTGTGTGTGCGTGCGCGTGTGTGTGCGTGTATCGAATTTCATGCCGCCATACACAGGCTGTGTTTGTTTTTCACGAGTCTAGCGGTACAACCAGCTAAAATACACAAACAAACAGTTGGGTTCCTTCGGTCTTGTGGTTTGGCTTTGTTGTTCCCATGATGCAGTTAGTTAAAATTGCTAGCATGTTGTGGTTTGTTTGATAGTCTGCATGTACAGAAGTCTTCAAGCGACAATAAACAAAAAGTGTACTCGGTTCCGTGTGCGTGCGTGTTAGTTTTCAGCCTTGTAATGAAGAACCAAACTCAGTTCCGCTCCCAATTGTCAACTAAAGTTCTTGAAAACATATCTCTTGTTAAATGCAAGCCTTCAAGGGGAAAGTGCTATGAGCAAAATTTTAGTGACAAATTTTTGAAACGAGTAAAGCATACCATGGCACAAGCTCTCATGAAGAATTAAATCAATTCAAATGTCTTAAATAAAAGCTCTAACTGTTTTTTATAGTGTATGTACACTTTTTTTAGTGATGGAGTTTTAAGTGTGAACAGACCTAAACGTTTCAGTTTTTAAGTGTGAACGTGAACAGATGTGTTTCAGAGAGCTGAATTATGAAATTTTGAGGTAAGAGAAGAAAATTGATTCTTTTTCCAATATTTGTGTGTGTGTGATAACTAAGTATGTTTTGATATTTTACTGTGAACTTATTTTTAAACCTTATTTCATATCTTGATGTGATATTTTTTTTTTTTTAAGGAATCTAAAATGTAGGAAATCTCAGATTTCGTATAAACATTAGAATTACTGCATGTAATTTACGCTAAAATTTGTATTTTGAAAGTGTTTTGCTGATTTCCAGTTTGAAAAATTGACAAGTATGAAATTACAGCTCCAAACCGTACTCCTCAGCTATACTGGCAAATTTACAATTTTCCCACCGTGCCCTAGTTTGCCACTTGGCCGCTCGGTTTACTGCCAACACAACCCTTCCACCTTATTGCAGTGTTGTGCCTGTTGACAAGTACTAGACTGTGAGTACTTGAATTCTTTGTCCTTTAATATATTTTTAATATTATCTTCTGAATGTTACTGAAAATGCAACCACAAAGCTGCTAAATGATTTTGCAATTTTGTAATCATAGTGAAGATTTGTTTGCATAAGCCGAAGAAGAAGTGAAGATTTATTTGTAATAACAATGAAACTAACTTGCAGGATTCTTTACTTCCTCTAGAAATTTTTAAATTTGAATAAAAATAATCATCAAATATTTAAGTAATCAGGAGTATTGTAGGAATAATTAAATCTTGTTTTATTTATTTTGAAAGTCGGTTCAAGTTTGATGAATTGTGAAACAGATCGGTTCGAGATCAGATTTGAGGAAAATATTCTACATACAGTTGTGAGTTCGGTTTAATGTCATTAACTGAGTTTGTCACAGCTTTATTTTAATTAGTTTTTAATATTCTAGAATATTCCTTTCTACCACAGAGGGAAGTGAAATGGGAACTGATGGAATAGGTGTTGATATTCTATTTATCCATCCATCAAGTTGTCATGTGACTTCAAGGCACCAAATGCACACTTTCGCATGGAAAGTCCAGTTTGTTAACGTATCCGTGCCTAGAACACGTCTCTGCAGAGCCCGTGTGCTTGTTCAGACTGACTGCAAGTTGCTTTTGCTAATGTTTAGCATTCAGCCTTGTATTAGTTTTCTCATGTTGTGTTTTTATTTGATAATACTGTATGTTGTTTTGTTAACTTCTCAAACTTTTAAATTACTTGAGGTTGCTAGATTGTCTAGTTGTAGATGCTCCCTAAGAAACCCTACTCGCCCACCACCAGCAAATGTAAATGAAGTGCTTCATGAGTAGAAACGCTGCTAACACAGAGGACACTATAGATATTGCCGTATTGTGCACAGGTTGGAGTTTGTGTCGCACCGTCACTGTGCCAATGGCAACAATGGCAACGTGCCTCTGGACAAGGATACGCAGCTGGTTTGCCGCCCTGCGCCAGCACTGCCCAACTTGCGAACCAACGGCGGCGGCTACAGCACCAATGCCAACACCCAGCGTCGGGGGGGTTACTACGGCAACCACTACTACCGCCGGCACCAAGGAGGAAGGCACGGAGAACCGTAAATACCGTGGAGGGGAGGTGCAGGCGGTGGCAACACCAAGAAAGGTACCAGGGACTCGAAACAGTGACTTTGGTTACCTACTTTGAGTGCACTTTCAGCATCATTCACACTATGTACACAGCATCCTGAACACTGTGGTAAGGATGTGCGTACAACCTTGCAGTTGTTAGCCTGAACACTGGAACATGTGCTGGCTTCCTGCGTTTCTCTTCTTCAGGCTTGCGAGCTGCTGAATTGTGGGGTTGCTTGTTTACTTTCACTTCATTGGGCTGTGTGTACAATTCTCATGTTTTACTTGTTTATTTCTGGAAAGTTTTGAAGAATATGTTTATGGTTTGACTGCCATGTAGTACTACGTTTATTGGTGCTATCGCTGATCTGCACTCTACATATATATATATATATATGTATTAACATTTTCAGTATTGTATTTGTATTTATCTTGTATTAATATTTGTAATTTGTTTCACATGTGTTGCAAGCAATGTGTATTATAGTCATCAGTGAGCACTGTCGTATGTCTATCTAGAATGATGTCATGTTTGTGGCCTTGACTCTTGCTTCAAGTTTGTGCTCACATCACAGTCCTAATACTTTGTTTGTATAAGTATTACTAATGCACTAATTCTGTAGGCATTATTACAGTCTCATTATGTGGTGATTAATATGCATAGAAGACTCATACCCTAAAGTCAGATACTTTCATATATAAGCTGGTCACTGTAAAGTGAGCCCTTTTTAAGGCCCTTCTAAATTTTTACTTTCACCTGATTTCTATCTTCCTGCTTCTTTTTAATATAAATATCGCAATGTGGCCAATAAACACAGAGTGTACATTTCACCACTCTCAAAAGTGAATGCCTAAGGTTGCAATAAGATATATTTATTAGTGGTTAATGTATGTTGGGAGGGCCTTAGAAATTTTTCACTTTACCGTGAATAGCCTATATAAATATTAACGTGGATTGTACTTTGATAATAACTTAAACTGCTGACAAAAAGTACAGCTAAAACATTCCTTTTTTAACTGTACAAAAAAACGAGTTTTGTAGTTTTGCTTATCCATTTTTGTGTGCCGTTTATTTTATAAAAGTAGCCAATATCTTTAAGGATCTACCCAGGAAATTATTTTACATGACCTTTTTGGAATGGTGTGCTGTTAAATAAATAGCAAATGTATATTACTGTTCAGTGTTCAATAGCCAATTTACGTACCATTTTAAGTCAGCCTGTAGTATTGTTTGATTACAGTTTGTGCATGATTTTTTTAACTATGTTCGCTTACGTACAAAGGCATTAAAATCTTATTTTATAGTTTTAATTACAATAATGTGATGCAAAGAAATATCACTCGACTCACAATTCTTGCTACCAAATTATTTTTACTCCAAACATGTCCATCTTGCACTATTTATTCTTCATAGTAATCTTTTGTATTGATATTAATATAACATCTGTTGGTTCCTGGGTTTATGTATTTGGGTTGAGTTGGGACTAGTATTCAGCCTGAGTTGCACTTGTGTACGAAAATACAGTACCTGTAAATGTTTTTAAAAGGGTACTTTAAATTTCCAGAGTATTACTTGCATTTAATAAGGATTCCAAGCACAGCAGTGGTAATATTAAACTCAATATAGCAAATAAATTGTTCAAGTAATTACATTGTTAAAATGGTGTTGTCATTATTTCTAAAAATTTGTACAAAAATAGAGCAAATTCTTAACTGTTTCACTGTAGTAACTCTGGAAGACTTCATTACGAAGAAACATAACATACATACTGTATTCAGAATGTTGGTAGTCAAATGTTGATGTCTGCTAAGAACAGTTTTTCCAGAACATCAGTTTTTGTTTAGCTGGCCATATGAGTTGTAGGGTTAGCCGAGTAGAACCTCGGAAACTTTGTCGATTGTTGAATCACCATCACAGTTATTAGCAGATCCCTGAATACAGCTTCTAGAAAATTGCTGTTCAGTGTTGCTGAATGAGGTTGCAAGTTCTTTGCAATCGTTTTCCTAACCCTTAGAAAACATTTCACTTACTGCCAGAAAATAAAATTTTTGTAAAGTTTTGCAAGTAATATCTGGTGATTCAAACAAAAGCAAAGTACCCATGACATATAATGTAGGAATAACTGCTCATTTTACAACGATTTCACCCCAAAATTGACACTTTGGGTGATTAATTCAGGTATTCACAGCACAGGGTTGGTTGTAGTGGAAACACGATGGAGCTGTTTCATAAAGATACAAACCCAGTTACACAGTAACTGTCTTCATGTAAACACATCAAAAAATTTGCAGAATAATTCTCCATATTTTTAGTACTATTACATGACTTTGCAGCCAACATGTGAAACTTATTTTGTAATGTAACAAAAAAACTTGTAAAATGTACAATTTTTTTGGAGCAATGTTTAATGCCAGTAAGATTGTTCTCTCTTTACTTGTCTTGTACTGTGCAGCTGCCTTATAAAAAAATTAAGAAAAATTAATCCCAGTTTTTACTTTTTGTGCCAGTAGTTGTAAATTCAACACGAAGAACAAAACCTGTGGCTAAGAAATAGATTGAAAATGTTTGGCAACAAAATTTTTTTATTACTTTATTTACCAGTTGCTGCTAAACACTCTGTAACACCTGTAATAGCACAGAAATTTTTTTGTTCATTTTTGTATATAAAAAGAGGAAACTCAGATTTTAAATTTGAGTTTTTTCAGTTAACAAATGACTGATTGTAATTACATATGTACTTGAATAACCTGTGTGTCTAAGTTTATATTCTTTGTGGCATTGCTGTATACCAGTTTGCTATATACATATGCAAGTTACAAAGTATGTATATTATTGTGTTTTTTTATTTTTAATATTTGCTACTGTACTGAGCATAATTCCTATATATTTTCTTGTGGAAACTCATCATACATGTTTGTCATTATTTCTAGTTGAAATTTTATGCTTTATTTAAAAAAAAATAGAAATTTGAAGATTTGTTATGGTAATGTGAAGTTACTGTGAACAGAGTATAGCTTTCAGCATTTATTCTAACCATGCTGTTAATGTTTACATTTGTTAATCCTTTTTAAGTTTAGTTGTAAAAGGTAGTCTGTAATTAAAACAGAAGTCTGTTAATGTCTATACATATACATTTACTCTAATGACTTGAAAATATTGCTTTGAATGGTATATAACAAAAATGAGTTTTTATTTTCAAATGTATTTCTTTTTATAAATGTTGTAAGCCAGAACAATGGTGGCAGTATATTTAAGTTGAATGGACGGAAGTGTGTACTGTTCATGGAAGAAGCTAATAATCTAATGTCATGATGTGCTGGGGACATACAGAAATGAGAAGGCAACTGTTAAGGAAGGCGGGAAGCCATATCAACTTCATCACTTACTGGTCAGGAAACATACATTCTGACACCTGACATGTACACTTCTAATCTCTGGCACAACGTGTACTTTTGTATTTGAAGCATATCTCATATTTTCTTGTCTGAATGCCATCTTTCACACATGTGCAGGAGGTATTAGCTGGATGAATAGAAAGATATAAATATAAATTAAAGGTATGCGTATGCTACAATCATATGAGAACTGCTGGACCCAACATAACTTCTGTCACAAATGTGCATCATGTTGATGAACAGTCGTAAAATAAAACTGGTAATTACTTGTGCTACTGTAATTACTCTAATGAGCAGACCACAGTCTTCTGCCACAAGATCAGTGAACATGTCATATCTAATATACTACATTGTGTCACAAAGGTGCGGTTGTTGCTACCAGCTGTGCATTGCACTGGCAGTGTTGTCTATGTGTGACGTGGACAATTTCACCATCCCACAAACTTAACAAATCCTTAGAAGTATCCAATGTGTGGCGTGTTGAGCGAGACCTCATTCTCTGCAACAATGGCAAATGGAGCATAGTCAACTCTCATCAACATCCTTGTTCAGTATTATGATCTGCTGTTTTAAGAATGCATTCTACAAATTTGCTCTTCACAAGTATTATTACCCATAATGCTTACTTAATTTCACATGCATCCAACTCCACTGTGCTTTCTTACATTTGCTTACTGCACTAGAGAATTTTGTGTACATAATTAACAACACTACTCTCTTTACTGCATTTTTTTTTTTAGTTAGGTACATCAAGGAACTCTAGAGCAACTTGTACATGCATGTAACTTAAATTACAGTACATATGAACATTAATGAAACAATGACCTCATGTTTGCATGGATGGTTTCTGACAAAGTAGATTAATAAATGTTCCAGTTAATCTGAAAGAGGTGCACTATATCACACAGTGTAACAAATTGTATTGCATCACTGCATATTATATTATTTTACTGAGCATTTGAAGTGTTGGTAATGTCGGTATGTGTGTTTAATATTACTGAAATAATTACCAATATAATTACTAACCTAGCACGTCATGTAACACATTACCTACGCCATTAAAGCTGTTTGTTTCCAACACTTGATAGAAGAATGGTCTTTAAATAGCAGTTTGTAAGTTGTTCATTCTACCTGTTTTATTATATTTGTGGCAAAAATTGAGAGTGGAATTCTTGATGTCTTTGCATATTCACCTGCAATTTAGTTCATTTACTTAGCACTTTTTCCTTCTCTTTATTGAAGCAATTATGTTACAATTCTGTCTTTGTGCAGTAAAAGTATTTAAAACCGTGCCTGTATTTAAATGGCATATTAATTATGTGATAAGAGTTGTGTTTTTGTGTTGTATACTGTTGTATTTTATTTTACATTGTTTGTATTCTACTTTTATATGTTCTATTGTTTTGTAACAACCAAAATAGTATTTTTGTATGTAAAAAATTATTATTCTAACTGTTAATCAGATATGGCCGTGAAGTAATATTCTCATGTACTCATTATTTTTTGTTTCTGCATGTGCATATTAAGTTAAAACTTGCTGACATTTAATGCCAACTTTATAGCGCTTATTACAGTTTAAAAAACTAATCATTAACATCTTTAGTTGTAGAAGACTGCTGCACATGCCAGTATTATATCAGTTTTAATCTAGTTTTCATGAAGCCCATGAGGTGTACTTACTGGTGTATTAGGTTAGAGGTCAAAGGAGTAACATCACTCCTTGAAATGTACCCCAAATATTTTATATTGTTATGCTTTAGCACTTAATATTTTGTTAGGAAAAGACTGGCTAATATGTTAAGTGATCTATTAAAATATTGTGAGCAACAAAAAAAAATTACGTAGCTTCCTATTTGGCTTGACATGGTTATGTTCATCACAAATGCTATTGGGCATTTTGGTACCTGTTTCCAACAAATACATTTTTTTCTGTAAAATTCATGTGTACTTTATTTTTGCTGATTTTGCAGTTTTCCTAGCAAATTTGCCATGAAAGGAATTTATATGCTGAAGTTACGTAAAATTGAAATGGTTACTGCTGATGTGTTTTTAATACAGTATGAGTATTCTCAGTGTACTTCAAAATTTTTAGAATTAAAAATAATTTTTACAGACATGATATTAAACAGTAAAATAAAATTATAGACTATTCACAGTAAAGTGAGCAATTTTTAAAGTCCTATTATTTGGAATAGTAGTCAATAAATGTATTTTATTTTAACTTAAGACCCTAACTTCTGAGTGTGGTGAAATCTGCACTTTGTGTTGATGCGCCCTCCTCCTCTTCCTACTTTTCTTCCTCCTCTTCCGCCTCGTTAAACTACAACAAAGGTGCTTCCGATTGCTCGCTAATGCGGCTCAATCAGCGGGATGTTTAACGAGGTTCTCTGTCACGGGAACTCCGCCAGGATAATTCGGAGCAGCTAGATTTTGTTTTGGCTGCTATCGTCTCGGTGTAGCTGCGTGGTGTCGAGGGCATTGATCTGACAGATAATGCCCCTTGGCGTTGTTCTACATTGGGCTTCCATGGAGCGATGTAACTAGCTGCACTGTCAATCATGATGGGCGTTGGTTCGGGTCTTTTCGAAGGTCCTGGCTCGTATCGGTACTAGTCTGTTGATCAGGGGTTCGACTTCATCCCACGATTGGCCAGGTGTATCTCCTTCAACGTCATCATCCTCAAGTATTGGTATGTCCCCTGCTACAATATGGTATGGTCCACCCCATTTGTCAGCAAGTCCAGCACTGAAATGGATGTTGGCTTTGCTGAGTGGGTGAATTCGCAGGAGGGCGGCTTCCCCTAAGTTGAATTCTCATGCCCCTGTCTTCGGTTGTGGATATTTCTTTTAAATATATGCATTCTGAGCTTTTTGGGCATGCATGGTACGGGCTAGGGCTGCTAGCCGGATATCCTCTGGTTGAGTCGTATCAGTGGGCTCGCTTTCCCACTGCTAGTCGCCTGGTTGGCAAAATGGTTGTACCAGGTGTAGGATTCTCGGACTGGTGTCGACAGCCTCATTCGTACGGCATCGAAGGGCAAACAGTATGGTGGGGATGTGCTTATCCCAATGCTTGTGATCATTACCCACACTGATATGGAGGCACTTCTTGATCTCCTGGTTCCTCCGTTCAGTGGGGTTGGCTTGTGGATGGAAGAGAGGGGTAGTCCAGGTTTCTAAATCCCCCCCCTCACTCTTGACAGGCAGTTTGCCTTTGACGGCTCGTAAACTGGGTGCCGTTATCTGTCAGTGTGGCTTTCGGGTAACCTCATTGTACAAAAATCCCTGCCTCCATTTTCCACACGATTGGAGTGGTTTCTTGGCTAGGTAGAGCAAATGCCTCCACTTACCTTGAAAATTGATAGGTTACTATGAGTATGTAGCGGTTTCCTTTCGCGCTACATGGATACGGGCTCACCAGTGTGACGTACTGCCGGACATCACGGCTTATCCCGTCCCAATTGTAACAGGTTTTAATATCCAGTAGGGTTTCCCTAGTACCCAGGTGACCAGTTTGGTGGTGATTGTGATGATGCCAGCATATATTAGCTCGTAGTTGAACTCAGTAGGGAACATGTCCCACCGGCCAAGCTTGGCCTTCGAATTCCGAGACTCATGTTGCCATTGGAGGGCTTTAAAGTTTGTTTGTAGAATGAAGTGTTGTACTTCGAGATAATACCGATATTTCTTCATGGTCCAGATAATGGCCAGACACACCTGCTCATTAATGTGGAAACGCTGCTAGGTTTCATTTAAACGGGTTGATTTATACGCTATCACATGCGGCTGTCCTATGTCTTGCTGGTATAATACTGTGCCCAGGCTGTTGTGACATGCGTCTGTTTGCAGTATTAAGGGTTTGTCTCCTTACGGCCGATGGAGTTGGTGAATATTTTTGAAGCTGTTCTTCAAGTCTGAAAACGCTTGCTATTGTTCTGGGCCCCATTGCCAATGGGTGTCTTTCTGGAGAAGTGGATGTAGTAGTGCCATAAATGTTCAGAGCGAAGTCTCGTAGCCAATTACACAGACCCAGGTACCGTCGAAGCTGTCTCTTATTCATAGGTTCTTCCGCTTCTTCAATTGCTCGTATTTAACTGTGTAGTGGGAAGTTTCCCTCGGGCGATATGATGCATCCCAGATAATTTATTGACGACTTACCGAAGAAATTTTTTGGCAACTTCAAGTCATTCTTTGTAATTCGAGTCTTTCGAATACCCATTGCAGATGGTCTAGATGTTCCTCCCAGCTATTAGAATATATTATCACATCGTTGGGATAGGCGAAACAGAACTCGCCGATGTAACCTGTTAGTATTTCCGCAGATATTAATCGTCGGATTGATTGGGGGCGGGGGGCATTTTTCAAGCCGAAACACATGACTGGGAATTGTATTGTTTCGCCCTCGGATGTCGTAAAGGCAGTATATTTTCGACTGTCCGAATGGACTGGAATCTACCAGTATCCAGACTCCATGTCAAGAATAAGCTGAATATTTTGGCGTAGCCAATATCTCGAAGTGTGCGAGACAAGTCTAAAGCCGGGGGAGTGATCGGGTGAGTGACTTCATTTAGCGATTTGTAATTTACGCAAAATCGAAATTTCCCTTCTTTCTTGGGTACAAGGATCACGTGCGAGTTATATGGGGAGTTCCATGATCATGATACCCTTGTCCTTCATGTCGTTGAACTGTTCCATGATGAGCTCACGAAGGCGGGCTGAACTCGGTATGGATGGTTGCAGACTGGTACGTCAGTTGTAGGCCATATTTCATGTTGTACGAATGTGTTTGTCATAGCAGTTCTCCTTGTCAGAAAGCATGGGCTGGCTCATCTAGTATGGCTTTTAATTGGCAGAACTCTGGTTCTTCGACTTCATGATTAATGCTCATTGGATCGATGGGCATTGGCGGGATGTCGTCTGGGTTTTGATCCCAGTTTACAGTAATATGGTTTGTTTCTCCCAGATAGACTCTACGTTGTCCGTGATCCAGAATGCATTGATGGTGGCTGAGCCACGGGCACCCTAGTATTACTGATTCGGACACTATTTATGATACAATAAATTCTGTTGGGGTAACAATACTTTGATTTTTATATTCAAGGTAATTCGGCCGGTTATGTCCAGGGTAGCATCGGGTTGCACCATTCTTACTATTTTGTTTTGCGTTCTTAGTTCAGCAAGCTGGTTTGTCGTTAACAAATTTCTTCTAATAAAATTTCCAGTAGCCACCGAGTCAAGTAAGGCTAGTACCCTGTCATAATTCACCTCTACCTCTATGTGTGGGGCTACGGGAATCTGTGCTTCCTCACTTAATCCCTGGAGGATGGGCCCTTGTAAACCAGGTGGGGGTGGCCCGCTTCGTACCCTGGCGTCTGCGTTTCCTGTCTTGGTTCTGGAAGTTGGTTTTCCAAGTGGTTGTGTTGGAATATTTGATGGTGTTTGGTTAACTCGGTTTGGTGGAACGGCAGCTCCTGGCTTCCAGGGCAATCCTTGTTCCATTGGTTCTCTGGAATGAACTAGCATTTGGGTACGAATGCCATACAAGGGGTTGTGGTTGGTACGCCTTTAGGAGGTGCAACAGGTGGTGCTCATACCTCGGAGGCCTTGGTTGAAACTGGTTTTTCGAGACTTTCCTAGGCTGCTAAGTTTTGCTCAGCTTCTCGGGGTCGATCAACTAATTCATCCAAGGTCGTGGGTCTTGCTGTCAAGAGTACGTTCTGGAGATTTGGTAGTAGCATTCGACCGATGGAACGAATGGCGGTAGCCTCGTCGACTCTGGGGAAAAACATGTCGAAACATTTGTTCTTTTCTTCGTATGAAGATTTCTGCTTCTTCATTGAATACCTGGGTCTGGCTATAAAACTGTCATTAGTCTAGCTAACACCTCCTCGCACGTGAATTCTGCTGCTATCCGGTTACTGAACTGCTTCCAGTCCGTTAAAAATTCTTCGTATTTTTCCCACTATGTGAGGACGATGCCCTTCAAGTGCAGTTGGGCCCAGTCAACCATTGTTATGGTGGCAGGTCTGTTTCTTTGAATTCTTTTTCGCATTCCTGTGTGAATGCAACTGGGTCTTCATGTGGGCAACCTGCAAAGTCGGTTATTTGAATATCATCATCTCCACCGGTAGCTGGGTGGCCAGGGGCCGTTCCAGATTGGATATATATCTGGGAAGGCTTGGATCTGCGGGAGTGGGAGATGTGTTTCCTTCGGCATCTCTCGCACTGGCAGGCCATCCCGGGCATAGAGATGCGTTCGTCGGGTCCCCCTATGCATAGGTGATAGGATTCACTGCACGTCATGCACCTAATGCGGTTTATGGCTCGCCCGGGCCATGTAATTTCATTACAGAAACTTGGCTGTTGCCGGCAAGCGGTACTCTTAAGCCGTCTGTAGCTCGGGTCTCATCAGGCCAGTTAATGAAGGCATGGTGAAAGAGTTTATTGCAGTAGGTGAATTCTATCCTTAGTGTGCCATGGCCTGGGCAGTGGGCATGGCTACACTGTATGTTGGATACATCGGGTTCATTGTCGAAGTTCTCGCCAGTGGTGGCATTGACTTTGTCGTCTGAGATGGTAATGGTTAAGGGTGCCACGGAGTGTTTTGAGGACTCCCTGAAGTCCACTTGACTGATCATTTTGACCCCCTAGTTCTCGGGATATGGTTGGTCTAGTTTGTGCCGTTTACTGCGCACAGCTATTCTTCTGATGCCCCACGGGTGCCAGAAAATCTCTTGACGCGTGACTGTATAGGCTACTAGGCACGATGGTCGAGGATTTCGTCTGCTAAACCAAAAGTAGGGTGGTCTATATTAAATAGACGGTGGGAGACGAGGGGTGTTGGTTAGTACGTATTAACTATTGCTTCTTGGGTGCCATGGTTGTAGTGGGTTTTACCCTGATGTAGCGAGCTTGGGCTATGCTGAACTGGCAATTCCACAGGTGAGCTTCGTTTGTCCAGAAGTGGGCGTTATCCCTGCCGAATCCTGTAACAGTCCATTTACCACAGGATGGCACGAGAAATGAATTTGTATGCTCGGAGATACAAATAAGAGAGTTACCAGAGCAGTCGACACTGAGTTGAGCGGCGCGGTCCTGTTTCGCATGTCACTCTGGAGTGGGTTGAGGAAGTGCACTCAACTGTCTGGTGGCAAGGAACGCTGCGTTTCGTTCCCTATGTTTACGGCTATGCTTATTGTCATAAGGCATCGTGTGTGTGCTTACAGTATGCTAGGTACACCTCGATGTGAACAAACTAAACACAGTTTATAGTGTCAGTCCGGTTTTGGCTTGCTGACCAGGCTCTGTTAAGTCTCCACTAATCCCCCACGCATGCCGGCTGATCAGATACAGAAAGCTGTTTGGGTCTCCAATGCCGCCACTGGACGTGCGTTTACACAGAGATTGGAGGCTGGTCTCAAGCTACAGATATCCCAGCACTAACAATGCTATGGGATAAAGTAATAACTTGAGACTGTAGCGCTCCCTGGGTCAAGATGTTGCTAGTGGTTGTGGCTCCTCTGTTCCTCTCTCCGTCGGCACTGGTACAGTGCTGTGGCTGTTGGAAAGCAACAGGTGGCTGTCTAATGGGTGTGTAGAAAATATGACTGAACCCTGAGGGGCACCCGCTGTTGAAGTTAAATCGATTATATTAATTACCCGGTTCTTGTCAATGGTGTATAGAAGGCAAATAGATAAGAAATAAGAGTAGTCAGATAGACAAAAGTATGTTCATTGATGGTTCAATAAACATGAGATGCATGCCCCCTCCTACCAGGCAATTGAGTCCTGAAGGTTCTACGCTGGACAGGTGTAGGCGACCTGGTTCTAATGGAAAAGCAGAAAAGAAATATCTAAACGAGAAAAGATATAATACTTATGAACTGATATAAAAAAAGGTGTCTTCAGGAGAGAAAGTGAATTTAACGTGTCGGTGAGTGTGTTCGCTGGTTGACTGATCGTCGACCGTGAAGTAGCTGAAGGGGGCGTACTCAATGCTTCGAAGTTCTGTATAGATCCCAGCACTGAGAAATGGTGCTGGAAATCGCTAGAGAAAAACAAGAATGACTCGAGCTTTGCAGCTTCCTGAGTTATATAGTGGAAGCTTGTAGGCTACTGGCGCAGGCTGCAGGGAGGGTATGATGTCCTGCCATGGTTGACGTGAGAAAAAACTGTTCAGCATTTCTGCTTCGTGCCTCGTCGGTGGCTCTCGGCCTTTCTCGAGGTCTGGGCAGCTTGGCTCTGGGTGTGTGGAAGTGTTGTAGGAGGTGGGCGTGCCTGCCGGGGTGCGTCTCCTCCAGGTGAAGAGAATACGCTCATAAGTTCCTGTTGCCTGGGTAGGCAACGTGTCTCTCATGTCTGTAGTGGCGGAAGAGGTACTCTTGGTGATGAGTTGTAATCGTATTAGATTAGCTGTATAAGCGGCACGCGTCAAAAATAGTGGCTCGCTGAGACGATTACAATATACACTCATAATTTACCCAGGATTACACGAGCGTCTCCTGGGTCCATTCTTCTACAGACGAACAGAGGAGAATGAATCTCACCTGAGGTGCGGACACCTTGGACAATGCTTAGGTAGTCCCACATATTATGCAGACTATTATAGCCTTGCATTCGCTAGGACACTGAAGCAAGTTTGCATCGTCCACGCCTTCCAACGAGCATAATATGGCAAGTTTGAAAAATTATTAATTTAAAAATTACAATGAGTAGATTAAATTATGTGCTGGGGAAAATGTCAAGTCGGGTGTTAATACATTAACTTCTTTCTCCCTTTTTACAGGTCAAATAATAACCAAACTTTGTGTAAGGAAAAACCACCCTTTCATACGTTTGTAAACTGACCCGGCGATACATAAGGCACACGAACCCTACAGGATAAGAACACAAAATCTCCCACCAGCTGAAAAGCTTTTTTCTTTCACATACCATGACCTTGGCATCCCCTCCTACTTCTCACTCCTGCGTGCCTCTCCACTCGCAAGAACGAAGCGAGACTGAAGCCCAACTGACGTCGAGACACGCAGCTGCTGCAGAGAACTGCAACAATAGGAAGGAGCTAGTGCAAGGAAAGAGACACCGTGTCGGCCAGCACGGTACCGCAGATTCCAGGCTGCTGCTCCTTTGCTCCTGAACCTGAGGTTGGCGATCCCATACCTTACTTCAGTACCTCGTACAAGACCCTGAAGAACGGGGTGGTAATCTTGATGGGTACGGATATGCGATGAAAAGGCGATATATTGGAATACGGGAGAGGTCGGTTCCTCCAAAAGTCTGACCAAGGCAGTGCAGTACTGTTTCACCTGTCAGGCCAAAGTCGGAGGAACTAATACAGACTGCTGCTTGGCAGCGAGGTGAGCTGTCCTTTTCTCTCCATGAGCCGTGCCTGATATTGAAAGGCATAGACCGTGGTCCGCCGTTGAACGATACGAGTCGTGCACCACAGATGCGAGACAATTCCCTAGATTAGTGTACGGCCAGTAGCAGCTGCTGGCACAAGCTCGGAGCTCCAGAAGACCACCAGCGGGCAGATGGGCAGCCTTCTTGCTACTACTGGGTGTGGTATCGCAACCTAGGCCATGCCGTTACACTTGAGCAAATACCCGCGCCAGCACCTAGGTGCTCCGGTAGGCATACACCACAAGCTTACTGTCTTTCCCTGGTCGGAGGAGTTTCTAGTGGTTGTGGCTCTGCTATATCCCCGGGAGGTCTAGAACAGGTGGCCGTCGAATGTTGTATGTATAGGACTGGTGGATTCTGGAAGGGGATCCCCAGGTGTAGTCTAGTTCGTCTTAAAATACCCAGTCTCTATCGGCAGTGCACAATATGTAGCGTTCCTAGCAGGTGTAGTAAAGGTTATTCTATAAAGAATACTCTTGGCTAAAATAACAAAGCTATGTTTATTAACAATGTAATAAACATAGTTACACGTGCTATTTCCTATCAAGCAAACGGAATGTTGGACGTAACCTAAGCTGAACGGGTGTAGGTGATCAGGTTCTAGACTAAGCGGGAACCAGACAGCAGTGCAAGCTTGAAACAATCTTGCTACTAGCTTGCCATGACAAGCCTGCAAGTGTGCAACCTTGAATCAACCTTCCTAGTCTCCACACTACCACTCTACAAGCCTGCAACAAGCTTGTTGTATTTCAGGCTTGCTACAAGCTTGCAGTATTATTACGAAAGTCATATAATGGTCTTGCATAAATAATCTTAATACAAGCTTGATGCAAGTTTACAAAGCAAGCAAATATCAAGTGAAACGCAAGCTTGTGGTAAGCTTGCATGCTTTCTGGGGAAGTAGAACTAGTCAACTGCTAAACAGAAATACTTAACGTTCTGACGTGTGCCGCTTCTACACTAATCAATTACGATTGCGTCTCATCGCTAAAGTTCGTACTCCCACATAGAGAGAATTTTTATATGAATTCTCGGCTGCCTACTTTACCAGGCAACAGGAACTTATAGGCGAATTCTCGTCACCTGAAGGTTATGCAACCTGGCAGGCGCGTCATCCCCCATCACACCAACCCGCGCTGATCGCCAATAAGCTGCCTGGACCTCCGGCAAGGCCGAGCGCCGCCCAAGAGGCACAAAGCAGAAACGCTGACTACTGCTGACCCGAGTTTTTCGACTCACACCAACCAGGGCAGGAGACTCGCCCTCCTCGCAGGCCGCGCCGACAGCGTACAAACCACACCGATATAAGTCCAGATGCTGCCAGTCTCGGGCAGTCATTCTTGTTTCTTCTCTCGCGCCATCTCGAGCACTGCTCAGTGCTGAGACATACAGAGATCTTCCCAGTCTTGAGCATGCTCCCAGTGGCTGCTCCCTATGTCGACGACCAGCGAACACACACTCATACGTATTTAATTCACTTTGTCTCCTCTAGACACATTTTACTAGAACAGTTATATCTAAACGGTAAAAATATATAACTAATATCTTCTCGCTTTTAACCTAGAACCAGGTCACCCACACCTGGCCAGCATAGTTACTTTCAGCGCTCTACTGCTTGGTAGGAGGTAGCACGTGTCGCATGTTTAGTGAGCTCTTAATAAACATACTTTGTTCCCTATACTTTCGCTTCTTTTCTTTCACAGAGTATCATTCTATTCACCTGCTAGAAACCAGTTACGACGTGCACTAGTGACAGGAACCGGGACGTTTTATACAAGCGAATTATCTTTAGTTAAGGGCGCCCCTCAGGGGTCCGTCAGTCCTTATACACACCCATTAGACGGCCATCTGTTGCTTTCCAACCGCCAGAGTACTATTATTGCTGGAGGGAAGGAACAGAGGAGCCACAACCACTAGTAACAACTTCATTCAAGGAGGGGCGGCAATCCCAAGTTATTTCATTGCTCCAGAGCACTGTTAGTGCTGGGGTAACCGTAGTGTGAGACCTGCCATTCGACCTTGCGTGAACGCTCATCCAGTAAAGACATTGGTGGCCCGCACAGCTCCATGTCTCTGATCAGCTCACCAAGTGTGGGGGATCAGTGGAGACTTGCCGAGCCTGTGTCAGCAAGCCAATATTGGACATACATTTTTAAGTTGTTTCCTCATCAAGGTGCTCTCCGTATCTCGTTAAGCAGAGTGTACTTGCACATCCCACGAGAGAAGGGCAGGCGGAACAGGACCGCGCCGCCGAACTCGGATGCCTAGCATTTGCCCCTGCTCCGGTGGTGATTGTATATTTCTCTCTGTCGATTTGTACCAGCCCAGAGTACCATTCCGTGGTGAGAGGGTTGGTGAACAAGACAGGCAGGTTATAGCTGGTCAAACCCGCACTTTTGGAGCAGTGAATCAGCTGCCTGGAATCACCGCTTCAGAGTGGGGCGAACCCGCCACCATTAAGTGAAGACCCGGACAACATCAATATTACCAGCTAGGACTACTGTGTAAGTCAATCCCAACACCCCTCGCCAAACCCTGTCGAGCCTAACTTAAAAATCCCACTATTGGTGTAGCGACAAAATCCTTGGCCAATGTGCCATTAAACTTAACCGGACACATGTCAAGTGATTTTCTGGCGCCCAAGAGCCATAAAAGATGTCAGATACCCAGTCTTGGTAATCAACGACATGCCAGAATCGAGCTAAGGCCAGTGAAGAGGTCCGATGTACAAGACCAGGGAGCCACCCTGTTTTCCACCCAGGAGAATAAATATCGACTGGCTCAGAGGCGCAGTACCGTCAGATCACTGCCCTCAACTACCAGCAGCTATGCAGATCAAAGTCGCCACCAGATGCGACCAAAGCAAGACCCAGCTTCTCCAAAGTGTCCTGGCATAGTTCGCGAGGCCAAGAACCTCGTCAGACACTCCGCCGATCAAACCGCATCAGCGAACAGTCGGACACGCCATCGGTGAGAGGGATAGAAATCACACGAACACCTGCCCCTCCACCTAGTACAACTCCGAAGCCAGAAGTCAAGGCCATTCCATCTTCGAAATCGACCTCTGGCTCCGACGATGAAGTACTAGATGCCACTAGACCACCGGAAACTCTACTCAGTTCTAGCACAGATAATGCGGAAGAGGAAGAATCACAAGGGGCAGTGGTCAAGGACATGCCAGCTCTATGATGTGGACCACTACACCCAACAACGAATAACTCTCGCCAACCGGGATTTTGAGCTCCGACGAGAGTGCTCCGCCCCAACCACCTGCCACGCATGAGGATCCGACAGCCGGGACGTCGAGCTGCCAAGCCAGAAATGCTCCGCCTCAAGAACATGTGATGCAGGATCTTTCGCTACCCTGAATGTCGAGCTAAAGTGCTCCGCCTCAGGAACCTGCGACACAGGAACTCTCACTACCCTGGGCGTCAAGCTGCCAAGCCGGAAGAGCTCCGCCTCAACAACCTGCCACGCAGGACATCGAGCTCCGACGAGCGTGCTCTGTACCAAACACCTGCCACGCAGAAAGACCCTACAGCTGGGACGTCGAGCTGCCAAGCCAGAAGTGCTCTGCTTCATTAAACTGTTATGCAGGATCCAGGGCATCGAGCTGTGACAGAAATGCTCCATCCCCATGTCCTGCGACGCAGGAATACCTGCAGACCAGGACGTCAAGCTGCCAAATTGGAAGTGCTCCGCCCCGCCATCTTGCCACGCAAGAAGCTGCTGTCGTCGAGACCATCGACGCCACCCACTACCCCTCAACAGTCACATCACCCGCAGTGGAGGACGAAGTGATCCTCCCTCCCACTGCCTCGCCCCAGGAACTGGCCACAGAGACCGTCGATGCCACCCACGACCTGGTCCCACGACGAGCTGTGCTACCCGCGGTCGAGGTCTTTCTCCCTCGCACAGCCCCATCAGAGAAACATCCTGCCCTATGGGTAAGAACCCATGCAGTCGGGGTGGAGAGCTTGTTACTCCCCCTCACTGCCTCAATGTCTCTTAAACGATTCCCCTCCCAATATGTTGCGGCAGAATGAGACACCACGATTCTCCGGGCTGCTCCACGACATCTGATACCCCTGCGTACCGCCAAGGCCGCCCTTAGACCTGGCCGGTACCGGGAATCACCATGGAAGGTGATCACCACAGCAAGGTACATGTGGCCGTACCTCTGCACGCCGCCCTTCGTCCGAGGGAGAGGCCCGCAAGAGGTAAGAACTAAGATCGCCAGTAAGTGCGCCGATATTACAGTCAGTACAGTGACATTTCTAGCTTAAATAGAAAAAGCTAAGAATATCATTGTTACGTCGAAGTCTCTGTCTTCAACTTAATCACTGGCACTGTGGTGAGCGTCTTTACGTGATACACTTATGGTAGCCATTATTGTCACTGTGGTGAGCATCTATTTGTAATGCTACCTACTTAAGTGGGCTGTCGGCCACTAAAAATTACAGAACCTTGTGATCATTTAAATCTGACTTGATGTGTAGGTAAACCTCTCAATGTTACCATACGTTTTTTTTAAGTGTACTTGTGCAGATCACCCACATGAAGAACGTCGTCGTGTAGGAGTGCATTTTCAGCACCCATTAACGTTTAGATTCCTGGGGAACTTACCTGAACACTTTGAACGAAGATACACAGTGTACAAATTAGCTGTTAGACCTACGTGATAAAATGGACTCCCGCAAGAGATAGCTAGGTTAATATTTCTATGTTGTGCATTTGTAGGCTTATATTTTTGTGTATGTTTTTGTTTGCAATATCTTGTGCACCAATTCAGTATCAAACCAAAGACTCTGACCTTGAAAGCTCCCAAAACCAGGTGCAAGATATTTTTAACTTTAATTTTATTCAGTGTCTATGTATGTTGTATTAAGTGACAAATGTGAGCACAATTTGCCGCAATAGTCATGCATGTAGTGAGTGTACTCGCTTTGTATTCGTTTAGCTGGTCAACCCAGGTGTCCAAGGGCCTGTGGCTGTCCACCTAGCAATCTGTAACACGTAACTTTTTAGCTTGCTGACAGACACAAAGGTACACATTCTACTCGGGAAACAATACTGTACGTTATAAGAAAACAACTCGTTGGCTAGCAAAACTGAGATGTTTGGAAGAGCTGTAAGTAATATTTTCAGCAGGTAGGCGGTCGCAATGGTATCCCGGCCGACGGAGGGGTGGCAGGGTAGGATGACAATCCGCGGAGGGGGCTTAGGGCTGTGTCAACCTGTGTTAGAAGCTACGATGGTAGTGCTTTCTTCACCGAACTGAAGCGGACATAGCCGAAGCTGGCCTAGCCGCAGGCAGTTGGCGTGATGTAGTGTACAGTAACTAGACCGATGTGTGGGCAAGTTCGTGCGCACAACACGAATCGTATTGACGTGGCGCCATGGTGCCTCAGTGGGTAGAAGCAGGATTTAAGGAGCGGTGAAATTTTGAAGGTTATTTTACCCGGGGCGCCAGACATCGTGGATGATGCGCGAGTCGGTAAAGACGAGGTTTCCTCCAGGGTCGTTCGGCCGACGACCAATACTATCCTGGACTGTTACTCCTTATAAATGCGCCGTATAATTATTCCAAATGCGTAGTTAGCATTGGATTGCTCGGGTCAGCTCACACACCCATGTTACGTAATATTGCGGCATACAGAAGCTCGCCGATTAAGTTGACGCAGTGACTTATCGGCTAGTCACACGCCTAAGTTTAGGCACACGGTACTTGCACATTAACGAATAAAGAAAATACATTTTAGGACACTGGGTGAAAAAGGTGCGGGTATTCTAA
This sequence comes from Dryococelus australis, assembly GCA_029891345.1. Taxonomy (NCBI): domain Eukaryota; kingdom Metazoa; phylum Arthropoda; class Insecta; order Phasmatodea; family Phasmatidae; genus Dryococelus; species Dryococelus australis. The sequence goes on from CM056993.1 coordinate 348,877,768, forward strand.
GGGCCCGTGCCCTAAAGAGCCCGAAGGCCACGAAATAATGTCCACATGAACAGTTTACAATGCTTAAATTATGCCGTCTATTTACCAAGGCTCTCAGGCCTACACTTTACATATATAATCACACTTCACGGCTTCAACCTGCCAGTGAAGTAACGCTGTAAAAATTGCGCGAAGCCGATAAAAATATGTGCAAGGTTTCAAGCTTCCCCAGGCAATACAAGCACTGTGGTAGAGGGAGATGGTGTCTCGGGCAGCTAAAGAACAACGATTCCGGAGAATTAAAACTATGGAGATTGAATGATTGAAAAACAAAAGTTGAAGGCTGCCTGAGCGCGCGAAACCTGAGCCGCGGTAAGACGCAACCACACCCCCGAGATGCTCGTAGCTGACTGCCTGCATGTCGTGGCGTGCCGGCCGAGTTTGGCGGGGCACGTGGATCTACTTCCTTAACATTGCAAAATACATAATAACCCTTTGCGTTCCTTACCTTGCGCTGGAGCATGCATAAATTATTTTTAAAAATAACATTTCATATGGAACACTGTTTACATTTGGGTGAATGAGGTGAGGATTGCACACGTTGTGAATTATACATAGTGAAACACTGAAACACAAACTTTACTAACTCCGAAATGCACTGGGGTTGTTTCCTTGCCTAAATAATCTAAACACGTGAACGCCCGTGTTTACATATTACACACAAAACCCTACATTAAATATATCACTGAAAAACAAGATCTATTTTATATTACTATGCTACAGCTGGTGCTCTGACGTCACGTGCTCAAGTTTGCGTTGTGTTGCGTTCACACTTGCTGCTCCGCTCGTCGAGTGCGCATCCCAACTGCGCAGATTCGTGGCGCCGCAGCTGGCAAACGGGCTTCGGGTGGGATAGGTGACACACGTCAGTATTGTTTTTATTTAATCTATTTTTGGTGCTGAGAATGCTATACATATTCGTGCGCGATGTATACCCTACATAAAAATTATAAATTTACCGTGTGAGACTGAGAACCGAGCAGAAGCATGTGGATGTAAGTGCGGTGTGTGTGGATTACATTACGAATGAAGCATTTTCCCAGCAGTTCTTTCACTTTTCAGGAAAGATGTGACATAAAAGAGGGTAGGTCGACACCTGTACTTACGATCATGACAACACGCAAGAAAGGTAATTTTGTACGACATTTACAAAGGAAAATGTTTATCAGAAACACTCGTGGTTAGCTAGATGTAACAGCCTAAACAAACTGTTTTGCTGGCCATGTTTATTGTTTACAAACATGTGGACTGCAACTGGGTATTGTGACCTTAACAATCTGTGCAACACTGTTCAAAAACATGAGCGATCTGAAGTTCACATAAATTCGTTTTTGTTTCTTAAAGGATTTTATAAAAATAGAGTTGATTTTGGTCTAGATATATTCAGACAATTAAGTAATCAAAATTACTCTGTATGTAAATACCTCACTGTCGACGGGTATTAAAATAATATTGGTTTTGAGTGGACAAGGTTCTGGGATTGATGAAGGTATGGATGTAATATTTTTCACTCGGGTAATTTTTATGTTAAAAAATATTAATATTTTTACAAGCGATGTATTTTGTATTTAGGTACGAAAAAATGTTTAAATGGCACCATTTTGCACTTTGAAATCCAAATTTTTCCGGAGGAGGACCCCCCGGACTCCCTTTCCCCTATTAGGGAGATCAACTCCACTACTGCCCCCTGCACACAGTAGCTTGCGCATGAAATTATAGCACGCATCGCCACTGAGTATCCTAGTTTTGTCGTGCCATTGTTTTAAATAATGTTTCGTTCAGGTTTTTCATGTATGATTTCCTTGTAATATCCACCATCAATATGCTGGGTTTTGTCAATGGAACCCGTAAAAATTTAGGCCGGTGGGACACCCTAAACACGCCGCTTCCTAACCCAGTAATCTTTGCTACAGGCGGGAAAAACACTTTCGCCGCATCAGCAAACCCGCATCACAATGACTAGGGGTAGAGAAGGGCGCCAGCCTGAAACAGAAAGAGAGAGAACCAAGGTCTCCGGCCTGCCGCCACCAATTCATGCATGTCTCACATGTTTCACTTCGCCTGCCGGGCGACCCGAGCGCACAGAATACGCGCCGCTACAGCGGTCAAGCCACCCAAGCTTAAGTGTCCCGCCTACCTGAGTGAAACTTTTTTTTCGTGCTATCTGTCTCACCACGTCTGCCTTCTAGAGAGGTGGCCTACGCCTCACTCCACCACCTTTCACGATGCGTCTTCATCGTAACCGGGGGGGGGGGGGGGCGGATTGACGCAAGCCGCTCCTACTACTAATCAACTACGATTACGACTCATCGCTATGGTTCCTACTTCCACTGCTACAGATGTGAGAAACGTAGAGAGAATTTCCTACATGAATTCTCTGCTGCCTACTTTACCAGGGAACAGGAACTTATAGGCGAATTCTTGTCACGTGGACATACACTCTAAAGTTGTTTCTTCATCAGAGTGCACTCCGTATCTCGTTAAGCGGTGACGCTATGCCTTACCAGGTAAGGAAAGGCAAAAAGCGTAAAGAGCAAAACATAGCGTTCCTTACTGCCAAGCAGTTGAGTGTACTAGTACCTCCCACGAGGGAAGGGCAGGCGGAACGGTACCGCGCCGCCGAACTCAGGCGCCTAGCATTCGCCCCTGCTCCGGTGGTGATTGTATATTTTTCTCTGTCGATTCGTACCAGCCCAGTGTACCATCAAGTGGTGAGAGGGTGTGTGTACAAGACTTAGTGTACGCACGTTTGAAGCAGTGGATCAGCTGCCTGGAATCGCCGCTTCAGAGTGGGACGAAACCGCCACCATTAAGTGAAGATCAACAGCACCAGCTAGGACGACTGTGTAAGTCAATCCCTACACCCTTCGCCTAACCCCGTCGAGCCTAACTTAGAAACCCTGTTATTGGTCTAGCGACAAAATCCTTGACCAACGTGCCATTCAGCGTAACCGTGCACACATCAGTTGTGAACTAATACAGGATGTCTAGACGAGACAAAAAAGTTAACGGTCCACTTCTCTAGTAGCAGGGCGTGTTAGTGTTGAAGACTGTTGCAGAAGAAGCTTCTGGTAGGTGGTAGCTATTGGCATCACTGAAGCCTCTGGTGACGGCAATGGCGGCAGCAGCTGGTGGCTGCTGAAGACTGTTGTCGACAATGGGAGCAGCCTCTGATAGGCCCCAGCACAAGAAGTGGTGAAGCGAGCTCGAAGATTTGAAAGAATAACTCACGAGCCAATTTTTTTTTCTGGCGAGCCCCCAAATCCCGCTACGCCAGCGTGAGCACCTTCACAGTTCTGTGTGTCCTCCGGCATGCTTGTTAGCAGCTAAGACGGTTGGAGAATGGGATGCGTCTCAGGGCAAGGTCGGGTTTAATTATCAAAATGGGCGCATGCATCGCGGCTGAGCAGGGTTGCCTGGTGCCATGGCTGCAATTGTAGTCATGGACACACCCCGAAAGAAGAAGGATCTAGTAAGGGGCATAGAAAACCAGGCAAAGCGGAGAGGGCCCGGAAAAAACTATGCGAAAGTCGCGGAGGATAAAAATAATTCCTTTTATTGGATTAGGGCTGGAGAAAGTAGGGCTATTGTTAGTTCGCTAAGATAGACTTTGTGAGGTTAATGAAGGTGATATGAAATCTGTCGATCCGCTGCTGGAATGTATCCAGGGTCGTACCGCAGTAGCGCGGCCCTCGAGGCGGGAGACAGAACTGCGCCACCCGCCCACAGGTGCCAGTCATCTCTCTGGAAGCAGAAAAAAGTGTGTTTCCAGGCATAGAAATAGGAGTAATTGGGAAGGGGACTCATGAGCCCTGCCGTGCACTGACTTATATAGTCCGAAGGACAGGTGCGATGGTGGCCTACAGGGGGGGGGGGGAGTGACGTCCCTCTAGCGCGAGGCCGGGTGGGGGTAGCAACCCTCTTATTATTTCTCTGCTTCGTGTATGTTCGGTGTCGCTCCGCCGTGTCCTGAGGCGGCTGATGGCTTCTTGTAGACTCTCAGCACGGGGAAAGGGAGGGTGACGTGCCGCTGGCTTGCGCAACCTTCGTATCTATGTGTTCGGAAGTGCACTTTAGAGTTATGGCGCTTCCGCAACGTCCGTGTACAGGTTGGCGGGTTTCCACTCTCACCCAGGTGTAGTAGGTATACTGGCGTGTTGTGAGATGAGTCGTGATCATTTGTAGTAGTACAAAAAAGTGGCACGCGTCAATTCCCCCCCCCCCCTCCTTCTCTTTCGTTGCGATGATGACTCATCATGAAAGTTCGGTGTAGAAAGGCGTAAGCCCCCTCATCAGTAAGTTCTTGGTAAGGAGACGAGAAGAAAAGAAATTTCAGTCAGGTAGGCGGGACCCTTAATGTGGGGCTGCTTGACTGCTGTAATTCGGCTCGCTCTGTGCACTGGGTCTGGCTGGATACACATGGCGCACAGGCGGTAGTTCTGTCTCTCTCTTCGGGCGGGGTCCGTCTCTGCCCCTAGCCCAGGCGAAGCGGAGTGCTGCATGCTGCTAATGAATTTCCCCCCTGTGGTGAGGATTAGTGTCAGGAGTGATGCGGTGTATCGGGTATCCCACTCGCCTACTTGATTTACACATGTTGTTGACAAAAACTCAGTATATCGCTGTGGTTAGTTACAAGAATATATACAAGAACCTGGAATAAAAACACATAAAAACAATATGACAAATATGAAGCTTGATAGAAAGTATGTTCAAGCCTGACTCGCGGAAGGCGGGGAAAATCACTATATATCACGGAGCTTGCTGTGGTGATTTATGAAAGAAAACTAGCACGCTTTCTGGGGTAGCCTGTGGGTCTCGCAGCAAACAAAACTGTTACGTGTAGCAGGTTAAGAGTCCGACAACCTCAGGCCTTCCATGACGTAGGTTAACCGGCAAACGAACAACACGAGTACACTAAGAAAAGATCTTTGCACGCAGATAGCTGGCGCATGTTGGTCACTACAAACTAACAAACATAGCACTGCACTAATTAATTTAATTTAATTTAATAGACCTTGTACTTTGTCTCGTCATAGCAAGTTCATGGGAGCTTTGTGGCTCAGAGTTCAGGTTCGACTCTTTACTGGTGTACAAGATATGCAAAAATATAATAAACACAGATACACTTATATTTTTAAAAATGAGATAACACAGCGTAATGGCAAATAAACCCTGCCTAGAAATGGTAATAATCACCGTGGATATTATCTTCACAAGGACACTTGTTAAAACTCATAGGCATATTTATACGTGTACCTACACACCAAGTCATGTATATACAAAAATCTAAGTTAGCTAATTCCCTTACGGGAGTCTATCTTATTCAAAGTTCTAAATCTAACTTGTACAATCGGTGAAGTGTGTATCTCCATGTAAACACTGGCACTGTGGTGAGCATCTATCAGTGGTATGGCACTGTGAAGAGTCTCTCTAAGTAGTACTATCTGTTCATGTGGGCTGTCGGCCACCATTTCATGGAACCTTGTCGTTGGTGAGGTGTAAGTATATTTGCACTGGTTAAGTTACTACAGCGCAATTACTGCTGTTTGTTCGAGTTCAAATTACAGTACTTAGTCTAGTGTCTGAAGAATATTTAACACACTTATCTCACCAGTTCCTTACTTCCCCCACTTGATGACAGCTGGATAGGCTAGTTTTAATCGATGCACAATATTAAATTAGCCTAATTGTAATTTCTTTGCCAAATCTCACACTCTTTGACTGGGCGGCTAGTTTAATTGTTACTAGTTACACGTCTGTAACGAGTCCTAACTTCTGAGTTTGTTTACATAACGCAGAGCACTGCACTTGTGTTCGGTATGCTTGATTTTGGCTGGCTTTCCTCAGCCTGAGTGCAGCATGAGCCGGGTACGGCCACGTGAACCTTGATGTGGGTCTCCACTGCGATTCCCGGTACCGGCCAGGAGTCGAATCTGCCTTGGCGGCGGCACTCGGGTGCATCAGGCGTCGTGGTGCAGCACTAGGTGCCGTGGCGTCTGCTTCTTCGGCTACTGATGGGGAGGGCACAGGAACAAGGGATGTCAAGGTAGTGCGGGGGGGGGACACAGGAATGTCCTGCATCCCGACTGCACGGGTTCCTACCTGTAAGGCAGGATGTTTCTGTGAAGTGGTAGTGCGAGGGAGTCGCAGTCGACCGCCCTCCACCACGACTGCTGATGCTCCTCGCCTGCGGTCCAGGTAGTTGGAGGCATCGATGGTCTCGATGTCCAGGTCCTTCACCGAGGCAGTACAAGGGAGTAACTCAATCTCGACTGCAGGTGTTACACCAGATGAGGGGTAGTGGGAGGCATCGATGGTCTCGACGCCTCGTTCATTGGCTGCCGATCGAGCGGGAGGCAGAATGGGCCTCTCGTTCTCGATAGCGCCGACGGGTGAAGTTTCCTGCATGGCAGGAGGTTGGGGAAGAGCGTTGTCGTCGACTACGCTCGAAGCCCCTTGCAGCTTGATTCTTCCCTGGCAGGACCAAGGGTCGACTTCGTAGCAGCTGGAACGACCTCGACCTCTGTTCCGGGAGTTTCCTCCAGTACTGCAGTTGGCCCTGGGTCCGCGGCGTGTTCGCTGTCGTATGGCTCAGCGGCGGGTAGTACCACTTCCTCAGAGTCAGATATCGACTTCATGGAAGCTGTAACAGTCTTGATCTCTGGCTCAGGATGTGTACTAGGTGGAGAGGTAGGGGCTCAGGTTGTTTCTACCCCTCTCACCGATGGTAGTTCCGATCGTTCGCTAATTCGGCTCGATCAGCGGGGTGTCTGGCAGTACTTCCGGTCTCTGGGACTACGCCATGACACTTCGGAGAGGCTAGAGGTCACTTTGTCACATCTGGCTGCGACTTTTTCTGCGTAGCTGCGAGGCGTAGAGGGCAGTGACCTTACGGAAGCTGGTCCTCTGCGCTGGCCTAAGTCTCCTCTCCACACGATTGCGTAACTTGGCTCCCTATCTGTTTCTATCAGTCGCACCTCGGACCTCTTCGGTGGCCTTGGCTCGACTTCGGGATTCGCCATTCTTGGCGTCAGGTCGTCCTCGTCTTCGGAATGCCCCAGTGTTACATATATGGCGTCGCTGTTCTCTGGTTGGGGCATGTCACCCGGAAATAGGCGGGTTTGGCCTCAGGGTGGCCTTCCAGATCCGTCCTCGTAGGTCTTCGGCCCAATAGATGTCTCGCTTGCATCCTATGCGATACGGTCCGTCCCATTTGTCAACGAGCCCAGCACTCAACTGATTGCTGGCCTTGCTGAGGGGATGAGTTTTAAGTAGAAAGGCTTCTCCTAGATTGAATTCTCGTACCCCCATCTTTGGTTGGGGGTAATTATGTTGGATGCAGGCATCCTGGGTCTTCTGGGCGGTAGTAGTGCGAGCTAGCGTGGCTAGTCGGATGTCCTCGGGTTGCGGCATATCCATTGGTTCGCTGTCCCACTGCTAGTCGCCTGGTCGGCATAGTGATTGGCCTAGGAGAAGTAGACTTGGGCTCGTATCCACCACTTCGTTTGTCCGATGTCGTAGGTCAAACAAGATGGTAGGGATATGTTTATCTCAATAGTGGTGGTCATTACCCACTCTGAGTCGGCACTTCTTTATCTCCTGGTTCCTCCGCCTAGTGGGGTTGGCCTGGGGGTGGTATGGTAGGGTAGTCTATGTCTCTATCCCCCTTCCTTGACAAGCTGACTGCCATTGGCGACTCGTGAATTAAATGGCATTGCTGGTAATTATGGCCTTTGGGTATCCCCATCGTGCGAATATATCGGTCTCCATTTTTCGTATGATAGGGGTTGTTTCCTAGCTGGTTAGGGTAAAGGCTTCTACCCACCCGGAGAACTTTTCTGTGACTACCAGTAAATAGCGGTTCCCTTTCATACTCTAGGGATATGGCGCCATTAGATCGGCGGCTACCTGAGTCCACAGTGTCTTGGGTCTCCTTGGATATGCTGTAGGTGGAGGAACTGGGTAGGCTTTTCCGCGGCAGCACATGACTCAGTTGCTTACATACTGTCGGAGGTTGTGGCTTATTCCGTCCCAGCTATAACGAATCCCGATGTCCAGCAGGGTCTCTCTAGTACCCGGGTGTCCAGCTTGAGGATGATCGTGGTGATGTCGGCATATATCGGCACGGAATTGCTGCGGGACCCGTATCTTCCACCGGGCGGTGGGGTTGTCCGCTACATGTCCACACAATGTAATTTCTTAACTCGAACCTTTGCTGTTGCTCTCGTAAAAGGCAGTGAATATCAGGGTCCTCCTGCTGCTTATCGTGATCTGGTGGTGGGTTATTTGCAGCTGGAAGAGGCGGATTTGTTCCTCCGGACTTCGTTCTATCTGAGTTGGAGGTGACATCTTCTCTCCTTCTCCCTCTTCAGCTTTCTCGCCCTCCTCCAGTGTTGGGAAGCAATACAGGGCATCTGGCAGGTCGTTCGTCTTGCCCGGGCAATGTTGTACCTTAAAGTCGAACTCTGTGAGGAACATATCCCACCATCCGTGCTTGGCCTTGGCATTCTGTGACTCGTGTAGCCATTGGAGGGCTTTAGAGTCGGTGTGCAGGATGAAGTGTTGCCCTTCGAGGTAATAACAGTATTTCCTTACCGCCCAGATAATTGCCAGACACTCCTGTTCATTTATGTGACAGCTCTGCTCGGTTTCGTTCAACTGGGTCGAGGCATATGCTATCACATGTGGATGGCCGTCTGTATCTTGTTGATATAATACTGCTCCTAAACCATTCTGACAGGCGTCGGTCTGTAGAATCAGTGGTTGATCTCCTTGAGGACAGTGGAGTTGTAAATTTACGATGCTGTTTTTCAGATTTTGGAATGCCTGTTGTTGTTCCGGTCCCCATCGCCAACGAGTCTCCTTCTCAAAGAGCAGGTGAAGTGGTGCCATGTGGTATGCGATGTTTGGCATGAAGTCCCGTAGCCAGTTGCACAGAACCAGGTACCGGCATAGCTGTTTCTTATTGGTGGGTTCTTCGGCCTCCTCGATTGCTCGTAAAGAGCTTTGTTGTGGGAAATTCCCCTTGGGAAAAACTACATGGCCTAGCTAATCAATAGATTACTTGCCGAAATAGCTCTTTGATAGCTTGCAGGTCATTCCATGGAGTTCCAGGCGTTCGAGAACTCGCTGTAAGTATCCGAGGTGCTCCTCCTAGGTATTGGAGTAAATTATCACATCATCGAGATGTGCAAAGCAAAACTCCCCGATGTATCCCGTCAACACCTCGGCGGACATTAGGTGTTGGAACGTAGCAAGGGCGTTTTTCAATCCAAAAGGCATCACCCTGAATTGTAGGGTTTCGCCCTTGGGTGATGTGACTGCTGTGTACTTCTGGCTGTCTCCGGACTCCATGTATATGGAGTCAATGTCTCGCAGGGTATGGGTCATATCAATAGCCAGGGGAGCGATAGGGTGTGTCATTTCATTCAAGGATTTGTAATTTACGCAAAACATGAGCTTGCAGTTTTTTTTTTAACTAGGGCCACGTGGGAATTGTAGGGTGAATTAGACGGTTCTACAATCCCCTGGTCCTATTCATGTCATTTACTTGTTCCATTATCAGGTTGTGATAGCATACTGATACCCAGTATGGACGGCTATATACAGTGGCTGCTGTTGTCCAGATCTCTTGTTGAATCGAACGAGTCTGGCGTAAAAACCCTCCATGTAAAAATGTGCTAGCATGTTCATCTAGACTGTTTCAAGCTGTTAAATTCTGGTTCCACCAGTTCGTAGTTTATTCTAGCAGGATCTATGGGCGTTGGTGCGATGTCTTCGGAGTTGTGGTCCTAGTTCACTGTTACTCTGTCTTTGTCGCCCAAGTACACGTTGTTTTGTCCATGGCCAATAAAACACTGTTGTCTGAGCCATGGACAGACAAGTATCACCGCTTCGGAAAGTATGGGGGACACCACGAATTCAGTTGGTGCGGAGATACGGTATAGGTTTACCGTTAGGGTGATTCGGCCGTCAACTCGCAGGGTAGCATCGTGTTGTGCCATTCGTACAGTTGTTGTTTGAGGTCGCATAGTCGATGGTTGTTCCGGAGTTAACAGTTTACTGCAGATGAAGTTTCCGGTTGCGGCCGAATCAAGAAACGCGAGGACTCTGCTCCCATTGATCTCTATCTCATTATGCGGAGCTATGGGGAGGATCGGTTCCTCGTCTAAGCCCTGAAGGCTTGGCCCTTGTGGTCCGGTGGTGGCGGCCCTCTTTGCACCTCGGCGGCGTCGTTTCCCGCCTTCATAGCGGGGGCAGGTTTCTCTGTTGTCTTTGACTAAGTCTGAGTTTCCATCAAACTGAATTTATTAGCCAGGATGGCCGATCTGGCAGGTTTACATGGACAATCCTTGTTCCAATGGCTCCCAGGGCAGAACCAGCACTTCGGCATGAACGCCTGGCGTGGGGGCGGGCACATTCTTGGGTGTCTCGACCGGTGGAGCTAGTGACTCACGGGTCTTTACTGGTTGTGGTTTCTTAAATGTCGCTCGTGCAGAAAGTTCTGTTTTTCCTCTCTTACGTGTTCTACCAGTTCGTCAATGGTTGTCGGTTTAGCTGTGAGGAGAACGTTCCTCAAGCTAGGTAGTAGCATTCGGCTAATAGATCAGATGGATGCCGTTTCGTCAACCCCGGAAATACTCTCTGAAACATCTGTTCCTTCCGAAGAAGAAATATTTCCGCCTCGTCTTCGGGTACTTGGTTCTGGCTATAGAATTGAATGCTTAATCTCGTCAACACCACCTCGTGTGTAAATTCCGTAGCCAGTCGGTTGCTGAATTGTTCCCACTCAGTAAGAAATTCACCATAGCATTTCCACCACATTAATGCAAGGCCCTTTGAGTGTAGCTGGGCCCTTCGTACTCACTGTTTCGCGGGAAGATCTATCTCTCTAAATTCCTTCTCGCATTCCTGCATGAATGCTACCTGTTCCTCGTGTGGTCTGCCCGCTAAGTCAGTTATTTGGGTGGTCCAGTGCTGTTCCGGGCTCTAAGAATATATACGATGGTTTTGACTGACGGGAGTAGGAGGTGTGTTTTCTCCTATACCATTTGTATTGATAGGCCATGCCTGGCATAGTGACTCGTTAATCGGGCTAGTCTATACATGCGTGGTGGTATGGCTCGCTACAAATCGTGCAGCGTATCTTGATAATGCCAAGGCTGGGGCAGGTGACCCTATTACAGAACGTGGTCGGCTGTCTGCGGCAGGCTTCGCATCGCTATTCTAGACCTTCTGTGTTACCGGCTTTATCTGGCCAGCCTGAACATTTGTGGTGGAACGCATTGCCGCATATTGGACTCCCTGAAGTCCGCTTCGATTTCCCGGCTTGACCCTGAGGTCTCTGGGTCGGGTTGGAATGGTTCGGCTTTTAGCTGCAAACAGTTAATCAGTCTGACGCCCCACGTTGGGCGCCAAAAAATCTCTTGACGCGTGCCTGGGTTACTAAATAGTCGGCATGGTCGTCGTGACTTTGCTTGCGCTAGACCAAGCGCGCGATGCTAGGGATATTCTAATCCAGTTGGCAATTGCGACTCGATATTTTAATTGGGCGAGTTGGTTTGCGTTGGAGTTGTCTATGGCTGCCTTTTTCCCACCGTGGGTTTACGTTTAGGCAGTTGATGGGAGGTATCAGGTTTACCAGGCTTACTTGACATGGCTTCGGCAGGTCGCTGGCTGACAAGTGGTGAAGTCTGCTGGTTGTGGGTCGGTGATACAGTGTCGGGCAACATGGTACCGCAGATTCCAGGCTGCTCCTTCTTCGATCCAGAGCATGGTATTGGCGATCTCGTACCTTACCGCAGTACCTCATTCAAGACCCTGAAGGACAGGGTGGTAATCTTGATGGTTACAGTTGTGCAGTGAAAAAGGCGATATATTGGAATACAGGAGAGGCCGGTTTCTCCAAAAGTCTGACCAAGGCAGTGCGGTTCCATTCCGCCTGTCTGTCCAAAGTCGAAGGAGCCAATACAGACTGCTGTTTGGCAACGAGGTGAGCTGCCCTCTGCTCTTCTCTCCATGAATCATGCCTTAACCATGAAAGACATAGAGCATGGTCCGCCGCTGAACGATATGAGTCGTGCACCACAGACGCGAAACAATTTCCTAGATTAGTGTACCGCCAGTAGCAGCTGCTGGTATGAGCTCGGTGCTCCAGAAGGCCCCCGCCACCGGCCGGCAGAACAGAAACGTTGAGCCGTATGGGCCGCCTTCCTGCAACTACTAGGTGTGGTATTACAACCAAGGTCATGCCGCAACACTCGAGCAAATAACCCCACCAGCACCTAGGTACTCCGGTAGGGATACAACACAAGTGTACTGTCTCTTCCTGGTTGGAGGAGTTTCTAGTGGTTGTGGCACTGCTGTTCTATCCCCAGGTGGCCGTCGAATGGTGTGTGTATGGGACTGGTGATGGATTCAGGAAGGTGATCCCTATGTGTAGTCTAGTTCGTCTTAAAATACCTGGTCTCGGTCGGCAGTGCACAACGTGTATAGTTCCTAGCAGACATGGTAAAAGTTACGCTATAAAGAATACTCATGGCTAAAAGAACAACACTTTGTTTATTAATAACGTAATAAAAACAGTGGCACGTGCTATCTCCTACCAAGCAGACAGTATGCTGGAAGTAATCTATGCTGAACAGGTGTAGCTGACCTGGTTCTAGGCTAAGCGGGAAGTAGAACTAGTCGACTGCTAAATATAAATACTTAACGTTAACTAATTACAGGATGTCTAGACGAGACAAAGCAGTTAAAGGTCCACTGCTGTAGTAGCAGGGAGTGTTAGTGTTGAAGACTTTTGCATAAGAAGCTTCTAGTAGGTAGCTATTGACATCGCTGAAGCCTCTGTTTACGACAATGGTGGCAGCCGCTGGTGGCTGCTAAAGACTGTTGTCGACAATAGGAGCAGCCCCTGGTAGGCTGCTGAAGACTTGGAGGTCGTCGGAGGCCCCAGCACAAGAAGTGGTGGAGCGAGCTCGAAGATCTATAAGAATAACTCACGAGCCCTGCTGTGCACGTACTGAAATAGTCCCAAGCACAGGTGCGATGGCGTGTCGCAGGGGCTGTGTAACGTCCATCTAGCGCGAGGCCGGAGTGGGAGTAGCAACCCTCTGGCCATCTCTTGGTTTCGTGAATGTTCGGTGTCGCTCGGCCGTGCCCTGAGGCGGCTGACAGCTTGTAGACTTTCAGCACGGGGGAGGGAAGGGTTACGTGCCGCTGGCTTGCGCAACCTTCGTATACATGTGTTCGGAAGTGTGCTCCAGGGTTGTGGCGCTTTTGCAACGTCTGTGTACAGGTTGGCGGGGTTCGACTCTCACTTGGGTGTAGTAAGTATACTGGTATGTTGTGAGATGAGTCGTAATCGTTTATAGTACTACAATAAAGCCGCACGCGTCAATGTCGTCCTTAATTACTCTCTCAATACCTCCCCTTCTTGTCCAGTCAGGTATTGCAGGTCACGACGATGTGTCCCTTCTGGACAACCCCTCCCCCCTCCCAGCGCCAACTTAACGCGCTAGTCAGGCTACTTCCTTATCAGTTGGGTGAGGAACACCTCTTTTAAATACATGTCTAGGTAGCTTATGGACACCATCCCCCCCCCCCCCCATTTAAAGTTAGGAAGAATCTTGGCTATTAATTTTTTTTTTTTTATGAAATTAATTTTCTATTAAGTCATAACATAAACACACTTCGCGAATTTTTCAAGGTTCCCTTCACCTGGCTCTGTGTAACAGCTTCCACATTATTCAGATATATTTTCATATTGTATTTTATTTAAAAAATTTACGTAGGAGAATGCAGCCGATGTGTTAGTAAAGTTTCATTTTTTTAATACGTGTTTGTAGTAAACGTATTATTATTCAAATCTATTTTGATGATTCTTTTTATTCAGAGTTTTTAAATCTTTGAACTCCTCTGAGTGTTTACTAATTTGAATTCAGAATTTGAATTTGTGTTACCCGTAAGGTAATGTGGGTCACTCGTATCTCGCCAAACAGCAGTAACAAATAATAACTTAGCAGCAGCCCAAGTTTGGCCAAGGTAATGCAAATTGTATTGCAGTGGCTAATCTTCCGAGGAGCCCTTCACTAGTAACTCACTACTCTTTAGAGTTTCAACTATGTGCGATCCCAGGTCCATAGTTCTGTCCTGGCTAGAGAATAGCCAGACTATAGTTATATGGCGGGTCCCACTGGATTCAGTTGTACTCTTAGGAGCACACGATAGGATCACAATCATGCCCGACTTTGTCTTGTGCGATTTTCAAAACAGTTTTTTTTAATTCGGTCTTATGCCGCGAACGCATACAAGAAGACTGTAACTCAGTTTAAAGCAAGCATTAACGAAACTTGAAAGTGAAACCACTAATTTAATTACTCCTGAAACACTGGAAAGCAACCCTCTGTTCACGCCTCTTCCTAGAATGGCAGAAACGATACTGCTGGAGTATTTACTAATTGTTTCTTTTAACATCGATGTATTAGGACACAATTCCCCTTTCCTCTCAGAATCATACACTTCTATTCCTCCTCACATACCACAATGACCTGCAAGCAGTGAGAACCCCCTTCCACCGCAACCAGAGTCGGCTGCTGTTTCACAGCCGACCACCCCAGGAAGTCAGCCGGAGAGGAAGAAGCCACTGCCTCGTGAGCAAAATATCTAAAATGCCGTCCCATAACAGAGTCTGTAACCCCCGACTTTGTGCCAACACGTAAGCCTACTCGTCCAACATTATACACTGGCGTCCTGCCCAGACGAGAGTAGTGCTTTGGTGGTATGGTCCCCGCGATACTGGATTCACTCTATTTGGGGACCACCACCATCACTTGTACACTTACTGTATCCCACATAATTTTAAAAGTAAAATTGTATCTAAGGGTTACAGTCCCCAAGTCGTCTATCAAACAGGAATGGCCACAGCACTCACAACCTTTAATCGGATATCCTAACGTGAAGGGAATAACTCGCCTATGAACACTTGTGAGCGCCCATCGATGACGTCAGAGTTTATAATTCTGAGTTTACTTGTATTGTGTGACATCCCCTATATAATCGGGCACTGAGGTTACAGCCCTCATTTACTGCCCATACTGAGTTGGCCTAGCGACCAGCCTTTTAAGTGTATTTGATTTCGTGTCATTACACTTGGTGGCTTAAAATTCTTCAGCGTAAGGTGATGGATTCCCATGCTGAGGGTTATCTTCCCGTCGACCTTTCAGGGTCTGACTGGGATGAGCCATCCGTACGAGGTGAGATTGGGGGAGTAGATTAGCCTTCTGATCACTTTTATGAAGCTCCCATTGCAGCGGAGTCGAGTAAAGCTAGGTATAGGTTTCTGTTGATATGCACTTGAATGTGGGAAGCCTCGGGTGGAATACTCTTTTAATAGGTATGATTCAATGACGTGATGTTGGGCCTTTGTTCGCCTGGGATGGCGCGCCCTGCGCACATTCCGGCTGCAGAATTTCCCGCCTGGACAGGTTCTTTAATGTGGGTCAAGTGTGGCACTGTGTCTGGTGCCAGCATGTTGTTTCTCCCTTCCCATGCTCTCCATTGCCGGCGCGGGCAATCTCTGTTGAAGTGCCGGCCTTGGCAGAACCAGCACTGTGGGGGTGCTTTGGCAAAGGGAGGGGGCAGGCTGTGAATGACCTTCCACTGGGGTGGCTTATCTTGTTCAGCGACCTGGCTGACATGTGGCTTGTCTAAGAAGGCCTGTGCCTTGTTATTTCTCTCGATCTCTTCAGCCCTTTTCACGAGCTCATCCACAGTTTCCGAGAAATCTGCAAGACATTCGTACGGCTTGGGAGTAGCATGCGTGTAATATCCCTCACGCAGCTCTCATCGCTTTCTCTTGGTTATATATGCTTGTACATCTGTACTTTTCTGCGAATATAAATTTCTGACTCCTCTTCGATGGTCTGGGCTTGGCTGTGGAATTCGGAAGTTAGTCTAGATAGTACTTCTTCGCTTGTAAACTGGGTGGCGGGGCGAGAACACAGCTGTCCCCACTCGGTCACGAACTCCCCATACCTGGCCCACCATTCCTGTGCTTTTCCGTGGAGTTGTTTATGGATTCGGTTGACCCATTGTTTAGGCAGTACGTTGTGGTCCTTAAACTCTTGTTCAAATCTTTGTGCGGTATACCTCCAAATTCAGGCAACTGAAGTTCGCAAGTGACCTGGGCCATGACAGGGCTCTGGCATGGGCCAGGGTACGGTGAAGGGTAGTCTTGGTTACGCCTACAGACTTCGCAATGATACACTAGGCCGGGATGCATGATGCGTTCGTCAAGTCATCCAATGCAATATGATGGAAGTCCTGAGTGCAGACTATACCCTGTACTGTGTTGGTCCCTTGTCCAGTACAATTGAGCCAACCGCAGTGTGCAGCTTGGCATTGGCGGCACTCTATACAGTGATGCTCCAGATCATCTGTATATCCGGGTTCGTATACCCACCCCAAAAATTGGTAGTGGTAGCATCGGGAGCAATGTGTGCATGAGATCACATAGACCCCCGTGCCAAGCATGTGTCTATATGGCACTTTTCAGAGTACTTCGAAGAGGTTATCGGTCATTGCTGCCTCTGGTTCATCAAGCAGTCTCTGTACAGAGTTTGACATGATTGAGGATAGCATGGTTGAGTGCCACCGGATGTTTCCTGACTCCCTAAAGTCCTTGAAGGCTTTGGCTTCTGGCTAGTGGTCACTTGTCAATGGGGTCTACTGGGGTAAAAAGTTACATAGGCTGGGCTAGCGCTAGCATAACTGGGTAAACCACAGACCATGCATTAGATTAGCGGGCTTAGCTATCCTGTTAAGACAATAATAGGAGGGTCGGCTGGCTTGGTTGGATTGCCTAGTCTAAACTATTGCAATCACACCCCACATTGGGCACTAAGAAAACAGATTTGATGTGTGCCCAATAAGGGGATTTTATGAGTTAGGGCTATTCATGTCAAACTTTGGCCAACGGCATTTGAGGTTAAGTGCAATACAAACCTTGTTTAGGTCACTTTTGAGAAAAGAGGTTTTCGCCACAGCCAATTTGACAGTTTTTGTTTGTGATGCCAGAATCACAATGTTCAATGAGGTGCCTTAGTATTTGACTGGTGCACGGCCAGTGTACAAGACAGGTCGGGTGGCCTGTCAGAGGGGGACAAAGTCCAGAGACACTATCACAGCCCTGCGGACGGAGTGGCCCTTATGCAAAGGTTTACCTATAGGTAAGGTGCTCGGGTGGAGACTCTGTCCCTGTCGTGGCGATGGCAGGTAGCAGCTGTGGTTGTCCCCAGGACATGAAGTGTTCTTGCTGGGCTGGTTGCTGGGGAAAGACTGTCGAGTACAGGTGCAGCAATCACTGAACTGCTGGTTAACAACTCCCTATGGTAGTACCTCCCCTCATCTCAATGCCTCGACCAATGGGTGAGGGGTGCCAACTGTCTTAAGTGATCTAAGCTGCACATGCAGGAACTATACCTCTTGCTTCCTTCGTCCGGCACTGTACAGAGCGGTAGGTTGGTTCAAGCTGCTTGACATAATATTAAGGTGTGGTATCCACAGGAGGGCGAACAATCAAAGTTAGTTTCAGTTCCCTTCTGCAAATTTTAACTTAGACTTAATTAACTAACCCCTTTTCTTTCCTCAGGCTGTACTGTCTCTTCCTGGACATCTAAAAATCAGTAAGTGTTGGCCCAGCTGACACTTACTGGCAACTCACCTTCTTTGTCTTCAGTTTTCAGGTTCTACTGGGGAATCGAGGGGAAGCCGCCCAATAGCGCCACTTCTCCCACCAGAGAGGTGTGAAAGCACCTCTCTGGTTATAAACCAGCATCTCCCTCCACTTGCCAAGGCAAAAGGACAAATACTGTTCCCGTCCCCTCTCTACTAACTATTTCATCTATACAAATACAAGCATGTTACACACACTCTGCATTTCTGATTAATGCATGAATATTTTGAATTTTATCCTGTCGACTGGGTTTTTATGGTGTATATGCCGGTTTTTCCCAGTCTCTTCTATTGTTAGCTTAGCTATAAGTACACTTCGGGAGGAAGTCATGGCCCCAATTGCAAGCCATGGCTGCCCAATCCCTCTCTGCCGTGATGCATGTCTTCTTGCATGATTTCCTATCCTTGTAGGTGTAAGGGTCTAGCCCTGAGATGCAATAAAATTCCGCTCTACCCACCGGCCATTCACTTAACACTTAGTCATAGGGTAGTTAATTGGCTCGGGAATCATCTTTGTTCCATGTCTCGCGACATCCCAGAGCATTGCTTAGTGCAGGTACCTCCAGGGAACTTCGAAGCTTTGAGTACGCCCCCTGCGGCTACTTCACCGTCGACGATCAGTCAATCCGACAACCAGCGAACATGCTTACCAACAAGTTTTAAATTCACTTTGTCTCCTCAAGACATCTTTATTAGAACAGTTTAGAAGTATTATATATTTTCTCGTATAGCTAATTCTTTCCCGTTCTCCATTAGAACCAGGTCGCCTACACCTGGCCAGCATGGTAACCTTCAGCACTCAACTGCCTGGTAGGAGGTAGCACACATCGCATGTTTATTGAGACTTCAATAAACATTCTTTTGTTTCCTACCTTTCAGCTTTTAATTCTTAGAGTATCTGTCTGTTTGCCTGCTAGATACAGGTTACTACGTACACCCTCAACAAGGCCCAGGTAATTTATAATAACCGAATTAACTACGGGCGCCCTTCAGGGGTGTCATATTTTTTTACACACCCATTAGACGGCCATCTGTTGCTTTCCAACTGTCACAGCACTGTCCTTAGTACTGGTGGAGAGGAACAGAGGAGCCACAACCACTAGTAACATCTTCACCCAGGGAGAAGCGATAGTCTCGAGTTATTGCCTTATCCAGGAGCATTGCTAGTGCTGGAATATATCGTAGCTTGAGACCTGCCGCCCATCCCTGTGTGGATGCACATCCAGTGGCCGCATTGATGACCCAAACAACTCTCCCTCTCTGATCAGCCCACAAAGCGTAGGGGATCTGAAGAGACTTTACAGAGCCTGGTCAGCAAGCCAAAACCAGACTAACACTGTAAATTGTGTTAGTTTGTTCGCGTCAGGATGAACCCAGTATACTGTGAGCAGAGACTCGATGCCTTACTACCATAGGAATGGCCGAAATCGTAGGGAACGAAACACAGCGTTCCTTGCTGCCAAGCAGTTGAGTGCACTCGCACCTCCCACGAAGGAAAGGTCGGCGGAACGTGACCGCGCCCTAGACTCAGACACCAAGCAGTCGCGTCTGCTTCGGTTGTAATCCCGAACAGCATCTCCAGCAGTAACCTGGACGACAGTGTGCGTCAATCGCCAACACCCCTCGCCTAATACCTATTGGTCTAGTGGTAAAAAATCCTCGACCAACGTGCCAGTCAATCTAACCGGGCATGCCTCACTCCCTTGTGATGGAAGGAAAGGAAAGATGAAACTGGGTCATGAAATCTTTTCCTGTCCAGTGTAGGTATGCCGTGGGCCTTCTTTATTACGTACTGTGCTCACTCACAAGCTCAACTGAGGGTGGTGGTACCTCTTAAATGTTGGAATATTTTTTGAGTCAACACTGCTAGATGGACTTTTCGCCTGCCCTGTAGATGTCACGTCGGTTCCGTACTTTGTAATCTTGTGTGTAATGGCGTCGTTGTGTATCTAACCCGTGTCATTCTGTATTTACTTGTTAATACAATGACGTCAGTTCGTTCAATTCAGCAAGTTGTGTATATACATCAATTACCTGTGCAAGTCCCATGGAACTCCCCTTTTGTACATTAAATACATGCAAATTCAACAGTTTCGATTCCTGTAAATGGCTATTTACATGCGAGCACAAAAAGTGAATTACACTAAGTGTAAAGAAAATATCTCACTCGTGAGGAACGTGTGTTTTGGGCTAGCTAATTCCTATTTTCCGTGGCGCTGAAGGTCTGGTAAAAGGTGGCTTCGGCTGGAGCCTGCTAACATGTCGCACAGCAGATAAATTTACGTGAAACATGTGTCTATGGGAAGGTGGTCGACTCTAAATATTCCGTTACTTAGGTCCGGCCTTACCTGAATTCCTAACAATCTAAGCAAGTATGAGTACACAGATAAAATTAATTTTTGTTATAGTTTCTTATTTCTTTTGCAAGCCCATTCAGGCTTTTTCCAGCGAACTCGATTTCCCCGACATGCATAGCAACAGAGACAAAGAAATTTTAACATTAATAATTTGTCGGAATTAATGTCTTAGGAGAGTGTTTTGCTGTGCTTGTTTCTGTTCTGTACATGCATGTGAGTGTAAATGTAAGTATGTATTTTGTTTTCCCTTGTGGAGCTGGTGGGATATCTCCGTTAGGTAACAGCATCTCTGCGCCATCCTCCTCAGCCTAGTTCGGCGGGCCAAGGAGAGTGCACGCATTCGCGTCGCTGGGAAACTTCGCCATTTTGCCTTATCAGTAGCTACCATAGTCAGTGTATTTTAATCCCGAACCTTTAAGTCTTTTCTTTTCTTCTCTGCGCTCGCATTCTCATCTCCGTAGACCTGTGTCCCCGGAGATTTTGCCACTCTTATTTGCCACGCGCTAACCAGTGCTTTTATCCATGTCGGCCGATGACGGACCTAATACGCCATGCCCGCAGTATTCAAGGGATTTCATTACCAGTGATTGTATGTGTGCTCTCACTCAGTCAATATACGTAATTGCATCGTTCCTCGTCTTATTTCATTTTAATATTAGTTTAATCTTGGGTTCTGGCCCACTCCAGAAAGTAAGTCCATGTGCTCATTTATGAACTGTAAAGGTACAATGGACTTTTGTTGTACTTCATCCGCAAACGTGTGCTGCAAGAGGGATACATCACGTGGCAGTCGACCTATACTGCCCTGAGAACCAGAGTTCACTTGCTCACCCGTGAAACAGATGAGCTGGCATCTTACCAGAATTTTCAACTGTTCAGTAAAATTTAGCCATGCATCTGACACATGCCGCTTGTACTAATAAACTACAATTATGACTCACTGCTCTTTACATTAAGTATACCCTTACTTCAACCTATGTAAAAGTTGTCTACTTCAACCACCCACGTGAGAGTTGTGCATGCAACATTTTGCACTTAAGTTCTATGCCGCCGAGAATCTGCCGACCAGCAGAGCACGTGACTACAAGGTGATGCAACCAGCGGGTACGATGCATCCCTCCCCCCCCCCCAAATTGTGAACCAACAAGCTGTAAGCCACTTCGGGTGTGGCCGAGCGCCGCCAAAGATGCATGAACCAAGGAACGCTGACAAGAGGATTCCCACCTCCCACACCAGGATCCATGATAGAAGGACGTCACGCGCCTCCCTGCACCCCGCTGTGACAGCTTAGACTTCGTACTATATAAGTTCATGCCAGCGGGGCTCCATGAGCTAAGCTGTCGTGGGATGAACATCGCGCTCGTGGCTGCTCGCTCGCTGGGAACTGCCCACGACTTGAGGACCAGCGAAAACGAGGTGCATCTACGAATGCGGTGGGACCATGGCAGCTTGGATGCAGCGACTATCCGCAACTCGTCGCGTCCCCTGGTGGCGGATAAGGGATCCCCAGGCTCTGGGGTGGCTGGAAATAATCAAATACCAGCCTGTGAACCAACTGGCCGGTGCGAGAGCGCCGTCGTCGTGGACGGCGGGAACCTGGACAGATCAGTACGAGATGTCGAAGCGTGTCAGCTGGAGGTGGCCCAATGATCAAGGTGGGGAGGGTGTCTCGAGGTGCTCAAAAATGCGAAGTGTAGCGATCCTCACAGCTGGATTCTGCGGGCTGCCGACTGCAGGTGCGTGATGAATGGATTGGAATGCAACAGACCTTGGAAGCACCCCGATGTCAGAATTCACTCCTGGGCCAGCAGATTCGCCACCACCACTAGTAGGCCCCGGATGTCTCGCTTTTCCCAGACCGACGGGCTATTTTGGAGGTAGGGGAGGGGGTGGCTCCCCGAAGAACTCTCCCCACCTTCACCCATGGAGTGGAGATCCTGGTATCGGCGCGGAAGTGCGAAGATGGAGTCGGTTGCATGAATGAGCTGTCCGGATTTCCGACGCACTCAACGAGAAGCAGGGGGGCCTGCATCCTCAGTTACTGTCGGTACTGCAGTGCTGATTCGCTTACACGGCAGTACTAGCAGTATCTCAAATTCAAGGGCACCAGTGCCAACACGATGACTAGCATCGGCGCGGGGGCTGTTCTGTCCCTCGCAATACACACCAGTTGCGATCTCATTTCATTTCAACCCGTATCAAACCAGATTTTCCACAGCCCTCTCCGCTTTGACTGGTTTGCTATGCTCTTTCATCTAGACTCTTCTTCTTTCGGGGCGTTCACATGGCTAAAATTGCGGCCATGGTACTATAACACTGCTTAGCCGTGATGCATGCGCCCATTATAGTAATTAGACCCGACCTAAGGTGTGTAGGGCTTGCCCTGAGACGTATCCCATTCTCCAACCGACTTAGCTACTAACATGAATGCCGGAGGGCACACAGAACTGTGAAGGTGCTCACGCTGGCGTAGCAGGAGTCATTCGTATTCTTCTCTTGAGTTCATCCCGAGCACTCCTTAGTGCTGGGGCCTCCAGCGAAACCTTGAGTCTTCTGTAGCCATAGCGGCTACCCTCTGTGACGATATCAGCCTCCTACATGACAACCGCATTAGACAGGTTTAGTTGAGTAGTTAAATATTCAGTTTTCTGGATCACTTTCCCTCCAGCTTAGAACCCGGTCGCCTACACCTGGATACCGTAGTTTTGCTTCAGTACTCTTTCTGTTCGGTAGGAGATAGCACGAGGCACTATATTTATCTACTCCTCAATAAATACAGTTTGTTCTCTATCCTAGCGCTTGCATTTCTAGACTACGTCTATATCGCTCGATAGGAATAAGTTGCACTGTGCACTACCGATAGGAACCGGTATTTTTGTAATCCGAACTAGCTTGACTGCCCCCCCTTCCCCCTCCAAATTTTATGGGGATCACTAGTCTGAAACACACCCATTAGACGGCCACCTGTTGCTTACTATTGCCACCCGAGCACCGAGGTGCTGGGAGGCAGGAACAGAGGAGCCACGACCACTAGGAAATCCTTCCACCAAGGAGAGACAGCAAACCTAACCTGTATCACCTACCAGAGCACCTAGGTGCTTGGGGCGGTATTGGCCTGGGTGTTGCGGCCTGGCCTTGGCTGGAGACTCGAATCCAGTAGTAGTATTGGTGACCCACACGGCTCAACGTCTCTGATCCACCCGCATACGTAGGGGATCAGTGAAGATTCTTACCGAGCTTGTGCCACGAATCAGCTACTGGACCTACGCTATCATAGGGCATTGTTTCTCGTCTAAAGTGCACATTGTATCTTGTTCAGCAGCGACCTAACTCAATGACTTACAAGATAAGACACGACAGAAGGTGCAGGGAATAAGGATTCCTCATCTAGCTTCCCAGCAGCGGAGAACCTTAGACTCTCCTAGACAGGAGAGACAAGCGAAACGGGACCGCGCCACCTCAATGAGATTACAGGC
This sequence comes from Dryococelus australis, assembly GCA_029891345.1. Lineage (NCBI taxonomy): Eukaryota > Metazoa > Arthropoda > Insecta > Phasmatodea > Phasmatidae > Dryococelus > Dryococelus australis. The sequence goes on from CM056993.1 coordinate 348,901,373, forward strand.
AGTCTCGACTGGCCCTATAATACGTCATATTCATTTTCCACCGCTCGCCCGCACCAGTCCCTACTACCATCCGGTACTGAGGGGTTTAGTCTACCGGACTGAAACCAGATACGGTCTTGCCAACCAGAACTTCTGGAGTCAAGAATCAGCAGACTGGAACTTGAAGTACAACGTAATTTAACTCAAGGATTGTAACGACAGTCTCACTCAGTCAATTAATCCACGTTACCACCTGGCCAAAGACCTTTTGACTAAGTCAGGTTTCTAACACCTCTTGTCAGCTACCTATAACCGTGCACTTGGTCTAGCGCATCAAATTTCGATGACCGTTCCACATAGTCAATAGCCGGGCACGTGTCACATCTGAGTTTTTCTCAGATCCGGCATCTCCCATCCCTCGTAAGCAACCAAGCCACGTTAAATTATTTACCCTGTCAACAGACTTAACTTTTCTTGGCTACAATGAAAGACCAAATAAAGTAGCAGTACAATGCCACAACAAGGGTGCCACGGTGGCTGAGCGATTAGCACACTCGCCTCTCACCAAGGTGAACCGGGCTCAATCCCAGGCCAGGTCACCGAATTTTCACAAGTGGGAATCATGCCGAACGATGCCGTCGGTCGGCGGGTTTTCTCGGGATCTCCCATTTCGCCCGCCCCTTTATTCCAGCTTCGCTCCATATTTACTTCAATCACCCTCATCGGCTCTCAAGACCTCGCTGTTAAGAGCCACCCAAATCTCTTCACTCCCTTCACAATGTCACAGCAGTACATATGTCATATTATTACTCATCACACACACACTGTTTCATACCCAGCACTGGACATAATTTGCATAGAAGTAGGTAATACTATTAGGAACACTGTATTTCTGATTCAGATTTTAAAACATGGTTAGGTGAAGTACATGTTGTGTGTTTCATTACATTTTACTCTCCTGTTTGCATTTCACTTACTGACTGTACAGGAAAAAAATTTACAGTATGTTAAGACTTAAAAGATATACAGGAAATAATAATACCACAAATTAAATTTAAATATCTGTTGTATCACGGGACAATTGCCCAAAATTAGGTTTGGATATATTTAAATCAAGTTAATAAACAATATAATTCTTGCAAACAGTGAAAAATGCAATTCATATATCAAAAGTTGTGGGATACATTTCTACAGTTTACAGTTAATATATTTAGTAAATATTTAAATAATTTACTTCTGTATGTTTCTGATAATAAATTTTTTAACAAGGTACAATGTTATTTCAGAACATAAGAATTATACACATCTAAGATGACTTAGATTTAATGTTATACAAAAAATTCATATAAATATCACAGAGATCTTCAATCCATTATGAATCCTGAGGCTTAATCACCTACTGTTTATTTCACCCTAACATAAATTCAACAAACCACTCTTCTGTATACTAGATAATTGCAAACTTTCGCTACTAATGTCTGGCAGGTTATCCGGAACCAGCAAGACACTACCCCATCCTGGAAGCCACGATAACCTCTTCTGATACCGATAAAATGCATCTTGTCATTTGAAGGCAGTGCTAGTAGCTACACAAGTTAGTTATTTGGTTACTAACATGTGACACACTGTGAAACTTGTCACAGTAGATAGTTTGATTCAGTATTATGGAACAAAATTAATGTACAAACAATAGGTTTTTTGTTTGGACTGAAATTTCTGAACGACAATGTGTTAAAATACAGTTTGAATAGATCATATCAATTGTATGAAAGAATAACATGTACATAATTTATACATATTACTAAAAATCACAAAAATACAAAAATAAAATATATACAGATTTAATGTACAAACAGTTTGCATTTTCTCACTTTTTAAAGTAACTTTATCTGGGAAGAAGCGAGAACACACAAGCTGAGCTGCTTGAAGGGCGGATCACAGCTTGGTGGTAGCTTGCAGCTTAACGTAGCGCGAGTGCTGCTGCTGGCTGGGGGGTCCTGCGAGGAAGCACTGGTGTGTCTGCACAAGTCTTGGCTGCCCCACCAGCCGACGCACACCTAGCCATACCAGTACTAACAACACAGAGGTGCCGGCAGCCAAGCACACAAAGAGCACCACACCCAGGCCTGGGAAGTTGCCCCTGGCTGGTGGAGCTGCCTGAACTGTGGTGCAGGACGCATGGCGTCCTGGAGGCTGGTTGTCTATGGACACGCACACACGGTACAGCCCTGCAGCCTGGGGCAGTTCCTGCAGCATCGTGCTTGGAGATGAGCAGTTGAACTGGGATTCTGCAATGGCAGTCCCGCTAACGTACACGGTTGCCACTAGCAGACATCCAGGGGGGAAGAACTTCTGGTCCCACAAGTGTACTTCGACCCGTATCTTGCCTGGCTCTGTAATGTTGGCATGCAGGGAAGCTATGGCTGGGGGTGGGGCATATGCAGGCTGTGTGCGCAGGCCAGAGCGCAGCACCAGCGGCACGACGTCGCTGCAGCCGAGACCCAGGGCCACTTCGTCAGAAGTATCTCCACCCACCAAGAGCACCAGACAGTATCTGTAGTTCCGCCCCGGCAGGAAGCCCTCAGCAGAGAGGGTGACGGGCAGCAGGTGGGGGTCGGCCATGGACGACGAGTTGCACTGCAGGGGGCTGGACTCTGCCAGCACCTCATGGCTATCCACTTCCTCATACACAAACAAGTTGTCGCATGTGTAGGGAACGGCACCAGGAGATACCTTCCACACCATTGAGATAGTAGCTCCATCATACTGTATGGCTCGCAGCATAACCTCAACAACAAACATCACATCTTATCTATGTGTATCTGTCTGACCTTAGGGCACAAAACTTACATTTTATTTTGCACTTTTATTGTAAAGACCAAAGTATACTTGAGAACCTACGCATAAACAAAAACATGTATTTTATAAATTAATACAAACATTTTATAGTGAATCAGTTTTATAAGTATTAAAGTTACATAAGTTGGTTTGTCACATAGGTAATGAAATATCATAATTTTTCATAATAAAGTCAAATTGCCTGCCTCCTGGACTGTTGGGCCCAAACTGTACAACAGTGGTGAAAGCAATGGGAACATGAAGGAACACGTATATGCCAAGAAGTATGTGGTTAACCCAAAATTACCACCAGAAGAAAGAAACATTTCATTGTCTGAGGCACAAACTCAACCTGCAGTGCATATAGAGTGGAAACAAGGATAATTTAATGATGCAATGATCATTTAATAATGCATTGGTTGAAAGAGACAAAGCAAGGAGAGTTCACAATGAAATGTACCTTTTTCCTGGTTATTATTCTGGGTTGATCAGAGCCTTCCCCAGATGTGTTCGTCATGTTGCTATTGCACTCAACACTGTTGTACAGTTTTTGCACAACAGTCCAGATGGCAGGCAATATGAAAGAGTGACCACTCTTACTCATGTAGTCCAATGATTAAACTTGATGCATGTCGTCTTTCTCAACATTATTAAATAGACTTCTACTTATCAGTGTGCATCCCTCAGCCGCACATTTCCATGGAGTTTGATTGATCCTAGACTCTACAAGACGACGAACTTGTACTGTCTACCCATTGGAAATGACGCACACTCCACGCCCGAGCATTGCACTGATCACCGGCCGAGCCACCAAGACTATGCATCAAGGTCACATAATACTGTAGCGCACCGCCAGAAGGCATATCTAGTATGAAGATGCAGAGACATGCAGTACCTGGATCCAGAACTGGCCAGTGACATCACATGCCCAGAGGATGAAGCACCGCACCCCGTCCACATCCGACCAGGGGTGAGACAGGACGAGTATAAATACTGGGGCCCGGCCCTTGGAACACCAGTCTGTTCTGTTCCTTCAATGCACTCCTGGTGTGGTGGCTCAAGTCTGCGAAACCCCTCTTCGCTTTGAAGATCACCGCAGTTTAAGTCGTTGTTACACTTAAACACTACCGGCCCCTTCAAGGCAAAACCATCGCATAGTCAAAGTTAAAGTTATTTTCATAGCGCTTTATCTACCTATCCCATTAGCCTAGGAACAGGTCGCCTTCACTTGTTGAGTGTAGGTCAGCATCCGTTAAGCTCTCGCTGATAGGAGATAGTGCATGACCATTTTGCTTATTTCCTTACCGGAATAAACATGCTTTAATCCCTTAAGGATATCATTCCCCATAGTCATAAAACCCCTCCCTCATAGACATCAGGTCCACCGAGAGACCACAGGTGATCAGGAAATGTTATTCTTGCCGCTAATACTCACCAGTAGAAACACACAACACCCTGGATGGCTACCTTCCTATGCACACTGGTGAATACAATAGTAGAGCCCTGACACTAGGTACATCTCTTCTTGGAGTTAACTTGTCAGCTAGGTGTTTGCTCTTTCCACCGTGCTTCTGGTACCAGAAGGAGTATTTCCCTGATTTGAGGAGACTGGGCCTCAGAAGGAACTCAATCACATATTGGTACCATCAGCCAGTATTATTTGACTTTCAGTATCGACTGTACTCCTGGTGCCGGATACTGAGATAAAGAGACTGAATTGGATTGTCGGAGACGGTACATGGGAATTGTAGTAATTCTTTACTCATGCCCTTCTCCCGTCGAAGTGGTATCCAAAAAAGGGTAAAAAAGGGCTGAGACTATTTCCAAGTACCAGCTGGAGCTTAAACCCCTCCCCACTTGACTCGAGCACCTCAGTCTCTGGGAAAAAGTGCAAGCCATCTGCTGCCTGAACATCCAGCCTCTACAGCCTATGAATCAGCCCTCTTCACGCCACCTGCCAAGCTCAATGGCATTCTGCACCCAGTATTACTGGCCTAGCTGAGTGGACGAGACACATCACATGATCTAGCTAATCTGTGGTTTTGAGGGACACCATTCAGTCAACCTACTCCGGCATCAACCAGTACCTTCGAGAACCTGCCACTCAGTACACTATATTCAGGGGCCAACCCCGGTACATCATGGTCCGAATCACAAAAGGTCCAGCAACATCAGCAGGTCAAGTGTCCCCCAGCTATACCTGTGAGAGTGGTCCCACCGAAGCATAAAGTCATACTTGCAGTACCAGATTTCGTGCCCTGCTGGAAAGCAACCAGGTCAGAACTGTACACTGGTCATGCACCAGTTCCACGCAAGGATTAGAAGCACAATAACACCCTGGGTGCATCTGCCCTCGCACCCACTAAAACACTTGGGGCCATGATGTACCTTCAGTGCCTATAAGACATCACGTGTCAATAAAGTTTTCTGGTGCCCAACGTGGGGCCTAGCACCTTAAGTACTAAAGCAGAACCGCTTACCGCTGAGACTTCGGGAAATCTGTAAACACCCCGTGGCTCTCAAGAAACCTAATAATCATGTCAGATATGGACATAAACGAAACCGAGCAAGCCGACAACACAATTGTCAAAGCCATAACCGATGGATGCCCCAAACCTAACTGCTCTGGCACGGAGACACGCCACATAGAATGCACTCATTGCCAGAGGAGCTACCACTATGTATGCCTAGGCTGGACAGAGGAAGTGAGATTAACGGACGGACTAGAATACCGGTGCAAGGACTGTCACACCCGGCAAACAGAGTTCTGTAGCTGGATAACCTTCCAAGGACGCGGGACCCACATAGTATGCTGTATACTACGTGTGGAACCCTACCATCACAACTGTATGGGGTGGCCCGAAGAGCAAATAACCATACCAGGAATGGTCTACAGATGCGAAGTATATTGTCACGCCACTGAATACCAACCACATAACCCAGGGCCTGCCAACCCATTCGAGTACTGCCAGATGCAAATGGGAACTCCAAATCCCCGAATTTGGAGGACGCCTCATGAAAACCCGCTTGTATTCATAGCGGGATGCGAGTGCAAATTCAAAGAAAACTACATTCCACCAAGGCAGTGGGTAAGCCTAGCATAGGCAAAACTCAAGGGCAAAGCACTTGATTAGTGAAACAAGTATGGTGAATTTGCCACTGATGGGGTCAGTTGAGTAGCTGACTTGCCACACTGTTCACTGGAGAAGAGGCATTGGCAAACGTCATGACAGACTTTGATGCATGACGTATTTTTCAACAATGTAGATTAGACGACTTCGGCTCCTTCCTTAGGCCAGATTGCTTAGGAGTCGGAAGTTAGCATTTTAATTTGTCGTGACATAAGATGATATTGTACTGCCTGCCATGTAGATTATTTTATTCACAGGCCTCCCGTAACAATACTTAAAGGCAACGAGTTATTTTTCCCCACACTACATAGCACTAGTAGTAGGATTATCGTTTGTCTTTGCTGTTCTTCCCTTCCAGCCGGCTGGTGACATCAGACAGACAAATCATGCATTCGCTACCTCCCACTCTGCGACCACCTCTCGCCTTTGTGGCACCAGCCAATCAGCACCGGGCAGCAGCCCGAATTAGTATAAAAGATAAAAGGAGAGACAGTCCGCAGCTCTAGACCAGACTGTGCTTTTAGTGCCAGTCACTCAGAACTGACCAGATTGACCAGCCTTTGTTCCCAGCATTAGCCGCTCGAGTTCCGACCACTCGACCATCGTTTAAGCCCCGCTTATGATAGTTTGCTTACCAATCCAGCCACTCGAAATTTAATGTTACATTAGTTAGGATCTCTCCCTACTGCATACCACGCAAAACCCGCTCACCCTGCAGTGCATGTACATGACTGTAGGTGATCCTATTCTCGAGTTCTTCTCAGGACTCATCCTGACACCATCTTGCTTATTATTTCTAGCTATGTGTCAGTTTCTGTACGTAACATCATTTCACACGATCTACGCATCCAACAATGCAAGTGGAGATCGCTTAGACGTTCAGCACATCAGACCCACATTCCCCCACATAGTCACCAGTTGCCTCAACCGGCCGGTTCAGTATTGTATTCCAGCTTCCCGGCCGAGACTCGTGCCGTCGACAAGGAGTTAGGGAGTATTGACCACGTGACTTTCCTTATGGAAATAAAATGTGTTGACTTTCACTTTGAGTTTGTTCTTGTAGACATAGCGCCTTATGTTAATTACCCTGATTACCCGCACATAACAATACTGCAGGTGATCCCAGGTTACGTATTCAAACGAGCCAACACACTGAGCTTTTTCCCGCACGCCCTTAATCAGACCACCCATCTTATCAACCACAGGTTGGGGGAAAGGAGGAACCACACAGGTACTCTATGCTGAACCAGCTTGTCAGCTCAGTGTCCGTCGGTCTCTCCACTGTGGTACCAGCAGAAAGAGGCAAGCATTCCCTAAGTTGAGAAGATTCGGACAGGATCACACACCCATGTGCTACCTTGGACAGGTAAGGCCTGACTTCCATTGTGGACCACACTACATGCCAGACGGAATAGGGTGTCCACCAGTCTCCAGCCCGCACGTGGTGACACACGCAGGTTTTCGAACAAGGAGTCTGAATGTTTTTCTATAGTAGCAGTAGGGTAAGGTACATTCTATTGCACTAATCCAACCAGAAGGGGCTGAAAGAGAAGGTACGACACATTCTCTTAGCTTCTGGTCGTCTGCACGAGTTAAAGCATGCTCTGGTGTCTTACATAGCTAGTCTAGAACCACGAGCTCAAGCCCATGTCCTCATACACTTACAAAACCCAGTTGAATTCATAGTTTATAGAGATCTGTTTGACGCACTAATGAACCACGGCCCGACGGAATACCCTTGGTGGGTTGCAGAATACTTGAACCAGTCTGACCAACATCATACACCAGTCATCACCTACTTGGTTCCTGTCATACTGCTTCCTCAACCTTACCCACTGCTGCAGTTCGGACCAACATTCTCCACCACACCTTCACCTGCCTCTAGTGGCAGTGACTCATCTCCAGATACACGTCGTCCAGGTATCATCAAGAAACCAACGGCACCCAGACGAAAAATTACATTACCTGCTCTTGATTTTGTGCCCTACGGTAAAGCGACCCAGCCAGTCCTTTACAACGGGAAAGCCCCAGTGCCCCATCAGGACTGAACACCCCCGAAAATATAGGAGTGCTTGGCTTAGCTCCTAGCCAAAAAGGTGGACACCACCTACTGTCTCAGACAAGTGAGTGTTCATTTCTGGTACATCACGCGTCAACTTCTATAGTTGAACACAAACCCTAGAAGAGGAAGCCCGTATATTTGTACACCGTAAGGTGCAAATGTTTTGCCGAATATTTCTAGACAGAAGTTAGGAAAGCTGCATGAGACACTTAACATGCATGCTGCTCCCCAAGATTCGCAACCTGCTACTGATACCGAAGCCACTCACGGTCGACGAATTAGTAGAGAGAGCAAGGGAAGCCGAATGCATATTCAAAGTGCAAGCGATCCTAGACCGACCAAAATTCAGTAAGCCTACAGAGGCCGAGAAGCTACCTGCATGCAGAGTGGAGTCACCCCTCCCCCCCGGCACCGCTCAAGTCAAGCCTTCCGAAATGTTGGTACTGCCCAGAGTACCATTTTCATAAAGATTGCCCACAATGACAGCTAAGACGAGGCCAAGCAGAGGAAGTGGACGAAACCCCTACACCAGATACCACCCAGACGTTACAATGAACCTCTCAGTCTTTGTATTTTGTATTTTAACGCAGTGATTTTAGCCTTGCAACCTTATCGCACTTCAGCCTCCCAATAGGCGGAGGAGAGAATCACGTCCTCTCAACGCAACGAGGCCAAGATTAATGCGACCGTTGGACAGATCCTAAGCCCAAACCTGGCACGCCCTCACACCCTCGCCCCGTCTACCACAGAAGTTCTGAGACACTCGCCCTCAGAAACCAAGCATGTGGTCTAGCCGGGGTTCTGTCCATACTGCTAGTGCCTTTCCAGGGCACAACCGGAGCAGGTTGCCGCTCACCGCCTGGTCTGTAAAAGAAAAGATACCATCCAACAGGTTACTGACAAGAAACCAACCCCGCAAGCAAGAAATGCTGTGGCCGGTGGGTGAAAAGGGCTGACCCGACAAGACAACAAGGCTCCATCACGCGGATCCGTCAGAAGCTCCCCATATTGAAATCAGCATAAATGAGAGAAAAGTTCTCGCACTTCTTGACTCAGCTGCCAAGGACAACTTCGTGTGCATCGAACTACTGACCTCTGAACAAAGGGATCACTACACCCACAAACACGCACTGTAATAATGGCAAAACCGGACTGTACCCTCAGAGTCGATGGCCGGACCACTCTCACCATCGACTTATATAAGAACTCAAGACTAGCAGAGTTCGTCTCCTCACCAGATATCCATGAAGCTGTAATACTTGGGCACCCCTGGCTCCACCAGCAGCACTGCGTAATGGACCATGGGCAACACAAAGTATACCTGGGTGACAAATATTGCGTGACCATCAACTGGGAACACTGTCGGGACGCCATTATTCCGCCGATCCTCAAGGTACAAGAAATTAACCATGAACTCCCCGAAGCACATTTATAAGAACTGAAGACAGTCCTTGACGAACTCGCAGGTGCTTTTAAACAGGGAGGGACCCTTCTCCAAACCAAAACAATTCAGTATGAGATGTGGCTGAATACCGACATGCCTGTATACAACAGGCTTTTTTGGGTGTCGAGCCCAACGATGCCGACTCATAATGGAGCAAATTGAGGAGATGAAGCAACAAGGAATCGTGCAGCCCTCTGATTCCCCATACAACTCACACATCATGTTAGTCCCTAAGAAGGATGGCCAACTGAGATTATTTGTCAACTACAAAGCACTGAATACTGTAACTCATCCCATTGCGCCTCCAGCTATTAACCTATTGCAAACTTTGCACGACATCGGGATGAGCGAAAGTCTTCAGTACCCTTAACATGCTGTCAGGGTACTGGCAGATAGCTGTACACCCTGATAGCAGAAAATACACTGCCTTCACAACCTAAGAGGGAGAAACCCTCCAATTTCAAGTTATGTTCTTTGGCCTCAAGAATGTGCCAGCAGCATTCAAGCGGCTCATGTCTGCAGAGGTACTTACAGGTTACAGTCGACTCTCGATCTATCGTTATTCAGGGGACTGCCAAAAAATTTCCATACATGCAGGATTTCAGTAGATGAGGTTTCTGACATGTACATCAATAAAATACAACTTCCAACCTTATAAAACTTTATGCTGAGTATAGTAAATAAAGTTTAGCTAATAAACATAATAAAAATGGGAATTTTAGAAAAAGTATTACTGCAAATAATACATTAAAAACCATTCCAACTAAACTCGTTTAAATAAAGAAAACAACATCTCAAAATACTGTGTTTAACTGATTGCAATCCGACGCCAAATGCAAGCTGACCTAAAACTTTCAAACCCTCTGAAAATGAATATTATATGACACCGAATGCAAGTCAAATCTTGTATGTCCCACACACACTTGATCAGCTGAGAGCACACTGAGAGTTATCGATCGGACAGTGTGTACACAGCGACTGGTGGACGATGGGTGGGGGCAGGAGGCTTACCCCTCCACACCACTATGTGTTGCCGACACCTTGCGCCTGTAGCAAATGTCTGTCTTTTAAAGAAATTAATTGTATTTTCCTGCAAAGAAAACTTGTAATTTTGAGACAGAAATGAATCAATAAGGTGATTATAATATATTACTTCACAATATTTAAAAATTAATCATTCAAAACCACATCCTCTGATTTTCCCTGTCGTGAATTACACTCCCATTAGATGGAAAAAGGTGTCGAAAAGGCGCTTAAATTTTATCAGTTTATTCAAAAGACGAGTGTCTATTGAAATAAATCAATATAAATCATCCAATTTCCCTGCAAGAAGTTACTGAAAATGAACTTTACACTTATAATACAAGTCGCTCGATGTTCAAACAATTTTTGGTGCCAAGAAGAGGCCAAGTATATGCATATAATTTTATTCCTGAAGATGTTACCCCTTGAGTAAAATAAATATTACATTTTAAAATCATGTTAACTTTACACCAGATACAATAAAAGAAAGAGCTTACGGGAAAAAGTTACCTTTAATCACAAGAAAACATCTTTGCAAATAATGATTCTTCATTACAATGTTTTGCGTAACATTTTCAGGTGAAACCATTTGCTTTGAAATACAAGTGATGATAGGTGCAACTATTTTGAGCTACGGATAACCTTGATAAAATTTCTATGTTCGCCAGCCACAAATTTGCTTTGTGGCTGGTGTGTGAAAGCAAGCGTATGCAGCCGAGAGACTTCCTTATTTTTTTTGCTAGATAACAGCTTCTCTTGTCGATGGCATGTAAGGGGAAGGAAGGTGGATGGCTGAGAGAGCCAGAAAGAGGGGTGAGAGAGAGGATGCTAGGTCGACACTCTGGTTCCTAGGTAACGACTTCCCCTCTTGTAGGCGTGTAAGGGGAAGTAGCAAGCCAGTCTCACACATCGCACCATGCCGCAATTTCAGACAGACATGTAGGGAATACAGACAATATACCGCAGAACTGTGATAAACTGCTGCACATGTGACATTTCACATCCAGTATTAGATGTTTGCATAAACAACCAGCTTAAAAACGATAGTTGCGGGAAATCTTAAGTGATGGAACCCGAAATATATTTCGATCGACGCAACATGCGTAAATGATAAAAGCAGTTTTTGTTTATATGATTGAAATTGGAATTTCGCCAGGACCACAAAAAATTGTTAGTGGATGCAATTTATGAGTACATGCAATAACGATCGAGAGTCGACTGTACATTGGCCAGTTTTGTTTTACCTACCTTGATAACATCATCACATACTCAAAATCATGGGAGGAACACCTCGGACATATCCAACAGGTCTTAGAACATCAAGAGCTCTATGGGATGACAGCAAAACTCTCGATGAGCCATTTCGGTAAATCTTCAATCGATTACCTGGTCCACGTCGTCACCCCCGAAGGAAACTACCCATAAGAAAACTCGATAAGAGCTATTCATGAAGCCGAAGAGCCAGCCACCAAGAAGTAACTGCGCCGCTTCCTTGGCCTGTGCAACTGGCTCAGATATTTTGTATCTAATATTGCCAACCACATGGCCCCATTGCACCCCCTGCTGGAGAAGGAAACAAGATGGCGGTGGGGACCAGAACACTGTGCAGTCTTTCAAGCTCTAAAAGTAAGCTTTCAGGACATCAAGCAACTCCATCGACCACAAGGGGATGGATCACTAATCCTGCAAACCAATGCTTGCCAGAATGACCTAGGAGCTGTATTCTACCAAGAGGGCCCCGACAGCTAACCCCAGGTGATCGTATATACCAGCACCAGGCTCAATGCCACTGACCAACACTATCATGTAAACGAACAAGTGACCCTCGCCGTTATCTAGGCTGTTTGCAAATATATGTACTAATATGGAAGGCACCCATTTCATCCTACGTACCAACCACAAAGCCCTCCAATGGTTACAAGAGTCACGCAACACCAAGGCCAAGCTCGGGCAGTAAGACATGTTCTTAACCGAATTCGACTTTGAAGTGCAGCACTGCCTGGGCAAGTTGAATGATCTTCCAGATGACAGATCCTGCCGACCAGATATAGAAGAGGACACTAATGCCGAGGAACAATGGGAAAAGTTGACACCACCCCAGCTTCTGAACTGCTGGTCCAACTGCAGACCAGCCATGACCTAATTGCACTGCACCAGCAAGACCCGGACATCCAGGACCTCCTATGGAAGTACCCCCAACAATTCGAATTGAGGGACGACATTGTCTGGTCCCGAAGCAGCCAAGCCCCGAGACAAAGGGGAGAATTTGGATGCCTAAGGAACTACAGGCTGAAATTTGCAGACACAGCCATGATAACCCCGAAGCGGGTCACCCAGGAACTCGAGAAACCTTAGCCGACATCAGAGTGTGTTACATTAGGGACAGAATGAGCCAAGATGTCCAGCAATATGTATATATTTTCTAAACATGCTGTAGGGGCAAGGCATACCCAGTACAGAAGCCCACCGCCAAACCCCATCGACCATGCACCATGGACCCACATCGCAGCCCACTTGATAAGGTAGGGCCCAGGGAACCACTACTTCTTAGTAGTCACAGACCAATTTTCGAGATGGGTGGAGGCATTTCCCTTGCCTAGCCAAGAGATGCACCACATTGTACGAAAGTTCTAAACCGAAATCTTTCCCCTGCTGGGGATAGACACAATCCATCCTCACGGACAATAGAAATCAATTCTCCAGCTGGAACTGGCTGTCGGCCTGCGTCGAATGGAGGGTGGAAATATGGACGACACCCCAAAATATCACCCACAAGCCCCACACTCCCCCACCCGAGCATCAAGGGGCGACCGAGGCTGCAGGTCCCGTCTGGAGCAGGCCTTGTAGTAGGCTTTCTTCTTCTGCCCCTCCGGCTGAAGTAGCAGAATCTCCACCTCCCGAAGTGAAGAACGTGTCTGCGGTCACGGTTGCTTCTGTTGCAGGTCCAATACTTGGAGTAGACTGCAGTTCCTCCAGGTACTTGGTGGCCGCTGGCACCAGTTCAACGAGGGTCCTCATGATTGGTTCATTCAGGAGAGGAGTTCTGATCTGTCACTCGCTGTCGGCCGGGGTGGTTGGGAACATTCCACTGGCTCTTTTCAGTGTGGCCAGGTTTTCCCAGCGCGGCTTTGTGTTAGTACTTTTTGTCTCGATTCAGGGGAAAGTGGTCTTCTTCCCTTGGCTTGTGACTTGGTGCTCGGCATTTTTCCCCCTTTCGCAAATGGGGTTTAGCGGCGTCCACAGGGCTATTTATTTTGGTCTAGTGGGCTGCACCATGATAACTCACTGGCTCTTGGGGTCCACTTTCTCCCTCGGGTCTCCATCTTGTTCTAGAATTCGGTGGGAGTTGAAGGCACTGTACGACTTGCAGGCCCTGCTGCTTTTGGCAGTCACTTAGTCTACGCTGGTGGAAGGCAGCTCATTCCTTGGTTGGTTGTGGTTGGTGCTGGGGGTAACAGCTTCTTCGTTGGACCCCTGGGTGGGGTAAAAGTGTTGGTAGGTGCGTCCAATTCCTCTAAGATTTCGGAGGTTATGGAAGCTGCTAATTGTGCTCTCATGGGGTTCTCGCGTGAGAAGGGCCAGATATGTCCTCCTGCTGCTTTGCGAATCTGCCCCCGGGGGTCTTCCACCCAGTAAATGTTATTGTGCCGAGTGACCACCTTATAGAAGCCTTCCCATTTGCCAGCGAGGCCAGCGCTAAACTTGTTGCTTGATTTACTAAGTTGAAGTCGCAGGAGTAGTCTCGCTCATATTAAACATTTGGGTGCCTGTTCGAGGTTGTGGGTACTTGCGTTCAATATATCGTTCCTGGGCTTCCCTCGCAGCGTCGGTTCGGGCTAGAGCTACCAGACGCACATCTTCTGGCTGTGGTAGTTTGGACGGAGGACTTTCCCACTGCCAGTCCCCGGTTCGGCATGAGGTGGTTCCAAGTACGAGCTGGCTTGGACTGGTGTTGGTGGCTTCGTTGGTCCTTCGCCTTAAGGCAAATAGTATCTTTGAAATGTGCCTATCCAAATTTTTGTGGTCGGCCCAAATGCTATGAGGCAAGATTTTCTTTATTTCCTGATTTATACTTTCGGTTGGGTTCGCCTGTGGGTGGTAAGGTGGGATTTTCTATGTCTCCACCCTCCATTCTTCGCAGGTGACGAGCCCTCGTACGGCCAGTGAACTGTCTTCCATTGTATATTAGGAGGCATTGTGGGTATCCCCACCTAGCGAAAATTCGGCCTAGAATTTTCCAATGATGTGGTGCGTCTCCTTGCTGAGTAGGGGAAATACACCTACCCAGTGATAGAATAGTTAGGTAATAACAGGTATGTGGCGGTTGCCACGAGTGCTTCTTGGGTAGGGGCCCATCAAGTCCGCTGTGACGTGTGACCATTTTGTCTGAGGGCGTCGAGGCTTGGCTGTTGGAGGCGGTACTGGGTACATATTTCCTCAGCAACACTTTTCGCAGCTACCCACACATTGGCGGAAGCCCTGGCTCATCCCGTCCCAGACATAATGTCCGGATATATCTGCTAACGTATCCTTGGTACCTGGGTGAGCGTCCTCTAGGTGATTGTGGTAGTGATGGCCGATATCGGCGCAGCAGGCTTTGGGTACTCATATCCTCCATTTTGTCCCAGGTTGTCCATTGCAGAACCATACTACATCGTTCCAGATCTCGAAGCGTTTAGGGTGCACATTTGAGTAGCCCCTGTACTTCTGGGTCTTGTTGGTAAGCAGCGATCTGGTCTTTGCTGATTTGTAACTGTATCAGTCGGATCTGCTCTTCCGGGTTGACCTCCTGGGGTTGCAGTGGTACCATGCAATCCCAGTCGACCGAAACTCAGTGTTTATGGCCTAGGTAAACCTTACATTTGCCATGATCCATTACACAGTTTTGTTAATGGAGCCACTGGTGGCCGATTATGACCATTTCTTGGAGTCCGGGTGCCACAATGAATTCGGCAGTGCTGGTTATTTTCTGAATTGTTAAACTCAGGGTTATCCGTCCATCCATGCCAACAGTGCAGTCGGATTTGGCGATGCGAACAGTTTTCAACTGCGGATGTGTGGTTTTCCTTTGTTCAGCGGTAAGCAGGTCACTGCGCACGAAGTTTCCAATAGCAGCAGAATCTAGCAGTGCTACGACACTTTGGTTATTTTCAACGACTTCGACATGTGGTGCCTCCGATAGTTCTGCTTCTTCGTCCATTAATTGGATTACGGGCCCTTGGGTGCCATCAGATTCGGCCCTTTTAGTCGCCAACATCGGCGTTTCCCGACTAAGAGGATCCCTTCGGCTGGTTCAGAGTGGGTCGCAGACCACCAGTTGCGCCCCCTTCTTCTGTGCGAGCACGTAGCGCTGGCCTGTCGGACAATTGTTGTGAAAGTGATAGGCGGGGCAGAACCAACACTTTGGGAGAATACGCACTGGCGATGTCGGTGATGGTGCCTTGACCTTTTCCTGGGGTTTCTCTGCTTCCATATGCTGATTCGTATTCGGATGTTCTAGAAGGGCTTGCGCCTGTAGATTTCGCTCGATTTCCCAAACCCGGTCTACCAACTCTTCTACGTCTTGCGACTTGGAGAAAATCAGGAGGTTTCTTAATGGTGGCAGGAGCATTAGTGTTATATGTCGTACACAACTATCCTCTGTATCTTCGGCGAAAATCTGCTGAAACATTTGCACTTTCCGGGAATGAAAATTTCAGTTTCTTCACCAAGCATCTGGATGCGGCTATAAAACTCCATAGTACGGTTGGCTAGCACCTCTTCTCCGGTGAACTCCGTAGCCAGCCTGTTCCGGAAATGCGTCCTTTCGGTGATGAAATCCCCGTATTTTTCCCACCAGTCAAGTGCTCTGCATTTATGGTGTCTTTGAGTTAGCATGATCCACTGTTTCTGTGGCACCCCCTGCTCTTTTAATTCCCTTTTGAAGTCCACAAGGAAAACGAGCGGATCTTCATATGGATGGCCCTCGAAGTCTAGAATATGTGGCTCCCGTGTCGAGCGGTTCGATTCGGTTTTCTGACTGTGTCCGGGATTGTGCAGTCAGCCCGCTGATAGACTTTGCACTTGCTTACAATTCCCGGCCGGGTCACGTGCTCATCGGGTCATCCAATGCATATGTGATGAAATGTTTCGGCACAGACAATACATCGAACCGTGTATTGCCCTTGTCCTTGGCAGATCACCAAGCTGCAATATGCCATCTGTCATATTCCGCAGTCCTCACATCGGTACTCTAGACCGTCGGTGTGGCGAACTATATGGTTCCAACCTATACAGGCATAATGGAACTGGCACTGGTAATGTGCACACTCGATTCGGTGAACCACTTCTCCTGGACATTCTGCCTTGGCGCAGCAGTTGCTAATGGTGGTGCCCATTATTTCTTCGGTGTGCTCATTTGTCACCTCATTGGTGTCCGACATCTGTGGGGGTTATGAAAGCCACTGGATTTTTACTGACTCCCCGAAGTCTAATCTGTGTACCTCTACGCGAGTCCCGACTAGTTCTCTCGCTTTGGGGTCGTGTTGGCCTGGTTCGAACTAATTCTTTTCAAAATTACGGCAGAAACCCCATGTTGGGCGGCAAAATGTACCTCCCTTGATGCGTAACAGACCCGACTGATCAGCTGCCCGTGTCCATAGGCGACTTGTTCGATGCTAGGCGAGTCGCATCATTGGGTGACTAGTCGTCTCTTGGCACTGGTGCCCGACCGGAGTACAGTACTGGCCTAGTAGGCTGCCGGCTTGGTATAAAGTCTGGCTATGGCAATACTACTCTGCATGGTGCAGGCTTAGGGTGTGGGACGGAGTTCAAGCTAACGTGATGGCACGCCTGGCCCATGGGTGATTTCGCTAGTGTTGTTCCCTAAGCCCTGGTTGCACTTGACTGGAGCGTGGGGTGTGCATATGAGGTGCTAGGGTTTTACTACTGGCGTGGAGCTGCTAGGTACAGTCGGGATGTAAGTGGACTCCTCGCCGAATAGAATCTCCTACACATTGGTAGGAGGCTCGAATAATGATGTAGGAGTTACAGTTGATGATCCTCGTATCGTGAGTCGTCGCAGCAAAGCAGCTTGGTCATGTGGTCTCAGTAGCCCGAACCTGCTGGGAAGAATGCTATGCCCTTGTGGATCCTTAGAGATAGCCTTCACCTTCTTAACATTCTTCTAAACACCACCCTTATGGGTGTAAGGCATCTGGCTCTAGGTGCCAATTGCTACCGCCAACACAGCACCTCACTCTTGACTTCCCCATCGGAGGTGTGGGAGTCTCGAGCTGCAAAGTGTTGGTTGCAGTAACCACTCGGCACCACAAAGTGTGCGATAGGAGGAGTTCACCCCAGCCGACAAGTGGGGCCCACCAGGAGGGTACCTAGTGTTGTGGTTCTACCATTCCTTCCACCTGCGTGTAAGGAACGGGTGGCCTTCCAATATTGGTGAGGTGAGTGTCCCAAGGTCACTGGTCTCCCCAAGCCCGAAGAAATTCCCCTGCTGAGCACCGCTAAGTGTGCAGTGAGGTGGGGGCGACTTCAAGCTAGCAAGCCACCTTCCAGGAGACGGTATCCTAGTGTCGTGGCTCTACCGTTCACTGCACGGGGCAGAGAATGGGTGGCCTTCCAAGGATGTTTTGGTCTGTTGTTAGTATAGACTCCGAAAGAACAAACCCGGTCTCCTGCTGTCTTCATCAGATCCGATGATGACAAGAGGTAGGAAGTCGGAGTGATACTCGAAAAGTTAGGTAACGTCATTGTTTATTTTACCGTAGAGGAAAATAAACAAATATGGTGGAAGCACTACCTCCTATCTACTCGGGCTTGGTGGAAGGTAAACACCCTAGCATAAAACAGGAGAAGGAGCCCTGTACAAAGCTATGGGTCAGGCTTTAAAAATGGTATAGATACTTTTGAGGAACACTATGTGTTAAGATTGCCTAACTGCATTTGCATTGCTATCAATAGAAAGAGATATGATAAAAAAATGGGGTGTGGCTGTGCCTGGGACACTGCTGTTTGTTTTGCGTGAATACGTCTATGTTGACGCTCTCGGATGCCTTGATGTTTTTTTAATGTTCCCAGCACCACTTAACTCAATCATGTGGGGTTTTATGAGTATCACTGGATTGCTTTGAGATGTTATTTCCAACCGTATTCGATTTCTGAATTTCGACTTGGCGTTTTGACGAGTATAGGCCGACATTGTTAAGTTTTTAAAATTTTTTACATTAAACGCATACAATTTCATCATAACCCCACAAAACGAATTATTTTATACATGCAATTGATTGATCTTGATGAGCGTTGTCGATTGGAACTCAAATCAGCGTCGTGGCTTCTCCAAGTCAAAAGTTATACTACGCGGAAGTTATGAGATGTGGCGAAACTAACTCAAAATTGTCCACCCCCCCCCCCCCCCCCTTTTCAATGCGCTATGCTTCACAGTCTCAATGTAACATATTCTTTGATCCTTTGGCAATCAAGTGGTGTAACTGAATTTTGAATGTAGACGATAAATTCGGAGCTGCAATGCCAAACTGTATCCCCAATTTTATTTTCGGATTTTCTGGAGTGGTTGCAAATCTACAGACATATTCACGGCAAAAATATTTCCAACTTCTACAACACAGTGATTTCAAAAGTTTGTGATTATGAAAAGTCGCCTTATGGATTTTATTTTCAATAATTAAAACTTATTTTAAAACTAAATGAAATTATTTTTTACACTGTAGCTCTGGACAGTTTCGCTTTTGGTATTCCTGTACCCATTTTTTCCCACGAAAATTGGAAACTATTTTTGCTCTTCTGTGATAATCTGTAGGCCTATTGGTGATTATTTATTTATATTTTTTTACATGAGCCAATTCCACATAATTTTGCAAAGTGCAAATACATAAAAAATATTAAGGTAAACATTCCAACAAAGTCCAGAATTTGTTGAAATGAATTATGTTAGTTAAAATATAAATAAAAGGACCGATAATGTAAAAATACATTACTCTGAAAACATAGCAACTAAAATAAATATATTTTTAACTTCTAGAGCTAGAAAAATACAGCAGGTATGCTGCACTTTGCTTGCAAACAACAAAATTCCCAACTATTTTTCAACAAAATTTGTTTGCTATATGTATTTTAAATGCAAGTAAATGGCTAAGCGTTTTGTGTAAACAAATTATGAATGTATCACGAGTGAGTTTAACTGTGCATAAATTGAATTTTAAAGGAGCAGCTAATTTGATTTTGTGTTTGTCAAGTTTGCATTTCTTATAGCGATTGTGACAAAAAAAAACCTGCCCATTGGATAGCACTGAATGTCCACTCTGTACTAGTACCTTATTTACTCTATTCTGTAGAGCATATTTGGGCTAGATATGGTTGGTAAGTGTGTACTGTGACGTCTTGTCTAGACAGTACTGGACTGCTGTTGGAATGATGACTGGTGGGAGTGCTGAATATGTCTGTCGAGAAGAAGTTAGTTTGTCCATGTTTAGATGAGTTATTTTGGACAGTATTTTACGTCAATATAAAAATGAAAAGTTTTATGATTTAAAATGTTTTTAGGTCAAATTAATAATAGTGTACATCAATTATCATACCATAAAAATATAACTTTTAAAAATTAAAAATTCTTCTACAACACATTAAAAATATCTCAGTCACTTTTAAATATGTAAAATTTAACCATGGACAGACTATTTCATATTCACGCTGACTGTTTATGTTACATTGAAGGTTGAAACATAGTTTTAGAAACAATCTAACTCTTTTTGTTGCCAACGTAATTGCACAAAAAATATTTGATATAATGGTGTGGAAAAATGATTTAATAGCAATAATTTTTAGAAATTTATTTAAAGGTAATATTTTCATGCCAAAAAAAATTCAGAGTTCTTGCCAATTGAACACGAGATGATTTGGTCGCAAAATATACCAAAATATCACTATATTTAGGGTTTAAAACTAAACTTTTTTCGGGGGAGAAAGCCCCAGACCCCTTTCCAATTTTCGGAGGAAATTAATTAATGTAGCTCTGGGGCAGCTAGAGGTACTGTCCGCCACTGACCAGAGGTGCAATTCTCATTCACTTTTCCGCTTATAAGGAGCTGATTTGCATAAGACAAACCAGCAAGATATAAGTTGCTATGGTACAAGGTGTAATGGTCTCCTACCTAACAGAATATCATTAACTCTGCTACGAACAACTAGTAACACTCACATTAATCGGCTTCTGATATGTGGAAAAGTGAATGAAAGTTGTGCCCCAGAGAGTGTGTAGGGGTGGCATTGCTACCTGGGAGGAGACGGGGAAAGATGGGGCCAGCGGTCCCTGTGGAGGAGCCATCTCGTCATCCCCGCACACGAGGTCATTCTGCGCCACGTCTTTCAATAAGCCATTCTCCAGCGACGGAGGAGTGGCGCACACTGCTGTGGCGCGGTCCGCAGGTGGCATTGCGCTGCCATTGGCCAGCCACTCCGCGAACTTCGCCAGCCCACAGTCACAGTTCAGTGGGTTGTCTGCACATACACACAACAGTCCAAACATTATCTTCACTTTGTGCTTGTAGTTTTGTGGACAACAATGTCACAACCTTGTTCTTGTGCGGTGTGATGCATGAGTGTGTGCCTGAGAGCACACTACTAACATGCACAAGCAAATTCCAGTTGCAAGCTAAGAGTTATTGACAAAATTCTGTGTGTTAAGCAAATGAAAATCATGGTAAAATTGATGTCAAAAACTAGATATTATAAAGATCATAAAATAATTCATATTACGAATTTGAAAACAATGTGAAGTGTAGTGCAATTATTTGTGGAACAGTAAATTACAGGCATTTTGTGGAGGTATGAACATTGAGTAGTACTTCAAATAATGATAGTGATATAGTTTGGCATTTGACCCTGTCCCTTGGCCAGTAAAAGCCCATTACAAGTGGCATGCATGCGAGATGCACAAGTACCTAGTATAGTTATTGCATGTGATGCATGTATTTCATGTGTTGGCATGTTGCGCATGGTGTGCCGAGGTTATGCCTGGAGGGTTCATGTGTGAAGTGTTATAGGGTTTAATGTTTGCAAGCGGACCCATGTATTTGATTTGCTCTTGCACTCCAGTGCATATCTTTGTAAATTGTGGTGTTAATATTGTGTTTCCTTCCATTCCAATAACTCTCCATTCGTCAGACGTGCTTAGTTACGGAGCCACCACTCCCAGTGCAGGGGATGTGGCCTGCTTCTGACGGCCATTCATCAGTATCGTTTCTGAGCTTGAGCAGGACAAGTGTATGCCATGAGGTCTGCAGGGGCTTCAACTTCTTCTATCACTGATGTGGTAGTTCTGTTTGTGTAAATTGTTTAATTCCTCTTTGTTTACCTCCACAGCCGGCTAAGCCATTCCGTCAACCGGAGGGGCTCTAAATAATTTTAATGCCTCACCGCTCTTAACTGATGTAACTTATGGTTCACTTTATGCTGGTTCTGACGAGGTGCCTAAGGACTTATGTACTGTTATTAGTTATTACGGTATTTGTGTGAAATTCCTCGTATGATTTAATGTGTCTTTTGTGGGTAATAATCCCTTAATTCTTGCACTCTATTTGTTAATCCTACCCTAGAACTTGTATTTGGCATGCTCCATGGCCAGTAATGGAATATAAGTGTTTTAGGTTATTCTGAGTCAATTTAAACAGCCACATGGCAACATTACAACCAGTGGCGGCTGCTGAGGGAAGGTTGCGGGGTGCAGTCCTCCTAATAACATCTCAGAACGCAGACCTCTACTTATCTACTACTCAGCAAATAATACAGCATACGAATACGGAGGTTATTTGGCAGCCAATGGTTTTGAGATGGACAAGTATCTTGTCACGAGGAAAATGTTTTTGGAAATGTCGAGTGGTGGGGCTACAGATTCTTCGCCACGAAGTGGGTGGAGCAAGTAAAGAGAGATGACAGCAACAATAGGCTAGGGGTGCTACGGGAAGAGGTGAAGACTTCAGGGGCTCGTCCCTTTTCAGCCAATCACATGCTGTAAATCAGAGAGAGCTGGGCGCGCCCCTGCTCTCACAGAAATATGGTTTCCTGGAACTTGACAGGGCTACCAAAACTGGAACATCGAATTCCACTGTAAACAGATATGTTCTACAGTTATATACTACATGTTTTGTAGACGCACTTTCGTGCTCCGCTATTTTGCAGTTGTTAAACACATTTATTGACAATGCTTGCATTTATTTCAAATTGTTTTTAATTATAGATATTAAAAGTCGCGGGAGCTTCAAACATAGTGTATAATATTCTTAACAAGTTTGTTGTTAATGATGAGCCATGAGTATCGGTCAGAAGCAGGGTTGAAGAGTTGTTCATGTCGTGCTATGTAAACTTGTAAATCATGGATAATTGGGTGAGTGTCATTTAAAACCTTATTACGACAAAGATTTTGAATTACAGCAATAAACTAGAGCTTAATAATTTTGGACCAGCAAGGCCACAGTTAAATATAACAAAATAACAAAGCCGCGATGGTAAACACAACAAAGCCACGATGGTAAACACAGTGGTTCGTATATACGAAAATTCAATGTAAGTTCATACAATTTCGCGGACTGGCTATGAGGGTGTGAAGTTAGAAATGCGTTGTTTTGTTTCATTTTTTTGCTAGTAAAACCTAATGATCCTGCGTGGACTGTCAATTGGGTAAAAGATTTGAAACATTTGGGAGACAATGTTAAAAGACATAAGTCATGTTCAAAGCATATAAATAATGCCTTAATATTTTCAGTGATTGGTAAGGTGAATATTCATTACTAGTTAGATAGCACGTACAGGTTGAAGAATAAATTTTGTTTACAAATACATTAATTTAGATATGCAACTTTTATCTTATAATTTAAATTTTTGACATGCATTTTGTATGTACTGTATGTAAATTAGTATTGGGTTTTAAAAATATTTCAAGTTATCGCCTTCATTAATATAGAATTAGTAGTTTTATGTAATTTCTCATCGTCTCGTCTAATGTACTACACCACATGGGTACTGGTTGGAAAGCATATAACCTACACAAACTTAAAACAAACAAATACCTGTGCTAGTGATTATATCTGAACTAGTGGCCACAGTATGTTGACAATTACAAATCGAGCGATGATACGTTTTTCTTCAAACAACAACGGCACTTAATTTTTGTATTTAGCTGCATAAACTACACTTACGTAAGCCTGCCGTACGGAAAATATTTATCACTGTGCCTATTTTAAAAAAGCAAGTTGTAATGATCTGAGTTATGATCGCCACAGCCCTCCCAGTTTAAAAAGTCACCAGCCGTTAGTGCATGTAATCACGGCCTGGCGCCCTGGGATCTCAATCACAATTCCAACACCTGAAAACTCATTCATACTTGATGCAGATGACAATGTTGCACCTGGCAAACACATGGCTAACTCCGACCAACATCTCAAGAAGGGAACAGTGGTATGTTGTGTGCATGCTGCCAACGAGCTGATGCCGGAACCGCTGCTCAGACTCGCCACCAGAGACTCACCGATGGAGAGGCGGTGGCGTACCACAATAAACATCCATATCTGAGACCTGATCACAACAGCTACTGCTCTTGTAGGGGAGGGACTGCAGGAGGACGTCTTGTGGGTCAGTGTTGGCTACACGAACAAGACGTTAACATCGAGGCACGCAATGATCTTCTCTATGTGGGCGTTGCCAGCGGATGTAATGTGTATGGTATCAGGACCCCCTTCCCAGCCTCTTCAGAGGGCCTGTGTTGCTGGACGAGTTTAGTCACAGAGTCCTGCCCGAGCATGTTATGTTGTTTGAGACTGTTAAATCAACATCCTGCTGTGTTTTGGTATTGGACACATTACACTGTACCACCATCACTGAGCACAAGATTCCTGCAGTACCAGACACTCTGATTCTCATGAGGCCCATGACTTACGATGGCCCAACATGGTAGGCAATCCTGGACCATGTAATGGATATGCTCATGGAAGGGTTATTGAGCCTAATGAGAGTCCCTATAATTGCCAGGCAGTTATGGTAGATAAGAAGAATTGTGCACTTATTGTTGTGTTAATTTCAAGCCTGTAAACAAGATAACTGTGGAAGCGCCCCCACCATTGATAAACATTTCAGACATTCTAGCAGAACCTAGAATGACATCTTCCCCTGTCTGCAGTAGAAATGAAGCCAGGCTTTTGGCAAATCCCCATTAGGCTAGAGGATAGACCCAAGGCTACATTCATCACACTGGACGGGCGGCGGTTCTAGTTTCATTCCCTGCCTTTCGGCCTAAAGGACTCTCCAATGAACTTTCAGCAGGTCATGACATAGGTGCTGGATGGCTGCATCGGCCTATTCACTGTGGCTTACCTCAACAACGTGTGTGAGTTGTGATTACAGTCGTGGGAGGAGCATGTCCACCATCTTGCACTGGTAATTGAGAGACTCAAGACGCACGACCTCACGCATGCCCCTACAAATACCACATTAGTGTAACTGAACTCCAGTACCTGAGGCAAGGTGTGAAAGCTCAAGTAAACTACCCTTTGCTAATGCAGTTACTGCTGATCGACGAGAAAGCTTCGCCCCAAACATGTAAACAACTGCAGTGGTTCACAGGACTGGTAAATTGGTTGCGGAACCACATTCCAGACTTCGCCACCGCTGCAGTTCTCCTCATTGACCCACTCTCGCCAAAGTACCAGCACCTCTAGTCGGAAGCAGCAAAGCGTGCCTTAAACGAACTGAAACACGCAATTTCAATGAATGTCACTTACTCACCCGCCCCGACCACTCCTGCCGCTTTTAGGTGTAGATAAATGCAAGCCAAGAGGGCCTGGGCGATGTGTTATACCAAGTAAGCAACCAAGGCGAAAGTCTCGTTTTCGACTACGCAAATGTAACATTCAGGAAGGTCGAGAAGAACTACGACGTGAACGAGCGCGAATATCTCACGGTTGTGAGGGCCCTGAAGTGCTACCACCACATTCTATAGGGTAGCAATTCTCAGTGCAGATGGACCACCAGTTTTACTCTGGCTCGAAAAAGTTCGAGGGCGGAATTCGAAATGCATTCATTGGGCACTGGTATTCCAGTCGCTGAACTTGCTTGTCAAACATGTCCCCGACAAGTACAATGACCTGGCCGATGAACCTTCCTGTCCGAACCCATGACGAAACTACCTGGGACGCATCACAGATGGGATGTGGCCCTGCTTCCAATGGCCATCGGTCAGTGTCATTTCTGATCTCGAGTAGGACGACTGCATGCTACGAGTTCAGCGGGGGATTCAACTTCTGCTATCATTGATTTGGTAATTCTGTTGTAAATTGTTTCAATCCTTTTTGTTTATCTCTGCAACTGGCTAGGCCCTTCTGTCGAATGGAGGGCATGTAAATAATTGTAATGCCTCATGGGCTTTCACTCATGTAACTTTTGTGTTCAGCTGAAGCTGGTTCAGACAAGGCATCAAGTGATTTGATTTGCACCTAAGGAGTTTTGTACTGTTATTCTTTATTGTGGTATTTGTGTGTAACGCCTCGTGCAATTTAATGACTCTTTTGTAGGTAGTGTACACCTGATGGCTATGTATTTAACATGCACATGATCATCCATAATTATTTTGCGTAAGTGTTAATCCTACCATTGTTCTACTTGTATTTAGTACATTTCATGGCCAACAACAGAACATAAGAGTTTTGGTTATTCAATGTAAATTTAAACAGTTACATAACACTATCACAACCCTAGTAAGAGTTCTCACAGCATGGCTGTACATGGAAAAACTGTCTGTCACCCTACGATCTCATTTACAACTCCAACACCTGAAAACTTACTGCTACTTGATGCAGATAGCAAATTGTATTATACTTTTGCAACAAAGGCACTATCATCATATACGCACAGCTTCTTTGCAGTCAGAACCTACTCCACACACTCAGACCAGCATTACTGAACAAGTATATATGAGTACCTAGTCATACGCTTTCATTGCTGATATGAAATGACTGCAAAAAGAACAGTCCAGTTAATCTCGACAAAAGTCTCTTTTATGGAGGCAAACTTTTCGGAACTATATATTTACAGTTACATGCAACATGGCAATAAAAGTTAGTGTATTTTAGCGACATGAGGTTCAAAAAACTGTAACAGTTTAGTAAAACAGCACATTCAAAGACAATCATGCCTGATTTTTGCACATTGTGCACTCAAATGTCCATTTCACAATGAAATACTACACATCTCACATCACCATATGGTAAACAGTCCAAATGTGTAGTCATCCCTAACAACAAAAAATGTGGTACAATGGACTTCAATACTAATAACAAGTTATCCAAAAGCTTTGCGATACAGAGTTCCATTCGTGCACCATAGTGACAGTGCAATCATTGAGAATACCTGACTGCATCAAAGCTCAATAGAGATGAGCTCAAGTTAAGTTAAATCAGACATGTAATGTTTACATTAAGCCTTAACATGTTTTTATGTCAACTACTTGTCTTTTAGGCCACTTAATGCTGTCAGCATCTTATGCTGACAGAATTAAGTGGCCTAAAAGACAAGTTTCTGAGACATATTTGACAAAAAACTTAATTGTCAAAATACTGCCTGTCTGAAAAGGTAAACAGTTCAAATGACACGAGGGCAGTGGTGTTGACAGACAGGTGGTGAGGTGTGTCGTACCAGTGAGCGTAAGCTGCTGCAGGGGCGCCAACATGGTGACCACATCGGCAGGTACCATGGAGATGTCGTTGTCGTCGAGGTGCAACTCTCTCAGTTGCTTGAGGGGCAGCACCAGGTCGGTTGCCAGAGCGCGCAGGAAGTTGTGCGACAGGTCGAGTGTCACCAAGTGGGCCAGGTGCTCCAGTGACGCGCCAGACACCGCTACTATGCGGTTGTGCGACAGGTCCAGGCGCTCCAGGGATGAGATCTCGCTGAATGCATTGTCTTCGAGCACCTGCCAAAACAGCCTCCAAACATGCAATGCTCCATCATCTCTCCAAGATGTTTAATATTAATGACTATTAATTTGAAACTTTTTGTTACTTTCTTTATCAAATTAACGAAAGTAAGTGTATTTTTATTTTGAAGACACTTGTTAGTTTCAAGTACAGGAAATAAAGAAAACAGGGTAATTTTTAACTACAGTAAAAATATATGCATTTCACTATTGCTTATCACTTTAAGTTTTTATACTACAAGTGCCATTTCTTTAATACCTGTAGTTTTTATTTTTCTGTCTCCTCATCCAATAACAACACACACACACAAACCCATACCTCCCAAGATGCAATTCTGCAAACAACAATCTGTTCCACATAATTGTATTTATAAACATCCTGCTTTCTCTAGACAATCAAGGTTCTTGCTTATACGACTGTCACTAAACAGTGACTGAAGCCATGATAGTTATAATATGTGAAATTCGAGCTTTCAATGCTGCAAGACCAGTATTAACCCTGGTAAATTCAAGCCTGGCATATTTGCTCATAGTAAATCTGATGAACATTTTACATACCGGTAGTTCAATATTTTCTTCGGTGTTTTAATTTCCCATCCAGTGTATTCCATCCACTTCTGCCTTGCAATAATTAACTAGTAGCACAATGGTTGTCACTATACACGAGTAATAATATAAATGTAACAAGGCCATTAAAGACTTTATCTACAATTCAGCAAGTTTCTTAGCCTGATACAATGCTGCAGTGTAATCACTTCCATTTTCCTGAGGCATTATCATGCAGAGAGCGAAATAAATTACGCTAGTCATCATTCTTTCTATTTTATGTGCACAACCGCGGTGTACCATAGGTCAAGAGGGGAGAAGAAGGAGTGCTGGACACTCTTGTAAAGTGAAGCAATAACTATCAAAAAACACTTGGCCAGTCGCATAATGGCACCACAAGCAGAGGCACATGCTGGTCGAGAGCTGGCGGATTGTGAAGGGAAGGGGTAGCAGCGTGTGTGGGTACGTACGTCGATCTGGTTGTGTCGCAGGCAGAGGTGCAGGAGGCGGTGAGTGCCGCGAAGGGCGGCACGCTGCACGCTGCTCAGCTGATTACGGGCGAGCTGCAGGGACAGCAGCGCAGGCAGCGGGGGAAGTGTGCTGGGACCAAGAGGGCCCAACAGGCAGTTGCTGCTCAAGTCGAGCTCCTGCAGTGGTGCAGGAAGACCCAGCAGAGCCACGCCCACGGGTGTGAACCCCAGCCTGTTGCCACGCAACCTCAGCGTGTGCAGCGACGCCAGTGCCGAGAAGCAGCCTAGCTCCAGCCCCTCCAGTGCGTTGTCGCTCAGGTCCAGGAACGTCAGCTTCGTCAGTTCCTGCACAACCCACAACCATGCTGAAGCCACCTCTCACCAGCAAGCATTCCTGCATTTTAATATCATGCCATCACAGAACAGCACTCACTATTCTATAAATCTGAATCAGTGAGAATTTCACTGTTTTAATCAGTCAAACGTATCTGACTGATACAACAGTCACTGCAGTGAATTTAACTGATAAACCAGTGGGGAAATGCCATCTTTCCTTCACTGATTGATTCAGTGGCATTTCCCACTGATTAATTAGTCATTTTTTCCACTGTTTTCTCAGTGGTTTATTTTTTGACTGATGGACCAGTGAACAATCTGAGCAACTTGCTCCGTCTCTAACTATTTTTGACATGTTATCAGTGAGACCACGTGTAAAAATGACCGTCGAACAACGTTTAAAAATGGCCGTTAAACAACGTGAATCAAGTGAAGTAACAACGAATAAAAGCAATACAACACAATTACACAATTTCTGAAATGAGTTTCGTATTTCAAAACGCCGCTTTACGAGGTAGTATGAACACACAGTCTTTCATTCCGCTTTTATGTCTTTCATTTAGTTTCCATGTAATCGTCACAGTGCTCTGTCTGAAGTTTTAAACTGCATATAATGAGAGGAAGAGAGTGCACTTATATATATATATGTATATATATATATATATATATATATATATATATATATATATATATATATATATATATATTTTGTTTTAACAATCCTAACGGTACCACTCAAACCGAAAACGAAAAGAGCATACAATTTCGATAGTATAAAACATGTATGTTTCTCTCCAAATTTCAACTTGGTGTGGGAGCTAAGATGAGGAAGGAACGGACTAACGCTGAAAGGTGCGTAAGTTCAATTCCGGTCGCCTGCGAAGTTTTCTTTACTTTTTTTTCATTACGTTAAATTGCACAGTATAAATAGTAAACTCTCGTAAATACGTTTATTTCACGTAACTATTTGCTTACATTCAATTAAATCAATATTTAGTTC
Source organism: Dryococelus australis (assembly GCA_029891345.1). Classification (NCBI taxonomy): domain Eukaryota; kingdom Metazoa; phylum Arthropoda; class Insecta; order Phasmatodea; family Phasmatidae; genus Dryococelus; species Dryococelus australis. Next base: position 348,931,171 of record CM056993.1, read on the forward strand.
GCCACTGCAGTCGACCGTCACTTATTCAATCAGTGAAATTGTTTCACGTCAGTAATTCAATCAGAGAAATTTTTTCACTGAAACGATCAGTGTTTTTCCACCGATTCTAAGTGGAGAGATTTTCGCTGATTAGAGCAGTTGAATTTCACTGCGAATCAGTGGTTTGCCACTGATTCGAATTTATAGTGTACTTCAATGCTAATCTGAATTCCATATGTGTGTACGCATATGTAAGGCACGCACATATATACAAATAAGAATTATTAAGCCCTAAGTAGGTGGTGTCAAGATAAATATCGCCATATGGGGTTTGCTGTGCCTAGTGGAAATGGTACAAGAGACTGCAAAGTTGTGACCATTGCACTGCCTGGATAAGCGACTCATCAGACTACAGCACATGGTAAGTGGGGTACAGTGTAAGTTATGGAATTTGTATTCCCCTATCCCCCTCAGAATGAAAATTTCCCACCCTCCACAGAATTCCCAGCTCTCATTAAAGTCGTTTACTATAGGCAAGTTACAAAAGTACCTCTTCAGACTAGTTAATATAAATATACAAACACTTCGACTCCGAGTGATGCAAATTGATTTAAAATATTGAAAATAATATACATTAAGATAAAATATAATTTTATGTCCTAACACAATAAAACAGTTTACTAAGATCTTCAGAAAATCACCAAACAATTAATATTGTTTTAAAAGTTATGGAAATACTTTTTCATGAAAAATTTTAGATAATGTTAAATTATTTCCATTTTTCTGCATAAACAAGTAGATAAATCTTCAAAAGGGGCCGCGGTGGTATAGTAGTCAGACTACTCGCCTCCTACATAGGCAAACCGGGCTCGATTCCCGGCGATGTCGCTCCTGGATTTTTGCATCTGGGATCGGATCGTGCCGGACGATGCCGTTGGTCGGCGAGTCTTCTCAGGGTTTTACCGTGTCCCCCGCTCTTGCATTCCGGAACTGCTCCATATTCACCTCTCTCAAGAACTCCATGTTAAGAGCCGTCCAAAAACTCTCTCCATCATCGTTAAATTTTACTAACGGCTGTTCATGATAAGACGAAAACTTTTGAAATTAACCTTAGAAAAAAATTAACTGCCTTTGCTTCAATATATTTTAACGGGTGCAATGAGTGGCATGTGCCCAGTTAAGTTGGCATCAATGGATGGGAAAGTAGTTCCATATATTAATGTCAAATAAAAAGTGTTAGGTAACCATTTGTGATAAATTAAATTATTTCTCCCATTTTTTAACGCACCGAAGAGTAAAAATGAGCTGATTTATACAACATATACTTATATAATAATTTCACAGTTTCACTTGACAGACGCACGATTAAAGTGATGAGGCCCATGGCAATGTTAATTTTACATTCGGCGGAAGAACACACACAACGTGTATACAACTAGATCGTAAGCAGGGCTACCAAAACTGGTAATTCTATCGTGAACAGCCTTTACATATTTTTATTACATTTAGCAATTTTTTTTATCCAAACACAGAAATCTCGGGAATTATTTTAATTTTTATTGTACAGCTGGACTCACAACCATCCGTTAAATCCGTCAGTCACCAGTCCGTCCGTCGATCACGTGATCTTCAACCAATCGCAGGGCAACTTTATTTTCTATCCGTCAATCCGTCAAACATATCTCAAACTTTAACTTTCGACGGACGGACGGACGGACGGGCCACCGCCTTGTAATATCGTTACTTGAGCATGGCTGTCGAAAAACAGTAATTTGTTTATTGTTTGAATATTTTTTGTTTTTTAAATACACAAGGCAATGAAGTTGTTTACTTTATTCGCTTCATCTTTGAATTGAACTAAAGATGACTTGTAAATTTGCGGAGGAAATGCTGATAAATTACGTTAGGAAAGAATACATTTATTACATTCATTAAAAACATTTGTCTGTGCGCGAGAAAGTTAGTGTTGTTGGGTGGTACAACTGAACATTTTCTGGCCCGACGGATCGAAGGACGACGGGCTGTTGTGAGTCGCTTTCAACTGACGGACGAAAAAAATCGACGGGTGACTGACTGACTGACGCGACGGATGGTTATGACGAGCCAAACTTACGTGGTTATTGCTACAGTTGTGCGTATTTTACTGGTATGGCTATGGCTATGGCTATGGCTATGGCTATGGCTATGTACTCACGGGGAAGGAGCGCGCGCTGAGCGACGTGAGCGCGTTGTGCGAGAGGTCGAGGCGGTCGAGGGCGGGCAGACGGGCGACAGCCGTCGTCGGCACGGAGTCCAGCCTGTTGTTGGGCAGCCCGAGAGCCTGCAGCGGCGCCCTGAGGCGCGAGAACGCCTGCCCCGACACGTGCCGGATCTCCCCGGAGGACACCACCAGCCCGTGCAGCGACACGCCCGCCAGCACCGGCCCCTCCAGCGACGTTACGTTGTCCTGCAGTCAACCACAACCACAACCACGCTCCAGCAACTCGAATACGGACAATGAATCTTCACCGAGCATAAACGAAGTTGACGTTCTACGGTCTTAAAACTACAGCATTAAAAAATGTAATAAAAACTTACATGTTCAAACGTAACCCACTGCTAGACATGGAATAGCTACACCCACAATATGTCATGCATTTCCAATAAAATCAAGACCACAAACAGCACCAATTGCACAATGCAAATTGTTAAAGCGAAATAGGAGAAGCTAATGGCCAGTACCCAGCGCTTAAAAAAGACCATGTGGGCTGTTCTAGGTAAAATCAGCACTTCCGAAAGTGATACCGAACGCCGTGACTTTTAAGACGTCTGCAAAGTGCAGACCCCTCTGTTACCGGGCCCTGGGACCATACGTTGTGTGGTATGGTGTCAAGAGTGTGTCTAAATATTCTTGACAATACCTTATGTATAATCAATAAATCACGTTCACAGTCGGGGACGCGGTGGCTGAGCGGTTAGCCCGTTCGCCTCTCACCAAGGCGAACCGGGCTCAATCCCCGGCCGGGCCACTCCCGGGCCTTCGCATGTGGGAATCGTGCGGGACGATGGTGCTGCTCGGCGGGTTTTCTCGAGGATCTCCCATTTCCCACACCCCTTCATTCCGGCGTTGCTCTATACTCACCTCAATCATCCTCATCGGCTCTCAATACCTTCTCTTTGCGTCAATTTTAAAGATAACCTTTTAAAACAAAAAGTATTCTAAGATAAATTTTTTAACTAAGGAATATTGGTACATTAAAACATCTTACTAATTGTTTTTTTTAATATATATTATCTCTAAAATATAACATTGAAATTAGCATATATTATATATATATATATATAAATTTTATATAGCAACATTCTCCGAGAAAGTCACATCAAAATGTCTTTGGCCGAAATAATTATCTTTAAAATTGACGTAATGAGAAGGAATTACGTTTAACAGTGATTCCCCATTTGAAGTTCGCGGCTACCGGCATGGTAGCACTGCAAGGCCGTTAAGAGCTGCCCAAATCTCTTCACTCTTCACTCACTCACGTTCACAGACAGGCCCTTAAGAAAAACCATATAAAAATACGTGAAACGATCCGATCCACAGTGTCCTCTCCTCCAGAGCTAGTATGAAAAATTAACCAGAATCTGTGTTTTCAAATAGTTATTTGTGTTTAATTATTATCAAAAGATGTGTCACATTTATTATTGATCACTTCTAGTGCTCGCGCGCGTGTCATAATCAATTGATCTTTCTTTTTGACACTCAACTCCAGACCACAATTTTCGTGCTCGACAATTTTAATGAATACTTTTTATAATTTTATAATAAAATCACACATGCCAATTTTTAAAGATATTTTTGCGAAGTATTATATATAATGTTCATTTAAAAACAGAACACCGTAAAACAAATGTAAAATTTGGCACGTGTTTTCGACACTTCCCCCTCCCTCAAGTAGCGAAATTACACTGGAGGTAACTAACAGTCGCGTAGTTCTGCGCCATTTTCTTCCTCTGTACCAATCACATAGCTTGGGCTTGCAACAGACTTTCAATTGACCTATATTTTATTATTTTACTTTATAATTATAATTGTTGTTATCTAAACACTGTGCAGTGATACGTCGCCCCTGTCTGACAGTCCCGCCTATGGGATAAATTGCATTTTTCAGATCATCTGCGCTCAATACAGTCTTCGTCCCGTGCACCTTTCCGGACGGGCTAAGCCCCGTGTCCCCGGTACATCAATGACAACCTGGCATTGGCGGTGCCCATCATCACTGCCCCAGGAACTGGATGGCCGATTGGGCCTACTGACCACATGCCATCGTGCAGGCTATTAAACAAAGAAATTCAAACAGAGGCGCAATACCCTTGGGACGCGATTTCCAGCGGAGATACAACTTGTCACACCACGGTATAGCAAGGTAGGCTAGGCCTGGCAGCATTGTCGCATCAATCACTGTCTAGCAGGATATCCGCCATGACTGTCGCCGGATCACGCTGTGGTTGACCACTGCAGAATGGCGCCGACTGCGAGCTCTCACAACATCATCGGGAATGCTTTGGTGACGTGCTCTCAGACAGAGAGTAAACGACGCGACTGCCCTTCGCGCCACTGCATTATGAGGGCCAACACTGAGAATGGCGCTACGAGATCGAGAAGAAGTTCTGGCAACCCACGCGAGCAGACCTTCTACCCTAGCACGACACCGGACCAGCTTCGCATACCGCAGATACGAACACTAAATGACACACCCTCAGGACACCAATCCCGCACTGTTCGCCATATCCTTGGAGGTCGCTTGTGGTAATGTTAATCCTTCTCTTGCCCTAGCGGCTTTCACCCGCGTCTTCTTTGTTCATCGTCCGACATAAGGACACCATCTTTCTATTTCATATTTCCAATTCTATATTCCACCTCTCTCATTACCCAATCGTATGACACTGTGCTTCCGCTGTTTATTCCGAACCATGGGCAGCCACTACATGGCATAGCATCATACTGCCCAGTGTCACTCCTTTGTCTATACAAGATGGCTGAGAATATAATTGACACCAGTCACCTGGCAAACATTAACAAACGCCATATTCTTACGCATTTCCATTCGTCTTCCGGTGTAAGCATTTCACAGCATGTGAAGTGGCACGAGTAGTAAAGTCTGAAGATTTCAACAAGCAGTAAAATACGGTGGGTTTCTGACAGCTGCCCTTACAATTGAATACTTATGTATTGATATTACCCAATCAAGTTTTGGGACTAGTCTGACGTCAGTTAGCTGGTAGTGTTGCTAAATAACAGATTTTCATAACAGATTGTGATATTGTGTTAAAAGTTTACAGTGATTAAAATATTTTACATTTGGCTTAGAATACGAAATTGCCTTGCTAGAAGATTCTGTCCGTTTCAAGAGCTCTATAAACCTAAAGAATGCGAAAAAATATATACGAATAGTTTAGAATAAGCTCCCTGAAAACACTACTGATCTTGATCTTTCAGACGCAGACCTTCCACGTGGTGTAGAAGGTGCGACTATCAACAGACCCACGCTCATCTCAACTGGCAATACTGACATTCCATACACTCCTGAAACTTTCACTGAACCCTATGCTGGCGACACAGCTCTTAACATTACAACTCCTTGCGGCGGGTACACGATATGTAGGGGTAGTGAAATTTCGCGACAAGATTTTAAGACGTTATATTTCAAAACAATGTAGCCTTGTTTACCTATCTTGATTGGTTAAATTACTTTTTGTTAACTGTCTGCACACGAATAACGTAGGCGGCGTGCCGATGTTGCCGAATTCTGAGTGGCCTGGTCAAATATGAAAATGCCTTCTCAAGCAGACAGCAACCAATAGCAATAGGCAAACTGCACCTGGGTTCTTATAGTATTGAAGTCTACCATGTACTCATATTTTTTTCGCGTAAAATCACTAGCGCTAACGATATGCCCTGCATTGAATGAATTACACTGATGACCATTAAAATTGCAAGACCAAGAAGAACGCGCCTGAAGGACCCCGCCTTGCGGGAATGCGTATACCAGGGTTAGACAACGACGTGATTGGTTGTTCAAACGAGTGGCGCAGGAAGTGCGTCAATCGCGTCCGATAAGCAGCATAATATACTGTAATTGGAGGTCAGGGAGCCAATGGGAAGTAGTTGCATTGTGTTTCCCCGCCCATCGTCTGCGCAGACGGAGTGAGCATGACGCTTCCAAGAACACGACAATCATGTGAACACGTTTCCGCATTTGACCGCGGGAGACCCGTGCCCTGTCGGGACTGTGGGTCATCCTCGGCGAAAATTGCTCTCGCTTTGGAAGAAATGGCAGTATTTTACTTATTAAAAATAGTTTGTATTTTTTAAAACTAAGATATAAATAGAGATGATGGAAAATCGCGAAAATGTTTTGAGCCAACATCCCTTCTATAACACACTGGCTAGATAGTTTATTCCTTCATGATAAGATGAGCAAGATTTTGACTTGGCGAAGTAGCTTGCAGACCAATCACGAGCGTTCAGCCTTGTAGTATCAGAATCTTTATTAGCCCAGTGAAATGGGGTGGTAGCTTCATACGTGTATAACAGCGAGTAAGGTATGAAAACTGTCGGACATGTGTACAAAACCAGTACGTTGAATCCTAGCAGTCAACTTCTCCCGCGATAAACCGTCATCTCTGTATTCAAACACGTTAATCACTGCTGACCACGTGACTTTGACGGTTTGATTGTTGATGGATAAGTCAATGTTGGGTGCATGCGCAGAACAGACGAAAGTCGGTCTACGTTATATTTAGTCTGTGCTCTATATCCGGCAGTGGTGTATACATGAATATAGGATATCTACTGTTAAGTGAGAACTTTTGAAAGCCCTCTCATTTGGAATAATATTCAATAAATATATATTTTTTTTTACTTACGCCTTAGAAGTCAATTTCCGAGTGCGGTGGAGTATGCTTACTGTATTCATTACTTACATGGAAGTATTTATTTTAGGATGTGATTTAAGGATAAAAAATAATTGAAAGGAAAAAGTAACTAGGGTCTGACTTGACCGTGAACGGCGTGTACCTGTACGGTGACGTCGAGCAGAGAGACGCCGGCGAGTCCGCGCAGCTTGGCGCCGATGACGCGCAGCGCGCTGCGGTCGCCCGAGCAGCGCACAGTGTGCGGCAGGTCGCACGAGCACGAAGCCGACGGCGGCTCGCTCAGTTCCGGGCAGCGCCACTGGGCGGCACGCGCCGCGCCCACCACCAACACCACGGCCGCGAGCAGCATCCTGAAATAAACACGCACACACTACAGTTAACACTACTACAACACTTTAGCCGTGTCCGAAATGGCAAATTTCGGGGATTAGGGTTTAGGAATTTAGGGTGGATGGTTTCGAACGCCATGCAACAGCGCCACATGTGATAAAAATGGAAACTACAGGCTTGTGGAATTTCAACGTTATTTTGTTTGTCACCATATCAATAAATAATATGAAATAACTTTCTCCCAAGCATTTTCACGTAACCCCGTTGTCATGTGAATAACTGATCTTATTTCTTTCTAGCCGAAATCATTCTTCTCTTTATTTCTTCGCTCCCTGTACCTAACATTCAATTTCAAATAACAACCGATAACTTTTTTTTTTTTTTTAATGCAACATACGAAATCCATATTCTTCCATATTTCACGTGCATGTATTGTGCAGCGTTTCAAGAACAGTAAATACCGACATTTCCACGACAATGCGGGAAATAAGACGTAAACAAACAACAGCAGTCGATGTTACGGGCCTGTTTGGGAATTTAGTGTGCTACTTCACCTCAATAAATTTCAAGCCTAAATCCCCAAATATTTAGGGCCTATAATTAGTCACGTGGTCGATTTAGTGACCTAAGTCATGGTCTCGTAGCAATTTCGGACACGGCTTTTGTAGACTATGCCCAAGTGTAGCTCGAGCAAAGATAATTTGAAACTTGTGCAGTCTTTGTTCGGATAACACGACTGCCAGCAATATAAATAATTATTTATATAGCCACTCAAAGGGACATGATTTATTGCGAATCCTTTTATACGACTAAGGAAGAACAATTGATTGGGTCAATATCAGCCAGAGAGGGAGTGGGTTGCACGGGGGGGGGGGGGGGAGGAGGGTTACGGGGGATGGAATGAGTCTTTAATATGGGCCCATCCCGGCATTCGCTTGGAGTGATTTCGGGAAACCATAAGAGGCCGAAATCAAGATGGCCGAGCCGGGAATCGAACACGGGTCCTCCCGAATGCGAGTCCAGCGAGTTGCCACTGCGCTACCTCGCTCGGTGACATGATGGAATTTCTGCCACTAGGTGCACATTGTTCCTAAAGGTAACGCTTAATTTAATCACAATTTTAAGCTACATGAATTATAAAAGAGAAAGATTTGACATAATTACGAAGTTAGTATTTAGTATTTGATTCATTATCACCACTATCCTGTTTTAAACGAATAAAATAGAGAAAATATATAACATTGCCGACACTAGCGCTTACCTAGAGGCGAAAATTATCTCTTTGCCATGCTTTAAACATTGATCTTTCCAACCTGTAGTAGAAGTAGCCTTACTATAGGTTATTCACGGTAAAATGAGCACTTTTGAAAGCCCTGGTTAAGATCTACTTGCATGTACGTGTGTATTCTTCCGCCTTATGTACGATTAACATTTTCATAGTCGTCATAACATTATTCATGCGTCGGTCAAGTGAAACCGTGAAATTATTATAAAAGTAAATATTTTTCAAATCTGCTCATTTTTACTATTCGATTAATTAAAAAAAAAAAACACAGAAAGCGGAAGAAATAATTTAAGTTATCAGAAATGGTCACCTAACACTTTTTATTCGCCGTTAATATACGGAACTACTTTCCATCCACCGTTACCAACTTAACTGGGCTCATGTCACTCAGTGCGCCAGTTAAAATATATGTAAGTCACTGCCCCAGTGATTTTTCTAAGGTTGATTACAAAAGTGCTCGTTTATCGTGAACAGCCTTTACAGTCTATTCGCAGTTTCTTCGCACTTTCTGAATCCAACCGTAGAATAACCACCCCATGTATGCCGTGTTTTGTTGTTTCCTTAATATGCCACGTATCACAAGCGTTTTATACTTGCGTTAACATAAAAGTCCGTTATTTTTTGGTTATATTGATCATTAATTTAAATTCAACCCATAAATTATAATATTTCATTTATAATTAATATGTACAAAGACATGAAGAAAAAATGTGTGTTGGTAATGCCTGGTAAGAAATTGTTATGTAAAATATTATTTAATTGAGTATGCGCGCGAATGCGGTGCGTTGTCCCTTCGATGTAACTCTCTAGACTCGGTTAAGCTTTGTTTGCATGAGATGGGGGAATATCGTAGAAGAAGAACTTTAGCAGGGCTACCGTCCTTTTGGTTCGCAGCACACCAGACATACGTACTGCACCTTGCAACGTTCGTTATTGGCTGGTCATCAATGGCTTGCCGAGTTGATTCTGCTCCAATCAAATGTCGTTCACTGTGTACGACTTACAGTCAATCGTGGCATCTTAAATGGTTACCAGAAGAAAACATTTGTTTTTGGTCAGGAAATAAGCAAAGTAAAACTGCTGGTACGCCCGTAGGGTATTGAATTCTGCCACGAGTAAAAATATTTTTGCGAAATTCGGGTGTCCCTAACAACTGTTTACAGTATTGTTACGCGCTGCTGCCCGGCATTAAAGCTGTGGACACGCCTCATCCCTCCCCTCCTCCGGGGTTGCCTCCTGACCACCCTTTCTGGGAAACCCGTGAATAATGGACAGGCCGTCGGGCTGTCTCACTGCTCGGCGCCTTGCATGCGTTACGGCCCCTCTCCCCTGCTGGAGGTTTCGACGGGTCTGGCGACGACGCAAGAATGTTCTGGTGAGACTGGCTGGCCCCTCGGCCCTCCGCGACGCATCACACGAGTTGGGGAAGATTCTAGGTGGCAACCTAAGACACTATATATATACTGCCGCAACACAGCGGCCGGCAGTCTTTGACGGAGGCCGTCTCGCGAGTGTGCGCGAGCGTAATGTAGATAAGTGTGAACGACGTCAGGAGATTGCGGGACGACGGCGGGCGAGGTGTTCGTGGCGTGAATGTCCGAGAGGGTGTGACACCGACGAGTGAAGCCTACTGTGCATGAAGGCGCTTGGAGGACTCTAGAAAATTGCGACTGGTGGGACATAGACTGAACTGAGGTGGGAATGAATGGAAGTGTGATACGGATTTTATTGTGAATGTTCGAACTGTCAATTTGTACACATATTTTCTAAAATATTTGAATGGGCTAATACACTGTCTATTGGGACTGATCTTTAATTATTTAATTTCATTGATTTCTTTGTAGTAGTTATACATTTTATTAATTGGTGTCAATTGTTAACAGTTAGTAATCTTCATTTCTTGTGAGAAGATGTGTTGTGGGAATTTTTGCTATAGGTATTGTAAATAAAATTAAAATATTATAATTTTTTAAAATTTGAATAAGACCTCCATCCCTTAACGAACTTGGTTCAGCCCACTTAATTTCTAAAGAGAGAAATTGTAACACTGGTGTCAGAAGTGGGATGGATGCATTTTATAAAAATAAAATAATAACATATTTTTAATTAGTATTTGTAAATATCGCAATATTTGAGCAATAGGCCGAGGAATTTCTAAGAAATTTGTGAATGCTAACAAGAAAAATGTCGACAGACATGGAAGCACTTCGTGCCTTGATCGAAGGACTGAGTAGCCAAATAAGTAGTGTCAGAGAATCTATGAATAGTCTAATTATTGGTGTTAATAAATCTGTTAAGCGTAAATTAAAATGTAAATAGTAAAATAGATAGTGTTGGTAAATATGTTAATAGTTTTAGTGAGCTTGTAGATAGCAGAGTAGACAGTGTAAACGAAAATGTAGATAGAAAAATAGACAGTGTAAACGAGAATGTAGATAGAAAAATAGACAGTGTGAATGAGAATGTGGACAGAAAGATAGAAGATGTGAGCGAGTTGGCGAACAATAAAATAGGCTGTGTAGACAGGAAGATCGTCCGTGTTGAGCAAGAAATGAAACAGGAAGTGAGCGCCCTCAAGAAGGAATGGCAGGAGTTCTTGCAGCAGGAGAGACGACATACAGGGGCGGAGGAGGAGCCGAGATTGGTCACCACCGAGACGACAAGTGCAGGCAGCGAGAAGAAGGTAGAGGTCGCCGCCAATGTAGCCATCGCAGGGGAGGCACCGCAGTTCTGCAGTGTGGGTACGTCCCATTCAGGGGTGGGTAAAGGTATCACAACTAAGCTCGCCCTTACGATGGACAGACGACACCTTCGCGCGAGTACCGGCACCAGTTCGAGATCGTTGCCGCCCTAAATGGCTGAACCGAAGAGCAGCGTGCGTACTACCTGGCGGCTATACTGAGGGGATCAGCGTTGTGCATACTGCAGTCGCTGCCGGAACGACACCGTCTAGAATACCCCACGCTGGTGTCGGCTTTGGAGCTGCGATTCGGTGACCGGTGCCTGTGGCACACCCACCATGCCCAATTGCGAAGCTGCATAGACCTGGCGAACCAATGCAGGAGCTGTGACAGGACATCGTGAGGCTGTCACACCTGTCTCTGGAGGGATGCTCGGAAGAGGCACGAGATGTCATCGCCGTAGGCTTTTTCGTCGACACTATTGCTGACACCGACGTGTGGCAAGCTGTGCGGTTAGCTGCTCCTCACACCATGCAGGATTCCTTGGCCCTGGCACGGGAAGTGGAGTCAGCACAGCAGTCATCAGTACCCCGACGTCCAGTGCGGACAGTGATGCTTGATGAAGGGGAGGACGACAGCGTCAAGAGGATGTTGAAGGACTTGCAGACGACCATGAGGGACATCGCCTCCAGGATGCGCACTACGGACACTCGTCGCCCCCCCCCCCCCAAACGGCCGGAATGTTGGACGTGCGGACAGCCGGGGCATCTGAGGGCGAACTGTCCTCAGCAGCAGCAACAACAGCAGCAACAGCAGCATTGGCAGCAGCCAGGGAGCATGCACCAAATGGCAGGTGAGATCACAATGTCTTCGGGAAACTTGAAAACACCGTTCTTGAGGAGCAAAGGTCAGCGATTGCCGGAGGGAAGGCCCCAATGCTTTTGCAGGTGCGTTTGATTAAACAAGACTCAGTGCCATATTGGTGGAGGGGAGCCTAGATGATGTTTCTTGTCAGAGGGTAGTTGACACATTAGCGACTATAACAGTGGTAAGACCGGACCTTCTTGGACCTTCCCCCAGCGATCATCCAATAAGAGCATGGATCATTGTTATTTAACTACAGTAATGGGCGAGACCACACCAGTCAGAGGCAAGAGAAGGGTACTTTTACAGCTCGGTAACCTTGAGATAGAGCTTGAGATATGCATAGCAGAAATAGAGGACGAATTCATTTTGGGTCTTGATGTATTACGTAAGCTGAGATGCTGTATTGATACTCGTCTGGGGGTATTACGTGTAGATAATACCGAGTTGGTAGTGTCAACACGACGAGATTTAACTTCGCAATGAGCTGCCCAGTAGTGTGTAATCAGTCAACTGTGCTCCCTGCTTCTAGTGAAGTTGTTATTCCAGGCAGATGCCAGGGAAAATCTGTCAGGCGATTGGGCATAATCGAACCAGCCTAGGAGCCTAACAGCTTGCCTGTTAGGATGATTAATTTGTCTGACCGTGCTATCTGCCTTGAAGAGGGGGCTACAAAAGGATTTTGCAAGCAGGTCTCACAGGTACCTCCAAATGTTCCAGAAGCTTCACTGCCACAACCTACTGAGTGTCCTCCAGACGCTCTGGGGGAACTGTTAATAAGAACAAGAGAAAACCTTAACTCACGACAGGAAAGGGCAATTTCAGAATTGTTACAGAGAAATAGAGGTACTTTCTCCTGCGAGCCCAATGACCTTGGCAGAACTAATGCTGCATGCCACCACATCGACACAGGGGATGCCAGACCCATAAAGCAGTCAAGAAGGCGACTACCGCTAGCTTCATATGAGGTCGTTGACGGTATTCTGAAAGATATGGGGGATTTGGGGATTTAGATGTGATAGAGCCATCAGTCCGCCCATGGTCTTCCCCGATTGTGCTTGTTAAAAATAAAGATGGGTCGATTAGATTTTGTGTTGATTACCACCAACTTAATAATGTGACCAAAAAAAGATTCGTACCCACTCCCTAGGATAGACGACACCCTGAATAGCTAAGCAAGTTCACAGTGGTTTTCTACTCTAGACATGAATAGCGGGTATTGGCAGTGCGAGGTGGACCGGGAAGACAAGGAAAAGACTGCCTTTTATGTCCGAGGGAAAGGAACCTGGCAATTCAAGGTTATGCCATTTGGGCTATGCAATGCCCCTGCCACCTTCGAACGACTAATGGAGAAAGTTCTGCCCTTAGATATTTGTCAGGTGTACCCAGACGATATTGTGGTCACAGAGAGTAAACATCTAAAGAGCACATGGCACGTTTAGATTCTGTGTTTCAGAAAGTGACTGCAGCCAATCTTAAATTGGTTCCCAAGAAATGCCACCTTTTCCAAAAGAAAATTAAATTCTTGGGCCATGCTGTATCGGGCCGCGGGATTGAAACATACCCTGAGAAGACCAGAGCAATAATAGATTGGCCTCTATCAAAGGATAGAACTGAAAATCGAAGTTTTCTGGGATTATGTGCTTACTGCCATCCATTTGTGCCCGGGTTCGCCACTATCGCCAAACTGAGGAAAAAGGAAAATTTTATTAGACCCCAAAGTGCGAAATTGCTTTCAATAGACTAAAAGAAATTCTGATATCTCCCACAGTACTGGGCTTCCCGAGTAGAGAGGGTGAATTTATTCTGGAAACTGATGCTAGTGTTGTTGGAATTGGGGTTGTGTTATCTCAGATCCAGGATGAAAAAGAGCTGCCATTGGAATACTTCAGTAAGGTGCTACACAAGCCCGAGAGGAACTACTGCGGGACACGCAGGGAACTTTTGGCAGCGGTGAAGGCGATTGCACATTTTCATCCATATCTTTATGGTAGACACTTCATACTAAGAACTGATCACGCTTCATTACGCTGTCTGCTAAATTTCAGGAATCCCAAAGATCAAATAGCCCGGTGGATACAGCACCTGCAAGAATATGACTTTGAAATACAACACAGGTCTGGACGCCTTCACAGCAATGCAGATGCATTATCCAGGAGACCATGTAAACCATTTTGTCGTCATTGTGAACGCCAGGAGGATTAGGATGCATCGGTCAAATGTAAATGTGAAATTATTAGAAAAGTAAAAATTTTACAAATCTGCTCATTTTACACTTCGATGAATTACAAAAAAAAAAAAAAACAGAAAGCGAAAGAAATCATTTAATTTATTACAAATGGTTACCAAACACTTTTTATTCGACGTTATGATACGGCACTACTTTACATCCTTCGTTACCAACTTTGCTGGTCGTATGTCAGCCAGTGCGCCCGTTAAAGACACGGGCAGTGACTTTTTTGTAAGGTTCATTTCAGAAGTGCTCACTTTATTGTTAACAGTCTTTAGGAAGAAAGCGAGTTTTCTTATGAGAGAATTTGCGCTATGTGCACAGTGTTCCAAAGAGGCCACTTTTTAATTAGAATTTTAAGCTACTTGAGCAATAGAAAAATAACATTTTATTTTGTCAGGAAGTTATTTTACATTTTATATATGATTATTGCAATTATTCTGGTTTTAAATGTAGAAAATAGAGACGATCCGGTTCACATGCAATAATGTTTAGTTGCCAAACTGAAAGCATTGAGCTTCCCAACCAGAGTAGAATAAACCTTACTTGTGTTTCACAAGTCACGAGGAGGCTAAGTGCAGGAGGGCGAGGTAAGGTGGAGGCGGCAGGCGAGCTGTGAATGGGGCGAGGTCGTGTGGGCAGCTCCTGGAGTGTGGGCAGCCCCACCTGCCCGCCGAGCTCTCAATGGGCCGGCTAGTCGCCCACCTCGCAGCCAGCCAGGGCTGGCCAAGCCCAGCCGGCCGACCTGCCCACACCACCCTTCATTCATGGACGTCGCCTCCGCCAATATATTCTACGTATAGACTGTTCATGGTAAAGTCAGCACTTTTGACGCCCTAGTCACTTTTTACTTTCAGCCATTTTTTATCCTTTAATCACCTTTTTAAATAAATATTGCCATATAAGTATAGGCTGTTCACGGTAAAATTAGCACTTTTGAAAGCTCTGCTAAAGATCTACCTGTATGCACTTTGTGTATTATTCCGCCATATGTAAAATTTCCATTGCCATGAGTCGTATCACTTTATTCACCCGTCGGTCAAGTGAAACTGTGAGATTATTAAGAAAGTAAATATTTTATAAATTCGCTTATTTTTACATTTCGATGTACTAAAAAATAACAGAAAGCGGAAGAAATAATTCAAATTATCGCAAATAGTTACCTAACACTATTTATTCGACGTTAAGATATGGAACTACTTTACATCCATCGTTACCAACTTTACTGGACATATGTCACTCAGTGCGCCCGTTGAAATAAACGCTGGCTGGGCAGTGACTTTTTCTAAGGTTAATTTCGAAAGTGCTCACTTTATCGTGAACAGCCTTTAATAAACAGTGTGTGCATATTTCAACAAATTCGTAAGTTGACGTCTAAGGCTAAAATAAAATATATTTATTGACCATTATTCCAAATGAGAGGGCTTTAAAAAGTGCTCACTATACCCTGAATACCGTATATTAGCGGTTTCTTTTGTAATCAAACCTTTGAAAAATCACCCCATGTATGCCAGACGTGCTTGGTCGTGTCCTAACTATGTCATGCATCACAAACGTTTCATTCTTTTGTTAAAATGACAGTATATTTTTATTTATTTTTTGTTAAATTGAACATTACCTCTATTTTCTTTATAAGTTATAATATTCAATTTATAGTTCCTATTAATAAAAACAGGGAGAAAATATGTGTGTTGGTAATGCTTTATAAGAAATAGTTCTTATGCAAAACATAATTACATTGAGTGCGCACGAATGCAGTGCGCTGTCCCTTTGGTGTAATTTCCTAGAATCGGTTGAGGTTACATCTACAACAAGTTGGGAAGATCAATGTTAAGAACTGAACAAAGGGAAAATTTTCGCCACGAGATAAGCGCTAGTGTCAAATGTGTACCAGATTGTCTCTACTTTCTATGTCATGTGTAGTTAGACCACATGATGGTGCCACGGGCATAATGCTGCGGCTGGCCCCTGTAAGGCTTGCTAACCTGCAAGCTAAGGCAAGGGAGAGCGACCTCGGCCAGCCGAGCCGTTGTTATAGAATAACAAATTCCGGGAGAATGAACGCGAGGCCAGGGAAGAAGTATATAAGGTCGGAGCGATGGCGGCTCTGGGCGCCATCTTGCCACTGTCGCCGGAGGCTATGCCCGTGTCCTGCCAGACGAGAGGACCCCCTCCCGTGGTCCGACTTCATCGCCTGACGAGCCCGCCGTGGAGAGAGCTTCATCGAGATGTCATCTATAGTCCATTCCCCATTGAAAGCAACTTTCTCGGAGCCCTGCTAAATATCTACTTGCAGGCCCATTTCGTATCCTTCCGCCAAATGTAAACAAACATTGCAATGTGACTGCCATGTAGCATCTGTCAAAATCAATGTTTACATTCCATTGTGCGCGTACATATGTTCGTATACTTTCGCTACACCTAAAAATAAACATTGAATGTGACTTCTACTTTTATACCTGTCAAATGTGTTGTTTACAACTTTTCAAATAATTCTGTCATATTTCAAAAACCATTCCGTCTGAATAAACATTATTTAGGTCAGCTTTATAACGTTTTAAAAATGCCTGAATTGACGACAGTTATTACGGTTATTTTACATTAACATATTTGTTTTCCTCGACATATCTCAATACATGTAATGCTCGTTAGTATTTTGCCGCGACTGTGTTTAACACTGTTACAACTGCGAGGTAAAGGGCTGTACTAATTGTAATTATCCTTTTGTTATTGATGTGTGTTGGGTAATTCCTTTAAAAGGACGACCTCAGTTGGAATAAATATTAAAACGAAGAAACAACCAGTCAAACGAAAAAGGCACATTAAATTCAAGCACGCAACTCGTGTTGCTCATTTTTGTCATACAAACTTAAAATATAGCGGTGATCATGCACACAAATAAACCTACGATAACTTTTATTCCGGTCATATTTCTATGTATTGCTACTTACTGTTTGTTATGTTTATTGAAATTTATTGGGCTGAACTTAGTATTTTTGTTCTGGGATCGTGGCAAATTACGTTACACGACTGTGTTTCAAACCCCTTAGGGCAAAGGTACAACGTTGTGATATATAAACAGACATGGATGTAAATAATTAAGTTGGTCATAAAAACAGTTCACAGTTAAAACGTATAAATAGTGCTAATCAAATATTTGAACTCACGCACACACACTGCCAGCGTATCGACCACGATGCACAAAGGCCGCCATTTCATAGGCGCAATGATTAACGAAACACACGTCACAGTATATTTATTACTGCCGTGGAAACACAGATTTATCACAGCATCGTAACTTGCCTAGGTAGGTTTAAGAAACACAACGTCTAAAAACGTGATGTATTAATTTGAAGTATTTTTCGGAGTAAGAATAATTTAAGTTTCATTTGGCAGAAAGCAATATGCCATATCATGGCTCGCCACGTCTGCCAGCTTCACTTGGTAACTGCCCCGCCATCATATCTAAATATATTTAATTAAGTAATCAAACATTAAAATCTCTTTTAAGTTGTAAATTATAAATTCAAAAATAATTATTTTGCTGCAATAAGTACGAAATATGCTACAATTGAAAACATTTATAATTTCGTTGATAATAGCGAAGTGAAATTTCCCGAGTGTGAAAGAGACGAAGAAAGAGAGAGAGAGAGAAGTCTCGCCCAGAAGACAGTTTTCCCGTTGCTTTATCGGTCGATTAAACAACACCGTACCATTACGGCCTACTCACGATATTTTCCGCTGTTTTTTTAAACTGTAAAAATGAGATATGTTGCCATCGGGGCTACCTAAATATTCAAATTTTTCAATAGGCATCGTTTAATTCACAAATAGTACACTAAAAAAACGAGGTTAAAATAATATTTTAACTGTGAACTATTTCTTACCGTCCGTTGCCAACACGTCGCTGCACTCGCTGTTAATTCATATTTAAAAAAGAAATAAATATTACAAGTTACAGAAGATATTAAGGTAAAGGTTCATTTATTCAATAATACAGTACTCTAAAGTTAACCACAGTGTTATATATTTGCGGAATACAGGTTATTGAAAAAACAGGTTGACATGTTATGCCTAGAGTGTTTTTGAAAGGTTGATTTTCATAAGTCGCTTCCACTCGGGAATGGACTATAAATGATAATCATATTCCCTGGTAGGGCGACTGAAGGCACGTTAGGGCTCGGGACAAGCGAAGGCAACTAAGCTGCGTCCGAGTAGAGTACCGCCTTTCTCGCTTGAAGCTAATTGTAACTGAGTAAAGGCATCATCGTCTCTTGAAGTAAATATTGGATGTAATCCAGCTTTCCTATTGCTGAATAACTTATTGTATTCAATTGATCTGATAGACGCTTACTTGAAGCGTACTTGTATTGTTTAGAGTTGAATGAAAGTAGTATTTTGCATTTGAGTGATTTTCCATCTAGATATCCTTATCCCCCTAGTTAATGTGCGACCCGCTCCCCTCAGGACAGGCCACAGAAATAAGGAGGCGATTAAGGAACTACCATGTGTTACACCAGGAAATTAGCGACATGAAAGAGGAGAAGTTTTCTAATAGCTTCGTTCCTTAAGGCCAAGGTGGTGTGATGGGTACACCATTCGCCTCCCACCAAGGCGAATGTTACAATATCAAGTTTGCAAAAATTTGGCAAACACGAGTTCGTTGTTCAGTCATTGTGTTTGTACTGCTAAGTAAAGCCAATAGCTATAGCTGGATGCAGGGGTACTTTCCGAATTAAAAAATCCAAGAGTTCAATATGGCGGGAGAAGGTTCCCCTTGACGGGAGACTAACACTGCGCGCCCTATGGAAAAACATTACATAGTGTTAGGTCATATTCACTACCCTCTCTACTCCCTCAACACCAAGCAGGACTAGTTAATTAGCGGCCCGCCAAACATATCACGTTGGCCCACAAACAAAATATTTTATCAGAAATAAAATGTTAATATATAAATTCAAATACAATTACCTAATTTAATGTCAAATGCAATACTGACTAGAATGAAAATTGAAATAAAATTACAAATTGATTTAATATTTTTAATATTCAAATAAATTTTGCTGACTGGATAATGCCATAATCACATAGCCCCGACAAGCACGACAACACGGTTAAAACTGAGCAGCCAAACAAATGCAAGTCGCTTACGTCAGTACGACGAAAACTGTCGCACGACCGCCAGTTCTGGATAGGAAATAAATTATAATTTTTGTCGTGTCGTACATCATTGCAAACAGGGAGTGCAACGTTGTAAAATGAAATACAGTTGTCGACATACGTTCCTTGCATTGAAAAATTTGCATTTTACAAGGGGAAAATGATTTGCAACCTACCGAATTCAACTCATAATATTAACATTTATACATTGTCGTGTTAAAATGAAATATATGTAATATTTGTCAGCATCGTGTGTTTCAAATTTTGCTTCTGTCCACCACCTTTGAAATTAGTTTACACGTGACTCCAGCATAAGTGAGACACGACTCTGTACTCAGCTAGTGAGGTCCGTTAGGCACTGAAATTATTTGTAAGTGGTTCGATGGGAAAACTTACTGAATAACCCTGACAGCCTCCATACGCGAGTCACTGTTTACAGATATCCTCATTTCAAGACTTCCGAGAAGACTATAGCTATTCAACGCACATGCCACTGAGCGTATCTCACCAACTTGCCCACTATTGCCTCGCGGCAAGTTCACGTCGTCGGATCAGGCCGGTAATTCAGTCAATATGGTGTCGGTTTGAGACTCCGGTAGAACACAGATTTTCAAAGCGTCTCTGATAATTGTCTCTATAGGATGTTCACGGTAAAGTGAGCACTTTTTAAGGCCCTTATAAATTTCTCCTTTCATCCAATTTCCATCTTCCTGCTGCTTTTTATCATAAACATTGCAATGTGACCAATAAACACTCTGTATACATTTCACCGTCATCAGAATTTAATGCCTGAAGCGGTAATAAGATATAATTATTAGCGGTTAATGCCTGTTGCGAGGGCCTTAAAAAGTGCTCACTTTATCGTGAACAGCCTGTATCAAGTTAGATAAGTATGCTGCAACACGCGTCAGGAAGAAGCTTTCAATAAACCCTAACAAAATCCTGAAATAGCACACTTGTAATATTTTTAAGTTCCACGCTTAGTGAAAGATTACTAAGGCGCCCGACTGCCTGCAGCTATTTTCTTCGTGTCTGAAGCACAGAAGCAAAGCATGGCGGCGATAAAGGCGAGACTGTCCTGTGCATCTCAAGTGCCCCGTTGACTCTACGTGCAGTGCACTCAACTAGCGCGCAAGCTTCCCGTCGTGTTGCATTTACTACGGAAAAATAATTTTACTGGTGAGAATTTTGCAGTAAAACTCAATGGAGAATCCTGTAGAGTTTCTGTAGTACGATAAACCAGTCTGACAATGCTGTTTGCAATCTGTGACATGTGTTAAGTGTTGTATTGCAGATCAGAGTGAAATGCTATTCATTTTCACGTGAACAACGAGCAAGTGCAGTTGTTTGTTTCTAAAACGTGGATTTTGACAACTTTGCGACGTTTTGGCGTGCTAGGTAGGCTGACACCTTAATGTTTGGTTTTTATGTGACGAATATTTGGTTGAAACAGAAAGTTGGTATTGCATATTTGTAGGTTTAGATCAAATATAAGGCATCGATGTGTGCCGCTCTTATTTTCGGTACGAGCTTCGATTTGATTAGCTTAACAGCAGCCGTACACGCCAGCAAAATGCGCCACTGGCCAGCAACGTGCAGAAATTTCGTCCGCCAGTCAGCCCCAAGTAACTTACTCAGCAGGCAGCCCAGCCAACAGGGAATCTTTTGTAGCACGCGGTGGCCAATCAGTGGAGTGGGGAGATATGTGCGGCTCTTTAGTGAGATGGACCCCCGTGGAAACCCCGCGTCCGCGGTCAAGAAGCGAGGAAGCTATACAGGCGGCACTAACACGCACTTCTAGCGCCTCATCGCTCCTACGCGCAAGGCGTGCAGTGTTTCCGTCGTGACGCTGTACTGTGCAAATTAGATCTGTAACGTAGTGGTTTTATTACACGCGATGAAAGACCACAGATTAAATTACCCCCCCCCCCCCTTATCATTGTACTTTCCTCTTGTCGCTTAAGGAAACTGCATTAAGGAAACTGCATAGGCAAGCTTTAAAAATCCGATACTTTACCATTTTCACGAATTTTTGAAGTACTTCTAAAGAAGAGACATAATATGACATAAGTAAAAAAAAGTAGGGGCGTAGATAATTGTTTATTTTTTCTGACACAAAGTCGTATTTTCGGAACATTTATATACCGAGATACGCCTACTCGTGCAGACAACTATTTCGCACAGAATGTTTCAGTCCATCCTACTCTTAAGATCGCGGTATTGAGAGCCGATGAGGATGAAGCGGGGTTGGTATGGAGCAGCGCCGGAACGCAACGGCAAGTGAAGCGTGAGATCGCCGAGAAAACCTGCCTACCAGCGGCATTGTCCAGGACAATTCCTACGTGCGAAAATCCGGGAGTGACACCCACCAGGAATCGAACCCGGTTCGCTTGTTGGGAGCGCTCTAGCCGCTGTGCCACGGCAGACCTCGGTAGACAATCAGACACGAAAATCTTTCCCAGAGGGTCGCGCAGCCAATCAGCGAAGGGGTACGCTAACATCAAAGAAACCGCCATGCCATTTCGCCTCCGTATACTTACCTACTCTATGTCTCAATGGAGTAAGTACAGCAGCGGAAAGCTATGAATTCGTCAGCGTACGCCCTAACGTAGTATTCTTACTACGTAGTAGGCTAACACAATCGTCAGGTTATTTCCACGAGCTTCCGCTATCGCTGCTACCGGGTGGAAAGAAAGCAGGAGTGCCTTTACGTAGTACGTACCAAATTGTATTCGACTACTGTGAACGCAAGAGTAGGGAAAGCGAAAGGTTTCTGGATCAACGTGTAACGAAGAGCAGAGGTAACAAGGCGGTTCTAGCCCAAAACTCCCACCATTCCTCTTGCCCTTCCCTTCCAGTTTCAATATTAATTACTGATTTGGCTTAGTTAATTCTTCAAACACTTTCCTTTATCGGATGCGCGACAATTGCCAATTTCTTGGAAATAAATGACCGTTTTCGCACCTCACACAACTACCGAGCAATTTGCTGGCACTACAGTGTCAGTAAATATGCCAGTATCATTCAAGATGGGGTCTGTGTGCAGCGACACTACTATTCAGATTATACATAAGGCTCTCAAATCTGTCCATAAAACAAAAGCTTCTCGTGTGAGAAAAGGAAGTCTCAGAAGGCACTTCCTGAACCATTCCTATTTTCGAACATCCTATCTTTCAGGAAGTGACTCAGATACATAAACACTGAATAGTCTTGTGATTGTAAGACCAGCGAATATTTTTAGAGGCTGTTCACGATAAAGTGAGCACTTTTGAAATAAACCTTAGGAGGAAGTCTAAGAGCCGGAACCGAACGATAGTTCCACATCTTAGCATCGAATAAAAAGTGTTAGGTAACCATTTGTGATAACATAAATTATTTCTTTAGATTTCTGATTGTTTTACTGCATCGAAGTGAAAAAATGAGCAGATTTGTAACATATATTTTTTCTAGTAATTTCACAGTTTCACTTGACCGATGCACGAATAAAGTGCTGAGGCCCAAGGCAATATTAATTTTACATAAGGCGGAAGAATACACAACGTGCATACAAGTAGATCTTAAGCAGGGCTTTCAAAAGTGCATATTTTACCATGAATAGCCTATAGGCTGTGGAATGACTGCATACCTCAGGTCACTGGACTCGTTCATAAATTCTGCCATGTGGGGTAAAACATTGTCTCCCAATACCAGGCAGTCCTTCCTATTGACCAAAGATGGTGTTTACTTTCTAAACAACTGTAGTATAATGAATTAGATGAGTCTTGCATAAATAATTCAGGAATAGGGACAAGGTACCAGTCGATGCCATTTTGAATTTCCCTTTGTTGCCGTTTTTCTCAAAATTTCCTTTTTTCCCTTAAAATTTTCCTTTTCGCTTAAAATTTCCCATTTTCCTTCAAAAAGCACAGATTCCCTCATTTGAAAAGAACGAGCCACCTTTTTATTTAGTAAACTCGATCCATAGGAGGGATTTGGAGGATTCGTTTATTACCTGTGACCTTTAGTTTCGGCTTTGATCTTGACCCTATGCCTGGTGGCCTTGAATAACCCTGATCCCAAAAAATTTTTAAAAAAATTCAGAAAAATGATAAGATCTCAGAAATGTATAACCCATTTTTTTTAATTAGAAAATTAAATTAAAAATTATTTTTTAAAAGTTTTTAAATATGTACATGTAGAAGGACTGGGGTTCGATGAGAGGTGGATCACACTCTCCAGGTCGGCAGGTGTCCACTTCATCAGCCCCATGTTAGAAGTCGATGACTTTGACCCATAACATTGACCCAAGTCCTATGACCTTGAACCAATTCCCATGACTATGAATAGTCACGAAAACAAAGAAAATCCAAAAAATCCAAAAAACTAACAATTACCCAAAAAAACCTTTGAAATTTGTCTCATGACTCGAGACTCTAAACTAAAGACCCAAGACCCAAAACTCAAGACTCAAGGTCTTTGACACTTGACTCAAGAAACTTGACCCAAGACTCAAGATTAAAGACCCAAGATCCTTGACCAAAACTCTTGACCCAAGACTTTTGACTCTTGTCCTAAGACCCTTGCCCCAAGACCCTTGACCCTAAGACCCTTGGCCCCAAGACCCTTGGCCCTTGACCTTTAACCCCTCAAAAATTAAAAATTCTAAAACAATCCTAAAAAGAAATACATAATTTATAAAAAAAAATGAACTAAATCGATATTATTCACCAAAAAAAGGAGTTCAACATACCTTGTTACTCAGGTCCTTCTGCTTACTCTTGAACTTAACTGCATACAGGTTTTAAACATGCACACAGCTCGACTTTTAGGTAGCTACAAGTATGCTGCTCAGAATTTTTTGAATATATGTGTTTGTGACCACCCCAAACCCTTCATATAAGTAGCAACTACTTGCACCACAATCAGCAACACATGCAGAGTGTGGTGCTGATTGTGATACATGTGGTATTGATTGTGTTGCTGATTGTGATGCTGATTGTGGTGCTGTTTGTGGTGTATGTGGTGTTGATTGTGGTGCTGATTGTGGTACATGTGGTGTTGATTGTGGTGCTGATTGTGGTACATGTGGTGCTGATTTTAGTGTTGATTGTGATCTGTGTGATGTGTGTGGTCAGTCTTGTTAAGAGTCGGTCTGGCAGGCATCAGTTGTCTGCTTTAAGTAAGATAATAATTTCAAGCTGAGCGAAGAACTTGTCTGGAAGAAACTATTGATTATATAACCACATGGTAATGCGATCGAGAAACTAGATGAAATATCTGGATGAATGGAGGAATAAAGATGCTTAAATCTCACTGATGAAATGTGTTAGTAATTATATGTATATAAAGTAGATACAAATGTTGCTACTGTGGAAAGGAGTTCGATTTTTTTTTCATGAAAATGATGCAAGCCAATCATTGCACGAAGTCTACTGCAGAGCTTACTTCTATGAATATACCTCCTCCAACTGCTGTAAAATTACATGTAAAACAGTGTTGCTACTGTAGAAAGATCTTCAGCAAAAGATGCCATGATCAGCGATATGAGAGAACCGACTATACGGAGTCCTTTTTTGCAATATGAATCATTGTGACAACAGGCACATGCAGTTTATGCAAGGTGATATATTGAAGAACCACATCAAGAACTTCAAAGATTCTTCTTTTGAGAGACAGCAAGTGATGTCAATACGCCCTGCTGCATATGTATGGATACTGATTCTACAGATGGTTATGATGGTATAGTTAATGCTAATGATGGAATGAGAGACCTATGGAGTTTGGTAGAGTCAGTATGTGTCGAATGTACTCTTGCAAGACGTTTGCGTGAAATCTATGAACTTGAGAGTAAAGAGTTGTCGGCTCTAAATACTGATGATGACTGTGCGACCCTTGCAAAGAAAAGTAAACTTAATACTGAAGAAGAAACAGGAGGTGAAGATCATGAAGACAGCACTGAAGAAAAAAAAACATGAAGACAGTTTTAACTCTGAAGACGATGGCGATTTTCTCGATGCACTGGCACAGCCCTCGACTACATTTGCTGCAATGAGCGACATGAAGACGGAAGGCTATGCTGAAAATACTGGCTACATATTTCGTGAAGACCCGAATGAACTTGTTGATAAACTCAGTCATTTGTTTGACTTGCAAAAACATGGGGATCTCTCACACATTGTGGAGATATCTTCAATCATTAACGAACTAAAGGGGAGGGGTTATATCGCATGATGTGATACTGCTTTCTTCTAAAACTGTAATTAAAATATATAAATATATTTAATAATAGCTGTGTGTTAATATTTCTGTGCTGTATTCTTTTATCCCTCATAATTTGAAAGTGTTTCAATGAGCATTCGTTACTGAAGTGCAGATCTACGTACAGAGTATTAATGAAGTATTTAAGCATAAAAAGCATACAAAACATTAATGTAGTCATCAATTACAAATGTATTGATAGAGTTGCCAAATTAAATTATTTTAATATGTATGGCTGGGGACAGACGACACACATAAGAGTGATTATGGACTGATGATTGAACGAGAGATCGATGAGATGATTGTAACATTGAGGGAAATATTGTGAGATTGATGGAAAGATTACAATAATGATCAAAATAATGATGAAAAGATTTAAAGATTGGACAAAAAATTATAGCATTGATGGAAATATTGGACGAAATATTGATGGGAAGATTGGGGCATTGAGGGAAAGATGGAAAGTTTGCTAAAGATTGATGGGAAGATTGGAACATTGAGGGAAAGATGGGAAGATTGATGGAAAGATTGAGGAAGATTGTGAAAGATTAATGGACAGATTACAAAATTTATGGAAAGTCTGCGAAAAAAAATTAATGGAAAGATTGATAGAAACATTGCGAAAAATGCGTGGAGAGATTGCTAAAGATTGGTGGAAAGATTGCTGAGGAGGAGGATTGTGAAAGATTGTGAATGATTGCTAAAGATTGCGAAATAAAGATGGAATGGTTGGACGATTGAAGGATAGATGTTCAAGAAGACAGTGAGAGTTAAAACTGTTTATCACCTTCGTACATTCCAAGTCTCAGGGAAGTAGCACTACTGGTATTTAAATTATTGCCAAGTATGTCTATAAAAGTGTTTTTAGATGCAAATCCATACCATGATTATAACATGACTTGGGCAGGTGAATATTATCTTATGAAGGACCTGGATTAATCACACACACACATATATGTATATATATATATATATATATATATATATATATATATATATATATATATATATATATATATATATATATATATATATATATATATATATGTGTGTGTGTGTATATATATTTATTTATTTATATATATATAATTCTGAGTAGCATATTTATACCTACATAAAAGTCGAGCTGTGTGCATGTTTAAAACATGTACGCAGTTAAGTTTGAGAGAAAGCAAAATTACATGAGCAGCGAGGTACGTTTCACTTTTTTTTATAAAGAGATATCTATTTGATTAGTTTATAATAAATAATTTTTTCTATAATTTTTTGGGAATTTTTAAATAATTTTTTTGGGTTTAAGGTCAAGGGCTAAGGGTCTTGGGGTCAAGGGTCAAGTATCTAGGGTCAAGCATCTTGGGTCTTAGATCAAGAGTCTAAAGGTCTTAGGTTAAGGGGCAAAATGTCCTGGGTCAAGGGTCTTGGGTGGTCTTGAGTCTTGAGTAGTCTTGGGTCTTGAGTCGAGTCTTGGGTCTTGAGTCGAGTCTTGGGTCTTAAGTCGAGTCTTGGGTCTTGAATCTTAAGTTATGTGTCAAGTCCCAAGGGTATTTTGGGAATTTTTTGGGATTTTTGAATTTTTTTTGGAAAAATTTGTGTTCAAGGTCTTTTAAGGTCACGGGAATTGGATCAAGGTCATCGACATATAACTGACGAAGAGGACACTGGCCGACCTGGCGAGGGTCGGTCGTGTCGGGCGCTTAGTCAATCCATCTGTCATCGAAACCAAGTGCTCCTACATGTACATCTTGAATATTTTTTTAATAATTTTTAATTTTTTCTACTTTTATAAAAAAAAATTTATACACTTCTTAGATTTTATAATTTTTCTGCAATTTTTTTTTTTTTTTATATTTTGGGTTCAACGTTATCCAAGGTCACCAGGTACAGGGTTAAGTTGAAGGCCGAATGTCAAGGTTACAGGTAAAAATAATAATCTCATAAATGAATCCATTGGATTATTTTAGCAAGAGAAGGAGCTCGTTTATTGTAAATGAGGGGATAAATGCTTTCTGAGGAAAAAAGGAAAAATTTAAGGGGTAAAAAGGGAAATTTTAAGCGAAATAGGCCAATTTCGAAAGGAAAAGTGAAAATTTTGAGAGAGAAAAGGGAAAAAGGGAAATTAAAGTTGTCGTCAGCCAGCGTCTGGCACCTACTCCTGAATCCTTTATGGCAGACTCACCTTAATCATTCTATTAACTGTCAGCGCATTTCGTTTGTTTCTGTTACTGTTTTCACCAGAAGGAAAGAACTTATAATGGTCAACAACCAACTGTGTTTACCAGACCAACAACTAAAATATTGCATACCGTCAATCTTAAATTTAAAAGTGTTTAGTGGTTTCACATGTTCAACAAATAACCACTTCACTAGCAAATACTGTTTAGGATACACACCATCACCCGTTATGATACGATTGAGAAGAGACTCGCTTTAGCTTCAGTTCATAAAGTGTCTAGTTGTCTATTATTTTAACTGTACACTTTTTCTGTAGAGTGGAAATGATTGAACTGGAAATAATCACCTGTCAGGCATTTTCCCAATGTTGTTATGCGGGTTTTCAATCACACATGACTTCAGAAAAAACTTCTCTACTCTTGACCTGTATCACAGTGGTCGTTTCTTTGATGTAGGCGTACCCATCCTGTGATTGGCTGCACGAGTCTCTGGGAGCAGACCTTGTGCCGGATTGGTAACTGCATGGTGCAGAAAGTTTGCTATTGGCTGGCCAGTAGGTTACCAGGCGCTGGTCGGCGAACAACGTGTCAACCATTTGCTGGCAGACCCTGCTCTCATCGCTAAACATAACAGAGCGCCATTCCATTATCCAGAAGATCCTTTCATGACGCCGCAGGACATGTGCACGACGGTGTTGTTGCAGAAGAGGAAGCCTGGCGAAAGGCATAAGCTCGGAATCCTGACGCAAGTAGATGGTTCCCAATAGTACGTGTCGACACCCCTGGTGCCATATTCACTCTGATCACTGCTGTGCAATGTGCCGATCATGATGTACTACATCTGTACTACGTGGATAGCCTCGCCACACTACTGATGCATTGGGACCAACATGTGCAGCAATCAGTAGACATCCTTTCTGCCTCTCGAAGTACCATGACGCGGCCCCACTTAAACGGGTATAGGCGCACAACAAAGGCATGTAACATCTTCTGGGCATCACGATAGCTTGACTGCTACAATTATACTCAACATTCAACTTTCCAGCCGCACACGATACTATCTGGTGCAGTGCTGTAAATGGCACAATGAAGTGAATGGTACACCGCCATCTGCTGGCCGACGTCCTTGAAACGTTTATCAGTCTAACTACACTTCTCCACCATGCAATTATTGTACTTAATTAGACATCACTCTTTAGGTTGTTGCAAAATTTTTCTTCCGTCAATGTATATGCATAAGTGTGTGTATATACACACACAAGGTGGTGTGGAATTCGACTGAAAAACTTCGTGGGGATGTTCCTTACACAAAATCAAGCGGGAAATATGTAAGACACTTTCTACCTAAACTAAATATTAAGAGAGATATACAAGCCCTTGGAAATAGAGGTTTATAAATGTATTTTTGCAAAATATCGGAAACGAACTGAAATGAAATTACAATCCTCCGAACATCGTTATATGTTATAGGGATCTCCAACATAAGAGAAAACTCATTCATACCTCCACTCATAATGAAGATGGCCACACTTGTAATGGAAAAAGAATTTTTACCGTCAGGAATTAAAAAGTTTTGATGTCTGTTTATTGAGCAGCATGACCAATACTTCCAGCGGGGTATCATGCAGAAACAAACAGGCAGCTTCAGTTATGTGAGCTTGTAATGTATGGTACAGCACATGATGTTTGCAGTATGTGTTTGACACGTCCTCCATCATCGTCTGTGCGCTTGGGAGCGATTCTCGTTCACTTCACCGCTTGTCGGGAGCCGATTTACGACGTTGAAACAATAAGTCGGGTGAAGTTGCCATGGAACAAAGTGTAGAGGGTACCTGGTTATCATCTGAGTGTCTTAAACTCTGCTACGCCTGACTAACGATGCTCGCGTAATTGGGCTCCCGATAAGCGGAAAAGCAAGTTATAATCGCGTCCCTTGGCACAGTAGCTTACCATATACACGTGTAGGTACAGACTGTTCACTGTAAAGTGGGCACTTTCGAAAGCCCTGCTTAAAATCTACTTGTATGCACGTTATGTATTTCCCCGCCTTATGTACCATTAACACTGCCATGGGTTTCACCACTTTATTCATGCGTCGGTCTATTGAAACAGTGAAATTAATATTTTACAAAGCGAAGGAAGTAATTTAAGTTATCACAAATGGTTACTTAACACGTTTTATTATTTTATTTGACTTTATGATGTGGAACTACTTTCACTCCATCGTTACCAACTTTACTGGGCGCATGTCGCTCAGTGCGCCCGATAAAATATAAGCAGGTAGAAGAGGTGACTTTTTTTATGAGGTTGATTTCATAAGTACTCATTTGATCGTAAACAGCCTTTAGTATTGCCTACGTGCTCGGCACTGCATCGCTGCACCCGAAGCTTAGTGTAAATTTTACACGAAAACGGCGGGACCTGGGCAATTGCAACAACAGGACAATTTTTGGGAATTTGGCCGTACTGCTCAACAAATAGACGTCAGACTCTCATAATTCGTCACAGAAAAAAAAGTTGTCTGTAATAAGATGGGGAAGGGGGTATTAATAAGAGTTTGCTCTTACATTGAAGATCTCGATAACATAAAGCAAGGTTGCAATTTCATTTCACTTTGTTTCCATAATTTGCAAAATACATTTAAAAATCTCAATCTTCACGGTCTTATGGACTTATTTTGCTTAATATTCACTTTAGGTCAAATGTGTCCTATATATTCCCCACTTGATTTTAAATAAGGAATCGCCTCACGAAGTTTGTCCGTCGAATTCCATCCCATTCTGTAATCGCTGCTACTCTGAAAATCGATTACAGAACTTAGTCACTATCGCTGTTGATCTTTCTCGACGCATAAATCATACAGAACAGCGGAAATAGTGTAAGAATAAACGAGAAAGAGTTCTGCAAAAAATGTTCACATGTTGAATTCAGTCATCAATAAATTCTCTGGGCTCTATGTCCCACAGAATGTACTGTTTGAGATAGGCCACAAAAATTCTTCAGGTGTTTATTTTCAAGGAAATGATATCTCAGAATTTTCAAATCTTCAGAAACCATGCGTTTATATTATATTTAATCACTCATAATAGCAACTGCAGGTATGCTTAACCCGCCTCTATAAAGTTTGTTTTTAGAAAAAATCTACCGTCAGACTGAATCAAGTGGTCAGTATAAAAAAAACACATTCGACGAGTATATTTAATTTCCATGATGAATACATACAATTATAGAAATTGAGGATTGTTAATAGATTATTTCTTTACAATTCAACATTATTAAGACAGTTTAGTAAGTTTTCAAGTATGCTGTTTGACAAGCACATTGGACTGCTTCTATTAGAAGAAAAACATATATATTTCAGTACATCTAACGCTCATCTAGCATCCATACCCCGGGAGATCTCTAATTCTCAAGCCGGTAAAATGGATTTATAGAGCTATAATAATCCCTTCCTGGGAGCTGTATGAATTTGCTAAATCAGGCGTGTGAATATGACAGTCTCTAATTTTCAAGTGAGAATATATGCAGTTTTTAGTATATTGAATGAATAACGGATCAAGTTCAGTAAAATCTCCAGTGCTCTATGTTGGAGAGATTTGTATCAATCAGCATTCAACCTATCTTCAAAGGCAGTAATTTCCAAGTTCGATAAAACTACGCGAATAGCTGAGATCACAGGTTCTTTCGTCGTCCACGCTTTGAAAACAGGCGAGATAAGTCCCTTTTCTTCAAAATTTTTTCGAGAAAGGTTTTTATGTTTACATTTCCCACCATTTCAGTGGCACGTTAAGAGATATATATATATCGTTCTTTCAGATATCTCTTCTTGTTTGCCAAACTGTTATAAAATCTAGCCTGGAGGATATACAAACAAAATAATTATATTCTCCTTCCTACAAAAAAATATTTCTAAACTCTGCTGTAACACTTCAATATTTATGACTTTATTACGATTATTCTATGTCTTTAAACTTGATTTAAATACCAAACTTTAATGCAATGTATAAGATGTTTAGCGTATGTGATATGTATAAACTTATTTACTTTGACAGTTGTATTGTATAAGCTATGTAAGTCTAATGATTATCTATGGTTTTTTTGCATGTGTATTTGTCTTTGTAACAAGCACTACCTTTTGTTTTATCAAAAGAATCAGGCCACACCAACCGGCCTATCGCATTTTATTTATATATTTTTTCGAACACTAGTCTGATAGAACAAAAAACATTCATTTAAATTTAGAATCAGTGAGAGGCCAGCTAGAAAGGAAGTCAGTCCTGAGTATGAAAGATAATCTATAATATTTGATTGGCGAAATTTGATATTTACGACGGATATACATAATTATTCACGCACTATTGAAATGCTGAGCCTATATATGTTTAAAAGAAAAAGTAATTCGACATAAGCTGTACGATGAGCCCGGAATGAAGGACGACCCAGTAAAGGAGGGCTTCGGGATTTTCGACTTCGCACCAAGGACGACGCGGTGTCTTGTGTTCGGAGAGCTAATTCTGCGAGAGGAGGACTACTTGCTGCGGATTCTGGCTAGGTTCCGATTCTGCACCCACCTCCGCTGTTCCGGCCCGCAGAGGACGAGTTCGCTGAGCACCACCCTGAGATGTGCTGTCCGTGGTGAGCGGGAGAGCTGTTCCTGGGTTCTACACCAGTGAAGGATGACTCCACGACATCGGCAGAGTTGAGGTTATTTTCCGCTATCGACACAGCTAAGTCGTTTTTTTCCTCAAGCAAATGTAAATGTATTTATGACACCAGAAACAGTAAAGTCAAATGTTGGTAAACCGGTTGATGTGCAATGTGCAGGCTGGTGTTGCTTGCAATTTTGAGAATTAGTATAGTATAATATTTCGTAACTAAAGTTCTGCAAAAGTACCATATAATTTGAAATTGGTTTAGTTCATCAGTATTAAAATCAAAGTAATTTTATTCGTTTCTATTTATTTACTTGAATTAAGACTTCTCTGTTTGTTTATTA
Organism: Dryococelus australis; assembly: GCA_029891345.1. NCBI lineage: Eukaryota > Metazoa > Arthropoda > Insecta > Phasmatodea > Phasmatidae > Dryococelus > Dryococelus australis. Next base: position 348,964,019 of record CM056993.1, read on the forward strand.
GAATTAATGATCAAATTGTTTCAAACTACAGAGGTAATGGAAATTTGGATGAATACGCCGATTTTTTAGTGTGGCAGCATAAAGTTCAGCCGATGTATATCATTAATATAACCTATCAGACTCACTCGCATATACAAACGATATTTTATCATTACATTACATATTCATATCTTATATTACATACCTCAGAAATAATATTTTATAGCCAATAAGATTGGCCGTAATATTGTAACACATATCAGAGGTGTTACAGTATTAATTTGAACGCCCAAAAGTAAGGCTATAAACTCTCCAAACATTGTGTCTATTTAACAGATGACACTGCTTTGGAAATTGACATGTCTAGTAGTAAAATATTGTCCGTAAAATCAGTGTTTGCACGTATACGCGTTTCTCGACAAAAATATGTTTTGGGAATGCAACTTTTTCCCAGGAAAAGTACAAAACAATTATCTATATTATCCACAAGTTTTACTTATATATTAAATATATTGAAAAAAAAAAAGAAAAATAGTTTAAAAAAATGGAATTTTAAGGCTATCCTGCACGGATTCTTGAAAAGCACAAAAATACTTGTAACAGACTTCTCGCAAATGGATGTCGAAGTCAGGAGGACCCTTTTCAATGCTTCTTATCCTCAGACATAAACTTGAGTGAGTGAAGAGATTTAGACGGCTCTTAACATCGAGGTCTTGTGAGACTATGGAGCAGCGCCGAAATTCAAGGGCGGGGCAAATGGGAGATCCCAGAGAAAACCCGCCGACCAAACGCACGATTCCCACATGCGAAAATCCGGAGTTACCCAGCCGAGGATTGAATCCGGATCGCTTTGATGAGCGGCGAGAATGCTAACCGCTCAGCCACCGTGGCTCCACATAGAGTTGAGGTATTGGAAATATTTGCTAGGGAATTCCTTTAAGAGTGGATACAAACTCTAAGAAATTATTTGTAAATGTACTCTATCAGTGTGTACGTACAGTGACAAAAGTGCGATTGCTAAAATATTTTCACATACAGTCATGATGATGTCCCTACAGTTGCTCAGGAAAGAGTCAAATGCATAGGGAAGTTCCCAACTTTGTATAGTAGCGATGCTAAACATTCCCATATTTTCCGCTTGAATACTATTTCCATACACTGTATAGGTTAAAAACTTCCATTGCAGTTCAGAAAATTTACCAGATATGTTTTTACAGTGCAGAATCTGAATCTTTGAGTATAAAAAAGATCTACCTCATATTGCTTTTAAATTATGGCCATTATCGTAAGAACATATTTGTACGAAGCATGGTAAGATTACCGAACACGATGTGGTTCATTCTGTTGTCAGTAACAACTTATACTACTGCCACTGGTGGTTTCTTGTGATTTCGCTAAGATCGTGATGTTTAATTCCTCATTATGGAATTAAGAGCGAGATTAATATTATGACTAGACTGAAAGAAATTGCGTGTTTAAAGTTGCCGAAATATCAAGATACAGAAACAGTTATTTTTGTTTCAATAATATTGTTACGGTAAAAACCAGACAGTAATATGCACGTATCAATTAAACAAGTTATGCTGTAACTACGTCCAAGAGTTAAACTATTCTAGTTTTATCAATGATTGTTATTGCTAGAGACCTGAAGAATTCGCGGATTCATTTTGGGACAATCAGGAATTGAAAACACGTCCGTTTATATTACTTGAGTCATTATTCCACGCGGTTTTTGACTCCTTCTGTATTGTCGCCTTCAACTGTAACAGCATACAGCCAATGTGCAATTGATATCGGCATATTTGTACTTAAGACTGTAGAGTCTAGCCTACAGGTCATTAAACTCGCGAATGTTTCAGGTCTCTATTATCGCACGTTGTTGCTGCAATTGAAGCAACTGCAGTTCAACGACTATTTTCGGTTGTCTTTTAAGAAAGGAATAATTTTAACTGCTATTTAGAGGGTTGTTCATTTGGGGAGAACAGTACTTGCATTTAATTCACTGCCAACAAAGAGGTGTTTATTTTCTCTCGGAGATCCGTCAAACAGAGCCAGGGTAGTGTTGCTTGCTGGAGGAAAGTTTCTTACAGAGACTAATGCTTGGTTCACATGTACGCCGATCACGCCGAACAGATAGAGCAGAAAACTATAACAGCCAATCAGAAGCCGTCCTCGGTTTCCGCGCGAGTCGCGCAGAAGACTGTCCCCGGCTAGATATAGACCCGCACATTTTAGAGAAACAACATGGAAACCGAACGAGGTGGCGTAAAAGTAACGCAATGTACTCGCATTCGGGTTCAAGTTCCAGTTCGGACATCCTGTTTGGGTTTCCCACGGTTATTTGAGAGCAGTCCAGGCGAATGCAGGAGCGGTTCCCCAGTTAAAGGTCTCAGAAGTGTCTGTGCTTGATTATACCTTAAGCTATTAATTTCAACAGCAATTTTTTTATCTTCTACATAAGATAAAATATCCGCCTCAAAAATAATAGAGCAACGAACTCGAAGTTGAACTTTCGCGTTAGATATTGATTATACATTTTACCTTGTATCGATCGGTTCTGTTATCGTGTCTCTCAAATGTTACAGCGATGACATGATCCAATTTCGTAGATTATACTTTTACAGCATCTACTTTTAACTGCCAGAGCTACTGTCTCCAATGTCTAATAGAAGTCAAGCCGTACTTTTAAATAACAATACACGGTGTTGGAACGTTCCAAAGCCATTGGTGTGAACAGGTGCCGGCTGGGAGACGTGTGACGTGTTGTAGCCTTGGGCTTGTGTTCTTTGTACGCCCCTGGGCGCTAGCTATCCGGCCCGCAGCTTATTTGAAGACAATAGTGCATCCGGCCGTATCATTTTCCCTCGCTGTCGCCTCCCAGCACTCACACAATGGGACAAATCTCGCGGCAACGGGCTGTATATTCTACCCGGAGGGAGTCACCCAAGTGGCGTAGGTGAGCTGCATAACATATCACTCCGAGAGCTTGAAGACCTTGGACGGCGTCTCTCCCTTCGTGCAGAGTGTACTTGTGAGACAACCACCTATACTGAGAACTCCAGCCTCACTGGCCAGCAACATGAACGCCGTTCACCAATCTGCGTCTGGTAACTTTCGGATTTCGGCAGCCTAACCAATAGGGGATCTCATTGCAGACCGCGGTAGGCAACCAGAGTACGGGTACGCTCAAGTCAAAGGAACCGCTGTGCCATGTCTTCTCGTGTGTAGATACTTATCTACTCTGTACGTTGGTGATTTCTGTTCCCAACGGGTCAGTGGTGGATCTAAAGGAAGGTTATAGACTGTTCACAGTAACATGAGCATTTTGGAAGCCCTGCTTAAGATCTACTTGTATACACGTTGTATATTCTATATTCTTCCGCCATATATAAAATTAACATTGCCATGGACCTCATCACTTTATTCATGCGTCGGCCAAATTAAACTGTGAAAGTATTAAGAAAGTAAATACTTTACAAATCTGTTCATTTTTACACTTCGATGAATTAAAAAAAAAAAAAACCGAAACTGGAAGAAATAATTTTAAGTTATCACAAATGGTTACCTAACAATTTTTATTCGACGTTAAGATATGGAATTACTTCCCATTCATTGTTATCGACTTTGCTGGACGAATATCACTCAGTGCACCCACTAAAATATATGCAAGCAGAGTAAGTGACTTTTTTTTCTAAAGATAATTTCTAAAGTGCTCACTTTATTGTGAACAGCCTTTAAGGCGGTTGGAATACCTCTCATGAAGCTTAATTTTACACGGGAAAAAATTTGATTATCCTTTAAAGAAATTACATTACTGATAATATCTATCAAATGCACATAGCCTATTAAGGTAGTGGGAAATTTTATGACGTATTAAGATATATCTGCTAATTACTGATATGTATATGTAGCATTAAATTTTAATACTTACAGTTAAGCATGTAGTTTGAATATAATTTACAATGCATTTAATTACCCCACAGGTAGCCCCCTCCTTAAGAGAGGACTAAGTAGCTGCGCGTCCGAGGTCAAGAAGCGAGGGAGCGATACGGGCGACACTAACACGCACGCCTGGTGCCTCATCGCTCCTACGCGCAAGGCGTGCTGTGTTTCCGTCGTGCCGCTGTACTGTGCAAATTGGATATGTAACAGTGGGGTTTTATTAAACGCAATGAAAGACCACAGATTAAACTACGCCCGTATCTTTGTACTTTTCTCTTGCCGCTTTAGGAAACTGCATAGGCAAGCTTTAAAAATGCGATGTTTGACCATTTTCACGCATTTTTTCTCCAAGAATACATGTAATATGACAAAAAAAAAAAAAGGGGGCGTATTTAGTAGTTATTTTTTTTAAATCCTTTCTGGCAAAACTTTGCATTTCCAGAACTTTTATTTACCGAGATGCGCGTTTAGGCGCAAACAACGATTTCACAGAAAACGTTTCAGTACATAGGACTGTTAATGGGTTTCTAGATCCGCCACTGCAGCGGGTCACTGTCTTCACCTTTCAACAGTAGTCGGTTCACGACTGGAACAGACTTTTGAACAACACCTTAGTCGTTAGCCGCATGCATCGTTACTTCAAACAGTGACTGGCACGGGTACAGTTAGTTTGGCAGCACGGAGAGAGAATATCGTTTGAATGTTTTAACATATTTTTTTTATCTATTGCTTAAAAAATGGGAGTAGGAAAGATTCCGAGAAATTCTGTTCCAGTCGCGAGACGCAAAACTGCAGTGGCGTGTTTCCCCGACCCTGCAATATGGCGGGACCTCGCCCGTCAACCAGTTCCTGGAGGCGAATCTGCCAGACGACAGCCGCAGCAAGACAACAGAGTAGACATGTACACAGAGGCGAAATGGCACGGCGGTTTCTTTAATGTGAGTGTAACCAATCTCTGATTGACTGAGCTAAGCCTTGCGTCTGATTGGCTACTTCCTTCTGCTGGAGTTCCCCTCTTGGCTTGGCTGCCGGTTGGCAAGCATGTTTACCAAGCGGTAATTTGCGGCAGGTGTAGCAGGCGAATTTTACCCCGGCGATTATTACCCACCGAACGCCCGAGTGGCGGCACGTGTCAAAGCAGCTTGGCGGCCCGCTGACAACCGCGACAGCAGTGTAACACTGTTTACGACCCTCGGCTGACCACAATACATTAGGTTGACACTAATCCCCGAAATCATTACCTTTGTCACTTTCTCGCCAGACATTGTTCCTTGATAGAATAACAATTTAAGGAACAGGCGCAGCCCCTTCGCAAATAAAATTACTGTTCAAGAGTAGCCAAACGTTATGCACCGAGGGAGTTCTCAGCGCCAGCAGGGGAGTTAATACCCCAAAACAGTGATTCAAGGCAAGGTAGGTGGTGACCGAAAAGTGGCCACGCATCAGCGAAGCTTTGTGTTTCCCCGGAAATGATTTTCAAGAGTGGTAATTTCGTGTTCTGTGTAATTAGTATAGTGAAAATGTACCACTTAAAATTTAATTTTTCCGAAAAGACCCTATTCTTAAAACCCCTTTTTCTTTCCGTATGGCACCTCACTCACCAATGGTATAATGATGTCTTTAGAAGGTTCTTTTGCTGTCTCGATCGCGAGAGTGTCGTACTTTCCTACCTGGGGGTAAAATTCGCCTGTTACACCGACGTACTAACATTTATCTGGAAAGTGGCGTCGTATTGCTGGCGCGCGCGGCTGGAGTTCGCCGAACAAGAGCCTGTTTCACCTCTGTATTCTCAAGTACCCTGTGGCATGATGTTGCCGAACAGACATAAGGCACGATGCACGCTAAGCACGGTGTTAACTTGACAAGTGGCACTACGACAATGTGAACAGCATCTGCTACGACAGCAGGGAAATTTCGGGCTTATTTTGACACGCGGAATTATTCCTATTTTCCGTCACAGCTTCTGCTCTTGTGCATGCGAAGTACTCTAACAGTGCTACAGTTTTCTTCTAACCTGCCATTTACAAACAAAGAACACCATCGACGGTTACAGAGCCTAAAGGTGCAATAAAATTGAGAAACACCAGTTTCTTTCACCAATAATTTGGAAACATTTTCTATTGTGAAGAGCTTCATCGTAATATTACAAATAATAACGAAAAAGGAATTCTTGTTTCATTAAGCTAGACAGCACCATTTTCAAGAGTATATAAACATGAAATAATTTCTCAAAAACGATGCAGTCTAGCGTAGAGTTTCTTTTTTTTTTTTTTTTTTTTTTTTAACATGCTTGTTAACTAACCATCATAAATGTTTGATTGACATTTCGCATATTAAAATTTCAAGAAATACCAGAGTAGCAATCGCCCTTATTTTTATGAAATACTTTCATAGCAAAGACAATATTTTGCTGTAGATGCGTATCTTCATTTAATGGATCACTATCCATATATTTATCGTGCTAAATAAATTATTTTCTGTGCTATTTGCAATAAACCATCTCCAATTTTAAGAGCGTGTGCAATCCTTAGGCTATTTTTTTATGTATGTATATACATTTCACCGATATTTTTTTGCCAGGAATCGCTTACCGGGGATTGTCGGTGATATTTTCGGTGCTATTTTTGAACATTCTATATGTTTTCTCTAAAGCAGAATCGAAAAGCTGACGTATAACTTGATGTACACCTTCCACGCCTTCTCCCTACTACGCAACAATAACCTAGCTCGTTTAAGAATAGCTGAGTCTCGAAAACAGCCACGACACTGCGCTAAATGATTGATAGTAATAGGAATTTTGATGAACCCCTGAGTAGGGTGGATGGGGGAGCCCAACCCCCTGAGCGATTTTTAGGTTGAGCCATACTACGTTTTCTATTTCTATGTGCATTAGGTATCACCTCACAAAGTATATATGTACTTACTTAAACACACATATATACTGTTCACGGTAGACTGGGCACTTATGATACCAACCAATCAATCGCTTACATAGGCTGTTCATGGTAAAACAAACACTTTTGAAAGCCCTACCAAGGATCTACTTGTATACACGTTGTGTCTTCTTCCTCCTTATGTAACATTAACATTACCACGGGCCTCAGTACTATATTCATGCCTCAAAGTTGAATTGAAATTGTTATCTAAACGTTGTGATAATACTGGGAACTATCCTTGCTACGCAAATTAGGGTTACCATAGCACCCGCATTGGCGCCACTGTGATGTATCGGTGGACCGGGGGGGGGGGGTGCTTACTAAGTGGACTTTGTGGAGAAATAATAATGTTGAGAGAGTATAATAATTTCCCGTGTGTAGAAGAGAGATATGTGTGTGTAGGAGAATGTGTGTTTGTCCTGTTTACCTCGAGAACTTACTCTCCAACGGCGTACTGGTCGTCTCAGGAACTCTGCAGGGGCATTTACATGCACTGGCATTCACAACACAAAAAACTTTCAAACTTATTAAGAAGCACTCCATTTAAATTATTACCTCGGTAGGAGAAAATTTGGCTGGTGTGGTTCGGCATTAACAATAAAATAAATCAAAATGTTATTCGTTATCTTTAATTCAAAGCAGAGAAGTAGAAATTAAAAGTAAGAATAAAACTGTTTAACTGTGTGTGAAAATCAAATCAATTAAGGAAGAATTCTGTTCTGCAAGTAGATGAAAATTATTAAAATATTACCACCATTCAAACACAAGAATTACTTAAATTGGAAATAAAATCAAATTAAAAGTCTTTAAGCTGCTTTCAAAATAATTAAAGAAACTGTGGATTAATTAAACTGTTTTCAAATTAAAAGTGTCTGTAGTCTGTGCCTCTTAACCAAGTTTTACGTAGTGAGCTCCATTACTTCATAGCATTACACATTCTAACCACTTTCCCACATATCTGACTGAGTTTGTAATCTCTTCAAAAATTAGCAAAGTCTCAATGTTCTCCAACAAAGTTAACTTCTAATCAAAAATAGAAAATCAGTTCTACACTCCCAATTTTAAATGAAATCACTGTAAAGTTAAAAAAGTTTTGCTCCGGTAACTAGCTCAAGTCGGGTAGTGTAGGACAACTGGGCTGAAGTAATAAGTAACATCTGTACTGCAACTAAATCTTCCAAAAATAATAAAATCTGTCACCAACATTTCGGGAGCAATGATACATTTGTAAAAGACGCTACCAAAAATAAGTCTATAAGCCCAAAAATTAGGTGGCGTCACCTTAATCTGTAGTTAGGCTGACGTTAACAGCATGGCGTCGTGGCGTCGGTGTAGACTCTCCTCGTCGACGGCGTCCACTAATAAAATCCAACTAACTTAGCTAGACTTTGGCCTCTTCTTCACTTGCCAAGCTAGCCCTCAAAATATACTAACTTCAGGGTACCAAAACACTGTCCTAAATTATGACGATGCCGGGGATTTCACCTAAGAAATCCCGGCTCTTAAAAACCACGTCTCTGGATCTTCAGATCCGTACCCAGAAGCCCTTGACTTCCGACAACTCCGTTATCAAGTCCTATCAATGAAACTCAGCTACTTCCGGTTCATAAAGTCACAAAAATAGCTTAACACAAAACACAATTAAAACTGTAAATAAAATAAAATAAACAGTGTTAAAAAAAATCTGACATTTGAAAAACTCTGAAAAATCATTAAGTCACATGCTTAATTTAAGCAGCCAAAATGCTCACAGCAATGTTCTTGCTTACCAAAGAGTAACATAAATTAACATGCAAGGATTGAAAAGAATGGTGGATCGTGACTCATATTGCACATTTAAAAATCATAAAAATCAAATATGTAAAATTGCAGAAGTATTCCAATTAAATAAATAAGTGCTTAAACATATGCAAACTGCAAACTATGTAGGTGTCATACGATACAGAACAGTACACGTGTTAATCTGCATATTAGTTTCGGGACATGTAAATGAGAGTACATGGATCTGCTACAACGTTTATGAATACTAAAACTATTTCTTTAGATTTATGTAATTTAATGTTTATATGTGCAGAAACAAGCATATCTGTAAAACATTGAATTTCCTAAAATCTTCACAGTTTTTCTAGACGACACGTAACTAGAAGTGGCGAGGCCCGTGGTAATGTTAATTTACAATATACGATGCGCGTACAAGTAGATTTTAAGCAGGGCTTTCAAACGTGCTCAGTTTACAGTGGGACAGCTTGCACACAGAGGCGTTAGGTGCGCACAATCAAGGAGCACAAGAGTGCGAGCTGATATGACGTGGAGGGCTGTGATGTACCTGCAGCGAGCATCTAGCGGAGGCCGGCGTGGCGAGGGTCTCACCGCAGCGGTGGGCGGCGCATACTGCCTGCAACCTGCAACACACACACAGCCACTGTTACGCGAGCACTAGTCCTCTCCTTCGCCTCACGCAACAATGCACAGCGAACTAAGCATAGGGGTAAGAATAACCACGGATTAAAGATATGGGAGACCGATTGTTCGTCTTCTGCGCGTGTGCCCAACATTGACCTACCCCCAAAGTATCACAACTGTTAAAATCACACAGGCAACACTGGCGAACATTTTTTGTTTGTATCTTAATTTTTAAATTACAAACGTTGATATATTAATTAAATGCATTTTACCATTTTGAATTCGATCAAACTGCATTACTAGAGCTAGTGAAATTTCGCGAAAAAAAATTTCGAGACAAGTTATATTTCAAAACACTGTAGAGACGTTTGCCTATCTTGATTGGCTAGATTACTTTTGACACGTGTTATCTGGCTGCACACGAATCACGTAGAAGCCGTGCCAATGTTGCCGAATTCTGAGTGGCGCGGCCAAACATGAAAACTCCTTCTCAAGTAGACAGCAACCAATGGCAATGGAAAAACTTATTTTGGGTGCTTATAGTATTGAAGTCTAAAGTGTACTCACATTTTTTTCGCGAACAATCACTAGCTCCACTCATTACAAATTGGTTACACGAAGTATAAAACATCTCAAAGCACTAAACGGTGTTCTAATCCCAAATCCAATTCTCGCCGTTTTTTCCAAGCCGTATTGTCAGAAAAGCAGTTCTATGTTGGCACACTGATATTGGTTGTACGCAGCCAGCGAGTTCGGTCTACCTCATCTATAATCTACAGAAATAACAGACGTCATTGAAGCTGCATATTCGTCCATCGCCATAGGAGTGACACCCAGAACATTGAAAACGTTGAGGTAGGTTTTGTATTTAATGCATGTAAAATGTGGAAGTTTTTTAACAAACAACAACTAATGAAAATAGACTTTCAAACTAAATACCAACATGATCTGATATATTAGTTTCGTTTAAATTTTGACAAGTAAGGTTTCCAAAGTTTTGGGTGTCACAGCATGGCGGGCAGGATTCATCATTTAATCATTCACATCCACAGACAAGGTCATCACTGGGCTATTTGAGAGCTTCTCCGCGTTCTTTTCAACCGTCGATATATCTTTTCCTCTCTACCTACCTTTAAACTAGAGGAGAGTCGGGTGTTCTTGTTAGGGGTGGTACCTAAGCGTGTCTCAGGCCTCAGGCCCATACGCCTACGGATGCAGGAAAGATTCTAACTACAAGGGCAGATGCTCGCGGCTATTTGAGCAAACATGGCCACGATTGGGGTTATGGTTACCTCCCGTGCTAACTTACCCTGAACTGCAAAGGTAGGCGGAGGAACCGGCATACACACCCTCGAAAGAAAAGAATTGCAACAAAATGCAAGAAGTTTATCACGTAGAATAAACATTTCTACTATATACAGCGGATGGGAAAGGATGATCTTTATTGAGAGGCTGTTTGAAACACTAGAAGAGAAAGATTGGTCGGGAGGGCTTTCCAGTCGTCTTGCGGCGAGCCAATTATACACAACTCCTTATATTCTTCCAACCCCATTCGCCCTCCATTTAATCTTTTTTCGGCATACCTTAGTGGCGCGCATGAGTGATTGTTTTAGAAACAGAATAAGCAACGGCAAGCGTAATTTACTTGGCTCGCCGCACAATGGCGTCACGGGCAAACAGAAGCAATCACAGAGCTAGCAAAACAGCTTTTAAAAACACGGGAAATCTCTATAATAACTTCGTTCTTGCTCATACGCTGTACAATACTGCTTGTTTATGTTCTCGAAACCATTACCGTAAGCGGGGTCATTTTGTGACAGGGCGGGTGACTTTGTATCACATATGTTTTCACTATTAATAAAATGTTATTCCAGTTCACAAGGTTCTTTCAAATCTGCAGTGGTTAAATTGACACCATTGAATATCTCTAAATAACCCATTGAAACAGGGAGACAATATAATACAACTTTTGTGGTACAAAATCACCCCAACTTGTCACAGAGTGACCCCCACTTACAATACATTTTTGTTACTCCTGGAGAACATTAACGATGTTCCATAACAAAGCTTTCAATTATGTATATATTACTGAAACAATTCTGAACACTCTGACGTTACTTTATAAATGTATATCAAAGAAAATTAAACATGTTTCGGTTAAATAGTTTCTGTATAAGTAAGTAACGTAGTCGTGGTTCAGCGGTTTGTGTAACATAATTTAAACAATTCGAACAATTTTCAAAACATTTAACAAGGGAAAGAGAAAATTATTATAAGACATAAAAATAGATATTCCCGAAGTTATTTTACGAAAATTACCGGGATGAGCCCCACACAAAAAAAATATGCAAAACCATTCCTCAAATACAAAAACCGCTAAACAGAAATTAAAAAAACAGACGAAAGCACCCTCCCCTCCCCTCCAAATTTACATTATTTTATTTCCTTCGATTATTTCTTTTGTATTTGTATGAAAGTTGTTACAATATGCTTTTACCAAGTAATCAAACAAAAAAATGTAGATCCACTTTATTATTTTCTGCGAATGATATCACATTAAACGATGTTTGGCACACTCATAATAATGAATTCAATAAATTTGCAACTTAATTCTGGTAACCATATTGAAAACGTATAGCGAAACAGCGAATGCAGCCGCTGGCAAGGGAGCAGAGGGAGAAGGGAGAAAGAGGAAGAATTTCCCACATAGTAAACGACCTCCACGGGGGTGGTTTAGATAGCGAAGTTGGAAACACTGCCAGTTCAATTATTCATCTTCAGATTGGCTAATCAGCGAACTGCCATCAAAATCCACTGGAAACAAGTATGCATGATTGGAAGTCAGTGAATCTGGGTTTGCTGTGTAATTCGTCGGCTTTTATTCTCTTCAACGGCTCACTTCCCAACAATATTGTCTGATTATCAATTATTCTGATTTACTTTCATGTATTCACATTTGGGGTATAACTAAGCAAATTTTACGTTTCTGTTTTGAAACCGGACAGGAAGTATAAGGGCACAGGGGTGTCCACTGTTAAGTGCCCACACACTGTCGCACTACGCAACGGTCCGAAACGTTATTTGCGGATGAACTTTACCCTTTGACCGTTTCTCACGCTCACGGTTTTCAATCCCCGGCCGGGTCACCGGATTTTCGTAGGCGGGAATCGTACCGGACGATACCGTTGGTCGGCGAGTTTTCTCTGGGATCTCCCGTTTCCCCCGCCCCTTCATTCCGGCGCCGCTCCAACTTCACTTCAATCACTCTCATCAGCTCTCAAGACCCCGCTGTTAAGAGCCACCCAAATCTCTTCACTCACTCTTTGACCATTTTACCAGAACACTCTTTTACACGCGTTAGGCCTACTTTGGCGAGTAACGAATGTTGAGATATAGCACTGGCGCCAAATTTTAAACCAGATAAAGGAATGTTTAATAAAATTGAAGTCTTTCCATATAGTCAATTAAAATTTGTACAGCAGTTCGTCAATTGATAGCGGATACGCAATTGCTGTCTGTGTGTGTTTTTCACCGAGTAAATAAAATAAGGTTTTTGAATAGTAAATGCTTGTTCCTTCCGGAACCACGTTTACTCTAGCTTTTCTCAGCTTTTGCTCCACATTGCCAAATATTTTACATCTCAATAGGGGACAACGTACTGGTAATGACTTCTTATAAGGGAAACTCGCAGTACTTGTGAAGTGTTGCAAACATTTTCGTACATTTTATAAGGGTGAAGAAAGTTCCGCAACATTAGTACCACATACAGTTGCCCTAAAAAGTACTGGAACGCCCACAATAGAGCCCTGTTATGAAGAAAGCCACGCATTTCAGTAAGCAACGACAAATGCTGACGTACTCAACATAAAAGATATTTCTGCTCAGATTACCTGTCCATGGCAAGTAAATACAGAATGACAAATATTTCTGTTTTCTGCAAAACAAAAAAAAAAAAAAAAACTATCGGCACACAAAATACAATACACATGGTCTGTGTGCATGCCCTTAGAAATCATAACAGCTTGCAGATCTCGCGGCATGCTGTTCATCAATTTCTGTGTCACTGCCGGGGCGATTTTAGACTGTTCCTCCAGGAGTACGCTTTCGGATTTAATGTTTTCGGACGAACGACTTTTTCTGATTTGTGTGCCGAGATGCTGCCACAGACGCTCAACAGGGCTTAAGTCGGGACTCTGTGGTGGGGCACGGAGAATTCGTGGAGTGTTGTATAGTAAACACTCTCGGAGTTTCACGGCATTACGTTCTGGATCATTGTCATGCTGGAAATGAGATACCCCGTCAAGTCTTAATTTCTGCACACTGTCCTGCAAATTACCAATACAGGCTACGTACGTATTACAAGCGTTTTTTTACTTGTGTTAACATAGAAGAAACTTTTTTTCGTTAAATCGACTGTTTACTTATATTAAACTATAGTATTTAATTTGTAATTAATATGAATAAAATCAAGGACAAAACAGGTGTGTTGATAATACCTAGTAATAAAATGTTCTCATGAAAAATATTATTGCGATAGAGGTGCACTAATACGGTGCGTTCTACGTTTGGTGCAGTTTTTCTATGCTTGGCTAAGCTTTGTTTGCCAGAGGTGGGGAGGAATATCCTGGAAGTACGACTTCAGCAAAGTCTTCAGAAAAGTTGGAAGTAAGAATTTAAATGTGAAACTTGCCTTATTTCATCACTCAGTATACGGAACGTTGCAATATATAAATACACAACATATCACTTGTTTGTTCGTAAAAAAAAAATCGCAATACACTGAGCATTGCCGCAAAGAAATTAAAAAAAGTCCTCATCGCAAACACACCGGCTTGGAGCTTGTGTCTGGTCAACTGTTGTGTTAGCTGGAGGTGCGTACGCTCAGACGTTCGCGCAGAGTACATTGTAAGAAAGGTTGGGTGCTGTTGCGAAGGTGCCCCTGGCATGGCGGCTGAGACTCCCAGCGTGTAATATAACATGATCGAGTACACGGGTAACTCCTGAGAAATGAAGCTAACGGGTGACTGTCATTGTATGGTCTGGCAGGACAACCCAGAAGGTGTCCTGCAGGCCGCAGTATCCACACAGAAACACGAAAAGTTAACTAACCACCGGAAGTAAAATGTTGCTTAAAATGCCATTCGTAGGCATACTCTAAATCTGAATCTTTCTCTGTTTCAATCAATTAGCAGTATCTTACCGATTAAATAGTCACTTCAGTGAATTTAACTTAATTGTCAGCAAAAAAAAAAAAGCCAGCTTTCCTTCACTTATTGATTCAGTAACATTTTACACTGATTCATCAGTAATTTTTTTTCACTGTTGTTCAAAGTAAAAATGGCCGTCAAAAAACGTTTAAAAATGTCCGTTAAACAACGTGAGCCAAGTAAAACCCAATACAAAATACTTCCTAAAATGCGTTTCGTCTTTCAAAACACCATTTTATGAGGTAACAATCAACATTCAGTCTTTCATTCCGTTGTTTCGTCTTTCATCTCGTCTTTCATCTCGTTTTCGTGTAATCGCCACAGCGCTCCGTTTGAAGGTTAAGCTGCATACAGTATGGCGAAGAGAGTGCATTCATATGTACTATTCGCTTTAACAATCCTAACGATACCAATCAAATCAAAACCGAAAATGGCGCACAATTCAAAGTCACGCGCTCTCCATGAGGATTTAAGACAAGTATTTTCCTCTTACTTGATAACTCAGGTGGTAAGGTAACAGTCTAAAAGCAAATAGGAGAGGGCGTGTGAGTTCAACCTGGCCACATGCGGGGTTTTTACTTTCTTTATCAATTACAGTAAATTGTGCAATATAAATAGTAAACTATGTTTATTTCTCGTAGTTATTTGGACAAACAAAATAGAAACAATATTTAATTCACCGCCGCAGTTGGCCGTCACTTATTCAATCAGTGAAATTATTTCACGTCAGTTAGGTATTCAATCAGTGAAATTTTTCTCAGTGAAACAATCAGTGGTTTTGAACCGTTTCTAAGAGGAGCCATTTTCACTGATTCGAGTAGTAGAATTTCCCTGCGAACCAGTGGTTTTCCGCTGATTCGAACTTAAAGAGTGCAGAAAAAAAAGCGCAAGATCTTGCACCGTTTCGGAGAACAACCTGCGAGAGGAGCAAGGCTGTGCACGCAGTTGGGCGGCAGTTGTAGTGGATGGCGGTGGGTTAAACACGCAAGGCATCACGTCAAGGTAAACAAGCAGGCAGGCCGGGCGCCGCCCACGCCCGACCTACACGCCGGCGACACGTCGCACACAAGCTGCCTCCGCTCCGCTCTGCGCGTCTCCGACACCAACGACCAGCTTAAAGGCTGTTCACGATCAAGCGAGCACTTTTGAAATTAACTTTGGAAAAAAAATGTTTTCACTGGCCCTGCCTGCGTACGTTTAGACGGGCACATGCGCCCAGTAAAGTTGGTGACGATGGATGGGAAGTTGTTCCATATCTTAACGTCGAATATGAAGTGAGAGGTAACCATTTCTGATCACTTAAAATTATTTCTTTCGCTTTCTGTTTCTTTAACGCATCTAAGTGTAAAAAAAACTGCCACATTTGGAAAGCAGTTACTTTCTTAATAATTTTACATTTTCATTTGACCAACGCATGAATAAAGTGATGAGGCCCAAGGCAATGTTGATTTTTCATAAGGCGGAGGAATACTAAACGTGTTTACAAGTAGATATTTAGCAGGGATTTCTAAACTGATCATATTTCCGTGAACAGCCTATAATATTATTTTGCATAAGATCTCTTTCTTACTAGGCGTTTTCATCACGCCTATTTTCTCACTGTTTTTATTCATATTAATTAGAAATGAAATAATATAATTTATGGATAGAATAAAACGAAAGTTCAATTTAACGAAAAATAGGGTAATTTTGTGTTAACGTATGTATAAAATGCTTGTAACACCTACGTGACATTTAGGAACAGCCAAACACGCCATGCATGGGATGACTTTTCAAAGGTCTAATTTAGAAAGTGCGAACAAACCGCGAATAGACTACAAGTAAAGAATGTTTACGGTAGCGCAGTGGTGAGACTTGGGCGGCTCTTAACATCGAGGTCTCGAGAGCCGATGAGGGTAAAGCGAGGCGAGTACGGAGCGGCGCCGGAATGCAGGGTCGGGGAAAACCGGAGATCCCCGAAAATACCAGCCAGCCAGCGGCGTCGTTCGGGCACGATTCCCACGAGTGAAAATCCGGGAGCAACCCCGCCGGGAATCGAATACGATTCGCCTAGGTGGGGGAGGCGAGTAGTCTGACCCCTACACCACAGCGGCCCCTCTGTTCACGGTAAACTGGGTGCTTTTGGAAGCCCTGATGCTTAGGATCTACTTCCTTGATTACGTTGTATTCTTCCACCTTATGTAGGTTTAACATTGTAATGGGCCTGGTCACTTTATTTAGATCTGACCCATAGAAGTGAAATCGTGTAGCTGTTATACATGTAAAAGTGTTGCTTATACGCAGATTCTTTCTATAATGTGACTAAATCAATAAACACAAGCTCACTGGACATAAATTTAAACACTGCGCTCATAATACAAAGCCGAGTCTGAGGAATAATTTTGTTTCTTCACTCCATGCGGACGTGAGATGTAACATACGCGTAGTTAAGAGGGATTGAGCTGCGCGTTCAAAGTCAAGAATCGAGGGAACGATACGGGCGACACTAACACGCACTTGTAGCGCCTCATCGCTCCTACGCGCAAGGCGCGCAGTGTTTCCTTCGTGACGGTGTACTGTGCAAATTAGATCTGTGACATAGAAGCCTTACTAGACGCGATGAAAGACCACAGATTAAACTACGCCCGTATCCTTGTACTTTTCTCCTGCCGCTTAAGAAGACTGCATACACAAGCTTTTAAAAAAAATGCGATATTTGACCATTTTTACGGTTTTTTCTCCGAGAATACACTTAATATGTCAAAAGTAAAAAAAAAATAGGGGCATAGATAATTCTTTATATTTTCTGACAAAAAATCGTATTTGCAGAACATTTATTTACCGAGATACGCGTATTCGTGCAGACAAACTATTTCGCACAGAATGTTTCAGTCCATCCTACTCTTGAGGGAAGTCTTTTGTTTTTCAAACGTTGGTTACAAACTTGGTTACTTGACCGTCAACAGCCTACACTCTATGGTAACACCATGGTGGAAGGCAGGTAAGCCAGGTCCTACATAACGAGTTAGAAATTAGAGCTGTAAGTATTGAACGACATTCAAATTCACTGCTCTTGAGAAGCTGATTTTCCACAGTACGCAAAATCCTTTTCATTCGCACCACGTGGCGTGGATGCCCGTCCCCCAACATCCGCATTTCAAAGCATTCCTCGGCCGACGCGCTTGCGAAACAAAGCCTGTGGCGAGTTTGTGCCGCAGATTCCATACAAGTCCGCCGGCTCGCAGCTAAACGAATGTGAGCACTGCACGGGGTTCCAGCCTAGCGCATCCGCCTAGTATTCAGCCCCAAGAGAGTTTTGCACCTCGCTGCACACTAGGCACAAGCGGAAACGGAGAAAGATATCTTCCCACCCGCCTCATCCCGTACAACAAATATTTATAGGACGTCCACGGTAAAGCGAGCACTTTCGAAAACCCTGCTTAAGAACTACAGGAACGCACATTCTTTACTCTTGCACCATATGTAAAATTAACGCTGCCATGGGCCGGATCGCTTTACTACTGCGTCGCCCCACTAAAACTGCGAAATTATTATAAAAATAAATATTCCACATATTTGCTCATTTTACACCTATACGCATTTAAAAAACCAGTAAGCGAATTAAATCTTCCCAGTATTCACAAATGTTTACCTAACACTTTTAACTCAACATTAAGACAAGGAACTACTTTCGTTCCGGCGTTGCCAACTTTACAGAGCGAATTGCGACCGTTGATATATGTGAAGTTGGAGCAGTGATATTTTTCAAAGGTTGATTTCAAAAATGTTCATTTAAACGTGAACAGCGTATGCTCGCCAGATTGTCCCGAAATTCGCGCACGGAGTCTACGTGCGCCATGTAAATAACGCTTGAAACTGCAGATGACAACCTTAGTGGCGGTATTCCGTCGTACGAAATGTTTCCTGCACGAACTGGTAAAAGTATGTATAGGCTGTTCACGATAAAGTTAGGCACTTTTGAAATCAACCTTATAAAAATGTCACTGCCCCTGCCTGCAAATATTTTAACGGGCGAACTGAGTCAAATGCACCCAGTAAAGTTGGTAACGATGGATGGAAAATAGTTGCAAATCTTAACGTCGAGTAAAAAGTGTTAGGTGTCCATTTTTGATAACTTAAATTATTTTTTCTCGCCTTCTGTTTTTTTTTTAACTCACCGGAGAATAAACGTTGCCAGATTTGTAAAATATTTAATTTTGTAGTCATTTCACAGCTTCACCTGACCGACGCATTAATAAAGTCATGAGGCTCATGGGGCAATGTTATTTTACATAAGGCGGAATAATAAACAACGTGTATACAAGTAGCTCTTAGACAGGGCTACCAAAAGTGCTCCTTTTACCGTGAACAGCCTATAACTAGAGTCATGAGAATTTCGCGAACTCATTCGGTGGCGAGGTAGACTCCAAACACTTGTTCTTTTCTCCCATTGTTGCGATTGGACGAGTGTTCTTCAGACACGTCCCGTTTAACTGTTAGCAAGTGATAAGCAGGAATCAGTAGCGTGAGAGAGTGTTTAGCGGTCCTGTACAGAGGCCTAACTTGATCGCAGCAACCGGCAAGCAGACGATAATGTCTCGAGTGTACAGAGGGCTGCCCAGTCTAGCTTGCTGCCAACTTGCCCAGTCTAGATTGCTGCCAACTCAATCCGCGAAATACTCGGCGCTCTACAACAGTACAGACCCGTGCGTTGCGCGTGGAGGTGACGATAAATGAGATGCGCTGGCGGCCAGCCGGGGTGTTGAATGTGGAGGTGGGAGGCGAGCGTCAGCAGAGTTCTCCCACGTGGTGCGGAGACCGGTCTGCCCGCGACTATGTCCCACTTCGCCCCGCCCACATCGCTCCAGTCTTACATCACACATCTCACCGTTATAGACTTCTGCACCGAGCCACAATTAAAGACACGTTTCAACGGTGCACAAACCAATTCACGCATTAAGTAACGCCAAACACGCCAACGTGTTTGAAGTCTACACGTTTTAACGTGTACACGTCTTTAACCCTCTAAAGAGTACGCACGTATATACTCGGGGCTAAGTTTATATGGAAACTTCTTAGCTATTGAGAAAAGAGCGCATACCTTTATACTTTTATTGTTTCACTGCACTTTATCAGAATGTAAGTAAAAAATTACAATTAGTCAACATTTCAATTTGTAAGAATAAAAAAATAATAATTTTAATTATTTATCAGCCGGACACGATGGATTGCAAAATTTGTTACCTCTGTAGCGACACATTAATTGGTGCACAGTCAAAGCGCGACTCCATTGGCCGATGGCCAGCCAATAATAAACGACGCAGAGTGCAGTAGGCGTGTCCGGTGTAGCCGGAACCAATAGGACGATGATTAGTGGATATACAGAGACCAACACAACTGATACTATTGTATTGAAGAATGTAGGCAGTTCAGGTCAACCTTATCCTCTGTGCCAGTTAATTTGTGCCATCCTCAAAGGGCTTTAAAATAATAAGATCGAAGCATGGGGTAAAGGCCGTTCTTATGGAGCCCTGCTAATGTTCTACTTTCAGGATATTCTTCCGCATCACGCGAACAAAGGTTAACTAAGTCTTATACACTTTTCGCGGTAATGTGAGCACTTTTGAAAGCCCTCTCATTTGGAATAATAAATAAATTTTATTTTAGCCTCATACGTTAACTTCCGAGTGCGGTGGAATATACACACTGTGTTTATCACTTCCATGACAATATTTGTTTAAAAAGGTGGTCAAAAGATAAAGAATGGCTGAAAGGAAAAAGTAACTACGGGCTTAAAAATGCCCCACTTTACCGTGAACAGCATTTACAGAACCACTCCAAAGAGACAACGCATCGCATTCGTGGGCACTCTCTTTAATAACATTTTGCATAGGAACTGCTTCTTATTAGGCATCACCAACACGCCTATTTACTCTCTGTTTCTATGCATAATAATTATAAATGAAATATTGTAACTTAATGTCGAAATATAAATAAATAGAGTTCACATCTGGTGAGCGTGGATGCCAAGCGGTCAGCCCACTTCGACCTATCCATCGATCAGGAAACCTTCGATCCAAGTACCTGCGCGCCAAATGACTGAAGTGTGCAAGAGCTCCGCCATGCATGGACACAAGTACAGAACGCGTGTGATACACAACACATTCAGGAGACAACCAGTCGCGTATTACACGGGGGTGATTTCTCAAAGGTCGTATTTTAAAAAGTGTGAAGAAACCACGAATAGACTATAGTCGCATGCCCACATTTATTTAAATCGTGTTATTGATCACGACGTCACAGTGTCGAGTGGGTCACCCTGCAAATGCAACATCGTTGTTTCCGTCCTAGTATCCCATGTATCGGTCTTATTTTTAAAGATGTATTAAGGTTCAAAAAATTCAATTCCGCTGTTTCAGAAACTTGGTCGATCAGGGATTTCCCGCGTTCATCTTGGTTTATTCTTGACAGCTATCTACTCGCAAGCTAATCTTAATTCCAGCACAAGACGCGAGACAGCCGCTTATACAGCGAACTCTAATATGCTGGAGTCTCACAGCCCCAACAAGCACGACACGACAGCGCCGACACGACACTTAAAACTAAACAGCCAATGAAATACAAGATAGATCTGACGTAAGCCCCACAAATTTTGTCGCCCGACCAGCTATTTTGAATTAGAAATTATTCATATTTTCGTCGTGTCGTGCGGCACGATGCACAGAGCCCACAACCTTGCAAAATGAAATTGTTTTGCAAGTTTTCCCTACAATGGAAAATACGCAGCTTAAAAGAAAAACAAATTATTGAAAATTACTGTATTTAACTCTTAAAAATTATAATTTTACCTTTATATGCATTAGTGATAACACTTAGTCACCATCATGTATTCCAAATTTCCCTCTTGTCCATCGCCTTTGAAACTAGCATAGCCTATCAGCGCCTTCTAAATAGTTAGTAAAATGCCGAGAGCGTCGTGTCCGTTCTGTCGTGTCGTGCTGTGATTCAAGAAGTCACAGTGAATTTTTAATTCTCGTGTCGTTGCTGCTGCTTTCGTCGTGTCGTGATGGGTTTGTCGGAGATGTGTGATTCCTGCTTAACTGCACACGCCAGCGAAATGGCGTCACTGGCCACCAAAATGTCCAGACGCCGCCGTTCACCGTTCAGCGCCTGGTAACCTGCTTGGCAGCCAGTAACCCAGACAATACTGAAACTTACGCAACATGCAACAGCCAATCAGACATACGGCCCGTTCCTGCAGACTCGCGCAGCCAATCACAGAGAATGAGAGAGCCCAGTTAAGGCCCCCGTCAACCTGGCACTTGAACTGCGTCGCGTCGTAGAGAGAAACTATTACACATGGGTCCAGTGTGCTGATGTACGAGAAGAATACACGTTTCAAAGGACAGTTGGGTACTTTCAAAATATGATGTACGTTTGAAACACATTTCAAAGTATAGGCTGTTAACAGTAAAGTGAGCACTTTTGAGGCCCTATTTATTTTTTCCTTTAACCCATATTAAATCATTTAACCACATTTTAAACATAAATATTAACACGTAAGTAGTAAACACACGGTGTGTATATTCCAAGGCACTCAGAAATTAACGTGTAAAGCTAAAATAAAATATATCTGTTGACTATTATTCCAAATGAGAGGGCTTTCAAAAGTACTCACTTTACCGTGAATAGCCATTACTCCGAAACGGTTAAAAACTGATTTTCCAAAGCGTTGTGGCTCAACATATACGCACCAGACACATACAAATCTACTCAAAGGGCAATGCACTGAACCTTCGGAGCTTCAGTCCATTTCCCGCAACTGCGGGGTGGCCTTGACGGCTTACGCAATGGCTGGAGAGAGAGAGATTTACTGCCGTGAATGAAAATGTACTGCCTGTTTGTCTCAAATACGCTCCGCACAAGTATGCAGGCTTGTTTTCACTGCCGGCTGCCGTACTTACGTGAAGCTAATTACCCGTTTAACAGCGCCACCGATAATTCTGCTGCTTTAATTATGAACGTTTGTGATTAATATCACAACAGGAAAAAAATATGTCGAGACATAATATTTTGCGATATACTACCATCTCTAGCAGTGCCCTACTCAACTGCTAGCAAAGCATTTTCAATCACGGGAATTAATTACATTTATACAGGAGCGATTGGCGATGTGAAAAAACCATCCAGATTGGGAACGCGTTACTTAAAACAACCGCCTTAGGAGATTCGTATAGTCCTCTGTGCTGAGTGCCTGTATCCTTCTGTATATTGCGGGGCTATAAGTAGGGATAGGAACATTTCGCGAGTTCATTTCAGGACAAGATACACGTCAAACACGTGTACACTGAAGTTGACTTTGTAATTGGATCGCAGTTTATTAGACACGCCCTGCACGACTCTGAGCCAATAGCAGACTTGCAGAGAAACAAGTAGCGAGTGCCATACTGCCAGGAGTGAAGTAACACTGGCTACTCTTTGGGGCAGTAGCCAATGAACAAACATCTGAGACTCTAGCGTACACAGGATTATGGAAGTTAGCCTACAGGTCATTGAACTCACGAATTTTTCTTATCCCTAGGTATAGGTAGTTCCTCTAGTGACTTATCGTTGTTTTACCTGTATTTTAACGTTCGTCCTTTGGCTCTCTCCGACCACGCAAATTATATTATTATATTTCTGATTTCTTAGCATATCATTACCCCTAAACTGATTACTGTTGCATATGATTGAGTACTATATTTTATTTTGCTGCCAAACTGTCCAGAAGGTGAGTGTAACGCGGTTGATCCTGCCATCCGCAATTACTCTCATATCAACTTGGGAAGCTATATTCTCTATATCCTCATGTATATAATTCTACTCCAATTTTCTAAGCCGCCGTATACAGGCTATATTATCTATATGCATGTCTCCGTTAGGCAGCAGCCATGGGGGGGGGGGGGGCTGTGGACCCCTTTTCGATCCCCCTCCCCGCAGAACCCATCCCCCAGTCTTCATTTAATTCTCGTGTTTCATGGTCCACTGCCAAGACCATATACGTCCAATCCCATCTACCTTAGTTCCTTGCCTAGGTCATTGTTCCTCCGTTACCCATATTTCTTGTGCATTGTCAGGTCTGTATCATGTCGTAATCTTTTTCAGAATGAAGGGTGAAGCGCCCACACGCGTCAGTTACCTTCTGTCGAATCCTTCGAAAGTTCTACCATCTTGTACTGGGATTACCCAGGTTGCATGCCACGACTTAGTTTATATAACGGTATTACATTTGCCAAATTTAGTTGAGAGGGTCCACTCCCTGTATCTCCCAGTTTTTGTGGATTGCTTTTTTTTTTTCCACGGACCAGAATTCTTCAAATCTTACAGAGATTGTCCTTGTATAGTCCTTCATCACGGATCAGACAAGCACCAAGCGGCGAGTCGGCGAGGCGGTTTCTTCCATGTGGGCGCGCCCATTCTGTGATTGGCATCCGCCGCGCAAGGTTTCTCAAACCGACCCTGTTTTAATCCGCGAAGCCCCCGTACCTCACGATCGGAGACATGTTGCATTTGAAAAGTATTTATGGTCGCCACTGTACCCAAAAGGGATTTATGTCCGGTTTTAAATCGTCTTTTTTGCTGACGTAAAGGAACGCGCATCGCGTTGTTCTCGGAATGCGAGAAACACACTCGGCACAAGTACAGCGCACACCAAAAAAAATTAAACGATTGTTTCAACCCCCGAGTTTGTAAATTAAAAGATTGTTGAACCACCGAGCTAGAAAAAAATTAATTCGGCACAGAAAGCTACTTAGTGCATGCTACGAAATATCTCTTATTTGTTATTTGCTGAGCGGCCTGTTGATAACTTTATATGTATATAAACGAGCTATGTCATTTGTGGCTGGAATTTCGCGCATATATATATATATATATATATATATATATATATATATATATTATATATATATATATATATATATATATATATATACGTTTGGAATTGGAACCATTACTACTCTATCCGCGAACCAATGTCGGCGGGTTCGGCGTTATAATTAGTTAGGCAAGTTAGGCGCATTTTGAATAGCTGTTCAGCTCTCTGCTGTTCCCGTCTGGCATAATGGATGCACACGTGCGAACCGAGTTGTGTGTACTTGCAACTCGTGACGCAACTCTGTTCAAGCCTTGTGCGCAGGTGTGCGTCATTGGCAAGGCCGTCCACACTCATTACCGTCTGCGTGTTTATTTTTTTTACAAGTCGGGGGAAGGGGGACAGATCCTTATACATAGACCGGAAATATTCACGGGTCTAATTAATTTTAGACCCGATTTCGCATTCATGTGCTGACCGAAGCACATTCCAGTTGCTTGCTGCCACATTGGGAGGTATGAGGCAAACACGCCCCTCATAACGAACGTCCGAGATTCGGGGACAGAGAGCCATTTCACAATAATGTGTGTACCACCCCATCCCTCCCCTTCACCGAGCATATGTACGCCACCCCCCACCCCGTCACCATCGCTGAGGTGTGTTGTGATTTGCTATAGCCCTTCCCCCTTCCCCCCCCCCGATGTGTTCTGTGACTGGCGGTTGATTTTACCCCTTTGTGGAGAGGGGCTTACCCCTTCCTTTGTTGTAGGTGTGCTGTGATTTGTCGGCTGGTTGATGGAGCAAGAAATGCACAAATTACATTTGGGGAGAGTCGATGTTGACAGTCGGAGTCCAGAACACGACTGAGCTCTGATGATTGTTGAGGGGGGGGGGGGGGCGTGGGAGCAGTAGCATCATAGGTGTTGACTTTTCGAAGACCAGAACACTACTGAGCTCGGATCGTGGTCGAGAAGAGGGGGAGGGGGTAATGCAGTTGTATATATTTTGATTTAATTCGCGTATGGAATAAATAATTCGATTAATTCATCAACATATAGATGTAGTAATTTATTCGCCACTTGCATATGCAGTAAATGAATTATTACAAATTGCAATTACCAATTACTAAGTACTGAGAGTCAATTTGCACGTCCGTCTCCGACGACAGCTCGCTCTCAACTGAGCTCCAGTCACCAGTACGAATTCTTATACCACCGGCGGCCATATTGGAACATGTTTAATATATAAAAGGCAGGGATTTATTTTAGAAAATCGTCAGTGTATGTCTGGAAGTAGTAGAGGCCAGAGCTGTGGAGTTATTGTGGTTCATTAGTAAATAGAATAAGTAACTAGATTAATTAAATACTGCAATAACTAATTGCGCACACTTGCATGCGCAGCATTGAATATTTATTACATCTGCAGAGGGAGAGCAAATACATGTTATCAGCTTGGAAGCTGTAAGCAAACTGAGCTCTGCAGAGGAGCTGGGAGGAAAATCCAGTTGCAGAGGAGGGGTGGGAATACAGTTGCAGAGGAGGCGAGTGTCCCTTGTGAATGCACTTTCCTCCTCCTCCTCCTCCTCCTCCCCCGCCTCACCAATATCTTGAGAACCGACGAGTGTGATTGAGGTGATTATGGAGCGGCGCCGGAATGAAGGGGAAGGGCAAGCGGGAGATCCCTTAGAAAACCCACTGACCAACGGCAACGTCCGATACGATCCCACATGCGAGAATCCGGAGTGACCCGGCCGGGGATTGAACCCGGATCGCCTTGGTGAGAGGTGAGCAGACTATCTGCTCGGCTACCGTGGCCCCGCCACGAGTTTTAACTTGTATATATAGGATATATAGCCGGGCCACTCAAGACTCAGTTACTATAAGTAAGGGCCTTATTGACGCGCGTACAGCTACTACTTGGCGAGAAAGGAGAAGCTCATCCATACATGTCAAACAAATTTTCAGACTTTCGAAGGACGTTTAGTCACGAAACGTTTTCACCAAAACTCATTGACTACAGTCATTGCCATAATCGTGAAACGTAAAACACTAAATATTTGGCCTTGTGCTTTTGTGGCTCGCGACTTCTCACTACTTGAATTGTGTAACTAGTAGAGGAATGTGTCTATCCTGTTATATAACCGCATCGGTACGAACAACCATGCATTATCCAGGGAGATGTTTCCTTTACGAAGCAACGCAGTCCTGCGTTTCGTCAAGGACACAGCATGCAGCAGGGCAGTTGGGTGGGTCATTTTCTCGATGACCCTCCGAGATGTGGTGATAGGAGAGACTTGGTGCAGTGGCAACTGGCACACTGCTTGTTCGACCCGTTCTGATGAACTCTCGTGAAACAATAAACCCTACAATGAAGAGTGACCTCTCACCAGAGCCGCACCTCCATTATACAGACGATCTTACATGTTTAAAATGTAGGAAACTGAACTTGAGAGAAGATTCAGTCTGTGTGAAGTCACCCATATTACACACACACACACACACACACACACACACACACACACACAACATACGTGTGTACGTATTTTGTTGAAACTTAATGAACGGAATTTTTGTTTTAATTAATTTTGGTTCTTATTTATTCTCTTATGTTCGTTAGTATTTTGGGTTTTTAGATACATTGTTTATCAAAAATCGCGTAATGCAAATTCAAGTATGAAAAATTGTAATGATATTTCTTAATATAACCATACAAGCTCAAAGGGCCAAGCTACATCAGCTTTGGTCATGTCACGCCCTAAATACTCCTTTCTGCCGGATAAATAATAGCATACTCACAACATGTTTTAAAACCAACTATGTAATGTGGCCGGCCGATTGAAATCAACCTTAGAAAAAAGTCCTGCCCCTGCCTGCATATATTTTAATGGGCGCACTGAGTGACATGCGCGTAGTAAAGTTGGGCGGGAAATAGTTTCATATATTTCCGTTTAAAAAATAGTGCATACTGAAATTATTCTTTTCCTCTGTTTTTTTAATGCGTTTAAGAATGAACAGATTTTTAACATTTATGTTTGTAATAATTCTACAGTTTCACTTGGCCGACGCATGAATAAAGTGATGAGGCCTATAGCAATGTTAATCTTACACAAGACGGAGGAATACACAACGTGCGTACAAATAGATCTTAAGCAGGGCTTTCAACAGTGCTCATTTTACCGTGAACAGCCTGTGACTAAACATAATGACCAAAAAAATTCGCTACTTTAATTAAGGACGCGCTAGACCACAGAGTACTTGAGCGTATATAGGTCAACCTGCCGCGGACACTGGCGAGAAAAATGGCGTTGTTGGCCGACAACAAGTCGGAACTCCGTTCGCCAATCAGCGCCTGGTAACCTATAGGCTGTTCACGGTAAAATGGGCATTTTGAAAACCCTGCTTACGATCTAATTGTATGCACGTTGTGTGTTCTTCCACTGTATTGAAAACTGCCGTTGCCGTGGCCCTCATCACTTTATCCGTGCGCCGGTCAAGTGAAACTGTGAAGTTATAAGTAAATATTTTACATTTCTGTTCATTTTTTCACTTCGATGATAAAAAAAAACAGGAAGCGAAAGAAATAATTTACGTTATCCCAAATGATTACCTAACACTTTTAATTCGACGTTAGGACATGGAACTACTTTCCATCAATCATTACCAACTTTACTGGGTGCATGTCACGCGGTGCGCCCGTTAAAATATATGCAGGTAAGGGCAGTAACTTTTTTCTAAAGTTGATTTCAAAAGTGTTCACTTTATCGTGAACAGCCTTTACTTGCCAAAGGGAAACTTTCGTAGCACGCAATACCACTAAAGCTGGGTCCACGATCGAAATAGGTAAGCACCGAGCATAATACACAACAGTATAACATTCATACGACCGTGATTCTAGTATGAAATTGATTCCCAATTAAATACTTTAGTATTATTTACAGCCAAAGAAATTTTGCTGCCACTCTGACGTCATTTTCCAGTGTTGGCAAATACTAATGGACTTTCGTGTTTCGAAACTGACAGTGATTTAAAAATATTTAGCACTATTGCTACGCTATGAAATCTTTGATTTTGATATAGAAAACATGTGGATAACCTTCACAAACGTCTGCTAGTAAAATACCACTTCTTCTGACTGCTAAACTTATATCTTGCGACATTTCTTCGTTTCTGCAGTTCTTCCTTTTTTTAAACAAACAACTTCGCTGAAAATTATATACTCTGCTTTGATTGACTGTTGCCCCATGCGCCTGCACATGAAATACCATATAACAATTTTCTTCGTGCAATATGTCACGACCTCTCACGCACACGACCTGTTATGCGTAGTTGTGAATCGATACGTTCGAAAACACAGCGGTCAATTCTTGTGCACACGACCCAAGTTCTGTGGTTACTGTTATGCTTTCAATTTCACTCACAGTGTCCACGGTCATACACATGCTACACACGAAGGATATTTATGGCCAGTACTGCACATAACGGGGAATCAGTGCTCTATGCCTCGAGAGTCTTCGCTAGGGGTAATATGATTTGTGGAAGTCACCATCCTGCCTCTCATTTTTTAAATGGCTGATGATGATGTCTTTGAGCATGCAGCTCGTTGTTCACTGGTTGCAAAAAAGTGCACTAGCTACAAGTACAGTTCACATCAAAATATTACACAGTTGTAACACTTCGGCTCACAAATGGATGTGTGACCGAACGGGTTAAAACGAAAGGCCCACTTCCAGTTCCTCACGCACTGCTAACCAGCGAATGGACTCGTCTGCATCAAAGGTTCCTCCACCACACTTATCTTCTGTATACTCGCCTATTCTGCAGCGATACCTCGCTCAGTGGGGGTAGGCCTAGTTGCCAACAGCGGCGTGTGGTGAACTGTTGCAAGGTCAGCTGTGCTTAGTCCTTTGCTGTACCTAGTCGTTTGCTAGTTTACACCTCGTCTATGGTGTTTACATGCGAACAGCCGGCGAGTGTTGGCAGTCGGCCAGTGTCGCCGGCGATTTGCGGTAGGTCAGCCACCGGCGCCGGACGCCAGGGCGAGGAGCAGGCGACCAATCAGCGCCGCGCACTGCAGCTGGTTGGCCGGGGCCACCGCCGAGTTGACCCCGCTCACGCGACGCACGCTCTGCCGCACTGCGTACAACCACGTAACGGCTCTTCACGGTAAATTGAGCACTTTTGAAGACCTAGTTAGTTTTCCCTTCCAGCTATTTTTTATCCTTTAAGGCGGATTCCCACCCGTCATCTTGGCTTTATCAATTTTTCGCCAAAGCTTCTATAATTTCCCGCATGAACTATCCTAAATAACAGCTTCCCAAACTTCCTCGAACTGCCACAGCTTCACTGCATTTATTAGTTTTTAGCTGGCAACTATCGAGGCGAAACGCGAGATTATTTATTGCGAACGATTACAAAGTAATCAAGAAATACTGGCATCAGACATTGCACTAAGCAATGCTCTGTGCTCTGTCATTCAAAAAAAAATAATTGATACAACACTGTATTTCCAGAGTATGGCAAAAATTCCAAAAATCCAAGATGACGGGCAAGAATCTGCCTTAACAACATTTTGAAATCAATATTGACATGTAAGTAATAACTACAGCGCGTATATTCCACCGCACTCGGTAGTTAACGTCCAGGGTTAAAGTAAAATATATTCATTGACTATCATTCCAAATGAGATGGCTTTTAAAAGTCCTCGCTTTACCGTGAATAGCCTATACTTGTAGGCACATTGTGTATTCTTACACAATACTGTATGCACAATTAACATTGCCGTGGGCTTTGGTCACTTTATCCATGCGTCGGTCAAGTGAAACTCTAAAATTACTGGAATAGTAAATATTTAAAGGCTATTCACGATAAAGTGAGCACTTTATAAATGAGTCTTAGAAAAAAGTCACTGACCCTGCATCCGTGTATTTTAATGGACGCAATGAGTGACATTCGCTCAGTAAAGTTGGTAACGATGGATAGAAAGTAGTTCCATATCTTAACGCCGAATAAAGAGTGTTAGGTGACCATTTGTCATAACTTAAAATTATTTCTTTCGCTTTCTATTTTTTAATATATCAAAGTGTAAAAATGAGCAGATTTTAAAAGTATTTACTTTCTTAATAATCTTCACAGTTTCATTTGACCGACGCATGAATAAAGTGATGAGGCACATGGCAATGTTAATTTCACATAGGGCGGAGGAATACACGAAGTGTATACAAGTTGATCTTAAGCAGGACATTCAAAAGTGCTCATTTTACCGTAAACAGCCTATAAACAAGATTGCTAATTCTTACACTTGAGCATTCACTCGTACACATTTCCTTGTTCCAGACCGTTTCTAGAACGCACTGGTACAGTTTGTCGGCCAGATTATAGATCAGCATGTACTAGTGCGAGCTGTAGAGGATGTCGACATATCAGCTGGACTGTGTGGTCCAGTATGCTGCAGTCAGAGAGGCAAGTGAGGGAGTGGCACGCGACCTTTGACGGACTGTCGTTATACCCGAAGTTACATCACAGCGGAATCTCCGGAGCCTCTCGCAGCGTGCTGAAAGCAGCTCTCTGTTCACGCGTGCTTGTCACTCCGGGTCGGACAACACTTGACACAATCTCTCCACACCGCTGGCTATCTGACCTGCGGGTTGAAATATTTTACAAGCATTTAACAGCCAAAATATATCCTGTAGAAAAATGTGATTGCAGGAAACACACAATAGGCCGTCTTTCGTAAATGGGCACATCGGGTCAGGGCCCCATAGGCACACCAAGCTGGGGGCGTAAGGAAAAAAAAATTAATATTCGATAAATTTACACGCTTTTAATAGTTTTTCTTTGAATTAAACGATTCCAAAGAACGTTTATAAAAACTTGATTTATTTGTTTACCATTTCAATAACTTGTTTGGTTGGGAGCTTGAGAGGGTCTTAGTAATGAGGATATATCAAACATTGCCTTTGATTTATAGCTAGAGACCTGGAGAATTTGCGGATTCATTTTGGGACAAGCTAGAATTTAAAACATGTGTGTTTATATAACATTAGCCATTGGTCTACACGGTGTTTGACATCCTGAAGAAGGCTGGCCCAGTCGTCGCCTTCCACTTTGACAGCAGACAACCAATGCACAGTTGACATCGGCATATTTGTATACAAGACTGTAGAGTCCAGCTTTCAGATCATTGAACTCGCGAATTTTTCAGGTCTCTAGTTATAGCTCAGTAGAATGAGGGTTTTCAGCACTCTAGTGATATCAGACTGAAAGCATATTTCAATGATGTCACTGAGGACTTTGAACGCAGGAAAACTCAGAAAAAATAAACGAAAAATGACGGGGGGGAAAAAAAAAAAAAAAACGAATGAAAAATTACAAATTAAAAACTAGATAAAACAGTAGCTACGAACTATGCATAGAATTGATGCTTACTTGAAAATTGTGCTTTGTTGTGATAACGGAAGGCGCCCTTAAGGAAAGCTAAGGGAATCATCCCTTCCAAACCAAAACTGGCAGTGTTTTTTTTGTGTTTGTTGGTGGTAAATATAGGGGGAAGGGGTTGCACCAACTTACTGTGCCCCAACTTACTGTGCCCCAGGGCGGCATAAGCCTTAAAAAAAACATAACAAGGCTGCACACCCGTACACAAGATACACTACATGGCCATCACTGACCTGGTACCCCTAGCAAATAAGCGTGATAATTCGTATACACCATACCCTGTGGAAGGAGATCGAACGCGTAGCTGGCAAATATTGTAGCTCCAGCGTCAACACGACGAACGCACAACGCTAGCGTAGTGTGATGTGAACATGGAACGATTATCGGTGCCTGCAGTTTGGTTATTCTACCCGTGAGATTTCAGGGAGGCCCCAGATACCTCGCGCGACAGTGGCCAATGTAAATGGTGAAATGGAGACACGAGGGAGTTTCATCGTTCTGGCTTAAACCTACTGAAGAGAAAACACTGACAGATTAAAACCATCAAAGTGTCAGGTATGTGAGGTATGTGATGAAGTCACATCGCAATGCTAAATGAAAAACTGTGGCAAAATAATTTCGACTGGCGTGAAGGAGTGCTGTGATTACAGTTAGATCAATCACAGAGCACTTAAGAATACAGAGGTGAAACAGCCGTTTATGTCGCGAACTCCAGCCGCACACACCAGCAAAATGGCGTCACTGGCTTGCAAAATGCTGGACCGCCGCTTGCCATCTTCTTTCGCGACGAATCTCGCCCTCTGCTGCGGCGACCCAGAGAACGTGTGTGCGTGTAGCTCAGATTACGAGGAGTGTGCATTGAAGCATTTTTTTTTGTTGTGAAATCGTTGTTTGCGTTTATTCGCGTATCTCGGTAAATAAATGTTCCGCAAATACGCCTTTTTGTCAGGAAAGATAAAAAAACAATTATATGTGTCCCTATTTTTTTTCTTTTGTCATATTAAGTGTATTCCCGGAGAGAAAAAATTGTGAAAATGGTTAAATATCGCATTTTTAAAACTTGCCTATGCAATTTCCTTAAGCGGCAAGAGAAAAGTACAAAGATACGGGCGTAGTATAATCTGTGAGCTTTCATTACGTGTAATAAAATCCCACTGTAACAGATCTTATTTGCACAGTACAGGATTACGCCGGAAACACTGCACTCCTGCGTGTAGGAGCGATCAGGCACTGGAGCTTCTTGACCTTGAACGGGCAGGTGTACATACTCTTCTTAATTATTCTACTCAGATTCGAAACAAAACTAGTTTTCTTATAGGAGAGTTTGACATAGGGAAAATTTCCTCCACTAATTACGCTGTGTTCCAAAGAGGTCACTTATAATTAACATTATACGTAAATAATAAAAAGAAACATTTCAATTAGTTACTAAGTGATTTTGATATTTATTTATGATTAATGCAATAATTTTGTTTCTTATCGTAGAAAATAGAGACAATCCGGCATACATGCAACACTAGTGATAACCTAAAGGCGAAAAATTTTAGTTGCCAAATTAAAAGCATTGATCATCCCAACCTGAGCAGAATAAACCTTAGTGTGGCGAAAGCCCGACAAGAGTTTTTTTAAGACTGTAGGGTCGTCACTGTGAAGTTTTGGGGAGAAGGGATCATGGTTAGAGATGGCCGATAAATCACAACCTGCTACGCTATCACAGATATTTCCTTGTCACGGGATATGTTTGTAACGCAGTCATTGAAATATCTGTGACTGTGACATTTCGCATTCTGGACACACGTTCAGAGGTTTGTGATATCTGCTTTTTCTGTCACAATTCATTTCAGCTGCCTGTGACACCAGCCATTCAAGTCTTCTACTGAAGTTTGTGTCTGTACCAAGAGAGAGCGACTATCGTAGAAAATAGAGACAATCCGGCATACATGCAACACTAGTGATAACCTAAAGGCGAAAAATTTTAGTTGCCAAATTAAAAGCATTGATCATCCCAACCTGAGCAGAATAAACCTTAGTGTGGCGAAAGCCCGACAAGAGTTTTTTTAAGACTGTAGGGTCGTCACTGTGAAGTTTTGGGGAGAAGGGATCATGGTTAGAGATGGCCGATAAATCACAACCTGCTACGCTATCACAGATATTTCCTTGTCACGGGATATGTTTGTAACGCAGTCATTGAAATATCTGTGACTGTGACATTTCGCATTCTGGACACACGTTCAGAGGTTTGTGATATCTGCTTTTTCTGTCACAATTCATTTCAGCTGCCTGTGACACCAGCCATTCAAGTCTTCTACTGAAGTTTGTGTCTGTACCAAGAGAGAGCGACTACGTGCTTTTAAGTAACATATGCAATGAGTAGACAAAACTTTTGTTTAAAACGATAGTAAATCCCTTCATATTGCTATGATTTCGCGTGTATTACGTTTGCTTTTTCCTACTGTTGTATTATACTGTTAAGTCTACACGCAATAGCGGCATAACGTATAACCGTACAACGTTTTAATTTGTTTACACTTTCATGTTTTTTTTTCCTAACAAATAACAAATAACAAAAAAAAAACCTTTGTTAAAATTTTAAATCTAAAGTTCAAAGAAATAACATACGTAATACATGTTCTCACTGACTACACAATAATATACCAAACAACAAAAACCTTAAAGATAGGGACAACAAATCATTAGAATATTAACCTGTTAAAAGCACATTTGCTGCGAATGCACACTCTAATGCTGATTCTTTTTTCAAACCAACACTGCTATAGAGCTATCGTTACTACAGTTATGTACATCTATTTTTATATTTTTGCCACTGTGCCAAAACCACATAATATAGGTCACATATATTTATCTGTCACAGTAACAGCGCTCACAGATATCTGTAAGTATCGTTTAAACTTATCCCTAATAATGGTAGTATAATCGTAATATAATTCTGTTTTTGGTGTTAAGGTGTCGTTCTAACGTTTTTAGTGCCTGGATGCATGAATGCAATTGCATGTGATGCAATTATGGACAATTTAGCACTACCACAACTGTGGAACAACAAAACTGGAAGTGACTCATTTCGTTTTCAGCTTGAAAAATCACCCGTCCACAAGTAAAACACTACATCCCAACATTTAGAGGACACAGTTGATGACGACGAACCCGAATTGCAGGCCCAAAGTAGTGACCCCAATCCCAGTGACAATCTTTGAGGTTATGTGGAGCACCGATTGATAGGCACGCCAAACAAAACCATACATAAAAGACCACCCACAGTGCTGTTTATAATGTTGAGGCAAAACTGAATAAAATCCGTGCAGAAATGCGCAGCAATTTGATCGAAATTCTTCACTGTAATGTGGAGGATGTGTTAGTGGCAAAATACGGACCTACAGTAAAGCATAGTGACAAAAGCAGCAACGCTAGTAAGAGCATGCTGAACACATTATTAATACAAGTGAATCGTCAAGGCGTGCTTCAAAAGAATTGCTAAAATAAAACTTGATAAGACTTCATCTTCGGAGTTCCTATCATGTGGTTCAACATCTAACTCGCGTTTAAGGGACCAAGGATTCCACCCGACTTGTTGCACAGGAGATGAATTCACAGAAAAAGGTTTTTTCCCGCTCATCGTAGAAAAGTGCAAGTTCAGACCCTAACACTTCCTCGGTCATAATGTTTATTATTATTATTATTATTAAATAAATGTTTCCAGATGTACACAACTTCCGCTAAGGTAGTATTGCTATCGGCAGTTTCAGATCTGCAGACCTTTAGTGGCATCCATCAGATATACACAGCTTCCACTATGTAGTATTGCTATCAGCAGTTTGAGATCTGCAAACATTTGGTGGCATCCATCAGAAATACACAGCTTCTGCTGTGTAGGGTTGCGATCAGCAGTTTGAGGTCTGTAAACATTTGGCGGCATCCATCAGAAATAAACCGTCTATATAGTCACCACTGAAAAAACATCAGTTATATTGGTCTATGTACCCCCACGTTCCATTATCATATTGGTTTATCATCACACCGGATACGCCGTACTGTAAAAATATTAATGACTGTCTGGCATCAACCAATGTTGTATAGAGTTGAATGTGCCCCAATCAAGTATTGTTTCATAAGTAACTCGACATGCAACAGATCAGGTTAATTCTAAATATTGAAAATAATGTTTTTATTCGCGAAAATTATTACCAATGTGATGTAACGTTAAGGTAACAATTTCATAAAAACAGTTAAAAACTGAAACTATATTCGCGCAAGTGTTATCTTCAAGCGCAGAGAAATTATCACACTATCCGAGCTACACAGTTAAACTCGGCGTGGTTTCCCAAGTTTTAGTAACAGCAGTATAGGTACTCTATCTCGTTGGCGGTGTTGTTCTCGAAGTGTTAGTTCGGTAGTGTCTCAAAACTACAGAGTGATACTTCAAGCATATCGTCTAAATAAGATTTTGTACACCAGCTTTTAGTAACGAAGGGTAGACTCAAAACTTGGACCCAAATATAAACCAAATGACGAAATATTTTATGAAACTGACGAGAGAATAAGATGTGCACAATCTCGTTACTTATACCGAAAACCCAGTACAAATGGCATTTTACGAAATTCACTTTTTTGATATATATGCAAATTAATAGCTGTTTATAATGTATGCATTTATGTATATTACGTAAAGCAATAATCTCAGGCCTGAATAACTGGTTTTTATATGGACTCAAATTTGTGCACTAGTCTGTCGTTTAATTGTGCACAGGTTATTGCCAACTGCCTGAGTTTCCCATTGTGTGTACAAAGACATTGTTTGTAAACTGAGAATGAATGCTATTTACTCGCCACTTTTACACAGGATTTGTTCATATTCAACGCCCGCTTTGCTCAGCTTTCACACAGCAACTAATTAGTGTAGTCTCGGAGTAACGTCTAAAAACACAATGTGACGTGTATTTTTGTATGTGGGAAGTAGAGCGCCAGCAGGCCACATCCGGAGCAAAACTCGCATCCGGTTCCTGTCTCGCTCAAATGCGGCGGGCGCTCGTCTTACGCGCATGGTGCCATGTTCTGCCCTTCCGCGCAGTAGCCAGATACTTGCAGTCGTCCCCACATGTGTCTCTTACACTGCGCAGCAGACATCTTAGCACGCGAGTAATATTTTTCTTAACCTACTCTACACTAAAGGTGGACTCACGTTTTGTTCGACCAATCGCATGTCAATTTTTTTTTCTATCCGTCAATCCGTCAAATATATCTCAAACTTTAACTTTCGACGGACCAACGGATGAGTCACTGCCTTCTGATGACATTCCATAGACGCGAATAAATACGCACTTTGAAATAAAATGCACGGCGGTGTATGTGTTTATTTAATTTGGTGGTAAATTCAGGAATTTAGAACGTAAACAATAATCCAGTATACATTATTATCACATAAAAAATTTATTTCCCCAAAATGTTTCTCTCTTGAAAATGTATTTCCAACCAAAATATACCTTCCACAAAAGAAGGATTGCGATGTTAAATTGTCACGCTGACAATGTTACCGGATAGAAGGATCGACACAAACGACGGATTGTTGCGAGTCGCTTTCAACTGACGGATGAAAAGACAGACGGATGAGTCACTGACGGACGGGTGTGACGGATGGTTGTGAGCCCAGCTTAAGTGTTACGTATGCGTCCGAGGTAGGGATGGGACCTGGGGCGTGTCACGGCTGAGACCCATACACCTACAAGGAAGGGAAGTCTTGCAGAAAGGCATGGGCAGCTGTTTCTGCAATCGGAGCCATGACTTCCTCTCTGGGTGTACCCATAGATAAGGTGTTCCGCCTTAGTGGAGCTGGAGCTCGAACTGCAGTGCAGTGTGTTTGTAATCCTGGTTTTGTGCCCCTAGTATGTTTTCATACGGAAATACATCATACCACGCACGAGGACGGAATGGTACTTCAAAGACACCACGCATGCTGTAATTATTATAATGAAACCCTCGAATATAGTTAAAAACGGCTTTTTTCAGACTGCTGTGTCTTAAAAAATACTAGCCGGACACGAGTCAAAGTACGATAAGAGCTTGTACTGAAATTTATTACAGACTTTTCCACAATAAAATAATAGGGTCACCGCTGAGAGTCCAAAGGTATACGTAGCACTACGAGGACACTACACGCCAGTTCAGAGTCCTGCGCGTAGCGGCGATGACGCTCTTGTAGCACGTGCCAAGTGTAACCCTTATACCTCCCGCGGTTCACGGCCGAAAAACGAGATAAACGATGCAGCAGACGGACCCCTTAACCTGCAACTAAGAACGAGGAGGGGGAAAACAGCATATGCACCGTAAAAATCCTCTCGACAGAATAAAAGTTCAACTTATTCATACATAAATAGAAAATTCTACATGCCAAAGATCGATAGGAACCATACTCTTTGTAAATGGTAAATGAAAAGGGGGAAGCGGAGAGAGGGAGACAAAGAGGGAGAGAGAGAAACAATAGATATAAGAAGTTAGGGAGTTTGCGTTTACAATATTTTCCATGCAAGATGAAGTCAAAGATGGTTGCGGATACGCGAACTGTGAGTTCCAAAACAACAGTGCTTTGAAGGTAATATGATAGAAACGAGAAATGTTGTTCAATGAATGACCAGAAATTATACAATATATTAGCATGGTTGAACAAAAATAATGTACAAGTATTGCCAAGATATGCAAACTAATTTGACATGATAGAAAAGAACAACCTGGTGTTATTTTTACTATATCGTCTGTAGGACTGTATTACAGTTGCATATCTGTTTGAATTAAAAGTTTCTGAATATTAATGAGTATTTATTCTGTCCAAAACCTAGCGAATTACATACAATTATTATAGAAAACTGTTTGTTAACAACCTTCTGCTTCGTAAATTGTATTATGATAGCTTTTCATTTATGTTGTACATTTCTTTAATACGTTTACTAATGTACCTTAATAATAGCGTATATTTTACATGTAAGGGGCTGTGAACAGGCTTGAACATCCTAAATATTTGTTGGATATGATAAACGGAATTATGTCGAGCATCTGCTAATTCGACAAATATCCAAAGGTTGATAGCTACATCGACAAAACCAAGGTGGATTTGACTTTTTTTTAGCCTATGTGTGCACTCGTAAATAGTCTGATAATGCCTATACAATACAGGTCACCTGTTATTTCTAAGCTATATACTAAAAAAGTCACTCGACCAAAAATCCCAGCAGGTTTGGATTATGTTCTATTGAAAATCCTCATGAAGTAGATTTTATAAACATCAAATGTGTTGAGATCTCATCTCGGTCATAATCAATTATGTTCACATTTCTATAATGTTGAATAGAAGTGATATAGAACTCATGAGCAACGGAATATCGGTATAATGCCACTAAAGGTTACCGACTTCATATAGTAAAATAAAATAAACAAATATACTATTAAACCTTAGACTCCCCTGAAATTTAGCTTAAAACCTCAAGTCAGGGAAGAAAGTATAATTATAAAAAGCAAAATATATAAATATAAATCTAAAACATTGCGAAAAAACTTACTTACGCCCCTGGGCGGCGGAACCAGGGGGTCAGACAGGACACACGACCCCCTAATAATTTGCTGTCAAGGTTAGTTTCTCAGAAGAATATATGAAGCCGCACTTCAATTATTGCAACTTATTTTGTTAAATCAATACTCTACGTACAAACAAATATGAATATTATTCTCAAATATATTTCTTGTAGAATGGTACAGTATTTCTAGAATGTATATGATCTGATATTTGTTTATAAACGATATCAGTTATGACGTTTAAAAAAATGTATATGTATTATGTAAGTTCTGAGTAAACGGCAATGAGTTAGTAAGAATTCTTTACTAGTGCTAATTTTAATTTTAATTATTTTTTTTTAGTCTGGACCCTTGACCCCATAATGACGAAATCCTTCCACCGCCCCTGCTTAGACCCGCTAAACTGTCACAGGGCGATAACAAACCCATATTTGTGATTGTAATTTCCTTAATATCTGTGAGACAATGTTCGTGTAGCACATGCGGAACACAGCGAGATAACGATAATTCTTCCAAAAAAGTTCAAATCATGCAAATAAAAGTGCTGTAGTCAGTACAACAACGCTTGGTTTTGGTACTCGGGCGTGTCCACTGATAAAGGCTGTTCACGATAAACTGAGCACTTTTGAAATCAACCTTAGAAAAATGTCACT
The DNA here is from genome assembly GCA_029891345.1 of Dryococelus australis. NCBI lineage: Eukaryota > Metazoa > Arthropoda > Insecta > Phasmatodea > Phasmatidae > Dryococelus > Dryococelus australis. The sequence goes on from CM056993.1 coordinate 349,003,979, forward strand.
GCCCCCTACCTGCATATAGGGTGCACTGAGTGGCATGAACCCTAGTAAAGTTCGTAACGATGGATGGAAAGTAGTCCCATATCTTAACATCGAATAAAATGTGTTAAGGTAACTAATAGTAATAACTTAAATTATTTCTTTGCTTTCTGTTTTAGTAATGCATCGAAGTGTAAAAATGAGCAGTTTAGAAAAGTACTTACTTTTCTAATAATATCACAGTTCCCCTTGACCGACGCACGAATAAAGTGAAGAGGCCCATGGCAACGTTAATTTTACGTAAGGCGGAAGAACACACAACGTGTATATAAGAAGATCTTAAGTAGGGATTCCGAAAGTACTCATTTTACCGTGAACAACCTATACTCGCAGTCAGCAGACTTCACTCTCGTTGATCACTGTCGTCTGTCGTCTGTCGTCGCCACTCGTCGCTCCGCTATCTTCGCACACCTGGCGCTCTGGCGCTCAAGAAATGGAAAAAAGGGGGGGGGGGGGGGTATTTCCTCCGCCATCTTGGAATTGCACTAAGTTCCAATTAAGAATGTTTGACGAAATTTTTCGTACGACATGGCATAAATAATAGCTTCTAAAGCTTTATGAAGGATTGTATCTCTAAAGTCTTTATTAACCCTTTGAAAAGTATGCACGTATATAACCGGGCAACGTTAATTTATAAATGTCTTTGCTCTTGAAGATAAATCTCACACTTCTATGGTTTTGCTGTTTCGCTGGACTCTATGGGAAACTAAGTAAAAAATTACAACTAGTCAACATTTAAATTTATAAGAATAGTACTGTTAATTCGAATAATTTCTCTAATAAACACGATGGGTTGTGAAACATAATACATCTGTCCCGACACATTGGTTGGCACATAGTCAACAAGCGACTACATTGGCCCATGGGCAGATAACAATAAACGTTGCTGAGTATTGTAAGCATGTCCGACGTAGCCAGTACCAATAGGATGAGGGTAAGTAGAAATACAGAGACCAACACAACTATAGGCTGTTCACGGTAAAGTGAGCACTTTTTAAGGCCCTTCCAATAACCATTAACCAATAACAAATATATTTTGTTGCAGCTTCAGGCGTTAAATTTTGGGAGTGATGAATGTATACACTATGTTTATTGGTCACATTGCAATGTTCATAGTTAAAAGAGGCGGAAAGATAGAAAGTGGCTAAAAGGAGAAATTTTGTAGGGCCTTAAAAAGTGCTCACTTTGCAGTGAATAGACTATACCATTGGCGTAGTGGAGAATATAGGCAGCTCACTTCAACCTTGTCTTCAGTGACAGTAAATCTGTGCCTTCATAAAGGGTTAATTTCTGGCTAGTGACTGCCGACAAGTGGTTTTTTTTTCTCTTTCGGGCAGTTACAGGCATTGTCCTGCCAACAGTACTTAAGCAATATATGTTTTAAAACATCTAAGCAATGTCCTATGGTTTGTCGACGCCAGAAATAAAACACAACATATGTGATGCGAGTTGCCGACCTCCCGTGGGCGCAGTCGGTTGGTGCACCACCGATCTGGGGTGCAGGAGGCTCTGGGTTCGAATCCCGGGTAAGGCATGAGTGTTAATTTAAGTTAGGTTATGAGTTATTCTGTAAGCCGTTCCTTGCTATACTTTCAAGCATAAAACCGGGACGTTAAAAAACCCTTTTAAAAAATGTGATGCAAGTTACGGTGAAATATTTTGTAAATCCAAGATGGCGGGCACTGATTCCCCTTAATACCGTACAATGCTGCAAATGAGAGAGGGTCGACTTGGAGGCCAGTCGCAGCTTAAATAGCCCCCCCCCCCTTTTTTTCTTTCCACACCGGTCTCCGATCCAGAAGGTTCCAGCATACCGAGCCTTGACCAGAGAGGTTAGGACGACGACTAGATCACTCTTGCAACGATAACCCCAGACATTCATTCCCTTCAGCAACATAAGGCGGCTTATCGCGGCAGCGGCACGCCTTTTCAAATATCCGCGCACTCCTCGGGTTAACAGTTTGCTCGTTTCACACTTCTTCGCACGCTATAGCGGGATGCAGCAAGGGAAGCGACGCGGAGTGGCAACATGTAACAAAACCATCGAAACGTTCGGTGATGTAGTTCCTAAACTGAACGCTACGAGCGCTACTCACTGTCGCTCGAATTCGACGCCTTTAATTCCCAATACCTGATAGACCTACAAAATTCAGGTTTGATTAAAGAAGTGTGAGTATTCCGCGAGCAGACTCTTCCGTGAAAGATTCTCTGTCGGCTGGCAAAGTAAGTTATCTAGCATTCGGACGCGTTACTGGCCAGTGACGACAATATTCTGGCGTGTGCGACTGAAATTTGCAGTTTCACTTCTGAATTATTAAGTATCCTGGTGGCTAGGCATTGTTGGCCAATAACAAGCACCGTTGTAACTTAGCACTCGGGAGCTCTGCCAATATCGGGCTACCTCTCCCCGGGGAAGGAAACAATTGGACGACGGTGATACGGCAGGTGAGAGGGAGTGCTTGCAGATTCGCCTGCCTACCTGCCAGCTACCTGTGGTTGGTGCTTTGTAAGTCGTTCTGTCTCGCTCTTTCATTCGGGTAGGCGGAGCCAAGTCCGTGCTTAGGTCGGCGCGACTAGAGCGTACATCTTGGAGTTTAATCTGCTGCCAGACTGTAACGCGAATTGTGCATGCCAATACGCCCTAAGAACTTAATTGTAACACTCCTTCTGAACTCAGTTCAGCAGTACAGGTTCGCAAATTCGTGCCGTACAAAAACCATTTACATTCCATAGCACAACATATTTGCTCTAGAACCCCATTTCATTCTACTGTATTATACCGTCCAGGTTTTCGTAATCGTCCCAGATCTTATTTTGGTCCATAAACAGACGTTCCGCAGCAGGTGAATGCAATCCCATAACGGTTGTTCACGATAAAGTGAACACTTGGGAAATCAACGTTAGAAAAGTGTTACTGCTTCTACCTGCATATATTTTAACGAGCGCACTGAGTGACATGCGCCTAGTAAAGTTGTTAACAATGGAGGGAAAGTAGTTCCATAGCTTAACGTCGAATAAAAAGTGGTAGGCAACTATTTGTGATAACTTGAGTTATTTCTTTAGCTTTCCGTTCTTTTTAATGCACTGAAGTGTAAAAATGAGCAGATTAAAAAATATTTACTTTTCTAATAATTTCACATTTTCACTTGATCGACGCATTAAAAAAGTGACGAGGCCCACGGCAATGAAAATTTTACATAACGCGGAAGAGTACACAAGGTGCAAACAAGTGGATCTTAAACAGGACGTTCAAAAGTGCTCAGTTCAACGTGATTAGCCTATAGAAAGGTACACGCACTTTCCGACTGCGGTGGGTAGGCGTGGATACCACCGCACCCTGTCAACAACTACGTACGGGATTGAACTGTACGCGTCCCCTTGATGGGGCTGAGGCCTATCCAACCTCGACGAACTCGCTTCGCAACTTAAAATAGCCACCGCCATTTTACATCACTGGGACGCGGGGGTTGAACCTATCCCTTGCGAGGGACCTTGGCCACTCAGACGGTTATCAGTTACATTGTGGAGGAAAGGAGACGCTAACCCCCTCCCCCCTCCACAACCATCGAAAATGCTGCGGAGCAATCATTATTTTACAGGATTCCCAGGGTAGCACCTGGGAGCTGTTTCCAAAGCCGAGTTTTACTATCCTTTTCCCTGCCTGTACGGGATAAAGGAGAGTGGTGAAGTTAACTAAGTTAATCAGCGCGGAATTTTGAGGTTCAGAACTTGTGAGGTACTGTCACGAGCTCCCTGTGAGAGAGCTAGCGACAGTTTGGTATAAAAAGCAGAAGTTATAAGCCAAATGAAGATAAAGTATCGATAAAAGTTGCTTTCCCATGACTGGAGTGGCGAGGAAACTGAAAATAGAACACGGAAAAGCAAAGTTTTGATTACGTGCAACCAATGGGAAGTCCAGCTGCGCCAGGAGATCCCAAGCGAACAGATAAGGAGTAGACAGCGGTTCCCAGCCCAGTGCTAGGATACGACAAGATAGCACAGTCAGGGTCGGGCAGTGCATGATGGAGGGGCGAGGCTGCTTGTTGCTACTGTTGCTGGGCTTGTGCGGCCCTGCCACGCCGATCATCTTATCCAGGTGCGGCCTGGTGCAGGCCCTCAGGAGCCACGGCTTCCCGGAGACCTTGCTGCGCAACTGTGAGTCCGCCCGAACCGCCAACATACTATACACAGGATGTTGTAATATTGCATGTCGCAATACTGCATGTCAATACTTCGGGGAAACATTCCTCACATCAGGAGGAAGAAAAAAATGTTATACGAACATAGGTCCGCAAACGCTTCGTTTCTTCTCTACAGTCCGTAATACATAACGGACCATATGTATTGCGGGATGTAGTGAAGAAACGAAGCATTTGCGGACCTACTAATATTTTGTCATCCTCTAGATGTGAGGAAAGTTTCCCTAACGTATTCGCATGCAATTTCGCAACATCCTGGCCTGCGGGCCATGCTCATTTTACCGTGAACAGCCTATATTGGAATGTTGCGATACTATGAAAGTATCGATACTGGGATCGAAAGATGTTATCGATACTCATTTCGTACCGTTATCACACGAAAAGTATCGATGCCGGCATCATATCAGTACCCGCAATTTTTTTAAAATTTAATTTGCTAGTCAATTTTTCATAAAATATTTTTATATTCATACATACTTAATTATATTTTTTATAATCCAACACTTAGATCGTTCTCTCATTTCGAGGTGTCTTAAAGAATTTGAATTTTTTTTTTTTCATGTCTGTTATTTGCTTTGAAAAAATACAGAGCGAAGCACTTATTAATATTATTTATATTTGGGCATTGTTCTAATTAGGGGGCACGTAAAATATTTTTGTTTACAGCTTTTTCGCATTATTATTTCGTGGAGGAAAACACAACTTAATATTTTGGGGCACTTTGATTGAAAGGGTTCAAAATTAACAGTTAGTAGTAATTCAGAAAAAAAGTATCGGTATCGAATCATTTACTGATATGATACTGGTAAGGTATCGAAATAAAAGTATCGATTCCAAAATACCCGGTATCGATACCAGTATCAAACCAGTAGTATCGCAAGATCCCTACATGAACACTGGTGTTCGCTGTGTACAGAACGGTCATAAATATTATTCATAAGCAACGCATACACGATTATGGGCAGGGTAGGCTTGCCATACGTCCGGGATTAGCCCGGACAGTCCGGGATTAACGAATGTCCGCGACTTTCGGATATCTGAGTGAAAGATCGGGCGGCCGGGAAATTTCGCTCTGTTTTGATTTAGCGGTTGGCAACATTGCATGCAGCGATGCTCAGCTAAACCGTCAAAACAAAGCAGAAGACAGTCAGACAGTCGACATTGGCAAACTCTCGTTGACAAGCCGTTGTTTACTTCGTTCGTTTTAATATTAAACCTTTAGTTGCATCTATTACGTGGTGAATTGTTAGTTAGTTGCTGGAAATGGGACCGAAAAGAAAGTGTCCGTTTAATGAAAAACTTCTAAGTGAGCATAAATTTTTCAAATCCTGTGAAAACAGCATTGCTCAAGTACGGTGTCTGACATGTAGCTCAGAATTTTCTGTAGAATACAGAGTACAACTTGACATTGAAGATCACGTGAAAAGTGATAACTAAACATATATATATATATATATATATATATATATATATATATATATATATATATATATATACATATATATATACATAATGTTATTTACTAAAAAAAACAACCCCTTCAAAAAATATCCGGGTTTGGAGTCCAGAAATTATGGTAAGCCTAGGGCAGGGTGACGTGCGAACTTCAACCACACATGCCAGCAAAATGGAGTCACTAATCAGAAAAGTGTTGAAACTTTCGCCAATCAGTGCCAGAGAACCTGCTTACAAGACGGCGGCGCGGCCAACAGGGAATCTTCCGCAGAATGCAGTAGCCAATCAGGCACAAGGTTCGTTCCTAGAACCTCACGCAACCTATCATAGAGCGAGTTCGCCCACATGAAAGGAACCACCACGCTATTCATTTTCTACTCTGTGCTCACGCCTTGCCGAGTACAGTGCGAGTCGGAACAACGCCAGCAGTCTCCGCCTGCATATTCCATATAAAAAATAATAATTCAAAAACATGTACAGTATTCGACCTATGCGGCCGAAAACGCTTTTTAGTTGTGGTACTCACCCTTCCAGGTAGAGCTAACTTAAGTTGATTGTAAATATTACAGAAAGTATTTGAAATGGAACAGTGGCATTAAGGTTAAACGAATACCTGTCACTACTACAAAACTAGTCGCTGCCATTTATTTTTATTATAACAGTGTAAAGGTAGCATTACCATTGTCACATAAAATTTCGTGATGTCGAAGCTTAATTGGTTTTCCCAATGACAGATTATTAATATTCAAGTTAAAATAAAATCAAAAGGCACTTCAGTAGTTAGAAATAGCCGATTCTGGGACAGATGAATGGGAATGGGGAGCTGGACAGACGTGGCCGCCATCTTGGATGACGTCATTTTCGCACGAATTCGAACAGAAAACGGCTAAATTCGCGCAGAAAATTGCCAAATTTCACACAACTTCACACATCTAGACTTCATGCTCTTGTATTCCACCGATGACTCCACAATGTGGAGTTTGACTCAATTAGGAGCAGGATGTAGCTGTATCAGAACATCCTACTCAGTCAATCTGGCCCACCTTCTCGGAAATGGCACTTCCTAGCAAAATGGCGGCCCCTCCAACCACTGACCGGCAAAATGGTGGCTGCATCCAGAGCTCATCTGACCAACTATTACTACCACTGACCAGCAAAACGGCGGCTGCATCTCCAGCCCGAAGCCAACCCAGCACTGTCAAAATTTCACCCAAGCTGGTGGTGGCCATTTTAGAAGCCAGTAAGCCATTGGAGGTAATGTTGGCAACCAGTACACCGACAGCCATTTCATTAGCCAGGCCAGTCAAAACTTCGGGAAGCTTCCATCCTACAAAATGTCTCAACTTATTGCTCTAGCAATCCATAACAATGCCCCCTTCACAAGTCTGTTCCCGCAGCCCGAGTTCCCACAACGAATACCCATGCTAGAAATCTCTCTCTACTAGCAAAATATGTCGCTTAGGTCACCACGACAAATCCCCCCTGGTGACTAGCAAAATGGCACCCTCACTGGCTGGGTTTCCATGACGATTCTCCCACTAGTCCCCAAGACAAATCCCCATGCCACCCTGAAGTCACCCTCCGGCAGCCATATTGGCAACCAGTATGCCTCCAGTAGCCATTTTGGTGGCCAATAAGCTGGCAGTGGTCATGTTAACCAGGGCATCGACCATTTTGGGGACTATTCGAAACTTCGGAAAGCTTCCAACCTACCGAATATCTCCTGCCTCGTGGACCAACAAAAAAAAAAGGTGTCCGGGTCCCCACGACAAATCTCCAGAAATCTCACCCGCCCGGGTACCAGCGACGAAACCTGTACTAGCAAAAATGATGTCCGTTCCCCCAGCGAATCCCGGTGTCCTCAGGACATGATTACTGTCCGGCAAAATTGCAACTGTGTCCTCACTGACTAGCAAAATGGCACCTGAGTTTTCACTACGAAGACCCTGTCAATTACACTCCGATGACAGAACGGGGATTAATTGGGGAAACTCGGGCTGCGGGAATATAATTGTGAAGAGGAAAGTGTTAAATGCTAGAGCAGGAAGTAGAGACATTAGCTAAGAAGGAAGCTTCCAGAAGTTTTGACTGGTCTGACTAAAAATATGGCCATTGTTGAGGTACTGGCTGCCAACATGACCACTTCTGGCTTACTGGCCACCGAAATGGCCGCTCCTGGCTTGGACACCATTTTGCCAGTGTTGAGTGGTTTCGGTCTGGGGATGCAGACGACATTTTGCCAGTCAGGTGTAGTAGATGGTCAGATGGGGCTTCAGATTCAGCCGCCATTTTACTGATCAGTAGTAGTAGTTGGCCAATTGGAGTTTCGAACGCAGTCACCATTATGCTGGTCAGTAATTGGGGAGCTTTGGAATCGCCGCCATTTTGTTGGTCAGTGATGTCACTGGAGGGGGCGCCATTTTGCTAGGCGGTGTGACTTCCGGTTTTGTTAGGACGGTGCATTGGCCACCATTTTGCTAGGCAGCACCGCCGTTTTGCTATGAGTTCCACTTCTAAGATGGCAGACTGGATTGACGAGCAGCAAGTTCTGATCCAGCGCTACATCCTCCTCAATGAGTCAAACGCCATATTGTGTAGTCATCGGTGGAATGCAAGAGCATGAAGTCTAGGTGTGCAAAATTGTGCGGAAATTTAACGGTTTTGCGCTCCTTTCTGGTGAATTTGCCTATTTTCTTTACGAATTTGGCCGTTTTATGTGCGAATTTGTGCGAAAATTACGTCATCCGAGATGGCGGCCGTGGCTCCCCATCTCCCCATCCCCTGTCCCAGAACCGGTTATTTCTAACTATTCACTCGTGTTTCGGAGATTACATTCTTTTAATGTTTGACTCGTGAAATATCGGCTACGATTTTCATTGCTCAGCATATTAAACGTGTGAGTTAATGCATTGCGATTTTCACAACAGTACACACTAAAAAAAGTTGTGTGCTTTTACAGGAAAAATCCTTGGAAACCTGATTACCAAGAAAATCCTTTTTAAAATTACAAACAGTTTTAGTGTAAATTTTGCAAAACATATATTTGTATTACACTTACATTATTGAGAGGTGTACACACTCCCCCCCCCCCTTTTCTAGGAAGCATTTGTGATGAATTAATAACAGAGAATAAGTTAAAAAATATATCAAGGTATAATTTAAAAAAAAATACTTTGCTAGCACAGGGACTAGAACCCATGCCCCCTCTATAATTAGCCCGTAACCTTAACCACAAGACAAACTTGACACAAGTATTTATAAAATATTAAGGAGATATTTGATTTAAAAGAATACATTTATTTCATTTTAAAGAGTTCTGTTTAACTAAGAAACATTGACAGTTAATGGGATAATATAGTCACGTTTTATTGATATTGTCATATTATTATTATTATTTGAGTTGTTTGAAGTGGTTTACGTTATTTAAACTTGCATTAGATTGCTAATACAAACGAACATTAATTTTTGCACGTAACTACACTTTGCATCACCCATGGTTTTTGCACAAACAGCTATATACGGTTTTACGTTGTTGAGTGTCCGCCATTTTGCTGAAGCTCGTGGAAACGGGTCAGTATTGTACAAACATTTCTTGAGGTATATTACAAACACGTCCCTTGCAGTTTTACAAACGAGCGGTTTTACAATAGCATCTTTGCACTTTTACAAAAATATGCAAAATTACAAACAATTTATAAGTAAAATTACAATTATTTTTTTTACAATGTACGCTTTTCAGACTGGTTGATATTTAAATCTGGCTTTTGCAGGATTATGAACAGAACATGTGGACTACTATATTCAAGATTTTTCTGAAGTACTTAATTAAGTAGTTGTGGTTTTCGGAGGGGAGGGGGGATGCTTACAAACAAATAATTTCGCCACAGTAGTTTTTGATAAAACAGTTTCGTATGCTTCCAGTGTCAGCCAATTCTGCTTTCACATGAACGCGACTGCCAATCACATTCACCAATAGCTACTCAACGTAAACCATTTATTAAATTTATTTTCCCGTCGAGAACAACACACAATGAGACTTCGTTCACGAAACCTCAGCACTCAAGATATGATAATCCGGTCTGGATGGTGAAGGCGGGGGGGGGGGGGGGTGGGACAGCGGATTTTCGACCGGAAGTGATCCGGAGCGCTTCCTGTGGCGCGCAGGTGGCAACTTCCTTTTCCTGCCATTGTACCGCCGCTCCTCTCCCCCCCCCCCCTTCCATAACACTAAATCAACGCTTCACCTGTACCTTCGCGCCCAACCAACCAGCCAACGTTCCTTTGTACCAAAAGGCACTCGGGCACCCCGTTCTACAGGAAACGTTCGACGACACGTAAACGGACCGGGAAATATAGCGAATAAATTTTGGGACAAGGTAGACTTCAAATATGTATAGGCTGTCCACAATCAACCGATCGTTTTTGAAATCAACCTTTGAAAAATGTCACTTCCCCACCTGCATATAATTTTAATCGGCTCGCTGACTTTAATGCACTCAGTCAAGTTGTTACCGACGGTGTGTAAGTAATTCCAATTCTTAAAGTTGAATTAACAGTGTTAGGTAAACATTTGTGAATACTGAAGTGATTTATTTTTATTTCTGTTCTTTAACTCATAGCCTACATGTGCAAGAATGAGCACAATCGTGGGCTATTTATAACTTTTATAATACTTCCACAGTTTCACTTGACCAACGCGTGAATAAAGCGATGATCACATGGCAATGTTAATATTACACACGGTGGAAGAATACACAGTGTGGATGCAAGAAGATCTTAAACAGGGTTTTCAAAAACTCAGTTTATCGTGAACTCTGATTTGTGTGGAATGACTATAAACGTGCACCAACCTCTGACTGTTAAATTAGCGGCCACTGAGATTGGTCTATTTTTGTTTTACATTCAATACAATAATAATTGCCATATCGTATATTTTGTAACGATTCGACAATATAACATGACGAACTCACGAATACTACCATTACGTTCACGGCAATGTTAACCTTTAATAAGCGATAAATATGTTACTTTACGGCGCTGCACTTAACACATCATAACGCTCTGTCACACAGTGGATGAATATACTATATTCACGGTTACTTAACACTTTTCTGAAGCCCTGTTTAAGTTCTACTTCCAGAATACTCCTCCGCCTAGAAAATTACACCAAAGGACAACGCGCCGAATTCATGCGAGCTCAGTTGTAATAGTATTTTGCACGAGCACTATTTCTTACTAGGCGCTACCAACATATATATTTTCTCACTGTTTTTATTCATATATATTATAAATTTGATATTACATTTTATAAATAAAATCAAAGTAAAACTTCAGTTTAACAAAAAGTAATATACTTTTATACTAACATTAGTATAAGACGCTTGTGATGCATGGCGTATTTAGGAAATAACTAAACACGTCATGCGTGGGATGAATTTTCATAGGTTTGATTCAGAAAGTGAGAATAAACCACGAATAGACTATACAAATGTAAAATACCACGGCGGTTCCTTTGCTGTGGACGTACCAATGCGCTGGTTGGCTGCACCAGTCTCTGTGTTTGATTGGCCACTGTGTGCTACGGAAGACGCCCAATTGGATGGACTGGGTTTACACAATGAACAACGTAGCATTAAGGGTTCCGCCTGGCTGGAGCAAGGGGGCCACCTACCTGACGCGACATGGCACAGGAGCGAGCGAACGCTAAGGGCGACATTGGCACGCGCAACAAGTGCCACATCGCCACTATGCACGAAGCACTAAACTAACGCGCAAGTTTTTCGTCGAACAGATTTTTCTATGGGACTTAAAGCGATGACCATGTTATTTTACTGATGTAAAGTCTGATTCAAAGTTCAATGCAGGATTGTATCTGAGTTTCACGTAGATCCGTTCAGCACATTTTGACATACTGCAGCCTGAGAACGCTGTTTTTAGCTGTGTTGTAGGGCTTGGAAATAGTGGTTCTAACATGCCTAGTGTCGTGAAAGCGACATTCCGTCATCGCCTGAAGTTTGATTTATTTCCGTACGTTAGCATATTGGACGCACGTGGAATATTTTCGTCAAAAAAAAAAAACGGATTTCCCAACACACTGCACCACATTTAAAGGCGCTAGTAGGCAGCCCCCTTAAACCGCGACGCAAAGTGTGCGCCCAGTATGTTAACCTACGAATAAAACGCATCACCCTAGACGAGAACGGAGTGGTACTTGAAATTTAAAGTTATCACGCATGCTGTACACATTATTTTTGAGTCTTCCAATATAGTTAGGGGTAGCGAAATATCGCGAAAAGATTTCAACACAAGTTATATTTAGAGACCTGAAAAATTCGCGAGTTCAATGACCTGCAGGCTAGACTCCACAGTCTTATGTACAAATATGCCGATATTAACTGCACATTGGTTGTCTGGTGTCACAGAGGGAGGCGACGATTGGGCCAGCGTTCTCCAGGAGGTGTCAAACACCGTGTGGACCAATGGTTTAAGTCATGTAAACACACGTGTTTTGAATTCTAGCTTGTCCGAAAATGAATTCGCGTATTCTTCACGTCTCTGATTATATTTCAAGACTCTGTAGGGACGTTTACCTATCTTGATTGCGTAAATTATTTTCTGACACATGTTAACTGTCTGCACACGACAAACGTAGGCGGTGTGTCGATGTTGCCGAATTCTGAGTGGCCTGGTCAAATATGAAAATGCCTTCTCAAGCAGGCAGCAACCAATAGCAATAGGCAAACTGCACCTGGGTGCGTATAGTATTGAAGTCTACCATGTACTCATTTTTTCTCGCGAAAAATCACTAGCTCTAAAAAAAGTTAAAAACTGCTTTTCCCGTATCTTAAAAAACATATACTAGCCGGACACGAGCCGGACTATGATAGGAAACTGTATCGAACTTTGCTACAGACTTTTCATCAGTAAAATGATATGGTCACCGTTGAAAGTGCCATAGGTACACGCAGCACTACGAGAAAACCGCACGCCAGTTCAGAGCCCTGCGCGTAGCTGCGATGGCGCTCTTGTAACGGGCGCCAGTGTAAAAAAAAAATAAAAAAGGAAATAACGATGCAGGCGGGCGGCCCGCTTAAGAGGACTGTGTAGCTGCGCGTCCAAGGTCAAGAAGCGACGGAGCGATACGGGCGACACTAACACGCACGCCTAGCGCCTCGTAGCTCCTACGCGCATGGCGTGAAGTGTTTCTGCCGTGACACTGTACTGTGTAAACTAAATCTGTAACTGTGGGGTTTTATTAAACGCGAATAAAGTACACGGCTCCTACCTGCGTGTAATCGTACTTTTCTCTTACCGCTTAAGGAACCTTCATAGACAAGATTTAAAAATGCGATATTTTAACATTTTCACAATTTTTGTCCATTAGTACACTTAATTTGATAAAAGTAAAAAATATAGCCACATAGACAATAGTTTTTTTATACTTTCTGGCAAAATTAGTATTTCCAGAACATTTATTTGCCGAGACACGTGTTTCCGCGCAAGCAACGATTTCACAGAAAATGTTTCAGTACATGAGTCCCTCAAGCAGTAGAACTTAGAAAGTGTATCACACCATCGCCTTAGCTCGAATATAAGTACAGGTCGTCTCACCAAAGAGTGCACTTCATTAATGTTCTGAAAATAGTCGAGTGCATAGTTATTTACAAGTCAAAATATTCTGTGCTGCCATACTGGGCAGGCTGACAGCCGAGTGCGTATTTTTTATAAACATCATAGGCACGGGGAAATGCCACTGAAGCCATACAAACAGTTGTATGCGAGACCTCCAAAATCGTCAAAAATGAACTCGTTCGTGAGAGAGACTCTACTTTATACACAATGAAGTTTCAACTTCTTGGTGCTTTGAGTTTCCCGGAAGAAAAAAAATTAAAACTACCTAAAGCAATTCCCAAGTCTTCAGTTTAACCAATCAAATATTTCAAATAACGGGCATTCATTATTTATTTTGACTGGCCAACTGGTAAAAACAATTTTCATCTGCAAAAATACTATTAAATACAAACGAGCATCTTCACTGTAAAGTGAGCACTTTTGAAAGCCTTGCTTCAGATCTACTTGTATGCACGTTGCGTAATACTCCGCCTATGTAACATCAGCATTGACACGGCCCTCAGCACCTTGTGTTTGCTTCGTACAAGTGAAACCGTGGAGTTATCCGGAAAGTAAATATTTTAAAAATCCGCTCATTTTTTACACTTTTATGCATTAAAAAAGCAGAAAGGGAAAGAAATAATTTAAGTTATCACAAATGGTTCCCAGACACTTTTTATTCGACGTGAAGATATGGAACTACTGTCCATCCTTCGTTACCAACTTTACTGGGAGCATATCACTCAGTACGCTCGTTAGAATATATGCAGGCAGGGGCAGTGACTTTCTTCAAAGGTTTATTTCAAAAGTGCTCACTTTATCGTGAACAGTATTTATGTATCTCGACTTCCCGTAACACAACGCAGAATAATTTTCTATTGGTCTAACGTAGGCAGAAGGACCGTTATTGTGCCAATTAAATTTTTGGAGCCTATTGCTTACTTCTTACTGCTTATTTTACTTCTTAACTGTTTAATTGTGTAAAAGCTGTTCACGGTAAAGTGAGAACTTTTTAAGGCCCTTCCAGGAGGCATTAACCACTAATAAATATATCTTATTACAGACTCTGGCTCTAAATTTTGAGGGTGGTGGAATGTATTCACTGCGTTTATTGGTCACACTGCAATGCCTATATTAAAAAGCAGCAAGAAAATGGGAATCCGATGAAAGGAAAAAATTTTAGAAGAGCCTTAAATTAAAATGTGCTCACTTTACCGTGAACAGCCTATAAACACCTTCTTTATCCTTGAAGCGGGCATGACAGGAGCGAAGTGTACACCCCTGCTAGCGATACCGGACACCGGCAAGTGGGGGAGCTGGAAGGGTTTCGACATAAAGCAGAGCGGGTGCGGCAGTAACGCGCAAAATATCAAACAATAATAACGCCGCTCGCAGTTCTGCGCGCAACCTCTGAAGGCAGTCGCAACGCCATCGGACAAAAAAAAAAAAAAAAAGAAAGAGGAACGACGTAAAAAAAAAGGGGGGGGGGGGGGATACATATGGGGTCGGCGCGTCGCATTCCCCAGACCTTGCGAACAACCACTGCCCGCCTGCCAACCAGAGTATCCAACTTTGTTAAGAGGAAGTCTCTAAAGCAATTTTTTTTTAAATCGTCAGAAAATCACCAGATTTTAATCTTGGTCTATTTCAAGTTAAATTTTGAGAAAATGTATAAAATATTTGTTTTCGCAGTTTGAAATAATAATTTACTATTACTTGTTGCAATTGCTTACTCGCCATACACACATGCACCCGCGCGCGCACACACGCATATAAAAATAGATCTATATATATATATATATATATATATATATATATATATATATATATATATATATATAGTATACATACACATAAAAGTTACATAATAAATCGGAACAGTTAAATATTATAAGCAAAAAATTAACCTGAAATAATTCAATAGCGTGTTCACTAGACACGTATAAACGGACAGTAGTCTCAAGCCTGTTTTAGGCTGTTCACGGGAAAATGAGCACTTTTGGGCCCTAGTTACTTTTTCCTTTAAGCTGTTTTTTTTATCTTCTAACCACCTTTTTAAATAAATTTGCCATGTAAGTAATAAACACAGTGTGTATATTCCATCGCACTTGGAAATTAACGTCTAAGGTTAAAATAAAATACATTTATTATACCATGTGTGAGGGATTTCAAAAGTGCTCACTTTACCGTGAATAAACCTATACTTCAAGTACATTTCCAGCATATAGGTTCTCAAACAACGGAGTAAAACGTATATAGGCTGTTCACGGTAAAGTGAGCACTTTTTAAATCCCTCCAAACAGGCATTAACCAGTAATAAATATATCGTATTGCAGCCTCGGGCATTAAATTATGAGGGTGGGGAAATATATACACTGTGTTTATTGGTCACATTGCAGTGTTTATATTAAAAATCAGCACGAAGATGGAAATTGGATGAAAGGGAAAATTTATAAGGGCCTTAAAAAGTGCTCACTTTACCGTGAACAGCCTATAATTATTTCCGCAAGAGACAAATAGACAGCCGAAATGACTACCTACAAAGTGATGATCACAGTACTAAGACATGTTCCCATGCTCTCTCCCATGCAGGTCCCGATACAATTTTCATGGATATGCACACGGAATACTTTGAGATAGAACCTTCTTCGCTTGTAAGGTTCTGGAAGGCAGAGTACCATGTTTCCCTTTCTCTGAAGAAGTCCAGCAATAGCCTAGATATATTGGCTGGGCATATCTTCCTCTTGAGCTGCCGTGTCATCTCCGGCCACCACTCCCCTTCCTGAAGCCATGGTGTCTCTCACTCAGCATCCCATTTACTTCAGGTGCAGCTATGTCTTCTGTTTAGGAGCTTTTCGTAGATTTTGCCTAGGACCAGAAGCAATGTGAGTGGCTTGTACGATTTAGCTTCAGCACTGTCTCTGCCATCACCTTTATACAATATTCTAACTGTACCTTGCTTCCATGGGCGAGGAAACACTCCCTCACTAAGGCACCTATTGTATACATCCAAGAGTTGATTCTTCAGCCTGTAGAAACTTCTTTTGGCGATCTCTGCTCCAACACCTTCTATTCCTGAAGCCTTCCCATTTTTCATGTCGTAGACAGTTTCTTCCAACTCTTCCAAAGTGAACTCCGGCACATCCTGTTCGTCTGGCACGTCTTCCATAATTCATTTCTTAAGAGAGTGTTCCTCGCCATCACCATTCTAGGAGTCAGCTGCCAACAGGGTGTGGAGAAGTACATCCATACTTTCTTTAAGATCAGTCATCAGGATCCCATTCACCTTGATAGTAGGTGGCGGTGTAGCTTTTTTTCGTTTTTCCAGCCACAATCTTGTACACCACCCAAAGCGGATATTCATTTCCGACCCAGGTGACATAATAAACCCATAACTGCCTTTTATTCGTCCTGACTCTGTTAAAGTAGGCTTGTTTCTTCCTCTTGTACTCTCTTTTAAGAAGTTCTCTTTCTTCATTTGTTGACCTGTGAAGTCTCCTTTTGTCTCTTCGTAGACTCTTCCTTTCTTCTTCAAATTCCTGGTCCTACCAGGAGAGATTGGGAAGCCCCTTTCTTGTCTTACGAAGAGTCTCTTCACAGGTCCCCTTGATTACTTCCGTAATTGCTAACTCTTTCTTGAAGATTTCCTTCTAGGAAAATTGCCTCCTTTGATGTTTTTCTTCTCAACATAGCCAGGTCAAATGCCTTCCAATCTGCGTTATTATCGATGTACGTTAGTTCCGTTTCCCATTCCACTTACTCTGCTTGCTGTTGGTGTCTCATGTTAACAACCGGTGGCCCAACTTCAAAGATGATTAGCCTGTGATCACTAGAGCTTTCTTCTGTGACCGTCCAGTCACTTATCATTCCAATTGCTCTGGCATTCATTAGTGTCACATCGATTACATGCTCTGTCCCATGTGCCTGTGACACTTAGGTAGGGAGTTCACCCTCCCTGTTGGCTACCTCCAAGTTGTTGGTCAACAAATATTGGCCAATCAATTCGCCCTTGTCATCAGTTTCTGATGACTGTGAATGCCACAACTCTGACTTTGCATTGACGTCAGCTCCAATAACCACAGGCTTGCCATGCAGAACATCTAGCACCACGTCCCATCTGGCTAGGTGAGTCTGTGTCTCGTCTCCAAACTGAAAATATGATATTATCCAGATCTGCATATCCCTGTATGTTACTTGCACACAAACATGATGCATATTTGATACGTTATTCAATGTAAAACCAGACAAATGTCAAGCCTGCTCCTTGTACAAGATGTTTTCATTGTTACAAGTCTCGAGCTATATTTTCGAACGAAGGCAGTAAATGAGTGGACAAACAAATAGCTACAGTTGATTAACAAAATATTTTGTTGACAGACTTAATAATTTCGGCCCAACACAGAGGTTTTGTTTATTCAAGCATATATTTTGTTGAGTGACCAAAATTAATAAAATTAATTTAATTGTTTTTCAAGTTTTTCCCACTAAACAAAGTATTTCGTTGACGCAAATAAATAGTCTCTGGCCCTGTAGAAACAAATATTTTGTTGGCTGTTATCTCAGCATACAAGTCTTTTGAAACACAGCATCCGAGCCTACCTCCAGTGGCACAGTCGGTTGGTGCGCCACCGATCTTCAATCTGGAGTATAGGAGGCTCTGGGTTCAAATCCCGGGTAAAGTATGGGTATTTATTTAAGTTAAGTTATAAGTTATTCTGTAAGCCATCCCCTGCTAAGCTTTCAAGCGTAAAACCGGGTAACGATAAAAAGCCCTTTGCAATACAATACAATACACAGCATCCGAGGTAACAAACCTAAAAATCCACTAACATCAGCAGGGCTTGGGCGCGAATCGTATTTGCAGTTGCAAGTCAGTGAACTTTTCGCTACATCTCAGCGACTTCGTACAAAGAATAGCTCATTAATTTTAATTTTTAACGACACATTATTAACAACAATCTACAGTGAGTGAATTGCAGTAATCTTATTGAATAACTAATTGAAAATAAAATAGCATTACTTCATGTAACTTGTAATTGTCAGATTTTTAATTGCTGCAAAATATTTGCTGATAATTTCTCATTATTAACTTTAACGTTCAGATAGGAAACAGTTATACTTTAAATAAATCTGTCAATGTAAGATAAACTGACAAAATAATAAAATCGTGTGGATTTTTGTTAATTGCCAAAAATTACTGGAGTTATATTAATTATTGGACAGTGTCTGTAATTATTTCTGTGCACCACATTACATATTTCCTGTACAACTCCTCTTGTAGCTTTTTTTTTATGAATATATAGGCGTAACCAAGGGACGGTCCAAGTATCCAAAGGACACTAATATTCTTCCCTGTAGCTTACAATCCCTAAACACGTGATAAATACGAGCTTCGCGATAGCTTTCGTTTTATTTGTTGATTTCATTGTACCGCAGACACATCTACGTTAACTTTGGCCACAATGAATGTTAAATTAAAGCGATGACTGCTGGTTCCTTGGAATGGGACCATCTGACACCAGGATACTGGCAATCTCTGGCCTCGCCTGTGTGTATTTAAAAATAATTTAGTTATTTCGAAGACTTTATTTGGCCGAAAAAATGTATGTATATATTTGCCTGAAGAACTATTTTTGCAAACTGAGGAATAACTAAATGTTAGAAGTATTTATTCAGCACTATGTGTGTGAAGTATTTATTCAGCACTATGTGTGTCAAATGAAATTCCATTGTGGAATTCCCTGATTTTTCCCTGTTTTCCAGGCATCTTACCATCCCCCCCCCCTCACTTATTTTCAGGACTACTGAAACCTTTCAATACCATTTTATTTTTACCTCTGACAAAACAAATATGCCATCGGTGACGTTACTAAAACACTTCAACAGACCAAACAATGACGGTCAACTTTTTATTCAGACCATCGATAATTCTCGCGATACGTGCTATTGACTTCACGTGAGTGCCCACTAAAAACACACAAATACTTTATTTTTATAAATAGGCCCTATGTCACTTTAAAAAAAAGGTACGTATTCTTGCCAGTTCAAAAACTTAAAAATTGAAATATTAAAATGCTAGCGTTCATAATTACATAATCTCATATTCACACAAATAACCAATTTTGCAGAGTAATTATTTATATTTTCCCTGGCCCAAGTGAAAATTCCTTGACATTTCCCTGACTTTTCTGTCACACGAAATTCCCTGATTTTTTTCCTGTTTTCCCTGTGGGTGGGCCCGCACCGACGCACTAATAAAGCTGCAAGGGATCTTTGTGATACAGTGCACGGAAATAATTATAGACACCGTCAAATAGAAAAATTAATACAAGAGGTCGTTGATTAAGGTGTAGATGTTGTTGGAGGCTGGGTGATGGCCGAGTTCTGTGTTGCCTGCAGGGGTCTGCCTTGTGGAGAGCGAGAGTGGAAGGAACACTAACGTCATCAGTGGACCCAACCACGACGGCAGCTACGACTTCGGTCTGTTCCAGGTCAGTACTTCTTCGCGCCAAAGACTTTATGAAAAAGCGGACATCGTAATTTTGCAGGTTATGAAATACAGCCACAAGCTGATTTTTTGGTAGTCTGAAATTCACATTGAATTTATTGTGTGCGAAGCCTCTGATTTCGCCTGTGAAATTATCATGGTCAACAACAGTTGCTTTGTCGAGCTCTTTCTTGCAAATATGGCAACTTGTTTGAGATGGCAACCTAGCTTTGTCAGGTGTGGTTTTTGTCTTCATCGGAACAGTCATGCTGTGTATTGTATTCCTGCAACCCTCTTAGTTGGTTTAACTAATTTATCCACCAATTGGTACATACAATCTTCACCCGCGAACTCGTTATATTGAGATAAAGCAGGATTGTACGAACACACCAGTAGAAGGCTGCAAGCGCAGGGAACATGATTATTAATGATGGTTGTGTTACTTGCGTCATTATTGGGTAGGCAAGTAGACAAGGGTTTCAAATAGCGCTGTGTCGCAATAGGCGACGAAATCCAATGTTTGTTTTTTGGCATAATCAGTGAATTCCAGGTAGTCTTGTCCTCAGTGGAAAATAAGTATTACCGAAGATACTCGAAAGTCAAGGTTCTACTATCTTACAAATTCAGCATTAAAAAAATATAGCATATTTGAACATATATTAACTACCTGCGCATCGCGTTAGTATACAATAATTTCTCTCTGCGATAGTTTCTCTCTTTAGCTACTGCAGCAGCATTTGCTTGGTTACATATTTTCATCTTTATGGTAGTAGCACAGTATTCTTTGTCTATGCAACTTTGATGTCTATTATTTATACGTGTATTTTCGTGAATATTCGCATAAAGTAGTGTTCAATCTTCAATATTATTAATCTTATTCCCTGCAATGCATTTGTGGTGTGAAATAACTGTGGATAAATGACGCAGTCAGTAGCTTTTCCCAGATAACGTAGGCCAGCCTTAAAATAAAAATAAAATACAGGTTGAAGTTATGCTATTTGTCTGCCAACATAACAAAGTGAACATTCATGGTTCGTTCTGTGTTGCAATGCTGGCAGTTATGCAGACCCAATTTCGGCAAACCGATTAATAAGGAAAGGTCCTCTCGTTTTGCTGTCGAGTTTAATTTCTATCCTTCTGTGATCCATAGTCCTTGATTCCTAGCGGGACACGCATCTACCTCTCCGCTTGTGCACCCAGCTGCACGACTGCCAACCGTAACTTCACTGCAAGAAAGATCGGTTCAACCGCCACTGTCTCCGGTTTCATCAATAAAACTTTTTGTGACAAAAAAAAATTTAATACGAGATTCTTCAAAAAGGATGGTGAAAAATTAAAGCTGATTTATCAATGCACCATCATTTTTTAATAATCCGAAATACTTATGAAAAATCTAAGCGAAAAGGAAATTTGAAGTTTACTGAATATTTTGTGCTTGTCAAATGTTCGTTTAGGTTAATAACCATGAAAATTGTTGTTTATCCATCCATTTGTCTAAGTTTATTACTAAAATGTTATTGAAATAATTACTTGAAACTTAACATGAAATGGCAAAATCTATTTTGTTCAGTTGAAGAATTTTATTACGACACTTATCCGTTCTTTATGCAATCCATTCATGTATATTTTTTTACATGTGCTTTAAGGAAATATTTAGGAGCATATTGTTATACTATATGGCCATTAATGACATTAGGAGTTGGATTTCACAATTTTAATTGACTTAAATTGATTATGTGCAAGTATTTAGTTGACAATGAAGCAATTTTAAGATTTTCGTTAGTAACATTCGTTAAAGCTGTGTTCTCATAAAATCTTTTTATATTCAGTTTTATAAAATCCCAAAACATATTTTATTTTTTGTTTTGTCAAACAAAAAGTCACTTTCGCACAAACCTCGAATATTTCAAAGCTAATTTTCAAACTCAAAAATTATATATATATATATATATATATATATATATATATATATATATATATATATATATATATATATATATATATATATATATATATATATACATATATATATATACACACACACACACACACCACCACACACATAGTTCATTAAACTCGCTCTCCCTCTCACTCTCAAATATTCAGTATCACTGTGCAGCCCTATCTGTGCTGAAACCCACGAGCCGCCACTGCTCGTCTTCCGTCACGGCGAGCCGGGTTCAATTCCGGGCGGGGGGTCACGCTGAGATTCTCTTTAACCTTAACCCTTTGAAGAGTATGCACGTATATAACCGGGCAACGTTTATTTGGAAATTTCTTTGGTCTTGAAGACAAATCTCACACTTCTAGTGTTTTGCTGTTTCGCAGGAACTAAGTTAAAAAAAGTACAACTAGTCAACATTTACATTCATAAGAATAAAACTGCTAATTTCAATAATTTCTCTAATGAACATGATAGGTTGTGAAACACGTTGCACCTGTCACGACACATTGGTTGGCACATAGTCAACAAGCGACTTCATTGGCCGATGGACAGACAGTAATAAACGTTGCGGAATACTGTAAGCGTGTCCGGCGTAGCCAGGACCAATAGGAAGAGGGTAAGTAGAAATATGGAGACCAACACAACTCGTATTCGTGTAGTGGAGAATATGGGCAGCTCACTTCAACCTTGTCTTCAGTGACGGTAAATCTGTGCCTTCCTGAAGGGTTAATGAGAGTAACTTAGCGGACGCTGCCGTTGGCCGGTAGGTTCTCTCGGAGTGCCCTGCACTCAGTCGCTACTCCATCCACAGCTTGCCGACACCGCCATCGGCGCTAATAACCGCAGCTGTTGAAAGCTACATAAATCTCTTTCATTATTTCGGTCGAGTTTATTCGTCAACTAGAATACATTCCTTCAGTAAATGGACGAAACCAATCCTTGTTGCATTTACTACTTAGATAACGGAAATTGAGTATTCGCATGGTTAACTTTACGCACCATTTCCCTTTCTCCTTTCCTTATATATTCTACCTTTCCCTTAGATGCTTTATCTTCGTGACAGCATGTATACTTGGGTTACTGACCCACAAAATTACTCATCACTCTCTCCAGAACAACGACACAAACCATCACCTGCCGCTATGACAGTTCGCACTGAGTCAACCAAAACAATGGCGCCAGTATGGCCAACCAAACAAATAAATCACACACATAAACAGTATTATGCACTATTCACATCACTAACAGCCACTGAATTGAGTTTGCAGACAAAAACCTAAAGATTATAGCAATGTTCAGAAGACGCACACTGCTGCCAATATAATTATGCACACTGAAATTAATGAGACACTACCATTTCGTCTCTGTTTTCCTTGTTCCTCTGTATCAACGTAAAACGACAAACATGAATTGCCTTTTTTTTTTTTTTTCGAAGCATTAATAGTAACTTTCTCGCACACTCCGCATGGACACGTACAGAAACTGCAGTGGCGGGATTGCCGCCACCCATGCATCCAATGATGCAAGGAATTATCGTTGCTGAAGTGGTATAGGCTGGTCACGATAAATTGAACACTTCCGAAGCAAGTCTTTGAAAAAAAAAAAAATCACTGCCCGTAACTACATATGAACCTCATTACACACCGGCATGCAGACTCCCTCTTAAATTGGCAGTGAAATAAAAATGGTAATCCTAAACAATATTGAAGTAGTATCGCGAGTGTAATGTTTAAATTTATGGTCACTTAAGTTACTGTTTCTTGTTTTACTCACAGCAGAATATAAATCAGCGTATCGGTCGCATTTACATTCCTAACAGTTCCACGGTTTCAATTGAATGATGATGCATGACTAAAGCCCACGGCAATGTTAATTTTGCATATGGTGGAAGCATACAAAATGAGACGTGAAAAAAAAATCCTACCCAGGGCTTTCAAAAGCGCTCAGTTAACTGTGCACAATCTATAGCTGACGCTATACCACTTGTATCAAATTAAGTAAATAATTAAGTAGGACTGATGTTTAGTGTGTGTGAAGTGCATCATCTGCCGATTGCTGTTGCAGATCAACGACCACTACTGGTGCTCTCACGGTGCTCCTGGAGGAGACTGTCACGTCAGGTGTAACGGTCAGTATGCCATCATTTTACACGATACAAATTACTGTACGGTGTATGCTTCAGGGATACTGTCCACGGCAGGCTTGCATTCACTGTACAGTCCGTTCACGATTACTCCCAACTTTTCTGAAGCCCTTCTGAAGTTCTACTTCCAGTATATTCCTCCGCCTCATGCAAACAAAGCTTAGCCTAGGGTAAGAAATCACACCAGAAGGACAGCGCACCGCATTCGTGCGCACTCAGTCTGTTAGCTGTTAATATTTTGTACTAGAACTTTTTCTTACTAGGCGTTACCAACCCACATATTTTCTCCCTGTTTTTATTGGCATCAATTATAAATGAAATATTAAAATTTATGGTTAGAATTTAAGTAAAAGTTAAATTTAACCAAAAATAAGATACTTTAATTTTAAAACAAGTATAAAACGCTTGTGATACACGACATGTTTAGGAAACAACCAAACGTCATACATTTTACATTTTTCAAAGGTTCGATTCAAAAAGTATGAAGTAACAGTGAACAGACTATAGCGGATGTGCACATATCTGGTCGTTTACACGACGCCCGTGACATTAGAGTCCGTGAATCGACGAGGCCGCGGTTATACACTACGCACGCGTTTTTAGACGGCCATCTTTACTGAGTAGCGGGCGTGTATCCGGACATAATTTTCACCACAGTATCTCAACCTGAGAGGGCTTTCGAAAGTAAGACAGCGGGCGAATAGGTGTTTTTAACAGTCTGAACTATCTTAATACCAAATTCAGGGCACGAAATTTCAAGTCTGAAGGCACTAGCCAGACTACAATCCTTGATCGCCACTATTTTATATTCATGATTCTGAACATGTTCATCCGTCGCTAATGAGCTGAAATAGGCACACACATTCTCCGGTTATGGATGTTAAAAATAATAAAGAGAATATTTTACGCTCCATTTACGCTCCACAGATGAATATGTTATAACGGATGTACAATTATGCTGGTTTTTATTCTTTACTTTTAATAACGAAGCAACTGTACGTATTTCAATCAGCAATTACCAGACGACTAGCAACAACGGAAAGATCATTCCTCTTATTGTTCGTGGGACCGCGGTGGCTGAGCGATTAACACGCTCGCCTCCCACCAAGTCGAACCGGGTTTAATCCCCGGCCGGGTCGCCGGATTTTCGCAAGTGGGAATAGTGCCGCACGATGCCGTTGGCCGGCAGGTTTTCTCGGGGATCTCCCGTTTCCCCCGCCCCTTCATTTCGACGACACTCCATAGTTACTTCAATCACCCTCATCGGCTCTCGAGACCTCACTGTTAAGAGCCGCCCAAATCTCTTCACTCACCCCTATCGTTTGTTAAAACAAAAGTGCATTAGTCGCCAACCTTAAATATTTGATCGCCAATGTCGACCTGACGACCGAAAATTTCGTGCCACGAATTTAATGAGTTTTCTTTTCCAGTTTAAACAAACTTAAGGTAGTTCGTGCATAAGTGGATCGGCCACCAGTCACATCTGCACGTTATACTGTTATCGAGGTAGATAAAAACCTATTTTCGCACCACCAGGCTCAGTGTTCCAACCCCGGGTAGGCCACATCTGTGAGATTTTCAGATTTAAGTTCAGACTGAGTTTGGTTTGTCGTACGTAGCACACAACAAGCCTATCGACATACAACGGGAGCGTTGATACATAGCAATATAAAAATAAGGGTGGTACACATCGTACTTTAGAAAATATTGTGTCGTCGTAAACACGATATGTGCAGAAACAATTAAACTGAAATAACTATAAATTAGTCTCCGTGAAACTACGCCCCTTTGCATCGAATTAGGAAAAAAAATTAATTTGTTTAGATACATTGACAAAAACACTCAACTGATGATATTATTTGAATGCGAATGTAATAGCGCCAGCTGACAAACAGCTGAGACTTGTGTACATGAAGTAATGTTTTTTTTATGGGGGAACGCATATGTATAGTCTATTAGTGGTTCCTTCACACTTTTGAATCAAACCTTTGAAAAATCACCCCATGTATAACGTCTTTAGTTATTTTCTAAATATGTCATGTATCACAAACGTTTTGTACCTCTGTTAACATAAAAGTGTCTTAGTTTACGTTAAATTTGAAATTTTGCCAATATTTAGTTTATAAATTATAATATTTGATTTATAATAAATATGTATAAAACAGTGAGAAAACATGTGTGTTTGTAGCCTAGTAAAAAATAGTTCCCATACAAAACATAATTATAACTGAGTGCGTGCGAAATTGGAGCGTTGCACTTTGGTGTAATTTTTTAAACTTATTTAACCTTAGTTAGCACGTGGCGGATGAATATCCTGGAAGCAGAACTTAAGCAGGGCTTCAGAAAAGTCTGAAGTAACCGTGGATTGATTATAGCTGGTATTCTTATGAAGATGATTAACTATGCATGATGAGTCAGAATAGCATTGACAGACTCCGCCTGCATATTCCTTAAGAAGAAATAATCCTAAAACATATATTCTGCCTCAGTACGCACAGTTGTCGATAGAACTAATACACGACTTTATTGCAATATTACAGAAAGTATTTCAAACGGAACAATGACATTCAGGATAAAGTGTAGTCGAATGATTATCTCCAACAACTGCAAATCCCTTCGTTGCCATTAAATATTGTCATAAAAATTTGCATACAGTTACGTGACGCCGAAGCTTAATTGATTTCCCAATGAAGGATTATTATCAAACAGCACGTACAAACTATTGAAAAAAGGCCGCCTAGTGTTATCACCCTAAACCACACATTGTTTTCGACGAACTTATGTTATCACTTAATAGTTTCGAAGTTTATGCACGAAGGTCGTGCGTGTGATTCTTCTAAACCCAGTTGTCTGCGAGGAAGTAATGCATACATTTCAAACCCCATGCACGGGAATTTGTTGCTTTTGAGCTTTATGCACGAATTAAACGAAAACGGATCAGTTAAGAAAAACCACGCGATATAATTTTTTTTTGTAAATTTGAACATTTTAATCAATAATCATCATCGGAAAATGAACAACTTTTCTGCATCATGGAATTTTATGCAAAAGCAAGGGTGCACACCAATTTTTCCACGAAATCACACTGGTTGTGGATTTTCGTCTATTTGCGCATTAATAAGGAGATCGTTGAGTTCAATATACCATCGTAAATACTTTACTTTATGTACCTCGTTTTTCTGTTCCACCTAAAAGGGCGGGTACCGCCCTTAGTAAGCGATTTTGACAGTGGATCTTATTATATGATTTCGCCTTATTTTTTTCGCGACGAAGACGCAGGTGGTGTATGTGTGTGTGTGTGTGTGTATATATATATATATATATATATATATATATATATATATATATATATAATACACACTTAAAACCCCGATTATCGGGGAACATTGATTATAATCCGGGTTATCAGACACGACCGGCGAAAGTTGAAAAACTCGCAAAATATTTTGGCTGCCACAAAATGCCAGCTTGAGCTACATTCCCGAAACCTCCCTCCCAGCAACGTTGTGGAAATCCCCCATTCCGGTTAAGTTCTGGGAAATGGGGAATCCACGTCTCCTCTTATTAGGAATGCTTTTGTCGCCAGTCAGTCGCTGACACTTAACAAGTAAACGACTGCAATACACGTGTTGCTTATTCAGTTCAAGGCTGCATCTGTAGTGTCGCATACTGAAGTGTTTACTATCGCGAGTTTCGATTGCGTAGGTGACTTTTTAATTGGAGAGTATTGTACTGTTGTTACTGTATTTATTGCGCAGCAATTGGAGAATGTCGGCGAAAAAGGAAAAAAATGGTGGAGATAATAATTGAACATAAAATTTGCGTCAGTAAAATTAGTAGAAAAGGCGAACTCTCTTGTATTGCGGCTGCTGATTTGGGAGACGGAATTATCTCAGTGTCAGTTTCGGTGAAATATAAACGAAAATTAAAAGAATACTGTGCAAAAATGCTGAATATAAAATCAACAAAGCCTTCTGAATATGAACCGGTGATTGAAGCTCTTTTTTTTTTTGTGGTTATCCCAGGCAATGGAAAAAGGCATGAAAACAATTATCCAGCAATCAGGGAAGGGGGGGGGGGAAGTAATTTTATTTCACATCGTATTGAATTTCTTTGAACAATATGAGGAATTGACGTGATCAGATGTAGTTCTTAGCAAAAGGTGGCGTGACATTGCGGCAAAAAGTGATGCGAGGAAAAAAGGAAGACTTCAGATATTTTCCGCCACACACAAGATTTTGTAGACAGAAGTATACAAGTGGATACTATATGTTTTCTATATTACATAAAATACTACTATATGCTATTCACATAATTAAAATACGTTAGTGTAATTTTGCAGAATTTTGTGCATATTAACCAATATTATTATCAAAACGTATTAAAGAAAATTTTGGTTTTTGGAAATGAGCTCAGCCCCATTACTTCGGATAGTATAGATTTTACTGTGTAGATGTTTAGAATTTACATAAATATATACACACTTATACACATATTATGGGGCCGCGGTGGCTGAGCGGTTAGTCTGCTCGCCTCACACCAATGCAAAACGGGCTCAATCCCCGGCCGGGTCACAGGATTTTCACATGTGGGAATCGTGCCGGACGATGCCGTTAGTCCGTGGGTTTTCTCGGGTATCTCCCGTTCCCTCCGCCCTTTCATTCCGGCGCTGCTCCATACTCGCCTCAATCACCCTTATCGGCTCTTAAGACCTCGCTGTTGAGCCACCCAAATCTCTTCACTCACTTGTACACATATAAAAATACACATGTGCGCATACATATACATGCATATATACACTGCCCATAAAAACATAGGCCTAAATATACAGTATGTTGCAACGATACAAGTCAAAACTTTAGGGAAACACTCCTCGCGTCTGCAGGAAGGAAAAATGATGCATGAACACGGGTATGGAAACGTTTAGTTTCTGTACTACAGCTCCCATTATAAAGTTATACGTAATGTACGTTGTATGGCCCGCAGGCTGGATCATGGTTATGTGGAATGCTAGCGCAGCTATCGTGTGGACGATAGACGATACCACATATCACGACATTCTTTAACAGTGCCCACATCCGACTGATGTGCACTCATAGCTTCTTACTTGATTTTACATCATACAGTAGGCTACTCTACGTCAGGTGAAACGGTCGGTTTGACACGTTTGGTATATGAGGCCGCCTCACACAACAGCTGTGATGGCATTCCACGCAACCATGATCCAGTCCGCGTGCCATGCAATGTACGGCACGTGATGGGAGCTGTAGTTAAACGACGCGTTTCCGAACTTATACTCGTATGTTTGTCCTTCCTCTAGACGTGAGGAGTGTTTCCCCCAAGTTATGAACCGTATTATTGCAACCTCCTGCATAAACATAGGCATGCATACATATGTGTACATAAAATATGAATAGTCATATAGAGATACCCATATCCCGACTATGCTTCGCAGATTTGGCTGAGGACAACATCGACGCGGCGGCGCGATGCGCGCTGAGGGTGTACGCGCGCCAGGGTTTCTGGGCATGGTATGGCTGGAGGCGGTCCTGCAACGGACATCCTCTGCCGGACATCTCCTACTGCGACGACGAGCAGGGACCCGGCGTGCTGCAGGTGTAGCAATGCTGCCAAGCTTTGCCGCGACACCAACCCCCCCGAATCCGATCACCCGCACACAACTCTATAACCACCAACCTCCACGTGTACAAGGAAAGAAACTTTATTGCTTATTGTAGTGCTGCTCAATTAAGAAATATATTCAAACAGGCGATTTTTTTTTTCACCAACCCTATACCCAAAGGGGTTGCTCCTGGAATTTCGTATGTGGGAATCGTGCCGGGCGATGCCGCTGGTCGGCGGGTTTTCTAGAGGATCTCCCGTTTCCCCACACCCTTGCATTCCAGCGCTTCCCCATACTCACCTTATTTCACCGTCTTCGGCTCTCAAGACCTCAATGTTAAAGAGCCGCCCAAATCTCTACACCCCACCCCACCAACCCTATAAGTGAAATTTTGAAGAATTTTTGTACAAGTACTATAAACACTTATATAGGCTGTTCAAGGTAAAATGAGTACTTTTGAAAGCCCTGCTTAAGATCTAATTGTACGCACGTTGTGTATTCTTTCGCCTTATGTAAAATTAATATCTGTATTGGCCTCATCACTTTATTCGCGCGTCGGTAAAGTGGAACTGTTAAATTATTAGAAAAGTAAATTGTTTACAAATCTGGTCATTTTTAAACTTCGGTGCATTAAGAAAACAGAAAACGAAATAAATAATTTAAGCTATCGCAAATGGTAACATAACACTTTTTATTCGACGTTAGGATATGGAACTACTTTCCAGCCATCGTTGCCAACTTTAGTGGGCGCTTGCCACTCATTGAGTCCGTTTAAATATATGCAGATAGAAGTAGTGACTTTTTTCTAAGATTGATTTTAAAGTGCTCACTTTATCGTGAATAGCCTTTACTCGGTTGTTACTTCTGTGAATGGTGACTCGTTTCTTGGCGCGCCCTATAGGATCGTGAATCACTCAGGCGGCCTCACACCGAGGCTAATCCTTGCGATGTTGCAGTGCAACTTGGTCGCATGCGTTGTGTAAAACATTGTTTCCCTGTGTCGCAAGCAATCATAACGTAGGATACAAGTCGAAAGTATAGTTGCCAGTTTCCCAAGGCCAAGCGGGACATTTTCGTAATGTCGCATGCAACTAGCGAGTTAACTAGAAAATGTAGTGTTTTTCAGTGACAATATTTTAGGTACAAATACAAGATATGGAGTTCAGCTATGAAACTGTTTTGATGAGCCCGAAATAATTAGTGTTTCCTCTGACAGTAGTTCGTGTCTAAGTTTGACCGAGTTGTTAAAAGAAGCCGCTGCTAGGGTATTTTGCGATGTTGATGATGGAAGCCCTTCAGGTCTGCCTTGTCCATTCCCGTCGCCTACAGCTGCAGTATCTGCTGTAGAGGAAACATGAGAAATAACATTGGAGGCTGATTGTGGTTGAAGTAGTGATTCCAATTTTGAGGATTGGCCGTTGAGTCAACTTTCAGGTGCTAGTTTCAAAGTAGCTGTACCTTTACTGTGGAATTAGGTTAAAAGAAAGAGAGAGAGAGTGTGATTTTCGTAGGTTAGGTTAGATTATTATTTGTTGTAATTTTGGAAGTCTTGTGCATACAGGTTAGGTTAAAAATTAAAAGACAATGTATATGAATGTTGAAATAATGTTGTTAAATGTTTTATAGTAGTTATTGAAATAATTACAGTCATGTCATAAAAGGTGTTTGCTGATTATTTGTGTTTTAACGTCTCCCACGTCCATTGATCGAAGTTGTGTTTTAATAGTGATTGAATGTAAATTTCCATATGATACCTAACCTAACCAAACCTCACCTCACCTAACCTAACCTTAACCTAACCTAACCTAAACTGTTAATTTTATTGAGGAAAGGGCTGTGTAAAAATAGCACGAGAGCACAACACAAATATTAAACTTGTGAAAATGAAATTGAAAAGTTACTACAAATTCTTCAGCACCAATTGTTGTGGTGAAAGAGGCATGGATAAAAATATAAGGCATATGCGATATTTTTATTTGCAAACTACACCTCCAATAGAGGATGCGGTGGTTAAGCGATTAGACTGCTCGCCTCCCACCAAGGAGAACCGGGTTCAATCCTCTGCTGGGTCACCGGATTTTCGCGTGTAGGAATACTGCTGGTCGGTGGGTTTTCTCGGGGGTCTCTCGTTTCCCCCATCCCTTCATTAGAACATTGCTCTATATTCACCTTAATCACCCTCATCGACTCTCACGACCTCGCTGTTAAGAGCCGTCCAAATCTCCTCACTCGCTCACCTGCAACAGAAAAACTTGTTGCGTCCAGTGTAAAGAATTTGTCGCATGCGTCATGCCCGCAAAGGGAGTTTATGCGACTGTGTTTGCACGCGAAATAATGATCGCTTGCTGCTGGTAGCATAGGGTTGCTTCGGTGTACGGCCACCTTTATACACATGCGGAAGGTGTCCGATCGAATCGCGTACAACCTCCAGTCACACAAGCCGCCAACATGGCGTCACTAGCAATCGGCATGTCGGAACATCGTTTGCCAATCAGCACCTAGTAAAAATCTCGCAGTACGCAGTAGCCAATTAGACACAATGTTCCGTTCCTAAAGCCTCGCGCAGCCAATCAAAGAATTGTCACGCGCACAATAAAGTAACCGCCATGCCATTTCGCCTCTTTCTACTTATCTGCTCTGTGCTAGCGCACAGAGTAAAATGCTTATCGTAAAGTTTATAAAGAACTGCCAAGTTTAGCCTAACCCTCAAATAAACTCGCGAAATTTCCCAATCTCTTAGACAATGAGTTACCGATTTAACTCATCAACTTCTGCGAAAAATGCATGTAAGAAATTTTAATGGGGACTCAAAACACACACGGAGTACGAATACATGTGTTAAAAACTATCTGAGCAGAAAAAATATTATGTTCCAGATTTGATAGCAACATGTGAGGTATAGTCAATTTCATGTAAGTGGGGTAAATCTGGACAATTCTAGAGAAGTAGCACGGCCACAATGTATACTTCGACCACAGCTGTTTTATCACTGAAGAAAAACGACGTTTGTAAACAAATGTTTTGAGTCCAATGCACATTTGCATTTCCCTCTTTCCAAGTGTTTCCTGTCATGGCAGGCACTGAAAGTCTGACGTTAGCTAACTTCCGTTCAGTAATTGATGTAGGATATTATAGCTAGGTTGGCATTCCAACCATTTTTATTTGTGTAATTGCCAAGTTAACTTTGTTGGGTTCCGTTTATTTTATTTCGAGAGAAAAAAAGGAAAGGGGAGGGGGTGGAAGGGGCTTTTAGTTTAACGTATTTCGTGAGACAGCATTGTTTTGATGTTCTTACGAGGGTATGGCATTTTGAGTTGCACATTGTTTCGATGGAGAAGTGGAAAATTTAGCTCGAATGGAAATAACATTTAAATTATCGTAACTTCGAAAATTTTAACTTCAAGGAAAAAAAAACAAATCGCGATTAATAGGCTGGATACGTCACTGTTCGTATTCGTACAGATGCAGCAATATACACACTCTTTGACCGAAGTTACCTTTACACTCGTTGAATTTACGATATAAAAAAAATATTATTCACACACTACAAAAGTTTTGAAACGGCGGCTTTATCAAACCACGTGCATTTCAAAAATTATAGTAACGGTTTACCAATACATTATTTACGAAACACCTAAACTTGCTGTCTGTAAAATTCGCAACCTCTTGAACACATGTTTTTCTATGGCAATCCTTGCCAGTTTACTTCACTAAAATCATGTCTGTTCGTCACTAGCATTAAATAATTTATTTTCAGAATAATTCAGTAAAATCAACACTTCGCACGTTTCCTGAAATCAACAAACTTAAACTTATGTACGTAAATTATATTCGTGTCGCTTCATAGCAGACGACGGTTAAGGAAAATGGCGGAACGTGCAGTTTTACGAAGCAGTAAATACGTGCCGATTAATATTACATAACATTTCACTCATGAAAACGCACTACAACGGTACCTACAACCAACTTACTTAAAGCAAATAAATATCATTAACTACCGATAAACACACCGACAAGATAAGATACCCGTATAAATATGATGAGAAAAAAGCACACGCACAACGGCTTTCGCCGAGCTGGAAACTGGAAACATAAACATGGCTAGCCATTGACTGGAAACGTTTACTGTTCGTACGTGCCGCCATGCTCTGTCATAATTACTGAACATAAAAAATTTAATATTGCTTAAAAAACATAATTTAAACCATAATTGTTGTTATTAGCTATAATATAAAATTTTAATTGCAACTTTTATTTCTGAGTACTATTGTCTTCCAAAGCTATCATAAAATCATCTACGCAACAACATGCATCCCGCATGAATTAATCAGCCGATATAATACTTTACAAACAAGAGCCTGTTTACATAGTGTGTAGGCTGGTCACGTTGCCTTTCAGATTCTACCCCACTTATATGAAATGGACAATAACGATACATATACCTGTGACAATAAGGTTTTGGTGGCAGTAACTTCCAGAATGGCACACGACCACAGCTATTATTAATGTACATTAGTAAAAACTGTTTACGGTAAGGTAACTTAGAAATCAACCTTTAAAAAAAATCATTGCCTATAACTGCATGTACGCAACCCTTCAGACTATCATACAGGCTCCTAATTAAGTTGGTAACAAATTAGACAAAAAAATAATTGACGTTCTGTTGGAAGTGAAATGTTTGAAATTATATCTACTGAAGTTAGTGCGTCTTATTTTACACACACAAAAGCACGATTTGCATTTTATTAACTAGGGCTGTTCGATATTTTGATATATCGATAATCATCGATATGAAAAATAACATATCGATCGATACGTAACTTTGAAAATATCGGCATGTCGATGTTTCGATATTATCGATGTTTTCGTTACTATCAGAGTGTTAGGTATTATCGGAGATTTCAATAATATCGAAGTTTTCAGTATTATCAATTATTTCTGTTTTATCAATTATTTCGGTATTATCAATTGTTTCGGTATTAGTAATTATTTCAGTATATTCGAATACTTTCGCTATTATCGATAAATTTTGTATTATCTATAATTTTTGGTATTATCGATCATTTCTATATTGTAGATAATTTCGATCGGTATATCGAAAATACAAAGTAACTGCTCGGGAAAATAGAGATATTATTTTTTATGGTATTGAACAGCCCTACTAATTTATTTTACGATTTTACTTGGAGGACGCATGAATTAAGTATGGTGGTCCAAGTCAATGTTAGATTTCCATAATGCGGAAGGCTACAAAATTAGAAGAAAATTAGGTTCGAAGCATCGTTTTCAACAGTTCTCGATCAACCGCGAAAGCAAATGCAAACAGTAGGTACTTCAACACACCGAAGAAATGGCATGACGTTACTGGAATAATGCCGCTGCTCTGAAAATAAGCAACTACTCCATGAAAATTTCAAGCAGACTTCCGTGGTGCTGTTTGTACGTGGTGGTAGATGTGTGATAAGTTAATGAGATGGAATGAGAAATTTAGATTTCAGATGTCATATTTCAACATGGCTTACTGAGAAAGTTACAATTTATTCAGCGCACCCGGTAAGAACCGCCAGCAAGCCAAGACGGGTTCAGATTGGACTGAATGTTCCCTGGGTGTTATATGCAACGCAAATTTGTGAAAGGACAGCCATGTATAAACAATAGCTAATTATCTACTCTTAAACTTTAATTCGTGCTATTTGTTTTGATGGTACGTAAATTTGCTGGCTTTCTGGAATATTATAAAATTCTTGATAATTATTCGACAAATACGTTTACCAAGCTAAAATTTTACATGGTCACTATTTTGAACGTATGTGCTTCGTTTACTAGGATAATATTGTAAGGGTGGTCTACTATATCACTCTTGAGCCAAAATTTGCAGCAAGCGGTTGAGTACTTCTGAAGAAGGGATCAATTTTTTTTTTCCCCCAGTTGGCGGTATCCCATTGAAGCGGAAGAAAAATAATGCTAAGAATTGCCGTATTTAAAACAGGCACAGTTAGTATAAATATTGCTGGAATACGTTCAAATCTTTGGTATTCACTACCAATATCATATATATTTTAATGTACATATATGGCTGCCATTTTCAAAATAATAGTTTCATGTACTAAAGTCATTTAAAGTTTAGGGTGGAATGCCACACCACTGTTTGTATGTCAAATACAGCGATAATTTTTTAGCTGTTTTTTGAATTTTTACATAAAAGCTTTTTTATGCTTCTGTCCGCCTACCAAGTTAACTGGAAATGATCAAATGGTTAGTTAAACATGACATTCTTACCTGAAATAATTGTGACCACCATTTCGAAAATAAGTGTCTGATACACTAAGATTAAAACACGTATATCGTGATTTAATATGGCACTACTTGTTCGCGAAATCTGATGAGAATCAACTGAGTGTTTCCCCACGATATAACTTACTCAAGAGCTTTAATATTTGAGGTAGTGTTATCTTCCAAAACTGAATACCAATGAGGAAGTTAGTATGGTGTTTATCGAGACTAAATTTTTCCTTATTTTTTGTAGAAACAGTATTTAGCGACGTTGATGTATCGAAGCGATGGAAAATAGAGCATGTTCTATTTATCAAACTGATTACACAATTATCGGCGCTGTTGTGTAGGGCAGTCACGCCATCCTACTGCCACTTATAAATATAATACAGTGTTTATCGCTCCTGTCAGTCAAATTTTCGTCTTCAAAATGTTTGACGTTCAAGTACGACGAACTAGTGAAGCCTTCTCTTACGATATCCGACTAAGATTCGCGTTATGGAAGTATCTGTGTGTTGCTCACATGTTTGTTGACAATAGCCAGCAAAGGCCCGATTTTTTTAATTTTATTATTTGTGTGCTCAAATTTTTGCCCTATTATTGTTTTTCTGCGACTTACAGCAAAGTGTTTCAATGGCGCATGCCCCGGGGTGTTGGAAAGAGGGCGATAAGGGGGACATTTGGCCCTCACTAAATCTCAGCAGGGGGTGGCAAAGACTCCACGAAGTATAATTACAGATTAACTATCATGCTTTGCATAAGATTAGTTTACTAAGACCAGAGCTAATTAAATAATGGTGTTCGTAATTTTGTGGTCAAACTTTTTTTGACGTAAAATATGTGAACGCTTGTGTTAACAGTGACAAAGTAGTTTACAAAACTAAATTACTGGAAAGGGTGCTTTATCCAGCTCCCAGGGACACCAAATTCTTTACAAGACATTGCCTCCACCCCCAACTCCCTAAAAAAAAAAAACTGACTGGGGAAGGTTCCTTCGCCCCTGCGTATGTCCAAATTAATGGCGGTTCAGTTAATCACTTACCCCCACTGCAAGAATAATTCAAAGTATAAGCTGTTCACGGTAAAATGAGCGCTTTTGAAAACCCTGCTTAAGATCTACTTGTATGCACGTTGTGTCTTCTTCCGCCTTATGTAAAATTTGCATTGCCACGGGCATCAGCACTTTATTCATGCGTCGGTCAAGTGAAACTGTAAAATTATTAGGAAAGTGAATATTTTAGAATTTTACTAATTTATTTACTTCTACGCACTAAAAAAGCAGAAAGGAAAAGAAATAATTTAAGTTTTCAGAAATGGTTACTGAACACTTTTTATTTGACGTTAAGATATGGAACTACTATACTTTCCACCCTTCGTTACCAACTTCACTGGGCGCATGTCACTAAGTGTGCTCATTAAAATATATACAGACAGGGTCAGTGACTTTTTTCTAAGGTTGATTTCAAAAGTGCTCACTTATATCGTGAACAGCAGGCTTAAGGTGATTGTGAAGTGGCGCCGCCCAAACAGGCTAATCAACTTGAGCAGTCAAGAGCCACTGCTGCCTGTCTCTGCCGCCACAAGATGAGTCATGAGCTGCATGCATGCGTCCTCTCATCTCACAAGTTTCTTTTTTTCAGCACCGGAGAAAATATCGAGCTCACCACAAGTACTGAGGGGGCCACGGTTGCGCAGCGGATAGAGCACTCGCATCTCCCTTCAACGCGAACCGGATTTGACAGCCGGCGGGGGTCGCTCCCAGATTTTCGCATGTGGGAATCATGGGAATCTCTCGTTTCCCCCTCTCTTTCATTCCGGTGCAGCTCCATATCTCGCCTCGCTTCACCCTCATCGGCTCTCAAAACCTCGATGTTATAAGCCACCGAAATCTCTTTAGTCATTCGCTGATTTCGCTGTCCTATTCGTCCAAGCCACGCCGGACATCACTCTGTACTGGGCAATGTTCATTATGGGCCGGCTTGTCCGCTAGTGGGGTATCTAGTTGATTGTGTCGCAATCAATGTTCTTTCATGTGTAACTCGAACTATAATAGGGGCCACGGTGGCTGAGTGATTAGAACACTCACCGCCCACCAAGGCGAACCGGATTCAATCCCCGGCCGGGTCACCGGATTTTCGCAAGTAGGAATCGTACCGGACGATGCCGTAGGTCGGCGAGTTTTCTCGGGGATCTCAGGTTTCCTCCGCCCCTTCATTCCGGCGCCGCTCCATATTCACTTCAATTACCCACATCGTCTCGCATGACCTCGCTGTGAAGAGCTGCCCAAATCCCTTACCTCAGTCACTCGAACTATAATACTGTATAGAGTGTTAATTTAAGTTATTACACAAAATTCATATTTACTTTGTCAAAAATCAGTTATTATGTGATGTAGTGCTACTGTACGATCGTTTAAAAAAAACAGCACACGAAACTATACTGACGTTAGTCTAAAATGGCAGAGCAATTATTATATTAGTATTGCCAGAGATACACTCTGGCATAATCCCCAAGGCGTTAAATACCGAGACAACAAACTTTACGTTTAAACGAATTACAGTGATAAAGCTAAATCCAATAGTGTACTAGAGCGAATAAAACAGATATTTCTCTATTCAGCCAGGCGCCGACGAGAGCATTGGAAAAAATGAGTCATGAAGCGCCTGCCTTTACGCAGCCATACAAACAGGACAGCCACGCCAGTCGCATATATTGCAGGCGTTACGCCAGTAATACACGTTCTATGAACGTTTGTGGTTGTAACGGACACATCTACCTGTGCTTGAAGTTTGTTGCAGAGTGTTTGAAAATTGTTAAACGTGCGGCCAAAGTGGTGATCTACGAAAAGAACGTAAAAATTCTGCAACAATAAGGGTTGCACGCCTTGCTTGCCTACTAGCAGGTGATCATATTTTGAGACTTACAAAATTGTGTATGTATTTCATTTTATTTTCCGTGAGCGCAATATTTAGTGTCTTATCTCAATTATAAGTAAAGTCCTTACCAATGTCTATATTGGCTACAGTCACTTAATACACACTCATTATTTACACATATTCAGTCTGTCTATTGCCATTAGAGATGGATGTTATTTAACGTAACGGTTATAAAAATCTGTTACAATTTGGTAACACGTTACACAAGTAACACGTTCCATTGTTTAAACCATAAACTAAATCTGATGTAGACCGCTTATTCGTCTTTTGCGCATGTCCCAACATTAACCTACCCAAATCCTACACAGCTGTTAAAGTCACATAGTCAACATTAATGAAAGTGTTTGTTAATATCATAATTTTAAAATACAAGCACTTCTGTATGAATAAAATACTTTTACGAATTCTAATTTAATCAAAATGCATCACGCATTGGTTAGAGGAAGTATACATATATCTCAAAGCATTTGTTTACTAAGCAGTGTTCTAACCTCAAACCCAATACACGCCATTTTGCTAGACGTGTAGGCAGAAAAGCAGTTCAATGTTGGGACACCGAAATTGGTTGTGCGCAGCAAGCGAGATCGGTCTACATCATCTTTAGTCTATGGTCGGGTCAGGCAAGAAATAGTTAACAGTAACCTGTTACAAATATAACATGTTCTGGATCGTGTTACTTGTTTGGAACTGGAACGATGGAACACGTTACACGAAAGTAACTGTTTGGCCCATCCCTAATTGCCATCATTCAAAAAGTCTTACACTCGCGTCCCCAGTTCAGTAGTCCCGCCCGCCAGTCTCACCCTTCACTGTAGCGATGCTCGCAGTTCGCAGACTCCACTCCCGCTGGTTCCTATGGCCGCCACTCGACGCTCTGCGGACTCGTCGCTCCTCTGTCTTCGCACTCCTGGCGCTAAATGTCGCAAAAATCCTCCAAACTACAACTCTCGACTCGGAGGCCCGTCGCGGCTTAAGTAGTCTCGCCAGCCCGATTTAGAAGGTTCTTCGCAACCCGGGTCACGCCGAGAGAGGCTAGAGCAATGGCCTGAACGTTCTTTCAAACATAACCCCAGCAATTCGATCCTCCGGAGGTCAAAGCCGCACGAGTCGCGACATGCTTATCGCGGCGGCACGCGGCGCATCGCCTTTGTAAATCGCCGCGCCCGCTTCTCTTGTTACATCTCTGTCTTTGGCGCGCTGTTTCGCTGACAGTGATGAGGAAGTGATGCGGACTAAAGGCTGTTCACGATAAATGAGCACTTTAGAAATGAATTTCGGAAAAATGTCACTGCCCCTGCATGCATACATTTTAATGGGCGCACTGAGTGACATTCGCCCAGTAAAGTAGTTCCATATCTTAACGTCGAATAAAAAGTGTTAGATAACAATTTGTGATGACTTAAAATTAATTCTTTCACTTTCGTTTTTTTAATGGATCGAAGTGTAAAAATTAACAGATTTGTAAAGTATTTACTTTCTTAATAATTTCACAGTTTCATTTGACCGACGCTTGAATAAAGTGACGAGGCCAATAGCAATGTCAATTTTACACAACGTGTATACAAGTAGATCTTAAGTAGGGCTTTTAAAAGTGCTCGTTTTACCGTGAACAGCCTATGTAAATATTTAATCCGTTTTTTTTTTGGCAGTGATTGTGCAAGATTTATTC
This sequence comes from Dryococelus australis, assembly GCA_029891345.1. Lineage (NCBI taxonomy): Eukaryota > Metazoa > Arthropoda > Insecta > Phasmatodea > Phasmatidae > Dryococelus > Dryococelus australis. Next base: position 349,044,356 of record CM056993.1, read on the forward strand.
TATTCTGTTGGTCACATTTGGAGGTAACGTAAATATGTAAAAGACAGAGCTAACACAAACAGCACAGGTATATATTTAATTATTGCCGAAAACAGCATTCGGCAACTAAATGGTGTTAGTTAAGTAGGTTCTTGTTAAACAATTTTAAATTCGGCAACTAAATGGTGTTAGTTAAGTAGGTTCTAGTTAAGCAATTTTAAAACTTCATTTGAGAACCTCTCAAGAATAATGCAAGCTGTAAATTTAGTGTAAATGCTACCCGGCAATAGCAAAAAAAAGATGTAAATAACCTATTTTATTAAAATTGAACACAACGTGATTATTGGCTACTTCAACGAAGCGTGTTTATCACAAAATAATCATTAAAAACTATCATTTTTCTTATAATAGGTGATTATTTTTCGTAATGCGTGTCTGCTGTTGTATTAATCCAGGCACCTACCACCCACCCACCATCCCTAAAAAAAAGACTAAAATAACAAGATCGTTACAACATGGAAGTGTAGGCTCTTGTCTCCTTACTTGCTCTGTGGTCAAGGCAGAGAGAAGTGATTCTTATTCACTTTGAAGCTTGTCGGGAGTCGATTTACGTCGTGGAAACAATAAGCGGTTGGAAGTTGCCAGGTCATGATATTTTCGTGTTTGAGGCTCCTGACGCGCGGGAGCGGTAAGGGTTATACTGCCACGAGCATGAAGTAAGCCGTCGCCCCTACGCGCAAGGCTCTAAACTCGCGTGCAGTGTTTTCGTCGTGATGAGTGTAAACCTATAGGACTTTCAGCGGTGACCCTATAATTTTATTGGTGAAAATGTGTAGTAAGGTTCGATATAGATTTAGGCTATTCACGGGAAAATAAGCACTTTTGAAAACCCTGCTTAGGAACTACTTGCATGCATGTTGTGTATTCTTCCGCCTTATGTATAATTAACATTGTCATGGGCCTCATAACTTTATTCATGCGTCGGTCAAATTAAACCGCGAAATTATTAGAAAAGTAAATATTTTACAAATCTACTAATTTTTAATCTTACATTAATTAAAAAAACCAGAAAGCGAAATAAATAATTGAAGTTATCAGAAGAAATCGTTACCTAACGCTTTTTATCCTGTGTTAAGATACGGAACTATCTCCCATCCATCGTTACTAACTTTACTGGGTGCATGTCACTAAGTGCGCCAGTTAAAATATATGCAGGTAGTGGCAGTGACTTTTTTTCTAAGGTTGATTTCAAAAGTGCTTACTTTACCGTGAACAGTCTTTACCTGTCGTAGATACAGCTGTGTCGGAGTAGAATGTTTTAAGACATGGCAGTCTCAAAAAGAAAGTTCTAGTAACAATGGTGACGGTCTCCGAAGTAACACTCACTGAATACGTGACATCTTGCAAGTACCATTCCGTCCTTGTTTAAAAATTGTTTTGTTTTGGTGGGTAAACATACCGCGGACACTGTTAATAGTTTCGTCAAAAATAAACGCGTTTCTCAAACATGCTAAAACGCAGTACAACTCCCGGCCGGCGATGCTCGCGTAATTGGGCTCCCGACGAGAGCATAAGAGAATGAGGACCCCGCTCATGCTGGGACCACATAGCCCCGGCGAACACAGCACGACACGACAAAAACCGCAACCACGACCATTTTCAATGTGCCTGCTCTAATTTTCAGCCCGACAGTGATTACTGACGCGACACGAGTAGAATTTTTCGGATCCATTTAGAAGGCGCTGGATTAACTACGATAGTCTCAAAGGCGGTGGGAAGACGGCAAATTCGGAATACATGATGATGACAAAGTTTTATAGCTAATGCACACAAAGGGTAAAATTATTATTTATAAGAGTTAAATACGATAATTTTCATAATTTGTTTTCTTTTAAGCTATGTATTTTCCGTTGCAGGGAAAGCTATTATTACAATTTCATTTTTGCAAAGTTGTATACTCTGTGCGTCGTGTCGCTCGACACGACGAAGAATATAAATAATTTCTAATCCAAAACTGCTGGTCGTGCGACAGAATTGCTGGGCCTACGTCAGATCGATCGTGTATTTCATTGGCTGTTTAGTTTTTAAGTGTCGTGTCGTGCTTGCGGTGGCGTGCTGGTCGGGGCTACGTGGTTCCGGCATCGCGCGTCGCCAGCTGCTGTCCCACACCACGCCGGACTACGTATCTCGACGCGCGTACTTCGCAGCCCGGAGGCCACTTCCCGCCCCGGGCAGGCTGCAGTAACTGCATTCCCACTCCCTGCATTACGTCCCGGGCAGGCTGCAGTAACTGCATTCCCCACTCCCTGCATTACGTCCGCGCAATTACCCAGGACGTGCCTTCTCCGCTCCTCGTCCTGCTCCAAGCATGAGAGACATAAAGATGCATCGTGTATCTTCGTTCCGTATTGTCTGTGTGATCCCGAATATAAGGCCCATTACACGTTTCCTGAGCTTGCATTGACACGGGAAAGTCACAGAATTAGAATTGGGAAGCTGTGTTGCCAAATGCACAAGAAATTTCAAATTCGCTGGGGTATATTTGGTGTCATATAACGCGAGAAATTCGGATATCGTAAGATTTTTAACAGGTTTTTTTTACAGACTATCCAAATCATAGACTAGAGATGAGGTAGACCACTTATTCGTCTCTTGCGCATGTACCCAACACTTACCTAGCCCAATCATACACAACTATCACATGGTCAACAGTGATGAACGTGTTTGTTTATGTCAATTTTTAATTGACAAGCAACTATTATGTGAATAAAATACTTTTACCAACATGAATTTAATCAAACTGTATTAAAAATTGGTTAGAGAACGTATACATACATCTCAAAGCATTTGTTTACAAATAAGTTTTCTAACCTAAAATCCAAACCATACCGTTTTCGCTAGTTGTAATGGTAGAAAAGCAGTTCAATGTTGGGACAAGGGAATGGTTGTGCACAGCCAGCGAGATCGGTCTACCTCACCTTTAGTCTATGATCCAAATAAGAGCTCGAATAGTGCACATGAAGTGAGGAAATACTCTCACCTCGCCACGCCACCCCTCTTCTTTACATTTTCTAATATCATTTTCTGATACATTGACGGCAATTTTGTGGCTGCCCTGTTATCGTAGCACATGCTGGATTTCTGGTACCTCGCTGTTGAAACAAAGGATGGCAAAAGTGGAATATTTGTTCTTATATCAGTTTTATTCCTACTTAAAGGCAATTTTATTATTTTAGTCTAAATAATACTACATTGTACGAGATTTTCGTTAGCTGTATAAGAGATTTTTTTTTATAGCGTGAGAATTAAACACGAAGGTTTTGGCGAAGCTGATTGGGATTGAAAATCGCAACGATTCTATAGCCCACACGTAATCGTCAGGCAAGAGAACTGTCCAATCCGGGTGCTCGGTTGCAGACATGCTGTCATGACAGACAGCGTATGTTCTACTGTTGTCGACCTCGCGAATGCATTACCATAACTCCTTCCCTGGTTTCACTGCGCAGTGCAGTCACATTAAGTTTTCTACTGCCTTGTAAAGTGCTCGCACAAATCAAGTTTTACCGTGTTCATGTGCTGTGATCGTGTTCTGCGCTGAAAAGGTTCCACAATTGGCAAACCACGAAGAATACAGATTTTTACGAGTTGTGCGTTATACTCCTTATGCAATAACAGTTCCCGAACCCACGGGCTTCTTAATGTCAGTTCTAAACGCGTGGACACGAATTTTACGTTTTCGCTGCCTTTTATAGGCTTGGGACGCACGTGTGTGTTAGTGACAAGCTAGTGTGCGTTTCAAGATCCCGTCTTTTAAAGCCTGTTATATTATTACCTAAAAAAAAAAAAATGGAAGAGAACCAACTCACAGCTGGGCTAACGTACAGCTACACAAACTCAACCGATTATACAAATTATTATGTAACTTCTAAATTGGTAGTCAATGTTTCTGGTAGTATTTGGCGTGAGTCAGTAACAAATTATCTACAAGCTAGTCACCCAGCAATGATAATATTAATTATTTAAAGTATATTATTTCACCAACATTCTTAGAAATCCTGGTACCGAAGGTGTGTTTTGTGTTATAAACACGCTATAAATTCTTAGTGGTCATGCTCGTAACAAGTTTTCTAAAATACGACACGTATATTTTCTCCTATCCAACCTTCTGTTTAAGCCGCTAGCCGCCATTTGAGTTCGTCCACGGGTAAGTTAACGGTAAGATAAAGTAGTAGTCAGGAAATATCACCACCAAGTTGTAAAATAACATAATAGTGCTATCCAGAGGGCAAGTCTTAAACGCAGTACAACGGAGAGTTATAATGTTAATGAGCGCTCGGCGACGTTACACGCTGCATATTAAATGCTACCGCGTGGCCTAATTAAAACCCCAATTAAGTTACGCCTCCGTTAAAGTGTATTGAAAAATGCGTCCAGTTACAATATATCAAACAATATCGCAGAAAGATCGTCGTCTCTCTGGATTTGGTACTAATGAACGAAAACACACAAATGCCTAATTTGTTACTGACGTTAAACCCAACCATTGAAACTGTAAGACTCCCACTAGCTTCTTGCAATAAATGTGTTGTCCCTAAAAAAGTATTTGGAATACTGATACGAGCATGGGAAATAGGACAGCAAGTTATGTTGATTCCTTTCCAAGAAGGAAGCGTCCCAAGTGCACTAGTTACATTATACTACGTGGTTTGGCTCGTATGGTCGGAGTTTAAATTTTAAGCATATATGAGTGTTCTGGATATAAATAATTGACTAAAGGTGGTTCACGATAAAGTGAGCACTTTTTAAATCAACCTTTGAAAAAAGTAATTGCCCCTACCTACATATATTTTAACGTGCGCCCGAGTGACATGCGCCTAGTAAGGTTGGTAACGATGGATGGGAAGTAGTGCCGTATCTTAACGTCATATAAAAAGTGTTAAATAACAATTTCTGATAACTTAAATTATCTCTTTCGCTTTCTGGTTTTTTTTAATGCATCGAAGTGTAAAATTAAGCAGATTCGTTAAACATTTAATTTTTTTATAACTTCACATTTGACTTGACTGACGCAGAAACAAAGTGACGAGGCCCATGGTACATAAAGTGGAAGAATACACAACGTGCATACAAGTAGATCTTAAGCAGGGCTTTCAAAAGTGCTCATTTTTACCGTGAATTGCCTCTAGTTCTGTGTCAAAATGCAAGCAACAACTTTCAATCAGTCAACAAAAAGAACAGAAGCATCGAAAATATCCGTGAGCAAAGAAACTAACATAGAGACTTAAATAAGTACGACGCAAATTGCCACTCGATAGAAACATGAAGTCCGCGCATCTACACACAGATACGCGAGTTAACGATTGTAATCAGAGAACGATTCGGAGAACCGCGCACTCAGGGAGAGGGCGCTATGAACTATACCAACAACGTCACTTAAGTGGCCAGTTCTAGTACAAAGTGCTGTGTTAAGTGGTTTGATGAAACAGTCCGGTTTGTAATGCGTTTGTCATAGAGTCCCTTGGAATCGTTTGCATTGATACGTTGAATAATATCCGCACAACCTTGGCATAGTTCGCAAAGAGTTTGGTCATTTATAGCAACCAAAAATGCGAAAGAAGGGTAAATAATTTCAATAGGCGAGTTTTCAAATGTTTGATTCAAAAGTGTAAACGCGAATAGACCATACGAATACGGAGAATCTACAGCTGTTCACGCCAGCAAAATGGCCTCACTGGCCAGTAGAATGTTGGGGATGTCATTCGTCAATCAGCTTCTGTTACCCCAACTTGCTAGCCGGCGGCTCAGCCAACAGGGAAACATTTTCAGCACGCATAAGCCAATACGAAACAATGCCCATGCCAGAAGCTCGGCAAGTCAATCAGAGAATAGTTATAGTAGCCCCCAAGTCTGTAAAATTACACCAAAGGGGCAACGCCCTTCAATTGTGTGCACTCTTTTTTATAATACAATTTTGCGCAGAAACTATTTCCTACTAGGCATTGCCAACACACCTATTTTCCTGCTGTTTTAAACACACTGTAGTTGGAGGCACCTGTTTTTTTTTTTTTTTTTTTTTTTTGCGAAAAAAATTTAAGGCCAAGTTGTGTTCCAACGCACTCTAGTTAAGAACCACTTTCGTGATTGGATCATTTGAACTGTAAAGCATCTTATCTGTCTGCCCGCGAATCACGGACGGTCAGTATCGGAGAAATTTAATTCTGATTGGTTCACTCATGTAACATACTGCCTTCGCACAAAAAAAAAAAGCGACCAGTAGTCTAACGAAGACTTACAAGCCTGCACATAGGATACTGAAGTCTATCCTCCGCGTAAATCTTTTGGCAAAAACAGGTAGCCCTAATTATAGTTAATAGATAAAAAAAAGTAAGTGAACGTCCAGTTCAACCAAAAATAAGATACGTTTTGTAATAGAAGTAGAAAACACTTGCAGTTTCAATACATATCATATCTAGAAAACAACCAAACATGACATACTTGAGGTGAATTCCAAAGGTTTGATTACAAAAAGATTCAGTGACCAGACTACACGTCCGCATCAGAGAAACCGCTATGTCATTTCGTGTTCGTGTACTTATCTCCTCCGTGGGCCGAGGAATATCCGTGCGGGACTGCAGGCGTCATACGCAGCAGCTGCACGAACAAGCGCAGCCAGGAGAGTTTGGCAGCCGCTGGTGCATGGCGAGGGAATGCCGTCGACGGAAGAAGAAGGCGTGCCACTAGTTGGACACGAGGGGGTTTGGGGGGGGGGGGTGGAGAGCGTGCGTAAATAAATAACGGCGAGGAGTGGAGGACCCTCGACTGTGGCGCCTCGGTGGCGGTATCTCGAGTCTCGCTGGCCGCACGTGCGCGTTCTCAGCCAGACCTGCACGGCTAGCTAAGTGCACGACGTTGGAAGGGGGATTCGATCCCCCACTCCTCCATCCACATACACGCGCGTCTCACTAGAGGCGCCAAGAACTTCACAAGGGAGCACCAGCCTCGAGAAAACAACGTAGATTACGCCTCGCACTTGTATAGCTATCCGCGGTTAATTAAGAAATTTCGAAATCAAACATTGAAAAATGTCACTTATATATATATTTTGACGGGCACAATAACTAGCGCATGTCCAGTAAAGAAGGTGACAATAAAGTGAAAATAAGTCCATGTCTTAAGAGGACTATGCAGCTGCGATTCCCAGGTCAAGAAGCGAGGGAGCGATACGGGCGACAGTTGCACGCACGCCTAGCGCCTCATCGCTCCTACGCGCAAGGCGTGCAGTGTTTCCGCCGTAACGCTGTATTGTGCAAATTAGATCTGTAACACAGGGGTTTTATTGCGCATGATGAAAGCCCACAGATTAAACTACGCCATTATTTTTATACTCTTCCCTTGCCGCTTAAGGAAACTGCATTGGCAAGTTTTAAAAATGTGATATTTGACCTTTTCACGAAATTTTTCTCCAAGAATGCACTTAATATTGGGGGGGGGGGGGGGAAATGCCACGGATAATTCTTTTTAATCTTTTCTAACAAAAAGTCATATTTCTAGAACTTTTATTTATCGAGATACACGTTTACGCACCAAACAACTATTTCACAGAAAACGTTTCAATACATAGGACTCTTAACCTTGAACTTAAAGTTTTAGGCAAAAATTTGCTAAGCGGCTCTTAACAGCGAGGTCTTAAGAGCCGATGAGGGTGATTGAGGTGAGCATGGAGCAACGCCTGAATGAAATGGCGGGGGAAACAGGAGATCCCGAGAAAACCCGCCGACCATAGCGGGTGACCCGGCTGGGGATTGAATCCAGTTGGCCTTGGTGGAAGGCGATCAGGCTAACCGCTCAACCACCGTGGCCCCTATTTGTGAATAATGAAATTATTTATTTTGCTTTCTGTTCTTTTTAATGCATATCAGTGTGAGACTGAGCAAATTTGTAAAATATTTCCTTTTCTAATAATTTCACAGTATGCTTGACCGATGCATGAGTGGCCCTTGGCAGTGTTCATTTTACATATTGCGGGAGAATGTGCAACGTGCATACAAAGCAGATCTTAACCAGGGATTTTAGAAGTTCTCAGTTTACCACTGATATAGGTGTAAATATGTTATGTTAAAATATGTTAACACGAAGCAATACGTTTGTAAATACTGAAATAATATATTTCAATACAAAATTTTCGAAAGGGGTGCTTTTATATATATATATGTATATATATATATATATATATATATATATATATATATATATATATATATATATATATATATATATATATATTCTTAGGGTGCAGAATTTTCAACCAGAACTGGCCTCCTTCTTAACTGGAAGAGGCCCCGTAATTCTGAATTCAAGTTGGCGCTTCTCTCATATACCTTGTTCACTCTTAATTTAGCACTTCTGAAACTATACATATACAGTGTTTTTACACCACATGCCGAAATTCAAACCACGGCATCTATGAGCTAATCTAAACAATTAATACTAAAAATAAAATTTCCGGACATTCATATAGTATTTTTTATTTCAATTGAAATTATAAAAATTGCGCCGGGAGTCCGCAACTTGAAGTACCTGCACACAGGACATCATAAGCTCCAGGTATAGTCCATTCACAGTTTCTTCGGTTTTTTTTAAAATCAAACCTTTGGAAAATCTCCCCATGTATGGCGTGTTTAGTTATTTCCTAAATACGCCCTGTATCACAAGCGTTTTATACTTGTGTTCATAAAAGTTACTTTTTTTCTGTTAAATTGAAATGTTATTCATATTTTATCTATAAATTATAATGCTTTATTTATAAATAATCTGAATAAAAATCAGGGAGAAAATAGGTATGTTGGTAGCGCCTAGTAAGAAATAGTCCTTATACAAAATACTGTTACACTGAGTGCGCACGAGTGTGGTACGTTGTCCCTCAGGTGTAATTCTCCAGGATTAGTTAAGCTTAGTTTGCACGAGGCGGAGGAATATCCTGGAAGCAGAACTTTAGCAGGGCTTCAGAAAAGGCTGAAGTAACCGTGAATGGACCACACGTGTACCCCGCTAGTAGTCGCTTGTTAGTACACATGTGTTGTTAGTACACAAACAGCAGTATATGCGATGTATGTTCTTCACATATATATCCATGGTGGCATATGTAAAGGCAGGCGGTCGCCGCATTACGCGCCAGTTCCATTCGCCTTCGTTATACGCAACTTGATATGCACGCAGGTACATGAAGTTGCGGTCTTCCGGCGCTGTTTCGCTAACTTCAATTTAGAATTAAAAATACTAGATGGACGTTCTGTACATTTTGCTAATAGGATTTGTTGTTAGTATTATTACAAGACGCCTGAGGGTCGTATCTGAGTTTGTGAGGGATGGAGGACTTAATAAAAAATAAAAGAACGTAATGTGATTTTTAATTTATTCGCACACCTGGTATTTACAGCATTAAACTATCTATGTCCACTATTAACCTTTTTCTATTTCTCAGCCAGCGCAATATTTGGTTATAGTCAGTTGTGAGTAGTCTTTGAAAGCACCCCCCCCCCCCCCGTTACTACCCCATTTGGCTTAATAGTCCATAAATATATTTTATCTTAGCCTTGAACGTAAATTTCGGAGTGCGGTGGAATATGCTCAGTATGTTTAAACTTACATGTCAATATTTATTTTAAAAGGTGGTAAGAAGACAAAAAAAACGGCTAAAAAGAAAAAAGTAACTAGGGCCTCAAAAGTGCTCACGCTACCACGAATGGCCTATAACCGTATTACCCATAGCTGCCGTGATTTGATTTTCGACAAGTTGTTTACAAGCATATTGTGTATATATATATACACACACACGGACTGTGTGTAACACAGTAATGCGGCCACAATCACTCAGCCTTTGTTCCAATGCCCTTTCGTATATCACAAAGGTATAGAACAAATTAACCTGCAAAAATCAACGTCTAAAGCAATCAATAAACAAGTTTACCCAGCGTAAGCCTCCAGAAGTTTTCTTCAAAAATCGTCCAAGTGCACGCGCTCTAATGGAAACTAAACAACAGAAACGTGGCATTTACCAAAATAGCGAGTGTTCCTCGGCATAGTGTGCTGGACAGTCTTAGCAACACATCCACTCGGCCACGTGCTGCTTCAAAGTCGCGACAAAATAGCGGTTATTTAATTATGCAAGACGTCTTATATTGCTCTTGATTTCCAAAAACAAGGCGTCATGATAAGAGATGCACAGCATGGGTCGTATAGCAACCAGTAGGAAAATGCGAAAATTCCCTTTCTTATTTCTTTACCTCACGACATCCCTCACAAGTTCAAATTCCAGTTCGCGACATGCCTACATTTCCATGACTGATTCCTGAGTGTCAAAATCCTCAGTTTGTCTCGGTAATCTGATACAATAGCCAAACACGTGATTCTACAAGTACATCGAAAAGTGATCTTCTTCTATGTCAAAACTCTTAACTGCTGTGCGTCTACTAAAGGCTGTTCACGATAAAGTGAGCACTTTTGAAATCAACGCCCCTGGCTGCATATATTTTAAAGGGCGCACTGAGTGGCATGCGCCCCGTAAAGTTGGTAATGATGGATGGAAAGTAGTTCAATATCTTAACGTCGATTATAAAGTGTAAGGTAACTATTTATAATAACTTATTTATTCATTTCGCTTTCTTTTTTAAAACGCATCTAAGTGTATAAATTCAACAGATTTGTAACATATGTGCTATTCCACAGTTTCATCTAACCGACACATGATTAAAGTATTGAGGCCCATGGCAATGTTAATTTTAAATAAGGAGGAAGAATGCACACTGTGAATAAAAGTACTAACTAAGCAGGGCATTCAAGAGTGCTTATTTTACCGTAAACAGCCTATAATAATCTGTTAGCTACACAATTCTACTTTCCACATATGACACCAAGCCTATGGTCAATGTAACACCCAAATCTTGACGAAAACTAAATCTAGCAAATAATGGGCTTTTGGAGGGTAAGTAACAAGCTAAGAATCTAATAGTCAGCATGCAACATAAATTTTAGTACTTCCAAATAATTAGCAAAATGTTTCGTACCCAAACTAGAGGCAAGAATTTGCGTTCATGAGGTGAATGACTTTTTTTGTCTTGCTAAACCCGACTAATTTTCCCTCATCTTCTTAACACAGTCATAATCTAAGACAACTGAACTTGCGTCTGCCAAAAGGCTGAAGCCCTTACCAAAACCTACCAAGTGAAAAACTGGATAAGCAGGCATACATTTTTTTTGTTTCTGCTTTGAATTCCGCTCAAAATTCACATCTTATATTTTCAAAGCACTGTATGTTCACATCCCTCTATAAATTCAGCCTAAAGTCCCGCCAGTACTCAGGAAACGATGATGTACTCATTTGAGAGTTAGAATACATAAAATATTTACTACAGGACTTTTTTTTTGGAGTCCAGTCTCTTATAACAGATCAATCCCAATAGCTTACACAGTGCTTTTGAATCCGTGTTTACTGTCTGGTTTCACAGTTAAGCCTAATTTTTTTTAACCTATGTAATGTGCATAACATGCTCATCCAAAAAAAAACTACTGTAAATACAGACGTCGTCCGTTGGTAAAACACAAAAATGACCAACAAATTAACCCAAAACACTTCCAGTAGCACAGAAACACACTGTGGGCGTTTCATAGTACCAATATATAAATGTGTCCAGCCATACAAACATCACGGGACAGCAAATTCAAAATGATAAAAATAATCGCAGTGTAATTCACATTGCATAAATATCTAATTTAAAGCCAAGATGATAAATATCTCTACCTTCTTCAGGTGTTCAAGAATGTATTATACACTAGGTAGCGAGAATCTGTAAAAACTAAATGTCTAATTCACACCCCAGTAATTACAGCATACGCAAAACTAACTCACATGTTTTTTAGTCATCAAGAATTCTAGGCTGGAATATGCGCAAGTCAAAGTTACAGACAAGTTTCTTTTATTTTTAAGTTGACATAATCCTGCGAAAACCCCGACTTTGGTATATACCCTGAACAGGGTGACTGCAATACGTTTATTATCTTCCAAACACAAAACTATCGCATTTTTTTTTAAATAAAGTACTCATTTATGTGTAATATCAGTGAACTCTCATTTAGGCTGACTATTCTCAGAAGCAATAACTACAATTACTAACTTTAACTTCTAAACTTCCTTCAATGAAAATACCAACTGGAGAACTCGGAGAACTCCTGTATTCCAACAACTGTTTATACGCAACCAGCAACGCAGTAGTGACTCAAAAAATAATCCAACAAACCTGGCGAACTATAAACACAAATTTGCAACGAAACGTTTATATTTAAACGTTAACTGTTAGAATCACCTCCGACGACTCCATACAATTTTCAATATTCTTTTGGGGTAGCTCGCAATACTTGGTTCACACAGTTCGACTAATAAATGTGACACGAGGCACCTGGCCCATTAAACGGGAAGCCTCGCACCACACATTGAAAAACAGTAACTTAATTCATTTCACTAAACTCGCTGGAAATTCCTAAACAAAATGTACATGTTCATAATCACCCAGGCTGTTTTACACGCTCGCACATGGCCCCGTTTACAACAGCTCCAACGCCCTACTGATTTACTTTACCTACATTTCACTTTTCAACAGCAATTACCATAAAGAGCTAATACAAAAAATGTGTTGGTCATTGAGCAAAAGTCAAGGTTCAAATTCTCTGTCCTAACGTTCTGAACAAGTAGCTCCTAAAAATAGTTCTCCTCAAATGGAAAACCCAATTTATCGGAGTAACTTAACACGTCACGTATGTATTCTTGTAAATAGTCGGAACTTGTCAACTACGATCAACGACGCAAAATAATAAGAGAGAAAGGTATAATGACTGACTGCAAACATTTTTTTTTCTAATCTCCAACTTTCAGTTTTCACTATAACTAAAGTAGAATTTTACACGTTGCTCAGTTCGAATCTTTTCTAAAGCCATCACCGAATTAACTTATTGAACCATTTATAATAGTTCATAAAGCAAATCTCAAAAATATTTTTAAAAATATCAACGGACTCACCCGAATTTGCTGATACCGACCGAGTTGACTGTGGTGCTTCCGTCACCAGTGCTCGAACCCACAGACGCAAATATTCAGTTGTCTTTTGGTCCGCCACTTTCTCTTTGACCTCTCTAAGAATGACAGCAAGAGAAGACTTGGCCAGACTGTAGATACACGACACTAACGTACCTGTGAGCACAGTGCGAAAAAATTACATTAACCTTCCTTTAAATAACCAACGTACTAAAATCTCTAATTCAATGAAATTTTAACTGTTTCATTGTCACCACAGTTGTGAGCAGTGATATCAGCAGAGTGTGCAGGTTTTAGTGACCAACACAATTCATTTACAGCAAAAAATGAGGCCACAATCATCCCGTCATCGTGCCCACAGCACTTTTCACAACATGGCGAAGAGGTGGGGGAAAAATTCCAAGAAGAGAGCACAGTTAAGAAAATCACCAATAAATATACCAGTTCTTTTCAAACAGCCAGAGTGCATTAACCAAATTGAATTAATGTTGTGTTTTCTCTTTGTTGTAATAAAGTTTTCATACTCGAACAAAATTCAATTCTCGAATAGTTAGCATATTGACAAGACGTAGTCACAACCTATGCCGAAAGTCCTGGAAATGGATAAATGCAACGAGGTCAGTTCGGAGCTACAAATCCCGGCTGATGGCATTCCCAAGGCGGTGGGGTAAATTAATTTATTTTAAAGCTCCTTTGTACCGTTCTTAGCTCTCAGCCATTACAGAGTGAGCCATCCTAGGATCCTGGACTTCCTCAATGATGGCCAAAACTAGCGGTTTCCTTGGTCAAGGACCAAACTATTCCATCATCACTGCGAATTTTCAACCACTACCGGCAGGAAACCTTCCTCGATCTGACCTGGGTTGGAGCAGTGGCAATAATAGGCTCGCATCTGGGAGTGTCACTCACCCGGGAGTGCCCACCCATGTTAACCACTTCAAGAAAGAACCTCAAGCAGGGTCATAGTTCATCCAACACTCCTCTTCGTTTTCACTGACATCCCCATGTGGGTCTTCTCCGCGCACAACCAGGACAGTCACCAGTGCGCATCTCGTCCCCTAAAGCCCATTCACAGTCACTTCACACTCTTCTGAAGCCCTGCTAAAGTTCTACTTCTAAGATATTCCTACACCTCCTGTAAACAGAGCTTAGCTACGTCTAGAAAATTACACCGAAGGGGCAACCTACCGCATTCGTGCGCACTCAGTGTAATGATATTATGCATGAGAACATTTTATTACTTGGTGTTACCAACACACATGTTTTCTCGCTGTTTTTATTTATATTAATTATAAACGAAATATTATAATCCATAAATAAAATTTCGATTCAACCAAAAATACGACACCTTTATGAACACGAGTGTAAAACGCTTGTAATAGGTGGCATATTTTGGAAACAAGAAAACACGTCACACACGGTATAATTTTTCAAAGGGTTGATTCAACGAATGTAAAGAAACCGCGAATAGACTTTACCATGCAGTATAGATTTCTTTACGTGGAAATTCTTGTTTGGGTCCCAAGGATCTGCCCGCCACCGGGCCCCGGGATTCAAACACAACCTCGGAGGCAGATTTCCCTGTAAGAAAACCAGGCATAGGATCCGCCCGGAGTTTCACACATTAGTTAAGAAGGACTAATGCTCCGCCATATTGGATCATGGAATTTCCGGCACAACCTTCATCACAGATTTTGTGTTTCATTTTAGGGATCGACAGGACAAAGACTATTGCTTGTCTTCTGTTGCTAGTACCTTACCTGTAATCGTCTCAAATAATATAAAATTAATTTCTTCGTGGTGGTCAAAAGTTAAGGAATAATAAAGGTATAAGAGTTGTAGTAGTTTGTTAGAGCTTGAGAAACTATATTTTTTTGCTCTGTCCAAGAATAGATTAAGGTGCAAGCGGAACAGCGATCGCTTGAAGCGCCGAGCCCGGAGGGGTACTGAGGGTGCATTGAAGGGGTGCTGCATTGAAGGGGTGCTGAAAGGGACGCTAATTTACAATTACTGAAACAGTTTTAGAAATATTAATGTAAATATGTTTGGTTCAATTAATACTGAAACCAAGCTATGTTTATTAAATAGAGGCTACACAATGTTTTATAGTTTATTTATAGTAATACAAGTGCTGTTTTCTTGCTTTCAATGTATCTTCTTTTAATTATTTCTTATACAATGCGATAATTATCCAATTTGGCACGCTTCATAAATTGCATATTGCACAGTATTTAAGATATAGAAACCCCACAAAATAGTTATTTAAATAAGCAGTTTTACAAAAATATAGTGGCATACAAATAATAGTCTACTTAATGTCAAAATTACCTTTGCTTATGTATAACGGGTGAGATGGGCAGGGTGAATTGTTGGGTCTTAAGGGAGAGGGGGCACGAAACCAGACTCAGTTTTAACGAAATTCGTCCACAGCCCGGTCTTGGCTCTGTCGTGCAAAAAGAATGCCATTAAAACTTTTCTCAATATAACTTACCCTCAACTCATTTTGTTTTTAAGAGTGTTGCAGAAACGCGCTACTGTGTCTACGAGGAGGAGAAGGCAGTGCTTGTCTCAAAAAGAGACGAAATGCTATATTTTGATAGTTACTTGCCTTTTCGCACGAGCGTAGAGAGGATTACAGAGCCATGTATTGTCCGACCAGTGAACTAGCTCAAAGAATGCGAGAATGCCTCCAACAACTTTGCCTCGTCCATAATAGTCTCTACGCTTCAACGCGAAGCTAGTAATTAATTCACGATTTATCGTTTTCCAGTTAGGTGCCTCGCACAGAAGCACTGATGCATTAGCTGAAACCAGTTTGAACGTTGGCGACAGCTCAGGGTCGCTGGATAAGTTGATGGTTCTCTGAGGAATGAAAAGACCCGCGACAGCAGCATTATACTCAGAGAGAACTGCACTCACAGCGTAAACTTCCCGCATGAAACTTTAATCGTGTAATGACGTACACTACAACCGGAATCGCCCTTCGCCACGTCACGACGCCAACACAGAAATCCCTGAAACGTACAATCTGTGTGTACCTAAATACACTTTCACTCCGCAACTCAAAAAGCAAAAACAGAAACTTTAGTTTCTAGCTTATGTCATTTACTTATGTTAAAAAAAACACTTGATGGCTGTTTGAGAATATGGAATAGTTCGAGAAACAGCCTAAAAAACCTATCAAAAACAGTAATGCCACACGTTATGTTCGAACCATTACCAGTCCTGCCTCCTTGACAATAGAGTAATACTTTAAAACCAAGGCCACGGAGAAAACCAACCACGAGAGCAAGAACAAATGTATTAGCAAGACGTTCAGTAGGGCTTATCAAATGGCCAAAACTGTATATTTCATGACTTAGTACCAAATGCAAGTTAAACTAAAATATTGTTAAAATTACTCTCTCGAAATTCAGTGGGCTAAACCAGGTCCGTTAAGGTATGGAGGTCGTAATTAAATAAAAGTGTTAAATATAACTTCCTAGTTTTATTCACAATAACTACAAAAATATTCTCTCGACTCAACATCACACAATAAATAGACATCACTTACTGTTTACAATTAATGACTTCAATTAATCAATTTATAATTGCCTCGAAGAAATCAATTAAATTAAATAATTAAAAATCAATCCCAATACAGAACATCAAAACCTATTCAATTATTTTATAAATTATGTATCCATAGTTGACAGTTCCAATATTTACAGTGAAATCCGTATTATAGGTCCATTCAGTCCCACCTCAGTTCAGTCCATGCCCCGCCAGTCCACAATGTTCTAGAGTTCTCCCAGCGCCCTCACGCACAGTAGCCGTTACTTGTCGGATTTCACGAACTCTCATACATTCACACCACGAACACCTCATCCACTGCCGCCTCGTAGTCTCCCGTCGTTGCCCGTCCTTTTCACCGATGCCCCAGTTACCGCACTCAGCCCTAAGGCTTCTACCAAGACTCGTGGCCGTTGGATCGCTGCAGTGTTTATAGGGTTATAGGCCGTCATCGAGAAGTTTCGCTAATTCCCTAGTTGCACTAAGATCATAATTGCCAGAATATTCTTATGCCTCAGCTACATTTGTCGGCATCTCCAGCAGGGGGAGGAAGGGTTATAACGCCAGCTAGGAACCCAGCGACACGACAAGCTGACAGCTGCTGTCAATCATTCCTGCTGCCAATGTATAGAGGGAGGCGAGGAGGCAGCGAGTGGATGTGCCTGAGGGAGAGGAGGGTGGAAGTGGGTAACCCCCCCCCCCTCCTCGAGAGTTGGATGGTGCACATAATGAGAGTTCGCGGTCGGTGCTAGCTACAGCGCGTAACAGAATCAAAACGTGATAAATTAATTGCAAGACGAAATTTTGTGGATTTATGGAAAATTGAAATTTACATACTGTGCAAGTCAAGTGGCAAAATCGTACAAAATAAAATGTATGACTACAGGAAGTTACAAAAAATTTTCGGAAATAATTATGAGCTTTAATTTAAGATTTTACTATAGGGTTTAAAATTAAAAATATTAGAAATAAAATCCTCTTTAAGGTGGTTGCTGTGTAAAAAAAAAATTGTTGCATTTTAATTAGTCCAAGAAAATTTTAAAGTGAAAACAAACCTTTGATATTAATCGTATTTTTTTAAATTTGTTTCGCAAAAGAATTATGGTCAAAATACTTATAGTTGTTTTCAAAATGGTAGCAAAATTTATTTTCCAATTGTTTTGATATTTTTAATGGATTGTTATTGCAAACCTATAAAAAGGTATCTCAAACACACAACAAATATTTAACTCTGGAATGCTTTTACGAAAGCGGGACAATGGCAAATGGCAGAATGTAAAAAATTAACTTACGAAACAAACGGCTGCACGCGTTCGCGATCCGCATACGGAAACAAACCACGCTCCAGACTAAAGGCAGTTCACGATAAAGTGGGCACTTTTGAAATCAACTTTAGGAAAAAGTCACTGCCTGTGCCTGCATTTATTTTAACGGACACACTGAGTGACATGCGTCCAGTAAAGTTGGTACCGATGGAAGGAAAACTGTTCCATATCTTAACGTCGAATAAAAAGTGTTAGGTAACTATTTGTGATAACTTAAATAATTTATTTTGCTTCTTTTTTAATGCATCGAAGTGTAAAAATGACCAGAATGGTAAAATATTTACTTTTCTAGAATTACTCAGTTTCACCTGATCAATGCATGAATACAGTGATGAGGCCCATGACAATGTTAACTTTACATAACGCGGAAGAATACCCAACGAGCATTCAAGTAGATTTAAGCAGGGCTTTCAAAAGTGCTCATTTTACCGTGAACAGCCTCTAGTCCGGCAAAAGACTTTCAACACATCTCGCATATTAGAAACAGTTTGAAATACTTCCACATGGACTCACAACAATAAGTTATCGATATAACTAATAAACTTACATTCCTATGAACACAAAAATTTTCTTCTAAATTTTAAAAAACTTTTTTTGGAAACTGGTTGCCAAAAAAGTTTTTAGTGCCATTACAAATTATTACTTGTAAATTTTGCATGTGTCCCCATTACTGCAAAAAAATGCTATAGTTCTACAAATCCTGTTTTTGCGCAAGTACAAATACAACAGGTTTGCAACAAAATGTTTTGTTAGAAGTACTAGCTTTTGTAATTTTACAAGAAATTGTCAGTTCGGTTAACAATATTTTTTCCCTGTGCATATGGATGAAAATCATTTGAAGTTCTTAAAACCGAGACGGTAAGTAGACCTTGGCGTCTTGTTGACAGATGTCCCATTAGAGGTGGAAACATAAGGATATACGACACTAGTGAGATAAGCACGTGCCTCAGCCGGGTATCGAATACAGAACCTCTCGTACCGTAAGATGACATGCGACCAACTGCTTTACGGATATATAATTAGAAGCATTAACCTCGTATATAACCAGTCTGATGCTTTGGTAGGTTTTAACCCTTAAGGAAGGCACAGATTTACTGTCACTGAAGACAAGGTTGAAGTGAGCTGCTCCACTACACCAATACTAGTTGTGTTGGTCTCTATATTTATACTTACCCTCTTCCTATTGGTCCTGGCTGCGCCGGGCACGCTTACAATATTCAGCAACGTTTATTACTGTCTGTCCATCGGCCAATGGAGTCGCTTGTTTACTATGTGCCAACCAATGTGTCGTGACAGCACAACCCACTGTGTTCATTACAGAAATTATTAGAATTGGCAGTTTTATTCTTATGAATTTTAATGTTGACTAGTTGTAATTTTTTACTTAGTTTCCCATAGAGTCCAGTGAAACAGCAAAACCATAGAAGTGTGAGATTTGTCTTCAAGAGCAAAGAAATTTCCACATAAACGTTGCCCGGTTATATACGTGCACACACTTCAAAGTTGATCGTTGGCGGTTGGTCATGTAGAAAGTTGAAAATACTGAACTTTTTAATACCAACAGATCAATCAGAGAGCTTTTTAGTTTATCACCAACCGGCCAATCAGAAAATGTTTTGTAGTTTGGACATGTGACGGCAAAAATACGTGAAGACTTTGAAATGGAGGAGGGGGAAGGTGCAAATACAAGTATTGATATCTGTCAGCGACCAGCTGTATTCAACATTAATCACCCAATGTAAGAAACCTTTAAAATGTATGTTTAGGTTATGTACAATATTTTAATGAAAACAATACGACTTTTATTTATTTGTTTATTTTTTATTTTTTTAACATATTTACTGCTACTTGGTGACTCGATCGCCAAACAATTTACACCAATCGACTATTGTGCCATAGAATACGTTGCACACCAACCGACAAACATCAACACACAAAACACCAACACCAACAGCCAATTGTGCCAGGGACTTTAGTATTCAGAAATATTTACAAGGCCGTCATTTTGAAAACAAGTTTGTGAGTCACTTAAACTATGTAAGTTTACACGACATACTGTGCAGCGCTACTTGTGTACAAAATCTGGTGGGAATCAATATTAATTATTCCTGTATAGTACATGTTCCATTTTCTTATCTGGCTTTATCTTACAAAAAGGCGGAGAAAAAAGGCTGTTAAAGGTATATTTGCTGTTTCTAATGGATACTCAGCATAGAAAGTCTGATTGAATTTTGATTAATTATTTAATAGACATCTAAAAAAATTGCCTGGCCCATTTAAAACACGCAGTAATTTTACACGGCTAACTGTAGCACTGATTGTATGGAAAATTAGGTGGAAATCGGTTAATTGGTCCCCGATATATGGCATAAAAACCCCACTTTTTAATGTGGCGATATCTTCATAAATGGCGGGAAAAAAGGTTATGTATTGGCACATTCGATTTTTGTCATAGATGCTGCCAGGATTTTTTTGTGACATAAGACATACTAGCCTAAAATATTCACATGGCTGTTATTTTGAAAATATGTGACTACCCCCTTAAGTCACATAAATTAAATGGACTACAAAAGTATAACTTGTCTCCTGGATTTGGTGAGAATCAATTAATTAATCGTTTCCGCAGATAGAACGTGAAAGCTTAGCTTTAATGTGATGATAGCATCCCAAATAGCGGACCAAAGAGTTTATGTATAAACTCATTTGATGCTTGCATAAGTATACTGCTAAGGTTAATTATAGTCAGGTAAGGAACAAAACAAAATTTCTTATGGGAGAGTTTGGGTTAGGGAAAATTTTCGCCTCTAGGTGCGCAGTGTTTCAAAAGGTAACTTTTAATTAAAATTTTAAGCTTCGTGAATTATAATAAAGAAAATTTTACTCAGTTAAGAAGTTATTTTATATTTTATTTATGATTATTACAATTATCATCTTTTTTAACATAGAAAATAGAGAAAATCTAGTACACATGTGACACTAGCGCTAACCTAGTGGCGAGTTTTTTGGTTGCCAAACTAAAAGCATTGATCTTCCCAACCTGTAGTAGAAATAGCCTTAGTGCTGCCAGTATACAAAGCAAATTTCAAACATTGTTTCGTAGCTATAGCATTCAATGCTAAATTGTTTATACAGTCATTATTTTGAAAATTAAATGTCTGGCCCTATTAAAATTATCCGTTTAAATGGCCTACTACAGTAGTAATTGTCTGCCGAATTTGATGGGAATTAAGTTGATTGTTTCCTAAGATGACATAAAAATCGACTTATTCATGTGACACTATCTTGCAAAATGGCGAGTATAAGACGCTCTGGATTAATTTATCTGACGGTTGTAATTAGATACTGCTATGGCATACAAAGTTTAGTTGAAATTGGTTATGTGGTTTCGTAGATAGAGCAAATGAACCTAAAATGTTGATATGTCAGCCATTTTCAAAATAAGTATCTGGCCCACATAAAACGTACCATTAGACATGGTGTACCATAGTGATACTTGTGTGTCATATTTGGTAGCTATTTATAGGAAAAGAAGTTTATAACGATCCGTAGCATAGCAGTTTTAAACTACGGGGCCCTTAGCCATTTTTAATGTTTACAAAGATAATGCTGCAACAAGAAGATTCTTTCGTATCGGAGTAGTGGCAGCGCTATTAGCATACTGCACTGCGCAAGTGCGGAAGCTACGATGAAAAGTAGTTTGTCAAAAGTCTAGAGCTATTGCTTTTAGCATGGCATACTTTCAGCACACACAGTCATAATGCCAACAGCAAAAGTTTAATAGCGGAATTAAGTATAGACGTATGGCGTGTACGCAGTTAATGGTGTGTAAATCAGTATTTTTTTTTTTTTACATTCAATGAAGATGTTTACCACAGTACAATTGTGCAAACATTTCAAGTAAAAATCTAGACAGTTAGTTTCTAACTCATTGTTACGTGTCGCTGGTCCTCGCCGCTAACGTTGGCCAACCCCGCGCGAACAAGCGAAGAGGACAGAGAGTCGTTATATGATAGCGGCGGCAGCAAGACAAAGAATTGTTTTGAATGATCAGGCGAGTGATAGGCTGGTGGCCGCGTATCAGTTACAAAAAACGAGCCGATACGATAATCTATTTTGCGTTTCACGCTGCTGACCCTGGCTGTATTTATTTCTGCATTTATCTGAAGAATGCTCCGGATTACTGACCTCGTTCTCTCAGTGGTACTCGGGGTGCGTTGACCCTTCCAGGTGGTCAGGGCGAACGGTATAAATATTGCGACAGGCCACCGGGCCGGGAGTTGAGTTGTAGGTGATGAGTGAATGAGTGGCTGAGTTCCAAGCGATAGAAGACGAGCAGCTTGAGAAGTGACTAGCGGAAGGGAAATCTGAGACTGCGAGTATCAAGCAGTGAAGGGTGCGGCTGGAAGGCTGTACTATTGAACTAGGTGCGTAAGTGAAAGACGTTACATATGATGGCAACAAATAGACTGGACACGTGTTAATAATGAGTATAAGTTAATTGAATGTACCAAAACAGAGAAATCAAATTTAGTTATTTTATTTGCATTGAGGCCTCCATCCCTCGCGAACTCGGATAAGACCATCAGGCGTCCCGCGTAACATCATTCTTGTAATTGTGTGCGTGGTAGGTGGCCTTGAGCACAGGACAGATGTGCCACCTGCAGCAGACGGTAAAGCCGTCAGTTGTGTTCCTGGCCGCACGAGGACTGCGCAAGGTGCGGGCTATGTTGTTATCTGCTCCACACGTGCGAATGACCGATATCGCGCAGCTTTATCACTTCGCAACTGCAGTTCGCCAACACGACACGCTCACGTCTTCCGCTCCTACGACTGGACCACACAATACTTAAGGCCAGGCTTCACCATGCATGGACATACAGGGAATTAAATGCTAAATTCGCGCAAAAATCTCTCAGTCGCTTTTTGTTGTAGTATTTACAACTAAAGATTTTTTGTTGGAGAATGAACGCATGTAGATCTGTAAACCTTCCAAATTTTCATTTTTTTTTTTAAATTTTAAATTCGCATTTTCATTTTTTTTTATAAAATTGTAACATTTTATAAATAATGAAAAAGTGAATTTAAAATTAAAAAATTAAAATTGAAATGGTTCTCAAATCTAGATGAGTTCAATCTATAACAACAACTCTTTAGTTGAAAATACTACTACAACAAACGATTTTGAGATACTTGTCCGAATCTAGCATTTAATTCCCTATACGCCCATGCATGGTGAAGCCTGACCTTAATGCTGTTACCTGGTTGAGAATTTGGTATAGAGGCCTGAAAAATTAGCGAGTTAAATGGCCTGCAGGCTATGTAGACTACACACTCTTATGTAAAAATATGCCGATATTAACTGCACATTGGTTGTCTGGTGCCACATAGGGAGGCGACGATTGGGCCAGCGTTCTCCAGGAGGTGTCAAAAACCGTGTGAACCAATGACTAAACTCTGAAAAAAATGTTTTGTGGCTGCCACAAAATTATTTTGTAGCCGCCACAATTTTTTTTTTTTTTTTTTTTTTTTTTCAGTGAAGTCATATAAACACGCGTGTTTTGAATTCTAGCTTGTCCCAAAACGAATCCGCGAATTCTTCAGGTCTCTAGATATAAGGAAATACACGTTAATGAAATTCGGTTTTTTGACGTTTCTGTTAAAGATAGGTATAAATACCACCAGTGATTTTTCGAACAGAAAATACGTGCTTCTTTGATATCAAAGCCTTCTTTTTTTAACCCTTTAGGAAGCCACATATTTACTGTCACTGAAGACAAGGTTGAAGTGAGCTGCCTATGTTCTCCACTACACCAGTGGTTAGAGCCATGAGTATTTCGCGAATTGATTTGGTAGCAAGCTAGGCTTAGCAGTCCATTTTACACTTAAGACACTATCGTTTGCTTATTGGTTGTTAGGATCAAGTGAGGTCTTTGTAAAATACTGCTCACAGCTAACTCACATTGCTGCTTCAACTTGTTACTGGCTCGCAGTTAAACGGGCCGTGTCTAAATAACTGCTGTCCAATCGTAATAGCTGGAAAAAAGAACAAGTGTTTGAAGTCTACCTCTCCACCAAATAAATTCGCGAAATACTCGTGGCTCTACCAATGGTAGTTATGTTGTTCTCTATATTTGTACTTACCCTCTTCCTATTGGTCCTGGCCACGTCGGACACGCTTAGAATATTCCGCAACGTTTATTACTGTCTGTCCATCGGCCAATGGAGTCGCTTGTTGACTATGCGCCAACCAATGTGCCGTGACAGATGTGACATGTTTCACAACCTATCGTGTTCATTAGAGAAATTATTAAAATTAACAGTTTTATTCTAATGAATTTAAATGTTAACTAATTGTAATTTTTTGCTTAGTTTCCTATAGAGTCCAGCGAAAAAGTAAAACCATAGAAGTGTGAGATTTGTCTTCAAAAGCAATGAAATTTCCAAATAAACGTTGTCCGGTTATATACGTGCATACTCTTTAAAGGGTTTACATTAGTATATAACCTGTTTCCTGGAAACAAACAAACTGAAAACAGAATAATTGAAAAACAAACTGTTACATTTGCCTCGATACAGAGATTCAGAGTATCATTTAGGTTTTTGTTTCAAGTTTTCATCTTCAAATTTGGCTACAAAAAAAACGGAATTTCATTACCATGTATATTCCTATACGAAATTTTCAACCAGGCAACAGCCTTAAGTAGTCAATCGCCTTGTGAGAAGTGTGTACGCGTGTGTGTTGAGGCAAAAATCGATTAAGCGTTACGGGCGACGCCGATCGGCGTATGTCAAGCGGTCTCTCCTCTGCAATTCCAGGCGCCCAACTGGCGTGCAGTTTTCGCGACTCGCTTGAATATGACTTTAAGCGGAGTCCCTATAATTTTATTAGACGCGACTCTATAGCAAAATCCAATACATGCCTTTATAGTCTGTTCATGGTAAAATGAGCACCTATAAAGTCCTCCTTAAGATCTACTTGTATGCACGCTGTGTATTCTTCCACCATATGTATACACAATTAACATTGCCATTAGCCTCGTCACTTCATCATGAGTCAGTTAGGTGAAACTGTGAAATTATTAGAAAAGCAAATATCTTAAAAATCTGCTCATGTTTGTACTTCGATCAACTGAAAAAAAAAAAGAGAAAGAAATAATTTCAGTTATCACAAATGGTTACCTAACACTTTCTATTCGACGTTTAGGTATCAAGCCACTTTCCATCTATCGTTACCAACTTTACTGGGCGTATGCCGCTCAGTGCGCCAGTTAAAATACAAGAAGGCAGAGGCAGACATTTTTTTTCTAAGGTTGATTTTAAAAGTGCTCATTTTATAGTGTACTTTTAACTTAGCTGTAAAGCAAACATAACGCAATAAAGTTACGCAGAAAATTTTTTTTTTTTTATTTATCCAAAAATCGCGGGTTTGCTGTCAAACGAAATGTAAACAAATAGTTTATAAATATTTCAACACGTGGTTTCGACAGTTATTACGGCTATTCTTGAGTCAGTGTCAGGGACATGTGCAGGATAAAACCGGGCTACCACATCTTGAAGCGGGGCCGCGGTGAACGAGCGGTTAGCCCGCTCGCCTTCCATCATAGCGAAGCGGGTTCAATCCCCGGCTGGATCACTCCGAATTTTCGCATATGAGAATCGTGCCGGACGATGCCGTTGCTCGACAGGTTTTCTCGGGGATCTCCCATTTCCCCCGCCAATTCGTTCCGGTGCCACTCCATGATCACCTCAATCACCCTCATCGGCTCTCAAGACCTCGCTGTTAAGAGGACTATGTAGCTGCGCGTCCAAGTCAAGAAGCGAGGGAGCGATATGGGCGACACTAACACGCACGCCTAGTGCCTCATCGCTAGAGCCACGAGTATTTCGCGGATTGAGTTGGCAGCAAGCTAGGCTAGACAGCCCTATATACACTCCAGACATCATCGTTTGCTTATTGGTTGCTGTGATAAAATGAGTCATCTGTACAGGACTGTTCAACTCTTCACTCACACTACTGTTTCCTGCTTATTACTGCCTCGCAGTTAAACTGGGCGTGGCTAAATAACTGCTATCCAATCACAACAGTAAGAGAGAAGAACAAGTGTTTGGAGTCTACCTCTTCTCCGAATGAATTCGCGAAATACTAGTGGCTCTACTCATCGCTCCTACGCGCAAGGCGTGCAGTATTTCCGTCGTGGTCATGTACTGTGCAAATCAGATCTGTAACATAGGGGTTTTATTACACGCGATGAAAGACCACAGATTAAACTACGCCCGTATTTCTGTACTCTTCTCTTGCCGCTTAGGGAAACTGCATAGACAAGCTTTAAAAATGTTATATTTGACCATTTTCACGATTTTTTTCCCAAGAATACTCTTAATATAACAAAAGTAAAAACATATGGACGTAGATAATTGTTTTTATCCTTTCTGGCAAAACTTCGCATTTCCAAAACTTTTATTTACCGAGATATGCTTTTACGCGCAAACAACGATTTCACATAAAACGTTTCAGTAAATAGGACCCTCAAGGTGGATTAGTCCCCGCCATCTTGGATTTTCACTATTTTTGTCATAACTTACATTTAAGAACATTTAATCAAATTTTTCGCACGACATGACATAAATAATAGTTCCTTGAGCTTAATCAACATATTACATTTCTATATCATTTATTATTTTTTCACTGGCGATTGAAGGCAAGAAATACATATTTTTTCTTTCGGTTACAGAAATGGACCTGGCAACAATAGTCTAGCAATACATCTTTTATAACATGTGCAATTAAATGTCATACGCTTTGTTGAAGCCCAAAATAAAATGCAAAATCTGTGTTGCAACTTACGACGAAAATTCCCAAAATCCCAGATGGCGGGGACTGATTCCCTTTGAGAGCCGCCCAAATCTCTTCACACGCTCATCCTGAAGTGTATGCTCTAAATATCGTGGCTGCTGGGCGCCAGACGGTGTGGGCTCGCAGCGAGGGGAAGTGCGTGGGAAAAGAGGCACGTGTTGCGGGCCGCAGAGTATGCTAATGCCAGGGCGGTGCCGGCCTGACGAGCCGCGACCAATCACACAGTCTGTCCCTCCCCCCCCCCCTCCTTCGTCACGCCGTTCCACACGGGTCCAAGCATTCCACCGTCCAACCTGCCCGCCTGCTTACTGCTTCCTCCTCACACCGAATAATAGCCGAGGGGTCGTGACGTCACAACTCTCGTGCTCAGTTGAGACGGCTCTTAACACCAAGGTCTTGAGAGCCGATGAGGGTGAAATGAGGCGAGAATGGAGCAGCGCCGGAATGCAAGGACGAGGGGGAGACGGTACATCCCTGAGAAAACCAGCCGACCAGCGGCATCGTCCGGTACGATTCTCGCTTGCTGAAATCCGGGAGTGACCCGGCCGGGGATTGAACCCGGCCAAGTTGGGAAGCGAGCAGTCTAACCGCTCAGCCACCGCGGCCCCTCTTGTGTTCAGCATCGCCACTGTCGCTGTTCGCATTTGAAAAATGTAACTGCCCTTGCCTGCACATATTTTCGCGTGCGTGCTGACTAGCACGAGTCAAGTAAAGTGGTTGGCAGAGGGGAAGTAATTCCATGTGAACGTAGGATCAAAAAAAGTATTAGGTAAAATTGGCCAAGTACACTAACAAATATCTTTCATTTGCTTCCCGATTTTTTAAATACATATAAGCGTAAGGATTGCCAAACTTGTGAAATATTTACATTGTTCGTAATTTTGCAGTTTTACTTAGCTGACGCATGGATAAGTGATCAGGCCCATGGTAATGTTAATTGTACACATGGTCACAGAATACACTAAGTGCACACACGTAAGTCTTAAGCAGGGCTTTCAAAAGTACTCTTCTGCCCATGAAAACAAAACTAGCGCCACTATCGATTCATTGTCCCGCTACTTTCTGTCATCCTCGTACAGGGATGCGAAATCATTTCGACAACAGTTTGCGTAAGTAAAAATATAATACTTGTTTAACTGACTTACAAGAACACGATATGTTGTATATGTAACATATTAAAATAACGTTTGCTAGGGACACTGTAGGCTGTTCACGATAAAATGAGCACTTCTGAAAGCCCTGCTTAAGATCTACTTGTATGCAAGTTGTGTATTCTTCCGCCTTATGTAAAATTAACATTGCCACGGGCCTCAGGACTTTATTCATGCGTTGGCCAAGTGAAACTGTAAAATTATTAGGAAAGTAAATATTTTAAAAATTTGCTCAGTTTTACACGTGTATATTCGACGTAGAGATATTGAACTACTTTCCAGCCTTCGTTACCAACTTTACTGGGCGCATGCCACTCAATGCGGTCGTTATGTAGGCAGGGCCAGCGACTTTTTTGTAAGATTGATAAAAGTGCTCACTTTATCGTGAACAGGCTTTATAAACTCGACACTCCACGGGCCGACAGCCAGTCAGTGACGAACGTCGCGCAGTCAATGCAGTGTCTAATCACAGAGAAGATAAGCCAATAGAGGCGAAACGGCGCGGCGGTTCCTGTGTGAGCGTACCTGTTCTCTGATTGGCTGCGCGAGGCTCTGGGGACGGACTCTGTGTCTGATTGGCTACTGCGTGCTGCGAAAGTTCCCCTATTGGCTGGGCTGCCGGGTGGCTAGTAAGTTACCAGGAGCTAGCTGATCGGATTGGCAAACGGCGTTCTAACATTCTGCTGATGTGCCACGCCATTTCGGTGGCGTGTGTGGCTGGAGTTCGCGTTGTAAGCAACTGTTTCATCTCTGTATGCTTTGATGTTCTGTGACCAGACTGCGAAGTACGAAACGGACGATACTGCTTCGGTGCCGCTGCCTGACACCGTTTGCTATGTCGCAAGCAAGTACCAAAACTTTTATTACCGCTAGAATTTCTTAAGGTATTACTTCACTAACTTATTTACAAATACGTTTGTTTTACAACAAACTGCTCTTCTAGCACAATCGCACAAGTCATTTACGTATTAACCTTCAACATGCATTAAAAAAATACGGAAAGGCCGCATGCTACGATATACAGAATGTCAGGTAATTCGCGGATACGGACTGCACCACACGAATCTGTGATTAAAAGCTAATTAGAAAGTATTCTTTGGTAAACAAACGTAGGGGCCTCAGTTTACGAGAAAAAAACAACATTAGAGTAGATAAAATTACTTTATTTCACGCTAAGCACAGCATTCAGCATCAGCATACAAAACCTCGAAACAACGTGAGAGATGTTCGAAGTTCTCTCTGCCCATAGCAATGCACTTTTTCGCATGTTGGATGCATGCAACATGCACGGAGCTTGGCCGCCGGATGCACCCATGGCCATTTCCATGTCCCAAATACATGTGATCTCCATGACCTCCT
The DNA here is from genome assembly GCA_029891345.1 of Dryococelus australis. Lineage (NCBI taxonomy): Eukaryota > Metazoa > Arthropoda > Insecta > Phasmatodea > Phasmatidae > Dryococelus > Dryococelus australis. Next base: position 349,073,660 of record CM056993.1, read on the forward strand.
TGACACTACTAAGCTCGAGTCATTCCCTTCGCCCGTATGCCTTAAGACACATTAGTTGCAGCATTGCCACATCACCTCACCCTTATCTATTTGGAATACCACATGTTTGCTACAATCGTTTTTGGACCTTTCATGTCGTTTTTCTCGTAAATGAAGCGTCTTAGTTTTAACCATGGATTTGTGTGTTGCAGTCCATATTCGCGAATTATCCTGTATACTCTAATCCCGAAGCAGTGAAACAACACAAATTAGTGAAAAATAACTGGTTCTGGTTGTTTCTTGGAAACGATTTCACTGATTGAGTGTCACATCAGAATACATGCGGCGAATTAAATATAGCTGTACTGAATATTGCCTAATAATTAAGAGAAATAAACATATTTCCGTTAGTCAGTGTTGATGTGCAATTATACGTAATTTATGCAAATAAAAAGGTCTCTTTCACCTCGCCACAGTTTGTGCAGTGGAAACATCAAAACCGCGCGCAATGGTGGTTACGAGAAAACGAAATAGTTAAGTGAAAGTCTGAATGTTCGTGTTGCCTTGTAAACTTGTATTATAAGACAGACACCACATTTTAAAAAAGTTCACTTTAGCTATTTCATTTGTTTATATGTTGTTTACGTTTTCATCTGTTTATAAAAATATTTACTTACAACCGCATTGTTACCTGCAGACACCTGAGGGGCACATCTGTGTTCGTGAGGGATTGAGGTCTTAATAAAAATATAAATAAAAGTACTAAATTTGATTTCTAATTAATTCACTCCGCTAGTATTTACAGCATTTAAATGTATGTATCCACATTTACTCTTTTTATTTAACAGTGAGTGCAATATTTAATGTATATTTCAACTATAATTAAGCTCCTTAATTGTTTCTGTTGGTTACAGTCAATTAACTCATGTTCATTATTTTAGTGTATATTAGTGTTTAGTATATTTGTTGCCATCATTTATAATGTCTTTCACTCACGCATCTAGTACAATAGTCGATTCTGCCAGCCGCGTCCTTCACTGATACTCGCAGTCGCAGACTTCCCTTCCGCTGGTCGCTTCCCTCGTTCTTCTATCTCTCGGAACTTAGCCACGCACTCAGGCATCAACTCCAACTCAACTGCTGGCCCAGAGGTCTGTCGCTATATGTATACCGCTGGCCTTTACCATCTGGAAGGTTCAAAGCACCCCGAGCTGCGCTGAGAGAACGAGGTCAGTAATCCTGAGCATTCTTCGGATAAACACAGAAGCCAATACAAAACAGGGTCAGCAGTGTGGGCCGCAGAAGAGATTATCGTGTCGGCTCGCTTTTTGTAACTGATACGCGATCAACTTCGCTCGCGCTGCCGCCGCTATCATATAACGACTCTCTGTCCTCTTCACTCGCTCGAGCGGGAGGCGGAACAGCGAGCGCGTAACAGATCACAAACAGAGCAGTCGATCACTGAGGAACCAATAGCACAGCTGGTTTACACGTCAAAGTAAAATGTCGTGTACTCAGTAAGTGAAGGAAAGCGGCCGCATTTTCACTGAATTTCCAGATAAAAGTGTTTGAAAGCGACTGTTTCATGGGCCAGACGTCCTTAACTGATTGAAGAGGAGATATTCTCACCTATTCTAGCTTAGAGTGTACGACATTTCTTTAAGGCTGCACGTGAAACAAACCTTGCCGTTTCCGCGAAAATTCTTTGGAACACATGAATGCGCTGGGGGAGGATTGGGGAGGGGGAGGATAAGTTGTAACGCATAAAACAATTTCTGTATTATTTTGAATTTGTCACATGCAGGTAAATAATTGCAATTTTCTTATCAGCTTATCCGCGCCCTTTTTTAAAATGAATGTCAAGAGTAAATAAGGATATTTTGCTTATTTAATTTTTTTTTTAATTTTGCTACCCATAAATGGGATTCTTAAAGGCAAACGTAGAAAAAAACCAATGAAACCGATTTTTTTTGAGTAGATGATTAAAATTCTTGCTGTGTCTACGAGCACGGCAATAGAACGCGAATGGTTGCAAGTTCTACATCTTTGCCAGCTCACAATCGCAGAGAATGTCTACGCACACAGAACAGGAGAGACGTGCGCTGTATTTTCTTTTACAGTAAAAATTTTAAAAATTAGTTGTCGCCGATTACTATAGTCCATTCACGGTTTCTTCGGCCTTTTCAAATCAAACCTTTGAAAAAGCTCTCCGTGTATGACGTGGTTAGTTATTTCCCAAATACGCCCAATAACAAGCGTTTTATATTTGTGTTCATAAAAGTTACATACATTTTCTGTTAAATTGAAATGTTATTCATATTTTATCTATAAATTATAATGCTTCATTTATAAATAATCTGAATGAAAAACAAGGAGAGAAAATAGGTATGTTGTAATGCGTAGTGAGAAATAGTCCTTATCTTATATAATAAGTAGACGATCTCTGTCTGTCTGTCGTTCTGTCCGACTTTAATACCTTTAAGTCCCTTGAAACTCAACAGAAGTTCTTCAAATTTTGCAGAGCAAATCCTCAGGGTAAAATACAGGTCAAGTTCGAATTTCAGCAACATCAGATTACTCAATCATTAACTTTTACCCTAAAAACTCATTTTTATTACTTTTTCCTTATGAAAAGTTTTGTATTAATGCATAGAGAATATTGCATAGAGATATGAAGGTAATGAAATATCAGTTTTGTTTACTTTAAATATCTCGCTTCAATGTTGAGTTAATTAAGTGGGGCCACAGTGGATCAGTGAATAGAGCGATTCCAAGTGGAGCTTTAGTGGCTAAGTGGATAGAACTATGTTAAATGGGGCCGCAGTGGTTTAGTGGATAGAACTATATAAAGTGCGGCCACAGTGGCCAAGAGGATAAATGTGGATAGAGATATTCCAAGTGGGGCCGCAGTGGCTCAGTGGATAGAGTGAAGTGGAGAGATTTAGGCGGCTCTTAACATAGACGTCTTGAGAGCCGATGAGGTGAGTACGAAGCACCGCAGGAATACGAAGGCGGGAGGAAACGGGGAGATCTCCGAGAAAACCCGCCGACCAGCGGCATCGCCCGGCACGATTCCCACGTGCGAAAATCCGGGAGCGACCCCAGTTCGCGTAGGTGGGAGGCGAGTAGTCTAACCACTACACCACCGCGGCGTAGTGGAAGACATGTTTGGCACCATCCACTCATATACTTTTCTATATTTAACTACTCCCTCTGGCGAGGCAATGTTTTCGGCCAATCCTGAAGTAGCGCGGGACGTACGGCAAATCTCTGCCGGCCTCTGATTTATTTATTTGTTTATTTATTCCTAACCGTAGCTCGCTGGCCGGTTGCACAGTTTCATTACACCCGCGCCAGTGGACTTTCTGGCTAATACGGGAGTGTAAAATGTTCCGACTAGCTACACCAAATTCCCCGGAAGATGAGAGTATCACGGATTTTCATGCATTCCACCCTGACTCCCCTAGCAGTTATGGAGGCCAATTTCTTGGCATTGTATTCCACCGGTGGTCGTATATCGGCGGCGGATAGCGAAGTCGCGCCGCAGCTCGGCCGCGATGTTCCCACATGACGTGGTTGGGGGGGGGGGGGAGGGAGCCGTGCAGAAGAAAGCTCTCTGTATTCGGAGCGTCTCGCCGAGCCGCTTTGTCCCGCCGCTGGCAATGAGGCGATCAGCTTGCGTCGCGCGCGGTCGGCGGACCGGTTTGCCTGCCGTCTGTCCGGTGCGCCGTCTGACCCCCCCCCCCCCCTTTCGCAAATCGACGTCACACGGCGAGACCCCTCCTCGCACGAACCACAGACTCTCCAGATGAGTCGGGACTGCGGTGGTTGAGCGGTTAGCTTTTTTTTTTTTTTTTTTTTAATTTATTTCATTAACCCTACTTAGCAGTACAGCCATCCAAGGTCTTCAATTCTATAATGACTACTACAATTTAACAAAGTGTATAAGTTATATAAATTCACATTTTTTTGTGGGAGGGCGGTTGTTCGTCTGGGCGCTCGTAATTTAAGCTACAAATTCTATTTCTATTCGAAAGAATCACTCACACTTCCTAGGAAGGTGGTGAGCTATTCTGCCCCGACCGAGACAGCTCCCCGACGGGTATCCTTTCGCCCCCCCCCCCCCCGTTTCACCGCCCACGAATCCGCCCGCGCAACCAGACGCCACCGGGCCCAACACAGCTAACTAGCCTTTCGGCCGGTCCGACATGGCACCCAACGGTCGAATGCGGTTAGCCTGCTCGCCTCCCACCAATGCGAACCGGGGTCAATTTCCGGCCGGGTCACTCGCGGATTTTCGCACTTGGGAATAGTACCGGACGGTGCTGCTGGTCGGCGTGTTTTCTCGGGGATGTCCCGTTTCCCCCTCCCCTTCACTCCGGCGCTTCTCCATACTCTTCACTTATTCACTCCATATTAGACGTGCCGGGCCGAGCGTGTTCTGCCCGCGTCTGCGACAACGACTTGCTGGCACAACTGTTGCGACACGTTGCGATGTGATGTGCAGCGACTAGCTATAGCCTACTTGCTGTTTCGCAATTGAGCGATGATCTGTCGGCGACAGACGCCGTCTGAGATGGTGCTGTCTATTTCAAGGGTGAAAATCACATTTTCCGACCTCAGACCTCACGAATATAACAAAAGGCACACGAAAAACATCGACGCGGTATTTTTTTTAAGCGGACAGAAGATAAACAAGGCAGCATGAATGCGTTGTGTGATGAAATCTACACAGCAACATAGAGCGAGAACGAGACACATATAAGATGAAGAATAATTATTTTGATGTTAATAGACTATTTTCATGACATTGTCCATATGTAGGTATACGGGCTATTCACAGTAAAGTGAGCACTTTTGAAAGCCCCCTCATTTGGAAAAATAGTCAGTAAGTACATTTTATTTTAGCGGTGGATTATATACGCTGCGTTCATTACTTACATGGGAATATTTGTTTTGAAAGGATTTAAAGGATAAAATATGGCTGAAAATAAAAAGTAACTACGGCCTTAAAAGTGCCCACTTTATCGTGAAGAAGCCTTGTGTTCTATTCAGTACATCAATGCAGCAACAATAAAAATACAAAGAGGTCGTCGTTTTCAAAAAGCAAACAAATAATTGTTTCATCCCCCTTGTAAAAAAACACTTATGCTTCATATTCATCGTCGCAGGCTATCGCCGACAATCGCAACGCACGAATCTCGCGCAATGCAATCGTTGTCGATGCACTGCTACAGCTCATCGCAACGCTTCGCACAACATCCGCCGCACCCGTCAGTCAGTCAGTCATCCGTCTGTGTTTTTGTCCGTCAGTTCAATCTGTCGTCCGCCAATCCTTCTGTACGGCAAAATTTCAATGTGATATCTTAACATTGTGACCTTTCTTTAGTCGGAGGTATATTTCGCCTGGAAATACATTTTAGAGAGAAACCCATTATCGAGAAATAACTTTTTAAGTGATAAGAATTCATACTGAATAGTTGTCTACATTTCAAAGTCCTGAAATTGCCACCAAAGATAAATAATAAACGCATATTCACCGCCTTGCATTTTATTTCAAAGTGCGTATTCACGTCTACGGGCTGCCATCCTTCCGTCTGTCGAAAATAAAGGTTTGGGAAATATCTGACGGATGGACGGGTAGAAGAAAAGTTGCCTTGAGATTGGTTGTGCGACTGACGTATACGACGGATGGTTAAGTCCAACTTTAGCGTTCAGTGACGCCGACGTAGGTGCCGACCTTCTTGTTTCCGGCCCAAGTCTTGAACTTCCTGTGACTGTTTCCATGTTCACTTATAGGCAAAGACCTGAAAAATTCGCGAGTAAAATGACCTGCAGGCTATACTCTACAGTTTTATGTACTAATATGCCGATATTAGCTGCACATTGGTTGTCTGCTGCCACAGCGACTGGGCCAGCCTCCTCCAGGAGGTGTCAAATACCGTGGCTAATGTTATATAAACACACATGTTTTGAATTCTAGCTTGTCCCAAAATTAATCCGTGAGAATTCTTCAGGTCTCTACTTATAGGTTGTACACGGTTATTTGAGCAATTTTGAAATCAACTTTTCAAAAATGTCACTGCCCCAACCTGAATATATTTTAATGGGCACACCTGGCTGGCTATCGCACAATAAAGTTGGTAACGATGAAGGGAAAGAAGTTCAATGTCTTGGCATTGAATTGACAGTGTTAAGTATACACGCGCGAATACTGCAATTTTTTTATTTTTATTTTTTTTTTTTTAAAGAGTGTTAACTGCAAGAATAAGCAAATTTGTGAAATGTTTACTTTCCTAATAATAAATTCTATAGTTTCCCTCGACTCACGCATGAATGAAGTGCCGAGGCCCATGGCCATGTTAATTTTACATATGGTAGAATAATATATGATGTGCACATAAGTATATCTTAAGCAGGGCTTTCAAAAGAGCTTTTGATCTGTAATAGTAGGGCAATATTAAACGCGATGTAAGCCATAATAATGAAACATGTGCTTACATCGCGAACTCTGGGTGCCCAGGAAATCGGCGCCCCCAGACGAGCAACTGACGTAATGCCGTACATCAGGCAGCTATAATCAATTCACAGTTACTTCACACTTTTCTGAAGCCCTGCTTAAGTTCTGCTTCCAGGATATTCCTCCGCCTCGTGCAAACTAAGCTTAACTAAGTCTAGAGAATCACGCCAAAGGGCAACGCACCGAAATCGTGCGCACTCAGTTGTAATAATATTTTGCATGAGAACTATTTGTTACTAGGTGCTGCCAAAACACAAGTATTCTCGCTGTTTTTATACATATTTGTTATAAATCAGATATTATAATTTATAAATAAAATATTAGTAAAACTTCAATTTAACATACAATAAGATAGTTTTATGTTAACACATGTATAAAAACGCTTGTGATAGGGAAAGTCGCCTATATTGGACCGCTGCAGTATCTCGCGAGTTTGTGGAAGGAGATGGCATTTGCCAGCAGAACTGTGAACCACTAGTTCAAGCAACGCCGCCATCCCTTTGTGAGCATTGAAATGGAAGTGGTTTGTGATGCGTGGTCAAAAGCGTGTGTTTCGGTAGCTTTAATGTTATATTTTGTGTGTGGCTCCAAGCGAAAATTACTATTTCAGGTTAGTTATATATAAGATTGTTATATATATATATATATATATATATATATATATATATAAAGAGCATACATTCACGTTTTCTTTAGGTATATAACAAGTGCTAATAGTTTCTACAGTTTGTGTTAAGCGAACCAACCTTTAAACATGGCGTAGTTTCCTAATTTGAACCACTTCTAGCTGCCTAAATTGGACTGGTCAAATCAAGGAAACTCGTTGTGCAGTTTTACTTTTTCTTTAACTTAGTTACTGTTTCACAGCCTAATTAGTGTCAAGGAGGAGTTGAGCGGCAGCATATTACTACGAATAGGCCTGGAGCTCTATATTGACTACTGATTTATATTTCAGTGAGTTCTCATTCTTTTCAATCAGAATGTTATGTAAAATGTGTATTACTTATTACATAGGGGCGTTCCTTTGCCTCAGGATGACTTCACGTGGAAAATATGTAAAATGGAGTTCAGATGAGTTGAGCATGGCGGTTTCTGCATATCTAAATGGTGGTCATGGTTTGAACGAATGTGCTCGGATGTACGATGTTCTTTAGGCTACTTTAAAACGACATGCAGAAAACAAAAATAAATTTTCAAATGGAAAAATAAAGCTGCTAGGAAGGTTAACAGTTTTCTCAGAATAAATAGAGAACTAACTTGCGCAATATATCTTGAGATCTGAAGACATGAAGTTTGGATTAACTATCACAGCTATTAGTAGGGAAACCCGAATTTCGCGAAAAGATTTCCGCACATGCTATATTGCAATATCCTACGAGCGTACCAGCAGTTCCCTTTTGCTTATTGGCGACGTGTGTCTGTGAGAAGATATTTTCTTAGTTGACTGGCTAATCAGAATTACGTTGCTCCGATACTGTAAGTCTCTGATTCGTGGGCAGATACTTAAGACGCGTAACATATAGATCACCCAATCACAAACGTGAATCTGAGCTAAAGTTTAATGAAATACAACTGGTCGTGAGATCTTCTCGTGAAATTCGGGTACCCCTAGCTATTAGGAAACTTGCTTACGATCTTGCAGAAAGAAACAGCATACGTTCAAACTTCAAAAACATGACGAAAATGGCCGGTAAGAAACGGTTCTATGCCTTCATGGAACGGCAACTGTCGTTACGGCAGCCAGAATCGACATCGATAGCACGAGCGCCTGGTTTCAGTAGAGAGCGTGTAGAAGCATTTCTTGACTATTGGATCGACTTTGCGATGCTTAAGACTTGAATGGTACAAGAATTTATAACGTAGATGAGAGTGGATTCTCCACAGTACAGAAACGTCGCAAAATTGTAGGACATGAAGGAATAAAACAGATTGGCGCACTTTCAAGTGGTGAGCGAGGAGTTAACACTACAATGGTTTGTTGTGTCAGTGCTGCTGGACAATACATTCCATCAATGTTAATTTTCAAAAGACTGAGAATGACACACCAAATAGTCTAGGGACACCACCGGGAAGTCTTATTTAAATATCTGATTCAGGTTACGTTAACTCTGAACGTTTCTGTGCGTGGCTAAAGCACTTCATCAAGACTGCCCATCCAACCAGTGACAACAAAGTGTTACTACTGCTACATAGTACGCATATCAACAACTTGGAAGCCTTACTACAGGCTCGAGACAATGGTGTCTTTTTTTGCAACTTCCTTCGCTTACTACGCATCGAATGCAACCACTTGATATGTAACCTTCTTCTAATCACTTCAGGCCTAATATGTTCAAGCTGTGCAGAACTGGTTTAGAACACATCCTGGGCTCACTGTCACCATGTTTAAAGTTGCGGGGCTACTGGGAGAAGCATATGAACTAGCCGTTGTCATTTCAACAGCTGCTAATGGTTTTAAGAAATCGGGTGTACAGCCGGTCGACCGTACAGTTTTCACTGATCAACATTTTGCTGCTTCGGATATTTTAAATCAAAACACTGAGGCAGAAAATGATTCAGCCACTTATTCACCTCAAGAGGTCATTGCTCCTGTAGCAGATGCAATTGCACTCACCCCTAACAACACGACCCCAGAGATATGAGTGGTTTTGAAAGTTACACTGGGGGAAATATTGCCTAACCCATTTGTGCAACCTAAGAAACTGAAGAGAAGAAGAGCAGGAGCTGCAACTGAACTAACATCCAGCCCATACAAGAATAGTCTTGCCAGTGGAAACAAGAAACGGAAATATGTGCGTGCATTGAACCGAGTGGGTGCTTCTAAACATGTAAAAGGAGTGAACGAAAAAATATTCGAAGATGAAAGTAGATGGTTCTGCAGATTGTGTGAAGAGGAAAGAATTGAAGATATGACAGAGTGCATGGAGTGTAAGTATGGGGTGCATTCTAAATGTGCGGGTGTTAATAAGGGCGTGAAAAAATATTTCTGGGAGAGTGTGAAGTTAAAAAATAATTTAGCTCACTGTAGTATCTGCTAAATATTTGAGGTAGCTCATCGTCTAAGTGGTCCAATTATGGAGACCGGCGGTCCAATTTAAGCAACCAGTTTCCTAAATTGGACCAAGTGCAGGCTCCAACAAAATGATTTATTCTTGTACCTGTATGTAAAGTTTTGTAACAGTGGTGTCATATTATGTTACCGAATTGCACACTACTCATAACATACATATGTAATTATACGTAAAATTATTTATAAGTAAATAAAAAAATTCCGAAAACTGGTCCAATATAGGCAACCTTCACATACATGGCATATTTAGAAAATAACTAAACGCGCCACACCTGGGGTGATTTCTCAAAGGTTTGATTAAAAAAGTGTGAAGAAACTACGAACAGAGTATAGTGACCTATTGCCAACAGGTAGCCCATATAATATGGAATATTTCGCAGTGCACACGCAGACAAAACCGGTCCCGGAGACTCGAGCAGGCAATCTGCGAACAGGTGTTCTTACATCAAAAGAAAAGAAATGCCAGGCCTTTCCTCTTCTGCATACTTACTATTCTGTCGTGATGAGATGTGGTTGAGAGGGAAGTATTCTTGCTATTTTGTATTTCTGCATTTTCTTTCGTACCTTAATTTTCGGAATTAATATGTAAAAAACCAAGCTAGTCAAAGTATATGAAACATTTTATCTTTGAAGTTTAATAGCAATGGTGAGCTCATGTTATTTTGTTGGTATGATTGGACTGTGTCCATTGCAGACCATTAGACTAAATAGAAATTGCACACACACGAAACTCAGCAAGACAAAAATAAAAATTAAAAAATCGTTTTGGTTTTGCTGAATTCTGTGTGCGCGCGATTTTTATTTAGTCTCACGGTCAGCAATGAACACAGTCCAATCATACCAACATAATAACATATTGTTACGCGTTGCAGACGGCACCGGGAGGCTGTCCGGTGCTGTGGGGGGTGACCCATCTCGATCCTCCTCTCTTCCTGGAACGACGCGCTCGCTACCCTGTGGCGTCCCTTCTGTGAAGCCCGTGAATAACTGACAGCGGCGAAACTGGCTTACGTCACAGCCCCCCCCCTTCCCAATCCTGCTGAAGAATCCAACAGGAGTCGCAAGAATATTCTGGTCAGACTACCTGTTGTCACATGACCTCCTCCTCTCCCCTCTGACGAAGCCGCGCCTGTAGGATACGCACAAATATTCTGGGAATTAGGACGCTCGGCGCAGCGCGCGAGTCACAGAAAATTCTGGGTGACGGCCCACGGCACTATATATACTGCCACGGTTCAGCGGCCAGCAGTCTTTGGGCGAAGGCTATTGAGCTGAGTGCGGGAGCGAAGTGAGGTGCGGTACGACTGCGGACCAGTTGTTATTGGTGTGAACCGCTGTCTATTGGGGCTGATTTATAATTATTTAATTTCTTTGAGGTAATTATAATTTGTATTACTTGAAGTAATTAATTGTAAACAGTAAGCGTTATCGATTTCTTGTGAGCTGTTGAGTTAAGAGAATTTTGTTTGTAGTTAGTGTAAATAAATTTAGGAAAATGTAATTAATTATTTAATTTAATTAAGACCTCTGAATTTCGAGAGAGAGAGAGAGAGAGAGAGAGAGAGAGAGAGAGAGAGAGAGAGAGAGAGAGAGAGAGAGAGAGAGAGAGAGAAATTGTAACAATATGAAACATCTCAACAGTTATTTAGAATTCCAACTTATTTTTATTACATGATTAGTTTCACATATGTAACCGCAATTAAACATTGCCTAATTATTTGATAACGCCAATCCCACATGAGAAAATACAGGTATGATTGGAACAGTACAAATTTTATCAAATTCATTACGAACTCCTCTATGTCATGTCTAGCTTTCATTTTTTATGTCTGGTCATAAAACTTCATTACGAAGATTTGTAAGAAAAATTGAAGATTGAATAGATACTACCTGCTTAAGAGTAAAGAGTGAAGAGATTGGGGTGGCTCTTAACAGCAAAGTCTTGAGAGCTGTTCATGGTGATTGAGGTGAGAATGGCGCACGCCGGAATGAAAAGGAGGAGGAAACGGGAGATCTTAGAGAAAACCCGCCGGCTAGCGGCACCGTCCGGCATGATTCCCACATGTGAAAATACGGGAGTGACACTTCTGGGGATTAAACCCGGTTTGCAAAGGTGGGAGGCGAGAAGGCTAAACGCTCAGCATCCGTGGTACCCTTCTCTTTAAGTCTTTCATGCAATTCAGTGGGGTTGTTTTATAACAATAGTAATGGCTAAAATGGTTAAAGACTGTTCACGATAAAGTGAGCACTTTTGAAATGGACCTTAGAAAAAAGTCACTGCCCCTGCATGCACAAATTTTAAAGGGGCGCACTGAGTGATATTCGCCCAGTAAAGTTGGCAAAGCTGGATGGAAAGTAGTTCCATAACTTAACGTCGAATAAAAAGTGTTAGGTAGCCATTTGTGATAACGTAAAATTATTTCTTTCACTGTCTGTTTTTTTCACGCATCGAAGTGTAAAAATGAACGGATATGTAGAGAATTTACGTTCTCTATAATTCCACAATTTCATTTGACTGACGCATGAATAAAGTGACGAGACCCATGGCAATTTTAATTTCACATAAGGCGGAGGAATGCACAACGTGTATACAATTAGAACTTAAGCAGGGCTTTCAAAAGTGCTCATTTTGCCGTGAACAGCCTACAGTTCAGTATAGAGTCTTATTTTTTCTACTTGATGGTTGCCGGTGTTCAGACTGGCAGGCGACAGATGCTTTGTGGCGTCACGCTACCATGACGAGCTCACTTGCGTGAAGGAAACGTAGTTAACAACACGGTTACACGCGCCACAAGAGATAAACCTCACGTACCTGCCATTATTAATGGCGCTATTTTCCCGCCTCAGACATGGTACATAACAATTTGCAGTGCAACTCGGCAGGTAGACAAGGCTTCCCGCTGTAAACAGCGCGATAACTCAAAGGCGCGCTTTTGGTTGAATGTCGAATTGCCCCCCCCCCCCCCCCCCTTCACCAAACACCGCCCACCCAGGCCACTTTCACACCACTAGGAGTTTGGGGACTACTGTGATCGAGTGTTATACCTACTGCTATAGGTGCTGTCACCCTGCGCTCAAGATTATTTGATATACAGCATAGAAAGCAGGCGCCATGCTGCCAATCTGACAAGTAAAATTATTTTATTTATGGAAATATTATCTTAATAAGCAGATTTTAAAATACTGAATCTTCGGGAAAGGAAATGGCGACTCGTCTACAAACATACGTACGTACATACATACATTAAAGTAAATACATTCAACTTTTTATGATTTATCTGACAAACATTATTTTTAAAGCCAACTGTATTATTCCTGCATTTTCTAGTCGACATTTCGCAATAATATTATTAAGATAGTTACAAAGTTACGCTGCGCTTTTTCTACAACTGAAGTGAGTGAAGAGATTTGGACGGCTCTTAACATCGATGTCTTGAGAGCCGATGAGGGTGATTGATGTAAGTATGGAGCAGCACCGGAATGAAGGGGCGAGGGAAACAGGAGATCCCCGACAAAACTCGCCGACCAACGGCATCGTCCGGGACGATTCCTACATGCGAAAATCCGGGAGTGACCCGCCCGGAAATTGAACCCGGATCGCCTTGGATGGGAGACGAGCAGGTCCCTAATAACTGAAATTTGAGGTGTAATGTGGATAGTTTTTTTACTTGCCACCCCCCCCCCCTTAAGAAAACGGAATAAGTTGACACTTTGGAATCCGTATACATTTACAGGCATTTAAAACCACCGTATATGTTTCTCAAATCAACCAAAGCATGCACGCCGGTTCTGCTAACCTCTGCATTCTAGTTTACTACTGTTCTATTGGTCGGGATCCAGCGAACACCTGACACTGTACTACGCAACGTGCTCGCAAGATGGGACCGTGGTGGCTAAGCGGTTTCTCAGAGAGTATTGCTATATAAAACTATTTTTCAAAACAATTATTTATTCACTTTTTTTTTTGTTATATGTAAATTCGATATTATATTTTAAGAAAAAATATATTAAACAAAACAATTGGCACAATGTCTTAAAGTAGCAACATTCCCTCAGAAATTTCACGTAGAATACTTTTCGTTTGAAATAGTTACCTTTAAAATTGACACAATGAGAAGGAATTTCGTTCAACATTAATTCCCTATTAAGTTTGCGGCTGCCGGCTTGGTAGCACTGCAGGGCCGTTAAGTACAGCAGGCATCAGAATATTTCTTATTTGCTACATCGGGAGCAGTATAGGCTGTTCACAGTAAAATGAGCACTTTTGAAAGCCCTGCTTAAGATCTACTTGTATACACGTCGTGTGTTCTTTCGTCTCATGTAAAATTAACATTAGCATGGGCCTCATCACTTCATCCATGCGTCGGTAAAGTGAAACTGTGAAATTATTAAGAAAGAAAATATAGTATAAATCAGCTCATTTTTACTCTTCAACGCATTACAAAATAAAGAAAGCGAGAGAAATAATTTAAGTTATCACAAATGGTCACCTAAAACTTTTTGTTCTGCGGTAATATGTGGAACTAATTTCCCCACCATCGTGACCAACTTTACTGGACGCATGTCACTCAGTGCGCCCGTTAAAACATATGCAGGTAGGGGAGGTTGATTTGAAAAGTGCTCACTTTATCGTGAGCAGCCTTTAATTAATGTCAATTGGGTCTGCTGAAGGTCTTATGGTGAGTAAAGTTCATGAGGAAGATTGAGGGGGGGGGGGGGAGAAAAGGGGGAAGTCGTGCTGTGATACTCGTCACGAGGCCGGAACGCAGATGGCGCACGCAGTAACACGAGAGGGCGCCCCCGCTGGAAAAGTAACGGCGGCTGTGACGCCACACTTTCTGAGAGGCCCGCGCCATGTTTGGCGACCACGTGCGTGCTGTCGCCCCGCCGACAATTCCATCCTCTTCCCTTCCGCGGTCACGACCTTACCCCCCTCCCCCTCTCCCTCCCCCCTTCCACAAATCTCCTCCTGCTGCTGTGCCCTCGATATACAGTACGCTTACTCCGTCCGCGACCATGTACAATACACCAAGGTTACTTACAACTTTACTGAAGCCCTGCTGAAGTTGTACTTTCAGGATAGTAATATTTTGTACAAGAACTACTTCTCAGGCATTACCAAACCAACACGCCTATTTTCTTTCTGTTCTTATTCATGTAAATTACAAAATGAATACTATAATTTATAGATTAAATATAAGTCAAAGCATAATTTAACCACAAATAAATTATTTTTATGTTGACACGAGTATAAAACGCTCGTGATACATGGCATTTTTAGGAGAGAACCTAACACGCCATACATGGAGTGCATTTTTGAAGGTTGGATTCAAAAAGTGTAAAGAAACCGCAAATTAACCACATGAAAGGAGGACTTCTTATATCAACCCCCAATAACGCGATACCATATCATACTTTCAAAACCATACTTTCAAATCACACTTCTATTCCCACCTTTTTTTTGTGATAATTAGAGTGAACATGTCGGCATCAGTGATTAGCGGTTATACTTAGTTGAGAGTTGAGTTGAGAGATTTGGGCAGCTCTTAACAAAGAGGTTCGGAGAGCCGATGAGGATGAAATGAGATGAGAATGGACCAACGCTGGAATGCAAGGGCGGAGAAACGGGAGACCCCGAGAAAACCCCTCGGCCGGCGTCATCGTCCGGCGCGATTCCCACTTGCTAAAATACGGGAGTGACCCGGTCGAGGATTGAACCCGGTTCGTCTTGGAGGGGGCCGGGACGGGGGGGGGGGAGAGAAAAGTCTAACAGCTCGCTCAGACACCGCGGCCCCACAAAGTTGGTAGTTATTCGTCACCACAGGTGCAAACAGAGGCTAGCAGCGGAGGACGAGTGTATATTGCGTGCCCCAGTTAGCACCTGGTCGTCGACACGCGAGACTGAGTGTCCTTGGAACTCAGCAACCAGTCCAAGCACGCCGCGGAGTGGACGAGTCTGACGGATGGACCACGAACATGGCTGTTTCGCGGCCTATTCAACACCGTAGAAACCATTTACCGTATTCTATCCACAGACGTAGGGAAACGTTCCTTCACGCTCATCGGCGTCTGGCCATCTGGCCTCCATGTTGGAATTTACCTTTTTTTCCTTCAAAATATCTCTTTTTCCTCTAGCACTGCAGACATCATTTAGCCCCTTTGCAGGAATCCATCGTTTTAGTGTCACAATTTCAGTTCCAGAGGTGTTATTGAAAATGTTTGACTATAAACTATTTACAATTTTCTAGTTGTTTAATACTGTTATATTATATTCTAATTTGCACTGCGTGTTAGTTCCTGTTCGCAATTTGGAATTCCCTTAATTTATCTTTTTTTTTTTCGACAGAATCTTATCATTTTCCCTGACCTATCTTCACAACCGAAACATTCCAATATCTTATTTTTCCACCGCTGACAGAACTAATATGATATCTGTGAAGTACAATTAAAATTACACTGCAACAGACCAAGCAAGTAGGGCCAACATTTTATTCAGCCCATAGATATTTCTCGTGAAACATGCTATTGACTTCACACTAGTATCCATTACAAACACACAAAACTTTATCATGTACGCATAGCCCCTATGTCACCTGGCAAAGGTGAATTATTGCCAGTTCACAAACTTAATTGAAATTCTAAAACACATATGTTCATAATTACTCTGTATCCTATATTCGTACAACTGAAAAATTTCACCTAGTAGCAATTATTCACAGTTTCCACAACCAAATGAAAATTCGCTGACATTTCCCTGCATTTTACCTGTTAGATGAGTTCTCTCACGTTTCTCCGTTTTCTCTGTCGGTGGACACCTGTATAAATATGTACTGGAATTTTTAAAACTAGCAGATAACGTACAACAAAATTTCAGCAAAAAATATTTAAAAACTCGTAAAATGTAAATTTTTTTACAATCGTACATTGTTAGTAATTACTATGAATCCAAAATTATGACACAAAAACGAAGAATTTCTGCAAAAGCTGCGAAATCGAGCCTTAACAGAAATCCCTATAGGATATGCACGGTAAAGTGAGCACTTTTTGAGGCCCTCCCCGAAGGCATTAACCACTGATAGAGGGATTTTATTGCAGCATCAGATGTTGACTTTTGAGAGTGATTGAATGTGTACACTATGTTTATTAGTCGCATGGCAATGTTTATATTAAAAATGGCAGAAAAAATAAAATTTGGCTCAAATGGAAAAATTCAGCAGGGCCTAAAAAGTGCTCATTTTACCGTGAATAGCCTATAGTAAACAATACTATAATCCATTCACGGTTACTTCACACTTTTCTGAAGCCCTGCTTAAGTTCTGCTTCCGGGATATTCATCACCCACGTGCAAACTAAGGTTAAATAAGCCAAAAAAAATTACACCAAATGACAGACAACACACCAAACCCGTGCGCACTCACTTCTAATAATATTTTGTATGAGAACTATTTCTTAGTATGCGCTACGAACACACGTATTTTTTCACTGGTTTTATAAATATTTATAATAAATTAAATATTATAATTTATTAGTAAAATTATTGGTAAGACTTTAATTGAACGAAAAATAAGGTATTCTTATATTAATAGACGTATTTAGAAAACAACCAAACATGTCATACAAGGAGTGATTTTTCAAAGGTTGGATTCAAAAAGTACGAAGAACCCGCGAATAAGACTATAAAAGCCTCAAGGTCACATCCGGCCATAACGAAGCTTAGCGCGTGTTATGGTTCCTCAGAATTTTAAACGGTGACAATAGGGTTTTAATTAATAAATCTGTTCAGAGATGATACAGTATTGTCGGGATAGTTTAAAACACCGTTTCACAGAAGAATAAATTTCATAACCAGAGCGCTACTAACAGCGAATTCTTCTGATTTTGACGTTTTTCAACGACAAAATTTATGTTTCAATAACAAAATTTATAAATGGCTAAGAAAATATCGACTTTCATTTTCGTTCTGAAAAAAAAAAATTATATTAAAATATCTTAGTTTTGACGTGACGTCTTACAACTCAGCCCCTTGTGTTCATAAAGTGAGCGTCACGAAATATGGCTCTCTGGTCCGCGGAAATTATTCGTAGAGAATGAACAGTACATTAAATGTAAATATACGATAGTATAGGTCGGTCATTTGGCTTCGTGCTTCACACACAAACGTATCGTTCTGACGTCATCAGGCCGCAGTGGGAGCCGCGCTGCGAACGTCTGATTTAGAGCGGTTTAGTATGCTTAAGACCGCTGTAGCGTCCGAACGGCTCATCCGATCGGAGAAATTATCGTGTCAGTTTGTACATAAAAAAAAGGAGTAACTAAAAACACAACCAAGACCCATACATAATAAACATACCACATTGTGACTTGCTCACCAATAATCACTTTCTTTACAGGTAACGAACTAAAATAGTTAAAAATTACGAGTTAGGCAAAAAGGACATAAGTTATATTAACAACATGAATAGTGCTCGACAATACAAAGATAATACTGAAAGGATTCCTCAGCTACCTCAATCCATTCCGGAGTTATATGAAGAAGAAGTTGACAATTCTACGCGGCAGCGAAATGCAGACGTGGCGATTGCGTCATCTTCACATGCCACATCACGTGACGATACTGAGTTTAACAACAAACGATACAATCAGCGCAAACGCAAAAAGCCCAAGATAGAGTTGCAATTAATTTAGACAGTTAAGTGCAAAACGAGAAGAAGTCAATGCACACGTCGCAGAAAATTATTAGTAGCGTTCATTTTCTTCCGTCTAACCACCCATAGACTTTCATAAGTAAAAAATACCTACGCCGTGTAGACGACACAGCCCACCACCATTTTTTCTTAAATTAAAATTGTTACAAAGTTACATTACCTTCGTCACGTCAAGCCTGACAAGGACAGCACATACAACCGTGTATACGTACAAGATAAATGTGTGCTCGCAAATTCTGTTCTATTTTTTCAATGACGCGTGTTTATCACAGCGTAAAGCAACAGTTTATCTAAATGTTTGCAACTCAACAATTAACCATGAATTCATTTCAGACACTGGACAAAATGTAAAAATATAGGACAGTCTCCGATTTTCCGTACGTTTCAGCACAATAAACACCAACCCGCTGGATATCTGAGTTTGCCGTTAGAACATCCACATTGCATTATAAAAGCGTTATAAGGACTTCTTGAGATGCAGTCAGCATTTACGTATTGGGTATTGGTATAAATATCGCTATTTTTATATTTTTTAGATACTGAAACTACAGTTATTAAAAAAAAGATGCCGGAACTGCAAAGATTGTACGGACCAGTACAAAATGTTTTTTTACCGCATTTCGATTACCTCTCCCCCCACCCGCGGCCCTTTGTTTATGACAGACCAACACGTATATCCAACTATATTCTAGGATGACAATCAAGTTGAGGGTGCAGTAGCTGAATACATAGCAATAGTATTCAGATCTCGTGCAAAAACCATTTACATCATCTGAACCTCTTGACCTACGAATAAGCAATGATCCTGCAGCTTTAATCACGAACTCTTGCTACAATGAGCATGCCTGCACCTGGCTTACATACACGGGACAAGACTCTTGTGTAGACAATAGCACCGCGCGGATCAGTGCATCAATCCGTTGCTGAACTTGTGAACCCCACACCCAACCCACGCAGGCTCAGCCCACATACTTCATGTGTAACGAGGCACCTCCCATTTATAATGTGTGCTCTCGTATTAGGTAGGCGGTAGGTAGGTTCCACCCATGGATTAAAGTTGAAGTAGAATGATTTTGTATTCTGTGCACGTCAGAAGTGCAGCGACAGGAAGAAGGTAGATGTCGATTGGGCACCTGATAGTAATCAGGAAGGGGGAGAGGAGGAGCGTTGGACATCCCTGATGGTGTCAGAGGGTGCCGTTGAACCCATTCTGGGAGTCAGAAAGGGGACAGAGGGCCTCTGAGCCCTTGATGGTAGCCAAACAGGGCTAGGAGGCTACTGATCCCTGTTGACAATTGGGGGAGGGGGAAAGCAGCTGGTTACGAGAAAGGGCCATGGAACCATCTGACCAACTGCTAGTGACCAAATGTGACCAGTGAAACCAGCGGGCCCCCTGCTAATAGCCAAAAATGAATCTAAGCGGCCAATGGTAGTCAGAAGATTCGAAGGGTACACTGGAACCCCTGCTAAAAGCCAAAATAGTATAGGGGATCATAGAAACCCTGCTGGGGCCTGGGAACAAGGGCTACTGGACTCTCCTGCTGGTAGCCAGAGAGAGTCAGGAGGGACCACTTTATCCTTGCTGGTGGCCAGAGAGAGGTGTGGGGGCCACTGCAGCCATTGCTGGTAGTTAGAGGGAGTCAGGGGAGCCACTGGACAACTTGATCGTAGCCAGAGGGAGCCAGAGACCCACTGGAATCCTTCTGGTAGATATAGAGGCTCAGCGTGATCACTGGATCCGCCTGCTAATAAGCCAGATGCGACAAGGACGGCCAAGGTTTAAAACATTAAACCAACGCAAATTTTCACCAGAAATAGAAGTTCACGTGGCCGTGCGCATGGCTTTGAAGATGTTTGTGTGAAATGGAAACAGAAACTGTCTTCATCTGTTTGAATTTATAATGGTTTCAACTTTTTAAGCACGAACGAATGTGTCTGTTTACGCGCAGCAGTTTTCAGTAACCCAAGCTGTAGCATCACATTTCACCAACGACTGCAGCTGCCAGGAACGACACACCAGTAAATGAGTGTGTGGTTTGGAAAGGTCAACCAACAAGGGACAGTGCTAGTTAGAAACCCCGGAAATTGTTCATTGGAGTAACACGAGGGCGCTGCCGGCCAGGGCGTGTTTTTCCTGTCCACGACACAGAGCACTTGGGAATACAGAAGTGTAACTGCCGTTTATGCCACGAACTGCAATCTCACTCGCCAGAAAACATGGCGTCACTTGCCAACAATATGTCGGAACACGGTTCGTAACCAACACTCGCTATCCGGCAGCTTAGCGCATGCAATACATTCGCGGTTACTTCACTCTTTTCTGAAACCCAGCTTAAGTTCTACTTTCAAGGTATTCCTCCGCCTCGTGCAATCAAAGCTTAACTAAATCTAGAGGATTACACCAAAGGACAACGCACCGAATTCGTGCGCACTGAATTGTAATAATATTTTGCATGACAACTATTTCTTACTCAGTGCTACCAACACAGATTTTTTCTCACTGTTTGCATTCATATTTATTATAAATGAAATATAATTTATAAATAAAATATTGGTAAAACTTCAATTCAACGCCAAATAAGATACTTCTATGTTTAAAAAAACTTGAGTGGGGAGTGAATCCAGGGCGAGGCCACACTCTCCGAGTGACAGGCTTTCCAGCCGGGACCCGTAGGTGCCCGTCATCCCCGGACATTACATGAAATGATACCCTAGGATGAAGCGGCGCTGGTAATGCAAGGGTGGGAAAACGGGAGTATCCCGAGAAAACCCGCCGGCAAGCGGCATCGTCCAGCACGATTCCCACATGCGAAAATCCGAGCGCGACCCCGCCGAGAGGCGGACCCTCTCCGCCTAGTCGGGAGAATAGTAGTCTACCCACTCCACCACTGCGGCCACCCCTTAAGGCGATCGCCTACCAATGAACTACGTTGCAGCAGGTTTGTATTGCGGTTTTTTTGGTGAAAATATTACTTGTCCCCGAAATGTTTACATACGAAATAAAGCATACCCTATACGATGGCGGAATTGTACTTTCAAGATATCGCGTATGTTATAAGTATTATTTTGAAGTCTCCAATACCGTTAGAAAATACTTCTTCAGACTGTTGTACCTTAAATCATAAAGTCTATTCGGGGGTTTCTTCGCCCTTTTTTTAATCAAACCTTTGAAAAATCACCCCATGTATGATGTGTTTAGTTATTTCCTAAATATGCCATGTATCACAAGCGTTTTATACCTCTGTTAACATGAAAGTATCTTATTTTTCCATAAATTTAAGTTTCACCTTAATTTTATCTATAAACTTTAATCATTCATTTATAATAGGTACGAGGAAAAACAGTGAGAAAACATGTGTGTTGGTAGCGCCTAGTAAGAAATTTTTCTCGTGCAAACTATCATTACAACTGAGTGCGCACGAATTCGGTGCGCCGTTCTTTAGTGTGATTTTCTAGACTTAGTTAAGTTTAGTTTGCATATGAGGCGGAAGAATATCATGGAAGTAGAACTTAAGCAGGGCTTTAGAAAAGCGTGAAATAACCGCGAATGGAATATACTATTCGGACTCAAGAGAAACTACTTTACTGAACTTTGTTACACACTCGCCGCCAATAAAATGATAGGCTCTTCGTTTGAATTCCCATACGTACATATACGCTGCACAACGAGAACGCCAGTTCATTGATAGAAGGGGGGGGGGGGGGACACTATATGTCCGTTCGTGCCACTATTTCTCAGGCTGCAGTCGCATTACCAACATAAAAAATTAAATGGAAATTTTTATTCATGTTAAAGATTTATAAACTTAGGAACAAGCGAAATACTTTTTGCTCAATTTATCACTGCGACGTACTTAGAAAAATAATTTCACTTGTAAAATATAGCGAATTACGCGACGATAACTACGTGACTTTTGCAGAGTTGCTGCCTTGTTCCACTCGATGCCCTTTAACGAATGTGTTTACGTTGGCAATAAAAGAGTGACGTGTTTCCATTTCATAGCTTAGAATAACAGCTCGAAGCAATACATGGAAGTGACGTCTCTCTACTCAGTTGCTCTGTGTTCGGAGCCTTGTGCGTAGTGGCGATGGCGCACTTGGTGTGCATGGCTGTGTCGCCCTTATCACGTCAGCGCTTCCGAGACTCAAAAGCGAAAACAACTAAAGGCAGGTGACCGCCTTGAAAGCTAATCATATGCACAAAACACTCAGATGCGTTGAGAAGTTGCTCACCCTTGCAGGTAACCTACGTACACGAGAATATAGGCTGTTCATGGTAAAATGAGCACTTTTGAAAGCCCTGCTTAAGATCTACTTGTATGCACGTTGTGTATTCTTCTGCCTTATGACAGATTAACATTGTCGTGGGCCTCATCTTTTTATTCGTGCGTGGATGAAGTGAAACTGTGAAATTATTAGAAAAATAAATATTTTACAAATCTGCTCATTTTTACACTTCGGTGCACAAAAAAACAAAACAAAAACCGAAATAAATAATTTAAATGATCAGAAATCGTTACCTAACACTTTTTATCCGACGTTAAGATGCGTAACTACTTCCCATCCATCGTTACCAACTTGCTAGGCGCATGTCACTCACGGCGAACTCTGAAATATATGCAGGAAGGGGCAGTGACTTTTTTTCTAAGGTTGATTTCAAAAGTGCTCACTTTATCGTGAACAGCCTTTGCCGGTAAGTAATCCCCCTAAAACAGTTTATTTACGTAGAGAATATCGGTACTACAACACCGTAAAATGTTAAGGTGATCTGTGTGGAGTCCCGTGATGTCACGCTGCACACACTAATACACCCTGCTTGTAGAAGCAACGAGACATTTGATACGCGTTTTACTGTCGCCCCTGGCATTTTTCGTGCTTCTCTGCCTGAAACGCACATGTCGTAGTTGAAAGTGGGCGGCTTTTAGGGTCATCTATAGTAAATATATTTCTTTCTATGCCTCTGAAGAAATAAATTTTTATGTAAAAAAAAAAAAAAAAAAAAAAGTATATGTAGAGTAATTATTTGAAAAAATATAAAAGAATAGGAGATATTTCACCACATTTTTAAAACAATTAATTAAGATTTCGAATTTAAATACTATGCAAAAAATGAAACTATAAACGAACAACATTATTAATTAAAAAGAAATTTCTTAATGGCATTCTGGTTAATTAAAAATTATTTTCACTTGTATTTACACAGATTACTTACGTAAAATTTGTAAAATTGTTTGGTAATGTAAAAAAACTCAAAATTCCCGCAATACCATTAATTTTATTATTTTAATTAACTCCCCACATTTTTGCGCTCTTACTCGACCGGTATTTACATCATATCCCCAAAAAAAATGCACTAAAAAGTACACAAAATACTTTCGGACATCTGAAGTTGCAGAATGTATTTCACAATTCTCCGCCCAACGCAGTGAGTTCCTGGTCAGTCTCTCTGAAAGAAAGGATGAACTATTATTACGTTACAAGCATCTGCCTGCGCCGCAGCCCCTGCCCTGATAGGTCGCAGACAGGAATTCGGATGAGTTGGAATACCAATACCGCGAGGAGGTGCCAACTTTAGCCGCCGTCTTAATGCCGGAGTCACGCACGTTATTTTAGCCCGGCAGGCGGGAGTGCATTGGTATGCGTGGCTTCTGGCCACGCGTCCCACACACGCTTGCGCAACGCACGTCGTTTATCGTCTCGCCAGCATCTCTCGCTCTCGCTTTCTCTCTCTCTCTCTCTCTCCCCCCCCCCCCCCCCATCAAATACTTCGTCCTACCCACTCTGCACATTACCATCTGTCGTTTTCCTCTTTTCTTTACGAGGATACAGACCAAAACCAACGAGATAGTATCCATCCCACAATCCTTTACAGTTTGCTTTGAATTACCTGACTCAGGTACCTTACATAAAGCGAAATGGACAGTAATCTAACCTATAGACTTTTAAGTCCCTACCAAAAGGCATTAACTCCTAATAAATATATTTTATTACAGCTTCAGACGTTTAATTTTGAAAGTGATGAAATATATACACTATGTTTACTAGGCATACTGCAATGTTTATATTAAAAAGTAAGAAATTAATTGAAAGGAAAAAATTTAGCTTTGCCGTGAATAAGCTATACTACCTAAATGCATAGCCTTGCCTGGGTGCATAAGTATATATAGATACCTGCTATGCCCGATTTTACAACTTACAATTGAGTAATTTAGTATGGTTATATTAAAACGCTGATGACAGTCACTTGTTTATGACGATGGTGGATGGTGCTATCTGTTGAGTAAACGTAATCTGCACTGCAGTACACACACTGTCCGGCATGGCAATTCGAGATTATCGTAATGAACGAATGAACAAATAAACACTCTCACGAAGAAAATGCACATAGAAGGTATATTTTTAGTTACGTTTACATTCAAATGTCTCACAGTCCACTACGTATCATTGCAATGATGCATACGGTTCTTTACTTACGTATTGATTTATTCAATTACGTGTCTTTATATATATATATATATATATATATATATATATATATAATGTATGTGTGTGCGCGCGCGCGTATAGTAGCCTATTACGCTTGAAAATATCTCCAGTTTTTATTAAGTTTCGTTACATACTAAAAAATAAATACTAAGCTACCTAAAATACGTAATCATTTTCAGTGCACTAAATCGGGTCACGTGACCTTTAGTAAACTAAAACTGTCAATTGAAATACGGCCTGACCTACGCCTAAGTTAATTGCTTCTCGGTCTCAACTTATTTATTGTTTTAAACGTTATATTATTATTTTATTGTAACTTTTTATTGTTACAGTGCCTTGTGTAGTATATGTACTGGCGTTTTATTAAACTATTACCTAACCGCAGATGGGTAACATTTGTATAGGCTGTTCACGGTAAAGTGAGCACTTTTTGAGGCCATCTCATCAGACATAATAACCAATAAATACATTTCGTTGTGGCCTTGGACTTTTGGATTTGGTTATGGTGAAATGTATACGCTGTGTTTATTACTAACGTAACAGAGTTTACATTAATAAGTGGCGAAAGGGTATAAATTGGCTGAAAGAAAAAACTAACCAGGCCTTCAAAAGTGCTCACTTTACCGTGAACAGACTATAATGAGTTTACCTGTCATACCTACTGGACGAGCATCTGTCGTGAGCTCTGCTTCTTTGCTATTGCAAATTCGCGGTTTGTTAAACCTTTTTGGATGAAACCTTTGAAAAATAATCCCTGTTCGGTTGTTTCCTAAATATGCCAGGTATCACAAGCTTGTTATTCTTCTGTTAAAATTAATGTGCCATACTTTTAGTTGAGTTGAACTTTTGCTTGTAGTTTATCTATAAATTATAATAACTAATTTACAATTAATACGGATAAAAAAAAGAGTGAAAATATGTGTGTTGGTATTGCCTAGCGAGAAATAGTCCTTATGCAAAATATTATTGCATCGAGTGCGCACGAAGCGGTGCGATGTCCCTTCGGTGTAATTTTCTAGGCTTTGTTTACGTGAGGCGGATGAATATCCTGGAAGCAGAACTTTAGCAAGGCTCCAGAAAAGTTAGAAGTAACCGTGGAGGGATTATATAGGTGGATATGTGCAGTTTCTCCCTCGTCTGCCAGAAAATATTCTCCTCAGTTCACACGACTCCTCCGTGGTATCCACAAATGTTTACCTGACACTTTTAATTTTACTGTTAATAAACGGAACTTCTTACCCTCCGTCGGTACCAACCTTACTAGACGCAGTTTGCCCGTTGAAATATATGCAGGTAGGGACAGCCACATTTTTCAGAGGTTAGTTTCAAAAGTGCTCAGCTAATCGTGAAAAGGCTTATGTGTATGAAATGTTCACTGTCTGCATTTTTCTTTCGGGAAGTTTCTAACATTGTAATGGTAAAATAGTTTCCTTTACGTCAATGCCAATTTGCCTTCATTTATCCAGGAAAGAGTTATATGCGCAGTGAAGCTCCCAGCTCGTCGCGTAGTTGCAGTTCTGTACAATGCAGTCTGATGTATGGCAAAATTTCCCTACTATACATGATGTTGCAAAATTTCATGACAATACTTTGGGGAAATATTACTCACATCTGGAGAATGAATAAATGTTACATGAACATAGGTCCGCAAACGCTTCGTTTCTTTACTACAGCCCGTAACACGTAACGTACCGTGTATGGCCCACGGGCTGGATTATATTACTTTATTTTCAATCTACACGTTGAAGGGGGGGAAAAAAAGCGTAGTTGTTTGGCTTTCCGGTGAATGTGAGTGGGAACGGAACAATATTTCGCTGGTTTTTCTAGAAACTGCATAATGCCTGGTTAACAAGTGCGCCGGTGTACATGTGGACCAGGCATAACGCAGGTAACGGAACACAGCCCTTACCGGAAGCAATGGGACAGTGAAGTGTTGTGACGTAATAAAAAAACACCTCGACTGATTGCACGCACGTTCTCAACTTACGATCGCGAAATGCAAGCGGAAGTGTCGAATAACGTGATTTCAAACAGGTTATGTTAACGGTAACAAAAATATAAAAGATTTTTATAGTAGAGTAAGTTAAATAAATCATAATTACGGTATAAGGAATGCGATGAGACTTCAAAGCATGTATTGGTAACATATTTTGAACATACGTGTGTGTGTGTGTATATATATATATATAGACACACACACACACCAGCTGTTCGGAAAATCAGTACCCAAACTCCAAACAGTTTCTTTGGACCATTGGTTCACGGTAAAGCGAGATCTTTTGAAAGCCCTCTCATTTGGAATAATAATCAATAAATATATTTTATTTTAGTCTACCACCGCACTAGAAAGTGCGGTGGAATATACACAGTGTTTATTACTTACATAGCAATACATATAACTTATGTTTTAAAATGTGGTTAAAGGATAAAAATTGACTGAAAAGAAAAGTAACTAGGGCTTCAAAAGTGTTGACTTTACCGTGAACAGCCTTTAACACAAAAGTCCTATACAGTTATATCTGGAAACATATTCGTATATCAAATATTGTGTTCACAGCTGCGGCGTACAACGCCTGGAGAACAAGGTAGGGCGATCATGCGCGTAGGACAAGTTGCATACACGCCATTCACGGTAAAGTGAGCACTTTTGAAGCCCTAACTATTTTTTTTATTTCAACCAATTTATATCCTTCCACCACTTTTTATGCAAACCCTGCCATGTGAGTAATAAACACAGCTTTATACATTCACCATACTCAAAACCAAAAGTCCGAGGCCACAATGAAATATTTATTGGTTATTATGTCTGAAGAAACAGCTTCAAAAAATTCTCACTTTACCGTCAACGGCCTATAGGAAGTAGGCGCGCGCCACTGCGTATGTAATAATTTAGTGTTTTGCTGGCATGTTCTCTACCCCATGATCCTCGTGCGTCTGAGGGGCCGCGGAGGTATAGTGGTTAGACTACTCGCCTCCCACCAATGCGAACCGAATTTGATTCCCTGCGGGGTCACCCCTCCGGATTTTTGCAAGCGGGACTCGAGCCGGACGATGCCACTGGACGGCGGGTTTTCTCAGGGTTCTTTCGTTTCCCCAGTACAACGTTTTACGAATAGGAAACCCACTTAAGACGAGGTACGAGGTACTCAGTACACAATTCACGTTATAAATGCTGTTTCCGAGCCCTCCAACATAGCTAAAAATTCGCTATTTCACACTGCTGTATCTCATGATATACTGGTCGAAAACACGCGAACCTATCATAGGGATGTGCACTGAACTTTGCTTCTGATTTTCCAGCAATAAAATGATAGGGTCACCGCATTAAAGTCCCATAGGTACACGCAGCACAGCGGAAACCCTGCACGCCAGTTGACCGCCTTGCGCGTAGGAGCGATGGGGCTCTAGGCACGTGTATCAGTGTCGCCCCTATCGCAATCCCGCTTCTCTACCGCCAACGTACTAAAAATCTCCAAGTAGGCGGCACCCTTAAGAGAAACATTTGGTATTCGTGACAGCTTGTAGCGCTGCGTGGTGATGGAATGTTAGTGGGCGGTAGCGAAGCGAGTTTGATGTAGGAGACTGCAGCGAGAGATGTTCGATAATGAAAAAAAAAAAAGGGGGGGGGGGTACAGGAAGGCAGGCCGATATGGAGTCTTCCCGCTCTCGCAGCTAATGTTCCCCAGGGCTACTGTACCGGATGCCGGTCTTCATGAATCTCCTATCTCCATTAGTCTCCAGCAGGGAGGAGTTCCGTGGTAGCACAACCTGCTCCACCTCAAGGCCGAGCGCCGGGGACACCTGCGGCCGCAAGCAGGCACGCGCAGCTCGAGCACCAGGACCAAGGAGGAAGGCTAGCTGGGCCTCGGTTATAATCATAGAGGAAGAAATAGGGCTAGAGTGCCCATGCGAGCTGCGCAGTAGTCACTTTTAATACCCTTATCAAAAACAGAGTGGATAGGATTCGAGATTTGTCATTTCTTGGTTCCTTCCAACTGCACTTCATGCAAACAAAGCCTATCTAAGTATAGGCTGTTCACAATAAAGTGAGCACTTTTGAAATCAAACTTTGGAAAATGTCACTGCCCATGTCTGCGTGTATTTTAACGGGTATCGGAACGCGGCCAGTAGATCTGGGGGGGGGGGGAGTAGTTCCATGTCTTAACATTGGATTTAAAGTGTTAGGTAAGATTTTGTAAATAATGGAATAATCTCCTTTGCGTTGTGGTTTTTTTTTTCAATGTATATGTGTGTAAGAATGAGCAAGTTTGTAAAGTATTTTCTTTTTCTTTTTAGTAACTTTACAGTTTCGCTTGACCGGCGGATGAATAAAGTGATGAGGCCCATGGCAATGTTAATTTTACATATGATGGAAGAATACACTATATACATACAAGTATATCTTAGACAGGGCTTTCAAACGTGCTTATTTTACCGTGAACAGCGTATATAGAAAATATCATCAAAGGGACAGTATACCGCATTCTTGCGCACTCTTTGTAATTATATTTCGCATGAGAACTATTTATTACTGGGCGTTACCAACACGCCTATTTTCTCTCTATTTTCAATCGTATTAATTATGAATGAAATATTACAATTTATACGTAACATATCAGCAAAAATTTTTTTCAACCAAAAATTAGGTACGTTTGCCATAACAGAAGTGTAAAACGCTTGCGATCCACTAAATATTTATAAACAACCAAACCAGTTATACACATGACATGGTTTTTCAAAGGTTTGATTAGAAAGTGTGGAGATACCCACGAACAGATTATAGTCACTGTTTATGATAGATAGCAAGTGCTTTGAAATGTTTGTACACTTATCTAATGTAGTTTTAATGCAACTAGAATATATCCATGTTAATCAAGGTATTTTATTAATATAAAAGTGCACGTCGGTTCAACATAGAGATGTAAACAAACATATTCATCGCTGTCGACTACGTGACATTTACAGTTGTAATTGATTGCGGACATGCGCAGGAGATGTAAAGGTCATTACACAATACAAAACTTTAGCATTTGACTTTGCATTTCCCTTCCTTTGGCAAAACAACCAATACACAATACTATTGTAAAGTCAAAGTTCAGACAATTGAAAGTCGACTCTGCGAGCTTTGTAAAAATGTGTGCCTTGTGTAAATTATTATCATATTATCCAGGAATGCGTTTTACGTACGTATTTTAAAAAATTGACTTATAAAACCAAAAAAATCTCACTTGTTTACTTAATTCAAAAAGATCGGTTCAAATATTTCCTCTTCAAATTAAATTCGTTTGCCATTTATTTATTTTCGACGCGCTTGGTTTAATATACCCAGATGAAAATGGCCTCATAATAAAAAATAAAAAAAACACTCATTCCACATGACCTCTGTTAGCTTCTCGGCAAAGTAGCTGCTTGACTTTGACTATAACTTTCAACTTTTCGAAATCGTAAAGCCAGGAGTACTTGACTTTACCGTCGAGAGTTCCATTGTGGCAAGCTCCATAAGAAACAACACGTCGGAAAGCAAACGTAAAGTCAAGTCGTAAAGTCAAGTGTTGGAGGTTTCAATTGTGTAGGGGCATTTAATCGGTCTACCTCAATAACCTATGGTTATAATTAGCTGGGCTTGATTTAGGACCAAAGATGCTGCCAATCACGCAGCATCAAACTATTATCTCAATATCACGTCTATAACTTTCACTTATGGCTTTAGAACCAAGCGATAAATTTTGCATTAAAAAAGTAAGAGCTCTTTACAATTTTGAACAAGAAAATTTATCGTATCGCTACCGGTCGACGTTGACGGCTGTGTAATTCTACCAAATTAACAAAAAAAAAAGTTAAAAATTTTAAATTTCTAGTGAACACTATTTAACTTCAGTAACATTTTCAGAAATTTTACATGGTTTACCTTGTTATATTTTCTTTGTAATGTAAATATTGTACGGGAACCATTTTAAATAATCAACTTTATATATTCATATATATATTTAATATGTAGCTCTTAAGATTGCACAGATAAGCAATTAAGTAATGATTAGTGCTCGGTTAGAATCACTCTTGAGCACTAACATTCAGGACCCCTGGAGTAAAAAAATGACTCAGGCCACGAAAGAACTCCAGCTTTGATCAGTGACTTAAATAGACTTACCACATTAGTGGTAGGAATGTCGGTTGAAGCCAGTATTTGTAAATGATAAATCATATTACACATTCCATCTGTCTAAAATCACTATAACATTAAAATAAAAATTAATTTCAATTTTATGAAAAGACACCGCTGTCATATTCCCAATCAGCAACTCCCTGGCAACCCATACATCGAGGTTAGCTCAGAGAATAAAAATGTATGGACCATAAAACATGAAATAAATAACTGATTGTACTACGTGGCTCTGCAAATGAAGTTAACCTGCCTATAACGGCTTACAAACACAACAAATTTAGTTTGCATAAAATACAGTAAGCGCCACTGGACTCGAAAGTGATGCATCACAATATCTATGAACAAAACCAAATTGAAATTATGATGCGCGGTAGCACTGGCTAAAACTAGATGAACGTGAATTTGTATGTTGCTACACAGGCAATCGTTGGCGTGCCACAATACTAACACAGGCTGTAAGAAAACCTCTTCATTCCCCCTCCAATTCAACAGTCACAGAATCACCATAAAAACAGAAGTAAAAAAAAAAAAAGACCGTGGGAGAAATCTAAGGAGGGGAGAGAGCCACAATTATATTGACGGTTACAGCACTTCCGACTTCCGTTGACCTTCAAAGAGTGTTATGAAACGAGCCCCTCGGAACAGAGCAACAACGGGACGCAATGATGATGAAGGCATGAGTGACCCGAGAAACGCACACTCCCCTTTACCTACCGTAGTAAAGAGCCGACCCTTTTCTAATGAATCGCAGTAAAGATCTGAATTGTTAGCGTTCTAGCAGTTCAATCAGCATATTAACCTGACTGGTATCGCAGTTACTAACTTGAAGACTACGCGGAGAATTTAGCACTTGTGAAATCAGCTTTAAAAGTCATGCGTGTACGTTATTGCCTGTACACTCACACATCAAAGTTAAGAATAACAGTAAAATTAGAAGCAAATGCGGGCAGACTACACAGTTCATACTGGCAATAAATTAAAACAGTACCAAGTTATGTTTCCGCGGTGTCTGCACATGCTTCGGCGCAGCCACGAACTGGTGTTTTTGATACTGTAACCAGGTGTAAATTTTTTCAAAATTATTCTACTTGTTTTTGTTACGTTTATATTCTATTTATTTTGGACGAAAATTACTCTACACTCTTCAGTGTCATTGCAGTCACTATACTTTTCTGGCAAATCCCGCCTGCTGTCAGATTTAGCACTTTGTTGTGTGCACTCGAGAAGGGAACGTTGGGATGCGGTTGTTAGCGGTGTAGTAGCTGCCGTAGCGTACGGTTCTGATTTTTTGGCATGATGTCGTAGGTACAGCACCGTCTTTCCATTGAACCTACTTCTTGAGTGTTCAAGATTTTGATGTTTGCAATTTTTTTGTATAGTTGTGACTTTCTGTGTATTCCACGTTCTGATTGTCCTGAGTTTTACGTTTTTTTCGAGTTTAATGACAAATGCGCTATACGGGCTTCGTTTTCAAGACCAGTTCACAGTTTTGTGCATAATTTTGGAATAAAGAGAAAAAAAAGTGTGGGAGGTGATGTTAAGAACTGTGGACATGCAGAGGGAGCCGGTGCACCGTGGGTTGCCATGTACGAAGTCCACAAGATGGCATTTCACGCTGCAGTTGGCATATCAGAGCAGATTGGTGATTGGTGTGCACTCAACTTCAATAGCTCAAAGAAATCCCACAGACTGTCACTTTCAGGGTCTGGCTAAGGTGTAAATATCAGTCGATCCTTCAGCAGTCGACATCTAAGAAGTGCAACGCCACGAGAAGATCGTCGCTTGGCCCTAACTGCCAGAAGCAACACGGTCGGAACACAGTGCCAGACGACTTTGTTGGGTACCTGACAGCAGCCACAAGGATTTCCAAGTATACTGTATTCCGACGCTTGCATCTAGTGAAACTTGTACACCGGGGCACCTGCGAAAAAGCATATAGCTGAAAGCTCTACCAACAAACATGCGTGATTAGCGAGTCGCAGAGACATCGAAGGAACCAGAAAAAGGGCAATAAGGGAGGGAGGGATCTTGTTTTACTGAAGAGTTCGGATTCGGGCTTTAGTGTGATTCCCGACGTGTTTCCATCGGCGAGAATGGGAAGTTAGGCACAGTTCAGATAACATCATGACAGATCATTAAGGTGCCCGAGTACCTGACCTATTTTTCGTATTTGATGCGGAGAGGCGAGGAAACGATAAGGACGACACTGATACGAGCATCAAGTGCGCCGTCGCCTCTATACGCACACGTTTTTGAACTGATGTGGAATGTGCTCGTCATTCTGTATGTACGTCCATACCTATGGGACCTACACCGTGGCATTAGTATTTTATTGAGGGACAGTCGAATATTCTGAGATACGTACAGCGCTTTGAAAATGCCGTTTCTGTTCATGACGAAGTATTCCAAAATTGTGTTTCTCGTGTGTATGTCTTGATCGCCATCAGTAGTATGGCCACACTGCCTTGCCACGCCCTTGGTTTAGGACGCAGTAAGGTCAGAAAGGCTACTTGCACTCTGCTTTGGTGCAACCAGACACTGCACAATGTTGATAGTATCACAGAGGCTGTAGGAGCCTTGAAAGAAAAACTTTGGTGCGAAGAAGAAGAATATATTGCTAAGGGATATGGTTGGACGCTTGCTAGTGTAGATTGCCTTGAGCTGTGTATAAGCAGATTAGATTCCTTATGTGAAAAGTGAGTACGATGGAAGTTTCATCATCGGCGTGA
This sequence comes from Dryococelus australis, assembly GCA_029891345.1. Taxonomy (NCBI): domain Eukaryota; kingdom Metazoa; phylum Arthropoda; class Insecta; order Phasmatodea; family Phasmatidae; genus Dryococelus; species Dryococelus australis. The sequence continues at coordinate 349,107,312 of CM056993.1, forward strand.
TCAACAACACTTCGTTCCTGGTTCCTGCTCCTTCCGACATGTCGACAGCCAAACCATGTGGACCTACTAGTGTAACATCTACAGAACTTTCAGTGGCTAATCGGTGTCGCTTTTGCTGCAAGGACTTTGCCTTCAAGCTTACTGCACGACAACATGAAGTTTATAAGTACCAGAATAGTTGGTTTCATGTTTAACGAAGGACTGAAATTTGTATAAGGATGTAGACGATCATAAATATTTTTAAGTATTTTTTGTAGTAGAAATTTTTAATTAAATTTGAAAAAAAAAATTTGAATATTTTATTTCTTATTTCAATCCTGTATGATAACCAGTCTGTTAGACCTCATTAAGACCAGCTAAATATTATTCTAAGCTAATTTCTACTACGTTATATAGGGTTTAATCAAATAAATTCTCTGGGTTATAAATGTTACTTGCAAACTGAATTTCGCGAGACTGCCAGCCTCCTAAGAGTTCGAAAATAATATTTGCCTACCAAAATTTCTGAACATATTCATTTGCTTACACCCCGACTTGCTATATAATTATTTTAAAAAGAATATATAAGAAAATAATTATATGTGAGCTTCTTAAGAATTCAGACTCCAACTGAATGTTACGTAATATTATAATACAGCATATCGCATGGCTTTACATAAACTAAAAATGCTCTAAAATATATTATTCATAAGCCATACATAAACTGGTTGAAAAAAAAAATCTATAATTGTACGAAGGAATGTAGCTGCTACATTTGAAACTTATATATAAATTTTATTCACTTGACTCGATGTGGCATCGTGGTGTACTTGTGATTAGCATATCAGACTTCTGCTCCCAATGTTCCGAGCTCGAATCCCCTTCGAACATGAGAACTTTTTCTTTTTTTTAATGTTACCAGTTGTCATGGTAAAGTGTCAAATTTACAAAGTTTAAGATGTTTGAATTAAATTTACATTGAAAGATACATTTAAAATATGTTTTTACCACATTTTCAAAGATTATTTTTCGGCATTATTCAAATGATAAATGAAATAAATTTAAATAATTCTACTTATTCATTAATGCATCAATTCCTAGATGTCTGATTGGCAGGGCCGCACAGTAGCGTGAGTGATCGCTTAAGTTTACAATCAGTTGTCCCAGCCCCGCGCGACGTCTGTTGATGTCACTGCTCGTGCATATCGATGACGTCACTCTTGGTGGGTCGCTGCAGGTCGTTGCCCCTGGCGGGCCTATCGGCATGGGGACACATATGTGGTTACAAGGATAGGCAAAAAATGTAAAAACCAATTGAATAAAGTGAAATATTAAGACAAAATATTGTTTTTCAAAATATAAAGTATTGAAAATCGAATATGTTTTACAAAGTCCTGCCTGGAATGTACTTGACAATAATTTTTATACGCCTTCTCGTGTATGGAAAATTATATCTTTAAATTCGTAAATAAAAATGCATACTGACGATTCGCGCACTCTAGCAGGCGATGAAGGAACTATGTAGAGTGCGGAGTCGAACATGTGTAAGTTATCAGTGGAGCAAATGTGACTAATCAAACAAGTATGAGTAATTGGTCGGACGAATGAGAGAGGCAAGACAGAAAGAGAATGAAAAACAAAACATTGGAGGACTCCGAGTAAACCAATGGTCTGATAGAGAGAAAGAGAAAGGAAAGAGAGACAAGAGAGATGTAGATAAAGAGATGGAATAAGAGAGAGACAGCACAGAATGATAAAGCATAAAAATACGAGACAGAATGGTGGTATGACATCACGATCGTATGCGCCTTGCAAAGGCGAGTCCGGTGATATATACACACTTGATACTCACACCTTTAAATTTTTAATTATAAAAATATATTTAAATTAAAAAATAATAATTTTTTATATTTTTGGAATTAAAGGTTAAAAGTCCTTAATCCTGCTCTCCTGATCCCAAGAGCAAGCTGGGTCACTTATTTCTTGTTAGATAAAATAACTGAAAACGGACTTTTCTGGGGGGTAATTTTTTGCAAAATGGGAAAAACTGGAAATTTTTAGGGGAACAGGAAAATTTTAAGGCATTTTTGGGCTAAAACGTACGATTCTGTGTGAGATTGAGCGTTTTCTGAGAGAAAAAATTTGTACATGGCGGCCGGCGCCCCCCGAGAGCCGGCGCCCGTTCCTGGTTCCTGTCCTAGGAGGAACTACGCCCTACTGCTGCCATCGCCAGGCATCGTCTGAAGTGTGTATCATTTTCGTAGATCAGTGCATTAGGTTTACGTTTAATAATCTTGCAAAAAACAAAGAAAACTGGTTCTAAACACACTGAAACATAATTCAAGCGCCAGTATGGGTAAATTTTAATCTGCGGTTACGTCAAGTCTTAAGAGAGAACTGCGGCAGCGATAAAATAGCTTAAACAATATTCGCGTGTGTTCTGTTTCCATTGAATTTTAAAAGGTGAATATAGCGATCTGTTCGGAAAATATATACTAATATTATCGCTGTAGTTTAAAACACTGAGATTTTTGCTGGCTTGACACTTTTCAATGATCGCAATTATGTTTCAATAGCCAAATTTATAAATGATTGGCAACAAAATATCGACTTCAATTTCTGCCGTGAAAAAAAATTACACTGTAGTATTCTGTATTATTTTAAAAATTACATTCGACACAACTGCTTACAATGAGACCCACATAACAATTAAAGCCTGTTAACGATAAAAAGAGCACTTTTAAAATCAACCTTAGAAAAAAGTCACTGCCCCTGCCTGTAGATGTTTTAACGGGCTCACTGAATCTCATGCGCCCAGTGAAGTCAGTCGGTAACGATGGATGGAAAGTAGTTCCGTATCTTAACGTCGAATAAAAATTATTAGGCAACCATTTCTGCTAACTTAATTGATTTATTTCGCGTTCTGTGTTTAAAGTAAATACTTAACAAATCTGCTCATATTTACACTTCGATGCATTAAAAAAAAAAAAAAAACAGAAAATGAAATAATTGATTTTAAGTTATCACAAATGGTTACCTAACACTTTTTATTCGGCGTTAAGCTATGGAACTACTTTCCTTCCATCGTTACCCACTTTACTAGGCGAATATCACTCAGTGCGCCCATTAACATACATGGATGCAGGGTCAGTGACTTTTTACTAAGATTCATTTCTAAAGTGTTCACTTTATCGTGAACAGCCTTTATATTAGTGGACGACCTCCTGGAAATCGAGGATATCAATTTTATTAGCCATTCTTGGTCCCCCAATTGCAACCCTATCGAGCGTTCTAGGAATGTGCTACAGTGTACAATGGCAGGAAATCAAGTAACTCTGTGAACCACGTCCTAAAAGCTTTCCCGCGAATCACAGACATTCAGTATCGGTGTAACCTGATTCGGAATGACTGAGCCACGTTACGAACTATACCTTCTCACAAAGTCACGCGACCAACAACCACACGAAGGCTGCTGGTGTGCAATCAGGATAACAACACAACAACACAGTGTTGCCAATTCAGTTGATTTGCCACCAGATTCGATGGGTTTTAATTCCTATCAAATGGTCAGAAATTGTTATCTAGTGGTCAATGGGTATTCTAGAGGATATTTTTTAATTGTCGGTGAGATGTGAGATATACGAGTTCTATACTTAACTTCACATGGTCGTTGCTGTTTGCTTCTGGTTAATTTTGTCACGACTACACTTTAATAATATGCGATATTATGTACACTCTAAATTCGAATCAGTGGGAAAACCACTGATTCGCAATGAAATTCAACTACTCTAATCAGTGAAAATGGCTCCACTTAAAATCAGTGGAAAACCACTAATTGTTTCGGTGAAAAAATTTCACTGATTGAATTAGTGACGCGTAAAATTTCACCGATTGAATAAGTGACGGCCGACTGCAGTGGCCAATTAAATATTGCTTTTATTGAATGTAGCCAAATTATTACATGAAATGAACTTATTTTCGATAGTTTACTACATATATTGTGCAATTTAGCGTAATTTAAAAAAGGGGAAAAAACTCCACAGGTGACCGGGATTGAACTAGCGCATCTTTCGACGCCGTTGCCTCGCCCCTTGAGCTACCGCACGAAGTTGGAATTATAGTAGGACTTATAGTTCCGCTGCGAAATTGTGTAGTTTGAAGTTCTATGCTCATACTTTTCGTGTTTGGCTTGATTGGTACAGTTAGGATTGTTAAAACGAATAGTATATATGAGTGCACTCTTTTCACCACATTAAAATTCAGTTTAAACCTTCAAACAGAGCGCTGTGATGATTACATGAAATCGAAATGAATGACATAAAAACGGAACGAAAGGCTGTGTGTTCATATTACCTCGTAAAATGGCCTTTTCGAAATACGAAACACATTTCAGAAAGTATTTTGTATTAGTTTTATTCATTTACCTGTTGTTACTACACGTTATTTAACGGCCATTTTTACACGCAGTTTCACTGATATATCAGTCAAAATAATTAAGAGACGGGGAGCAAATTTCTCAGATGTTAAACTGATCCATCAGTCAAAAATAAACCTCTGAGTAAACAGTGAAGAAATGACTGACGAATCAATCGAAATGTCACTGAATCAATCAGTGAAGGATATATTACATTTTTTCACTGGTTCATGAGTTAAATTCGAACACTGAAGTGGTTGTTATCAGTCAGATACGTTTGACTGATTAAAACAGTGAAATTCTCATTGATTCAGATTTAGAGTGTAAATTTAACATGATTTAAAAAAATGTGTGTGTGTGTGTGTATATATATATATATATATATATATATATATATATATATATATATATATATATATATATAGTTTTATTATGGTTATTGTCGTTATTGGAATACAGAATTTGAAAAATTTCACAATCTAGTGGATTTTCACTTATGGTCTTGTACAGGCGAATTTTCTGCCGAAATGTTGGCAACACTGATAAAGAAGTCTAGCCTGCGCTTAAACCATTCCGCGAAATCTGGTGTCTCCAGTTATAGAAAACCATGCTTAAATGTTGTGACAGAGTCTAGGGAAACGTGAAACGCTCCTGCTACGTGGATTGAACACTTGCGAGGAAGTAGCAAGTACCTAAAATAGCGATAGGAGGAACTGTGTAGTTATACGAAACACACACATATAAATGTACATGGGTGTGACAAACCCACATTTTGCTGCCGTCACCGCATGTGAATTGCAGCCACTGCCACTTCGCCAATAGCAAAGCACCTTATCCAGGGTGTACGTTTGCCACACTCATCAACCTCCTCTCACTAAACCACATGAGGTTAAGGAAACTATGTAACATGTGTCGATAAATAAACTGTATCTTTCCTCAGTCATATTACACACAATTGTTTAATATTAGCCAGACTTCAAGGAAACCGTTACGGGCTTAGAGAATACGATTTTTAAGTTAAAACCAGTCTAGATTCCACGGTTCTAGGGTTTATAAACTGCAGTGGTTGACTTTTCTTAGATACATTGCCTGCCACCACCATAAAATCCAGTTTCCTGTTACTCTCGGCCATTTAAAATGATAGGTGTATGCCCCGTTCTATCAGTTATACAAGTGGAAACATGAAGAAACTTTTTCACGACACTATAACCTCTATTATGATGATATATTATAACGGGATATATCAGTAGGCTCTTTAGTTTCGACGAGTTTTATATCCTTTGAGCCTGCAATTTCGCATGCACATTCTCATTGCCACTTAAACATTACTCTCTCGGAATGAAAAGGAATCCACTGCATGATTTACGTCATAGCCTGTCGTGGGGAGGGTATTTCTAACTGGCACTGCTCTGTGAGAAGCAAGCGTCCTCTGAGGCTTGACGCGTCTATCTCGTCAACAAACATCAGCGTCCATTAGCTCTAGCCCACACGCCATTCTTCATTGCACTAAAGAAATGGAAGTCTGATGAGGTCAAACACAAACCATTCAGTTGGCGGGTCAATACAATCCACTCGAGGATTCGGTAATCTGGCACTGACAGCTGCTTCACTCTTAGAGTTGTGGCAACCTATTTCATCTGCTTAAGATTCGACAGGCGTCAAATGCTGAGAGTTCATCTAGCTGTACATCGAGAAAAGGACTGTTTGAAAAAAAAATAGCTATAAAACAAACACATTAGTGTTACAAACATATAAGAGTGACTGATAAAGCTGTGAAGAAAAACTATGTTCCTCCTTAAACCATACAAAATATAATTTATAGTAAATGAAAATTTTCTCAGGATTATGAAATCTCACCTCGAACTCTTCCATAGGAACAAAATATTTATGTTTGGCAGTAAATATTTGAACAATTGTTGCAGTATTGAAGCTAATTTCCTAGGTTACCCGTGTCCAATATGGTGCTAGTAGTAAGTAACGTAATATGCTTGCTGACTTTTACGGATTTTTCTCGGGGTTTTTGTTTTCAAGGGCATTCAAGATCACAGGGTTGGTTACCTGCATTCAATATGGCGGTAGTAGTTAGTAATATAATATGCTTGGAATTTTTTCGCGAAAAAAGGGAACTTTGAAGGGATAAAGGGAAATTTTACGATCGACACAAAAGGTAAATTTAAGGGGAAGAGGGAAATTGTTACATAAAAATAGCCGCCAAGGGACTTCAGTTTTTTAAATAATATCTTAATGATCTAGTAATCTTTAATAATTTTTAAAAAGGATTTTTTTTTAGTTTTTGGGTTTAAGGTCATTCAAGGTCAAAGGTCAAAGTCAACGGGAACTGGCTTCCAAGATAGCCGTCGGGCGACCGGAACTGTTCATGCTGTCATTCCGACCCCCGGTGCCTAACTCCTATGCCAGACGTCATTGTCCCAGAATAAGTTATATCATTCTACTCACGCCTGAGTCCTAAAAAAGTGGAAGCACTAGGGGCGACCGAGACATGCGCATCAACTCTCACATCGCCTCTACGCATAAAGAACTGAACTGGCGTGCAGTCTTGCCGTCGATAACACGAATCTATGAGACTTTCAGCGGAGATCCTACAATTGTATGACGTAAAAATAAAGGTTTGATGTACGTCCCTATTCATTTTTTAATGATTTTACCAGAATGTTCATAACTAAAAATTAAAGTGAAAAAATCCTTTTGAGCCATTTTCACTATCACAGAAACATACTTTAGAGAGAAATGGAGGAACTGAAAAAAGTATACGGACGCGTAACGTTTTTGAAATGCTGTTCGTAGGCAGACCTCACTCGGACACGTTGAGCGGTTTTTTTTAATAAAACGTTTTCTGCTGGAGCTCTGCACGCCGTTCGGCGGCCTACCCAGGCGATCTGACACCTTAATCAGTGGAATTATTCTTACAGAAAATCACGGTTATGATCTCTCACCTACTGACAAATCAGTGAACTGCACTTAGGTTATAGAGCCAGCTCAGTGTAATTCGCCAGAATTACCGTGGAGCAGTTTATCAACAGATCTGCAATCAAATTCACCGATTTGGAGCAGTTTTAATAATTCAGTTTTTACTGTGTATTAATATTTCATGTTGTGTTGGGCGATACAGATAGTAATTTACAGCTCATCTAGCATTATAAATAAATTAAAGAAGTAATTTATGCTTACATCAGTTAGTTAAAAATCAGATCCCCACACCATGAAGAACAAAGGTTCGCCTGAGTTACACTTGGGGACAGGCCTTCCTAGTTAAATTATTTTTCAGTGTATTCAACAGTATTATTCAATAAATTTTTCTTTGCTACATTTGCTACATTCTATGACATAAGTAGCACCTCAACAAAACTGAAAGTGCGCTAGGAATAACATTATATTTTATTGCTATATGCTGTTCACGATAAAATGAGCTCTTTTGAAAGCCCTGCTTAAGATCTGCTTGTACGAACGTCGTGTGTTCCTCCGCCTTATGTAAAATCAACATTGCCACGGGCCTCATCACTTTATTCATCCGTCGGTCGAGTGAAACTGTGAAATTATTAGAAAAGTAAATATTGTACAAACCTGCACATTTTTACACTTCCGATGCATTAAAAAATACAGAAAGCGAGAGAAATGATTTAAGTTATCACAACTAGTCACCTAACACTTTATAATAGTCAATAAATACATTTTATTTTAGCCTTAAGCGTTAACTTCCGAGTGTGGTGAAATATACACACTGTGTTTTTACTTACATGGCAATATTGATTTTTAAAAGTTGGTTAAAGGATAAACATTGGCTGAAAGTAAACAGTAACTAGAGCTTCAAAAGTGCTCACTTTACCGCGAACAGCGTATACCAACTTCACTGGGCACAGGTCACTCAATGCGCCCGTTAAAATATATGCATGTAGGGGCAGTGACTTTTTTCCAAGGTTGATTTCAAAAGTGCTCACTTTATCGTGAAAACAGCCTTTACCGTGATGTTTTATTGATTCTCCAAGACAGCATAACTTGACAGACTAATGCTAAAGTATTATTGGGATATCGCTATCTGTGGCAGATCATCACATGTTTGAAAAAAAAATAATAATAATCTTTGTTAACTGCTACTAGGCTAACATGAAGACAAAGCCATGGTAGTGGTACTGCTGCTAGGTAAAGACAAACACGACCAGACGTCCTGTGTGACCTTGTAATGGCTGCAGCTCTTTTTACTTTGTCACTTTGTTATTTATCACTGTTTGTATAAGTAGTCTTAGCCACGCTGGAAAAAATACTTTTGCAAAATATTCTTGACTACTGAATTAAAGAAACTCAAACAGGACTCCTGCTTTCCCTCGCACTTAAAAAGAATATTAAGAAAGCGCAGAGTGAAGGTCGCGTAGAGGACAGGGAGGGAAACACCGCGTACACGCATTGAAAACTTATCGGGCAAAGATGTGCAGAACCCAACAGCTCACTTCCTGGGTGTTAATCCAAGAGGAGGCTTGAAGAGGAAAATGACACCATGACGAAATATTATTAGAAAGTTAGAAATCACTCAAAGCAGATTTTCATCAACGCGAAACAACAGAATGGTATTTGTGCGAGGATAGTCTTTGAGGGCAGAGAAATTGTCACACTAAACTAGCGTTGCCAGACATACACTCGAGAGTACTCGCCATGCGTTTCTGAAAAAAAATATATATATATATAAATGTGATTTGATGTTGGTCCTACGTAAAAGCTGCTAGCTGACTTAAATCACGTGAAAAATATAATGTTAAACCCAGTGGCCCACGTGGTATTGTGTAGCCGAAAAGGAACTTGCGCAACCAAAACACACATGCCCTAATTCCCATATGGATCTCATTGTAAAAGGTTGTGTTTAATCTAATCGGGGAAAAAAACTACGGTATATATTAATGTAAATCATTTTTTGGGGCAGAAATGAAAGTCGATATTTTGTTGCTTGTTTATAAACTTGGTTATTGAATCACAAATGTGGTCTTTGAAAAGTGTCAAATTCGGCAAAACTCACTACTAATATCTGCGCACTGAGTGACATGCGCCCAGTAAAGTTGGTAACGATGGATGGAAAGTAGATCCGTATCTTACCGTCGAATAAAAAGTGTTCGGTAACCCTTTATGACAATTAAAATTATTTCTTTCGCTTTCTGTTTTGTTTTTTTTTTTACTGCTTCGAAATATAGAAATTAACAGATTTGTAAAATAATAATTTTTCTAATAATTTCAGAATTTCACTCGACCGACGCATGTATAAAATTATGAAGCCTATGACAATGTTAATTTTAAATAAGGCGGAATACTACACAACGTGGGTACAATTATATCTTAAGCGGGGCTTTCAAAAGTGCTAATTTTGCCGTGAACAGCTTATAGCAAGTCGTTCGATGACTTGCCCGAGTGGAGTTGGGGTGGCGCGGTGGTCGCAAGCCCTCACATACCCCTCCCTGAACCATTCCAGCATATGACATTCGGCCACGTAGTGCAGCGAGGTGTTTGAATTGACCAATTAAAAGGCATCGAAGAAACAAGTGCTTCGAGAACCCAGAAGTCCAGGTAAATAGACCATTTTTTTTTTTATGGAATAAGGAAACCAGAGATCAAGATACCTTTGAAGAGACATTAGAGGGGAACTATCATCCTTTTTAAGTAATCATGGGGGAGGGATAAATGAGAGGCAAAGTTATGTAATTTGTGTAACAGCTGTAATATTTTAATCAATTGTGTTTTTAAATTCGTTTAATTTGGGATTTGTTATTGTGAAATATTTTCAAAGATGAATTGTTTAAGCTTTTTCCAAGAAGGATAAACGTATAAATATTTTTTGATGACCTTGTTGGTAGTAAACAAAACTTTGTATAAAACTTTTTTGGGTGCTGTATAAATATGCGTTTCATAAAGGTTTTTTTTTTTTTTTTTTTTTTTGAGGTTTTTCTTCATACACCACACATTTCCTTTACGATCTTCGTGTTCTGCGCACCGCCTCCTGACAAATTTTTTCCTCTGCTACTACAGTACGTCATTACAAAATGATAAGTTTTTGTGAAATCATATACTGAAAGGCCTGAAGGACGTGTCGGCTGTTTCATACTTCGGAGGTGATTCGTTGCACTACGGATGTCCCTTAGTAATTTGCGCCAAACACCAATAGTGTTTCAGGCCTGGTACGTACTGCAGAAAAATCTCCACTTAATTCAGTAAATAAACTTATACAAGTAACGCTGTAACAGAATACAAGGCAAATACGAAGTTATCAGTAATGTTTTAGTTAATTGTATACTTAATTTACCGACTGTAACTCGTACTATATTTGATCGTATCCTCTATACTTATCCAATTATAAATTTATTTGCAATAATTTCGCATCTTTTGATTTTAAAAAGCGCTAGCCATTCCCCCGTATATTTTTCTACAATCTAAAGGCCCAAGTCACAAATACATGTTTCTCGTTTCTGTATCGTTATGACAGCGTGGTCAGGTAAACAAGAGGTCGTGGGGGTGCGTGTTCTTAGTTTTTTCAAAGTTGCCATCGTCAACATTTTAACGTAGCTGAAGTGCTTGATTAGGCACAGAATTAAGCAAAGAATCCTGTACAGAGTATAAAGGCGGTCGGGGTGGGGGTCCTGCTCTCTCTCTACTAGTTTATTTTTATCTCTACTAACAAGAGCATATTTCCTATACTCTGTCTCTTGTAGCGTTTATGATTAATGCATGAAACAATTTCTAATTCTTTCCTGTTTTTTTCCTTTACCAGTTTTTTTTACAGTCTCTTCATAGTTATTGGTTACTGTAGGTACACTTAGGGAGGTAGTCATGGCCCCAATTGTTGGCCAACGCTGCCCAATCCCTCTCTGCCGCGATGCATGTCACCTTGCATGATTTACCTTCCTTGTAGCGGTTTTCCCTGAGACACAATTAGCCCCCCGGTCCTACCTGAGACACTTAGGGTAGGTTAGGAAAAAATAAACTGTTAAGGCCGGGCTACAACTGATTTAGCACACGCACAGCTCGAATATGAAAACTACAATCTAAATCGCACACGCACAGAAACGGCGGGATGTTTACAGAAAATCGTCGTAAAAATGAAAGGAAACGATGCTCGCTAAATTGCGCGTGCATGTGTTGGCCACACTGGAATGAAAAAAAATTCTGTTGATAGCTCTGTTTATTTTGCTGCTCGGGTCGTAATATGTAGAAATATAATACGTTATACCGTTTTTCCTAAAATACATTGCTTGCACATTAACAATTTCAATCAAAACAAACTTCTGTTTATATCGCACGAAACTCTTCAAGCACTAGTCAAATTCACTTCTTTTGTAGCCATTTCCAATGTCACATGAACTCGGCGGTATCCACGTTCTGATTGACGGCGCACGACGCACACGCACAGGAATGATACGATATAGCTCTACTTTCTGTGCGCTTCCCCTGTGTTGTTTTTCTGTGCGTGTGATGTGCGTGATATTAGCGATTGCGATGTTAATACATGTAGTATTCTACTTTCTGTGCCTGTACTGTTTTCTGTGCTAAATAAATTGTAGCCCGACCTTTAACGGTTTTGTCGAAGCGAGGTCATTAAAGACGGAACTCGTTGCTCAGGGAAGCGGGGAAGGAAAAGGGATCGCCCACGATGATGACCCGCAGTGAGGAACCATTCCAGCATTTGCATGGGAAATATAAATCGTGGGGGCTAGACCGGGAATCGAACCCGGGTCCTCCCGAATGCGAGTCCCAAAACGGTTATGAAAGTGCGAAGGTAGAAGTTTGACGAGAGAAAAGACGTGGGGAAGATGGTGGGGGCTGTAACCCACGCAACCTACACGAGACTAAGAAGTGTCGTGAAGTTCTTTCGTGGTCGCGCGTCGTGAAACTAATAATTAACTCTCTTTCTTTGGAGCTTGCTTGAGTGTTCAAACAGCGGCATTATGTAGATATTATATTCTTATACCGAAATTAACATCTAATTATGTAGGCCTATTCCAGACACCCCCCGACTTGCTTTTTTTCCAGTAAGTAAATTAAGGACGCCTTGGACTGTATGCCAACTTAAGAAGGAGATAGGAGTAGTATGTCATATATACAGGATTATTACAAATGATTCATAGGTTTTAAAAATCTGCAATTCACAAAGTACTTGTCAGAAAATTATGAGCCATACATGAAAACAACCAAAAACTCTCCCAAGTTTTTTTCCACAAATTTCTACAAATATTCAATGTGAGCTCCTTTCGTCACACGACGCACATCCACTCAGTAGTCGAGTTCACTCCCATACGCGTTGCAGCATGTCCCTGTCGATGGCCATGAGAGCTGTGGTAATGCGGTTTCGGAGCTCATGCAGTGTTTTTGGCAATGGTGGCACGTATACAGTGTCTTTCACGTACCCCCAAAGAAAGAAATCACACGGTGTAAGGTCGGGAGACTGGGGCGGCCATTTGAACAGCGGCAAGTCATCCGGACCACAGCGTCCAATCCAGCGGCGTAGGAGTTCATTGTTGAGGTGGCGACGCATTTCTGTGTGCCCCATCCTGCTGGAACACGAAGTTGGTGGAATCCTCTCTGATTTGTGGAAATAACCACAACTCCAACATGTCGAGATAGGACAGGCCCATTACAGTGTTTTCAAGGGGGAAAAAAGTGCTCATACTCCTTCATCTGTGAGATTGCGCAGAACACATTAAGTTTTGGAAAATCCCGTACGTGTTGCACAGAAGCATGGGGATTTTCAATGCCCCATATCCGAACATTGTGACGGTTCACCTTTCGACTCAAGTGAAACGTCGCTTCGTCACTGAACACCAGACGTGTGGCAAATTCATCTTCCTGCATAGCTTCCTACGTATGCTTACAAAATTGCAAGCGGTACGGTTTAAGCTGTAACCGTCGTCGCCAAATCTTCCACACAGTCGGCTGAGGAATCCCAAGCTCCCCCGACTTGCTCGGTTAGTTGATTTTCGTGGGATACGCACATAACTTCCCCTCACTCTCTCCACTGTTTAGTTAGAAACACCTGGCCTGGCGCCCTGTGATCTTACCTTTACACAAGCATCCTGTGTCCTGGAACTGACGATACCACTGCAGAATGCTCTGGTGACCTGGTGGTTCTGTGTGGTGCAGTCCATTTCATATAAGTGGTCTCAAATTTGACAGTTCTAGGAATGTAGTGCCACTGGCATCTGGGTGGCTATGTATCCTTCCGCCACAGCTGAACTGTCATTGAAGGTGACTGTTTGCAAACAAACACCATGTGACTGCCAGTATTTGTTAACAAACGAACATACGACTGCCAGTTTTTGTAAACAAATTGCATGCGCCTCCTCCAAAATGACTTCTAGAAGCGGTGAAGGGCTGTTCAAACAGTTGCAGGTTGGCAACAATCCCATTTTTTTTTTTTTAGTTTATAAATATTTTATGTAAATGACTAACAGCCTACGTAATAAGTCTATAAATTGATAATTTTTACCTTGCAATAAATTTGTTACCAGGATGCACGTAAATGAAATTGTATTTTGACTGTCAAATGAATAATATATTTTACTGTTTTTTAATATATGGTACTCGAAATATATTAATGACAGCTAATCTTGTCACACTTACCTGAGGAAAGTTTTTGTAAACATAAATATTTAGCATGGTTTCCACGAACACCAAATACCAAGGATCCCCCTCCCCCCAAGGAATGCACAAATACCGCCCCTCACCCTCCCTCAACTTCTTTTCAAAGACAGTATACATTCTTTCATACAGGCTACGCCTATTATTGCGTACATAATATTGCGTACTATTATTGTACATAATTCAGCTTTGTGGTATGATATGACACAACAAACTCTGTACAGCCTGATACTTTTATGGTGGTTATAATTCTCAGGATGTTAAAGTATGTAGGTAGCCAAAATAATATTTAAGCAAATGTCACTTATTTTCAGTAATTTTGATAACTCTCATTTAGTAACTCAAATGTTAAGTATTGCAGGTCTACATACAAAATACTTTAATAATAACTTTTCTCAACTACCTACGTGTTCAGACTGTATTGCTGTGGATAAAAACTTATTTCTGACTAACTCAGTGTTGATATTTACACTGAAAATCAGTCGCACCACCTCCCTCCTCAAAATTGTGGATACAGTCCTAAGCTTGTTCTCGGGTATCTAATGAAAAACTGTATTTCAGTTCAGAGATGTTACAAAGCGCTCTAGAGAAGCAGATGTGACCTAAAGTAACAATATATCAAACGAACATATTACTTACACACTAAAAAGATGCTCCACCTACCCAAGATTGAAGACATCATAAAGTTCATTTTCCTTAGTGATAAATTTTGGAATCTCGCAGTTCCTGCTGATGCATGAGACACTTCTTTATGATGTTGGAGCATCTTCGTTGCGTGATTAAATTGAAAGAATTTTGTTTGATAAGCATGTTGTAATTTAGTTGGTATCGAAAAGTTGTCTTGCCAATACAAATACTGTTATGCGAATTATTCCTCCGACTCTTACGATATTCTTAACAAAGCATGTTAAAAACATATGAGCGCTTTTAATTTGCAAAACAAAAAAAGGTCAAAACGTTTATGAAAGACTCCCAACGTTGAAACCTACATGCCATTATGTTACTTTCAAATACAGCCTTTAAAAACAGGAAAAACCTTTAAATTAATTTGCTAACAAGTATCCCTGCATAACAAGATTGACAAATTTTATATACGTTCTAAAAAAATAAAGTGATACAACTTACAAGTTTGTATGGCCAGTTAGGTTTACATTTTGAAACCCTCCAGAACCAGAGTCTCAGAGTTTCAATCAATAACAACACAGAGAAATGCTCATAGTAATGAAATGTGGGGCCAATTAGGGTATTATCTTTATTTCATTTTGAGGGAAAAGGAAAAAGTGAGCAGAGTTAGGTAGGGGGGGGGGAGGGGCTTTAATTTATCGTCTTTC
Organism: Dryococelus australis; assembly: GCA_029891345.1. NCBI lineage: Eukaryota > Metazoa > Arthropoda > Insecta > Phasmatodea > Phasmatidae > Dryococelus > Dryococelus australis. The sequence continues at coordinate 349,122,663 of CM056993.1, forward strand.
GTGAGACGGGATTATTTTGATGTTCTTATGATGCCGGAATCACATAGCCCCAACGTGCACGACACGACGGCCAACAGCCAATGAAATACAAGCTTCTGTCATCCGACCAGCAATTTTGGATTAGAAATTATTTCTATTCTTCGTCGTGTCGTGCGGCACGACGCACAGAATGTCCAGCCTTGCAAAATGAAATTGTAATGCAAGCTTTCCCTACAATGGTAAATACGCAGCTTAAAAGAAAAATTAATTGAAAACTACTGTACCTAACTCTTAAAAATAGTAATTTTACTTTTGTATGTATTAGCGATACCAATTTGTCATCATTATGTATTACAATTCCCCTCTTGTCCATCGCCTTTCAGGCTAACGTAGCCTATCAGCGTAAATTCAAATGCTGTAAATTCAAGTAGTCACATTGAAATGTGTCGTCTTGCGTTTTTGGTCGTGTCGTGCAGTGTTGGCCGGGTCTACGTGAATCCGGCATAAGTGTGTGGCATTTTGAGTTGCATATTGTTTTGATGGAGCAGAGGAAAATTTTGCTCGTATGGAAATAACATTTCAATTATTTAACTTCGAAAATTATAACTTTAATGGAAATACAAAACGCAATGCACACGTCGCTGTTCGTATTCGTTCACATGCAGCAATATATACACGCACACACTTTGACCGAAGTTAACCTTACACTCGAATTTACGATGTAGACAAACAAATATTATTCACTCACTACAAAAATGTGGAAAGTGCGGCATTTTTCAGGCCACGTGCATTTCAATAACAATATTAACGGTTTACAATGCATTTACAAACCAAGCAAACTTACTGCTGTAACGTGTTTTTCTATGGCAATCCTTGCGAGTTTACTTCACTAAAATCACGTTTGTTCGTCACTAACAGTGAATAATTTATTTGCGAAATCTTTCAGTAAAATCAACACTGCGCACGTTTCCTGACACAAACAAACTTAAACTTATATACGGAAATTATATTCGTGTCACTTCATTGTGGAAGGCGGTTAGGAAAATGGCGGAACAAGCAGTTTTAATGATGTGCCGATTAATATTTCATTTCACTCAACAAAACGCACTGCAACGGTACCTACAACCAACTATGTTTGGAAAAAGCAAATAAAATATAATTAACTACCGATTAAATATTCCGACAACACCAATACGATATTCGTATAATAAACACGATGAGAAAAAAAACGCACGCACAACTGCCTTCGCCGGGCTGGGAAACATAACCAAGGCTAGCCATTGGCTGGAAACGTTTACTGTTCGTATATGTCGACATACTCTGTCATAAATGCTGAACGTGTTTTTTAAGCCCCGTTCCTAACAGCCAAGAAAATTTAATATTGCTTTAGAAACATAATTTAAACCATAAATGTTGTAAGTATAATTAAGATTTTAAATTATAACTTTTAGTTCCGAGTACTATTTTCTTCCAAAACCGTCATCAAAATAGCCAACCTAACAACACGGATCCCGCAGCAGTTCATCAGCTGATAGACTACTGTAGGAGCGAGAGCATTTAATGTTTACATACTGTGTAGGTTGGTCACATTGCCAGTCGAATTTGAGACCACTTATATGAAATGGACTACAATGCCCTCGAAACAAACGCTGCACGGTAACAGCCGATAAACATCTTGCATATTCCAAAACACAAAACGCTTTCTGTTGATTTGTCGCCATTTCGTGAACTGAGCTAGTGCTGTCACCTGGTGTGATAAAAAGGAAGTTTAGACTCGTACAAAAAAAAACTTTGTTTTTTTTTTTTTGTTTCGTGGTTAACGCGAACCTTTAACATAAATAGCTTATTATGAATTACAGATTTTTAAAACCCGATGAATCATTTGTAATAATCCTGTGTGTGTGTGTGTGTGTGTGTGTGTGTGTGTGTATATATATATATATATATATATATATATATATATATATGTGTGTAAATAAACTTTACGATCGGACATTAAAAATCAAAGCTTGACATGACATCGAACTTGCACGGTTTCACATACATCAATATTTTCCCATATGAGACAGAAATGATTGAATACTTAAATAATGAGTGGGCAATCGATTACGCCTACAGATACGAAACGAAACATGTGAGGAAAGTAAGCTGGATTTCGAAACAACAGTTAAATAAACTGAGTGCGCAGGTTAGTTACAAAAAAAAAATCGATTATTACCACTTGTACTTGACCGATGACTGACACTCGAACCAGAGACAACGAACAGCTTGGCAACAAGACTGGGCGACATACGCGTCACGGTCACGTCTAGCGACGGTGCGGGTGATGGATCACCCGACCCTATCGACATCGACTTCGAGTTGCGGAGTGTGCGATAATCTGCGAAACTCAGCGACGACACGTGCCGGCTTTCCTATATACTCACGAGCTGAACGTGACCTTGTAACGAAGGGCACGGGCATATTTAATGTCGTCTGCCCTCTACTAACAATAAGGCGCTTCAAGGTCACGTCCGGCCGTTACGTTGATCTTTATTTTGCGGTTTGCACATTTACGGGATTAGAAAATACGGAGTAAGAATATATTGAAACGAATTCATCACAAATACTCTATGCTATACTACACATACTTTTAATTTGGTGGTGACTGAAACACACACATACTGTCTTATGAACATACGAAGAAACTATCAAGATTCTTTTTTAGTTTCCTAATGACATGATACAATGGGGGATGCAGCTACTCCCTCTGACCCCCCCCCCCCTTCGGCTTGCGCATGCCTATACTTACCGCGGTTTTTTTTTTTTTAATTTAGACACATTTCAAAGACCACGTTTCAATAACCAGATTTATGATTGGTCAACCGAATATCGACTTTCATTTCTGTCCTGAAGAAAAATATTTCATAGTTTTTTATTTTTTTATTTTTAACAATTAGGATAGATGCAACCGCTTGCAATGAAAGACATATGTTAACCAGGGGTTCTCTTTGCTGGGGCTTCAAGTGTGTAGCAGACATTTGGTATAGGCTGTTCGCGGTAAAGTGAGCACTTTTGAGGCCTTGATTACTTTTTCTTTTCAGCCACTTGTTATACTTTAACAACTTTTTAAAAATAAATATTGCAATGTATGTAATAAACACAGTGTGTCTATTCCACCACACTCGGAAGTTAGTCCAAGTCTAAAATAAAATGTATTTATTGATTATTATTCAAAATGAGGCTTTCAAAAGTGCTCACTTAACTGTGAATAGCCTATAGAAATACGTAATAAAAGAAACGGCTGTATATTTTGTAGTGGTATCTAAAGACGAAAAGCCGGAAAAAACTGATTCCTACGCAACGTCATGTTCCAAGTTCTCATTTCAAAAACAGGGATTATTTTTGGACGAGAACATGTTTAAAACAAGTGTTTAGGACTCAGTTTCAATTGTAAATGTTCTATGCAGGAAATCCAGAGTTGTCTTTATACACGCATCATACTTGTTTTACCTTTCTAAGCGTGCCAAAAAAAATACTGTGTCATCGCTTCGAAGTCACGTTCTGGCGAGTCGTCGATGGAAAGATTACAAGCCACTCGAGAGCTTTGCACAGAAGACGGCAAGGTAAGTGGTGGCTGAGCAAGAGTCGGTCTTACAGCAAGAGTCTTAAAACAAGAAAGCAATAAGGACGACACAAGCACGAGCGTTAAGTACTGCATCGCCGTAACGTGCAAGGCTCCAGGACTTGCGGATAGGCTTCCCTTTGTACAAAATTTACAATGGGACTTTAATCGTCGATCCAATAATTCTATTACCGGAAAATTTGTAACAAAGTTCAATCCAGTCATATTTTGCAGGTATCCACCCAAAATATATTAAGCAGCAAAATACTGAAAATATCGTTCCGACTCATGTTTCAAGAGCTTCAAAATATGCAATATTCTTATGTGGTTATGTGTGGAAACATATTGTGCCCGTAATAGCTTGTTTTAAAAACTTGTTGCAAAAAAAAACTGCAACTCAATTAACGTGCAGGTAAATGGACGCCTTAACATTTTAATTACTGACTTTACCTAGCACGAAAGAAACTCCGACTGTGTGAACAGCCAGCGATTATTTCGTACTTAATCCGACAGGCAGAAACAGTGCTGCTTACGTTCGAATGCCTAATACATTTGGAAATCTGGCAGAAGGCTTCGTCCCATTTCCGATAGTTCATCCACTTTTACTTTAAGGGTCTCCCAAACATTCGCCAAATATGTCGTTTGCTTTTTGTTTTCCAAACTACCTTATTCTAAGTGTTATGTGAAGTTAAGGCCCGAAGGTAGGGCGGGATTTTTATTGCGTCTCAGGGCTAACCCCTTACGCCTACTAGGAAGGAATCATGCAAGGAGAAATGCATCGCGGAAAAGAGGGATTGGGCAGCCATGGCCTGCACATTGGGGGCCATGGCTACCTCCCTAAGTGTACTTAGAGCTAGTCTTAACTATGAAGATAAAGGGAATATTTCGTTTGCTGTACGACAGCCAATATAACAATAGTTTTCTAGTCTCTGCACTTAAACATGTGAGTAAACAAGGGAGTGTACGCGTCATCAACTACAGTATTTTGTAACAGAGCTCTATCGGTAAAATTCAATCGTAGTTTTAGTTCTTAATTCCGCACAGAACTGTATACAGAATTAGTGATGCTGTGGACTGGGCTAAGGTTAAATCTATACTCAGGTTAGGAAAAATATCGAGTTTTCTTACGAGGAACTTCGTATAGGGACAATTTACGCCGCTAGGCGCGCAGTGTTCCGAATGGGTCACTTTTAAATAAAATGTTAATCTACGTGATTGATAAAAGAGTAAGATGTTACTTAGTTACGCAGTTATTTTTAATTTGATTTATTGCAATTACTATGTTTCCTAACATAAGAATTTAGAAAAAAAAAACTGGTACACATGCAACACTAGCGCTTACCTAGTGACGAAAATTTTTGGTTGCCAAACTTTTAACATTGATCTTCTCAACCTAAGTAAATGTAACCTTAAGGTGGCCACTTGGTTGAAGGAATTCTGCATGTCCAAGGCCTACAAGCGTGGGAGCGCTAGGGGCGACCGAGACACGCGCATCAAATCTCTCATCGCCTCTACGCGCAAAGCACTGAACTGGCGTGCAGTCTTGCCGTCGATAACGCACCTCTATAAGAATTTCAGCGGAGACCCTGACATTTGATGACGTAATAATAAAAATAAAGGTCTGATGCACGTGTTTGAGTCATTTTCACTATCACAAAAACATGCTTTATGGATAAATGAAGGAAACTGGAAAACGTATACAGACGTGTAACGTTTCTTAAATGCTATTCGTAAGCAGACCTCACTCAGACACGTTTTCTGCTGGAGCTCTGCACACCGTTCGGCGGCCTACCCAGGCGACCACCGTAACTGGGCTTATAGGCTATTCACGGTAAAGTGAGCACTTTTTAAGGGCCTTAAAAATTTTTCTTTTAAATAACTGTTTAATCTTACATCCACTTTTCAATATCAACATTGCCATGTGACTAATAAATGTAGATAGGGACACGAAAATTTCTCGGATTCATTCTGCAACAAGCTAGACTGCACAGTCCTCTGTGCATTCGAGCATCAGTTAGTATTCATTGGTTGTTGCCCCAGACCAGGTAGTACAGGATTCGGTTCTTCAGGTTGGTTATTGGTTGAAAGTCGTTCGGGTCGTGTCCAATGGAAACACAAACCCACATGCACCCGTGAACGCAGTTTAACTTGCGCTCAGATAAATACGCGAAATTTCCGGGTCTCTAAATATAGATTATACTTACAACACACTCAAAAGTTAATGTCTGAGGCTGCAATAAAATATATTTATTAGTGGCCAGTGCCTGTTGGGAGGGTTTAAAAATGTGCTCTCTTTACCGTGAACGGCCTATACGAAGAGAGACGTGCACGGTGTTTGCCTCGTCAGTGCTCGTGACCTGGAAGTGGATTCCGCGAGTGTCACGGTAAAAGTAAGGCGAAACCATCCATCATCACTGTAGAAGCGGCGAGACCACACTCGCAAGTCCCTGGCCGTAATCAGCGGAGCACCAGACGTGTCAAGGCCGGCGCTGCCAAGATATATGGAATTTAAATCAACAAACTGCTTTCTGCTCCCCCCCCCTTTTTTTTTTTTTTTGCGAAGCGGCATACGTGTTGCAGGAGCGACCGGCGACAGCTGACTGGGGTCGCGGTCATTCCGCACCAATGTCGCCATCTCGTCGAAATATTTGTATACTAAAGCTTCTTACACAATAGAAAACTTTAGCATTTGACTTTACGTTTCCTTTCTTCTGACGAAACCACTTATACACAATACAATTGTAAAGTCAAAGTTCAGACAATTGAACATCGGTTCTGTGAGCTGTGAAAAAATGTGCATCTAGTTATGTAAATACTTTTGATTTTATCCAGGAATACATTTTACGTGCCTTTTTTTTTTTAATAATCGTAAAATCTATATTAAAAGTTTATTTCAAAACAAAAAACTCTTTTGTTTACCTTATTAAAATATGTAAATTCATTTATTTCCTCTTCACGTTATATTTGTTTGCGATTTATTTGATTTAAGACGAGCTTTGTTTAATGCAACGAGTTTAAAACCGCCCTACAATAAAATAACGCACTTTCCACATAGACTCCCAGCAAAATGGTTGCTGACTTTGAATTTAAATTTCAACTTTTCGATATCGTAAACTCAAGAGTGTTTGACTTTACCTTTGATAGTTCCAGTGTGTCAATCACCATAAGAAACAACATGTCGGAAAGCAAACGTAAAGTCAAATGTTAAAGTTTTCAATTGTGTAAGGGCCTTATCTTAAACGCGAATGTGATGAATTTATAAGTCGCCGGGATTTTCTCTGTAACGTCCTCCTCGTTGCGGTTACAATAAAATACACATATTTCCTAATATTCCTGTTGCGAAGGCCATAAAAAGTGCTCACTTTACCGTGAACGGCCTATACCCAACGCCTGTGAGGGGACGTACGTTGGCGTACGAGATCGCAAAACCCGATGCAAAGTGATATAGGTATTTTTTTCTAGCACAGTAACACTGCTAGAGCAGTAAACGCATCAGTGTGTTGCTCCTGGATATGCCGCGGCTGCAAACCAGACCGCAGATATATATATATATATATATATATATATATATGCAGTCCATTTCAGGCGCTAAGAGGTCAACTAACATGATCACGGCCGGAGCAAGCTGGAAAGAAATAAAGCCAAGCCAAATTACTTCACATTCAAGCGAAGTTTATTCCGAGTGAAACTGAGGGCAACAGACGTCCCGGAATTTTGACACCAGACAACTTGTGGTTACGGAAAGTAGACTTCATACATGAGGAGCGAAAAACCCTTGAGCAGCAGTGGATGGGTGCATATGGCGGAAGTGTTTTATAGGCTACTCACGGAAAAGTGAGCACTTTTTGAAGCCCTCTCATTTATAAAAACCGCCAATAAATATATTTTGTTGTAGCCTAGATGTTAACTTCCGAGTGCGGTGGAATATACAATTTGTGTTTATTACTCACATGACAATATTTATTTCAAAAAGTGGTGGAAGGATACAAAATGACTGACAGGAAAGAGTAACTAGGGCCTCAAAAGTGCTCACTTTACCGTGAACAGCCTAGACAAGGTTTCATCAATCACACTGCAGTAAGCTACACTAGGGGACCTCCTGCAACTCTACAAGAAATTACAGTAAAGCGCTTTTTAGTTCTTCTCTATTAAATAGGTTCCCTGCTTCATAAATTTATATAATTATGAACATGTTCTATAAACACCTAAGTAATTTCACGATCTTAAGAAGTGTTTCTGATTAATGAGCCAACATTTTTTAGTCCGTTTAGAAATTTCTGAACCCTTCAGGAAGGCACAGATTTACTGTCGCTGAAGACGAGGTTGAAGTGAGCTGCCTTTATTCTCCACTACACAAACACTAGTTGTGTTGGTCTCAATATTTCTACTGACTCTCTTCCTATTGGCCCTGGCTACGCTGGGCAGGCTTACAATATTCCGCAAAGTTTATTATTGTCTGTCCATCGGCCAGTGGAGTCGCTTGTTGACTATGCGCCAACCAACGTGCCGTGACAGATGTAACATGTTTCACAACCCGTCGTGTTCATTAGAGAAATTATTAAAATAAACAGCTCTATTCTTATGAATCTAAATGTTGACTAGTTGTAATTATTTACTTAGTTTCCCATAGAGTCCAACGAAACAGCAACACCACAGAAGTGTGAGACTTGTCTTCAAGAGCAAAGAAATTTACACATTAACGTTGCCCGATTATATACGTGCATATTTTTCAAAGGGTTAAAAGGCACGTTAACTGAAGTTTACAGGTTTCTGGAAGCCAATACAGAAACATCGATAAAGTGCAATCCTAAATAACTGCAGTTTCTGCTTCTTTGTGAGAGAATATTTAGACAGAATGATGCACCTCTTCAACGCGATAACTTACGCTGCACTAAGACGCGTAAACTTGCGGCGTAAGAAAATAGCTCGACTCGACAGTAACGCATCACGCTGACGAAATGTTTTCTCACGAAGTTGGCGTAAAATATTCATCCATAGGATTACCGCTTCTCAGATTCTGAATACATACATTCGCTTCCAGAAACTTGTAGATTTCTGCCAATGTGTTGAGAGTTTATTTATGTATACACGCTCACCTAAGCGACTTTTAGTAAATTATTATTTAATAGTATAGTATCACGATACCGCCACACTTCTTGAATCAAACCTTTGAAAAGTTGCCCCACATATTATATGTTTGGTTGTTTCCTAAATATTCCATGTAGTCCTATCTCAAGCGTTTTGTACTCCCGTAAACATTAAAGTACGTTATTTTTGGTTAAATCGAATTTATATTTATATTTCATGTATAAACTATATTTCATGTATGATTAGTATGAATAAAACACAGAAGAAAATAGAAGCGTTGATGATATCTATTAAGAACTAGGTCTCATGTATAATATTTTCAAACGGAGTTCGCACAAATGCAGTGCGTTGACCCATTTGGTGCAATTTTCTAGACGTAGTTAAGGTTTGTCAGCATAAGGCGGAGGGCTTCAGAAATGGCGGAAGTAACCATGAATTGACTATAATTAGTAATTAAGCCAATTGCCTAGGAAATGACATCATCCACGAAGAAAATTTCTGGTCACATAATATTAAAGTACCCTTTACGGCTGACATTACAAATTTTACGAATTCACACAACTGTACACGATTGTTCAGAAAGGCACGGTTTCGTGTGCAATCAGTTTAACAATATTTTGCACTACTAGGAATTACCAACACATCTGTATTTTCTATTTTTATTCATATTAATTATAAAATAAATATTGTAGTTTACAGATAAAATATTACCAAAAGTTCAATTTATCCCGAAAAATATTTTTTAACGGAAGTTAATTAGGAAACAACGAAGCACGTCATACATAAAGTGATTTTCTCACAGGTTTCATTCAAAAAAGTGTGGAGCTACTGAGAATAAACTGTATTGTCGATATTTGCTCTCTGTATGGTCGTTGGACGTGAAGGGAGGGCTATAACAGTTATACACGACACGCAACCCATGTGTGTTTGCAAGACCAACAATTCTGGTGCTGCTGCTGGGGTAAAGATGAAATTATTTTTTTCCAGCCGGAACCCCCGTCAGCAAGGGCCAGTAGCAGCGACTGTGGTCACGGCTCCGTGATGCTGCACAACGACGTGCTCCAGAGCGCATGCGCAGACCACCGTAGCCAGCTGCTGCACCTGACATCTGCTCGCGACGACCGCACCGCACAGAACAGGAGATAAGGACAGAGGCGAAATGCCTTGACGGTTCCTTTCATGGGAGTCCTTCATGTGAGTGTGCCCTTTCTCTGGCTCATACAGCGAATACAAAAATGTATGTGTAGATGTTTCTAAACTTCTTCTACCCAGTTCCATGAAATTCAGATTAGTACCTATAGGCTGTTCACGGTAAAATGAGCACTTTTGAAAGACCTGTTTAAGATGTACTTGTATGCACGTTGTGTATTCTTCCGCCTTACGTAAAATTAACATTGCCATGAGCCTCATTACATTATTCCTGCGTCGGTCAAATGAAACTGTCTAATTATTACAAAAGTAAATCTTTTACAAATCTTCTAATTTTTGCGCTCAGATAAATTTAAAAACAACAGAAAGCGAAAGAATCAGTTTTAAATATCACAAATAGTTACCTAACAATTTTTATTCTACGTTAAGATATGGAACTACTTTCCCTCCATTGTTACCAACTTTACTGGGCGCATGTCACTCAGTGCGCCCGTTTAAGTAATTGTAGGCAGAGATAGTGACTTTTTTTGTAATGTTGATTTCGAAAGTGCTCATTTTATCGTGAACAGCCTTTAAAAGTAGGTATGTTATCCACATAAAAGTGTTTGTCTTTGGAAATTAAGTGAAGTGAAGAGATTCAGACGGCTCTTAAAATCGAGGCCCGGTGAGGGTGATTGAGGTGAGTATGGAGCAGCGTCGGAATGAAAAGGGGGGGGGGGAACGGGAGATCCCCGAGAAAATCCGCTGACCAGCGGCATCGTCCAGCGAAAATCCGGGAGTGACCCGGCCGGGGGTTGAACCCGGATCGCCTCGGTGGGAGGCGAGCAGGCTAACCGCTCAGCCACCGTGGCCCCTTTTGGAAATTAAAATTCTATAAAGAAACACGTTCGTCACTGCTGACCAAGTGACTTTGACAGTTGTATTGGTGTTAGATAGGTCAATGATGCGCTGCCTGGCATAGTCTGCGGCGAGGTCCTAATGGCACCGTTGCGCCACTCAAGTTCACGACTGTGATCCAAGTTCATTGCGAGTTTCAATTAAGACTAGTGTATGTGAACGCGTTGCACGAACGCTTTTCACGCCTTGAACCAGATTCGTTTTTTGTTTTTGTTCGCTGCACACGAATCGTCAGATCCGATGGTTCAAAACAATTATATTGGTTCAAGTATTGTTTTATATGGTCTATATTATATTTGAGGTTACGACCATGATAGTTTTTTCGTCAATAAAGGTTATTTTAAAGAAGGCTCTTAATTTCGCTTAGTTTGTAATTTATTTATGAAGGCAGCATACTCACCAGAGGCATTGGTTTAGCTGGGTGTAACATACATGTGTTTCAACCCCTATCGCGTTGGTTAGTTTCGAAGTTAGCTTATATCCAATTGCTTGTATCGCGATGTATTCTTCATACAGTTAACATGGACGTGAGGAAATGGATTATGTTTCTGAGCACCATTATTTCCTTGAAGTGCCTAGGCCAAGACAGCGCATGAGGAGACAGCATCCTTTCCAAAACCTACTAGATGACGAGAAATTTAAGATGCGGTTCCCTCTTTCGAAACAGACTACTTTTGAATTGCTTTACAAAATCGAAAACAACTTAAGTTCTGATAGTAACAGGAATATGCATGTTCAGCCCCTCGATCAGTTATTACTGGCACTTATGTTTTATGCCCCTGGGTCGTTTTTTTATTTTGTGCGGCGATCTAATGGGTGTACACAAAGTGCACATCCTGTAGAATAGTACACAGGGTAACACACCAGATTGCACTTTTTGCTAATGATGTTATTAAAATGCCAGCCGGGAAACAATAACAGCACACTAAAATGCAAAACGTTTATGAGATTGAATGCTATCCTGGTGTCGTTGGGACAATTGCCTGTACACATGCGTCAATCTTTCTGCTCTCGATTATACTGATATTTCCTTCTACTAAATCTGTTAACAATTCTTTCTCATATTCAGTCGTGTTTGGTACATGCGAATTACTCATTATCGGAAAAAGAATGTTACAAATGCCAACGCCAAGAAATAACTATGCTTAATTTTAATTCCACTCTAGGTATATAAATATAGATGCCAATGAGTCAATTATACAACATCGAGAAACAATTACGTTTATATTTTCATTTAATTTTTGTTATATAAGTACCACTGTCTGTAAATAATACATCGCGAGACCAAAATAACTGTATTTGTATTTTTATTCGATGCCAACATGCAGAGAATAATTATAGCTGTAAAAAATATAATTTCGTCCAAAATACACTACGTCATAGTAGTTCTAGCCAATGGTATTTCGTGTAACATAGCTCTGGAGGCCGGAAGTAACAATCTCGAGATCGCACGATCTGAGATCGCTAGAACCTAGTTACAGCTTGGTGCAACACAAATATACTTGAACGAGGTTATGAGCGAGTTTCGTGCATGAACTCGGTTCATGTGAACTGAGTTTTTAAAACGTGTTGGTGCAACTGGGCGTCAGAACGCGCCTCGTGTCCGACAGGCGACGGCGAGCTGCGAAACGTTTCCTACTGGCTGGAATGCCAGCTGACAAGTAATTTACCAAGCGCTCATTGGCGAACGGCTATCCAACATTATACTCAAGGTATCTTCCAAGGAGAGGCGTAGGAGATAAGAAGTTTCCTTCAGAGGAGTGTGAGATTTACAACTGAGTTTTACCCTAAATGCATGCAACAAACGTCCATGACTTGTAATGTGAATAACTTTGTTTATCGTTAACAATACACAATATAATATCAAATACAAATCCACAAATAAATGTCAAAATAAAATCATGGAAAACCAGGAAGACCTCATTTACTCCTCCCAGCAGGGACTTGCATTTTGAATTAAAGTCGCTAATAAGCCAATAATTAGATATAAAAATTGTTATTTCACATTTCACAGAAAAACCATGGGTTTGGTTGTGTTGGCGACACGACGGTTTGTTTTGCGTGAATACGTCTACGTTGACGCTCTCGGGCGTCTTGATGTTTATGTTACGTTCCCGGCACCGCTTCACTCGATCAAATGGGGTTTTATGGGCATCACTGGATTACTTTTGAGATGCTCTTTCCAACCATATACGATTTCTGTATTTCGACTTGGCTTTTGACGAATATATGCCTAAATTGTGTCAAGTTTTCTTAATTTTTTTACATTAAACGCAAACAGTTTCACCATAACCACTCTACAAAAAAGTTTTATACACGCAATCGATTGATCTTGACGAGAGCTGTCGATTGAAACCTAAACGAGCGTCGTAGCTTCTCATAGTCAAAAGAAGTTATACTACGCAGAAGTTATGAGACGCGACGAAACGAACTCAAAATTGCGCCCCCCCCCCCCCGCCGCCGGCAATCCTCACTCAACGTAACATATTCTTTGATCCTTTGGCAATCGAGTGGTGTAAATGAATTTTGAATGTAGACGATAGATTCGAGCTGCAATACCAAACTGAATCCCCCGATTTTGTTATCATCGGATTTTCTGGATTGTCCCCACTATAGGTGCAAATTTAAAGACGTATTCGCGTCAAAATATCACCCCCCCCCCCCCCAACCCGCCTTCCTAGCCCACTTCTGCTGACGCCCATGTTCTCCTCCGTATTTCATTAAGTACTCTGTGATTCGGGCATGGTCCTCCTATACATTGCAGCTGTTGTTTGTCGTTGCGAGTACGGTAGCCGGGGCGCGAGTAAGGGCAGCTGCGGCACGTGTCCACAGACTGGATGTTGGCGAGAAGGCTGTAGCCAAGGGCGAGCATACGGGACGCGGGACAGCCACAGCCGTGTCTCCAGTCTGTCTCGACTGGGAGTGCTGTTCCTCGTCTGCTTGACCTCTCACCTGCCGTGCCAGCCGACACCACGCGCCCAACAGCTCCGCCCACACACACACACACACACGCGCGCGCACGCACACGCTCCGCCATAACCGTTTTATGCAAGTTAGAGTGTAGGTGTGCATGTGTTTGCGGAGGGGGGAACGAGGCTCTGCCAAGGTCCACCAGGCAACGTACTCTTTTGTTCATCTAGCGCCATGCCATTTTTTGAATGATTCTTGCAAAGGGAGTAAGTGATTAGTTGAATCGCCATTACCCACGATACGACTTAAAACCTTGGCAGCAAAAAAGCTAAAATAAAAATCAAATACGAGCCAGTGTTGGCTGTTGTCAGTAAATATGCTGGTTCACGGTAAAATGAGCACTTTTGAAAGCCCTGCTTAAGATCTACTTGTAAACCGGTTGTGTATTTCTCCGCCCTAAGTAAAATTAACATTGCCATGGGACTCATCACTTTATTCATGCGTCGGTCAAATGAAACTATGAAATTATTAAGAAAGTAAATACTTTACAAATCTGCTCATTTTTACACTTCGATGTATTAAAAAAAAAAAAAAAAAAAAAAAAATTAAATTTATCACGAATGGTTACCAAACACTTTTTATTCGACGTTAAGATATGGAACTACTTTCTATCCATCGTTACCAACTTTACTGAGCGAATGTCACACTGTGCGCCCATTAAAATACATGGATGCAGGGTCAATGACTTTTTTCTAAGGTTCATTTCTGAAGTGCTCACTTTATCGTGGACAGCCTTTAACACAAAAATAATTCCACAGAAAGAATCTAATCAGCAGTTATGAAGAAAAAAACGCCAGTGTATAAGCAGCCAACAGACAATGAGTATTGCGTGTCTAGAAAATTGAAACAAAACTGGACGTGTCGTCTGCGCATACGTCTGTTCTAGCAATTATGTTCGTCTGATTTTTCTTCGCACTTAGATTATTTTTACTCCTTACCACTCTCCCACACTTCTGTTTCGTCCATTTTCTTTTCATTTTTGTACAGTGATTGAGTTAAAAAGCCAAAGAAGAAGAGTCTCGTTTAGTATTATCTGTATGTCAACTACACACATGATAAGGGGTACTGTCATAACTTAGAAACAGCTAGAAACACATAAGTAAGAATATTCTAAGTTATGCCTGTTCTAAATTATGTGGTTCTAACTCGTAAACTTTCTAAGTTATGTGTTTCTAACTTATGCGTATTTCTAAGTTGTGATAGTTCTAAGATGTGTGTTTCTAAGGCGTGGTCGTTCTAAGTTATGATTTTCTAATGTAACAATGTTTCTAAGTTATGTGGTTCTAAGTAGTGTGTTTTCAAGTTATGACAGTTCTAAGTTGTGACTGCTCTAAGTTATGGCTTTCTAAGTTACGATGTTTCTGAATCATGCGATTCTGCATCGTGTTTCTAAGTTGGGTGTTTCTAAGTTACGATCGTTCTAAGATACAATTTTCTAAGTCGTGGTTTTCTAAGTTATGTGGTTCTAAATTGTGTATTTCTAAGTTATGATAGTTCTTAGTTGTGTGTTTCTAAGTTATAATCGTTCTAAGTTATGATGATCTAAGTTATTATTTTCTAAGTTGTGGTGGTTCTAAGTCGTGTGTTTCTAAGTTGTGTTCCTAAGTTATGGTAGTTCTAAGGTGTGACTTTCTAAGTTGAAACTGTCCTAAGTTGTGATTTTCTAAGATGCGACATTTCTAAGAGTTATGAATTTCTAAATTATGACAGTTCTAACTTGTGTCGATTTTTCCAAGAATTCGTTATGACTGTTCTAAGTTATGTGTGGTTCCCACTTCAAACGAGTTCTACAATTACCATCGTATAGATATCGTAGGATAAGAATTTTTCTAAACGGGACTTCCTTTAGCTTGGGGCCAGCGGGGCCTGATATTTTTTTCACTTGGTCCCCCTCCCAGCTCGCCCTCCCTCAACGACGCTGTATGCCAAGTGTTCGGTTGTTCAGTATATTATGCCAATACAATAAAAAATTAGATTGACTTGCAAAAATAATTCGTTTACAATGATTTCCCTTGGCAGAACTAGTGTCATGTACGCAAATGTGTACTTTTTGTCTTATTATCTGCGGCCGACTCAATCTCGGAGTTTTCCAAACGTAGAAATGTGTTCGAGCAGAGGCGCAAGCTGAGAGAAGGTGTCATAACTATTTTGGCCATAAATTCCTCCCCATATATGGAAAATTGCACGAGAGATAGATTCATGCCGTGTTTGAATTGGCAATTTGAATTTACTGAAAGGTCATGTGACCTGAATTATCCGACCAAAATAATTATGTATTTGGTGTTTTAGAATTTTGTTTTTAGTACGTAACGAAACTTATCAAAATGCTTCGTTATCACATCGCAACCGTCGCTGAACAAAAGACTACCGATGACGTCCGAAATGAAAGCTACTAAATATTAAAAAACGAATATACTAAATGGTAAATTAGAATACAGCCTCAATATCTACTCTAAATTGCGTATTCACGTTTTCTTCACACTTTTTGAAGCAAACCTTTGAAAAATCACCCCAAGTAATACATTTCTGGTTGTTTCCTAAATATACAATGTATTACAAGCCTTTTACTCTTGCATTAACACAAAAATACCTTACTAGTTAAAATGAACTTGTACTTATATTCTATCTATAAATTATAATATATCTTTTATAATTAATATAAATAAAACAGGGGGAACATTGGTACGTTGGTAACGCCTGTTAACAAATATTTCATACGCAAAATTATATTACACTGAGAGCGCCTATGCTAAGGTTACGTCTACTACCAGTTGAGAAGATCAACGTTGACAGTTTGGCAAAGGGGAAATTTTCGCTACTAGGT
The DNA here is from genome assembly GCA_029891345.1 of Dryococelus australis. Taxonomy (NCBI): domain Eukaryota; kingdom Metazoa; phylum Arthropoda; class Insecta; order Phasmatodea; family Phasmatidae; genus Dryococelus; species Dryococelus australis. The sequence goes on from CM056993.1 coordinate 349,139,174, forward strand.
AAGCACTAGTGTCAGCGAGGTACAAGATTTTCTCTATTTTGTACGTTAAAAAACAGGATAGTTGCAATAAACACAGATCAAATAAAAATAACTTCATAACTAAATAAAACATTTCTCTTTTATTATTAACGTATCTTCAAATTTTAATTACAAATTATCTTTTCGAACATTAGCGCACATTGCGGTGGGAATTTTCCCTACGCCAAACTCTCTCCAAACCTGAGTAGAACCAAACTTAACTACACGTAAAGGCTATTCACTGTAAAATGAGCAATTTGAAAGCCCTGCTTAAGATCTACTTGTATGCACGTTGTGTCATCTATGTAAGATTAACACTAACATGGGTCTAATCGCATTATTCATGAGTCGGTCAAGTGAAACTGTGAAATTACTAAGAAAGTAAATATTTAACTAATCTGTTCATTTTTACACTTCGATGCATTTTAAAAAACACGGAAAGCGAAAGAAATAATTTAAGTTATCACAAATGGTTACCTAACACTTTTTATTCGACTTCAAGATACGGAACTAGTTTCCATCCATCGTTTCCAACTTTACTGGACACATGTCACTCAGGGCGCCAGTTAAAATATATGCAGGTAGGGGCAGTAATATTTTTCTAAGGTTGATTTCAAAAGTGCTTACTTTATCGTGAACATGATTTAGCAGGAAACAGAGTCCAGCAAGGGAAGTGCTTCACTTGCTGGAAAACGTCAGTCGCTGTTGAGACTACATTCCGCGGTCTCGTAGACACATGGTGTAGGCTGTTCACGGTCAAATGAGCACATTTGAACTCAACCCTAGAAAAAAGTCACTGCTCCTAAGAGCATATATTTTAACGGGCGCAATGAGTGACATACGCCCAGTAATGTTGGTAAAGATGGAGGGATAGTAGTTCCAATATCTTAAGAGTGGGATGGACCCCCGCATTTTTTGTGAAATAGTTTTTTTGCGCGAATACGCGTATCTTGGTAAATACAAGTTCAGCAAATTCGACTTTTTGTCAGAAAAGATAAACAATTATCTATTTCCCTATTTTTGTACTTTTGTCATACTAAGTGTATTCTCGGAGAAAATCTTGAAAATGGTCAAATATCGCATTTTTAATGCTTGCCTATGAAGTTTCATTAAGCGGCAATAAAAACGTACAAAGATACGGGTGGTCTTTCATCACGTGTAATAAAACCCCACTGTTGCAGATCTAATTTGCACAGTACGGCAGCACGACGGACACTGCACGCCTTGCGCGTAGGAGCGATGGGGCACTAGAAGTGCGTGTTAGTGTCGCCCTTATCGCTCCCTCGCTTCTTGACCTTGGACGCGTGGTTCCCACGGGGGCCCATCCCACTCTTAACGTACAACAAAAAAATGTTAGGTGACCATTTGTGATAACTTAAGTTATTTCTTTCGCTTACTGATTTTTTTTAATGCATCGAAGTGTAAAAATCGAACAGATTTCTAAAATATTTATTTTTCTAATAATTTCACAAGTTCACTTGACCGACTCATAAATATAGTGATGAGGACCGTGGTAATGTTAATTTTACATAAGGCGGAAGGATACGCAATGTGCATACAAGTAGATCTTAAGCAGGGTGCTCATTTCTCCCGTGAACAGCCTATACCAGTCCAGTAAACTTCAACACAAACAAATTGCCACCATACATTACACTGAACTGCACAAAGTTCGTTTACGGCTCGGTGTCAGTTGAGTGTCCAACTGATAGTGTTCCAAAAAAAATTATTTTGTATACAGCAAGATATAGAATTAGTTACATCGTTTTTGAGTTATTACTTAAAATATAATTACTACTCACGGAAATTACTGTTAATATGTAGTAGCACTTTTGTAAGAGTCTAGTAAACCCAGGGAAACAACTACTATAGTCAGTGAATTTTGCCTTCAAGGCCATGAGCGCCGACTTCTTGTTTCCAGACGGAAAACAAGTCTTTAACTTCCAGTGGCAATCTAACCCTCCCTACCTTCTCGCTCGTGTTGTGCATTGCATATTTGTGCATGTGGTTATGTAAGTACGTAGAGGCCAAACACTCACCAAGGATTTATATATCAATGGCGTTTAATCCATAGACGCAAGGTAAGCAATGCTTACCCCTATACATATTGGAAATGTTTGGCCCTTTATAGTTTTCGTAACTCCCGTACTGTACATGCATAGTGCTAGTATTTATTTCCACAAAAGGGAGCGACTATCGATTAATCGAACTCGCAAGCAACAACACGCAACACGTTCGAGCTCCTCCGTCACCTCCTTCGGCAGGGTAAGTAGTCGTTCTGTTTGCGTCCTCCAGTCCTACATTTTTTCTTGGAAAGTGGATGAAAGTGTTCGGGAAAACGGGAGTTTTCTTATAATTTGTAATATGTTTTCTAAATAATATTCAGTTTAATTATTATTACATTCCTTTCGTTTCTGTTTTTATAACTAACGTTAGGTATTTAAAATCGTTAAGCACATGTGGAGGATAAGCAAAGTTGGAAGTTGCGTTTGTTAGTAGAAATTGGAAATGGAACCACAGCCCATTTACTGTATTGTAAAGTGTGTGATGTATCATATTTTAATGGCATTTAACTAATTAACTAAATTTTATCTATAGCACTCAAATATTTGGGGCTACTATATTGCTTACCCTGTAAAAAAAACTGACCACACGCCATTTGGTTATGTAGACTTGGTCACTCTAATGCTGCCCGAGCTGTATGGGCATAGTCTTCAAAGTTTTGCAAATGAGACCCGAAAGTCGACGCTGTTCCGAGAGATGACGCCTCGAAAGTCATTTTCACTTCTCCGAAGACTATGCGAGTGCTGACTTTTTTTTTTTGTCAATGGAGATGTCGCCTGTGCGAAGAGAAAGTTGTTTTGGCGCGGCACAGCCTCCTTGAGCGTACGCACACACGTAACACGTGTTACAACACGGCTGCGTCTTCCAACAGGCTCGTCCCGTAGCGCTCACGTCCTTCCCACGCCTCGAGCTGAACAAGTCCAACCAACAGTGTATCGCCGAGTGGTTCGGAGTAGTGACGGGATAATCGCATAGTTTTGTAATTCAAATGAATCGATTACGATTAATTTTTTAATCAAATAAATAATCTGTAAAAATAATCGACTGTCTTGTTCTAATCCATACAAAAAATTGAGCACAAATAGTACAGTATAATTTGTTTAAAACTATTCTGGCCAAAAATGTTTCTATTTATTTGTAATTATTCCTGCTATTTTAAAAATTGATGGTTTCAAAATTATATTTTATATTTTTAATAACTGTGAAAGATTTACGTATCTGCAATATTTTGTTTCGTTTAAGTATAAACAGCTGATAATAGTGAATAATCGAATTGTTTAAATAATTGATGAATCGATTATAATTAAATAATCGAATAATCGATTACTTCAGAAGCGATTATTCCATCACTAGTTTGGAACCAGCTGTGTCCGGCCGTGAGGCACAATGTCCACTATAGGCTGTCCACGGTAAGCTTGCCGCTTTTGAAAGACCTGCTTGAGAGCTACTTGCATGTACGTACATTGTGTGTTTTGCCACCATGTATAAAATCAACATTGCCACGGGCTTTTATCACTTTATTCGTGCCATGCGTCGATCGAGTGAAACTGTGCAAATTTTTGGAAAGTAAATAATTTACAGGTTCCCTCATTCTTACACTTGATATGCGCTTTCGTTAAACTATATGCAGGTACGTGCGGACTGTGGCATCAAAAGTGCTCAATTGACAGTGAACGGCCTATAGGAAGGCGCATTAATCCGTTGAGACTCAGTATCCCTCAGTGTGACGCACAGTAACGTTCTATTTGGTGGGTATTGTACACCGTGGCGCTACATGCCCACTGATCTTTCCTGCGGGCAACAGGTTATACGTAACCATTGCTTCTATAAGTCTATTCGCGGTTTCTTCACACGTGTTGAAACAAACCTTTGAAAAATCACCCCCATGTATGTCGTGTTTAGTTATTTCTTAAATATGCTACGTATCACCAACGTGTTATACTTCTATTAACATAAATTATCTTATTTTTCGTTAAATTTAATCTTACCTGTATTTTATTTATAAATTATAATAAATACAGTAATAAAACGCGTGTGTTGGTAGCGCTTAGTAAGAAATAGTTCTCATGCAAAATATAATTACAGCTGTGTACGAACGAATTCGGTGCGTTGTCCTTTGGTGTACTTTTCTTGACTTAGTTAAGCTTAGTTGGCACGAGGCGGAGGAATATCCTGGAAGTAGAACTTTAGCATGGTTTCAGAAAAGTGTGAAGTAATCGTGAATGAATACTCTAGGTTATAAATGGAACCGGGTACGAAGCCAGAGGCGTATTCATCGGGAAGGGAGGTGGGTTTAAAAGAGATTGAGCTTCATGGAACTGGAGTTTAGGCTCGATAAAATAAGTTAAGAGTTGAAACATAATCTTGTTAAAAATGTGATATCAGGAAAATTAAAATGCACCTAAAGTAGTAGTAGGGGGAAAAAACGTACTTCTATTCACTACGTACTGGATTTTATTCGGAACCTTCAAAAATATTTTGAGGTTAAGGATTATAAATTACGAGAAAGATGATCTTAAAATGCTTCAGAAACTATTGGAGATATACAAAGGAAAATGAAAAACGTTTGCCGGAAATCTTAACATTACCATGGCGTAAAAAAAAAAAAAAAAAAAAAAAAAAAAAAAAGGAGCTGACGGGCAAAAAGCAAACAAAATTCAGAATGAACAGTACGCTGACAACCATGGCTTCTTTTCACATCAATCCAACTGACACAAGAGCTACGTCACTGCCTAATATCGACCAATAGAACTGCATCTTAGTGTATGTCTGTATTCGACAGTGACGTTTATTCCATAGACGCAAGGTAAGCATACATATTGGAAATATTTGACCGTGTAACTTTAAACACACTTAATTATGAGTTTCCCGTTTCCGATTCGAGAAACAGAGTTTTCGTAGCTCCCGTACTGCACACGCATAGTGCTGCTATCTAGTATTTATTTCCACAAACGGGAGAGGCTAGTGATGAATCGAACTCGCAAGCAACAACACGCAACACGTTCCTTAGGCACGGTAAGCAATCACTCTGCGTCCTCCCGTCCTACATTTTTTCTTGGAAAGTGGATGAAAGTGTTCGGGAAAACGGGAGTTTTCTTATAATTTGTAATATGCTTTCTAAATAATATTCAGTTTAATTATTATTACATTAATTTCATTTCCATTTTTATAACTAATGTTAGGTATTATAAAACGGTAAATACACGTGGAGGTTAGCAAAGTTGGAAGTTGCGTTTGTTAGTAGAATTTGCTTACCCTGTCAAAAAATTCACTACACGCCACTGGTATTCGGTCAAAGAGAAACAATTGTTTATTTAGTGGTATTTTTGTTTTCAGCTGTTATTTTTCGGTAGCAGGTCAGTGCAAATTAATTAAATTCTGTAGAGCATAGTTTGAAATAAAAAAACTTCAAATATGTTAGTTTTAATGTAAACTCTTCAGTGACTGGCTTAACTTAAGACATCCAACCTATTTCCACTACAGTAAGAAGAAGTGACTCCATTGCAGCGGCGTGTGGTGAACTGTTGCTACGTAATCTGTGTTCTGCTCTGTGCTATAGGTCTACCTAATCGTTTGCTATTTTACTCATTGGCCACTTAAACGTAGTAGCGCATTTGACGTCACGGCACGTGTGTAATGAGTTCCCCGCCGCTCTCTCGTGAGTGGCCGCAGTATATTCAGTTTCTCCCGGCTCCCCCCCCCCCCTGTTTATCGATTACGGCTGCGTGCGCCGAGTGTGTACAGCACTGAGTAAGCCCCAGCTTACTTTGCAACAACTCACCACACGCCACTGCTCCATTGGGTTGGGCTAGGTTCGAGACAAAGCGTTGTACTGCTTACTTCTTACTGTACCAGGTTTTTTTGTAGAAGATGTAATTAGTTGTGAATCGGTGGCGGCACTGAAATGCGCTCAGCGCGGTCTGTGTATAGCGCGTGAAGGGCTGCCGTCACAACTTAGAAATACAGTACATACACTAGAACCACATAACATAGAACCACACAAGACATACAATTCTAACGAGAACCAGTTCTATGTTATGTGATTCTAATGTACGACAGTTATAATATGTGTGTTTCTAGTGTATGATAGTTCTTAAGCGTGTGTTTCTATTGCACGACCGTTCTAACACATGTAAGATCGTTCTAAGTTGTGGATTTTGGTTGTACGACGTTTCTAACGTATGTGGTTCTAAAATGTGTGTTTCTTTTGTAAGATCGTTCTAACATATGTGGTTCTTTTGTATGATCGTTCTAAGTTGTACATTTCGGTTGTAGGCTACGATGTTTCTAACGTATGTGGTTCTAAATTGTGTGTTTTCTTTGTACGGTAGTTCTCACATCTGTGTTTCTATTGTATGACTGTTCTACCACCTGTGTTTCTCTGATGTGACTGTTCGGTTGTCTGTGTTTCTAGCGAATATTAGTTCTTAGTTGTGTTTCTGTTGTATGACTGTTCTAAGATGTAAAATTTCTAAATTATGTGGTCTCGTTTGTTTATTCTGTTATCTGGAAGTTCTACACTGTGTGTTTCTAATGTACGTGTGGTCCCCCGCGTGAATGCGACCGCGTGTGTGGCAGCCCTGCTGGCCGGAAGCAGGTGTGAGTCACGACACCCTACACGGTGTCACGTGACAGCGAGGGGCCTGCACGCGCCGCCCCTCTCCGCCCCTCCCACCTTTTCAGTTAACTTCTTGCTGGCCCTTCCCCGACTGTCATCAACCATACCGTGGAAAATCGCTAAATCCGAGCAGATGTAAGCAGTAGGCCGTAGTTCCAAAAATTTCATTGGCACAATAACTATCTTAAGTTCGAGTTCGACCAATAGGAGTGAGTGAAGAGATTTGGGCGGCTCTTAACGGCCCTGCCTACAAAGCCGGTCGCCGCTAACTTCAAATGGGAAATTAATGTTAAACGAAATTCCTTCTCATTGCGTCAACTTTAAAGATAACCGTTTCAAACAAAGAGGATTCTACGAGAATTTTTTTTAAGGAATGTTGTCACGTTAAGACATCTTGCCGATTGTTTCGTTTAATATATATTTTACTAAAATGTAATATTGAAATTAGCATGTAAAAAAAAAAAAAAGGTGAATAAATATATTTTTCGCACAAATTATTTTATGCAGCAATATTCTCCGAGAAAGCCGCGCCAAAATGTTTTTTTTTTTTAATAGTTACCTTAAAAATTGATTAAATGAGAAAGAATTACGTTTAACATTGGTTCCCCATTTGAAGTACGCGGCGGCCGGCTTGGTAGCACTGCAGGGCCGTTAATATCGGGATCTTGAGAGCCGATGAGTTCAACCAATAGAAAAGCGTCTTAGAGTGTGTTATTTCAAATCAAAACAGAAACAGGTTTTTTTACTAGCATTTTTGCAATTGACATATTGCTTTTAGAAGCAGGCAATCAGAACTAAATCTTGGAAGTTCGTTAATTGAAATCGAAGTATACATGTGTTTTCATCTAAACGCATGCACCTCTATGAGTGGCTAAACGTGAGACATGGGAATTGGATTTTATTGTTTCTAATTTTTCAATTACTGAGAATCTTAAGGTCCCCGCCTACCTGCAGCTTTTCCCCGTGTTTGAGGCCGAGAGGAGCAGGAGCGATAAGGACGACTCTGCCCCGCGCATCAAATGCGTCATCGCCGTTAAGCGCAAGCCTCTGAAATGGCGTGCAATGTTCTAGTCACATTACGTGTAAAGCTTGTGCACGATAAAATGAGCACTTTATAAATGAACCTTAGAAAAAAATCACTGCCCCTACATGCATATATTTTAATGAGGGCACTAACATTCGCCCAGTAAAGTTGGTAATGATGAGTGGAGATTATTTCCATATCTTAACGTCGAATAAAATGTGCCAGGCAACAATTTGTGATAACTTTAAATAATTTCATTAACTTTCTGTTTTTTTTTTTAATGCACCGAAGTTAAAAAATTAGTAGATTTGTAAAGTATTTACTTTCTTAATTATTTCAGCTACATTTAACCGACGCATAAATAAAAAGATATGGCCCATTGCAATGTTAATTTTACATAATGAGGAAGAATACACAACGTGTATACATGTAGCTCTTACGCAGGGCTTTCAAAAGTTCTCATTTTACCGTTAACAGCCTATACCTATCAGACTTTCAGCGATAACCCTATTATTTTATTGGTGAAAAGTCTGCAAGAAGGTTCAATGCAGGGCTCTTGAGTAGTTTTGTGTGTATCTGACTAGTATTTTTTGAGATACAACGCTTTCAAAAAGCAGATTTTAGTCATTTTGGAGTACTCAAAAATGGTGTTTCTAATGTGCGCGCGTCTCGGATGGGGAAAGATGTTGGTGCAACCGGGCAACGTAGGCGACAACCCGATCGCCAAATCGACACTGGCGACAATCAGGTAGCGATGATACAGGTCACGGCTCCATGATCTTCGTGGTATGGAGTATGCCCTGTTGCACCAACATCTTTCCCCATCCGAGATTGAGTGATCCTAGTTCCAAACCAGGATCCAGTTTGATCTTGGTTCCAATGTGGAAATACTGCATCAAAGAAATTTCATGATTCTGGATCTCCGATTCGTCGATCTTGGTTCCAAAGTGAGAGATCGATATTAAGTATGAGGTAAATTGTGCTATGGGTTCGTAATTTATGGCGTCATGGAAGTAGACGTATTTTTCACTATAGATAGAACTATATGTGCGATGTTTTATCTGTTTTAAGTGAGTTATTGTACGAATTTTACTGAATAATATTCAAGTGCGTATAATGTTTTGATTTCCCAAGAAAACAATTGAACGTAGTTCTATCTGTTGGCGTATTTTCAAACTACACTTGTCGACGATGGCTGCTGATCTCGGATCGAGATTTCGAACCGCCAATTTCGGCGGTTCGAAATGAACTTCATCTCGATCTCCAGTCCAGCTCTGAACTCGAATGGTGCAACAGTTTTCTGTGTCGATCTTAGATCCGATATCGGATCGAGTTTCGAACCACGATGGTGCACCCGGGCACAAGACGAGTGTGCGCTCCTGAAGCAAGAGGTTTTGTAATAAACTAATTTAAACACATCCCGAATTAGTTAATGAATGATGTTTAGTTAGTAAAATATTTCAAACATCAGAAAATTTGGTTAGTGAAATCACCCCCATTTATAAATTAATTTCGGGTTGCCTGATTACAATAGGAAAGAAAACATGCGTACTCCTAGCTCTTCTCCGGTCCTAATAATTGTAGTCAACATGGTACCTTCACACTTTTCTAAAGAAACCTTCGGGAAAATACCCTATGTATTACGTTTTTTGTTATTTCCTAAATTCTCCCCGTATCACAAGCATATATAATAGTATGTTATTTTTCTGTTAACTTGTTTTACCTATAGTAATATATGAGAAAACATGTGCGTTGGTAGCGCCTAGTAAGAAATAGTTCTCATTCAAAATATTATTACAACTGAGTACGCACGAATTCGGTGCGTTGTCCTTTAGTGTAATTTTCAAGGTTTAGTTAAGCTTAGTTTGCGTGAGGTGGAGGAATATCCTGGAAGTAGAAACTTAGCAAGGCGTCAGAGTAACCGCGAACAGACTATACACACACGCTGTACACAATACCACGCTAGACGTGACGCCATTGTCTCCGTAAAGCGCTTACTGCCCCAGCGAACATCCACGTGCAAAACTTTTATTTGAGATGTGTATATTGTAATCACCTACATAAATTTTTTTTAGGAAGGTTTATTTTAAGTGCAAAATTAACCGCCAACAAAGTAACAGTTAAAACGTAGATGCAGCTCAGCTCGGCGAGTCACAGCGGCAGCCTCGTTTACAAAAATGCACCGCAGACAGAAATGTGACGCACCAGCTACAAAATAAACGAGGGAGGCTGGGTCGAACAGAAGAAGGGGAGAGTGCCACGCGCCATGGGGACCCCGCACACTTCTGGACGGGTGTTTATAGTTCGTTCTTTTTCTCTCTCTCTCTCTCCCCCCACTAGTTACTCCATCTTCTTTACTCACGTTTTCTTCCCTCACGGAGCGAGGCGAACATAGTCTCACTATCTCTGTATAGTCTGCTCTCAGCATCTTAACACTTTTTTGATGAAATCTTTGGAAAAAAAAAAAAACACCCCATGCAGTGGTTTGCAGTGAATTTTGTTTACAGAATAAGCAATTTCTACATAACAAACGCAACTTCCAACTTTGCTTACCCTCCACGTGTATTTACCATTTTATAATACCTAGCATTAGTTATAAAAACAGAAACGAAATGAATGTAATAATAATTTAACTGAGTATTATTTGGGGAGCATATTACAAATTATAAAAAAAAACTCCCGTTTCCGAACACTTTCATCCACTTTCCAAGGGAAAATGTAGGAGTGAAGGACTGAAGGACTCAAACAGAACGACTGCTTACTCTGCCGAAGGAACGCGGTCGAGCGTGTGGCGTGTTGTTGCTTGCGAGTTCGATTCATCGCTAGTCGCTCCCGTTTGTGGAAATAAATACTAGATAGCAGCACTATGCGTGTACAGTAAGGGAGTTACAAAAAATTCTGTTTCTCGAATCGGAAATAAATGTGTATTTTATAGTTAAGGCGAAAACTATAAACAGACAAACATTTCCAATATGTATAGGCTAAGCATTGCTTACCTCGCGTCTATGGAATAAATGCCACTGACTCCATGTATCATGTATGACGTGTTTGGTTGTCTCCTTAAAAATGTCATGTATTACAAGCGTGTTATACTTCTGATAACATAAAAGTATCTTACTTTTGGTGAAAACCAACGTTTACTTATATGAATAAGACATGGGGGAAACTGTGTTGGTAATGCCTAGTAAAGGCAGTTCACGGTAAAATGAGCATGAAAGCTCTGCTTAAGATCTACCTGTATTTTTAAGTTGGCTGCCATACTGCAGGAAAAAAAATATGTCTGGTGTGAAACTTAAGCCACTGTCACACTGTCAAATTTTCACTTACAAATATATTTGACAGTAAAATTTGAAGTCGAAACACCGCCATCAAACTTTTCCTTCCATCAAATTTTATCAAATACACTAATCTTGAATATGTTTGAAAATATGTCACACTGTCGAATTTTTTACTGGGAGGATCAATTTTTAAAGTTTTTATTTGCAAATTATTTTCAAAGCGAGATTCAGCTGTTACAATTCCATGCAGTCCACTACAGAAAGAAATGTAACGAATGTTGTGATTTATTTTCGTTTCTTTATTAAATTAAAATGTTATTTATCAGAGATGTTTCCTGCACAATGAAATGTAAGGTCTGTGATGTTTTAATAGTACGCGCAATATTCACTTAACTTTCATGCTCAGACAGTTTCCACGTATATTAATTATCTTAATAACCATATTTCGTTTCCAGCAATTGTTCGTTATTTTAAATTTTCGTGGCGTTCATGTTTGTCGTGCACGATTCTGATTGGCTGAGCCCGTCAAACATCAAAGAAATTTTAAACCCGGCCCAGTCTTCAAATGTTTGATGGAATCTGAAGCCATCCAACTTTTTCGGACAAATATGGAGGCTTTTATGTGGTTTGATGACGTCACAGCTATTCAACTTTATTTTACCAAATTTATTGGAAGCAGTCTGACGAAAAATGTTGACAATCTGAATGAACGAGACTTAAAAGCTCTTCAGTATAAAACGAGGAAGGGTAATTGGAAAAACAAATAATGTTGGCCAGTAGTATGCTATTTTGTGTACTGCACCCGCAAGCATCGTTTGTTTTTTTTATCACGACCCGTACGGAATTACGTACGGAGCGCAGAGTGCTAAAGGCTCGGACTAAGCCGCCATGTTGGGGTCCTTAATTTCTCGCTAATTTACACTTTTAAGAACATAAATTTAGAAAACGCCTTCGCTGATCTTCGGTACAAATATGACATTAACATGTATGCAAATTGTGTTACAATTAACATATAATATTGTTAAAAATATGTTATATTTTGTTATTGTAGGATTATACGTTGGAAGTTTAAATCATGTATGTAATTTAATAAACAAATATACGAACGTACGCGACAGCACAGCTGTGTTACAAAACCTAAAATATAACATTACAAAAATCACACATAAACACAGAAAATTAGCCAAACTGTGTGTCAATTAATGTATATTTATGTATAGCTCTGCAATGGAGTTAGTATGTAATAATCATATTTTCATTTAATTAATTATCCCCGTTGTATCATTAAACAGGTATAAATTAATTCTCATGACACGAGACAAATAAGGGCATTCGTGTTAACCGTACAAATAAGTCTGAAAAGTCAATTCATTTCAGCCACAAAATTTATCACTATCAACTATGTGCACTGCAACATTTTTTTAAAATTAACAAGTTTTCTGTTTTCCAGGAACAGCTAGATAATTGTATTTGAAAAATATGCATATATGAAGAGTGCATTGTAGTATTTGGAATACCATTCAAATATCCTGTGTTTATGTTGTAATGAAATTCTTTTTTGTTAATTAATGTTTTATATACTTCTCACATAACTTCGTTTTTATTAGCACATTTCGCCGAGAACCGTTTTGACTGATATGTGAAAAATTGAATTCAAGAAAATGTATAAAATGTTCAAAAAGGAAATTCTTTGAACAATTCAATTTCTTAATAGGTTAAATGGTCGCGGTTGTGACGTTGAAATGAGGTCTTATGTTGTCCAATTAAGTGAATTCAATAAAAATTGCATATAATCTGAAGCAAAATTTGACTATGTGTAATAGACTCCAGAGCTCAAACTTTCGAGGTATCGAATGCGCAATATAGTTGCAGGCAGTCTAAAGTTAATTATACTCAGGTTAGGAACAAAACATTATTTCTTATAGGAGAGTTTGGGATAGGGAATATTTGTGCCACTATGTGCGCAGTGTTCCAAAAGGTAACTATAATTAAACTTTTAATCAACTTAAATAATAAAAATGGAAAGAGGTTTTGCTTAGTTCGAGGTTTTTTTTTATTTATGAATGTTACAACTATCGTGGTTTTAACGTAGAAAATAGAGAAAATTTGGTGTAGGCTATTCACGGTAAAAATAACACTTTTTAAAACCCTTCTTAAGATCTTCTTGTATGCACGTTGTGTATCCATCCGTCTTATGTAATCTTAACGCAGCCATGGGCCTCATCACTTTATTCATGCGTCGGTCTAGTGAAAATGTAAAATTTTTAGAAAATGAAATAGTTTACAAATCTGCTCATTTTAACACTTCGGTGTATTAAAAAAACAATAGAAACAAAAAGAAATAAGTAAAGTTATCACAAATGATTACCTAACACGTTTTATTCGACGCTAAGATATGGAACTACTTCCCATCCCGTGTTGCCAACTTTATTGGACGCATGCCACTCAGTACACCCGTTAAAAATATATGCAGACAGGGACAGTGATTTTTTTTTCTAAAGTTCATTTCAGAAATGCTTACTTTATCGTGAACAGCCTTTACATTGCCGGCACTAGCACCTACCCAGTGGCGAAAAATTTTGGTTGCCAAACTTTTGACATTAATCTTCCCAAGTTGAAGTACTTAGTCAGGCCGAATCAAGCACAGCTATTGGTGATCTCGGAAAAATGGACACTTGTGGCACCGCGGCGCAGGTGGTAAGGGGAATGTTCGGCTCGGCCGACTGTGCACCTTGTGTCTCGGAACACGCCCACCCGCCCGTGACGTCACGCTTGAACGCCGTCCCTGAGCCGCCAACGCCATTCGAGCGAGCGAGTGCTACTGAACAGTTGCCTTTACAATACATAGTGGGCGGCTCTTTACATCGAGGTCTTGAGAGCCAATGAATGTAAAGCGAGGTGAGCATGTAGCAGCGCCGCAGTGCAAGGGTGGGGAAAACGGGAGGACCCCCCCCCCCCCCTTGGAAAACCCGCCGACCAGCTGCATCGTCCGGCATGATCCCCACATGCGAAAATCCAGAGAATCGAACCTGGTTCGCCTTGGTGGACGGTGTGTAATTTAACCACTTAACACCGCGGCCCCTACAATCAGTGGTGTGTGGTGCAGTGTTGCTAGTTAAGCTGGTGCTTGTTTACTGCTGTACATTCTCGGTGCACGTAGCAGGAGCTAGTACCCGCCGTGCAGCCTTGGGAAACTGAATGCATTCCGAACACTCACAAGCGAGCAGCCAGGGAACCATTACACGCATCCTGTGGCGTCAGCTGCCGAGCTACGTTTTATTGGTGGAAGCGTAACCCAGCAAGCAACAGGGCACAGTACACAGCTAACGCCAGCTTACCTTGCAACAGTTCACCGCACGCCACTGCCTACAATATATAGGAAATATACATCGTGAGCTTTAAAAAATGACATATCGATGTCCAGTCTAGTAGTTCACTGCGGATCCTAGGCCCACCACAAACTGTACATAATTCCGTATAATGGATCTATTCCCATAAACAAATTAGCTTGGCACAAATTGCGACATGGCCATGAGAATAAACTTTACCAGCGTTAATTACGAAGTTATTTTACAAACACAACACGTAATATTTTCCGTCGCAGCTTCAATACTTAAGTATGGACAGGTGAACAGCCACTTGCACCGTGAACTCCAACCATAGGCTCGAAGAAAATGGCATCGCTGGCCAGCAAATGCTGGAACACCGCTCGCCAAACTGTGCGTGGTATAGTCCATTCACGGTTTCTTCGGCCTTTTTAAATCAAACCTTTGGAAAACCTCCCCATGTATGACGTATTTAGTAATTTCCTTTATACATCCTGTATCACAAGCATTTTATACTTGTGTTCATAGAAGTTAATTTTTCTTCTGTTAAACTGAAATGTTATTTATATTTTATCTATAAATTATAGTGCCTTATTTATAAATAATTTTAATAAAAAACAGGGAGAAAATAGGTATGTTGGTAGCGCCTAGTGAGAAATAGTCCTTATACAAAATACTGTTACACTGAGTGCGCACGAATGTGGTGCGTTGTCCCTCTGGTGTAATTCTCCAGGTTTAGTTAAACTTAGTTTGCACGAGGCGGAGAAATATCCTGGAAGCAGAACTTTAGCAGGGCTTCAGAAAAATCTGAAGTAACCGTGAATGGACTATATATAACCTGCTCACCAGCCAGCCAGCCAGTAGGGAACCTCCCCGCAGCATGCAGTAACCAATCAGGCGGCGAAATCCACCAAACTTCCAGTGCCTCGCGCAGCCAGGGAACGGGTATAATCCATTCACAGTTACTTCCAACTTTTCGGAAGCCCTGCTCAAGTTCTACTTCCAGGATACTCCTTCGCCTCATGCAAACGGAGCTTAACTTAGTCTAGAAAATTACGCCAAAGAGATAACGCACCGCCATCGTGCGCACTCAGTTACATATTTTACATATGAACTATTTCGTACTAGGCAATACAGTACCAACACATATATTTTCTCCCCGATTTTTATTCGTAGTAAATATAAATTAAATATAAAAACTTATAAATAAAATATTAAGTTAAACTTCAATTTAATAAAAAAAAAGGTACTTTTATGTTATTTTATATTAACACAAGACTATAGCGCTTGAGATACAAACCATTATTAGGAAACTACCAAACGCGTTATACATGGGGTGATTTTTCAAATGTTTGATTCAAAAAGTGCACAAAAAAACCACAAATAGACTACAGGATGTTGCAAAATTGCATGTCTATACTTTGGGGAAACATTTCTCACATCTGGAGGATGAAAAAAAAAAAATGTTACATGAACATTGGTCCACAAAGACTTCGTTTCTTCACTACAGCCCGTAATACATAAAGTAGGCCCTATGGCCCGTGGACTGGATCATGTTACTGTGGAATGCCATCGCTGCTTTCGTTTGCATGATACACGACACCCCACACTACGACACTACACCTAGAGCAGTATGACCTGCGCAGGAAGTAGTTACACATGTGTGGAAGCTTATCGTCAGCACTAAAGAAAATGTTCAAAATGCCGTCCATAAGCACGAACTTATGCGTCAAACCGCCATTGTATGGACATACGGATGCGTTGATACATCCCTGGAGAATTCCTGATTGTTTCGCAACCCGCCACAATAGGGTTACGGAGGGTGCCCACATCGTCCACTGGGGTTACACAAACAAGTGCCGCCTTTAAATGTCCCCACAAATAAAAGTCTAGTGGATTCAAATCAGGGCTCCTCGGGGCTGGTGTGGGGCTGCCAATTACAGCTGCCGGTAACATGATCTAGCCCGCGGGCCATACACTGTACGTTATATATTACGGGCTGGGCTGAAGTAAAGAAACGATTTGCGGACCTATGTTCATATAACACTTTTTCATCCTGCAGATGTGAAGAATGTTGCCCCGAAGTGCTGATACAATTTTGCGACGTTCTGTATATGTCTACATCAGAGAAGCCACCCCGCTATTTCGTCTCTGTACGTTTCTACTCTGTGGCCGAACGCAGTACATGACATTGCAAAAATACGTAGCAACTTAATTCTATTTTCCCGATAATTCTGAAATTTTACATTCTGAGCAGCTTCGGACATATTGCCACATACTTTCGTTTGCCGTATGGCAGTCAACGTCACAAATACAATTTTCACATTTCTGTACGAAACCTGGCAGATAAATAGCGATCGTATGTACGCACTATCGAAGTTTTATTTAAGCGTTAGGTAATTAAAAATCCGTCGTAGGTGAAGTATTTAATTAAGTACGTAGCAAGGGGCATAATTTGGTGCATTGGGCCTCAGATGGTCGTGTGCAGTTTTGCAGTTTTCTCAGACGTTAAGAAAATGCAGGCCTATAGGTCTTAAGTATGGAGTGCTCAATCTAGGCATGGCAGAACGTGTATGCGAGCAACTGATATTTTAGTTTAAAGCAAACGCTTATAGGCTGTTCACGGTAAAGTGAGCACTTTTGAGACCATAGTTACTTTTTACTTTCAGCCATATTTTATCCTTTAACCACCTTTTCTAATAAATATTGTCATGCAAGTAATAAACACAGCGTGTATGTTTCACCGCACTCGGAAGTTAATGTCTACGGCTAAAATAAAATATATTTGTTGACTTTTGTTCCATATGAGACTGCTTTCAAAAGTGCTCCCTTTACCTGTGAATAGCCTTTACCTAACTGTGCCAAACTTTAATTGTATAACGGAATGCTGGCGCTAGTGTATTTGATAAGTCAAGGTCCTTCGCCCATCTGAGTAGAACGTAAGCACTTTCTGATGAACGGAGTAGGCTAGTATCGATTGTATCGTTGGTTCCTTTCAGCAAGTGGCATTTTTATTTCTTTGGCCTGATTCAGTTGAGTGCAAGAGAACTGAAGTTCGTGACTAGGAATAGTAAACGGTACATACGGAGAGAGTGCTTCAAGTAATCTGATGCAGCAGATAACGAACTGATACACGGGCGCTTGGAAAAGCATGCCGGAACGTTCCTTACTGGAGGGAAAAAACAAAAAAAAATCTGTGAAGAGCTGGGTCCTTACTTGTCAATGGAAAAACTTTCCAGTTTTACAGGAAAATTTACAAAAATTTCTCCAGTCTTAGTTTTTCGAAACTGTACACTTTTGGTGGGAAACATTTAACTAATTTCGCGAACAATTTTTTTTCTTTGCCAATTTACCATTTTGAGTGTACGCCTATATTTACGTTCAAGAAGTTAAATTATTTTCTAAATTTTCAGCATATGACTTCCTTTTTCGATGGTCACTCTAATCCGACTTCAAAAAAGCTGAAAATAGACTTTGTTGAAATTTGTACGAATAAAGAATTAAATTGACTTTCTCATTAAATTATTAGTAGCATTTCACGGAACTCTGAAATATCCTCAAAATCCAGAAAAAAATTTCGGCTCTTAAACAACCTTAACGTGGTATTTTGAGGCTGGAAACAGAGAATATATTCAAATTTGCGGTTTCTTCACACTTTCTGAATAAAACCTTTGAAAATTCAACCTATGTATCACGTGTTTACTTATTTCCTAAGTATGCCTTATATCGCAAGAGTTATATACCTCTGTTAACTTTCTTGTTTTTTTTAGTTAAATTTAAGTTTTACCTGCATTTTATTTATAAATTATAATATTTCATTTATAAATATATGAACAAAACAGTGAGAAAACATGTGTGTTGGTAGCGCCTAGTAATAAATAGTTCTCACGCAAAATATTATTACAACTGAGTGCGCACGAATTCGGTGCGTTGTCCTGTGGTGTGATTTTAGGCTTAGTTGAGCTTAGTATGCACGAGGCGGAGGAATATCCTGGAAGCGGAATTTCAGCAGGGCTTCAGAAAAGTGTGAAGTAACTGCGGATGGATTATAAGTATTTCCATGCATTTGTAAGCCCTCGCGGTGGAATCTGTTAGAAATGGCGGCACAGGGGCACAGCCGTGCATAGTCCAGGGCCGGCCGGGGTGAGACGGGAGAGAAGGGGAAAATAAATTAGAAAAATGAAAATACTTTGTAGTGAGGAGCAGCTTAAAAAGGGACGAAGTGTACACAAATAACTGGTGGCGCAGAGGGGGATCTATTTTCTTATTTATTACTGAGTATTTACTTGTCATAATTTTAACGGATTTATGGGCGTTGTTTCACGAGAACCGGCGTCGTGTTGACCACGATCCTAAACAAACGAGTTATGAACTAAACTTGTTTTATAATTAATTTCTAATCAATTAATTTTTATATAGGCTGCTCACGTTAAAATGAGCAATTTTGAAAGCCCTGCTTAAGATCTACCTGTATGCACGTTGTGTGTACGTCCGCCATACGTAAAATTAACATTGTCATGGGCCTCGTCACTTTATTCATGCGTCGGTCAAGCGAAACTGCGAAATTATTAGCAAAGAAAAATATTTTGCAAATCTGCTAATTTTTACACTTTGGCACATTAAAAAAAAAAAAAGAGAGAAATAAATAATTTATGTTATTACAAATGGTTACTTAGCAATTTTATTTAACTTTAAGATATGGAACTACATTCCCTCCATCGCTATCAAATTTACTGGGCGCATGTCACTCGGTGAGCCCGTTAAAATATATGCCACGCAGGAGCAATGACATTTTCTTAAGGTGCTCACTTTATCGGGAACAGTCTTTAGTTATATGGGTTATTTTCCGAGATGCAAGAAAGGGGCTTGCAAAATTTTTTACTGATGAATACAATCATTTCATGGCCCTTATCTCCAGTATCTTGAGAGGTTTGGAAAAGCTGGGAGCGAGGTAGGCTAGTTCTTTAAATATTATATCAGCGCAAACCATTAGTTCTTTCTTACGGCTAACAAGCCTAGACGGATATGATAAGATACACATTAAAAGCTGCAGTAAATGAAACACTACGATAAGAGGCCGTTCTCAGCAAAATGAAGGCACGCCTGCATAGGCTGTTCATGGTAAAGTGAGCACTTTATGAGGCCCTGGTTACTTTTTTCCCATCAGACTTTTTCTATCCTTCCACCATTTCCTTAAATAAATATTGCCATGTAAGTAATAAACACGGTGTATACGTTTCACCGGACTCTAAAGATAACGTTAAAGGTTACAATAAAATATATTTTTATGCTATAGGCTGTTCACGGTAAAGTGAGCACTTTTTAAGGCCCCGCTAAATTTCTTCTTTCAGCGAATTTCTGTCTTTTTTCCACTTTTTAATATAAACATTGCCATGTTTCTAATAAACACAGTGTATGCATTTCATCACTCTCAAAATTTAACGTGTGAGGCTGTTGGGTGGGCCTTAAAAAGTGCTCACTTCACCGTGAATAGCCTATATAAATGATGCTTGCCCAATCACCGTTTCCTGAAGTGGACTGAGTTTGTCTGGATCATGTTCTTAAGCCTCGAGGCGTGTACTTATCGGTGACAGTTAATATATATGGTCTGTCAAGCCGTCTGGCGGCACGGCTATAAACAATTCCGGAAAATTTCACCGACGCTCAAGTCCGTCTGGGGTGCATACATTCACGAACCTGCCATTTTCAACACGAGGGATGTTTGCAATAGCTGTTTCATTTTTCATTTTCTTGATTCACCGGCGTTCGCCTCTGTGGCTCCACAGAATATGTAAGTGCATGCTATTCACAGTAAAATCAACACTTTTGAAAGCCCTGCTTAAGTTCTACTTGCATGTACGTCGTGTATTCTTCCGCCTCATGAAAGATTAATATTGTCATGGGCCTCAACTTTATTCATGTGTCGGTCAAATGAAATCGTGAAATTATTAAAAAAGTAAATATCTTACAAATATGCTAATTTTTACTCTTCGATTCATAAAGAAAAAAAAAACTAAAGAAATATTTTTTTAGTTATCAGAAATGGTTACCTAACACTTTTTATTCGACGTTAAGATGCGGAACTACTTCCCATCCATCTTTACCAACTTTACTAGGCGCATGTCACTCAGTGCGCCCGTTAAAATATATGCAGATAGGGACAGTGACATTTCTCTAAGGTTGATTTCAAAAGTGATCACTTTACCGTGAACAGCCTTTACGCAGTGGTGAGGTGAGATCGTCTGGCGGTTTCTTTGATGCGAGAGTACCCATCCTCTAGTTGGCTGTGCTGGGCTCTGAAAACGGGCCTTGTGTCTGATTGGCTACTGCGCGCTGTGATGGATCCCCTATTTGCGGCTGTGCTGCCGGCTCGCGAGTACGCCCACAGTAAGTTGCCAATCGTGGATTTGGGAACGGCGTTCCACATGTCATTCGCTGGTGACGTCGTTTTATTGTTGTCCACGGCTGGAGTTCACGACATTGGCTAGTTCACCTCTGTATTCTTAAGGTTGAAGTAAAGCAACTGCCTGTGGAGCACTGCGCTGAACTACACAACGTGGAGAACTCATAAAAGAGTAGCACAGACACCATACAAATTGTCAAAAAAGTGCAATTTATGCTGTATATGAAAGAATAATGTATATATTTTGCAACCTTATAAAATATTTTACTAAAATATACTTTTTAAACGTAAAAAATTATCTATTACAATAGTCTGTATTTTTAACAAATTTTAAGCATATTTCCGTTCTGGATGCTTCAGAAAGCATAATTTGCAAGAAAATCTATGATTGTGTGTAAGAAAATTGTAATAATAATGTAGGAAATAATTTTTATTATTGATTTTATGTGCGTCCATTCGTCAAAAACATTAATGGCTGAAACTGGCGTAAATAAAGTTAATTATAAAATTGATGTGATACATTATTATTATGATTTTATTACACATGATCACAGAAAATATTATAACGATCTTTCTTGAAGAAGATTTTTTTTTGTAAATTCTACTTTCCAAATCATCCAAAACGGAAATGCGCTTAAATTTGGTTAA
Source organism: Dryococelus australis (assembly GCA_029891345.1). Classification (NCBI taxonomy): domain Eukaryota; kingdom Metazoa; phylum Arthropoda; class Insecta; order Phasmatodea; family Phasmatidae; genus Dryococelus; species Dryococelus australis. The sequence continues at coordinate 349,160,550 of CM056993.1, forward strand.
AAATGCGGACTCTACAGATCCACTAATTTTTTACATTTAAAAAGTATATTTTAATAAAATAGTTTATAAGATTGCAAAATATATACATTCTTATTTCATATACAGCATAAATAATACTTCTCTGGCAATTTTTATGGTGTCTGTACTAATTTTTTATGAGTTCTTCACATCGTACAGTCGGGTGCAGTGCTCCATAGGCAGTTTCTTTACTTCAACCTTAAGGCTCGGCCTCACCCACCATGTTGAATTTTCGATTTATATGTCATAACTTCCTTTTCAGTGAAATAACAAAATATTTGTTACTATAGCATTATCACAATCGACAATCCCCTTCAAATTTAGTCGTCAAACTTCATCCGCATGTGATATGGTGATTGTAAAATGTCATTAATCTGTTCATAGTTCTCTAAAAAAAAAAAAAATTAAAAAAATACGGCATGACTACTTAACAAGTTTTCAGAATTTATGTTTGTACTTCAGCGTAACGTATATTGTCATGATTGTATAATAGCAGTTTCGTAATAAGGGTCGGTATACAACTGAAGTAAGCTAGAACCAATAATTCGACATGGCGTGTGAGGCCTAGCCTTAAGTGCTATATGATGGCACTTCCCTTGGCCTTCGTGTATTTCCCACTATTCTACCTACAAAAAGAATATTTTTCCGCGGAGTACCATCAGTTTTGTACGTATCGGTGGACTTCTGCGGGATCTGGAACTCAGTCTACGTTAGTGGCACAATTGAATCGCGAATTGAGTATCGCCATAATCCATTCACGGCTGATTTTACACTTTTTCTGACGCCCTGCCTAAGTTCTACTTCCAGGGTTTTCCCCCGCCACGTGCAAACCATGCTTAAATAAGTAATAAAATTACACCAAAGTACAACGCATCGAATTCATGCGCACTCAGTTGTAATAATATTTTTATGACAGCTATTTCTTACTAGGCGCTACCAACACAAGTTTGCTCACTGTTTTTATTAACGTTTATTATAAATTATATATTATTACAATTTATAAATAAAATATTGCTAAAACTGCAACTAAACGAATTATAATATCTTCAACGTTAAAAGAGATAAGTTATAAAATGCTTGTGATACATGTCATATTTAGTACACAACCAAACACGTCATACATGGGGTGATTTTCCAAAGGTTCGATTCAAAAGTGTGAAGAAACAGCTAATGAACTGGCCTATTACTCGACGCGAAGCCAACCTTCGTGCCGCAATTTGTTGAGCACCTGTCATTGCTTTTTTTTTTTTTTTTTTTTTCAGAAATAAGTAAGGATAACTGTAGCACGCAAGGACTTTCACCCCACCCCTGCCACAATTACATGTAAGGCACGGAAAGTGCGTTAATTTACACGAAAAAAAAAAAAAAAAAAAAAAAAAAACAAGAATCACCACGCAAGAAGCTCCCATATCCAAACATAGTTTTAATTGAGAAGGGGAAAAGGGAATTTTTAACGATATCGCTACCAATTAGGGAAACTTCAAGCACTTAGTAAGCTGTTATATTAAAAGACTCGTGGAGGATTTAGGAAATCTATAAGGCTGTTCACGGTAAAGTGAGCACTTTCGTAAGCCCTCTCATTTGGAATAATAGTAAAAAAAAAAAAATTTCATTTTAGCGTTAGACGTTAACTTCCGACTTCGGTGGAATATACATACCGTGCCGAATTACTTACGTGGCATTATTTATCCCTAAAAAATGATTTAAGGATAAAAAATTGCTGAAAGAAAAAAGTAACTAGATCGTCAAAAGTGTTCACTTTACCGTGAACAGCAGCATTATTGCTCTGCTATAGTTTTATTACTGCTGCTATCGTGGAGGAAATACCCGTGCTAAAGTATCGACTAATCACTTACTGCATCGCAATGCTCCCACAAGCCCAACTCATACCACACAGGGCAGCCAAGATACAACCAACGCAAACACCCACGTTAAAAATATCCTCATTCTTCACACCTGCTTAATTAAACTGGTTTCAGTAGACGTGAACTAAAACACTTCCGCTTTGCAAACCGTTAAAATGTATTCACTCTCGGAATCCACGAATAAAGCCAGTGGTGCTAGCAACTAGAAAGTAAGCCTACAGTTTGGGAATGACGTCAGGGGTCGTGGAATAGTAACAATGGCGATACAATAGCCTTCTAGACTTAGCGTATTCTGTAGAGCCGAGACGTTTGTAAACACGAGGAGCGAACCGGTTACGTCAACACTGATAATAAATTGGTTTACAAAAGAGATGGCGCATCTTACTTAGTTTATAGGTTGTTCACGGTAAAATGAGCACTCCTGAAAGCCCTGATTAAGATCTACTTGTATACACATTGTGTATTCTCCCGCCTTATGTAAAATTAACGTTGCCATACACCTAACCACTTTATTCATGCGTCGGTTAAATGAAACTGTGCAATTACTAAGAAAGTAAATACTACACAAATCTGCTCATTTTTACACTTCGATGCATTAAAAAACCAGAAAGCGAAAGAAATAATTTCAATTTATCAAAAATGGTAACCTAACAAGTTTTATTCGACGTTAAGATATGGAACTCCTTTTCATTCATCGTTACCAACTTCACACGGCGAATGTCACTCAGTGCGCCCCTTAAAATACATAGATGCCGGCCCAGTGACTTTTTTTTTTAGTTTAATTTCTAAAGTGCTCACTTTATCGTGAAAAGCTTTTACAAAGGTTACTGGCTGGATAAAAAAATACCGCGGTGAGAAAATTTACATCAGTCGACATCTTAACTCACATGGCAACAAATACGTTGGTGCTAAATCAGTCACGGTTTTAATCGCCCACTAGCTAAAAAAAAAAAAAAAAAAACCATAAGTAACGCGCGTAAATTGCACCGAATTCGTTTTTTTTTTTTTTTTTTTTTTTTTTAGACGGTGGCACACGCGATTGGTGTGCGAGAGGTCGCAGGTTCGAACCCACCGCACGCATCTAGTCCCAGACTGAAGCCGGCACGTTCCTCAGTACCTCGAGTGGGAAGACAGCAGAATTACCTGCTTGCCACATGCACCTAACCCTTTAGGAAGGCACAGATTTACTGTCACTGAAGACAAGGTTGAAGTGAGCTGCCTATATTCTCCACTACACAAACACTAGTTGTGTTGGTCTCCATATTTATACTTACCCTCTTTCTATTGGTCATGGCTACGCCGGCACGCTTACAATATTCCGCAACATTTATTACTGTCTGTCCATCGGCCAATGAAGTGGCTTGTTGACTATGTGCCAACCAATGTGTCGTGACAGCACAACCCATCGTGTTCATTAGAGAAATTATTAAAATTAACCGCTTTATTCTTATGAATTTAAATGTTGACTAATTGTAATTTTTTTTACTTAGTTTCCCATATAGTCCAGCGAAACAGCAAATCCCTACAGGCGTGAGATGTTTTCAAGAGCAAAGAAATTTCCAAATAAGCGTTGCGTGGTTGTATACGTGCATACTCTTCAAAGGGTTAAACGCGGCAACAAACTTTTTTTAAAAAAAAAAAAAAAAAAAAAAAAAAAAAAAAAAAAAAAAAAAAAAAGGCATACAAGTAGACTTGTAATCGTGTATGCGTATTACCAATAACATCAATATGAACGTTCGACTTTGGCAACGCCTTTTTGGGAAGAGCTGTGGACGGTACGTGGGTAGATGTAAAGTTCCATTACTACCAGCAAGAGTTTTTATGCAAGTACGCGTTTGTCGTGAAACCACAACAACGTGCTAAAAATAACAAATAAATTCCCGACAATGTTTCACGTGCAATGACCCCCCCCCCCCCCCCCCCTTCTTCGACCAGTATGAATGAGACCTTGGTTAGCCAGGTGTGTACGAAGAACGATTACGCTAGTGTTTTGCGCCATCTACCTGCCTCGAGGAATCGAACTAAGCGTCGACTATATCGTTCACATCCTCTGGCGTGTTGTGGTGGTTGATGAAAAGGGGACGGGGTCACTATCTAGGAGGGATGCAGTTTACTACCCTTTCAAACGGCAGATTATTTTTAACAAGTTGTTACTTCAAGATGCAATCAAAATAAAAACTTCACAATAAATATACATTTTACCCGTGTTGGTATTAATACTTAATTCCACCCTCTTCACCTTTATCTTTAGTTTAACCACCAATGTCGCATTTCGCACTCTAGATAAAAACTCTCCTGAATAGCCTGGGGGGGGGGGGGGGCGGTTGCACTGATTGATGGTTGGCATGTCAACGTCTCATCGACAAGCGACGTCATTAGAAACGGAGCAAGTTTCTCAGAGACGGAGGAAAGGTGTAGGAATCGACCACATGGCCCCGTAATGGGGAACAATTCCAACCTTCGCCTACAATTTATTCCGGAAACCACAAGAAACAGAAAAATCAAGATTGCCGGACAGGGATTCGAACCCAAGTCCTCCCGAATGCAAGCCCAAACACTCACCACTGTATCATCTCGCTCGGAACCGGTATTAGCAGTGCTGACACACGTGAAAAATATTACCAAGAAAGCTACTTTACAATATAATGAAATGCATCATAGTTTCCTGGAGTTACAACGTTTAATTTAAGGCCTATTGTTTGATTAATTCAGAACTGATTGATGACAGCCTCAGGTGCAAAAGGAGGGAGCACTTCCACCTCTGGCTACGCCCCTACTCCCCCCCCCCCCCTCTTTTTTCCTAAAAGAAAAATCTGTAAACTTTCCTTCCCACTTATGTTTCAACAGCTGTGGGAATTCTTCGCGAAATCACGACTTTCGGTTGGCTGCGGCGACCATAGTCTGGAGGGATGGAAAGGAGAGGTGTGAACAAAACAGCAGGGCGTCTTACCTCGGAGCTGTGTGTGGTTAATGTCGGAAGCGTAGCAGGCTGGCGGACACACATGGCACGCGCGCACACTACAGGAGCACCACTCGAGGCGGTGGCCGCTCGCAGACTGGCGGGTCGTGGGCCGGCGAGCGCCATGTATGGACAGGCCGCGCAGGCGCAGTCAGGTACGCCCAGCCATTGTCTGCTCACCCCCCCCCCCCTTTCTCACCCACTAGCCGCTACAAAAACAAGCGCCGAGCGCGTACCTTTTGTCTACCCGGCCGGCGCGCACGATGCCGGGACGCCGGACGACGCAAAATAGAGAAAAAACGGCGCGGACCAGTACGGCGAACACCCGAAAAAATACTGACTGTCGGGATTACCGCCCCCCCCACCATCCACACCCTTCACAACCAAGCATTACATGTGGAGTTCACCGTCAGACCGTCTGTACCCGTCGAACCAGCGTCGCCACCAACTACAGCTCACAAAAAATACTAAAATGGACTAGGAAAAGTAACTTAAGTGTAATGGGGTACGAAACTTGTATATTTACATCGATTTGCCATAATTTGTTTTACAGGGGATTTTTGGAAATCTTTGGTTCGACAAGACGTAAATAACAACTTTGAACATCTTATTACATGGTTAAAAATTCCCTGCGTTCGTTATTCTCGGAGCTCTGATTGAAGACAAGAAAAAAAAAAGTTTCGTTTCATTCATCAATGCTCCGAGAATAATGAAGGCAGTGAAAATCTAACAACCTAAAAAGATGTTGAAAATTATTATTTACGTCTTGTCGAGCCGAAAATTGCAATAAACTCTTTGGAAAACGACTTATATCGAAAATCGTGTGAATGCATGAATAGTTGACTGAATACATGGATGATTGTTAATGATTAGGTGGATTGGTGTAAAGATTGCGAAATATTTTTATATGGAAAAATTGTGAAACATGAAAGATTGTGGTGGTGGTGCTGGTGCTTCTGCTGATTGATGGAAAACAAGTCTTTAAATATATTTTTTTTTGGAATTTTATAAACGTTTTTAGAAATTTTTGGGAGTTCAAGGTCAAATGTCACCGGGTCAAAGTCAAAGATCAAGGACACCTGGGTCCAACATGGCGTTTGGGTGACGTCATAACACGGTGGCTGGTATCAGTCGATTATGTTACGTTGACAGATGGTAAGGATTATTGTGATATGGACTGGCGTTGAATGTATGGTTACTTAGGTAGACGTGATGGTGCTTGACTTTCTATTTGGCTATATTGAATTTTAAATATAATTCTTCTTGATCTGACTGTTTATATGTAAGTGTAATGTGTACGTTACTCGAAGTGTTGATTGTCCGCAGTATGTTTGAAGTTTGTTTATGATGTCTGGACATGTCAAATTTTCTTAAGTGACTGAAATAATACTAGACATGTAGGAAATATGTGTACTTAGGATAAGTATAATTTTTATCTGGACTACGGTAGGTTATGTTATGTTATTTCTGATTTTTTTTTACTGGCATTTGATAGTTTAAGGTAGGTTAGATTTTTTGGGCTTTAGGAGGTTAAGTTATTTTAGTTTGACAGATGGTAAGAGTGTTTGTGTTGCGGGTTGATCTGGACTATAAATTTGCTTGATACACTTGGGTTTAAATAGTTGGTATGTTGGGTGATACGTTTTTTTCCAGTATATATCTGTATTGCGATTGTTGGTGTATGTCGATTGACGTGGACAGCATGTGTGTGTCGGTGAGTCATGTAAAGCTAAAGCATGCTTAAGTTAAACGTGTTTGGTATGGGCTGGTCAGTGTATTTTGACTGGTGTCAGTCAGCATGGTGGATGGTATGAGAAGTTGATTGTGTCACTGGTATGGACTGTATGTTTGCTTTCTATTGTCTGTGTGGACGAATGGTTGATGTATGCTAGATTTATAGTGGGTGGTATGGTTGGAATGTATAAGTGGTGTTGGTTGATAGGACAAGTAGAACAGGTGTTAGGGTATGGGCTGGCCTCAGCTAACTGTATAAGCCCTGACAGCAAGGAAGGCACGCTTGGTCGTGTGAATGATGCAGGTAGACCGGGGGGGGGGGGGGAGAGTGCCATCAGCAAATGCCTCCGCCGGCATTCCGCAAACCACGCTCTGATACGCTGCTAACATCCTCCGCATATAGGTTTCAAGACTCCTCCATGGATCCCAGCCAGAGGACTGTCACTCAATGATTGCACTTAGACAACCAGCACAAAGCAAAAAATTTAAAATATTACAAATCCAGAAAAAGCGTATAAAAAAGGCTATTCAAAAATGATTTCCATTCGATTAAAAATAAAATATCCACCAACCCGAATATACTTCCTGTCACAATTATCAAAATGAAATTATAAATATACAATTTAATATTTGATACAGTAACTTAAGCATATATACTCACGAAACCCTTTTAAAAGATGCAAATTATGTTGAATTACACAATTTTATTTTAAAAGATATAGCAACAATATAAAATTAATAATTTTAAAATTTTGAAATAAGGAACTTTAAAACGTTTGAAATTTGCATAAAAAATAAGTCAAATCGTTTTAAATACAAATTTTGATAGACTATCTCAATTCGAAATAACTTAATATGACTTTCAAAAATAAACAATCCAACAGAAAAATCTCTAGTATATGAGTTATTTTTAATGTATACAAAATTATTTATATAATCTATAAATACCAAAACTGAATTAATACATTTTAACAAAAATATAGTAATCATATTGGAATAAACAAGCCCAAGTTAATTTCACAAGTAGAAAAAGTCATAAAACATATCAGCACATATTAATTTTTATAAGCTGTCACTAAACACGAGAAAAAAATGATAAGGTAAATGAACATAAATACTGAGTGTACAAAAATAGAAAAGCCATTTAAAAAAAAACAATAAAAATTACAGGTTGTGCAAAACTGTTTGTGCCTTTTGACATTTCCTCATTTTTGAATGAAATTAATGAAAAATTAACAGTAAAATTTTGTTACATGTTGCTGCTTTGCGTCGCTTCCCTTGGCCTGTGCTGTTATAAAGTGCGAATGACAACGGCATCTCTCGTAACCCAAGAAGTACACGGAGATTTACAAAGGCGTATATTCGCGGTAAGCCTATCGCGACTTGTGTCACCTTGTATCCATAAACGGTATTAAATTTGTGGGGTTTATCGTTGGAAGAAGACTCGGAATATGAAGAGCCTTCTCGATCTGGCCAGCTTGTCTATTTAACCCGCGATGGGCCTCCAAGTCGACACAGTCTAGAGTTTGTGGATTGTAGAACCTTAAGAGCGACGCGTGCGAAGACAGCAACGCGACAAGCCGGCGATGCGACGAGTGGCGCAGAGAGTGACCAACGAGAGTGAAATCTGTGGACTGTCAGCACAGGTACAGTGCAGAGTGAGATTGCCAGTAGGTACAGTGCAAAGTGAGACTGCCAGCATAAGTACAGTACAGAGTGAGAGTGCCAGCGTAGGTACAATGCAGAGTGAGACTGACGAGCATAGGTACAATGCATGTGAGATTGCCAGCATAGGTACAGTGCAGAGTGAGACTGCCAGTATAGGGACAGTGCAGAGTGAAACTGACGAGCATAGGTACAGTGCAGAGTGAGACTGATGAGCTGGAATGATGGCAATAGACAGTTGGATTGAATATGTGTAAATAATGAGTGTGTATTAAGTGACTGTGACGAATACAGGCAGTGATAAGGGCTTTAATTATAATTGAGATTTACGTAAAATATGTCGCTCTCTGAGGACAACAAGAATAATTGTAAAGATTGGTTGTTTACTGTTGTAAAAAAAACAGCTGTTTGAGCATCAATATTTTAAAGCATTATAAACAAATAAAAAATCAAATTTAGCTATTACTAACTAATTAGTTATGAGTAATTTTGGAGATAGGTAGTCTATTTTTGTAAATAATAGCTGTATGACTATTAATATTTTATAGCATTAACAAAAAATTAAAATCAAATTTTGCCATTTTATTTTAATTAACACCTCGATCCCTCACGATCTCGTATACTCCCCTGGCATCTTGTAACAATTTATTGAAGAGCACATTTCATACAGTTTTAGTTTTCAAGCAATAAACATTAATTAAATAAGATAAATTAAAATATGGACTTATTAAGGAAGAAATCTGATGAATTAAAAAAAATGTTGAAAAATATAATTTAAATAAAATATTTATTATTATTATTATTATGTATTGGGAAAATATGCCAGAAATAATAATTTACTCAGGAGCAAAATGTGACATATTTGTAATAGCGAATACAAAGAAAAATATGTACAATTTAGAGACTATTCTCATTTGTAAAAGATACTACATATATATTTCATTTGTAAAAATATTTGTGATTATGGTTTATATTGAAAACTTATTATAATTTTTAAGATATAATTTTAATGATTTTGGGAAAATTTTTCTACGAAATATAAACTGAAGTCAATTCACTGTAGCCTACTTCAGCTTTAAAATTAGAAAATGCACAATAATTTTAATTAACAAGAAAAAGTTAGAATTACTTGTAAATAGAAATTACGATATTTATTTAAAAGTAACTAGAAGTGTCTTAAGACAGTGTTTTAACAGACTGCTCTCTTTTCTAAATAACTGCTGAATGAACACTGCCTTTGGGACCAAATGCCATTGTAACAAACTGAAAGATATATATTTCGCATATTATTTTCTGAATTGGTTTTTGAATGGACACTAATTGTACTCAAAAAATTTGGTTCGTCACAAGAAAATATGACCTGGCCAAAGCTATCTATTTGTGAAGGTGTATTAATAAATTAGTAGCGAACACCTCTCCACAATTTTCACACTTACTCATCTCGTGCTTTATACTTTTCAAGTCTATGAGCACCTTGGGAGAGTGCAAATAACACACCAGTTATGAGAATGTTATCCAGATATAACCCCGAAAATGGTGACGATGCATTTGAAGATGCAGTGAATAGCAGTGGAATAACAACCAGGAGGCAGGGCGTACAATGTCCCCTACTGAATAATGTAAAGGTGCCAAAATGAGAATAAATTAACATCCAAACTGTTTTGCATAACGAGACGGTTTGATATTTCGTATGCAACCTCTAATGAATTGATATGACGTATTTCTGATATTTATATACATCTTCGTTTCGTGGTTATCGATTTTTCTCTGTATTTTATAAAGGTTGTAATTTAGATATTCATCACACGAATATGAATTGTATAAAATAAGAAAAATATTTTAAAAGGGGCACCTAACGGCGTGCCCCCCTCTTAAGTTGTATACATTTTACAACTGGCAAATGATTCCTCTAATGGCGAAACTGAAAATGTAAGCACCTCAGCTGGAGAGCGATGGCATTGCCAAAGATAGTTATAAGATATCAGTCACGAGCACACCATGGAAAAAAAAAAAAAAAAATTTAATTTTGATTCCTGTGAAATAAAACAATACATATTTATTAGCTATAGCCAATGTGTGTGGAAATTATGCAGGAAGTTACTAACCACCCTTACTCACTAGGTAAGCAGATAATTGTTTCATAAAAATTTATACGGTGTGGCTACCACAGGCTGTCCTGGCCAAAAAACTAAATAAAGAAATAAAATACATGTTACCTTCACACAGCGGTCCCTGTTAAAAATGCAGTGTGCGATCCCATACTGCTCACCTACGCTAGCCACACATCAATTTTCTTCCAGCTTCCCAGTCATCCGCCCTCAGGTAAAGTGGTCCAGATGTTGTTTGTGGGACTGTCTGCTGGTCATTTCAGACATCTAACAGCAAATCGATGTCGTTCAACACAATGTGCACTGTGCAGTAGCTTGAGGACATACTGCACTTATGCTTTATACCTTTCACACACATGTTATGCCATGTTGCTTACATGTACATGCCCAAAAATTACGGACCCGGCCAGATCTCCTGATTGGTCTTTGAGTCAGTTCTGCTTGTTCGTTCTGCTCGTTTGCCAATTTCTCCATTTCATCCTTGATTTTTGCACATAAGTATACCTTGCTTGGGTGACATTTGTGATTGGCACAGGTCAATCTCTTGATGGCGAGTCGTTCCAGGACGAGAGATAGATGGTGCACGTAGTGCTCCCATATCTCATACCAGAAGGCAACATCGTCTAGGTAGGCGAGGGTAATCATGCCGACCAGTTGGTTGAGGACTCGAACCATCATGGCCTGAAATGTTGATGGTGTACTCTTGAAAACAAAAAGCATGTTGCATAATTGGATGCATTGCTCGTCAGGCTGTAGAAGTAGTATTGTTTTAGTATTATAGTTTCACAGTCACTGCCAGTAGCTACTGCAGATATCTAGTGATGACAGAATATTTTTATTTTTCGAGGATGTTGAGACTATTCTTTATGTCAGTTCATGGAAGCGGAGCTCCAAGCACCTTCCTTTCCCCTTTTCATTCCAGGGCAATCACTATGCCAGTGTTACTGCTCGTCTGGACAGTTTTTGGATGGGTAGGGTAGCTTCTTCGTTTTGTCTCATACCTATTTAGAATTGCTGGTCACTGTGGGTTAATTTGGTATTGGCAGTTGTGACACGATGGGGTGTGTGTTATTCCGAGTCGTGCCATTGTTACCACCATCACTGTAATTGGCTTTGCTTCTGCCGAACCCGCCGGCTGATTTGTACAATGTAATCTTCTTGTGGTCTTGTTTTTCGTGCTTGTTGTCGTCCAAAATCATAATCGTGCACATGAACATCTCTAACGAGCCATGAATGAGTGGTGCTAATGTACTATGGTACTTCAGTAGGACCATTCTGGCTAATACCTCCAGTACCTCGGTCACCGCTATACTTGGGTGATACTACTGTACCAGGTGTATCTTCTGTGCCACGGGCTACTGTTTGTCGAGTTCTGCGCGACTGTGTGCTAGTAACAAGGAGAATGTACCATTATATTGGCACTGGAATGCTGATAAAATGTGGTCCATTTTATCCAATAATGGTTAACAGAACACCATCATTGTCATGTATCTCCACTCAACTGGCCCTGATAAAGTTACACCACTCTTGCTAGAAAACACAATAATGGTGAAGTCAGGTTGTACAGTCCTCGAGGAAGGCCTGGGCGTCCTCCGTCGGTAAATTCGCAAACATAACTATTAAAACCATGCTGGTGTTATATTGGCTATTTGAGTGTTTTGCATTTTCCCTGCTTTGTGTTTGCTCGGTTGACATGAGTATGATGTAGATTGTGCAAGCAATACAGTGAAAACAATGGTGGGGCATGAATTCTCTGTGGCAGTTTGTGTAGTCTTACATTGCGCACGACACATTGTGCATACTTGGCATTCATATGCATATTCGATGTCTGCTATCTACTCGTTCTGGGAAACACACTTTTGGTGAGCCTGATGCCCACAATGCCAACACTTCACTACATCGTTCCCGACACCATATAACATGGGCTGTTGGCAGTGTGTTGGTGGTAATTGGTTACCACTGAGTAAGTCTGGATAGTCCAGTGTGGCTTCTGATGGACTGTCATAACACAGTGCACATACAAATTATCCCTCTCGAATGTGTGCACATTCCTGTTAATGCATTGGGGGTGGAATGGCTGTCTACAGTGTTCACAAGTTAATACATTCTGTCCCTTTCTGTCACACCATACAAAATTTGTGCACCATTCGTATGGTCGTAATTTGATTGGTTGTGGTTTTGTTTGCGCTTCTGTAGTGTTCTCTTGTCTGATATGGCTTTCCCCAAAGGGGATTCACAAAACTGGGTGTTTTGATTGGGTGCACGCAGGTCCAGCACAGCTCAGCTGGTATTCCTATGGACATTTGTAGTAATGTGGTACATGATACTTGCTTTGTATGATTAATCGAAGTACATCATGATGCATGATGGCATACAGGCCTTCCAGACCGTTTGCCAAGCCGCTCTGGAGCTCCAGCCAGCAAGCACTCTTTGTGGAGTGTCGTGCAGTGTATAGTTGCATGTAATAGGATAAGGCCAATGCAGTGTTATGAAAACCACGTGTCTCCCTCCTGCCCCATGGGAAAGTGAGGGTCATAATGGGCTACTCAACAAGCAGTTTTGCAAGGCTAATTAAAATGCAATCATTTATTGAAATCAAAGGCCCATCACTGTAAGGTTGGCAGCTATGCAAAATGTAATATGATCGACGGTAACAACATGGAGCTAGCAGTGCATGATCGTTATATGCATATAAATAAATGTGGTGTTATGAACGTACTGTTCTGTTGTGATTTATAAATTATAACTGACCCAGACTACATGTCATAAGTGGGATTGAATTTTATGCCATCAGTGGTTTATTTTTATGCGTCTAATCTGGGGAAGCTGTGGGCATACTTCAAGCAACACTTAAATTTTTTATCTGCAGGGTAAGAACTTGGGCTCAGCCCCAGACGATCAAAAAATTGGTATTTTGATGACCAGTGTAGGGGAAAAAGGAATTGAAGTACTTAATATGCTGTCATTAACCGACGAGTCAACATATGATGAGATGATAAAAGCTTTTGACGAGTAATGTCAGTCCAAGAAGAAGAATGTTTACGAACTGTATTTGTTTAACAAAATAGGACAGTCGGAAGGTAGAACTTTTGATTCGTTGTTGTTAGAATAGAAAATGCAGACTACCTTTTATGAGTTTGGCAAGGGGAAAGACAATTTTATTCTTGACAAGATTGTGCTTGGTGTTAATGAACCCACATTGATGGAATTAATGCTGCGAGATTCAGCATTGACATTGAAGAAGGCGGAAGATTTATGTCAGATATATGAAGCCTCGAAGTGCTAAACGGATGATATTCATGAAAGTGAAAAGCCAGGACTGTCATTAGTGGATGATGGCGCAGTAAGTGCAATTTGGATGCAGCTATGTTAAAAATTGGGGAACACGTGGCAACAGTGGCGAAGGTTCCCAAACTTTGTCTTTAAACAATGGCAGAAAACATCAACACTACAGAAGTGCAAGTTTTGTGGATTTTCGCATGAACATGGACGCTGTCCAGCCTATAACAAACAGTGTAGGAAATGTAAGGGCACGAATCATTTTGAAGCAGTGTGCAAGAAATCTGCGGCTGCTGTCAATGCTGTTTCGAATATGGACAGCGTGGAAGAAGGAGGGTATGGTGATCAGTGTTCATGGTATGTAGGTACCCTTGTTTATTGGAAAACAATCAGTGACTGCTAAAATTGATTCTGGTGCGCAAACAAATGTTTTAAGCTTGAAAACTGTGGTATTATTAAGCCCTACCCCTAAAATTTTCCCATCACAAATGCTACTGGTCACTTACAGTAATACACAAACATTGAATCCTGTAGGAAAAGTTCTACTTGAAACACTGTGTACAATAAATGTTTATTGGTTAATTTTGAAGTCGTTGCTGGTGATGTGGAATGCGTCCTCGAGAAATAAAGTCGCCTGTGCAGCTGGAATCAATTTAAAAAAAAAATGTTTTCATTTGACGAGGATAGTTTGATACAGAAGTACAGTGATAACTTTAAGGGGCTTGGAAAAATCCTGGGTAAGGTAAAGACTTTTCTGGATTCTTCTGTCACAACAGCAATAGAGCCCCAATGTCGTGTTCCCCTCATGTTGATACACAAATCGAAAGATACATTGCAGGATTTAGAAAAACGAGGTATAATAACGAAGGTAGAGCACCCCACAGATTAGGTCTCAAATGTAGCCATAGTAGGAAAACCAAGTGGAGATCTGAGGCTTTGAATACATCCAAAATATTTGAACAAAGCTATAAAGAGGCCTAGGTTTAATATTCCCACGTTAGAGGACATCACCTCGGAATTGACAAGTAACACCGTTTTCACAGTCTTACACATGAAACAGGATTACTGGCATATGGAGCTTGACAAACAATCATCACTTTTGACCATGTTTCACACGCCATTCGGGAGGTTCAGATGGAATCACCTTTCTTTTGGAATCTTGTGTGCACCTGAGATTTTCATGAAAAAATGTGTGGACATATTTGATGATACTGAGGGTGTTCATCCATATTTCGACGACTTCAAATCACAGGAAAGGATATCACTCATCATGATGAGATTCTAGAACAAGTTTTAGAAAGAGCTAGGAGGTGTGGTGTCAAATTAAATCCTCACAAAATTCAGCAAAGGATGTCCAGTGTTCGGTTCATGACTACGATGTCAAAGGTTATTGTTAATTAATTGCTATTATATTGAAAATGATCTGAGCCAATATTGAATGTGTTGAGGGTGGTAAATGTGGAGCTAACCTTCCGACCTGCCGATCAGCCGAGTGCTCAAGTTGAATTGCTGGAAGATTGCTATACCTTTGACAAGGCCACTGATGTCACCGCCAAAACAAAAATGGAAAAAATATGCACTCTTAAATCAATTGATCAAGAAAATGTATGATGCAGATAATTATGCCTACTCGCTAATTACACATTGATGACATACCCGTGAGCACCTAAGTCTCTAATGTGGCTGAGAATGTGATGTCACGGGCTTGTCACCGCACTTCAAGGGTGATATCAAATGAAATGAAGCCTCAGTCGGCTGATTGTGGACAGGAAGGCAATGGTTGCGAGTGAGGTTTATGATAGGGTATGTAGGGATTTTTGCTACATTTTTAGATATCAGGAAATTGGTAGGCTGGGAAAGTGTAGGGAGGGACCAAGTTCACCTGACAGAGAAGGGAAACAGCATACTAGGTGATCTGCTAGGTAGGGAATTAGTTGGCTGTGTGGAGAAGGTCAGGACTGAGCAGCAAGTGTTGAAATAGCAATACGAAAGAAGCAAGGAAACAGAAGTAGAGCGAAATGGAAACGAAAGCACTGATGAGGCTGCAGGGGTGGTGATAGGGAGTAAGTAAAGTAGGAGGGTAAATCAGAGTGTTAGCATAAGGATATTGGTGGTGAATGGTAAGAGTATATACAACAAGCTGGAGAGCTTCTGCGGAAAGGTTGAAGGATATGGGGCAGATATAGTGGTAGCTGTGGAGACATGGCTGAATGAGGAAGTATTGGACATTGATTGTAGCAGGATAAGATCACCATTTTCAGACGAAACAGGGATAGGAGGGGAGGACGAATAATGGGTTGAAAGGGACAGTAGAATGGGTAAGTAAGGATGTCAGGGTGATGGAAATTAAATTAAGTGGGGGTTGTATAGTAATATTACTTTTCTGGCAGTGTATAGACTACCAGGAGAGGGATGGCAGGCAATTCAGATGATCAAGGAGAGGGTCGATAGACTGAAGGACAGGCAGTGGGCTGTTGTAGCAGGAGATTTAAATATTTCAGGAGTGAAATGTATAGAGGGTGCAGAAGAAATGGGTAACATGATGAACAGAATGGTAGCACAGTTAGTCAACAGAGGATTAGTCCAGGTAGTAGAAACACCTATGAGGTGGAATTAGGAGGGTGTTGGGTCAGTGCTGGAAGTGGTGTTGGTAAGACCTGGGAATGATGTAGTTGATGCAATAGTATTGGATGGTATAAGCGACCACCATATTCCTGTTGTGGAAATTGGTTTTGGCAAGATGAGGGAAGAGCAGACAACAGAAAAGTTGATGTGACAGTATGAGAAAGGAGACAAGAAGGGGGCAGAAATCTTCCTGTGAGATAGGTTTGAATAGTGGTCTATGGAGGAAAGTGTGGAAGAATTATTGAGTGGATTTAGAAGAATAATATAAGATATGTTGGAGAAATTTGTGCCGAAGAAAATATTACAGCCTGGGGGAGATCCACCATATTATGGACAGGAGATTCTAAAAATGAATAGGAAGTGCAGAAAATTACATGCCAAGTGGAGAAATGAAGGGATGATAAGATCTAATGATGAAATATATGGGAAGGGAGCTCGAAAGGATGATAAAACAGGTAAAGAAAATGTATTTCTAGGGAACATGGTGGAAGAAGTAAAAGGCAAGGAATGGGGTAAATTGTTTAGGTATTGCTGTGGCCTGTTCTGAGAGGATCAGATCATGCATTAATCAGGGGGATTAAGGTAACTAGATAGATAGAGCACTCCGATATACGAAACACTACTTTTATTCACTTACAACAGCTATTACAGTTTTACACATGGATCACATACGGGCATTACATTATGAACAGGAAACACCAACATCAAACGCAAATACTCTAATTGATTCCCTTACTTTCCACGACCTATTGCCCCCTTCTGGAGGTATATTTATTTTGATGGTCGCATCGTCGGCTACGTGAAGAACCCCTTGACAGTGGCTGCAGTTGGGCATCGATCCATGACCACTGGCCCCGTGGTCCTCTCCTGTAGTCGATCCTCGGGCAGCTGGATCAAAGATGGCTGTGAGCCACCATCGTACCAGACTTATATAGGGACGACCCCGGCCTTATTATCCTTCCTCCAGGGTAATATTTTCATTACAGCCAGGCTGGCTCATCGAGGTCGTGTCATCCTGCGCTCTAACAGATTGCTTGCCAGCCCTGGCTACTGGTGATCACACCAGTATGTAAGGATTGTAAAGGAAGGAGAGGTAAGGACCCCTGTGCTAAAAGGAAGGGGTGATAGGTCTGCGACAAATGACCAAGAAAAATCGGAGATGCTGCAAGGCCAGTACTTGTCAGTGTTTAAGGCAAAGGAGGATTGAAATAGGAGGGATAATAGTGATATGGTGCTGTTTAGTAAGTTTAAGATGAGAAATTGGGAGATAGAAATGATAATTAGGGGTTTCATAAGCATTAAAGCAGGGGACCAGATGGAATAGGAAACACAGCATTAAAGTTTGGTGGGAGAGAGATGGTGAAATATTTGGAGGTGCTGTTTAACAAGTTTAGGAGAGGGTAACTTACCACAAGGTTGGAAGAATGCGATGGTGGTACAGTACCTATACACACACAGGTAAATGTTAGGGGAAGATTTGGTAGCTACAGATAGGCGAGTCTCACATCGAGTACGGGAAAGGTAATGGAGAGTATGGTGTTCCAGTATGCGGTAAGGATTATGAACAAGAGAGATTGATTGGAGGAGTCAAAACATGGTTTCAGGAAGGGATACTCCTGTGAGACAGAGCTAACTGGACTATTAGAGGATCTGGTGCAGGTAGTTGATGAGAGGAAGCAGGTGGATGCCTGCTTCTGAAGGCGTCACTTGTAGCCACAGTAGGAAATTTGTCTTGATGGGAGAATGGCCACACTTGAGCAAGCCATTTGAAGGTCAACGGAAAGGTTTGATGAAGGGTTGAATATGATTTTGGGCCATGAAGGTGAGGTCTAGGATGTGATTTACCAGGATAGGCACCAGACGTCGTCGAGGCGATGTCAAGATGATTGTTGACTCTGCTGATCTCGGGGTTGCTACTTGCTGACTCGCTCGCTTTCCCGTCTGATATGCGGACAGGCCTCGGCTGACCCACATGCAAGAGCGGAACTACTTCCTGCTACAACCTGCGATATTCTGCCTTGCATCATGCTATCAAATGAAACTTATTTTAAAAATTACACATAGAACCCTGCAAGATAAAATACTGGTGAATTAAATGGACATAACACTGGATGTGTGATGAGACAAATAATAACATGCTAAACAATGCACTACAAACAAGGAAAACATAACAGACAATAAGAACTATAATGAAACACAACATGAGTATCTGGCATAGATCCTGGGCTCACAAGTCCAATTATTACCAGGTCTACTCCCATATAATTCCGCTTCATGGAGTCTTTGATGTGTTGGTGGCAATCACCAGCTACACTGCACTGGTGTGCCCTCATGTTGCACTGCGCTGAACCTGATCACTCACCGGTGACCTGGAGCATGCTCTGCCCGTTGGTAGAGCACACAGCCATGCTGCGGAGACATAGGAAACGGCTGGAGAAATGGTCTTAGGGGTGAAGGCACGTGGCACACACCACTTCTTAGAGTTTGAGAAAGCACTTGATAAGATGCCCCATGGGACATAGATGAAGAAAGTGGAGGAACTGATACCGGACAAGAGGGCAGTGGAATTGATTGGGGACTTCCTCAGTGGGCGAAAGCAGAGGGTGAAATTGGAGGAGACAATATCGGGGGAAGGGGGTTACGTTAGGAGTTCCGCAGAAAGCGTGATGGGTCCCTTGTTGTTTACCATAATGGTAAATGACATGGGTTTGGGGATTAGAGGAAAAATAAGATTGTTTGCAGATGATTGTGTCGTGTATGTAGTAATTGGAAAAAGGGGAAGGGGGGGGGGGAGACTTCCAGACAGACATTGACAGCATGACATGGTTCTTAGTTGTTAACAGGAAAAACAAAATGAAGATAAATGTAAAAAATTAAGGTAGTGAAATTTACAAGGAAGGAGGCGATAAGCAGGGACATGTACAGATGGAGGGGCAAGAGATAGAAGAAGCAGCAGAATATAAGTATCTATTGTAGAAATAGTATGACTAAGGGTGGTACCTGTATTTTCATCAAAAATAATTTAACGTTTGAAAATGACACACATTTATTATGCGAAGACCAAGTGTTTGAGTGCAGTTATGTGAAAGTAATAACTGACAAATTAAAAAAAAAGTGGGGGGTCCTTACTATATATATAGAGCCCCTTCTGTCAACTTTAGTAACTTCTTAAAATTTCTTGAAGCAAATCTTAAAGCCATTTACAGAGCCAATCTAGAAATTATTCTCTGTGGAGACTTTAACATTGATTATTTAAAAGAAAGCAACCACATAACTGAACTCGATAGTCTACTCAGTACCTACGACCTTAAATCCATAGCAAACATTGCTACTAGAATAGAAGGAACCAGTCAGACAGCAATTTATAACATTTTCATTGATAGTAACGCAGTTGCAGAGTGCCACTGTCTCCCAATAAAGAAATGGCTTATCAGATCATGATGCACAAATATTAGTTATGCCTTCCATAAAAATGTCCTCCAAAAGCATTTCTTATAAGAATATGCGAAATTTTTCGCTGGAAAAGTCATATAATTCAAAAGTGAGCTCAGCAGGGAGCAATGGTCAACATTATATATTTGTACTGAAGCAAATGTAAAATTTTACTCTTTTCTTAACCAAGTCCTCCATTGATTTGAAAAAGGTTTCCCATCCCGACTGATCCACACTAATAAAAATCAAGAGAAAATGTATGGCTCACCAAAGGAATAAAAAATTACCTGAAAATAAAATAAAACTATGCAAGGCCACCAGAACCAACAGCAAACCTCACACAATGAATCACTACAGAAAATACTGCAAACATTTCAGTGAGGTCATAAAATCTGCAAAAATGATTTTTTCTGTAACCTCATTAAGAATTCTCGAAACATAATAAAAACTACATGGAATATTGTAAAAAAACACAACAGGAAAAACAACAGAGCAATGTCCAGTTGTAAACCTAGAAGTAAATAACTAAATATCCTCAGACCCTAAATTAGTTGCAGATGCATTTAATTCACACTACTTAAATGTTGTAGAAAACATGATTAAAAAAAAAAACATTAAACAAGATATAAACCATATTCCTACACTAAAGGGCACAGAATATCCTGCTATATCTTTTACAAACACAACTCCAAAAGAAGTGGAGAAAACAATCAATTCTATGCAACCACAATTATCTAGCGGCTATTATAGCATTAGCTGTAGATTATTAAAGCAATGCACTTTTGAATTCAGTGTTACATTAAGCCATATTTGTAATGACATCTTCAATACAGAATTTTTTCCAGACAGACTCAAATGGGCTATGGTAGCACCATTGTTCAAGAAAGGAGACAAGACCGAAGTAAGCAATTATAGACCCATCTCACATCTTACATCCTTTTCAAAAGTAATTGAAAAACTAATTTACAGGAGGTTGCTGCAACATTTTGATAATCACAAAATCTTATCAATTTCCAGTTTGGCTTTAGGAAAAACACGTCAACAAATGTTACAATTTTTAAACTAACAAATAGCATTCTTAATGCACTTGATAAAAATATGCCATCAAATGGAATATTTCGCGACCTCACTAAAAGATTTGACTGTGTAAATCACAACATACTTATAGAAAAATTAAAGTTTTATGGAGTCTCAGGTACACCAAATAAACTAATAAGCTCATACCTTTCAAACATACAACAAGTCCGGATCAAAGAAAAACTACTTCTTTCTATTCTGAACCAGGAAAAATCAAGCATGGGGTCCCACAAGGATCAATATTAGGCCCCCTACTCTTCCTAGTTTATATAAATGATCTTCCATGTACCTTAACCCCAGAAACTACTCCAAATTTATTTGCAGATGATACTAGCATCGTAGTCTCTGGTGACTCAGTTAATTATATTACACAAAAAATTGACACAGCATTTACAGAGCTAAATGCATGGTTTACTGCAAACAAAAAAAATCTCAACCTAGATAAAACATAGCTTATGAATTTCCTCACAAAGAACAGAAAAAGACATTAATGCATATGTTAGCAGTAACAGAGACAACATTAATGAAACTGCAGTGATTAAGTTTCTTGGCTTAAAAGTAGACAATTTACTCAACTAGAAATTTCACATTGCGTATATTTCACCTAAAATAAGTCCAGTATGTTTCGTCCTGTGGAGTGTTGCAGAGGTCTTGAACAAAAATACAGAAAAAATGATATATTTGGCATATTTTCATTCCATCATGTGTTATGGTATAACTTTTTGGGGTAATTCTACTGACAGCAAAAAAGTGTTTCACATGCAAAAGAGAGCTGTACGAATAATCAATGGCAGATTTTAACATTTGCATGTGAGTACATGTTTTCAGTACTTATATTCATGTCCAAAAACAGCCATTTATTTTAGAAAAATGAGACCTTTCATAAGCATGACATTAGAATAAAAAAAACACTTAGACGTGGCTTCAGTTAACTTAAAACTTGTCTAGAAAGGGCCAATCCTACCTTGGTAGCCAACTTTTCAATAAGTTACCACAACACCTTCAAGAAATTTGCTTCTCTAACCAAAAACTCTTTAAAAAACAGCTGAAAGAATTTTTTTCTAAACTAACATTTTATAGTGTAGATGAATATCTAAACTACAAAAAATAAGAAATTATTTCATAGCATATCTGTGAATGCATTTCCTGTTCCAGTTTTTCTCGTTTCCTTCTTATTTTGTTTCAGTAAAACGGCGATGACCTACAGTAAGTTGGAGGAGGATTGGTCAAATTATGAGGAAAAGATGTGATACATGTACGTGTAGTCTGATATATATGTATGTGTGTGTGTGTGTGTTTACTATGTCCAGTGTATAAACTTTGTGTACTGTAATTTCACTTGTCCAATATCTTTGTACAGCTATGTATTGAAAAATGATCTTACGGATGCAATAAAACAAAACAAAACAAAGGGATTGTGTTGCAGGGAGACCTCAGATGTAAAAAAAGATAGAGAGGGGGGTTGCAAAGGGAAGAAGAACTCTGGATATGTTGGGAACAGTGCTGAAGAGAGTCAGCTGTCAGGTGAAGGAGAAGGCATATGGCACAATGGTATGGCCGATGTTAGAATATGCTGCAGAAGTATGGGACCTGTACATGGAGGTGGAGGTGTGAGAGCTAAAGAAGGTGCAAAGAAGGGCAGCAAAATGGGTGAATGGTAGGCAGAGAAGGCAGTGGCAGGATTATGAGGATGAAGGGAACTATACACTATCAGTGATGATGAAAGAAATGGGCTGGAGCTCATTGAAAGGCAGGAGGAAAGTTGAACGGCTGCAAAAGATGTACAGAGTGGTAAACTGAGAGGGAGGTGTTTAGAGGGAGAGGAAACCACAGTGAGAAGCTTCAGAGGGTGTGGAGGAGAACGGAGTGTGGTAGGCAGTCCATGCTTGTGAGGTCTGTGAGGGAGTGGAATGTGCTGAGGGAGGAATTGGTATCTGTGGGAGGGGTTGATAATTTCAGGAAGGGAGTGGAAAAGGAGTTGGTTGAGTGAAGGAGAGGAGAATGAGCTCGCCACTGGGCGGTAGCCTAATTGCGAGTGTATGCATGTATGTATGTAAAAAATAATCCATAGTAGACTTATGAGCTTCTACGAAACTACAGGGTTTCTGTATAAACACCAATATGGTTGTAGGTAAAATTGTGATACTGGGCCAATTGTTATGTCTTTAGTACAGGAAATACAAGTCGCAATAGGCCACAACAAATTTGCAGGCTCTATATTTGTGGAGCTTTGTAAGGCCTTCGATATACTCAACCATGCAATACTTCTGAAAAAATTGGAAATACGTGGAATTAGAGGTATAGCATTGCAGTTGATGGTCAATTATATGGAAAAGAGGACTCAGTTTATAAAATTAGGGCAATTTAAAAGTGAGACTAGAGATGTTGCCACTGGTGTGCCACAAGGCAGTGTCTTGGGCCCCTATTTTTCCTTATTTATATCAATGATATAGGCAAACTAAAGCTTCACTGCTCTCCAAAACTATTTGCAGATGATACTGCATTGTTCTACAACACGGCCACAAACATGCAGTAGGATTTGGTTGTCCTATGTGAGTATTTTAGGATATACAAGCTAGCCATAAATGCAGACAAAACAAATTATGTAATATTCACCTCATCTAGAAGTAATCATAATGTAAACACTCCTCTACAGATAACTAACAAACAAATAACCAGGGCTTGTTATGTGAAATATGTCGGTTTGTACATTGATGAATACCTTAACTGGAAAGTGCATGTGAATCATATCACTAACAAATTACTACCTGTTTTAGGAATCCTTTGGAGATTGAGGGGCATTCCAGTTGAAATAATGAACACTATTTATAATTCCTTGATAAACAGCCACTTACAATATCTATGTATGGTATGGAGATCAGCATCTTTTGAAACTTTTACAAATTGTGCAAAATAAAGCAGTTAAAGCTGTTCATGACCTGCCTCATCATACTCACAGTAGAATTATGTATACCACCTACAATATTAAAATTGCTAAACTTCGTATTTAATAATCCTTCTTGTGATGTGCCTGTGGAACTTACATATTACACCTGTCATGCAGATCATAAATTTCTCCTCAACATAAGAACAGAAATAGGTAGAAAGGCTTTCCATTTCCAGGGTTTCCACCTGTTTAATGCGCTCCCAGAGTCACTTAGAAATGTGCAAAGTCATGCTCGATTCAAGAAATGAATGAGGCAGTTATTGTAAAAAAGGCTGAATGATAAAGAAGATATACTCTTTCAGATATGATTGCTTGGTCTGTTCACTTATTCGAATATCTCTTGAGATCACTTGCTTAAGTCACATAATTAGTCTTTGTTTGGTTGTAAAGGGTTGAGTTTTATATGGATATGTATGCATGTATGTATGTATGTATGTATATATGTATACACACACACATACATATATATATCTGTGTGTGTGTACATGTATATGTATATCTGTGTGTACGTACATTGTATATGTATATAAATGTGTATATGTGTCTAAATTGCTTGTATGTAGTACTTTTAAGTAAATTGTTACTTGTATGATTTAATTTTGTATTAGAAATTGTATTCATACGTATTATATAACAATCTTAGTATTCACACTCTAGACAAGGTCTGTGATGGGCTAATTGTATAATGTTAATGTTTTTAAACCTAATTTCTTCTTCTTATTTGTGTAACTAAACGTTCCTGCAAAATGTCTTTGGACTCCTTACTTAGTTATTCAACTATTGTACATCAATATCTTGTATGTAAAATTTAAATATTCGTGTAAATTTTGCTTGGATACTTTTATTATATTATAGAAACTTAGTTTGTCATAAGTATAAATTATTCACATTTCTATATCTAGATTGTCATGTTTTCTTTTATGCACAATGTAAATAATCCAATTCTATATACTCTGCCATAAAAGAAAACAGTTGTAATAAAACCCCAAATAGGGCTATGCTCAAGGGGATCAAATAAAAAAAAAGTAATATGTATCAAAGTTATTAACAAATAAAAAAAGTAATCAATTGTGATAATTTATTTCTTTACTTTCCTTTCTGTTTTTTTTAAATGCATTAGCATGTAAAAATTAGCAAAAATTAGCAGATTTACAGTGTTCACTTTTCTAATAATTTCACAGTTTCACTTGACCAACGTATGAATAAACTTATGAGGCGCGTGGAAATATAATTTTTGCATAAGACAGAAGAATACACAACGTGCATAAAAGTTGATCTTAAGCAGGGCTTTCAAAAGGGTTCATTTTTCCGTTTACAGCATATATGATTATTATTATTACCACGGCCGTAGTTATTACAAAAAAATCAGACGTGTTTCATGTAATCTTCTTGTCGTTGTAGGTGTTTTGATTTTTCATGTTAGAACATACACACAGTACAGTGTCTTTGACAGGAAATGTCTTTACAGGCTCTAATGGCGTCCGTTGGATAGTAATTCTTCTTCTTTCTTTATGTGGGAATTGTATAGAATTGTGAAATGAAGGTAAGCATGTGCTGTTGATTTACTAAAGTCATAACTAATTGTGCCATCATAAAAGTAGGTGGTATCAGGGTGTATTAAAACTTATATTGTTATTAAACCTAAGTTTAATATTATTGATGATGTGGGATAGATAATTTGTACTATAGACACCATCATGTGTTGTTGAATGGAAACATAATGTGTTTGAACTGTTTTGTTTCAGCTCAACGTGTCTTTCCCGGCGACGGGATGTCAGAAACTGTTCGAAGTAACAGATGAACATAAGTTACGTGTTTTTTTACGAGAAGCGCATGGGCGCTGAAGTGGAAGCAGATGCGTTGGGCGACGAGTGGAAAGGTTATGTAGTAAGGGTTTCTGGTGGCAATGATAAGCAGGGATTCCCAATGAAACAAGGTGTCTTGACAAACAGTAAGTATTTTCCCCGATTGCATGAAACAATTTTGAAGTGGTTGTTTCATATGTTTTTCGTTAACTGTCGTGTTGCGAATGTGTTACTTCATGATTGCATGTACTGTGCACCGATCCAGTGCCTAGTGTTACATTTATATTGCGCTAGCTATGAGTGAATAGGTTACAGTCTTCCATCACATATTGTAGTTTATACCGCACAGTCGGCTAGACCTGGTAAAAACAGTTACATCTTTGTTACAGTACTAATAATTACAGAAGAAAATACAATTAATATCTGTTACTTCTTGTTACTGACTGGTGAAGTCAGCACTCAACATTACATCAGTTATGTTTTTTCTCCTTTGTGATAATTCAATGTGTGTGAATTTGTTATAAATTTTATTTAATCTTTATTACTATTGTATCACAGATTATCCAGTGTCAATGAATCAAAAGAATACTGCATTTAAAGAAATATCTATAACAGGTCTGGCATTTTACATACTGTTAATGTTTTGCGACGGTTATGGGTAGATTAAATTTTGCTTCAAGTATCTGGTGGATCAATAGCTTATTGTTTGTAAAAGTTCTTTTCCTTTCATAATAAATAATGTTGATTGCTGCTGAATTAGCTAAATTTATAATAATTACTCCTATTTTACAAATTGAAATTAAGCTGGCTCCACAATAGTGCGATGGGTTGTGATGCGAGGATCTGTTGGCGATGGACGTCGTCTGATATGGTGCTGCTATCTAGTTTAAGGGTGGAAATTACATTTTCAGATCTCACAAATGTAACAAAAGATACGCATAAAAAATTGAAACTGTATGTTGTAGTGGTAGAAGATAGAAACAGGGTAGTATAAACGCGATGTGTGATGAAATCTAGCGGGAACAAGACATAATTAGACGAAGGATTATTATTTTGATGTTGATGAAAGAATTTTATTTCATTGTTCATATCTATAAGAAGCCTTGTCTTCTATTTTGCGCTCCCACACATCAATAATAAAAATACAAAATCATCGGCATAAATGCAATTGTCATTTTCAAATTGCAAAAAAAAAAAAAAGTTTTTTCTTCTTGTAAACAAACGCTTATTCTTATTCTCAGTCGCAGGCTGACACCGACAATCACAACTCAAGAATTTCGCGCAACACATTCGATGCCGACGCACTGCGGCAGAAATTGCTTTCTCGTGTTTGGTTACCGCTTATCACAACGCATTGCACTATTGTGGAACCAGCTTTATGATAATTTTCTAGAATAGCAGCTGGTTTGAAGGAGACATAGTAGACCAATGAAATAAATTTGTGGGTTGCGCATGGCTTACCTGTTCTATTTTTACGGGGGCGTCATGCTACAGTAAATAGAACGTCGATTGCCATGTATAGTACAAGTTGTAATGTACCATATTTTAGACCTTAATGTACCATGACTACAGTAAAAATATGCAACTAATGACTTTTGCGCTTAGTTTAAGTGGGAAGACAATTAGTTTGTATTTCATTTGTATTTAATATCAGTAGTGCAACATTCAAACATCTGTTTTGGAATGAAATCAAAACAAACATAAAATTGTGATTTTACGCATTTGTTAGAAATGTACCATAATGTTCTGCCAGTGTATCATATTGTTCTGCCAGTGTACCATTATATTGAATGTCCCGTACCATGACGGAGCATTAGCATTGATGATTTTCAAAGGTTTACGTCATAGTTGGATTCTGGGAAATTGCTGAACGTTTGAGTAATGTCTGATATTTTACCAGTCTGAGGTTTGCGATGTACAAGTGCATATACATGTGTTTTATTGCAATTAATTCAATTAGACATGTTAAATGAAATAATTGTGCGGCTAGGAGTGTTTCTGTGCTAATAATCCATGGCAAAAGTGAAATTATAATATTTGTGCATTAATTTGAGTGTGTGTGGAGTGTCGCAAAATAGAATCCATGTGTTGTGCTCATCATCTTAAGTCTTAAGAATGGCGATTGATTGGTTGAGTACCTAACCAAATTAAACCTAACTTCACGATAGGTTGCTGTTGTTATTGTGATCATGTATATTTAAGTGTAGCGTCCTCAAACTGAAAAATAGTGTAAAAACAGCTAAACATTACGCACCGAGTCAGAGTCCGCAGCTGCAGCAGGAGAATAAATTCCAAAACACTGATTCAAGGCATGCCAACTGTTTTTTGTAGGTAGTGACCGTGAAGCAGTCACATATCTGCACAGTTTGTGATTGCTACTTGGATTTATGAGTAAAAAGTAAAATTGGGTGTGTGTATTGGTAATGTTGTGTATTTAGGTGTTGTTCAGTTAGGTTCTTTTGCAAAACGTATTTTCGTGATAAAATAATGCTATAACTTACATATTTTTCGGACTTTTCACCCTGCAATTTCCCTCATCTTAATAGTCCACCCCACTATCGTGTTTGTAACTTGTCTTGGTAATATTGTCAATTCTGCTAGTTCTTTAATTTTTGTGATAAAATATTGCAATTATGTTCATACTTTTCATTTGTTTTACCTCACAATTTCCGTGATATTAATTGCCTTCCCCACTACCATTTTTGTGTTTTGTATTGATAATATCCTGATGTCTCAAGTAAATTCATGTTCTGAGTAATTATAGAGTGGTATTATACCACTTTAATTTAAAAAAATTACATTTTTCCGAAAAGCGCCTATTCTGAACATTTACCTAAATACTATCTCTACTACCAGAAACTATTCTTTTTATTAACTTAAAGCACCTAAAATTTGTGTTAACTGAGCCATCAGAGTAGTTTTCACATCAAATAAAATTATTTATATTTTATTGAGGAAGGATAAGTCATGGTGATAACACGTTTATTCAGATAAGAATTTATGTTTTAACTCTTTATCTCAATAAAGTTATCTAAATTTTCTACAAGTTTTATCTTTGTTGGTGAAATTAGCCCTTATTGCAATTGATTGAAACATGTCACTGTTTCTATTGTTAATTTTAATTCTTTCTATCATATTTTGTAATTTGTATATTTTAAGCTTAGTCGTTGCTGTATTGTCATTTTATTTTCAGATAATTTTCTGCATAATTTTACAGTTTAGAGTACCAGGCATAAATTCATTATTTGTGTTGCTGAAAATGTAAGTGTTGAAAGGAGAGATTCAATTAGTTTTTTGTTACAGTGTTAACGTTCATAGGTACAGCAAATCAGAACACTAGTTACAATTCTTTGCCTATTGGAACTTAAGGTTGTGTTAAAAATTTTCACTGTCGACACAACAGGTATGTTGTGCAAGGATATGCAGTGACCAAGCTACCATTGACACTACTTTTATAGGATTGTTAATGTTTTAGTACTGTGAGTGCCACGTTTGCCTTCCTAGATCGCTTCACGTGAGCTGCCGGGACGGATTAGCCGACGGCTGTTTACAAACTGTTAAAAAAATATTGGTGGCACTTTGGTAAACACACAAATGATGATCTGGAGACTAATATGTTTTTAGTGCGGCATCAGGTTGCGGCAGGCTGTGTGTTCAACTACCTCTCCCCTCGCAGGTGTCGCCCCACTCCCTGTTAATTAATCTGCTAGCGATTCTGTCGTTAACAGTAATAGTATGTGAAAGGCACAATTTTCAGAAATTTAATGTATTTACAAGAACATGTAAATCATCCTTAGATTTAGTATTATGCAGATGTATTTCTTTACTTATTATTTATAAAATGTCAACATTTTCTTTAACAAACAATAGCACTGGCAAAATATACATACTTGGTAATGACAATAATTGTGTTTCATAAATAATGGTTTTAAAGGAAATTCTGATGGCTGAATTTTGCATTTCAAAAATTTTTTCAGCCTGTACTGAAGTGTCCAAAAATAATTATTCCATATGATAAAAAGAGAGTGAAAATAGGAAGAATGTATTGATTTTAATACAAGTGAATCAACAATATTACTCATATAACGTAAAGTATATAAGGCATACTGTAGTTTAGAATCAAGATATTTAATGTGATACATATGCCCATTGCAAGCTGTTATCAATTTTCAAACCCAAAAACTGTATTTTCTCAACCTGTTATATTTTAATATTATTGCTTGAATTAGCATTAAAGATAGGCCTACCCAATTTATTCCTAGGAGAAAAAAATATTGGTTTTATCTTAATTTACTGTTAATTTTTTATTTTTACAGACAACCAATCAAATTAGACTGCCACTGACTCGTGTACCTTGCGACTAAGTTGATATAAATCTTTTATCAATTACTAGAATATTGGTATCATGTGCAAACAATTATACCGTACTAGCCGGTGCTTGGATTGATACAGGTAAATAATTTATATAGATTGAAAACAATAATGGTCTAAGAACAGGTACTCCATGCAATATTTTACGTACCGTAGAATGTGCACTAGATGCAGTATTACTTTTAATAAGTACGGATTGTTGCCTGTTACAAAGATATGTTTTTAATAAATTTAAAAACAACCTCTTATACCATAAAATTGGAGTTTAGTTAGTAAAATCTTATGATTAACACAATCGAAGACCTTGGCTAAATAAAAATATGTACTTACTACATGCTTACGGTTATTTAAAGCTTGTAAAATACTGTGGGTTAATTGAAATATAGCTTTATCAGTAGTTAATATAGAAACCAAACTGCACAGGTGTTAAAATGTATGTTAAATTTATTTATATGCTCGTATATGACCTTTTCTACTATTTTCAAGCAAGCCGTTAGCAGTGACACCGGTCTGTAATTTATAATTTTTGTCTTATCCCTTTTTTTTATATAATGGGATAACTGTGACAAACTTAAGTCTATCTGGAAAAATGCCGGAATTTAAATACTCTCCTAAATTAAATTTTAAGGGCCAGAAAGTTCCCCAGAGCAGTATTTTATTATACTTTACTATTTTTGCCATCATAACCACATGAAAACTTTAATTTTAACGTATTATGATCTTTATTTCAGATGGATTGTTCATCATAAAGTTTATCTGTGGAAATTCCACAGGAAATAATTTTTTTGGGTAGTATATTGGTTTAGTAATTGTATAATTATTTACTGAATTTAATTCATGTGCCACATATAAGAAACAATTATTAAAATGTATTGGCAATCTCAACATTATCTTTGGTAAATACATTATTAATTTCAGTTTCAAAATCTGAAGTATCCTTTGTCCTGGTGATTATTCAAATTTCATTATGTCCCATATAGTTTTCGATTTGTTTGATGAACTACTTACAAGTTCATTATAATATTTACTTTTGGTATTATAAATTATCTTTTTTAGTACTTCACAATATTTTTTGAAATAGAACTTATCTTTGGGTACATCAGACGTTTTAGATTTCATCTATGTTTTTAGTTTTACAGAATGATTCTTTCTCACTAGTATTATTCTTAATTGATTTACTTACGACTTTTACAGACCTTAAAGTGTTAGGAATAGAAAAGCAGTTTTCTGCATGTGTGTGTGTGCACATGGGCATGCATGTGCATGCCCATATGTGTAATAAATTATGTGTCCTGTGTTATAAATTGTTTCTTTTTAGAAATTTAATGTTAGGTTCATATTTTCATTTATAACTTTTCCCCCAATGAAAAAATTAAGTCATAAAGTATTTACTGTACACAGATTTGCCAATATTCATTCTACACTGTAAATTCTGTAAAAGAGAGGGTAATGGAAATAAGTGAATTTGTGTGTATAAATCTAGAACACCGTTTACATAATTATTTTCTTTGGCTCTGTCTTGTCATTTGTAAAGCTTTCACGTTTTTTTCCCACAGTCAATAGTTAGGTGTTAATACATACTCATAAACCACACACTAGTTTTACAACCCCATGGTGGTGCTAGCATGGGGTGGACTGTGTGTGGTAGATAACCTTCATCCGGGTTTGAGGGCTGCATGTGTATTGTGCTGTCCTCAGTGTTAGAGATGATACAGTTGGCCATGGTCTCAGTCGCACACTGTGCTAAGTGTTTGCTTGTTCTATTTTTATAAAAAGAAAAGTAAAAGTAGGGTGGATAACTTTGGAACGTGATATTTTTGAAGTCTGCCGCAGTGGTCTATGCAAATCGCAAAAGTTTGGGACAAAATGGAAAATTTTGGAAAACTATCTTGCCATAGCCAATTTTATAAAGTAATTCCCTAAAACATACATCGATTACCTTTTCTATAAAGGCTAAAATTGAACAGCAACATGTACAAAAAATAACTTGCAGTTGTCCCCTCCATTAAACAGTGTATGTATTAAAAATAAATTCTAGAGAAAATTGTATAGGCTAGTTGTGTTAGTGGCAATTTTAGTAATTTGTACATTGAATGCTGTAATCTGATGATTTCGGTGTCTTATTCAATTGTTTTATTTGAAACACGAAAGGAAGGCATTTTTGGAGAGAAATACAAATACACAGATATCAGATAACTGTTCTGTTTGGCATTACATATGTGCTACCATCTCAGACGATTGAAAAGCCATGACTAATCCTTAACTCGTGGATTGTATTTCTGAACGTATTTTATCTATGTCCTGAGATGGTATCGGATGTGCCACGGTTTGTTATTCGCCACTTTGTGCGAGGCTATAAACAAATGATAAGCGTTTATTTACAATAGCTTTTACGAAAATAAATACTTGCATAGTTATGTTAGCAATGCTGGCAGTTATTACAGACTTGGAATAACATTGCTTAGAGTAATAAAAACTAATAATAATGATTATTATTGTCTGACGTGATAAATTTTTCATTCGTTATTGCGTGACAACTTATAGAACATAATATGTTATGTTTTGTGTTTGTAGTGTGGAAATAATATGCATAAATTTTAAATAGTGCACATAACTTTATATGTGTGTGTGTTTATACTAATAGATAAATCTACAACCCCAGTCATGATTATCAAATCAATACTGAACAATAATGCAGTCTTTCATGTATGCTGTATGTAACATGGGAACTGAATACTGATGTGCTCTACTTCTCTCTCTTCTGCTCGGGGTTTGGTCACACTCCTGCTCGGTAGTTGGGAGATAGTGCGTTAGACTCCTGGCTGTTTTGGGGGGGAAGGGGGGGGCAAAGTTTTTGCACGCCACACCAAAATGGTAGGTATTCTCGTTCCACTTCGCGGGTAGTGATAACCAAAAGGACAAGTGCTGATTCCTCCCTCTTATACTAGTTACATGGTTTCCTTCCGGGAGTGTCTGTGGAGTTAATAATGGAGTTGCCTGTCAGGGTCGTGGATCTGAC
Source organism: Dryococelus australis (assembly GCA_029891345.1). Lineage (NCBI taxonomy): Eukaryota > Metazoa > Arthropoda > Insecta > Phasmatodea > Phasmatidae > Dryococelus > Dryococelus australis. Next base: position 349,193,454 of record CM056993.1, read on the forward strand.
CACGTTGGGAGATTGGGGTTGACACCAATTAAAGTGGAGGGACTTTTAACTGGAGGTGGGAAATCAAACCCCAGGGTGAGCTTGACCAAATAGATCTCCCTCCCATGGAGTTTTAGACTAGTTTACCGAGGAAGTTGTCAAACTGTTTAATGGAAATTAGGTAGAAGAAAAGAAATGAGCAGATAGTGAAATTAACTGTTCAGTAATTATTTTATTCAGCTACCTAGGGCTTACTTCGCACTTGTAAGCGGCTGGCCTAGTGGACTTCCTAACGGGAACAAAATCAGGGGTAACGGTTACCGCTTGCCATGTAATAGTAGATTTTGGGGGTATGCTTATAATCACTATTTTCCCGGCGGCTGTGCGAACTTCGCATGTGACCACGGGCTCCTTTGTGACAATACGCGGATGAGGCAGCGTGTTAGGCTTGGATTCACTTTCGAGTGGTCTTAGAGTGTCTTAATCTAGATCATGCCAAGGCCAATATATCCCTAGCAGATGGTCTAAGTAAGAAGTGCAATCCTCGTTTATAGGGTATGGTTCTTTATGTGACTTGCTCGTAAGTTCAATATTAGGTGAGGCCTGGTGGATTTCAATGACAGTACCTGGATTAGCTTCACTAGTTTTTGTGTCTAGATTTATTTGTAGGACCCGTCGGGCTAATCGATGGAGTTGGCTAGTCTTCTACTCTTACGTGGGCATTACTAAAAGTGTTCAAAATGTGAGAGACTAGTAGCTCGTTGAGATAATTTCAAGAAAAGAAAACAAAAGAGCACATTCCCAATTTATCCAGGGTCACTCAAGCCCTCCTGTGTCTGGTCTTATGCAGACGAACTGAGGTAATGAGTGTTGGCAATACTGGGTAATTGACACTGGTTCCCACTTGAGACGCGGATGCCCCGGACAATACTAGAGTAGTCGCACATCTTATAACGACTATAGCCTTATGTAGGCGCTGGACACTCAAGCAGGCTTGGTTTTTGAATGCACCTACAAATGAGCGGTCACTTTAATAAAGAACCAAGTCTGAATAACAATAGTTAAGTTTAAAAGAAATCATATAAGTGTTATGTGCGGGGGAAATGAACCTCACGAGACTTAAATTTCAAACGATGACGTATTTATTCAATATGCTGGGAAAATGCAGGGGGATCTCTAGCTCTGTACCCAAAATAATAAATTTAAATTTATTATTTAAGTTTACGCTAGGTGAAAGCAAACCTTCACAAGTGGATAAAATTAAATTCAAATTTCTAATTTGCAATTTGATTTTCGAATTGGGGTGGCAGTTCAGAAGGGACAACAGCATGACGTGCTACTGTAGAGTTTGAAGGATTGACTTGTGGGTAAGCAGAACAGGTGATGGCATCTATACCTCAGACTGGTGAAGGTGTTCTCGGCTGCAGACGTGCTTCTCTGGCCTAGTAAGTTCACAACCCTGATTGAGACAGGGAAATATTTTTTACACTCTTGGACAGGGTTACAGTCACTTCCCTGTTGGTCTTAGTTTTGCCCAAGCTGGCTGGTCTTCTTCAGGCTGGTGCCCTCAGCCTTACCCAGGCTTGAGGGCCGACAGACTGTCTGAGCTGCGGTTTCGCACCTCCTTATATACAAAAATTTTCTGTGTGTTGGCTGCCAGAGGGGTGCGGGGGGGACTAGCCTCGCCTCACAGGGGTGGTTTAAGTTAGGGTTGTGGGCCGCATCACCGTTTATTATCTCCCTGGCAAGAGACTGTTGACATATCTATTGCCTCCCCGCGAGGCTCGGGCAGCAGTGACATTGTGCGATGGCTGCTGCCCTCTTGCAGCATCCCTTCAACTAGCTTCTCTGGTTGTGGCATGTTGGCTCGGTGCATAAATACAATCTCTCACGTGAGTGGGTGACTGCATGTTGGCTTTTGGGTGGGCAGTACAATTTTTAATAATATTCAGCATGTCTGTAATTGTCTGCTGGCGTGTGACTTGCACATATGAGATTAATGGCTCGATGATGGGGCAAAGTCGGCGTGTAAAGTGCGCATGCCCAATGAGCAGGAGAGTGACATGCGGCAATACGTTACATTATTTTTGGTCCTGGTAGTAAAAATTTGTTACTGCCCCTATGTTTCACAATTATTTCTGTACTGATATATGTGCAATATTAAATATTCCCAGAAATGCACATTTCAAACAATTTGTACTGGATACTTCAGTTTTATTGTACCATTATTTCATTTTTACAGGCAGGAATTGCAGTTCTGCAAATTGTTGAGCAGTGATTAATACTCAAATCACAGATATGCCAAGGCAAATTTAATTCATTGTGTTTCAAACCTCCAGGAAAATATTACAGAGATGTGACACACACATTCATACACACACATATGTGCACACACACACACACACACATACGTAACCTTTGAAAAATGACTGCAGTCAAAACTGCTGTTTACGATTGTAAACGTTGTTACTGCAGTTTTCGCTATTACATATGAAACCAAAGGCTACTCCTTGGGTTAACACCTTTTTCGTATGCTCGCACATCACTTTTGCAATCGACACAACATATACTGAACTAGCTCTCCACTGAAACATCAAAATATTTAGAAACACAGCGTAGTACCTCATGCCAAATTCATTTTCAGACAAGTCTCATATGGAAAGACTGCATGCCAGTCGAGCTCCATGCTCGTAGATGTCACACTGTGCTGTTGCTGCAGAGTTGTTTGGCAGCAAATTTGGTGTAACACATGCATGTTGATAGACAGTTACTGTGTGTGGGAGTGTGCATATCACTATGTATGTGTGGGCAGGCAGAGTGCGCCTGCTGCTGCGGAAGGGACAGTCGTGCTACCGGCCCCGCCGAGATGGCGAGAGGAAACGCAAGTCGGTGCGTGGCTGCATTGTCGATGGCAACCTGAGCGTCCTTGCACTGGTCATTGTGAAGAAGGGTGAGCAGGTGGGTTTTCTGTCCTGTTGTGGCTCTTGTGCACAGAGATGGTTCTGCTCGTCAGTGTTTCATAAATAGTCATTTACATCAAGAATTCGGGAACAAACTCTGCCTCACATCATAACAGAGAGCCAGAATTATTTAAACTTTGCTTGTCAGATTAATTTTTTTAGAGGTTTTGGAATTGGGACATAAATACTGGAGTATAAAGGCTATTCACTGTAAAATGCGCACTTCTGAATGCCCTGCTTAAGATCTGCTCGTATACACGTTGTGTATTCTTCTGCGTTATCTAAGATTAACATTGTCAAGGGCCTCATCACTTTATTCATGCGTTGGGAAAGTGAAACAGTGAAATTATTAGAAAAGTTAATATTTGACCAATCTGCTCATTTTTACACTTAGATGCATTAAAAAAAACCGAAAGAGAAAGAAATAATTTAGATTATCAGAAACAGTTACTTAACTTTTTATTTGATGTTAAGATATGGAATTACTTCCCATTCATTGTTACCAACTTTACTGGATGCATGTCACTCAGGACGCCCGTTAAAATATAGGAGGTAGGAACAGTGACTTTTTTCTTAGGTTGATTTTAAAAGTGCTCACTTTATCATGAACAGCCTTTAAAATACATAGCTATTAACTGCTAACTAGGGAGCATTGTTTATATTCACTACGTGGCTAGGGATTTTTGCATTATGTGCGGGGACTACTGTACTTAGTTGTAAAGCTTGCAAGCCACAGTTTTGTGCATGGAGTCATTAGGCTTTGTGACAATAGTGTTCATTTCATATAAGTGGTCTAAAATTTACTTGTATTCAATAGTCATGTATACTAAAGTCATTGTTTTCAGTAGAATATGTTTTTACACATTACTGTAAAATAAAGGTTTGTGCTGTATGTGCTTGTAAGATGCCAAGTTTGCTTTCAAAGCTGTGATGTGCTGTGCTGGGGAGTTTATGCATTGGGACAGTATAGCATAGTGTATAGGCTATTCACTGTAAAGTGAGCACTTTTGAAAGTTCTCTCATTTGGAATAATAGTTAATAAATATATTTTATTTTAGCTTGATGTTAACTTCCGAGTGTGGTTGAATATACACTCGGTTTTTATTACTGACATGTCAATATTTATTTAAAAAGGGGGTTGAATGATAAAAAAGGCTTACAGGATCTCTGAGGTCTCAGAAGTGCTCACTTTACAGTGAACAGTCTGTAGCACTTACTACTACTGGGTCATGTCATGTCAAATCAACCAGAGGTCTGAACCTTAATGTTTCAGATTTGGGTGATATTTTGTTTACTTGTTGTATTTACGAAGTGGATCTAAAATATATATTTAAAAAAATTTTGCGACTGGTAGTTTTTGCGTAATATGTATCCAAAGATTGAAAAAAAAAAAAAACAAGAAAAAATGTACATGTTAGTAAACAGAAAAATCCATATAGGTCTGCAACTAATGGTGCTAGAGAGCTCATTGATAGCTTATTTTAAACCTAATTCCTGGGACTTTAATTTTATATGCAACACAACATGATAAAAAAAACATTTTTTAGACAATTTCCAAAATTTGAATTTTAAAAATCTCATAAATACCACCCTAGATTTTTTCTTAAAAAATATATGTTATTCCTTCTTGTATTGGCCATGGGTATACCAAATTGAAAAAAAAATGGGTTCATTATTAAATTATTTTAAATATTAAGAACATTTACAAATTATCACAACCTTTTTTTCCATCTTTTGTACTTTCCCACTGTGGATTTCAACTGCTGTATTTACCTTTTTTTTATAGTTGAGAGACAGAAGCAAAGTTTTATTCTACACAGGTTTGGAAACATGCATCACCTAAATAAATTCTTTCTGAAAATAAGCTGTTAACATTGTTGCACTGGGAAACAGGCCTCTGCATGTACGAACATGCGCATGAGCCTGTTTCAACTATCTAAGCGCACTTGTCTTTGAAACCTCAAGTGAGCGAGCTAAGTGTCATCAAGTTGATATAATTTTAGATTAAAAAATTTTTCTGATGTTGAAGTGTGATGTCTTGTTTTAAAGATTTATTTCTTCTTTACGTGTTTTGTTGTGGGAGTTTTTACTTAATCATGGCAATTCAAGGAGAAAAGACTATTTGGGCAGGGTTTATCTGTACATTGCTGTAATCCTTTTAAAGAAACGGGACATTCTAAATCAGGTGGTCTGAGGTGACTTAATTCATGTGTTCTTTGGGTTTGGAAAATGTTGAGGTAGGAATGAAAGTATATGTGATGTATGTATGCTAAAACTCACCAAACAGTATGCAAAGAGGTATGAACCAAAGCAACAAACCACTGAAAAGAATAGCACAATGGCAGGGCACAGTAAGAATGACTGATTATGTAGACTCTGAATCCTTTGAATATTTAAATTAATCATTGCAGCTAGTAGGAAAATCTCCAAACCGGGAAAAAAACAGTTTACAGTAGATTCGTACACAAAACAAAAAGTTGAAAAAGTAAAAACGTGTATTGAAAAAACATTCATTGTGCCTCAGAATGTAGAGAATAAAAAAATCAGCAAGTGTGCGAAACTAATCAGAAATGATAAACCAATTAAAAAATAAATTTTCCCAAACTGCAAGTCTGAGTGAAAAAATAACTGTATTATCTGTTTTGCCTGGAGCTGCAAAAGAATTCAAAATGAGTTTGGCGTTAGCAATTACGTGGCTAGTGCAGTAAAAAAAATTAGTTCAAGGAAAGGTAATCCTTTCAACTCCTAACCCCAAACCAGGAAAAATGTGGATTCAGCAACAGTTCAGAAGGTGCTTGATTTCTATAACAGAGATGATGTAAGCAGAATGATGGCAGGGAAGAAAGATGATGTTATTACTGGAAGGGAAAATCAACAAAAACTTCACATGCAAAAATGGCTGGTTTTGACAAATCAGAATGAACTTTTCAAAACGTTCAAAGCAGTTTACCTATTATATCATATTGGTTTAAAAAAAAAAAAATTCAGCAGACGCCACAAAACTGCATTTTAGCAGGGGAGAGTGGAACTCATACAGTTTGTGTGTGCACAACTCATCAGAATGTAAAATTTTGTATTGGTTGGAGATGACACACCAATAAAAAACTACCAAACCTGTTTATACAAAATAACGTGTAACCCATCACCCAAAACATATAAGAAGTAGATGTCTATAGATAGATGTACATTGGAAACAGTCGTCAAAAATAAGGATGAGTTAATAGATAAGTTCACGGATGATCTGTTCAAGTTAAAAATTCACTCATTTATAACAAATATGCAAAAGGAGTTTTATGGTTATGTGAAATCAAATTTGAAGGCAGGGAAAGTTGTTAGTCATTTGTGAGTTTGCTGAAAATTATTCATTTGTGCTTCAAGACAAAGTTCAATCCTACCATTGGACTAACTGCCAGGCCACCACCGTCCATCCTTTTATAATTTATTACAATGGAGAAGATGGTATTCTATAACATCTCAATTATGTCTTCATATCGGAATGTCTGACTCACAATACTATTGCGTTCAACGTCTTCCAAACACACCCAATACTTGCTCTCATAGAAGCTATTCCTAACATACAAAAAATAATTAATTTCTTAATTTGCGCAGGTCAGTACAAAAAACAAAGAACTTTCAGAATATTTGTTTGCACAAAACAAATTTTGGGATTAATGTAGTGTGGCATTTTTTTGCTACATCACGGTAAAAGTGCCTGTGATGGTCTCGGGGGAACTGTGGAACGACTAGCAACAAAGGCAAGTTTGCAGCGGCCTTATGACTTTTTTTTTTTTTTTTTTTGTTTTATTCATGGTTACCACTCTTTCTGGAAACTCAAAAACTGTCGGGGAATTTCGAACAAATTAGCTAAATGTCGGGGAATTCTGTGATATGCATGCTATATTTAGCGATTTTATCATCGGTTGTGCACCACTACCAGAATCGTATAAAATAGTTTTGATTGTAGATATAATTCTTAGGCATTTTTCTTTGCCATTAATGTAGAGAGCAATTTTGTAAAATCAGAGTATTGTTTTGGTGTAAAGGTGTGTTATAATGGAAAGGTGTCAATCTTCGCAGAAAAAAAAATGTTAGCAAAAGGTCAGGGAGAAAAGATTATTTTGGTCTGGAAATCAGGGAAATTTCTAATGGAAAAAGGTGGCAACCCTGTATATTTCAGTACAAACAAAAGCCCCATGATCATAAAATGAGATTAAAAAAATATTTGATATTAATAACACGTCTCAATTAAAGTAGCTGACTTAATTGGTATGTCACCTTAATGTATGTTTACATTTGGAATGTGTTCATTTGCTAGTTTAGTATGGTTATCTGTTACGTTTATTTAACCACAGCAAGGTTTGTTATATCAGAGTTGTATAAGTTTTCTCAGTGCATTGTACTGTTTTACCTAGGCCTAAGAGGAATGTCTCAAATACCAGAAATTTCCATAAGTGACATCAGAGGAAGGACATTATCTTATTTCCTGTCGTTAATTGTTCTGATAGCGTTTGGTCACTCTCCTTTTGGCTATGAGTATGAATGGATGTGATTGAGCCGAGTCTCCATGCCGAGCCGAGTCTGAACGTCCACCAGCATAACTTAGTCTAGATAGCTGCGTGCAGACACACGCATTCAGTGAGAGTTAGGTCAATAGTTGGTAAATCGGGACTTAAAATAGTTTTGAGTGACCTGAAGATGCAGCCTAAGTTCTCCGATGGTTTGACGTGGCCTGCACTATTTGGCATCGCCTGGTTTTGGAAGGTGTTGTTTTAGGTAAATTTGTATTTAACTATTTTGAGCTGATCTGTAATTGTGACTTTTGCAACCAGTAATAACTTTGAGAAATTTTAACTACATGGAGAGTTTATATTCTTTGGAAAATATAAATTATATTTTATAAATTACGATACCGAGGACATTGTTAAAACCCAGTGGCCATTTGTAGGAATTCTACATGCCTACCAATGTAAAGAACTAGTTGTGGTATTGAGGTAACTATAACTAAGAATTGAGTTTAATGTGATGTGAACGCTCGTGTAATTTGGTCGCTTGCACATTGCCATTGTGAGACGTGGTTGGTAATTGCTAACGTCAGATGCCACTTCTAGCCATTTTTCCTATTGGTTTCATTTGAATTGGGATCAACGTTCCTAAGAATTTTAAATGCTAATATTTCAATCTTTTAAGTAAATTTAATTTAGAGCATGCATTTTAATGATGAGATAAATTTAATTTTTCTTAATAAAATCCAGTTATTTAAATGATTGTGTACCAGTGATTTTCATACAAGATGTTGAAGTTGTTTAATTTTATTTGCAGTTAAGTGTTGTGTATTTGTGTGTTCCAAGGGTTTTCTCATGCAAATTATATGAGCTATGTGGTCTTACCTTGCATACTGTCACTGGCACCTAGCAGGCTGGTATACCCGCTGGCTCACTTCTGCTTTATTTTATTCTGCCTTGTTTAGCTGGCAGTCCTTGGCCTCTACACCCATTACATGTACAACACAAAATATAAATTAATCATTTCTCCATAGAGAAAATTTTCTCCAAGATGCCACAATATTACACACAAATAAATGAATACAATGAACATGAATAAAAACTGGTAACACACTTTGGCAATATGAAAACTATGAAAGGAGCACACAAATTTCATGTAATCATCCCAATATCAGAAGCACAAATTGAGATATTCCTTAAGCACTGAAAAGACAATACAAGAATCTGCCATATCAGATGGATTGTCGATAGTGCTAAAAAAACTAAATCTGGATTGGTGACTTATGTACGACAACTTTGGGGTTGACTTGCTTGTATTCTAGCAAAAAAAAATCATGAATCAAATGAAATTGAAGTAAGTTTCTTACATCCTAGAGGACCTGCAGCATCTTTTTACTATCCACAGCCAAGGCAAGATATTCTGGATGTGAAAGCTGACAACCTTCTGATAAAAGTTGAATCAAGAACAGTAACATGATCATATACTCTCACTGAAGAAGAGATAAGATCATCCCCTCTAGGAAAAAGAACTGTAAAAGTGAGATCCCTACATATTATCAAATGTATAAATTTTACGTGTTACATCAGAAATAATTTAAGACATGTTAATGATGTATTAGTATAGCCATAATGATACTTTCATTAGAAAAAATTATTGGTGATAACATTTTTTTAAAAATTATTATGTGCTTGAATTGGTTGGCAGTGAAATTTCAAGGAGTCTATCACTGAATGAATTTCAGGTAGGATTAGCACTACTATTTCTTATTACGTATTTGTATCATTCCAGTAGTCAGTAATATTATTCCTCAAAGGTAAAGTTTTTATGTTGCATGACACTTACTAATAACTATTTTAAACAACTCATTATTGTATATCAAATTAAAGCTGCCTAAAAGAGGTTTAAAATGAGCTTATAAAAGAACTCTCTAGTAATATTTGTTACAGATCTCCATGGATTTTCATGTTTACTAATGCAGTGAAATGTTATTGTAAAGTACTTCAATTTAAAATGCTTTTCAGTTTAAAGCACTTCTCTTTAAAAATCCCCGGCAGTTGTGATACCATTAAATACTGGTTCAGTTTAAAGTAATTTCCAATGCTAAGTATAAAATTCGAAGTCCCCATGGGGACTTTGAATCGAGATCTCATTGTAATGCAAATTTGTGCAATTTTTGGATATTTATTTAAAAAAAAAAAACAATTACATTTTTTTAAAAATTGGTATTTCAGATGTACGTTTGTCATAAGTACAACTAATAAACGAAGTATCATTCATATGTGAAACACAATCGTTTAGACCTTCCATGGTCCAATTTGCATAAAATGGCCCACAAGCTGAACTTGTGCACAGATGAACCACGCATTACTATAATTGAACTTTTGCCGCAACAAACCCCATTTTTTCTCCATCCCGAAATTTTGTATACATGTAGCCAATACATGCAGGAATAACATACTATTTTTTTTTAGAAAAAATTGAAGGTGGTGGTGTTTAGATGTCCAAAAATCCACATTTAAAAAATGGTTAAAATTGTTTTTGCAAATCATGTTGTGTTGCACACAAAAAGACCCTTAAATTAGGTTTAAAATGAACTGTAAATGAACTCTCTAGCACCTTTGGTTGCAGATCTGCATTAGTTTTTCTGTTAACAAACAAATGCAAATTTTTGCTGTTTTTTAAATTTAAAAAATCCACTGTAGCAAAATATCTGCTAATTTGCATATTTTGCCTTTTCCATTGGTGCATGAAATAGGCAAAAAATGTCAAAAATCTAAATCCTTCAGGTCCAAAGATATATTTTCATTGGTTGATTTGACTCAGAATGACCCTGCTTTGCTCTCCTCTGTGCCAGTACATGTAAACTGGGATAACTGCAGGGGAGGTAGTCCCCAGGGCATGCTCTGGGAAAGTGCCCCGCAGCCTCCAGAGAGAAAAAGCAGGGATTACCTTTCTGTGCACGCCACTGTACGGTGCACGGAGTCATTAGGCTCTGCAACAGTAGGTTCTGAGTGGATATTCTCAATGTAGTGTGTTACAGCTTTAGCATGGCTTGATTTTGGTCTCTGCTATAGGCTTGAACTTTTTCAATTGTTACTTTGCAATGTCCATTTCTCCAGTAGTGTTTCAGGGAATACACCTTTGAAATTAAACCAACCCAATCCGTAGAGGTGATGCACAAATTAGTAGGTATGTGTTCAAACTCAGAACCTTTCATGTAAACTGGTGTTGCAGTCGACTGCTTTTTATAGTGTAGACTTGGTTCTAAAATAACACTTCCTTTTATTACACTTTTAAGGGGACCATGAAAAAGTTTTGCAGAATTCAGGAAATTGTAAAAAGATGGAAATTTATAGATACTGTGACAACCATGAATGAGAGAAATTGAAGTAGGTGTAAAATCAGATAAATAAGCAGGTTTTACTGTACTAAGATATCCTAAATTTATTTTGTTACGTGACTAGGCATAAATTAACTAATAATGCTTATTGAGTGCAGTGGAATCTCTATGTATGGAATCAAGATGGATTGAAAGTCTACATCTGTGGAACATATTCTGTGGCTCCATTTTATATTTACCTTTGCAGTGGAAACGTGCCATAACATTGGTGACATAAAACTTACCAATTCAGATGTTGGAATGATTTAGGGCTTAGACCTCTTCTTCCGAGACGTCATTTTCTGATGTGCCTGTTTCACAACTCACATCACTTTGGTGATGTTTTCTTTTTAAAAATGATGTAGAGCAGAAGTTTCCTCCTACCAGCGCTGGTGACATACAGCATAACTGTGCACCATAGTTTTTTGATTCCTGTGGTTCTTACTGTTACTTAATTCACATGCTTGGTATCAACAACAGTGGAATTGCAGGACATAAAAAAACTATAGGCTTCTGGTCTGCGTTTCCTATCTGCCCCAACATGTTAACACTTTTCTTGACGTTTTCGCAAAACAAATACTTTTCTTAATGCTTTTGGAAAACAAATCATTAGAAATGAACAATTTCTGATTAGTCTGCAGGCAAATTTTCACACAACTTTTGCTCACAGAAGTTGTTTCGTCTCGTGAACCTAATGGTCCAGCCAAGATATGCCTTAAGGTCTTTAGATTAAATATTCTGCTCACACATTATTTGCCTCACTTTCGTTTGAATGATTTAGTATGCGACAGCCACCATTATTTTTCATTTCCTGCATATAACTTAAAATAGCTTTGTCCACTTCAGGAGATTATCCGTATTTCGGGCTACGAAACTGTTTCCTTCTTGGATTTATTTCTTTTACCTTGTCTTTTCATTTTCGCCAGTCCTGCACAAGTTTTTCATTCACTGAAAACTCTCGACCGGCGATTCTGTTCCCAGATTCTACGAACGCAATCACTTTGTTTGAATGAAGCTGTGAAACTGCTTGCTTTATTCATTGCTCACAATTACTAATAATACTTTTCCATACAGTATTGTCAAGAAAATGAAAAAGCAACCCGGGGGGGAGGGGGCGACAACCTAAGAAAATTGGTATACACAATCAAAAATAATCACCAAGACTCCCAAAAAATTGCTTAAAATATTGGAAAATCCTTGTAAATTATAATGAAATACCTCTAAATGACAATAAAATCCCTGATAATCTCTGAAAAATCAAGAAAATCCCTGAAAATATCAGAAAATCCCAGTACATCGCAAAAAAAATCTTGGAATATCCCTGGAAACATTGGAAAATCATTGAAAAGAAACTTAAGATATTACAAAACATTTAAGATTCTATTAATCTTACAAAACCGTGTATATAGAATTCCGCAAAATTATAAACGTTAAAAAAAATTTCTTGTAACACAGAAATACAAAGATAACCTAATTACCTAATAAGTATTACACAGAATACATTATTGTAACCTTCTAATAGATTGCCGCAGACTAATCACAATTTTCTATACAAAACGAAAGTTCCTGTTCCTGAGAATTTATTGCAAAACTATTGGATTTGCAGAAGCTGCATTTGTTCCCCTCCATGTTTAGCCTACCTTCCCAACGAAAGATATGTTGTGCAGTAATCCCTCATCAACCGCGGTGCTACAAGAATACAAGCTTTTATGGGGAAAAGGGTTATAGGTTAAGTCTGCATAATATTTGGCGTTTAGTTGCTAGAAAATTAGATGTATTACACAAAAAATAGTAACTAAACACACTGTTGGAGATGCCTTTCGTTTGAAGCAAAACACAGTACTTTATTTATTGATAATAGATATGAAGATACATATTCAAAATGAAATCACTCGTGTGCTGGGGCTGGCAGCGAATACATTGCCGTGTGCACGTAGCTGGGTGAGCGCCTATATTCTCTGTAGCGCTGCCAGGCGTTGCGGCTTGCTGCTGTTGCTCGAGCCTTGATCCTCGGGGCTGGGCAGCTGTCTGTTGGTCGCTACAAGATTACTCTTGCGGGTGGCAGCCAACCTGCTGCCACCACTGCCGTCGTTACAGGGTCGGTTTTCTTTATAATAGCGGCCCGGTGTTGGGAAAACATGCTGATAGATGCTATTCACGTCAATGTGTTACAAAATTTAGGTGGTGTGTTGGCCTCTGCACTGGCACAATGAGGCCTGGCAATCTTTATGGGACTGCAAATATTTAGTGGGGTCTACTTGAAATATTAATTATTCTGAATTTTTCATCAAAAACTTCTGACGTGTCCTGTACACGCACATGGCCTTACTCACCAAAATATGGTAATATAAACACACATTTTATTTGTACGCATTTGCCTTTATTCACTTTACGCATAAAATTGACTTCACAAGAAAAAAACCGTTTTACACGTAAAATTGACTTGGCAAGAAAAGAACCATTGCTCACCATAAAAAATAGCATCTTAGGTAAGCATGGGTGCACATAAACTTAAAAAAAAGTCATTAATAAAAGGACATTGAATTAAATTTTAAGTTATATGTACACTGATTAAGAAAATAGTCTGTTAATGTGCCATTGTTTTTAAGGCAAAGAGGAGGAATGACGGGAGTAAAAATGACAGGGAGGGTAAGGCAGAGGTGGCTTATGTGACTAGGACAAAGAATTCTCAATTACCAGGCCTGCAACATTTCCTTCCAAACACCAAAGTTCCCTTCTGGGTATGAAGTAATTTATTGCTTCATGCTGCTTGGGACAACAAATGTCAAAGTCTACGAGGGCAGCTTGAGAAATGTGCTACCACTAACATCAGTAATGGCTAGTTTTCCATAAACTGAAAACTGGATAAAAGAAACTTGTATCGCGGTCGGAGAAAAGGTGTACAAAAAATCTGCGCATAACTGAAACCGCATACAAGATACCGTGGTTGGCAAGGGATTACTGTAGGTATATACGCTTTCTTGATAATGGTGTACAGATTTTCTTTGAATGGAAATAATCCATGAATGTTATGGCTCAAAAATTTGAGTTACAGTTTCGATATTCTTTAAAAAAAAAATGCAATTGATCATACTGAAAATAAATAGTGGTTGTTTACACTGTGATTCAGTTTTCAATACAAAAACAACAAAAATTTAAAATTATTGAATGCACATTGGCCATGCTTATTTGTTGAGCAATGGGATAAAATGAAATGTTTCATTTATAGTGACAAAAAAGTGTATTATCTTGTTTCTTTTCAGCAATTGTTATTGAATGGCTCACTAATTTTAACTTCAAAATTTCTACTACTGAAAAGTATGTCCGTTTATTATCAGGAACAAATTGGCTGGTTGTGGTGGTGAAACATTCATAGTAACAGAAATTCATTAATATGGTGTTTTACTGTACATATTTTTCTTATTGGAATTCTTAGCATGCACCTAAAAATGTATTTTCCAGATGTTAGCAAGAGGACAAAAAAAACAGCAAGTTATAGTGACTTGTGTTAATGTTTGTATCAGGGGAGAAATATAAATGTGTTTCTAATAGAAACATATTTAACTCGCTACCCAGTACATGTTGACTAAAAGGAACTGCTTTTCCCAATTTTGCTGCAGTGTTTACTGAGCAAGCCAGTCATTAATAAGTTTTATAATTTTAAGTTGTAATTTCACTAGTACTTAGATAATGGATAGCAGCCTATGCCAGTATACGTGGACAGAGCACTGAACTTAACTGCAGTAGGAGGTGGTCCCCGGAGTGTATGCTGGGAGAGTGCCCCACAAACTGCAGAGACAAGCAGCTGAGATTACCTTTCTGTGCACCCCACAGTACAGTGCATGGAATCATTAGGCTCTGCAACAGTCCACAGGCTGAAGATTATACTGAGGGTTGATCTGCCTGAGAGAGGCTGTCAGTTATCGTTTGGTGCCCTTGGGTGTTGCAAAATTGTTGATCATACAACTTGTGGGAAATATTATTGGAACTGATAGTATTGTACTTTTATAGTATTAAGTTTTTGATAAACATGTAGTAATCTGTTACGTTGTGTAAACTGCATATATGCCAGGTAATTATCTAGAATAGGGACATTTCTGAAAATCTGGAAAATAATTCTTGCAAATGGTGTAAAAAAAAAAAAGGAATTTCATTGGGTCTTCACGCAATTTGCAGTATATACCATGAAATGTGATGGTGAGGAGGGCTATGAAGGTTGGGTTGCTGGATCTTGTTAAATGTGAGAATGCTTCTGGAGACAAAACCTTAATTTACAAAACGTTATTCACATGTTATGTTATTTGCAGACACAGTGTTGGAATAATATTTATGCCTGTTGAATATGTCAATGCTTACCTTCTTGATATTCAAGAGGTGATTCTACTTCGTAGTATTGTATATAAGTATTGTTAAAAATATATACAGTGTATCGTACACAAAACATTCCCCAAAGTGGGTTTACTTGTAGCTTGTGTGTATTGCCATGATACATTTGTTTGACAACATTGCACTGCAACAGAAAACAAATGCTCAACAATTTTGGTTTTCTGGTTCAAATTGTATCAATCTCACGTCACAGTTGTATATTGGTAGTGTCCGGACGTTCAGAAAACGAGTGAATCTGACTGTATGAAGGCTTGTGATTTATGAGTGCTATTATGCATATTTCTTTGCAATTACTTCCACATAATGTGTTATATCTGAAGTATTGTGTGGAAATACAAATGTTTCTTCATAATTATTCCATGTGAATTGTTATAGTATAATTATTGTGCGGCACTACTAGTGTTTGCAGGGTTTACACAAATTGAATAGACATTAACATGTCCTATATTTGTGTTATCAACACATCACAAAGGAGCTATATTAACTGCTTATATGGTTGAATAATGAAATTTATACTCTATTTGTTTGCATGGATAGGAAGTTTAGTATTGCATGTGACTGGGAATTTAAGTGGTTTAGGAACTTCTGCTGCCAGTCACGCAAAATGCAGACGACCTAACCAAATTAAACCTAACTTCACGTTAGGTGAATCGAAGGGAGTGGATGAACCGACACGAGCTTACTTATACTTTGTATAACACACTATCTTGTGTCGGCACACTCTCCTCCTTGAGTTTGGTTAGGTTTTCTTGCGTTTATTAGGTTAAGGAACCCAAATGACATGTCATTTAAATACATTTTACGTGTTTTACCCCATAATTTCCTTGAGCTGCATAGTCCTCCCCACTATTGCATTTGGTGGTGTGTACATTGAATATTGTGATGCCCTTAGTAAATTCGTGTTCTGTGTGATAAGTAATGTCGATACATAGACTTTTCCGGAATGTTTTTTTTTAAAGCTGCTATTCTGGATAATTACAATTACTGTATGCCGAAGTCTCAAACTAAAAACTATCCTATTTCTATGTAGATTCATCTTGTTAATCTATTTTTTAAGACTGTCAGTTATGGCTGTAGAAAAGTCTGTGTGTTGAGGTGTAGAGTTATTTGTTTTGATATTTTTTTAGTGCAGTAATAGCATCATGCATGGGAAATTTTCATTACTTATTTGCAAACAGCTAAAGTGTAAAACTATTGAAAAAAAATTATTTGTTTTGGTGTGTGATCATGAGAAGTGAATCTCAATTGATTTTTCAGGTAGTTTACCACTATGTGTGATTTTGGGAGAGCAGAACTTAGAACACATACTATTGTGGTCATAGGCTTACACTCCCAGAGGTGTCAGACCAGACTCCTCTGTGTAGGCAGGCAAAATTGAAACATATTTTGCACTAATAATGAAAATATTCAGCATATGAACTCTTCTGTGCTCTCTTGTAACATCACCGCCATACTCTTGATGAATGATTTACATATATTTAATGTTAATTTATTGCAGTGTTCCTCAACATCTGGGCCATGCCCCAGTACCAGGCTCTGACATCAATTACACCAAGTCCTTGACTAACAATTTTTTTACTCTACCCCTATCAATCAGATGCAAGAAAGTAATCCTCTTTTCCCATATCTCTCTTTCTTGCACTATCATGCTAAAGTTTTATCTTCCACTTTTTTTTAATGTAAGAAAGACGTTCAGTGAATGAACCACAGTGTTAGCAGTGGCTAGTGTGTTTTGTCTCTTACCTGGATGAACTGGGTTTGATTCCCCTCCTTCCAGTTTCCAACTACGCGAGGGGAAGAATGAGTCATAGCAGCCATGTGTTGCTAGCTCAGGTATTTTTGGATTTTTTAAAAAATAAATAATAAGCTGAAATTTGGTGGAGACATTTGCAATGGCTTCCTCAAGAAAGTGCTAAAAGTCCCCACCAATCGGAGTTGAGCTATGCCGCCATATTGAAAAATGGCACGCAGAAAGTTTTTTTTGTAGATAACTTAGTAACAGTTGGTTATGGAGCAAAATATGATAAATCTCTCAGTGCCTCATATTGACGTTAAACAAGTTGTTTATTTTGGAGTATGCATATTCAGGATGATGGGTTAAGTGTGCCATGTGGGAAAAGGTGCTACACATCAAAACAAGAAACAAATAACCAATAAACATGGGTCCTAAAATGCACCCCACAGGAAATGGATATACTTTGCGGTTTGCATACTTGTGCTCTGCAACCTTAAAGCAAAATCTAAAGCAGATTAATTAGTGGTTTGACAATTTAAGTTTCTAGAAATAGTTACTTTACAGAAAATAAAACACTTGTTTCTTTGTGCAAGATTGCAGCACGACTAATGTTTGCAATATGGCAGACATTTGTCATTTGTTTACAGTTTGTATTCATGTTGGACATGATTTCGAAAAACTTAACATAAGTTTTCAGTGAATTTTTTTTATTTGGCAACTGTGTTAATAGCCTATGAATATATGGTTAATATGAGTTGTGTAAGCTTATATTATCACCTTTTCAAGTGACTTTATGCTCAAATTTCTTGTAGGTGCTTATGAGATGAATAATAATTTTGCAGTCCCAAATTTGTGTAGAAATCTTTGTCGTGTACACTGGCAAATACAGTAATTTGGCGTGTGCCATGACTGAGGTCAATGTTGTGGTGACAGTGTGAAATACCATAAACTCCCGATTTCCTAGGGGCGCCTTGATAGGTTTGCGACTAACCGTGGAGCTGCCAGTTGCGCACCGTCGCTACTAATAACCCATGCACACACTGTTAATTACCAGGCTGCTGTTGAGTTGCAGTGCTGATTTCTTTTCATATTAAAAGTGTTCTGGTACTATTTTGACATGTTTTCATAACAGTGATTATATATGAAACTTGGAAGTAATAGGAATTTGGGAAAATTGACAGACAGTTCATTTTCATTCATAATAATAATAATGTATTTCATGATTAAACTAGCGTATGCTCGCTAAAAAGGCAGATTGTGTAATTTACAGTACAGTTGATTCACAATAACTTCTGCCTTTTCTGAAGCCCTGCTAAATATCTGCTTTTGGTTACTGAATATGTATCCTTCCACCACGTAAACATAAACACTGCCATATGACGTCTACTTTTATAACTGTCAAATGCATTGGTTGCTGTTCAAAGAATGCTGTCATATTTCCTGCGAATGTTCACAATTTAGGCCTACAACAATATTTAGGTCAGCTTTATAACTATTTGTTACACACGATATAGCACGTTACACATAATACACATTAATATTTGCCACTACAGTGTTTGTTGCAACTGTGGCGGAAACAACAGTAGTATTTAACGTGTTGTTATTAATGTGTTGGGTTATTTCGTTAAAAGGACGACCTTATTTGGAATAAAAATTAAAACAAAGGGACACAGTAAATTCAAGGATGCAAATAGCATGGTTTTAATGAATATATAACGTTTATTTTTATTTTGTTGCTGAAGAGGGAGAGTAGTCAGGACAAAAAATACAAAATTGCAAATCAGCCTCGGAAAGGCTTGGCGATTGCAGATTGAATCCAATTACTATCGAGCAGAATCATTTCACGCGGAAATATGTTATGTTAAAATATTTATAGCACTTGCAAAAAATTTTAAACTTTGAGAATTTATTTGCATTTTACTCATGAAAAATGAGTCATTTCATGGGGGCGTGGCTTGCGAAGCAAGCAATGTGCACTGGCCAACAGATGGCAGCATGGTTGCCTATTTTGTTGCTATATGTTATCCATCATGTCCTTTGGAAAGTCAATTTTTCGTTTTGTGCGGGCACCAAACAACTCTGGTTTGAAATATATTATGCCAAATTACTGTAGAAATATTGAAAAATACTCTGCGATAGATGTGCGGCCCCTTCAATTATGTAGCATGCACGTGGTGACATTACCAGCAAGCAGTTGCTAAAAATCTGGAGTTTAGTGTATCTAAAAAAAATTTGGGAATGTTAAAGTAAATTTAGTGGGGCCATGCCATTGTCTTACAAACAACTAATTTATCAGCTGTGTTCTACCGAATGTTAAGAATCACTAGTTTATAGTGTGTTTGCTACTGAAGGTTAAGAACCGCTAGTTTATAGAGAACCTGTTAATAATATAATTGTTGTGCCATAATCAGACTTGTTTTACCATGAGATATTTCAGCACATAAATAACAATAGCAGTATTGACTCTCAAATTTGTATTAAGATTCCCTTCCCCCTCTCCCTGTAAGGTTTGCTTTTCACAGCACACTGTTCAGAACATATGCACATTTTGGACTGTGTTATTTTGGTTAGCCTATTCTATTGGAAAAATTATTCCTTTCAGCAATGGCTTGGCCTTTTTTGTTCTTTTTTAATGATGCATACTTTTATTCAGACTTGATTATCCAAAATTAAGTTTCTTCACTCGTCTCATCATGTGCAAGTTTTTGTGTTATTTATAACAGTTGCACAGTTATAATTATTTTCCATTTAATAGCTGTGTAGATGAAACTTTCTATATGCAACTACACACAGTAAACTTATATGCCTATAGATATTTCATATGTTGTAGTCCTTGAAATGTGTGTGCTCTAAGACAGGTTTTTCTTTCACCACTTGCCCATTGTTACTACATGCACGGTGCTCAGCTGGTGTGTGATTTTTCCATTGGTGACTCATCTGAACATGACTATATTTTTTGACATGCTAATAAAGAAAATTATGACAGCTCTTCAGGTATCTGTATAGAAAATTTTGTTGCTGAAATGGATTCAAAAATCGCCCATTTAAACCATTTTTATATCCAAATAGTAACCCTTGGAGTTGAAATGAGTATTTGAAACTTGTTTTTGGGCACAAGGCCTTTCTTGAAATGGTTTTTGGGTGTAGGCATGACTACTAAATATCAGACAGTTTTTAAATCCCATGTTTTCTGCCAAGTCTCTGCAATGCGCTTCATGTACCAGCCAGGCAGATCCCTTAAAGTATAAGCAATTATGACGTGTGTTCATTTGCCACTTAACTATGTATGCAAAAAGTGGCTGACAACAGCAGAAACCTAGTTGTTTACAGCCAGGTAGGTACTTGGCAGCTTAAAGGGCATATACAATTTTCCTGTAGTATTTACAGGGCTGTGTATTGTATAGCAAATTTGTGTTCAGTCTAGACTGTTGAAGTATGTGTGCGACCTTCGTTTGGTGGATTGTGAAACAAGGAGACAGTCACAGTGTTTGTTGGGCATGTTGCAGGAGATCCCAGGGCTCACAGATAACACAATCCCACGTCGCCTTGGTCCCAAGAGAGCCTCCAAGATCCGTAAGCTGTTCAACCTGAGCAAGGAGGACGATGTGCGGCAGTATGTGATCAAGCGCATGTTGTCAACTAAGGAGGGCAAAAAGCCGAGGTTCAAAGCCCCCAAGATCCAGCGGCTCATCACCCCAGTTGTTCTTCAGGTACCACCACTGTGTGTCTGATTGCCATATGTAGCCTATCTAAAATCATTAAATCTTGTTCTAACCATAATGTGTAATGAATACTTATATTTCTTCTAGGGTTTTCCAGCGTTTCGTATTTCTTATTAAGGTGTGATTTCCTACATCTTTTAGAGTAGACACAGAAAAAAATAAACATGGAGCACTGCATAACTTTCAGCGACTGCTAAGTTCATTTTTAATTGTTTCTCGCTGGAAAATCTTACAAATACGTAAAGGTATTTTAATATTTAGACATCATTAAATAAAATAATTTAGAAAGTCAGGTATGGCAACTCATTGATGCCAAAAACTTACATTTAAATGGAGCACGGCATAATTTTCAGTATTTGCAAAGTCCATTTAGAAAATGAGGGATGCTGACTTGGATTTTAGGCCTGAGAACTATCATGCATAACCTTAAAATGCATTTCGGGTCCCTTCACCTAATATTTCCAGAAACTATAGTTTTTAAGCTGGTTGTTTATGCAAACGTCTAGTAACTGGATGTGAAATACTTCACGCGCACTTTTGTTTATAACTGCTCTCCCAACACATATATCTGACACTGCAGCGTGGTGCAATGTGCGAGTCTGGCTTGTTACTTCTCCTACACTCCTCCGAGAGGGGAAGTGGTTACCTATAGCAATGAGCTTGGTGACCTAGCATCCTCTCGCTCACTTTTCTTTCTGTCTCTCTTAGCAGCGCACCTTCCTTCCTTCCCTCACAATCCTCGAGCCACAAGAGGGGTAACTGGTGTCTGGCTAAAGAAAAATAACAAGTGTCTCAGGTGCGCTGCGCTGGCTAGCCTTCACACGCCAACCTAGAGCAAATGTGTGCCTGCCGAACATAGGTATTTTATCAAGATTATGTGTTGCCCAAAATAGTTGTACCTAACATCACTTGTATTTCAAAGCAAATGGATTCACCTGAAGGTGTCATGCAAAACATTTTTATGAAAAATTATTATTTGAAAATATGTTTGTGTGTGATTAAAGGTGGTTTTCTCCCGTAAGGTTGGTGTTTTATTGCATCTGGCATAAAATTAACATGATTTTAATACGTAATATTTGTTTAACTCAAGGGGCAGTATCTTCACGAATAAAAGTATATGACCAGAAGCATATACAGTACTTTACCTCCCCTTGTCATCATCAAAAATTGTTTGAACATTTGAGTGACTTATGTAAAATTCATTTTCAGTAACTTCTGAGGGGAAATTGGAAGATTTATATTAATTTATTCCAATAGACATGCATTTATTGAATAAACTGATAAAATGTAAGAACCTGTTCGACACGTTTTGTCGTCTAATAATGGGTAGGTAACACACTGAGCTGAGGGCAGTGTAACTTACGACAGGGAAAAATCAGATGACGTTGTTGTGAACGATTAATTATTAGACAGTGAAGAAATCAATTTTAATCACCTTTAGTCTTGTCTCAAAATTAAAAGTTTTCTTTGCAGTAAAATATAATTAATTACTTAGACATTTGTCCCACGCAAGGTGTCGGCACTCAGCAAGTAGTGGCGTGGAAGGGAAATTCTCCTGCCGCCACCATGAACACACTACCTGATCGATAGCTTTTCCTTGCACTCTTAGCTAAACGAACGCGCGCGTGTCATTCAAAATTTGACCGGCATTCCGTGTCGTATTAGTTTCATTTTTAAAGGGTTTGAAAGTTTTAGGTCAGCTTGCATTTAGTGTCCGATTACAATCAATTATATGCAATATTTTGAAAAGTTATTTTTTTATTTTAACTAGTTCAGGTGAAATCCTTTTTCATGTATTATTTACAATAATGCTTTTTCTAGAATTCCAATTTTTGTGTTTATTAGCTAAACTGTATTCGCAGATAATGTACAGCTCTTACTATACTCAACATATAGTTTTATAAGGTTTGAAGGTGTATTTTACTGATGAATATGTCAGAAAGCTTATCTACTGATTTGGCTCTAAAGACCTTGCTGTTATGAACTGCCCAAAGCTCTTCACTCACTCCTCTACTGAAATCCCACATGTATGGATTTTTTTACGGTCCCCTGATTAATGGTAGTTTGAGAGTCGACTGTTTTAATATGAATGTCACCTGGAAGGGAAATTTAGTGTGCTGCGGTTATTGTTACTATAATATAAAAGTACGTGACAAGTCTTGTGTTCTAGAGCAGCTGGTGATCAACAAAATTAGGGCTAGACCGATACTGGTACATTGGCTGATTTATCCGTAGACTAAAGCTGAGGTAGACCGCTTATTCGTCTTCTGCGCATGTGCCCAACATTGACCTACCCCAATCCTACACAACTGTCAGTCACATGGTCAACAGTGATGAAAGTATTTGTTTACATCAGAATTTTTAAATTACAAGCACTATTATATTAATATAATAATAAAATACTTTTACCATTTTGAATGTGATATAAAATCATTACAAATTGATTCGAGGATGTATAAAAACATCTCAAAAGCACTTGTTTACTAAACAGTGTTCTAACCTCAAACCCAATCCACACCATTTTTGCTAGACTTGTAGGCAAATAAATCAGTTCAATGTTGGGACACAGAGATTGGTTGTGCGCAGCCAGCGAGATCGGTTTACCTCATCTTTAGTCTATCGATTTACCCTAAATCGGTTTTCTGTTAGAATCGGCCATGGTCCAACCAAATTGTTTCAACAACCCTAATGATTTAATTATAATATTTTTGAACGTGTGAACTGAGTTTCACTCAACTCGGTACACATGTAGTACTAAGTAAGGACACTTAACTTTTATAGTTTTCGACCTCGCCGGGCAGTTATTTTCAAAATGGTGGCCACTTTAAAATTTAGGATGATATGTCATCTCGGAAACTTTTCAACCTATTTATACCAAATTTTGTATGGTCACAGCGCAAAGTGTAAGCATTGAATTCAGTGGTGAATATTGTTATCGGTCCGCCATTGGTGCCAAATGAATAAATAAAGCTTTTACATTATATCTCTAAAACTACTGAACCAATTTTTGCCAAATTTGGCACGTATGTAATACTGTGATATCTCAGGTAAATACAAGTACCTGAACTTTATTAGTCACTTGTTTTTAAAATGGTGGCCATTGTAAATATTTTAGGTTTATTTTTCATAACTATCACACCGTTTGACCAGTTTCAACAAATTTTGTACACTGGCAGTATCTGTTACAAGCAACATATACGCCAAAAACCACCAATTTTGTCCACCATTTAAGTTTTTGTGTAGTAACAATTGCAGATTGCTACGAAATTTGGCAAATAGGTAGTACTGCGGCAATTGATACGTACAAGTATGTTTCAACTATGTCAGACACGTAGTATAATTGTCCATTTCCTACCAATTATGGCAAACAAATGGTACTGCAGCGGGCACTGTTAATTCATATGTTTTATGTATGTCAGACACTATCAAAATGGCGGCCATATATATATTAGTTTTGTATGTTATATAATGAACACAACGTAATTAATTCCAATAGAACTTTGTGTGCTAGCGGGATATATTACAACCATCAAATGTGTCCACACAAAAACCTCTTTTGTCCGCCATTTTGTAAAATAGTTTTACATAACACAATAACATTACGTGATATCTCTGAAGAAAAAAACAACCAATTCCTACCACATTTGGCAATCCAGTAGCGCTATGACAGGCCATGTAAACTTATAAACTTTGAGAGAGTCAGGCATATTTTCAAAATGGCAGCCATATAAACATACTGATGCTAATACAACGGACGATAAACCCAAAATTGGTATCAGTTACAATCGGCCATGGTTCAACGAAATAATTTCATCAACCCAAATGATATAATCATCATGGAAATTACCGCACTTGGTTATCTTGCATGACATGTTTTCACAAAGAAATAATTTAATTTTTGCAATCGAAAAACAATTTTCTTAATTTTGCTTTTATCTTTTAGTAACAGGTGATTTGAAATTTTGCTACATATTTAACTCTATATAAGCCATACCTGGTGAAATTCGTAAATAAAATGTAGTTAAACTCGTAATTTGAGGTGTTACCACATAAACATCAAATGCATATTGATCTATTGCTCCCACATTGTATATTGATATTTCGTTGACAGCATGACACTATTAATAATAAATAAATTAGTAGCAATATTTATTGTTTTATGTACGAATCTGATTCGAACTAGCTGAATCGCTATGGTGGTGGCGCCCATTCATAGGCAGAATCATAACGTTCATTTTATTTATAAACAAACATCTCTAACCATAAATGTTGGCGATGTGAAGAAAGTAAATATATAAAGCAGGTTAATGCAATTTACGCATTAAACATGTGGGTGGTATTTAAAAACGATGCTTTCTTTGCTCATTTTCTGTGTTTTGGTTCTTGACAAATGCAACAGTTTCAACTATTGGGTGAGGTTGGTGATTGTAGCGGGCTGATTACGTTGCAAAATCAATTAAGAATTTGAACAATAGTTACTGTTTTAGATCATGTCCCCGAGTGTGATAAAATGTTTTTTTATAAACTGACCAAAATGCTAAACTGCAATGTAAACATTGAGTGGACGGAAAAATACATGTGCTTAAATACTGCAGTGTCTTATGCACAGTGATTTATAGTGTATTTATTGTATAAGGAATTGTATGTAACTTTTTTTGTATTGGCATGTTTTTCCAAATCTTGGAGACTTAGTGCTTACTTTAAAGTTACTCAGACACAATATAAAATATTAGAAATTAAATTATTTGTATCGGCACTATCTGCGGGATCGGCCACAAAGTACCGGTATTGGTAATATTGGCAAAATGGGGCTTGGACCCACCTCTAAATATAATGGTGGCACAGTACTTGAGACTGTTTGGAGATATCAGTTGCAATGCATACAAACATTCACACAACTCAAGTGTAAATTTTTCCAGCGATTGCTTGAAAGTGTGTAAAGGTCAAATTTTCATTTTATTCATTAATATTTATTACATAAAGTATGTAAGATGCAGGAATTGAATCTTTATATTAGTGCATGTTCTGGTAATGTGTACCATTAGAAATATAGGAGTTTCAGCGGGACAAATATATATTTATGCAAGGCACTTTAAAATACAGAGAGAGAGAAAAACAGTGGTTTGATGTATCAGGCTACAGAGTATTTGCTTGTTGAAGTTATAGTTATTGAATCATTTACAGTTTGTTCCACTGTTAAATTAGAATGTATCCATAACTATGTTTGCAGCTTTAAGGTGCAGGTTCAGTGTATGTGAGTTTGTGGTCTTTGTCGTGTGCAGAGGAAAAGGCACCGCCTGGCGCTGAAGAAGCGACGTGCCCTGCGTTGTAAGGAACAAAAAGCAGAGTACGCCAAGCTGCTGGCTCAGCGCCAGAAGGAGGCCAAGGCACGTCGACAAGAGGAGATCAAGCGCAGACGCTCCGCCTCCCTTCGAGATTCCAAGTCCTCTGCCCAGAGTGCACCTAAGTAGGCACTCTCTGTGTTCAAGTGTGGGATGTACCCTGCCGGTGTTTGTATGTTAACAGATTGATGATTTTGTGTAAGGAATGAAATAAACCAGTTGGTAATAATTCTGTTCACTGTTTATGTTTTTGATCAGTTATGTTGAAACTTGCAGGAAAATTTGCAATTTCAGGAAATTCTAAGACAAGATGAATCTATGTTTGAGACTCAATTTCTGAGTGTTGGAATAATCCTGAATCAGTATGCTTAAAGCTAATTTTTAATAAGATTTTATAACAGAATACAATACAAGCCATGGAGTCTCAAAATTTATCAGGAAGAAAAGCAGCCACTGGGATGGTCAGTCCTCTTGCTATCTGTCCTAATACAATTGTGTGTTTGAAAATACACTCCCTGATGGTTTACTGTAAATATCATTGATAAAGGAAACCAACTAAGTTTGGTATAATGTACCAAATTATAACAGCACTATAGTGAAATCTCTAAATTATGATGTTGATGGTAGCAACTTTGAGTAATCTTTGGATTGATTCTGACCCATCACTTGAATAAAATTCTAATTTCATACACTTATAATTAGGTAAAATGCAGTTAAATTAGAGATAGGTCGAATGTTCAAATTTTGGACAAAATCTGGGTGGTTATGTTTGGCTCAAAATTGTTTGCCATGTGAGAGATTGGTCTGTTTGGTTTGAAAATTTGCCAGAAACCGGCATGCATCATTACCAAACTTTATTTGCCTAAAATATGTTGAAAAATAACAAACAAGGGATTCAATACACAAATTACAGAACAAGGGTTTTCTTTTTCAAAGCAGTGATGATAATGAACTCTGTGGTGTGTAAACCCAGCTGCTTTCCTTTATTAACTTAAGGGATTTGTAATTTATAAATAACTGTATACAAAAAAAAGTAATTTATGGTGTTTGAAATTTATAAATGACTATACGAAAAAAAGCAATTTATGGCAGAATAGGCTGCTAGGCTACTGATAATATTGTAAAAAGTAGACAGAATGTACAAGTACTCACAGGGCAGTACTTGTACATATGCACACAAGTCACAAACACATTTTCCACGTGGATATGTGTATACTTTTTATTAGAGCCGGGACAATTGTTTATCGATTATCAATTATTACTCTTAAGAATCTCGATTGTTTGATTCTCGATTATGGTAGTTCCAAGAAAAACTGTACAAATCCAAAGTGCACAACAATAAAAACAAATGATAATGAAAAAAAGAGCCAGACCTCTGGAGTTCTAATGTAATACTCAACATTTCTTGCTATTCCTTAAAAATTGAATGGTATTTGCATTTTCTAGACAAGAATTCTTTTAAAACCGTCAAGTCTTGAACTATTAATTACTTTACAATGACTGTAATGGGTAATTGTCTTTTGAAATAAATTAAATTGGAATTATAAAATGTTTTAATATGTACTTACCAGTATGTACACTGAAAAGCGTTGAAGCACAAATTGTATTCATGTAGTCCTTTTCATGGAAGAAGTGTTTTTACTGTGAAACAACAAAAATTGACTGCAAATGCTTTAACCACGGGAATATTATGAATACCATATTGACCCTGAATCTAAGACAACCCCTTCCTAAAAAAAATTTTCTTGAGGGAAAAACATTTAAATGAGAATTCAAGACTACACCCCTGAAGTGCTGAAAAAATTATTTAAGTTGTATTTGTGCATTAGTTTATGACAAACCGTTCAAGAAGAAATGCTATTATATGAATTATATGATATATTTGATTTACTTTTAAAGAAAAGTTAATCACAATGAAAAGGTGTGTGTAACATGGCTGTATGGTAACAGCATTTTTCTTACGCTATAAAACTTTGCGGGTGTTAACCTCTTTATAACAAAAACTTCTCTATAACAAAACTGTTTAAATATTATACAATGCATTTTCTGCTCTTTATAACAAATTCTTTTTCTCTCTCTTTGGCACAAATCCTCACTAGGAGACTGAAAAGTCTGATTATATTTATTTATTTTTGCAAAACTTTACTTCCAACTGTAAAAAAACCTACATTTGTCACACATTTCAGATAAAACATACAATCAACAAAAGCCAGAATGTTTGTTAACTGCTGTAGAAGCTGTATTGTTTTACTCTGTACCAAGTTTTTTTTTTCATAATTTATTTAAAATTTATCAATTTTGAAAATTCTTTGTTTGCATAGTGTGGCTAGAAACATAATTAGTGGCTTATTTATTTTATATTACAATGGTAATTTATTAATAGTGGCCATAATGCTTTACTTTGTAAGTGTTCAAAAGAAAATTCTTTGAATACTTTTCTTAAACAAATCAATACAAAAGAACCACTACTACTCAATTCCAGCAGCAATTAGATTCAAAATTAACTACATGGTAAAAAAAGAAACACGTTGTAAATCACCTCTATAAAGAACCCCTCTATAAAAAAAACTCCCAAATATTTGGTCCCTTCAATTTTGTTATACAGAGGTTTTACTGTATATACTTACTTGTGACTTGAGCCACTTTACTTCCCAGCAAAGCGCTTCCTCTTTAGGGTCTGGCGACATCAGATAAGGGGACTCTTGTCAAAGTTGACAGGTACAGTCTCAGAACTACAAAATACGTACAACCATAAGAGACACTGCATTTAATAATAAGTCTTTGTCAAAATCGCCTAGGTTTTGAATTGAAGACTATTCCCAAATCGTAGAAGACTCCTTGTTTGTTGAAATACTGTTCGTGATGTTCTTTTGCGCCCAAAACTACTGTTTCTAAATATCAATATTCACACTTTGGGAACAATCATAAAAAAAACACTGTCCTGCCAGCGATAACTTGCCTGTTATTTGCATGACCGCCTCAAGCCAAATACCTGTATTTACTGGCATAATTCTTGCACTTATTTTACAGGATTTCAGTGCAAAAAAAATTAGGGTGCGTGAATTATGCAAGGCACCATCAGGACTTGTGCATGTCAACATTAAAATGTGTTCTACTGTAAGTAATTTCTTGCCAAATGCGAGGGATATGGTTTTTTAAAACACATTATTTATTGATAATAGATATGAAGATACATATTCAAAATTAAATCACGCGTGTGCTGGGGCTAGCAGCGAAAACATTGCCGTGTGCACGTAGTTGGGCGTGCGCCTAGATCCTCTGGCAGGGTAGCTGTCTGTCGGTTGCTACACGATTATTCTGGCGGGTGGCCGCTGCCCGCCACTGCTGTCGTCATAGGTTTGGTTCACTTCATTAACAGCGGCCTGATATTGGGAAGACATGACATGTGTTAATCTCGGAAACAATGATTTTTCGGCCCGTTTCTCTATTGCGGTTTTCCTCTACATACACAATTACCTGAAGTTTAAATGCAGCAGTTTGACTGGCATATTTACCCATTATGTATTCATGCTAGTTATGGCCCAATTGCCGATATAGGATATCAGTACATTTACCATTATCGGAGAACAGCACTAAAATTTAGTCATATTGGTAATGGCCATTCTAACCTCAACCTAAACCTGGATACAGTTTTCGTGTTTATATTGTAGCTAAAACGGATCTACGGATAATTCAATCACTAAACACTCAAATCTCGAATATTTACCAGGAATCAAATGCTCCCACTACTAAGAATTATTCCATCATTTTGAACATGGCAATGCGAGTTCTGAGGCAATACTTCGAACTACGGAGCGTTGCCGCAGAACTCACATTGCCATGTTGAAAGTGACTGAATAATTGGAGCGTTTTGATCCCTGAATTTTTTTCTTTTTTACATTTGTACCGATGTTGGAGTGAGGGTCTCGGTTAGCATATAAGCAGGTTCCAGGTATAGTTTTATTTACTTAGCTCCATGTCATTAGAGGAGACATCACAATGTTGTGGAGGCATTCGCGTATGGGTTATTACCCTAGGAAGGTATACCAGAATATTTTGTTGTTTTCAAAGGATGTTAATAAAGACTGTTAAAATTGTTAATGCACAAGAAAGTTATATTTTGGTGTCATTTTTGTACCGTTTTGGTCTTCAAGGTTTACTGCTAAGGTTGGTAGTGGTTTGTTGGAAATGTGTGTGTTTAGAAAGCTGCAAACCAAAATTTTCATGTAGCTGTTTCCTCTCATTCACTTTAGTGACAAATGTCTGCGTACAGTGTGATAATTGAAAATATTGATTTCCAGGTATAGGATCGGTAAGGTCCTAAATATTGGAACCGGAATCGGGGTTTTTCAGTATCGGGCCATCACTAATTCGTACTAAACAAAAATTAATATAAACGTAAAATATTCCCTTTGGATTAAAAAAACCACTCCCATACAAATAAACTCAGTGACTGATTTTGTTTACATATTTGCAGAGCGGGTGTGATAGCCAGAAATTGATAACGGGGCCTGTTGTTATGCATTTGCGCACATTTAAACTTCTGCTACCTTGTTTTTGTTTAAAAAAAAAAAAAAAAAAAACAATAATTTAATACTAAAAGATGTACTGGCAAACATGGCAAGTCATAACATAATGAAAAGTTATTTGAAGGATAGAAATCTTACTCAGAAAAAAAAAACACCCACAGGAGAATTAAAGTTGATAGTCTCAATATATTATAACCCAAAACTTAAACAAGTGCGTTTGACATCTGAGAATTAAATTCTCTTTACATTAAAAATCTTCAACTACAGATTTTTTTGTCGATTCACAAATATTAAAGAGAATTAAATTAAAAAAACACACATATAGATGCGTGTATATATTAGGGATGGGTCAAATAAGAAATAATTTTGTTTGCGGTACAGATTATACATTTAATAATCTGTTCCAATATTCGGTTCTTGTGTTTAGATGAAATTTTAATAACTTCAGACTTAAATAACTTAATAAAAATGCCAAACATTGTTCACGTATCATGTCCAAAAGCTCTCACAAAATACATGTACATACTCTACTCCATTTACGTAATTTTTTCTCTCGTGTAGTACCCTAGAATGCAGTATTTAGAAGATGTAAACATGTAACAATTAGAAGGATAAACATCAGCCATTTTGTTGCACTCAATGCTTAGTGTAGTATCTTCTCTGTAAATATTTGTGTCATTGCCACCACGAGACTGTTTACGTTTTGTCTCGTTTAACTGGCAGAATATAAACCACATACTGTATTTGATAAAACGCCTGTCCTTGAAAACTACTTTTGTGACCATTGGTACCAAATAAATTAATATGTGTATGCTTTCAACAGCAATATTAATTTGCTGCAAGGAAATAATGCTTATTACAGGCGAATTAACCTATATTGTTTTGGCGGTAACTGCAATTTTTTTTTATAAGTTTCACAATGTTTTGTACTAATTATATCATCTGAAAATATTACATTTATTGCTCTGTAGAAATGAGAACCGCGTAGTCGTTAACCTACAACCAGTTCCTAGTTAAACCTGAAGAACCGGTATAAATTGGAACTGAAGAGTCTAACCAACCCATATATCCATATATATATATATATATAATAGACACACACCCCCCCCCCCCCCACCAAAGTTGATTCCTCGATACCGTCGATTATTACATGTATCGAAAAATTGAGAATCGAACAGTTAATTGTTAAATATCCTCGTCCAGCTTCACATGACTTTTTGAGGTTATGTTGCACAGCAACAGGTCTTAGGATTTTCCAAATAGGCTGAACCTGTACTCGCATGCATTGACCGGAATCAACATATTCATATCCTGGCCCCACCAAAATTCCTATTTATTAAAGTTTAAAATGTCCACTACTATCAACATTATTAACATGTTAGGGTGAGTCGTTTGACATAACTCGTGTAAGCGATACGTCTGTTAATACTAGTATTTTGAATAAACTGATAAAATGTAAGGGCCTATTCAACATCTTTTGCGATCTAATAATTGGAAGGTAAGCACCGAGCTGAGTGCAATGTAACTCTTAACAGGGAAAGTCAGAGGACGTGGTTTTGAATGATCAATGATTAAAGAGAGGGAAGAAATCAATTATAACCTAAACCTACCCAGGACGGTAGGTTTAGGAGTAAGGCGAGCAGGCTGGTGGGCCTTCGGCATGAATGTAGTGAAGATTCATAGGAGACTGGCATCTAAGGGTGGTGGCCTACTATACCCTGGCTGGTCGTTTTCTTTCAGTCATTTGGACAGTGGTGGTTATTGAGAGGGGGGGGGAGGGTAATTCTACCATAGGTTTAATGCACCACCGGGCAGCTTGGAGAATCGAGATGCGGCAAATCATAGTTGAGCCATCTAGTGGCTTGCTGGGGGGACCAATTCCTTGAATGCTTAGCTCCGGTGATCAGGTGAATAATACAGTCTACAGACTGGAACCTTCATTCTTGCCACTGCAAACAGTAAAATCTTGCATCTCGTTGCGGGTTAATCAAAAATCTGCAAGTCTTGCTTGCTGATGAGACGAAGTCATTGTATTCTTGAGATGATGTCATGCGTCAATACTTGGCAGTGAATGTACTTTAAACAGATAATAAGTAATGCGTGGTTTGTAAATGCAATGGAACTTCAATATATTGAACTCTAATGGATTTAAGTCCCGAAACAGTGGACCCTATTCGGTGAACCCATGATTTATTTATCTGCATTTGAAGACCATGTTCATTGAAAATCCAGATACAATGACACTCTGTCAGTCCCCTGAGACATGATCGATATCCATTGCAGTACACATTGCTTGTGAAGTTTCCATTGAAAAAATAACACTTTAGTTTATTCGAAAGACACTTATCTTTTGTAAGAAATTAACTTTTTAGTTACAGATCTTTCCTTTTCCTGCATGAAGCACATGTTAGTGGATCTCTCGCACAGTAAAATGTTGCAGCTTGTTAATTGCATTTTTTGTTGACAAGGGGATATTGCGTTATTTGCAAGATACCTATTATTTAAATTAATATTTATGCATTTTACAAAGTGACACGCCACTCATACTACTTTTTGATTACGACTCATCGCACTTCAACCCAGTATACCTTCTGCTAACCATGTTTCAAACCCCACGCCAACTCATACACGGACAGTGCAGCCGATCACAATCCTGGAGGGCAGCCAGACATGTGGATACGAGGGGTTGCGCAAACCAGCAGCACGTCACCCCCCACGCTGAGAGCCTACAAGCCGTCAGCCGCATACCTGCCAACTTCTATGGTTTGTCCGTAAAATGTACGGAATTTATAGTGGGTTTATGGAAAAAGGCCAATGTTTTTTTTGTTCATAACATTTTTGTTTTGTTTGTGTACAAATTTTTCTGATTGCGAAAGATGCGCGTCACTGTAACAAAGCACCTGGTAGCTAATCGTGGAATGTTATTGGCTGATTGAAGTTGTAGACAGCGCTGAAGTAGTATTTTTATGAAGTGTTCATAACTCATATCTCGCCATCTCTTTGCATCATACAGTTTGATATTGTTTGCTGGTCAGCCATGTTCGTGTTGCAAGTGCGTATTTTTTACGTCATGTCGTGTAGTAATTGGTCTATTTTCTGATTATTTTGAAAAAGAGTACACTGAAGAATTTCCGTGTAGGTTAAAATCTAACAGGAGAGAAGTTCGCATTTTGCAGTGTTTGTAGGCGCGATGTAAACATTGCAAAAGGCGGCAGAAAATATGATTTCAACACATTTAAAATGTGAAAGGCGGTTTTAATAATTTGAAATTAGACAGTTCTTGGTCAAAAGTTCTGGTGTGGATAACATTATAGGAGAGGAATGCTTTTTCACGTATTTCCTAGTTGAACAGAATATTCCAATAAGTGTAGCATACCATGCCGGGCCTATGTTCAAAAAGAAGTTTCCTGATTCGGAAGTGTAAAAAAAAAAGTATATGATGGCCAGTCAACAGTATTAAAGTTTGAACTGTTTTAAATAATATATGATACAGTATGTTGTAAATAACATGCAACACAACAGCTGTAGTGTTGTCCGTTGTTAATAACTGAAGTTGATTGAAAGGAAACTTGCTGTGAAGGTAAGGCTTTTAATGAGTTAATGTTCATTGTTAGTATTACTTCTCATTGTACGCTAAGTTGCAGAGTTTTTTTTTAAATTAAAATAAAACCATTATTAATAAGTAGGCCTAGTTTAGTAAACAATTCGACAATAATTTTTCACTTTCTTGCAAAGAAATTCCTTTTAACTTCAGGTTGGCATACACCCATTTTCACAGAGCTAACGTACATTTGTGAAAACTGCATTTTCTGCAAGTTTAAAGAAGTCTTTAGCATAAGAATTTTTTACTTCTTAGTTTTTATTTTGTAATTAAGGGATAAAATGATAAATTAACTTGTAAGAAAATAGGCCTGTGTGGAAGAAATTTTCTTTATAGTCTAGGTTTTTGAAAAAAAAATGCCGCATCCAGTTTATGTTAAAACTGGCATTTTCAAAATGTTTTATCGATTGAGGATTTGAAAAGTTGGCAGGTATGCAGCCGCCTCAGGGCATGCCTGAGCGCCGCCGAAGATACGCGAAGGCCGAGTGATAACTAGAGGGTAGCTGCCCTCACTCCAGAGGGTCGCCACACCCTCCCTCGGCGACACCAGCAACTCTGACTATATAATGTTGTGCATGGCGGACCACACTAGTTGTTTCGGTTGCACCATCCAGCTTGTCGAGCTCGCTCCACCACTTCGTGCTAGGGCCTCCAACTACTGCGATACCTTCAGCAGCCCTCCAGAGGCTGCTGCCACCAACAGTCTTCAGCAGTCACCAGAGGCTGCCAACCTTCCCATCATCGTTAGAGCTCTGCAGCACCCACAACTAGATGCTCCAGTGATGTCAATGGTCAACAGTTATGAGAAGCTCTTCATTAGAACTAGACAGAGACCACATGCCAATATTCATATCTCTTATAGACATCCCGTTTCTAGTTCGTTTTTATACTAATTAATCTTCAACAGTTTTTATTAACTTTCCCAAGTAGCCTATGACCAGGTTGCCTACACCTGGTTAACATAGGTTGCTTCCAGCCATCCGTCTGCTTGGCAAGAGCTAGCACGAGTCTCTGTTATTAAGGAATTAATAAACACAGCCTTGTACTTTCAGCTGCGAGTCTCATTCCTAGAGTACTTTCTAGTCAGCTGCCAGGAGAAGGCAGAGTCGTGCACTATCGACCG
Source organism: Dryococelus australis (assembly GCA_029891345.1). NCBI lineage: Eukaryota > Metazoa > Arthropoda > Insecta > Phasmatodea > Phasmatidae > Dryococelus > Dryococelus australis. The sequence continues at coordinate 349,228,713 of CM056993.1, forward strand.
AGGACAGGAGATTTTATTATGAACTAGTTACGACTGGGGACACCCCTTCAGGAAGCCCCAGTCTAATATACACCCATTTGATGGCCATCTATTGTATTCCCACCGAGCACCCAGGTGCTGGAGGAATGGAATGGAACGGAATAGAGGAGCCCCCAACCACTAGGAATACTTTTCAACCCAGGGGGCAGTACACCAGAGGTGCTGGCAGGGATATGTTCCCGATGAGGGCCCATTGGCCGCGAACTCAATGTGAGCCTGCAACCCATCGGCGCCATTGAGGACGAGAGGCCTGATCTGCCTCTCTCTCAATCGGCCACCGATACAGAAGGCATCCAGACCGTTGATGCCTCCTACTTGACACCTGGTGCACCACCTGCAGTCGAGGTCGGGACTCCTCCCTCGCACTGCCTCGCCACAGGACCTGGACATCAACACCATCAACGCCTCCAACTACCCGGCCCTACGACGAGACGCACCACCCGTGGTCGAGGTTGAGCGTGGTGACACACAGCTCCCTAGTGCTGCCACAGCAGGCGCCAAGACCATCAACGCCTCCCACTCAGCTGGCGCAACACCCGCAGTGGAGGTCGAGGGCCCTCTCCCTCCCAGTGCCTTGTCGCGGGATTGTGACATCGAAACCAGCGATACCTCCAACGACCTTGCACCACAACGGGATGCATCCGCAGGCAAGGTGAAGAGCGGTCCCCTGCTGCAACTCCCTTGTATCGCGTCAGCAGAGAAACATAGTCCCCTACAAGTAAGAACCCCTGCAGTCGGGGTGCAGGACCCTCGTGTGTCACTCCCCTGCACTGCCACAATGTCCCTTGTAGCTGTGCTCTCACCATTGGTTCCAGCAGAAGCAGATGCCACAACACCTCGTGCTGAAACACGATACCTTATGCCACCTCGTGCCGCCAAGGCAGATTCAATGCCTGGCTGGTACCGAGTGTCACTGTGGCGACCCACGTCGAGGAACATGTGGCTGTACCCACTGCACGCTGAACTACTTCCCAGACAAAGGCCAACCAAACCTGCACACGCCGAACACAAGTAAGTGAAGTGCGACAAAAGTTGAATACACACGTAGTCATAAACCACTACGTTGGAACAACAGGTCTCGTTACAGACCTGTAACCATTAGGAATTTAATCTAGCCTACCAGTCAAAGACATTGAGATAGGCACACACTCACAATTTGGCTACATTAAAGTGTTGTGTATCCAGTGTAAATGCTTACCCAGCTGTCATCAAAAGGATTGGAGGGGGGGAGTGTAGGAACCAATGAGATAAATGAGATACAGTGATTTAGACACACTACTATGTGCAAACTGAACTCCTAAATACAGCAGTCAGTATGCTGTAAGTGATTAAACTTGTGAAAAACAGATGTACTAACAGCTCACCAGCGACAAGGTTCCATATAATTATTGTTCATTTCATATAAGTGGGGGTAAAATCTGACAATGTGACAAACCTACGTGATACGTAAACCGTAGATGCTCTCGCTCATACAGTATTGTATCAGCTGATGAACTGCTGCAGGATCAGTGTTGTTAGGTTGTCTATTTTGATGATGGCTTTGGAAGAAAATAGTACTCTGAGCTAAAAGTTGTAATTTAAAATCTTAATTATACTTACAACATTTATCGTTTAAATTTTGATTTTCAAGCAATATTAAATTTTCTTTATATACTGGACTTTACATACGCTGTCATAAATGCTAAATATGTTTTTAGACACATGTGAACAGTAAAAGTTTCCAGCCAATGGCTAGCTAGCCATGTTTATGTTTCCAGCCCGGTGGCGGTGAAGGCTGTTGTGGGTGTGATTTTTATCTCATCGTGTTTATGATAAGAATATCTTATTGGCGATGTCCGAGTATTCAATCGGTAGTTACATTTTTTTTTTTTTTTTCTAACACGGTTGTAGTTACCGTTGTGCATTTTGAGTGAAATTTAATATTAATCTGCACGTCTTTTAAAATGTTCATTCTGCCATTTTCCTTACCGCCTTCCACAATGAAGTGACACAAATATAATTTACGTATATAAGTACAAGTTTGCCTCAGGAAACGTGTGCAGTGTTGATTTTACTGAATGAATGATTTTGCAAATCAATTATTTAATGCTAGTGACGAACAATCGTGATTTTAGTCAAGTAAACTTGCAAGGATTGCCGTAGATAAACAAGTGTTCTAGGGGTTACAAATATCACGAACTGTATATTTGCATGATTTGTAAATGTATTTGTAAACAATTAATATAATTATCGAAATGTACGTGGCCTGAAAAGAGCAGCACTTTCCACACCTTTGTAGTGAGTGAATTTGAGTATGGTTTACTTCGGTCGTGCATGTGTATATTGCTGCATCTATGCATACGAACGACGTACATATCACATCTTGTGTTTTCATTATAGTTTCAAAGTGAAATAATTGAAATGCTATTTCCATACGAGCAAAATTTTCCACTGCTCCATCAAAACAATATGCAACTCTAAATGCCACACTCTCATAAGATCATAAAAATAATCCAGTCTCATGAAAGACGTTAATCTTACCCCGCCCATCTTTTTTTTTTTTTCCCCCAGTTTTCCCTCAAAATAAATAAAACAACCCCAACCAATTTTTCTCTGTAATTAAAAAATAAAACAGGTTGGAATGCCACCCTAGCTATAATATCATACATTAATTACTGGATGGAAGTTAGCTAACGTCAGCCTTTCAGTGCCTGGCATGACTGGGAACACTAAGGATGAAAATGCAAGTGTGTATTGGACTCTAAAACATGTTTACAAACGTCTTTTTTCTTCAGTGACAAAACAGCTGTGGTGGAAGGATACATTGTGGCCGTGCTACTTTACTAGAACTGTCAAAATTTATCCCACTTATATGAAATAGTAGCCGACAGCCCACACACATGGTGTAGTATTACTTACACACACCACTGCCTGTGATAAGTGTGAAAACAGAGTCTGTTAGAATTAGCCTACAATTAAATAAAACTTTTGGATAATTTAGATTTTCGTATAATTATTTTATATGTAGGCATACCATTAAATATTACCAGTAGTTTTGACAAGGGTACTTTTGAAGCTCACTTAGAAGAAGAATGCTGTTTTGTAGGAGTGCATCTTCTTCTCCGTTTGACTTTTGTATTTATTGTGTGCTTACCTTGAACAATGAACATGTTAGGTTTGAATGGACAACTGCAAGGTAAAGGAGAAATTAGCTTTCGTAAATAAAAATTGAGGTGTAGGTAGACTTTTAAATATAACTATGAATTTTCAAAGAGTATTTGTGAAAATCACCTGCAAGAAGAATGCCATTTTGCAGGAATGTGTCTTTATGCTATGCTTTTTATTGCTCATATTTTTTAGTGTTCTTGTATGTTTGTAATGTCTTGTGCACCACCACAGAATCAAACCAGAACTCCAACAAAGAGCTCCCACGAACTCACTACGGTGAAACCAGGTGCAAGATATTTTTAATTCCATTTTTTTTAACATTGTTTTGTGTGTGTTTTTAAAGTAACCTCAGTGTGCCAATTGCAGCAATTTTAATGCAGGTTTTATTCAAGAGTAATCACATTGTGTCGTTTAGCCATCAGCTCGGGTGATGGAAGGCCTAAGGTTGGTGAACTCTCAACCTGTCACACGTAACCGTTCAGTTTGCTGTTAAGGTCCACAGGTAGCCCCGGAAAGATTTTCCTGTTCTTTCATAAACACTGTAACAAGCTCCGGGATAGTTAGTGAAGTTTTCTCCGCCTTCCACGAGTAAGGCTTGAACATACTTTTTATTCTCCCTTGTTTTTCGCATTTCATTTTTGTGAGTTTTTATTCCAGGTTTTATGTATTTTCTCTTGTAAATAACCACAATATGTTGACTGTGGCGGCATGCAATAAATAAAGTTGGTAGGTGGGACACCGGGTACACTGCGTCAGTTCTGACACTAATCCTCACCACAGGGGGAACACACATTAGCATGATGTAGTGCTCCACTTCACCTGAGCAAGGGGCAGAGAGAGGAAGTCCGCCCGAAGAGAAACTACTACGGCCGGCGTGACACGCCACAAGTTCTCCCGCCGACCCCAAAGCACAGGGTGAGCGATGATACAGCGGTCAAGCAGCCCCAACACTACGGGTCCTGCTTACCTTGCTTCAAAAAATTTTTCTTCTCATCAAGACTCCTGCCAAGAACTTGATGCGTGCTGCTTATACTACTAATACACTACGATTACAACATATCACTCTTTACATGAAGTATACCCTTACTTCAATCTACGTAAGAGTTGTCTACTTCAACTACCCATGTGAGAGTTGTGCATGCAATACTTTGCACACAAATTCTCGGCCGCTTAAATCTCTTGGGCGGCTGAGAACATGGTTACGAGGTTACGCAACCAGTGGGCAAGTTGCTCCCCCCCCCCCCCCCCAGCTGAGAGCCTACAAGCTGTCCGCCACTTTGGGCATGGCCGAGCGCTGCCGAATATACACAAAGGAACGCTGACATAGGGTTCCCACCTCCCACGCCAGCCTCCAGGGCAAAAGGATGTCACGCACCCTGCTGTGGCAGTCTATACTTCTCATTATATAAGTCCATGGCCAGCGGGGCTCCAGCAGTCATTTGTAATTCTTCTCTCGAGTTCACCCTGAGCACTCCTTAGTGCTGGGGCCTCCAGCGAAACCTCGATTTCTGTAGCCACAGAGGATACCCTCTGCGATGGCAACAGTCTTCAACACCCAACGAATATACTTCGCTACTTAAACTTAACTTTTTTGTCTCCTGCATTAGACAGCTTTAGTTGAATAGTCAAATATTCAATTTTCTGGTTCACTTTCCTTCCAACTTGGAATCAGGATGCCTACACCTGGCTACTGTAGTTTTTCCATCAGTACTCCGTCTGTTCGGTAGGCGATAGCACGAGTCACTATAATTATTGACTCAATAAATACAGTTTATTCTCTATCCTAACATTTTCATTTCTAGAGTATGTCTACTTCACTCGCTAAGAATAGGTTGCACTGCGCACTGACAGAAACAGGTACTTTTGTAACCCGAACTAGCTAGAATGTGCCTCACCCCCCTCCCACCAGGGGACCACTAGTCTGGAACACTCCCATTAGATGACCGTCTGTTGCTTTCTGTTACCCCCTGAGCAACGAGGTGCTGGGGGGAAGGAACAGAGGTGCCACAAACACTAGGAAAACCTTCCACTAAGGAGACACAGCAAACCTAATCTGTATCATGTACCAGACCACCTAGGTGCTGGGGGGCGGTATCGGCCTGGGTGTTGTGGCCTGTCCTTGGCTGGAAACTCTCATCCAGTAGTAGTAGTATTGGTGGCCCACGTGGCTCAACGTCTCTGATCTGCCCGCAGACGTGGGGGATTAGTAGACACTTACATAGGAAACAAAAGATTCTGAGTACCTTAACCCCTCCCACACGGGAGCGACAGGTGGAATGGGACAGCGCCGCCTCACCGAGATTGCAGGCAGTCTCGACTGTTCATGTGATAAGTTACATTCATTTTCCACTGCTCGTCCACACAAGTCCCTACTACCATCCAGTAGTAGGGGTTTAGTATACCAGACAAACTAGATACGAAGACCTGATTAAGTCAGGTTTCTAACACCACCTGTTAACAACCATAACCGCGCACTTGGTCTAGCTCATCAAATCTCTATGACTGTGCCACAGAGTCAATAGCCATGCACGCGTCGAGTGAATTTCTGGTGCCCAACGTGGGGCGTCAGACTTAACAGTACGCAGTGAACGGCCAAACTAGACCAATCAGGGCCCAGAGAACTAGGGGTCAAACCGGATAAATCAAACTAACTTCGGGGAGTCCACGAAAAACCCCATGGCGTCCGTAGCCATTAACATGTCTGCTTCAGAAATCCACCTTGTCACCGGCTAACACAGTGACACTGAAACGGACATGCCCAACTCTCAGTGCAGACAACTGTGCAAGCAGTGGCTCACTACTAATTGAATGTACATACTGCATCAAGACATTTAATTACATATGGCTAGGCTGGCCTGACGAGGCCCGTGACACAGAAGGATTGGCGTAGAAGTGTGAAGTCTGCCACCAACAGCCAATGAGCTTCTGCATTGAAATCACTTGTCCCGGCCAAGGCGTTAATCATATAAGGTGCACATCGTGCAGCCAACCCTACCATTACCTATGAACAGGATGGCCCGATGAACACACACTATGCCAGGGATGGCCTACAAGTGCGAGAGGTGCCGACGTAAGCATACCTCTCACTCCCACAGGTCGCAGTCTTCCCATATTTACATACAACCGGGGATGGCACCCGGCCATCCAGCAACTGGGAGAGACATCTAGATTATGGATTTCGCAGGTCGCCTCCATGAGGATCCCGTAGCTTTTACACAAGACTGTGAAAAGGAATTTAAGGAAACTGACCACCTAGCAAAACAGTGGGTCGACAGAGCCCAACTACATTTAAAAGGCATAGCCCTCACCTGGTGGGAATGATAGAGAGTTCCTGACCAACTGACAGTTCAGCAACAGGCTTGCTGCTGAATTCACTAGCGAGGAGGTGTTAGCCCAACTGATGACTAAATTCTATAGCCAGATCCAGGTACCCAATGACAAAGCTGAAATCTTGATGAGAGAGGGGGAGAGAGAGAGGGGGGAGGGGGGGGGGGGGGGGGGGGGGGGGGGGGGGGGGGGGGGGGGGAGGAGAGAGAGAGAGAGAGGAGAGAGAGAGGACACCACCCCCCCCCCCCCCCCCATTTGCATGAACTTTTGAATTAATGCATTTACGAATAATTCAACAATTACATAAAATTGTGTATAGAAAAATTAATAGTATTTTAAATCAATCAAATCTTGTGGATTGAACCATTACCACAGAGACTAGAAGGCGTGACAACCTCTTCTTACCAAGCCAGTGACGTCATGGCTAGGGGCAATTGTTGCTGGTGTTTATGTACACCATAGACATAGGTATCTGTTTGGTAGTTTACAGTGTCGAGTGAATCTACGGTTTACATTGGCATGTTATATGTTTTGCTTTGATTGTAAACGTTCACTAAAAGTGGAATTCTCTACGGTGTGCAAGTTTACATTCCTCAGCACAGAATAAAAAATTAATGTAATGTATATTCAATGTCATGGAAATTATCCGAACAGACCGTAAGTTTACGGCTTTAAATTTCCTGACGATTAAGAAATAAACAAAAATTTGTAGAGGAAAACAATCCCGAGGAAGCACTTCATTTAGGAAGCGTTCAAGATTATGTGGATATTTATCAACTTAACACACAGTATAAATAGTTCTGTATAAAAGATAACTTCTGTGGAAGAATTTAGTTCAGTGCCACCAAACATTTGGAAATACTTTATTCTGAACTATAAAATCAGGTTTGAATGTTCAATTAAACCATTGCCTTACTATTTAAATATTGTGTACCTTACATCTGACATAAATTCATGTGACTTGTTTCCTTACACAAGATTTCATTAAAATGAGTTGACATATTTTTATTTTTTCACTTAAACATTAATATTCAGAAGGGAAAATATAAGTAAATTACGCAAGTCATCTTGTTTTTTTTTTTTTGAACGACATTAAAATTTAAAATGAAACAACCTGTTACAATACAGGGGGAAAAAAAATGGAATAATCGGTTACGTATTTGTGGTTTTTTTTGGGAAAAAAATTTGTTTGCAAGTCTATATAGATAAAATCCATTTTGTCTTAGTGCAACTATATAAAACTTCTCTTTTGTGACGATGTATATTAGTAAATAGATGTTAGCTGATTTTATTTTACATTATAATGGGCCAAGGTTTTTTCAAACATTTTCACCTTTTCGACATTTATCAGGTGCATAATGGTTCGTGTTGAATGGCAAGGTTTCCAGATACCCTCTTACAGTAATTTCTGTCTACCTCTTGCTTACAATCTTGCCAAAAGAGCACAACGAAATGCCACCTTTAATAACTTCCAAGAACAAAAGGACTAATTTTAAAACAATATACCCTATGTATAGTGCTTCCATTTAAATGTAACAGAGGGAGTGTTTTTTCAAGAACTATGTGTGTGAGGTACTTGTGTATTGAAATTATTCCTTTTAATGTAATTATACATTTAGTAGGTATTTTCTTAGCACAGTCTGAAGACCAATCACTTTTTGTAGAAATGTGTGAATTTTGGAAACTTCAACACTGCAAAAATTTGGAGGAAAACTTGTGTATATACATATATATACACACACACGCGTACACACACACACATTATATATATATACATACATATACACATACATACGTACACACATACATATACATAAATAAAACATACATACATGCATACATATAAACAAACATGTATAAATATATAAATATATAAATATATATATATATATATATATATATAAACATGTATAAATAAATATACATATAAATATAAACATGTATAAATATATATATATATATATATAAAAACATGTATAAAATATATATATATATATATATAAAAACATGTATAAATATATATATATATATAAAAAACATGTATAAATATATATATATATAAACATGTATAAATATATATATATATATATATAAACATGTGTGTGTATATGTATATATATATATATATATATATATATATATATATATATATATATATAAATGTGTATATATATATATATATATATATATATATATATATATATATATATATATATATATAAATGTGTATATATATATATATATATATATATATATATATATATATATAAATGTGTGTATATATATATATATATATATATATAAACATGTGTGTGTATATGTATATATATATATATAAACATGTGTGTGTGTGTATATATATATATATAAACATGTATATATATATAAACATGTGTATATATATAAATAAACATGTGTATATATATAAATAAACGTGTGTATATATATAAATAAACGTGTGTGTGTGTGTGTGTGTGTATATATATATATATATATATATATATATATATATATATATATATATAAACATGTATATATATATATAAACATGTGTATAAATATAAATAAACATGTGTATATATATAAATAAACATGTATGTATATATATATATATATAAACATGTATATGTATATATATATATATATATATAAACATGTATATGTATATATATATAAACATGTATATATAAACACGTATATAGCTAGGTTTGTTGTAATATTTCTTTTTGGATTTTATGGCAATGACAGAAGCAATTCAGAATTGAATGTGTGATGACCATGTGTTAGACTGTTCACGTCAGCCGAAACAGACAATAAAAAATCTGAAGAAACTATCGTGTCACATAATACGTGTATCTAATATAAACGAAACATTGACTTCACACTGTGAACAATTAACTAGCACAACCCCATATACTTTTCAGACACGTGGGTGCCGAGTTGTCGATATTTCTTGCTGTTAGGTACCTTCAAGCACTTGACTTTCGTAGTCCAATATGTTGTGGTTTTCGAGATATGAGCATTGTGCGTGAGAAGAGATACAGACTGAGGATCTGCTTTATTTTTTAATGCAAAATGTGCAATGTAGGTATCCCTGTAACAGTCAAGAAATGGATGTGACCAAGGGTGCAGTGAGTGGGACGTCTACTGGTGGAGGACATGCACAACTTAAAAAAAAATATGATATCAGCTATGAACATACCAACTATGCCAGCCAAAACATTATGTAAATATCATGATGTGTGTGATGGGTGGGAAGCTACTTCCCCAGAATGAAATGAAGCTTGCCGCAGAAGAAGCGCATTTGGCTGTTGCTCCTGGTGATTATGATAGAAATGGAGTACCAGATATAACTGTCATTGGAGTTGGTCAAAACTATCATACAGGATCCACTACAGTGCCCTGTCAGGAGTGGTAAGTACAGAATTTCGCTTGGCAATTAGAGCACATGAAGTCGAGAAAAGCAGACTAGTGCTAGGAAACTAATCTGCCTGTGTTTGGCAAACGACAGCAGAATCTCAATGCTCATAATGTGTCCATTCCAAGGTGGCAGCTTGTTATTAATCCGCCTTTCCCGTGCTTTGGAGATAGGATTGGGCGTGTATCAAGTCACCACTGCATTCACAATCTTGCTCAACACACGTAACTTGGTACGACTTAGCCATGACACAGAAACAATGGATTAAAGTATTATGCGACTACCAGAATTTTGCATGTGCATGCTCATATAGTACTGTATTACTATATTATACAGCATTGAAATAAGCAATACTAAAATTACAAAATAACATCAGAACTAATTTCTACCGCCATCGTAACGTGGGTTGGCAAGCCGGCCAATAGTGGCAATGTTTTCTCAGCTACCACCTTGGGATGGATACTGTTTAGTTGTCCTTGGGCATGAACCAACCAACATACATGCATACATGCACACACGCACACACACACACATACATACATACACATACATTTGCAGTTGTGAGCCCGGGTGTGTGTGGTATTTGTGAAATTTTAGATATACAGTAAAACCCTGTTTAACATTCCTAAAGATGGCGCTATTATTTAATGTTGCCACAATTTTTCCATAAAGGGTGATGTTTTCTTCCGGCATATAACATTTTATTATTCTCATTTCCTGCATTTAGGCATATCACAGTTTATTAAAGTGACTAAATTTCTAACATTTCACTGTTTTGAATGTGAAGTGTGCACTTGAAAAACTATTTACATGTGGTAACAAGAAATTAGACAAAGTCAATAACAATCACATTTTTGTGGAACACGCATACAGATAACTGATAAATATTTAACATTCTTGTAGTTTGTCATTTTTTCCTAGTTTTTATTTAGAAAATATTTTGAGTGAATTTAAGCTAGAAAAGTCAAGTAACTTTTGTTTGTACTGATAAAGGATTAAATTAAAGTACTTTGTGGTTGAGTACCTGCTGTAGATACACTATGCCAATTAACGCTTAAACATTTTCTTGTATTTAACATTTTATCCCCTTGAGAAATGTTATAATAGGGTTCTACTGTAGTAGGCTTATACAGTCCTGCCTGAGTGTATAATGCGTGGCTACAGACGTAAGCAATAAATACAGATGAATTAACAGGACTCATTGCATGAATCCATGAAAACAATGGTAGTATAAATTGAAATATGTGCATGTCATATTGAAGCATACGTAAACGTGGTTTATTGCGTATATTTAGCTGCACTGTGATGCCCATGCTAACTGCGAATTGTTGGAGAATTATGTGATATCAGAATCCCTGGGCGTCGCAGTGCTGTAAAAATTGCAGACTATTGTAATAACTTATCGAAGTGGATAAGGCACAATATATAATCACACAAACAGGCTATTTGGAAAATAAAACAAAAATGGTAGTAGGCATATAGAAATTCTACAGAATTCGAGAAATGTACAGGCTAACTTGAACGGCGAAACTTTTAGTGAAATTTATATTTTGAAAGACGCGAGGATGACCTTGTGTTTTTACGTCAGCGGACTACATTGCTAACCAAAAAGCTGCTATAGCATTGATGTAAACAAAAAAACGTCGCACTTTATACTTGGTGTTTTTTTTTTTTTTTTTTTTTGAGACAACACGTTTTAGTTTATTAAGTGTGTATCCTACTGAGATTCAGAAATGAAAAGTTAAATTTACTTACCATTTTACTTTTCCGTTGCACCTTTTACGTGAAAATAATGTTCAGGTAACTGAGCATTACAAGTAAATAACCTTCCTTGTCATGCTGCTGTCCAGAATTTTGTAGTGTCGCTAATTACTTGGAATTCTTTATTCTCGAATCTGTGTTTTTTTTTTTTTTTTAAGAACATGGCAAAGTGAATGCCAAATTCAATCTATGTAAATAATAATAATAATTTTTTTATAATTAAAATTGCCATTATTGTAAAATAATTGCTAGCAACATTTTACATTCCATGCCAATAACACCTTAAAATGCATCCAAACATAATATTTTAGCGTGTGTTGCACTTGATGCAGCTGAATGTTCAAACTTACACTTTTATCTTTAATTTCAGACACAAAAACCAAGTAAATTTCTAGTCATTTATAATTTCTTGTGAATATGTAAATATTTGATCCGTAAATGATCATGGACGTGACAGTTGATTGGAGAATGTTTATTTTGAGACAGTTTTGGAAGGTGTTCTTAAAACTAATTTTAAGTGCCATCATTTTCGTGCAGTCTGAATGTGATAGTTTTGGAACATGTCTATTTTTATAGTGCATATGTCCAGAAAATGAAGTGACTATGCATGCGAAAATTTGCAAAATCAATTTTACACAATTATTCAGTACGACTAGAAACAGTGATTTTTCGTGAAAATCTTTCAGGTAAAGATTGTCACAAAAAAAATGTTTTCATTTTAGGCAAAATAAGTAGGTTCAGTGTCAGAGAAGAAAAAAAAAAAAAAAAACACCATTTTTCACACGTACTGTAGCCAGTAGGAAAGAAATGTTGCAGGCAGGCAGGCATGCGTATAGGACGGCGAGACCTATCTTGATGTCAGCTATTTTCGCGATAAATTATCATCTCTACAATGGCGTAACTGTGGTTATATCCTGCCTGTAGTTCATGCAATATTGTCGAAAAAATTCACACAGAAGAAAAATACGCGTAACTTTCTGGCGTACAATTTTGTACTCAAAGGTTTGCCATTGGTGAGTCGATAAAATGCAAGTTGAAATGTACTCATGATTCAATCATTTGGGAGACATCTTGCATAAGTAATTTTTTTATCAAATGCATTTGTGTGTCAGAATAACTGTCAGTATTAACGAGATTCAGTAATTTAATTTTTAAGTGGATTTTCGTACCAAACTGATTTCAGAATCATTGCTGTAAACACTGTCAATAACTAATTAACGAACATGTAATTATTAATTACAACTGATACAATGAACTCTAGTCTTAGCGCAAGTGTTAACTAAATTTATAAAGTTTTAACAAGAGTAACTATATTTGCAGCTTCCAGCCAAAACATTAGCGCAAATGAATTGTGTGTTTGGAACGCAAACCGAAGTTAACGGTTGTAAACTCTCATTACTTCGACAGTTTCACACGATATGAGTGCATAATATGATACACAAAAACATTTCTATAAATTTACTACATTATCATAAGTGCAAAGCGATATAATGTTTTCACTGATGAATATACATTGTTTTATTGGCATAACTTAAGGTAATGTATGCAAATATGAATTAATTTTTACTTGCCTAATCAATGTTATTACTCTCTCTCTTGCAAATAATACTTGTTCATATGGTTTTACAGGCTACGATAGTAGGATTCAGAACTGAGATAGTCCTTTTTTTTTTCGGCCTAAAAAACAAGTACTGTACAACCTGTTGCCGTGCTGCACATGCTTTAAGAACTGGGAGGAAAACCAAAGTTCATCAAGTATGGAAGCCGCGCTTGTCGAAGGTTTCCGCCAGAGTGAAGAAGTGTATGGTACAAAATATACTGAACTAATTGCTGATGGTAACAGTAACGTGCACAAAAGAGTTTTGGACGCGCATCCTTACAAAAATGTTTGTCGAAAAAATTGAGTGCACAAATCATCATCTGTGTAATTTATGTAATAAATTTAAGGACTTAGCAACGACAAGAAATAAACAGATTGATGACATTGTCATGAGAAAGAAACTTGGTGACAATATTCTTCGATTCAGAACAGATGTCAAAGCTGTAGAACACAGGCGGCAAGAAGAATGGCCACTGCATTAAAAAGTTGAATTATGGAAAGACATCTTGAACAGTACAGGCCATATAGTTGGCGAACATTTTCTCTACTTGGATAGAGGCTACTTTTTTAAGTCGATCGTAATTATGTGCCAGAGCTCATTAAAAGTGGCCAGCATGATAAGATATCTGGTGTAGTAAGACAGATGCGCAACCACAGCAGAAGTTTAATTCACAAGGTGTGCAACAACCCCGCAGAACACTACAATTCGGCAGTAGCTAAATTTGTTGGTGGAAAGAGAATTAATTTTTCCACTAGGCGATCTTAGCCTGCAGATGTGCAGGAGCAGTTGTAAAACTCACTACGGGGATGCATTGTATACGTTACATAAAACAATGTACAAAAAAAAGCCCGGGAAATTCCATAAACGTGTGGAATACAGACGCAGAACTGAAGTTGTAGCAAGTAAGGCCAAAAGAAAGGCACCAGTGAAGAAGTGTCGTAGGCCTTTATTCCGCGTGGTTCTTTCAGATAACTTCTATGGCACCAATGCAGAATAACCGGACATGGATCCAGAGACTTTCAATAGAGACTGCAGAGAATTTCTCGACTCCTTGCAAATGACAGAAAGTGAGGAACAGAGAGGCACCCAAAGAGGCAATACAGAAAAAGAAAGTCCTGGCATTGAATACTGACAAGTCAGGAAACATCTTAAGCATGGGGGGGGGGGGGGGGGGGGGAAACTTTTCGCATACAAGTGCAAGGGCAATTACATGTTACTCGCAGAAAATATCGTCTGTTTAGCCTTTGGACACCATTAGGAATAAGAATAGAAAGAAATTATGAATTCTGAAACAAAGAAATGATGCCAAAACTGGAAATTTTTTTTATAAAACTGCCTACTTTCGGAGTTAAGTGATCCAAGGTTCACACGCTCAATGCCTATAAGAAACGCTGCATACATTACTGAAAATCAGAGAACGAGAAAAGCAATTCAGTAAGTTTCAAGAAGCTACACAGGAAGAATTTAATTAATTTCCAAATTGTAAAATTGAGTCATGATGTGTTTTCTTCAAGCATTGGAATAATGTTCCACAGTTATGTAAACTGATAATTGTTCATTTTGTGTGTTGTTATCTATGCATATTAATCATATATATATATAATATATTATTTAAAAAAAAAATTGTGGTTTATAAATGGAAGAACGAGCCATACACAATTAATCAGTCTTAATGTCCCAAATGTTATGCTTAATTTGTTTGTTGTTTCAGTATTGATGAAGTGATAGTTAATTCCTGAAAGAAAAAGTAGCCCAGTGTTGCAATCTGCTTGTGTATATGAACTAGAAAGAATGTACGGCGATACCAAATATACGGTGTATATAAACTATGCAAAAGTGATTGATACAAAATAAAAAAAATTAGTTGAGAAGGATGGCATTTTTTCATGCATTAAATCCATTATATGCATAGTTGTTTAAGAAAATTAAAATATTTATAATGTGAGATTTTGAATAACTTGTGTTACAAAATTTGGGATTTAAAAATTTTGGCCTATTAAAAATCAAAAAAAGTCTAAGCTACTCCTTGCTAAGTTAAACATGACTACTAAAATTATTGCCATTTGATTTCCTCCAAGGTTCCTCTATCCCTCTCCCAAGCACTTTATCAACATGTGTAACTAATGCGCGCTATAATAAGTGTTTAAATGAACATTACAATGTTTCTAGATTTATTTATACAAGTACAGATTCAGCTCAAAAATACAAACAATAAGAATTTTAAAAATAATAACTACAAATTTATTTTCTGCATATATAGCATAATATTTCTAAGACTTTTCATAATGAATATTGACTGTTTCAAAACCATTTATAAGGAAATTCTCAGTTTGGCGCACGTTAACTATTCCCGCTAAGTAATTTGTAGCCGAGATTCACGTAACAAAACTAAGTTACTCAAAGCGGGACCCAGGCAAGTTATTCATGCATGCTCAGGTACATGGGAACAGCCAGGATATTGACCAAGAGAGACGAGTTGATGTTTAAAGCGATAACACGGCAGCTACCCTCCCTCCCACCCACCCACCGGTTTGTTTGACGAGAGACTAATTCTCGATGGAGTGTGTGCAAAATGGGCATAGCAACAATCGCATACCCCCACATATTCTGGCGAGAAAATCACGTATTTTTGGCCAAGTCCCTCAGACTTAAGGGCGCACCAGCTCCAATCACTTGCATGGCCTTTGTACCAAAATGCTAGTTCTGCCCAGAAAACCACTGCAATAAGGTCTGCCCCTGGAAACCAGAGGGGTCTGCCATTCCACCCAACAAGATTAATCGAACGAGCAACTGTACCATCAAAGAAGACTGAAAAACCATCTTCTGATAGCAACACTGGAAACGCCGCCGCCACCAGGGTGCGAAGCGGGCCACCACCACCCGACACCCAAGACCCATCATCATCCAGAGTTCAAATGAGAAACAATCAGTTCCCATAGCCCCTCACATAGAAACTACTCTCCAGATTGATGGCCGAATTACCCTAAAGGTAAATCTGCATCGCCTCTCGGCATCTACCGAATTTATAGTACCTCCTGCAATTTTTGAAGCAGTGATAATAGGTTGCCCATAGCTACGGCAACAACAGCGCATCATAGACCATGTGCAAAGCTGCATGTACATGGGTGAGAGGTATAGGATCACCGTAATTTGGGACTACAGTCCGGATAAAATTGTATCTACACCTACGGAACCTAACCAATTTAATCACGAGCTTGGCGAGATTGAATTCAGCCTGCTACACCAAGTATTAAATGAACATGCTACTACGTTTGGACAAGGGGGGTTGTTACGTCAGACCCTAAAGGGTGTCAGCACGCTGTCGCTACTTAATCATGGAGCAATTAAACAACGAAGGATCAGAGGATTGTGGAACCCTCAAATTCACCATATAATTCCCACGGAAACCTCGTACTGAAGAAAGCTGGAAAACTTAGATTCTGTGTCAATTATAGGGGTCTAAATGAAGTAACACACCCTATTGCCCCCCCCCCCCCACCTGTCGAACTAATGCATACCCTGTGTTACATCGTCAAAGCGAAAATCTTCAGTACCCTGGACATGGAGTCTGGGTATTAGCAGATTGCAGTACAACCGGACTGCTGCAAGTACTCTGCATTCACTACACCAGAGGGCAAAACTCAAAACTCCTCAATTCAGAGTAATGCCTTTGGGTCGAGGAACACCCCTGCCACATTCTGCCTCATGTCCGTGAAGGCACTGACCGATTACATAGGAGAGTTCTGTTTCGCATACCTAAATGATGTAATCATATATTCCAATAGCTGCGAGTTCTTGAACGTCTAGAACTCCACGGCATGACCTGCAAGCTGTCAAAGAGCTATTTCGACAAGTCGGCCATAGACTACTTAGGACATTTCGTGTCACTGGAAGGGAACTTCTAACAGAATTCAATTCGAGCTATTGAAGAGGCAGGCGAGCCAACAAACAAGTGACAACTACGACGGTACCTGGGTCTGTGCAACTGACTATGCGATTTCATACCAAAGATTGCGCAACACATGGCACCACTTCACCCACTTTTCGAGAACATTCGTTGGCGATGGGGACCGGAGCAACGGCAAGCTTTTAACAAACTGAAGGCCAGTTCCGCGAATATCAGGCAACCCACCACCCCCAAGGAGATAAACCCTTAATCCTTCAAACAGATGCATTTCAGAACGTTCTAGGCACAGTATTATAACAAGATGAGAACGGCCAACCCAAAGTGTTAGCGTATGCCTCAACCCGGCTTAATGCCACAGAGCAGCAGTATCATATTAACGAACAGGAGTGTCTGGTCGTTATCTGGGTAGTGAAGAAATATCATTACTATCTCGAAGGACAACGCTTCATTCTGCAAACTGACTCAAAAGCCCTCCAATGGCTGCATGAGTCATGGAATGCAAAAGCAGTCCGGAAGAACAAATCCGCCTCCTCCAGCTTCATATCATCCGCCACCAGATTACATTAAGTCCAGGAGGACCCCGACATACTCAGCCAACTACGTGAACAGCTTCACCGCTTTGAATTACGGGGTGAAGTGTGGACACATAGCGGACAACCCAATATGCCCTGGAAGATCTGGGTTCCACAGCAAATACGCACTGATATATGTCAGCACCATCTTGGCCATCCTCAAGCTGGGTACCCGGGTAAAAGGGAGGTCCTGCCGGACATCAAAGTTTGGGACAGGATAAGCCGCGATGTCCGACAGTACGTAAGCAACTGTGTTACGTGCTGTCGTGGCAAAGTATACCTCGTTCCACCTCCTACAGCGTAGACGCACATCACCGCCAACTTCATGGGGCCCTATCCACACAGTACCAAGGGGAACCACTATCTGCTAGTAGTAACCGACCAGTTTTCAAGGTGAGTGGAGGCCTTCCCTCTACCTAACCAAGAAACCGCCCCAATCGTCTGAATAATATAAACCGAGATATTCGCACGATGGGGATACCCAAAGCCCATTTTAACTGACATCAGCACTCAATTCGTGCCAATGGCAGTCAATTTGCCAGAAATGGGGATTCGAAACCTGGACTACCCCACTGAACAAACGAACCTTTGTATCAGTGTGGGAAACTACCATCGTCACTGGGACAAGCACATCCCAACAATTCTGTTTGCAGTTTGTCGTAGAACCAATGAAGCAGTCGACACAAGCCTTAGTGGACTCCTGGGTCAAACACTCCGCCGACCCACCTATACACCTCAACCAGAGGACCTCCCGCTAGCTGCCCTAGCCTTTACTACTACTGCCCAAAAAGCCCAGGACGAGTATATTCGAAAGAAGTGCCCTATACCGAAGACAGGGGTATGGGAATTCTCCCTAGGTGAAACTGTACTACTCAGGATGCACCCCCTCAGCAAGACTAGTAACGAGTTCAGCGCTGGCCTCGCTGACAAATGGGACGGTCCGTATCATGTTGTCGGCAAAAGAGACTTCTACTGGGCTGAAGATACATGAGGACGGGTCCGAAAGGCCACCCAATGCCAGATACGACCGTACCTGGGGACACTTGGGGACGACAATGCCATAGGAGAAACACCGGGTCAATCCAAAGACTAGGATGAACCTCCACCCAGAAGGGTAGCTCCTAATACCGAGCCAGGACCCTCGACGAGGCCTGAGCCGACGCCTATCATCACCGACAGGGTACCTAGCTGTAGACCATTCACCATTGGAAGCAAATTTCTCGGAGCCCTACTAAATATCTACTCGCAGGCCTATTTCGTATCCTTCCGCCAAATGAAAACAAACACTGCCATGTAACTTCCAAGTAGCATCTGTCAAAATCAATGTTTACATTTCATTGTGTGTGTACATATGTTCGTATACTTTCACTACACCTGAAAATAAGCATTGAAATGCAACTTCTACTTTTATACCTGAAAAATGCATTGTTTGCAGCTTTTCAAAGAATTTTTGTCATATTCCAAAAACCATTCCTTATGAATATACACAATTTAGGCTTCCAACATTAATTAGGTCAGCTTTACGACATTTTAAAAAGGGCTGAATTAAAGACAGTTCTCAGAGTTATTTTACATAACATATTTGTTTTCCACCACGTAGCTCAATACATGTAAAGCACGATAGTATTTTGCGTGACTGTGTTTAACACTGTTAAAACTGCGAGGTAAAGGGATGTACTAATTGAAACGATCCTTTTGTTATTGATATGTGGTGGGTCATTTCTCTAAAAGGACAGCCTGTTGGAATAAATATTAAAACAAAGGAACAACCAGTGAAAAAGGCACATTAAATTCAAGCACGCTACTTGTGTTGCTCAATTTTGTCATACATACTTTAAAAGACAGCAGTGTACAAGCACACAAATAAGCCTATGATAACTTTTATTCCGTTCATATTTCCATGTATTGCTACTTAATTTTTATTGGGTTTGAAATTTATCGGGCTGGGCTTAAGATTTTTCTTCTGGGATTGTGGCAAATTATGTTACACAACTGTGTTTCAAACCCTTTAGGGCAAAGGTACAACTTGTGATAAATAAACAGTCATGGATGTAAATAAATAACTTCGTCATAAAAACGGTTCACATTTAAAACGTAAAAATATTGCTAATCAAAAATTTAAAATCCTGCACACACACACACACACACTGCCAACGTATCGACCGCAATGCACAAAGACGCACCATTTCACAGACGCTATGATTAATGAAACACACATCACAGTGTATTTATTACTGCCATGGAAAAAGATTTATCGTAACGTGCATAGGTAGGTTTAAAAAAACACAATGTATACAAATGTGATGTGGTAATTTGAAGTATTTTTCTGAGTAAGAATAATTTACGTTTCATTTGACAAAAAGCAACACTCCATGTCATGGCTCGCCACGTCTGCCAACTTCACTTGGTAACTACCCCGCCTTCATATTTGAATATATTAAAATAAGTATTCAAACATTGAAATCTCTTTTCAGTTGTAAATTACAAATTCAAAAATCATTATTTTTCTGAAATAAGTATGAAATATGCTACAATTGAAAACATGCAACTTGCTTGCGTACTAGCGAAGTGAAATTTCCAGAGTGTGAAAGAGACTAAGAAAAAGAGCACGCGACAAGCCTTGCCAGCAGACAGTTTTTCAGTTGCTTTCTCACTCGATAAAACAACACTACCATTACCTCCTCCTCACGATATTTACCGCTGTTATTTTAAACTGTAAAAATGCGATATGTTTACATCGGGCTACTTAAATATTTTGATTGGCACAGTTTAATTTACAAATAGTACACCAATAAACGAGGCTAAAATAAAATTTTAACTGAACTATTTCTTACCAGTCGTTGCCAACACATTGCTGCACTCGCTATTTTTAATTCATAATTAAAAAAGAAATGATACTAGTTATAGAAGATATCAAGGTAAAGGTTTATTTATTCAATAATACAGTACTCTAAAATTAACCAGTGTTATATATTTGTGGAATACAGGTTATTGAAAAAAAACAGGTTGACATGTTATACCTAGAGTGTTTTTTCGAAGGTTGATTTTCATAAGTCACTTCCAATCGGGAATAGACTATACATCGTGCCATGGTAGCAGAATGTAAAGCTACGTCAAGGAGCATTTTCTGTTAGCTGTGTGGCATCGAAGGCACTGATCTATGTCGACAAAATCACAGCCAAACATGAGGCAATCCCTTAGCTGCTCAGAATTGTCATGGCGGAGTCCAGTCCATGTGACCGATAACCACATCAGACACCCCACCTATCAAGTCACTTCAGCGAGCAGTCGGAAGCACCATCAGTGAGTGGGGTAGGAGTCGCCCAAGCCCCTACCTCTCCACCTATTACAACTCCGAAGCCAGAAATTAAAGCAGTTCCAACTTCCACAAAGTGGACCTCTGGCTCCGACTAAGTACTACCCGCCACTAGACCACTGGAATATGCTCCAGACGACAGCGCGGAGGCCACCAATAGACCACCAAAATATGCTCCAGACGAGAGTGCGGAGGCCGCCACTAGACCACCAGAAATTGAGCTCGGCACGAGCACAAACTCTGCGGAAGAGAAGGAATCCCCCGGGGCATTGCTCAATAACATGCCTAATTCCACGAAGTTGGCCATTGCACCCAACAACTAGGAACTCCTGCAGTCGCGGACGTCGAGCTCCACTGAGAATGCTCTGCCCCCAATCCTGCCTTGCAGCAGGAACAACCCTATGACGCCGTTGAGGACGAGGAGTGATCCATCTCTCGTTCAACAGGTCACCGTATCGAAAGAAGTCAATAACATCGACGCCTCCAACTACCCGGCCCTACAGCAAGACGCACCACCCGTAGCAAAGGTCGAGCAAGGTGATCCGCAGGCACCTTGCGCTGCCACAGCAGGCACCGAGTCCATCAATGCCTCCACAGTGGAGGTCGAGAGTGCTCTCCTTCCCACTGCCTCATCGCAGGACCTGGACATCAAGAACATTGATGCCTCCAACAACCCGGCCCCACGACAGGATGTATCAGAAGGCAAGGTGGAGAGCGGTCTCCTGCTGCAACTCCCTTGTCCTGCGCTAGCATAGAAACGTCCTACCCTACAGGTAGAAACCCGTGCAGTCGGGGTGGAGGACCTGGACTCGCTTCCCCGCACTGCCACAACGTCTCTTGTAGCTGTGCTCGCTATCAGATCCGGCAGATGCAGACGCCACGACACCGCATGCTCCCTCGTGCCGCCAAGGCAGCCTCAACGCCTGGCTGGTACCAAGCATCACCGTGGCGACCTACGTCAAGATACACATGGCTGTACCCCCTGCATGCAGAACTACATTCCAGGGGCAGGCCAGCTAAACCAAAGCTTGATGAACACAAGTGTACATAATTTAAAGCCATTGAAATAAGACGTTTAACACATCACCGGTGATAAGGTTCCGAAAAATAAGTGGCAGATAGCCCACATACACTGTAGTATTACCTATAGACGCTCACCAGTGACAGTAGTAACTACCAATAGTGAATCGCATATAGATGCTCACCACAGTGACAGTAGTAACTACCAATAGTGAATCGCATACAGATGCTCACCACAGTGCCAGTGGAAGACAAAAACTTAGCCTACGATAAAGACTCTGGCAAAGGACTTGGCAGTTTTAGATTTTTTTGAATAAAGAATTTGATGTGTAGGTGTACCTTGCTAATAAGTTCTTACAGTGTACTAATGAAGATCGCCTACAAGAAAAATGCAGTTTTGTAGGAATAAATTTTCCACTCTTGACTTATTTATATTTATTGAACATTTCAACGATACACAGTGTACAAATTGGTTGTTAGTACTAAAGATGGACTCCCGTAAGGGATACTTAGGTTAGTTTTTCTATTCTCCAGCATTTAAATCCGACTGTGCAGGCACACAATTATATACAACTATACGTTTTTCAAGTGTTTATGTTAAGAGAATTGCCACAAAGAATTCTTTTTAAATGTGCTTATACAGTAAAACTCTTAAGACGTTTCTGAAGGGACTGAGAAAATGTGGGATAGACACCGTGCAAAATTATTCAACTTTTTACGCAGGAAAACCACTAATGTGGGAACTTCTTAACAGGGTTTCACTATATAACTGACAACTTAAATTACTCATGTGTTTTTTACAGTGTATATGTTTGCTATCCTCTGCACCACTTCAGTCAAACCAGTACTCTGAGCCACAGAGCTCCCAATGAACTTGCTACGATTAAATACAGTGCAAGATATTTTAATTCCACATATTAAAGTGTATGTACGTTGTATTTACGTGACCAACGTGCGCCAATTTGCCGAAATTTCATTAATGTTTTAGTGTACTCGTTTTGTATTGGTTTAGCCGGACAACCCAGGTGTTGAAGGGCTGGCAGTTGCCATTGCCATACTAATACCCTGTCACACAAAACTATTTAGCTTGCTGTGCGATCCAAGGTTCTCTGAAAGTTTTTCCTTTTCTTATTAACCACCACAGTAAGCTCCAGGATAGTTAGTGGCATCTCCTCGCCTTCCGCAAGTAAGGCTTGAACATACGTATTTTATTTACCCCTCGTATTTCGCATGCAGTCATTTTCAAGTGCTTTTTCTTTCAGATTCATGGTGTATATTCTTTTGTAAATATCCACAGCGCTATGCAGCGTGTGTCACCGGCATGAAAAAATAAAGTAGGCCAGTGGGACACCCCATAAACACGGCCCTCCCGACTATCTTTGCCACAGAGGGGAGAAAACATTCACAGCATAAGCAAGCGCCGCACCGCCAGGGCAAGGAGCAGAGAGAGGAAGCCCACCCGCCACGAGACAGAGCTACGGTCTCTGCATCCCACATGTGTCCTCTGGCCGGCTCGAGAACACAAGAGCCTGCACCACTACAGCCGTCAAGCACCCAACACCAAGGGTCCCTCCTACTTTTTTTTTTCCCCCCCACTTCTCTTCCCAACTTTCTTCACTACTCCTACTGAGACCTTCTTTAACCTACATAAGAGCTATGTACATCGACCACCCATGAGAGAGTTGTGCACACAACATTTTACACAATTTCTCTGCTGCTTAAATCTCCAGGCGGCCGAGCATTACCGAAGATGAACGAAGCAGTATTGCAGACTACTGCTGACCAGAAATTTTTAACTCGCACGCCACGGCAGGACGTCTCACTCCTCTGCACCCCGCTGTGGCAGCCTAGACTAACACTATAAGTGTGTGCAGCGGGGCTCAAGAGTTCATTCTTCATCCTCTCTCGCAACATCTCTGAGCACTGATTAGTACTGGGACCTCCAGAGAGTTTAGAAGCTCTAAGTATGCCCCCAGCAGCTACTTCCCATCTCAACGACCAGCGAACATGCTAACATGTATTAAATTCACTATGTCTCTTCTAGACACCAGTTTACTTCGTACAGTTTAACAGTAATTCACTTTGTATTAGTCTAAAACTAGATTATTTGCTTTGTAATCTAGAACCAGGTCGCCTAAACCGGGATAATGCAGTTTCCTATAGCACTCCAATGTTTGGTAGGAGGTAGCATGGATCAGATGTTTATTGAGATCTCAATTAACATCCATTGTTCTCTATCCTTAAGCTTTTTATTCTCAGAGTACTTTTCTGTTTCACTGGCTAGAAACAAGATAAGACTTGCACTGCTGACAGGAACCGGGAGATTGCTAGTCTGACTAGGACCCCTTTCAGGAGTCCGCGAGTCTAAAAATGCACACATTAGATGGCCACCTGTTTCTTTCCGGTAACCTGAGCACTAATTCAGTGCTGGAGAGGAGAAACAGCGGAGCCCCATTCACTAGTAACACCATCCAAGGAGGGGCTACAAGCCCGGGTTATTCCTCGCTTTAAGCACTAAGTTAGTGCTTAAGTAACCATAGCCTGAGACTTGCTGCTCAACCTTGTCTAAACGCACAACCAGTATAGGCTTAGTGGTCTACACAGTGGCCAGTCTCTTGATCAGCTCGCAAAGCATGGGGAATCAGTGGAGACTTACTGAGCTCCGCCAGCAAGCAGCTATTGGGTGAACACTAGACAGTTTGTTAAGGTGTACTAAGTAAATTGTTACGCCGCATCACTATGCCTTACAAGGTAAGGCGTGGCCTCAAGCGTAAGGAGCAATACCAAGCTTACATTGCTGCCAAACAGTGGTATGAACTATCACCTCGACGCAAGTCCAATTAGCTAAGGCTGGATCACTCGTGTGGCTTTGTTTGCACTTTAGCCGGTTGTGCGTGCAGGTTGGCTTGAGCTTACTTACGGCTGGATATAGCTGTCGGGCATGTGGCCTTATGGGTTGGTACAAAGTTCTCGACTTTACGGCTTACTAGTACCTTGGATTGGCCTGGCTTGGGACTCCGACTACGACTAGCTCCGAAACAACGGGCGGGAGTGCTAGGGGTCGGTTTGCATGCGAGGGATAGCGGGATGTAGCTGATTACGTCGCTCATCTTCGGCTCGGGCAGTAGCGAGGGTACAACGTAACAATGCAGAACTTGCCGCTCCAGTCCTCGGATACCCTGCTCCAGAAGTTACTAGTGGAGACACACAGCTTGTTCTCGGTCCTATTCAGTAACTCTTACCTACTGGATGGCAGGTCGGGTGCATACGTAGCGGTGCTGATGGGAAAGTAGCTGGGTTAATGTCAGTCATCGTAGGTGGTGCCAGTGATCGAAGTAAGGTGGCACAATCTCGTTCCGCTCGCCAGCTAGCTGTGAGAGGGGTTAGGCCAGCTAGCTGTCTGACAGTAAGGCGCACAACTCTCTGCTTCTCTCTCTCTCCTGGTGCTATGCCTCATCTTGAATGGCATAGAGTGGGTGTAATTACTGAGAATGTCTAACGGATCACCATGGACGCAGATAACCTTAAATTAGTGTTACCTGGCAACAGTCTTTCCAACGCGAGCTACGGTGCTTCAGAAGATCCCACACTGTTGCGAGCTGATCAGAAGCATTGGAGCCATATGGGTTGCCAAGACTACCACTGGTTGTGCGATCCCAACCAAGACCAGGCCATAGCACCTTAAGGAAAAATCCCTGCCAGTATCCAGATGCTCTGGCAGGGATACAACTCAGATGCAGTCTCTCTGTGATTGAGAAGTGTTGCTAGTAGTTGTGACTCGTCTATTCTATTCCTACAGTACCTGTATACTTAGTAGAAATAAAATAGGTGGCCGTCTAATGGGTGTGTATTAAACTTTGAGACACCTGAGGGGAAGTCTCCAGTTGTAGTTAATTTGGGAATAAGAGTAATTTACCATTTCCGGTCGGCGGTACTCAGCTCGAGGTTCTCCCAGTAATTGGTGGCTGATTACTCTAAGAATGAGACTCAAGGGTAATAGAAACAAAGCTGTGTTTATTAAAAACAACTAACATGGTGACATGCTCACCTACCAGGCAGACCAGTGGTTGTAAGTAATCTCACAGTAGCCCTGTGTAGGTGACCTGGTCCTAAGCTAAGTGGAGAAAAAGCGAAAACTGACAAAAATTACTTAGAAAAAAAAACGTAACTCTGAATAGGGGATGTCTGTAGAAGACAAAAACGATTACGTGTGGTATGTATTTGTTGATACAGAAAGTTTTTGGTAGCTATTGTCTGAGCATCCGGTCGAGGCCTCTGGTGGCTGCTTAAGACTTAGGTCGTTGACGACATCCTCTGGAAGGGCTGTTGAAGGTCTCGTAGTAGTCTAGACTCTAGCACCAAGGTGCTCGGAGAAGACAGCGGGAACAACTTGCGAGGACTGCTGCGCACTGCCTTATACAGCGAGGCAGCACGTGTCATGGCCGCAGGGGAGGCATGTGACGTCCCTCAGGTGCAAGGCCTGAATGGGAGTAGCACCCTCTGGTCATCTCTCTGCCTTCGCGTATCCTTGGTGACGCTCGTGTGTGTGTGTGTGTGTGTGTGTGTGTGTGTGTTACACGCCACTGTCTTTTGTGTAACCCCTCATATTCACGTGTCCGGCCACCCTCCAAGATTGTGGCTGACTTACTTCCATGTACGAACTGGTGCGGGGTTTCAATCTCACCTGTGTAGAAGTAGTACACTAGGGTTGCAGTGATGTGTATTATAGTTTGCAGTTAATTGGTACATGCAGCATGCGTCAACCTCCTATGAAGGAAAGACAGGCGGAATGGGACCGCGCCGCCACACTGGTGTCAAGCAGTCATGGCTGCTCCGGTCATAATTGTATACGTTTCACCATCCTTCCATACCAGCCAGGAGTACCAACTAGTGTTGAGAGGGTTAGTTTATCAGACCAAGGCTAGGTACGGCTGGTTCAATCCACATATCTGGAGCAGAGAGTCGTCCACCTGGAATCTCCACTTCAGAGTGGGGCGAGCCAGCCACCACTGAGTGAGACCAACACAGCATCATCAGCAGCACCAACCAGGACTGTAAGTCAGTAACCAACACTCCTCGCCAAACACCAGTAAGCCTAATTAAAACCATACTATTGGTCTAGCGTTAAACTCCTAGACAAACGTGCCATTCTGACTTATCCGGGCATGCGTCAATCTTAAAATGCATATGCTAATAACTACATTACGTATTCACACAACCAACAAATTTTGCAGAGGCCGAGAAGCGCGGTAATGCTAAAACGGTCCGTGAACGTATGCATAAAAAGTTATGGCAGATGATGTCAAAATAGAGCAGGCATCATCCACTTGCTTTTCATTATTTTTTGTTTATCTGCGACCAAAATTTTTTTTTACACTTCATTCTCCATTACTTTCTACAAATAGTCTAGATACATGTTTACCTTAGGGCTACACCAATATAGCTAAACCGGTCATCATAATTATTGGAATTGTGCGCAATACACTGATACTATAACCAATATTTTACTCCGAATTTAAGATGCCGTTTTCAACTCATTGTAACTGACTTAGCGCACTATCTGGTTTTGTTAATACAGGGAGAGTCGTTTAAAAGAGGCCCCATGGGACATGTGTAACGGAGCGGTACGGGGCCTTTTAAACTACTTACCTGTATATTCACTGCTTTTAAACTTGTTTTTAATAAAGTACCTAACTGGCTGTGTTTATTCATGTTTGTCAACAAAACAATGGTAATCACTTGCTTTTACTGAATTTTATGTCTAGGCATGCTTGCAACTTGAACAAAACTCAACATTTAATCAGCCTTACACACATAACACTAACAATATTTACAGTTATCTCAAAATATGGTGATTTAGAAGTTTCATGTCTAGCTGCAAACACTGCAATACTGAAAAGAAACCATGTACTCTTGTAATGTTGGTTACATGCTGCACATAACTGCCACTAGCGGCACAATTCTGACTGTTGTTGCTGTAGTAATATGACTTGTTAAGCTAGGGTACAAACGTGGTGAAATTATTTACATGTGCCAGCAATAAAAAAAATAATAGGCGGAAGAAAGTGATTTGTGGATTTTTTTTAAATATTAAGTGACATGCAAGAATGAAACATTTGCAAATTTTTGATTTTGAGAGGAGGTACACATCAAGGTTGTATAGTACCACAAACTGAAAACAGCATCTAGAATGTACGCACCCTTTGATGATGAGCTTTAAATTACAACATTATCTCCTCTAGGCCTGTTGCACAATCCTCAACACAACTGACTGGCTGAGAAAACTCGCCTAGAAATGCCACAATCACAACTATTTCACATATTCAGATAACTACTGTGTGGCTACACGTTCATCTAGCCGTGGAGTAAACCTAAACCAAAATTTCACGACTTGTATGAATTAATGGAAAAAAGTAGACAATATTGCAAAGACATTTACCATTTAGTTTTGTGGAAAACTAAGGCAATTAGAATACTACAACTACATTATATGCATAATTCATACATGCATATCACATCTTATACATTTTTTTTCACATAAATTTCCTTGTGCTTTATACACCTCTCACAATATTGTTATTAAAATAGCAGACCAACTCATCACTTTTGACCAAGATGCCGTATTTTGGTGTGTGTAGGCCGCACCACAAGTTTTTGATAAAAAAATTAGGAATAATTAATATTTCATGTATAGGCCACACTGAAATTTTGTATTCTTGTAAATATTTTTAAGTTAACATTCCACACAAACATAATAAATTCAGACTTAATTTTCCCCTATAAAACATTTGTGACAGAAAATTTGTATGTTGCAATGTTTACAAATATGTATCTCACAATTACTATTCCACAAATGATAATGTGACTTGAGAAAGCAAAAGCACTGCAACATGTTACAAAAAAAATGGTGTCTTATTAATGTGCACTTTTAGTGTGGTGGCAGGCGTGCGAACATAGGATATCTTTCTTTTGTACAGCACAGAAATTATTTTCTCATGCGCGACATCTATGGGCAAGCTCCAACATGTTTACATTTTACACATGCAGGATGAAGGTTATTTTGTTTACGAACACGAGTAAACAAGTAACTAAGAATTTTTTCTTTTCTTCTTCCTCCCCCTTTCCTTTGTTCCCGCCTTTAAGAACTAAAACATTCAAATGTACTGTAAGTTGAGAAATTTTTAAACATATTTTAGGAGAAAAATGTTCAGAAATTGTTTTATGCTAATATTTCATATATAAGCCGCAGCTTACTTCTTGTAGTCCTCTTTATTTTGTAAAAATGTGCAGCATATACGTGCTGAAATACGGTGTATAGGCCGACTTCCAGCACCCACTGCAGTCTCAGTCAGGTGCCTGAATAGGATGTGCACAGAGTTATTGTTCGTGACGACACATAATTGGGGGGAAAACAAGGAACCTGCCTTCCAATCCTCTAAGAGGGTGGTGTGTTTCCACATGCCCTATTCCATGAGATGTGGTCTCAAGGACGTCAGCACGAGTACTTCCTGGTCTTGGCAACCTCCATCACCAGACTACCCCAGAGAGCAAGCCCAGGCAATCAGGCACTTTCAGGACCCTGTGACGCCTGAAGTACCCAAGCACCTCTTCAGCAACCCCATACGTACAGGACCGCTGGAGCTACCTAAGTGGAATGCGGAACTGATCTCTCTCTCTCCTCGACTCCACAACCTGTCTCAGCCTACAGGGTTCCAGATATCCGGCAATTTGTATCTACACCGCAACCTGCCCAGATGTCGAAACCCATAACTATTCTACCCATTGTTGCACATTATTCCCAGTGGTCCATCACCCAGGTATGCAGAAACCAGTGGCAGCTCTTAAGCGCCCAATTGTGCTGAAGGCAGCAGACTTTGTGCACTGCCAACAGCCAGATTCTTTATAATGGGAGGATTCCAGCAACCAAGAAGAATCGGACCCCACAACTCACACAGAGCTCAGTTTAGCTGTTGGCCAGAATCAAATGCAGTTGCCTTTGGTGCAGGAAGTAATAGCTTGTGCACACACCCACTAGTGCCTAGACTAGAGATCCTGCATCAATTGTTACAGAATCTCATTTCCTGCCAAAACAAGATGTAAGCCACTCTACCCCTGCGCACTGTAACAAATTAATGATGAAGGGTACGGTTACATTTTATTTAATGTAATCAAAACTTATTGTTACAGTTAAAGCTCAAGAAGCCATAGCAAGTCACACCAGTGTTTCACATCCACGTGTCCAGCCAACAACACAGTTGTGGTGCATCAGCATACATTACTAACTAGTGCAATACCTGATTTAAGCAGAAATATCTAGTTTATCCTCACCCATGCCAAAAATGTTTTTCTTACAGACAACATTTATACATCAACAAGTCAGTAACATTTCCATACATCACAAGAGAAAAAAAATAGGCTTATTCACAATTACAACCTCTATCATCCGAGGAGAATGGTATTAAATAATAAATTGTGGTGATTTCCTTCAAATATACACATAGAAATTACAAAATATACCATCATAGTCACATCAGTCTTGCAAAAAAATATTTTCACTTCACTTTATATGCTGCACCTGCGAGGGTCACTTTCACATATTGTTAAGTACTGTACGTAACAATCCCACATCTGAAATACAGCACAGATTAGCACAAGTTCACTGTTTACACATCCCATCTGTCAATGTTACGCAGATTCTTAACTATGAATGTTTGCTTCTCACCAGATATTGTAGGCCTAGTTAAAAGTTTTTTGGTTCAGTAGAACTCGCAACTTAAAAGCATAAAATTGTTAACTATCTCAACTGTTGCCAATTATTGGCAACATTGTCAAATCCATTAATAAATTTCCAACTACTCTGTAATAAAAAAAAACCCTTCACAGTATGTACAATTTTTTTTTCTTACAGAAGCAGAAAATATAATCCTAGGACTTGATTATCAATATGAAAGCTATCCTACATAAGATATGAAACAATATATTAATATAAACTATTTTCTCACTCATATGACTACAAAAAATTTACATACGTCATATTTGAAAATATTTTTGGTGCCTTTTCCATGCATTTTAATAACAAAAATCATTACTTTGATTATCAGGGTATCATTAAATATAGGGGAGCTTACCTTCATGTTAAATACCAATGTTTTACTCTGTACAAATCAATTTCAGAAAAGCTGAAAAATTCACGACGCCTATGGTTACCATACAGTGTAGCCACTTTATGTGTAAACAAGAATTTTATGTGTGTGCATTTCAAAGAACAAGTTCCCCAAAAGCAACGCCTCCAGTATTGTGATCCGCCACAGGGATAGGGACGGTTGAAGAGAGAATGGCACACTCAGTAGCGGCTGGAGGAGTTGGACATCTGAGCGCGCAGCGTGCTGGTCGCTGCATTGGTAGCTGCATTCTGGACGTGCTCATTACGCAGGAACTCAGATGTGAACTCCTGCTGAGCTTTGGCAAAGCTGGCACCAGTGCTGCGATAGATGCGGTGAATCTGGAATACACAGCCAAATCAGACACCCAGGAACTGCCTTTTCATACAGAACCTTAGAGTAGCTTTTGTCACTTTCTTTTTCAGTCTTTTGCTTTTTTATGTGAATAAATCTTTAAAATCTGATCTTTACATGGAGTACCATGACAAAAACATCACAAGATGTTTGTAGGGTGACCCAACCTGACACTAATGTCATGACTATAACACCCCAATTTTTGTTTTTAACAACTGAAGTGAATGTGTACCAGTGAGAAGGGAAAGTGGGCAGCGGTGTGAAACTGAGTTGCATGCCTAGGGAACCTGAAAAATAGTAAATACTAACTACCAATATTGGTGCAAAAAACTGGTTGAAGCTATGTAAAAAATCAGTGCAAAAGACTGAAGCGATAA
This sequence comes from Dryococelus australis, assembly GCA_029891345.1. Lineage (NCBI taxonomy): Eukaryota > Metazoa > Arthropoda > Insecta > Phasmatodea > Phasmatidae > Dryococelus > Dryococelus australis. The sequence continues at coordinate 349,260,713 of CM056993.1, forward strand.
AAATTTGTTACACTTTATACACATAGAACAATTGTGAAACTAAGCAAATAAATGCAGTAAAGTAGAAAGAATATGAAAATTGACGCTCGCCCTTTTCGCTTTGGTACACAATATAGGATGTTCCAGGTGGAACGTATACAGGGGTTCAAAATTACAAGAAAATGTCAAACTGGGTCAGGGGTTCCCCACATTTGGGAAAGCTTATGCTTTGGGTTTCTTTGTTTTAGTGGCTAAAGATGAAGGGGAGTTAAACCCCAGGGTAAACATTACTTGGTAGATCTCTTCATAGGGGACTTTGGTTATGTTTACCTTAAGGGACACCAAATATAGTGCAATCAGTTTAATGGGGAGCATGGGTGGAACTAGGTAGGGGCCTTAAGTTACTGAGGGGACCGGCCTTTTTAGAGAGCTGGCCTAGTACTGATGTGCAGGTACAAAAACAGGAGCTACAGAAATAACCCTTTGGCATTTCAGTACCTGGATTTGAAGGTGTATGATCTTGGCTGCCATGCTCACTCTACAAGTAGGTGGAGGAGCAGCTGCGTGCTTGACGTGGCAAAGAGAGACGATTCATTTCTCGGTTTTGGTAAATCTAATCTATGCCAAGGTCAATAAAGTCCTAGAATAGCCTCTCCTCCCTGTTGTATGGCCTCAATAGCTGGATGTTCTTCGGAGGTGATTTGTATTGGTGGGCCAAATAGAGGTACTGTGTCACCATTACCTGTGGTGGTTTCCACTGGAGTTGAAGTAAGTAGCTCTAACAGCAGCCTACAGAGCCTACCTACGTTGCTTACTTAAGAGTGCGATAAATAACAAGAATTTCCAAATGCTTGTTGCATAGTGCGTGCACCTGGTATTGTAAGTTAGACCGATATTTCGCTGAGCCAGCCATCATAGCTGACCTTTTGCAATTTTGCTCGTCCACAGTTCTAGGAAAAGTAGAGTGGCGTTTGATGAGGGTGGGACAGTGCTTCAAGGTAGTCTTGATTAGTTTTCCTTGTGAACACCGTTGTTCGCTCGGAATGTATGGATATATATATCTATATCTACATAAACATATTATAGAATGTAATGTTAGTGGTAGATTGCCTTTGTCTGTACTAACCATTATTGCTGATGGATGTTGGCCTAAACGGTCCTTCGGGAGGAATTACAGTTCTCTTTCGGGTGTGGTGAGTAGCTACTTACTGTTTAGATTGATAAATTTGAACCATTCGATAATGCTAAATCTACGGGCAAATAAAGCAATATACAGACTGTATACAGCTTTTATGTGAGCTAGACATTATTTTAACAAATTTAATGCAAATTTAAGAAATAAAAATTAAGCATGTGCAGTGTACTACGAACATTAAACCCAGTGTTTATGCAATATTAGCAATTTGGTCAGCATAAAAATGCATAACGCAGATACAGATATAAAATTTTGGCTAGCACAAGCTGTGCGTGAATTTCAATGAAATAAATGTATCTTTTTCAAACATTAAGTACTCTCATATTTTTTAAAGTATGTAACATCATTCACTGCAAACATATTTTGTAATCTGTACTTTTAATGTTTTTGTGTAAACAAATGATACGTCTCATGCTGTAACTTGGGCATTTAAATGTATGTTTAATTTCATGCTAGCGAAAATGTTAATGTAAAACCAAATTGGTACTTTCCTTCTAAAATAACGTACGTTTCATTTATGCTGAGTTTCCTGTAGTTTAACAACACATGCGGGAAAATATACAACTGTGCCAAGTTACCTCGCAAGCAAAGCCTTCCGAGGACTTCAGAGCTGATGAATGAAATTAGAAATGAGATGGTTACTGAGCAGCGCCAGGAATGCGATTTTTTTTCAGCGGATGGGGTGGAGGGGGTTTCCCCAAGGAAACTTGTGGATCAACACAATTGCCCATGCAAAATTCCCACATGCGAATATCTGGCACAGATCCCGCCGAGGATCAAACCTGGAACAATTTGTTTGGAGGCGAACACTCCAGCAGTCGCTCGACCACTGTGGTAACGTGAATTTCTCTTGTGACATTTTCTATAGGACATTTATATTCACTAACTGCACCAACTTATATTATCAGTAAGGTGTTCTATAATCCATCCCAGGATAGATACTACACTTTGCCCGGATTTCCCGTTTGCGAACTTCAGTTTGCCATACACAAGATTTGCTAAGGACTGCAAATTTAGCTACCACACGTAATGAATGTTAAAATACCACACAAGAACATTTGAGGTATGCAATAGTTTCATTTACTGTATAGTCTGTCTCATTTAAAGTTTCCAGAATTTGACAGCTACTGCTGCCAACGTATTTAAAGTGTAATACGGTAGTATCATATTTGAAGTAACAAATGCCAGCTGACTGCCACGTGAAGCAATAGTGGTATAGGCTGTTCACGGTAAAGTGAGCACTTTTGAGGCCCTAGTTACTTTTTCTTTTCAGACATTTTATCCTTTTAACCACATTTTCAAATAAATATTCCCTTGAAAATAATAAAGACTTTTGTAGATTCCACCACACTTGGAAGTTTAATGTCCAAGGCTAAAATAAAATATATTTATTAACTATTATTCCAAATGAGGGGGCTTTCAAAAGTGCTCACTTTACAGTGAATAGCCTATATCCCTGTAAAACATGTATTCTTTCTTACATTGGCGAAAAAGAAAATAGTGTATAGTACAAATAAAAAATTAAGTAAGCATTTCGAAATAAACTCAACTAATATTACGTTATAGTATTCTGTATAAGGTTATTAAATGTGTTTATAGTTTTGAATTTATTAAATTACATAACAGAAACAATGAAAAAGGAGGGCTGTTTATCTTCACCAACCAACGACTGGACGCCATGTTGTTGTGATGAGCGATTTGTGTGGGCAGGCATATCAGTTTAATACGTTCCAAATCAAATTAATGAATGTTGTGTGAATAGTTATTTAAAATGCAGCAACTTAAAAATCCTACATGCAATTGCCAACAAAAGCAAGATGTATGCGTTGCCAAAGGAGTCAAAGACATGATACTAATGGAAGAACTCTCAAGCCTTTCTGTCCTACAAATGACTGGCTTAAAAATGTTTGGAATTTCATTAAAAACAGTCGCAAAGTAAATAGCGATAAATTATGTACGTGAATATTTGGAATGTGATGTATTTTGTTGGGGGAATGTAAATATCTTAGGCAAACGTTTGTTAATTCTTTTATAATTAAGGTAAAGATGTGTGTGTGTGTGTGTGTGTGTGCAGGTTTTAAGCAGACAACATTTAAATGTTCAGCATTAATTTCATTTCTTAGAAAGTATGTTAATGTTACAGTTAAATTCATTTGTGTTTGGTCAATAAACATCAAATAGTATTGACTTCACCAAAACATTGAGGTTACATTGCTTGCCTGTGTGTAGACCAAAACCATGAATGCAGTTTTAATTAAATACTAATTATTTAGGCCTAATTACGTTAAAACTGAGATATATAATGTTTCGTTTGTCCAGAAAGACTATGTGAAGTACATTTTCTTTCTGTGGTAAATTTTTTAGCTGTAGTAATAAATACTAATCATATAGGACAACAAATTTAATTGAAATTTTTTTTGGGCGCCAATGGGCATATATATTAAATATCCACATTATTGTAATAGTACATATGGCCTTGTGTTTGATGTAATTACCACTAGGTTTAATTACTTAATGATCACAGGCCTACCAGTCTTCACCATTTGTGAGGAATCTTTTTTGTAAAAGCTTATTTTATTGTAGGTAATTGCTACAAATAGGTTCCGTAATTATTAATTATTGATTGCAAAAGACTTTTACAGTTCTAATTAACTATTTCTATCTATGGTTTGACTGGCCTAACTCATTGGCTTTGTTCACTGCCTAAATGTAATTTTTTAAGGTAGGCCTACTGGTGACATTGCCTTTACACAGAACTCCAGCAGACTTTTGTTTTCTTATAGTTCATTTTACTGTTCAGTTGTGAATTAACTGATGAGTATCAGGAAAAAAATCAATAACTATGTGAGATTCTCACAATCTTTTATAGTGAATTCATTGAATTTTTCAATAGATGTACAAGGCATACAAAGGCAATTCTGGTAATACTTCGGGTCAGGCAAGTTTTTGTATTCACGGCAGGTGGCCGCGTACCCTTGAGAAGGTCATTGACAGGCTGGCAGGGGTGATTTGCTAGCAACTTGTTTTTTTTTGTCCCGGTAGGAGTAGGCGGGTTCTGGACCTCAAGGAGAATTACTTGATGAATTAATGGCTACTCCTACAATTGTTTAATACAGTTAATCCTAATACAATTAATTTGCAAATGGATAAGGACTTTATCCATTTTTGGAAAATCCCTATGAAAGAATGACCAAAACAAGTGCTAACTAAACGAATTTTCATCAAATTAATCCACACACTTCGAAATATGCAAACTTGTTAACGAATATAGTCCTACAACATACTATTTAAATATTAACACAGGAAGGAAATGACTGTCTCACACTAAATTACTCACTTACCGCCCAAGAAGGTCTGATGTATTTTCATATTAATTTCTACCAAAATAGAGTTTTTGATTTCTATAGGCCCCTATAACTGCAGGTTGCGTTATATTCGGGGTTGCCTTATAATAAGACCAAAATGATATATGCATAAAAGAATGAATATATATATATATATATATATATATATATATATATATATATATATATATATATATATATATATCTCTCTGCATGAATCCATTACCAGTATCACAGATTTTGTAAAGAAAATACATTTCAAAGTCAGTGTTTATACAATAACAGTAAACTGGACAAGCTAGTGCATTTCATACAATGAAAAAGTGTACAGCGTATAAAACAAGTCTTTTGGCAACAAAAATTTTAAACATTATTTTTAGTAAATATGAATTTTTACAGTGTAAAGGTAACAAGCTCTAAAAACTATTACCACCACATAAGAGAATTTTTTTATTCACGGATCTATGCGAATGAGAACACACTTGTGCCAGAACAGTATATGACATTTTGCTTCAGCATGAAGTTTAAATTCCCACTCACATGGGACACACACATATATTGTCTCTGAAATTTCATTTAATTGTTCACAAAAATTATTTGTATCTTGTCAATATATGTTTCAGAGCTGTTTGGATAATCTGAGCCATAAACTAGAAAGCAGTTACAACATATTTTTAAATTTTAAATTCACATAATTTTTGTACATATTTTCACAAACTTAAGCAGAATATAGATGGCAGAATATAATATGCTACCCACAGTATTAAAAAATAGGTTTCTTAAAAATACTTCAGTGGTGTCACCCGGATTTGCGTGCGTAGGAATCGTACCTGGACGATGCAGTTATTTGGTGGCTTTTCTCAGATTGAGTTGAGAGGTTGGGGCATTTCTCTATGGTCTTGAGAGCCGATGAGGGGTGAACGATGTGGATTTGGAGCAGCGCCAGGAATGGAGGGTGGGCGAAACGGGAGATACCTGAGAAAACTAGCCGACATGCGGCATCGTCCCAGCACGATTTCCACATGCAAAAGTCCGTTGACAGACCCAGCCAGGAATTGAACCCGGATCACCCTGGTGGGAGGCAAGCACTCTAGCCACTACCACCATGGCCCCGCTTTTCTCAGGGTTCCCCCGTTTTCCCCACCATTCATTCCAGCACTGTTCACCTCATGCCATCCTTCATTGGATCGCAAGACAATACATTTTTAAGAGTCATCCAAACATCAACTAAACTTAAAAAATGCTCCCAGTTGTAAATAATATTGACATAAGTTGTCACAATTCAGGGAAATATATTTCTAAATAATTTATTGCTGTTAATATTTTGCGACAATACTACACAAATGTAGACAGGTAGGCTATTTTAGGATCAAATATGATGCAATGCATTACGTGTATGTATATAAATCGCCTGCGTAAAAATATTTTTTTCCATAAACCATTATGAATGAAGGTGACACGTAAAAGTTTTAGTTTTTACGTTTTCAATATTCAGATTACTTTATTTTCTTTAACTTGTGAAATTTGCTCTAATATAGCCCTGTTTATCATTTAAAATTTTATATTAATAAGAATGTTAGCAAAATTTTGAAAACATGAATTTATTTTAGCTTTCATTAATGGCATGTAAAAATCTCATTCTGCATAAACTTGTTTGATCTATTTGTAGAGACCTGAAAAAATAGGTGTTATTTTTTTTCTTTTCAAAAATACATATTTCTTGGGGGGGGGCCAACAACAGCAACACTATTCGTAAATCCTGAAATTGGTAATGTTATTTCTATTGATAAGGAGTTTTTATAAATTAATTCCTTGCAATAATTCGTAACTCCCAGAGAAATATACAGTTAACTGTTTTAAGACAAAAATACTATAGCCCATTCCTGATTGGAAGCGACTTATGAAAATCAACCTTTGATAAAACACTCAAGGCATAACATGTCACCTGTTTTTTTCAATAACCTGTATTCTACAAATATATAACACTGGTTGACTTTAGAGTATTGTATTATTGAATATATTAACCTTTACCATAATATCTTCTATAACTTGTAACATTTATTTTTAAAATATGAATTAACAATAGCGAGTGCAGCGATGTGTTTGCAACAACCGGTAAGAAATAGTTCACAGTTAAAATATTATTTAGCCTCGTTTTTTAGTATACAATTTGTAAATTAAACTGTGGCTATCGAAATATTTAAGTAGCCCTGATGGTAACATCTCATTTTTACAGCTTAAAATAACAGCGGAAAATATCTTGACTAGGCCATAATGGTATGGTATTTTTTTTATAGAACAAGCAAGCAATTGAAAAACTGTGTGCTGGCAAGGCTTGTCGCCCTCTCTCTCTTTCACACTCGGGAAATTTCACTTCGCCAGTAAGCAGAAACCTATATACACGTTTTCAATTTTAGCATATTTCATACTTATTATAGTAAAATAATGATTTTTGAATTTTTAATTTACGACGGAAAAGAGATTTTAATGTTTGGAAACTTATTAATATATTTAGATATGATGGTGGGGCAGTTAGTTAACAAGGGAAGTTGGCAGACGTGGCGAGCCATGACATGGCGTGTTCCTTTTTGTCAAAACGTAAATTATTCTTACTCCGAAAAATACTTCAAATTACATCACGTTTGTATACGTTATTTTTAAAACCTACCTAGGCAAGTTACGATGTTGTGATAAATCTGCATTTCCACGGAAGTAATAAATCTACTATGACGTGTGTTTCGTTAATCATTGCATCTGTGAAATGGCGTGCCTTTGTGCATTGTGGTCAATATGCTGGCCGTGTGTGTGCGTGATTTCAACTATTTTATTAGCACAATTTTTACGTTTTAAATGTGAACTGTTTTTATGATGAAGTTATTTATTTACATCCACGTATGTTTATTTATCATAACATTGTACGTTTGACCTAAGGGATTTGAAACACAGTCTTAACGTAATTTGCCACAATCCCAGAAGAAATATACTAAGCCCAGCTCGATAAATTTCAATAAACCTAATAAACATTAAGTAGCAATATGAGAAATATGAGCGGAATAAAACTTATCGTAGGCTTATTTGTGTGCATATTCACTGCTATCTTTTAAAGTTTGTATGACAAAAATGAGCAACATGAGTTACGTGCTTGAATTTAAAGTGCCTTTTTTCACTGGTTGTTCCTTAGTTTTAATATTTATTCCAACTGAGGCCATCCTTTTAGAGAAATGACCCAACACATATCAATAACAAAAGGATAATTTTAATTAGTACAGCCCTTTACCTCGCAGTTGTAACAGTGTTAAACACATCCACTGCAAAATATTAATGTGTATTACACGTATTGAGCTACATGATGGAAAACAAATATGTTAATGCAAAATAACCATAAGAACTGTCTTCAATTCAGGCATTTTTAAAATGTCGTAAAGCTGACCTAATTAATGTTAGAGGCATAAACTGTGAATATTCATACGGAATGGTTTTTGGAATATGACAAGAATTCTTTGAAAAGCTGTAAACAGTAAACAACACATTTTACAGGTATAAGAGTAGAAGTTACATTTCAATGTTTATTTTTAGGTGTAGCGAAAGTATACAAACATATGCACACACATAATGGAATGTAAACAGTGATTTTGACAGATGCTACAAGGAAGTCGCATGGCAAAGTTTGTTTACATTTGGCGGAAGGCTACGAAACGGGCCTGCAAGTAGATATTTAGCAGGGCTCCGAGAAAGTTGCTTCCAATGGGGAATAGACTATAGTTTCCTTAATCAACAGACAACTTTGAAAATTTTTTTTAGATTTTACTTAAGTTTTGTATTCTGTCTGACACCTGGCAAGGGCATACTGACTCATGAAAAGGATAATGTAAATTTATACACAACTATAAAAGCAGTGCAAAATTAAAAAAAAAAAAAAAAATGCCTTGTATGAAGATAAAAAAAGAGAAATCTGTTATATGTTTTTAAACCATTGAAACTTGCTACAGATTTTTTCGCTAAGCCCGCGCTGACAAAACCTTTGTTTCTTCAAAACGTGTCTTTTTTACAGCATATATTTACAGAGAATGTGTATGATAAAAACACAGTGAACAGGACAAATACAAGTTTAAAATAAGTGATAAATTGATCTACAAATATATTCTATGTAAGTAAATGCATATGAACACATTTTTCACTGCTACACCAGTCACTTTGTAAAAAATAAAGAATTGTTGGTTAAAATGTGACGATGCTATGAATGTAAACATGGCATGAATTCCATAGATTACATGGTGCTTGGTGGACGTGAACACTACAACAGCATGTTTTCCTAATGAACAAAATCTTTTGCAGGGCTGTGCAGTAGAATGTTCACTTAAAGTGATGCAACATCACCTGCGCTCATGTTATCCATGGTCATAAATACACGTGATGGAATGTAAACATGTTTTAGTTTATGGTGATACATCGAAGAAATCCACTGGCCAACTTATGCATGCAATCATATTCTGATATCCAAAAACACACAAAATTAGTCTTAAGAAGCTACTATGTGACATAAAACAATAATAATTTGTGAAAATACTACAGGATTTTGTACAGTTCGTGATTTACAGCTGAAATTCTCAAAAATTGCAATTTTCTTGTTTTTTTTTTTTTTTTTTTATGTGAAAATTAGAGATTTTTCGCTTTATCACGTTTGCTAATTTTTCAGGTCTACATATTTTCTGTCGCATTGACTTCTAAATCAGCACTAAATGATGCCCTTTATCACCCTCTTAATTTCCATTACGAGATAAAAACAAAAAATCTTGCTATTCTTCACACTTTACTACCTACACACAAAAAAATTAATAACAATATATTGAAAAAAGATAGAACACTACGATATACAAGAACCTGCAATTATATCAAATTGTTTTCAATCACTTGTTTATAGAATCTAACTAATCTCTTATTGCATGTGAAATATATATCACAACTGAAAATTGCATTTAGGTACACAAATATTTATGTCAATTCATGGCATTTACTCTGAACCAAAGTACATTGAATTAGAGATAAGGGTGTCTGCTGATATGCAAAAAGTCATTTATTGACTTTTAGTTACCTTTAGTGACTTTCCCATAACTTTTAGTTAATTCTTATGGCCATTCTCAGTACTCTTGTTTTGTGAAAACGGTGTATACGTTATATTATTATGCTTAATATGAATAATTTAAAAAAATTTAACTAATACAACAAAAACACAATCCCCAATTCATAATACGCATGAGAGACATATACTAACAACCACATTTGGTGTTAGGAGCTTAAAGCACACTTACGTCACTAGTGTGATGCACAAGGTTGAAACACCTAGCAATTATTTGTACACTTCTGCATCAAGTAAGGCATTGATCAACAACAAACGCTATTTTGGTCACCCACCTTAGACAGAAGCAGCAGGTCCATCACAGCAGCAGAGCCAAACCCCAATGCAATGATGAGCACAATCACACCAATAGCCGTACCACTTGGGGTTGAGTCAAAGCAATGTATGGCAATGAGAAAGCCACTGAAACAAGAAAGTGCCAATGCTGGTACATAAACATGTGGAGTAAAGTTCATGAATAGCTACTGGATGGACCTCGCCAGTAGAAAAAAAAAGTAATGGAAAGGGTGCGAAAAAGACAAGAAAAAGGAGGGAAGGAAAAAAGTTGTCAGGGGGAAAGTCTTGCAGGGGGAGGGGACAAGAGTGTCGCGCAAGGGGAAAGGGATGAGAAAATGGGCTGCAAGGTGAATGGAGACAAAGAGGTCTGGAGGAGGTGGGAGGGAGTGTTCAAGAAAGTGGGGTGCAGGAGGCAAATAGGGAGGGGGGAAACTTGGTAAAAAAGGGCAATGAAAAGTAAAAGGCATTAAAAATAATGGAAAAGTAAAAGGCATTAAACAAATAATAATGGAAAAGTAAAAGGCATTAAACAAATAATAATGGAAAAGTAAAAGGCATTAAAAAAATAATAATGGAAAAGTAAAAGGCATTAAAAAAATAATAATGGAAAAGTAAAAGGCATTAAAAAAATAATAATGGAAAAGTAAAAGGCATTAAAAAAATAATAATGGAAAAGTAAAAGGCATTTAAAAAAAATGGAAAAGTAAAAGGCATTTAAAAAAAATGGAAAAGTAAAAGGCATTAAAAAAAAATGGAAAAGTAAAAGGCATTAAAAAAAATGGAAAAGAAAAAGGCATTAAAAAAAAATGGAAAAGTAAAAGGCATTAAAAAAAATGGAAAAGAAAAAGGCATTAAAAAAAATGGAAAAGAAAAAGGCATTAAAAAAAAATGGAAAAGAAAAAGGCATTAAAAAAAATGGAAAAGTAAAAGGCATTAAAAAAATACAGAAAGCAAAAGGTCTTGTTTCACTAGTTTTTGGAAATGCTTTAAGAATGATCATACTAAATTAGGACTGCCACCAGGACTGAAGCAGAAATCTTTGTTCTTGTATATAAAAATCATTGGATAAAAATCATGGATATGAAGTACGTTTACATATTTAATGTCATTGATTTTGTTTGCAATGTACAAACCATGGTAATTATTTTCCCTACTCTCACTTATACTTTTGTTTATACAATGACCGTATCTGCGATAATGTATGTTTCATCTCCATTGTGATGGCAGTGCACAACAAAGGTTCTTTTCGATAATGGCCTTGGCCTTTATATGTGGTCATACAGCCAAGAACAGAAATATGTAGATAACTGAATACCTGCACCAGTGAATAATAAAGCAAACTATTTTGGACATACATTCAAGCAATGGCACGTCAAAATTATTCCACTTAATTATTCACCTCCATTGCAAGAATATTTCAAACAAATGTGCCCGTGAAACTGATTCACATCGCTGCTGACTGCTGTTGCATGTATGCAGCAGGCATTCTGAGTGAAGTGCTATGTGCAAGCACAATATCTTTGGCACGTGGAAAAAAGCTTGTTTTTAATTTTTACTTTTATCAATGTACAGTGAAACCCTGTTAAGAAGTTTCCACTTATAAATTTTTCCTGCTCAATAAAGTGAATAATTTTACACCTTATCTATACGTAAGTGTATAATATGACCCTTCTAAGATGATTTCCTGGTTAGTTAACATTTTTACAGGCCCTTCAAAAACATCTGAACAGTTTTACTGTATCACTATTTTTAAGTGAAATGTGATGAAACTTTTGTAGAAACACTTGAATGATTTATGTTTAAAAACTGGCATGGACATTCATTGTGGAGATAAAAATTTCACAGTTCCGAACAAAATATTTGGGTAAATGGAGGTAAACTTGAAATGGCCTTGTTGCTCTTTCAGAGCTTTGGGTGAGACTTGTTTAGATTCCTTTGTACAGTATAGTTTTGTTACACATAATAATCTTTTAGACAGATTTTACATGCTATTTGAACATTAGTTATGGTGTTTCAAGTATACAAGATATAAAAATCACAAGAAATTATTTTGTACACCTCAGTGGTATATAGTATTAGAATTATTTCACAGAGATTTTCCTAGAGTTAAAAATCTATTAAAACTGATAAGGTCTGTTAAAACGGCACGTCTGTACTAAATTAATGTCTTGAAATATAAACATACCAAGTGCCTGAACCATGGATGCCAATAGTCTGAATCACTGCCACCATGAATTGGAAAAAGAACACAAAGAAGAATACCATGAAGTTGAATGAACTATCACTCCTGGAACACAAACAGACAAATGCTAGAAGAATCATTACCAATGAACTTCTATTCAATTTCTTAAAACATCACAAACCATTCATAACAAATTAAAACCCAATTTTATAGTGATTAAAAAGCATATTAGAGTACTAAAGTGGCACCTCTATGTATTGAACTGATGGATTGAAATCCCGCACCCACAGACCATATTCTGTGGCCCCATTTTTTATTTATCTGCATTTCAAGACCACGTTCATTGAAAGACCACATGTATTGAAATTTTTTGTCATTCCTTGGAGAAACAATGCATAGAGAATCCACTGTAGTTAGTGCATAGTGGACATAACCACAAGTTGCAACCAAAGTAAACACTAAATATTTTCCTGCATCGACATTTCGGTAAATAAAATGAGCTGAATCATTAAATTTTACAGTTAGCCGAAAAATATTTTCTTTTAGTCTAATTTTATAGCAAATAATGCATGCATTATTAGAACATGACGTTTTACAAAATTTTTACATCACCCACATACAGCTTTCGTTCATTTGTATAGTCGATTCACTACGAACAGACTTTTGACCACCACCTTAGACAGCTGCATGCATCGTTACTACAAACCGTGATTGGCGTGGGTACAGTTAGTTTGGCAGCACGGAGAGAGACTATAGTTTGAATGTTTTAGTGTATTTTTTAAAAATCTATTGCTCAAAAATGGGGGTAGAAAAGATTCCGAGAAAGTCTGTTCCAGTCATGACTGGACTATAGAGAACACTATTTTAAATCAATCTCGTTCAGTTCAAAATTACGCCAACACAAATCTACATAGTAAAAATGTTTCGACAATGAAGTGGCAGAAAACTATTTTTTTTGTTTGATTGGCAAGATAAAAATTAAATTCGCTTCTAATGCAGTTATCTACTTTTCATGTCCTCCACTAAAATTAAATCACCTGTGCATACGGCATGACAGTGTTTCAGCATGCGTCTTTTCCGCGCCACTCAATGTTTACAAATAGCAGTTTTGTACTTTGGTCATTCTAAACCAAAAAACCCTTCACTTTCATATTTCTGGGCCCAATATAAAATTTAACTATTTTTAGCACTCTTAACTGGTTTTGAGATGTAAGCAACAGAGTACAATAATCACCCCCTCTCAAAAGTTGCAAATACTGTAGAGTCGACTCCCAACGTATTATCGCCTGCATCAATAAATTGCATCCACCAACAATTTTTTGTGGTCCCAGCAAAAATTTTATGTAAATACAGTAATGTTAACATAAACCGCTTGTATCGTTTATTGCATGGAGCAAAGTTTATTTTGTGTTCCTTCAACTAATATTTCCTACAACTATCATTTTTAAGCTGGTAGTTTATGCAAACATCTAGTAACCGGATGTGAAATAGGGTTTAAAATTAATTCCAAGGGAGGTATACATTTTTTAAGTTGTAGTAGACAAATGATTATTACAGTACCACTGTAGCATACCCCTCTCTGGCATCTTTCCCTCCCTTTAATAGCTGCAAAAGTGTGTTATTTGATATTGTACGTGCCCCATCTGCCAGATATTGGTAAATATTATTTTGAAAATAAAACACAAATTACTCTAAAATGGCAAGGTTTAGGGAATTTACACAAGTTAACAATTTTCTTAAATGTGACATGAGGATTAATAATCCATCTTTTAAATCCTGAATATGCTAAGGCAAAATAGATGTAAGTTCAAAATAGAGGCAGTAACAATGATTATTTTCATGAAGTAATTTGATGACTGCGACAAGTGTTGTGTTTGAAGATCTTTGTTCAGTTAACCACAGTCCAGACACTCTGTGTTCCATTTTAAATATCTCTAATATTTGCAATAAACAAATGTTCCCAGTCCAACTACAAAGATGTGTACCACCCATAGCATTCATGTTAGACCATAGGTTGTATGTAAGTTTTAACTATTTTTTTCGCGATTAACCTACAGCCAAAGTTTGTCGGGTCGAATTTATATACATCCCATATATAAGTACACAAGTTATTGAAAAAACAGGTTCACATGTTAAGTCTAGGATGATTTTTCATAGATTTGTTTTAAAACATCTGAAGAAACAGTGAATGGACTATAAAATTATACAAGTCAATTTATGATTAAATAAACACATTAAATTAAAAACTTCAAGTTTTGAAACTGAGCAAAATATAATTTTTATTTATATTTTCGTCCAGTGTTCCTTCGTCGGCCGAGCCTTGCTCAATCCCTTAGTTAAAATTACCCCAACTGACTTATTTGTGACAATTTTTGCCAATCATTACTTGCCAAGCATTTTCAAACCTTTAAAATTCTAACCAAACATGCAGACGATAGTTTCCAATAACAACAACTAGAGGCATGGACTTTTTGCAAACACGAATAAACAATAAATATGAAATCATCACAAAATTTAGTTTTACGCTAAATAAGTTATAATGGACTTAATGCACTAAAAAAAAGACACTTTTCTAGTAAAACTGTTTAAAATATTAAAAAGCAAACATGCAATCATGTTTTCAAACTAGCACAGAGTTTTTGTATTCCTGCAAATATTGTTAAGTGACGATTCCGTACAAACAACAAATTCAGACTTAATTTCTCCCCTACAAAACATTTGAGACAGAAAATTTGTATTATGGTTCAGTGTTTACAAATATAAGTTGCGCGATTACTATTCCACAGATGGTAACGTGAATTGAGAAAGTTAAACCAAACAGCGTCCATCCCTGTGCACTTGTGGCATGGCGGCAAGTGTGCGAACTACGTACAATATCTTTCTTTTACTGCAGCAAAATTATTCTCATGTAAGGCAACTATGGCTGAGCACCAACATATTTACATTTTACACGTGCGGAATGAAGGTTATTTAGTTTACATACGTAAATGAACAAATTATTGTACGAGTGAAAAGCAATTCATTTGTTCCTTTTTTTTACTTCCTTAGAAACTAAAGCAGTATTCTGTTACCTTCACAATGCGAAATACGCACAGCGAAATAGTTACGATCCCCTTACGAATTTGGAGGTTAGCAACGGCGTCAACCCGCCATAAGGCAAGTTTGTTGGTTTTTGGAAATGTGCACAGTAACAATTTTACTGAATGACACTGCAAATAAATTATATAATGCTAGTGACGAACAAACGTGATTTTGGTTAAGTAAACTTTTAAGGATTTCCATAGGAAAACATGTGTTCAAGAAATTGCGAATTCAACTAGTAGTAAGTTCGAGTGTTTTGTAAATAATATATTTGCAAATGTTAATATAAATATTTAAATAGCTCGTGACCTAAATAAGTTGCACTTTCAAAATTCTTGTAATGTCCAAGTAATAATTGTTTCTTTGTCCATATCATGTATTGCTGCATCTGTACTAATACAAACAGCAACTTTTTTCAAAGATACAATAATTTTAATGTTATATTTCCATACGAGCAAAATTTTCCACTGCTCCGTCAAAACAATATGCAAATCTGAATGCCACACACTTGGTAAAAACATCAAAACAGTGTCGTCTCACATAATACGTTAAACTAAAGCAACACCCCCCCCCCTTCTCCCTCCACACATTTACTTCTCAGTTTTCCTTTTTTCCCTTGAAATAAAGTAAATAGAACCCAAACAAATCTAACTAGGCTAAAATAAAACAGGTTGGAACGCCAACCAAGCTATAATATTCTAAATTTTTATGGCATGTAAATCTGCTGTGTGTATGACTGAGGTTAATGTGTACTCGTGGCTGCTAAATATTTAATATTTGATTAATTTTATTATGCCTTGTTTACATATACGACAAATGTAAACTCATTATCCTGTCAAATCATATGACACGAATCACGGGTTTATTGTCGTCATATGTAAATGTCTTGCAGGTATTTAAAAAAAAAATAATAGTTCCTGGTGCATCTTAATTCTTTGCTTGACTTCTTTCAGCAAACAGAAGCTGAGGGTAGTGCTGCAAACAATATCAGCAACTTAAGCTATCACCGAGCATGACAAGTGCTATGCACTGTTTTAGTAGAACACAGCACTGTACTTATTGAGAACATTGTGGAACATTACAAGACACAATATAATGGTTTTTAAGTGAGATTTCACATAAAATTTTAAAACATTGATGATGAACGGAAAAGTTTTTATTTACCCCCTTAATGTTTAAGTGAATTTTTGCACCGCTTTTCAAAATTTTATTTACCACTTTCAGGAGGCCATAATAATAACGCCCATCAAAATACCGCCACGGCTCTAACCTCATTCCAAATTAGGTTTACAATAACAAGGCCATAGATCGTTGAATAATGTCGGAGATTGTGAGATTCATTCTCAATGCAGCCAACCTAAGAGTGCAGTAAACATATAAGAAGATTTCGAGATGGTTTCTCATTGTTGCCAACCTGTGAACGCAGTAAAGATTTAGAAAGAAGAATTGTAGTCCATAGAACACTAAAAACTGTCGTGGAATGTAAACAATACTATCGATAGCACCAGTTTTCTATTATCCGTGTTGTTTTGCATTCATATACCATTAAAAAACTAATGATGCACGCAATCTTTGGTGAATATACTGATGAGAAATACGGTAAAACATAAATAATGGGAACGAATAATTGAAAATCCACTATACTTCATACCTAAAAGATTTATCAGAATATCGTTACGAAGGAATTTTCACGATTTGAGTGGTTTTAGTTTTTTGTTACGATACCCTTAATTTTTCGGGACACTTTCTAGTTTTTGTTATCATCCATGAGGTAACTTGAGTAATTTTTGTAGGATTTTGAATTATAGCGTTCTGGTTAGGATTATTGTTCAGAGCAAACCTAGACATGAAAGTTTGTTGTCATTTCAAAATTATGTGTGTCTTGTTTTGTTCAGATGCAAGTCCTTTTCAATGATGTTTATAATTTTTTAAATTATAATTCTGATTTGTTTTTGGTCATTAAGTTTGGGAAGTAGTTTTGCTTCTGTTTTGATGTTCATGTAGTTCAGTATTTTTGCCCTTAAGTTGCAGCCGTGGTTTGTTTGGATTTTTAATTTGTAATAAATTTTGATAAATTCCTTAATTTTCCAGTCAGGGGCCTTAAATTTGAGTTGGAAGTAAATTTATAACTGTTTTATTCTTTTTGAAAGGTTCAATCTAATAATTTTTGTCATGTTTAGAATGGAATGCAATTTATTTTAAAAGGGATTGGGATGTCAGATGGTTAGGTAATGTCCTTTGTCATCTCAGGAATCTTAGCCTTGCAGTCGATAGTTCCCGAGCTGCTACAAGAGTTATTTGCCGTTAGTATCAAGCTGAAGTCAGCCTCAGCATTTTTGGTACCGGCCTCAGCTGCGAGTGTGCCTTCGCCGCTGCGACTGTAAAGTAGCAGTCATCATTATCCCGAATTGTTTTGTGTTGTCCCGCAGTGGTTCGGAATTGTCTTTAAGCTGCATGTATGTCGAAAAGTTCCTGGAGTGATTAGTCAACGTTGACAGCTGTGTGTGTGTGTGGACCTTAGCAGGGAAGAGGGGAGAAGCAGTGCTGCAGGCCGCGAACAAAGTCTAGACAGCTAAGGGGACAAGGGAGTTGTCTCGTGCTGAACTTTCATTTTGTGGATGGCCGCATGTGGTGACGTGAGGCACTGTGTTGTGGTTGGAGTCCAGTTGTGGAGGGAGGTCAGGTTTTAAAGAGATTTCATAGAGTTTGAGGGGAGACACGGGAGCAGACGGATAGACAGTCGACACGCGGTCAGCCGGCATGGAGTAAGAAGGCGGGAGGAGCCTTCAATGACAAACATCATGTAAACAATAAAAGATAAGTACTCTGGAACACGTAAGATATAGTTGAACTCCTAGGGACTCCATTTAGGCAGCATCCTATGTAAAATTTTAGTTTTAAGAACAGCAAGGTATATCTAAATAAGTCTAAAATTATTTAAGAAATAATCGTCAAAGGAGGACTAAGAATTAAATTTTATTTTTGATACGTGATTTATTTTTGAAGAGCGGTGCCAACGAGAGAGAGAGATTCAGTTTGGTCGGTAGGTCAGGAGTTTATTATCAGTATTGAGAGTTTTTATTTTATCTGTGTAAATAGAAGTCTTCCTCCAGTCATAAATTTGTGTCCAGTTGCCGTAACGTTGATAAAGAAAAGCCTATGATGGCATAATGTAAGAACAGATTAAGAAATAACTGTTTACAGTGGTGGTAGAAAATGAAACAAGTACATTTGTGACTCAGTATGATAATGTAAATGACAAAGTAAGACCGTTCAGTTACAGTTAAGACGTTTTCAAATGATTAATGGTACAGAATTACAATGACTTGAAGGTCATCCATGATTTATAGTAATAATGATTTTATTGTATGTTTTTAATGGTTATTTTAATTCATTTTTGAGTTGGCCTATAGAAATGATGAATTATTAATGGATTTTTCTAGTTGTTGAGGAATAGATTCCTATTTAACTATTTGTGCAGTACAATAAAGTCGAAATTCTATTAACGCATTTGTTTAGTTAGTTAAATGTAATTTTAAACATGCATAAATATGAAATGATTGCTGTGCTTTAAACTTTTATGTGAAAGAATGTTAACAGTATGATTATAAAAGGAAACTAGTTTTTATCTAAATTCCTTCCAGTTCATACCAAAGTGTATTATTAAGGTTATTTTGTTTATTTACCTCATGTAAAAATTTATTTTTGTATCAATTTATTTATTGGTTTTTTAAATTAAATTGTAACTTCTTTTTGAAAAACAATCTTTTATTTTGAAACAGTTAATTCCACCCTCCCTTTTTATGAATCTAATTAATTTTGAAGAATTAATTTTATTAATTATTATATTTAATGAACTTATTAATTTTTTCTATTATTTTACATCGTCAGTGAATACCTGCCTAAGACTGCGCACTTCCTCTTGTAGGCAGTAAAGTGATTTTGAGCTCTACCATTTTGATAAAAGGAAGTAATGTTTGAAAGTTTTGGGCCTCAAGGCAGCCCCAGTTGTACGAGTGTTTGTGGTGGAACGCCCCCAGCAGAATTTGATACAGACCAGTAATTGAAACGGATGATAATGCAGAAGTTTTCAGAGATGGTTAGGGAGGAGGTGTACAATGGTGATCTTAAATTTTATGCAGTGTCGAGTAGACAATAAGGAGCAGCTAAAGAGGAGCTGTGTTGTACGAGTAATTGTGGAGTTAAGGGAGAATGCCTCAACTTAGATGTCTACCCCTACAAGAGAGTTTAAGGGTTCAGTTATGTTTAGTTAGTAATTGAGAGTTTCTCTACATCTCCCTCTGCTACGAGTCGTCAAGAGTTGTCATTTTTTTTTTTACGTATGAACTATGAATGAACCACTTGACAGATCAATTTATTAAGTAACAAGATTAACTAAGTAAATAAATAAGTAATGATTGATTAATTCCCCAAACACCAACTTTCCTTTCTCCCTGTTTACCGTACTCCCCTTTATCCCATTTCTCCTTTTTCGTTCCTCCTCTTTCCTAACCCCCCCCCCCACCAGAATTCATCCTTTTCCCCCTTCCCATTTTCCAGCTTTTTCACAATATTTTTTGGCTTTCGGGCAGAATATCTGATTGATGAATGCGGGAAATGAATGTTTTAAGAGTCTTAGCATGCAGATTTTTTTAACATTGTTTATATAGGATAGTCGCCGGCACCATCCAAAAAAAAACTCGGGAAAACAGAATAAACGAGAATGTAGCAACGAGGTTTCAATTATATAATACAAACCAATTACCCACATTCTATTTATAATGCCCTAAGATGTTCCTTTCACAGAGAGCTGAGCTTGCTCAATAAAACCCACAACTTCGAGACATCCACTGCCAACCTCAATATCCACCCTTATTTCGCATGTGCTAAAATGTGGATGTGGTCCCACTGGGTACCGAACCCAGTTCACCATGAAATGAAAAGTGAATGACCTGACCATTACACCACCATGGCTCCTAGCAGAGCACATGATTGCATGGACAGCCATGTGTTTACATAGCTCACCTGAACGCCTTGTATGCAGGCCGGAACCAGCACAGGAAGGAGAACGGTGTGAACAGTATGACGTAGAGGATGGACAGTCCAAATGTGGTGAAGTCGCTATTGTGAATCATGAGGGTCAAGCCTCCTAATATGTTGGCTAGAAGCACGATGGCATGAACTGCAAGTGAAAGAGGCACCACCACAATGAACAGCTGCACACAAAAGAACACTTTCTTAACGTATTCTAGATAACAGGGTCATTAGAGATGGAACCATGTGCCCGGGATCTGAAAAGAGGTTGAAAAGGAGAGGAAGAGATGGAGAGTTAAGGAGAGATCTCTTAACATCAAAGTCTTGAGAGTGAGGGTGGAGTGAGGTGAGAATGGAGTATTGCCAAAATGCAAGGGTAAGGGAGGGAGGAACGATGAGGGAGGGGGGAGGGAGGAACAGACGATGAGGGGGGAGGGAGGGACAGACGATGAGGGGGGAGGGAGGGACAGATGATGAGGGGGGGACAAGGCAGGAGTGAGGGACGAGGAAACTGGATATCCGAGAAAACCCACTGACTAGTGGCATCATCTGGTACAATTCCCACTTGTGGAAATCTGGGAGTGACTCAGCTGGTGATTGAACCTGTTTTGCTTTGGGAGGTGAGCAGGCAAACCGCTCAGCCACCACTGCCCTGGGAAGGAAGGGAAGGAGTAGTACAAAGTGGAGGTGAGAAAAGCAAAAGAAAGATGAGCAAGACCAAAATCTGAAGAAATTTTCAGTATTAAATCATCTGTTTGGAGGAAATTTTACATGGTATAATATCAATACACAAGGTCTAAACAAAATATTTAAAAAGTTTTTGTACAGAAGTTACAATAAACTGTATTTATGAAAATTTAATCAATGTACATTCTTTCAGTATAAATGTGGGATGATGCATATCAGCAAGGTATCACTCACAAATCCAGAGGTAGTAGAGCTGTCGCACATGCTTTTGGAACTCCAGTGGTATGTCTACGTTTATGTCCTGGTAGAAACACGGCTGGAAACAGCACTTCTCTGGTAGCGGCGGCCAGTTGTTCCTCCGAGCTGACACACACCATACACACCATGGTTTCACACTTACAATCATTACACATGTTTACAGTTTTTTTTTGCCACTACAACACACCTGTTTGCAACAGGAGTGTTAATGCATACCTACCAACCTTTCGGATTTTTCATTAGTTGATTGTGCAAAAAATTATTTTTGCAATTATTTTGCATTAAAATACGCAAATCTTAGTGTTGTGACACTATAGATTGATACTGATTTTGCCTGTGTTAGAGAGAATGCGTTACAAGAGCTCGACAATATTTTTGCACATCAATTGCTTGGACTTGGATTTTTTCATCTGGAGTTTTTGATAGCTACCAGATTTGTTGTGAATGTGAATATGCATGGTTATTGATTTGAAAGTGAACAGTTTCAATTTGAAGTCTAATTGAAAAATGTGTTAAAAGGATTTTAATACTGTGTGTGATAAAAACTAGGTAACTATGTATGGACTGTGATTACAACATGGTACGTATTATGTTTCTTGCTGGCCATGTTTTTATGGTGTCTTGATAGGTTACTTATTGTCGTCTCTGTAAAATTTAAAACTAGAGATGAGTACAAAAAGAGGTTTTACCACTCGACATTCCAGGAATCGTACAGTGTAGAGTTTTCATGTATTATAAAATCACACTAGATAATAGGTTAGGCTTTTGTAGTATATGCAGATGCAATATAAACATTGCACATTAAGGGAAAACAGATTTAACCGTACACATTAAAAGTGCAAAGCATGTCGCCAACATTAAGTGCAAGGAAGAAAATCAGTAGATTTCCAAGTTCTTTGCAAAATTTGGAAATGCAGATTTGGACGTTACACAAGCAGAAAGCATATTTACGTTTCAATTGATGGAAGCAATAACACCAATACAAAGTTGTACCCAATTTTAATAACATTTTAAGATGATGCACAGGAGAAAATTATGAATTCTTTCTACCCGTGCCTTTGAAAGAGATTCTACTGGACGGAATATAGGTAATTTAGAGCTTGCACAGCTTGAATGCTGTAACATTCCTGTTGAACACTGCATGGCTTTTCATGTAGATAATGCAGTTGTAATGACTGGCCATAAAAATGATGTTGCAGAAGATTTGGAAGAGAAACATCCCAGGCTTATTGCAATTGGTTGCATTTGTAACATGATAAACCTTATCTGCAGAAAAGGCTGTGTACTTTGCTAGTAAAAGTTGACATTCTTGTGGACATTTATGTCAGAAAAACAAATGAGAAAATCAAGAATTTGGGTTCTGCTACCGATTCCAGCAGTAAGAGAATTGCTTTGACATCAGCAAACAGTGACACTATTATTCCGAAAAATACAAGTCCTTTCGTAAATCAGAAATAAAAACTGTGTTTCTCTCTTCTGGCCTTCATATAGCATTTTGTGCATTTCTTTTAGGTGTCTTAACTGAATGAAATTATTCAGCCAGCATCTCCACACATTCATATTTTTGAGAGAATTGTTGCTTGATTTTCTAAAAGCATTGCTATCAAATTTTCTGAAAGCAAAAGCTGTGAAAAGTTGCTCATTGTTTGAAGTTAACTATCACTCCATTCATAATCAGAAAGACAACACCGAATTAGTAATAGGTAGTAAAGCATTAAACATTGTGAAAACACCTTAACAAAAGGAAAAAGTTGTTTTCTTTGCATCTGTCAAGACTTAATTTATTATAGTATGAGACTATACTGTTCACAAATTCCCCACAAAAATGATGTCTTGAAAAATGCAGCTGTGTCAAGAGTGAGTAATCTTGACAATGCCAACATTTCTTCTTTTTGTTACTTTGAGGACTTGTTTCCTTTGATTTTGCCTGTACAAGGTGAAACTTGGGATGCAGCTATGGACGAAATTTAAAAACAATTCTCATCCCTTCAGATAGACGACATTTCAGCCACTTAATGCTACAGGAGATAGTAATGATGTGGACCAAGCTATCCCGAATTTGTAATGTTGACTGCATTTTATAATATGGTAGAATATGTAGAATAATGTCCATCCTGTCCATCCCACACAGCAATGCAGAATGTGAGCGTGTTTCCAGTTTGGTGTAAAAAAACAGGATCCAGTTCAGATCCTCCATGTCTAATGACACAGTAGAATCAAAGACTGTTTTTAAATGCAGGAAATCAGGCTTATGTTATGAACAAAACTTAAGTGCAGAATTCATAAATAAAGCCAAGAAAGTGACAACGGCTTCTTTAAAACCACAGTGTTCCACTTCAGCATAAACAGCAGAATACAACCTAGCAAAAATAGGTAATTTTATAACTCTATAGTGCCCTTACTTAAGTAGGCAAAGAGTTTTAGTTCATTATTTCAGTGTAGACAACCAATTAACCTAAGAACGCAATGCAGACTTCTTAGAGAAAGTTAAGGGTGCTAGTTACATCTTTAAAATTGCTGTGCTGTTTCATTTCACATTCCACTGAAAGTGGACAGGTAACAAAATATTAACATAGGTTTTTAGTAATGTTATTAACGTAGCAAAACATAATGTACCTTTTTGATGTTGAGCGGTAGTATGTACGGTAAGCCTACATTATTTAGTGTAATTATTATTAAAAAATTTAACAATTTTATGTCTTTACAAAATCTTCCTAAAGTTGGCAGGTGTGCAAATGCATTAATCAAAATTCAATCATGGTGCCCACCCAAATTCCATTTTGGAACTGACTTTTCACCGTTTTCAAGTCAGAATCTTGCAATTTTTCCTGGCCTATTTTCAGGACAGAAAACTTGCAATACCCTATTTTTTTCACAACTGGCCAAACAAATATGCTATCAGTGAAGCAGAATTAAATTACACTGCTACAGACTAAGAAAGCAGGGCCAGTATTTTATTCAGACCATCCATATTGACTTCACACTTAGTTCACATTACAAACACAAAAATACTATTTTGTACATGTTACTAGCCAAAAATTTATTATTGCCAGTTCACAAACTTAAAAATTAAAATTTTAAACAGCATATGCTCATTATTACATGATGCTGAATTCACACTAACTATTCTGAGGAGTAGCACATTTAGATTTTCTCTGACCCAGATAAAAATTCCCTAACTTTTCCCTATTACATGAAATTCCCCGACTATTTCTGGTAGGTAGACAATCTGTCTATAGAACTTTTCCACTGCCTATGTTGACTGCAACATAGTACTGTGGCAAAAAATGTACATACAATAAAAAGGAATAATTCTATGCAAAAATTAAAAAGTTGACTGACGACGCTCTGCTGACTATAAACCACACTACTTCGCCTCATCTGAACATGCCTTCACTTCAACCCGGTGGGGTTAAAACAGTACTAGAGGCAGGTTACATGCCTACAGGATACACCCTCACAATGAGAGGCTTTATTACAGACATCAGTCCAGCTTGTACTGTTCACTCTTCACCCTGTCAGATGTCATGATCCCCAAACAGAGATTGTACTATCAGCTGAGCCCACCGCCAATGTCACGTATTACTACGGCGCACCATGGGATTGCGCCACCAGCACTACAGCAAGATGACCCAAGCAGACACCCTCCGGCAGACAGTTGCACCTTAAAGGGGCGGTGTTTGCAACCCCCCAACCCCTGCACTCCTCGTCCAGTGGGCCCGCAGACAAGCAGAATACACAAGTTTGTGTGCTACCTGAAGATTGCAGTCAAAGCTCCTCCTGTGATGAACTGTGCCCTGGAGGAGCCACTGGGTCCCTACAACCACCAGAAGCTCTTAAGCGACTGCAGAAACTCCCTCTAGACCATCTGGAGACTCTTCAAAACCAGCTCCCAAAGATTTCAACCTATGCCTTATCCCCTCTGGTATCAGCAACCACCACTACCCCTTTGGTAGTGGTCACAGACAATCCCTTCCGGACATTACAACACTTGCATTACCTATTAACAGCAATAACTCACCACTAACCAACCTCTCTGGTAACGGTCGTTAACCGTCTCTTCTGGACAACATATTGATAGTTAAGACAGTTTAGTAGGTACCTAGCCATATCGCCTTATTCAGTTCAGGATCAGGTCTCCACCTGGATGCACGCAGGCTAACTTTCGTTTCAACTCTGGAATAGATAGAAGGTAGTACGGGCCACCGTGTGTATTCTACTCTCAATATAAACGTATTTATAGAATTTATTTCTGAGTAATTATTTCTTTGAGTAAGTGAGTTAACCCTAGACAGTGTCCATCAAGATAAAGTAGGAGACCAATTTTTATTATAAACTATACACATCCATTACACGACCACCCGTGCTGTGCTCCTTTGGGTATAATACGACAGAGCCTCCACCACTAGTAAGACCTCCCTAAGGTGGCTAGCCAGACAGACCAGCCTCTTCTCCATCCACTGCGCTGAACTGTGCTGGAGGGAGTATGAGATTGGATTTGGAGGACTGACCCCTTTTGGATACCAAACCCAAGTATCGATGGGCAGTTTGAGGAAACCCAACCCTCTGTCCACCATGTCGAACTGTGCCAGATCAAGGAGCAAGGGGTACAACTCTCGCCTGTTCAGCTTTGGCCTTCGCTCAACACGTAGCTTGTCACATGCCGCCGCCTCTGCCTTACCGTCCGCTTTTTTCCACTTCCATTATCCCTCCTTTGCTGTAAAAACAGCGGCACATTACACACTAGTTTCTTAATCTGTGTATGTATAACTTCAAATTTAATTCAATGTCCTTTTTTAAATTTTTTTTTTTTCAAGTTTGTGCGTCCATGTCTACGTAATATGCTAATATTTTGGTTGGCATTTTTTGTCAAGTCAATTTTATATGTAAAGTGGATAAAGGTAGGTAAATGCGTGCAAATAAAATGAGTTCTTAGGTTTCCATATTTTGGCGAGCAAGGCTATGTGTGTGTATAGGTCATGTCAGGTTTGATAAAAAATTCTGGATAATTAATATTTCAAGATGACCGCACAAAATATTTATATTCCTGTAAACATTGCCGGGCCTCATCATGCCAGTGCAGAGGCCAACATCGCCTTCATTTTGTGTAAATTCAACACTGACGTGAATCGCATCTATCAGCATGTTTTTCGCAACACCGGGCCACTATTATGAAGTAAACCGGCCCTGTAACAACGGCGGTGGCCGCCGCCCGCCAGAGCAATCTTGTAGCGACCGACTGACACTTGCCCAGCCCCAAGTGTTGTTTATGCTGGTTATTTTTATATGTACTGATATGCTTGCATGTACCTATCTCTATTTGTGTAATGAACTCTTGAAATATTCTGAACAAATTTACGTAATGTATAATTTACGTTAATCAGCACTTCATAGTTCATATAGTATTGTTTGTGATGAAACATTGAACAATATTTGAGAACTTTAAAAACATTTTGAATCATACTGTATTGTAGTCACGTTTGAAAGTCCTTGTATTTGATTGTTAAAGTTTGTGTATCTTTTCAAACGCTTCAAGCCAATACAAACATTGCCACGCAAGTTCATTTAATGTCACAAGTGTTTGCTGTGTTTACCCAGTAATAAAAATGCCACACGTAATCACTGTACAGAAAGGTTTTTAATCTTTGCCATATACTTCCACATAGGCCTAAATGGACGTGTAGCCTAAAGTTATGCCATCTGCCAGAAAATAAAAAGCATTAATACGGCAGTCGACGTGTGTGTTCTGTTGCCAGGTGGAAGCAAAGTAGAGTCACGGATGACCACGAGTGCCGACCAAATGGTATTGATCGCTCACGTAGACTGGAAGGAATAGACAGCTAAACGCCCCCCTCCCACCCCCCCCCCTAACTGGCCAGACCAAAGCGAGAGCACAGCGTGTAAACTTTTTGATCACTGCACGACTCATACCAATGTATGACCCACGAGACATACGTAATAGATCTTTAATAACAACTTTATATTTTAATAATACATAGTCCAATCTTTCCACACACTTTCAATACCCATGTCGTGTGTTTAGGCTTTTTTTATGACAAGGAGTTGGACAATAGGACATTCTTGGGTATAAAATTAATCAGGAGACTACCAGCTATCAAAATATACATACATATTTATATTTGATTTACAAAGTGGTTTTTTATGCGCTAGAGACAATTGAACATGAACTTCGTGCAAAAAATGGCAAGTTTGGGGGTACAGGGGTTAGGGGTGGGTCAAAATTGGCCCAAAATATTTTATTACGACCCCCCCCCCCTATTACTCCCTATTCTCGGGAACCATGCAGGGTCATAATAGAGAGGCTCTACTGTACTTTTGTATGTTTTGGAGAGCCAAATGTGTTCACTATTATTCTTTTGAAGGGTAACGTGTTTTTTTTTAGAGTTGTTCCGATACCGATACTTGGTATCGGCCGATACTTAACCGTTTTCCGATGAATTAGTATCGGGCATGGTATCAGACATACATTAGTATCAGATATAGACAATGAAATTGGGTTATAACTGTAAGCTAACCATCGAACCCACTTGAATGCACTGACCAGGTTCGTGGGAAATGGAGAAATCTTTAATGCTGGGCTGATGCAGATACCTGCTGTTCTTATTCTAAGAACTAAACTGAGACTAGCACTTAACGAGAAGGTTGGCTGGAAAAGCTACCCTGCTGTGAGATAATCATCTACAGGAAGTTAAAGGGAGAGAGAGAGGCAGTTCCATCCCACTGTGGCCGCCTGCTATGATAGGTGCTGTGAGAGATGAACATCTACAGCTGGAACCGGGACTGGAAGCTGGATGTGCTCTGGGGATAAGAACCGTCGCGTGCGGCAGCGCCTAAATCTACAAGGGGTTGCAGCAGAACTTGCCATTCCCATGTTAAATTCAGCCTGAGTAGGTTCTTAAATTGTTAGTAGTAAGCAAGGATTCAAAAATTTTCATAAGTTCGATTTTGTGCATTATTAACGTATTATAAGGTAAGTTTCTTTATTAAATTATGAGTCATTTTGATTTGTGGGATTTATGTATTATTTCTGGATTTAATGATTTTTTTTCCAGATTTGTTATTAAAATGTATCTGTAGCGAATTCGTTCTTCAGTGTATTATCCTAGGAAGATATATTATAATATTGTTTAAGTTGCCCTGACTTGAATTTTTTTGAGTGCTGCTTTTATTCTCAGATTTCGAAGAATTTATGTCAAATTAATTTACGTATTGTTTTATATGTTTACTTAAAGCATCAAATAGTACATAGTACTTATAATACATTTCCATCAGCTTTCCAAAATACTTTTGTTTATGAACATAAGTGAACAAATAATTGCACGAGTGAACAGCTATTGTTTTTTTTTATTTTTACTTTTTTTAGAAACAAAGTTAAAACACTAAAATGTAATGTATATTGACAAATTTCTGAACGTGTTTCCGGAGGGGGGGGTGGTGAATAAATTCTTTTTACATCCATATCTCATTTCCAAATTACCTGAATTTCAAAATGTGTGTGCAACTATTTACTGTAAATTGCAACGTATTACAGCGTTATGTTCACCGTCCGTAAAGGATTTGTTATAAAAATATGTTTTTATATTTTTGGGGAAATTTTGACCTAAATTTTTCCATTCTAGGAATTTTGTCCACCTCTGTGTTAATAACTCGAAATTAAATTTTATACGCATTGATCAAACAAAAATTTCTGTAGCATCGCCGAAAATTACATACTCGGACAATTAAACAACAAAGTATTAACAAGAAAGTAGAAGATAACTGTACTCTCCAAAACGTACCAAGCCAGTCTCTACCAGCGAGAGCTCCACAGCCTGACATGTCCAAGATATAAGGCACTGACCCAGAATCCACACCAGATTTCGTTCCTACACGAAAACCAAACTGTCCACAATTGTACACTGGGGAAAGCACCCCAACGTTACACTCAACAGTAAGTTTGACATTACTTTAATGTCCGTGATGCTGACATCATGATGGTCTGCATACACTTTCTTAATAAACAATCCACTGAGATCTACCGCATGCTACCCACTAGCTTTGACACTTAAGGTCAGGGATTTGAGTCCCCAAGCACACTATGACCCATCTACCACAAAGACTGTCCCAACGTGGCAGATTCCACGCCCAGCTGGCAACACAACCAACACACTAAGTGAATAACAGGCTTATGACTCAGCTCAGACCTTAGCCGTTTGTATTGGTATGTGTAGACCTAGTGCAGGGTTTATTATCATACTTCTCCAATCAATATGTAGTGTACATGCAACACAGTATTGCATCTGAACATTGTTTGAAAAATGTACAATTACTGTAGGTAATACAATAATTCTAACACATAAAAATTTGCAACTTTTGTCAGTTTGCATCCCCCTCTTTTTATTAGATTCAATTTTTATGGCTTCTACGATCCTAAAATGAACAGTCTGAGTTCTATGCAAAGAAACAGTAAATAAATATCTGAAACAAAGTTAAAAACATTACTGAAGCTTCACATACACTTCAGATGTTTGAAAAGAAGAGTTTTTAAACTAAACTATTAAATGTGTCAATATGTTTAGCTACGAAAAGAAAGCATACCTCAACAAGGTTGAAATGGTACCTTCAAGAGAATGCATGCTACAAATAGTTTGGAGCCCTTCTACATCATTAAGAACAGCTTTTTCAAACTGCTGTATCTTGGGACGTACTACCCAGACACGAGCAGAACTACAATAGGGGTCTGTATTGTTGCTACTGACTGTCCATCAATAAAACAATATGGTTACAACTTTCAGTCCCATAGGCACATGCAACACGAAAACACTACATGCTATTTCAGAGCCTTGCGCATAGTGGATATTGTACACAGGATATGCATGGCAGTGTTGCAGTTATTGCTCCCATGCTTCTCAGCCTCTAACGCAAAGTTAACTCCAGGTAGGCAACAGCCTAAGAGATGCTAGCACACCACACTGATGGAAAACTGCAGCTACAGTGTTTAAAAATTGAAGAGAAAAACTTAACTGCACTGTCACAACTGAGGTAAAGCAGGTATGTTACCATTGTAGGGAGAATTCTTGAGCTCCTCCTCTCTGCGGGCAAGCTCCTGGGCCTTCCTCTCCAACTCCTCCTGACGGCGCTGTAGCAACAAATACACCATCTAGCGAACAGCCACATGCTACTCTTTCCTCTTATAACACTTCCAACAGTACACTTACACAAGTGATTCATACAGATTCCAGCAGTGAAGGGATGGAAGTAAGGTGAAATGAAGTAGCGTGGAAAAAAAAAAAAGGAGTTGGGGGGGGGGGGGGGGGGCATTGACCAAGTGCAACATTTGTCGCATTTCCCCTCGTGCAATGATTCAGGGTTGATGCCATCAGGTTTTGAACCCATTTCACTGTGATGAAATGCAAACGTATGATTATGACTGCTGTACCACTACTCACTACTGCTCCTCCTCCTTGCCTGTACAAGTGAGTCTGCTATTCTACAGGCCTGCTTGCACTGAGAAGCAAGCTTTACTTTGGCAGTTTCCACAGTTAAGGGTGGGCCCAACCAACTTACTATTTTGGATTCTTTCATTTCCCAATTAGTTAAGATATTGTGAAGTAATTTTTTACAAAATGCTACCTTAGATGTTTAGTTATTTACCTTTCTTTGCAGCATAATAGCATAATAGAAACTGTAAAATATCAAAAGTCCTGCTCTTTTGGGACTGCTAAATAACACACACTCATAAAAGGTACATCTAGTCAGAAATTCTCAATTACACTAAAACTGAAATCGTGACACACAAACAATTTGTAAAAGATGTGAAAGAAAGCGTTAATGTCTATTGTATTTGAAATATACTTGCCTAGAAACTTTTGAGAATAAAGTGGGTTTCATTCTGATCATAAATTATTTGTGGAGCCAGAGTTTTGATCATGAGGGAGCAGACTCAAATGTTTGAAGTATTTCAATGAGGCATAATCTAGCCACACACAACAATTTAAAAATACTGTAGGAATAGATGTTAAAATTATAAATTTAACACACTCCTCTTGCAAAGGCTGTTCACAGTATAGCAAGCTATAAATTTCTACTTTCAACCTGTTAATCTGAACACCCAGGAGTACTGATCTCACGATACGACAACTCCCATCGCTTGTATAACAAAAATCTGCACACTTGAACCCCTCCCAGGAGGGAGTATTCAAAAGTCCGGCCAATCAACTGCCATGAAACTTTCCATAATATTCTATCAAGTTTAAAATTTTAGTAGAACCGCCACTTCTGGCACCACAGTTCCTGCCAAATGTTCCAAAACCTGGCCACTAGCACACAGCTGCCAGTTGAGCTTGAGCATGCTAACCGGCCGGAGGCCATGTCAGTGGTCCTGGAGAAGATTACAGCTTCATGTGACGTCTGCTTGCCAAGGTGGGCCTTTCCCTCATAGAACATCATGTGTGTGTGTGTATATTTCAGGTATGTAAAGTAATTACTTATAGTATTAAGGTAGTGACACGTGCTGCTTCTAGACCTATAATATGACCGACTCATTGCCTAGGAGTACTGCTATCTACAGACATGGGCAAAACATTGTCTACCCCTACAGGTAACGGGAACGGTTTTTTTTCCTTCTCACCTGGAAGGCACGCCGCCACACCTCCCCGTGCTCGACGTCTACAAGCTGCCCAGACCTCTGGCATGGCCGAGCAGACCCGACGAAGCCAGAGCCGCTGACGAGATAATTCTAATGCCACCCAGGGCCGGAGGACGCCATGCATGCCCCGCTCCCCGCACCCTACCACTATATAAGTCTGGTAGCAGCCGAGCTCTGGAGTCATTCTTTTGCATCTCTTGCACCGTCCACAGCACTCTTAGTGCTCGGGAGCCCTAGAGAAGTTCGAAGCCTACAAGTACACCTTCACGGCAACCAACTACGTACGTCGACAACCAGTCAACCCGGCGACATACTAACCCGATAATTCTTCTATTAACTTCATTTGTCTCCTCTAGACACCTTTAATTAGTAGTTTAACTTTTATTTTAGTCTAGAATCAGCTTTTCCACTTTATAACCAGGTCACCTACATCTGAAACCATGCAGTTACCGTCAGCTATTCTCAACTTGGTAGGAGGTAGCACAGGTCACGTGTCTATTGAACTTTCAATTAACATACATTACTTAGCTACTTTTATTTCCAAGGGTATATATCTGTATTCACAGTTTGAGGTAGATTACGCTGTGCACTGCCAATGGAATCCGGAGAAGTTGTTAAACCAAACTAAGACATACACATTAGACTGCTACCTGTTTCTTCCCATCAAACACATAGCACTATTAGTGCTCGTGGAGAAGAAACAGTAATGCCCCAACCATTAGTAGCACCTTCACACCAGGAGACATGACACACTGGTAGCTTCGCACCACTCACACTATTAGTGCTGTGTGACTGACCTGCAGTGCTGCTGGGTATTCTGGGTGGACGCATAACCAGTAGAGGCTTGGCGCGACTCCGGCTCAACGTCCCTGATCAGTCCACCTATGGTGGGGGATCAGTGCGGACTTATCCGAGCCGGCCGACAAGTCACTTTTGGGATACACTGTTAGTATCTCCGTTTCAGTGCATTGTGTGATTTATAAAACTGTTGCCCTATGCCCATGAGAGAAGGAGTGGTAGACAGAGCAACACCTGGCTCATTCTGCTGCCTGGCCGAGGATAATATCACCCTATCCTACGCAGGATAGACAGGCGGAACGGGTCCGTGCCGCCAAACTCAAGACGTCAAGCAGTCGCACTTGCACCGATATTATTGAGTTTCCACTGTGTGTCCGTACTAGCTACAAGTATCACCCTGTTGTCTACGGCTTCTTAACCAGAGTGGAAGTTGGCCTAGGTTGGGACAACTTGGTCTGGACGAAAGAAGCACGACTTTGGAACATTCATGCAGGCATTCACCCCGCGTAAGACTAAACTTACCTCAACTACCTAACTTGAGGTGAGAGTATCAGAACTAGCCCACACTCCTTGCCACATCCCCACTACCTAAATCGCTTATGGTGTAGCGAATAAAATCTGTAACTACCATGTCCAGTCAGTCTAATTGGACATGCGTCAGTAGATCAACAATTATTTTTCAGGAAAAATTTTTCATACGCACTGGTTGTAGGTGCAAGTTGCCTTCCATGCTGTTTGAAGTGGGCAGAAAAATGGGAACAAAGAAAACTTAATTATGAGGCAATTGCCTCAAATTTTATTTTAAATCAAACAACCAACCAGGCTCAATGTGGCAGAAATGACCTGAATGCCTGGTAAATAAATAAATAAATACAGTGCCCATAAATTATGTTGTATAACCAATAATCCCCTGAACAACAAAACGTACTGTGGACACTTGCGAAAAAATTATAATACATGAATACTTGACCAAAATAATATTTCTGAAAGAACACAAATGCCCTAAAATTGAAATAAAACAGCATAGACATAAACTTTACCAGTATACTGACAATTTAGACAAATATATAAAAATATATTAAATTAAGTAAAATCTGGAAAATATTGTGCCACAAAATTTTAGAAATTATTTTTCATTTATTGATTTTAAGAGTGCTCACTTTATCATGAATGTCCTATGCATGATTAATCTTTTAATATTCTTTTATAGCTCTATTTTATTACAAACCGATAGAATATTTTTCTTTTGGCACCACTCATAAAATAAATTAATTGCACCCACATGCAACTAACTTCTTCTTGGCTTCATCTATGTATAGTCTATTCTCGATTGGAAGAGACTTGTGAAAATCAACCTTTGAAAAAACACTAGGCAAAACATGTCAACCTGTTTTTTCAATAACCTGTATTCCACAAATATATAACACTGAGGGTTAACTTTAGAGTACTGTATTATTGAATAAATGAAACTTTACCTTAATATCTTCTATAACTTGTTAATTCATATTTAAAAAGAAATAAATATTACAACAGCGAGAGCAGCGACGTGTTGGAAAAGGCCGGGGTAAGAAATAGTTCACTGTTAAATATTATTATAACCTTATACTATTTGTAAATTAAACAGTGCTTATTTAAATATTTAGGTAGCCCCGATGGCAACATCTCATTTTTACAGTTTAAAATAACAGCGGAAATATCTTGAGTACGCCGTAATTGTACGGTGTTTTTATCGAGCGAGAGCAACTTTGAAGAAACTGTCTGCTGAGCAAGGCTTGTCGCTCTTTCTCTGCCTTTGTCTCTTTCACACTCTGGAAGTTTAACTTCGCTAGTACGCGGAAAATTAAAAGATGTTTTCAATTGTAGCATATTTCATACTTATTACAGCAAAAATATTGATTTTTGAAATTGCAATTTACAACTAAAAAGAGATTTTAATGTTTGAATACTTATTTTAATATATTTAGATATAATGGCGAGGCAGAAACAAAGTGAAGTTGGCAGACATGGCGAGCCATGACATGGCGTGTTGCTTTGTTATCAAACAAAGCATAAATTATACTCACTCAGAAAAAATGCTTCAAATTACCACATCACGTTTGTAGACGTCGTGTTTTTTTAATACCTACCTAGGCAAGTTACGATGTTGTGATAAATCTGTGTTTCAGGGACAGTAATAAATATACTGTTACGGTGTGTTTCATTAACTGCTGTGTGTGAAATAGCATGGCGTGGCTGTGTGGTGATCGTTACGCTGGATCTGGTTGTTAGTGTGATTTCAAATGTTTGATGTGAACTGTTTTTATGACGAAGTTATTTATTTACATCCACGTCTGTTTATCACAACGTTGTACCTTTGCCCTGGGTGTTTGAAACAATCATGTAATGTGATTTACCACCAATCCCAACAAAATAACCAAGCCCAGCCCCAATAAATTTCAATAAACCTAATACACAGTAAGCAATACATAGAAATATGAGTGGAATAAAAGTTACGGTAGGCTTATTTGAGTGCATGTTCATCGCTATAGTTTAAGTTTCTATAACAAAAAATGAGCGGCACGAGTTGCGCGCTTGATTTTAATGCAGCTTTTTCATTGGACTGTCTATTCCTTCATTATTTGAACTGAGGCCGTCCTTTTAAAGATATAACCCAACACATATCAAAAACAAAAAGTTATATACTACAGTTCATTACCCCGCAATTGTAACAGTTTTTAACAGTCGCAGCAAAATATTGACGTGCATTACGTGTAATGTGCTATGTCGTAGAAAACAAATGTGTTAATGTAACGTAACAGTAAGAACTATTGTTAATTTAGGCATTTTTAAAACATCATAAAGCTGACCTAAATAACATTATAGGCCTAAACTATGAATATTCGTACGAAATTGTTTTTGAAATAGACCTAAGACAGAATTCTTTGAAAAGCTGTAAACAAACATTTGACAGGTATAAAAGTAGAAGTCACATTTCAATGTTTAATTTTAGGTGTAATGAAAGTATATGAACACACGTACACACACAATGGCATGTAAACATTGACTGAAAGATGCTACATGGCAGTCTCATGGCAATGTTTGTTTACATTTGGCGGAAGGATACGAAAAGGGCCTGCAAGTAGATATTTAGCAGAGCTCCGAGAAAGTTGCTTTCAATGGGGAATGGACTATAGAAGACATGTATTTCTGTGCTCCCTCCACTCCCCCCCCCCCCCAACTAAAGGTAGGCACTACTGCATGTGCATACCACAGTACAGCTAGTGCAAGCAAGGCCTACACAACAATGCAGCAGTTTCATAAATTG
Source organism: Dryococelus australis (assembly GCA_029891345.1). Lineage (NCBI taxonomy): Eukaryota > Metazoa > Arthropoda > Insecta > Phasmatodea > Phasmatidae > Dryococelus > Dryococelus australis. Next base: position 349,296,636 of record CM056993.1, read on the forward strand.
GCCTTGCAATTAAGCCTGCAAATGTTAACTATACATAGTTTGAAAGGTTGCACATCTCAAAACCAAGGATATAACACAAGCCACTAAAAACCAAACCTGAATTAGACATTGTCAAAAAAATTTGCAATTAATGAGGGGAGCGTTCAACAGTCAATGGCTAAAACAGGAAAGAAAGCCCAAACTATACAAATCCTTAATTTCACATTAACTTTTTCACTGTGATGTCCTGGTTTGAACATACAAATCTGTGTTTTTGGCTCTAATCACCTGTGCTATATTTTTCATTCTGTTGTAAGTAATTTATGTTTGTATATAATTTGTCTTTTTTTTACTCAATTTATTGTTTCATCTCTTTTCTGTGATTGCGGATGATTCCATATGCAGAATTATTTTTAACAATTAATATCTGCTTGTTTTACATGTGTTATGTCAAACTCTGGGTAACATAACAGCTCTACATAGGTATGTTGTCCATTATCATAATTAATTAAATTAATTACTTTACAGTAAGCATAACTAATAGAATACAAACATACTCAACACCATCTGTAAAGAAAGTGTCATCTCCCTATCAACTGGATAAACTCAGAAAATATTTAAAAATTACACTGTGGCATAGGCAGAGTCCTGAAAAATGTGGATTAGACGAGGCAAGAAAAAAAACCACTTTTGTGAAGAGATGCACTCTTGAGGACTGCACACCAAAAACAAAGCACTCATACATGTGTAGAAATACACCCCCCCTCCCCACACCAAAATATTTGGATTAACAAAGGTACAGTATTCTTATTCCCAAATTTGGCAGAATATTTTCTTAAACACAACACATCATTGGATTAGTTGACAAAATAGTGTTATAAACGAGTCCTAGGGTTTTAAAATTTTGTAATTCATTAACTGTTGATCTTATAGGTTTGTGTCAACCACCAAACACACCAAAAACTCGAAAATTTTTTACACGAGTCCAAACTTCCTTTTATCACTCCAGGTGGCAGCACAAGCTCCATTGCCCAAATTGTGAGCTAAGCAACAGAAAGCATTGTGTGTTTTGGAATATGCTAAATGTTTATAGGTTATTACTGTGCAGCGTGTATCCAAGGACATCACCTACCACACAGGACAACCAGGACACCGGAGCGTTCCTGGGCACAGGATGCTTGTGTAAAGGTAAAAGCTGAGAGCAGCTGCGTATTTCTAATAAAACAGTGAAGACAGTAAGGAGAAGTTATGCGCATAGCCCACAAAAATCAACTACCAGAGCAAGTCAAGCTCTGTACTCCAACAGACGATGTTCTGCAACAACGGTTACCACTTACAGCTGTTGCAACACTTGCATCCAGAAGATTACGCCATTAAATTTTAATTTTGTGAGTGTATGCAGGAAGCTATATACGAAGATGAATTTGCCACATGTCTGGTGTTCGGTGACTAAAAATTTAATTTAAGTAGAAAGGTGAACTATCACAATTTCCGGATATGGGGCATAGAAAATCCCAGTGATTCTATTAAATACGTATGGGACTAGCAAAAACTGAATGTCTTCTGCGGAATCTTCCAGAAAGGGGTACAGCAACGGGTGTGTCCTATCTCGTTATGTTGGAGCAGTTTCCACAAATGAGAGGATTCCATAGCTACCCCAATCTCCTGACCTTTCGCAGTGTGATTTCATCCTTTGTGGGTACTTTAAAGAGACTGTTTACATACCATCATTGCCAACAGGGACATGCTGAAATGTGTGGTGCGAACTCTACTACCGACTAGATATGTGCCATGCGAGAAGCAGAGCACACAGTGAAAATCTTAGAAAATTTGGACTAAAACGTGAACAATTTGTGATTGTTTACATGTATCGCTCATTTTCTATCAAGTACTTTCTCAATTACAGATTTTTACAACCTGATGAATCATTTATAACACTGTGTATTTATGGCACTACATACATCTACATTTTTATTCTGAGCAAAAATCTCACCTTAGATACATACATGAAGCACAGAATTTTAACATAGGCTACTTTATTTACTACTGCAGAACTAATAACTAAGCACCTGTCAAACAACTATCAAACTGCTAAAACTGAAAAACTTTCATACCAACCCTTAGCCTTCACAGAAAATTGCACACTGTTGTGCAATCTTCTCTGTAAAAATTGTTCAAGTCTTCACTACTATTGCTCACTATGGGAATAGGAATTTCTACAGATTATAAATTCAACATTTAAATACTGATGAAATCCTGCTAACCTTCAATTCCTTTTTTGAGAACATGGAACAAAAAAAAAACATTGAGAAATTTTTAGTAAATCAGAATTTGTTATATACACAAATCTTTAGCTATGATATGAAGAATATTCTATTTGAGTAAGGCCTATATGAAATTCTTTTGGGTAATTTGGAGAAGAAAAAAACTTTACATGCCTTGTTTACACTACTAGTAAAGTTGAAGTCTTTGCAAACTAGTCCACAAATTCTGTTAATGTAATAAAGCAGATAAACAGCTCCCACCAAATCACTGGTAAAAGCACAGCAAAGGTATACAGTACATAGCATGCAATGTAATACTATAATAAGCACAGAACTTCTTGGCAGCTAGAGGTCACCCAATCTGCTTTGCTCTTATGCGAAAGGCTGACTGAGCAGACAAGAAGTTCTGTGTAGACAGTATATGTAATGTCGTGCATAGAAAAGTACAGTATGTGTGTACTGACAGAACACATTGCCTAATTATGTTTAAATAATTTCAAGGTTGAAGATTGGTTTCCATTACCTAGTTGTGCACAAAGAGACTAGACAATAGGACTTCCGGATTACAGTAGGCTCCAAGCCACATGCATGGGCTGCACATTTAAGACTTGACGCATGAGCAACTGGGTGTGACTGCCTTAGATGGCAGTACGGTGACTTATCCTACGAAGCCTAGCTTGGCCTACCACTGCGATTAATTCCTGTTTTACTAAGCCGGTGGGACAAAGGGGGTTAGATACAGGATTAGGCTGCTTGGAGGTAGGTTTACTACGAGCTGGAGTGGAGTCAAACAACAGGGTGAGGCAGATGGAAGTCGCTGCCCGCCTAGGGAGCTCGATCCTATCAGGGTCGCCAATATGCGGGATGCCAGTGATATCTGATGGATGGAATGAAGTGATTGTTAGTTTGAGGTGGAGGTGCGGGGTATGGCAGAGGAGATTTTAGTTGAACGAGTAGGTTGGCGTGACAGGACGAAATCTACATTGAACGGGGTTGGTTGTCTGGCAGAGCCGGGAGTTGAACCCAAACTATTTTACCCGATGAAAGTTTGATTGAATAGAACTTCGGGAGTACTGCACCCTCTGGATGTGTTACTCTGATCAATCTACCTGACTGCAATTTAACATTACTTGTTTTATTAGGCTGCCTAGCGGTGTTGTCACAGTGAATAGTCTCGTTCTCCTGGGCAAGCAACTTGACCTGTTCCTCATATTCCACCATTGGGTATCCTGGCCACTGGGCACCGAGCAAGTGATCTAAGGACGTGGTGATTTCCAGGGGAACAAACAGGGAGATTGGCAGTGGAGCTTTTTGTTGTGACACTATTTGAGGTTCGTCCTCAGACGTGGAACTGACTTCAGCACGTGCTAGAGCACGACATTCCAACATTGTTTACTCTGAATACCGCCTTTTCTACTGTACATCTGTTTGCTAGTGATACACAAGGTTACAAAATATCAAAGTATAGGAGGTAGGGTTTCATTAACTACAATCAACGGTACACAAAGACGCAAGTTTTACGTGATGTTTTAATGAGGAGATTATTCCCTGGAGAGAACCGGCAAAATACAATAAGTACAATTAAATTGCCTCGACAAAACACTGGGGAAAATTATAATGCGTAATTAACGTGAGCAACGGGGCCAGGCGAAGGCAGGCCTTAAATAGAGAAAGCTATAGAGCGCAACTTTACAGCGGCTAGTAAAATAAAAAATATAGCAACAACTTTTATGGCGGCTAAGATTTAAGCGGGAGTTAATCAGGTATGCAATCCGAAATGCGACGGCTCGTTACGCGGGAGTCAAAGTAAGTTGACTTGGGTAAAGATTACCGGGGTTAAGGGAGGGTATACCTGTAGCTGAAGTCTAACGTGCGGGTCGTCTGTGACATGCAGGTCTTGAGAGAGAGTCTTCACATAATGATGGAAGGTCTTAAGGTGTAGGTTAAGGTAGGAGGGTTTAAGGTAGGAGGGTTTAAGGCAGGAGGTAGATAGCTGTTAGTCAGGTTGAAAGCAAAGTCTGCTGCAGACTGAGGTAAGCTGAGAGTCTTCGTTGGACTAAGGTGTGCAGAGGAGTCTTTGCACACTTAAGGATAGGCAAGTCCTTTCGGACTGAGGAAGGTTGAGAAGAGTCTTTGTGGACTCCTTAGGGTAGGCTAAGAGTCTTTAGCAAACTCAAGTCTTTGCAGACTGGGGTGGGCTCACGTTCTCTTCGGTCGCAAGTCCAGCACTGGCTGCTGCAGTTGTATTTATACTGAATTTGTACTCCTCAGCAGTTATTTGGGGTACAGGGGGTAGCGTAACCTTTCCCCACGGGGGAGTATTATCTGGGGTGTAAAAGTGCTGCGCATTTATTATCGCTTTGCGTGGAGGCGACGACAAATTAAAACCTGTGTCTGAGGAACTCGGGCCGTGATGTTGCAAGGTCACGCGGGGGTGCAGCCATCTCTCGAGATTGTAGGAACTTCTTCCGGAGCTAGCAATGAGTAATAGAATTCTCAATAATATTTATTCCAATTGCAGGGGTGCTTTTTGCATGCATAAATCTGGGCGGGCAATGGCAACTGTAATTATGCACATAATTTACAATGATGTAATCGGCTACCCAGACTTGTGGGCTTTATTAGCGCGATACATATATTCTGGTTTGCCATTCATATATTACACATCCCTGAGCACACGTGACTCGTAGATGGGGCGAAGTCGTCCATAGAGCATGCATTCTTACTGCGCAGCATTCTGGCATGCGTCAGACTTCATAGATTCCCTCAAAGTATTTTTTTGTGTTTGGCATTAAATCTCTAGATAAGTTATTAAAGAAAAAGTAGCTCAGACTATCAGGAGTTTTACAGAACCATCCTAGTACTCAGAAGATCATGAAAAAAAACAAACTCAGTATGGCCTGACTGGGAATAAAACGTAGGTTGTCCTGAACACACAAGTCAGGTACCGCTGCATCACCTAACTCAGCCTGTCTGTAGATTCACATAATTTTATAGAAAATAAAAAAACATTGATATTATGACATGTGATAATGTAATAGATAGCTTAATTTTGTTAAGTGCTAAATTTAATTGATAAATGAGTACCGGTATAATTTAAATTGCATTTGAGGGCATTCTGCAGAATATTTTTGCACTGAATGAGAAAATAATTCCATTAGTCAACTATTGAAACTATGACCTTTCATAATTCCCAGGGAAAAGGCTTGTTACTTTGAAGAGGTCGTTTAAATTTAGACAGATTCAGACCAACCCAAAATCCCTGTACAGAAAAATTGCATTTGACTGATGCATGCAGCCCTCCTGTTTAGCGTGCCTGCGTTCTCTACTGTACGACTTTGCCCCATTATTAAATGCCGAGAGTGATTCGGGGAAAGTCAAACACTGCAGACAATCCCATGGCTACAAGGTCGACTCCATGCGCTGGACAACTACAGACACATGAATAATTAAATTATTTAACGAGACTGTACTGCCCACTCAGAATTAGCATGCAGTCGTCACCCCCAAAACCGAAGATTGCCTTACTCGCCGAGCTACGGACATGCCAGAGCAGATAAGAAAGTTAACAGAGAAACAGCAGGAGAGCAGCACCCCTGCAGCCTGTGATATCATTGCCGCCAAGCCTTGAGAGGAGGTGGTAAATGTCAGCAGCCTCCAGCCAGAGTGATGAATGTGTGGCGTAGCCCACTGCCCTGTAATAAATAACCCCTGCGACAGCCACCAAGCTGCAATTTTGGATATATAAGGAGAAGCGAAAACGCTCTCCCCAGTCTTTATCAGCCCCCAGATCGAATAGGTTAGAGGGCATCCCATGGTCTGCATAAGACTTCAGCCTGAAGAAAGCCATCTGAGCTTGCAAAGGCTCTCCTCTCCACCTCCAGCAGCCAGCTCCTCCAGAAGCTCCAACACCGCCCCCACAGCACACGGAGAAAACTCGGTGAAGATCTGAAGGTAACTACGTCCTTACCCCTGCACCCCATCAACAGAGTCATTCCTTGATACTAGCGGTAGGCCATACCAACATCCCTCCTGGACAAACAAAAAGACCACCCCTTATTTACTTGCTGTCATTGCGATTAGCCTTTTGGAGTTTTGTTGGATTTTGATTTTGCCTAAATCATGTTTACCTTCACCTGAAGTAATGTAAAAATAATTTCAATAATTATTTTTAGGCCAATTTTATACAGAACTGTACATCCTCGGTTTTCCAGAGCAGCAATAAATAAGTTGAATTAACTTTAACATTGATCAGGTAGTTTGAAATAACTTATTTAAATAAATTTTATTAAAATTAATTGTAAGTCATCACTTGCAACTAGCAGCTCTATACTAAGCGATCCCTGCAGAATAGGCATGAGCGAACCGAACCCCTAAGGTTTCCTGGAGCCTGAATAAGATTTTAGCATGCATAAGACCGGGACTGTCCGGTACGCCTGAGCATACCTGCAGATACAGTGAATCTTGTGGGTCGTATCTCACGCTCACTGCCCCAGTGTGTGTGTACAAGCCTATCATCAGGAGGGCCCTTTTTACCAGAAAATCATCATTAATTCACTAGTGAATTTACTACTTTCTGTAAATAGATATTACATAGAGCACTGATGCATAAGAAAGGACGTGGCACAATAGCAGGATCCGACGACTAGTCCGACGGGCCCTACAACATGAACTTGCTCAATCCGACAATACAACTCCCATAGAACCAGCTAGTGATCCAACGCCCCTTCCACCTCAGCCCATGGTATGCACTGTCGAAGCAGTTAGGGAAGCCCTCTAAATCTATGAAAATTGACACTTTCTTAGATAAGTTGTTTAGGATCTGTTGGCCATGGGCAGAATACGATCATGCAAGTTATTTAATTCCTCCAGTGTCAAGTCAGCAGTAAAGCCACCCTTACAGCCAGGAAAAGTACCAGTAATTCATCCCAAACCCGCACGTAAGCCCAACATAATAATCCCTGCCGCCAATTTCATACCAGCTCATAAGCCCATGAGGCCAGCCCCACATAGACAACCCGGAAGCATGCGAGAGGCCGATTATGTTACTATCCAGGGCTGCTCTCCGTTAAACACCATCTCATTACCATTATCATCCATTGTGAACAGTTCTTGCAGTTTAAAATAAGAAAATCAGTATAATTAATAATACTGAATTGGAAAAATATGCCCCAAGATATATCAACTCACTTGTTCTCAACTTATGTGAGGGAGAGCTAGTGATGGTTTCCTAACTTTGCCATGCCAAAAAGGCAGTGTCCTGTATTGGGATAATGTAAAATGCGTGCTACAGCCCACATTTCACCTTTCATAATACTAACTTGTGTAATTGCACATACAAAAGGAAATCTGCTCGCATACACAGCACTTCAGCCAAGATCCATCAAATCCATTTCGTACATCTCTCAAGAGGAAAAATTTCCCTGGGAAACAAGCTCGTTACCATCGACCATCTTTAAGGCGTGAAAAATATTTTATTGTATTACACAATCTCTTCAGTCAATAACACCTTATAGCCATACACAAACTACAATATGTATGTTGCTATGTTTTGCAAGCTCACAATTTATAAACTTGACAAACAAAGCCTCTTTAAAGAAAGTATCTAGAAAATATTTTAAAAGTTTGGCCCACCTCATTTTAACAGTCTCATCACCCAAGACCAAGATATTTAAAACATCTTGACCAAATATAATATCCCTTTACAATGAACATTTGTACTTTACAGACTTTTTGAGTGCAGAAGTGGCAACATTCTGTCCAATTACTGTCCAAGTCACAAAGCAGTTTACCATTATGACATTACATAAATGCAAGGCTTAGCATACCTAACATACTGAATTTATCAATCGTTAGCACACATATTTCAAATTGTATGACATTTTTGGCACTACACAGAATAACTTATGACTTTCTAAATGAACAAATTGTTACAGGTTTGTTGTCTTATTTTCTAGCACGAGACGTAAGAAGATTGTGTGGGGGTGGGTACAGACTTGGAAAATAACAGAGAAACAATACAGATTACATAAAATGTAGTAATCAATGCCCTATGTAGTGTATCGGTAAAACTTAAAACAATGTAGGCACTTCAGTGTGGTGAGAAATATTTTAACCCACTATATCAGTTATCAATTCTATGTAAAAAGGAAAGGGGAGCATTCCTAGGATACAAAGTGAACACTGCACCTCCTAACACATGTCTTCAATCACACATGTCTGAGCTGCAGGGGAGAAATCTGCTGAAGGGGTAGCAGTAGTCATACCTGGAACTCTGCAGTGCTGATCTGCTGCGGCTGCTGCTGTTGGCCGCTGCGAGCATATGCAGGGGGTGGGGCCTCCTGTGTGGGCTGCATAATGGCCGGCTGTGCTGCGGACGTTGCTTGGTACTGCGGGGGGTTAGTGGCCCCTCTAACCTGCACACAGACATGCAACACAACAATGTTCACAGCACTGAACTGCTCTTTTCAGTGTACATTCTCATATTGGATGGCTCTGAACTTTAACTGACCAAAATTACTTCTAACCTCTAATCAGATGCAGCTATTCAATACATTAATCTATTTACCTTTTATATTTATATGTCAGCTCAGTCAGTTTTCAGAATAAATTTAAGCTCAGGTTCTACACTCCAGTCCATCTGGGCAACCAAACAACCAAACGCTTCATTACATTTCTGTTTCAACTTGTTTAGGGTGACCTTTAAATCTATATTCGTCTGTCTACTCAGAGTTCCGACTGGACTGAAATTTTACTCTTGGCAGGTGTTATTTCAACCATTTCTCAAGGGATAGTGCGGTTCTGTTTGCCAACCAACTATCAACTACAGATATCCTGTTTGCCATTAGGTAGCCCTGATCTGAACGCGATAAGAGCACCTATGGGATCATCTGAACACGCATGTTTGAGAACATCCAGATCCTCCCCAAACACCCACCTAGAGGAAGCCCTACGAGAGGGATGGCAACATTCAACAAAAGTGTATCTGAAGACTGGTTAGGAGTATGCCAAGATGCTGTAATGCAGCCAAGAGGTGGCAATACAGCTTATTGAGTCGACAGGGGCTCACAATTGCCACATTCTGTTTGCAGTTTGTTCAAGAACCGTTTCCGTTTCACATATTACATTAATTCATCAATGAGAGGCACAATAACTGTTTCTTGTACAAATGCTTTATTGTTTTCAGTTTTTGGAAATCTTGAGAAATTTGTATATTTTTAGTTTCAACAGTGTGATGACAAATAGATATAATATAACAATACAAAGTCATGTCAGCCAATTTATTTTGAGTAGTTTATATTTTACACCTCCATGCACAGACAAGGATCAAATGTGTAAACGCAAAGTAACACCAATTGTGAGAACATGTAGAATGTTTTACAACCTTGTTGGTATATGTAGTTCACACAAACATGAAAAAACTTCCTTGCAACTGATGTCATTTTTAATTGAAGCTGTTTTAACCAGTCTCCTGAGAGAATAAACTGAATACATGATATTCATAATAAATAAGGTAACAACTATTGCAAATGTGATTTGTAACCATTGATCTTATCAGTTTACCAATGTGCTTATACAAGATTATACAAGATTATACTGTGATTAATCACTCATTCTATTCTGCATAACTTATTTGTATCTATACAGATTACTGTGGGCTATTTACTGTAAAATTAGAACTTTTGAAAGCCCTGCTTAAATTCTACTTGTATGCATGCTATGTATTCTTCCACATTATGTAAAATTAGCACTGCCATGGGCCTCATCACTTTGTTCATGCATCGGTCAAGTGAAACTGTGCGATTATTAGTAAAATTAATATTTTACAAATCTTCTAATTTTTAAACCTTGTTGCATAAAAAAAAAAATTAAAGAAACAATTACAAATTAGCCTATCACAAATGGTCACCTAACACTTTTTATTCAACATTAAGATATGGAACTACTGTCCAGTCATAGTTACCAACTTTGCTGGGCAAATGTCACTGTGCACACATTAAAATATGTGCAGGCATGGGAAGTGACTTTTTCTAAGGTTCATTTCAAAAGTGCCCACTTTATTGTGAACAGCCTTTACCAAAGGATTTTATTATTTTTATGTACACAGTTTTATACAATTTACTTAACAAGTTCTATTTATATTCCACACAATATATTCACCTCATTGGTTATGGTCAAAATATATTTGGACCCCAATAATTAAAAATACATAAAAGTATGCACTTTTTTTTAAATCTGTTGGCACTGATACAAAAACTTTGGGACATCTGTACACAATTGCCAAACAATTATTCATAGCAGAGGCTGTAGACATACATATTGACTCATTTGTCAAACCAGTGACATTGTTTAAGCAGTTATCAATGTTTGCAGCAAACTATGGGTAGATATGCCAAAACGTCAAGCAGCAAAACAGTAGGAAACACAAAACAGAACTTTTCTTTGAAGATTATTCAAAATTGTAGTTTAAAAGAAAACTATGTTACAACAAATAATGTTGAATACTGCACATTTGGTACAGTTTCAGTAATAATTTACTAGAGAATTCTAGTAAATATCACTACCAAGAAAATAACTACAGTAAAACTGTTAAGTTTTTCAAAGGAGTGAAAAAATAATAGTTATTAACGAGGAAAACTTCTTAAAAGGGTCAAATTACACATGTACGTACAGACAAGGGGCAAAATTATTCAACTTATTAAGCAGGAAAACTTCTTATGTGGGAACTTATTAACAGGGTTTCACATATACGGATTAATACCAAACAAAAACTAAATTCATACTGACGCATGACTTCTTATTCAATAATACTAAATGACCGCTACTCATCAGTGCAACTGCATCCCTGGTAGTTGGTCTACCAAGTCAAGCAGCCACCTACAAGACTATTTTATCTACCAGGCCGGGACAGATGTCCCAACAATAATTTATTATTTCGTCTGATGAGCCATCGAGACCATGCAAGCGGTCTGGGGCAAGTACAGCAGTGTGCCACGAAATGCAGCCACATGCAAGATGTCTAGATTCCACTGCTCTCTACTGTGCCGCTCGCACCAAGGATCTAGGCACTGGAGTTGCACCTGCTGTTCCCCCTCTCCAGACGCCCTATGCCAGTGAAGGAAAGGATGGCCGAGTACATAAGGAGCAGCATCCTGGCCTCTGGATCGTCAGTTCTGCTTCGGTTCTCGATCGCCTCTCCTGAGCCCTCATCGCTCCATCTTTTGATGCAGAGGCTCAACCTCGTGGGGCCGAAGATCCGATCCAGCGCAATTGAAGGGAGAATCAGTGGCGTCGACAGCTACACACAAACACGTTCGGTCCCTTATGGACAACCTGAGAGTAGAGCTCGCCCCGAGGTTTAACATTATGCTACACGCACCAGCAACTGCATTCCCTAATAGCTTTGCACAGGGCACCATCCCCTGTATTAAGATGGGGTGTTAATTTCCGCCTAGCCCGTGGGGAATTAGGAGATGTGCTATCTCTTAATTCCCCACGGGCTAGGCAGAAGTTAAAACACCCTCTGCTATCGGTGCATTTCCTATGGATCAATAAATACCAATCTGACCAGATCTCTTGACTTTCACTCTGAGCAACTTGCTTGTGTCATATCAGAGCTGGAGGACTAAGCAGGAGACCGGGTTTTGCTTTTCCGAACACACACGCAAAACACACCAGCACATTGTTGGAAGGCCACACATTCTCTGCCCCAGCAGTAAACGGTAGAGCAACGACGCTAGGTACGCTCCCAGTGAGATATGCTTGCTGGACAGGGTGCTCAACTCTCATCGCCCACTTGTGGTGCTGAGAGGGTTGCATTCTCATGCAGGGAAACTTACCCCCGCGGGACAACAACGCGTGATTCCTGCAACCATCACCCCGCAGCTCGCACCTTCTCTACCTGGTAGAAGAGCAGAGAGTGAGGCTGTGTTGGCGAAAGTAATTTGCACCTACACGTGGACACATTCACGTCAACTGCCAACCTCTCGCAGCCCCAATTTTTGTGTAATGCCTTACACCCATAGGCATTGAGAGAAGGGCCAAGAACGCGAGAGTTATTTCCAAAAATCCCCAGGGGCTACGTATCCATCCCAGCAGGTTCACGTTGCTTAGGCCACGTGAGCTAGCTGAATTACTGTCGTCAAGGTTCCGGTGTTGCTTGACACCAAGGCCAATTTGCCAGCGCAGCTTCACCAACTTTGTGAAAGCACTGTAAAAATAAACATGTTTAACAGCTTCTGGGAAATAAATCCATAGTAAAACTATTAACTAGAAAATTTGTAAAGTTTACGAAGATATGGCCTACAATTTAAGAACCTACTCATACGCAACACAAAATTAACACAGTAATATTATATTTTATCAATAACTAATACAATTGCAATAGAGAGCACTATGTAAATTTTAAACTGCGCAAGAGTAGTCTATGTTAACTTCAACTGGATCTAACAGTTTACCTACACATCATTGATGTAAGTATATATTTTCGAATTCATAATGCTGTATGTAGTGATCTTGCTGTTTAATTATCCTATTCGTATGTGTGTATGTGTACACACACACACACACACACAAAATTTATTTTCTCATCTTATTTTAAAAAAATGGTTGTTGAAATGATAAATATTAACAGGTAAAAGGTGCAGTAATGCAGGATGGAGCTCGTCTATTTTGGTCCATTTTTTTTTGTGCTTGGCACATGAGAAATGGCAATGGGTGTGTGTGAACAAATTATTAATGCATCAATCAAGTAAAACTGAGAAATTATTATTATACATTTCCAATGACCTCCCTTTTGAATTCAAGGGACTAGTTTCCCTTCAAAGTATGCTTCGTGATGACAAGTCGCAGGGGCAAACGCTCAAATTCGCAGAGGTCTATTTAAGGCAGAACTTTCTCACAATGACAATCTTTACGTGGCCTGCTCGCATGCAAGCCAACCCGTCAGCCTGGTTGTTTTAGTGCCACCCTCTAAACAGGTAAAGAATTTTCTTTTAATAAGTAGTGATGTAAAATGCCTAGCTTACATTTTGACATAGCTGATTAAAAATAAATTCAAAATTTATTTTTGAAGTCACATTCAATTTTATTTTCTATTATAAAATACGTATTCCATTCTAAAGACATATTAACCATTTAAACATTATTGTAACAACACACCCTGGCATTTAAGAAAACTTGACAAGGTTTTTAGAAATGCTTAAGTAAATGAAACTGGCCTATATCTATATTACCTACCAAAACATAACTGTAGGTACTGAAAAATATTTCAGAGCATTTTTCAGTATATATTAATCCAAAGGTTGAGCCATAATTTGTTTAACACCCTTACTTATAGGTACAACAAATACCGTCACTTGCCTTCATGTTCTAGCATAACATTCCCACTAACAACTGAGTACATTACCATGCTTGGCATTAAGATTAGTGGAAATAATATTCTTTTGTACTTATACTAAGACACTTCAGGTACACTCACATACAAGTTAGAACTGTCCACTCCACATGACGCTTTGAGAGGTTCAGTTGACTGCACTATCAAACAACATTGGTCAAATTGCAAAGTCAGACTGTAAAAGCATTGGGAAATTCACAGACTATCTGAAAAACACCTTGCTAAACATGACATCATTCATTTACAACGCCGTTGCCGATAGTGTACTAGTATTCTGAACATGTTAGAGGTATATTGAGAAATGAAGTATTAATTTAAGATCTATATTGGTCACAGGTAATATCATTCAAAATCGAGCAGGTAATATTTAGGTATTTTTGAGGACGAGGCACGCAACATACCGTGGCAGGACGCTGGTCACCCTGGTCGGCAAAAGGATTGTAGTCTTCTAGACCCCGCTGCACACTGTTCGTATTTGCTGTCACTTGCTGAACAGCTGGGTCCTGTAAACATTAAACCGTACATTCAAACCTCTATTATGTCCACGCACGTCGAATAGGAAAAAACAAACCTCACGTCAAACGTCAGATGGACCTAGCAACACGTGAACAGTGAGTCACACACAAGAAAAGTAGGTGCAAATACCAGTTGACGAACAGTAACCTTACCGCAAAAGGATTGTCTACCGTTGGTTCCCCAAAGGGATTTTCGTCGAAACCAGGCATGATTATTTGTTTTTATGCTCAATCCACCTGTTCAAACCCTGAAGACAACTTACAACAGCGAAATCTATGAAATCTTATCTCAATATTAATTCATTCTCCCCAACAGATTATAGTTACACCGACTTCCGTTGTATGATGCTTTGGATCGAGTGTCGTCATGAAAAACAACCAATAAAAAATTTGGCAAGGGGCGCTGTCCACAACAAAAAGAAAAACAGTTTCGGGAGCAATTTTATTCTCATTTAAAAAATCAGGCCTTAATTTGTTATTAGAAAAATTACTGCTACGTAAAGTGGAAGATGATCAGCAAATAAAATTGGCAGGCATAATAAATTACTGCAGGGCACTTAACTTTCGGCGAAAAGAACATTGTCCATTACTGTAGTTTATTATAATGACTCGAACATTAGTGTGTAATAAAGGTTAAATTAGATATCTCGAACTCAAAGTAGTAGTTTCCTCACATATTCGCATTAAGTAAATTAACGCATCAAAAAGGGATTGCAATAATAAGCTAACACGTTTGTTCTTAATAGTGAAAAACTAATTATATAGAATTTCTTACCAAAAATTAAATTAATACAGAAGTGCAAATTAACTGCAATAAGGAAAATTTAAGAGTCAGTCAACAAAGTTTCTAGGGGTAACGGTAGATCAGTTGTAACACTTGGCATGTTAGCTTGTTTTATTTTATTTAGGGAACAAATATTATCTTTGATTGCCATAATTTATGTTCTGATATAAAGTGTGTCAGATGATAGTATGTGAAGTATACATGTCAAACTGTTTTGGAAAGCTTTCGCAGATGGTAGTTTAATATTTAATTGTAACTTTATCCTTGCACTTTGAATGTTTAGAAGTATTCTTCTTTGGTAAATATAAACAAGCCAGGTTGGCATTGACAACGGCGATTTTATTGGGAACAAATAATCAAAAGTTAGTTTTGGCATCTTCTAAAAAATGTTCCAAGAATAGAGACAGCATAATCATAAGGGTTAATGTAAATGTGAATAAGAAGAGAACAAAATATTGAAATAATTCTTTATACTGTACTGCAATTCATCAGTCCAGAATAGAGAAAGATTTATTCCTGCATCGTTAAGCTGCTAATATAACTTATATGCATTATAAGGAGTTAACTTCATAGAGGCGATGTTGCCCGCAAGTAAACAGAGAACCCAGGCCTGAACCACCATAGCATCCAAATACTTTAATTAATTAATTTATTTATTTACATTCTTTTTGATCAAACGTTCACCTGGAAGACTTCGGGATTTTTAACATGTCAATATACATAATACATTAAATATGGATACATATAATAAAAAATGTAATAAAAAGTACAAGGAAGCATTTAATAAAGTAATAATAAAAACCTTGGATACAATCATTAAGAAGAAAGTCTTATTCAAGATGCATAGAAACGTCTAAACAAAGAGTAGCTAATATTAAAAGCTTCAAGAGTATCGTTTTGTTTTGTTTTATTTTATTGCATCCCTTGGATCATTTTTCAATACATAGCTGTACAAAGATGTTGGAGAAGTCAAATTAGAGTATACAAAATTTATACACTGGACATAGTAAACACACACATATATGTCATACTACACATACACGCATCACATCTTTTCCTCATAATTTGACCAATCCTCCTCCAACATGCTGTGGGGCATCGTTATTTTGCTGAAACAGAAGAAAAAGGAAACGAGAAAAACCGGAACAAGTAATGTGTACAAAGACATGTTATGCAATAATTTGTTAATTTTTGTAGTTTGGATATTCATATACGTTGGGGGCCAGGAATGTAGCGAGCTGTCAGCGCAAAGGTGAAGAGCGAAGATGAGAAGGAGGAGGAAAGGAGCAGTAGGTGACATAGGGGAAGGGAGTGTCTTGTAGTGGGAGATTTCGCCTCCCTTCCCGTGCTACAAACAGTTTAAAGTATATTGGCTACGGATAATGGAGCAGAATGTAAAGCACAGAAAAGAGAGATAAGTAATTGGTAAAGTAATATCAATTTGTGATGAAGAAGCTGGTGATAAATGCCTTTCAATTTCTATTCACAAAGCAATGGCACATGCTGCGAATTATACTGATGTAAGCTAAGCAACAGTGATGCGTATTCGGAAGAAACAAATTGCAATGCCAAATGAACCACATACAACACTAGGGAAAAAGAGGTAAGCCATGCATTTTAGAGATGAGTAATTTGCATCAGTAATGCAGGAAAACATGTATTTAACGTTGTTTGTGTCAGGTGTTCACAATAGGACAGACGTGTGTATGTTTATTTTTTTATGCTAATTAAGATTACTATATTTATTCTTTTTGTTTGTCCAGGCCATGAAAATATCGCAAAATTGAGATTGACAGTTTCGATAAACGTGTCATAAGAGATGCTACCCAGGGATTCTATGCAGTATAAAAAGTTGTTCCCACAGTGTGCAAACTGATTCCTGTTTTAAAGGACAAAATAGGTTTGGCTGTGGAGCCCTTCATCGCTCAAGAGATTATTGCGAAGTATGGGTTTCGTCTGGAAACAGTGCGAAGACAAGCAGCGTTTGTTGATCTAACGAGCGCAATTGTGACATGGCGCTCCAAGTACCTAACACAAACTAAACAGTGTAGGTCGGAAGGTAAGGATGTGTTTTACCTTGATGAGTCATGGGTGGATACAAATCTCACAATCGCGAAATGCTGGCAATGCAAACATGACACAACAGGAATAACTAAAGGAAATGTAACCAAGAGGCTAATGCTGGTACAGATTGGTTCAAGAAATGGATTTCTCCCAGAGGGATTACTGATGTACAAGTCAGGTACTACAGTAGGAGATTATCACGGCGAGATGAATTCTACTAATTTTTAAAAGTGGCTGTCCGAACATTTTATTCCAAACTTGCCACAGTCTTCTGTTGTAGTGATGGATAATCCGCCATACCACTCAAAATAGGATGATAAACCACCTTCGAAGTACAGTACCAATAACGAAATGATTTCATGGCTAAACCGAAGAGGCATACAGTGTGATTAAAAGTGGTTGAAATGTGTGTTGGTGGAACAAATTGAAAAACACAAGCCGAAAGTGAAAATTTTTCGGGTTGATTGTCTTTTACAAGGTGCGGGACATCATGTCATTCAACTCCTGCCATACATGTGTGAGTTCTACGCTACTGAACTGGTGACGTGAGCCGAGTGGTCCCATGTGCTCATATGACCATTTGTGCTGCCGCAGTCAGCAATCACATTAGTACACAACAGGGGCGAGTCGAACAGCCCAGAGTACGCCGGTACAAGTCACCGGGAACAGCGAGTAACTTTCCCGGTGACCCAAATCGTGTAACTCCAAATCAACCATTTAACCTGTGTTTCGCAAGAGGTAACTCTTGCAGACAATGAGTTAGCGGCCTGGCATTGCATCCCTGTGAAGCCACAGCCGTCAGACGATAGTACCATTCGAGAGAACATGGGGGCTGCCTGTACAACAGCGTAACATGTGTCTCCAATTTGGCGTGTGTCGGCGGACCTGTAGACCGAAGTATGAGTGTAGCGATAATGTGAAGTGTGTCTAAAGGCTAGCATAGATATCCCATTTATTGTGTTTAGGTGCCACTCGTGTGGTCACACATTTTAGTATTAATTCCTTTGTATGCATGTAGAATGAAGCTGCACTTAGCTTGCTTTAGTATTCCTCTGCATCGCATAGATGCATACCATAGGCGTGATGTCGTAGAAAACACGGGTTCACAGGACGTTCATTTACGCAACCGACATCCTGTGAACGGCAAAGTGCAGTACTCTCGCCAGTACCAGATTTGAGGCAGAGTTTTTAAGGTAATTGATGTAGAGTGTTTTAATTTATCATTGTGTTTAATTTTGCATGCAATGTTCATCCCACATATTCACGTTTGTATAAAACATTCATAAGGACAGAGACATTCTCGTGATGTCGTTACAAAACCTGTTAATTTAGCATTTAGAGTCGCGGGAATGTCGCCAATATGTTTAATGTAATAAACTAGAATTAAGAGGGCACGTGGAAATGTTATTTAACCTGTGTATTTTAATTAAGGGCCAAAGCATAATGAGCTTGCACAAATCTGAACGCACCCCCAGCTTTTGTCCCTGCGAAACTGAGCATCGTTCAGAGGATGACCTTCGCCATCAGCCAGCACGCTGCTCAGGAATCGTGCTCTTCAGTGCATCCCCTTTGTATCACAACTTTTGGGCGCAAATCATTTAAATAACTATAGTATAAATTCCAGAACATTTTATTATTATTCTAATACAGAGGGGCCGACCAACAGTAATGTTACTGTAGAACTTAAGTGCGCATTGTGGAAAGCAGCATCGGCTATCGGCAGGCAACAGTGCTGAGCCCACATAAACTAAATAGTAGAATACATGGTCAGTGTTGTATTCATATAGGTACAATAAAAGCGTATGCAATTGATTCAAACTTTTTATTGTTTTTACCCAAGGTAATTTAGGGCACTGTGTCCTTAAGGCCGAAATTTAATCTCAGTGGTTGTGTTTAGTATTATGGGTCCTGCCCTCCATAGGCAGAGTAGATTCAGTATTTATCAGCGGCTGTGTAAGGGGGCCTTTACCCTTACCCTTGTATAGTGGTAGAAACTACAATTTTAGCATCAGTGCCGGTAAGTGCACGACGAACACTGCAACTAGCACAATGGCAACCTTCAGGAATCCCCATGGCCATCGGGCCATCGGGCCAGGGCCATCGGCCCATGACCCCAAACATCACTCAACCAAGCTGGTGCTGGGAAACACTTCATTTCGCCCCTGCCTTGGGTAAGAGGCAGGGCGACCCACATCGCTCCTGAGAGGGGGCACACATCACTGGCATAGGCAAAGATAAAGAGGTGTCTCTGGGACTGTAATACTGTGGGAGAGTTTTCCGCGCAAGCATTTCAGACTTACACACTGGAAGATGTGTACTCTGTAGCGAAGGATGACTGGGTAGGCTACTGCAACCATGTTGAGAAATTAGAGAATTATTACTGGAAGAGGGACTGCATAATTGACATAGAATTTGAACCAGTTTGTAACACATTTACATGACGATACTGGCGATGACTAATTCCTGTCATCATCAAGTAACAGTGTAATGGACCACAGTGATGAATGCAGTGATAGTTACAGTGCTATGTCGTGTTTGGCTCAGCCTTTGTAACAGCTGTGTACTCACTCTTTGTAGTTATCGTTATCTGGTACTATGTCAATGTTTTCGTATCGCCTTATCTCGCATCTCTGTGAGATGTGCTTTTGCCCCTCTTGGTTAATGTGAGCTGTGAATAAAATCAACACTATCCTCTCTGTAGTGATTTTCATAACTTTAGTTACATTTTCTTTACAATCTCTACATGTTGCAATTTTTATGTGTATTTATATAGTGTTACAATCTACAATGTGTTAACATTCATATTTTCATGGTTTCACATATACCTAAGTAAATGCTGCACTTTCGTCACTGCACTGCATATTTTTAGAACCCGTAATATACTGTCGAGAGGTTAGCAACTCGGTCCGTGTTCCCCCACAGCCCCTTCTTTCTGCCAATCCTTGCCGAGCAATGTCTGTTGTTGAAACTATGGGATGCAGCTCACTACTTTCGTGGTCCTTATAGTACGCAGTAAAATGTTAGTTTAGAAAAAAATTCATTCCGCTGTTTTTTTAAAGAGTTTTTGGTTAGAGAAGAAAATTTCTTGAAGGTGTTGTGGTAACTTATTGAAAAGTTGGCTACCAAGGTAGGATGGCCCTTTCTGGACAAGTTTTAAGTTAACTGAAACCATGTGTAAGTGTTTTTTATTCTAGTGTCATGCTTATGAAAGGACTCTTTTTTCTGAAATAAGTGACTGTTTTTGGACATGGATATAAGTACTGAAAACATGTACTCACATGCAAATGATAAAATCTCTGAGTTCTTGAAAAGATGTCTTCATGAATCTGACTTTCTTTTGCCTTTGATTATTCTTATAGCTCTCTTTTACATGTGAAACATTTTTTTTGCTCTCAGTGGAATTATCCCAAAAAGTTATACCATAACACATGATGGAATGAAAATATGCAAAATATACCATTTTTGCTGCATTTTTGTTCGTGACCTCTGAAACACTCCACAGGGCGCAACAAGTTGAACTTAGTTTAGGTCAAATATACGCAATGTGAGATTTCCAGTTTGATAATTGTCTACTTTTAAGCCAAGAAACTTAATCACTGCAGTTTCATTAATTTTGTCTCTGTTACTGCTAACATATGAATTAATGTGTTTTCTGTTCTTTCTGAGGAAATTCATAATGTAATGTGCTGCAGCTGGCACCGATTCCGCAGCCCCGCGCCGTAATCGGAGACCCACCTCACCTTTTCCTCTTCAAGGAACGATGCACTCGTGGCTGTCTGCCCTCCGTCTTGGAATCCTGTGATTGCCGACAGCAGCGAGACTTGCTGGCGTCACAGACCTCCTCTAGCCTGCTAGAGTTTCCGATAAGTTTAGCGACGACACAAGAATGTTCTGGTGTGACTGGCTGGCGCCTCAGCCCTCCGCGATGCATCACACGAAAGTGACTGTGGCCAATCTGAAATTGGTTCCCAACATTTGCCACCTTTTCCAAAAGAAAATTATTTCTTGTGCCATGTTGAATTAGCCAATGGGATTGAAACATACCCTGAGCAGATTAGAGCAATAAGAGAATGGCCTCTACCAAAGGATAAAACTGTAATTCGAAGTTTTCTGGGATTTCTTGTGCTTACTACCGTCGATTTGTGCCTGGGTTCGTCACTATCGCCAAACATCTGCATGAATTGACCGAGGCAAAAAGAAAATTTTGTTGGACCCCAGATTAAAGGGAATTCTGATATCTTCCACAGTACTGGGCTTCCCGAGTAAAGAGACTGAATTTATTCTGGATACTGATACTAGTGATGTTGGAATTGGGACTGTGTTACCTCAGATTCAGGATGGAAAAGAGCAGTCATTGGAATACTTCCGTAAGGTGCTACACAAGCCAGAGAGGAACTACTGTGTGACACACAGGGAGCTTTTGGCAATGGTGAAGGTCATTGCAAATTTTCATCCATATCTTTATGGCAGACACTTCATCCTAAGAACAGATCACGCTTAATTATGCCGGGTAATAAATTTTAAGAACCCCGAAGGTCAAATAGCCTGGTGGATACAGTACCTGCAAGAATATAACTTTGAAATACACTACAGGTCTGGATGCCTTCACAGCAATGCAGATGCTCTCTCCAGGAGACCATGCGAACCATTATGTCGTCGTGGGATGAAAAGGTCATAAAAATGATCAGCTTAGTGACCCCACTTTGCATCCAATACTGCAGTGGAAGGAAACCGGGCGTCGACCGAGATGGGAGGAGATATCTAGACTAGGCATGACATTCCAGGTATATTGGGCAGAGTGGAATTCCCTTATTATAAAGAATTGTGTGCTTTACAGGAATTGGGAAAGTAACGATGGGAGACAGAGTCATTTACAATTTGTGCTACCAGAGTGCCGAATCCCAGAAGTGCTAAGAGAACTGCACAGCACAGCATCAGGTGATCACTTCGGTGTAAATAAGACACTTGACAGAGTCCGAATGAGATTCTATTGGCTACATTGTCAGCAAAATGTTGAGAAATGGTGCTGTTTGTGTGATGCATGTACTGAAAGGAAAGGTCCGAGGGTTAAGGATGAGGTCTCCTCCAGAAGTACAATGTTGGGGCCCCATTCGAGAGGATGGCAGTAGACATTCTCGGACCCCTACCAATCACTGAGATAGGAAATAGCTACCTTCTGGTAGCACAAGACTATTTCACAAAGTGGCCTGAGGTCATACCGGTGCCAAACCAAGAAGCAGGCACAGTAGCTGATGCTCTTGTCGAGCACGTTTTCTCCAGGTTCGGAGTGCCACTGGAGCTTCATTCTGACCAAGGACGAAATTTGGGAGCAACTCTTTTCTAAGAAATAACAAGGATTTTTGGAATGAAGAAAACACAAACCACAGCATTACACCCTCAGTCAGATGGAATTGTTGAGAGGCTAAATCATACCCTGGAACAGTATCTGGCTATCTTTGTAGAAGACAATCAGAGGGACCCTTATTTAAGGTACCCTTATTTCTGCTCGTATATCGCTCGGCAGTCTACGAGTCCACAAGGGTAACACTTTCAAGGATGCTGTTTGGGAGAGAGCTCCGCCTACCTGGTGACCTGCTGTTCGGACATCGAGTGGAGAAGAAGCAGCCACTCCATATGCTATTAAGTTATGTCAGAAGTTAACCGACATTCATGAGTTTGCCCAGAGGCACCTTAACATTAACAGTGACAGAATGAAAACACGATATGACCAAAGATAACCTGAAGAGACTTTTCAAGAAGGACAGCTGGTGTGGTTGTACAACCCTCAAAGGAAGAAGGGTACCGAAGCTACAGAAATCTTGGGAAGGCCCATACAGGATCTTGAAGAGGATAAATGATGTGGTCTACAGGATTTGCCGACAGGGCTCTCGGGCAAAGCTCTCGGTTTTCCACATCGACCGACTGGCGCTGTATGAAGGGCCTGATTATGTAGAGTCTGTTCAGGATGAACAGACTTAAGGGGAGACCAGTGTTACGTGCTGCAGTTGGCGCCGACTCCGCTGCCTTACACCGTAATCGAAGACCCACCTCGCCCTCCCCTCTCCCTGGAACGATACGCTCGTGGCCTCCTGATTCCCCCCACCCCCTTCTGGGAATCCTGTGAATGGCGACAGCGGCGAGACTTGCTGGCATCACAGACATCCTCTCGCCTGTTAGTGTTTCCGATACTTTTAGCGACGATACAAGAATGTTCTGGCAAGACTGACTGGTGCCTCAGCCTCCACGATGCATCACTCGAATTGGGGAAAATTCTAGGTGGCAGGCTAAGACACTATATATACTGCTGCAACCCAGCTGCTGGCAATCTTTGATGGAGGCTACCTGACTGAGTGTGCGCTAGTGAAGAGAAGTGTGGACGACTACTGGAGATTGTGGGACGACGGCGAGTGAGGTGTTCGTGGCTTGACTGGACGAGAGGGTGTGAAACCGACGAGTGAAGCCTACTGTGCATGAGGGCACTTGGATGACTTTAGAACATTGCGACTGGTGGAACATGGACTGAATTGAGGTGGGACTGAATGGAAGTGTAATACTGATTTTATTGTAAATATTCGAACTGTCAAATATGGATGCATGAATTATAAAATAATTGAATAGTTTTATACACTGTCTATTGGGACTGATCTATAATTGTTTAATTTAACTGATTTCCTTGTCTTAATTATACATTTTATTAATTGGCATCAATTGTGAACAGTAAGTGATTTCAATTTATTGTGAGAATTTGAGTTCAGAGAATTTTGCTGAAGTTATTGCAAATAAAATTAGAAAATTATAATTCATTATTTTATTTGATTAAGACCTCCATCACTTAACGAACTTTTTTTAGCATACTTAATTTCTAGGGAGAGAAATTGTGACAATATGATATGTCTTATATTTTTTTTAAATTTAATTCGTTTGGAGTTAACCATGCATTTAGCTCTTCTAAAGATTGTGTCTGTTTTTTGTGTAAGATCATTTACCGAGGCTGCAGAGACTAAAATGCTAGTAAAATCAGCAAATAAAATTTGAGTAGTTTTTGGGGTTAAGGCACATGGAAGGTCATTTATATAAACTAGGAAGAGATGGCGGTCTAATATTGATCCTTGTGGTACCCTCATGCTTGATTTTTCCTGGCTCAGAGTAGAATGAAATAGTTTTTCGTTTGATCCGCACTTGTTGTCTGTTTGAAAGGCATGAGCTTATTAGTTTATTTGGTGTACCTGAGACTCCATAAAACTAACTTTTCCAAAAGTATGTTGTGAATTACACAGTCAAATGATTTAGTGAGGTCGCAAAATATTCCATTAGATGGCATCGTTTTATCAAGTGCATTAAGAATTCTATTTGTTAGTTTGAAAATTGCATCATATGATGAAGTGTTTTTCCCAAAGCCAAACTGGAAATTTGATAAGATTTTGTGATTATGAAAATGTTGCAGCAACCTCTTGTAAATTGGTTTCTCAATTACTTTTGAAAAGGATGTAGTGAGATAGGTCAATAATTGTTTACTTTGGTCTTGTCTCCTTTCTAGAACAATGGTGTTACCATAGCCCATTTGAGTCTGTCAGGAAACAATCCTTTATTGAAGATATCATTACAAACACTGCTTAATCGAGCAATGAATCCAAAAGTGCATCGCTTTAATAACCTATAGCTAATGCCATCATAGCCACTAGATAATTTTGGTTGCAAAGAATTGATTGTTTTCTCCACTTCTTTTGTAGTTGTGTTTGTAAAAGATATAGCAGGGTATTCTGTACAGTGTAATGTAGGAATATGGTTTATATCTTGCTTAATATGTTTTTTTAAAATCATGTTGATATATCAATCTCAACGTGTGATTCACATACTCATAAATACACAATTTAAGAGTTAAATCTTACAGCTACATACATTTTGAATTTTACATATATGTATACAAACATAAAGAGCAATACAACAATGAAAGTAACGAAGTTTCTTTATGTTAGGCAATTTTTGGCTCTATTGTTTGTTCTTTTTTGTTATTTTTAAATGAATATTTTAAATTAAAAAGAACAAACTATATATATAGGAAAGGGAATTCTATAGGTCTTGCATAGGTAATGTCATTTTTACTAACAAAGAGAACGACATAGATTTTATAAAACAATGGCGACATTGCACACAAGACGACAATGTAAAGAACAGATGCGACGTCTACAGGGCAGGCGGAAAGCCCATCTAACAGTGTTGACTCAACTATAATTCTAACACCCTCCTTATTTGGTAAGTCCCTGATGATGAATACAATTCAATTCATAAATTTGTCGCAGTTGAGTGTCTTCATCAAGGAATCGGCAACCATATCTTTTGTGGACACGTACTTGAAATAAATTTGCTTGCTGAGAACATTTTCATGGACGAAGTGGTGCCTAACATCAATGTGTTTGGTTCTAGCTTGATAAGTCCCATTCATTGCAAGATTTCGAGATCCTTGGTTGTCCACGAAGATGATTGTAGGGGTCTTACCAATGGATGGAATTATTTCTTGAGATAGTCCTCTCAACCATAGTTCCTCCATGAGTTGCAACAGACATGGACATGTACTCAGCCTCAGCTGTTGAGAGTATTACATTCGTCCAATCTTGTAGTTATTAGAATACGGAGAAGACCGATAAGATCGATTTTTCTCGTCAAACCATCATCCTTAAATGCCTTCTGCAAATTTTCCCAAGTTGCCTTGGCAGTGGTCATGTTTTGAATGTCCACATAATTCAACGCACCGACGAAGAAAATCAGCTTGGATCGCATTTCGTGTTGCGTTTTGCATCAGTATCTGCATCGACCAAAAAACCAGCTTGGATCGCATTTCGTGTTGCGTTTTGCATCAGTATCCGTACCTGTAACACAATTCGAAAGGTCTTCCATGTATGCCTGAACAGCAAACTTCTATGTGTCGTAATTTTCTCTCTCTTTGAGATGCTCAATGGGAAGTGCAGCTGGTTGACTGGACATAGGGGATGGAGTTTCGTATTCACACACTTGAAATCGTGAATATCCCCTCAAAAATATTTCACACAGCCCATAACCTGTAGGAAAGGAAATTCTATGGGACTTGCGTAGGTGATATACACGACAATAGGTATATACACGACTTGCTGAATTGAACGAACTGATGTTATTTTTACTAACAAAGAGAATGGCATAGATTAGATACAACAATGACGACATTGCACACAAGATTACAATGTGAAGAACATCTGCGACATCTACAAGGCAGACGGAAAGTCCATCTAATAGTGTTGACTTAACTAATATTCCAACAATATTTGGGTATTATTTTTGTATTATGTTATTTTATGTTGGCTTACCCTGATGTTTTTTGAACTTCGTGTTTGATAACTATGGATCTAATTATTCAATGTGAAATTGACTGAATTCTTTTTGTAAATAACAAGAGCCTGAAACAATATTCACTATAAAAAGCGAGAATACCTAGATTTCGAAACAGTTGTATATAACTTGATCTTTTGTGTACCTTGGAAATTATTATAATAACTTTTCTGTAGTATAAACTTTTTTTTTTGCAGTATCCTCATATTTCAGTCCCATCGAGTGGAAGTAAGCGAAGTATATTGTTTTTAATGTCTCTTGGTCAATAGAATATTTTTAACATGAGATAATATAGTAACCAGAAGACAATTTCTTAAGGATTTTGTTTGTATGAACTTAAATTACTATCCACATCTAAGCCTACGAAAGTTGCTATGCCAGTTGTTTCTAATGGTTCATTTACTTGAGTCGTTAGCACAGATAGGTGGTTTATAGAAGTATTTCTTTTAAATTTAATAATTTGTGTTTTCGAAACATTTAACATCAGGTTGTTGCAAAATAAACCAGTTATTATGTTCTGTGAGAGTTTCTTCTAAGCGCTCATTTAAAGCTGTTTAATTGTCTACCCAAATTAAGACTGTTGTGTCATCAGCAAAAAGTAACATTTTTTTCCTTTTGGTATTTATGTAAATTATGAATAAGAAAGGTTCTAATATGCTTCCTTGAGGCACTCCTTTTCCTATGAGTACACATTTTGAGAAGTAATTTTTCTTCTCATCTTTGACGTGTACTGTTTGTTTTCTGTTTTTCAGGTAAGATTTTAGTAATTTAAGGGGTATTCCTCTAATACCATAGATTTATAGTTTTCCTAAGAGTATTCCATGATCCACTGAGTCGAAGGCTTTCGATAAATCCCAAAAAATCCTAATAAATTTTTTTTTCTATCAAAATTCTCTATTATATATTTTGTGAGATCAAATTATGCTAATGTAGTTGATTAATTTTTTTGGAACCATATTATTCATTACATAGAACATGATTTTGGCCAAAGGAATTTATGAGTATATCTACACTACTAAATAAAATAGAAGTGTCTGTCTGTGATCTTCGAATTTTTCACTTTTAATTATTTTTTCATATAGTATAACTGATAACTAAGCCATATCTAATGTTAATTTTTTTGTGTCTGCCTGTCTGTCTGTCCAAACGGATTTAACTCAAAAACCACTTAACGTATTGACACCGAATTTACACAGTATATAGATGATAAACCCAGGACCAACTTAGACTTAGTTTCATAGAGATATCTCAAACCGTTCCCGAAAAAAATGATGATCAGGGATGTAAATAGGTACTGAATTAAGCTTTTCTTTGTATTAATGCATAAAAAAAAAGAATTGTTGAAAAAAATTCCTTACATTTCTTTTTCTTTTTTGTCTATGGGCTGTCCTCCTTTCCTTACAAATGCAGTAGTGACCCAGTGGTTAGAGTTATTCAAAGTGGTGTTGCAGTGACCCAATAGATAGATATATATCAAGTGGGGAAGCAGTAGCTCAGTGTCTAGAACACCAAATGAGGGTGCAGCAGAAGCTCAATGACTCGAGAACCCAATAGTGGGGCTGCAGCTGATCACAGGCTAGAGCACTCAACAGTGGGGCCGCAGTAGCTCAGTGGTTAGAGCACCCAATAGTGGGGCTGCAGCTGGTCAGGGTCTAGAGCACCCAATTGTGGGGTCGCAGTAGCTCAGTGGCTAGAGAACCGAATTAAAAAGTTGCTAGATCAATTCAAAGACCTAAATATAATGCAAAAATAAAACACGTACAAAGCGATGGCTGGGTGTATTTTAATATTAGTATTTTAAACATAAAACTATAATCAAACTTTGTTGGGCTACTATAATATACTAAAGTACTATAATCCTTTATAGTACTTTTGAAAATACTGGCAATAGACTAATAGGTCTGTGGTTTTCGGGTTTTGATTTTTCACATTTTTTTAATAGGGGTATCACTTTGGTGGTTGTCATTTTATGAGGGAAAATTCCTGTGGCTAAAGCTTTATTTATGATATGTGCAAGAATGGAAGCTATGGATTACAGCATTTTTTAAAACAATGTCACTTGGAATACCAAAAAAGTCTAGTGATAGTGAGTCTTTCATATTTGAAATTATCACCCTAACCACATATTCATTTGTTGGGAAAAAATATATAGATTTAACTACTCCTTTTAGTAATATCTTTTTACATAAATTATTTGCTAGGATATTAGGAAGTTTAGCTGCATTTAAGAAATAATCATTAAAAAGTATTTGTTGCTGAAATTCCTGTGTAGATTACATTTTTTATTTGCAGCCTAATTGCTTGAAGTTTATTATTTAATACTTTACCAGATTCATTTTTTACAATTTTCTATAACATTTTAGATTTATTGGGTGCAGTGGTGATTTTATTTTTTAAGTATTTTAGTTTCGTTAACATGATAGTTTTGTGATAATTTTTAAAATAAATAATGTAATATGTTTTTAGGTTTGGATTCTTACCCTGTTTTTTTTTAGTGTGATACAATTTCTTGAGTTTTTATGCCATTGTTTGTTAGTTTTGCATTTAGTATTTAATAGCTTGTATTTTTTTTGGAAATGCAGCCTCAAAGTTTTGAATAAATAGTCTAAGAAAGTGTTATATTTTTCATCTATATTTTTTTGTCCATAAACTCCTGACCAATCTGTATTTTGAATGAAAATGTTCATTTATTTTGCATTATGTACGCCATAATTTCTATACATGATAATACGTTTTTGATGCTCTCCTTGGATGGGTACAGGTAATTTACAGTACTGAGCTAGATTGTCTGATATACCAAGGTTTAAATTTCGTAGTTTTAGGGTCTCACAATTTGTAATCAATACTTGTACCTAATGTATCCTATAATCTAGTGTATTCATTCACAATATTTGTTATGTTAAACATAGTTAGGATATTGTAGAGCATGTGTTAATCAGAACTTTCAACACAGAAGTCAGTATTAAGATCTCAACATACGATTAACTTATTTAATAATTTTTCATTCCTTATTTTACATAACAACTTCCCTAATTGTTTACAAAATAATTTGACATTACTTTTAGGTGGCCTGTATATAGTTACTAGAGTGAGTATTTTATTAAAGACTGTTCACGTTATAGTGAGCACTCTAGAAATCAACCTTTGAAAAAAACGACTGCCCACAACTGCGTATGTATAACCACGTGTGTTACCACACAGGCTGAAAATGAACACCCCCTGTTAAGTTAGAAATAAAATTTGAAAAATAGTTCTAAGAAATAACGCTATATTGCAAGTGAAATGTTTATAATTATGGCTACTTAAATTGTTTAAAGTTTATTTTGTACAGTTTAAAGTAATTATTGGTATAAAGATAATGTATTTACTGTAACTCATAATAATATTGTGTCACGTGATCGGCGCAATGATCAAAATCAATGGCCCGTTATTGTGGTTCTTTCATGCTTGTTGCTTGGCATTGGCTGTGTGGAGTGGTTGCAAGGCAAGCTACCAATTTGGAAGCTGGAAGTTGTGTTTTAATATTTTTCATTTATTTTTCAGCATATCTGCAATCATCATTGTTTTATTATAGGTCGTATAGTGTTTAATTGTGTTGTACTGATTTTGTGTAAAGTCATGAGTTCCCACAAACTACGTACGAATAGTCAGCATCAGGAGACATAAGTCTTGGCGAAAGTATTTATTCTTTAATTCGTCGAGGAGAGATGAAGCCGTGCAAAGTCATCGAACGAATTGCAGAAATTATGATAATTTTAACTGCGTCTGTCTGGAAGTAAGTGTAAATGTGTTTTTACGATGTGTTTCTCCAAACAGGTTTTACAATGTGTTTTCCCTGCTTATCGCCAGTATGTTATTGAAGTAAATCGCTGAAAAAGAACAAGTAGGATTCGACAATTGGAAATGTGGTATTATAAGTGGAACGTTAAATAGCAATAATGATGTTAAATGAACGACAGCAGAAATGTGACATTAATATATTCATGTGAGTTTGTGAAGTACATGTTATATCTTAAGTTCGACAAATAATATTAAAAGTTATGTGTACCTTTGTACCTACGCTCATCTGTTTAACCTTTTTTTAAATCTGTCTTGATAGTAAGTGCAAATTTTACTATCAATAATTATATGTTAATTTTACTCCTTTTTATGTTACAGTGTTATTTTGTAATGTAGGCCTATCCTCTAACTTGTGATAATGTAGTTATTCATCCCAAGTTACAGTGTTAAGTTTTACTATTGTTAACATAACACAAACATCACAGTTTGATGCTACACCAAAGGTGTTCCAACATCCTATAAACTATAAAATCTTGAAGCTGGTTTTGTTAATTAGTCTTATTTTTTATTTATAGACCTAAATATTTGCTTGTTCCCGACATTCTTTCTCGATGCACGTGTAATTATTTTATTGGATAATGCTTGCCGTAATAAGAATTAGAAATTATTTACAATAAATTGTCAACAGTTATAGAATAATTCCCTGTTTAAATTCCGAAATGGATGTTCGACAAGACAACTTGTTACCATTTGAGAAATATCAACGAAGATAGTATGCGTTCTTGAGTAGGCATAATTGTTTGTCATATCTGTCACTTTAGCCGCAAAAATATTGTAGTTATTGAAATTTAATGTAACTGTAAATTACACGGCATAGTCAAGACCCCAGACTCCCAGAGCTCCTGTTTACTTGCGAATTACATTCACCTGTCCGTGTAGATTTCTACCTATCTCGGCCGGGCGGACAGGCATTAAAATCGAACACTGCCTGTATGTATTGGTTTTACATTAATAATAAGACATTCATTTAAGCTTTATTTGTGCATGCAGAACCATTTTTTGTAAGTACAGTAATTTTCTTTAAATACTATTCTCATTTAAGTTTTCAGTTTTGCTACCGTCATTGCAATGAAGGAACTCCAACAATGATGAGAGTCCATGCACTTCACCTGTAAAATTGGTTTCTTGAGGTCTGTGTGTTTGACAAAAATGAAATGTCGCACCCAATTGGGCCACAAGAGACACCGGAAATGTAGCCATCACCAGATCGGCATTTCACTTAGCTATAAATAATATATTTTATTTTTATAATTATTTTGTACAAATGAAGGTGGTGCCAGTTACAAGCCTGGTATACACTTCTGTTACCACTTCAATTCACAGTATAAATGTTCAGTTCTTTTTTGGAGGGTCTCAGAAGGGTACGAACACAGAGTAATGATGTCAAAAAATATGCATGTATACACAAATGCGTTTGCTGATATGTTAATATTTTTAGTGTAAATTATTTTTATTATATATATAATGGGCCTATGTTGCATTATATTTATCTTCATTTATAAAGGTGCATATAAAACTATCCTTAAAGTGCACATGTTTTATATATTTCACTTTTTTATGTATTGCATATTTTTGTTTATTGCCACGTTAGCTCCACCTCGTTAAGTTAATTAACATCATCTGATTATGTGCAATGGTGTACTCTTTGCTCGGATCAGATCCCCTTGTTTCACCACACTGTTCTGCCTCCCTTCCTTCCCCTTTCCCCTTTGTGCGTCATTATTTTTTGATTTGTCGTTGTTTATTGATGGCCTTGCACGGCCTTGCTCTGTCTACTATATATTCTTCAGACGTCTGCAAAGTTACGCCGCTTCTTTATGCCTGCGGGATTTAAGTTTTTTCCTGATGGCTTGGTTGCACTTAACTTTGGTCAGCTGAGGCCAAACACAGCTATCATGTTTTCGAGCTGATGTTTTACTAGTCATACCACAGAGCGATGGGGTACTTAGAAAATTGTGAGTCGTAGGAAACGTTAAGTTTGCAGTACAATTTTTAAATGTTTGGTAATTTGTGTGACAAGTGGTGTTGTACCTTGTGTGTGCAGTGCTAGTCTATTTCAAAATCTGGATTTGGCTCCAAATTATTTTGCGGCTTAACTAATGTGTGTCCTTTTTAAACGTGTCGTGTTTGTCCTTGTCCACCGTCTCAGTTTAGTGTTTGCTATTTCACTGTTTCCATGACTTCATCACTACGGTGTTCATTTTTCAATTTTTTGTTGTGTAAAGTTTCTGTCTATCGGAGTTTTCACATGACCCAAACAATTATATGTGTTACATATTATATATATAGTATATTTTACAATATATATACATATGTATGGATTCATATATGCATACTTATATACACATATACACATATATACAAACATATATATTGTGTGACATATACATAATATATGTGCCATGATTTATATATAATATTATATGTGTTACATTTAGCAGTCTTAAAATGAAAACATTGAGTTTATTAAAATGTGGCAATCTTATGGCAGTCACATGGCAATGTTTGTTTACATGTGGCGGAAGGATACATAATGGGCAAGAAAGTAGAACTTCAGCAGGGCTTTCAAAAGTTCTCACTTTATCATGAATGGTCTACAGAAACTTTAATTTTAACAGCACAACATTCAATTATTGAGTTTATGTTAAACGCAATAACAAATTTAATTTCTGTAGCAATATAAATATCAGAATTTAATGCTAGTATGCAACAGCCTCCATAGCCTTCATCTTTATAATGTCTGCTGCCCCGATCAGGAGAGGTACAACAAGTGAAAGGAGCCAGCCACGAACTTTCGATCAGTAACGGCGAATCCACGACGAAACAGCTGGGGCGAGAGTCGATGCCAAGACCATGGTGCCAGTGGACGGCCGAGGATGACCAAATCCTGATGACGAGGGGCAAGATCCGTTTTAGTGGCAGGTCATTCCAGTAGCAGTCACCAGAGGAGTATTGTGGTTCTACACATTGCTTCAGTGCTGTATCGTTCAGAGCTACGTCCAGTGCATATAATTATGTAAATTAGGGATGCATGGAAGCTGAAAGTAGGACAATCCTTATGAAGCAGTTGATGTATGGGTGGTTCTTTTACTCATATTGTGTTTGTGTGGCATGCCTTTGCTTGTGTGGTAGAGAAATGTAAGCTTTGCTAATTTTTCTGTTATGTTCATATTGTAGCATTGCAATAAATAATTATTTGTATTTTAGAGAATTATTTTCATTTGCTATATTTTTGTGTAAAGGATAATTATTTATTTCATAATTAGAATATTGTGGCAATAATAATATGTTTGTATTTTGGACATGTGCATTTTTCCAAATTTATTATTTTATTCGAATCATTGCATCAGTAGTATAAACATCACAGGAGGACAGTGCAACTTTTCAAGTAGTTCGTAAGAGAGTCACGTCCGTGTGTAGCACCATTTGATGAAATTCAGTGTTCTGTTGTCACAGTAGGCCGATGTGACAACCCGTGCGCACATGGTAACACTTAGATTTCTAGACCCACATCATGTTCACTGGCTATTTTTAGACATATGCGAACTTTACGAAGCTATGATTGGACCACGTTTACTTGATGCAATATTTCGGGCAGCATAGCTAGGGTTAGCACGACTTTCTCGTCGTCATAACTTTATAGTTCTCACATCACTTCAGTTCGTCTCACTTTATCAGTCACTTCAGCGATGTAGTGTTCGTCCAGGGCAGCGAGTGACCACACTGTCATTCCGTCTCTTGCTTCGTTTTCATTAATTTATTATGAGTGTCTATTGTTTGTGAAGAGACAGCAATAAACTTCAGTTATTTCATCGTCTTTCATTTATTTTCTGTTGGCACTCCTGGATCAACAAACGTTCAAGTGTTCAATTTATTTCTCGCTACTAGTCTCAAACTTGAAACAACTGCGCAAGTCCAAACTAGTGTTTGATGCGAACTCCCACGAGTTTTCGTACAGCAGAACCACTACAATAAGGTTGCGAATAATATGTTTGATAATTTAAATTCATATTAGAAACATACTAATGAGTCATTATAAATGTGATATGCCAATTTATCCTACAAATAATAAATTACAATCATAACTGTTAAAAATAAAATTCGAAATTTGCATGGTTTTGAAGTAAATATTTTGGACCCATACTGACTGATATGTTAGTGGAGGCTTATGCAAATTTAGTAGCATAAATGAGAATAAATTGGTCAAGTGATAGGTTCAAGGAACAGTTTCTACAAAGAGGAAACTTATGTTATATAACAGCGCATATTGTAATTAATCTAGTCAGAGCATTACATAACTGACATCTGTCAGTATTCCATTTTTTTTATTTAGGCGCGTTACACCATATTTAAAATTGAGAAAAAAAAAAAAAAAACATAAGTATCGCAACAAATAAATTAGGGCTGTGTGCTCCTCACTTATGCCCAGTTGCACCATCTTGGTTCGAAACTCGATCCTAGATTGTATTTAAGATTTTCACAGAAAACTGTAGCACCATCTTCTGACATCTTTGGTCGCAACATTCAAGTTTTCTGTGAAAATCTTACATCCTATCTAGGATCGAGTTTCGATAGTGATAGTGCAAATTCAATAATACTAAATTACTGCTACTCATCAGTGCATCAGTATCCCTGGCAGTTAGTCTAATAAGTCAAGCCGCCACCTACAAGATTGTTTTATCTAGCTGGCCGGAACAGACGTCCCAATAATAATTTATTATTTCGCCTGATGAGCCACCGGGACAATGCAAGAGGTCCGAGGCGAGTACAGTAGTGACGAAAAGTGAAATAGGTCACGAAAACAATTAAACTCATGAGTCCAGGACCTATGTTAAACATTATTCGTTGTACTTTATTAAAGTATTTATTGGCTGTTGTGATTCTTATGATTATAGTGCATTGTTAATTTGTTATCATCTTTTTTATCATGCATCCAGTGTTCCGTTCATTCCATTCACACGAATTTTGTGTTGATAATCTACAGCATGGAAGGTGGTATAAGGAGAAAGCATATGAAATCATGTACAAGCAAGAGCCGCAGAGGAGTGGAACAACAGGGACGAGTGGTCAGAGACAACCACATCGAGATGGAACAGGTAATAGCCCATCATCCATGTAGGTATGGTCCAACACCGCAGTATCATTGCCATAGCAAATGCCCGAACAATCCACACAGGAAAGATATTTGGGAAGTGGCAGCACGTAAACAGCAGGGAAACTAGTTGTAGGGGTGAAAAGGCCGGACGCTTCCGACACCCCGCCTGCAAGAATTCGGACAACACCAAAAACCAAATTAACTCCACAGCAAGCACTCATTCAGAATATTAGCAGTACTCATGCATCATTTATATGTATCCTAGTTTCCATTAATGGCCAGTTTGTGCCATGCTTTAATTGACACTGCAGCTTTGCACAACTTCATACTACCACACTTTGTAAGCAAGCAGGACGTGACGCCTACAGAACATATAATTCGGTTGGCCACGAACCAGCATTGTGGTACGGCCATAGGACAAGCTGTAGTCACAGCCCAAGTACGCGAAATTGAGATGACAACAACCATCATTGTCATGCCAGAAATGTGTGAGGAAGCTATTTTGGGGATACCTTGATTAACTGGAAAGCACACGATAGTGGACCACCTTTCCCACCAAATCTTAAGTGTAATGTGCCAGTGCTTTGTGTAATATTTTCAGTATTTTATCTATGCAAAACTAAATATGGGTGTGTGAGTCGACCTGAGACCTCACTGTGCAGGTTTTTGGTAAGGTATTCTTATTGGTATTAATTACGACAGACGGAGCATGGGAGGACATCGCTGTGGTCGTCGGCACACGACCCAGAGGAAGGAGTCTCCTCCACCAGAATTTGACATTGCTTCCTGACAATGCCTGGCACCCACAACTTTACATCAGCGGTAGTGAGGAAACTCCAGTGAAATTCCTACTTACTCTCAACCTCTAAAATGAACACCTTTTGCTCCACTACCATAAAAACTTACGGTGAAGCTAGTGAATATTATTATAGTTTTTGCGGTTAATTTTAAGAGTGTTTTGATGCCAAGTGTGGAAAATATGTTTGACGTGCGCAGAGCGCACATTGGTTTCAGGTAACAGAGACAGTGTTTCACAATTATAGCAGTGGTGCAATACATAATAAATTATGGTGCAATTATCTAGCACAATTTAACAAGCACATGCCACTAATTAGTAAAATAATCTTTTGAGAGGTGAGAAGTACAGTATTCAGCTGCATTATGCCAGTAGTATTGTGAGGTTATGTTGATACAAAACTCTGTAACACAACATAAACAATTACCATGCGGGTTTACTAACCCTAATTTTATAATAAGTGCATAAAATCTACAAATTGAGAAACTTTTAATACGAACACTGAAAAGCCGCTGGTAAAATTATTGAAGTGATATGTAAGACTCAGAACAGGACAATTTATTTTGCCCACAATCAAAGTTAGAAATGATGTGAACACTGTAAGAATTTAATGTCACGGTTAAGTGGCTGCTTACCGGAGTAACAAATAATTACTTTTATTTTTATATAAGAAAATTGTAGTGATAAATGTAAGTGTTTACAAGTTATGTTTTGCCAATTGAAATCATATTAAAGCGTAATTAATTTTAATATGTGTAATAAAAATAAGTATAATATTTTGGATCAGTTGTGCGTGGCATGCCGGCCAATCGTTGAGGGGGTCGGAGTACCCCTACTGATGCCATGACAGTAGCATGTTAACCTTGGTGCTGTGTGGACGCACATCGACGCGTCCTCCACAGACCTTCATCAATTTCATTTCAGACATGTAGAGTATCAATAATCAAGCTTTAAAATAGATCCATTAGTTATTTATTATCCAGGGAGAGTGCTATACAGCAGCCCAGTATGTCTTTATACATCTGGGACTTACTTATTCATGTAACTATTGTCGGCCTCACACCATATTGACCACTTCAGTGTACTCCGACTATATAAAAGCTATGTTTTATAAGAGCCTCGTACAAGGAGCAAGTTAAATAAATTGTGTATGTCTTTGAAAGTCAGCATCCATTTATTTGATAGGATCTCTTCACGATCCCTTAACCTGAAACGTGTGTTTCGTAACGGCGTAGGATGGCTGGAACAATCCCTCATCGATTAGTATGAGCGTTTAGAGGAAGCTTAGATAGCTTTACTAGACTGGGCAAAGTATGGATATAGTTTCACCGGTCTTCGAGACATCTACAAAGGTGCATGCACATGTGGAGGCCGCATTTAGGCGATAGGCCCACGACCCAATGGATTAATTTGTGCTCTTTGCTGAGGGAATCATTGATGCCCCCCAGATATAACCTAAAAACAACAGTCACCACCATCCTTCCCGGGTGCGGCAAACTGCCGAGTTTCAATAACTTATAAATATTGCATTAATTTATTAAAGAAATGAAAATAAGTACAAATTATTTACATTTCTTCCTGCAATGCGCCGCATAGAAAAACAAAAGCAATAACTCATTACGAAAATAATTTTTAAATAATATTTCAAAATAGATTCTCCATAGTTCCTCCCTAGACCATTTGCTCATCACAGTGAAGTATTTGCACCTACAAGACGCGCACTCTATGCAGAGCTTCTCAGTGTGCAGTGTTGGTTATGTGTGCCAAGTAGTGCAGGTCAGTGCAGGGTAGAGTAGGGTAAACCAGGTGTAGCAGGGTGTCAGTTTGGTGTAACATTGTGTGCGCGGGTGTTCAGCCAGTCATCGACTCCACATGACGGAAGGATATGTAAGTACTGCCAAATTGCATGGAAAATGTAATATAATTATTTAAGGGTTCAAACAAAATGCAAGCTTATTGCAAGACTGAGAAGAACGTGCTGTCTGTTGTTTGTTTAAATTTCATGTGCATCACCCCCACCCATCCATTAATGAGTATTAAGGGTTTATTGTGTTTCTTGCAGTTTATTTGAATTTATTGTGTGCTCCATGCACCTGTGTTAAACCCATGTGTTTAACCCAAAGTAGCTTTTATGGTATTGTGTATCAGAAAGTTGTGCTTTGTGACATGTGGGCCACCAACGCCAGACCTCACACCTTTGTGAAAAGTCAGTCGGTGTTCGACAAATGGAGGGGTGAGTAGTGCCGTCGTGTCTCGCATCACACAAGTCCAGGTGGTATTCAATCTTTGATACTGATCATACTATATCTAGGAACCTTTTTATGTTTAAACACCTCCACCCCCGGTTAGTTTATAATTGTCGCTGGGATCTTCCTTTTCAAGTAATCATTGTGTAACTCACGTGGCTTTTGTCTGTTTTACCGCTACCAACCACTGAAGTTCGGTGCCAAATGTAAGTTACTTTCATTAAAAGTGTTTAGAGCCATGGACGAGTAAATAACGTCACTGGAACTATGCGTGTTTGATTCCGTCTACGCTCTTCGGGTGCATAAGGGCAAGGGGCCCTCATTTTCCTCCATTTTTAAAGTATCTATTTTACATGTTATTCCAAGAATGTTCTGTATGCAATATTTTCAAGTCAACGTATTTAATCCCGGTAGTGTGTGGTCTGCACAAAGAGTTCACAAAGATTTCCGTAATTATTTTATTAATCATTCTACAAGGAGCAGGAAAAAAGGCATTGGTCGTTGGTGGCCTTACCCTGAGCATTAACAAGAGTCAGTTCTCCAACTTCGAAACTGCCTCTGACTACTACTGACTCCGGGCAATAACTAACTTATTTACCCTATTTTCCACTAAAACGGTCCTTTTCATTTCTTTACACCATGGAGACAAACAAACTGGTGTCAAAATGGCACCCAACTTAGTTCCCTTACCTTTCTGCCAACTTTCGGCAAATGTTGAATTTTTCCTGCAAATTATCACCGAACCTCAAATTCCAAATTTATTCAATTCCACAAAATTTCCTAAAAGCTATCCTGATACCAAAAACTCGAGAATGTCAGGACAATAACGCAGAAGGGCTACAAAAAAAAAGTGTCGCCAGTCAGAAAATGCGAAAAAACCAGGGAAGTAGCAGCAATTGTGGACAAGTAACAGCGCAAAGAGAAGAAGCGGTGGAAGGCAGCTATCTTGAGCCAGGCGGGACATTAGCTGCGCCACCCTGGCGTGCCAGTAGGACAAAGGGGTTGTGCGTGTACCATCAAACCCCTCTGCGTGCACCACTTCGTGCCATGAGGAGGAGAGGAGGAACGAACAGTAGGAGGGAGAAATGCCAACCTTTCCTACCTCCAACGGCAGCTGCTCCGCATCCACAGGCAGTCAGCTGAGCGCCCAATGGCCATTGACCAATGCCAGCATAGTGCAATACAACCATACCTCTGCACCGCGCTCCCACACCCATTCTTTTCCATTCGCACATCTGCACATCCTAACGATCAGCTGTGCCACGGACAACCGCGAAATGAACATTGAACCACAATTCTTGAATTTACAAATTTACGAAACAAACGAACATTTCGGCCAGCGTATAAAAAATGTCTCATTCCACAACCGACCCAATTGGTGTGCCAGTGTCACAAGTAAGGATAGGGCACCCCAATTCTCACGTGCACGCAGTGCCGAGCGCAGAAGCACCAGGAGGTTTTACAAGCAACAGAAACCGCGACTCTTTCAGGACTAATGTACAAGTGTGGCATGTGCACAGAAATAAACCCACAGAACCGAACAGTGAATAACTGGAACAGTGTTTTTATGTAATTACAACAGATCGTGGTAACATGCGGACGAGCATGGAGTTGTGACTATCATGGCTTGGAAAGGACTTGATTGCGAAATTACAAAGGCGGTGAACAAAATTTGGAAAGAGGTGTTTGGAATTATATACCCAGTAGTCGCCAGACGTCGCTGTGGCGGTATCACTGATGCTGTTGCGATAGACCTGAGTCCTCATTACCTCAGGGTGCTGCGGGCTGATCATGCCGCCAATCTTTCTCGTGATGATCTTGTTGTTCACCTGATATGGAGGCCTCGTTGTTTTCTAAACGAGGGGCTCTTCGGGCGGCCCAATCACCATGTAGTATTGAAAATTATTGAAGTATTGAATCGGCACAATCAGACTCCCAACGCATGGATTGTTAGGGCCAAACCACACACCCATAAATGCTATTCACGGACTTTGTTTAGGTTGCAGCACATATAAATGAATATTTATCCTTCAGAAAATCACTCATCACTTGCATAAGAAAAATGGAGGTTTTAAGAGGTTTGTGCCCTGATATGACTTTCGGCGACCGAATAAAAAACACTTGTCAATTAGTGCACATTTGCGCGCTTTCAGCCTGTGGTGAAGGCTACATGGTATGGAATTTAGTGTGCTGGTATGGAATTTACAGTACTCGCCACCGATCAATCATCGAGTGTGCATGCGTGCTGCTTTGGAGACCAGCCAGCGTGACAAACAACCTAAGGTAGGGAACAGCACACATCAGTGTGATGGAGCAGTGGGAGGATTGATGTGCCAGTGCCACAGCTATAGAGTAAAAACTCACGCACATTGCAGTACTGGACAAGAAAGAATCAACAACCAGGGAAGGCAGTTCACATGCGGAGACTGTGTGGCCAAGGGACCCACACAAGCGTTTCCTGTCCAAGAGACAGCGCTGATCAGCCAGTCAACACCATTCCTGCCTAACCTGACAAACATAACTATCCCAGTACAGCCTACCAATAACTACCCTCAGCCACCATCATTCCAACCACCTGCAACTCTCTGTCCCACAACTCCTTTCCCATTACCACACACTCAGAAGCAGCACAACAACCACAACAGTACAGACAGAATGTAGCCTACAGCTGGCCCTGCTACAGTGCTCCGCCACAAGAGGTTACAGAGAGCATAGTACCACAGTCCAGCAGAATACTAACTAGGTCTATTCCCAGCAAATTTCAAAATTTAGCAACTTTCTCTGGAGAACCGAATGAGGACCCTACAACCTTCTTGCAAGACTGTCAGTCGCACCTGCAGAGATACGGAGTCAATGAGGACGAGTGGTCTAGTTGTACTGGATGGCAGCTGGAAAATGGAGCACGAAAATGGTGGAAGTCTGTTAACGTGGTTGGAATTTCTACGAGAGCACCAGTGTCGCTTCGGAGGGGCGTGTGGCTCTATACAAGCTCAGAGCAAGCTGACATTGCAGGAGCAGCAAGAAGGCGAGCCACTGTCAGCCTTCATAACCCCAAACTGCATTTCATTCGTCGGTTTCACCCACATTTACCGGAGCGCTTGCAGCTGGAAGTTGTGCCAAAAACAGCATGACCTGAGTTCTTGCACGGCACTAGTACTGCTGCTAAACAGTGGCGTAGAAGAGCTGATGAGGGATACATTGATCCTGGAATGTAGCACACCACAACCGCATAATGAGACAAGTGCCGCACGATGGTGCCACAGGAAGAGTGAAATTGGTGAAAACAGGTGTAACAAAAGTGCGAACAATCCGAAACGGGGACAGTTCGGTTCCAATAAGCGGAACCACCACTGACATTGTGACCGACAGTTAGGCAATGACATAGATCACAGGGGAAAACTGGGTGTAAAACAGTTCGTGAAATAGGAATGAAGCCAACCCCCGCGAACTCTGTGTCGCTATTGCGAAGGTGAACAATACCATTGGCAAAGTGAATGCCAGAATAACCCGCACGGGTATAAGCAGCAAGACGGGGCCCACAACAGCAGGGAAATGGCAAGCTGGGATAAGGTTGCCTGACACATCCTGTACCCCAGTCTCCCAGGATACCCCAGATATAACCCCGCAACAGGCCTTCATTAACCATGCAAGTGAGGGTAACGCCCAGTTCATCTGGATCCTTGTCAGTGTCAACAGTAAAAAGTGTCATGTGCTGATAGATACCGCTGTGTCTCACAACTTTGTCCAGCCGCATTTTGTAAAGAAACGTGACATAACCCCCATGGGCCATGTCATCCGTATAGCTACAGGGCAAGAGTGCAATACAGTCATGGATCAAACGGACGTAACTGTCAGAGTACGCAGTATCGAGACAAAACATACCGGCAATAATAACCGCAGAAATTGCCGTAGATGCTATTCTGGGAATCCCCTGGTTAAATGAACAGAAAACAATAGATAGAAAAACAGCAGCTAGGTGCTAAGGAGAGAACTGTGTACAACATTGACCTTAGGCTAGCAGATGGCGCCCCAGACATGCAATTGAAATATTTTCAGCACCGGAATACCAGGAATACCACCGGAATACCAGGAAGCCTTCCAGCTCTTACTGACAGAATGCAAAGCAGTTTTTGGCAAGCATAAAGTACTGTGTAGAACAACAGTGGCAGAACAAGAAAACCCTTTAACACAGGACGAGCCTATCTACTGCGGCCTGTGCAGTTATCTTCCCCACCAAGCTAAAATAATACAGTACCAGGTACAGGAGATATTAGGAGACGGTGTAATTGAGCCCATGCGAAGTAGATAAAATTGTACCGTAGCACTAGTGTCAAAGAAAGACTGGTCATGGCCTTTATGTGTTGACTTTCGTACTCTTAACCAAGTGACATGTAGCACCCTACGCCATACATAAGTGTTAAGGACGCCTTGAGTACCTTAGCAAATGCAAAAATTTTGTCATCCGTGGATTTACGCAGTGGCTATTGGCAGATTCCCGTCTGGCAGGAGGATCGTGAGAAAACCACCTGCATAACCCCGGGTGGCCGGCATTTCCAGTTTTGCACTATGCCCTTCAGT
The DNA here is from genome assembly GCA_029891345.1 of Dryococelus australis. Taxonomy (NCBI): domain Eukaryota; kingdom Metazoa; phylum Arthropoda; class Insecta; order Phasmatodea; family Phasmatidae; genus Dryococelus; species Dryococelus australis. The sequence goes on from CM056993.1 coordinate 349,339,552, forward strand.
CTCAAGTACGCACCTACAACTTTCCAGTATATGATGGTGAGAGTACTTCTTCTTCTACACTTCATGGATCAAGCCACTGGCTGTTCTGACTTCATTACATCTTCTTCTTGGTCGACCAACATCCCTCTTGCCTTTGGGATTATAGAGTGTTATCTCCTTTGTAATATTTCTCTCATCTATTCATGAGATATGTTACTTCCTTCCATTCTTGTGTGTGTGTCTATATATATATATATATATATATATATATATATATATATATATATATATATATATATATATAGACACACACACACACACACACACATATATATATATATATATGTGTGTATATATATATATATATATATATATATATATATATATATATATATATATATATATATATATATATATATATATATATATATATATATATATATATATATATATATATATGTATATATATGTATATATATGTATATATATATATATATATATATATATATATATATATATATATATATATATATATATATATATATATTCAATTACTGCCTTATATCCTCATTTTTCAATCAATATATATAGACACACACACACACACACACACACACACACACACACATATATATATATATATATATATATATATATATATATATATATATATATATATATATATATATATATATATATATATATATATATATATATATATATATATATATATATATATATATATATTCAATTCCTGCCTTATATCCTCATTTTTCAATCATTCCAACCTTCTACATCCTTTAACACCCCTCAAAAATTTCATTTGAGTGGCTTGTATGTTAGACCTCTCCTTGCGAGTGGGGGCGCAGTTTTCACAGCAATAAGTAAGATCGGGGACCACCATTGTTTTGTAGAATTTTAGCATAGTACTTTTCTTGTCTTATTTTTTTATGTCCTTTATATTGTCTCGCAAATATTTATCCAAATTTAATGCAATTTGTTGTCGATATCGTGATCTCTACCATAGCTAATGTCACAACCTAAATAGTTGAAATGCGAAACCTGTTTTACTGTATTTTTTACTTTTAATGCCATAACCTTTCTCATCTTCTTTTAAATTTCCATATTATAATTTTTACACGACTGATTTAAATGGTGTAGAGAATGTTTGAATGTCGTTTACATTATCATGTATTATAATTAATGTATTGATGTATCTATTGCAATTTATCTTAATTCTTGAAGTTATTATCGATATCGAGTCATTTAAGATACTATTCATATATATGTCAAATAAAGTAGGCAGTAAGCTATAACCTTGTTTCACGACTTGACTTGTTTCAATTGATTGAGACTGATGAGAGTCATACTTCATGCATACCTTTGTTCCACTATATAGGTTTCTAATAGCTGTTATAAGTTGAGGAGGGCAGCTTTTCTGATTCTTATAGTCCATATTACGTATCTGTTAACTGTTTCGAATGCTTTTTCAATGTTAACAAATGCGATATGAGTCTCAAGATTAAATTTCCGATGTTTTTCAATTATTTGTTTTAAAATAAAAACTTTGTCTTTACAAGATCGTCCTTTCCTAAAACAATTTTGTACGTCAAGTAACATAACATCTGCAATTTTCTTCAACCTTTTGTCAATTATTTTCGAGTAACTTGGTATGCTGTATTCAAAATGCTGATTCCCCTATAATTTTCGCATTTGTTTCGGTCTCCTTTTTTAAATAGAGAGACTATTTGAGCAGTTTTACATTCCTCCAGTATTATACTCCACTGACAGCATTCATTAAATAGATTAAGCAAGAGTATATGTAGTAATATTCCTCCATATTTTATAAGTTACATATTTATATTATCCGAACCAGCTGTTTTTTCTACATTTCACTTCACGTATCACTTCTAATAACTGTTCCATATTTAATGGATCTACAGTACCAACTACTTCTTCATTTTCCCCACCATCCATTCTTTCTTTCTGGACTTGCAGTAAGTTTCTGTAGTGTTGAAGTCATCTCTCTTCATTTTTTACACTCAAATGAGCATAATCTCTTTGTGTGTAGTTCAACTGTTTCATTACCTTGTAAGCCATCATTTGCCTGCCATGAATATCATTCTCTATCTTACTAATGAACTTATCCCATGATTCCTGATATGCTTGTCTTGTAAGTTGTTTATCTTTGTTGCGCATACACTTATATTTTTCTCTGTCTGAATCGCTTCTAGTCTGTAAGTATCACAAGTATGCTGCTTGTGTGTCTGCTACAGCTTCTATAAGTTCATCATTCCATATGCGTGAGAGTACCAGAAGGCCTAATTTGAGACTTCACACTTGCGCATCTCGACGATATGATCGTGTGGTTGGAGACGTGGGAAGAACACTTACACCATCTGTCTATTGTCTTAGAGCACCTTGCTATAAATGTACTGATGTGTGCTGCTAACAAATGCCACATCGGTCAGACGAGTATAGAGTTCTTGGCCATATGGTTGACAAATCTGGAAATACGCTCACACCAGAGCAGTTAAGCATTATTGATACCCATGTGTTTCTACTTATTCAAAAACTACTGCGCAAATTCTTCAGCTTAGTGAACTTGCTGCGCAAGCATATCAAAAATTTTGCCACAATAACTGCACCATTAACGAACTTACTGTCACCGCAGAAGAGGTTCGTGTGGGGGAAGGAAGCAGATGAGGCATTCCAAGCATTCAAAGCAAGCTTTAAGCCATGTCCCACCCTAGCTAGACACGATCCCAAGCGCCACCTGTACCTGCAAATGGTTGCGAACCACGAAAGCATCGGTGCATTACAGTAACAGTACACGGATGTGGGAGAGAAACGAATAATAGACTTTTCCAGCTCCAAATTAGGAGTAACTGAACGGCGCCGCTATGACATAAATGAGTGTGAGAGTTTAGCCATAGTCTGGGCGGTTAAGAGACACAGGGCATATCTAGAATACCAGCGCTGCACCCTGCGCAATGACAACAGGGGCCTAGTGTAGCTTCACAACATGAGCGGAGCCCGCAGCAAACTGACCCATTGGGCACTTATGCTCCAAGTGTATGACTTTGCAGCAGTGCACGTAGCAGGCAAAGGTAATGAACTTTCGGATATGCCTTTACGAACACCGACCACGAAGGTAGTAGTGTGCGACACCAACAACAGAATGGGAGAGATTTTTCCACCTGACGAACTAGAAGTGCTCCGAGAAGCACAACTGAACCAAGTGACTGTCGTAGCAGATGATGAACTCATTTCTAACCTGTGTACGAAAGTAATCGTTGTGCAGGAGATGTGCGCATTTTCACAACAACAAAAGGCAAAATGTGCAACAGAAAACCTTGCATAGTGGTGTGGGAGTACATGGGAGGCTAGAGATGTGTGCACTTACTCCACAAAAACAACTGGTGCCTATACGTATCAGAAATATGCCAGAAGCATGTATTTATACATGCGCATGCAAGCAGTGTAGCGGGACACCCAGAGGCAGTGCAAATAGTGTGTAATATCAAGTTCACTATTTCTGGCCCGACCTCACGCAGTGTGCAAGGAAATGGGTGCAGTAGTGTAAAAAATTTAACCGGTTCAAAGCATGGGGAGCAGACGGGGAACAGCAACAGCAACCACATGCACCACAGTGCCCATTCGAAACCGTTAGCCTTTACCTAATGGGACCTAATCCAACAACAAAAGGCGGCAAGAGGTTCATTCTGGTAATTACCAATAATTATTCAAGGTGGATTGAGCCTACAGTATCAGTAGTGCACGAGCTAGCAACATAGCATGAGTGCTGGAAAATTAGTTTTTTATGCGATGGGGATTTCTGTGGGACTTACTCACAATAATGGCCGACAATTCACACATAGAAAATGGTGAGGCCTGTGCACCCGGTGGTGAGTACAGCATCTGAAGATGGTGACTATGTGTGAGTGAGCACTACATGACATAGGCAGAACAGCTGCAAGCCACACTTTTTACTCTCTGTCGGCGTGTCAACGCTACTACTGGACGATCACCAGTGGATGTCCTATTCGGCTGTAAGCTGAGCATGCTCAGCGAGAAACTTTGCCCTGTTGCTGAGAACAGCAGCATGACAGAAAACAGTTGTGCGTGGGAATAGAGATAATGATGCTGCCGATGTGAACTGTGGCGCCACCAGTAATAGTACGTGGCGAAGTGGGTGAAAAACACGACAAGACCCTCGACAGCACTTTCGATTAGGCAAGAAGTGTACTTGCACGCACACCCGCAGTCGGCCGCCCGGTGCAACTTTTGTACAGGACTAATGCCGAAGTGGATGGGACCGCACAGGGTAGTGAGGAACCTTGGACACACACCTTACTTTGTCCGAATTGAGAGAAAGCAGGTACTGAACCATCGTGACGACATCCGGTTATTGCTGGGAGATGTCCCCGACGATGCCGCATGAGAGGGACCGATGACCCCCAATGTCAATACACCTACCGAACATGAAACTTCAAGTAGAACAGGAAATGGTGGGCCCGCATTTCCAGCAGAGGGGACAGCACTTGGGGGACCAGACATTTTGGAGCTGAACACCGGCGTGTTCACCAGGGGCCTATGTGATAAGGAACCCGACGTGGGGGCGCTGATCCACAGCACGCAAGCGATGTACCCCGGCACCTTGTCACCTGAGGGGGTGCGTTAAAATGCCACCACAGTAGCGTACGATAGCGAGGGGCCAGGGAACTCCGCTGTTCGACCACCAGCACTGGAATCAGCGCCAACACCTCCATACGAGCAGCTGCTAGCGGACGCCGCAACACCCAGCGTCTTGATTCCAACAGTAGGCTGTGCAGAGAAAAGGAGAACAATGGGTGTTGTAGCCAGCTATGGGGACCCCCATAGGGGATCAACCCCCTCAGTGATCGTCGATTCGGGTTGCACCCGATGGCGGAATGACTGCAGTCACCAGAAGAGAGAGTGTAATTTACAGCAGCAAAGCGAATGGCGAGGACAGCGAGTGGGCCGGCTCACTGGACCTGCGCCGGACGGGGAGGCTGATCAGAAAGCCGCCGGCATGTGGTGCATGTAGGGGCGCCCGGAGCCCCGATGCACCAGGAGACACCAAGGACTAAAGCAACAGCTGCAGTCTACGAGACACGTGGGTCAGCAGAAGAGCCCATACATATTGCATCTGAGACAAAAGCAGCGACCGACGTGTTACTGCTGTGTGTGATGCAACTGCTGCAAACTGTCTCTGACAAGGGTTGGGGGCATTTGATGCCATCCATGGCTTCTCCCTAGACAATTTGCTCGCCGCAGCGATGGACCTGCACCTGCAAGATGCACACTCTATGCAGAGCACCTCAGTATGTAGTGTTTGTGATTTGTGACTAGTAGTGTAGGTCAGTGCAGGATAGAATAGAGCAAACCGGATGTAGCAGAGTCAGTTTAGTGTAACATTATGTATGTTTTCAGCAGAATGATATGTAAGTAGTGCCAAATTGTGTAAAAAAAGTAACATAATTATTTAAGGTTTCGTGCAATACGCACACTTATTGCGAGACTGAGAAGTACATGCAGTTTAGAGCTATTTTTTATGCATACCCATTTTCATGAGTGTTCTCTCTGTTTGTTATTTGCTTACATTTCACGTTTATCACTCCGACTTCTTCCATTAATGTGTATTAAGGGTTTTTTTGTGTTTTTTGTAGTTTATTTGAATTTATTGTGTGGGTATTGCACCTGTGTTTGACCCATGTATTTGACCCAAAGTAAGTTTTATTGTATTGTGTATCAGAAAGAAGTGCTGTGTGGCACGTGGGCCCGCGAACGCCGGCCCTCGCACCAAGTCAGTCAGTGCTCGGAAACTGGAGGGGTGAGTTGTGCCATTGTGTCTCACGCCGTGCGTGCCCTGGTAGTATTCTATTTTTGTTACTGATCATTCCAATTGTAATAGACTTTACTATATCAAAACCTTTTAATGTTTAATCACTCGGATCTTCACTCCTCCTCTCATGATTGGTTTAGCATTGCCACCGGGAGCTTACTTTTCACGTGGTCATTGTGTATCCCATGTGGCTTTTGTCTGTTATACCGCTACTGGCTGGTGAAGTTCAGTGCTAAATGTAAGTTACTTTCATTGGAAGTGTTTTGAGTCATCGTCGAATAAACAATATCATTGGGACTGCGCGTGTTTGGTTCTGTCTATGCCTTTGGTTGCATGAGGGCATGGGACACTCATTTCCCACCAATTTTAAAGTGTCTATTTTACGTGTTATTCCAAGAGTGTTTTGTATGTAATGTTTTCAAGTCAACGCATTTAATCCTGGTGGTGTGTGGTCCACCCAATAAGTCCGCGAAGATGTCTGTAATTATTTTATTAACCATTCTAAAAGGAGCAGGACAGGAAGGCATTAGCCATCGGTGCCACGACCCGGAGCATCAACAAGACTCTGCTCTCCAACTTCGGCACCGGCTCTAACGATACTGGGCCCCTAGGCGATAGCTAACCTATTTATCACATTTTCCACTAAAATGCTCCTTTTAATTTCTCCATGCCATGGAGACATCCTACCTGGTGTCAACAGTGTGGCACATTTTCAAACAACGTTAATATTATTTTATAGAAATTTGTTTAAAGTAAAAATTTGATGGCCGTATTTTGTCCTCAAATTTCATTGTCAAGTATAGTTGAAGGCAAAAATTTGATATTGTGACAGGGGCTTAATAAGTTAGATCAAATAAAATTGGACAGTTATGACATCTTTGAAAAGTAGGAAATACCACCATGTTAGTCTGAAAAAGTTGGATGGCTTCATCTTCCATCAAACATTTGAAGATTGGACAAATTCTCAAATTTATTTGATGTTTGATAGTCTTAGCCAATCAGAATCGTGCACGATAAAAATGGATCGCAAGAATATTTTAAAAAACGAACAATTGCTGGAAACAAAGTAGGTTATGAAAATAATTAATTTCTGTAGACACTGTCTGGGTATTGACTCTATTTTAAATTAATATTGCTCATAATATAACAAACGCAGAGGCATTAAATTTCAATGTGCAAGAAATATCTCAGGTGAATAAAATTTTAATTAGGGCCATGTCAGAATTCAGGTGTTAACCCAAGCTGATTCCCCTCGGAGATTAGCTGGCGCCCACTGGATATTATTAAAATTGCATGTTTGGCCCTGTGTCAACCCTGCTAACAGCAATGGACCCATCCATTCTTGGGTTTCACCAGGCAAATCCCCGCCAAGCATCAGTACTGATAATCTGGAAAGAGCCTTAGCCATCTGATGTATGGCTGATGCCGATAAACGTTCGAATGGGATTTTCTGAATCTGTGATGGTGAAAGAAAGGAATGAATATACCCAGGGCGCAAGATACCATCAGGCGATGTCAAATACGATGCTGCTTCACTTAACCTCTAGGTCGCGGCCGTCCGCCCAGGACCAGTCACCTCGCCTTGAAGCTGAGGTGATGACATCCACCTGTTGATTATTGTTCCAGATGAAGGTCGTTTCCTAAATGATAACACATCGGTCAGCTATACACCATTGTTGATGTTGGTGGGAAAACTTCCTACTCATTGCACTCGTGTATGTGGGCTGTCAGAGCCTCCCACCCACCCATACACATCGGAACAAAACTGATTACACTGAAAATTAGAACTTACATTCTGATTGAGCGGGGATTATCAGGGCCAGTCCCCTTAAATGCATGGTACGGACATAATCAAACAACTGACTTGTAAACACGTTATTTATTACATTTACAACTACAAACCCTTCTGAGGAAACTTGATGCTAAACACTCTCTGCTATTCGGACCTGCCGTACAGTGGAGAGAAAAAGCGACTTTCGACAATTAAAACATTATATGAACGTTAAGCTCCACAGGGTGATGGTAATCCACCGGGCAGTGGAGGCAACTTACCGGGTGACGAGACAGAAAAGATTCAAGATGAGTAAGTCCATTGTAATTACATGTCCAGTTGCAAAATGATGATGGTCGTCCGGTGTGCACAGGAAATTTCGAAGCCTACTGTAAGCCCTCCACCTCCCTGTCTTGCTGCGAACTTACTGACTCTCTCGTCCGATCTGGGGGCTCGTCACTGCATGCCCTTGTGCTGAAACATGACTACTTTATGATATTTCTAGCATCATTGAAACTTGGGTTAATGAAAGAAAGTAAATAGACATATGAAATCAATACAGATATTCCTGCTACATAAACACTGATAAAATGGGATGGACTTTGTGGAAGAAGAAAATAAATAATAACACGTTACCTTGCAAACACAACAAAATAAAACAACACCTGTCCAGCATGAGAAATTGTCGGTTACCACAATGAGAAACTTCTTGCTTCCCCTCGTCATGGGGTTAGGACCCATTAGGTCCGAACACGCCATCTCAAATGGCTTTCGGGGCACATGGGGGCACTGCTGCTGCCTTCCATCCGCTCAACACGTGTTGTACAAGTTGTATTCCCTGCATTGTTGCATGTATCTCCTCCCATCCTTGCTGAGACCTGGCAAAAAAAATAGTCACTGACATTTCTGACTCTCTGTTCAACACCAGGGTGTCCAGCCACTCTGCGATAGTGCGAATAAGCGCATACATGATCCCATTTCCCTGGCTGTCGAACCGAACACATCTCCAATCTGCCATATACTACATGCTCTCCTTGAAACTCCAACTGTGCACAGTGTTGCGTCTTCTCCTACATGAACCTTCAATTTTGCTGTTCATCAATGACCTCCCTGTACACGTCACGAATTACTAATTACGTCCTCATTGTTGGCAGTCGTGATCTGCTGCATGTACACTTCCGACACTGCATCATGTGAATTTGGCAGCAAAATGTCCTCCCATTCTGTCTCATCTCTGACAACATATTTGCCAATTCGTTCTATTTCCGGCTATTTTCTGGCCACATGCTCCACTGTGAAATCGTCGTAGGCCTGTAAATGTAATGCCCATCACGTTAACTTACGCCGGGCCTCGCGCATGTTGTGTAATCACATAAAACACCGATTGTTAATTCTCAGTGTGAACCATTGGTAATCGAGGTATGCACAGTATTTCTTAACTGCCCATATCACTACTAAGCATTCCGCCGGTCCTAGTTGCTCGCTTGCGAAGTCGATTACATGCTTCTCCCTACTGTTGCTGACCTGGTATAGTACTGCACCAATTCCGTCCTGGCTGGCGTCAATCTGAACTTACAAATTCTTGCTAGCATCATAATGTGCTAATATCTGCCACAATTTGAACACCTACTTAATTTCTGTGAATGCTATTTCCGCGTTGCTTGAACACTGAAACCTCTTTTATGGGGACAAATATTCCGTCAAGGCCGCTGTGATCATTGCGAACCTTGGAATAGGTTCCTGTAGCCAGTTAATCAAATCGAAAATCTTTCTCAGCTGCTTGTGGGTTTTCACTTTTGGGTAGCTGTCAATTAGCCTTAATTGTTCCAAATTGGGCCAGTTTCCCCCCTGATTGACTACGTGGCCCAGAAAATCGAATCTCGTCTTCGCCACATGGCATTTCACAATCGAATATGTAAGGCCATGCAAGGCCTTTCCAGGACTACTGCTAAGTGATGTACATGTTCCTCCCAGCTGTTTGACCAAATAATGAAATCGTCGAGGTACGCCAGCGTATACACTCCAATAATGCCATTCAGCATACGCACCATCATCGCCTGGGTTGTCGCAGGTGCGCATTTATATCAAAATGGTATTGCAGAAAACTGAAACCGCCGGCCATCAGGAGCCGTAAATACTGTTTTAGGCCTGTCCTCGCATTTCACCGCCACCTGGCAGTATCCACTTTTTAAATCCAAGGATGTCCAACTTTTGCTTGCCCTATTGTACTCTGTTCTTCTTTTATACTTATATATGGTGGTGGTGAAATGCACGTGACTTGATTTTTCGTACGTAAGTGCACACAAAATCGCTATTTTCCATCTTTCTTCGGAGCTAACGTAATCGGGGAATTGAATGGGTTGTCTGTTGGGTCTATCACGCCATCATCAAGCATTTCCTGTATTTGGTTTTTTGATTATCCACATATGGTGAAGTAAGTAGCATCGCAGACTAGTTTAAACTGGCTTTTCGTCTACAGGTGGTATCGTGTGTTCTGCTAAGGTTGTGCATTTCAATGCATGGTTACCTCCGAATACATCATGGCGCTCATCAAGTACATGCTTAAATGCAGCCTCGTACTCGCTTCAGATCTGTTTGTCGAAATCTCCTAACTTTACCTGTCAGGCTGCGATACAAATTGTACACCATGCATCTTTCTTTCGCGCCAAAATGTGTCCTTGCGGCTGGGGCCCACGACCCCATTGTCCATAGGCAACCCGTATGAGAACGCTAATGTAATGTTAATTCACTCAGATATATTAACTATAGGAATCATACTGATACAAGGTGCCAGGCTTAAACCACCGGTAGGGTAGCACTGTACTAAAAGCCCTCTGACGACAATGGTTTACGTGAAAATTATGCCTTCCTGGGCAATGCTATTCCACGCGAAGGGAGGAGTGGAAAATCTTGGCCGGCGATAGTAAAATGAGGTTCCTGTAAGCTAGAGTCTATTGCATGTTAATTATTAGGTAAAAAAGTTGATGCGCTGCTGAAGCACATGAAATGCGACTCCTTCAGTCAGCATGTTCAACTCCTCAGGACACAATAGAATGACTAACGGTTCAGCATGGCATGCCGGCCGAGGTTTGGCGAGCAGGCCAGCTGCACAGACTATTTTCTTTTACACATAAATTTCTACAAACATACTCACATTGCTCTAAGAACTGTAATTAAAACATAAATAAATGCCCTTGAGATTAGATATCTTTTATAAGAACAAAACACATTGAGGAATGAAATGAGGGTGAGACACATGAAAATGACAAGTAACAAAAAATGACAAACATTGAAAGTAAAGCTCGCGTGTGTATTAATAGACAGTAGAGCTCCTTAAATTGCCACTGTGAGAACGGGCGTCCTTGGGCGTTTTGTATTAAAGACTTAACTCACTTATGCCCCATTTCACAGGGTATTCTTTAAAAAAATGTGCACGTGGGCGCACATGTGTTACTCTCCACTAACACTTTCTTGCTCGCTCACATCACGAGCATTAACTCCACGGCCTCACTCGGAACTAAGCTCTTCTCTGTGTCGCTGTTGCGGTGCACTACTCGACTGTGTGCACGAGTGACCGGTGAAATACTGTATGCTGTAGCGGCAGCATGTAACAGCGGACAAACAGATTAGAGTGATGTGGATGGCATCAAATGTGTCTCCCCCCTGAGAGTTCATTTGCATCTGCCATCTCACTCGCAGCAGGAGCACTTCCTCTGCTTCCTGCGGCGAGAATGTAGCACGTATGCATCCCTAAGTGGTGGCAATCTCACGTTGTTACTCTGCTGTGGTTGGCGGACCTGCACCCTATGGCATGCTGTGGCGCTACCACAGGTGGCACAATCCCACGGAGGCTGTCTTCGCCTCTTGGGACATTGGAGAAGTAACGGGCTGGCCGACCCGCCACTCTCGCTGACTTCACTGCTGACCTCAACACTTTCTTCCATGTTGCATTTGTTATATGTCCAGTTGCGACATGGTAGTTGAATCCCAGTCTGCCGGTTCCTGTTCCGGTCCTCTGGTGCTTCATCTTCCTGCAGGCTTACAGGTGGCACTGCCGGGTTGGGATCTTCCTCTTCACCTTCCCCGTTATCTTGAGGTGATACAATGGATGTCTCCAGCTCCTCTGTTTCAATGACTTCGTTCGACGTCTCATTTCCATCAGACCTGTGTGTCGGGTGACTCCAGACATGCTTCGTCCTCTGCCAGTACACCTGTCTATGGTACTGCTCCACCTCCCATTGTTGGACAGTCACCAGGGGACTCGTCAGCGGCTCCGCCGTCTTGGAGCGCCTGAGGATCCTCCTCTCTTACTGGTGGTTCTGATTCCACATGTTCTGTATACTATCCCGGAGCTCCCTCTCCCCTCTTATCAGTGTTATCGCAATCCCTGTCGGACTCTGTGTTGTTCGTTGTCGACGTCTCACCTGCACTAGGTCACCTGACCTCCTCTCTTGGTCCCAGACCACTTTTCGCCTCACTTGCTCTTCTCTTGTGCTCGTTATGAGCAGGGCCAACCTGGCCGATTTGGGGCTCTACCCCATCCCACTTGGTGGTGCTTTCAGCTGCCGCCTGTATGTCATTATGGTGGATTTTTATGATTCCCGCCTGTTCTTACAAAGTACATCATTGGACGTAGGGTTTTCATGATTCTGTGCAGTCCCATCTACTGACGTGCCAGTCCCGCCCAAAAGTTCTTACACGTTGTGGACTGTATTTGTGCTTGGACATCCTATTGTGAGGGCTGCTGGTGGCAACTTTGTTTCAGTACGCCAACAATTTGCGTACTTTGCTTGCCCGTCCCATTGGTCATGGTATCTGCGTCTGCACCTCTCGTCGGTGTGCCACTAGTTTCCATGTCACTACTCTCTCTTGCACGCGGTTATTACTGCTCGCTCGGCAATGTGATGTTCTTCCCCAGTTGGACTTGTGCCGGGGATTTACCTGTGGCTGCATTCACTCTTATCGAGAAGAGTGCGGCAGTCAGATGTTCAGCCCAGATGGTGTGTTGTTCACTCACACAGAGTCGGAGTTACACCTTCAACTCCTGGTTGCGCCACTCCATGGGGTTTGCACAGCGTGCGAGAAATTCGTTCTGCATACATCTTGCGATTTGTCCAGTTCTGGCACTGTTTAGTGGATAAGCCTCGATCCAGCGCAAGAAGCTATCAGTAACGACTCCAATGAACCATTTTCCTCTGGCTGACTTCTGATATGGCACGACGAGGTCTAAAGAAACAGTGTCAAACAGTCTTTTCGGCCATCTAGATTGTTGTTGTTGGTCTTCATCGGTTTGTTGGGACTTGAATAAATTCTATTTCTGGCACTTTCGCACCCAATTCGTAACGTAATGCATTACTCCGGGCCAGAAAAATATTTCTATGATGTTCTTTACTGTCTGTTCAGCTCCCACTTGTCCTGCCATTATGCTACCTTGTGAGTGTTCAAACACTTTTTCCCATACATTTGGGGGAACATACTGACGCCATGTAGTGTCGTTCCACAGTGAACAGGTATCAATACGCCCCTGTACAACTCTCCATTCATCTACTTGCTCTCCCTCTTCTCTTGTGCAAACTCGCAATTCTCCTGTGCTGTTACTACTTCACAGTACAAGTCTGCCATCATGTCGTTTGTTTTCTCCGACGTTTATTCGGATCACGCTCGCTTCTGTAGCCGGTTCTGTAGTGATGGGGTAATATATCCTCCCATTCTACGTCATCTATTACCGTGACTTTTGTGTCTGGTGCATGTGACAGTATGTTTGCGATTTCGTTCTCCTTTCCCAGTACGTGTTCAATAGCAAAGTCGCATGCCTGTAATAAGAGTGCCCATCTCGTGATCTTACTCCTGGCCTCCGGTATGTAATTGAGCCATACTAAACAGCGATTATCAGTCCTTAAAGTGAATCGCCTATCTTCCAAGTTCAGCCTATACTTCCGTATTGCTAAAATTACTGCAAGGCACTCCCCACTCGTTAACATTGTACCGGCGTTCCGTGGTTTCGAGTTTTTTGCACTGGCGAAGTCAATCATTCGTTTTTCACATGCATCACTGTACTGATATAGCTCGTGTTGACTGGCATCGGTCTGCAGACATAGGTTTTGTGTTGGCTCGTATCTCGCTAGCATGGGCCATAAGTGAAATTTTTCCTTTCTCTTTAGAAATGCCTCTTACTGTGCACTACCCAACACGTACCACTTCTGTGGCGATAGCAGGTGCATGAAGGGTGCGGTGATTACGGCAAAGTTTTCTACATGCTCCTGCAGCCAATCTATTAGCCAGAAAATCTTTCTTAACTGTTTACGTGTACGTGTTGCCGTCTGACTCTCGATCAGCCGCAGCTGCTCGGGGTTCGGACTATTACCTTGTTCGTTAACCACATGACCTAGGAATTCGAGGTTGCTCTTGATGGGTTGGCATTTCTTAATGGTACACATCAGCCCATTAAAGTGTCAAGCCTCTCTACTACAAATAACAGGTGATATAAGTGTTCGTCCCACATTTCGGACCATATTACTACATCGTCGAGGTAGGCGAGGGTAAATTCGCCGACCAGGCCATAGAGTACTCTTACCATCATACTTTGAAATGTGCCAGGGGCACATTTCATCCCAAAAGGTATGGTGCATAAGTGATACCATTGTCTGTCCGGGACAGTAAAGGCCATCTGTTCCCAGTCCTCTTGGTGTACTGGTATTTTCCAGTAGCCACTTTGCAGGTCAAGTGATTGCATGATACTGGCCTTTCCGAGCGGACTGAGTCCTTAACGCTTATGTAGGGTGGTATGGAACTACATGTCACCTGGTTATTGAGCCTTTAGTCCACACAGTACCTCCAGGTCCCATCCTTTTTCGGTGCAATAATTATGGCAGAATTATACTGGCTCTTTGTTGGCTTGATCACTCCGTCCGATAGCATGTCTGATATCTGATATTTTATTATATGTGCCTGTTGGTGTAAATAGCTATGCGGGCTACTGAAAATTGGGTCTTCTTGAGTTAATGATATGGTGTGTTCTGCAACTTTTGTTCTGTGTAAGGCGTCGTGATTAGCAAAAACAATTCTCTGTTCGTTAAGTAAGCGCTGAAAAGCAGCTTGATGTTCTATTGGAATTTCGTGTTCGAACTCTGACAAATTTATTTTTGGTATATGTTAATGGCTACGGCTCTCTACATTAAACACTGTGCATCTCTCATTATCTGCAAAGTAGATACAGTGTTCAGCTGTTTCTACTATATTGTTATGTTCTGAAAGCCATGGTACTCCTAAAATAACATCCTCCTCTATTTCGCTAGTTACTATTGCTGTGGTTTTGGTTTCTAGGTCTTTAATTTTTATGGTGACTGTCGCTAGTCCGACCACTGAATTGGTACACTGACCGTTGGGAAGACGGATCATGTGTCCGGTTGGGGTTATGTCCTGTTTGTTTACAAAGCGAGGTAGACAAATATTGTGCAATGCTACTGTGGCAGTAAGAGCATGACATGGTATACCATTTACATGTACAAGCACACCTATGAATTTGGCACTTTGTATACTAACTTTTCTAATGAGTGCCTGTTGTTACATTACCACTGTGTAGGGTTTTGAGGGGCGGTGTAAAGTCTGTGGTTGATGACTCTACCATTACAACCCATTTCCCTGCTGGTCTCCGCTGCTGGCTGGTTGTTTGTGGGTGTTTCTGCTGTTGCTGTTAGGGTGTCTCCGATGTGTATTTCCTGGACACTCGGCATGCCTATTAAACTGCCGTCCTGGACACTACCGACATGCTATCAGAGGCGGTCTCGTTCTGTCCCACTGAATGACTCGGTTCACGTCACTGTACGCACTTACATTTTGCACGTTCCTGCAATCTCACGCACGGGGTTGAAAACTGTTTACTTGATTCACATGGAGCTGTTCCTGCCTCCTGTGTTGGAAGTTCTGCCTGTTCATTTGTGTATTTTCGCCGCAGAAATTCCCGAATTCGTGAGGGCCTTTGTGCACCCATGCGCCTCCCGATTCGCATCACGGAACACTCATGTTACATTCACGAATTATCGCTGTGTGCATAAACTCTGCAACACTGCTTTTCAGCAACGGAACTAGTGCTGATCTGTATTCTGTCTTCGCGATTACCTCGAGGATTTCTCATTCACTTAGACCCGGGTGGAGCCTACGCACCAGGTGTGTCTTGCAGTTTACGAATGCCGACAGTGTCTCGCCCTCCTGCTCTTCTTGGAGGGTCAGTTTGCTTTGTGCTTGTACTGAGGTAAACATCCCTCCGAAGCGACACTGGAATGACTGTAAGAACTCCCCCAAAGTGAGTCCGTAGTGTTTCATTAATCGCCGCTATTGCCTAGCCTCTCATTCCAACTGTTTCCCAATTCATCGGGGCCATTCATCGTCCGATACTCCGTACCTCTGCAGGTGCATTGTGCAGTCCTGTACAAAAGCTGATGGGTCCTCATTTAACTGTCTGGAAAATGTTGGCAGTGTCTGGAATTTGGTAGGCATCGATCGAACTTGTACATGAGTGTGGTTGGTGACAGTGGGTGTAGCTGTTGTGGCTCTGTTGTCATCTGTTTGTAATTTCGGAAATGGTGTTGAGGTTGGGAACTTTTTCGGTATGTTTGGCAACCCAGCGGGAAAATTTTGATTGTTCAGTGGTGTGGAATAATTATAAGGTTAATGGTGCAGAACATTGGGTGTGGTAGGTATGTGTGGCAGAGAGTTGGTTTTTGGAATATGACAGAATTATTTGAAAAGTTGTAAACAGTAAACAACACATTTGACAGGTAGTATAAAATAAGTCACATTTCAATATTTATTTTTAGGCGTGGCGAAAGTATACAAACATATGTACACACAACAATGAAATGTAAACATTGATTTTAACAGATGCTACATGGCAGTCACATGGCAATGTTTGTTTACATTTGGCGGAAGAATACGAAACGGGCCTGCAAGTAGATATTTAGCAGGACTCCAAGAAAGTTGCTTCCAATGGGGAATGGTCTATAGACGAAAATAAAGAAGGTTGAAATGCCAACCAGTGACATGTTAATCTGCTGTGGGTACGACTTTGATATTAATATGTAGGTATTCGTGGTGGCTGTTAAATATTTAATAGTGGATTAATATTATTATGCCCCGTTTACAGACAAGAGAATTGTAAGCAAGTTATCGTGTCAAATTGTAAGACAGGATCACAGGTTTACCATAGCCTTATGTTTATATGTCTTGACATTCGTAAACAAAACGATAAAATCTATGTGCCGAAAATAGAGCATGTTGGTTGTTCCGATCGTCAACCCAGCATTAAACGTAAAAAAAAAAGAAAAAAAGAAAGGGAACAACAAGTGGTGGTTATGCAGTTTGTTGCAACAGTGCAGAGAATGTAACACGGCCTTTGATTGCACCATTCGAGTCCAACGCTTCCAAAGATTTTAGAAGAAGGTGCTTTTTTTTTCTGTGATAATCTTACATCTGTTAAAGGATCGGTTTCGAACCATTATTATGCAACTGGGCATGAGAACGTCAAACATCAAATAAATGTTAGAACTGGTACATTTTACAAATATTTGTTGGAAATCGAAACTTTGAACTTTTTCAGACAGAATTAGCGACGGTAATGAAGTTCGATGACGTCGTAACTCTCCAACTTTATTTGGCATAATTTATTGGAAGCACTTGTTGAAAAATTTGACAGAGTGACAGGGGCTTTACAGAATCCAGATGAATAAACGAAAATGAAAATATACACATTTTGTTAAGTAGTATTCATTCTTCAAAGTGTGTTGTAATAAAAACTAATGGCAACAACTTGTTCGAAAGGTTTTTAATTACGTAACTTATGATTTAGACACAACACTACGTGACATTAATTCATATATTTCAAAGAAAGTTTTAATTGAAAAATTTGTGCTAAATAACCAACTGAGGCATAATTTAAAAAATATTATAAGAATCTATACATGGCCAATAGATACCAGAACCAGTGCCAAATGAAATGTATGTGTTGATACTTGTCCTCGGCCGTATTTTGTGACAGATTTTTTATAGGTTATGGTTGTGATGTTTTCGCAACTATTTTCAATGGAGAATGGATGCAGATGAAACCGACGACATCTGCAGACATCCGTTAAAGCCTCGAAACATACCTCCTCAGAATATAGTCACCCGTTTGATCAATAGAGAAACTTATGGTTGCAGGAAGCCCGGTACGCATTTCCACGTAGCTCGCGAATTCTACCAGAACATCTTCCCAAATTTTACCATTGTGAACATAGAGAAACCGCCTTGTTTCCTGCGTAAATTCAGCCCCGATGGGAAGTACCTGATCGCTTTCTCTTCGGACCAAACATCTCTGGAAATCTACCTGTACCTGGGGTGCTCGGCGGCTGCAGACCTCGTGCACGGCCTGAGAGGCGAGTACATCGGCATTAAAAATGACCGCCACAGCAACCAGATACGCGTGCAGGTTTTCGAGCGCTTCTTTAAGTTGAAGTGCGCCGTGAACGTGGCGCAGAGCGGCGAGCAGCTGAACCGGGAGTGCAGCCTGTTCACGGACGACGGCAAGTACGTCATCGTCGGTTCCGCCGCCTACTTGCCGGACGACCACCGACCGAGATTCCATAGCGTGTACTCGAACAACGAAGCCGTGACGCCGAACTACAGGTCGCCGCTCGAGGACTATTCTTTGCACTTGATAGACCTGGAGAAAGGTCGTTTGTGTGACACGAGGACTTTCAAGGTGGACAAGATATTCCTGTCCCACAACCAGGGACTGTACTTGTACAAAGACACTTTAGCTGTGCTTTCCGTCCAGCACCAGACAATACACATTTTCCAGTTACTCGATGGAATGTTTGTTAATATACGCACAATCGGGCGGTTTTGTTACGAGGACGATGAATATTTAATTTCTGCTGTAGGCTCTCAAGGCAACACAACAGGGACCCAGTCCCAGCGTGCTTTCAGAGAAACCACCATCAATTCTTTAAAACACAGACTTTTAGTTTTCCTCTATAGACGAGCTGCTCGTATACGGGAGAGTACTGGGAACCCCTATGAGCTTCGCAAGTTTTACCAGTATTTTGAACAGGTAGGCCAGAATAACCTTTTATAAGTGTGTGTTAATGCTTGGAGCTTTGGCCCATTGTTTCATGAATTCCTCCTCCTGGGGATAGTTACTTACTTAAGGGGAATTACTAATTAATAGCAGCCGTAGTGATTAGACTACTCGCTTCTTGCCTAGGCGAACCAGATTTGATTCCCTTTGGGTTCGCTCCTGCCTTTTCGCATATGGGGATTGTGCAGTACAATGCCACTGGTCAGTGTGTTTTCTTGGGGTTCTCCTGCTTCTCCTGTCTTTCCATACTGGCGCTGCTTCATACTCACCTCATTTCACCACCATCTGCTCTCAAGAACTCTGTGTTAAGAGCTGTCCAAATCTCTTCTCTCCCAGACAGTAGTTTCAGACACCTCACGGTCACTGTCTGGCCATGAGGAAGTATTGCGTCAAACCCTCCCAACTCTGACTGCTCTGTGTGTTCCCAAAGGAAGTTGAATGTCTTGTCAATCAGATCTGTCATAGTAGAATGTATTATTACATGTGATGTGTGTAAAACGATGGATTAAACTGTGTATGCCACTTTGTACCTACGTTCCTTTTTTCATCTAAAGAAACTGCAAATAAAAGTCCTTAAAATTCTTGTTAAAAATTTTTGCTATTTTTCTTGTAATATTTAATTTGACAAAAGTAAAAAGTGGTGGTTGTAGATAGGAATTGCTTTTTTTCCCTTTGCTGGAAAAAAATGTTTTATTCCCAGAACATTGATCTATTTCATGAGATGTGCGTATATGTGCAAACATTGATTTCAGAGACATTTTGCTAGGGAGTCCCCTTAAAGTGAATCTTTGGGGGAAAAAAAAGTTTTGTGTATATTTTAAAGTCCAGTCCGTTGAAGTTGTTTTTCTGTTTCTAACTTATTTCCGTATTTAGTTTTCGTACCAAACGGTTTTCTTTAAGGGAAAATGTATTGAAGATCAGAAAACTGGATAAAAATATAGACAAAATTGGAAATATCCAAAAAGTAATTCTTACACAGGAGTGTAATACTCTTATCATATTGACACTTTTAAGTTTCAAAAAGGCAAATGTGACGAAGTGTTTGTAATGAAGCATGTAAATGGGTGCGACCCGTGGCTTCGTTTGCAATCTGGGAAGCAGTTTTTAGAAGCTGCTTGTGTTTGGTACAGTACTATTCAAGGAGGCAGTATCAATAGTATGCTTCATTCAATAATAGGCTTCACTTGTAAATATGTTCTTATACATATTGTATTTCGTTCAGTCTCTTATTTTTTTGCCACAATATTTGATATTTGCAGTGTTAATTATGAACACATTGACCCATTTTCAAAGTGGTCAAATTTTTGTGCAAGTTGTTACTTGTTAATGGAGGCTTTGTTGAACTTTCATTTTATTACCTACCCAAAGTGAAGTGCCAAGATGATGGCCACCTTCCCTGAAACAGGTGCATTAAGTAGGAGTACCTATTTCAAACAATTCTTTTTATTTCTGTAAGACTGGTCATCTGTAAGTGATATTGAAAATTACCTAATTAGGGTGCAATTATACCTGTCAGTTCATAGAAGCAAAAGACTACATGACAGTTCACTGAAATTTTTTTTATCAGAAGGAAGTTTAACACCATCTTTCAGCAACAACAGATTAACGTTAGTCAGTTAGCACTGTTAAGTGTCTTTGGGGTTTCAGGATAGGTTTTGTAGATGCAGTACCAAAATTAGGTATGTGAACATTTGTAAAATTGATATTGCATTAAGATAACTTAGGCCCTATGGAAATGCCATCAAACATGGTACAAAAGGTAGGCTACAATCTCGCACACTCATTAGCATTGAGGGCATCCCTGGGCAGTGCAATGCAGGAATTCAGCTGCTTCTTTCTTCTGTACACTAAAGAAAATTATAGCAAGCATTTTTGTTTTCTCTTCAGCATATAGTGCATTGCTCTCTGGCACTAAAACTGACTGATTTATTTCCTTAAAGCAGTTGCTGCTGTTTGGACATTTGTATGGCGACAGGGTTCACCCATCTGCCCCGTATTTGATGCATGCAGTCGAATGGTTGGTGTTGCTGCTAGGCTTTTCTTCCACTAGGTGCACATGTAAAATGAAAATTGCCATGGGCTCAATGTGTGGTATGCCCCTAATTTGTTATTTGTTTAAGTGAAGTTGTGAAATATTTGGGAATGTAGTTGTGTTATAAACATGCACGTTCTTAATGTTATGACCATAAATCAAAATAACTGTGTAAATTTAGTGTTTTCAGATTTAAACGCTATGCTTTTAATACATGTCACAGATATTTTTTTCTGGCAACATGCCAGTAGTTTGTCTGTAAAAAATGCGTGTAGGTAGAAACTGCTGGTATTTTCAAAGGTTTATTTTAAAAGTGCTAAATTGAGTGTGTAACCAGCCATACTTTGCGTGCAAGATGGTGACTTGAGTTGCTCGCTGCTCACAGTTCCGGGCCCTGCGCATGTGGAAGATGCAACTGTTGGATGAGGATCACCTGCTGGTGAAGTTCGCCAGTGAGGAGGTGGTCACGTTGAAGGCGTCGGAGCCCAACTCCCAGTCCTCTTTCTTCATGGTGTATAACATATCGGGTGCCGAGGTGCTGGCCATCTACGAGAACACCTCGGAGGACATGCTGGAGCTGTTTGAGAACTTCTGCGACCTGTTCCGCAACGCCAAGCCCCACTCGGAGTACCAGTTCACCTGCTCCCCTTCCAACAACATTTATGCCAGGTACGTTTCTGTTTTTTTCTTAGCAGTCTCCAAATAGATCCTCTAGCTAATGGATTCCTCGAAATGGTTTCTTAAGGATTCTATGTACTGAAACGTTTTCTGTGAAATCGTTGTTTGCGCTTAAATGCATGTCTCTGTAAAGGTTAGTGTTGTCCGCATCGCTCCCTCGCTTCTTGACCTTGGATGCGCAGGTACATAGTACCCATAATGGGCAGTTGTCATCTTTGTTTGGTTAACATGAAAATTGTTATACCGTTGGTACATCATTCCACCCTTCCACTTCCACGAAGTGAAAGACTCGTTTCCACTAATGAGTCTGTTCTAATTATTTATGTCTGCAGGAACATCATATTTTTTTTAAAAATTGGATTTAATGTTTTAATGACCATAAATACAGTATATTTTGTACCAAAAATATTTGCGTTTGCTTTCTTAAATAAAAAAAACACATTTGTAAATTATTTAAAAAATTTTGTAATACTGAAGAGCACCTCCATATTAACTCATAATAAAAATAATATGTGTTCTAGAATAGTAATTTATCTATTATGCCATCTCTCAGATTAAAAAGTGTGTATATTTTGTTTACCTGTGAATTAATAAATTTGTAAAAACTTAATTGACTGTTCACCGTGATCACACTGTTAATGTCTGCATTTAGACTATTATTCAAGACTTTGTGCCTGGCTGAGATGCAGGAAATCCATTTACTCTTGGCTCGCTTATAACTTTTTTGTTATTTGTTCTCATTTCATGATGCAACTGTTTATTTTGAACTTCGGAGATGATAAGTTTTTGTTATGTTTATTTGAAAACACTTTGCACACACTTTTTTCGTTATTTTTAATACCAATATTATTGATGAAGGTAGTGTATATCGAACTAGATGGTGCAATGTTTTATCTTGATGCATAACATCTTATCCTTATTAATAAACGACTACTACTCATCAGTGCAACTATACCACCAGCAGCTGTCAACAGAGTTGAGTCACCGCCACCACCTACAAGATTGTTGTATCTACCAGGCCACAACAGACATCCCAATGATGAAATTTATTTTCACCCGATGAGCCACCAGGATCATGCAAGAGATCTGGGGCTAGTACAGCAGTGTGCCACGGGATGCCGTCACAAGTATGATGCCTAGATCCCACATCTCTCCACTATGCCACTCGCACTGAGGATCTAGGCCCTGGGCTTGCACCCTTTCCAGATGCCCTATGCCAGCGAGGGAAAGGATGGCCGAGGAGTATATAAGGAGATGCGGCCCTCCGGACCGTCAGTTCTGCTTCAGTACTTGATCAGTCTTCTGACTCCTCTCCTGGGCTCTCATCGCACAAGCAATCTGTGCCAAGGCCCACACCAATCCAGAAGACTTCACTGCTACCTCATGGGACAGAAGATTCTCTCCAGCCATCTAATAAGGAAGAAACAGCAGCATCATCAGCTCAGCACACTGATATAAGTTCGGTCCCTTATGGACTATTGAGAGTAGAGTTAGCCCAGAGGAGTAAACTGAAGTTCACATGCATCAGTAACTGCTGGATGTAAAATGGCTAAACATGACCATTGTTCACCCCTGACCGTACCGCAAATGGCTGTCGGACATCGCTCAATGCAAGAATTGCAATGCCCTCGACCATATGTAAGCTTACTGCTATCTTCCCCCACTGCTCTGGCCCGCACACCCTGGATTTATGCACTAAATCAAGCCCCAACCCGACTTGCTGTAATTGTAAAGGAACACATCTTGCCACCTCCAAGCAGTGTCTGAAGGTGACAAATCGTAGAATACCGGCAGGCAGCTGTTGAGCGAAAAGTTGAACTGAGGGCACAACATAGATTGGTTGCAGCAGCAGCCCGTCCCCTCGGCCGAGACCTCTATGCCTACCCCAAACTCATTGATTCACGGACACTGCCATCTGCATTTTCATATGTGAGCGCTACCAGGGGCCCCACTCAAACCTACACACTTCCCAGACAGGCTCCAGTTGAACACACACGCCCACCCCTTCTCCCCACACCCAGCCCAATCCACAGCACTGCGCCTTCAATGATTGAATTTGAAGACACAATGCGAGAAATACAGGAATTCCTGACTTTCTTGTGTGAAGCCAACTTCAAGCAGGAGACTATGTTAAAACCCACTAAAAATGCACAATTAAAAATTATGTTACTTACAGAAATGACCAAACAACAAAAGGAGGCGGTACTATGATATTAATACCGTACATAATAAAATTCACCACCATTTAAACTCCAATTCAGACTGTAAAAACTTAGAATCCACTTCCATTAACATACAAACTGACTCCTGCCATATTACATTAATATCAGCATATCAGTCCCCCAGTAAAACACTTTTAAAAAGCAGATTTAAATAAAATAACTTCACAGCAGTACCCGTTTCTAATTGCAGGAGACCTAAATGCTATGAATTCAGCCTGGAACAGTCGTATGAGTAATGAGAAAGGCGGGCTTCTTTTACGCCTCTCCCAACAAAATAATGATTTAATTCATGCCCCGGACAGGCCCACTCACTTTCTACCACAGTGCATATTACAACCAAGTGTACTGGACATTATCCTAACTAACATAGCTAATCCAATATTAGAATTAACAGTCCTGGATGAACTAGATTCTGATCACTCACCAGTATTTTGCAAAATTAGCGCTCACTTAGTACAACACCCCGAAGTAATTCTCAATAAACTACCGCAAACTAATTGGGAAGACTTAAAGCTGACCTGGATGAAATATTTATGCACCTCCCAATAGAAATTAATAATAAAACCGGCATTAGCGATCTTTCAGAATACAATTAAAATACAGCTTAGTAAGAATACTCAATTCATTAATAGAAGGCAATTTTTAAAGCAAAACTATCCGGACATAGCTTTCTTGTTAGCTGAAAAATGGCATGCCCGACAGGAGTACCAAAAATATAGAACCCCAGACTTAAAGGCCAGGTATAATAAACTCCAGAAAGACCTTTGCAATAAATTATCTCAATTACACACTAACAAATGGGAAACTTTTGTAACTGAAATTTCAGACAATAATAAAGGTTTCTGACGGATTAAAAAAAATTCTCCAAGGCAAAAAAGATAATGCATACTCTACCCCCATTCTAGCACCGTCAGGGCTAAAATATGCACCAATAGATAAGGCAGAAGCAATAGCACACTCTCTCGCTGACCAGTTTACACCAAATTGAGACATTGGAGACCCCAATTTCTCTCATGATATAAATACAACTACAATAGAGTCTCGCTAACCCAAACTCAGCTAATTCGAACATGTTTTGTTGGAAAAAATTACATAATAAAAAATCCAAGTTTTTTTGTCCAATAGATTGTTTTTGCCCATTTAATTGGTAAAGAAACTGCAATATAAAACAAACAATATAAATTGTAACCATCAACTTCATTTTAAATCCTATACAAAATGCAGTAGGAACAGTACATACACAAAAAAAAACACCTGTAAAAATGAGGATATGTACAAGGCTACAGGAAATTATTAAATACATTACTGAAGAAAAAATATGTAGAAACATAATTTGATTGAACTTAAAAAGTCGGTGAGTTTCTTTTGGCGAAGTGAAGAGAATCTACTCGACTATGCCTTATTGTGCCACTTTCTCATGAACATAATGTCTGCAGACGTAGTGCTGTCCTGTTCAACATAACGAAGAGCGAGGTCAAGGGTCGCTGCGGCATCTGCATGTGACACAAGCTGCTCCATATCACCCTTGGGCTCGTCATCACTTCCGACTTCAGGTGGCTTGGCTCCTTGATTAACGGCTGCGACAATGTATTCGTCAGTCAGATTTTCGTGACTAGCACCATCGGCTGCCATTCACTGATTGACGTCGAAGTTGATTGCATCCGGGAATCTCTCTTTAACAGTACTAGGACTTCTGCTTCATTGTGAGCTTCCAGGCTTTCAAAGAATTCGAGGGAAAGCCAGATTTTTTTCCATGACTTTTTAAATGTTTGCTGGGTCACAGCCTCCCACGACTCAGCAGCCCAGTAAACATCCTTAATAATAACATTTTAAATTTTTTGTAACAAGGTCACTGAACTTTCAACTTCTTCGATCAGGGTTCGTAGAAACATTTTTGTGTAAGTGAGCTTGCAAGCTTGCACCACTCCCTGGTCCATTGGCTGTAGCAAGGGCGTTACATTGGGAGGTAAAAATACAGCTTTAATGTCACCATTGGTAAGATGCTCTATGTCCAGGTAAGATGGCTCGTTGTCAATGAGAAGAATAGCATGAGGTGGCAAGTCATTTTCTTTGCTGAACTGTTTAACCACGGGTACAAACTGCTAGTTTTTTTGTTCCTGTAATACACAGGAAGAGACTTCATATTGAGATTTTTAAATGCTAGAGACTCTGCAGATTTTCCGATCATCATTAAAGGTAACTTGTGATTGATTACCTGTGGCATTACTGCAAGCCATTAAAGTGATGCGCTCCTTGCTCATTTTGAAGCCCGGAGCTTGGGATTCTTGTTTGGCCGCTGAACTTTTTGTGGGCAGTGCCTTGAAGTTCAAGCCAGTTTCATGAGCATTATAAACTTGTTGGGGAGAATATCCCCCCTCAGATACTAGAGCAGTAAACTTACCAAGGTAGGATTCAGCAACTGGGTGATAAGCAGAAAGCTGCTCTCCGCCGATAGTTAACTGGCGAATCCCGTGGCGTTTCTTCCACCTATCCAACCACCCGATGCTCCCACAAAAAAATCACCACCATTCATTAATTTGTTGAGATGAATGGCCTTTTCTTGGATAAGAGGTCCACTTAGAGGCATTCCCCGTTCTCTTTTCTGAGTAAACCAAAGAAAAAGGGCTTCATCAACTTTCTCAAACTGTGAAAGTTTTGACGTTTTCCGAACTTCAAGAGTTTTTTTTTAGTCGAAGTGGTACAGAACTGTTCAATCTTGGGTCAGTTTTTCTTCCAATCAGTTATTGTGGCCTTGCCCACGCCGAATTCTACGGACTATTTACTTGCACTTTTGCCTTTATCTAATTTCTTTAAAACTTCTAACTTATCACTAAGTGTACATGTATGTTTACATTTGCTAGCCATTTTACTACCCACTGAACCAACACTAGGCCTACAAAACACCTGATCCACTTGACAGAACTATGCACGTGCTAACTGTCAGTGCCCTTGAGTGCTTCCTGAAGTAAAGTACACTCGTTTCATATTACAATAGACATTATTTGTGTATTTACATTAAAATTATTAAATCAATTTACATTATTTTGATTAATCAAAAAATTTATTAATCCGAACAGGGTTTGGTCCCAATTAGTTTGGATTAGCCGGACTCAACTGTACTACCACCTTTCTTGCGAAAAAAAACCTAAGAAAAAACCAGAATTAGTAACTTTACCCGAACTTTTACTTATTTTAAAAACAGTTCACCCAGAAAAAGCACCGGGCATGATAAAATAACATACCAGTTACTTAAAAATTTGTCATTCCCAGCCCTATGCATAATTATCAATATTTTAAATGCAATTTTAAAATACAACCACTTCCTCGCGGAATGGAAATGGGCTAAAGTAATAACAATTCCAAAACCAGGTAAAGACCCCTGTCTCCCTCAGAACTGGTGCCCGATATCACTACTGAGTTCACTTAGTAAAATATTTGAAAAAGTACTACTTACATACTTAAAAATGGACGCAGAATATAAAAAGATTATCCCAAAAACTGAATTTGATTTCACAGCTGGACATTCCACTACTCACACCCTAACTAACTTTGTCACAGCTACATACAGTGGTTTAAACAATAAAAAATCCACAATTGCTATGTTTCTTGACATAGCGTAAGCTTTTGACAAAGTATGGATCGGGCCTACTTAAAAAATTAATCAGTTTTAAATTTCCTGACTGCTATATTCATTTACTAAACAGTTACTTCACAAACAGAGAATTTCACACTTCAATTAAAAATTATGAGTCTTCTACCTGCCCACTCACCCCAAGCGTGACACAGGGATCCGCTTTATCGCCCTTTCTTTACAATATCTATACAGCAGACATTCCAAATAATTATGCAACAGTTCAAATGTATGCAGATGACACTCTTATTTACGCTCAAGACAAGAAATTGCTATTCGCACAACTACTCACTCAGCTACAAATGGACAAACTTGGACAGTGGTGCAAGCGCTGGAAAATAAAAAAAATTAATGGAAAAAATCCCAGGCCCTGCTAATTACAGACAAATTAAAGAAGTAAATGTACAACCAATTAGATATGACAGAGTAGAAATCCTTTTAGTAAAACAGCTAAATGTTTGGGCTTAACTATTGACAATAAATTTCATTGGGGCGTGCATATCAATAACATTAAAAATACAACTATAAGTAAAACAGACAACTCTATCCTCTACTGAAACATCCTAAACTCCCGACGAGATTAAAACTTTTAACATACGCTGCCATAGTTAGATCAGCTATGATGTACGCCCACGAAGTCTGGGGAAATTCAGCTAAAGTCTCAATAAACCACCTACAAGTTGTACAAAATAAATATCTCAGAATAAT
Source organism: Dryococelus australis (assembly GCA_029891345.1). NCBI lineage: Eukaryota > Metazoa > Arthropoda > Insecta > Phasmatodea > Phasmatidae > Dryococelus > Dryococelus australis. The sequence goes on from CM056993.1 coordinate 349,367,555, forward strand.
AGGAAACGCCCGTAGGTTCACAAGAACAGTTGATTTACATAATGTACTTAAAGTTCCTTACATCGGACATACTCATTTCTGAAAACAATAAATTTTACGATAAACTTGCTTTCCATAAAAATCCAATCATTCGCAGAATAGGGAAATATTCCCTGGATATAAAATTGTGTAACAGACGCCCTAAAAACCACACATTTTAAGATTAATTAAACAAAAGTTCTCTCCTGTCACATAAGAAAATAATATAAAACCCCAATACTAGCCGGAAATCTCCTGCCGGCCAGGGACAAAATTCCACCATTTTAACTAACCTAGTTCGCGACAGCTCCGAGCTACTCATTCTGCCCACAATCACTGTTCGGTTCAGATGTAAAATTTTAATTTGATAGGCAAAAAATCACTTAACCATGTTAATAAATCATTGAAGCCGTATATTTACAAGTAAATTTAAAGATAATATTGCTCTCAAAAGCAAAATACACAAGTTAAAACACCTTTTCTGCTCCGTAAATAACGTTTCTAGCAGGGCCTGTTCTATTTGGCTGTTCACTTCCCTAGGGGCAGGGTCTTGATTTCTCCACTCAGAGATGGCAGCACTGTCGCCTTTCTTACGTGAAGCTCTCGTAAAAATTCAAATTCCGCCTCTGATTAAATTTTTACTATAGTAAATATCAATATTATTGAAATTCTAAGTTAAAACTTTCTTACTTTACCTATATTATATTATAAATGTGCTGCCACTGTACGTTTCCAGCCTGTCTTAGGACTTGGGTACTTACAGCGCCTCAGGAAATTGAGAATGATTGATTGTAATACAGGATAATTTAACTGAATTACTTATCTTAGGATATATACACCAGCTCATGTACATACTCACCTCACCTCATTTCACTGCAGGTAACGCCTTTATACAGACCTTTTGCTATTAAATCCGCGGGATTCTTTGGGCTTAGCTTCCGCTTTCAACAAGGAAAGACTGGCCGGGGGTCTAACAAATTCTCGTCCAGTCTATAACTTAACCTGCATTTTTCTAAATTATCCTAATTAAAGGGACTAAAACGAACCTGTGCAGGCAGGGGAATGTGGGGGGGGGGGGGGGGGGCAGAATTGGGAACCAGGGTTTGCTTTGCTGAGGAAACTCTGCATTCCTTACAACAAATGCAGCTTGGCTAAAATATTTTGATGGGTGTAAAGGGGGGAGGGGGCTACCTTCTCCGTCCCTCCACATCAAATATGAAAACCGCCTGGGTGATAAAAGACCCGGTTTACCTGCACTCAGAGCTTCGGCAGTGATTAGACTCAGCAGACTTTCTTAGCTTTGTACAGGGTGCCTTCCCCTGTTTTATTCCCCATGCTCCAGTCAAGTGCAACCAGGGTCGAGGGACCAATACTAGCGAAACCGGCCATGGGCCAGACGTACCGTCCCACTCGCTTGAACTCTGTCCCGCACCCTAAGCCTGCACCACGCAAAGTTGTATTGACAGAGTCGGACTGTACCAAGCCGGCGGCCTACTAGGCCAGTAATGTATTCCGGTCGGGCACCAGTACCAAGAGACGACTAGTCACCCAAAGATGTGACTCGCCTAGCGTTGAATAATTCACCCATGGACGTGGGCATCCAATCAGACGGGTCTGTCACATGTTAAAGGGAGGTACTTTTTCGTGCCCACCGTGGAGAGTCTGCCGTAATTTTGAAAAAAATTAGGCCAAACGAGGCCAGCACGTCCCCGAGGTGAGAGAATCAGATGGGGCTCATGTAGAGAAACTCAGACCAGACTTTGGGGAGTCTGTAAACACCCGGTGGTGCTCAATAACCCAAAAGATGTCAGACACCAATGAGATAATGAATGAGCACACAGAGGAAATAATGGACATTACCATTATCAACTGCTGCGCCAAGACAGAATGTCCTGGAGAAGGGATTCATCGAATAGAGTGTACACATTGCCAGCGCCAGTTTCATTTTGCCTACTTAGGCAGGGGCGATATAGTTTGCCATACTGATGGTCTAGAGTACTGGTGTGAGGACTGCCAGATAAGACAGACTGTATTTTGCAGCTGGGTGACCTGCCAAGGACAAGGGCTGTACACAGTGTGATGCATCGTCTGTGCTGAAACATTTCATCATCTATGCATAGGATAATCCGATGAGCGAGTGACCCGACCAGGGATGGTATATAGGTGTGAAGTCATTAAGCGGCCCGTCGAATACCGACCACACAACCCCGGACACAGTCAGAGAACCGAATCCAGCCGCTCGCTAGGGGAGCCACAGATTCCAAACTTTGCGGGCCGTCCACATGAAGATCAGCTCTTTTTCCTCGTGGACTGCAAAAGGGAATTAAAAGAGCAGGCAGTGCCACAGAAACAGTGGATCAAACTAACCCAAGTATGCCTCCGGGGCAAAGTGCTCGACTGGTGGGGAAAGTACAGGAAGTTCATCACCGAATGGACACAATTCTGGAACAGACTAGCTATGTAGTTCACCGGAGAAGAGGTGCTAGCCAACCTCACCACGGAATTTTATAGCCGTACCCAGATCCTCGGTGAGGAAACCAAAATTTTCATTCACCGAATAGTGCAAATGTTCCAGCGAATTACCCGGAAGATACACAGAGGAAAGCTGTGTATGACATATAACATGGATGCTTCTGCCACAACTAAGGAACCTCCTGATTTTACCCAAGCCGCAAGACGTGGAATATTTGGTAGATTTGGCGACCGGAATTTATAGGTACAAACCCGCCTAGGACGCCAGAAAACAAGCAAGCCTTCAGAACCAGAAAAACTCCAAGAAAAGAAAGTCAAGGCATCGTCACAGACACCGCCAGTGCATAATCTCCCGAAGTTTTGCTTCTGCCCCGGTTATCACTTTCACAAGGATTGCCCGATCGCTGGAGTTACGCGCACGCACTGAGGAAGGGGGCGCAACTGGTGGTCCGCGACCCATTCCGAACCAGCAGCTCTCTTCAACTCCAACCGGAGGGGCAGAAGAAGATGGTCTATCCCAGGGCCTGCCCCTTATGGTGTCAGCAGCCCTGGTGTCACCTTATGCCAAGGCAGACACCTGGGGTACTTCATCCGCACGAGAGGAGGACCAACAGCCAGCCAATGTGGGGGCGCTTACCGAGTCCCCAAACTTAACGCCATCCGCCAGAGGCAGTAGCACCAAATGAACCACTGTCTCTGGTAGCTATCCCACTGGCAACCACTTCGGACAGTGGACTGGTCATTACGCCCTCACTGCCTGCTGGTCAGTCCTGGACCGTGGGCAAGGGCAAGCCTACACAGCAGTTCCTGTCACGTCAACGTCTGCAGCCTCAGTGAACCTGCTAGGCCGGTACCGGGTGCCGCCCTGGAGGCCGCCCTCAAAGTATTAAATAATTAAATTTACAGCCTCTTTCGGTTGAATACTGCTTCTAAACAGCAAATGTATTTTGGTCTATTGGTGTATTCACAGTAATTCAAAACACAAACACTGGGAATAAACCTCAGCCTACACGGAAGCATCAACACTGCAACACAAATCAAATCAGTTAATTCTGCCACAACTTATGGTTACATGCGACAAATGACACCTACATACTGAAAGGGAAAGTGACAAGTAAGAGGGAAGGGACAATGGCATGACCTTGTATAGTTCACAAATTTTATGTATGCACATATGGTTTAGTCGGATAGTAAGTAAGTACAGCTGTTTTGTGGTATTCAGTTAAGCAGTGGAAATAATAAATGCAATTATTTTGTCAGTGCTTAAATTAGTGTATCTTATGTTTTGTGTAGAGTCAAAATTCTAAAATTATTGCATTTCTATTGCTCAAATGAGAACTGGTGTCGTAAAGAAACACTGCAGGCAGAGACAACTGTGAAGATGTGTGTTGGGGAGAAAACAGGAGCTTACTCAGACTGAAGCATGACTGTGCTTGCAGGCTACTGCAGCAGCGCTTCAAGCAGACGATAGTGAGCGCCAGGTTCGGGGGCCCTACGGAAGCAACCAAGCGCTTGCTGGCACAACTGCCAATCAGCGCCCAGTCCTACAGCAGCTCCCCTTACCTTGACCTCTCACTCTTCAGCTACGACGACAAGTGGGTGTCCGTGATGGAGAGGCCAAAAGCCTGCTGCGAGCACCCCATCAGGTAAAATAACCTGTTTAATGTAGCCTTCCGTAGTGCTGTGTTTGATGAAACCCTTGTTTACCAGTGCTGCTCCGTATCTTCTTGTTTCACCCTCATCGGCTCCAAGACCTCATCGTTGAGAGAAACTCAAACCCCGCCACTCCACTGATCCCTGCAGACAGTGTTTCTGACAGTGAAAACCAACAAATTTATTTGATAAGTTTTTGAATTGGTATTCAAAGTGCATGGTTACTATGAGGCGCTGCTTGCTCAGCACTGTTTCATTATTAAGTTGCCTCGCCACTACTCTCTTCCCCTTCCATATTTTCAGGATATTAAAGACTTCTCTTTGTATGCTTTTAATTTTATTAGTGTTAATTGCAAAATAGTTAGTTAGGCCTATACGTTTGGGTGCCAGTCTTTGAGAATATAACTTTAATGTGTGTAATTTCACAAATAATAAAAATTCGTGTGTGAAAAGGAAGAGAAGTTTAAATGAGTTATTGTGTAGATTTTGTCGGGCGTGTGTGTGATACTTGGCAGAATTCCTACAGCACCGCTTACTTTCTCTTTGCTCATAGCATATAGCTGGAATGTAATTATGCTAGGCGAATCTGTTTCCCTTTGTTTAACACTAAGCGTGGGGAAAATGCTTTTATCTCTATAAAGTGCAATGAAAGTATGATTGATTCTTTGTATTAAAACCAGGTAGGTAATTACTGTGATACTCTGGACACAGTAGCAGAGATCATTAATGAATTCTGAATTACGTGAAGATACATTTACGCTTTAGCATGTAGAAATAGGCGAAACACACAATCTCACACCCTTTGTATAAAATAAAACACTCAAACATAAAAATGACCCTTGGGAATAAAACATTAAAACTACTTTAGAATACTACACAACACATAAGTTATTCATTGGGTGTGTGAAAACTTTAGTTTTATTGCAGAAATGATACCTGAAAAAATTGAGAATTCAATGATAAATGAGAATATTCAGTGCGAATATTCAGTGCTGTTAGAGTTGTTCCGATACTATGTTTTCAGATACAGATACCCGATACCAAAAACCGATACCAATACCCTTCACATTGAATTTCAGAAAAAGTATTAGTGTTAATAATACATTAAAAACATTTTTCCTGGACTCATTTAAATAAATAAATAATGTCTTAAAATACTGTATATAATTGATTGTAATCTGACACAAAATGTAAGCTGACCAAAAACTTTCAAACCCTCTGAAAATGCAAATAATATGACACCAAATGCAAGTCAAATTTTAAATGTCCCACACGCACTATCAGCTAAGAGTGCGCGGAGAAGTTCTCTATCGGGCAGTATCATGTCTGTTGGTTTATTGGGGGGGGGGGGGGCAGCGGGAGGATGACCTCTCCACACCTTTACCTGTTGGCGACACCTTGCACACGTGGCATCTGTCTGCCTTTTAAAGTAATTAATCATATTTTACTCCAAAGAAAACTTGTAATTTTGAGACACAAATGAGGCGATTATAATTGATTTATTCACTGTCTTTAATGATTAATAATTCAAAACCACGTCCTCTGATTTTCCCTGTCATGAGTTACACTGCACTCAACTCGGTGCTTACCCACCCATTATTAGACGGCAAAAGGTGTCGAGTGGGCACTTTCAAATGATCAGTTTATTCAAAGATGCGTGTCTATTGAAATTAATTAATTATAAATACTCCGATTTCCCCGCAAGATGTTACTGAAAAGGAACACCTATAATGCATGTTGCTCGATGTTCAAGCTATTTTCTGCTGACAAGTGGTACAGTATATGCTTTTGGGCATATTATTCGCGAAGATGCTGCCCTTTGAGTTAAATAAATGTGAAGTTTTAAAGTCATGTTAATTTCATGCAGATACAATGAAACACCAACCTTACCAGATAAAACAACCTTTAAACACAAAATAAACTATCTTTACAAATAATATTTCCTCATTAAAATGTTTTGCATAACATTTTCAGGTGAAACCATTTGCTTTGAAATACAAGTGCTGTTAGGTGCAACTATTTTGAGCGACGCATACCATATTTACTCGTGTATAGTGAGCACCATGCTGTTTGCAACAAGTTCCAGGCAAAAAATTTTTAAAAATAAAATTGCACCAAAAATTTGTGGCATCCTGTTAGTAAGTATGGATCAAATTATTCTTTTTTACATTAATGTGTGGTGATTGTGTTATGTTTGGAAAATACTTTAATTGAATAACTTGGGTGCAAAATACCAAAATTAAAAAAAAAATCAGAATACCTCTTTCTCCTACTACTCAACATTTCCAGCTTCCTTTTTCTTTTTTCTCCTTGGGCTCTCTTTTTTTTTGCATGCCAGAATGTCAGAATATCACACTACCCATATAAAAAAAAAGGTCTCCTCATCCCTTCTTCCCCCCCCCCCCCCAACCCACAAACATGGACATGGCTGGCTAGCCTCTGCCATGGAAACAAAGAGGAATGGTGGAATTGGCAACCAGCTGGGTGTTATTACAAGGGGGTGGGGGGGCCGTAAACACATGGCAGCTCTGGTTCTGTGGTGTGACAGGATGCCATTAGTTGGGAAGGGGGAAGGGGTTTCGACTACACATAACTGAAGGGTCAAGAGGATCAAGCGCTACTTCACAGCTGCCACCGTCCTCCACAACCTACCAAGAAGAGTTTAAATACCGATGCCCATCCCTTAAACACCAGTCTGTTCTATTCCTTCACCGCATCTCGGTGCCAAAGATAATTTCCTACCTACCTTGTCTTCACCGCATCTCGGTGTTGAAGACTCCTACCTGCACCTCGCCTGTCTTCACCGCACCCCAGTGCTTAAGACTCCTGCCATTGTCGACGTCATTTAACACCTAGACACTTCTGGTCCTTTCAGGACAAACACATAGTATAGCTAAGTTTGAGTTATTTTAATAGCACTACGTCTACCTACCTTATTAGGCTAGGAATAGGTCGCCTTCACCTGTCAATGTGTAGCAGCTTCCGTTAAGATCCTGTTGATGTTAGGAGGTAGTGTGACACCACCTTGTTTATTTCCCTAAGTGGAATAAACAAGTTTTGATTAACTCAAGGGTGTCTTTCCCATAGACTTAGTACATCTTCCTGTAGACATCAGGCCTGTCGGAGGGATAGCAGGTGACCAGGAGTTTTGCTTGAACTGCCACACACTAGTAGAATACCCACAAGCATTATGGACAGCCACCGTTTATGTGCACCACGGTGTACGGAACGGTAGAGCCCCGACACTAGGTACTCTTCCCCTTGGGATCAGCTTGTCGGCTTGGTACTTGCTCTCTCCACCATGCTGCTTGTGCCAGAAAGGGTATTCCTCGAGTTGGGATGACTGATCCTCAAGAGGAACTCATCCTAGTACTGGGACTGTCCACCAGTGAGAGCTGACTCTCAGTATTCAGCATGCTGCTTGCGCCTAATACTGCGAGAGGGATACCACACTCGGTTGGTAGACATGGTACGTGGTTGTACACCTTCAGAGGATCACACATCGCCTGCTCCACTTTCGCAGGTTTTGATAATAATGATTCTGTCCTCATGCCCTACTCCCATCGGAGTGGTATCCGAGAGCTGATTAAATGGCAAACGCTGCCTCCGAGCAACAGTAGGAACTTAACACCTTCGTCGCCGCACTCACACACCTCCAGCCACGGGAGAGGGCTCAAGTGAACCACCGCTCGGAGAGACCCACCATGCCGAAGTCTCCCCCAGACCTCTTTGCAACACCTGTAAAGCTACCAGGACACACACACCCAGTGGTGGAGATGGAAGCTCATGTAGTTTGTAGCACTTCAAAATTGGTTTGCAGGCGTTTAGGGCCTCTTCTTTATCATGCCCCGCATATTTAATACAACTAGACGCTGCTCGAACATCTTTTCTGACATTACGGTGGGCGACTTGAACGGAAGTTAGACTACATGAATCCAAGTGAAAGAGACCTGGTCCTAGCTGAACAAGGCGACCCAGATAGGTAGCTATGAAAATAACTGGCCCTAACTAATTCTAACCGTTGTCCAGAAGAGACAGTTGAGGACCACTATCAGAAAGGTAGTGGTGTTGAGATTGCTGTTACCAGCAGGTAAGGTGAGTGTGAGGTGTCCAGAAGGGACTGTCGAGAACCACTACCAGAGGTGATAGTGTTGGCACAATTGCCGTTATCAGCAGGTAAGGCAAGAGGGTTGATGGCGTCTTGGGGATCTGGTAGTGAAGACCCTCTGGAAGGTCTTGGAGGTATTGCTGAAGTCACTGAAGAGCTTGTGGTAGGTAGCGAGGACCTGATGGTCAGCAAAGAGCTCTAGCACCAAGAGTGGTAGAGTGAGCGACTGGAGTAGGCTTCTGGCCCATTTCAGAGCAATGGAAGAAGCAAGGCGTATTGATGATGTTTTCGGGTGGTGCACGTACTTATGTTATCCTTGTCCGCGGGCACACTCTGGCACGCAGGGGGGGATGGTAAGCGCCGCTCCTTGAGCTGTCTGCTGCTGGAATCGTCTACTAGGGTTGTCTGCTGGCTCAGCGAGTGTCATCCCATGGTACTGGTGGTGCCATCCCATGGCGCGCTGTAAAACTACTTGATCTTGGGCGGCAGGCTTGGCCACTTCAGGGAGGTTGACTTGACTTCTGACTTAGAGTGAACAATACAAGTTGTACGGACGTGTCTGTAATAAGGCTCTCGTTGGAAGGGCGTATTGTATAGGTACCAGTACTGTTATAACCCTGCCTTCTCAAAGTGATGGTATGTTCAGATAAGGCACTTTCAAATCAGGCGAAGTTGAGAGAGTGGTTGTCAGAAAATCCATCATGCGTTAGTAAATTATCTATCAGACAGAAATGCATACAATTTTTAGTATATAACAAAAGTTATTTACAGTAATATTTTCATTATACCAATATATTAGTAACGTATTGTGTTAATGTTGGCTGCAGGAAATGGTGATTTGGTGAATGGTCAATACTTGTATTATAACACAGGTTTGCTGTTGAAAGCGTATCTTTATGCAAGCATCACAATTTCCCATTTCTTTCAATTACATTGAAGTGCAGTGGTAATTATATAGTCTTTGTGTATAGTTGCTAATATTCTTTTTGGCACAGGTTCTACGTGCGTGACTCTGGCTTGCTGAAGTTCCGTATCTACGCAGGTGTGTTGGGCCGGAACCCTCCTCCAGCTGCGCGAAGGCTGGTAGCATTTGCTTTTCACCCGACAGACCCATTTGCCATCAGCGTCCAGAGGACCAACTCAGATTATGTTGTGAACTTCCACATCAGGAATGTTCCTGCCTGAACGTCAACTGGAGATGTTGACCATAATGTTCACATGTTTGTTGGGTGTGTTATATCAATTTGGGTCATAGCAGTACTAGAGGAAGAGATTGGTACCAGTATGTTTACTCGACAATATGAACATATGTTTTCTGGTTTGTTGTAAGCATGGATACCCGTCAAGTTGCTCCTCCAGACAGGATGCCAAAAAACTTTATTTAAAATAGTTTTGTACAAGTTACCGTACATTGTGTTGTGAAAACAAATTTAAACACTGTAGTTATGTTCCAAGGTCCACAAAATACAAGGATTTTTATGGATGGGAACATGAAACATTTCAAAGAAATAATCAAGAACATATTCATACTTTTCATGGTGCCAATTGTAATTTTCAGTTTTTAAGTAAAAAAAATTGATTGTTCTGTAATGTTTTTACATGGCCCATGTTGCCATATTAGGTACCAGAACAATTCGTTATCATTTAATACATATTTGGTATAAATTGTTTGAATACAGTACAAGATAAGCAACTTAATATCAAGATTTTGGCAGTTTCATAACAACGTGGTCTCATATTGCTACCAAGTTTGTAGCAGGACTTTTTGAGACTTTACATGTATGTGGAATTGCAACTTCGTGCAAGCATTGTTTGGCTTTTGCCAACAATCAACCATGTGCAGAAAGATACAGCTATACACTTTTTGGTCCATTGCCATAATTTGTTGCATTTTATATTGTTAACTTTGTTGTAGTGTTGTTAAGTGTTGATGCTGTTACACTTGTATTTTGCAAAAGAAATTATGAAAAATTCGTGGTCTCACAGTGAATTCTGCTTTGCTTGTAATTACACATAATTTTTGACTGCACTAATGGGCAGAATGCATCACTGTTATGTTAGGTGTTTATGTTTTATATGCCTGTAATTTGTCATTCACTCTGTGTATCAGTTGATATAATAATTTATAGAGGTGTGCGAATAGGGAATCTTGATGTTCAAGTATTTTCGTGTCAAATTGTGGAGTTCTTGAATAACATGCAAATACATAGTTCGAAGTTGAATAGTCACCAGTAAATATTTCATTTCAGTTATATATAACATAAATAAATATCATCCCACTGATCACAACAAACCACTCCCACACTTTAAAATAGTTCATCTTCAAATGCAGTATATATTCATTACAAGATGATTTTCTGCCAATATTAAACTGAAATGTATACTCCAGAATGTAACCATTAGTAAATATTGCACCATAATGGTTTTTGTGTGGAATTTGAAAATATGAGACATAGATTTTATTTCAAAACTACGAAATGTGCATGCATTATCGCAGTAGTGAAATATATATACATTTTGGTCATCAGAAAATATATCAAAGCTCTTTGCAATAAAAATAAATTCTTTATAGGTAAAGGAAACTACCTATTTTTTTGATGTTGCAGTTGTATTTTCAGCGGTCATCCAGTTTTATTTTCGTTGACCATTATTGTTTGTGACGTGTGTGAATCCGTAAGTTTAAATAGGCGTATTTTCAGGGTTGAATTGTTAGCAGATTCTGTGAACGCGAGCGAGGCCTGCTGATGCTCATAATTGAAAGAATATTTGCTAACATACTGCAAACTGTTTGTACATGTTTGCAATATATTGCTAGTTCATTCCAGAGTCGGTAACAGAATTCGTTGACAGTAAGTTGTATTATAGTAGAGAAAACTCTGTAAATGCAAACGTTTCACGGTAAACACTTGCAACCAGCTTGTGACCAATTTAACTGTCATAGTGCTACTAGCACTGTTAGTTCATGTTCCACTACAGCTATGATGCGACATCATATTGGTATTGTTAATGTCCACCGTGTCATTCTCTCATGCCCTTATCAATGTACCGAAATTGTATACTGTTGAATGTATGTTTTTTTTCTCAATAAAATGCTATAATTTCTTCAAAACTACCAAAAAAAATCTGTGTGTTCATCATAGGGAGCCATGTAGTACGTGGATAAAAGCAATGCAACGACATTTTTGCTTTGGTAGTGCATGATTGCGGTAATATAACCTCAACATTCCTATTTCTTCGGCCAAAAAACAATAAGAAAGAATAAATATGCCCTATTTCCATAAATGCAATAGTGAAAATAAGTGTATATGTGATGGGTTTTCTTCGTAATTTTGGTTTTTATCACATTTCTAAATGAGTTATTCAGTAACATACTAATGTAAATAATCTTGCCAGGATCTAATGATCATTGATTTGCTACCGCACCAAATGGCAGAAACCCATAAAAACGACCAGTCATCATGATCAGTAATGGTTTTGGCTCTAATAAAATTCGAAATGAATGACTTTAAATTAGCAGGCGCAAGAAGTCAAACAAATAGCCCTTTGAAATGGGAATGTAAATTTTTCACAATTTCATAAGATATTCTAAGTTTAAATGCAAATCATTTGTAAGTTATTATTCACAACTGTTCAAATTTTCAAACATTCGCACACCTCTAATAATTTATTACATTGAGCATTGTGATTCAATAGAATTAATATGGAATCATTTACAATCCTTCTTGGTCGCCTACACTTAATTTTGTTTTCATTAAATATGCCTTTTGTATTGTCAGAGTTTTCATTGGCATAATTTGACAAAGTTATGTTTGATTTAAAATGTACTGTTCGTTCCTAAAAATTTTTACAAGTGTGGTCTAGTCATTGTAAGTACAAACTGTAAGTTTGTTGCATAACTTGAAGCCTATTTTCTTTTATCACTAGCTTAAATTCATGTGTGTTTGAGAGGTGTTATCATGTGCACTTGTTTATATTTTACACTGGAGTTCTACGCTGAAAACTGAAAAGGAAATCTGTAAGTAAAGCAAGGTGTGTAAAACTAATACCATTCAAGTGGGATGTTGATTGAAAATCAGTTAAATGATTCCAGATTTTCAATTGCCGTATGAATAAAGCAGTATGTGAAACTTGCAATTGTTGAAGTACACTACATAAAAAAACAATGCTGAACAAATTTTCTGCCCATAAATAAATACATTATAAAAACAAAATCCTCTCTTCTGAACAGAAAAAAGTTATTGGCACAGAGAACAGTTTCTTTGCGTATTGGTTAGAGATGGGTCCAAAACACATTTTGCAGATATTACCGATATTGATACTTTGTGGCCGATCCCCTAGGTAGTGTTGATACAAATAATTTCATTTAAAATTGTGTATATTGTGTCTGAGTAATTTTAAAATACCCCCAAATTTTTACCTTTTGTGTTTACTTTCTCCATGAATCCCGATATATGAGTTCAAAGTCACCAGGATGTGGAAAAACATGGCAATAAATACAAAAAAAAAAAAAAGGTTACAAACAATTCGTTTTACAATATATACACTGTAAATCACTGTGCATACAACAGTTCAGTATTTAAGCACGTGCATTTTCCCGCCCGCTTAACATTTACATTGCAGTTTAGCACTTTGGTCAATTTGATAAAAAAAAAGCTTAACGTTATCAAACTTCGGGGCACAATGTAAACCAATAACTATTTTTGGCATTCTTAACCGGTTTCGTGACATAAGCCCCAGGCTGCAATCACCTCGTCCAATAGTTGCAAATTATGGGGAGCGATAGGTCAATATGCAGTTGACGTTTACGTGATAGGAAATCTACAATGAATTTAATAGCGGTAAAATGTTTTTTTTTTTTTACAAACGAATTTCAACTACCTCAAAAGCAGATACTAGTAGTATTTAAAGTTTAATTACATTTTATTTTACAAATTTCATCAGGTGTGGCTTATATAGAGTTAAAGCCATATAAGTGTCCATTTAATTTCAACTTACCTGTTACTAAAAGATAATAAATTTAAGAAAATAGTTTTTTTGGTTGCAAAATAAAATTCTTTTGTTTTCCAATTGCAAAAATTAAATTTTTTAGTTTTTTGGTTGCAAAAATTAAATTCTTTGTTTGTGAAAACGTGTCCCGCAAGATCAACAAGTGCGGTAATTTCCGTGATGATTAAATCATTTTGGTTGATGAAATGATGAGATTAGACCATGGCCGATCATAACCTATACCGATTTTGGTTTTATCGGCCAGCGTATCGTTACCGGTATCAATATCTGTCCATCCCTAGTATTGATTATGGTGTGGTACTCAAAATCCCTTAACACAACACCCACAGGAGGTGGTTTACAGATCATTCACTAGGCTCATGTAGTTTCATGTGGCAGTAGTCACCACGAGTCAGAAGAAGAAGGAACATTCAGTGTCTGTACATGATAGAGCAGTGTTGCTCCATATTCAAGGGAAAAGCGGTTGCAACTTTGGAAACAAACTTTCCGTCAGCTGCACCACATTAAGGGTAAACCGTAACAGGTACAAGAAGATACGCAACAGAAAATATGCATTGCTCTGTGCATCTGAGGGTACTTATAAATCCAAGAGCATACACAAATAATGAATTTTGTCCAGAATAAATTGTATAAAGGTGTATCAGATGCTTCACACATCCAGCAAACATACAATACGAGAAGGTGTGTGTTCTAACTGTACAAAATGTTTTTAATGGGGCTAATATTCTTGGTAGGTCTCACGAAGAATCTGTAAGTGTCGGAAACTAACCTTTAGAGATGCTTGTAGTTTGTTTAGGAACACTCATATTTTCTGGTGATTGAAAGTTCACTTTCTCCATATCTGGAGGAAAGAAGAAAGTGTGATGCAAGCCCCACACAGAACTCCCAATTGAGACACATTCTTTCAACCATTAAACATGGAGATGGTGTAATGGTTTGGGGATGTATGGCAGCATCTGGAGTTGTAAATCTAGATGTAATCCAAAGCACAATAGATCATACAAAATCAAGTTGTTGCATGGGAATTTACATGCTAGTGTGTGCAGAAATTGGGACTCAGTGGGGTTTTATTTCCAGCATGACAGTGACCTGAAACATGTCTCCTTGAAAACCTAAGAGTGGACCAATGCCTGACCACATTTTGATTTGAACCCAACTGAGCATCTGTGGGCGCATCATGATGCACAAATCAGAAAATGTTGATCATCCTGAAAACAGGAATTTGGGTGTGTACTAGTATAAAAGAATGGTTTAAAATCACCCCAGTTACATGGACTTTGATCAATATCATGTAATGGCCTCCGCAAGCTGTTATCAAGGCCATTTAAGTATGCATACTAGTGAAGGGTGCTGTTGTATGGTGTGTGCCAGTACTTTTCTTGTTGTACAGAAAAAAAAAAAGATTTGTTTTTTATATTGTACTAAGGGTCTTTTTGTTATGGGTAGCTATTCTGTGCAGAAATATTGTTTATTGTTATCATATTTCCTCCTGTAAATGCCCCACATTTTAAAAATAAATGTTGTTTTTGTAAATAGAGGTGGAATGTTTACATGGAGTATGTATAAAAACAAAGCCAAATGCTGTTTTTCTTTAGCACAACAGTGAAATTTCCCAAAATCTTTTTAAATTCATTTGGAAAAACAACATCTGGCACAATGCATGGTCTGTTTTATTTAACGTTGGCCCTGCTGTTTATAAATATAATGAATGACTGGAGAGTTGGGAAGTGATGGGAACAATAAGTGGGTCGAGCTTATGGGTGTCGTGGAGAAAGAGGGGAGATTGGGAAAGGAACAAAAAGAAACATCACAATCTATAACATGCGCAGATAACAATGTGCCAGCATGTCTAATCGAGTGCCATAGCATCCTCATGGCCGAGTTGCAAAAAATCTTATAAGAAGTTGTTCTTACCAGAAAATAAAACCACTATAAAACTCTACAACAGGTTATTAGTATGTGTGCATTTTTTCCGCAGAAAGCGTGTTTATTTTTCGGTGCCTTCTCAAGTTTATTGCTCTCATCACACCAATCCCCAACACACTTCGGATCATCATCGTAATATTTTATCACAGAAACACGTTTTCCATTTTGTACTTTGTAATTAATAACTTTCAGCTTGAATTGGACAGTGTAGTGCCATTTTTTCCGCTCATTACTTTGGCTTGTGTTTCACTATAGAACCTTCAAGCGAGAGAAAACCTGAGTGAACAGTGCACTAGCTGTGTGGTACAGCTGTAGAAATCGATGATTTTTTTTGGAAACTGCAGGCAGCCAAATCCGACCAAAGCGCTCGTTAGCTTGTCATGCCCACTCTTCCTGTTGCTTACATCCATCCCACCTTCTGCGTCAGTATTTCTCGCCACTACCTGCTCACCACCTGAGAAATATGTATCTTGATACCACACGTACAGTAACTGTATAAACTTTTTTTTCCTTCAGCCAGCCAGACTCGCACTGACTCAGCTTGGCTGCTTAATACCGTGTACTGCTGGTTTCGCATACAAGACAACCGTTGCTGATAATTTCATACCATTTTCCATCTAGAAGCTTTCAAAAATAGGCTGGGGTGCTTACACGAGTAAATACAGTATGTACATCAACAGTTGCATGTGGTGTTTTACTGTTATAAAGCATATCGCTTTCTTCATAACCAGCCTATAAAATGTGAGTGTGCCAATACTTTTCTGAGTTACACTTGTGACATACAATATGAGATTTTTGGAAGTTAGGGATTTAATAAAATAATATGCTGTAAAGAATATATATTTTTGAGCTGTACTCAAATGCATGAAATGTGTCCCAAATTTGGATGTTAGTGTATTAAATATGTCCTTCAAAAGGACAAAAATGTCATCAACCAAGTGAATCAAAGGTTCCTTACCTGAATAAAACAAGTTATTTTGTGATTTGACTTGAATGTTAGTGGTTGTGTATGTTAATTTATACAAATAAAATTAATATCTTTATCTTTAATCCACATACTTTATCACCTCTGTGAATGGTTTATCATTTTCCTGCTTCTTCGCTCGGCTTCCCCTCCTTCATTAGAAACATTCTTGATAATTTAACATCCTAAGTCCCATCTGCCGGCCTCGTGTTAGCACATTCACTGGCTTGGCTCATTTTGCTTTGGTTATTGCAGTGTGTACTGGACAGTGAGATGAGCAAGGCACTAAAAAAACCAGTGGCTTGGTTGCATTGTTATATACATTCCCCTTATAAACAAACATTGTTCTTGCTTTCATTTGGTGGAAATAACTGACTTGAAAGCTTATTTTGTTAGTACGACAGGACCTCGGAAACATAACACACTGTAACTTGGCATTACGTTTAACTCAACAGCTTTACAGGCTGTACTTGTCAAATGGCATGCATTATCATTCAAGTCTATTTTCACAAAGACGACTTAAAAGGACTATTTTTCACAAATAAAATACTGTAATTTTAACTGTTGAGATTATTGTTATAAATAAAATTGTATTCGTATTTTTTAGTTATAATTTGGCCCTTAATTCAGTAAAATTTGACATTTCACTAACCAGACACCTTCACAGTACACATTAGATTGAGTTTTTGAGGTTCTGCTGTATTTTAAACTGTTCTGCTGCTCTTCAAAGTAAGTTTCTCTACTATGAAGAAATTATGTAAATTTTGAGTGGCAGCATGGACACACTGACGTTGGTTCTCTCCCTGGATAATACCATAGTCCCTGAATGCTAAAACCAAGGAACCTTATCCTACCTCTCCTGTCAGGTATGAATAAGGGTTACTAACATCAGGAAAACACTAAAACACAAAATTACTATTAAAGCCGGCTGGGTCTGGGTGCCTCCCATGTTGCAGAATAACATTATTTTAGTTTCCTTAGTTTTAATGGTGGTGATAGAAGGGGGGAAAATCCCTAAAGTAAGTTTTATAAAGTATGAATCTATACGAGGTTTTGGTTTTCTAACAGTTAGGGTCGCCAAAGTCCGTGAAACGAGCTTCATGAGTTACATATTGATTAGGGGCCTAGAGGGGACTGTCCGGTTTGCTGTCTACCCAGCCTCGGTAGAGGGTAGCACGAGTCGGTATGCAGGTGGGTACGAAGTGGTGAAACTGTTAGGGGCCACCTTTGGACGACTATGTCCTTGCGGTGGTAAGTGTTTGTACCATGCAGGTTGACTGTGAAATACTTGCGTGAGGTGGAGTTCGAGAGACTGTTTGTGTGACTTTCATGGTTACCTCAACAGGGGGCATCTCAGAAACATTTATATTATGCCATGGCCAGTCCAAACCTAATAATCCATCTCCGTACTCTAATATTGCTAGGCATAGAGGATCTGCTCTTGAGGTGGTCCTGAAGTGAGGACCAACTAAAGGAACAGGTTCTGCCTCAGTTCACTACTGGTACAAGTATTCTCGACTGATGTTAATAATAATTCTCCGACTGAGGCTCGTAAGGCATTTAGCTGACAATAAAAGTAAAAGTGCCGTCAAGCACCTCTGAACTCAGGGTGGTAACTGTGTCCCCTAGTCCATCCTTTGCAATCTGGGACCTAGGATGGTAGGTATAGTTCAAAACCTGGCGATCCGGAAGCGAAACTCCCCGGAGGTCAACCTACTCAAAATGCACAAATTCTACCCCGGCCTTTTGCAAACTGGGGATAGGTATGAGAACAACCTAATTGTACTCGTGACGAGTTAGTGAAAGAGGAACTGATATGTAAACCTCGGCCCTATACAGTATACTTTCAGGGGGATGTATGTTCCACTCTTAGTTTCCACCATCCGACCTTTGCAAGCTAGGACTGACTAGGGGTGCAATAAATGTCCGAATCCCTGGGTGAGTGACCCTCAAGAGTTTGATCAGGCTGGAGTACTTTAGATTCTCATCCGGTCTTATTCAAGCTGGGAGTCGAACCAAGTACCTTGGGGTCGACCGACGATTTACCCAGGGGCAGACCTCTATTTAGCCTCTTAATGTGTGTATGTCGTTGGCAGTTCACGCAGATACCAGTTTGACTTTTGTGGCGAGGATTGAAAATTGAGATATTAATGCCACTTGAGTTAATTAAAAATACGTTAACAT
Source organism: Dryococelus australis (assembly GCA_029891345.1). Lineage (NCBI taxonomy): Eukaryota > Metazoa > Arthropoda > Insecta > Phasmatodea > Phasmatidae > Dryococelus > Dryococelus australis. Next base: position 349,385,887 of record CM056993.1, read on the forward strand.
AAAAAGGGTGAGACAAATGGGTTACGCTTAGAATAAATGAATAGAGAATGCAAATTCAGATTATAATACGTAATTTTCATATTACGCAGTAGGAAAAAATGACGTGTAGCTCTCCTGATAAAATTATTACTAATAATAATGTTTTTAATTTATTGTAGGCAAAGGCGACCTACTAATAGCGAGATTAAAATACTTAAATATTACTAAGCACAAAATATTGCTAGTAGAGGGTGTGTGTTCTGAATGAACCACAATTACCGATAGGTAATTCTTCAAGTATGGGAGGTCCAGAAGGGACGTCTACGTGACCTACTACCAAGGAAGTTATGGGAGACGGAGGGACATTTTTCGATACCTCTCTGCAGCTAGTTGACAATCGTCGGGGCTCCACAGTCGGAGACTTGCTGTAATGTTGCCTTTGGTAGTCGAACTTGGAACGTGTTAATAAGCGCCTATTGGTTCATTCTCTCTGTTGGCATGACCTCTCGTCTTTGCAGACTGAGAGGAAGAGAGAGCTTACCAATTACCCTGGAGACTTTCAGCTAGACTGCTGTTGCAAGTCGGCGAAGACCTAGTGGTCAGAACCCTTGTAGAGCGGAGCTCCGGCCTTCACAGACTGGGAGTCGGGTGGCTGCCACTTACTTCCACCTTCACCCTCAGCGTTCTGCAAGCTGGAGGGCCGACGAACTGCTTGAGTCCTGGAAGGGTACTGCCTTAAACACTGAAAATCTCTGCTTGGTGGATTTCAGAGGGGTGTGGGGTTGGCTAGCCTCTCCTCGAGGGTGATGAAATTGTGAGTGCTAGGCCAGCGTGACCCTTTTCATATCGCCTGCGGAGGCGGCGTTGAGAGTTCTATCGCCTCTGCACAAGGCTCTGAAGGCTGTGACGTTCCACTGGCAGGGGGTGCTGCTCCCGTGTAGTGACTCGCAGAACTTGTCGATCTTAGAGTGGAATGTCGGCAGCTTGCAGAACAGTACAATTCCCCGTGTTGGAGTTAAGGGCGACCACATGACGGCTTTAAGCAAACAGTACCATTTACTTATTAACCACGTGTCTGTAATGCTGCTGGACCCTATATGCATGTGATTATTTTACTGTTTAATAATGACTTGCCCAAATAAGCGTTGCTGCTTGGAGATGGGGCAAAGTCGTTGAGTGCGCATGCCCAATGAGCAGGAACACGTCATGCGCCAACTCTTAGATTTACTTATCCTATCAGGCTGGCCAAGGGAACCAAGAAGAAAAAATCTTGCAGCTTTCTTCTGCATTGTGATGTGTGATCAGTGAGCTTAACGTCGAGTTTCCCCTAGGTTTTACGAATTAATTTACACACGTCAGAAGCAGTATTGGTGTAGGCATATTTTTTAATTAGTTAATAAATATGCTTGTAGTAGAAAATTTGTATTGGAGCCATGTAATTGAGAGTTTTGGTTTGGTTGATACAGTTTTCGTAAACTTGATGGTTGACCGAAAAATGTTGTGTTCGACGACTTAAACTGGCGAAGACGGAGCTGTAGACCTGGGTTTTGGCACCAAGAGGGCAGTGAAGACCAGACAGAACTGATGGTTCCTTCGGCACTAGGAGTGCAGTGAAGGAATAGGACAGACTGGCGTTCCAATTTTTTTTTGCTCCGAACCTACCCAATTTTTATATGTTCAGTGTAAGCCCGAGGTAGGAATGGGAGCTAATCGCGTCTCAGAGTGAACCCCTTACACCTACAAGTGAGGGAAGTTATGCAAGGAGACATGCATCGCAGCAGAGAGGGATTGGGTAGCAATGGCCATAGTTTGGAGTCATGACTACCTCCCTTAGTGAACCTATAGTTAACCTATAACTGAGAAAAGAGAGGGAAAAACCAGGATAATACCATAAAACCCTTTCGACAGAAAATCATTTCATGCATTAATAAAACATGCTACTGGAGACAGATAGGTAGGAACCATGCTTTTTACTATTGGGAAGAGAGATATGCTAGTAGAGAGAGGGGGCTGGATCATATTTTCCATTGTTGAGTCTGGTGCTGGTTTAACCAGAGTTGAGAGGGTGCATCTTTCTGGTGGGGGGAAAGGTGAGTGAAGATATTTGGGCGGCTCGTAACAGCGAGGTCTTGAGAGCCGATGAGGGTGATTGAAGCGAATATGGAGCAGCACTGGAATGAACCCTGCTGGAAAAGTCAGTCACAGTTGTTCACAGTCAATGGTGCAAAATAGTATATAAAACGACAGTTATGCGACAGTAGTTTTGCAGTTGTCAACTGCAGCATTAAAGTTGGACAACTGTAACTTTATACTTTACAACTGTTTAATACAGTGGGAGACAGCAATATGAGTGCTGCTGACTGTGTAAGCACAGTTGGGTGACTGTAGTCTTACAGTTGTTAACTGCAGAAACACAAATAGAATAACTGTAGTATTATTGTCATTAACTGTCAAACCACAGTTGGGTGACTGTAGTCTTACAGATGCTGCACAGTTGACAACTTCTGTAGGTGAGTTATGTAACTGCTGTTTTTCAGCCAACTACCTCAGTTTGACAGTTGCCTTGTGTGACTGCAAATCTACAGTCAGGAGTTTCGGAATTGTAGCTAAGCAACTGTCCTTTCACAGTCAATAGCCATAAAATTGTTACCTGTGGCAATAAAGTTAACAGTTCTGATAATACAGTTATGTAACAGTATTTTCATAATTAACAGCCACAATCTTGCAGTTATAGGACTGTGAAAGTATAGATGATAACTCTGGAATTGTAGCATAACTGTAAACTGGAGGTCATTTTTGTGAAATAACTGCAAAAACGCAGTCATTACGTGCAAAATTAACTTGCCTGTTACATTTCCAGCAGGGAAGGTGCGGGGGAAATTGGGATCCCCGAGAATACCCACCGAGTAACGGAATCGTCTGGCACGATTCCCACTTGCAAAAAGGGGGAAGATGCGATGGGGCCTGCTCCCCTCCCATCCCCCCCCCCCTGCCCCGAATCCCCAAGGGGCTCCTGAAAGCTCAAAGAAAAAAATATGAGCCTTCAGCCATTGTCAGCAGGGTCAACACTAACCAGCTTTTACTAGTCCTAAGAGAGAAGAAATCGCCCGAAAGGAAGATTAATGACTAACCTAAATGAAAAAACATGTGTCTAATTCTAATGCTGTGCTACCTCGCAGCGGCCAATCTCTGTAGCCATGCTGCAAGTGCATCGAGCTTCGCATGATGGAAAAAAGTGGAGGGGGGAGGTTCTCTCTTGCTGGGGGGCTTTCACCAGCTGCTGCAGAGAGCGCACTATCGCCACAGTCTCTGCAGTTATTTTCTGATGGACTGACCAGAGTCCGCCCTGGAATCGTTAGTGGTGAAAGTCGTTGAAATTAATTTTTTTTTTTTCTGGTGATCCCTGAATTCCCACTACGCCAGCATGAGCGCCTTCACAGTTCTGTGTGCCCTCTGGTATGCATGTTAGTAGCTAAAACGGCTGGAGAATGGGGATGCATCTCAGGGCAAGCCCTACATGCCTTAGATTGGGTTTAATTATAAAAATTGGGCGCATGTATCGCAGCTAAGCAGGGTTGTATGGTGCCATCGCCGCAATTGTAGCCATGGACACACTCCAAAAGAAGATGGGTCTAAATAGAAGAGCATAGCAAACCAAGCAAAGCGGAGAGGGTCTGGGAAAATCTATGCGACAGTCGCAGAGGATAAAATTAATTACTTTGACTTGATTAGGATTGGAGAAAGTAGGGTAAGTTGTTAGTTAGCGAAGAAAGACTTGTGAATTTGGTACGGGGTGATATGAAATGAGTGCGCAGTTGGTGTGATGTTGGCGAGGGACAGAACAGCACCCGCCAGTCAGATACCAGTCATCTTGTGGGTGCAAACGCTCTGAAGTTGAACTGTTGTCAATTTTGTCATGCAGGCGAATCAGCACGGCAATACTGGCAGCAGCCTGAATGCAGGCCCTCATACTTCTCGTCGAGAGCGTCGGAAAACCGGGCAGCTCAGTCATGGCACCAACTCCATCTTCGCTCTTCCGCACCGACATCAGGGTCTCCACTACATGGGTGAAGGTGGGAAGCAATTTAAAGGGGAGCCACTCCGTCCCCATCCAAAGTAGTCCGTCGGTCTAAAAGCTCGCGGGACACCCAGGACCTACCAGTTTATGGTGGCGAATCCGCTGGCCTAGGAGTGAAAGCTGACATCGGAGATGCTTCCAAGGTCCGATGCATTCCAATCCATTCATCACCCATCCGCACTCGGCAGCCCGCAGAATCCAGCAGTGACTATCGCTACACTTCGAATTTTTCAGCACCTCGAGATCCCTCTTACCGCTTTGATCGTTGGGCCGCCTCTAGCAGATGCACTTCGCCATGTCGTACTGAGCTGCCCAGGTTTCCGATGTCCACGACGACGGCGCTCTCGCATCGGCCAGTTGGTCCGCGGGCTGGTATTGAAATATTCCCAGCCACCCCAGAGCCTGGGGTTCCCCTGTCCGCCACTTAGAGATGTGACGAGTTGCGGAATAGTCTAAGCATCCAAGATACCATGGTCTCATCGTACTCGCAGAAGCACCTTGCCTTCGCTGGTTCTCAAGGTGCGAGCAGATCCTGGCGAGAGCTTGCACAAGCACGACGTTCATCCTACATCTCGGCTCGTAAGGAGGGAAAAATAATTTTTCCTAGCGAGCCCCCAAATCCAGCTATGCCAGTGTGAACACCTTTACAGTTCTGTGTGCCCTCCAGCATCCATGTTAGTAGCTAAGTCGGTTGGAGAATGGGATGCGTCTCAGGGTAAGCCCTACATGCCTTAGGTCAGGTTTAGTTACCAAAATTGGGTGCATGCATTGCTGCTAAGCAGGGTTGTCAGGTGTCATGGCTGCAATTATAGCCATGGACACACCCTGAAAGAAGAAGGGTTTAGATGGAAGAACATAGTAAGCCAGGCAGAGCAGACAGGGCCATAGAAAATCTATGCGACAGTCGCGGAGGATAAATGTAATTTACTTTAACTGGATTAGGTCTGGATAAAGTAGGGTATTTTTTAATTCGGGAAGAAAGACTTCTGTGGGTTTGATGCGGGGTGATATTAAAATGAGTGCACAGCTGGTGTGTAACCAAGGTCGTGCTGCACAGCCCTGGTGGTAGGGGTCAGAACTTAGTGCCCCGTCCATCCGATGGCCATCCGCTTGTGGGCGTAGGCCCACTTGAAGTTGAGTTGCTGCCAATAGTGCCGTGCAGGCGAACCAGCACTGTAGAATTGAGAGCAATAATTGGATGCTGGGCCCTCCTGCTTCTCGTTGAGTGCATCGGAAAAGTGGGTAGCTCAGTCGTGACACCTACTCCATCTTCGATCTTCCGTGCCGACATCAGGTTCTCCATGCCATGGGTGAAGGCGGGGAGCAGCCAAATGAGGAGCCACCCCCTCTCCATCCTCCAAAATAGTCAATCAGTCTTGGAGTTCACGAGATATCGGGACTTACCATGGGTGGTGGCGAAATCGCTGCCCCAGGAGTAAATGCTGACATGATGCTTCAAAGGTGCGATGCATTCAATTCCATTTATCACGGATCCGCAATCGGCAGCCCACAGAATTCATCAGTGAGGATCGCTATGCTTTGCATGTTTCAGCACTTCGAGATCCCCCTCCCCACCTCGGTCGTTTGGCTGTATATTGCATAATGCGCTTCGCGATCTCGTACTGAGCCGTCCAGGTTCCCGACGTCCACGACGACAGCGATTTTACACAGGCCAGTTGGTCCGAGGGCTGCTCGGATCATAGGCGTTCCAAGGAATGTGCGCTGTAGTCCAAGAATATTAGTCAAATGAGGGCAAGAGTCTCGGAATGAGAGATAGTCAGCTATAAACTTGTATAAACCTTTATTTTGACACCCTAAAACTTGTCTCAAAACCTACCTATCGTAGGGTGTCCGCGACCACAGATATTTCAAGGTCAAAGGTAAAAAAAAATCGATTTTTTTTTACACATTTATTGCAAATATCTCGTTTCCTATGGGTTTTATGCTATTTGTATTTATTATAAATATTGTAGAGGATTAAATTCTTTACAACTTTTGTTTAAACTTTTTTTTAATATCTTGAACCATTTTCGAGATAGAGGGCAGAGTGCGCGCAGTGTTTAACTATTTAGAGTATCATTCGAGGTCAACCTGTAGTCCCGATTAAAAACACGCCGTATAAAGTTTATAAATTATTGATAAATATATAATTATAAATAATTTGCATTTTTTATTAACTATTACGTTATAATTAATAATTTTTTTCAATAATTCAGTATCTATTCATTTAATAATACTTACCTACTCGTGTACTTATAAAGTTATTAAGGGAAATACTTTAATTACATTTTAAGTAGAAAATAATTAAGTACATCTATATTGAAATCCGTAAACTTATAGATTCTTTTAAAACGTTAAAAATTTTACCTGGGACAACGGACCTCTATTGTATAGTACGAACCTTTCTATTTATAGCCAGAAAGGACAGATGTTCAATTGCTTACTCACGACCGGTTTCTTTTTCAAGGAACCACTGTTATTCGTTAGTTTTGAATCGTATCTTGGTAACTACGGACGTACAATTTTAAGAGTGATGGATAATTTGTGTTTTATATGTAAAAAGTCAGATTCGGAAGGTGAATCATTAGTTAATCTAGTGCGTGGTATAAAAACTCTGAGAACTGCAAGTATCGAACGAAACGACGGTCTTATTGATTATTTAAAAACCGTAACCTCTGTACAAGTGCATGAAAAGTGCCGAACTGTTTACATTAGCAAAAATCGTATATTAGCACAAAACGGCGACTAGAACAAGATGAAACTACAGATTCTCCAACTGTACCGCATAAAAGACTAAGTGAAGTGTTCGATTTCAAGAAGCAGTGTTTATTTTGTGGTGAAATAGCTGACGAGGCCGCAGAGACAAAGAAAAAAGAAAAGTATAGACGCAAGATAAGTGCAGTGAGTACTCTTGAGTTTAAAGACAATGTTATGAAAAAAAGCAGAAGAACGTGGTGATACTTTCGGAGAATTGGTGAAAAATCGTATATTTTTTCAATATGATTTAGTTGCTGCTGAAGCTAAATATCATGCTGTTTGTTATACGAATTTCTTCACAATTAAAGTACCATCGTCTCATCCGAAACTTCGTCAAGATAATCAAGTTTCAGAAGCTATGAGAGAGATTTTCAATTACATAGAAAATAATAACGATTCACAATTTACACTAAAAGAGCTTAAAGATGTCTTGACAGGGTATGTACCAGATGATAAAACTATTATTTCAAGGCTACAACAAAAGTACTTAACCAATTTAATTATTACGAAAAAAGTAGGAGCTTTTAGGATCATTTCTTTTCGTGATTCACACGCTAATATTTTATCAAAAGCTTGGTACGATAATAAAAACTTAAATCCTCAAGCAGAAAGACTAAGAACTGTAGAAGAGAACACGGAGGAATTTGAAATTTTACAGCGACTGGAAGACGACGATGAAGAAGAAGAAAATTGAAATTAGAACTTGTAGTTATTATTATTATTCAATTTTTTTAATTTCAACATTCATAAATGTATGAAATGGTATTTTTCAATAAAAATATTAATTAAAAATTTAATTCTTTTCTTTTTATTTAGTTAGGAAGTAATTAGTATAAATAAGATAAGAATTAAAAAATAATTAAAGTATTTCCCTTAATAACTTTATAAGTACACGAGTAGGTAAGTATTATTAAATGAATAGTTACTGAATTATTGAAAAAAATTATTATTTATAACGTAATAGTTAATAAAAAATGCAAATTATTTAGAATTATATATTTATCAATAATTTATAAACTTTATACGGCGTGTTTTTAATCGGGACTACAGGTTGACCTCGAATGATACTCTAAATAGTTAAACACTGCGCGCGCTCTGCCCTCTATCTCGAAAATGGTTCAAGATATAAAAAAAATGTTTAAACAAAAGTTGTAGAGAATTTAATCCTCTACAATATTTATAATAAATATAAATAGCATAAAACCCATAGGAAACGAGATATTTGCAATAAATGTGTAAAAAAAAAAAAAAAAAAAAAAAAATCGATTTTTTGACCTTTGACCTTGAAATATCTGTGGTCGCGGACACCCTACGATAGGTAGGTTTTGAGACAAGTTTTAGGGTGTCAAAATAAAGGTTTATACAAGTTTATAGCTGACTATCTCCCATTCCGAGGTGAAACCCCTAATATTCCTGGACTACTGGTATTTATACTCTTCTGGCTCAACCTTGACCCAGGGGGAGAGGGGTGGTGCGTTAGATCCTCTGGGCGTGTGACGTCTCTGGCAGGCCGAAGTTCCAGCTGCTGCATGTTTCGGCGATTCATACTAGTAGTGCCATCCCTCGGCGCACATAGTACTAGATGACATTGACGTATTATCGTGGCTCTGCTAGTGAACAATACAATTTTTTCGGGCGAGGAGCATGCCTCTATACTGTTGGGTAAACAGTACAAGTTATTAGCTTGTACTGCTAATCAAACTACATTGGGGCTTGGGGGGCTGGGTTGTTCGCACTGATGAGTAGAAGTCGTTTTAAATAAGTATAAAATACGTCACACAACAAACTGAAAGGTTCTAATCAGCTACTTGGAAAATTTAACAAAATTACTGAAAACTGCTTTAATATAACATAAAGTACGTGTAGACTATGATCTTTGTTACAAGAATTTCAATATAACATTGTGTAATTTTTTACCATCACAAATTCACTATTTTATATGATTTAAAGTAGATATAGGTATTTTACATTTGCTGTTAAAATTTCGATTTTTGATATTTGCCTTAAAAAACTAAAGGAATATAAAATTTCATATTTATTCAGAAATGCTCATTGAATGTAATTCGGCGTGTATTTAAAGGTGATTTTACTAAAAGGAAACTTATATGGAAGTTAGATAGAGACATTTGTATTTTAAGATGTTTTAATACTTTCTAGTGTTCAATTCAGTTCAGTTGAAGACATGAGGGGTCTTTCGTTTACTCAAATAAAGATTATGAAAATTCTAAAGTGTTCTCGGATGTAGTTTTTACCTTGTAATAATCATGTTAATATGTTAGTTTAATATTTCTCTTCTACAAAATAATTTTAATTTTTGATACTTCGCCCAGTGCAGAAAAAATAAATTAAGTATTGCTATCTATCCTGTGTTTTATAAATCATGGTTTTTAATAAGCTACTATTGCAGCAACAATAAGGCTACATATCGTGCTTTTGACAACTCGAAATTTTAAAAAAATATATTTTATTTGCGATGAGGCACTAAATATGATTTTATTACTAATGTTTTAACTTTTCTGAATATTAATGGAATTCTGCTAAATCAAGACACACATCAGGAATGAGCAGAAAGAGGACAGACTGTCATATTTTGAATTAGGACTACTTTCAATTAAACAAAAATTACTGCTGATTTTGAATCAAAATTTTCAGATATTTGGGCTACAAAATTTTGTGATTGTAAGGGAATATTCCCAGTGATAATTTCACAAATTTAACAGTTTGCCTGTCCATTGTAAGTTTTTAGTGTAATTGTATTAACTCGTTCCTTGCTTGTGTTTAAATGAACGACGTTTGGTGTAATTTTACATATCTTTGCATTTGGTTAATAATTCTATTTTATGTTTCTGGTAAATCGGGTTCGGGTAGTATTTGGTTGTGACTGTTTGTACATTTCCGGATTTTAGTTGGTTTGTTCTGATGTTTGTCATAAATTATATTGCTTTGCGCATAATGAGTGTTTTTGTCGTGCTTGTAATTCAATCAGTATTTGTTGTGTGTGATTAGTTAATGTTATGAGTTGTTTTTAAAAAACATTTATATTTGTAAGGAAACAGGACGGGACAGTAAACTGATTTTGTGCTTGGTTAGTATTTTTATAATTTTAATTCGTTCCGTGTGATCCATAGTTGAAATGTTACATCTCGTTGTGTGCGATTAGGCTTCATTTTTACTTCGTAGCGTGTGAAGTGTGTTGTGTTTGTCATTTATTCATTTCCTGCTTAATTTCTCTGGTGTTCTTTAGAATGCATATAATGTTGCGTGTTTACTAATAATTTGATGTCATAGTATTAGAACTATTTCATGTTTTTGTGCTAGTAGTTCATTCAAACCATATACTTCCTTATTTTAAAACACTGATTTATTACAATTTTCTAAATGCGCATTTCCGACTTCAGTCGCTCGCCATACATTACACACCTATTTAGAGCTCAGTGTGATGGAAATAATTCTATATTGGTGATCCTGACACCCCGTCCCTCCCCTCACCCAGTAACCTTAACTCATACCTACACCGACCTCCCAATTGAACAGATGTATAAACCCTAGAATCCATTCCACTCTCAGACTTTGCCAATGATGAACCTATAGCCTCGCTACCTTTGCCCTCCCCTACTCTCACACCCCCACAGACTTCATTTAAAACTATGCCTCCGACTATGAAGGACCTTTGATGCTCCTGTCACCCACCATCCCACCTCATTCCTACACCAACCTCCCAACTGAAAGAACGTGTTTCGGGGCTCCTCTGACGCTCTTGACATACCCTCCTTCCCCTCGCCCTGTCCTCGATCCCAGTACACACTCCAACTCCGCCGACGATGGACATATATTAACCCTTATGCCACTCTTTCCCCACCAAATGACCCTTATGACACTCTTGCACCAAGGTCAACACATTTGATGCTGCCCACACACCTCGGAGCTCATCCTCCTGCCAGATGATGCCGCTATGCTTCTCACCCAAAATAATCTCTATTACAAATTAGACCAATTAAACAATTAACCATTTAAAAAAAATTAAAATTTAAAAAAGCATTAAGGGATTAATCCTTAATTTGTACAGCAGATTAACCACCAATTAATCCACATGCGATATTTTAATCGGTTAATCACATAATTCATTGATCCGAAAATATATTTATAGATACCTCCATCCCTGTGCTTTTCTAGTAAAGCGCCAGAACCCCCTCGCCCCTACTAGTGTGTGGTGTGGGGTGTTGTTGGGCCAGGCATACGGAGTAAATAGCCTGAGGAGAATTAAGCAGATTGCTTGCCGCCTCGCTTCCCGAGACAATCTCGCGTGCTAACAGCTACACCCATCTCTATGTCATTTTAGAGGGCATATAGCCTCGCAGCAAGGCCCCGATTTAATCCAGTATCCTCTCACCCCTTCTACTATCAACACAAGTTCTTTAGCTCCTTACCTCCATCTGCTGTATGCTGCAACTGCATATACCAATGCTAATGCAGTGTATACCAGCACAAGTATGGAAGCCAGTTCTTCGGGCGACACTCCATTGGTTGCTATCATAGCCACAACACAAATTGCCCCGTATTATATCTCTCTTATACTGACTTTGAGGAAAAGGCAAGATTGTCAATATAGTCATGTGTTGGCAGGCGCGCCGGAGCAAACAAACAAACATATACAGGAATATACAAACATATATCGTAAATTGAATGGGTAGTAGATAATGAGTAAACAAGCATATTGTGCCAAGGAACCTGTGTCCGGAAATGCGCAAACATGTAGATTCCGCGCACACCTAGCGCCAACCCGGTGGGCCGCCTTCACAACAGATGTTCGAAGTATCGAACTCCAACCTCAAAGCAGGCGTTACAACGCCAAAGCATGCTGTCTCGCACTCTTGTGACGCATCACGCAGCCTTTCGCAAGCCGCCGTTGTGTGTCGGTGTACTTACAACTCTGTATCAACCGGCGTCAGGCAGACTTGACTTGTAATCTAGTCACACAGAAGGAAGAAGTCCACAGGTGCTAGGTCCGGCGAACGAGGGGACGAAGGTAGGATTGGGAAGGAATCGGCCATGACCTTTTAGTTTGGGACCCATCTCAGCATTCGCCTGCAGTGATTTCGGGAAACCATGGAAAACCGAAATCAGGATCGAAATCAGGATGGCCGGACCGGGAATCGAACCCGGGTCCTCCCGAATGCGAGGCCAGTGTGTTACCACTGCGCCACCTCGCTCGGTGGGGAAAATGCGACCGGTCCACCACCACCACACCCCACCCGTTGTCCAGGAAAGGTGTCGAGACGCTGTTACACAGCACGTGTGAAGTGGGCTGGAGCACCATCATGCAAAAATCACGTGTTGTTCCTCACAGCTAGTGGCACATGTTCTAACAGCTCCGGGTGAATGTGTTGAAGAAGACGGAGGTAGGCATTACCGTTCAGTTGCGAGGGAAGGGCATGCGGCCTAATCAAGACGATTGTGGACAATGCCCGCCCACACATTTACCTGAAACCACCGCTAGTAAGCTGTGATGTGGGTTACACGCGGATTGTCCCTCACTCCACACGTGGCTGTTGCGGATGTTAAACACTCCGTTACGAGTAAACATTGCCTCGTGGCGCGAAAACACTGTTTCACTGAAGTGAGCGTTTTAACTTTGTTGTGCAATAAATCACTGGCAAAACGCCACTCGTGGGAAGTCGGCCGGCCCCAACGCCTGCACGCTTGGGCGGTGGTAAGGGTTCAACAGCGTTTCGTGTAAAACGTCCCACACTGTGCTGCTACTAACGTCCATGTTGTGCGCTATGGCCCGAGTGCTAGTTGTTGGCAGTTCGACCACTTGTTCCACGACACCTTTCTCGAAACGTGGCGTTCTGACAGTTCTCCTGGCACCGGCGTCCACTTTTCGTGGAATCAGGCTCCCAGTGTCATGCAGTCGCTACTCAAGACGTATGAAGGGTCCTCCTATCTGGTATACGTCTGTTGGAATAATGCCCTTGGTAAATGCGCACTGCTTCTTCTTCTTCTGCAGTTCCTCTTGCCTCCCCGTACATCAAGCGCATATCAGACATCTCAGCGAATGTAAATGCTCCCATGCCGTTCTTGTTCGCCAAATCCGTAATTACAAACCTGAACGCAGTAAACTGTCTACTGTCAACAATGCACTAGTCGCAGTCGCCCAAAGTCAAACACGTAAACGAACCACAACCATCCAGCCACTGAGCTGTACACCGATTGGTAGTGCGTATGTCCCATTGCAAACATCTGCGCCCTGCTCTTCGCCCCTCCACACACAACGTGATTCTTCATTGCACTGCGATCGCCTGCACTCTTAGCCTCGGTTAGATGTCTAGGTGCGCGCGGAATTTAAATGTGCGCGCTTATGTTTGCGCCTGCACCTTTGCAGGGTGGCATTTTTGGACTCATGTCCTTGACACAACATGCTTCTCTTCGTATTATCTACTATCCAATAAATTTACGACCACAAATTCCCAACAATTTTGTTTAAAAATTTTGTATTCTCAAATTGGCGTGCGAAGAATGAAAGGTATAATTAACAAACGCAAACAGGTCAAAATGTAGTAATGAGAAGAAAAAGTGTATATTGTATAAACACTTAGTATGCATTATTAGAAAATTTGACAGCAAATAGGCCAGTGTGGTAATAAAATATACAACTTTATTCTTCTACTGCGAACAGTAGTTCTTAACATCCCTTTTCATGTTATTAGGCCTACCTAAGAAATTATTTTTGAAGTAGCTGTAGCACAATTTATTTACAGAAGAAACTAAGGTAAAATATGTTTATTACATTTGGCCTTTTTAAGTGCATGCTAATACTAAGCATGGTTTTGTAAATACAGGTTGTTCAAAAATATATGTAAAACAGGAGTGCTGCTTACAGGCTGTGTTGTATGTATAATAGTCCTATTGTATTATATGACGAAAAAACATGAACAGACATACAGGAGATTCAGCTTATCAGGGATGGGATAATGGCTAGAGCACTTGCCTCCGACCAAGGCGAACCGGATTCGATTCCCAATGGGGCCGACCGAGGATTTTCTCGTGTGCAAATCGCGTGCGAGACGATACCGCTGGTCTGCCGCTCTTACATTCCTGCACTGAACCATGTTCGCCTCTCTCTATCCTCGTCGGCTTTGAATACCCCGACCTCCTCTCTCACACACACACACACACACACACACACACACACACACACACACACACACACACTTACAAAGCCAGAGGGCTTTCCTACGGTGGACATATGGTACATTGCAGTATTTTATATACGGTATACTGTTAAGTGTGTGTGTGTCGTACCACAAGATATGTTCAAAATATGTACCATCGTTAAAAAAAAACACTGCTTTACAGACATCTTTCACTGCATGATCTCACCTTTACAAATTGCATTCTGGTTGGTATGAATATGTTTGAATAAATCCGCAATGCGCTGTCCAAGGCTGCCGAACATTGGCAACAGGAGTGCTGTACACCAACTCATAAACCTTTACATGACTCCGTAAGCAGAAACTGATGATATATAGGTCAGTCGATCGGGCAAGCTTTGTAATTGATCTCCCACGTCTGATACACTCTCTGGAATATGTAGCATCCAGGTATGCGGTTGCTGTGTGGATGAAATTGGCTATTGCACCGTCGTGCATGAACCAAGCTGATCGTCTCTGATGTAACAGAACGTTCTCAAGCAGGGTGGATCTGTCATTTTCCAGGGAGTTCCTTTGGGTCTACCAATATAACCGTCTACACTCTAAATCATAATCATTGAGAATTTCACTGTTTCAATAAGTCAAACGTATTTGACTGATACAACAGTCACTTCACCGAATTTAACTGATGAATCAGTGGAAAAAATGCCATATTTCCTTCACTGATTGGTTCAGTGACATTTCCCACTGATTCGTCAGTCATTTTTCCCACTGTTTTCTCAGTGGTTTATTTTTTTGTGACTGATGGACCAGTGAAACATCTGAGCAACTTGATCCGTCTCTAATTATTTTTGACTGATGTTATCAGTGAAACTACGTGTAAAAATGGCTGTCGAACATCGTTTAAAAATGGTCGTTGAACAATGTGTATAAAGTGAAGTAACAACGAATAAACGAATACTTTCTAAAAATGTGTCTGGTGTTTCAAAACGCCATTTTACGAGGTAGGTAATATGATCACACAGCCTTTCATTCCATTTTTTATGCCTTTCGTTTCGATTCCATGCAATCGTCACAGCGCTCTGTTTGACGGTTTAAACTGCATTTAATGTGGCGAAAAGAGTGGGCTCATATATACTACCTATTCGTTTGAACAATCCTAACTGTACCAATCAAACCAAACACGAAAAGTATGAGCATAGAACTTCAAACTACACGATTTCGCAGCGGAAGTATAAGGGATATATTTTCCTCCCATAATTTCAACTTGGCGTGGCAGCTCAGGTGGAGCCCTCCCCCCCTCCCCTCATAGTTCAGGGCTAGGGTTGCCGACTTGTAGTCGGAGAGTAGCGGTTTCGCCCCCCGGTGCCTCCGACGAGGCATTTCTTCAGTTCGCTTGTCGCACTGGGAATTTGTCAACAAATGGTTCTAACTTGAGCTCGTCAACTACAACAACAACGACAAAGTAAATGTCAAGGCAACAGCCTAGAATAAACAGGTGCGGGGGGGGGGGGGGGGTGGTTCAATTCCGGTCACCTGCGAAAACTTTTTTTACTTTTTTAAATTACGGTAAATTGCACAATACAAATAGTAAAATATCGTAAATATGTTTATTTCATATAATTATCTGCCTTCATTCAATAAAAGCAACATTTAATTCGCCACTGCAGTCGGCCGTCACTTATTTAATCAGTGAAATTGTTTCACAATCAGTGGCTTTTCCACTGATTCTAAGTGGAGCCATTTTCACTGATTAGAGTAGTTGAATTTCACTGCGAATCAGTGGTTTCCCACTGATTCCAATTTAGAGTGTAGGTAACTCGAACGGGTCCGCTGACATATTACCCAGAGTTCCGTCCCAGGAATTTAGTGTGAACTGATGCTGGTCCCGAGACTGAGTGTTCTCGTATTCCCATTGGTAGACGTTGTGAAAATCGACACCATCCGCAGTGAACGCCATCTCATCTGTCTCGAGCACCTGTTTTAAGAAGTGCGCGTCGTCACATTCCTGTGAAATGTCATCTTTTGCGGAAAGTCGTCCTCGGTGCCTGTAGAGGAATTCACGTTCATGTCGGTAATGATAATAATAATGTCATAATCTAGTTATTTATCCTGGTTACGTGGATAGGATCTTGCACAATGCTGCCAGATTCTTAGAGATCTTTGGTTTGAGGATTATATAAAATTGTCTGGAGCTTCTGAATTTTGAGCCACACTCTCAATCTGAATCAGTGAGAATTCCACTGTTTCAATCAGTCAACAGTAGCTGACTGACTCAACAGTCACTTCAGTGAATTTAACTGATGTGTGAGTGAAAAATTGCCATATTTCCTTCTCTTATTGATTCAGTGACATTTTCCACTTCTTTGTCAGTTTTTTTTTTTCCCCCACTGTTTTTCAGTGGTTTGTTTTTTGACTGATGGGTAAGTTAAACAGCGTGTGAAAATGGCCGTTAAATAACGTGTATAAAGTGAAATAACAACGAATAAAAAAATAAAACTATTACAAAATACTTTCTAAAATCTGTTTCGTCTTTTAAAACACCGTTTCATGAGGTAATATGAACATTCAGCCTTTCATTGCATTTTTACGTCTTTCATTTCGTTTTAAATGTAATCATTACAGTGCACTGTTTGAAAGTTCAAATTGCATATAATGTGGCGAAGAGAGTTCACTCATGTATACTATTCGTGTTATCAGTTCTAACGGTACCAATTATACCAAAAACGAAATGGAAGGGCATACAATTTAAATATTTTCGATTACGATGAGAACCATAACACATATATTTTCCTATGATATTTCAACTTGTTTTGGCAGTGTAAATGGCCAGCACTGCCCCCATAGCTCAGGGGTAGCATGGCCGACTTATATTCGAGGGGCCGCGGGCTCGCGCCCCGGCCCTTCCGCGGTAAATCTCTAGTTCGCTTGTCGCACTGGGAATTTGTCAGCAAGTCAATATAACTTGAGCTCAACAATGTCACTTCAATACAACCACAGCTACAAAAAAAAAAAAGATGGTAAGGTAAACGGCCTTAAAATGGAGTGGAAGAATATGTGATTTCAATCCCGGCCACATAAGGAAGTTTTTTTTTTTTTTAATTTTTTTAACTACGGTGAATAGCGTAATATAAATATTAAACTATCGTAAATGTGATATTTCACCTGATTATTTCGCTAAATTCAGTTAAATTAATATTTAATTTGCCACCGCAGTCGGCCGTCACTTATTCAATCAGCAAAATTGTTTCACGTCACTAATTCAATCAGTGAAATTTTTTCGCTGAGGCAATCAGTGGTTTTCCACTGATTCGAGTAGTTGAATTTCACGACGATTCAGTGGTTTCCCACCGATTCGAATTTAGAGCGCAAGCCTGTAAACTAGAAATTACATTCCACAATGATTTAAAAAAAAAAAAACTATTATGAATCAGCACGTTCAAATTAGCAGAAAAGGTCGCAATGTCGGAACAATCTCAGGTGAACCGTTTTCGAGAAATCCGCAGGGAAACGTCAGCTTGTGAGTGGCCTGACAGGTAGGCAACCTACAACACACACACACAACGTCCGACTGAACGGCATACGAACGAGAAACGAACAGCGCTCACTGGACTTTTCCCGTGCCATGTCATGTCGTGTACTATGCGTGTGTCCGGGCGAGTTGCATTAAATGACGGTGGCATGCCGATGCATTGTGCACTAAAGGCTGTCCACGATAAAGTGAGCACTTTTCGATTGAACCTTAGAAAAATGTCACTGCTCCTGCGTGGCATATATTCTACCGGGCGTACTGAGTGACATGCGACCAGTAAAGTTGGTAGCGACAGAGGGAAGTAGATCCATATCTTAACTCTAATAAAAAGTGCTAAGTAACATTTTGGTAATAATTGAAGGGGGGGGGGGGTTTGCTCCAAAGTGTAAAAATGAGCGGATTTTCAAAATATTTACTTTCCTAATAATTTCAACTTCACTTGACCGACGTATGAAATAAAGTGCGGGGCCCATGACAATGTTAATTTTACATAAGGTGGAGGAACCCAACGTGCCTATAAGAAAGGGGCGCACTAATAAATAAGTGGTAACGTGCTATGACTGCAAAATAAACACAACACAGATAATACTGTACTGAACAAATGTATTGAAACATTACAAGTGACTGCATTTACAAAAGCAAGTGAACTAATCAATCAGTTAAGCCTTGTGCTTAGCACACGACTAGGAATTTGCCTGCGACTTCCCGTTTAAAAGTTTTCGGTAGTCAGTGTCTTTGTTGAATACACTCTTGGTCCAGCCATCGCTGCCGTGCGGCTCACAAGAATTAGACATAAACTATGCTAAGAATTTTAATTTGTGGCATATTAGCGCGAGCAGACTGTGGTAGTCTTGAAACGCTGTAATTATTATTCATATTTTCTATTTTGCACAAAGCTGCAAGTCTTCATCGAGCGGCAGCGCTCTATTACCTAAATGATGCCGCTAGACGCCATGTAATATCGAATAGTGAGAACTAACTCAAAACTAACATTTTTTTTCTTTGCTCATTAACTTCATCTTTGATTTCGAGTTCTACTTATTTCGGAACGTGTTTCACTCGAATTTTTTTTTTTTTTTTTTTTTTAAACTCAGATTTGAATAGATTTTCAAGCAACTCTAAGATGTATCTACGGGCTGGATAAATCACACTTACCATATATTTCAAATTATTACTCTTACAAGCTTGTACTAGAAGCTTATCTCAGAAATAAGTTGTCTAAGTTGGATTAGACTTAGCAAATCTCCTCATCGCATTTTCATCTTTCGCAAAAGTGACATCCTCTAAGAACGGCTTGGATCGCCTTATTTCAATATAATTTTCTACTACGCAGCTTTCTGTTTTTATTTTTTTATTTTTCACATTAATTATTGGAATCGCTAAAAAAAAACCATACAATTGTGTTTTTATGATTTGTTGTAGCGTGAGCACATTTTGCATGATTGCGTGTTACGTTTTGTGTCTGAGCATGTGTGTGTGCACATGTCATATTTTCAAGGAAACTTCTTCCCTTAGCATTCGACTAATTAGGAATATTAAAAACGGGTATTGTGTTTTTCATGGTGTGTGCTGCCAATCTTTGAAGAAATGTGTGTGTGTGTGTGTCCATTTAGATTACTAAATATTGTCCAGTTATGTAACGTTTAGGCACTTACTCTAACACGTTCTCTCTTTCTCTCTCTATATCTCGCTCCCTCCCCCCCCCCCCCAACACAAAAGGAAGCTGTGCAGTAACGTAACTCACTCTTCAAACTATACACGAAACCCCTTACATTACCAACATAAGCTCACAAAATTTCCCGTAGCGTAACATGTCATTCTTTATTTCTAATCTTGTTAAAGTCAATAGTAACTACACCAGTTTTCTCAAGGCCCGGGCATAATTTACATCTACCGGGTTGTTCGGAAATAAAATGGTCGAAACGCACTCTGCCCACGTTCAACTCTCTTTGCCTCACATTGTACGGAACCGGGAGGGTATGTTATTTCCGTTAAAGGTCATAATAAAAGGAAGCCTCACGTAGTGTAACTGCAGGATGGAACAACAGCAGGAGTTACGGATCTCTTTGTTGCACAAGTTTGAACTGGGACGTACAGCGGCACACACATATTAGTCAGGGGGGCCGAAACTGAAAATGTCCCACACTGGCGTTATTGAAAATACCGTACTCTGTATACACTAACATATCAACATAGCCCTACCAAAAATTTGTTCATATGAATTAAATTTCTATGTTAATTACTCAACTAAATAATGCCAATCGTAATATTTCTCCTTATTTTAACAAACTGTGTTGATATCAAATTCGATTTTTTGATTTACTATCTATGTAAGTTTATATTGGTGAGTTTTAGTTTGGTTTTGGTGGTATGACTTGTTAAAAGAGAGTGTATGTTGTACGTTGGTGCGTGTGTGCTTCATGTAAATTTTGAAAATTAGGACGGGTAAAATAAGAGAACAAAAAATGGGGTGTGGCTCTGTTGGAGACATGGCCGTTTGTTTTGCATGAATAGGTCTACGTTGACGCTCTGGGACGCCTTGGTGTATATTTTACGTTCCCGGCACCGCTTCACACGATCATATGGGGTTTAATGGGTATCACTGGATTGCTTTTGAAATACTCTTTCCAACCATATACGATTTCTGTATTTCGACTTGGCTTTTTGACGAGTGTAGGCGGACATTGTGTTAAGATTTCTTAATTTTTTACATTGAACTCAAACAATTACACCATAACCACGCCACACAAATGTTTTATAAACGTAATCGATTGATCTTAACGAGAGCTGTATACTACCCGGAAGTTATGAGATGCGGCGAAATGAACTCAAAACTGTCTCCTTTTTTTTTTAGACACTTGCGATGCTTCGCAGTCCTCACTCAACGTGTCATATTCTTTGATCCTTTGGCAATCGAATTTTGAATGTAGACGATAGACTCAGAGCTGCAATGCCGAACTGTATCCCCCGATTTTGTTATCATTAGATTTTCTGGATTGCCTCCCACCATGGTTGCAAATTTAAAGACGTATTCACATCAAAAATGTAATATGCTGGGTGACCTTTATGATACAACGTGTTGGCAATAATGATGCGATCAATAATTAACTACCTATTTAATGTATTTAAAACCAAAACATTGACACGACAAAAATAAAGTACAGTTTAATACAAATTAGCAAACGTGCTTAAAACAAGGTAAAGGCTGTACAGTTTGGCGAACGAGCTTAAAACTGGCCTACGCAATAAATTTTCAAGTACAAAAACAAATGCATGTATTTAAATGAGCGTAGTCAATTTTTTGGAGAGTAGTTCGGTTCGTACTACGATCATATGTTAGCCTATTTACTTTCCATCCTTCTCCAACCCCCTCCCCACCCCCCAGGGGGCCCAGATACCACGGTAAATAAGGACACCGTAACGTAGAGTTCCGTATTTTCTCGCTTCTGTACTCTTATGGAATTAGCAATATGGTGAGCACATGGAGTGCAGACGTAAGTAACTTCAAAATGGACAGTGGTCGTTACCATTGCCAACTGTCCCGTATTGTATGGATATTCCGTCTCCTGGGGCTGAAAGAATTTATCCCGTTTGGACACGGACGAGACGTTGTGCATCTTGCATGTCAGACTTCTTCGAAAATAAACTGAATATTAATAAACATATGGTCAGTAATTTACCACTTGCACGATTGCAGGTACATTTACACTCTGACGGTGTAACCCAATGGCCACAGATAGCTACAGTCACCGCCGGCAGATGGCATTTGTCAACAAGTGCGTTCGTGGAAATAGCGCTTGCCGAAACGCCTACCGTATCTGTACTTCCAGTGTCTGTTTATGACTTCCGTCACGCTGAATTATGACTAGTTGCATCTAATATCTCGTCGTTGTATTAAAAAGTTATTTTTTACAACCATTTTTCCTTAATAATTGCATTGGGGTCAAACGTCCCTCATAGAGTTCTCGAATGTGTCCCTTATGCCAAATCAGAAAAAAAATTAATAACCATTTCCATTGGTGGCTGGTTTGAAGAATTTATCGTTCCGGTGAACAAAGTCTCAAAGATGAGGAAGGCAAGGGATGCAGCTAAAGGGACAGAGGTCCCCCACCACAATGGACGTATGTACACAGATTATATTCCTCCATAACTTAATTTCCAGATTGAATATTTAAAAACCAAGCTTGTCAAGGCACAGAGAACATCTTAACAGTGATTTCGAATTCCAAATTATTTTTCTCCCGATACTAGTTTAATATCTATTTTCTTCATCAAAAGTTCAGTCATTATCTAATATTTTTTGCCTCACATGAGAAAATAAGGATATAACAGAAACCGCATGAACTTCAACAATTCTGTTGAATAGTCCTCTATGCCGCCTCAAGCTTTGATGTTTAATTTCCGGTCGTTAAGTTTGACTAATAAGATGTCCATGATGAATAGATGGAGGCAAATCCACGTATCGCCATCAGGGAACTAGCGTGACAGTTTTTTTTCCCCCATTCAACTATCAGCAGCGTGGCGGATTCCAATGAACTCAATATCCACCACAACTTCCCAGCTCAGCCTCCGCAAGATCCCGCCTTACACGAATCTGGGAAAGGGAAGGGACGGTCAGCGTTAATTCCAAAACCAAAACACAAAAAGTGAAAAAGACACCTCGCCCAAATTAGCCTTCCCATGTTGGTAGGAAGATAAAAGCGAGTAACAACGATATAACTTTTTGTAGCGTCAAATGTTTGATTATTCCGAAATGCCATTCGAATTCCTTTACAAAATAGATAAAAACAATTTAAACAACATTTAATTCGATATGCAATACTATACAAATACTCAACTTGCTTCTCCTGAAATATACAGGATGATTCGTAATTAGACTGACAAACTTCGGGAGGCGATTCTTCATGAAAAAGTAAAAGGAAAACATATGTGACACTTTATACCTAAACCAAATATTAAGGGAGGTATGACCCCTTAAAAACGAGGCTTTAAACCGTATTTGCGCAAAATATCGGTAACAAAGTAAAAAAAATGACAACTCTTGGAACAGTATTGTATGTTATCGGAACCTTCAACGTAAGAGCCGATATTTTGCACAAAAACGGCTTAAAAACTGCTTTTAAAGGGCTCATACCTCCCTTAATATTCGGTTTAGGTATAAAGTGTCACATATGTTTTCCTCAGACTCTATACTAAAGGCCCCCTTCCCCCAGAGAAAAATACATTAAGAACTCAGTCCTTCCATCTCTCTTCCTTCGCATATCCCCTTTATCATAGTATCTTATCAGCCAAGTAGCAGAGGGCACTCTCCTCACCTGACACCTGGGCGTGTAGGTAGTGCTGACTGATGTTGATTTCACCTGACACATTAGGATGTCGGTAGTGATCCACTGACGGATCATACTCACTAATTAGTACAGAACCCGGGATAGTATCCCCACAAAACACCTTGCGATGCTGGTAGCGTGAAATCCAAATGAGTAAAATAGTGCGCGGGAGTCCAAAACTCGTCGCGCGAGTCAATTACAGCTGCACGAAAGGATGGGGTTTCTCAGTTCAGTATATAGTGACCGCGGTCGGGCAAGGTCAGCAGAGAGCTGCTCCGAGCGTGCACGTTACCCGTGAAGAAAAAAAAAATCGTAAGCCGCACAGCGCGTTAGTAGAGAGCGATGTTATAATTTTGGTCTATACAGTAACAGCGGTGTCACGTAGTTTCCCTCCTTCCAGCGGCGAGCATTCTGGAGAGCCCCCCCCCCCCCCCTACAATGCCGTTACTACGTTCCCTCCCTCAAAGCTGCGCGAAGATTATTTTCTCACTTGAACTTCACTTTAGTGCTCGACTGATTCGCAGCTTTCATGCCATTTTCTCCAACTCCTTAAAAAGTTTATCTTCTCAGCAAATCTACACTGCCCAGCTTCCATCGTGAGCCAGAACCGCCTTGACACTACTACTTGCACAGGCGGTCATTCATCTCTGAACGTGCCACGCGTTCCTTCGTAAGAGTATACGAGTCATTCCCACATTAACGCTTGTAACTCTTTCCTGAAGTTGAATAAGTCCCGATTCCTCTCAGAAGAAGTTGAAGACCTACATTTATGATTTTACTCTAGTAGCATCTCGCCCCCTGCAGCACAGGGTGTCATCAGTTATGGTAACGTGAAGCACGGCTTCTCGCCTGATGTTATTTCCCTTCATCGCCGGAAGGTGTCTGCTCTCCCTTTTTTAAACCTACCATAAAACTAAGAGGTGATTCGGAGGCACTAGCAAGGGATGTGACCTAAGTGCGTCTCAGGGCAGAGCCCCATACGTCTATGTATGCAGGGAAGATACTAACTACAAGGGCATATGCTCGCGGCTTTACTGGGATTGGACGAATATGGCTGCGACTGGGGGCCACGGTGACCTATCATGCTAACATAAACTAAACTACAAATGGAGTTGGAAACACTGTATAGGCACAGTAAAATAACTTCGACAAAAAATAACTGCAAAGTTGCATGAATTTTATGAAGTAAAAAAATAGTTCTACTAGAACAGAGGATGGGGAAAGATAATCTTTATTGAAAGCTTGTTTGAAACAGTAGAACAGAAGGATTGGTAAGGGGAGGGTGGTACTTTTCTGTTCATGGTCACGCTGGGATTTTGTTTATAATAATGGGATGGGAGGTACAACACCCTGGTGGAGGGGGAAATGCGCAATAGGGTATTCCCCCTCCCGTGCTATCAGTAGACACCTGAACAGAGAAGAGGTGAAAAAAGGAAGAAGGGGCTGGAGACTCCCTGGGCGGACAGCCTGCTACAGACGCTGGTGTTTAATGGTCCCCCAGCGAGCACTTTCGCAGTACCAAGAAGTGGGGTCTGCAGTAGTCCATACATAATGCACCCCCCCCCCCCATCCTTTTCATCCCCTCCTCCTCACTACCGGAGTGCGACTTCCCCTGTGTTGAGCAAAATCTTGAGTCTTGCTCACCTTAAAGTACCTTCTTCGCCTTAGAGGCCTGAGGAAATAGTCCTAGTTTCTTGATGTGTACTGAAATGTGACATCAGCTCTCCCAAGTTGCGCCCCGAGGTGTATATATCTACACGCCTGGCTCTCCCTCCCTGCGCCCGTAGCCGCTTGGAGAAGGTCCGAGGATAGTCAAGGATGATCCAGAACAGTCTAACCATTACATCATCCTCTGCCAAAACATTACATCGTTCTCGACCATCACATATGACTAGCGAGGTCACTTCTCGGTGCGCAACACAATCCCCCTACGTTATTGCAGGCAGCAACCAGCAAAACAGTAATGTTTGGCAAGCAGGAGCACTCGAAGGCGAACTTGCAGCTTTCGTTTATTCCGTCCACAACTCAGCTGCGGGAACAGGATTTTCCTGCCATTCCCAAAGTCTTCACACTGGGTGCGATTGTAAGAAAACACTTTCAGGATGCAAACATAATGTTTGGCCCCAACAACGTGGAATCCAAATTTGAGACAGATAGGCCGAATGTGACGGAAACATTCCGTCATAGCAGTGAATAAAAAAAGGGGGGGGGGGGAGACAGCTAGGTACCCCATGAACCGACGGAGTATCACAAACGTCTGCGGTTTGACATGTGCAATAACCTCTTGGTTCGTCAAAATAACGATCCTTTACTCTGTCGTACTGTTTAGTGTGATTCAAAGTGAATCCGGTAAGATAATCGTAAGTGAAGGGGGTAATGGCTGGACGTAGGGGAAAATACAAACACTGTAGAAAACTGACGACGCCACACAAAGTTTTGTTGTGAGTATGGTTTACGCCACTGGATATTTCCCATTATTAGCTATTTCCTCCTGGTAACACCTTTATCGTGTTGTGGAGAAGTCGACTACATATATGTATCGGCAGCAGTGTAAGAAGCAACGCAACTATCGTTGGTCTGCTCTTCGTAGACAACGCCAAACATCACGTGGAGAAAAAAAAAATTTATAAAACAGAATCTGAATGACATGAGGCATGAAGTAATTCCGTACTCTTCATATTCCCCGCACTTAGCACCATCAGATCAAACTGTTTGTGTATCTAAGTCGCTTGGCGAAACGCGGGATGTTCGAAAACAAGGATGGTGCAACGATGCCTTCCTCCGCAGATGTCACGTCACTCCAAGGGCTGAACTGAACATAGAAGAGACCAACACATGTTTTATTTAATAACCGTAGGTCGGACATTAATGAGACACATTGCGACGTGACTGAGAAAAATAATGAAACGATTTCAGATCGATTTAATTATAATCCTTTACCAAAAAAAAGAACTATTCAAAAGTGCGGCCTCTTGCTTTAATGCAAGCTTTCAAAAGATGTACGTACCATTGCCTGTCTTACATGTTCAATGACCCCTGTCATGACAGCTTCAACCACGCAAGTGACAAGCTTTTATGTTTTAAATATTTTATACAAGTGTCTAGGGACAATGGAAGGGTTATCCTATCAAGAGGGAAGAACTGAAATTAACTATGAAGACAGAGTAGGTATTTAGTTGAACTATTACTATATACATTAAATATAAGCTATTGGGGAGGGAGGTCCTAATCAATTACGGTACATGACTTACCTGAATGATAGTCGCCGGAGGCTGAGTGTTGAGTCGGAAAGCGACGAGCGGCACGTTAAACTGCATCTTGATGGCTTCATCTCGGTGTGGGGCCATAGACAGACTGACAGACCCCCATATAAAGTGTTGCCAGTTATTATACAGTTTCTGGTGGCGTAATTGTCCCAAATTCCGTGCCGCCGGGAGGAGAGCTCTACTGGCGCTTCGCTAATATGCTTAATAAACTATTATTGGTTTAGTGTACTTTGGATTCTTCGCCTGACCTGGATACCGACGCGTCGCTGCTGCTCGTTATGAATGCCCGCCTTTACTGAATCATAACCATAAGCTCTTCCTCCGATTCAATTGTAGTCTCATGCACCGGGAACTTCAAGCGCCCCCCACGTGTCGTTGCAGAGCTTGCATTGAAGCAGGAAACCGCAATTTAAAAGGATTGCATTTTAATTGAAATGTAATGGTTTCATTCGCATTCTCAATCACGTCAAAATGTGCCTTAATTATCCATTTCCGACCTATGGTTATTTACTAGAACGTATCTGTTTTGGTCCCTTCTAGCATCCCTAGAAGTTCGAGTATTTACTTTTGTTATATCCGGTACATTCAAAAACTCAGTAATTATGAGAGGAAAATTGTCATTTGTTTTCGAACAACCTAGTGTAGTTCACACACACACACACAACGCTATGATGACTAAGCACGTACACCACACAAGTTGAGTGGCTTTGCCGCATTTGATATAACACAATGTTCATTTCGTTATGTTGCTATACCTAGTGCAGAACAAACTGTAATGTTGGCATAGTTGGTAGCGTGGTTTCACGAACAAATAATTCCCACACACTTGAGGCGTTTTAAAAATATTTGTATTACAGTTAATTGCATTACTGAGCAGAAGTTGGCAGGCGTTCTCGCAGAGATGCGCAAGATGTCTGTTGTTTGTCGCTATGTTATAAAAGTAATTTAGTAAAACGATGAAAAAATAATTCGTTATTTTGTAATTAGTATGGTTTGAAAATGTTTTATATATAACTGGTCATGCATTTTAACGTGGCTATTAACAGTGCGTGCAGTACAAGTGTGTAATTTCCTTTTAGTAACATAATGATAAATGCAATACACGCGAAGTTATTCGTTGCGGACTGATACATATACGCTCATGTACTGGAAAGTTTACAACTCCAGAGTTTTATAAATACGAACGTGGTTTTATGAAATGTTGTATTGTGACGATCGTTAGTTGCATCATCAATCTGTTAGGCGCTTAAGAAGTTATTATAGATATGGAGCATGCCTCAATCTTATAAGGCTACTTTTCCAAGGAAAGCAGGATAAAAAGAAACTCGTGAAAATTCGTGATGGCTTTGCTCTTTGAGGAGTAATATATATATTTTTTATTTTGTGGTCATGCAGTACACGTATACGTTCATTGCGATGCCGTGACGTAGATAGGACAACCGAATGAGTTTCACTGTAATTTAGTTCTTCACGGATAAGCTCGAACTGAGCGCAGTGGATTCAGAGGTGAATCCACTGCGTGATCTGCATGCACAAGTCGACCTTAGCGCTTGTTGTAGCTCGCAAAGGCATAGGCATGCCGTACGAAGGCTGCTCTCTTAAGGCTGTTGGCCACACATAGGTTCGCTGTCATAATTACATAATATTCGCCTGGCTTAGTTGGCGTGTTGAACGGAGTCGTTTACTTCTGACACAGCCATCTTCAGCTGTGCAGGTTTTGGAAGAACACTTGTCAGTGCTGCTTTATTACCCCCCCCCCCCCTTTTTTTAAGTTATATTTTTAATGAATATTAACAGCACGCAGCAGTTAAAGTAAGTAATTTGAGAAAAAAAATATGGCTTTAAACGTTTTAAAAACACGACGCCACAGTAAATTTCAAACCAATGAAATGTATCAGTCACAGTGTATTCTGGTTTCTTCAAACATTTTTAATCAAACCTTTGAAGAATAACCATAAGTATGATGATCACCAGAGTTTATACTTCTGTAACATAGAAGTACCTTATTGTTGGTTAAATTGAACTTTTAATTGTATATCAGTAATTGTAATATTTCTTTATAACTAATATAAATAAAATAGGTAAGAATAATTGTGTTAGTAATGCCTTGTAAGAAATAGTTGATACGGAACATATAATTTCTCTGAGTGCGCACGAATGCGGCGTGCTGCCCCCTTTTTAGTGTAGTTCTCTATACTCGGTTAAACTTTGTTTGCATAAGGCAGAGGAATATGCTGGTAGCATAACTTGTAGCAGGTCCTCAGAAAAGCTGGAAATAACCGTGAATGGACTATATACGAAAATGCGTTATTGTATAATATTATGGAGAACGGATGATTCTCTGTTACCGACGTATAATTATAGATTTACACTAAATTGCTAGTTATTTATTTGTTTATTGTATTTTTTTTTGTGCAATACAGATTAGCAAAGCGCTGCTTTCAAGCTAGCAAGTTTAATACCTCAATAAATTTCATTTATTTTAAGTCTACGAATCGAACCATTGTCAGGGAAAATTTCAAATGTAATTTTTGTGCAGTGTTGTACGTTGTTGAATTTTGAAGTTGACGGATGTGAAACAGGCTACATGCCTTTTCCTTCTGGCGACGCTGGAGTTAATGAACAGGAAAAAGCCATCTAGGAACGCCAACAGCCAATGAGTGATCTCAGTAGTGGAACACTTGTCAACAGTGCCAGCAGCAGGAATAAATGGCGTCCGCTACGCCCAACGACTTTGTCATTAGCCATAAATGTGTTTCTCGATGAGAGGGAGAATAATTTGTAAACAATTATATCGTGGGTGTTCAATTCAGGTTGGGAATAACTGGACACTAGCCAATCCTTAAGCTGTTAGTATCCTCGGCAGAATAGAGCAATGTTACAATTGCTAGGTTAGTATTGTCGTTTACTACCGCCATTTTAAATTGCTTGCTGCTGCTGGGACCATAGACTAAAGATGAGGTAGACCGATCTCGCTGGCTGCGCACAACCAATCTCAGTGTCCCAACATTGAACTGATTTTCTGCCAACACGTCTTGCTAAAACGGCATGGTTTGGATGTTAGGTTAGAAAACTGATTTGTAAACAAATGTTTTGAGATGTTTTTATACTTCATATAACTAACTTGTAATGCAGTTTTATGAAATTAAAGTTTGTGAAAATAGTTTATTCATATAAAAGTGCTTGTCTTTAGAAAATTCAAACATAAACAAACACTTTCATCAGTGTTGACGACGTGACTTTGACAGATCTGTGGTTTCAGGTTAGGCCAATGTCGAGTACATGCGCAGAAGACGAATAAGCGGACTACCTTATCTTTAGTCTATGGCTGGGACCGCCTGTCTGGCATATGAGCG
The DNA here is from genome assembly GCA_029891345.1 of Dryococelus australis. Taxonomy (NCBI): domain Eukaryota; kingdom Metazoa; phylum Arthropoda; class Insecta; order Phasmatodea; family Phasmatidae; genus Dryococelus; species Dryococelus australis. The sequence continues at coordinate 349,415,333 of CM056993.1, forward strand.
CTCTCTGCAGGAAGTATAGCCAGGGTCGTCACTAGGAGTGTGCGACATGTGCAGGGCATCGCGCCTGGAAAATAAAATTATTTAATAAAAAGTATGTAAATATTTGGCATTTGTTTAGTTGTGAGTTATACACTTCACGTTAAAATGTATATATTTAAACATGTTTATTTGTAAAATGGAAAAAAAAAAAAATGTTTTGTGGATAAAATGTTGGGCGCGAGGTGCGGCCGCTTGAATGCGTGAAGAGATATGGGCGGTTTTGAGAGCCGATGAGGGTAAGGCGAGGTGAGCACGCAGTAGCGCCGGAATGGAAGTGCAAGGGAAGTGGGAGATCCACGAGAAGGCCCCGCTGACCAGCGGCATCGTCCGGCACGATTCCTGCAAGCGAAAATTCGGAGCGACCCCGCCGGGAATCGAACCAGGTTCTCCTAGATAGGAGGCAAGTAGTCTAGCCACTACAAAACCGTAGCACCGTTTCATAATAGAGCATGTTGTTCGAAAAGTGATTGCGTTGGAAGGGAAAAACCTCCCACGAGTTCTTGCACCTGAACTAGCTTTCGCTATGTGTACTATATGATAAAAGAGTTTCCCGTAAATACTGAAACTACCACTACTTTTAGGTATTTAACCACAAGAGAAGACCACAAGACCGTTGGGACAAAGGCATACGCAGAGTTGCTGGAATTGACTGACAGAGAATCGTCGAAGACCGTTCTAGCTGGAGATGACTATTGAAATTCTACCTGGATTACCAACTCTAAGAGGCCACATCATTTCATGATTGAACTGGTTGAATATGATGATATTACACGGTTCCAGCTTGCGACTGGCGACGTATTTAGTTTCGCATAGGCGGGACAGATTACCATCATAAAGAATGCATTTAAAGATTTAGCATTTATTTTTGTGTGCAAAAATTTACCGAACTCTAAGTCCTTAACTTTGCTAGCAATTCTGCTATTTTCGGACGATTTTGTTTTGCTGTTAATGCTTCCTAATATTAATATCCCCCCCCCCCCCTTCGGCTACAATTTCACTGTAGTCAAATTCGAGCTGTCCCAGGTAATAAAGTCCTAACACAATCTGGAATAATTTATCGCCATAAACAATTAGGTGTTTTGTGTTTCACGGACAACCATGCCTTAAAATGTGATGAAACCATAATCTGATGCGAAAGTCCTCAGCAATATTGCTTCCACATTAGTAGAAAAACTTAATTCGTAAGGGCCTAACATTCTGAGTTACTGTATTTCTAAAACAAATCATTTTGGCACTGAATATAAACAGCAACTTATTAGTATTTTTATAATATGCAGTTTGCATAGGTGTTCGCACAGTGTGGGCTGGGCGGGCTCTGACCCTCTGTAATGTAGGCATTCCATGTTGCAATTTCGCAAAAAGATTTGTTATCGACCGAGTATTGCTGCCATAGAAAACTTTTGAACAAAGGTGCTTAATGCGAGAGTTCATACCTATTTGAAATTCGTTGAAATATCTTGTGTATAGTACAACATTTAAAACCTATGATAATAGGAAATAATATATTTGTCTGCGATGCATATTAGTAAATAATATACAGAACAATAATTATTTAGTGTGCATGTTTTCAAGACCCAGCGTAACCAAAACATGTAATTGGCATTTCATGATTTCATGGTCTATCCGATATCATATTTTTACCCGAATATATATATATATATATATATATATATATATATATATATATATATATATATATATATATATAGCCATTTGACCGAATACACAAAATGTGTAAATCGTGTTAGTAAACTTAATTTTGATTACAGGCAGTAGTAAACGAGTCTTGTCTTCACATGAAGAATTTCAGCTCCAAATAAGAATGCCAGCGGAGATACACAGAATCACATGGCTGAGGGATAGGAACAACTTTCGTAGCACACAGTACACAGTGCGTGGATAACACCACCACCAACTCCAGTATTTTCAACAATTTATTTTTTGAAGGTTTTCGCCTGAACTGCAGGTAAGGAGAATAGAAAAAAAAATTAAATGGTACTCAAAAGTATGTATTATATGTGTGTATATTTATACATTCATACAAATAGGACTAAAATTATCATTTCAGTTCATATTACAAGAAATTTAGCTTCCCTTATCCTCGTTCCCAATGGAAATATCTAGGCAAGCCTATGGTTTCTTGTGCTAGATATTACATTTTTTTATTATGTGCCTGTCGGTATATTAGAGGGGCCAAGCTCTCTCTTGACAATTACTGGAAATGGGGGAAAAAAGGGGGGGGGGCACCTGGGCCTCTTATGCCCGGTTGCACCATCATGGTTCGAAACTTGAATATTATTCAGTAAATTTCGCACAACAATACATTACTTAAAACAGATAAAACATCGCACATCTAGTTCTATCTATAGAGAAAAATACCCCTACTTCCATGACGTCATATATTACGAACCAATAGCAACATTTGTCTCATATTCAATGTCGATCTCTCACCTTGGAACCAAGATCGACGAATCGGAGATCCAGAACCATGAAATTTCGTTGGTGCAACACTTTTACACTGGGACCAAGATGAAACTGGATCCTGGTTCGGAACTAGGATAATTCGATCTCGGATCGGTGAAGAAGTTGGTGCAACCGGGCATTAGATTCGTCGTCTATGGATGCGGAACCGTCAACGACGGTTGCCCCGCAAGCACGGCTCGAGTCACTCGCAGAGACCGCCCTTAAAAGCATTCAACTAGCTTTTATTTTTACTTTCAATCTTTTTAAGGAGATTTTATAGTTTTCGCAACATGACATAATATGAGTTCAATCAAAATACCAAAAAAATTGCCACATTTTAAAAAGCAATTATGAGTATGCCGACTTCAAATTTTGTGCCAGGACAATTAAGAAAATTTGAATATAAGCTACGTTTTGATTTGAGCTGAAATGTTTGTAATAATAATAATAATAATAATAAAGAAAGTCAATTTCTTTGAAATTCTACGCTTGGTTCACCCGTGGTTAGCACGTTAGTCATAGCTTTTTTTAATTCGATTGTTGTTGAAAAACTAAAAGCAAACCACATAACCAAAAAAAAAAAAAAATCTTAGTGGTATTCTGTTGACATCAGAAATTATTTTGAGCTTTAGTCCAACTTATAACTTTCATACAGTGTTGAAATTCATTAGGTACAATATATGCATTAAAAAAAGTCCATAATTTTCTCAATTATGATTTTGACAATTTATTTCCTCCTATTTTCTTTTCAATCTTTTGTAGAACTTATCTTTGGTACCACATCTGAAAAAAATCTACATATATAAAACAGTTGTGTGCACTTGAAAAGTTTTAAGGCGTTTTCCTACTGGTGTATGGATTGCTATGGAGTGTGTTTCAGATAAAAATTTTAAACCATACATAATTGTATGTAAATAAACAGAAATCAATTCAGACTCGTACTGGTCGCTAGACATTCGCGTACACACTTTGAAGTCATTCTACGTAAAGCGGAAATTTCACACAGCAATATTTTACGAGATTACATAGCGGACTACACTGAATCGTGTTCGAAGCCTTCCGTCAATACCACTGAAGGGCATTTGATTAAAAGTTCGAAAGATAGACGCAGCATAACTGAAAGACTCCACGCAATCTCGACGTGTTGCATGTAGAGGTGACTAGAGGGTACGCCGCGCGTGCCAATGTCGCCCTTATAGGTCCCTCACTTGTGGGCCTCGAACGGGGGGACACAGTGAGCTGTTTTTGCTTCCTCTGGGCTGCTGGACGTGACTCGACATTTCGTCCTGAGAGTGATCCTTGGTGCCGTGTGTTTGTGAATGTAAGGGGGAAGGCGGAATCTAGCAGAAAAAAAAGTGAGGGGGTTGTAGTGCGCACCTTCCGTTTACATGCGATAAAAACAGCCGCGTTCACTAAAGGTGGTCGGTTTATTCACACTTTTGGAATCAAACCTTTGGAAAATCACCCCGCGTATGTGTTTGGTTGTGTCCTAAATACGACATGTTTTACGAGTGTTTTATACTTGTATTCATAAATTTACCTTATTTGTGGTTAAATTGGAATTTTGTTTGTAGTTTATCTGTTAATTAAAATATTCTGTTTACAAATTAATATTAATAAAGAACAGTGAGAAAATAGGAGTGTTGGTAATACCTAGCAAGAAATAGTTCTTATGTAATATATAATTACATCGAATGCCCACGAATGCGGTGCGTTATCTCTTTGGTGTAATTTTATAAAGGTTGTTCACGAAAAAGTGAGCACTTTCGAAAACAACCTTAGAAAAAAGACAGTGTTCCTAGGTGCATATATTTTAACGGGCTCCCTGAGTGACATGCGCCCAGTAAAGTTGGTGACAATAAATGGAAAGTTGTTCCATATCTTAACGCCGAATAAAAAGTATTAGGTAACCATTTATGTTAAATTAAATTATTTCTTTCTCTTTCTGTTTTTTAATGCAGCGAAGTGTAAAGTTGAGCAGATTTGTAAAATATTTACTTTTCTAATAATTTCTGTTTCACTTAACCGACGCATGAATAAAGTGATAACACCCATGACAATGTGAATCTTACATAAGGCGGAATAATACATAACGCGAATACAATTAGATCTTAAGCAGGGCTTTCAAAAGTGCTTATTTTATCGTGCATAACTTATAATCGCATTTAAGGTTTGTTTGTGTGAGGCGGAGGAATATTCTGTAAGTAGAACCGAAGCAGGGCTTCAGAAAAGTGTGAAGTGACGGTGAATGGACTGTAACCTGCCTGTGTCCACGGGAACCCCGCTCTCCCCTACTCCGTCTCCTCCAGCGCTCGACTGATAGGAGACAGAGCTGCCGATAATGCGGCATTCCCATGCGCAGCATAGCGCACCCCCGGGGTGTAGCGACCATCTGCCGGCCAGCTTCTCGTCCGTCGCTACGCAACTATAAGTTCTGGGAAATAATGTTTCTCCCCCGCCTCTGCTCCTGATTACACAGTCCCATCACTCCTTCCCCTCCTTCCGCGCAAAGGGCGCTCCCTGCTGCTTCCCCCCCCCCCGCCCAAAACCTAACAACCTCTCTTGGGAACGCTGCTGAGTCGTGGTTCATTCACAGACTAAAATATGAGCTGGTCTTTGATTTTCGTCTTCTGCACATGTTGCCAAGGTTAGCTCACCAACTCCTACCCTCAGGACTGTCAAAATAACGTTTTTCTATTCGTACTACCATCGTAATTTTAGAATTAAAACATTGAAAAATCACCCCATGTATGATGTGTCTGGTCGTTCCCTAAATATGTATCACAAGTGTTTTATACTTCTGAAAGCACAAAGGTATCTTAATTGTGGTTAAATTGAACTCTTAGTGTTATTTTATTTATCAGTTACAATATTTCATTAGCGTAATGAATATGAATGAAATCAGGGAAAAATTTGGCGTGTTGGCAATACCTAGTAAGAAATAGTTCTCGCGCAAAACATTTTGAAACTGAGTGCGGACAAATGAGGTGCGTTGCCCCTTCGGTGTAATTTTGTATACCTAGTTAAACTTCGTTTGCATGGAGCGGGTGACCAGTTTGAAAGTAGAACTTTTGCAGGCCTTTTGGAAAGTTGGACGCAACTATGCATTAACTTTAGCCGCGTGTTTACAATTTGGTTTTTGGTAATTTTTCGCTCTTACTCAGCGTTGCTTGAATACATCTCGTTTCCATTTATACTTGATCGTATAAAGCAGTGTAACATTTCAAAACATGTACTAGCCTTGGTGAAACCTACGTGTTTTTGACAGTTTTAGTGGAACTAGTAGAGCTCGGCAGTTGGTAACAGTATAGTGGGCACACGCTTTCGACGCCATTTTTCCTCTGAGAGTTCATTCTGCATTTTTGATATATGTAATCGTGTGAAGTTCATGTAAATAATGGGTGGCCTATCTGCTGCGACACTGGTATTAAAACATGAAATGTATTTATACGTTCAACGTCCCTATTGAAATTTTTCATATTGAAAATGTGCGGTAACTGTAAAATAATAATTGACATTGTAGTAAGATATGTTTTTTTTTTAAATCAGTATCCACAATTTTAGATTTACAAAATTTTCGCCATAGCCTGCATTGCAGATTTTGCATTATATGTTCCTGATCGACAGGGCATAAGGAATTGGTTTGTGCATTTTATAAATTCAGTTTTAATTGTTTACTGTTTCCAGTATCCTTTCTGTAATCGCCTGCAAGAAATCGTATCTTATCTCTTCCCCGAAAGTCGCTAGTAAAAATTAAATAAACAGCATGAAGCCGCAAAATTTAAAGAAAACTTCAGCAGCTGTCATCTGTGCTCTGACGTGCGAAACATTTCACCAAACTTTTTCAAACAAAACTCGGGGCAATAAAATTGTTGAGTCCAAGATGGCGGGTACTGATCCTCTACTGATCCTTCTGCTGGTAAAGTGAGAGTTGAATTCGAACGGAGCTCTATACCTAAATGTGTAACGTGCAAAACTCACTAACAAGTAGTATACACATCACCAAAACTGTCACAAAAGAACGTTTTATGTTGCATATGAAGGAAGATTGGATATGTTTTGTAGCATCGTAAAATATTTTGCTAGATTTTAATTTTCAGAAGTTAAAAAATTAATGAATAAGAATCTATTGTTATAGCCACGAGTATTTCGCGAATTAATTCGGAGGCGAGGTAGACTCCTAACACTTGTTCTTTTCTGCTACCGTTAGATTGGACGAAAGTTCTTCAGACATTCCCCGTTTAACTGCGTGAGCCAGTGATAAGCAGGAAGCAGTTGTGTGAGTGAGTGTTTAACAGTCTTGTACAGAGGCCTCGCTTGATCACAGCAACCAGCAAGCAAACGATAGTGTCTCGAGTGTATGTAGCCTAGCTTGCTGCCAACTCAATCCGCGAAATACTCGGGGCTCTATCTATTGTTGATTCCAATTTCAGCGTTCTTCCTTTTTGGATGCTTCAGAAAGATTATTTTTTGTAAAAAAAAAATATCTCTTGTCAATTAGGATAATCACAATAATGAATATGGTTTTACGTAAGTAAATATTGGCACTGTTGTAAAAATATAATATTTTGTTCATTCATTTCTCTTCCAGATTTAGTTAAACTGCGGCAACTTGATGGTACAACTGTCAATATTTTTACGCAATAACGCTGCTTGCATGCCAATTTTATATTCTGTAGGTAATATTAAGATACATTATTAATTTTTAATGACATTCGTTATTTATTTCTTGTGTGCACGTGTCCGCAACTGTTGTGAGCTTTAAAGAGATCTCCAGCGGAAAAGTGTGATGCACATAGATCTGAATTAGAGACTCTAAACCATGAAAAATAATTTTTCCTCGGACTATATGAAAATTTGGCATCTATTCTGAATGATTGGACAATGTGTAGAAATTCCGTTAGGAGTTGGTTAACACGAATAAAAAACATACGAAAGTGAAGGAAATGAACGAAAACGCTAAAAAAAAGAAAGTACTGAAAGACACGGGATAAAAATAACGCGAGGCTCAGTCTTTGGGATAGTTTTATCTCAAGCCAATTTTAAAAGGACATATTTAGATCTTAGATCTGAACTACCTAACGGGTTTTTCCTCTGGTTCTCTCTGGTAGATATTATACTAATTTCATTGGCGAAATACATAGGCGCCCCTCATTGTAGGCACATGAGCAACCATATGTCGAAAAACCGAGACTTCAAAACACTCCCGAGTCGACCCGAATTCTCCCAGTCAACATTGCTCATTCTGAATATATTCTTCCAGAACTCTGGTTTTCTACTCTAAATCAACGGGGGAAAATTATATATATATAATATATATATTAGCACTTACATAACGCATTTATGAATATTTTACATAAAATATTTCACCGTGCAAATGAAAAAAAAAAGTTATTTTAACACAAAAATTTATTTCTGCTTGTGTTTTTGTCAGTGGAATACCACGAAGCATTTTCTTTTAAATGAAAAATTTGGTTCGCCTGCAAACAGGCCATTAAGATTCAACTGCTGCTGATTTTGAATTAGAATTATATTGTGAAACTTATCGCTACTTCAGGTGAATCATTCGACGGATTTCCAGCAAATATCTTTATTAAATTCTGGTGATGTCAAATATTAATCAAATCTATAAAACTACATGCGAAATACTTTTTTAAATTTGTCTAGCCCAAGATATAAAAATCTAAATTTGTAATTAAACATAGGTCTTTGTAGTCAGGGAATATATTAATTTTGAAAGTAAAATAAATACTTCCTTCAAAAAGATTAGAGGTGCAAAAATCTATTGAATTAAAAACAAATAACCAGAATAAAACAAAAATCAATAAAGCTATATTATATTAAAAACAAATGCATATGCTATTTTTCATTTTTTTCCGATTTTAACACTAGGCCTACTGGCACTGTGAATTTATATGCTACAATTATACGAATGTGTTTGTAGTAGTATCGCGTAGTACTAAAAATACACAACTCTGGAGCTACTAACCGTCTGCAAATTGTTTTTACGCATCCTTTGATATGCGTAATCTAAAATCTTCGTAATAACAAATCTATGTTTACATGGGTTTCGAAATGCTTATCTTACTACAATTGGATATCCACGAACACTTGTATTAAAGTGTACGTACTTCTACTGTTTTTGAAAATATACATACATTACATATTTGAAATCACTGAACATTTTAATAAAGTAATTTAATGTTTTATTCCTGCCATGGTATTAGTTTCATTTAAGTTGTTGACGTAAAATAACATGGTCATAGCAAGATCATTCTACGGAACACACAGTTCTTACAACTACACTAGTGTATTTAGTTTTAATATGATATTAAATTAGCTAGGAACGCTATAAAATAATGAGTGAGTGTTTCAGATCATGTAAATTCGTGTAAAAATGAAGTGTAAAATTTCACATAAAAGTTTAAAAAATGATAGAAAATTATAATGCGAAATTTTATGTTATTTTAAAATTGGAATTGGAATTTGTTCCAGAAATACCATCATTGAAATTTATATTTTGTGAAAATATATCAAGACTTTCGGTTTATTTAATCAAGCAGTTACTAAAAAAAGAGGCGGAACGAAGGAGATAATCAGTTACAGCGGTAAACTGAACTGCGCCTTCTGGCTTCGGGATAATTCATTGCCTAACAAATATTTAAGCTCTCAGTTTGCAGGGTGCGAGGACCGTCAAACCTTAAAATATCGCGGGCATGATTTATTAATAGGTGGTTATTACAACCGCGCAGGTAAAAGCGTGAACGTGGGATGTTCAAACACTACGTCTGAATATAGCGCTCTCACAATGTGGTCGGCTCTCACACAAACCTCTCATCGACAGGCAGTATGAGCCAGTCATCACGTAGCAGACCGCATGCTATTTCTGCTCTGCAGCGCCTTCCTCTGCGCCCACGTTCATCCTTAAGGTTGAAGTAAAGTAACTGCCTGTGGAGCACTGCACCCGACAATACGATTTGCAGAACTCATAAAAAAAGTATTACAGACACCATGAAAATGGTCAGAAAATTGCGATTTATGCTGCATATGAAAGAAGAATGTATACATTTTGCAACATTATAAAATATCTTACTAAAATACCCACTGGGCTCTCCTGTTTCCACTGCGTCCCATATGGGCATCGTACTGCTGGTGCTGTTGTTTATTAGCTGTTTGCGTCTTCTTGGTTGGGCTTCATGGCCCTGGGCTCTTGTATGGCCAGGCTGCGATCGTCATGGTGAATGGCAACCTTCCGCCTGTTACTTACCTTTACCAGGTAGGTGGTATATCCAAGCATCTTAATCATTGTGGGTGGCCCGCTACATTTTGGGGCGAATTCCGCACAATAATTCTTTGCACTGCTGCTGAGCTTGTGTTGTTGGACATAGGCTAGTTGTTCAGGTGTTAGCTTACGTGGTTCGCTCGATGTTGACGGCACCTACTGTGCTGTATATTGTGCTTGTCACCTGCCAGCGTTCTGCAGGTCGACCTCTCGACGCTGCCACAGGGCTGCGCTAATCTCTTCGCCCGTGCTTTCTCTCTGTGTCAGCCTGTGAATTCTCCAGGTAGCGGCAATTCTCGGCCCTGGAGTATGGAGGCCGCTTACTGGCCTGTAGCCAGATCCACTCACTGTATAATGGTGAAGAGGGTCGCAGGCAGAAGTTCAGCCCAAGTTGTATGATTTCTTGTGGTCTTGATTGCCAGTCAAGTCAGTCGGATTGGCCCACGGTTAGTAAACGGACGTGGTATGGTGTACCACACCCCCCCCCCCCCCAAATTTAGTGCACAGTTCATGACACTGTTTTCCAATAAAAATGGATCTCGTTGTCTGTTAATAGTGTTCTGGGGTAACCCCAGCGGGGGTAGAGTTCCGTCTCCATTACACGTGCGATGTTATGTGCACGTGCACTGGAGACTGGGTATTCTTCTTTCCACCTCGAAAACGAGTTGCTGACAACTAGGATGAATAGTTTTCCATCTGAAGAGCGTGGGTAAGAACCCATCAGGTCTAATGAGACCATCTCGAACGGCTCATTTGGTACCCTTGGCTGTTGTCCCTCCATCCCCCATACGGCTTTCGAATCAGTTGCAGGTTATGCAGTCACGCATGTAGCTAGGTAGATATCTGTGTTTGGGCAATTTTGTTGAGTGGTTAGCATGTGGGCCTGGAGTTCGTCCAGCCTAGGTTCAACACCCGCCGGAGACTCGATGTTCACACAATTCGCTATGCCCTCACCAGATGTTCGGCGGGTGGCTGCTGTACGGTGCAGTAGGTCATCCCACTCGTCCTTATCCACCACTACTGTTTTGCCAGGCATGTGTGACAGCTCTTCAGCATGCTGGTTTTCGGCCCCGGGAACGTGCTGTACCTAGAAGTCGTACGACTGTAGAATTAATGGTCATTGTGTCAACTTGCTTCATGCTTCCCTCTTGGAACGGAGCCACATAAAGCACCTATTGTAGCTTCGAAGTGTGAAGTACTGATATTCGAGGTAAGCTTAGTACCTCTTATCGGCCCACACTACTGCTAGGCACTCACATTCATTCACTTCGTACCCTCCGTTCTGTTGCCCCAAATTTTGCACTACTGTACTTAAAGATGTGCCGCTCTTGGTTTTCCCCAGTTGAAAGAGAATTGTTCCCAATCCCTGTTTGCTTGCATCTGTTTTCAGATACAGATGTCTACTCGAGTCGTGGCAGGCTAGTGTGGTGTATTGCCAGAATCTGTCTTTCATCTCTGTATAACATGAGCCGTGTTCTGCGGTTCACTGATACTTCCGGTTGGGTGGAAGCATGTAGGTGAGTGGTACTGTGACTGTTGAAAAGTCACTGATATTTTCTCGCAACCAGTTTACTAGACCGAAGAACTTGCACAATTGTTTGTGCATGCATGGCACTGTGCAGTTGTCGATGGGTGACATCTGCTCTGGAGTTGGTCGACTGCCATGTTTGTCCACCAGATGGCCGAGAAACTGGAGGCATGGTTTACCAGTATGGCACTTTTGGTTGGCGCAGATTAGTTTATTGATGGCCAGTTGTTCTAGAAACAGTGGAAGATGTTTTATGTGGTCCTCCCATGTCTCTTACCACACCACTACATCATCCAAGTATGCGAGGGCAAAGTTACTAATGTACACATTGAGTATTCAGACCATCATCTTCTGAAAAGTGGCTGATCCACATTTTAACCTAAAAGGCATTGTACAAAATTGGAATCTCTGCCCATCTGTTGCAGTGAAAGCTGTTTTGTGCCTGTCCTCTGGTTTTATTGGTACTTGCAAGTACACACTACAAAGATTTAGCGACTGCATTACTTTTGCTTTGCCGAGAGTGTGTAGTGCATTTTTGACACAAATATAGGCTGGCATTGCGCTGTTGAATGGCTGTGGGTGGGTTCTATCATATACTCAGCCAGCATTTCTGTGATTTGTTTCTTGGTGTGGCTGGCAACTGCACAAGCCAGCGTAGAGTGAGTGGTCCCTCGTTTTTCAGAGGTATGCTGTGTTCTGCTAGTATGGCGTGATGTAATGGGTCGGTTGCCGCAAATACATCGTGCCTCTCATGCAGTAGTTTTTGCATGGTTTTTTCGGAACTGTGGTGGTACTGCATGATCAACTTCATCCAGTCGTACATGGTTCGCCATTCATTTGGCCGAAGTGAATCCCATGGGCCGCTGGCTCCACAATGGTGTTTTGTTCGGTGAGACCAAGTATGACATCATCCTATAAGTCAGCTGACATGAGGGCTGTGATTGTGGGCCCCCACATCGCATATCTGGATCTTTCCCATTGTTTCCCCCAAGTGCTGCTGTGTAGCAAGTTGTAGTACTGGTATTGTTTGTGTGAGTTTGCTCATGTCGACGAACCCGACATGCACAAAGTTGTGTGATGCTGCTGTGTCGACTAACATGGTTTATTATTTAAGGTGATTGCTATGCTTATCATTTTGTGACTTCCTTTCGTGATTTGTTGTAGCAGGATCTGTTGAGGTGTCGGTGTTAAGTTTGCTCCTGTGACCTGGGGGCAGTGAGCATCTGGCTCTCCTACCCCGACGGGTCATTTACCATCGGTGGGATTTTGCTTTCTGTGACATTATCTTCCTTACTAGTGCATTTTGGGCATTAACTATGCCTGTGAAATCGCTGTCCCTCACAATACCTACATGCGAACGGAGGACACCCCTTACCAGTTTGGCGCCTCGCTGTGGCCTCGCCCAGCACTGTTGGGTCTGTAGTTGTAGGCACAGCTGTGCGGTTGTTTTCAGGGTTTTTGCAGGCCATTGTAGTTACTAACCCATTTTCACCGCAAACAGCTGATGGCAGTGTGGTCCCATTACCCTGCTCTGGGTCATGCACGCAGTGCGGGAAAAACCGTTCCCACTCCCATCTTGGTATTTCCTGCTCCCTAGTGATTTGGTCCAATAATGTGGCTGATCGCATACAACCCTCAGTGCTGTTATGTATTAAGGGGACTAGATATAGTCTGTTTTATGTCCGCACTGTTGCTCCCACTTCCTCCAGCACTTCTGTCCCCGTCATGTGCAGGTGAAAATTTTTAACAAGGTTAATTTTGTATGTTACAAATGCAGTTAGCATTACCCCAGGATTTTGCATTTATAGCACTGCACGACTTTGCGCTTGAAGGGAGGAGTATATGTTGGCAAAATTGCAATTAAATCTGCTCCAAAATTCACTCCACTGCATGCCATAGTGGCTTATTGTGCGTCACTATATGTGTGTGTCCCCCATAAGCTGGTCTCTTATACAGCTTCGTTACTCTTGTTCACAAACTCCATAACTGGATAAACGTACTATGCAGTCTCTCAGGAGTGCCTGTGGAGTCCTATTGGTCAGCCCAGAAATTGTGGGCAGTGACTGGAAACGGGCTGGAGTATTGCATGTTTCTGCTGCTGTTGTTGGTGCGGTTGTGGCTGAGCAGCGTGGCTGTGGTCACATGAAGCCAGCTGTTTGTTTCGGTGTGGCTTGTACTATCCCAGATGCTGTAGCTGTTAGCAGGCCCGTTGAGTGTGCCAATGGGCTGCTAAAATTGTTGGCTGTGGCTGTCTCCGCACACAGGACTGGTGGGCGTGGCACTGTCAGTTGGGATGCTGCTGTGCACTGCATACATTGATATCTTCTGGCGGTTAAATTTACTGTGCCCTATTTGGTTATGCACTGCCGGTGAGTGTTCCGCCCGCAATCCTCACATGCCACTGGTTCCGAGTTACCGTTTCTGCACTAGTCCTGGTGACACCGGTGTGGTGACAGACCTCTTCCCGTGATATCAGCAGGTGTTCTGGTTAGTGGTAATAATGTTTGTGTACACATTACACACATAATGGTGCTGTTTTGGTCGGCTGTTGTGTGTTCACTCCCAGTCAGGCATTAGGCAAGGTAAACTTTGGTGCAGTTCACACAGAATTGTCCCATTCCTTATGCCTGCGCACGTTATATCTTTTGCACATTGTCTATTGGGAAAATTTTGCAAGGTTTGTTTGGAAAAAAGTTTTGTTACTGGAGGAGGGGCACACTCGCACGTGCGACTAGTGACAAGCCCGACATTGCTCCGGACCGCTCTCGGTCTAGTGCAGTCCGTGCACAATTGCACCCTCCTGACGGCAGAGGTGCAGCTCCGTGCCCATCCAACGCGTTCTCGGTTTGTCCCGCGAATATCGTCCTCCAGACATCTCGTGTTGTTCGGTTCTCGACAGGGGCACCTTGTGTCCTGGAACGGGTTGGACCCAGGCAAGGGCCGCACACACTTGAGGCATAATGTTCTAATTGTTATATTACTGGTGCACAAGTTCCGGTTACATTGCCGGAGTTCCAGCTCGGCCACGTGGTTTGGAACACGGGTTTTCATGTTGACAGTGGTTGATGCCGCAGTTGCTGACCCGCCTCCCTTCGTGCCGCATGGGAGGGGGGTTGGATACTGTTATAGCCTGGGGGGAGTGGTGGTGACCAAACTCGCGTGTGCTTGGGTGGTGATACGTCGCCTCACCCGCCTATGCTGGAATGTGGGAGGGAGTGGTGCCTGCTTGCCTGGCTTGACTGTTGTCCACAATGGTGGCACTCGGGGATGCTCCCTTTGTCCGGCACAGTCTCAAAATGGTGTGAATGAATGTCTTAAACTGTAATTTATTGTTTGTTGGCTGAAATAGCTTTTAATTAAATTTAATTGAAGGCTCTGAACACATGTCCTATATGGCCAAGTTCTTGACATATTAAAGTTACCCTTAAAATGTTATGTGAGGTGCACACAAAGAAACACAAAAATGTACATTTCATTGAAGACAAAGTTACTTTGAAATGTTACAAGCACACGCTGTTATAGTTTATAGATAAGTTATGGTGCAAGTGATTTGATCGAATTACGACTTAACTGGCATTAAATGGTTACAAAGTACACTGAACGTCCTGTGATGTGGAAAAAGGGCACAAAGTACTCTAAAATGCTGCGAGAGTTGAGCGTGGGAAATCAAGTACATCCAGACACTGTGGACATTACACTTAGCGCTGTTTTGGTTCGCCGCACTTGTACTCATGTTTTTCTTTTGACTTTGTTGTTGGCTAGACCACCGGGTTGGGAAAACCATTTCATGTGGTGAAAATGGCTTATTGGAAAATTTCCCTACAAGTTGGGAAAGCCATATGATGAGTTCGGAGTTCCAGGTTTGTTGATTATGGTCACCACCTTACCTGACTGACCAGGTTAAGGTGGAAACTGTTGAAATTGCCTGGCGCCTTAACTCATTGAGCATGAGTTAGTGAGTGAGGGTCGTGCGGCAGACGATCCATGGAACCCTGGAGTCCTTTGACTATCTGGATGCTGGTCGTAGTTGAACTTACCAATTAACTGCAGGTATTGAGAAGTTATACTTATTACATTAGCGAGGTTGTAGTGCACCCCGAACACCTTACTTACACTGAATGGAATCTGCCATAGGGCGCAGTACCCGGAATATCACAAAGGATAAAATAAACAAATCACTTGTGATTTGAGACATTTACTTATTTGCTGGTTTTGCATAAAGAGTTAGTCTGTTATGGCTAGATTAAATGGACCCGGCACTTTGGTCTACCCATGACCGATGCAGAAAAAAAAGGACCTAAGTTATGAATAAATTAAGTTGAAACTACGTGTTGCGTGTTACGCCCTGGTTTAATGCCAGGGTGGCAGAACGGTCGACACCTCGGCACTAGTGATGAAAAGATTCCTGTTAATTACTTACTATTGACGGTTGACCATGTTTAATGCAAAAGTTGAGAGTGCCGAGGGTGTCCGCATGGAGCAACACTCCCGTGCTGCCAGCCGGCCCGAGTATTGAAGTCAGACAACTTTCATGGCGTCTGCGTCTGCTGATGGAAGCCGAAGCTGACGCCAGAATCTAAACATATTGAAACTTTGAATGATAATGAATCTGCTGCAGATTACTAATTGATAATTACATACATATTGGTGACATCCGCATGATTAATCAAGTGTTTTATATGCTTGAGAATGGGAAGTTACTAGGGATGACACCGCACTTGAAGAATATTATAAATGATTGGGCCTTGATAGGCAGTCTGCTGGAAAAAAAAACACTATTATATCCTTCAAAACATTAAATTTAATTGGCACTTAAGAAGGATGCGAATAATGGTTTACCACATTGTATTTTATTTCCTGTGACGTCATTGTGCATACTTCGTATTTCACCAATGGGCGAGTTTAAGTGGTTTCAACCTGAGAAGTTGTACGAGCCTATTTCTGAAAAGGGATGTGGGTAGGTAGCCATGCTCGATTGAGCTTATTTGAAAGGAATTATGCTTGATTAGCTAATTAACATGTAATTAACACTGTGATAGTGTTGAGAATATTATTCCCCACTGACAGACAACACTTGGAGCCACGTAGCACTTTTACTTCGGCCAGCGGGCCAGTCGACATCATGCATAAAAGATAGACTTCGGGCATCGTGGCGTGAGCTGCGCCGACCAAGTCCCCCTCCAGTTGCTGGTGCGCCTGACGTCTGTGGCTTTCGGGGCAACACCGTTCTCGACCGATTGTTTTTTTTTTTTTTCCCCAGAGTAAAGAAAGACGGTCTCTTGAGTTACGTAGTACGTGTTGGTGAGGTTGTATCTGTGCCGTTCTGGTCGACCTGCCCTAACGTACTCGTGGCCGAGCGTTCGTTTCGACCCGGTATTGGCTAGGTGGTGAAAGTGACTGGTAGTGCAAGTGGTCACGAGGGCACACATGGATGTGTGGTTCCTGTCAAATTTATGTCATATTATGAATATATTGAACGTGGTATACGACAGGTTTCAATATTAGGTCCCCTGATTTTCTTAATTTTTATTAATGATCGTCCAGCGTACATACAGTCTGATGAGGATATTGTTACATTTACAGATAGCACTAGTCTTCTCATAAATGCAAAATCTAATTATAAAATGAATAAAAGATTAAAGTGAGTGAGTGATTGATGTGAGCACTTTTGAACTCAGCAGTAGAAAAAGTTACTGCCCCTGTCTGCATATATTTTATCAGGCAAACTGAGTGACATTCGCAAAGTAAAGTTGGTAAAGATGGATGGAAAATAGTTTTATATCTTGACGTCAGATTAAAAGTGTTAGTAACCATTTCTAATAACTTAGAATATTTCTTTCGCGTTGTACTTTTTTTAATGTATCGAAGTGTAAAAAAAGAGCATATTTGTGAAATATTTACTTTTCTAATCATTTCAAAGTTTCACTTGACCGACGCACGAATAAAGTAATGAGGCCCATGACAGTATTAATTTTACATACGGCGGAATAATACAGGGCTTTCAAAAGTGCTGATTTTACCATGAATTGCCTATAAAAGAAGTTCTTTTAAAACTATCTAAATGTTTTTAGCAAATAAACTTATTCATGATAAGGAAAATACCAATTATGTATAGTTCTATACGTGTCATAAAACTAACTCTGAGGTAAAAATATGATATAATGAGGTAAATTCTACAGCTGTATACACAACAAAATTTCTTGGTTTGCAATTGGATGATAATCTGAATTGGAAAAACATATTAAATGTATTGCGGACAAACTCAACACTGCTTGCTTTTCACTTAGGTACCTTTCTCGTCTTGGCCAGGGCTTCGCTTAAATAAATATACTTCTCATATTTTCATTCCGTTCTTTTATGTAGAATAATGTTTTGGGGAAACGCAGCTAACAACGGCCAAATATTCTTGCTTCAAAAATAGGCAATTAGAATGCAGACAACTCTTTAAAAATGAGAAAATTTTCACTCTTACAGTTAATTCTTACTTTTGTTTCTAATAATTTAGACCGTTTTAAGAGTATAAAAAGGCTAGATACACAAGAAACCTGCACTTTCCCACTAACAGAAAAGAGTTCACTTCTCTGTAATAAAGATATTTGACTCTTTTCCCCCTCAGTATAAATATCTTCGTTTCGATGACACAAAATAATTCAAATGTAAGATAAAATATTATTTACATTCCCATTCTTCTTATTCTATGACTGAATATTTTGATTCTAGTAATTTACCAGCACACAAAGAATACTTCTTACAGTTCAGTGATTGTATTTTTATGTCTTTATTTATATGCGAAAATGTACATACTTGGTTTATTTTATAAGTGTTGTTTACCTAACTTAAAATTGTCTTGTTGTATAGTAATAATTTTTGTAAAGCATAATGCATAACATATATGTCTATAACTTCTTTGAAAATTTAGATATTGCTATCCATTACATGTGTTAAGATTGCATTGCACCTTTCTTATGATAGTTGATATTGTTGTGTTATTTATTGTATGTGCCACCTAGAGGCCTCGTTTACCTAAAGTGTAATTAATGTACATAGATGGATTCATCTCAAAAAAGAGACTTGAAAATAACACTCGAACTCTATGGCTGCCGACAGATGGCAGAATACATTAAAATTAAATAATTTGTTTTTGTTAATATCTTCCTTTATGTTTTAGTACAAATTAGCAGCATTGTACATTTTGTATATATAAACTTTACACAACATGTTCCTAATGTTCCTACTGTGAATTATAATGAATGAAACAAGTTATTGTTTGCAGTAATGCTGATTTACTATCTTATACTTGGTATATATTGTATGATTTGTCATGTAGAGTTGTTGAAATCAGAAAATTATTATTGATATCATTTTTTAAAAGTCTATATGACTCGTATCAGCATTGATGTGAAAACACGAGTATTTAGTGAAAATTATAATAAAGGCTCCTTTCATGAAGAATAATCATTTCTCCATGGTGTAAAAAAAATTTGCATAGACTAAAGATGAGGCAGACTGATCTCGCTGGCTGCGCTCAACCAATCTCCGTGTGTTCCAACCCAAGGCCGCAGAAGACAGGTCTGAACAATAGTTTAAAAAGTTGACGCCCTTATTGACCTATTTAGTTTACGAACCCAGCCGCAGAGCGCTGCTACCGAAGTAGTGCTGTTTGACATGGTTAGCATAGGGAGGGGATTGCAACTTTTTCTTAAAATGGGAAAATTACATAATTATCTCTATGGTGTTATCCCTATACCAGCAATGCTAACAACACTAGTTTGCTTGCAGCGATCTGTGGCTACTGAATGAACTAAATCAGTCAATAAGGGGGTCAATTCGCTAACATTGTTAGATAGGCTGGTGTCCAGACCTGTCTTCTACGGCCGTGGTCCCAACATCGAGCTGCTTTCCAGCCCAAAGAGATGGAAGGGAAGAAAGATTTCACTGCTCGGCAGAACTTCTTTGCTTATTACCTCTCTGCGATAGGGCCACTAACGCTTCTATTGTGACCAAAATAAAATCACAAATCATTATTTTGTCGTGGCCATTTTATAACATTAAATATATATATATATATATATATATATATATATATATTGCTTAGCAGGGCGACCCGAGATTCCAAGCATTCCAAAACGCTAAGTACCTAGATACCAGTCAAAACAAACAAAATTGGTTTAGAAACTTAACTTTCTGGATTGCTGGGGAAGGTGAAGTATTTCACAAGTGTGTTTAGCTTCAAATTATCTCAGTGAGGAACCCGACAACTCGAACCCGACATTTCTTTTTAATTTTATCCATTTCAAAATTGAATGATTTGAATTCCAATTCCTGTACGAAGCTTGTAAACAACTTGGTCAAGAACGCCAACTTTATGGAATAATTACAACATAGACAATTGAAAACATTTATTAAATGGTTTGCTTAGTGCTTAACGTGTATACGATTAAAGTTGATTTGAACTTAAACGTAAAAAAGGATAACTCTGCTTGAACACCAATCCGATGGATAAATTATTTTACAATTGAATGGCTTTCCGATGTTGGTACCAACGGAATTGTTAGTGCTCGATAAAAGCAGCGAAAGCCCTATGTAGTGACCACGGTCATAAAAATAGGCCTGGACACTTGCCATCGTTTTGCGTACGCTTAGTAAAATTCAAGTAGAAATAGTAATAGTAGAAGCGTGACCCAAAACAATCAGGTTTCTCCCATAATAATACATGCACTGCAAGTAACATACATGAGAAATTTAACAAAATTTTGCGTTTCGTATTTCTTAAATTTTAATAATTTTTGCGTGACAATTAAAGGAAGATTAAATTTGTGCAATGCAGTGATTTTTGTGTTTTAGTGTTCCGATTTAACATAAACAATCGTGTTTATTCCGAATCATGCAATGGAATCTTTTATGGCAACATGCGAAACACAATTTTTAGTTGAGGTTCACAACAGCTAGCGTGTGTCGTAGTAGTTGATGTTTGTTTACACTGTCGTTTGTAATGGCGGAAACGCAGTGATAATAGAGGGTTTTTAAAATACTGATGATATTTCAAGATTAATTGTTTTTCATTTCGGTAATTGGTGCATGGTGGGGAAGAAGAGGCCTTGTTGTGTCCCAGGATATGCAGACAAACTTTCTGTAAGACATCGGTTTCCACTTGGAGACGAAGTTTTTCGTGCGTGGTTACATAGGATAAGGAATCCGAAGTTACAAAGAGCATACAAGAAGAAAGTGTACGAGACTTATCTAGTACGTGACCTGCACTTCAATTCCGTGCCTTCACAACTTCTTCCAGGTAAGTTGAATGACATGATGTATTCTTCGCTCCAGTATGTAAAATTCATTGTAGGCCTAAGTAAAGTCATTTTTTTGTAGTACGTCATGCAGAATAATTGCCTATAAGATGTGATGAATCGAAATTAAATGTGGTTTTTCATGACGTATTATGTAAATGCAACTTAGTGCCAAGGATGTTGCTTGCAGTCTAGCTCTTACTTAAATTATGTCATTATGTATATTGTACCCTTGAATGCCCCCTTCAGTCAAGGGTTCGAGCCACTTACCCTTCTCGAACACTATTGGTTCTGTCCGTGTGTTATTATTTTGATTTTGTACGGTTACGATGGCGTAACCGGCACCCGATAATAACATTTTAAACTGTTAATGAGTTGATTTTTTTTCTTGTTGTTGTAGGTACTACAGAAGAGAGTTTAGTTAAGTTTTTAGTTTAGTTTATTTCGTTCATTAGATCTTCTGTGTGTACAGGCTTATGCCAAAAACTGTAACAAATTAATTAATATTCTTGCTACCATTCTTCGTGCTGGCAGAATATCGTTTGAAGCAATCACGTCTTCCCTATCCATTTCTAACCTTTGCGCAGGACGAAACACAACAGACATGCGCAGGTTCAAACAAAATAAACGAATGTCTATGCACAGTCGCGATGAGTGGCAATCGATCGACTGTATGTAATCAATTCATAAACGAAGGGCATCCAAATTCGGAAGCTGCACCCTTCGTCGTGAAGGGCACAAGGGGCCATCACACAGGAGGGGCTTAAGGGTAAGTGGTCAAGGGCACATTACACTGAATTCGACCACAGCCACTGTTTGCTTAACTTCAACCACTAACTGCAATATGTAGGCTACTGTGATTAGATTATATATATATCTTAAGGTCAAGAACCATTACCATTACACTGCTAGAGAGTAGAACACAATATCAAACCCACACTGCCTTCATTCTTAATATGCCTATCCTTTCTTATCTGCATCTCTCATTATTGGATAACCGGACTACCGGTGTCTCTATCGTTCTTTTTACCGAGAGACAATAGGCCTACAGTATCCATAATGACACAATTTAAGTAAGAGCTAGACTGCAAGCAACATCCTTGGCACTAAGTTGCATTTACATAATACGTCATGAAAAACCACATTTAGTTTCGATTCATGACATCTTATAGACAATTATTCTGCATAACGTACTACAAGAAATGACGTTACTTAGGCCTACAATGAATTTTACATACTGGAGCGAAGAATACATCATGACATTCAACTTACCTGGAAGAAGTTGTGAAGGCACGGAATTGAAGTGCAGGTCACGTACTAGATAAGTCTCGTACACTTTCTTCTTGTATGCTCTTTGTAACTTCGGATTCCTTATCCTATGTAACCACGCACGAAAAACTTCGTCTCCAAGTGGAAACCGATGTCTTACAGAAAGTGTGTCTGCATATCCTGGGACACAACAAGGCCTCTTCTTCCCCACCATGCACCAATTACCGAAATGAAATATCCAATACTGTATCATTGTACAGTCAATTTGGATAAAAAAAAAAACCTCCTTCCCCTAATTTCATATTTACATTATGAAATTTAAAAAAAAAATGCAATAATAGTGCTGCAATAATGTAGTATTAGGGTTTGATATTTAATATGTGTTAATGCACGAAATAGATGTTTTGTCTATTCAATAATAATTCTTGAATAGACAAAAAATATATTTCCATATCATAGACAGCAAAAAGAAGCACATTTATAATAGTGATATTTGAAGTTCCCGCCTCGTGTGAGTTCAAATCTACCACCACAAATTTTAGTTCGGGTTCACAACCGCTAGGGGCGCTGAAAACAGTTTTTCGTTTACCAACATGGAAGATGCCCTTCTATATACTCCCTCTGTATTCTATGTTCCGAATGAATACATGCCTATGATAGCAGTGCCAAACGAGTTATTATTGAAATTAACGAAATTTCGTGTTTTTTTATTTTTAAAACTGTAATATATGTGTTTTTTTATGTGACATTGCAACAAGAATAAATTTCCGTAATGCAAGGAGTTGTGTTGTAATATTGCGATTTAACATAAATAAAAGGTGCCTTTTAAAGATAACATTATATGACCCATTAAATTACCTAGTGTCTTCCTCCTTTCCATATTTCACTTTACAATTCTCAACACGTCTTTTATTAACACCAATTTGTAGTATTTTCTTTAAGTTTTCAGAAGCGTGCGTATATATTGCCGCGCACACAACGCAGCAGAATACTATAAGTTTACTTAACATTTATAAATAAATAATACATAATGACAAGTTTTTATAGCAACTATAGTTAGTGTTTGATTTGTGTCTAAAGAGTGTACTTATAATCGGGTCAGAATTTGTTACCCAATTATTAGTGTAACTAAAATAAGATAAATTCAAAATAACATATTTGAGAATTCCAGAAATTGCTCAGTCATGCCCCAACATTTCATTTTTGAATTATGCACCATTTATAACCTAAAATTCTACACGTTGAGAATAGTTGCAAAGATCAGGGAAGTTATTAAGTTAAACCTTAAAAAATACAATGGAATCCTTTATTTAAAAAAAATGCCAAAACTACAATTTATTGCCATCCACACTAAACAGTCCCCCTTGTAAAAAAGTCTGTATGCACTGAAGTAAATATATTCCATTTCCAAATACTCTTACCTGCAAAGCTGTATGTCACAAAAAAGCATGAGTACTCTTAAAAGAAAAAATGTTGACCTTATTTCAGTGTTCATTCTCAAAGTAACATGCTCGTTTAAACTAACTTAATATGTGTTCTAATTTACGAGCCAAGGGCCCTTGCCTGGCTGTGTGTCCCTGAAAAGTGCGTCACGGCTGTGACGAATTGTCACCGCCTGAATCTGCGATAAGGGCATGAATGCACCTTAAATATCCCATTCGACTAGGGGCAAGAGCTATGTCCTCTACACATGCCCTACACTGTAAGTTTAATTGTCCATAACAGTTAATCAATTCATTCCTGTCCTTTGCTGAACACTTGTTCGTACAAAAAACCAAGACAACATAAGAAAATGTATTGAGTTTATTGTTTTTTTTCAGTCGCTTATGCATTGGAAATTAAAAATCATGAAATAAAGATGGGTGTTTGAAATTATATCCACTTCGTCAAAAAGAGATCAAGGGAGTGTGTAGAACTGCGGGTGATGGGAGGTGGGGGAGGGGGGGATCAAGGGTAAGTGACAGAGTATGTGTGAGAGTGAATTAAAACACAGCTATAGAGTAGTGGGGGCATAAATGTTCCAACTTACGTACTGTAGAAATATGCCAAAATAAAAACCGTTCTTAAGTAAAATTTTTGTGACATGATATTTACATTACTGGTAACTTACAGTAAACTTTTAAAATCCACATATAATTCCATGTTAGCACTTTTCCTAACATAAAGGACCAGATGATATGATATAGCAGTAAAAACTATTAGCCTATGCATTTAACAAGAAAATGGAACAGCAACACACAGGCTACTGCAATTTGAAACACAACAAAAAAATTTGAAAACAATGCCAGATTTTACTGAATTAATGTTTTTTCTTTAAATACAATAATCCGAAAGAAGCAAGAAAAACGTACACCAAAGTGCCATAATGATTACTTTTTTTGGGGTGGGGGGGGGGGAAAGAATGTAAAGAATGTCTTTGGTTTCTAACATGTTACATGTCACAAAAGTGTTTTCAGTTTTTAACAGTTATGTTGATCTACATTTGTATAGTATGACAGTTTCAGATTGTTCTCGACAAAATGAGCACTTTTGAGAAGCCTTCTCAAGATCTACTCGTGTACACGTTACGTATTCTTACGCGTTATGTAAAATTAACATTGGCACGTGCCTCATCACTTTATTTATGCGTTGGTCAAGTGAAACTGTGAAATTGTTAGAAAAGTTTTTTTTTTTTTTTTTTTTTTCCCCACTCTGATGCTTTAAAAATCAGACAGCTACTTTCCATCTTTCGTCACCGTCTTTACTGGGCGCATGTTACTCAGTGCGTCCGTTATAATATATGCAGGAAGGGGCAATGACTTTTTTCTGAGGTTGATTTCAAAAGTGCTCACTTTATAGTGAAAAGCCTTTCAACTAAAACGGTTTTTTATTTACATGGCTGGTTGTATAAACTGTACATATTTGACCCCATGTTACTCACGTTGTTTGTGATGTAGGGTGACCTAATTACACACATCTCCAAGGAAATACTACACACCATAGGATGCAAGCTGATTGTTACGCAAGTCAAATACATTGATTGCTAATGTGAATGGCTCTCCTGCATGTTCTCACTTGTCAGTCGACGTCCTGCTACATGCCAGAATTTCATGGGCCACAATTGACTGTTGTACATAAAGTACCTGGGGCAGTTCAGATGGTCAGTAGGTTTCCAACTGCCTAATGAAAGTCTAGGATCTCACACTTGCACACACTTGTGAGACGCATCCAGTCACAGTTGCTGACGCTGCTTTCCAACATGTGGCGCGTTGCTGTTTACAGCAATGCCTCGAGGCACTGCGTACTCTCAGCACTGACCTTGAGTTACGTTAATTCACACCCCAACTGGCAAGTTCTTCATACTAACAAAATGGTTTTCAGAAATGACAATACTTAGACTAATACTGGAAACTTCGGGCAAAAATATTTTTTTTTTGTGTTTATATTTGCCGACCTTGAATAATAATGGAACTTTTAAAATTTCCATAAACCCGTATAAAAATTACTGATTCTACACAAAAAAAATATTTATTCTAAAACCCAAGATACTGAACAGAAAATTTCGAACATGCGCTATAGGCCTATATTTGGTATTCTTAAGACAAAATTTCATGAACTGTTGTAGAGATTTGGGCATCCCTCAACATTGTGGTCTTGAGAGCCAATGAGAATGGAGCAATGCCAGAATGCAAGAGCAGGGGAAATAAGAAATCCCAGAAAAACCTGCCGGTCAGCACAGTTCCCACATGCAAAAATTCTGGAGTGACCCCACCGGGAGTCGAGCCCGGTTCACCTTAGGGGGAGGCAAGTAGTCTGACCATTACACCACCGTGGCCCCAGTTCATGCATTGATCCACCACAGTTGTCACTTCCCAATTTTGAATTCTCCTTATACCCTAGGCCCCGTATCCTGCTAGTGGTGTTGGACAGGATGTTTTCTTTACATACATTAAAGTAAATATCCGTATGTTGTGTACATGTACATTACACATGTACAGGTATTTTTTGCGTAACAAAACTAATTTTGTGTAAAATTTTCATTTTCATTTGAGAAAGTAATACGACTCCTTGGGAACACAATTTATTTATTCACTGCAAAATCCACCGCAATTTGGCACTGTTCTATAATGTAAATCCTGAGATGTATGAACATACCTGCATATAAGACAAAATGCAACTTTCACATGTCGTGATTGGCCAGGCAAATGTTTGTTCCACAGTGTAAATAGTTTTGATTATGCAAACATGGACAAAATTATAATACACTGAATTGCTACGTTTAAAAGCTCTATGTTATACTATTACTCAGTCCAAATCAGGTAAGAAGTTACCAAATTTATGTACTGATTGCATGGCTGCGTTCAGTGAGCATACTCTATGTCCCACACATCACAGTCACGTGACACTGGCGTCAGGAGGTGGGGACTTCTCGTTAGCCATTCGCTAAGTCCAAAATGCCATGGTTAAATATTGCAACCTTAAATCTAATTGTTAAAACTTTAGATGTGGATTTTCACCAAAATATTTTCTTTAGTCCCCATAACGGGGAAGAAGGAAAAAAAAAAACAAGCAAATACTATGTTAACATTGCACCAACAGGTTTCTTATCTGATGCATAATTTGCATGTTATTTTCCATTAATGTATTGAAATCGCTGGTAGGATTTGCTAACCATGTGATTAATCATAAGTAAAACGCATTAAAAAATTGTTTTATAAAATTGAATGTGAAATTTGGATCATCTCTTAAGTTTAAGATTTTAGAGAGTGCATGACCAGTGGTAGTCCTACGATGGGTATGGAGAATGGTTTCCAGTAGGCATTGTGGACTGCAAATTATGCCTACCACTTTTGATGGAAATTAACTTTTATCTACCAAACACAGAAAAAATATACAAAAATTTAGCAAATGTGCAGAACAGGAAGGGTATTTCCCAACAATTTGTAAAAGTTGAATTTACAGCATTGAAGTAGCTTAAAAAAATGATAAAAAGACCCAAAAAATATAACTTGTGATATTGGCCTACAAATTTTTAATTAAAAACTGATATTCCACTATAATTTAAATCATACAGTGAAGTGCTGGTCTCACACCAACAATTTGGAACAAAATTCAGGTTCTGGGCTGACTATTCAGTTCATAAAATTGTATTTTATCCAAAACATGATCCACAACATACAAAAGTGGAGATTTCATAAGCTACATCTTTTCAAAGTTAAATAGGCTAAGAATTCGGAAGGTTCCGGTAGTCAACACTGTTGTAGTTTGAAGATAACCAAAACTCATCATCATTAGGACCTGAACCATGTTAATACAAGTACACTACAAGTAGTCTCCCTTACACCAAACCTGTTTTCTTATTACAAAATACTCTAATAAAGAATACCACCTCAGTGAGCATCAGCTGTACTGATGTTGTTTGTACCAAATAATGAAATTACTTGACAGTATAAAAGTATTATGTAACAGTAGGGCCTATGTTTGTAGAACTGTCCAGGATAGCAAGAGATTTTACTGTGTAATACTGTGTTTTAATTGGATTGTTCCAATCAAAGTGTGGCCCAGCTGGTCGGATACAGCTGGCCCTATGTGTTGCACACGAATCGCCTAACGGATGGTGATCTACTTTTGTTCTGATAATTTTTGTGTGCCATAATCGTTTAACGTTAGTAACCTGAACTTTGTTTTTGTGTGACCTTCAGTGTTCACAGCATCCCTCCGTCGACTCACAGGCTTTTTTTTTCGCAGCTATGGCCACTTGCAGGTCTTGTGAGCCAGAACAGTTTTCGTTCACCTATACATGTATGTTTTTTATACATATTTATTCAATAAACTATTTACTGTACTTCAAAACATGTTGTACTTACCGAGCCATGCCAAATTCAATGTCACAATTGATGCAGGCGAGAAGCCAATTATAACACTATATATATGTTCCCCACCACAGATCAAGAAATTATCCACCCTGACGGTATGTCGTGGTCTCAGGAGCGGGTAGGAGGGAGGTCTGACTTACGATACCAGGTTTTAGAATGCATTAGAAAGTCGATTATCCGGACTTGTTTGAAAAATAATTAGAATAGTAAAAACACGAAAGTCTCTTTTGTCACAGTGTTTCCCTTACCCATGGAAGCGAGACAAGTACTTGTGTGTGCTCTTGTGATGTGCCCTTTCACGTGACGTTCACAGTGAACACGTCTGGGCGGAGGGTGGTTATTGTTAACTGATTAAATATTTTATTTTATGTAGGCCTACAGTTTCTGTTTTGGATAAGTCAGTGTCCTATGCATGTCTAATAAATTTTACGTCGTGTGAAAATGTTTGTTTTTCAAATTCTTTTATCTTCATTCTCGACATATTTCCATGATCAGAATTTTCGATTACCTATCCGAATTACCTTTGGTCCCTATTAGTCGAGATAATATACTATCTACTGTACTCGTGTAGAGTTGCGAAGGGTGCCAGAGCACAAGAGACTCATCCAGAGTGTGGGCCGTTCGCCCACGTTGCTCTTCTCTGTTCACCCTGCGATGAGGTGACACCGTTGTAATGATGCAATAAACCTGCTTTGCATATCTAACGAGAGTGTTGACCATTTCGTATACCACTAAAAGTTGAGTGAGACCGTTGAATGGCCATCTTACATGCCAGACACACACAATAAGTTAAGACGCTGCCAGGAGGTTGCAGTGATGCAGTGGGTAGAAGACCCGGAACAGTTATACGGCTGTAAAGCAGCCTGCGGTGAAATTAAAACAACCACGTTCCACTGAATTGATCTTTACTCACTGAATTCCCTCCATGGAGGCACGTACTTTATTATGGTTTACATCTTACTTGCCTCATATATATCAGCAGGTAGCAGTAAATTCAGATGGTATAAATACAAGTCTAAAAAAAGGGTTAGGTAATCAAACATTGTTCCCAAAGGTTCCATCCTTTCCTCTATATTTTATTTATTTATTATTAATATGCTAGATATAAATTATCTGTATTCCAGCATTATACTGCTTGTGGACGATGCCTTCTAAATTTTTATTTAAAGACGAGAATCTAACAGCACTTATGGTGTCATTAAATGAGACTATTCATAACTAGATAAATTGTTTACAGAAAATAATCTTTCTTTAAACTTGGATCAAATAGTTTTAATGAAATTCCCCACATAAAAACCACAGGACTATAACTTTTTAATAAAATATAGAAAGTATGATTTGAAAGAAAGCCGTCCTACAATATTTTAGACTTACATATTGACAGTAATCTTTATGGGAATACTCACATTGATAACATAGTCCCGAAACTAAGCGCAGCGTGTTTCACTTTAAATAATTTATCATCTAAAGACATCCTCCCTTGAACAAATTTATTTTCATATTTCTATGTTATGTTATACTGTATCATTCAGTGGGCACCTTCTTCTTCTAAAAAAAAAAAAAAAAAAAAAAAAAAAACCATAGGAAATATTTACAAATATTTTGTGTAGGTATATGATTGTTTTGTAACATTTTTTACTAATCCTATATTCCAGAGCTCCTGCTCATCATATGATTGCTGGAGAGATTTAATAGTAAATAAATAAATGAATTTATTAATAAATTAACTTAAGCAAGACTTAAATTCTGCGTATGCAGTTACAAAATTTCCTAGGTTTACACAGTTCCCTGCTGTGAAAATTGTTAGTTTTTTTTACTGTAAGAAATTACAACACACACTGTTACATATCTGTTCGTGTTTGACAATGTTTGTGATTTTCCCTGTGTCGTGGACTAACGAGCAACAATTAGATGAAAAACAGTTAATGTGTTGATATTGAGAATATGCAGGCTACAAGTTCAAGAGCTTCACAGGGTTGTGTATCAGCTATGCATTTATGAATTTGGTGGTGCGATCCTGGCCAGATATTTTTTAATATTGGTTATATTACAGGTTTTTTCTCATGTAAGGTGAAGCGTGACTCGTATGAGAGCTGTTGAATTGGCCAACGACAGAGAATATTTTCGTCAGCTGTCTGTTTGAAACCTGTAATAGTGTGCAGTGTAAATGTGCACATTTATTCTTTTGAACCATAAGTTATTAATTAACTGTATGGCGAATCACTTGGTTTTCTTTATAATTGTGCATTGGTAGATTTTGTACATGTCCTATTCTTTGCATACCCGTGACAAATTATGTTACATTCGATACTACTGCACATACATTTATTTATATATGTAGCACCTGGAAACTGTTTACATACAAATCTACACCACTGCGATTCCCCGAGCTCTAGCGAAGAGAGCATTGAGAGCGCACATATAAAGCACATAGTGGCTCCTTCCCCTTGCACTTACGGCCACTCTGTGCACCCACGAAATGAATTATTTAGCTCAGAAACTCGCTTCCTGAACATATACAAAAATTAGAGTTCGAATTCTATTTATTTTATTTCGGTTTTGTTTGCACTGGCAAAGTTAAGGCTTCGATATATATTTTTTGCTTGTGTCTGATATTATTCATTAGAAATTTTAACATTAATTATTATTCTTTGCATTAGCATTAGAAAATAATTAGAACATTCTTAAATTTTCTTCTCTTGCGTGGTAATCGAAAAAATTTGGCTGTAGAGTTTAGCAACTCGACAAATTTGATTTTCCGAAGGTTAAAATCTTATGTTGTGGTATATAACATTTGCCATTTTATAGATATCAAGAACGCAGAGCTGTCAACGTGAAATAAAACGGCGACAATGTTTGCTGTATCGTTTATCACCCTGGTGTTGAACTGCAATGGTGATTTAGATCCGGCAGTTTCTTATTTGTACTTCCGAAGATCCTTTTTTACGTGAAATCTAGCAGACCTAAGTGAAATAATCATGAGACATGCGGAAAAGAATGCAAAACCATCCAAAACTCTTATGCGAGAATGAGGTCGCCTACCTACAGGCGCACAGCTTTCTGTGCCACTAATAAACCACGCCATCACTGACGGAGGACTTACACTGCGTTTCAGTCCCATTTTAACTTAAGAAGATAAAATCGGCAGATGAAACACTACCAGCGTTGGTCTACATTTCCGTTGATGATACTATCCAGGCGGTCTAATTATCAGTAGTAGGACTTGGCTATACTCCATTCACGGTTACTTCAATCTTTTCTGAAGCCCTGCTTAAGTTCTACTTTCACGATATTCCTCCACCTCATACAAACAACGCTTAGGAAATTACACCAGAAAGCCAACGCGCCGTATTCGTGCGCACTCAGTGTAGTAATATTTACTAATGGAACTATTTATTACCAGGCATTACAAATATACCTATTTTCTCCTGTTTCAATTCATTTTCATTTTAAATGAAATATTATAATTTATAGAGAGTATATAGGCCCAAGTAAAAGTTAAATTTAATAAAAATAAGGTACTTTTACTTTAACACAAGTATAAAACGCTTGTTATACATAACACATTTAGAAAACAATCAAACGCGTCATATGTGGGGTGTTTTTCAAAGGTTTGATTAAAAAAGTTGGAAGAAACCGCGAAAGGACTATAGTAACAGGAGATGAAGCATTTGGAGTTCGTTTTAAAGCGTACAGAATATGGAGTAGGCACAATCCCGGCGTCCCTCGGGCAGTGGGGCGCCGCGGGTCGGGGCGTGGCTGTCTGCGTGGACAGCCCTGTCCTGCACGGTGTGTGGTCCCATTGTGCCTCCTCCACAACCCCAGGGCTACCGCGGGCCCTGATACACCCGCCACCCGCCTCTCACCTCCTACCACATCGCCTAAGAGGTGCGAAACGACGGTGGCGGGCCTTACCCCACCTCCCTCCTCCTCCCTCCGGGACGCTGATCAAAACACGAGGTGCGATCGGATCGTGCCCAAAGCTGCTGATCAGCGTCGCTCGCCTGCTATCTCCTCTGCCGGCCGTGCGTCACATACGAACACTCTACACTCGCCCGCCTTCCTCTGCGGGTAAACTTGAGCTTCTTACACGATAGAAACCTTTAGCATTTGACTTTACGTTTCCTTTCCTCTGACGGAATCACCAATACACAATACAAATGTAAAATCACAGTTTGGACAATTGAACACCGGTTCTGCAAACTTCGTAAAAATGTGGATCTTGGTATGTAAATAATTATTATATTATCCAGGAATGCATTTTACGCGCCTTTTATAATTATAGGCTTAAAATATATATTAAAAGTTTATTTAAAAACCAAAAACGAATTTGTTTACGTTATTGAAATATGCAAAATTCATATATTTCCTCTTCCCATTTTATTTGTTTGCCATTTTTTTAAATTTAGATGAGCTTCGTTTAATATACCGAGATTAAAATAGCGCTACAGTAAAATAACGCACCTTCAACATAACCTCTGTTAGATTCTCGGCAAAGTGGCTGCTTGACTTTAACTTTAAATTTCAACTTTGACAGTTCCATCGTGTCAAGCTACATAAGAAACAACATGTCGGAAAGCAAACGTAAAGTCAAATGGTAAAGTCAAATGTTAAAGTTTTCAAGTGTGTAAGGGCCTTCAGGCAGTGTCTAAATTCAGGTATATACTTGCTTACTTGCATCCTTGCATACTTCACTTACCCTTGGCACCAAAGTTGATGAATTCGGATAGGAAATCGTGTTGGTTTCGGTGCCAGTTATTAGCCAGCTAACCACTTTTAATATATATGTATTCCGACTAATAATTTGATAATTGCCGAAGGTTTTAGGTGTTAAATAAAGTACTAGATACTATTTCAATTTGATTTACATTAATATTTATTGTCTTGCGTTATTGTATGTAAGTGCAGTTTGGATTGATTTTTTTTTATCTTAGCTTTTGTAGGTTAGGAACATTAGCCTAATACAAATTTATTACTTAGACCTTTTTTAAGGTGAAACTTGCGATGGTTATTTACTCAATTTACAATTATATGCCTACGAAGTAGTTATGTTGCCATATTAAGCTTTAAATAAAATAATTATGTCGTAAATAAATTGTAGCCTACAAATTGCTTCTCAAAATGCCAGCACACATTTCGCAAATATGTAAGAAGTATACAACTTCGTTTACTTGCGTACTTGCATACTTCACTTGCAATTCGGACAGTACTTTCGGTGTCACTCACTTCCGTGGACAGGTACGCACAAGTATGTACTTCAGACGAATTCGGACACAGCCTTACTTCTTACACGGCCGCTGTTTGATCGCCGTCAGCTGGCACACATGCACTAGCACTGACCAGTTCACGGCTACTTGCAAACTTTTCTGAAGCTCTGCTGAAGCTCTACTTCCAGGATATTCCTCCGCCTCGTGCAAACAAAGCTAGACCTAGGTAAATCTAGAGAATTGCACCAAAGAGACAGCGCGCCTTATTTGTGAGCAACCGCTTTAATAACATGGTTGCCACTCATCTGGAAAACTTGGAAAACAGGGAAATGTCAAGGAATTTCGAACAAGTTGGCTAAATGTCAGCAAATTCTGTGATATGATTGCTATATTTGGCAGTTCTATCATCAATCATGCACCATTACCAGAATCATATAACTTTGTTTTGATGATTGTGGACATACATAAGGATTTTTCTTTCCAATTTATGTAGGGAGCAATTTTGTAAGATCATATATGTTTTTTTTTCTGGTGTAAAAGTGTGTTATAATGCAAAAGCGTCAATCCCTCCAGAAAAAAATATGTTAGCAAAAGGTCAGGGAAAGAAGATTATTTTTGTTTGGAAATCAGGGAAATGTCAAGGAATTTCCAATGGGAAAAATATGGCAACCCTGAAAATTATTTGCATAAGAACTAATTCTTACTAGACATTACCAACACTCCTGTTTCTTTCCCTCGTTTTATCCATATTTATTATAAATGAAATATTATAATTTGTAGGCAAAATATAAGTACAAATTTAATTTAACCGAGAATAATATACTTTTATGTTGACACAAATATAAACGCTAGTGATATATAGCATATTTAGGAAAAAATTAAACACGTCATACATGGGGCGATTTTTCAAAGGATGGATTTTAAAAAAAATTGAAGAATCCGCGAATAGACTATAGTGGCCTCAAGCAACGGCTGCTTGCCCCATTACAAATTAAATTTGCAGGGAAGAAACAATGAATGCCAACAAATTAAAACGCAATAATGGTGCCACCTGCTTAATAATATGGGATAGTTGAAGTTCTGATGCTAAACATATGGTATTTTGCCCTGAAATTATTTTAGTAATACCATAGTTAAGGCTGTTCACGATAAAAAGAGCAATTTAGAAATGAACATTAGAAGAAATGTCACTGCCCTTGCATGCATATATTTTAACGACTGACATTCGCACAGTAAAGTTGGTAACGATGGATGGAAAGTAGTTCCATATCTTAACGTCGAATAAAAAGTGTTAGGTAACCATTTGTGATAGCTTAAAATTATTTCTTTCGCTTTCTGCTTTTGGAATGCACTGAAGTGTAAAAATGAGTATATACGTAAAGTATTTACTTTCTTAATAATTTCAACGTTTCGTTTGACCGAAGCATAAATAAAGCGATGAGGTCCATGGCAATGCTAATTTTACATAAGGCGGAGAAGTTACACAACGTGTATGCAAGTAGATCTTAAGTAGGGTTTTCAAAAGTGCTCATTTTACCGTGAGCAGCCTATACACGGTAATAAAAATTTGTGTAATTGCGAATGTATTCCATTTATCAAGAACTTAAATTTAAACTTACATTCACTGTACTTCATCTATACCCCTTAAATGGTGTTCCAGGACGATATGCCTAACAAAGCACTGATTCAGACAGTTCACTAATTTTTTACCCTCCGAAAACACGCAAAAAGAAACCGTAAAAGATTTATGGCAGCGCACTGAGACATCGATATTTCTGTAACGTATTTTTAATATGCTCTAATACAATTTTGATTTACAGGATGTGTTTACGTGTGAGCCGGAAAACGTTTCAGTGCATGTGGTATGTGGCAAATTAGTCATACGTTGTAAAAGTACTTCGACCATCGAGTTGCAATTAATTATGTGCTTTTCTACGCAACCAAAATACCGCTGCAGGCCTTAATGGAAATTTAACTTGCCTAAAGAGGAAAAATGCTATCTTACCTAAGCTGCTTGTTCGATCCCGTTATGGAAACGAATGTGTACATGATATATTCTTTATAATGTTTCTAGAAATACTGGACACCTTAGAAAAAAGTGAGGTATTACTGAGATTTATTATTTTTTTTTTAGATTTAACGTCACTCTAAAATGTAATTACGTAGTTCAATACAGGTACCATTTTCTAACACACCACGGGATTGTTTTTGCGAAAAGTAAGTTTGACGTTATCGAAAACTTATTGCGAGTGTAGTACATTCATGGTTTCTTCAAACGTTTGGACTCTAACCCTTTGAAAAATCACCCCATGTATTACGTGTCTCTTTGTTTCTTCAATATGCCATACAACACAATCGTTTTATACTTCCATTAATATAAAAATATCCTATATTTGGTTAAAATGAACTTTTGCTTATTTCATCTATAAATTAAAATATTTCATATATATATATATATATATATATATATATATATATATATATATATATATGTATATATATAATACTAATAAAACACAGAGAGAGGGAGGGAGAGAGAGAGAGAGTAGGTGTGTTGGTAAGGTAAGAGTGTTGGACCCCAACAACTTAATCATTTGATATTTGTACCAAACATTGTTCACCTTGTACGTACAGTATTATATGTGATGACATTTTCCTCGAGGATAACAAATTTTTACACTTAATTTTTCTTGAATAATTTGATGCCAGCTACAAAATTCTTCTGTTTCGTTGCTGCCATAATAACAAGTACTAGAGGCAATTCAAGATAAAGTGAGCACTTTAGAAATCAACCTATGGAAAAAGTCACTGCCCCAACCTGCATATATTTGAACGGGCGCACTGAGTGACATGCGGCCAGTGAGGTTGGTAACGTTGGAGGGAAAGTAGTTCCACGTCTTCACGTTGAATTTAAATCGTTAATTAATCATTCGTGAATACTGAAATTATTTAATTTGTTTCCTGTTCTTTTTAATTCACATACATGTAGTGATACGTTAATTTTTAAAATATTTACATTTATAAATATTTCAGTTTCGCTCAACCGACGGATGAATAAAGTGATGAGGCCTATAGCCATGCTAATTTTACACAAGGCG
Source organism: Dryococelus australis (assembly GCA_029891345.1). NCBI lineage: Eukaryota > Metazoa > Arthropoda > Insecta > Phasmatodea > Phasmatidae > Dryococelus > Dryococelus australis. Next base: position 349,451,361 of record CM056993.1, read on the forward strand.
TACGAATACACGACGTGCCCACAAGTAAATCCTATGCAGGGTTTTCAAACGTGCTTAGTTTATCGTGAATAGCCTATAACTAAGATGTACAGATGAAGAAATATTTACTAAGTAAAAGAATCCTATGGGTTACCGCGACACACATATGTAAAAAACCAAATAACAAACTATTTATATGAAAATAATGTAAATATAAATACTTTTTTTACATTTTTAAATTAATTTTTATACATGTTAACTGTTATTTAGTGATTACAGATATGTCAAGCAGTAACTCACGGCATTAGTTTATGTTGTATATTTAGTTTATGTTGCACAATTTAATATTTGTTATTATGGCATCAACGAAAGAAGAAAATGGTATTTGACATAAAATTATTCATAAAATTTGTAAAGTGTAAACATTTTTTTATTTGAGGAAAATGTCTTCGCATAAAATGCGGACGGTTGGACAATGTTTAATACAATTATAATTTTTTTTTTGGGGTCCAACACCGGCAAGTAAGAAATAGTTCTTATGCGAAGTACTACTAAACAGAGCGCGCAAGCATGTGGCGCGTTGTACCTGCGGTGCAATATTCTAGACTTAGTTAAGCTTTGTTTTGCACGAGGCCGAAGAATAGGCTGAAAGTAGAACTTCAGCGGGTCTTAAGAAAAGTTGGAAGTGCCCATAGATGGACCGTACTTGCAGATGGCGGCGAACCCTACAGCTACACTCCATGTTACACGAACACAAGGAAAAGGACCGGTACCTAATGAACACCTTATAAATTTCAAAAACGGCTATAGGCGGTTCACGGTAAAATTAGCACTTTCTAAGGTCCTGCTTAGTATCTACTTGTATGCAAGTTGTGTATTCTTCTGCTTTATGTAAAATTAACATTACTATGAGCTTCATCACTTTATTCATGCGCTGGTCAAGAGAAACAGCGAAATTATTTGAATAGTTAATATTTTACAAATCTACTTATTTTAACATGTTGATGCATTAATAAAACACAAAACGAAAGAAATAATCTAAATTAACACCAATGGTTAACTAAAACTTTTTATTTGACGTCAAGATATGGAACTACTCTCCATCTATCGTTACCAACTTTACTGGACGCATATCACTCAGTGCGCCTGTTAAAATATATGCAGGTAGGATCAGTGACTTCTTTTATAAGGTTGATTTCAAAAGTGTTCACTTTATCGTGAACAGCCTTTAACCACCCCTCAAAACATCTGCACGAAAATTACTAGCAAAGTTCTCTGTGCAGATTGTGTGTCGAAACATGGCCATGAATGCGTTGACGATCTTGGCCTATAGAAGTACTAAAACGCGTGTTGATAATTATCTGTGAGCAGATTTAATGCATTTAGAATTTAATTTTCACATACTAAAAATGTCATCTGAAGTGAAGTAGCTCTTATGTTTCAGAGTCAACTTACTGTTCACATATATAATTTTAGTAAAAATTTTTAGTTGATAGAGAAATAAAAACATAAAAGACCGTTACTGTAACATATTTCTACGAATGAGGTTATTTTGTGACGTCGTAAATTTTTGGTGTTGAAAATGCATAGCTTGTACTGCGATTCATGTTTAATTCGTTCGCTTATATCTTCAGTACAGTACTCAATGATGTGGTCTGAGAGATTGTCACCATCCTACAGAGATTTTTTTTTCTATTACTTGAATAGTTATCGAAGTACAACATTAATTATTCGTCCCTATTTTAAACCTTTATGCTTTGACGATATATTTATTTCTAGGACACTGTAGCAATCGCTACTTTTTATTCAATAACCCCCAAACCTAATTAGATCCACATTTTGGCGAGATGTCTTTAAGTTTTTGCGAATCCTTTAATTACTACCATAGAAGAATTTTCGCATTGGCGGTCTCGAATAAAAGTTTAAGGCAAGATGAAAATGTATACGGTCGTGTTTTAGTGCTGGTTGATAAAGGTTGCCCACGATAAAATGAGCACTTTAGAAATTAACTTTAAAAAAAAAATCACTGCCCCTTGTCCCTGCAAGCATAAATTTTAATGGGCACGCTAAGTGAAATTCGCCCAATAAAGTTAGTAACGATAGATGGAAAGTAGTTCCATATCTTACGTCGAATAAAAAGTATTAGGTAACCATTCGTGATAATTTTAAAATATTTCTTGCGCTTTCTGTTTTTTTTTTTTATGCTTCGAAGTGTAGAAATGAGCAGATTTGTTAAGTATTTACTTTATTAATAATTTCACAGTTTCCTTTGACCGACGCATGAATAAAGTGATGAGACCCATGGCAATGTTAATTTTACATAAGGCGGAATAATACACAACGTGTATACAAGTAGATCCTAAGCAGGGCTTTCAGAAGTGCTCATTTTGTCGTGAACAGACTATAATGTGGATTAATCAAAAGCAGTATTACGGCAACACTGCTTCGGTTGTTTTTCCCCCAACAAGAAAATATAGAACAAATTGTTTTAACTAAAAATTCTTTGTGATATGGTCGTATTGTTCTTGTAATGTTGTGTTGCCTTCTATTTACAGCATTTTTGATTTCACGCAAGTATCCCGCTGACTCATAGTGACCTGCATCGCTGTCGCCATTTATCTATCCAAATTTTCCAGAATATCATCTTGTAACAGATCTGGAAGAGACCACACAGTTTTCTGCTACCGCGTGCAGGACATGTGAAGAAAGACATGTTTCTAAAACATGAAAACTTCTTCCTCTTGTGCTTGTTAAGAAACCTTCTTTACTCTAGTTTGCCTCAGATTTTGCCCCATGTTACTTTAATAAAGTATCTAAGAAAACTATTTTTGAACGTCGCGGCCAATGTGCGTGTTGGGCGTAAGGGGGGGGGGGGGGTGTCAGAAACTGTCACAGGTTACGAGCTCCAACAAGGAAATAAGCTTTCTTGCCTGTTCGTCTTCCCATATCTCTCTTTATTGTTAGATCCAGATGTTATTTAGCTTTGCTACCTGCTTTCTCGCGCTATCATAAACCCCCACTCCTCATAGTTTGCTTTTCTATCTCCGTGGTGAAAAGGGGACTACGGCTTAACCACCCACCCAAGAAAACATCACCTTCTATTTGGTGGACTGGTCGTGGATAAATATCCAACCGGGCTTATTCCAAGGCGTTAAAGGGACGCAACAAAAGTCGTCCTCTACAATGCAGGGGGGCGTCTCACACACTTTGCTCTGTGCACAAGGTGGTTACAGATTATTTCGATACCTGTCATGTAAGTACGGCGAATAGTTGCGAACAACCCGAATAAAAAATAAATAAACTGTATGTTCAGCTTTGGCGAACACGGAATATGATAAAAGGTATTTTCCTGTATGCTATCGACTGTAGCGTAAAGAAAATGAACAAATTCGTTTACTGTGTGTTAAGAATTCGTTATAAAATGTGACAACTGAAACATTATTGCTCATAGTATGTTTCGATAATATGAGCAGTTTACGTTTAACGTATAACTCAGTTGTTTACTACATTTAGTATGGTGTTCGGTGGTGATTCTGTGCTGACAGTGTGTGTGTGTGTGAGTGGACTGTTACTTGCGTCAAATAATTATAATTTGGACTTAGCGTCACGCAGTATTTGTTGTTGTTATAAAAATTGAAGTCATAAATGGGCGAGGCAACTTTTTTTTTTTGTCGGGGAGGTAGTTGGTTACTGTTACTTGGCGGCGTGAGTTTGGAATTACCTGGAGCCCACTCCAGTGTTGTATATAAGGATCTTTAGTTTCCTTATTACTACTTCAATTTTGCTATAGAAAGGGAAAGGATCTCTCAGAATGAAAACCAGGAATATATTTCAGTTTTAAGCAAGAAGATAAAATTGTACCATCTGCAATGATATTTAAGCCCGAATAAATTTTTTTTATTTATATTTAGCTCTGAAGCAGCTTAATATGGCAACAGTTATTCATTGATGAACCTTGAAGCACTGGAAGGCTAGGGCGTGGGAGGTATGGAGGGGGGTGGGAGGGGGCCGAGAGATCTCCAAGAAAAGCGGCGTCGCCCGCCACGATTCCCATTGTTCGCATGTCACGCGATACTAAGAACGTATCTAAGACTGTTCACGATAAAGTGAGCACTTTTGAAATCAACCTTAGAAAACATTCACTGCCCCTGCTTGCATAAACTTTAACGGGCGCACTGAGTGACACACGCCCGGTAAAGTTGGTAACGATGGATGGAATGAAGTTCCATATCTTATCGTCAAATAACAAGTGTTAGGTAACCATCTGTTATAATTTAAACGATTTCTTTCTCTGTCTGTTTTTTAATGTATCGAAGTAAAAATTAGCAGATTTGTAAAATATTAACTTTTCTAAAAAAATATCTTTTTCACTTGACCGACGCATGAATAAAGTGATGAGGCCCATGGCAATGTTAATTTTACATAAGGTGGAAGAATACACAACGTGCATGCAAGTAGATCTTTAGCAGGGCTTTCAAAGGTGCTCATTTTACCGTGAACAGCTTATAAATTGACGCACAGTAGTTACGAGGAACTTACTATTTCATTTGCTTTTGCATTTATCTTGAACGCAATTTTTGTCTTTGCAGCTCGCCTAACAAAATTTCAGTCGTATCATTTGACTCAGGTTCCCTTCGAATTTGCGTAAGAGTTCATTCCCAGCTGCTTTTTTTGCAAATCGTTGTAGTCTTCACTCACGGGGGGGGGGGGGGGGGGTATTTTCAAAAATGTATAAAAATAAATGGCGAATAAATAATATCTGGCCTTCTGTCAAATGACTGGTGTCAGGTACAGATGGGAGAAAGGTGTTATGGCAAGGGCTGTTGTTCAGGAAGTGAGGCGGGGACGACAATTATCTGTGGGTTTCCTCAGAGTAATTCTCCTTGTCCCTCCGTTATCGCTAAGCCGCTCTTGGATGCGGCAGCCCACTCCCCTTCTTTCGGAGTCAATCATATGTACACCTGGCCTGTATGCCGCAGTGTACTGTAGACCTACATTCATCATATGTGTTGTGCAGAAAGGATAAAAGACGCCCGTACTTCATGCTCGTATGTTGCACTCGCATCAGCATAGTTGCATACCACTTCAGGCACTCACGTCTAAATCTAGCGTTGATGTGTACACGGAAAACCCAAACGCAAAATTATAATCGATGCCCTGCATTAATAGCGTCCAGACATTGACTGAGATTCTGTGATATTCATTGATTTTAAGTATAATTTTTTATACATATTTACGTGTTATTTTTACACCTTTACCATCTAAGTGTTCGCGACCTCATCTCGTTTTTCGTCGGTTTAGGTTTACAACACAAACATAAATGACTACTCCTGAAGACGTACACAAGTGAAATGTCAGACATGCTGAAGCTATCAGCAACCATGGCGTTATTGTTTGAGATCCCAAATATATTCTTTATGATTTCTTTGAGATATTACCACCCTCCAATGCGTTAGAAAAATACGCGATCAATGTAATATTCACAATAAACGCTCTGCCCTCTTTTCTCCACCCCATTATTCAGATACACGTGATATTAACATAACGTAGTGGGACATTATGCGTTGAAACGAAAACTTACAAAAGTGAGAGTATTTAATATTTTTCGGAAGCGTTCCAGATTATTGAAAACAAATAAGATAAAATCTTGGTGTCATATTGAAACTGACGGACATGTGCACGATACTTGAGGGAGTTAATTGTGCATTATGATTTGAAACGATGCATTTTTAAACTGTGACTTGGATTTTTCTACATTAGGCTGAGCATATGATTTCTATATATTCGTATATATATATATATAATATTTCGTAACTTATGTTATAGTAGACTTTAGGAGGTATTCCTTATGGAAAAACATTACGAAAATGCAGAATGGCGTATGTCCAGAAACGACTTCTAAGGGTTGAAAACACCCTTGAAAGTTGTTGGGCTTTACAAGTAGTTTTTTCCTAAATAAAATGTCAAAAAAGTAATATGAAGTTACAATATTCAAATATCTTAAGTTAATATTAATTTGTTCCCACATTATTTAAAAATAATAATTTTAATCCCAGCTTTCGGGAGTGTTTTTCGCTCTTAGACGTCGTTTCCGGACATAAGTCAATCTACATATTCGTAATGATTTACATAAGTTACAAAACAACACATATATATATATACATATATGTGTGTGTGTGCGTGTGTGTGAGGGTGTGCATGTGTGTGTGCGTGTCTGTGCACGGGTGTGGCTGTGTGTGGGAGCGTTTATGTACTATGAAAGTATAATTTTCTCTGTTCATATGTCTTTATTTTATGTCAATTTTACATGAGCAAAATGTTGTCATTGAAAGTCATAGATTATTGCACGCGGGAATCTATGAAAAGAGCGTTAAAATAACTCCGTTCAAGTACAAGTTTAAGGAAGCATAAAGAAAGATATGTTTCTTAGGGTAGGTTATGCCATTCTTACTTTGATGAGAAATCGGAAGCTCTCCGCTGTGTTTCGGGTCTCGAAATATTGCACAATCGCGAATGGGAGTTTGCTTGAAAAAGTCATTTAAACGAAGTATACCCAAGTGCATAGAAACATGTCTATCACTGTGGATCACGTGATTTAGACAGTTGTGTTGGCGGTGGGGTAAGTCAATGTGAGGCGCGTACGCACAAGGTGTAGCTGGGTGGTCGCAGCGACACAACTGGCCGCGCACGTCTCCAGGGCAGCGCCGGGGGGTAAGGCGCGCTGCGCTGGAGCGGCCGTGTTGTCCAAGGTCAAGGAGGACAATGTAGCTCCACCTTCACGCTCCGTTTGTGGACGTCGCTCCTCCGGCGTTCTCCCACGCTCCGCCGTGCAGGAGGCTGCCGGCTGCTGGACGTCCGCACCAGTCTGTGACGGCGAGGCGACCCTACCACACTCGCCGCCCATAGGCTAAAGATGAGGCAGACCGCTTATTCGTCTTCTGCGCACGTACCCGACATCGACCTACCCCAAAGGAACACATCTGTCGAAGTCACTTGGTCAGCAGCGATGAAAGTGAGCGTTTGTATCTTAATTTCAAAGTAACAAGCACTATTAGATGAATAAAAATATTTTTACCAATTTTAATCTAATCAAACTGCATTACAAATTGGACACAGGAAGTATAAAAACATCACAAAAGCACTTGCTTACTAAACGGTATTCTAACCCCAAAACCCAATCCGCGCAGTCGTATGGGCAGAAAAGCAGTTCAGTGTTGGGACACGGAGATTGGTTGTGCGCAGCCAGCGAGATCGGCCTACGTTATCTTTAGTCTATGTCGCCACCACCTCGACGGAGTGACTAATGCTCGGTTGCACCAACATCTTCCCCTATCCGAGATCGATTGATCCTAGTTCCGAACCAGGATCCAGTTTGATCTTGGTTCCAATGTAAAAGTGTTGCACCAACGTAATTTCATGATTCTGGATCTCCGATTCGTCGATCTTGGTTCCAAAGTGAGAGATCGAGATTAAGTATGAGACAAATTTGGCTATTGGTTCGTAATGTATGACGTCATGGAAGTAGGCGTACTTTTCACTATAGTTAGAACTAGATGTGCGATGTTTTATCTGTTTTAAGTGAATTATTGTTGTTTTGATTTCCCAAGAAAACGATCGAACATTTGTCGATGATGGCTGCTGATCTCGGATCGAGATTTCGAGCCGCCAATTTCGGTGGTTTGAAATGAACTTAATCTTGATCTCCAGTCCAGCTCTGAACTCGAATGGTGCTACAGTTTTGTGTCGGTCTTAGATCCGATCTCGGATCGAGTTTCGAACCACGATGGTGCAATCGGGCATGAGTTAGTGGAGATATGTGAGAGGCTCTTAAGGTGGCCACCTGGTTGAAGGAATTTCGCACGTCTGTGACCTGAAAGTGTGGGAGCGCTAGGGGCGACCGAGACATGCGCTTCAACTCTCTCATCGCCTCTGCGTGCAAAACACTGAACTGGCGCGCAGTCTTGCCGTCGATAACCCGCCTCTGTGAGACTTTCGACGGAGACCCTGCCATTTATGAGGTTTCATGCTGTACGTCCCTATTACTTATTTAATATTTTGCACTGGAATGTTCACACCTTAAAAATGACCATGAAAACACCCGTTTGAGCCATTTCTATGATCAAAATTACATGCTTTAATAAAAATGTCCGGCTGTATACCCAGGCGGCCACCTTAACAGCGAGGTCTTGAGAGCCGATGATGGTGATTGAGGTGAGTATGGACAGTGCCGTAATGAAAGGGTGGGGGAAACAGGAGATGCCCGAGGAAACCCGCTGATCAGCGGCATCATCCGGCACGATTCCCACATGAGAAGATCCGGGCTGCGACCCGGCCGGGAATTGAACCCAGTTCGCCTTGGTGGGAGGCGAGCTCTCTAACCGCTCAGCACCGCGGCTCCTACCTCACCGAAGAAATTCTACCCGCAACGATTCTCTTAGGCTCGTTCTATAATGACACGGATGTGGAGCGCGCAGCACAAACCGTGCTCAATATACAATGTCACGTATGCACACGCGAATAACGTATTATCAGACATAAGAGACCTGGGCTACTCCTAATACTTTCGTATCCCTATATCCGTATAGCCAATAGGAATATAGTATTTGGTTTATTGATTTTTTTTTTCGTGGCCATTGTGGGATACAAGGCAACAAGTGCACGGATTCGCCGTGGCTATTATAATTCCTGTTTTTAATAAACACGTGCTCATGGTTTGGCAGTGGAATTTACGCAGTGTTAAACGATGCAAAGATGTGAAAAATGAGGTGCGTACACTATAAAACTTATATCTGTAATTTGCAACATTCGAGTGCTTTTGCATTTCAAAAGTTTGCTTGTTCTGTTCATGTGTTCCGTGTCTGTTTTCTAACGCTCTCGGGTCATTGTAGAACAGAGATTGCATCCTCCCACCTTCCTCATATCGACTACTGACTTGAATATTGTTTTCGAGGTGGACACGTCTTTAAGATTAGACCGACACACGGCCCACTACGACGAAAACTGCGATGTGACGTCTGTAGCGTTATCAATACCGACTCTTTCACGACTGATAACACGATTGAAATAAACGTGATTTCGTTCGATAGGACGGCAGCTTTCTTCCCCTATCCTGATTGGTCGAGTCCCTGTTTTCGTCTATAATAACTCACACACACGTGTGTGTGTGTGTGTCTTTACGATGCCTAGTGTATAAACTTTGTATACTGCAATTTGACTTGTCCAATATCTTCGTGCAGGTATGTATTGAAAAAAGATCACACGGACGCAATAAAACAATTAAACAAACTATGCTGTCGGCAAGACGTTAAAAAAAACTATACACATTACAGTATTTCATTACAGAGTAACGTAAAGAGATTTAAGTTTTTATAACTACACTGCCTTTTTTTGTAACACCCATGACATCCAAATACTGTGTATAATAATATTTTATACCTACCCTCCTTTGAAAATTATATCTTCTGTGCACGCCGTTGCTCACTATTAGAAAAAAAAAAAAAAAAACTCCGTGAATTTTGTGCTTCCTAATGACACGGATATTTTTTTTTTTTTTCGCCATAATACTAGCATTATGAAGTGTGTTATCGCTTGTATTATATCATTAAAAATGTATATGAATTTGGCCCATCATTTGCTGAAAGAACAAGGTAGCAGACTGTAAGAAAAATAACCTCATGTCACAAGTCACGCCTGTAAGGAGAGAGAGTGAGGGGGTAGATAGAGGGGGGGGAGAGAGTAAGGGATAATAAGGTGAAAAGGGGGGAGGGCAGAGAGACTAGCTGTACCTAAAATTTTTGTACGGCCTCATCCATCCCATCCATCCATACTCATATTTTTCAAGTGTCCAAAAAAGATTCGTCTCGCATCTTATTGTAACACTGTAGTTCCATGCCTATGTATGCGTGTTACTTATTAAACTAATTTATCTAAATTGGCTGCAGTGGGAAGGATATTTTCTTTTATTTTTTCACTTTATGAACACTAGTGTAAGAACTGGCCTCGTGGTAACAGACTCACGCGTAATTTAATAAACATAAATACTATAGTCTATTTGAGGTATATGCTCACTTTTAGAACTAAACTTTTAAAAATCATCCTAAGCTTGTCGTGTTTTAAATATGCTATGCTATACAAGCGTTTTATACTTTTGTTTACATAAATGTATCTTATTATTGGATTAATTGAATTGTTAAGCGAATTCTGTCTCTAAATTACAATAATTCATTTACTATAATTAAAATAAATAAAAACATATAAAACATAGGTGTGTAGGTAATATCGAGTATGAAATAGTTGGCGTGCAAAATGTAAACCGAGTGCGCACAAATGCGGTACGTTGTGCCTTTGGTGTAATTTTCTAGACTAAGCTAAGTCTTGTTTGCGTGAGATAGAGGAATAGCCTGATATTAGCACTTCGGCAGGGCATCGGGAAAGTTGTAGGTAACCTTGAATGGACTATAGTTGTCAGACTCTCAGCAATGTTGAGGCGGTCGCTTCAACTGGAGCTTTTTCTGCTCTTGAGGGAGAGAAGCGCGGAAGCGATAAGGGCCACACTGACACGCACGCCAAGCGCGCCGTCGCAGCTACGTGCAAGGCTCTGAAATGGCGGGCAGGGTTCTCGCCTTGGTGCGCGTGTACCTGTGGGACTTGGAGCGGTGACCTTATCGTTCATCTTATTGATGGAAATTATGCAGCAAGGTTCAGCAAAGGCTCCTGTAGTAGTTACGCACGTCTGCGGGTAAAGGCTCTTCATGATGAAGTGAGCACTTTTGAAATGAACCTTAGAAAAAGTCACTGATCCTCCGTGGCATATATTTTAACGGGCTCAATGAATGACATGCGCTCAGTAAAGTTGGTAGCGATGGAGGGAAAGTAGTTCAATGCCTTAAAGTCGAATAAAAAGTGCTTAGTAAACATTTTAAATAATTAAATAATTTCTTTTTCTTTCTGTTAATATCTAATTCATCAAAGCGTAAAAATTAGCAGATTTGCAATATATTTACTTTTATAATAATTTCACAGTTTCACTCGACCGACGTATGAATAAAGTGATGAGACACATGGCAGTGTTCATTTTACGTAAGGCGGAAGAACACACAACGTGCATACAGGGAGATCTTAAGCAGGGCTTTCAAAAGTGCTCATTCTACTGTTAACAGCCTATAGTATATTTTAAGACACAGCAGTCTGGAAAAGCTATTTGTAACAATGTCGGAGGCCGCCAAAACAATATTTATAGCCTCAGTTTTCTTTGCGTAGGAACATATTCGGGACAGACACGTTTAATAGATGGTTTCGTAAAAAAAAAAAAAAAAAAATCGAACTTCAAACAAGCTCCAATGAAGTTCACACGCCAGGTAAGCGACTGTCTAAATTCGTAAATGCGACTAAAAAGAAAGATAGTTTTGAAAAATAAGAACTTCAGCAAGGCTCTTAAAGTCCTCGTTTAAATAAGAAGTAGCTACAGTAATTTGTCGTAAGTTTCTCTTTGTTGTTAGTACATTTGTAAATATGTTTCAGAATACTATTCACTTTATGACTTGCCAGTGTGTAACTATTCTTATTTAATTTCCTTTCCTCGTGGTCTATTTCTTCGTATTTCGTAATTAAACCACGCAATGCACTCTATCATCCCAATTAACTCCTGAGCAAGAAATAGCTATCTGAAACACTTCATGTCCGTACGAATTAGGACACACAGTTCCTTGTATTTAGGAGACAATAAAGTTTGCTGATAGCATTTCATATTGAAGTTTTCACACAGTTTTCCGTCCCACATATCTCACTGATAATAAAACGAGGACTCCTGGCACTATAAAAAAGTTACTGCACAGATTAACATAAAGAATTCAGTGGAACGTTCGCAGGTAAATGTAATTACCTCGTTCTATAAACTAACCTGTATCCACTAATAATGTTTTTTCTACTGGTTAGAAATTGACGTAAAGAATGGCGTGCTTCATTAGCGAACTTACTGCAGCAAGCTGGTTGAGAAAATACGTCTACTTCCATGACGTCATATATTACGAACCAATAGTAAAATTCGTCTCATACTTAATCTCGATCTCTCGCTTTGGAACCTAGATCGACGAATCGGAGGTTCAGGATCGTGCAATTTCGTCGGTGCAATACTTTTACGTTGGAACCAAGATCAAACTGGATCCTGGTTCGGAACCTAGATCATTCGATCTCGGATCGGGGAAGATGTTGGTGAAACCGGGCATAGGTGAGCTGTGGCTGGGTGTCGACACCCTCTTGAGCCACGAGAATCACGGCGCAGATTTTGTTGAGACCCCCCCTGCGCCACCGTCGCCGTCGCCTCCGCCGCCGGGGAAGTTTTATAGTCGGTTCCGACCCGCGAGAGCCGTGTACCGCGCCCTGGAAGTCGTTGCGGTCCAAAACGGAGCGATAATTTTAAACTGGTCCTCCTCCTCCTCCTCCTTACTCCCGTCCGGCCGGCCGGCCGTCTGCCGCACTGGTCAATGTAAAAGAGATTTTCACAGGAATTTCTTCCTTCGGCTTGTCGATAGGGGAGCAGGCTCGCTTGTGAGTCCCGTGTAGAGCTCAGGTATGAACTTTTTTTTTTTTTTAATATCAGATACAAGGAAACAATAGAAGCTCCGGACGACCGCAGTAAATGAATATCCGGGGGCGCGGCTAAGGAAATGAAATATTCACCGCACGGGTGTACTGGACTTCGGCATACGAGTTCGAGTTGAATGCTTCGTTCTTTCAAGCTATTTGGCTTGCAGTGTGGCATTTGTCGTCCTCTGCTCAGTTTTGCTATAATATAAGTGACTATGCGAACGAAGGCTCCTGATACTAACCATCGTGGGAAGGGGGGGGGGGAGAGCTCGGATCCCTCCCGTACCGCATATCTTCATGCTTGTTTTGCATCGGGGACACGCTAATTTCTGAGTTGAAGTATTGCGATCACGGCATTTTTTTTTTGGTACGCGGCTGTATTTGTCTTTAACATTTTTCTTGAAACGTGCAGCGTGCTCGATGATATTGTCAAAGAGATGTAGAAAATTCTGTAAATTAGATCAGCCACAAGAAGAAGACCCAATGTACTGGTCACTGATACCTTGCTGTATACGTTACCGGTCACAAGTATTACTCATACGGAACGGGTCCACGATCGTGGCCACGGTGACTGAACCGGTAAAGCGAGTACTTTCGAAGCCACTATCAGAAGGAGAAAAGTCTACCCGTACCTGTTTGTAGTTCAAGGTTAAAGCTATTGGAAGCAAAAAGAAAATTAACTTCTCCGTATATTCGAATCTTATTAAAAGTGCAGTGCTTAAATAGCAGCAACTGAAGTTAACATTTACTAATTCAATTACACGCACTACGGCATTGGATGTAAAAAGGAAACACCTGAGAGATATCTGAGATTTTGTAGCTGATTTCATGACCCCTGACAAAGCTTCCTTTTGTTGTGTTCCGCAGCATGGGCTTGCCAGCCCGATTGCGAGCACAAACATATCACGAGGACTGGGGATGAAGCCTTGAGCGAATAAAACAAACATCCCTCCAACGAGTCGAAGGCAGGGCCGGTTGTTATTCAACACGAGCGAATATTAAGGCTGGAAACACGGCGAACTAGATCTTTTGTCATCGAGACACTGCACCAGGAAGCCGTCCATGTTGTCAGCCGAGATACGTCTAGTCATCAACCTTCGACATCATGTTTAAGGTGACGACGTTCCTTATGGACTACATACAGTGGCGTGGCATTAATTGAAAGCTAACCAATTAATTGATAATGCTAATAATTATAATAATGTAATCAGTCATTATGTTTACAGCTCCTCCGAGCTAAAGATTTACTAACAGTCTTAGTACACGAGATGTAAATGATATTCGTTTAATACAGTGACGATCAATCGTATATATAGTGTTCATTATCTGAGGTACGCCTAACCCAGTTTGTACGTTCATGTATAGTGCGTTACGTATAAAGTAAACCTCATATATAAATAAAGCGTAACACTTTGGTCCCGACGTGTGGTGAGCGAAGTATCTTAAGCTACAGCCATCGCTCTTATTCTCCATTCAGACCTACGCGCTCCTACTGTGTGCCAAAGGAGAAGAGAGAAGTGTGCAACGATACAATTTACATTTATGTTCAGCAACCGAGGTCACGCGTCCGTGTCTTACTCCAACAACTGACGACCAGTATCGAAATGTGTATTGTTATATGCCTGACCTGCCGCGACACTATGTAACTGCGCTGTAAAACATATTAACTTAACATCGTAAACTCTGATGGAAGATTTTAACCCATATGTGGTGTGGAAAATTTTCCTTATGTAAGGTTGCAAATATAGAACTGCAACTGTACAAAGTTGGGAACCTCACTGTAGATTTAAATATTTCCTTAACACATGTAAGAAAGTTTATATTTCTTTATCATCGATTTACAGAAAATAGTAGCATTCGTGCTTTCTCAATATACCTTTACAAGTAGTTAAATGATACTCACTGGGTTCTCAGTTCATAAGATGCATCCTAAAAGTAAATGATACTCACTGGGTTCTCAGTTCATATGCTACTTCCTAATGGCAAATGGTACTCACTGGGTTCTCAGTTCATAAGCTACGTCCTATTGGTAAATGATACCCACTGGCTTCTCAGTTTATAAGCTACTTCCTAATGGTAAATAATTCTCACTGGGTTCGCAGTTCATAAGCTGCTTCCTAATGGTAAATTATACTCACTGGGTTCGCAGTTCATAAGCTGCTTGCTAATGGTAAATGATACTCACTGGGTTCTCAGTTCATAAGCTGCTTCCAAATGGTAAATCAACGGGAAGCACAGGTAATCGGTGCCTGAGGCAATCGGTCCAATGGAAAAATAGTTTAGAGACGAGGTGGACTGATAAGCGTCGTCTGTGAATATCCTCATCACTGGCGCGCGAACTGCCAGCACAACTGTCACTGATCAATAAAACTATGTGCATTTCTGTTCACAGTCCGTTCATAGTTACTTAAAAATCTCCTGGAGCCCTGCTAAAGTTCTGCTTTCAGACTTTTTCTTTAGCTCATGCAAACAAACCTTAACTAAGGTTAGAGAATTACACCAAAGGGACAACACACCGGGTTCGTGCGCACTCACTTTGATATTTTGAATGAGAACTATTTATTACTAGGTATTACCAACACACATATTATCCCTTTGTTTTTATTAATTGTA
Source organism: Dryococelus australis (assembly GCA_029891345.1). NCBI lineage: Eukaryota > Metazoa > Arthropoda > Insecta > Phasmatodea > Phasmatidae > Dryococelus > Dryococelus australis. Next base: position 349,466,538 of record CM056993.1, read on the forward strand.
ATTATAGTAAATTAAATATTATTTAGAGATAAGATATAATTAAATGTTCGACTTAATCAAGATACTTCTACGTTAACAGAAGTTTAAAACACCTCTGAAACACGTCATATTTAGGAAACAACTAAACACGTTATGGAGTGATTTTTCAAAGGTTTGAGATATATATATATATATATATATATATATATATATATATATATATATATATATATATATATATATATATATATATATATATATATAAAATTTACAAAGAGACCAATGCTTTAAAAAAATTTGTCATGTTCTGTGGTTTTGTACTCTCTTCATTAAAGCACTGTAAAAAAATGGGAGAAATTACCAGACAAGTGAAAGGTAATATTCGCAGTGTGGGAAACATAGTTTACCTTACGGGTAGGGTAAAATTTCCGCACTCTGGACTAAAATTCACCTACATGGTAGTGAAAAATCCCATACATGGATGGGAAAATTACCCTACGACGTGTGCATCTCTTCAGCACTGTCTCAACGGCTAAGTGGGAGGACGGGCGGAAGAAACAATCATTTAACGCGCTAATATTCACTGGTTACGTCACGCCGTTGTCATGGTGTAATAGATAGTGCACCACAGTTCGCGCCCACCTACCAACAAGTGTCGAGGATTTTAGAGTTGAGGTTTCGGTTACTATTCGTCAGATGATATAAGAAACAAAAAATTTAACTATACTAATACTCCAGAATACTTTAATATATAATTTTATTAAACAACGTAGTTAACATTCGCTTACTTGTATGGGATTTTCTCCCACTTTTGTCAGGTAATTTTTGCGTACGATTAGAGAATAGTACCTACTTTACTTGTTATGTAAATTTACTCTACATTTAAGAAGTAATTTTACTTTACATGTAGAGGTAATTAGCTTTCCTTACATGTAAGGGAATTATATCTCACTTTTTTTTTTACAGTGAAACCCACCAGAGTAAGTGAACTAAAAAATTAAAACACGCTTTATGTAAGACGTATTATAACCATTAGTTCAGTTCACGCGAGTCTGCCTGTTATAGTGACAAAGTTCCTGTTCAATGCTAAGACACACAGAAAAATAACAGCACGTTTGGCGCGCAATTCACATAATTTCCTCTCTACTACTGCTACGAAGTCACTGGAAATCGGTATTGATTAAAATTGTTGCCTATTTAGAGCTTCAAAATTTCTGAATATTTAAAAATGTTATTTGTTTACGAACAGTATTTCAGTAACACGCTACGTTCGAACATTAGTTTCAGTTTATATTTCCGCTTATAATATAACATTTTTGAAAGATAAATGTGGCTGGACTGTGGATTTTAGTAATTACTTACCTAAGGTAAGAATTATGTAATACAGGATATTTAAGTTCCACATGGACGTGTAGCATACCTTTACTGCTACGCCAATGCCAGGGTCACCTTTGAATGTCTCGTAAAGGCGACTTACCAGTCAGTGGAAAGCCTGTACATTATATCAGTGTCTTGGGCATAGGCGTACGTTCTGTAGACTACATAACACAGGCACCCATAAACGTGACACCTCACTTAATTGTAACGAATTAGAAGAAATATCTCCGTATCTTAGCGTCCTATTACAAGAAAATATTGTATTAGTAAGATAGCGAAATAATGTTTGTAGAAATTTTAAAGTTTAACTTGATGTATCGATGTCAAAATACTGGTCATTAAGTGCGGGTTAATGTTATTGTTAATACGCGGTGGAAAAATATACACGATGAATTCAACGAAGCAGTGAGAGATTACAGTGGCACTTAACAGTGGATATCCTCAGCGCCCGAGGATTTGAAGTGAGAGGGCGATGTGGAAAAGTCGGAATGCAATGATTTTGGAAACGCAAGTACGCCGAGAAAATCAACCGACCACCGGTCACTTCCACTAAGGATCCCAAATATGCAGATCATATGGTTTGACTGCGTCGGGAATCGAACCGGGATCGTCGTGGAGGGAAACATCAGTACGACCACTACACCGTAGTGTGGCACATGAAAAAAAAAAAAAAAAAAGAAGAAGAAATTAAGCATGGTTTTTGAGGGCCTTCAGTTAACCACCAATTGATTACGGTATACAGAGATTCGCATAGAAGTAACATTTCCTGTTTCCTTTTTACTTGGACGAGAATGTTTCATTGTGCGCAATTTTATTTAAAAATTACGCAGGAGCTGCGAGAGTGTAATCACTTATCAAGAAATGGTGAAAACGTCAAAGTTCAAATTAGATAAATGGGAGCTCTTAGAATTTCACTCCAAAGAGATTATGCCGTTGTTCATAATAAACTAATATGGTCGTTTAGAGAGTTGCATATGTTATTACGAAATGTCGCAGCTGTGCAGTATCAAATTACGGAAAATATCTCCGAGTTCCATAAATTATTATCAAGAGTTTCCACAACTGTGCGTATTCAAATTACACAGGAGTCCTGGAAGATTTACGTGTTATCGAGAGATGGCATACCTCTTCATGTTAAAATACGCGGGGGTTTTAGTATTTTAATTATTTTCGGACATTATCGAGAGTTGTAGCTGCGCAGGTTCATGATTTGGCACCTGTTTTTTTCTTCTCAGTGCCTTAGTTGCGGTGAAAATGTTGAATACATACGGCATTGAGTGCTCCTAGAGAAAATAGGCGTATTCTGACTCGAGCACAGTGACACGAAGGGCATGCCAGTGAGAATGTTATTTTCGCAGTTTTCCCCAGATTAACTCAGTACTGGCGTTGTACAGAAGTTGGAGACATCTGGAGCTCTTTAAGTGGAATCGGAAAGCAGCGTTAATTTGCACTAGTAGTTAGAAAATAAGCATTCTGACCCACCTGGCATCTGGCGGAGGATTAGAGGATTGTAATTAGCACATTACCTGGCGTCAAACGGAGGATTGGAGGAGCGAGAATTTAGCTTTTTTCCCCTTTGTACCGTCCAAAACGTCCGATTTCGCCTACAATCACGTAATTTTCCCTTTTTTTCCGCAGAATGTTCATAATTTCCCTCCTGCCATCGGCGGCCATCTTGGTAGCCAGTACCAGAAAGTGCATTTGCTCAATTTAGCGCATTGTGGCTGAGGTTTGCCCAATGCTGCTTAAATAGTCGGAGCTTATCTCAAATTCGGAGCTTCTAATTCCCGGCGCCCATCTTGGTATATCCGACCTATGTCTACCCAGTACAATTGACGACCAGCAGAGGATGTCAACCATTTTGGCGGCCAGCGCCTCTCCGGAGGCGGTGGTGGAGCATCAAGGCGTCGCGAACGATCGGATCTCGTGAAACACACAAACAGACGCCTTTAGTCTCTATGTGTGTGCATAACACTCATAAGCATAGTTGGCTATAATTTCCGAACCATTTAAGTAATAGTTGTCAAATTCATAAAATAGGCATCCAACCCGACTAGGAAACGGGTCGCAGGGTCAAATATGCCCAGTGTTAACTTATAAGCATAGTTTGCTGTAATTTCCGAACCATTTAAGTTAAAGTTGTCAAATTCATAACATAGGCTTCAACCACGACTAGGAGAAGGGTCGCAGGGTCAAGGATTCATGATGTAAACCTATAAGCATAGTTGGCTATAAATTCCGAACAGTTTAAGTTAGAGTTGTCAAATTCATTACATAAGCATCAACCACGACTAGCAGAAGGGATGCATGGTCAAGTATGCAATATGTTAGTATATATGCATAGGTGGCCATAATGACCTAACCATTCGAGTTTAAGTTGGCAAATTCTGAACATAGACATCATCCACTACTAGAAGAGGGGTCGCAGGATAAATTATGCCCCATGTCAGTGTATAAGCATAGTTGGAAGTTATAGTTGGCAAATTCACAACATAGACATCTGCCACAACTAGGAGAGGGGTTGCAGGGACAAGTATTCCCTATGCCAACTTAATAAGCATAGATGGCTGTAATTTCCAAACCATTTGATTTATAGTCGCCAAATACATAACATAGACATCAACCACCACATGATTGATGGCTGTGGGTTACGAGGTGTTTAAGATACAACTGCCAAGAAATCATAAAAGATTAATAACCCCCCCCCCTCCCCGGATGACGAGAAGGGACGTGTAGACATATGTCGGCCTGCATGTCTCCCCGTTCTTACTCGCCTCTGTATCTCCTGTCCCCTTGGTGCCAACACCTAGCCACACACACACACACACACACACACTTCCTCGTGCACTCCCCTCATGGCATCACTACCAGCGACCCTCCACTCGTCCTCGCGCCTGCCTACATCACCCCTGACCACACTATCCTCGCATGCGCTCGCCACCACACGGCCAGTGACTCGCTGTGCGCTGACACCCGAGCACTCGTGTAACAGAGAGAGTAGACGCCCTTTCCGACCATCGCGCGCTCAGGATTACCATCTGCATGTTATCAAGTACGACCTATGTCTACGTCCCTGTGTCCCCTGCATGACGACAGGTGAGCCAGAATATCCTATTTGGTATACATTTACTCTGCCTCCTCCAGCGGCCTGTTAGACCTTATAAATACAAATTCTACTAACATACCATGTGACTGACCGATGTCCTTGACATCCGAACGTGACGAAGACCACACCACCACTGACCATCCGCGAGGGTCCGCAGGACGAAGCCGCCCTGCCACCAGGCAACCATCTTGGCTGTCAAATGCATAGTTGGCTGTAAGTTTCAAACTACATAAGATATAGTTGCCAAATGCATAACATAGAAATCGCCTAGGTTTGTTTTCTTTACTAGCATGCTACTACTACAAGTCGTCCTAGGCGAGCGCCATCTTGCAGCCCTCAGTACTACCGGCCGTGCACTTGTGAGCCATGTGCCGAAACATCGATGTATGTATGTAATGAGATGTTACTCGCAATGAATACACAGTCGTCGATAGACAACCGAGTCTCCACAAATACAATAATGCATGCTAGAATGATAAGCTTCCTATTACGAAACCAATTATCACCTACTCAGAATGAGTCGGTATTTTGAGCGCAATCTCCACAGGATACCAATGTTATTTCCTAGTGTTTGTTGAGTAACCAGATAATATAGAGATCTGTCTAGAGCATTTTTAACAGGATGGCGCCAAATGTCATCCATCAAATGGGTTAATGTTACTTAACAGAAGCTCCTTTGCTGATTGTACATTTCCCACGAACTTGCGGCCAAAGAGATCTATGGATTTGACATCACTGGACATTTTGCTGGAGTTGGTATTTGAAGGAAAGGTGTGAGGTTTACGCTCCCAGATACTGGGCGATTTGAAGGAAATAATTTCAAACGAGATCACTGGCAGTGGCAACAGAATCAACCAACTAGCGTCCAGGAACATGGAACACAGTGTTCAGACATGTCTTGCTGAAGATGAAGAGTGAGCGATTGAGTGAAGAGATTTGACCGGCTCTTAACATCGAGGTCTTGAGACCCGATGACAGTGAAGCGAAGTATGGAGCAGCGCCGGAATGAAACGGCGGGGGAAATGGGATATACCCGAGGAAACCCGCCAACCAGCGGCATCGTTTGGTATGATTCCATGTGAAAATCCGGGAGCGAACCCCGCCGGGAATCGAACCTGGTTCCCCTAGGTGGGAGGCGAGTAGTCTAACCATTACACAACCGCGGCCCCAAGATGGAGAGCACTTGCTGTATTTACTGTAGAGAGAACAGTAATCTCTCAAGAGTTACTCTAAATTTGAGCTGGAACAAACTGTTGCTAGCATCAGACTTGCTGAAAAATTCAAGGAAATGTGTCAATATTACATAAATCACTGAGTAGTTTCGACTTGAGGTATGGGCAGCATAGGTTCATTTCCCGCCTGAGAAGGATTCACGCGTCTCGGGCAGAGAAGCTGTTGCACAAGCCCCAGCTCTCGCAATCCAACAGCTCAGCAGTCTGTTGCCACGACTCCTAAGTGGCACCACGAGCTCTCACCGCCGCACCGGACAGGACACAAGGGACACAAGCTCGTTCCTTGGCAGCAGTTTCACAAGGCAAGTGACAGCGCAGAGAGAATCTCGCTAACCCATCCACACTCGAGCTGGAAAGCTGCTCCTAACTTGCCGAGGGTGTTCGGTCGGCCTTGGTGGAAAACCTGAATACCAAGTATTCTACAAAAGAAATGGAGCCATTATATTACTCCTTTGCTTTTTTATACATAATTTTCTGATCTGACACAGTGGATTTCTGTGATCAATTCGTTTGTCTGTGGCGCCAAGGTAAGGCCAGCCAATTAACTTACACTAGTTAGAGTTTGTTCTTTTCCGCTCCTGGCAAACCGTAGTGACGCATATGTTTGACAATTCCAAAATGAGAAGTGATTGCTAGCCAGTGACGGAACAACCTCTCCAACTTAGGAGAGGTTTTCTGCTCTTGTAAATGTTATTTCGTTGCGATCAAAACCTTATATAAGTATCAGAAATACATTACAACAATCTATAATGATTATATACGATATGCGAACACACCTTGGTGAAAAAAGACAGTTTATGTCTCCATTTACTCTTATTCGGGCGCCCTTTTATAAATTAAGGAAGGGGCCATGTATATCGAGCCTCCCTTAATTGTTACGCCACTGCTGCTGGTATTAAGTTACTTACCATATGGCCATGATGTCTATGGGATATCCCGAAAATGTTCATTATTTGTTCACAATATTCTGATATACATGGGATATCCTGAGGTTATACCAGATAGTATGCCAAATTGTGGATATCCTAAGGTAATTTGATTAAATATCTCTAGATATCCTATTGCATGAAATATCCTGGGATATCCCAGATACGTCTCTGATATCCTGGTGTTTTTGGAATATCATGGAAATAATTTTTCTGGAGATTTTTTGGTTATCTTTTTTAAGTACTGTTAGTATAAGATAATCATTGGGATATTCACATCCTGGGATGAAACACAAATATTCATACATTCACAAAGTACCTACACCACTAGAAGTGCACATTAAAAAATCCAGATTAATTAAATATTGTACAGATATCCATCAGGGGTGTTTACTGGATGAAATAATAATATAACTGGATATTAAGACCTTCGAATGTACAATGGATCTTACACAGAAGTCTCTAGGATGTACCACCAGTAAGTCCACTGGATATGCAGCTAGGATATCCTCCAGATGCACAATGAAGGTGTCTGTAGGACATCCAAAAAGAGGGCATTTGGACTACCACAGGATATCCATACAGTATCATACATACTTACTGGGATATCTATGGAATATCTCCAAAAATCCTTAAGATAGCCTCTGATTGTTCGTAGCAGACGAGCAGGAAGCACTGCAGTTGAAGGTATTTGTGAAAGATTGATTTGCATTCTTCTATCACCTCGAATATAAAGAATAATACTCATTTACAAGCGACTGAGAGTGACATAGTTGTGTGCTGCTTAACAGTTGAGGTATTTAGCCCTTATGCGAGTTGTGTGAGGCGGAGATAGAGAAGCGACGGAATACATTGGCAGCGGAAACCGAAATACCCCGAGAAAACCCACCAATGTCAACGTCCTCGATGGTCCTCGCATATAAAAATCCCGGTTTGACCCCGCCTGGGAATTGACCGAGGTTCGCCGTGGTAGGAGGGCGGTTTTCTGTCCTCAGCGCCATCACTTGCAAGCATTCCCCTTTTTATAAGAGAGAGAGAGAGAGAGAGAGAGAGAGAGAGAGAGAGAGAGAGAGAGAGTGGTGAAATATATTCGCTTTGTTTGTTAAATGCTGTTCACGATAAAGTGAACACTTTTGAAATCAACCATAGAAAAAAGCCACTGCCTCTACATGCATATAGCTTAACAGGCGCGCTGAGTGACCTGCGCCCAGTGAAGTTGGTAATGATGTCGAATAAATAGTTTCATGTAACCATTTGTTATAACTTAAATTATTTCTTTCGCTTTCTGTTCTTTTTAATGAATCGAAGTGTAAAACTGACCAGATTAAAAACATTCTTTTTGTATTTTGTAACAACACAGTTTCCCCTGACCGACGCATGAATAAAGTGATGAGGTCCATGAAAATGTTAAATTTTAATAAGGCGGAGTAATACACAAAGTGCATACAAGTAGATCTTAAGCAGGACTTTCAGAAGTGCTAATTTTACCGCGAACAGCCTATAGTCACATTGCAGTGTTTATATTAAAATGCGGCGGTAAGATATAAAATTGCTTAAAGGAAAAATTGAGCAGGGCCCTAAGAAAGTGCTCACTTTACCGTGAATAGCCTATAAGAAATAGTTCCTGTGCAAAATATTATTATAATGAGTGCTAACGAACGCGATGCGTTGTGCCTTAGGTGTAATTTGGTGTAATTTTTTCCAGACTTGGTTAAGCTTTGTTTGCAGGAGGCGGAGGCTTATTTTGGAAGGAAAACGCAGGGCTTCAGAAAAGTTGGAAGTAAACGCGAATGACCTATAATTGTCAATTTTCATAATCCGTTGTTAAATTAGATCCTTTTTTTTTTTTTTTTTTTTGCCCCGTGTGACGAAATTTACTGCGAAGTGAGAAAGCATCCCTGATTATTTCCTTGAATTATTTTGATTAAAGCCTGAGCTTTCGTAGTGGTTATATACATTGATTCAGTTGCACATTATCCAAAGCACTTAATGTTATATATGTTAAATAACTAATGTAATGTTTCCAGTAACCTGTAAATACAGTTCCAACCTCAAGTAAGTATCTGTTACGAATCACTTAACCATCTCAGTGGTGTAGAAGGTAAAGTATCTGTTACGAATCACTTAACCATCTCAGTGGTGTAGCAGGTAAAGTATTTGTTACGAATCACTTAACCATCTCAGTGGTGTAGAAGGTAAAGTATCTATTACGAATCACTTAACCATCTCAGTGGTGTAGAAGGTAAAGTATCTGTTACGAATCACTTAACCATCTCAGTGGTGTAGAAGGTAAAGTATCTGTTACGAATCACTTAACCATCTCAGTGGTGTAGAGGGTAAAGTTGTTTATCTCAGACATTACGATATGGGTTTGATTCCTGGTATCAATGTCTGAAATATTCATAAGCTTATGATAAGTCAGGCTCACATTCATGTTGCCATAGAAAATCTTACAGGGATAATTCTGCTTGATAGTATCAGGTGTTACACGATCTCAATTACTGCGCTGATGCCTGGAGTTAAGGTAATTCCACTCAGATTGAGAAATTTAATGCTAACAGTTTAGAAAATAAATATTTTTCCCGCCAGATATCACTGTTGTCGCACATGTACTGGATTTTATAAGCACTGTATGTGAACTAATGGGATAATTGCAATTTTAATTAATTATATTTAATTCTGTTTTCCCTAAAATCCTCCGATTTGTATTGTTGTAACCTATATCAAGAATTAACATTGTTGCTCTTATTAAGAATGAAAATTTAACTAAGAATTGTCGGATTTTATATATTATTCTGTCGTAAAAACTTGATATAGCAAAACGTTGGGTTACACAATCATTTTATTTAAATGTGGAAACAGAATCGAATAAAGAAATTGCTTTTGATGAAGCTGTCTATATTTTACCCTTAAATTCGTAACTTCATTTTTCTATTAAAATAAGCGTGTTTATAAAAACTCAAACGTAAAACAAAATTATATTTTTACTGTTTACGATTATGAATACTGTTGGAGGACATGCATAATAATAACAAAATAAAGTTAATATTTTGGCAGGGAAAAGTATACCTCACAATTTGTACCGGACACAAACATTTATACACAGATAAACAAAACTTCTCCATGCGTTGAACGCTTGAAAGTGGCCTCTTTCGAACACCAGTGCGCCTTCGGCTGAAATGTTCAGTATACCTAGCTTCTCCATAAGAAAACTTGTCTTCTTCCCAACTTGAGTGGAATAAACCTTAATGGAGTTCCCACAATGCTCTATGCTGTAAATCCTTCAACAGGAAGGGCCACTTCTTACCATAAGACATATTTTCACGTACTTTCCTATGTAAAACAAACTTAATGAGATGACTTTCTCTCGTGTGATTGTTTGCATGTGCATGTGTACTTCTTAAAAACTTTTGTATCCATGCACCGCCGAATTTCACCAAAGTAAGCACTCATGGTATTTTTTTTGGCAGTTTTCAGACATTTTAATTATTTACCTTCAAGATGGTGGCTTTTAGCAACTTTATGTTCTGTATAACTTTTAAGGAACCACATAATTAACTTAAATAAATCCTCTTGTACTAGCAGATTCTAATAGGAATTAGTCATTCTGTTACGATCTTCTGCATTAACCATGTCCGGAAATCTAGGTCTCTAATACATCTATTTTTTTTTATTTCTGGAAGTGTTTATTTGAAATTTTCCAATATTTTTATTTAATGAATATTTGAGAAATTTTTTAAAGGAAGATTCTAGAAATAATGCGTGTCTGAGCGTGTCTTTTTATCTCAACTATCTGTATAGATTTCGATTACGTCTTATACAAAAGGGCTTGCAAATGTCTATTTTAGATTAATAATTATTGGTTAAAATGGGGTTTATAACCACTGTTGTTCTAACCAGCCATAAGCAATTAGAGGATTAAAATTTTCATCATTATAAAATTATGTAATCCTTGCAACATTAGCAGAATATATATTATTCATAAATTGAAATCATAGAACTTTATTTCGAAAATATATGTTTTGCTAGATTGTTATTGTTGTGAAGGACCTGAGGATGTAGTTTGCTGATGATATTCAGTCACGCGCGGAAATATTCTCTTACTCCGTAAACTCAAAAATTAATTTTTCTTAGTATTTATTGTATTGCATTGGAAACTTTCAACAAACGTTAAAAACTGTAGATATAGAAAACATTAAACTATCTCCTCTTTCTGTGCTGATCATCCGTCAAATTGTTTACTTGTATTTGGTATTATGTCAAAGAAAAACTACCGTTCAGTGCTGATATTAGCGCTAGTAACGCTTAGCGAAAACACTGAATCCTCTAGTGTAGTGCTAGCCCAGAGTGACCCGTTCTCACTTTATATCTGTCACTTTAAATATGTTCGTGCAGCAAGACACGCCCATTCTGCAGGCGAAAAGGATCTACTCAATTCACAACGGGTCGACATGATAAGCGTCTGTTGCACACCACGAGGCAGCGTGGGTGTCAGGCAGGCTGCCTATGCAGTAGGCGACAACAGTTAACGGCATTGAAAGTCGCTTCTTGGCTTTCTGTGTGGAGTGAAGTAGAGCGAAGAGATTTGGGCGGCTCTTAAAACTCATGTTACGAGAGCCGGTGGGGGTGAAGTGAGGTGAGCTTGGAGCAGCGCCGGAATGCAAGTGCGGGGAAAACGGGAGATCTCCGAGAAAACCCGCTGACCAGCGGCATCGTCCGGTACGATTCCCAGTTGCGAAACTCCGGGAGCAGCCCCGTCGGGACTCGAACCCGGTTCGCCTAGGTGGGAGGCGAGTAGTCTACCCACTACACACCCGCGGGCCCCGCTCTCTGTGTGCTCACGCTGCCTGAGTACAGGTGTTTTGGAAGTACTATTTAAAACTCTTGGCGCTTGTGGACTGGACTAAGTCGAAAATGTTTTCAATAGGAACCCATGTCCAAAAACGTTCCACGCTACTCGAAAAAAAAATTCCAGATCAAGTGTTGTTACTCTTGTGTACAGGAAGCAATGCGTAACGGACAACCATGTTCAGAAAGGGCAGGGTATTTGCGTCATACGACGATGAACACCTGTCTCATAACCTCACACGACATTATATATAATTCCCTTTCCGCGAAGCAAAATCGGAAACATTTTTATTGGGCTCAGAATTCACGTCAAAAACGCACTCTGAATCCGCAGAAGCAGTTGTTGTTGTTGTTGTTTTTTTTTTTTTTTTTTTTTTTTTAAGAACCCTTGATTTGGTTTTGTCACGAGCAGAACGTTTTCCAACATTGGCTTCTGGTCAAAAAATTATTAACTAGTTACTCAGTCCCTCCTAAAATAAAAATAATATCTTTACCGCGAATTATTATACCGGGCATTGTAGTGTTGTTTCAGAACTGTAAAATTCTTAGGAAACTCAAGACCACAGCTTGTCAGTCTAACTTATTTATTCACTTACCGAAATTGCCCTTGTGTGAACAGTGACAGAACGTTTGTGTTGTGTAGAAACGCTATGCCACACGCTATTTATGGGAATTACACTGGCTAAAAATTTTTGGGATGTTCCCTGGTTAGAATCTGCCTGAAAAGTATTCCTAAAAATTATATTGTAAATATTTGCAAAAATGTACGTATATTCTTGCACGCGTGGAACGTGTTCTTTACGAAAATAAAATCAATAGTTTTTCAGATATCAATTTTCGCATTTTATTTTATATTTAAATTGTTAGGAGCTAGGCAAAGAATAATAATAATTTTGCTCTCTTTATGAATCATATTAAATATGTATAGTTGAATAATTAATATGAATACTGAATTTTATAAACTTGCCGTTTAACCTACATGCAACTTATTCGTTAATTTGAGAAAAAAAAAAAGTCGGAATTACATGAAATATTTTAAAGTTCGCTTACCTGAATCCAATATGGTCCATAGTACATGCAGTTGATGTAAGGTTACTTGTACAGCAGATTGGAAAGATCAATGTTTAAAGTTTGGCAACCCAAAATTTTCGCCACCAGGTAAGCGCTAGTGCCGCATGTGTACCAGATTGTCTTTTTTTTTTCTAAGTTAAAAAACCGGTTAGTTATAATATTCGTATATAAATTTTCCTTATGCAAAACTCTCCCATTAAGTCCCTGCCACACTGTCAAATTTTCGCCTGCAACTATATTTGACAATAAAATTTGAAGATAAAATACAGCCATCAGATTTTTCCTTGCAACAAATTTTATCAAATAATTTTGAATGTGTTTGAAAATTTGCTAAACTGTCAATTATTTTACAGGAATAATATAATTTGAATTAATATAAAAAAATTATTTTCATCGTGTGATATTGCTTTTGTTTTTCCACGCAGTCCATTACAGGAAGAAATATAAGTAACGTTATAATTTATTTTTGCTTCTTTACTAAATTCTATTTTTATTTATCAGAAATGTTTCCTGCACAATGAAATCTAATGCCTCTGAGTTTGTAATGTTATGTGGAATATTTGCTTAAAAAAGCATTCATTCATACCCTGAAAGCTACTACATAAATTAATTATCTTCATAACCTACTTCGTTTCCAGCAATTGTTCGTTATTTTAAAGTTTTTTTGACGTCAATTTCTGTCGTGCACGATTATAATAGGCTGAGACCATCAAACATCAAAGAAATTTTATAACTGGTCCAATCTTCGAATGTTTGACGGAAATTGAAGCCATCAAGATTTCTCACAGTTTCAGATTGTGACAGGGGTTTAAGAAATCTCGTTTTGTTCCTAACATGAGTAGAATAAACCTTAACCATGTCTTTATACTATTGAGCGTTCCTGTGAAAGGGAAAAATATACGGATAAAGTACTAGCACTAGAGGGCAGGATCAGTTAGTAAGTGACCCTTAGGGCCAGTTGCACCAACATCGCCCCGATACGAGATAGAATGATCCTAGTTCTGAACCATATTACAGTTTGATCTTTGTTCCAATGTAAAAGTGTTGCACCAACGAAATTTCATGATTCTGGATCTCCGATTCGTCGATCTTGGAGAAATCGATATTAAGTATGAGACAAATTTTTCTATTGGTTCGTAACATATGACGTCATGGAAGTAGGCGTATTTTTCATACTAAATAAAACTAGATGTACGATCTTTTATCTGTTTTAAACGAATGGTTGTACGAATTTTACTCAATAATATTCAAGTACGTAACATATTGTTTTAATTTCCCAAGAAAACAATCGAACGTAGTTCTATCTGTTGGCGTATTTTCAAACTACATTTGTCGACCATGGCTGCTGATCTCGGATCGAGATTTCGAACCACCAATTTCGGAGGTTCGAAATGAACTTCATCTCGATCTCCAGTCTAGCTCTGAACTCGAATGGTGCAACAGTTTTCTGTGTCGATCTTAGATCCGATCTAGGATCGAGTTTCGAACCACGATGGTGCAACCGGCCCTTTGTGGTAACATACCAATATTTTGGTTTCTGTGGTGCTGTCTCAATCGAGTACCCTTGTCAGGAGCTGAACCTTGGACGTTCCGGCTTTTAAGTGTTTTAAATAACTGGAATGATAAAGCATGCATATCTGGGGAATGTTTGATCCTCGCAGTTATTTTTTAGGATGTCATGACATAAATCATAAATAATGATACTACAGCCATCATATAGTCGCCAGGATTATTTTATATTTAAACAGCATCCTGATTAAATTAATAAAAAATTTGTGATTAACTTGTCAGGCTTATATCAAGGTCATTATATTAAAGGCTTAGTTGTGAATGGATTATAGCTGCATTCTACAATTACCGTCGTGTTTCTTTCTTCTTGTATGGTGACAAAAACAGACAATAAATTACTTTCTAACTGCCAACGGGATTAAAGAAGTGACTATTATGGCAAGGTTTGCAACGGTGGCGTTTTAACCAGTTTGTGCTATCCTTAAATTTTTGCTACTTTTCTAGGACACACCAAAAACAAACACTAATATATCTTGAAGGTAATTATTTTCAAATGATAATGTTAGACAATGTAAACTACATTTTGTTTCATAAAATATACTTTTTATTAATTTATGCTTGTGCATAAATTTATTTGTAAAATATTTGGCACCCTTTTAAGAGTCCGCACATTGTTAAACTTCACTAAAATAATATTTCCTGCGATTTTCCTTAAGCTGTAAAATATTGTATACGTGTATATAATATTTAAATTATATAGTTATATAGTATATTAAATATATAATTTCAATTTAATCATAACGTTTTGAAAAATTGGAATATGCTTCAAATATTGTGCCTATGTGACACTATAACGTGAATTCTTGTAAGATATCAACAGTTCTATAAGGTTTTAAACAATGGCAACAGTAAAATATTAGTTTAAAAATTTTAGAATTATGCTGGTGAAACAAGGGTAGTTACATCACCACTTAACTCAAATATGTTTTAAGTATTGTTTATAGATTACAATTATTCCTCTAATTACTCCATTTAAGTTGCTGCACTGTTTTCTTCAGTTATTTTGTTTTGATGCTTTACGATGAGCATTAGAAAAACAACTTACTGTAATCACAATTTTGTGCTACTTGGTATAGGCTGTTCACGGTAAACTGAACCATTTTGAAAGCCTTGCTTAAGATCTACTTGTATACACGTTGTGTGTTCTTCCGCCTTATGAAAAATTAGCATTGCCATGGGCCTCATCACTTTTTCATGCGTCGGTCAAGTAAAACTGTGAAATAATTAGAAAAGTAAATATTGTACAAATCTGCTCATTTTTACATTTCGACGCATTAAAAAAAACGAAAAGCGAGAGAAATAATTTAAGTTATCACAAATGGTTATTTAACACTTTTTATTCGATGTTTCGACATGAGACTACTTTCTCCTCCATCGTTACCAACTCTACTGGGCACATGTCACTCACTGCGCCCATTAAAAATAAATGCAGGTAAGGGTAGTGATTTTTTTCCAAGGTTGATTTCGAAAGTGCTCATTTTATCGTGAACAGCCTTTACAAGTTTGTATAGGCTGTTCACGATAAAGTGAGAACTTTTTAAGGCCCTTATAAAATTTTCCTTTCATCCAATTTCCAACTTTCTACTGCTTTTCAATATAAACATTGTAATGTGACCAATTAACATAGTGTATACATTTCACCACCATCAAAATTTAATGCCTGAGGCTGCAATAAGATATATTTATTAGCGGTTGAAGCCTGTTGGGAGGGCCTTAAAGTGCTCACTTTATTGTGAACAGCCTATAGCATGCTTACCCTGTTTCTCGTTGTGCGTGCTCACTGGAGGTTTAAGATGCGTTGAAAGAGTGCGTGTGATTGGAGTGTGCAATGTTCTCTGCCCACCGCGCTGTTGGCAGCTCTGAGCTGGAGGGCGGCCCTTGTATGTGTTGGTAAGCCTGATGTAAAACTGGAAAATAAATAATCTATTTAAAAATTATGACGCGTGCTTAGTAAATGATAGTGATGTAGAGTGTATTTCTTACGGCAGGGAATAATATCATTTACCAAAATATGACAGGTATAAAAACATACGAGAATAATTCTTGTAAGCTACCTTATGTTAGACGTCAAGGTGAAAGAAAATCATGTGAAGGGAATGAAAAGTTAAATAAAAATTTAAAGGTTCTCTTACGCAAAACTGATCTCTACGGACATGAATTGCTCACAGCAGAATTCCCAAATAAGTAACTAGTTGTGAGCGACAGATTTTCCGGGAGATTTTAGTGAGAGAATTAAAAATCAGACACATTTTGAACCTTAAATTGCAGACACAGAAGCAAATACGGTTTGGTTCCTCGTGCCTGTATGCGACTGTCGCTTATAACGCCGTAACTCACAATAATCAAATTACAAACGAAACGTAGGAACACAAATCCTGTACAACATTATGTTTTTGGCTGAAATTGCAATTGATAGATTCTTTCTATTAATTTAGCAGTATTTGTTGGTGATAATTTGCACCTGTTCCACCTTCATGATTGTTTGCCAGCTGGAAGAAATTTTTTCGTTTCTATTGTGGGCCGCATTTGCTTTGCTATGGAATTTTGCTGTAAACATTTGTGATAACGTAAATTATTCCATTAGCTTTTCCTTCTAATGCATGGGAGTACAAAATGAGCAGATTTGTAAAATATTTAGTTTTCTAATAGTTTCACATTTTCATTTGACCGACGCATGAATAAAGTGACGAGGCCCATGGTTATGTTAATTTTAAATAAGGCGAAAGAATACACAACTTTTATGCCAATAGATGTTTAGCAGGGCCTTAAAAAGTGTTCCGATTACCGTGAACAGCCTATATAGCTAGTAGTTGGCTATTTACGAAATTATCTCTTTTGTGCGCGAGAAGTTACCAACGTTGAGCGAAGCGAACAAACTCGAGCACTGCGAACCCGTACGCGAGTCCACGCACACTCGCATGCGTATCTGAACGCGCATTCACTGTCATCCCCACTCCGCGGGGCCGTGGTGGTGTAGTGGTCAGACTGCTTGTCTACCAACATGTTGATGCGGGTTCGATTCACGGCGGGGTCGTTCCCGGATTATTTTCGCACGTGGGAATCGTGCCGGACGTTGCCGCCGGTCGGCAGCTGTTCTCGGGGATCTCCTTGTTTCTCCCCCGCCCTTTCATTCCGGCGCTGCTCCATACCCGTCTCACTTCGTCCTCATCGGCTCTCGAGACATCGACTTTAAGAGTCGCTTGGATCTCTTCATTCCAGGGGCAGGAAGAGTCAAAAGCGTGGAGAAAACTGGCAGTGGCTTCTCTCATCCTGCAGTAAGCGTCGTGCTGAATGGTCACACCAAAGTGTACTTGGCGCGGGTTCAAGTCCAGAAAGTGTACTTGGCGAGGGTTCAAGTCCAGCGGTTAAGTCGTGAGCACAGGAAATGTGTCCGAAGGGCGGGGGGGGGGGGAGGGTGAAGGAAGAGAGGAACAGGACTCGTGAATCGACGAGGACCGGTTGCATGGCTTTGCAGAATGTGCGGGTGTTATGAGAAGGGGAGGGAGGGTGAAATAAATGTGTAAGGAGGGGAGGAGGGGGAGGGGACTCGTGAAATGGCCACACACGCATTATATAACCGCTATGTAACCAGTTCCTCCAAAAGAGTGGGCGATAAAGTGAGGTGTTAGCGAGGATCGGGGACGCGGCCGCTGCCATAAAAACTTGTACCAAAGCCCCGGCGGCGAACTACACAACTCCTCCTCTGTGACCCTTCCTCAACCGCCGTGGAATGTAAGCGCTACGAAATAACCTACCGGTGCCGAGTAAACATTAGCGAGGAACGCCTCTCGACGTTAAAGCGTAATTAACATCGTTTCGCGCCTGTCTATGACGGTTTGTCACGCTGCTTGGATGAACAGCTTCCCTTCTCCACACGACGCCTGAAGATTTGTCGACGGATCATATATAAACGTCTGTGACGCTCGTGCGTGCGAATTTATTTCTGCGTAAACTCGCCGTCCGGACGTTAATGATGACTTTCCACATAAAGGTAATGAATTAAGTCGGAGAAACTGTACGGCCTCGCGGGCTTTTCGTGTACAGGGCAAACCGTTTCGCCATGGAATGGAAGTCTGCGGAGTAGGGTGACCGTGTTGTTTCTGGAACTCGCGCTTCGCCATACAAATCGGTTGGCTATTTATTGAATGCGTCCGCTCCCCGTCTCAAGCAATGTTCGTTCAAACTCCCCAGATCGCGCCCATACTTCCCTAGTCCATCACCCCACACATCTCACATAAAAAAGAGAAGAACTGAGGACGATCACCTTATTTGCGAAAACGAAAACCTCGGTAAAATAACTGCGGAAAAAAAATCCCCCCACAAAGGTTATGGAAAAAACTAAAACTTTTAGTAGGAATGAAAATCTTGAAATTTTTTTTTTGGGGTAGAACCACTGTTGCCATGACTACCAGCAGAAGTTGACTGACCCCGCCTCAAATGCGAAAGACTACATAACATGTAATATAATTGCTGATCCATGACTCTCACATTCTCCCTACGTATGTGCTTCAGAGCTCCTATGTTGCCCCGATACCACTCACTTTGTGCCCTTATAAAACTCCCTGTTAGCTCATCGTAACTTTGTATATTTTAAGCTGATTGGTAATCTACATACTAGAAGGTGGTACCAATTTTTTTTTTTTTTGGGAAGGCAAGTGCTGGTAAATACTATTGTAATAATTGTTAAAGTGGAGTTCGTGAATTAAGTATTGAATTGCATAACAATTATAGCAATTCTGTTTCGTTTCCTAGACAAATGGTTCATTCTGTAACATTTTTCACTGTAGTACAACATAGTATCTGGATGATACGCAA
Source organism: Dryococelus australis (assembly GCA_029891345.1). Taxonomy (NCBI): domain Eukaryota; kingdom Metazoa; phylum Arthropoda; class Insecta; order Phasmatodea; family Phasmatidae; genus Dryococelus; species Dryococelus australis. The sequence goes on from CM056993.1 coordinate 349,485,461, forward strand.
TACTTGCGGATTTTAGTCCAAAAGACACTTGAAGAAATTTGGTTTCAATGTATCGCCTCTTCCTGTATTTTATATCCATAAATGAAGGAAAAAAGTTTTTAATTTCCCGTTTTCAAAAAACTTATTAGAATAAAATGACTGGGATTAGTAAACGTAAACCGAAATTGATAGATTTTTCCATCCTTCCTCTTAACTTCCCATTATCTTTATCTTAAACGGAGTAATCAATTTTGTAGTATGGTTTTTTCCCAAACAACCATTTATGAGTTATCTAAACTATGAGTTTTAAATCTGGTACAGGATTTCCCCTCTAGCTCCTTTCAACGAAATTTCCGTAATACATTTAGGTTCTTTTTTTTGTCAGTGTCTCAATAAATGTTGGTTGTGCGCCTGTTTCCTTGAAATTTTCACCCATCGAGCAAAGTCTGCGAGACGCATTGAGTTACATTTTAAAATAACCTAAGAAAACGATTTTATAATGTTTATATTTTGTCACTTTTCTCCGCAATCGAAAATGCGTTATGCTTAACTTCCTGTATTTTCTTAGAAGTCAGGGTTGTGGACGCCATATTCAGACGTACACGTTCTCCAAGCTCAACAATTTCGACTGATAAACTTCGCATTTCTCCCATCTCTTACTTACCTACAATAACCCGCTAAATACATTTGTGTCTAAAATTTGGAATTGTATGTGTGTGGAGTAGGTGCGTAGGTATCTAGGTTTGGATCACAAGAAAGATTAGTGTATTATGCGATGCTCCCCTTTTTCGCCTTCTCCATTTCACACAGTTACGCGAAGGATATAAAGTCTGCCTGTTGTATTTTGGGCAGCTTCCTCAAAGAGTGCAGAGGCCGATGCTAATCTGTGTGTTTCGTCTCTCCCTGCCTCTCAGTAAACACTTAGTTTGCTGAACTAATAGGCGTACACATAAGCCTATTTGTTATTGGGATATGAACAGCATTCATGTAGTGATTGTTTTGGGCGGCACTCAACAGCTGCCTTTTAATGTCGAGTGTGGTGAAATAACGTGGAGCTGGGGCAGCGGCGAAATGAATGGCGGGATAAACGGAAATTTTCCCAAAAAAAAAAAAAAACCTATAGGAAAACAGACAAGTTCAAGTTTTCCATATGCGAAAATCCCGTTTTGACCGCGCCAGGAACTGAAACCAGTTCTTCGTAATGGGAGATGAGTGGATTGGATATTGCATCTCCGCGGCACGACATGAACAGTGTTGTAATCCAGCTTTAGGTAGACCTAACATGCGTATAAGGTAATAGGTAGTGTAAGCAAGGCTTCCAGTGCACTTCTTTCCCCGGCAGCCTGTAACGCTGTTCAGATGGCTTTAGTTACCACTCCCTATATTGCTAACAAAAACGTACGTCGCCTACTGGTTTCTCTAATGCAAACGCCCATTGTCAAGGGAATGTTTGAGATACAGCTACCTCGCGAGCAGGGGCCGCGGTGGCTGAGCGGTTAGACTGCTCTCCTCCCATCCAAGGCGGACCGGGCTCAATCCCCGGCCTGGTCACTCACGGGATTTTCGCTAGTGAGAATCGTGCTAGACGATGCCACTGGTCGGCGGTATTTTCTCGGGGATCTCCCGTTTCCCCCGACCTTGCATTCCAGCGCTGCTCCATTCTTGCCTCATTTCACCCTCATCGACTCTCACGATCTCGTTACGAGCCACCCAGATCTCTTAAACGCAACTCAACAACCTCGCGAGCACTGTGTATATCAGCCAGTGGCTACAACTGCCTCTGCACAGGGATCTGGTAGACAAGAGTTGCACAAGATGACTGGCCCGTCGAGCGGGGTCTGTCTGTATCCAGGACGATGCCAGGCCCGCTAATGGCATTTGAGTCGCTTCGTCTCCCCTCGCGTGCTAGCCAGAAGGGGTTGGTGGAAGAGCCAGTCACAGCAGCTCGCTGGGGGTCTGCATAAGTCTTCGACAGTCTGGTGGTCATTATTACCACATAAACATTTTTATTTTATGTGCACGACTGAGCGATGTCTTAGAGGGGGCCGCGGTTGTGTAGTGGCTCGACTACCCGCATGCAACCAAGGCGAACCTAGTTGGATTTCCGGTTGGGTCAGGCCAGATTTTTGTTTGGCGAAAACGTGGCGGACGCTGCCTGCCGGGTATTCTCGGGGTTCTCCTGTTCCCCAGGCCCTTTAATTACTCCGTTCAATACCTCGCTGTCAAACGCAGACCAAAACATCTCACCTCAATGTATTGAACTCGAGGGTGACAACTTTGAAGGCGCGTAAAAAGTAACTGCAACATCATTTTGCTTCAGTGGCATGGAAACTCGATTAAGAAGCAACATCCTCGGTGCAACCCGCGCGATCGAATGTACGACCCCTCGGAGGGCTGCACAGCAAACTAACATTTAGTTGATATTCGAGCCAAACGCTAGAGATAGGGTTTTTGGGTTTAAAAAATTATTTCGGTGTTAGAGAGAGTTTGGTCACTATTTTTATATGTGGTTGTCGTTAATTTTTATTTATTTTTGCAAAAATAACCAATGCTAACACATCTGGACCATTCACGGGTCATTTTATTGCACAAAAATGATTCTGTAGAATATTCAAATGTAAACAAACACGTCTCGTCATTGCTGACCACGTGTCTTTGACAACGGTATTGGCGAGTGAATGAAGAGTTTCGGACGGCTCTCATCGAGGTCCGCTCAGCAGCGCCACTACCATACTGAGACGATTGCGAATCTACCTTTCGCTAGGCTGAGAAACTAGCATCATCAAAACGTGGAAGACATTTGTGCAATAGATTCGTCCCTTATGTAACAGTCGTCGTATACGTAGACTATTTGGTAGTATCTACAGTCTACATTTGGCTCTCTGGTGGCAGACTGATTGGCAGTCATACAGCAGTGTACGTTATACAGCGTGTACCGGCTGTGGGCGTGTTTACGTAAGGGAAACATAAGCGCGCACGCCTCTACAGTGAGAATAAATTCGCTAGAGAACACCACTATTCCACCCTCAGTAACCTGCAATCGACTGCTTGCGCAGAAAAGTAAAGAAACGAGCGTACGTTTGAGGGTTGGCAGGACTGACTTCGCAAATACACACACACACGCACACACCTATTTCGAATGTGCAAACAGCATCATTGAATGTTACGACTGACGTCTGCTTCCCCTCCATTTGCGTACATCTGTAGACGGGATATTTTTGCAGGGGATAGCCAGTAACAGATATTGCCGCACAGCGCTGCAAGAGAACTACCCGGAATTTCGTCTAGTGACGCTGGCGTTAGAAAAATACGCAAGTTGCCGTGCCACTTCAGTTTAAGGTTATTAATTTTATGCACCCCCCCCCCCCCCCCGAATGTGTATCATGCTTTCCGAAAGTATTAACTGGTAGCGTAGTATTACATTAAAAAAAAAACAAGTGAAACTACACAGCAACAGTAGTATAAATATGGTGTGTCATGAGCCATTTTTCATATAATTATAACATTTATCAATTAAAATCTATAATACTTTTAAATAACCATTAAAACACTCTGCAAAACAATTTAAATTAAAAAAATACTACTGTGAATTAAAAATTTAATTTACAGCATAAATTTAAAAAATAAACTTTGATTGTGAATTTAATATATATATATATATATATACACACACATATTTAAGGCGTAAATTAAGAATCTGAATTTAAAAGCCATGGGTAATTATAAAATAAAGTTATAAATGTAATTTAAAAATCAAATTTACAAGTAAAACACAACACTTTTAAATTTAGCAACTTAAACTACAATATTTTTTCATTTAAATTTCTACATTATATTTTTAAGTTTGTTAATTAAAAATAAAACAACTAGATAAAATTTTTAATTACATGACAAGCGGGCCAAGTTTGATCTGATATATACTACTAGCTTCAAGTTGATCTTATGTTCCGTTCCTAAAAACTACACTAAATCTAAATGCCATTTTATAGTCCCTCAAATAACAGCAATTTCCTGCGTTTAATTTTGGTGCAGGCTGATGAAATTTTAATGTTTTTCCTCTAATTTTCCTACAGTAATTATTTATAATAAACTCAGCAAACACTCTGACACAAAACTTTACTGTAATATTAGTCATGAAATAACAGTCTAATGACATATTTGACCATGGTGAAGACTGGATAAAAACATCGTGCCTTAGTAAGAATTATTCTAGTCCACTGCAGTCGAAATAATTTTCATTATCAGCTGAACATTTATTATTGCTGTAAGTCTAACATTAGTTTGCCGACACTTATTAAAGTGATACATTTCACTCTTAGTATGACGTTACCCAAAATTAAAATTTATCTACTTGCCACTCACTGGGCGTCTTCTTTTATGACGCTGCGTGTCAGTTTTATAATTTCTCGTCGCTGTGCGAGCATAGAGAGTGGGAGAGAGAGAGAGAGAGAGAGAGAGAGAGAGAGAGAGAGAGAGAGAGATGCGGATTTATGGTTTAACAAGTATAATTGTTAAGTACCAACAGTAACATAAGAAACAATTTCACGTACAGCTGCGAGATTAGAAATAAAAGTATTCCAAGTTTTTTACAGCTCTCCAATGTTTCTGTAGTCCGTAATAAGATAATGAGTGTATACTCTCATACATAAACTCAGGAGTTACTTTGCCAAGATCCGAAGCCGACCCGCTGTAATGAACGTCGGCTGAGTGCTGGAATGCCGCCATAACACTGCGAGTAGGTGCTGATCATTACACAATTCAGCCAGCTTGGTGTTATTATACTTAAGATGCACTTGCCAATAAATGAAATTATTTGATTAACCAATAACGTGTTTAACCGTTTTACGAAGGTAAACTCTATATCCTAGATATTATTAGGAATTTTAGTAGGTTTTTTTTTGTTTCATTAAAGTAGGATAACTAGTATACTAAGAGTGGTATATAATTATTTTATTAAATGTAGTTTAATACATAAAATAATATTGTCATGGTTTATTTACATTTCAATTCGTTTTAATTTTCTCTTGATTAAAAAATAGGAAATTATACAGACTAATTATAGATACATAGTTCGTTTATCTCAGAGAGTGCAGACGTGAGACGCTCACGTAATTGTTTTTGATGCATTTGAGGCCTCAAACCCACGCCTAGCATTCCAAAACAGTAATCATATCAAGCAAATGAAACCTCAAATTTCTATGTGAAATACTACAATACTAATTAATGCATTAAATGAATTTAAATAAAATAATTGCATACTACACTTGGTAGGCTAGCTCTTACAATAACATGTGAAATGCGGAAATAAATGCAATTTCTTAACTTAATGCGCATCCATATACATCATTTCAATATAAACTTAGTATATAATAAGATGAAATATTATGCGTATGAACACAATAAATTGAACAGAAAAATAACAATCAAATCAAATTCTCAGTAGCATCTCATGAAAATAAATATTACGATAAAATATAAACACGTTAATAAACATGTATTTAAATATGCAAATGTTGGTCTATGCCAACATGAATGTCAATGAAACATGTAAAATTGCCAGATGTCACATTGTTATGATACCGGCGCAGCAGCCGGCGACAGAACGTCGTTCTATTCTAAAGACGCAAATAACGTTCGTCGCTAGCTGCAAGCGTCCGACGCGACGCGACGCGACGCGCCGCATCGCGCCGGTCTATAGCGAAAACCGATTTAAGTTTGCGACCGTTTTTATCTTCGACCCAAACTTTGCGTTCGCTAACTGATCGGTCGTGATCAGAACTAACGCAAAGTACGGTTTTGCGTCGTGGTCGATCGCAAAACTGCTTTGCGTTTCCTAGCGTCGCGGTTATAATAGACCCACAGGAAATTGTAAACTTAGTATAATAAAACATGTCCAATAATACCTCTGAAACTGAAATTACGCAACACAATAACAACTGAATGCGATCCTTAAGGGTGCCGCCTACCTGGCGGTGGAAACGCGTTGTAGGTTGTTTGAAATCCGCATTTTTTTATGAAACCATTAAACGTGTCCCCATGATACCAATGTACGAAAAGAAAACACATTTCGGGCGAGGTCCGTATAATACTCTCAATACATTATGTACATTATAAATGCTATTCCGAGCCCTCCAACATAACTAAAAAAGGGCTTTTTACATTGCTGTAGATCATAATGTACTGGTTGGAAACATGCGAAACTATTATAAGGACCTGCATTAAAACTTGCTATAGACTTTCCACCAATAAAATGATAGGGTTGCCACTTAAAGTCCCATAGGTACACGCAGCACAGCGGAAACACTGCACGCCAGTTCAGCGTAATGTCGTACTTATCAGTCCCGCGCTTCCCTTCCTCAAACGCTCTAAAAACACCCAAGTAGGCAGCGCCCTTAAGACGTATTCCTTGGTCTATGTTATCCGATTTGTGGAGACGAGTACAATAGCAACACTACCCCCCAGCGACGGGAAATATGTATCGGCATCTGGTAGATTAGGACTGGAATCAGACCGCGTTTCTTTCTGGCGGGCCGGCTGGAGAAATTATTAGGTCGAGGGAAGTTTTTTCTCCCCTGGAGTTGTCTGTAGAGGGCGGGCGGGCGGGCGGTTGACAGTGCGGCGATAGGGCAGGAGTGATGATGGCCGGAGTCGCCGGCGATCATAAACCCGCGGCTTTACGGCGGCTACCACGAGGCGAGGCCCTTATCGCCGGGACGCGTCATCGCCGCACGAAATACGACGTGTGCTAGCGACGTCGCCGCCTTAAGAGATGCCTGAATGAAGAGTGAGCGGAAGAGATTTGGGAGGCTCATGACATCGAGGTCTAGAGAGAGAGCCGATGAGGGTGAAGCGAGGTGAGTGTGGAGCAGCGCCGGTACGCAAGGCTGGGGGAAACAGGAGCTCCCCGAGAAAACCCGGCATCGTCCGGCACGATTACCACACACAAAAAATCCGGAAGCGACTCCGCCGGTAATCGAGCTCGGTTGTGATTCATGTTATATTGAGGAAACAACCAAACATGTCATAAATGAGGTGATTATTAACAGACGTATTAAAAAGTGTGAAGAAACCACGAATATACTACAAAAAATGTGTTGGGTGTTGTGGCGACTACCTAGTAACAGTGCCACGCCAGAGCTACAGTAAGCACAACACAACCATCTTCAAAAGTTTCTACATGCGTTCCCTGCAGCTGAATTCCTCGTAGATTATACCTGCAACAGACGAATATTATAGAATCCAGTGAACTGAATTGATCTCGTACTCTCTTTCGTATTTTTCTCCCTAGTATACCATTTATACCCCTGAGCGTATTACTCTGAGTATATTCGTTCACATGTGATATGTTGCAGAATAAATATAGGCTATTCACGGTAAAGTCAGCACTTTTGAAAACACTCTTATTTGGAATAATACTCAATTAATATATTTTATTTTAGCCTTAGATGTTGACTTCCGAGTGCGGTGGAATATACACACCGCGTTTATTACTCACACGGCAATGTTCAATTAAAAAGGTTGATTGAAGGATAAAAAATGGCTGAAAGAAAAGAGTAACTGGGCCTGAAAAGTGCTCACTTTACCGTGAACAGCCTATAAAGTCGCGGACGTCGCTGTGGAAGGTCAGAAGCGAGAACCAATGCGGACAGCGCCTTTGCCTGCGTGTAATGACATTGGTTGCTGCTGATACACCAAGAATTTTTATTCGTTACTTCTGGTGCTACGGATCTACTGAAACCGTCCCCATTGGTTACAAAGTGTCAAAATTCCTAAGTACTTTCCATACCATAAATTTCTTCTTTTGCAACACCCGAAATGATAAATGAATATGAACGTTAAGCTGGGACAAGCCCTCCCAAGTGTGTAACTAAGCTTTCCAGGGAAGCTGAATTTATTGCAAATTTGATCTGTAAGAGTAGTATACTATGACGCACGATGAAAGCGAATGGACTAAACTTCAGGTGCCCACTTTGTACATTTTTGCTTTCCTTCAACGCTTTTGCCTGGTTTGAAAAAAAAAATTGTTATATTTGCCTCGATACGGAGGTTGAGAGTATACATTTCTCACATTAAGGTTTTGGTTTCAAGTTTTAGCCTTCAAAATTGACTTCGAGAAACCGACTTTCATGAACATGTATTTTTCCCTGTACCAAATTCTCACTGCTTTCAATCCAGGCAATAGACTTTAGGAAACTGCGCAGAAATGACATAGATTTTTTTTTTTTACTTTACTTTACATATGTTTCACTGAATAGGACTAAAACTCTTAGTGGGAAAGCGGGAATGGTAATATTTTCCTCATAGATTCATTGTAGTGTTCCTACATTTGTCAGGCAACAGCCAAATGCGTAGGATAATTCCCAACTTGGTATAGCAGCGACGTTAAACATTCCTATATCTGTAGTTTGATGTGTGGTATTATTTCTATAATGTTTAGTTAGAAACTTTACCAGAAAATTATTTACAGTGTATGTGAATACGTGAACAGTGTATTACAAACAGTATTGTACTAAGGAGTGCCTACTTAGCGCTAAACTGGCTGCAGCATGTTTGAAATGCAATTTTCTTGACGAAACTATTGAAAGTGTCTCCCCCGTAACCTTAACCAACAAAAAGAGAACATCCCAGACGAGGACGGAATGGTAATTTCAAGATATCTCTTATTAAGATGGTGATGGATTGAACGCCAATTCGGATATAGTACTCCTTTTCGGACCCACTACACTTAATATGCACCACGATTGGTTAAACTTGCTGTGTTGAAGGATTAAATTCAAATAGAATTTAATTTCTCAAACGAAATTATGCATCGCAAAATTATTTTTACCAAATTGTTACACACAGTCCTAATATCAGTAGAATGACAACAACGAACCATAACTAGAGACCTGCATGATTCGCGTTATTATTTTGGAACAAGCTATGCGTCATTGCCCTATAAGTTTCTCAGCACGACCCGTGATTTCGTTGCTTGGTGGGTTCTATACGAGGTCATGTTCTTGTGTAACTGTGTTACAGGCGATTGGTCACTCTGACGAACTGTTACCATTGGTTAAAAGAGTCTTTCTCGTCATGCCACAAATACTCTCAGCCATTGAGTGAAGTCAGTAGCACTGATGACACCTTGGAGTTTAGTTTGTTGCAGGTCTCTAACCATTACTATAAGATCATAACTTTTACTCGGAATGGAAATTAATTTTACCACAATTTAATATGTGTGTATTAATACTTAATTTTGACAACATTTCCTTGTTAATTGGGCCAAACTTTGGCACTGTGAAATTCTATCTCGGGTAACCTCTGAGTTAATTTATTTTAGTTGATTCAAATTCAGAATCATTATTGCCATTTATTGGTATTACCAGTAACTAAAAGCGTAACTGAAACTATTCTTATCAGTACATCATTTCATCAAATTATGATACATTCCTCCATAAAGAACTTCTGGAAGTATAACTCAATTTATACAGTTTCTCATCATCAGAACATTAAGACATCTTCATATAGTCTAAATATCACTTACTGGATTATAAATTGCTGATATATTTCACATTTATTCCAGGAATGCATGATTGAATTCGTAGTGTCATGTATATCTTAATTACTGATAATTCTCGAAACATTTCTCTACCAAATATCAAGAATGGAGATTTAATAATTCTTCTCTTTCAATTTTTTTTGTACATAGTAAGCTAGTCCAAAGTTTTCAGTTTGTTTGAATTAACATACTATAATATTTATTCTAAGTAGCAGCATAGACTAAAGAAGCTCATTCAATAGCATAATTAAATTAAAGTGTAGATTTAATTAAATTAAAACATACCATAAATTATGTAATAGTTTTTATAATTGGTATTTGCCTGTAGGATAACCATACTCAATTTTACTTCACTCCTTACAGATGACCCCCTTTTAGTAATGAGAATTTATTTTATCATGTTTTCAATATAAATTCCATATATTACTGAATTAGTGAAGATACGAAATTAGCATCAAAATTAATCTTTAAAAAATTTATCCTTAACAACACACAAAAAAATAATTTCTAAAGAATTCATATGAAACGTTTGATATGCAAGACAGGGGAAAAAACTATATTAAACAACTTTTCTTAATTGGACAGTAATCACCATCGACAAGACGTACAGAGTGACCACACAGCGTGAGACATAGATAAGGGAGTTGCGCTGGAGGGACCGGGTGAGCAGCTGATGGCTCGTGGCAGACACACGTCCTGGTACTCCAGGAAGCGACGGAAAGTCTCCTGGCTCTTCACGCTGCTCCAGTGCTGCTCCAGCAGCTGGGTCTCCGCCGCAGTCTGCTTGCGGCAGACAAACAACAGCTCACTAGTCTCCATGCAGTTCTGAGTCTCTAGGTCGCCAGCAATCCACGGTATAGACGCTGCACCATGATGCCATATAGGTGTCGTCATGAATTGCTGTTGTCCCAGTGGATACCTCTCGTTCTGCAGTGACAGTCTATTCAGGAACTCACTAACATGATGAGAATCTGATACATCGTTGATAAACATTAAAGAATAGATATATACTTTCACCGCAAGATCTTGATGCAATGAAATAAATAATATTTTCGTTTCCACTTTATTTGCTTATCAATGGTAATATTTTACCTTGGCGCAGGTAATTTATTTTGGTTTCCGTTTGATATCTTGCAAATGGACAATTTTATTAAGTTATTGTTCATTTCTCTTGAAGTTGTTTCATTAAACACATTATATTGATGAAATGGTTAGATTCCTCTCACCAATGTATTAGCGTAGGATTTCTAACAAACACCTGATGCATCCCTCTAAAATTAAATATTTAAAGAAGACACTAACAAGCAGTTAAAGCGAGTTATTTTGTTCCAGGAGTGCATGATACACACCTAATAACAAAGAATAAAATGAGCTAACTAATCTTTTAACAACACATATATTGCAATACTATTCTGACGATTAACAACTTCATTTTGAAGTGCATTTCCCAATATAATGGCATTATTAAAAAAAAAAACTACAGTTACCTCAACTATACTGACAATGATGATCTCTCGCACGAACCTGAGTGTCACAAATGGTGCCTTCATTGTGGTTTTCAATGCAGTGTCCCTGGAGGAAACATTGAAGAATCTAATTAATTCAACACACCTTCGCCGGCCACTTGTGAAACTTTGAGCAACTGGTCAATACGAGTGTTCATGAACTTGTAATATATCCCTCAGTTTTCTTTTCGTCCTTTTACTTTTCTTTATCATATCCCTATTTCTGGTGTGTAGCAGTTGCACGAAAACTCTTATTTACCCTCATATATAGTTGTACAGTTATTGCCTGCTTACAGGCAGCTCCAGTTAACCAATACAAGACTTCCTAAGTTCCCATTTATCGTCGGGAAATTTAGATCAACTTAGTTTATGTAGGCGTGTAACAAATAGAGAGTCTGTCTATTATAAATACGTGTCATTTTTTCTAATGTCTTTCAAATGCGGCAAAACACAAAAAAAAACATAATGACCCTAATAAACAAAGACACAGGGCACAAAGACACTAGACACATGACCTAAACCTAAGACATAAAACCATCAAGAGAATTATTAATTTTAACAACATAATACACTAGCCGTACTAATAAATAAAGACTACTCGCGTCAATCTGGCCCCTAATTAAAGATCCAACCACGCACGTAAAATGTATCACTCAGATAAATTCCTTAGAAGCTATTGCAACGATTGAACTTCAACTTTGCGTATTTTCAAATTGCATAAGTTTGAACTTAGGGAACTTGGATACTGGGCTCTTTGTAATACTTCAACCGCGGTAAATTATGAGATCCAATGGGTCTACCATCTAGGGTAGATAATTCATAACAGTTTTCTCGTGGTTTTCTTATGACACGATAGGGACCTTCGAATAATAGAAATAATTTCTTCGTAATGTGGACCCAAAAATCACTAATAGGATTAGTATTCGGGGGAACTAAGTCTCCAACTTCAAACTTGATACATTTGCTTGTTCGGTAATACTCATTTCGGCTCTCGGCCGCAGAGAATAATCGCCTCTTGACCAGATATTCCAAATTCCTGTCGAATTCTTTCGGGTCTTCAGAAGGCATTAATGTTTTCAGATGGTGTAGCACATATAGTATAATGTCATCCGATAATGTCCACGATATTTTCATTCTCCTTTACAATTTTGGAAAATTACAGTGCATTTGTGGATTTTCACAGTATGTGGAGGTGGCCAAGGCGGTATCCACAACTCACTTGACCTGACAGACTGTAACACCATCTTCAATCTTCTTCGACTGTTGTCTTCACTCCTCAATCTTCTGCAGCACTCTTCAACACGCCCTCTTCTGCTAGCATCATGCTGAAGAGGTTGTGGTAAATCACACGACAATTTTGGAGGTGGGTTTGCTCTTCCAGTTGGTGATTGAAGACTTCGTGATATCCTCTTCGTGTACTGAAAGCAGTGGAAGCAGATTTCAGCTACACTGGTTTTCTCTTGTAGTGCCAAACTGATCTGCATGTTTTGCAGATGCATGAAATTATGGTAATTGTGACATTTGTTCACTTTACTCTGGTTTTGTGTTTCACCTTTTTTGCATTAGGTCAGCAACAAAGTTTCAGCATGAATCTGAAGCTGGTTTTTTTGTGGTTGTTGTTTGGTGGTGGTTTAGGACTATCAGGTGTAGGATTGTCTTCAGTCTGAAGGTTTGCATCTTCCGATAGTAGAGTAGAATCTCGTGTGACCAATGAGTGTGCCCATGATTGATTTGTGCCATATAAAAAATGTTCACTTTCATTTGAGTGAGTAACATCAATGGCAGCATTTACAGTTTCTGTAGGTGTTCCCTCGACAGTCACTAGGTTATTTACCTCGACCATTTGGAGGTTATGGGTGACTGGTATTGTAGTAGCTTGATCAGTGGTTACTTCATTATGATCCACACATGTTAATTTACTCATTCCATCAATGCTATTATTATTCTGAGAGGTAGAAAAAATTTCTATTATTTCATCACGTATAGCAAACCCATTTCTAAGTAATTCAAAATTGAGAATTTGCTCAAAACGAGACTCTGAAATCTGGTTAATTTGTTCTAAGTTTTTATTAAACTGTAACATCATTGCATCCGCCTGCAACATAAATAACTCAAGCATCAAAAGTGTACCAGTGTTATCATCATGCGCAGGATTAATGACATCAGTCATGGTGTTTATATTTGATGTATTTTTACGAAATTCATCAGGTACAGAATGAGTTTTAATTTCCACAGAGCCTGTGATTACTGCAGTGGTAATTATATCGTAAATACAGCTAGATATGTCTGGTGTACTAAATGTAATTTCGTTGTCCGCCATTTTGTCTTCCTTGGTGTTGCTAACCTCGCAAAACGAGCTTTAGGCATGCGCCTAATAAAACTACGTTCCTCCACTCCCGTTATGCCTGCCCGCTTCGACACCGGTGCTACGAGGAAGACAATATGTGCAGAGCGGGACCTATAGCCCGCATAAAACTAACTTTTTACATGAAAAATATGTGTTGATATCCATCCACAATTATAAAAAAAAATTTAATTAGTGAGTTTACTTACTCAAATTATACACGCACGTGATGTCGTCCAGCCGGATGGTTAACCACGTGGCATGGAACTGTGGCGCCGGAGGTGGCTGTTCACTAATAATTTGGGATTGTATAGAAGCTTTCCGAGAGTTTCTTGAGCTATGATTGGCCGGATTCTCGTTGCTCCTTCCCTGGGAGGGGTAAAAGTTTTGTATATAATGCCAGGGGTTTGGTCGTGTAGGCAGAGACCAGCACTCCTGGACGTTCAGCTCACATTTAAGTACAAAAAATCATGTCGTAACAGAAATAATATTTCTGGCCCCTCGCGCATTTGTCAGGATGACGACTTTTGCGTCATGGGAGGTAGAAAAAACTTAGGAATTTTCGTATTCTAAGACAGAAAGTTTCAGTATGAACTATCGGCTGATTAAAGTGATCATTCATGTTTTTAAAGACAGCCGAAAATTCTTAAAGTGTAATAAAAAGGGAAAATTAGAGTCATTTGTGCCTTTGTTTGACTTTACTAAAATATTGACTCTATTGTCAATATCAGTATTGTGAGTACAGTACTAAAAGAGTACGCTTACATTAGGAGTTAGGAAATACTTCAAGTCTAGATTTTGTATCTAGTCAGTATTAAAGAAAAAAGTTTAAGTATTAAGAAAATTGCAAAGAAAATGCTAAACACGAAAATATAGCCGTACGGGCTTTTAAAAGGAGCTGAGAGCATGTTTTTCTATTTGTTTGAAAGCGTCATATCATCCAGGAGTGTTTTTTTTCTTTAATATTTTATGATAATACCCTTAAACCAGGAGTAGGAGTACAATAGTGACATGGATTTGTGGGACACAAGAGACACACAAGACTTAACTTGGAATTGTTTCAAGCACCATTTGTATGTGGAATTCTAGCACAGTTTTTAATGGGCATTTGTATTTTATATTTGAAAATAGTACCATTGTATAAATATTCTGAGCCCATCTGATATTTAGTCAGTGCCAGTTTTTCAGTTTTTCCATAATCCTGTGTAAACTTTGAAACATTTATACAAATAAATTATACGTGCTATGTCAAAGAAGTCATGCGTTTGTCTGCACTGTTAACCAGATATCTTAAAATAGATTTGATCTTTTTCTTATCCTCTTGTGGATTGGTTCTTGAAGAGCTGTGTATACGTCCCGCTTGCCACACCCTTAAGGATGGCGTCGCAAGCTATGAATAAAATATACCTCTCTTATGTTTTGGTTGCTCATACATTTTAAAAATGATCTATATAAGTCTGAGTGCCTAATTTACTTTATCACCTCACTACATGGGTTGTCAGAATACTATGGTATTTCGATTGACCAACCGTGATCGAAATCCTTCAATTAGTGTTACGATCACTACGTTGATACGCCAAATTTTCTCAATGAAATCTCTGGCTAATCATACAACGTTTTTTTGCGAGCCCCACATTGGGCGCCAAATTCTATTAAGGCGATGACGGATTGGGCGTTAATTCTGTCATGGTACTCCTTTTCGGATCCACCGCACTTAATATTCACCACGATTGGTCAAACTTGCCGTGGTGAAGTTATATTTCAAATTGAATTTAACTTGTCAAACGATATTATACATCGTAAAATTATTTTTACCGTATCATCACACACAATCTTAATATCAGTAGAATGAAAACAACGAACCATATCTGTAAGAGAATTACTTTTACTCGGAATGGAAATTAGTTTCACCACATATTAATATGTAACTCTTAAAAAATATTATAGAACAACAATTAACTTTAAATCCTACATAAATACGTTGATGAGCGGATATTTAGATTTTCCAATCAACTCGCCAACAGATGCTAATTAATATTAACATGGACATGAATGAAGATCAACAAGCTGAATATTAATACTTAGTCTTGATAACATTTTCTTGTTAATTGGGCCCAGATTTTCGCACTGTGAAAGTCTATCTCGGGTAACTTCTGAGTTAAGTTATTTTGGTTGGTTCAAATTCAGTATCTTTATTTCGATTTATTGGTATTACCAATAACTAAAAGCACAACGGAAACTATTCTTACCAGTGCATCGTTTCATCAAATATGATACATTCCTCTATAAACAACTTCTTGTAGTTTAGCTCAGTTTATGCAGTTTCTCATCATCAGGACATTAAGACATCTTTTCATATAGTCTGAACATAACTTACTGTATTATACATTGCTAATACATTTCACATTTCTTCCAGGAATGTATTATAGAACTCGTCGTGTTATATATATATATCTTAATTACTGATGATTCTCGAAACATTTCTCTACCAAATATCAAGAATCGAGATGTAATTATTCTTATTTTTCCATTTTTAATACATAGTAACCATGTGCAAAGTTTTCAGTTTGTTTGAATTAACATACTATAATATTTATTGCAAGCAGCAGAGTAGACTATAGAAGATAATTCTATAGCATACATGAATTAAAGTGTAGATTTCATTAAATTAAGATGTACCAAGATTTATGTAATAGTTTTTATAATTGGCATTTGTCTGTAGGAAAACCATATTCAATTTTACCTAACTCCTTACACTCTCGTGGTATAAAATATTATTTTGGAGGCCTCTGACATCTTTAAAAACGACTGCTCATTCAGGCTGTTGTAAAATAAAATTTACTGTCCGGATACGAGTGAAACTACGATAGGAGCCTGTGCTGAACTATTCTACATGTTTTCCACAAATAAAATAGTAGGGCTACAGCTTTACGTCTGTTGGTATAGTTTGTTCGCGCTTTCTTCACACTGTTTGGATCTAAACTTTGAAAACTCATCCCATGTATGACGTGTTTGGTAATTTCCTAAATATGCAGTGTATCACAAGTGTTTTATACTTCTGTTAACGTAATATTATGTTTTTTTTTTCGTTAAATTAAAACTTTACTTATATTTTATCTATAAATTACATATATTTAATTTGAAATTAATGTGAATAAAACAGTGAGGAAACAGGTGTGTTGGCAATGCCTGGTAAGAAATAGTTCCTATGCGAAATATTATTCCACTGAGTGCGCACGAATGTGGTACGTAGTCCCTTTAATGCTATTGTCCAGACTGAATGAACTATACACGCCCTCTTGTGATTGACCAGCGAGATCACGTGGTATAGAGTCGCGTATGACATATCACGCAAAAACTAGACATTGACCAGCTCGTCCATCATGTGAACGTTACTAAAGGCTGTTATCGATAAAGTGAGCACTTTAGAAACGAACCTTGGAAAAAAGTCACTGCCCCTGCATGCATATATTTTAATTGCTGCACTGAGTCACATTTGCCCAGCAAAGTTGGTAATGATGGATAGAAAGTAGTTCCATATTTGAACGTCGAATAAAAAGTATTAGGTAGCCATTTGTGATAACTTCAATTATTTATCGCTTTCTGTTTTTTTAATGCATCGAAGTGTAAAAAATGACTAGATTTGTACAATATTTACTTTTATAATCATTTTACAGTTTCATCTGACCGACGCATGAATAAAGTGATGAGGCCCATGGTAATGTTAATGTTACATGTGGGGAAGATACACTATGTGCATACAAGTAGACCGTAAGCAGGGCTTTCAAAAGTTCTCATTTTACCGCGAACAGCCTTTAGCAATGATCGTGATAGGTCTCCTTGAAACACACTAGTCAAGGTGTAGACGGATTAGGTGAACGTGTTACTCATTACGTGTTATGTGAAACTTGAGGTCATCGTAATCCCGGCCATACACACTACCAGGACAGTTTTACTGTTCAGTAAGTTAAGATAATTCTCAGGAGAGTAATGCGACTTGTTTTGTCTCGTTCACTTAGCCCTAGAATCAGCACTGTTTTCTACGGAACAAAGGTAATATCCAAACGCATAATATTTCTCGCTGGCTGCGCGCAACCAATCTCAGTGTCCCAACATTAAACTGCTTTTCTGCTAATACGTCTATCGAAAACGGTATTGTTTGGATTTTAGGTTAGAAAACTGATTTGTAAACAAGGTCTTAGAGATGTTTTTATACTTCCTCCAACCAGTTTGTAATGCATTTTGATTAAATTCGAAATAGTAAAAATTAAGATATAAACAAACACGTTCATCACTGTTGACCATGTGACTCTGACAGTTTTGTTCCTTTGAGGTTGGTCAATGTCGGATACATGCGCAGAAGACAAATAAGTGGTCTACCCCACCTTAAGTCTATGCTCTCCCTCCAGCCTGCAGACTTGGGAGATTCGCGACTTGAATAACGCGATCTGTCCTCGCGCGTAGGCGATTGCCAGGGAGCCTGACGACGCTGTACCACTCTGTGTCCCAAGGTCGTTACAAATCTGACGCAAACAATTCCGCGCCGTTTTCACGAAACGTGATACCTCGAGTCCGCGCTGCGCATGAGACGGCGATTTCCGTCAACTCGTGTGATAAATTCGAGTAGTTATTTGTGGAACCAGTTGAGGCCAAAATGAATGAGCCGGATAAACACACAAGTCTCCTAGACAGGTTTCTTCATTGTGATACTGAATCGTTCTTACGGGACTTCATCACTTTAAAATGTTCACAATAAAATAATATTTTTTTATTTATACATAATTACATGTTTCCGATTTAATGATGCAACTTTAACATGTCAAAAATACAGGTATGCGCGAGGAAGCCATTTTACAAGCATAGTACATATTTATTTTCTTTCTTTTTCCCACTGAGGCGTATTGTTGCATTGTTTTCTATGGAATATACGTTTTCTTTAGAAAATTTTTTTCTGTTATATAGGCTTCAAAACTAACTTTTTTTCATCAGTGTATATAATCTTTTTAAAGTGTAATTTTATTGACTTCTACCACAGGCTATGGGAGATCCACGCTGTATATATGTTGATTGCAAATCTAGCAACACTACCATCAGTATATTGTTTCATTAAATTACTAAATATAGAGGTGGGAACATTATGGCGGAACGTATTTACTGGAACATATTTTTAAGATGCAATGTTTTACTAGTAATGGCAACTAGGAAACTCCATGAAAATCGTATTCTCCTGCGGTCCCTTCCAGAGGATGGTAACAGTTACGTGCATTGCAGTTCTGACTTACACGGCTCGACCCCAGCAAGGTTTGTTCTACTCAGGCTAGGAATAAAACAAGATTCCTCGAGGGAGAGTTTAGCATAACGGCCGCAAGGTGTGCTGCTGTTGCTACGCCCTTTTTACTCAAAAGCGCAGCAAAATTTGACTTCCAGAAAAACATTGGATTTTACAACAGGTTTAGAAGAAACCCTCATTGAACAGGGCACAGAAAGTACATAATATAGTGAGAACCTATGACATGAACAAAGAACACATGAAATATGATTTGAGCTTTTCTTTTATTGCTTTTTTCATATATAGTTTTTTCATTACACTAAACTTTCATCTATTCCAGAAAATAGCATACAGCAATTTATTTTAAAAATTGACTAGATATTGTTTTTCATAGTGTCAATTAAAATTAATTTTTTTCATTAAAGGAAACCCTGGATTCAAAATTATTTAAGTTTGCACTTATCATGTCTCACGCCTTTTACATTACCAATATTATTTCAACCAATATAAAATATAATTATTTTATATAATTACCATGCAAGGGTTAATGCAAGTATAGGTAGGTTGCATTAGTTATAAATAATGGCCAAGCTAAAAACAAATTATAGAAATTTTTTAATAATAATATATGTAATTTGCCCTCAAAATTTACTTATTTTAACCAGAACCCACAGGTTCTTCACTATTCCACAATTTATATTGATAATATTGACATGTAAAATATATTGCCATTCATGACATCAATTTCAGTTTTAACTATTTTCATCTCCAAAATTAATTTTCCAACAAGGTAATAGTACATGACAAAACTAATATCGATTATTTAGCCAAACTCGCAGATTATAGCTAGCCTTAAAAATTATTTAATGGATTTGTTTGTCTAATATTATGACTTAACATAGCCAACAGAGGCCAACAACAAGGTTTCTTTATTTGAAAACGTTAATTTCCACATTCTCTTATTCAATGAATACTTTATATAATTAATGAACAATACTGGCTATATGGCCGAACAGCAGCCAAAAGTTTTGGAGAACTAGAAGTAATTTTCATTTTACTAAGTTCCATTATTATTTGAATGTCTCAAAATACTTACTAGAAATTACTAGCCGTATGGACGAACAAAGGCCAAAATCCGAGAAAACTGCACATCAGTTTCAAATTAACCCAAAGGCCATCAAGACGTATCGTTTCATTGTTTTCCAGGAAAGATATTAAAATTGCTTATTAAAGATATTAAAAAATTTGGCATGATAGTTGCAAATTTCGCCATCATGGTGCCTACTTGAATTATTAGGGCACTAAGTGTGCCTGACCTAACCCAGCCATAAATGCATAAGTTTAAAGTTTAATTTTACAACATCATGTTTTATTTTTGCTACTTAACTCAGTGCTGGTGGAGCTCCTTCGGGGCGATGATCGACCCCGACTGAGACAGTGCACACCTTTCTATGCTCATTCAAGGTTAATTCACCTTAGAGGGGTTACACAGAAATTATGGCCAATCAGGGCCATATTACAAAAAAAATGAAGACTCGGCCAATAGAAAAACACAGGGCCTTATTGAGACAAACTGTTCATTTGGGCCTTGTAGGAGGATCTTGATTTGGCGATTAAACACAGCAATTATGTCCATACATGGCAATGTCCTCCGCGCATGCGCAGCAGGTGGAAAAGACACACCAGCCCCCAGCTGGAGCAATTAGCAGTACCCCTAAATGTGGTGCCGCTATCAACTATGCGTGGCGGTAAAATCAACTACCACAGTAGAGATGAGTTGACCACCATGTGCGCTGTGTGTGCTGATGAAAATATGCAGAATTCGACCGTGCCGGGCATGGACGACAATTTGCTGCCATCAATTTAATGCAAAATTGCAATATTGCCGTGTAGGAGTAGGCGGTTATTTTCTATTGCGACGTGTTGAATGCAGAGTTATTGGGACGCCGTCACAGACCCCCGCCCCTCCTTCTCAAAAGGGGAAGTCCACCAAAGATCACAGCCAGAATATCTGCCGAAGTGGCCTGCCTCGGCAGGGGCTCCGAAGGCGAACTTCCATCAATCCAATCAGGAAGATGAGGACCGCCGTCCTCCAAATAATCAACTCCAGCCTCCAGTCAGCAAATGGTACTGGAACAAACAAAGAATGGCTTGCGCAAACATCAAAATTGTCATTATCAGAATCAAGAGTACTCCACATGGGTTTTAGTTTTCCTTCCAAGCAAATCAATCACACTGCCTATAAAAAAAACTCCCTGCACTATGGTTCACTATATGTCAAAATTATGGATTTTAAATGAAAATACTTTAAATTTACAAAACCAAACCTACAATATCCTTGATGAAAATTCAAGAGAAACGCAATCACTTTCTACTTAAAAACATCTTAAAAGTAAATGAGCATGGACACCAATATGAAATGGGCATGATACATCTTACATCTACATGAGGATGGACAATCAACATGAAATAGGTATGGACACATCTTAAATATACATGAGGATGGATATTACTACGAAATGTGCATGAGATGTGGACGTCCATCGCCCAAGAGGAGACCACTGCACAAAACTAAAAACATTTTTACTAACTAACAAGATTATAAACAAGATGATAACAAGGATGATAACCAAGTAGATAGCATACAAAAACCCTAGACAAAACTTAATCCTAACATATCACTCAAATATACATCTTCAGTGATTTGCACAGAACTTACAACCTCTTATTGTGAGTTCCCCAATTTTAACTGACTTAAATGGGCTTCAGAATAAATTCCGGAATGACTTCCATCTTCTAGCAAAACAGTGACAGGAGTCAGGAACCGCTTAATCCTAAACGGCCCTGCATACTTGGGAGCAAGTTTTGTGCTAAATCTAGCTGCTTTGTTGCTAAACATCCTATCCCCAATTTTAATAGAAATAGGTTCACTAGCATACACCTTCCTAGAGGCCAAATTTGTATGATACTTATGCATGTTTTGGGCCTCTTAATTCCAAATTTCCTCCAAGTCCTTCTTACCCACACCATCCAAACAGAAATCATGAAGTCCCCATGCATTTATTAATGGACGGAACAGCCTTCACCCACAAAACAATTCTGCAGGGACTTTATTCATTGCATCACTAATAACATTGTTAAATGTAAGTGACAATTGGTACAGTGCAGCATTCCAATCCCTGTGCATTCCAGCCTGAAAGGCTCGCAAGGCTCTTTTTAAAGTGCAGTTATATCTTTCTACCAGATTTGCTTTTTGGTAATAGGAGGTAGTTTGAATCAATTTGACTCCCCAGGTAAAGGCGATATTCTTAAACTCTGCTGGCACAAAATAGGTGGCATTGTCAGTCACAGTGTTTACAGACGACCCAAACACAGAAAATATTTTCTGACTAAGAATTTTGCAAATTTATACAGATTTCATACTCCTTAAAGGGAAGAAAAACACAAATTTAATAAAACTGTCAACTACAACCAAATTTGACGAAAATCCAGAAGTAGTATGGGGAAAACATCTAGGTACACACATTCCCAAGGAAAGGTAGCTACACTAGCACTATATAGACTCCTTATCTTGGCATTAAGGGGTTTCGCTCTTTGACACTCAAGACATTCCTTAACAAGATGTTCAACTTCCTTGCTCAAGCCTGGCCAGAAAAACATTTCTTTGATCCGTGCCACTCTCTTGTTCTGTCCTAAATGCCCTCAAAAGTAAGTATTATGCTAATATTGGAAAATTGATCCTCTCAAAACTTGAGGAACAAAAAATAACAATTTGTGAGTTTTTGGGTCGACATGTCCTATCAAACCTTTCCTAATTTCATACATCCCACCATTATCAGCTTCAATATCAGCCTTGATATTGACACATTCAGGGTCAATTCCCTGATGGTACTGAAATTTCAGGTATGCTTGGGGGAAATCCTGAAGGACCTTTACCTGTTCTACATTACTCTTACTACCATTAACTAAATATTTAGAACATCTTGGTACATTTACATCAACTAACAGATCCGTCTGAACATTTACATGATTACATTCCTTGGGTATCAAAATTTTATAATCATCAGCCTGAAATACACTTACTGACTTGGGGAGGGGGGGGATCTACAAAGAATTCCTCGGAATCGAACACCCTAGATAATGCATCTGCCCCCCAATTATCAATTCCTTTCACATGCTTGATAGAGAATTTAAAGCAAGTGAACCTAATTAGCCACCAAGCCAATCTACCATCTGGTTTATTTGTAGAAAGGATCCAGCTCAAAGCCAGATTATCCATATGTAATATGAATTCTGCACTTTCCAGAAAGTCCCCAAATTTTTCCATGGCGGATATAGCGGCTAAAACCTCTTTCTCATATGTTGAGTATTTGTGTTTGTCTAGTGTCAGAGGTCTACTGGCATAAGAAACTGGGACCAAACTGTTGTCTAGTTCTTGGCATAAGACAGCATCTAATGCTTTTGAACTAGCATCCACTTGCAAAATGAACTATTTCTCTAAATGAGGTAATTGTAGCACAGGAGGAGTTGGTACTTTTTCCTTTAACAAGCAAAAGTCGGGGTTCTGTTGTTCTCCCCAATCAAACTCAACCCATTTCCGCTTCAGCGCATTCAAAGGCTCAGCAATGTCTGCAAAATTTTGAATGAATTTGGAATAAATTCCTTCTTGCCCTAAAAACCCATAAACTCCCCACATACGTTCTTAGGAATGGGGAAATCCACAACTGGGAGGTTTCTACCGGGTTCATCAGTAACTTGCCCTCCAAAATTATGAAGCCCAAATACCTGACATAAGTTTTTGCCCAGGTGACCTTATCTGAGTTTACTGTCAAACCTGCTTCCCTCAGGGCGAGTAAGAATAATCTAAGGTGGTCAGGATGCTCTTCAAAAAAACTGCTGTACACACAGACATCGTCAATATATGTGCAGAGAAAGTCGTACAGGTATTTTCCTAATACTTGAAAAAGTAACCTAGACATTGCCAGTGGGCTGCAGTTTACCGCCATTGGCAGCCTATTCCACTGCAATTGCCCACAGGAAGTGACAAATGCCAAAATACCTCGTGATTTGGGGTGCAAGTAGCACTATAGAAAAGCAGAGTTTAAATAAAAAATAGATAAATACCTAGCATCACTGACATGTTGAAAAACCAATTCTATTGTTCGGAGAGGATATGGATCTACATAGATTTTTTTATTGGCCTTCCTGCAGTCACAGATAACCCGAAATTCTCCTGGAGCCTTTTTAGGTAACAAGAATGCTTGGCTAGAGTAATTACTGTCTGATGACTCAAGAACATCTCCCTCATGCAATTCCCCAATTATTTTACGAAACATTTTTTAATTTGGAGGTGACACTCTGTACGGCACAGAGGGCACTGGATTGTGATCTTTAGACTTTAACACAATAGGTTGTTTGCTGTAATGCCCCAACTTGGGAGTAATTTCATCAGAAAATTCAGTGTGCAACTGCAATAATTTACTATCCTGACCATGCTCCTAAGTTTGGACAGACTGAACCGAAATCTTATGATATCCAAAATTCTTTGAAATTACGACAACAGGTTGCGATCTACAAAAGGCTAAACAGAATTCTCCACGACCAACATATAGAGTAGCCTGGGTTTTTCCAAGAAAATCAACTCCCAGCAATAAATCATGGCTGAGTTCAGGTAAAATTCTGAATTGAAAATTCCACATGAACTTATCTATCCTAATTTTGAAAATGGCTATCACTTTTAAACTGATTATTCCCCCGTTCACTAAAGAATATCCTAACTCTTCCCCTCTCCTTATCTGAATAAGCCCCCTTGGGCATATTGGCAAGCAAGAAATTACCAAATTATTGGATAATAAGCGAGCACGTGTCCCCATAGTCCAACAGTGCAGCAACCGTCACTTGATCTGCTATATCTACTGGGATGTAGAGCAGGCCATACCTGTGTTCGTAACTTAATAAGTTTACTGAAGGTTCTCCTATAACCTTATCCTTAAAGGAACAATGAGTTTTCATGCGACCCTTCTGTTTACAAAGAAAACAGGTGTAATCCTGAAATCGATCTTTTTTCCCAGAACTCTCTTGATTGTCTTGGGTTTGCGAAAACCAAGAGTGGGTTTTGGCTTTTGTTTTTTGAGACTCATCATTAGGTGTTATGTTCAAAATAGACTTCCGATGAAAACAGTCTTTAGCCAAATGATTTTGCTTACTATATACCAAACATAACTTCGGGGAGTTAGATTTACTAGGTTTGCTTATATCTTTCTCTGGGTATTTTACCTCACAACTCTGTACGTCACCGAAAAATCATGCATAGTTCGCTCTACCTCTATGACTAAGTCCAAAAATCTTACTAAAGTATTAGGTTTTGTAGCAAATGTGAAAAATTTACTGTAACGAGGGTGAAGATTGTTGGAAAATAATCTGGGTGAAATATTCCTCAGTGCATGGAAGACCCAATACTCTCACAACTCCTAGTATTTCCTTAATAAAATCCTGCATAGATTGCCCTGGCAATTGCTTCCCTTCCAGAAGTTTCAAACGAAAATTTGTGATTGTTACTTCACTAGATACTGCCTGAAGGCATGTTCCTACAAGTTGGTCACATTCCCAATTTTACTCGCGGGCTTTACTAAACAATGGCTGCAAAACGTCAGGTACCTTAAAGGTAGCTACTGAATAAATAACCTGTCTGTCGCAAAAATTCAAAGCTATAACTTCATTTAACTTAATAACAAATTGAACCAGTGATTCTAATGTAGTATATGTTAATTTCGGCACCTATTCCGAAAATTCGGAAGGCACATCTTCCAGTATTTTAAATAATGGGTAGCTCTTGCACTTTGATGCCGTAGCTCCACTCCCTTCATCTTTCCGTACAAGAGTCCGGAATTTGACACGCAGCTCGTCAATGGATTCGGTGTCTACTGCATCGACGCCAGCCTCCTTGAATGCTGGTACAGTGCTGGTTTGGATAAATTTTGCACCCATGCTGTAGATATCGCAAACGAGCTTGCAGGAAGTATCTTCGTGGGTAGCTATGTTTTTCCCAAAGTTGGTACTCCTCCGCGCATGCGCAGCAGGTGGAAAAGACACACCAGCCCCCAGCTGGAGAAATTAGCCGTACCCCTAAATGTGGTGCCGCTATCAACTATGGGTGGCGGTAAAATCAACTACCACAGTAGAGATGAGTTGACCACCATGTGCGCTGTGTGTGCTGATGAAAAGTTGCAGAATTTGACCGTGCCGGGCATGGACGACAATTTTGCATGTCGAATCACGCTTTGTTGTAGCCACCCAGAACGTCCAAACATCGAAAAAACCGACATGCTGCCATCAATTTTATGATAAATTGCAATATTTCCGTATAGGAGTAGGCGGTTATTTTCCATTGCGACGTTTTGAATGTAGAGGTTTTGGGACGCCGTCACACTGTTCCAAAGAAATCGTTTTTAAGTTGGCGACCTCATATGCTGTTTTCAATAGTATACAGTAAACATACAATTGCACTTGGCATTAAACTTTCCTAAACATGATCATTTTAGTGAACAAGATTACGAATTTAGGACGGAATTAAAACGGAATTTTTCGATTCTGTTGTGACATTTAATTGAAATAATTAGTAATAGTGTAATGTACCTTTTTGCGAAATCGATTTTTAAGGCCGAATATTAAGCAAAATGTGGCCACATTTTGTGAATTTCCCACTCTAGCGCGAAGAACGATGCTTTTTATTTACGTGAGTTCTAATCAAACACAATAAATATGTTTTTTTTTTTTTTTTTTTTTTTTAGAATTAAACTTATTTCATTAGAATTGTAGTCAACACATTTGTAGATGCAATACGAAGGAAATACTGTCCACAAGCAACATCAGTACCTCCATACGGCAATATAAATTGTAGTCGTGAATCTATTAGAATTAAGTTTTCCCAATCTGACAACTAATTGGTGACCACAAAGTCCAGTTCGTGGTTTGGCAGCCGAGGAGTGGACATCTATTCTCACAACTGTCCCTTGTGCCGGTTTTGCTGCCTCAACCAACAGCCAATCACAGCACACCTCGCAGGGGAAGAGGGGGGAAATGAGGGGTAACCCCACCATCAACCAACAGCCAATCACAGTACATCTCTCAGGGGAAAGAGGAGGGGATGGTAGGTGAAAAGGGCGTAAGCCTTTGGCCAATCATAGCATGGGTGAAGGTGGAGTGGCGTGATGACGGGAGGAGGAAGCCTGAAAATTACCTTGGAAGGGAAAGCTCCAATTAGTGTCTCTCCCTTCGAGTCTCCTTCCCATGTAAATCAAATTAACACGTGTGCCACTCTTGCACTTTGCTGTCCAGGAAGCCTACGCTCATTCTAGGAAGATTACGATAATCCGTTTTCCGGCATAGCAAAAACAATTGACGTGTGAACAGCGTCTCGATTGCTGCTACCAGCTGCACGCTGTCTTGGTTACAATCTTGTGTGTGGTAGCGCGTTTAGATAAACTGAATAATTAAGGCCTATTCCACGCCGCAATTGCTATAAAAATACTTATCGGTGTTAACGCGAAATTATACAAATTTACAGGCAGGAAATTTTTGTTTAAATCTTTATTTTGAAAATGTTGACAACAGTAAACAATGGTATTGACGGTTTATGTGAAACACACATTTTAAATAATAAAACTTGTATGCCAAGAAACGTCTGTATAGGCTTTCTGGGCCCGCGGCTGCGTACTGGTTAGACCACTCGCTCCCTCTGAGGTGAACCAGGTTCTTAAATGAGATGTAGATTGAAGATATTTGGGTGTCTCTTAACATCGAGGTCTTCAGAGGACCGCGCTTGATTCTCTGGAGGGGTCGCCCCCAAATTTTTGGACGTGGGAATCGTGCCGCACGATGCCGCTGGTCAGCGGGCTTTCTCGGGGGTATCCCGTTTCCCTCGCCTTTGCGTTCCTGGGCTGCTCCATACTCACCTCGCGTCACACTTATCGGCTATCAAGATCTCGATGTTAAGAACTGCCCAAATCTCTTCACTCACTCAAGTATGGACAAGTTGTGGACTGGGGCACGGGAGGTTCTGGGTTCTAATCCTAGGTAAAGCATCGGTGTTAGTTTAAGTTAGGTCATAAGTTAGTCTATAAGCACTCCTACCCTGATAAGCCTTGAGGCATAACTCCGGGGGACGTTAATAAGCACTTTCCAATCCAATAATTAAAATTTTCGACTCGGTTTTTTGTGTAACCTCCATACTGCCAGCCCGAATAACAGCTGTATTCACTCCAGCTTGTTTAATAATAGCATGCCTTTTTAGATATTATATCACAACGGATATTGAGCGGTGGATAATAAAAGTGTTACCATTTGAATGCAAGCGTTACAGCTTTCATTAAATACCAGTTAATAAAATACTTATTACCATATTTAGCTTAAACTGCATTAAAATAAAAGATTGTGATTTGAGTCAACTTTTGTGGCTCACCGGTATAGTTTCGTCGTTCTTGAAACAAGGCTGCTTTACAATTGGCCTGCTTCACCAACCTCTCACAGCTTCACGGAACAAATTAGAAGCGCTCACTCCGAGACCATACCATCACCTCAAAAACGTCCTTCTTCTTCTATTTTTATTTTTGTTTTGTTTCTCTTTCTTGAGTGGACGAGAAATTACGTTTAATGAAAAGACATTACATTATCTGTTACACTCTTATTTTCTTTTGTGGCGGGGTGCTACTATCATACCTACAAGCCAGCAGAGACCCTCCGTCGGCAATATACAACAGAACATGCGCAGAGAATTCATTTCTAGCCATCGGTATGAAACGTAAATAAGTTTTAACTAGGAGGAGAGACATCGCGTGCTTGGGAACAACTAGGAGGGTAGCGGCCGAAGTCTCAGCCCATCTTGTTGTGGTGGGTGGACATGGGGGGGGGGGGGGGGTCAACTTTACGAGCTGAACTTCTGTACGGTTTGATTCACTTCCCAATGCATTTCATCGTTAAACAACTATAGCGAGGAATGTTTCTCTGTTCACATTAATGTTACCCTACCCCCCCCCCCCCCACCAACCCGGATACTTGCCATCAAAGAGGAAATGGAAAAAGGTTTACGAGTTAGTTTTACCCCTTCCTAACGAATGGAGTCTAACGACCGCGTGTTTTCGTTGTGCTCTCTTGCCTAAAATTAGTATTTCAAATAAGAATTAAGACTTTACGGTGGTTCAGTAGTCAGACAACTCCCCTCACGCTTCGGAGAACCTGGGCCGATCCCGGCCGAGAAAAAAACTGGGTTTTCGCATTTGGAAACGTGACGGACGTTATGGTCGGTGTGTATTCTCCGGGGACTCGCGTTTTCTCCATCACCGAAATAATTAGCTGCTCCATCCTTACCACGCATCATCATCATCGGCGCTAAAGACATCAGTTGTCAACATCTGGCCCCCTTGTAATGCTTTCCTTCATTCGCTGTGCCGTTTGTACGTATGTCTACATTATTACTTGCCATATAAGGCAAGACTGCGAGACCTAAATTAATTTAATTTTGAGACATAGTTCTATACGGTGTATTTGATTTTAACGAGGATTATACCGGGTAAATTCCATCGCAGGTGAAGAATGGTTGAAAATAGCGTGAAATACACCATTTCAGTGAACGTTAAAAAAAATCGTGACGTTACATGAGCAGTTTAAAAAATCAATAGTGTTATGGCGTTTCCCCTGAGAATGCAACACTATTTATACTAATTTAAAAGGCAATTGTTTTATCTAGAGCGGTGGTGATCAATGTAATTTAGTTTTCTTGTTAGCCTCTATTCCCGTGTTGCTCCAGTCCATTTTCACCCCACCTTATTGACACTACAGGCTAATGTGGAACTACAGTTTCCTCTATCCTGCTGAAAGTAGGTATAATTAAATACAAAAAACTATCCCCGAACAGTGCACACTTTGTTTTCAAGGAAACTGCATGTTGGTTTCCATTGTTTAATCACAACACAGTCCACTACACTTGTCGATGCGGAAAAATATTTCCGTTCATATAAAAATAAATATTCCATTTTATTATTTTCCTATGCACGTCTCATTGTATTCCCGCCGGCAGGTTTTTGTTAAACACTTTTTTGAAGTACTTATGAAAATTTACGTTATCACAAATTTTTACGTCATCACAAAATTTTACGTTATCACATGTTTCGACGTTAAGATACGGAAATACTTTCCCTCCACCGTTAAAATATACGCAGGTAGGAGCAGATTTTTTGTAAGGTTGATTCCAAAAGTGCTCACTTTATCGTGAACAGCATTTACCAGATATTTTATAACAAACTCACTTGGTGAAACTATTCAAGTCGAAGACTGCGGCTGATATCACGAAGACGAACGGAGGATATTTTTCACGGAGGTCGCATATAGAACAACCGGAAAAATTACTTGGGCAAGGAATTGTACAGTGCGAAGTTAAAGGGCTTGGTAAAGAAACAACACAAACTACTATTCCACGTACTATGTAAATCCTTACTCAGATTGTCATCATCGTGAGACTCAGCAGGACTCTGAAGGCTAAGAAATGGGTGTATTTCATGGCGAGCGTAATACATAAGTGGACAAACATCTTACCCAAACTCTTTCGCGAGTATGACTCTACGGTGAACTATGCCTAACACATGAAGCATGCAGACATAAAGAATGGCTCCCTGCTTCAAACTTTGTACTCCGACCTGGGAAAAAAAGCGAGTGAAGAGATTTGGGCGGCTCTTAACAGCGAGGTCTTGAGAGCCAATGAGGGTGATTGAGGTGAATATGGAGGGCGTCGGAATAAAGGGACGGGGAAACGGGAGAGCTGCGTGTAAATCCGCCGACCAGCGGCATCGTCCGGCACGATTCCCACTTGCGAAGATTCGGGAGTGACCCGTCCGGGGATTGAGCCCGGTTCGCCTTGGAGGGAGGCGAGAGCGATAAACCGCTCAGCCACTGCGGCCCCTTTAAGGGGTCGAGATTGTGGGGGAAAAAAAAAGGGGGGGGGGTTGCTCGGGCTAGTTCATAAAGTAATTACGAGGGCATGTCGGCGGCGAGGAATGTCGGAGGTAAGAGCAGGGCGACGACGAGCTGGCTGAGTGCGGCGTGTTGCACGCGATGCCTCGGCTTAACGAGACTTTATGAGACCGCGTGGCGACGCCGCGGGCGCTTCGGCAGGTCGATGTCTCTGCCCTCGCTCCGACGCTTGCCGTAACACCACTCATCGCTGGCCAGCCGGTTTCTTCCCTATGCCATGCCGACAGTAATGACCAGGGACGCACCCAGGGGGTCGGCAATGGGGGCATATCCCACCCCGACAACCCCCCCCCCCCCCAAAAGAAAAAAGAAAAAATGCACTTAAACATTTAACTGAATTACCACTAATGCCAAGTTGCACCATCGTGGTTCGAAACTCGACCCGAGATCGGAGCTTAGATCGACCCGGAAAACTGTTGCACCATTCGAGTTCAGAGCTGGACTGGAGATCGAGATGAAGTTCATTTCGAACCGCCGATATTGGCAGTTCGAAGTCCCGATCCGAGATCAGCAGCCATTTTCGTCAAATGTAGTTTGAAAATACGCAAACAGATATAAAGAACTACGTTCGATTGTTTTCGTGGGAAATTAAAACAATATTATACGCACTTGAATATTATTCAGTAAAATTCGTACAACAATAATTCACTTAAAACAGATAAAACATCGCACATCTAGTTCTATCTATAGTGACGTCATATATTACGAACCAATAGCAAAATTTGTCCCATACCTATTCTCGATCTCTCACTTTGGAACCAAGATCGACTAATCGGAGATACAGAATCATGAAATTTCGTTGGTGCAACACTTTTACATTGGAACCAAGATCAAGCTGGATCCTGGTTCGGAACTAGGATCATTAGATCTCAGATCGGGGTATATGTTGGTGCAACCGGGCATTAGAATAATCCATAAGTCGTTAACTTCATTCATAGGATACAAGTTTCTTGGAAGAAGAAGGGAATGAAATAAGTAGTCTGACAACAAATCAAGAGCCATTCGATGCTGACCACTTGTTGCCAACTGTGGCAGAGAAACGCGCATGTCTTCGCTGCGTGGATGAACACTTGTGAGGCTATAGGCTGTTCATGGTAAAGTGAGCGCATTTGAGGCTGTAGTTACTTTTCTCCTTTCGGCTGTTTTTTTATCCTTTAACAACTTTTTAAAATAAATATTGCCATGTAAGTAATAAACACAGTATGTACATTCCACCACACGCGGAAGTTAACGTCTAAGGCAAAAATAAAATACCCTTATTGATTATTATTCTAAATGAGAGGGCTTTCAAAAGTGCTCACTTACTGTGAATAGCCTATGCATCGCAAGATCTTGACTGCATCGTATATTGTGAAAAAGAATAGCACCACGATTAAATAAAGAATGTTTTTGTTCAGTGGTTACAAATTGGAAAACATTAAATTAATATAATTTTCTGGATGTAATATTTTGTGAACAATTACTTTATTTGCTAAGCATTTATCTGTTTATAGTCACAAATATTCAATGTTTTTATATTTTGTGCCCCTTCCAAACAGAAATCCTGGGTGTGTCCCTGAGTAAGGTTAATTCTACTTATAGGCTGTTCACCGTAAAGCGAACACTTTTTAAGGCACTCATAACAGGCTTTAACTACTGATAAATATATCTTATTGCAGTCTCAGGCATTAAATTTTGAGGGTGGTGAAACGTATAGACTGTATTTATTGGTCACATTACAATGTTTATATTAAAAAGCAGCAGGCAGATGGAGATTGGATGAAAGGAAAAATTTATAAGGGCTTTAAAAAGTGCTCACTTTATCGTGAATAACAAAACGAAATTTATTATGGGAGTGTTCCAAAGAAGTCACTTTGCAGTTGGCGGAAAATGGAGAAATTCTATTTATTTGTGTGTAAAAGTTCGTGTTCAGCTGGAATTATTATATTTACGTACTCGTTCCTGCCAAAATTTTAAATATTAATTTTATTTCCGAACTATTATTCACGTCCTCCATTGTTGTTTACAAGTGCAAACAATAAAAATACAAATGCGTTTGACATTAAGCGTTCAAGCAAGCAAATTTCAATGGAAAAACCTTACGTATGGTTTTAAGTGCGAAATAGATATAGCTGTCATCCATATCAGATTTGTACTTTTCTCATTTCCCCTAACGGTAACCGCGTAATAAATCCTTAAAAATGATATTTTTAACTATTTCACTATTATATTTTTTTATTCAGTTACGATATTTAAACAAACTAATTCCATAAGCCTACGTTTTGCTACATCCAATAAACGACACAATATTTATATGTACGATTCCATTTTAGAGGGAAGAACAAAGTTTATTCTTTATGTAGAGTCTAACACAATACAACTGGGAAGATTTTAGGCAGCTGCATTTATTTTACGAAAATTGCAATTATCTCCCATTTACTTACATACAAATCTATGTCCACCGATCTCTGAATTTAATTCGAACCCTTTCGAGCAACTGTAACAATATAACAACATAGGAAACCATCAGCATGCATTGCTCAACCGTCGTAGCATCTTTCTTCTTGCATGGATTTATTTTTACTATTTGTCTGATCACTTCAAAACTATACAGATTAATGAATGCATAAGCAATGTAGTGAAAAAAAAGTTCAGCTTTGCTAGAAATCTGATCTATAACACAAATACATTTTTACAGAGTATGAATTTAATCATGGAACTGAACAACTACATACAAAAGGCTAAAAACACATTTTATTTAAAAAAAAAAAAAAAAAAAAAAAAAACCTGTCACATATAATAGCAGATGCGAATAACCACACAGGCATAGAAGGCTGTGTGTGATAGCACCATCAGAGATAATGACCACGAAACAGTGTTATTGCTGTAATATTTTTACAGAGAAAGTACGCATTTTTGTGTTTTATATTTATTCGAGGTGAAGATGGTAACATTTTGTTTCAGTACGCAACAATATTTCTAAATGAGAAAGTTGTACGAAGGTAGAACTTCGACTTGGAAGTTTCTGCGGTAACGGTTCATTTTCCTTATCGGCGTGGCGCGAAGTGTAATGATGATGGGTGGAGAAGGGGGGGGGGGGGGCAGTGTTGGCAACTGACAGTAGCTCGTACAGTTACTCACCTCACCTCCCGCCGCGCAGAGGTCAGAGTGCCGCGGTGATCTACGGCGACGGATGCTGGCTGGACCTTATCTCACTGCGCACACCCGTGAGGCAGGTAGCAGTCGGACGTTGGCCGCACAACCGCGCAACTCCAGACGCTCGGCTACACGCGTGCCCTCGACTCATACAGTCTGCTCGCGGTTTCTTCACACTTTTTGAATCAAACCTGTGAAAAATAACCCCGTCCATGGCGTGTATCGTTGTTCGCTAAGTATATCGTGCATCACAATCGTTTTTGTGATTGCAATGAAAACACCGTGATGCGACGCGACGCTAAAAAAAAACACTATTTTGACCACTCATGGCTGAAAATGCGAAAATATTTCGGAAGGCCATCTGTGTATTTACGAGAAGGAATGAAGAAGAATACCTTTAATCACAAACAATCATTATAGTTTTCAAGTTGGAAACAATAGTGTGGGCCTAACCATATCCATGTATGATATTATAGCTGGGTTGGCATTCCAACCTGTTTTACGTTTGTCGAGTAACTTTTGCATGTGTTCTGTTAATTTAATTTCCAAGTAAGAAAGGAAACATTGAGGGGAAGGGGCTTTAGTTTAACGTCTTTCGTGAGTCGACAGTGGAATTCCGAGTTGCATATTCTTTTGACGGAGCAGTGGAAAATTTTGCTCTTGTAGAAATAACATTCAAATTATTGTAACTTCGAAAATTTCAACTTCAATGAAAAAACAAAGCGAGATGTATACGTCGTTAGTCAAATCCGTAGGCTTAGAGATGCAGCAATACACATTCACGCAACCACACACCCACTTTGTCCGAAGTTAACCTTACACTCGTTGAATTCACGATACTTGCAGGTAAACAAAAACATTATGCTTACACACTACAAGTGTTGAAAGTGCAGCTTTCTCAGGCACTGTTTGTAAAATTCGCAACCCTTTGTACACGTGTTTTTCTATGGAAATCCTTACAAGTTTACTTCACTAATATCACGTTTGTTCGTCACCAACATTAAATAATTTATTTGCAGAGTTTTTCAGTAAAATCAACACTGTACACGTTTCCTGAAACCACAGTTTTACGAAGTGGTACACAAGTGACGATTAATATTACATTTTACTCAAGAAAACATTCTACTCACAACCAACTATACTTAAAGAAAGCTAATTAAAAATAATTAACTACGGATATAATATTCCGACAACACCAGCAAGATAATACAATCGCATGATATTACAAACGTTACCAATTAACATTGCCACCACTATTGCAGCAAGATAATGCACTCATTTATCGACGATTGTCGCGCCCGCGAAGCGACAAAATTAGAAATTAATTTATTTTCCAAAAGTCCGTCGCGCCCGAGATTTCTGTCACGTGGGCGTCACAGAATACTCTTCTGTGATTGGGTGAACCATTACTTTCGTCGCGTCGCGCCTGTCGTGCCAATGTAAATCCAGCATTAAGTGAGCACTTTTGAAATCAACCTAGGAAAAAAGTCACTGATCCTGCCTGCATACATTTCAACGGGCGCACTGAGTGACACTCTCCCAGTAAAGTTGGTAACGATGGATAGAAAGTAGTTCCATATCTGAACGTGGAATAAAAATTGTTGGGTAACCATTTGTGATAATTTTAATTATTTATTTCGCTTTCTGTTTTTTTTTAAATACATCGAAATGTAAAAATGAGCAGATTTATAAAATATTTACTTTCCTAATAATTTTACAGTTTCACTAGGCCAACGGATGAATAGAGTGATGATTCCCATGGCAGTGTTAATTTTACATATGGCGGAAGAAATCACAACGCGAGTACAAGTAGATATTTAACAGGGCTTTCAAACGTGCTCATTTTACCGTGAACAGCCTATAGACGAGAAAACTGCGCGCTAGTTGACAGCCTTGCGCTTAGCGGCGATGGCGCACTTGACGCGCGTGGCAGTGTCGCCCCTATCGCTTCCTTTTTGCAACGATGAAATAACACACAGTGTAAATTAGACACAAAAGGGTTAAACAGCTAGTAAATTATCAATTTTCCGAGATCAAACATTTCCAGTAATACCTCCGAAACTGAAATTATGACATGAAATTGCAGGGGGAAAAAAAAAAAAAAAAAAAAAAAAAAAAAAAAATTCTAAACCGAGCTTGAAACTGCTTTGCTCCTAATATGACTGTCACGGACGACGTGAGGGGCCGCGGTGGTCCAGTGGTTATACTACTCGCCTCCCACCAAGGCGAACCGGGCATTATTCCCGGCGAGGTCGCCCTCCCATATTTTCGCATGTGGGAGTCGTGTCTGACGATGCCGCTGGTCGGCGGGTTTTCTCGGGGATCTCCCGTTTCGTCCGCCCTTGCGTTCCGGTGCTGTTCCATCCTCACCTTGCTTCACCCTCGACGACTCGAGACCTCGACGTTAACAGCCGCCCAAATCTCTCCGCTCACTCGCGGATGACTTGGATGTGATTTGAGGCCAGAACACTCTTTTCAATGAGTAATTGCTCTGAAATGTTTGCATACTTTCTCGAACCAATTTATAGTGTAATTCGGTTAAATTCAAATTGGTAAAATTATTTTAATGAAGGTTTCGTCTTCTGGGAATTAAGATATAAAATCATGTTCGTCACTGTCGACAAAGGGGACTTTTGACAATTAGTTTTCCTGACGGGGTAGGTCAATGTTGGATGCGAGTGCAGAAGACTGAAAATTGGTCTACCTCATCTTTAGTCTATGGTCAGAACTGCAGCACATGTTACTGAGCGTGCTGAATGGTGCAAGGAAGTTTACTGGGCGTCAGTGCAATAGCTCAACACCTTCAGTAACTGGTATTGCACGTGCTCCTTCGGGCGTTTCCAAGGCTCTGAGTGCGGACTATTTTTACGCAGATCATCCTGCACAGCAGAAACCGTTAATTTTCTTCTTGAGGCGTGCCTTGAGCGAATGCGCCTTGGGGTTTTTGAGTCAGCAGCTGTTAACGTCGCCTTCACCTGGCCGGCGACTGAGTCACGGCGGGTCCTTGTTGTTGCACGTGGCGGAGTGATCCTAACCCGCGGCGCCGCGCTAAAGGGGGTGCGTCGTTTTCCTGGAAGCCGCCGAGTCACGTCCAGGCCGCATTTAACCCCGGGGCGGGGGTGTGGTGACGTCACGAGCGACCAGGCGCGCCGCAGGTAGGCACCCTCCCCGTGACTCACCAAGGTATGTAACACCGTCACCAAGCTGTGACCGCCGCCCCCATGGCCGGCTACTTTCTCGATAAAGATCTACGCTACAACCTGATCACGGTCAACTGAGCGCTTTTGAAAGCCATACTCAAGATCTCATTTTATCCACATTGTTTGTTCTCCCACTACATACAAAATTAACATTACCGTGGACCGGATCACTTGATTCGTGCGATGGACAAATGAAACTGTGAAATTATTACGAAAGTAAATATTTTACAAATCTACTAATTTTTACACTTCGATGCATTAAAAAAACAAAAAGCGAAAGAAATTATTTAAGTTATCAGGACTGGTTAGCAAACACTTTTTATTCGGCGTTAAGATATAAAATTACTTTCCATCCATCGTTACCAACTTTCTGGGCGAATGTCACACCGAATGAGCTCATTGAAATAAATGCAGACAAGGGAAGTTGCTTTTTTTTCTAAGGTTCATTTCAAAAGTGCTCACTTTATCGTGAACACCCTCTAAAATAATTCATCTCAGTATTTACAAACATTAATCTATCACTTTCAATTCAAAGTTTAGACATGGGACTACTTTCTCTCTGTCGTCACGAACTCTACTGTGCTCGTGACAGTCGCCATGTCCGGTAAAACACATGCAGATAGAAGTACTCACAATTTTGTAAGATTTATTTTTTAAATAGTCAACCATAAGCGGCCTACTGTAAAGACGACAATCTTCAACTAGGGCAATAATAAACATTATTATGTTTCTATACAAAAATTATTGGTAGTTATTTTAAAAAATTTTAATAATAGCGTTTATGTACATCCAATTTAGTTATAAAAGTGATAACTTTTATTGGCAGAAACCATTATTACTATTGTTTTTATTAAATGTAGCCAGAACTATTATTAAATAGATTTTTTTTTCAAAATGGGTTTTTTAAAGTATTCACGATAAAATTTTAATTAAATGAAATATTAATAAACTATTCTTCTAAACCTCTAAATAAGTAAATCCTAGCAAAAATTTTACAATGTTACAATATATGTTTTCTTCTTTCACATGCAATTTGAATCGTACTTTCTGACGATTTTGGTACTGTGTACTACTTTTAATGAGTTCTGCGTTTCATACAGTCGGATGCAGTGATCCATTGGAAGGCACTCTATAGTCTGCGCGCCACGTCTATGCATGTGAACTCGATGAAGCTGTCTTATTATATTTTCTGAGGTTTTAAGATTTTCTAAAATTGTGATTATTTTTTTTTGTTTTAATACATTTTCAATTTTTTAATGTATTATATTCACACACATTTAATGCAACATCAAATTGTACACTCTTATATCTCTTATATATCATCATTTTATAAGGTGGTAAAAAAGGTTAAGGTTAGGATCCTGTGTGTCACCCAAGGATAAGGTTAACTCTTTTCATTATAATAAAATGTTTTCTGAAATTGTTAGGTTGGTCGAGCGGTGTAGACTCTGGATTTAAGCTCTGGTTTCTTGTAAGGGGGTGCTGGTTCGATGCCCGCACCTAACAAACAATTTTCAGACATATATTGAGACTTTGAGACTGTCAACATAAACTGTTTGTTCTGTAGTGGTAATAGTATATAAGTATTCAACATGAAAGTAGGTTTTTCTCGTCTCCCATGAATAGAAGGTATTCAAGAAAGTCTTATTATTACACACATAAAACATTCTAGGGGATGGTGTAAGATAAATCGCGGTACTGATGGGTTTTGGAGAGGTTATATATAGTCCATGCATGGTTACTTCAACCTTTTCTGAAGCCCTGTTAAATTCTACTTCCAGGATATTCCTCCGCCTCGTGCAAACTAAGCTTAGCAAGTCTGCAGAATTACACCTGAGGGACAACGCACCGCATTCGCGCGCACTCAGTGTAACAGTATTTTGTATAAGGACTATTTCTCACTAGGCGCTACCAACGTACCTATTTTCCCCCTGATTTTTATTCAGATTATTTATCAATGAAGCATTATAATTTATAGATAAGATATTAATAACATTTAAATTTAACAGGAAAAAAATAACTTTTATGAACACAATTATAACACGCTTGTGATATAGGGCGTATTTAGGAAATAA
This sequence comes from Dryococelus australis, assembly GCA_029891345.1. Classification (NCBI taxonomy): domain Eukaryota; kingdom Metazoa; phylum Arthropoda; class Insecta; order Phasmatodea; family Phasmatidae; genus Dryococelus; species Dryococelus australis. The sequence continues at coordinate 349,524,530 of CM056993.1, forward strand.
CTAAACACGTCATACATAGGGAAATTTTTCAATGGTTTGATTCAAAAAGGTCGAAGAAACCGTGAATTGACTTTATGCAGACGCACGAGCTCATTCGCAGTTCGTATGTTGTTCGAGTAAAAGATCTCTCTCTATTTCTCTGAATGACTTCGAGTAATTTGAGACTTAGTTACATCATTTTTAGACTTATAAAAGCAGCGTGTGTGTCTTCACTATAAATATTCAAAACTGTATTTCTTTCGTCATGAGGGTTAAGTGAAAAATTTTGGTTTGTTGTTCTAGCAGTGAGAAAATTTTATCAGCTACTGTGAGCTATGGAAAACTTAAATCACTTGCAGCCAGGGCCGGATTTCCTTTGTAGCCGCGTGTAGGCCCATAAAAATGTGCCGCCCCTCCAGTAAAACTGTTTCATTTTTCCTACCTCATTTATTTGTTATTTTAAGATCCACGGAGAGCATACAAGGTGCGACATTTTAATTTGAACCAACGTGTAAATGTATTGTTAATAAATCACAACATTAAAAAAAAATAATGACAACCACAACTGCAAATATTATGAAAATGATTGCAATGAAAACACTGACATGGTATCATTCAATAGTAAGGACAACATTTAGAAATTTAATTTGCTTTCAATGAAAGAAAAAAACTTTAACTTAAACCTAGTAAGATAACTCATGTCTTATCCGAAGCTCTTATTTCTAGCCTTCCTTTGGGCAAAGGAATTGATAATATCCTCGAAGTCCAGATCCTGCAGCATCTGTCCCTCGATATTCTGCATTGCCACAGCTGATAACCTGTCTTCTCCCATGGTCGACCTCAGATAGTTTTTCATATGCCGTAGAGTAGAGAAAGAGCGTTCGCCTGAACAGTTTGTTACTAGAGCACTGAGAATCATTCTGAGTGCTATGTTTACATTGGGATAGACTTCAACAAACCCTTCTTGGTTTAAAAGTTTACTTAATTTTGTTAGGTTGACATTTCCCTCGTCGTCAGATGTTTGTGGCTTCACATGCACTCTAAGGTGCAATGACTCTTCTACAATGGATGCTTCAATATCACTATTGTATTAAGAGGCCAATTTACGTGCAGCTGCTGAAGAAATCTGTGCTGGTTCATACGTGTTGAGATGTTATAAAAAGCCAAACTCTCTTGACGCTCATTGTAACCTGCACTTCGCACTTAAAGTTCTGATCTTAGTGTTTCCAGAATTACATTATATGTACCAACACTAAAATTATCTGACCCAGTCTTAAGAGTTATTTCTCCAGCCCTAGTCTCATCAAGCCTCAGAGTGCGCTTCCTTTCCCTTCCCTCGTCAAATTTGTAAATTTCTATTCCGCTCAACGACTCCGCAAGGAATTCATAGTGGTCAAACATTTCTCTTTCTCTTAAATTTGCTACGAAGTCAGATAGCGAATTTTACATTTTCACAACTTGCCCGAAATCTATGTTTACTGATTGCAGCGTGGCGCTAACAGCATTAAACCTACGAAGGATCGCAGTCCAGAAGACTACCATAGATGCAGTTTCTAGTATATTTAATTTTTGTCTTAATGAAGATGCCTCATTCCTCGTTTGAGGTTTTTCTGAACTATCATTTTCTAAAGTCTGCAAGGTCTCAAATAGTCCACACCAATTGCTCTCTTGTGCATAGCATGCATCATTTCGAGTAGATCAACGAGTCTTAAACAGCCTCTGTAGTGTCCGACCTCCTTCTCCTTTGCAGTTTCGAGCTAGGAGAGCCCAGCAGTATGCGGAAGCTAAGAAAATTTTTTACAGTTCTTGTAGCAGTCCAAAAAACGATACCGCTTCAGTGCAAGATTCTGCAGCACACGAACCCACAAGATTAAGAGAATGCGCTGCACATGGCACATAGTCAGCAAAGGGACAAAGTTCCTTCACCCTTGCTTGTTTGCATGTATATGCTTCAGGCATATTCGAGGCATTGTTATATGACTGGCCCCTGCAGTTTTTTATGTCCAACTCATATTTGCTCAAAACAGTAAAAACAGCATTGGCTATTTCTTCTGACTTATGTCCTTCATTTGATAACAAACAATTAAACCATTCAACTGGCTCCCCAACTCCATTCTTCTTAACATAGCGTATAATAAATGTTAGTTGATCAGTGTGTGAAATATCTGCAGTGGAATCGACACTTATACCAAAGTGTTTAGCTTCTTTCACTTCCTTCACTATTTCATCCCTTACTTTTTCAGCCATCAAAATAATCACTTCTTCATAATGGTCTTGGAAAGATAAGATGTATGTCCCGAACCTCTGTCTCTATGTTTTCTTAGATGTTATGCCATGAATGGATCAAACTCTGCAAGAAACTCTAGCGACCCTAGGAAATTACCATTGCTTTTACTGCCTACGTGTTCATCAGTATCATGAATTGGTAACACTCTAATAGTCAATTACTTTACTGCTGTGATGATATGTTTCAAAACATTTTTCCAGTAACTGCATTCTTGCTCAAACTGTGCAACGAGCTTGTTATCAATTTGTGCTTTAGTATTTCCTCTCAGTTTAAGTGTTGCAATGCTATTTTTATGCTGAGATGAATTCTCGCGGTCTTGTACTCTTTTAGAAGCATTTTTACAGTCATTAAACCCTGAAGTAAACATACCACTTTTCCCACCAAATAGCAAGCAAGTCGCACAAAAAGCACATCCCTTTGATGGCGAGTATACTAGCCAATGCCTAACTTGTGTCTTCTCATTATGCAGTTTCCAAGAAAAAATATGCCTTGAAACACGCCTTTTTTTTTTATCAGGGTACTTACGTTCTGAAGCACTGAAGTCTCCCTCTAAGTTTTGTTCGATTCTATGAACAGCCACATAGTCTTGTAGCTACTCATTAATTTCCCACTGGGCTGGATATGTACTGGGTTCAAAAACAAGCTTCTTAGGACTGCTAGTTGCATCTGGTTCCATAAAATTCGTACAGGTCACTTCAGCATGGATATGTAGATGGATACTGCCACTGTTCAGTGGCTTATTGGTATTTGATGTTGGAATTCGCTGTTCTTGACCAGAAAATTTTTTTTCTGAGAATGACGAAACACATGTATCGAGAGCCTCTTAGTGATCACTATCAAAGGAAGGGCGATTTATAGAAGCACTGCCGCTGTTGGTAGCATTATCACTCGCAGCCACTGCGTCGACGACATCTTCGTCCTGTCGGTTATCACTGTTACATACAAAAAAAAAAAAAAAGAAATCTTAGGGATCTGCTTTAAAAGAGCACCACTCTTTTCTTCTTTAACTTTTTTTAATTTTTTGTATTGAGCACCACTGAGCTCTGCTCTTTGGATACTCATTTTGTTCACGATTCGTAGGCAGCTAAATTCGCAACATTTAAACACGTGCCTATTTTACAGTTATAAACAGCATTGGTACGAAACGCGAGTATAAGTTGTCATAATGTGGCCAGCGCCACCCGCATCACATCGGCACGACAACTAGTCCCAAATGGCAACTATGCCATTTCGAAAACAGACAACAATGGTATTGAATCATACTGCCCTTATCGCCGTGGCCAATCCTCTCACCGCGAGGGCGGTGAAGGTTCAAATCCCCCCTCCCCCCTAGGAACAATCTATGTGATAAAACTGCGGCAGAAAGGGGCGGGACGGGAGTTTTGTGAAATTAAATACAAAGGATAATTTATCAAGTGAATTACCATGTGAACATAAAGGTTGGGAATGGAAACTATGCGTATCAAATATGCACTATGTGCAGCTTATTATCTAGAGAGTTTTGTGTAAGGGAATATTTTCAATACAGCGGTTCGCACCCGTGTGTCGCATTTCAGGGTGATAGCGTAATGCAGCTGTCTTCAGCATCAATTATGAGAATTTAAGGCAGACATATCTTTCTCCATGCCAGCCCTTGGAAAAGTGCCGCTCTAGGCCCGTGCCTAGTTAGCCTAATGGGAAATCTGGCCCTGCTTGCAGCACTCGATAAAGAAACTGAGTTCGCATACCTACCTCAAGAATTCCATCTGACCTATGCACGACATGTAATAAGATGGTTGTACAAACGTTTACCTGCTTATCTGCGACAGGATGAAGAGATTCTCGGCTTTCTCCCTTGTATAGAGTGTTTTCAAGGATGTGTTAGTGTTGCGGACACAGCACATTCAAGGAGTTGTTGTAATGCATGGCGGAAGAGTGCTGGCGTAACAAGAAAAAAAAAAGAAAAGGTTCCTCCAACGATGAAAGATTTATAAGTGTAAGTGTATAAGTTGTTTGATGGATGACTTTGCAGGTTATATAATGAATGGACTGATTATTCTTCATATAACACTGCATCAAGCATATTGTATTTACATGAACATACTTAGCAGATGTGTACTGAAATAATTGAAATTAATAACATAAACTAATTGTTCTGTTGGGAAAACGCTATGTATAAGCATGCATCCTGTAAGAATGTTTCCACTTCTTCGGCGAATTTGGTACAGCATGGACCGGTACGAGTACATTCATATAGTACGCTAAAGATGACATCAATGGTTGAAGACTCTGTAACACCAACAGCATCGGCAACAGCAAGGCTCTCTGAAGAGTCGCTAGAAGCATTGCGGTATCAATGTTACTACTGTGAAAATACTTTTATTAGGAGACATAGTGCACGTCGACATGGAAGTAGCAATTTTATGTTCAACCCAGCATACAAGAAGGCATTCCACTGTGATAACTGCAATGTTATGTTCACCCACAGCGATGTTCTGTATAGATATAGCAAGATGTGTAAAGGCAATGTCTGTCGTTTATATAACCTAGTGCAAATATTGCAGCAAGACATTCACAAAGATCTCTAGCGCCAGATAACATGAAGCTAGTAACTGTATGTTCAGCACTCATACAAGATTATCCATGTGATAATTGTTGTGTTGTGTATTCGAATATGGATACCTTGATTACACACAACAGAATTTGTTCTATAAAATTAGAGTAAAGCATAAACAATTTTGTTGAATGGAGAATATGTTTGAATGTATGTAAGTAATAATATGTATTTTTGACAATTGTGTGAAATAAAGTTAAAGTTTATGGGGAAATATTGTTTTTGTTGATCTTATCATCAATATACATTTTTTCTTTCTGTTATATACAAAATAACGATAAGCTATGAGGATATAAGAACCTTATATATATATGTTTAGTATAGCTAGCGACATGGATTTCTCTAACAATTTAAATGTTAATTAGAAAATACATTCAAGACTTTTTCGATGTTATTATTTTTCCAGCAGTCATCTGTAAGTAAAGGAAAACCTCTAATAATTAATGTGAGATGGAATATGTTATCCGCCCCTAGTAGCAATTATTTTGACAGTAATTAGGGTGTTTGAGATCATGTCTGTTTGAAAATAAAGTATAAATCTGCATGATGATGATGCTGTTGATGATGATGATGTAATGATATGATGATGATTATATGATCATATGATGAAATGGTTTATCTGAGTAATTAGCTGGAATATTTTATAGGATTGCTTATATACTTGTTTTGGCATATTGGATGGTATGAAAGAAAGTGACTGGTATATCCAATATACTCTAATGGAATGGATTGTAGATAATGAGTGTTTTTATGTCCTGTTAAGATATTAAATTTTTTCGATGGGTGGTTGGAGGAGGTTCAGGTATATATTTAATAGATGTGTTATTAATTATGAATGGGTGGTAGGGTAAGATGGTCAACATATTTAATTAATAATAATATAGTGATAGGGGTGAGAATTCTGTTTCTAGCAATAAAACATTGATTTAATAAGCTTTAGAAAAAAAGTATAATTTATAGTAATTTTTAATAATTTTGGTAATGTAAGTGCATAACCTTATTGTTGTTAATTTACTCAGAATGTTAGTTTCAAGGGATATCCAGAAATTTCTAGCAATGTCTCTAGGCAATGGCTTTCGGACGGACGATAATCGTTGACAACATATGTAATTTTCATGGTAATTTGTAAATTATATAAGTTAATATGTGTTTTTAAAATAAGGATATGCTTGTATTAATAAACTGTTACATTGTTTTAGTGAGAATATTATATGGTTGGAGTGGTAATTTTAAATTCTCATTTACTACGCATGTTGATATAATGTAAATGGCTCTAGTTTTGATCTCGAGCTAACACTAGTTCTGTAATGCATTTTGAGTTTTTCATTAGGGACGTTAAATAAAGATATATTACAAGTCATGTAAATGGTAAATAATACGCAAGTGAAAAAAAAAAAAATATGTATTAAGAAATCAAATTTTATGTTTCCACAGTGAATAGTAAATATAATTTTTAAGCTAATATAATAAACGATAAGAAAATCGTGTGATTAGTGGAATAAACATCTGTTCTGAGTGTGATGTTTATAGATGTGTAAACTTCTGAATATATACATCTTCCAAATAAATGAATACATCAAGTAAGTAGAACATATACTGCATTTTAAAATGAAAATTTATAAGTCAATGGGATGTAGGAGGTTTGATGGTTCTAGCTTAACTATTTATTGTAGCGAATGCTCTCTAGTAAACAGATTACCATGGATGTGTCTACAGGAGAGGCAAAATGTTTATGTATAACATGGAGTAAAGAAAGGGAATATATAAAGGAAGCTAGAAATTCAATCTGTCTCTTTTAGTTATTACTTTAACAAATATGTTGTGTACAACACAATTGTATTGACTTGCAATACTTCGGGATGATAATCCTTTTCAATCCGGGGATGGGAATCTGTTATATCTTAGAACTCTCGCAATTTATGTTATAAGGCTCTATGTTTATGTGTGTTTATGTTATGTTTCCTGTGTGATTTTATAGTAAGGGAATGTAATGGAGTGAAAAAGTTAGGCTGATATAATTATCTTAATTATATTTCATACTTGAATATTGTATAAATAACTCGCAATAATATGAAGTGTATAAGGGTGAATGCATTTCTCATTTAATGAACTTCAGGGAAAATGATTGTGGGGAGTATGTATATGATCGGTTCACGATTTGACAAGGTTTGTCTAAGCAACTAGATATATGATGCATGATGAATATTCTACCCTAACCCTCTGCAAGATGGGAGTTGGATAGCTATATTTTCTTTGGTAAGCAAACTTGCTATGATGTGAACAATTCGACGTTCGTCTGGAGTAAATTGGGACCACTGGGGGTAAAGAAATAAATCTGAATACTTTGGATGGGATTCGAACTCGCGTCCTACCGACTACAGGTTTAAATAAGTGTTTACCTTCGCATTTTAGTCGAGTAAAACATTGTTTATTTTTTGTATGTAAATTTGGTCGTAAGTTTTTTTTTTTTAGTGTTGCATAAATATTTTTTTTAAGCATATAAGATACATCCTAAGAATAGTTTAATTTCCTAGGATATTATTTTCAAATGTGATAATTTGTCTCGTATGTTACTAATTTCACGAAAAGTAAAAAAAATGATGCTACATTTAAGTATTTACTTCATTCTATGTGTGGATGCGCATATATGTATGCAATAAGTTTAATCACCATCTACATTGGTGCTTAATATGGTAGTATTATATATATTTAAATAGAGTCGCAACATGCTTCGACATAAAGTGAAGTTTTGTTCCAGGAGTCCTCAATAGACAATATAGCGATATAGAATATGTTTTTTTTTTTTCATTCGTTTATGAAGAACAGTGCACTATAGAAGATAAATACGAAAATTCGTTATAAGTGAATATAATGGAAGAAGAAAATTTTCTTTAATGAATGTGACGGTTTGGAAAACTTTAATGTTCACTATAAAACCTTTTTCTGAAATTTACACACTATTACAAAATTTGAAAGGATGGTTGAGTGGTCTAAGGCGGTGGCTTTAAGCTCTGTTCTTTGTAAGGTGGTGTGGGCTCGAATCCTACACTTGAGCAACAATTTGCAGACATATATTGAGAAAGTCGAGATATTTAAGAGTGTGATGAAGCAGCACATATATGGTCAAGAAGCGATATGGGCGACACTAACACGCATGCCTAGTGCCTCATCGCCCCTATACGCAAGACATGCAGTGTTTCCGTTGTGATGCAGTACTGTGGAAAATTTTAACTATAACAGCGGGATATTATTACATGAAATGAAAGCCTACAGAATAAACTATGTCCTTATGTTTGTACTTTTCTTTTGACGCTTAAGGAAACTTCATACGCAAGCTTTCAAAATGCGATATTTGACCATTTTCACAAATTTTTTCTCCTAGAATACACTTAAAAAAAAAAAAAAAAAAAAAAAAAAAATTAATGGTGCACAGATAATTGTTATTTACCTCTTCTAACAAAACGTCATAATTGTATAACATTTACTTACCAAGATACGCATATTCTCACAAACAACTATTTCACATAAAATGTTTCAGTACAGCCTCATCTTATAATAAACTGTTTGTTCAGTACTGTTTACACTTTATAAGCATGCAACATGTTAGTAGGTTTTCATGTGACTTGTCAAATGCATACATGCTCTGCGGGTTTAACAGTATAACTTATTGCGAGGGAGTAATGCATTTGAGAATGACTTGAGTTGATGTTAGCACTGGATCTGAATTTTTGGGTGATAGAAAACAAAAGACGGATTAATAGTGTATGTCTTGGTATATGATCATGACTTCTAAGTTGACGCATTGGAAAAATATGTATAGAGTTAATAAAGCTTAACGAAAATTGGTTGGTTATAGAGTTGGTGTGTGTGTGTGTGTGTGTGTGTTGAAACTATAGTATGAATGAATATTTACTTTTTACCCTAGAAATCTTAGTTCAGATGAAAACGGAAATTGTAATGTAGTAAGTTTTACTTTATGATGTAGCAATTTTGAAAATAAAATGAATTTTGAAAAAAACAATTTTTGTTTTGCTAAACTTCAATCTGTATGATTGTAATAACGTTTACAAAAACTACTCGCGGAGAGGTTACATAGCTTGTGTTTCCATGCGATTCTCTGGCAGAATGAATGATATTATAAAAAAACGTAGCACGGCGACACCCCTGGTAGGGGCAGGTAGTGTGCGTGTGTGTTGGTCGTTCGGCTGGCGGGCAAAGACTGAGAAGTCACCGGTCATGCCCCTACCGAGAAAATCTGGAACTAGTTTCGCTCCTCCCCCTCAGCCTCCTTGACCATCCATTGCGAGGCGAGAGCTTTCTCATTGAAGTGTCGAAGTCTCTGCAGTTTCTTGCAGTATAAATGTTATTATATATATATATATATACTTCTTATTTAACGACCGAAAATGATTTAGGAGATTTAAAGAATAGTTTTTTTTTTTAAATTTGTCTGCATATATGATGCTGTCTTTGTTCACGTTATATCAGTTAGTAAAAAAAAAACCATATACGCTTATTTACATCACTGGGAAATGAGGCAATGCATAACTCAGCGAATAACTTCTAACTTTATCAGTATATGTATAATGGGGATCCTGGCTCACCTCTAGTTTTTCGTCGAAAATCAAGCAGTTTTCGTCCAAAAGTAAGCAAATTTAAGCCAAAATCAAGCAATGTTCTCAACTGCTAAAAGCAGCAATTCCAGGTCCTTAAAAAGCAACTAAATTAAGCCAAAGTTATGCAAAAACAAGCAAATTTTTTTCAATTGTCCCCAAAATGAGCATGCAGGACTTGGCACAAGGTAAAACAAAGCAAAATTAAGCAAAAATCAAATGAAATATTATCTTATTATTCTTTACATTTTATATTCGAAGCTCTAATAATTATTTAAAACGTCTTCTATTTGCTCTAGATTTTCACCAATTTCTCGTAGTTCATATTTATCGTCAATGCTATTAAGATTGATAATTGTAAGTTTTGTAAATATGAATGAAATTTGCGAACCATATTTTTAAGATCTTCAGTTGCATGATCTAATCTATAGGAAGGAATTTTTGACCCACTACCGCCTTTTAAAATGTTTGTCAAACTGCAAGGCAACACAGGCATTTTTAGTTTATTTAAGAGGAAATGAAATTTATTTAGAATTACAAAAATGATCCTTTAGTTGAACAAAAAACTGTAAAAGATTTCAATGTAACCACTCAACTTTAAGGTCAAAAAATTGTTTTAAACTATCGGAACAATTAGTTGATTCCTCAATTTAATAATATTAAAAATTTATAAATATTCAGTAATTCTTTCTTTCACATAACCATAACTAAAATTTCGTTTACTAATTAAAACAACATTACAGACTCTCTTAAAAAGCTTAATTAAAATCAATACAAGTTTTTATGTTTGTTTTTCTTTAACTACGGTTGTTTTTCTGTACGAACAATCAATAACCTATAAAGGATTTTGCCTCCATTATGTATAGTAATTAATATCATCATCAAAGTTTACAGTTGGTTTATAATAAAGTTAATTGATTCTATAGTCGGCATCTAGTTTGGTTTATGAATTTCCAAAATCATTATACGCAAGATATTGTTTAAGATAAAGACCATTTTCAATGTCTAGATTCCAATTTTCTTTCAGAAAAATTAAATTTCTACCATTTTTAACATAAATGTTTCTCACATTAAAATGATCAAACATAGTAGTATGTTTATGCTGTTCAGCACGATTTTTCTATTAAATTGAAAACCTAGAATTACAAAATCGGGCATGTCAAATTGTAAATTATTAAAATGATATTTTATATCAAAGCTAAAAACATTTGTTCCTTAAGGAACTTCATTTAATAAAAATTGCCAATAATCAAAACTAATAGCTACTTTAGATTCTTTATATATTTTTTCTTTTATTGCAATGGTAATGTTCGATTCATATTCAACAGTAGGCTACATAATTTCTCATTTTTTAGTATCAATTTTACCAGGATCAGGACGATGTTTAGTATCTTTATCAAAAGTTTCATAAAGAAAGAAACAGTTATCAGATGAATTACGAAAAAAGTAGTTTTATAGCCATCTTTCCAATAAAGTTCATAGTTATCACGAATAGAACCGAACATATATTTAAGAGTATTAACCTCTTTTGTTATTTTTTCACTAGAAGCATATTTATCTCGATATAGATTATCAACACCAGTAAATTCTAAATAATTTTGTTCACTTGGTGATCTTAATAAAGTGTTCATTATTGTTGTTGTTATGCCCAGATTATCAACAGCTTCAATAATATTTCCATTTTTTGCGATTTCTACTCTAGAAAATCGAAAAGGAAAAAAGTTAGAACAAACATCAATATTGTCTTTTTCAACATAGTTTGCCTTATCTCCAACCTTATCTCTCTTTAGTAAACTAAATTGCTCATAAAGATAAGCATCATTTGGAAAAGAAACACCATCTCCTATAGGAAAATCAAATTCAATTCTATTATTGTAAACATTTAAATTCCCACTAGTTTGAGCTGTTGGAGGAAAAGTTTTCCTCTCGAAATCTCACTACATTTATAACTCATTTAAAAGAAAAATGTATATACAAATGGCAGAATTGAAGGGAGTTTCTCGAGTTAAATTACTCATCGAAAACTATATATAAAAAAAGCATCATGAAAAAGAATATGAAAAAATAAGAAGAGCAACCGTTAATCGACGAATAACGAAATATTGGTAAAAAAGTAGAAAAAGTGAGTGAAGAAAAAAAAATTTAATAACAACACCAGTTCTTGTTGCATTACAAAATTTAGATAATCCACCAACTCCAGAAGAAACATCGTTTGAAAGAGAATTATTTGTATAATAAGAATCTCCTAATTTGAAAGAGCAAATGGGAATTCTATCAATTAAAAATTTACCACATGTAGCAGGGTGTTTATACTATAAATATCGGAATATAAAATTGCAAAAAGAATGTGGTTTACGTGTGGAGTTAGAGAAAAATTTTTACTTTGGGGATACACAAGTAACAATAAATATTGATACATTATATGTTAAGGATAAAGAATATTAACACCAGGACTTTGTAATTTGTTAACAGAAAAATCGCAAGAAACCCTTGAAGGTAATTACACTGCTAATAACCTTAAAAATTACACAGAAATTGTTTTACTAACCAATGCTTTGTTTCAAAAATATGTTCCTAACGGGAATAGGAATAATCCAAGTTCAAGTGTTAGCTGGAAGTATAATAATATAGTTGAGCTGATTTATGAACAATCGGAAAAACTTGATTCATAATCATTACCAAATACACCAGAAAAAAAGATTTCTCCAAGAACTGGCGATGGCATAAAAAAAATACAATAGTTTGCCAAAAGAACATATTTGGATGGACAATGTTAGAAAATGACTCGATAGATTGTTAGTTATTCTTGGTGAAGGAAAAGCTGGAAATAACAATTATTACAATAAAAAAGTAAGTATAATGAATATGCTGAACAATAAGTCTTTTGATTTGTTATAAATAATCGTAAAGGGATTTATTATCTAATAAGAGTTTTAAATGTAATTCCCCACTCATTTTGTAATTCTGAACACCATTGAAAAGGCATTATAAATTGGGCATTAAATAATTTAAATTTGCCCGAAATGCATTTGCCTGGCTATAATTATTGCGGCCCGCTTACAAAATTAGAAAAAAATTGCAAAGAGGAGATAGAGGAATAAATAAATTAGATGAAGCATACAAATATCACGATATTGCTTACAGAGATCATAAAGATTTAGAATATAGACATGATGCTGATAAAATTGTACAAAAAGAAGCAAAAGAAATCATGTTCCATAAAAATACTCCAATTAGAGAAAAAATTGCTTCTGCTGCTGTAGGCTCAACAATGTTTACAAAAAGAGAATTAGGATGGGGAATTAAAATGTTTTATTGAATATATATATATATAACTTATAAATGAAGATAACAAATATAACTTTCGATATTCCCTTTGAGGAATTAAAAGATTTAGGTATAGATCAAATTTAACAAATGAACAAATTGTGAGAAAAAAATATAAAAAATTGAAAGAAGGCAAAAGTTTCAAATTAACTTTAGTATTTCCAACAGTCAAAAGTATGGCCAAAGAAAAAACTGGCAGTGGTTTACATCATGGAGGAATTATTCCCCTCTTACTTGCTGCTTTTGGTGCACTTGGTAGTTTAGCTGGTGGTTTAGCCGGTGGAGCTACTGAAATTTACAATTCTTTTGATCAAACTAGTAACAATAAAAAAGAATTATAAGAACAACGAAGACATAATTTAGCAATGGAAAATAAATCTGGAAGCCGATTAAAAAGGAGAAGGCCAAAAAATTTTGAATATGTGCTCACTATCTAATGCCGATATTGAAAAATATGTTAAATGATTCAATATTAAATATTTCAGAAATGTTTACATGATTGATGAATTACCAAAAAGTATGCACAAAATTGAACATGCTGTGGTTAATTTCGACATATCTAATCCAGGAACTCATTGGGTATGTTATTTTAAAGAAAACAATGATGTTTACTATTTTGACTCATTTGGAAGCAATATTACTACTAATTTAGTTAATTATATCAAAGATATAAATATTTATTACAATGATGACCGAATTCAGAATTTTAATTCAGTTATCTGTGGACATCTATGTTTAATTGTATTACACCTTTTTTCGAGAGGACTTAAATTTATTGATATAATTTCTATGTTATTAATTGATGGATATATTTGGGAAACCATTAATTAAATATTTAGATCAAATTTCTGACACTAATGTATTTGTTTTCAAATCATATGTAGAATCAAAATACGAAAGTATTGCTTCTAATTATGTATCAACAAACACAGCATTAAAAACATACGTAGAATCAAAATATAATATCATTGTTTCCGATTTACGAGACCAAATAAGCAAAGTTTCTATTTATATAACAGAGTATGTTTCTCTTCAAAATCATAGAATCAATAATATGACTGATCCTGTAGATGGAAAAGATGCCGTCAATAAAATATATTCTGATAAAGAAATAGCTGTTAAATTGCAAAATATGAACAAATCAGTTTTCAGTTATTGTGATACACTTGTTAACTTGAAAATTGGAAAATGTAAGGAAGAATAATCACATATATTTTATTTGCCTGCAAAGTGGAATAAAAACAATAATATTTCCACTTAGATAATAATACAATTTTCTTTACTTGAATTGTAATGTTAATAAAATAATTACTGTTAATCCCAATTTACCTGACGATACTGTGACTGTTATTAAGAGATCTCAAAAATTGATTACAATTTTAACATAGGTGATATTTTAACTTTTAAAATAAAAAAAACTAAAATATTTGAATACGATGATGGATTGATGACCATAACAGGAGTATTCGTAAAATATAACGATTAATTAATTAATTACTATTAAATGGAGAACACTTGGTACTTGAAGTGTAAGAAGGTCAATAAAAGTAATAACATAAAAACCGAAAATACAAAAAAAAAAAAAAAAAAGTCCGATTAGTTCAGAGAAGTGTTCAATATGTAATTCTAAAAAATCAACATTAAAAAGTTTTTTTTTTACCCACTGCAACAGAGGGAATAATTAATGAAGAAGAAAATGAGAAGCAATTTTCCAAGAATAAAAGTAATTTCGTATGGTATTGATGATTTATGGCATATTGATGTTGTAGAGACAAATACTGGCAGTTTGAAAGGAATATCACACATAAACAATGGATACAAATATATTATGACAACTATTGATGTTTATTCAAAATTTGCATTATCTGTACCTATTAAAGATAAAACAGCTAAAAATGTAACAATTGCTTTAGAATCTATATTAATTAAAAGAAAACCAGGTAATATTCAATGCGATAATGGGTCCGAATTTTATAATAAAATATTTAATGAACTTATGCAAAAATATAATTCAATCAGTATTCTTCTTTTAGAGAATTGAAAGAAAGTTTTGTTGAAAGATTTAATCTCACAATGAAAAATAACATGGAAATTATAAGTAGGTCAATATATTAGATAAATTAGTGTAATAATACAACAAAACAAAACATAATACTATCGGCATGAAGCCAATTGAAGTTAATAAAAAGAATGAAAAAACTTTAATATCGCCATATGTGTTTACTGAACAAAAACTAGAAGCTAAATACAAAGTTGGCGATGTCGTTCGTGTAAGCAATCTAAAAAAAAAAATTCCAAGAAGGGTTATATTGCTAATTGGTCAACAAAATTGTTCATATTTTTATAGATACAAATTATGGTGTGCGTACTTACAAATTAAAATATACTAAAGGAGAAGAAATAGAAGGCAGTTTTCATGAATTCGAAATCATGAAAACCAACTATCCTGATGAATATTTGATCGAAAAAGTCTTAACAAATTAAAGGCGATCAAATGTATGTAAAATGGTTAGGTTTTGATAACACACATAACTCTTGCATTAATAAAACAGATGTTTTGTAAAATTTAAATATATTTTTATTATTTTCTAATTTAAATGCAAAAATATGAGACATATTGTTTTAATGGCTGTTTTGATGTTTGTTGTAATGTTCATTTAAAGTCAATTTTAACATTAGTTTTTTATGTTCATTCTAACATAAATCTGTCTTCAAAATGTTTTTTTTTTTTTAAATAAAGTCTTTGATTTTATTTCTACTTTCCTTCTTTCATTTTCTACTCAAATTTATAGTAATAAAACCATAATCTTTGTGCCAATATTTTGTACAGATCTCTTTAAATTTTTCATAAGACGTGTCTCCACCAACAAAATCATTATATATGTGCTTTAAATTAGTACCATCTTGTCTAAACATACACAAAAATTTGTATAATCTCTTACCAATTGTTTACGTATTTTAAAAATATGTTTGGGCAAAATAAAATACATCTAAATATTTATGTCTTCTTCTAGCAAAATAATCGCAAACAATATCTTGGTCATCTAAAATAACATTCTCAAATATAACTAGAGAATAAGTTTCACATTATTCTAAAGGAGTCATTTAATCATTATTATTTTAAAAATTTGTAAGTCAATATAGTTTGGATGATTTTAACGTTTTGAAAAATATACCATTTATTAAAATTTTTCCATCCTACATTATAAATAAACTTTATCATCGAATTAGTTTTTGCACAATTGCTTGGATCTACTATTATAGCCCACATATTATCAGGCAATACTTCAACATTATTTTTAATTTTGTAATTATCTTCATGAATTAAAACACCAATGCCCTATTCAACTTTGTGCAGCAAAAGCCGATTACAATGTCGCTTCTTCAATTATTAAGATAATTTTTGTAGTAAATCGATAATAAAGTATTTGAATTAACAAACAATAGTTATATTCTAAAGAAAAGAATTCATTATATCATCCATAGTGAAAAATCGATTGTTTTGGTTAGGTTTGATACAAAAATTTTATCACCAAATATAAACAACAATACGATTACGACAACTGATCACAGGAGTCGTAATGTTGATAAAAATTAAGTCACAAGTATTCCTAGAGGTCAATGCGATATCGAATGGTTAAAGGAAACTATAAATTCGATTGATCCATTTTCAAAAAATAACATCAAATTAACAGCAGATAATGTAAAAAAAAATAGAATATCTATCAAATATAATTTTGATACTAAATTTGATGACCGTTTATCTGATATGGTTGGTTTTAATTGAAATATTACTACTGAAAAAGACAAAGTTGTTATAGGTAGTACATTACCTAATTTTAACCTATTTAAAAGAATAAATGTTCACTGTAACTTAGCATATGGCATGTTTATCAAATATGATGAATCAAATCGTTTGGAAACAGATATAATAGCCAGTTTTCCACCACAAACTAGGTTTTGTATTAGAGATTATATAATTTATGAGCATGCATATCCATTTTCTTATAAAATCAATAATGGAAATTTTAATCATATTGTGTTGGAAATTAGAGATAAAAATGGCAGACTGATTGATTTTGACAGTGCTGATATTGATATTGTTTTGGAGATTAAAGAAGTTTATAATATTATACTATTTTATTAGAAAATATATGGGTGGTCCCCCTTAAGAGGTACGCAAAAAAAATGATTCATTTTGATATCCATATGGCAATGTATCTATTTTATTTTCTTGTATAATCATTTTGTTATCGAATGAGGTTAATGCTATTTTATTAACTTATACTGTATTTATTTCATGTTCTTCTCTCTTTATTAAATTCATTTTTCTATATTGTATTTTCTCTTTTAAAAAACAGTTCCTATAGTCATCAAATGTAATTCTCTTATTAATTACACATTTCTTTACATGCTTCGATCTTTTATTTTCTTTTTCATCAACTTCGTAAGAATACATATGTGCTCATAAACCAACAAATTCTTTCATTACTTTGCCATTACATTCGTCTTTCATTTTGTCTAAAACTTTCTTGTTTATTAGAGGTATGTCATTTGGATAATCTCTTGTATCAAATTTTGCTAACATTGTTTTAATGTCTTCAAAAAATCTTCTGTTTTTGTGTTATAAATGTACGAATTGTTATCTTGATAACTAATTCTATTGCCATAGTTTGGTTTCACCACTCTATAATGAAAATCATACATTAACTATTTCGACATGTCTCAAATTGACATGCCACATAATTTGCCTTATTAAATGTCAGACATGTTTTATTAATATGTATAGCTGCATTGTTTTCATTACAGATAGTACTTTTCTTAAAATTTGGTTTTGCTATTAATTTTGTACACTTTTCTTCATTTGCTATTGGTTTTATATCCACTCTGTTTCTAATATTTTCCATATTATCACCAAACATAAAATTTTTCATCAGCTTATAAGAATATTTTTCAAAGTCATTTTTAGCTTTACTTCTCATCTCTGTATTCAAATCTATATATTTTTTCAACCAATGAGACTGACTAAACTTCAACATTCTATGTATTTTAGTAAGTTTTAGTCCATTATTTAGGCATTGTTTCAAATTATGATAGTGCATTATATATTCTTCTTTTTTATGTAAAGTTGTTAATAATTTACACTGCTTTGTTTTTGGAAGTACCTTCTTTTCTGGACAAAAAGGTAAATATTTATGTAGTTTATGTAGTTTATTAGGATATCCTAAATCAACTTCTAGAAATTTTTCAATGTGGTGAATCATCCTCCAAATTTAATATATGTTCATTGTAAAAATGAAGTACTGTATAATTCTGCCATTCGAAACCACCATATGGTAAATTTTGTGACATTGCCCAGCCATATAAATTATTGGCTTCAAGATATGCTAAATAGTAGGACTCTTGATCAGAGTCAAAATCTTATAAATATTTATTATTTGCTTTAACATATTTTCAAGATTTCAATATTCTGCCTCTATTCGTTTTTCTTTATTTAAAATCAAATCATAATTGTGTATACATCTAGTGGTTGTTTGCTCATTTTTAACATTGCGTCCCAAGATAATTCTGTTGCTGTTAAATACCATGACGAATCTAAATTGTATGCATTTATACATGTATTTCTAAAATTTTCAAATACATCTGCTAATAATAACACACCACTTTGTAAATATATCATGTTATATGTTGTTTCTTTTATTTATTTTGCTAACAAATAAATTATTATAGAATGGAAAAATTTCTTCCAATTCCTTTCTATCTTCTGAATATAATTCGTTGATATCGACATCAGCTAAAGGCAAATTTGTAAAATTATTCCTTGATATCCATTCTCAAATATGTTGGTAGAATAAGGGAATGTTTCTTTTAATTCCTTTTTCTCTTGTCTATAAAATAGATTATTAGAGAATGGAAATCATTTTTTCAATTTCTTTCTATCTTTCTATATGATTCATTGATATTGACATAAGAAAATGGCAAATTTGCGAAGTTTCTTCTTCTTTGCCCATGAATAATAAATGTTATAATAGCTGTAATTAAATCTGCATTCCTTAGATGATGCAAATATTAAATTTCAAATCTTTTATCTATAATTCTTAACTCCCGCACTATCTTCTTGCCCAGCTTAACTGCTAGGTCGATTGTCGCCATAATTCTCTACTCAGAAATAAAAATTTATAAATAGAATGTAAAAATAGATGTACGGGATAAATCGAAAAGTGCTTAAATTACTGGGAAACCGTATTTAACTTCTTGTTATGACGATAATTCTTCATATAACACTAGAACATTTTTTACATGTGATTGAATATTTGTCACTATTTTTATTAAGAGAAAATAATTTTATATATTTATTCTCATTACACACTTTATATGTTTTTGTTGGATAATTATGATGTTGATTTTCGTTTAGAATATCTAAAGCTTTATTGTGCAATTTACTATTTTTATGCTTTTTGAGAGATGCATTATAATCATATTTTCCACATTCGTGCATTACTCTCTCTTTTTTAAATTCATAACGACCACTAGCATATTCACTATAACATTTTTTACCTATGTTAAAATGTTTATCTTTTGTCTGTTTATGTGGTGCAAAACTTTCTATGTTTAATACTTTGCTACATTTTTTACATTACTTGCATGTGTTTTTTCCCCATTTAGAGCATATTTCCCATTTTATTTATAAAGAAAATTATTTTATAAAGAGAAAATATATATATATTTTTACATTTCTAAAAAATGTGAAAATTGCTTGAAAAGCTATAAATTTTCTTTGTTTTACCTTGTGCCAAATCCTGCATGGCAATTTTGGGGACAATTGGAAAAATTTGCTTGTTTTTGACTTAAATTTGCTTACTTTTGGACGAAAACTGCTTGATTTTAGATGAAAAATAAGAGGTGAGCCAGGGTCTCCTTTATACATATACTTTTATCGGGGATTGAAATGCGGACTAAAGTATTACAAAACTTAGTGACGATGTTTAAAATTGTAGATATTCTCGATGTGAAATTCTTGTCTGTTTGGCATATGTGCAACAGCATTAGGTTGGCAGCGTAATATTTTAGTTTTAAAATAGAAATTAGTGTCAATTTCGTTTATTAAAAACTTATTTTGAGTACCTGTCAGGGTTTTGATTTATTTTTTAAATGAACGAAACAATATAATAATTAAAAACATTATTTCCCTTTAAACCTCTTTTAAATTATTGCAAAAATAATTACATTTGAAAAAATTAATTGCTTTTTTTCAAACTAACTCATTTGGGAGAACACATGGCATCTGTTCAGCGTTTCGTAGGTAAATGGACAAAGCTTCTTTAACATAGCGAAAATCCAAAATGGCATAAACATAAGCCAAATTAATTTTTAAAATAATCTGACTTGTTACACTGGTCGCTGTCCTTAATCTTCCCTCACAAGACTCTCGGGGGTTGAGGTGTGCTAATATAAACCATACTGTAGCACTCGTAATATTATGGTTACACTACCTTGAATTTAATTTCTAGCCCTTGTATGTGCCGCGGTCAGACTAACTTTATTATTCTTCAGTGCCGCACATCTTAGTCCTGTCGGATAGTCTGAATTATGGTATGTCACTCTGAAAATCTAACCAGAAAAATAAAACATTACCTAGGAAGTCGATGACCAGTAGATCATCACCTGTCTGACAGAAACAAGTTGGGTAGAAACATGTAAAACTTAATACTTAAAAGACGTCTTCAAACGTCGCATCAATCACAAGACTCCTGCATCATATTTTACACATTACATCGCGCATTACCATAGCAACCAAGCATCAAATTTCTATATGCAAAATGGTTCACATAAGAATAAAAAATCTAGCTAATCTTATGGGCATTGAACCGAGGACTGATTTCTCGAGTCTATGCTATAGATGTGTTTCAACAAGTCATGGATATTTAATTTCTACTTAATATGCATCTTCTACTTGTGTATGTTTATTCGATATGCAAATATGATAAAAAATTCACTTGTTACGTGAACAAAAATCTAATTATATTTGACGGAGTATGAAGTAAGGACTATCTCCTTAATACTAAATCCTTTACCTCGCTTTCTCATCAAATGTGTTTCAATTTGATATGCAAATACATTCAAGTAATAACAACATTAACAAGTGTTGGTAGTCTCGCCCGAAGTGAAGATGTTTGGTATAAAACTTATATTACAAAATTTTATTTTTAAAATAAAATTTTTCACATTATATTTTAATGCCTTCCAATAAGTATGTTGCCCTCATTGAATTTTAGTACAGCCAAGTCGCGAACGCCGGTATTTTTTTTAGTGTGCTTACACAATATTTGAGAAATTATAAAAAACTTTTGAACACACAAGTGGTATAATGTAAAACAGGTGTGAAATAAAGCAATTATTTAAAAAAGAAATTATGGTATGTAAGGACTTCCAGACTTTTTTACGTAAATTTATTTTTACTAAATATGCGTGTTCTCTCGACAAGCCATCGGTTAGAGAGGTAGAGAAAGAGAGAGAGAGAGAGAGAGAGAGAGAGAGAGAGAGAGAGAGAGAGAGAGAGCGAGAGATGAAGAGTTGACCTGGGGCTGGGGGTCAGCTGCTATCCCGTGCATTCCCTGGAGGCACAAGGCGAGGAGAAAATTTATATTACCTCCTTTAAACGTGTTCAGACTCGTCAAGGCTGGCAGTGCATGTTGGTGCCTTTTGCCTTACGGGAAATACAATATATCTGAGTAGCAGCTTAAAATCTAAGATATGTAAGTCTCAGACCAATGTCTAGTGTAATTCATCTCTCTTGGCACCTGTAAAAAAGTAATAATACAAGTGCGTATTTATAATTATTTAACATGCATGGTTAAATAAATCATTTAATGTAATAAGTAAATAGGGTAAGTGTTCAATTAAATAATCTAATTACATGGGTTCATCAATCATTTGATGAGAAATGTTGTACACATCTCTCGTATCGCACGGTGTCGTATACCCAACACGATGGTGTTACATTAATTGAATAATATATTTAATATTAATTTCAACAATTAATAACATGAAGCGATATATACAGGCTGTGTCACAGTGACTGTGCTTGTCGCGCATGCGAAGCAATCTCGATGGCTTCTCAATTTATACTGACAATTTTCTAAATAAATTTCTCCTCTTTTTTATATATTTAACATGATTCAATATGGTCATCGAAGTTAAAATCCCTTGATAGCATCAAACTCTGGTCAGTTGAGCTCGAGCTGTGATGGGAGTGGACGTGTACAGAGGTCTTGTACCTAATAATTGTTCATTGCGATATGTAATAATGCATAATTCAATAATTCATTGCTGCATATGCAAGGGCACAAGTGCACAAATGCATTTAATTAATCTCAATATTTTATTCATTGTATGAATAAATATTCAATGCGATTTGTACATGTAATAAGTAATTAAGTGCTGCATACGCAAGGACATACATACCACACTGCACATACAAGTGCATGTAATAAGTAATTGCCCTAACATAATTACATAATTTTATTAATCATATTATTTATTCATTGCACGAATAAATATTCAATGCGCATAATAAGTAATTGCATGATTAAATAATTTAATTACATGACCTTTCACAGCCAAGTGCTTTTAACTCCCTCACTCCTCTCCTCTATACATCTGCATGTACACTTCCAAACTCTTAACTTGCCGTCCAACTCCTAAATGTATCCTGAACAGCTCAACAGACAAGCTCCTGAACAGACAACACGTGTAATTACTCTCATTACATAATTACTAATTGCACACGTGCATAAATATAAGTACCCTTCCTAACCAAGTACAGGCCGCTGCACGCCCAGTCTGGTGGTCACCGAACCCACGACGCGCGGCCAAAACACCCCTTCAAATATATGGCTCTCACACAGGGATTGATGGGGGAGGGGAAAAGTTCATCCGGAAGTGCATGTGTATCGCTGGCAGTGTTGTGCGGTATAACTCTAGGGTTTGGGAGGGGGAGGGATGAAAGCTATCACGTCCAGGGGGGCGGGCGGGAGAATGCATCAATGGAAGTAGGTCATGGACAGGGGGTTGGAGAGGGTGAAGCGGTCACACAACACCTCCCTGGGGGGTAGTCGTCGCCAATCAGAGCTTCCAAGTCCCTGTGACGTTGGGGGGGGGGGAGGAGGAAAAGTGCATCTCAACCTTATGTAAGGAGTTAATAAGGGTCAAAGTTGTCCAGTACTTAAGTGCTGGTTCTACTTGCACTCTACATAAATTTATGTTGATATGATTTGATCTTGGGACCATGATAATTCCGGTTCAACTCAGTGGTTTGAGAAGTGGAAAGATAATCAATAATGTACTGCCGACTGCTAGCTAAGGAAATCTAATTTCTAAAAATATTTAGGCAGTTCTGATAAACGCTTATTTTAATGCGAAGCCAAGTAACATATTTTCCGATAGTAATAAAATACAGCAATTCCCCCCACCCCCACCCCACCCCAAATTCTAAAATATGTTGTGTAAAGAAGGCTGTAGTACATTAGTATTTCTAGAATATCTCACAATCAGCATCCATTTTCTTTTAATATTATTTTGTCTTCAAATTATTTTCATTCAATTAAATATTTTATTTTGAATACCTACTCAATATCTTCGCATCCAATAGTTAGTAGAATGCATGAAATAGTTTTTCGTCTCTTATTTAAATTTTACTTGTTTAGAAATATACTCGTAAATTACATGCTTGAGTTAATTCAATGTTATAATCTACAGTAAGAAAGGCACCCAACAGGAAATTTTCATAGGTACGTAAGATATTACCATTACATACACCGTCTGTAAATTATACTACAACAGGCTACTTATGTATACATTTTCTTTGAATATAAAGTTAAGTGTTAGAGTTACTGTTT
The DNA here is from genome assembly GCA_029891345.1 of Dryococelus australis. Taxonomy (NCBI): domain Eukaryota; kingdom Metazoa; phylum Arthropoda; class Insecta; order Phasmatodea; family Phasmatidae; genus Dryococelus; species Dryococelus australis. The sequence goes on from CM056993.1 coordinate 349,548,227, forward strand.
CTATTTTGCTGTTAACATTACTGTAGACTAAATATTAAATATTTTATACAGTCACACGATTGAGTGTTTCTCAGAAGCGTCCAGTATAATTCTTGAATAACATTGCGAAGTGTTATATTTATTGTTTTAGTATTTTCATGGCATTATTACTGTTCAGATTGCAGAATTTTCCTTGAAACTTATAGAAAAACAATTGAACTCTTGTACCCCGCTAAGAGCGCAGCGGACTGAATGAACGTTAAACAAGTGATTGAAGTCTAGAGGTTTTTGGAAGCGTACACAGAAAAAGTAAGAAAGTGAAATGATATAGATAACAGCTAACAGGTTTTCCAACTCTCCGACCGCGTATATTGTAGAGTAACACATTTCTTCTGAGGCACATCTTACGGTCTATGTATGTGCATGGTGAGTGACTACGACCAAATATAATTCATGCCAAAGTAGCCTATACGTATTAATATTCTTAAGAACCACCTGTTACTAAAATAACCTCCTACAAGTATTTGTACTGGCGGCAGTTAATAAAAATATCCTAGCCGAGGTAAAACATACCCCACCATCTCGGTCTCTTGTTATAATTTTTCTTTAGTATTGAATATATATATATATATATATATATATATATATATATATATATATATATATATATGTAGTATAAAACAAAGTCGTCCGGCCGCGTGTGTCTGTGTATTCGGCTAAGGCTTCTAAACTACTTGATGGATTTTGATACGATTTTCACCATAATTTAGAGGATTTCTTGATGAAGGTTAAACGTATAATGCATTAATATTTAATGTAAGAAGAGTAGAGAAATATCGGCCTTTCATAATCAGTCGGAAAAAGCCGCATTTCGGGAGGTTACATGGCTTACGCTAACTAAACCATAAGAGATTCACCAAATTAATGCACTACAGAATTGTAGATCTTAAAAAGGTCTACAAAAAAGTCCACGACAGCATATGTTAATCTTTTAAGGATGACCCACAGTAACCATTATTTCAGTTACGAAGACTTTTTTAACAACACAGTATTAATCGTACACTGTACAAAATAATGGGAAAATACCTGATAAGTGTGCGGTAATATTCACAAACTTGTGTGGGAAACATAGTTTTCCTTACGGGTAAGTTAAAATAACTGCACTCTGGAGTAAAATTCACTTAGATGATAGTGGAAAATCCCATACATGGATGGGAAAATTACCTTACCACGTGTGTATCTCCTCGTCAATTTGTAACTATAAGATAATTGTATTTATATATTTTTTACCTAAATATCAATTTTTATTGTTTAGTCATACCAGCTGTCCAACATGGCTCTTTATGTGTAAGGTGTAATTACAGCACTCTGGGAAAATTACCTTGACGCGTACATCTCTTCAGCAATGCCTCAACATATAAGTGGGAGAACGGGCGGAAGAAACAATACTTTATCATGCTAATATTCACTGATGCAGTCACGCTGTCGTGGTATAATGGATAGCGCTTCGATCTATCGTAATAGAGGACAATGATTCGCACCCACCCACCAGCAAGTCTCGAAGATTTTAGAGCTGAGGTTGCGGTTACTATTAGCTAAAGGATATAGATAATAAAAACATTAACAATACTAATACTCCGGGGCACTTTTAAATATAATTTAATTATACAATATAGTTAATATTCCCTTACTTGTAAGGGATTTTCCGCCACTTTTGTCAGGTACATTTTCCGTACGATTAGGGAGTAGTACTTTACATGTTATGTAAATTTACTCTTATTTTAAGACATAAACCTTACATGTAGAGGTAATTAATTACCTTCCCTCACATGTAATGGAATTCTACCTCGATTTTTTTTTACAGTGTATGTTAGTTACCTTAAGCATTTAGTGTATTTACTTGCTGTAAACCTAAACAACGCCATATTTGTAAATCGCACCCAAGCGAGACTAGGGCGGGTCCCTAGTTTTTATATAAATTTTTTTCCTGGACAGAAATGAAAGTCGATATCTTACCGCCAATTCATTAGTTTTGTTATTGAAACAAACACGTGGTAGTTGAAAAGTGCCAGAGCCGGTTAAAGTCTCTGTAAGCAGCCCTCTGTTTAAGACATATTTTCTTCTGCAAATCAGTGTTTTAACTATATACGCTGTTCACGGTAAAAAGAGCACTTTTGAAAGACCTGCTTAAGATCTACTTGAATGCACGTTCTGTATTCTTCCGCCTTATGTTAAATTAACACTGCCATGGGTTTCATCACTTTATTCATGCGTTGGCCAAGAGAAACTGGAGAACTATAAGGAAAGTAAATATTTTACATAATCTGCTTATTATACACTCCGGTGCATTAAAAAACCAGAAATCGTGAGACATAATTTAAGATATCACATATGGTTACCTAACAGTTTCTATTCGACGTTAAGATATGGAACTACTTTCCATCCATCATTACCAACTTTCCTGGGCGTATGTCACTCAGTGCGCCCATTAAATTGAATGCAATTAGGGGCAGTGACTTTTTTTATAAGGTTCATTTAAAAGTGCTCACTTTATCGTGAACAGACTTTAGTGGCAAAGCTGTATCTTTCCTGAACAGATTGCTGTATTAAAACTCTACAGTCGCCGGTAGAAATTCAGAGGAAACAAAACACATGCGAAGCTTGTTTGTGCTATTTTCCATCGCCTATCACACTGTCAAATTTTCCCGTCAAACTGCTTCCAATAAGTTTGCTCATATAAATTTGGACAGTTATGACGTCGTAGAAACGTCATATACTCCGCCATATTTATCTGGAAAAGTTGGACGGCTTCAATTTCCACCAAACATTTGAAGATTGGACCGGTTCTATAATATATTTGATGTTTGACGGTCTCAGCCAATCAGAACCGTGCACGTCAAAAATGAACGTCAAGAAACTTAAATAACGAACAATTGCTGGAAACGAAGTAAGTTATGAAGATAATTAATTTATGTAGAAGCTTTTTGGGCATGAATGCTATTTTAAGTGAATATTGCACATATTACGAACTCAGAGGCATTAAATTTCATTGTGTAGGAAACATATCTTATAAATAAAATTTTACTCAGTAAAGAAACGAAAAAAAAAAAAAAAAAAAAAAAAAAAAAAAAAAAAAAAAAAGAAGCAATATTACATACATGTCTTACTGTAATGGACCGCGTGGAAAAACAAAAGCAATATCTCACTACGAAAATAATTCTTAAATAATATTTCAAATTATATTCTCCCAATAAAAAAAATTGTCAGTGTGACACATTTACAAACACATTGAAGATTATTTTATAAAATTTGATGGCCGTATTTTGTTATCGAATTTTATTGTCAAATATAGTTGAAGGCAAAAATTTGACTGTGTGACGGAGGCTTAACGGCCGCACGCGAACTCGAGGCCTCTAAGATATTTCACTAGGGAAGCCCCTTCAGGGGTTCGCCTGCCTGACTGCCTGGAATTGTTTCCTGCGTTCGAGGCCAACTAGCTCGTGAGCGATAAAGGCGGTACTGCCATTCGCGTCAAGCTCTCCGTAGCCGCTATGCGCACGGCTCGGAACTGGCGGGTATTCTCGCCGTGCGACGTATGCCTAACGGATTTTAAGTGACGACCCTATAATGTCATTGAATGAAAGTCTGTAGCAAAGCTCAGTATAGATTCGTGTCTTAGGTTCAAAGATACGGCATTCTGAAATAAAAGCCGTTTTTTAATAATGTCGAATGACTTCAAAATAGTAGGCATATTTACAGCATGCGTGATAACTTCAGAGCATAGAAACTTGGGCTACCATATTCCGAAATTTTCTACTTTTCGGTACTATACTTTGAAAACTATAATCATTAGACTACAAATAATTACATCTGTGATGTCTTTATATAATTTTTTTTTTCAGATAGTGAAATTAAAAAAATATATCGTGTAATACGGCCTTAAGCCCGCTCTATAGTGTCCGAAGGCTTAATAAACCATATGATACACTTACACGGAACGAGCAGACCAATAAGGATGTGTTTCTTTCGGGACTCAATGGAGTTATTAACATCGAGGTCCTGAGAGCCGATGGGGGTGATTGGGGTGAGCATGGTTTGGCGCCGGGATGGAGGGGCGGGGGAGGCGGGAGATCACCGAGAGGATCCGCCGACCAACGGCATCGTCCGCCACGATTCCCACATGCGGAAGTCCGAGAGTGGCCCGGCCGGGGATTGAACCCGGATCGCCTTGGTGGGAGGCGAGCGGGCCAACCGCTCGGCCAACATTGCCCCATGGACCCGTTGGAGAATCGCAAGTAGGCGTGCAGGTACGTGTAAGGCGTGCGGGCGCCGTCAAGCCTTCTCGAGAGGAGGCGAGTGGCGCAAGGTGCCATTGCCGGGCGGACAGGAATAGACTCCACCGAACACCCTCGCGTCACTTCCGGTAGGTGCACGTCTGTCTTCGCCCCGCCGCGCGCGGGGGTACATCGCCGACGACGAGGGGGCAACACGTTGAGGCTCGGCAGGTATGTGTACCGCCGCGCCGGCCCGCTCGCCCTCGGAGGAGGATATAAATAATTCCCACCCAAAGTGCGACTGGCCGCTCGTTTCTCCCACAGACTTCCGGCCTCCGCGACCTTCAAGGTCACACGCCGGGTTGACGTGCTGGTATCCTTACCATAACTCGATTCGAATTTTGGTAGGATCTGCATTCCCTACAATGACTAAGAAAAACAACCAAAACAAACCAACACAATATATTGATGAGAGACATAAATACAATAAAAATGTAATTGTATTATTATATTATCACTTTTTTTGGAAACTACTTGACCTAGTGTTTTCAATATATATTTTATTTAAAAATATCTTGTGACCAAAAAAATATTCAGGGATTTTACTTACAATTTTGAAAGTAAGATGTTCGCAGTAACGAGAGTAAGAGAAAGCATGATAAGATGAATATAAACGTTATGGTTACGGAAACTATAAAATTTACCCACCTTCTAGAAATAAAAAAATTTGGCACCCTATGCTTTGTTGTTTTTCTGAGTAAGGAAATTGCCATACAAAATCCTATTTATTTTTATGAGGTCTGCCTGAGACATTATGTATCTTAATCAGTGCTGCCATCCTAAAGACCAGCAAGTTGGCTAAATGCGTTCGGAAATTCGGTTTGCAGAGAAAAGTATTTAGCTGTGTTACACGCCTGAGGAACTTCCCACTGCTACTGTTCAAAATGCCACAATAAATTTTTTTTAACATTGCATTGTTAATTACTCTGCCGAGAATAATTTCAAATCTTGCTCAAAACATTTCGAACATGTTATGATATAGGATGTTCGGGGTAAAGTGAGCACATTTGGAAGTCCTCTCATTTGGTTTAATATTCAATAAATCTATTTAATTTTAGCCTTAGACGTTAACTTTCGGGTGCAGTGGAATACACACATTGTGTTTATTACTTACATGGCAATATTTATTTTAAAAGGTGGTTAGAGGATAAAGAATGGCCGAAAGGAAAAAGTAACTAGAGCGTTAAAAGTGCTCACTTTACCTTGAACGGCCTATACCATAATATGACATTCTTCTTGAGTAAGAAAATGAGCCGCGGTGGATCGTTTCCCGAAGGTGTCACCCCCCGGGTTTTTGCATGAGGGAATCGCGCCAGACGATGCCGCGGGTTGGCGGGTTTTCTCGGGGATCTCCCGTTTCCCCCGCCCTTGCATTCCGGTGCTGCTCCAGACTCAGCTCACTTAACCCTCATCGGCTCTCAAGGACTCGGTGTTAAGGGCCACCCAAATATCTCCACTCTCCGCGGAGTAATAGATAGAGTGAAGATAACATCCGTACTAAGAAAAAGAGAAAATTATTGTAATACATAAGTACATAAGTTACGTAAATATTGTCACTAAATTGAACCTAATTTTGGCTAAATTTTGACACTCGGCTACATCCATCCCGCTACAAGCTGCACGACTTCAAATTAAGCTCCACGTAACCGAATTCGGCTGCGGTCGGAAACACTCATCGCAACTCACATACTGTCTGTCTCATACAAGATGGCAAGATTTTGACAGTTCAGCTAATGTTTACTGTTAGTTTATGTATCATTTCGCCATCAGCTGGTGTGTCAGTTGGATGCTACACGAAAACAAGGAAATGGGATTCGGGGGGGGGGGGGGTAACATGGCCCTGTTTAGGAAATAGACGGACAATTACTGGCCCAATATAAATTACTAGTAATCAAAATCGCTGTATACGAAATATATGTTGCGTTAGAATTTATGCAGAGCTTGCAGAAAAATAAAACTATTGGTATCTGTTCGTAAATTTGTTATTTTACATACGAAACATATTAATTTGAGCGTTATAGCTGGTTAGGATCGAGAAAGATATCACAGGTGGCGCGCACGACATGGTTACGTGTGTGAGCCGACAGATAGCAGCAGGTTCGCCGCTTATAATTCCTGATTTTTAAAACTTGACTTTTCTCCTATTACTGTCTCGAAACGACACAAATTTGAAATATATTTCGTCGAATTATTTGAAATAATTATTCAATATTATTATGCAATATTTCTGTAGGCTTTTGGAATCAATATCAAGCACATACTGGAAGCATGGATGGACAGTGGGAATACGACATGAACAGGTCTAAGGTTTGAAGTCGCGTTTCGTCCGGCTCTGAATCGTCTTATTGAGTATTTCATTTTGAACACCTGTACATTGCTACTTTAGCACGAATACTAGTTTGTAACACTAACAACCGCTGTTTTGTGACCACGTAAAATAAAATATATTAATTAATCTAGGAACTCTTTGTTATCGCGTATTTTACACTTGTCTGATGTGCGTCGCCAGTGCACTCAGAATAGCCAACTTAATACTAACTTTTGTTCGTTCGTGCATCAGCTGATACACGATTTTGTAAACTGCACTTTGTTTGTTTCGTATACGTCAAGTTGCCACTCACTGACGGTCAAAATCTTGCCATCTTATATGGGATAGACAATTCCAGGTGGGTGGGCGCTTACTATACAGAATGCGGCACGATGCGTGGGCCGACCGTCCGAGCGTGGGCACGCAAATGGGCTAGACAAGTGGGCGGAGGAACTATGATAGCACGAGAACTAGAGAATAGAGCTAGAAGACTTATCGCTGCAAAGTGCCGGCTACATAAACGACGCTTGAACGGACCTTTTTATTTCTTGAACGGCGAGAAGCCAAGGTAATGCGAAGGCAACTATCGCGATCGTTCACGGAGTAGCTCACGCCAACCTGAAGCCCCTGCCACACTGTCAAATTTTTCCGTCAAATTGCTTCCAATACGTTTGGTCAAATAAAGTTGGACAGCAATGACGTCACCGACACTTCATAAACGCCGCCATATTTGCCTGAAAATGTTGGATGACTTCAATTTCCATCAAACATTAGAAGATTGGATCGGTTCCAAAATTTATTTGAGGTTTGACGGGTCTCAGCCAATCAGACTTGTGCACACAAAAATGGACACCAAGAAACTTAAAATAACGAACAATTACTGGAAACGCAGTAAGTTCTGGAGATAATTAATTTATGTAGAAGCTGTCTGGGCATGAATACTATTTTAAGTGAATATTGCACATAATTTTACGAACTCAGAGGTGTTGAATTTTATTGTGCTGGAAACATATTTTATAAATAAAATTTTAATTTAGTATAGAACGAAAATAAATTACAATATTACTTACATGCCTTTCTGGAATGGGCCGCATGGAAAAACAAAAGCAAAATCTCACTATGAAAATAATTTTTAAATAATATTTCAAATTGGATAAAAAAAAAAAAAAAAAAAAAAAAAAAAACCACCAACTGTGTGACACATTTTCAAACACATTCAAGATTATTTGATAAAATTTGTTGGAAGGAGAAATTTGATGGCCGTATTTTGTCCTGAAATGTTATTGTCAAATAGGCCTATAGTTGAAGGCAAAAATTTGATAGCGTGACAGGGGCTTAATACTATCCTTTACCAGTTTTTTTGCGGCGCTGCACAAAACCGAAATTGCGTGCGACTTTTGTTTTCAGTGGTAGGTAAATTAAATCTTTAATCAAATCTTTGAAAAATCTCCTTGTTTAGTTTCTTCCAACATATACCATATATCACAAGCGTTTTATACTTGTGTTCATAAAAGTTACTTTTTTGTGTGTTAAATTGAAATTTTATTCCTATTTTATCTATAAACTATAGTCCTTCATTAGGAATAATTTGAATAAAAAAGAGTGAGAAAATTAGTATGATGGTAATGCTTAGTATAGGCTTTTCGCGGTAAAATGAGCACTTTTGAAAGGCCTGCTTAACATCTACTTGTATTCACATAGTGTATTCTTCCGTCTTATGTAAAATTAGCATTGTCATGGGCCTCATCACTTTATTCATGCGTCGGTCAATCGAAACTGTGAAATTATTAGAAATGTATATATTTCCAAATCTGCTTATTTTTACACTTTGATGTATTTAAAAAAACAGAACGCGAAATAAATAGTTTAAATTATCAGCAATTGTTACCTAAACCTTTTTATTCTACGCTAAGATACTGAACTACTATCCATCCGTCGTTACCAACTTTATTGGGCGCATGCCACTCAGGGCGCCTGTTATAATACATGCAGGTAGGATCAGTAACTTTTTTCTGAGGCTGATTTCAAAAGAGCTCACTTTATCGTGAAAAAACTTTAATAAATAGGCCCTATACAAAATACTGTTACAACTAAGTGCGCACGAGTGCGGTGCGTTGTCCTTTGGTGTAATTTTCAAGACATGGTTAAGCTTAATTTGCACGTGGCAGAGGAATATTCAGGAAGTAGAACTTTAGCAGTGCTTCAGAAAAGTCTGAAGTAACCGTGAATGGAAATCCAGGAATACTGCAGCATTTGTTTCATTGGTGCCAGAGCCACTTAGCCCTACTTGAATTCCTCCCCAATTGTCTGTGCGTAGCTGTCACCTGCTTCCACTGTGTGATGTTAACTGAAAGAAAAAGAACGTGAAATTAGCGACATTTGGGGTAATTGTGAACCTGGGAGGATTATAAATGTTGTTTCCTTATCAATACTTCTTATTCCAAAATGAAAATATGGTCAATTCAACATGTAACCGAACTCAGTTCAAAGTTGGCTCAAAATTTCCATATTTTAGTCTCACAAAGTATTTTAAAAAATTGATGTATATCAAATTGACAGACCTCACAGTTATTTTCACCAGAATTGCTTAATTTAGCCTTGTACCAGTCAGTTTACCTCTCTTTGATAATCGCTGTTCTTAAGCATGCTTAATTAATTGTAAATACCAAAATTCGCAGACACGCTTGTATTATTATTATTATTATTATTATAGCTAATAGTGAACACATCATAGTGAATCGCTTCTTCTGCTGACTACACAATGTTCTTTTATAAAAAGTAGAAGAATATTATTGTCACACTTCAGTTGGAAATACTTGTGCTTATTCCTTATTTATTCAGAACGTATTTCATGCAAGACGTATTTTACATACTGCATGTGTAGTCCTGAACGGTTTAACATATACACTGTTCGTAAATCGCATGCAATGTGTACGGGAACCAGAATGTTGCAGGTCCGTCTGTACGTTTTAAATAATCAACTTCATGTATTCATATATATTAATGATCAGTCCTCTGTTAGAATCACTGTTGAGCTCTGACATTCGGGACCACTGGGCGAAAAAAAAAAACTCAGACCACGAAAGAACTCCTGTTTTGATCAGTATAACAAATAAGACTTGCCAACTGAGTGGCAGAGATATCGGTTGAAGCCAGTATTTGTAAATGATAAATCATAGTACATATTCCATCTGACAAAAATTGGCGCTGCAAATAAAGTTAACCTGCCTATAACGGCTTACAAACACAATTTATGAAAAATTAAAAATATTGATGTATTCATGTAAGGTGGAACTGGCTAAGAGTATTCACGATTCCCATAAGTAAGCTCTATAATGCATAATGCATAAGAATGTAAATTAAAATTCTGACTTTTTTTTAATTAAAAAGATGAGACACTACCAGCAACCGTCTACTTAAAACTTGCTTTAGGATATGATAATGGAGCAGCTACAATTTCAAAATAATAATCAATCTTGCTGTCTCTCAATTATTTTATCTAAGTGGTTACAAAGTACAAAGTCAAAGGCATTTAGTGACACATATTTTCAATGGCAATGGTATGATATATCTGCTATGATGATATGAATGGGCTATGCCCATTGCCAAGTAAAATCAGCACCATGGATATGGTAACTTTTTCGGTTCATTTTCTTGAATAACATATTTGGCAAGAAAGCATCGTCCAGTCAAATCCCCGTAGTATTATTTTTCATTTCCTTATCATAACATAAAATATGCAATTTAATAAAATGGAGCAAGTAATGTTTTGGCCACGTGTATAAAAACGTCATGGAACTACATACTGAACACTAAACAAAGTTAGTTCATGTTTTCTATGCACGTGCAATGAAGTGTGAATAAATGAGTATGCGGCATTGTAAACTACCTATTTCATATAGATTATAGGGCCTACTATGACTCAAAATGTTTGCACTTATTTAGCATTATTAACCAACATTATCATGACAAGACGATATAATGAAAATACCTGATTCTCCTGTAACACTGGAAATTTCTGCCCAAGCAGGTTGCTTAGTTAACTGATAGCAACACCTCTTCGATCTCACATCGTGGATAAGAGGCCCGATCCTCATTTATTCTACAGAATGTCAGTTAATTTGCAGATATGCACTGCACCACACGAATCTGTGAACAAAATTAAGTAGAAGTTACTCTTTGGTAAAAAATGCATGACTTCGTTTGCGAGAAAAACTACATGAAAGGTCTAAAACCACAAGGTATTCCAATTAGATAAATGCGAGGTGATATGGCAATGCTGCAGCTAATCTGTCGATCGTAAGGCATACAAGGGAACGAGCCGAGCTCAGTAGACGCCATGGAGTTCGAATGCAGTGAGCACTGGGACATGGCAACGGCCATCGGTGGGATCTGGCGGCCAAGCTCCGTGCATACTGCATGCATCCAGTGTGCGGAAAAGTGCATTGCTATGGGCAGGGCAAACCTCGAACACCTGTTATAACGTTTCGACGTTTGGTACGCTGATACTGTATGCTGCGCGTGACGTGAAACAGTCATTTTATCTACTTTAATGCCATTTTTCTCGTAAATTAAGGGTCTTACGCTTTTTCCATAAAGAATATGTTCTACTTAGATTTGATCACCGATTCGTGTGGTGCAGTCCGTATTCGCGAATTACCCGAAATTCTGTATAAAATTCTCTTCTAATTATTTTTCAACAGCCATCGCAAAAAAATGTTTACTCTTTTGCAAAATAAAAAAGCACGTCTTCCACCTTTCTCTTAAAATAAAAAAACAGAACTTAGGGCCTTAAAATGTAGAAAACTAATACTTCTTCTACGGCGTTGTCCAACGCCGACAAAAGCAATGTGAGAATTTCGCGCAACGTCATCGGTTGGCGACAGCAAGCTTGCTTCACTGCGATTGGCTACTGCTCGTCGCGCCGCATTGCTGTTGGCCCACCACAGAACTGCATGGCCGTGAGGATGGTTAACTCCTCGTTATTTACTGAGGTGAATAAAGAGCCTACTGTTTAACCGAAACGCTATCTGGGAAGGGGGCGTGGGGTGGATTATGTACAAACTGGTGTAACTTGAATTTATAAACCATTTGCTCAAGATTCGAACCTTTTCACAGCACTCCTAATTATGTAGTTAAAAAGCGGCATTTCAAAGCGCCGTATCAAAAATGTACGCGTCAGACACATAAAGGCTGTTCGCGATGAAGTGAGCACTTTCGAAATCAACATTAGAAAATGTCACTGTCCCTGGCTGCTATAGGCTACTTCAACGGGCGCACTGAGTGACACGCGCCTTGGTAATGTTGGTTAAGATAGATGGAAATAATAGATCCATATCCTAGTGTCGAATAAAAGGTGTTAAGTAATCATTTGTGATAATTTAAATTATTTATTTCGCTTTCTGTTTTTATTTTGTATCATTGTGTAAAATTGAGCAGATTTATGAAATGTTTACTTTTCTACTATTTTCACAGAGTTTCACTTTACCGACGGATGAATAAAGTGATGATTCCCATGGCAATGTTAATCTTACGTAAGGTGGAAGAATACACAACGTGCATACAAGTGGATCCTACGCAGGGCTTTCAAAAGTGCTCATTTTACCGTGAATAGTCTATACAAAATTTCGCTGAATGTTGCCACAGACTTTCCGCTTAACCTTCCGGTAGGAACATGCTGCACAAGAATACTGCACGCCAGTTCAGAGAATTGCGCTTAGTGGCGATGGATCATTTGATACGCGTGGTAGTGTCGTCCGTATCGCTCTTGCGATTCTCAGCCTTAAAAGCGGAAAATGCTCCAGGTTTATTCCATTCACGCTTACTTCCAAATTTTCTGAAGCCATGCTAAAGTTCTACTTCCATAGTATTCCTCCGCCTCATGTAGAGTTTAACCGAGTCTAGAACATTACAGCGAAAGGACAACGCACCAAATTGGTGCGCACTCAGTGTACTAATATTTTGCATAAGAAATATTTCTTACTAGGAATTACCAAAAATTTAAGTAAAAGTTCTGTTTAAACAAAAATAAGGTACTTCTGTGTTATATGCTATTCTCGGTAAAATGAGCACTTTTGAAAGCCCTGTTTATGATTTACTTGTATGTACGTTGTGTATACGTACACATTATGTAAAATTAACATTGTCATGGGCCTCCTCACTTTGTTCATGCGTCGGTAAAGTGAAATGGTGGAAGTATTAGAAAAGTAAACATTTGACCAATCTGCTCATGTTTTCACTTTAATGGATAAAAAAAAAAAATGAAAAGCGAAATAAATAATTACAATTATCAGAAAATGTTAGGCATACCTAACACTTTTTATTCGACGTTAAGATACGGAACTACTTTCTATCCATCGTTACTAACTTGACTGGGCGCACGTCACTCAGGGTGCCCATTAAAATATATGCATGTGCAGGGGGCAGTGACTTCTTTATAAGGTGGATTTCAAAAGTGCTCACTTCATCGTGAACCGCCTTTACCAGAAGATTTAAAAAAACTTGTGATACATGGCATGTTTAGGAAATATCCAAACACGTAATTCACGGGGTGATTTTTCACAGGTTATATTCAAAAAGTGCGAAGAAATCGTGAATTGACCATAGGCGGTAACCTTAATGCCCTCTGCCATGGAGCTTGTCGAGGGTTGCGCAGTAAGCGGGAGCACCCGGATACAACCCCAGGCAGTGATACTGAGCGTGTACGGTGATCGGCCCTCGTGGCGGTCGTGTTCTTCGGGAACCTGGGTGGCTCAGTTGTTGATGGTTTGGCGTATCTGCTGGGGGCGGCTCAACGTTCAAGGCGGAGGATGTTGGTGGTAACCCGAGGAGCTGAAACATGCGAAGTGTGGCAAACCACTCCACTGCTGGATTCTGCGGGCTGTCAACTGTAGATGCGTGCGGAATGGAATGGAACAGCATCGGAACTTTTGGAAGCAATAGCGTCAGCCTTCACTCGTGGGCCAGCTGATTTGCCTCCACAACTGGTAGCTCCTGGATGTCCCGCCGAGCGCTGCTCACCCTACGACCGAGGGAGCTTTTGGGGGAGGGGGAAGGGGTGGCTACCCAATCCGTTACCACCACCTACACCAGCGATGCGGAGATCCTGATGTCCGTGCAGAAGAGCGAAGATGGAGTAGGTGCCATGGCTGAGCTGCCCGGATTTCTTGCGGCCTCGGCTGGAAACTTACGGACCCTGCCTGAAGTCACTGCTGTCGATATTGCTGTGCGGGTAGTCAGGCTGCCCGCGCAGGAATATGGATTCCACCTCAAGGGCGCATGTGCCTTTAACATGCTGGCCCAAAGCCCCGCCACAACTCTACTAGATTCTTCACTCCAACATTATACAGCATGGACTCCACGCCTGCTATCTCCTTTAGCATTTTCACTAGTGCTCCCATGAGTTTAACCTCTTTTACTGTAGGTATGGGTTTTACCGTGTCTATGCGGGTTTTACCATACCCCTTTTTAATGTAGCTTTAACTACACTACACTTAGGGAGGTAGGCATAGCCCCAAAGTGATTGCTATGCCTACCCATTCCCTCTCGGCCGCGATGCCCGCCTCCTCTGTATTTAATTCCCTCCCCTTTAGGCGCAAGGGGCTTAGCCCTGAGATGCAATTAGATCCGACTGTACCTTCGGAATTACGCTTAACACTTAGAATTTAGGTAGTTTAGAAAAAAAGAGAGGGAGAGTGTAGTGGGAGGAGGAGACTATCCCTGGCCTCCAGGGCGACAGAGGCAGCTCATTACAGAGGGCGGCTGTGAGTCGGCACCCACGCCGCACAGACTATACCTGCCCACTTATTTATGTGCGACGCCGCCTGTCGCTTGGGCGCGGTCGCTCGCGTTGTCGGCCTGGAACAGCCTCTCCGCCCTCCCAGCAGCCGGTACACGTTCCCGTGCATGCACCCAGCTCCCGTTCGTTTCCTTCTTTTTGCCCATTCTGTGTGATTGACCAACGCGTTTTTTTGTCGATTGCTGTAATTGTAAAGGGCATTTTAACGTCCCCCGGATTTCATGCTTGAAAGATTAACAGGTGACGGTTTACAGACTAACTTATAACCGAACTTAAATTAACACTGATGCCTTACCCGGGATTCGAACCCAGAGCCTCTGCACCCCAGATCGTTGGGGCACCAGCCGACTGCGCCACGGGAAGTCGGCGTTTTTGTGAAATAATTGCTTGCGCAAATACGCGTATCTCGGAAAATAAACGTTCTAAGAAAAATCGTGAAAATGGTCAAATATAGCATTTTTGAAGCTTGCCTGTGCGATTTCCTTAAGCGGCAAGAGAAAAGTACAAAGATACGGGCGTAGTTTAATCTGTGGTCTTTCATCGCGTGTAATAAAACACCACTGTGACAGATCTAGTTTGCACAGTACAGCGTCACGACGTAATCACTGCGCGCCTTGCGCGTAGGAGCGATGAGGCGCTACAAGTGCGTGTTAGTGTCGTCCGTATCGCTCCCTCGCTTCTTGACCTTTGACGCGGGGTTCCATCCCATTCTTAACCACTCTGCATTCACGATGGAGTAGAGAGGAGATATTTGGGCTGCTCTTAATGATAGCTTGTTTAGTGTCGCGTCCTGACGGAAGCTCTTCCAGAAGGACTTCAGTACATGGTTGCTGCTTTTTGATGAAAGCCCTACCAGCAGGACGCAAAAACTTCTCATCCAGTTTTTACACTGTCTTTCCAGTAGGACGTTGTCCTTGTGGCAGTATTAACATATATGAGGCGCATTTTATTTGTTTCGGATAATAAATCCGTTGGATATAAACACATAGTTTAATACACATCCTAAGTACAAGTTTTTTTTTTTTTAAATAATGAAATGGGACATGAAAAAGTAAACAACTAAGTGCATGTTCGTAATAAAATTAAATGTACAAATAAATACACACAATATTTGTGAATAATGAGTCATAGTACAGCACTTCTTAATTAAAGTACAAGTAATTTATAAAACAGGAAAAAACTTTTATCTAATTGAATTGGAATTCCATGTTGTACGTTGTTAGAAAGTAGCCGCGTTGTTTTGAGGGCTGCACAAAACTGCAGAAGGACCACACTGTGTGCAGTAGAAGCTTGATTTATGTTGCACGTGTCTTACTCGTGAACAAACAACAAACATTTTCTGTGCCCTTTTCCTGTCATCGTCTTTTGAGAGTGCCTGACAAATGTGGTTTCCTGGCAGTGCAACATCACAGGGGCTATTATTAGGCGTCGGTACATGAATCTGTGAATGGCTACTTGGAGTGGAATTATTTTTTATCAGTTGGACGGCCAGGTTTTCTGTGCGCAGCATCTTTGAGGAAATAATTGAATGCCCAAAAGGCATTTGTTTCTATAACTCCCAGAATACACGCAAACATTCTATGCTGCCACTTCAGTGTTTTCCAAACAGTTTCCAGAGAGAGGTCATCGTGCCTAATAGGACTGTGAACATCGATTGCTAGCGCCCCCATATGATAATCATTCTTCCACTAGTTTTAGGCGGGAAATTTCTTTAAAATATATGTTACCATCTTCACCAACTCGTGTTTTCTGGATGAGTTCTTCTGGGAGCGTTTAACTGCATTTCCCTATGAAAGTATTCACCTTTCTCTCTCTCCAGAAAATACAAGACAAAGGAATATTTTCATATGTGGCTGCGACAGCTGCAAATGATCTCCTACCTACTGGACATTTGCTGGAGATTATTTAATAGGATAGTTTTTTGTAGCTGTGCACATTGGCACTGCCATTAGCAGGTTAACTATGGACGTTAGAATATTGCTTCCTTGATGATATATGATCCATCTGTACTTATCTACCCCACTCTGGTGTTTATTATCAGTTGTTCGTGAACATCCGGTATTTTGAGCTACAGCTCTTTGGAAAAGCTGACTTTAGCTGTTTTGGAGTACTCAGAAATGGCGTTTCAGAAGTGCTTGACATTATGAAAGTTCTCAACAGCCCTCGTTTGAAGTACGTCTTCTTTTCTTAGAACAGCTTATTGGACGCACGTTTATTGTTTCGTTGAAAAACGAGCATTTAAAAAACTCTGAAACACAGTTCACGCAGGCTACCATGTACGCGCGAGCCTTAAGAGTGTCGGATATCAAAAAATATTATTTTATATTTTATATTTTATATTTATATATTTTTGTTCCCCTTGTACACATTGTGTGTGATATAATATTCCTCGAATAAAAATTTTAAATTTTATATGTTCTGAATAGTTTGATGTCAAATACTACATTTTTCTGTTTTGCTGCAACTGTAACAACAAATAATAACTAAGTTGTACGGATTATAACATTTACTAACTAAATTAATGTCACTGGCTATCGCGTGACTCATGTGTGACCTTCAAATAACAACATATATAATATACATGAAAAAAAAATTGTTCAATATCAATAAAAGTTAGTAAATTTGTAACATTTTTACAATGTGTACGTCAATCAGGCGCCCATCGCATTAGTTTATATTGTAAATTTTTTTCACCTGTACAAGTTAGTTAGAATTTGTTTCTATGGTTGCAACAAAACAGAATAATTTTGTATTTTACATCGAATTATTTTTAAAAAATGTAATGTGTAAAATATTTTTATTCGAGGAAAATATTATTACATACAATGCGTGCAAATAGAACAATATTTGGTGCAAATGCAAAATTATTAGTTTTTTGGTATCCAACATCCTTAACATCGAGATGTTGAGAGCCGATGAGGGTGAAGCGAGGTGAGTATGGAGCAGCGCCGGAATGCATGTCCGAGGGGAAACGGGAGATCCCGAGGAAACCCGCCTACCAGCGGCATCGTTCTGATTCACGACGGAGTCGCTGGGACCTTCGCATGAGGAAATCGTTGCCATTCCCAGGGAACTACGTTTCCCCATACCATCGCCGCTCCACTTATAAAGGCTGTTCACGATAAAGCGAGCACGTTTGAAATCAACCTTAGAAATAACTCGCTGACACTGTCTGCATATACTTGAACGGGCGCATTGAGTGACATGCGCCCGGTAATGTTGGTAACGATGGATGGAAAGTAGTTCCTTATCTTAACGTCGAATAAAAAGTGTAATGTAACCATTTGAGAATAATTTAAATGATTTATTTCGCTTTCTGTTTCTAATGCATCGAAGTGTAATAAATATTAGTAGATTTATAAAAAAAAAAATTTACTTTTATAATAACTCTACAGTTTCACTTGACCGGCTCATGGATAAAGTGATGAAGCCCATGGCACTGTTCATTTTACACAAGGCGGAATAATACGCAATGTGCATACAAGTAGATATTAAGTAGGGCTTTCAAAAATGTTAATTTTACCGTGAGCAGTCTATGCCTTACTTAACCATCATCGACAGTCAAGCTCTCATCTTTCAAAGGGAATTGGTCCTCGGGATTTCGCACCTTGCCCTACTGCCTGAGAACCCAGATTTCACTTTCTGTTTTTCAGATACCGTTTTACCGGGAGAACAAAGTACAACTTCGCATTGTTTTCTTCATTTTAGTGTTACCATATGTCCAGTTACTGGAACTAAATAATTAATTATTTCTTCACGCCACTTGTAAGTTGGAAAATATCAAATAAAACTAACAATTAAAAACCAGGTTTCATAAAAAAATTAAATTAAAACATGAAAGATCCATCTCCTTTTAAACGCGACTTACGTTTCACTGATTTTGCCCATTATGTATCATTTCATTAGCTCCTGGTGACTAGTAGGCCTATTCGAGCTTCGAAATGTTACATTGCGCAGTTGTTAAAACATAACATAAGGATGACAATCAATACTACCATGTATATGTTTGTAACGAGTGCCTCCAGATTTCACTTGCCAAGAGTTTAAAACTTAAATTTTCATCTCGCATTAAAACTTGGCATTAGTATTCCTGGTTCCCTGTTAATGTTATTGTACTTCAAAATAGAAGCAGGCAATACATGGGAAGTTTTTTTCTACTACATGTAGGACCACTCTTACAAATAATTTTGTCAAATGTTTGTCGGACCCATTTTATAATACAGCTGAGAAATATGTACTATTAAAAAGAAAGTACATCAGTAAATACAAATCTTGAAGATGAAATTTTTTAAATTTCTTGAAGAATGCTCTAAAATATATATTAAAAAATTTGGTTTAGCAGTGTTGGGGACACGGCCGTTTGTTTCGCGTGAATACGTCTACGTTGGCGCGCTCGGACGCCTTGATGTTTATTTTACGTTCCCGGCACCGCTTTACTCGATCAAATGGGGTTTTATGGGTATTACTGGATTGCTTTTGAGATGCTCTTTCCAACCGTATATGATTTCTGTATTTCAACTTGGCTTCTTGACGAGTACAGGCCGAAATTGTGTTAAGTTTTCTTAATTTTTCACATTAAACTCATACAATTTCACCATAACCACGCCACACAAATGTTTTTATACACGCAATCGATTAATCTTGACGAGATCTGTCAATTGAAACTTAAACGAGAATCGTAGCTTCTCTTAGTCAAAAGTTATACTACACGGAAGTTATGAGACGCGGCGAAACAAACTCTAAATTAGAAGCCCCGCCACGCGCGATGCTTCACAGTCCTCACTTAACGTAACATATTCTTTGATCATTTAGCAATCAAGTGGTGTAATTGAATTTTGAATGTAGACTATAGATTCGGAGCTGCAATGCCAAACTATACCCGCCGATTTTGTTACCACCGGATTTTCTGGATTGCCACCCACTATGGTCGTAAATTTAAAGACGTATTTACGTAAAAAAAAACATAATTTAAGTATAAGAAATATTATAATATTTATAAGGCTAATGAAAAAAATACAGGAGAGTATCCATAGGCCTAAATGGCTGGATTACATAGAGGATGAATGATAAGTTTCCGATACTAGTGCTAATGTTATTAACCACGGCGCCGAAGATGTCCAGGAATGCCTATGAATAGATGGCGGCCTACCTTTGAGACTGGAGCATGAGTAATTGCCTAATCCGAGAGAAATTGTCATAAACCTTTTAAATATTATACTAGTTTATAATATGCGCTAGTTAGAGAGCATCAAACATAAAAATATATCTGCCTTTAGTGAACTTCTCCCTTCTCTATGTCGTATAGTGGCCGCGATATTGTAGTGGTTTGACTGCTCGCCTCCCACCAAGGCGAACTGGGTTCGATTCCCGGCGGGGTTGCCCCCGGATTTTCGTATTTTGGGAATCGTGCCGGACGATGCCGCTGGTCGGTGGGTTTTCTCGGGGATATCCCCTTTTCCTCGCCCCTGCATTCCGGCTCTGCACCATACTCACCTAGATTCACCCTCATCGGCTCTCAAGACCTCGAAGTCGAGAGCCGTCCAAATCTCTTCGCTCACTCACTGTAAGACGTAGAGATGGATCACAGGCATGGAAGCACTCGTCTGGGAGCACGCCTATCATTCCCTGCCGTCTCTCCGCGCACATAGGTTTCCATCTCCATGTCGCAAACAATCTCCATGGCTCGTCGAATCACCGTGGAAACTTGCTCACACCACACTCAAAAATTCCCATTGGCAGGGGCGCTGGAATCATACCCTTGCAAATACTTTCGAGGATATTTATAACTTCCCACACCCCACATACAATATGATTCGGCATCGAGTCGTTTATTAAAATGGGAGGCAATCCCTGACATTCTGGAAAATGCTTCATCGCCACCAGGTGTGAGGTGTCAATCTAGTATGCGTGTGCCAAACTAGTCACATCCTCCCTCTGCACCTTGGTCACCCCCCGCTGGTCTAGTCTCCTCCCAGTAGCCTAACTCACCCGTGCTCTCCTGCCAGACGCAGGGGAAGTACAGGGTTCAAATTACGAACGTCGCCAGTTGTGTAGGCTCTTCACGGTAAAGTGAGCGCTTTTGAGGTCTTATATGCTTTATCCTTTCAGCCATGTTTTGTCCTTTAGCCACCTCTTTAAAGAAATATTGCCACGTAAGTAACGAACACAGTGTGTTTATTCCACCGCACCAGGAAGATGACGTCTAAGGTTAGAATAAAATATATCTATTGACTATTATTTCAAATAAATGGGGTTTTAAAATGCTCGCTTTACCGTGAATAGCCTTTTCCAAAATGTTTATTGAAAAAGCAAATTCCATCAAGGAGATTAATTTTTTTTATTGTTAACACATTTAATGTTACGTCACACCAAATGTTAATACCTTGCAGTAGCATTTACTGTAGCAATAATATCAGTTTGATTTAATCACATTTATTAATAGTAGAGCCACCTGTTTTTCGCGAAAAGATTTAAGCGAAGGCTAGACTTCAAAATCCTATGTGCACACTTGTAGTATTCATTTCGCTAATGGCCGCTTGTCTTTGTGTGAAGACAGTCTGTTATATGAGTGAGCCAATCAGGATTACGTTTCTCCGATACTGACCACTCGTGATTCGCGGGCAGAGTGATAAGACGGGTAACAATTCAAATGATCGAATCACGAAAATGATTCTGAACTAAAGTGTGCTGGAAAACGACTAGAAAACGTTGTCCGCGCATGCGCTATTTACTTATTTCTTCAAGTTTGCCACATTACATGGTACCAAAAATCGAGTCATCGAGGCAAATGGGCGTTCCACACTTTCTTGAAAGCACTAAATATCATCACAGGGTGCGTATTTCAACGAGGATCAAACATTGCGGACGCGTGTCCACAATGGCGGGAAAATAAACATTAATTTTTCGAGTATGTCCTGTGACTTCCAGAAATTCTAGAAATCTTCAGTGAATTTAGAAACATTTTGAGAAAGTCTCGGGAAATGTAGAATATAACAACGAAAATTACGGGCTAATTATATTAACACATTATTTCCAAGGGCACGTCCAAGATAGTCGTCTATATTTGACACAAACTCTGAACATGCCCTAGGTGAGGTCACTGTAGAAATATAAACTTTTTTTTTTTTTTTTTTTGCTGGTTCTTACTGTATCTGTGTATTAGAGAAAGCAGTGTTCGCCTGGGTAACTGCTGCCCAGACTTCCTCAACTGTACGTTGGGTGGCCTATTTTGTGGTGTCAGGCGCTGCGCTACGTCTTGTAGCACCTAAGTGCTTGCTCTCACAAATTGTATGCTTGTTAAATTAAACTTTTACTTGTGTTTACTCTACAGAATTCTATACTTAATCTATAATTAACACGAATAAAAACAGCGAGAAAATAGATGCGTTGGTAACGCCTAGTAGGAAATAGTTCACATGAGAAATATTATTGAAGTGAGAACACACGAATGCGGTGTGTTGTCTATTTGGTATAATTTTCTAAACTTGATTAAGCTTTGCTGGCATGAGGCGGAGGAATATGCTGGAAGTGGAATGTTAGTAGGGCTTCAGAAACGTTAACTGTAACCGTGAATGGACTATAGCAAAAGTTCGCCTAGGCCAAGTCGTTCAAGTCGAAGAATGTTGTAATGGTTCACTTCACCTCGCAAACGAGGCTTGATTATGTGACAGATGACGTGTACACAAACCCGAAAATAAATTATCCCTGCAAGCATAAAGAAACTCCGTACTACAAAACCAAGCTAATCCACCCCAAAGTTAATATAAATGAAGGGACGCTTAATAAATAAATAAATAAATGCGAATTGGGGGGGGGGGGGTGGACCCAGGGCGAGGCAACGTCCACCGAGTGACGGGCTTTCCAGCTGGGACCCGTAGGTGTCCGTCGTCCCTGAACTTGACATGAAGTGAGACCCTAGGATGGAGCGGCGCTGGAATGCAAGGACAGGGGAAACGGGAGTACCCCGAGAAAACCCGCCGGCAAGCGGCATCGTCCAGCACGATTCCCACATGTGAAATTCCGGGAGCGAACCTGCCGGTGATCGAGCCCGGATCGCTTTGGTGGGAGGCGCATGCGCTAGCCACTGCGCCGCAGCTGCCCCCAGGGACGCTTAATAAAGCCCACCTATCTCTGCACGATGATAACAAACATATGTGAAGTTTATATTTTGTGCAATAACGAGTGTAAATATCATGTGTACACGCTGTGATACGGAAGACATAAACTGTAGTTAGTATA
This sequence comes from Dryococelus australis, assembly GCA_029891345.1. NCBI lineage: Eukaryota > Metazoa > Arthropoda > Insecta > Phasmatodea > Phasmatidae > Dryococelus > Dryococelus australis. Next base: position 349,570,884 of record CM056993.1, read on the forward strand.
CTCGTTAAAATATTAAATCATTTCATAGTATAATTTTGTATATCGCACGCAAAAAAAAATTCGAAGCAATATTTATATGAGTTTTCGATTTTATGGCATAGAAAATGCTCAGTTTTGTGCAAAAATAAATAACACCTATATATATATGTATATATGTGTATATATGTATATATATATATATATATATATATATATATATATATATATATATATATATATATATATGTACATACATACATACATACATACATATATATATATATATATACACTAAGCTTTTGAAAATAATTCCACACCCTGAGTGATATGGTGGAGGCTCAACACTACGTAATTAGCGCTAGGGGGAATGTGCAGGTGAGTGGAGGTAAACCGGCGATTAATTATAAGGGCGGTGGAATCCAGGAGCAATATGAGAAATCCCGCAGGCTGACGGCAACGTCGGCTATATTTCCCACGTGTAGAAATCAGGAGCAACCGCGTCGGGATTCGAACACAGATCAGCTACTTGATAAAAGGCCGATGTGCTGGCCCCATGACCTAGCTTGGTTCAGGCGGTTCAATTCAAAATTATTTTTCTGGATTTCGAGGATGTGTTAAGGTTACGTGGTATGATATTAATAGGAAATTTTATAAAATTACCATGCGATTTGAAAAATAACATCCATAACGTTTCTCAGTTTAAATGTAAGGTTTTTTCTTAAAAATTAATTCGTACAATTTTCAACACGTTATTATGTTACAAAATTTGGTTTCGAATAAAATTGTTTATTGAAGCTCCTCCAAGAGTGGCATTTTTCAATTCCCTTGAAATCCGACACTTGGGTTAGCTGCGGAAAGGCGTTTAACTCCAGTAGTTTTTGCCTTAAATTCTCTTTAAAGTTAAAAATGCAATTCTTACGAGCATTATAACATATTTGAAAGAAATATTTTTCCTGACTTTCTAATTACGTGAGCAGCAAATCTAGTATTAATTTTTTATTCATTTTGGCTTTGCACGAAATAGGATATAAACATCAATTTTCTGTAACTCATTTAGTTTATTTTAAGACACTTTTTTTTTTTGTTAACTTACGGTATCTCTTAAGGGCATTATTTTACATTACAAAGAAAAAAGAATGTTATAGTAAATTAAAAATGTAGGAAATAGTTTTAACTTCTTTAGCACCAGTAACTACGGACTGTCGGCGAGCGGGACTAGGGGTCGAGGGGAGGAACATACCCGGCACTGTAAAGACGGCCTCGTTAAAGCTCTACGTAGCGTGGCAAAACAAACCAGGGCTAGATGCAGCGCCGAGATCGCTTCAAGCTGCACTGGCACGTTTATCAACACGCCGGAGGGGCAAGAATTTACTCCGCGGTGCTTGGCCAGTCACTTGAGTTGTAATGTACAGGAGCAGTGAATCAGCGCCCGACTCACTGCGCGCGCGGGGAATTTTTTTAACTTCCAGCGGAGGAAAATTAATAACTTCGTAACTGTCCGACATACTTAGGGCGTGACTCACGTAGGGACATAGCGTTCCTCGGCGTGCGTCATGCACACCGACGCGAGAACGATAAAAGGCGCGGCGCTCGCTCCGCGGCCCGGAAAGGGGAAACGCTCAATTTCGAGGGGCTTACGTCGCACTGCAGGGCACAGTGGTCGCTGGAAATACTTGCTGTGTGTTCAGCACTTTTGATAGCCCTGCTTAAGATCTAATTGTACGCACGTTATGTATTCTTCTGCCTTATGAAAAAATATCGCTTCCATGGGCCTCATCACTTTATTCATGCGTCGGTCAAGTAAAACCACGAAATTTTCAGGAAAGTTAATATTATGCAAATATGTTAATTTTTACACCTTGGTACATTAAAAAAACAGAAAGCGAAATAAATAACTTATGTTATCAAAAATGGTTTACCTAACACTTTTTATTCGACGTTAAGATGTGGAACTTCTTTCCATCCATCGTTACCAACGTCATACGAGCTTGACTCAATAGCGAGAATGGTAAAATGCTCCCCTCTCCCCAAGACAAGTTCTTTAATTTAAAAAAAATTGTCAATTTGCAAATATTTTTATCTATTTTCCTATTTAATATTAAAGGAATTCCCCACTCCCCACCTCTCAGTTAAAAGCCAAGCACGCAGAAAACCATTTTACATGATTTATTTTCAATAAGCTGTAAGGTCGAATGATTTTCTTATCATTGCGAAGTTGAAACATTTCATTACTGGCAACTAGAAATAATGAATTTCGACAATATGTAATGATATTCCGCTGGCATAAATAACTAAATATTTATTATTTTTTTAATGCGGCATCATTCATTCTACTATATTCGATATCTCTATACGTATCAATAAACAATTAGTGTTTTTTTTTTAAATAAACGATGGCATCACTATTAAAAAAAAATAAACCAATGTCCGTTAATAGAAAAAAATTAACCACGAATTAAAAATCACTAGGTTGATAAAACGATAATGCCGAGAAATTCAGTTCTGAATTATTACCTAACAGTAAGACTCTGATTGAAGGAGTATCTTGCCTAATCGAGAAGGAAAATGCCGATCGTTATTATAATAAAACTATTTCCTAAATACACAAAACCATCTAAAGCCTTACATACGAAACTCAGCGTATTTAGAATCTGTTGGGAAAGCATTTTGGTAAGATAAGTAAGAAAACAAATGCTACTTAATCATGTAGAAAGAGCATGTGGTTTGAGCATGACAGTGTTACGAAACATAGCTATGCTAATACAACAGCACACCTGCACACAACATTTCACAGCAAATAGATTGGCTATCACGAACCCTTCGAATGGTCTACCTGCTCCCCTGAACTAAGACTGCTGGATTTTTTTTCATGTGGAGTCGTTTAAAATTCTAATGCACGAAACTACTGGAGAATGACAAGAGGACCTTTTGCCATGGATCACAGGTACCGGTGTCATTATCCTGAACAAGCCATGTATTTTTGATAAAATTCGCCAGTTCCTACTGCGGCGTTGCCAATTATATATTGATGCCCAGTGTCACCACTTACAACAATTAATATATTAGGTTTTGGTTACTGTAATAAAGACTTTGGAGATAATTGAGGCGAGAATAACAATTCAAACCAGTATCGGTAATATTCGTAGCAGTTGGTAACGTATGTAATTTGCAACTGACGCATAATGCAGTGACGTGGCAACGCTGCACATAGATTAGACTCGTTACTTTATAGCTGCGCCTGCGCGGTAGACAGTCCGGTAAGCACAACAATACAGGTTGCGTAGCTGCCAGGCGTTTGCGACGTTTTCAAATCTTTTGAAATATTTCGACGTACCGTTGTTCTGAAAGTTACGCCAACATGGCCTGTTAAGTCGAACATTATTATTCATAATCTTTCGATACAGAACGACCACAGGCAACAGTAAAATGTAATGCATTTACGGAATTACATTTTGTATACTGACATTATTAGAGATAATATTACTCCAAGCATTCACACTACCTTTATTTAATACTTCATAGGTATTTGTTATTTAATACTTCATAGGTATTTAATCTTACATTGTGACACAGTCATTTTTTAGCCGTTTCTCCGAAAATCTACATCAGCGTTAGGGGTCTCATCTTAAATTGTGAGCTGATCTGGTGCAAGGGAGCGTATTGTTATTGGGGTGATTGGGTGGCGGGGGGGGGGGGGGGGAGGAGGTGTGACACATTCTCAATGCATTATATGCCACAAACTTACACGTACAAACACACGTTCCGACCGAAACGAGATCTTTAACGTCAAGAGATGTAAACTATATTGATTGCATTTTACAACTTTTCCCCATAATTTCACATTTTCTTTGGAAAACGTGAAATTAATGAGGAATATGAAAAGTTTTAAGACATTTTTCGAGAAATGAATTACAGACTGGGGGCACCACAATAAAATCTGCCATCATTAAAATACAGTAATTTTTTATACCCTATGGGTATTGCGTATGATTTTTTATTAAATTTCGCCAGGAAATCTAGCAAGGCACAGGGTGAAAGACGTGCTTTTCGTCACTGCCGAAATTTTTTTTCTTTAAGCTTGTTTGGAAGTTGAAGCTGAAACTAGTACATTGTACATATATGGCGCAGTTTGAATTGGTGATGGTAAAATAAGAGCATTTTTAATTTCCGCCTACCACCTTGCGAATCAGTGAAGTACAGACCGAGTCGGCGAATTTAAGCACTGTATGTCACACACATATGATTAAGAAAGATGGATTCCAGCTTTTAGTTAATGGTAAGCCGCAAACCCCACACATTTATTTTTGAAACCGTATCCGTCTAAATAATCAAATAACAGTTGTCAATTATAACAATCCAAAAATATTGGAGATATCTGTCAACTGATTACGAAATTTGACGTCTAAATAATAAGTGCGTTTAAGAAAGTTGGTATTCCTACGTAAAATATTTATTTGCTGCTATTCCAAATGAGAGGACTTCAAAAAGGGCTTACTTTACAGTGAATAGTCTATGTATGTATGTATGTGTGTGTGTATATATATATATATATATATATATATATATATATATATATATGAGTCGAAGAGTTCACGGCAAGTTCGCAGCGGCAAATTTTCAAGCTACAATGGCATTTCTGTCTTGCCAATAGAACTATAGAAACAGTTTTTCTTGTGCTTCCAGTTAGTACACTGTTTACTTAAGTATATTCTTTAGAATTTTTGGGACACTTCTTCTCATTGAGTTTTAATACCTGTCTTACCAAAGTCCAGTATAAACTTTTTTCCCCATAAGTTCTGAAGATCTTTAAAAAAAAATCAAACAAAAAAAAAGGCACCCAAGTCACTGCTTTATTGGGGGCCGTGGCAGTGTAGCAGTCAGAATACTGGCGTCCCTCGAAGGCGAACTGAGTTCGATTCCCGGCGGGGTTGCCAGGATTTTCGCATCTGGGAAACACGGTGGTCGTTGCCGTTGGCTGGTAGGTTTTCTCGGGGTATTCCCGTGTTTCCCACCATTTCAGTCCTCCGCTGTTACATCTTCACTCTCGTCTTAACCTCACCGGTGCTCAACACCTCATCGTTAAACGCTCACCAAAACCTCTCAGCTCAACACATGCTGTATTTATCGCATGGTTATGACATTTGTGCTGGTTGGAATTCGTGATCTACACTGTAAGGAATTGTTATCAAGTGCACAAAACCAGAGTAAAGTATGGAAAAAAGTACGAATGATAAAAAAAATGTCCTGTTCGCCCACGGTTACTCTCCTTCACTTGTCGACAAGTTAACTAAACTCATAGTGAAATGACCAGCTTTGTGTAGTATCATCGTTGAACATTCCTGGTCTTGCAATGCGAAGTAGAACATATTTATCGCGTGATAAAATGTCCACTATTCTTCTCAGCACTTGATGGTCTATATACGGAATGTTACACAGGAAGAGGATTTTGCGATATACGCTGTACGTAACAGAAAACAGCGTGCAAATAAAGTAATTACCTCACGTGGTTGGAGGCATCACTCGTTCTGTCCCTTGGTTCGTAAACAACAGCTGCTACCAAAATCAAGAAAAAAACACACTTCTATCGGTCCCGGCGTATGACAGAGCGCTACGCAGATACTTGCTCAGTTCCGAACAAAAAAATTGGTGTTTCAGTGCTTAAAACTTATTATGATTTTGTAATACATTCACGGTTGCTTCACACTTTTTGAAACACTTCAAAAATTCTACTTCCAGAATATTCCTCCGCCCTGTGCAACTAAGCTTAGCCAATTACAACGCACCGAACTCGTGCGCACTCACTTGCAATAACATTTTGCATGAGAACTATTTCTTACTAGGTGCTACCAACACACATGTTTTCCCACGGTTTTTATTTATATTTACTATAAATAAGATATTATAATTTATAAGTAAAAATAGGTAAAACTTCAATTCAATTAAAAACATGATAATTTGATGTTAATAAAGGTATAAAACGCATATGACGCATTACATATTTAGGAATAAACAAAATCACGTCATACATTGGGTGATTTTTCAACGGTTTGATTCAAACAGTGCGAAGAAATCGCGAATATACTATACCTGTGACTGAAAGGGTCAAACGCGTAGGGGTTTTAACCCTAGACTAACGATGAGGTAGGCTGGTTCTTTGTCTTCTGCGTATGCACCCAACTTTGACCTACCCAAGAAAACAACAACAAAGTCTCACATGGTCAACAGTGATGAACGTGATTGTTAGTATCTTTATTTCCAAAAGACAATCACTTTTATATTAATAAACACTTAAAAACCAATTTGAATTTAATAAAACTGAATTAAAAATTGGTTACAGTAAGTATACAAACATATAATAGCACTTGTTTATATAAACAGCGTTGTAACTTCAAAACCTATAACTTCGTTTGTGATAGTCGTCTAGGCAGAAAAGCAGTTCAATTTTGGGACACGGAGGCTGGTTTTGCGCAGCCAGCGAGATCGTTCCACCCCATGTTCACTCTATGATTTTAGCATGATAATTTTCTTCAGTTTACACTTCCATACCCTGGGGCGTATATATACGGGGGAGGGGGCAGGTGGTCAGAACCCCCCCCCCCCCAGAGACAAAAAAGAATTTTATAAATAAAACTGTAAAACCCTATTAAAACTATTTCCCGCTAATGACTGGCCAATGAGCAAGCATTATTTTTTGTTTGTAGTGCAATATCGATATAGCTGTAAAAAATAACTGCAACACATAATGTTCCGTTAGTAGTACTTAATCAAGTTTATCTCGATTGGTGAATAAATATGTTTGTAATTTTGTGAACAAAAGTGGTGTTAGTGATTCAGATGTAACTGGCATTAAAAAAAAAAAAAAAAAAAAAAAAACTTGTGGGTGCCTGAGAAATTTGTGCTTTTCTAGTAACCAAAAATGTTAAGAAAAGGGACGAAATCCCAGATTGAGGTGGAATTGGTTAGCTTTTTCTGCTGTCAGGTGGAGCTTACTGTAAATACTTTGTGGTTTTTATCGAAATCTGGAGCTGAAATGAACTCTCGGCCTCTAGGTTCTTTATGTAAGAAAACATTTAACAAATGGAAGAAAGAAGTAGAAGATTTTGACAGACACTCGGCTCATCAGTACCATCAAAATTGCCTTCAAGATGCAGATTGATTTTTGTCCGTAAATCAGAAATCTGAGAAGTCTGTTCATATGATTATGAACAGACTTCTCAGACTGCGAAAAACATCGCAAAGAAATTGAAAACAAAAAATGGCTCATACCTGTGATAGAAACATTTATTTTGTGTGGAAAGCAAGAACTTGCTTCAAGAGGAAGCATGGATTATGATAAGCTATCTTCAGAACACCCAGAACACAACAGTAGTAGGGGTTTGCCGGTTCTACCCCACCTTGGATTAATTTGAATTAATTGGTGGATTATCGATTTGATTGAAAGGATTAATCCTTAATCCGATCTTCATCCAATCAATTTTTTAAAATAAAGATGAGGTTAATTGAAAGGGTTAAATGGATTGAAAGGGTTCATTTTAATCAGATCAATTTTTTTCTTCCTTTCGTTTTGGGTGGGGGAGGGGAGTAGCAGGTGCGCTGTACGATGTTGACAGTGTGGTGTCTTGGAGGCGACTGACCGAAGGGGTGGGTAGAGTTGAGTGCAAGAGTGGGCTAAGGCTAATTGTTAATAATTTTTCCCTAATTTTGAGGTGTTTATAGGGATGTTGGTGGTAGATAGTTTTTCGAATACATTTAACACACAAGAGAAATTCGGAGTATTTAAACGATTTCTAGGAGTGACCTAAGTGTAAATGTAATGTTTTTTTTTGGGTGGATATTGCTCGTAGATAGGCGGCATTGAAAGATGCGATTTATGTGTTAAACAATCTGTTTACGGAATGCAATTAAACATTAGAGAAATTTAGAGTGATCTACATATGAATAAATTACACACATCGAATAGCAAATTTCAAAAGACTATGTGAATGATAATAATTGCTATTACGTGAGTCTTAAACATAATGTGAGTGAGTCTTAAATATAACGTGAGTCTCGAGCTTAGAAATATAATTTAAACGAGAGAAAATTTTAACTACATGAATGACATTTGATGTCGACAAGTGCAAACTCACTAGACAAAATCCTGCTATGAAATTTCACAAGGCAGAGTCTTTAAACGAGTTTTGCGTATCAATGAATGACATGAGAGACAAGTGCAAGTTCACTAAATGAAATCCAGCTAGTCAGTATGAATAAATAACACATTAACACGATTCAGCCTGTGACTACGATTTAAACCAGACACAATCACGTATCTGAAATATTAAAATAAGTCCTTCGAAGTATGAATGAGTAGCACTTACATCGAACTGTGAGTAGATACATGTAGCGTGTCCAACAGGCAACTGTGTTTAAATTAATGTAAATGTTAACGAAATTCACTGCACTTGTTTATACAAATTGTATTTTTGTCTACCGAACACAGAAATTGAAAATCTTTTCACAAATGCAGTATATCGACACAAAAAAATAAGTTCACACACAAAAATTTATATTTTCCTTATAAAATACTACGTAAATCGCGGCTATGGTGTGATGCTCCCAGTGCGGTAACCCCGTATTGTAAGCTTGTCGGCCACCAATTGTGTAGAGGTGCGGTGTTTAAGAAGGAGCTGACAAGTAGCACATCCATCTCCTCCAAGCATACATGAGCTATTGAAGATGGCACAGAGTGTCCAGAGAGCTTCACATCGTGAGGACTATCTGTTTGTAACCATCCCCACCCACTCCTTCACCAGAGTGCGACCCCAGGCTACCCGCGATCGTCAAATGTTTTCAGTAATTTCTCAAGATGGCAACAACTGATTAGTTGCATCCACATCGAGAGGACCCTACCTGCCACCCCCTCTCACCTGCACTCCTCAGAACCCGCCCATGCTACAATGCCAGCCAACCCCTACCACCGCTCCTCAGCAAGGTTCTGGGGGTCAGTCACCTGTCTGTCCTCGATTTTCAATTGTCACAACTGATTCAAGATGGCGACAAATGCCTACTTGTGCTCCAATAGGGTCTCACTCACTCGTAGACACCCCCTCTTACCCTACCCTGCATCCCTCATCTTCAGAGCTACTCCGACTCCACAATGACAACCTCCCCTCCCACCTTCACCCCTCAGAATCAGCCCTTCTCCAGAGACATGTGGCTCCTACCACCCCCACTCTCGAAGGCGATTTTTTCTGAAGACCACCGCTAACAATCGAGCCTGGAGTTCGCAAAAACCAGTTTACGCACCCCAGACTCAGCCCTGGGAATGATTTTTCGTATTTTTTTTGTGAGTTGGCATCCCTGCAGTATCTGTTTCAAGACAATGCATCCTCCTCACAACAGTATTCAGATCATGTTTTTCTAGTGGTGGCTCCCCTGCTTAATGTCGCCGACCATCTGAATTGATTCCCCTGAGAGATTTCGCCAGACTCGCTGTCCCTTCAACCTTATGCAACAGGTTGACTATATGAACAGTGAAAAAAAATCAAGTCCCTGAAATCAAGTTCACAATATATGACCTAGATTTAACATTCCCGCAACAAATGCATATTTGAATCAAGCAAACTATGATTTATAAAATCACTCAGAAACACAGGACTTATTTTATTTTCTTGTTAAAACAGAACCAATTTTACAGGTATTAAAATAATATTTTTTTTTTCAATCGATAATAAATGTTTTCTACAAGTACTCACTCATTATGAAATATTTTCACTATCAATTCAAAGTATAGGAGAGATAAAGAAAATATTGGGAGAGAGTTAGACAGCTCTTAATATCGATGTATTGAGAGCTGATGAGGGTGAAGCGAGAAGTGCGAAGTCGCATGCATGTGAGACTAGGGAAAAGAGAGACATCTCCTATAAAACCCCTTGTATCAACTGCAATGTATAACTCGACATCCACACATTTCGAAATAATTTGTTTTTATGTTGTGACCCTCCCAGGAAGGCGAGCATGCTAACCAATGTGTTCCCTCTCTTTATGTCTAGCCAAAAACTTTTCAACAGTAAAAATGTATTCCGTATAACATAAAATGTATATATTTGAATTCATTTAATAATTAACAGATTCTGATGTAAGTTTAACGAAACACTAAGAATATATGTGGAAATCATATTTTTCGGAGTTGGGAAATAGTGATTTCAACATTATTCGTACTTTTTTACCGAAAGGTTCAAATCCTTGTAAATTTACGGGAAAAAGGCAGCCATTTTGAATCCTTACAGTATGTAAGGAGGGAAAAATTAATTTTTTTTCTGTCTTCACTTAGCATCTGCCAAGGTCACTTTGTGTGCATGCATGTGCATTGAATTAGCATACATAAGGACATCAGGCATCTACTATAGGCATCCAGGAAGCATCGTCATCAAGTGCAAGCATTGATAATGTGACCGACACCAGGCATCCACTACAACAACAGACACTCACTGCAGCATCAACAATAGCTCCAGACATATATCATGACTACTATGGCTCCTAACGTCCACCACAACTACTACTGATCCAGATGTCCATCCAGATCACTACAGCAGCAGGCATTCCACTACAATACCAGATGTCTACAACTTCATCTAGAACATCATCAATGCAGAATCTATCAGGCATTCCATGAAGTACAATGCATCAAGGTCACTGCTGTGACAATTGCGACTCTGAATGTGTTGAAATATTCAATGCTATTTTAGCTTACAGGAAGGCGAAAACCTTATTAAGTCTAGAATTTTCCCAACTGCAAGTGTTGCTGAAAGAATTAATAATTTGTTTTGCGGGTTACAAAATAAAATTAGTGTATCCATTCCTGCCTGAACATTTAAAAGCCGATGAGGATATTGTATCCTATTTACCTTGTGAAGACTGTCCTTACTGCATGCCTGCCTTTGCTAATGATAAGAACTTACAGCATATGCGGAGGTATTGTATCTCGCACAGGTTGGAACAGATGCTTGAAGTTAGAATATTCCAGTTATAGTAATGGACGATTCTGGAATCGATGAAGTAGATTCTGAAGCAAGCACTGTCATCTTATAAAAAATGTATATATGAGAGAAACTTTTTTGTAAATGGCATATAAAATAAATTATGTAAAAATTATGTGCTATGCTCAGGGTTTCGAAAACTATCAAGACAACTCATGTATAATTAAGGAGCTTGCTATTTCTTATGCAATCGATGCTAATGACTCTAAAGTATTATGCTTCAAATCTCCCAGACCTTGGTATAGTTTAAAACCTGAACTTAAAATTATGTTTCGGGAACAGACTTGTGAGATACATAACCTGAAATGGGACTCTGGTGACATAGCTTACGAAAAACGTTTTCAATATGTAAATGATGCATTACTCGAAGACCATCCCATATATGTGCTTGTAACAAGACAAAAGGAAATTTTAAAAACTTTAATCAACGCAGAAGTAATAAATATTAGAAGATAACATGACTGTTCGAGTATTAATTCATTTGTTAAACACTTTAATACAAACCACAGTGAGAAAATAATTATATGTGTAGAGATATTAATATTTTTTAAAATGTTTGTTCCAGGTAGGGTAAGATTTAAAAAAAAATGGAGAAATTCGGCCCAAAGAAGTACTCTATTATTTTTCGAACACCCAAGAAAGTATGGTTCCAGTCTCTAGGCAACATATACTTTCAAACACAGATTTGTAACTGAAATGAACATTGGAACTTCGCAAAAAGTTTCGGAATAGTCTGTACACAGAACGAGTGCTGTGTGATGAAGAAGAAACTGTCCTGTTTTTAATATGAGACCTGCCCTGTGCTTCTTGGGACCTACATTTTAAAATTCGCAGTACAGAAATAACCAAAGAAGCAGGTTTTCATCAAATAAAATATAAATTGATCAGATAATCTTACGATACCACCACAACCTTATGGACTGAAACATGTAATAATAAGGAACACACCACACAAATAAAAGGCAGTAGCAGACTTTTAAGAGCACCATGTGGAATGTGGGACTGTGAGGTATGGAACAGTATTGTTTGTGTGTGTAAATTTGATCGAAAAAAGTTGTGGCTGAAGAACTAATTTTAACTGGAAGAAAATATGTATATATGTAAAGAGAGAGAATCGTACAGCAGAGATTCAGTTATGATGGAGAGGTTCGACTTATCACTTCGCTATGCCTGTGTTACTCCAGGTTTCAGGCGAGTGAGGTTTCGAATTGAAGATGAAGATACTACACTACAGATACAGATGTGCGACGGAGATGAACATTGTGGTGTTTCTCGTTAATCAGCCCAACAGAAACTTTAAAAGTGTTCGATGTATGTTATGGGCGAAATTATTGTCCTATATATAATTTACGTCCTGACAGCAAGCTACCTTGTAACCAATGTAAACTGGAATTTGAAGCTCACAGTGGATACATTACCAAACGCAAGTCCTACAAGAAAATCAAATACATTATGTAGAAGGAGTGTAGTTGCTGTTGTCTTTGCTGTGACCTGTTCTGTGGATGAATCAGGCCACACAACGAAGAGGGATGTCGGTAGCTAGATGATAAAGCACTCTTTCAGTTTCACTAGGTTTTATTCATCACAGCTAGATTTACAAATGTGAGCGAATTGTTTGAACATTCCATAAACAGAAAGCGCTGTAAACATGGTTGAGCACACCTGGGTGGGCAACTTTTGTACAGTCCCGACTTTTACTTTACAGCTACTGTTATATGTCTAGAAATTTCATTACTTATTTATTGGCGCTAACAGTTTAGCCTATCCTTGCTTAAGCACTTTTAAAATGGCCTGCACTGATAAATGTAACTGTGACTACATTGCACTTAACAGCTTTGTTCAAAAGGATAGACACCTTTATAAATTTGTAGTATAACAGACCAATGGCTGTAACGAGCACAAGAATGATTGATGAGCTAGCATAGTTAAAATGATCATGTGACATGATGGAAAACAAGTGATTCTGTCTGAAAGTATTTGTGTTAGACACATATGTTACTTCTGGCAAGCTAGCATGCAATATTATCCATTCATTATTTATAGACCCGTTAAGAGAAGAGACCCTTCATTTAGGGTTAACTGAGTAGCCTCAAAATTGTTTGACTTAGGCCTTTGGATCGGCAATAGAGTTTGCGCTACTGTGGTAACAAAGCTTTTGATGTCGCAGATATGTGTGGCTTCTATTAACGTTAACTTGTCCATCGATATTCTGCTTCCACATGTCCATCTCAGTTGATCCTGTGTCAGTTTTCTTAATAACTTGACTAAGTGACTGGTTTATACATCTTACTGTAAAGTTACTGGATGGATTACTTATTAAGTAGTGATACGGCTGAATCGCAGTGACTTGTGTTTTTCTGCTCATTTCACATGAAAATTTACAGTGATTAAATAATTGGCTTAGATTCTCCATTTTAATGGCAGTCTTAAGGCAGCTTACCTCGTTGGTCGCAGTAGTGTGTTTTGAAACTAAATAGATTCCCTGAATCTGATTGCTTTCCCTCAGCAACCTCCCTAGTGATGTGTGTAATTATGTCTATTGCAATGATGCCTTTAGGCAGGTTAATTGTCCATGATTCATTTTTATAAAAATACACAGTTGGAACTGCCTTGTAAAATTGCCACCTAGCTTGAACATTTTGCAAAGGAACTTGAATTTTAATCATAATTGTTCATAGGAGAAAATGTACATTGTGTTATAGGAACTTTGTAATAATTTATAATATTTGCAATTGGAATACTTAATTTGAAATTCATTTTGCCAATTTTTGTCTCGAGTTTTGCCAGTTCTCTAGTAAAGAGATATTTGCTTACTGCATGCAGTGGTAACATGTTGCTCTGGCAACCCTGGATATAAGTATTTAGGCTAATATCTAAAATAGAATTGTTAATTCAATCAAGCACTATATCAACCATCATTTGACTTAAAACTTGAGAGTTCTGGACTCCATTATCTTGTGACCCGATGTCGTGCGATAAAGATTTTAATTTGACTAGACATAGAGTTAATTATTAATTGTACCTGTTCCTTGATTTCACCAACAGCATTTACAGTTAAGTTGAGATCCTTAATGGAAGATTTAACAGTATTTTCTAGTTCTAAGATTTGGACAGACAACATCTCCTCGTTGGATAGCAAACCTTTGAAGTAGCATGTCGTAAGAATATAACACCACGTCGCTGCGTCACCTAGAAAGGTTAGGGAGCATTTATTATGTGTGGGAAGGGAAACGTCAGACAGGAATTGGTTCATTACATTTACACAAGTTGTATAAAAAACATTTTTCAGTTTTTCAGCATTGTGACATACAGTGGAGTTTCGACTGGCACACATCCTGTGGAACCACTCGTCTACATTGTTATGAGTTAGTGGTTCCTGCAACGGCAGTGTGAATAGCAGTGGCACAGTTTCTTCGTATGAATTTGTGGCATAAACTGGCTGAAGTACACGCTGTGGTGCATCCTGTAAAGTGGCTCTGCATCCGTCCGTGCTGCAAGGGTTAGTGCGTGCATGACGATGCAGCAGGTCACCTGGTACATCATGGTAGTGGACAGTCCTGGGTTCACAATGCCTTTCTGTCTGTGCCTATAACATAAGGACAAGCGTTAGCGCTGTAAATTGGCCAGTTTCGCATTCCTTGTGCTGACAGTTTCCATTTTATCACAACCCCGTGTATGTATTGAAACCGTGATTGTCGACGGGCCTAGTATTTTAATTATTTCATACGGCTCTTGGTATTTGAAGGAAAACACTTTTTGTCTAGTATATGTTTTTAACCATACGAACTGCCCTACTTGTAGGTTGTTTGGTCTATGTGTGCTTTCAAAACATTTCTGTTGGACTGGGATGTCATAAGGTTAACTCGTGGTTGGTCTCATAGTCCTTTGAGTTTCTCGCACCAATCATTTGCGCAGGGAGAGTAAGTATGACTTATGACGTGGGACGGTTGGGTCGCCTCAACTCCGTGCATCAGGAAAAATGGTGTGAATTTAATACTTCTATTTACGGTTGTATTGTAATTAAACACTATGTATTTTATGCATTCATCCCAGTATTTAGGGTCATCACTAACGTAACATGTTAGGTATTGGGTTAGAATCTTGTTCACCTGCTCTGTTAAGTTGTTACAAGCAGGATTGTAGGCTGTAGTTTGGAGGTTTTTGATTTGCAACTTGTGCAATAATTCTGCAAAGAGTTCATTATTAAATGATATTCCTCGGTCGGTCAGGATCGACTTAGAGCTTCCAAATTATAATATTATGTCTTTAATGAAATTGGTGCAAGTGGAAGCATCAATTGATTTGACAGGGCACGCAATGGCATATTGTGTTGCAAATTCCGTCATGACTAGAATGTATTTGTTGCCACATGCTGCTGTTGGTACTGGCCCTTTAGTGTCAAGACTCCATGACTCGAGTAAAGCAGGTGGCATTATGGAGGTCATCTGCTCTATTGGTTTTTGGTTGGGGGCCTTAATCTTTTGGCATGTGGGACAGACTTTTACATATTCCTTCACATCCTTATTCATTGTGTCCCAGTAGCATGAAGTCTTTATTTTTCTAATTTAACTGCCCAAAGTGCCCACCTCCTAACAAGGTGTCGTGGTGGGCAGTTATTATTTCCGGCACATAATATTTATGCACAAGAGTTAGTTTACACTCCCCAGCCAGTGTACACTGTTTCATACAGATTTCTCCTTTGGCTGAAATGGCGTAACACCTTGCAAGGCGACAGTATTTCGGGGTGGCTTTGTCCGGTTTAGTTAACACTAATTTGAGCTGTTGAATGTGTGGATCTTTCACGTATTCTGCTAAAATGTGATGCTGGTTGGTATACAAGGGGTAGCAACAAAATATGTGCATCATCATCTACTTTAATATACGCTTGGTCATGAATATATTCCGGCAGATAAAATATTTTCTCATTATTTTCATCTTTAATGAGAATGCGACAGTTAATACGGGGGTCGAGACATGTAGTTGTTATTTTCTGAGAGCCGTTGTCGAGAATAATCTCCATATTAATGTTAAAATGGTGGAAATTGTTTTGGCTATGGCATGCATGAGCGAGTATTCCTCTTGCAAGATGGCTTTCACGACTCTCGCTTTATCTGTGGTGTGAAAGTCAGTTTTAATTAGTGGTTCAATGTCAGGCCAGCTGTTGGTGATGTATTTGCCAATGGTTATCTTGATTTCCGCGGCCTTCTGTGGGTCTTAGAAGTGTTATTCCGCTAATGCTGTGTAAAAAGATGTGCATTGTGTAAATGTGTGTTTTACTTTGTGTTGTTTGCATTGACAGTAACAGTTGCCATGTCAGCTGTCCCCACTGTGGGTATACGACTGAGCGTGTTGGCTAGGTTGTAAAATTTTCCTTTCACAATTTTTGCCTCGAAATCATATTCTGTTAATGCGATGGCCAACTTTGGAACATGTATATTATGTTCGGCCATAGATTTCAGGTAGCGGAGACTGTCATGATTGGTCTCGATGACTAACTTTCGGCTATAAAGAAATTGTTAAAAATATATTATAAAATATTTTATTGCCGATAGTTCCCTCTCCATAGCTGACCATTTTCGTTCATTCAGCGATAACTTTTTCGAAGCAAAAGCTATTATATGGTGTTTCTTGGTCGCGGGATTCTCCTGTTACAATACTGCATCAACGACAGTCTGTGACACATCACATACTAGAATCGTCAGTAGATGCTCTTCAAATCTCGCCAGCATGGGTGGTTTACTGAGAACTGTTTTTAATTGTTGGAAGACTGTGTCCTCTTTCTTGTCCCATTGAAAAGGTATTGTTTCTTTGCGTACTCGCAAAGTCCGATTCCATCCATGCTAAAAGCCAATTTATGCCAATCTTCCTTGCGAACTGGGATGGCGTAAAACTCACTAAGCATATCTATAGATGTTATATATTTAGAATTCTGTAGGGTAGTAATTATGTCTTCTCTCCATGGGATTGGGTATTGAACTTTAGTAAGGTGTTGGTTTAATAAACAGAAATCTGATAGGAACCTAATACCGCCTTCGCATTTTGGGGATTACGAATGATAGTGTGGCGTGCGTGGAGTCGGATGGTGTTATAATATTAGAGTCAAACATTTGCTGTATTTGTATAAGTACGTCCTCCCTTTATTTTGGATTAATGCAATAAGATCGCGTATGAATTGGTTTGTCTGTGTTAAAATCTAATTTTATTTCATACGCATTAGTTTCTGTGAGCTGATGAATGGAGCTGGCGAATCGATCTGTGTATTCATGCAGTGATGTTTCTTACTGGCATATCTGTTCGTGTGTCAATTCTGGGTAAATATTCCATAATGACATGTTTTCTGTAGTATCTTCCAACATAGTTTATTTTGTTTATATGGAATTCGATGTAGTTACTGCTATCACATTCTACAGAGTTGGTATTAATGGGAATTTCAATAATTTTATCATTATTTGAAGCATGGATAAACATAGTGTCTTTGATTAATATTGGCACAACATTGTATCTCTTCATAAAATCAACTCCTAGAATCATATCAAGTTTCAAGTTATCTATCAACAAAAATTCCTGTAAAAAGTTGTGACCGTGTATATTAATATTGGCTTTAGATTTTAATTTGGGGAATTTAATTTATGTCTTCTGTCACCCCTATCATAGAGAAAATTCCTTTCACAGGTTGCTGCTTTTCTTTGTTAATTAACTTGGTTGACACACATGAATGGGAGCATCCTGTATCTAATAGTGCTTTGCATGTTTTTCCCGCCAGGCACACAAGGATGTGCGGTGTTGATATTTTCACATATCCCGTGCGGCACTTGTCGTTCGTGACTGCACTGGATTCCTCGCTCAATGCTTTAATGAACACCTGGTGGCTCTTTCATCGTTGCCATCCGGTACAATGTTATTGTTTACAGGTGCGCCCATTTCCGCATGCGGCAATTTGATCCGGGTTGTGCCAATTCTGAACCGGTGCTTGAATTTCCGGAAGCGTGCCACAATGTGAGTATGAAATGGTGTCGTCTGATTGGGGAACAATGGACATTCTGCAGCACGGTGTGATGTATACACACAAAGTGCACAGGTTGATGCTAATTCAATCCTTGGCCCGACGAATGTTGGCCTTGGCTCTCTGATGTCACGCTTCTGCTGTGTTGTGCATTCCTAATGGGTTACCGGCTTGACAGGGGCCGTTGCTTCTGTGTTGATGCGCGGATCACGTTTCACGGTCACTTCATGGAGTTTGGAATCTGATGTGGCCCTGGCGCTCACCTGCATTTCCATGGTACACAGGCTGTCATGTGTCGCATGATATGGTTATAGCCTGCCTTAGCCTTGTAATTATTTAGATAGTATCTGGTATTGTGCGCTGGCCTCAATTATGGGCTGCGGAATTCAATACAAGAGGTCCCACCTTTAGCTAATACAATTTTGGTCCTATGTTATTTTCTGTGCTCTTCTGTTCCTGGGGAATATGAAATTGTTGGCTTCTTGAATTGAAATTCGCTATTTCCGCATATGTGCGGTGTGGGATGTGTTTGGCAAATAATGCTTGGCAGGCATTAATAACACTGTGTACTTTTGTTTCGGGTGAGATGTGTCTGCAAGACGCTGTTCTTGCCACGCTGGTTCTGATTATTATGTGTGGTCATTAAGGACCCTGCCTGTTTGTCGCCTTTTCCCATGCTTTAGTTTATATATATTTGGTGTGGGGTGGTTTTTATTTGTCCATGCCCTTAAGGGGCCTGTCTGCCTGTTGCCTGTGATCGATTTGTGCACCTGTTTATAATGGGGGTGGTGCCTACTGCCCCTCGCAAAGAGTTTTTTTTACTGCTATTGTTTTTGACCATATTTTCTGTTTATGTGGATGTTGTTGAAAAATATCTTTTTCCCATATGTTCGCCCTTGTTGGGTGGTTTGGTCGAAATTGCGGCGATTTTGATGATTGGGTGGTTAAAGGTATTGTCATGGATTTTGTGGGTAATAGTAGCTTTGTGTCTGACTTTGGTGCGCGATTGCCATATTATTATATTAGTGATGTCCACCCAAAGGGAGTCTGTTTCGGACAGTGTGTAATGGTCAGTAATGGTTTTGTTGTATCTAAAAATACCAAGTACTGCATGTTGGCTATTTGTTATAATATTATCTAATGTGTCGTTTTTCAATCCTATGATCTTATTTGCCAAGGAAGGGAGTAAGGATAGCGAGACAATATTTATAAAGTCACTGTCTGTGACTGTTAGATTGTATTTTCTACGGTAATATATGAGGGTCTCTACATGTTTTTGAGCACTCTCGTGGAGCTTCTGCTTTGTGTTGAACAACAGCTGTTTGATATATTCCTCTGTCGCAGGTGTAGAGAATGTTTTCAGTTTCTGAAAAATGCTTTGCTATGTAACATTACCTGCATGTGAATGAAGATAATTTTCTAGTGTATGTTTTGCAGATCCTTTTACATAGTATTTGAGTTTATTACATTTATCCTCATCGGTCCAGTTGTTGTTTTCCACGGCTTGGTTAAATTGGTCTAAAAATCCCTCCATTTTTTAGTACCGACCCCTGAAAAATTTAAGATGTGTAACGGCTGTTGCACGATTATGTTCATTGGTGGGGGATTTGTCATGTCTGTTGGTTAGTTTAGATTCTCGGGGTGATGCCAAGGGTGAGTTTTCGTACAAATTCTCTTTGGTATTAGTGTAAATATGTACAGGTGTTAAGTAGCCTGATATTTGTGGTACTGTATTTTCTTGAGTTGGTGTTGTTGGTTGAGGGCTGCTAGTTGTGATTTGGTTAATTATGGCACATGTAATGCGTGTAGATATTGTGTTAAACTGGTCAATTAATTCTGGGTTTTCGTTTAGCAGTTGTTCCACAGATTCAATTAAATTCTGAAATTTTTCGGCTATGTTGGTGTTTCTGGCAGCTAGTTTCTTTTGTGTGTCAGATAAATCGATTGTTGCGCATTTATCATGTTTTGTGCTGTTTTTAAAAATGATGTGGACTGTGGATACATCATAAGGTTTTATATCGTGTTTCCTTATTAACTAGCATGCACACACAAAGCTGACTTTAATATTATATTTTCACATTGCACACACTTGTGGAAACTGCGTTAGCAGATTCACTGCAGTCCGAAAAGCAGCCGAGATCCATTATGCATTAAATTTTCAAGCTTAAGCACACACTCTTACTATGCTACCATGGGTGCCTTGGTGGACATTCCCTGCGTGTGCTTGGGCACCACTGGAATGTACTGAACCATGCACAACATGCCATGGCTTTCACTGGCAGTACGATTCTCTCTACTGCATGTTTACTACTCTACTCTCTAGGTTAATGTCAGCCATTGGCTTTAGACCTTTCTAACAGGGGGTAACAACCTGGCTGGTGGTGATAATGAGACATTTCTGTATTTGACTTTATCTTTAGTCGCAGTGACATGAAGTGAAATGACTTTAAAGTTCCTTTTGTCTCAACTAATGCTAACTCTAATATAATACATTATACTTTGCGATTTTGGTAGGGAACGCAACTCTGTGGACTGGTGGAAGTTTTGTACACAATTTAAAAATGTTACAAGGGCAAATTCTAGCAGCTATATTTAATTTATACTACTTTCTTCCACCGATTTCTCAGCTTCGAGTGCTCTAAAAGGGGAGGTCGAAATCTTTGGCTGCCTCCACCATTTTCTGTGACCTGGTACGTAAATGAATCAGGCCACGCAAGGAAGAGGGGATGTTAGTAGCTAGTTGATAAAGTACTATTACGGTTTCGACAGGTTTTATTAATCACAGCTAGATTTACACTTAGTAATACAAATAGCCCTCGGCTAGTACAATATTTTACTCTTCACTCTTTACTTTATAGTGGCAATCATCAATAATGGTTAAGACATTTAATTCAATTACAACACAGATAGCTATAGAGTGCTCGTGACTTGAGTCTAAAGTATTTATGCCAAGGACCCTAATCCTACATAACCTCAGGCACCCTACTGGGATATATTTTTCCCTTAACTGTCTTGGCGGAATTGTCTGTCGAGGCCCCCTCGATAGTGGCAGTGCTGGGCATCGAAGTTGTGACCACGGCCCTGTGGTCCTCAGCGCTGGCATCTCGCTAGTCCCTCCGGAGCAAGATGGCCATGAGCCACCATTGTCCCAACCTTATATACTACCCCACCTAGCCTCACGACCTTCCTTGGCAGGGAGAGTGTTTTCAAAACAGCGGG
This sequence comes from Dryococelus australis, assembly GCA_029891345.1. Lineage (NCBI taxonomy): Eukaryota > Metazoa > Arthropoda > Insecta > Phasmatodea > Phasmatidae > Dryococelus > Dryococelus australis. The sequence continues at coordinate 349,592,106 of CM056993.1, forward strand.
GCTGGCTCATCATGGCCGCACCATCCCAGGTGATTGAGCATCACTTGCCAGCCCCAGCTGACAGAGCTAGCACCATCTTACTACAGTTTGGACAGAACAGTGCAACAACAAACAACATTATACGTACATTGGTGACCAAGAATTAACTTCTCCCTGTGGCATGTGGGAATGCAATGTTTTTCAAAGCAAGAACATCTGGCAGACTATATAAAGAAGTGTGCCTGTATAAAAACATGGCTAGGATCTTCAAGCCTACAGATGTATACAAGGTCCTAAAAATTGGATACAGAAGAGTGTTCTTTAAACAGTATGACAGTCTTCTACAAGTTCATGTCTGCAATTATGTAGAACATTGGTGCTACATTTTCAACAGCAGTGTCGGCACTCACTTTGGTGAAGGAATAGCATGCAATGATTGTTCGGTGAGATATCTTCTCCCCGACAGTGACTTACCTTCGACCTCAGAAGATTTAATAACTGCTAGTCTTAGCAAGGAAATAGAAGACGAACGGAGGTACCGAGTAAACAACTGCCAGCTCACCAGACGTCACCAGGGAATCACCATTCGTTGGAAGGAGACCTGCGACAGGGACATTCACGACTTTATTTCGAACAAGGAGGATTAGTTTTTCTGTCGATGTGTAATTTATATGCGTGTGAAGTGGCTAATTCAGAATAATGATCTCAATGTTCCCATTGTGTCCAATGGAGTACAAGTATACATTTTTTTTTTACTAAAGGTTTGCATTCTCTAACTTACAGCTTATTATATTCGCATTATGTTGTAAAGGACATGTGTGAGTCAGACATTCATTTCAAATGTACGTATTTCTCTCAAGCTTTTACATCACATAGTAAACCAAATATTTATAATGCTACTTTAAATAACTGCAATAGTTCTGAATGTCTTGTAAACTAGTACAGACCTCATGTAGTAGGTTGTAAGTACAAACTTAAGGGGGAATGCATTGTAACTTCATATTGTGAGGAAGAAAAATGTTTGAAACATCTTGTTTATAATACAGACACGGTTTCCCTTATCAGTATTTCGAAAAATGTGATAATAATCTTCATACTTTATATCGTTATAGCAATGACAAGTTTGGTTACACATTTCATACTGGATATGATTCATCAAAATGTTACGTACATCGAGCAATACAGTTAGCAAAAATAAAATTTAACCCTAAAAAATGTTTCACCTTGCAAATTTAGAGAATTAATATACATGCATGGTTTCTTGCTAAATCTTCTCAGTTGAGTGTTGGGTGTCATAGTAGCAACATGACGTATTTTCATTCAGCTAATCATTATTTCAGTGTCAAACAAGGAAAGTCCAACATAACTTACACCTTCTGGTGCCAGGGAATTTTGTGAGAATTTATGGAAACCTATGACAGTATTTTTCATTTCAAAGTAATTTACTTTCCTCTAAGAGACGAAAAGAGCCATGAACTCATACAGTGTGGTGACAATAAGAAATTTCCAGTGTTTCATATGACTGCAAACACACCTCTTCCATGTAGTATTGAAGATGTATACTCTCATTATGTTGAATCCTATCCTGATTTAGTCGAAAGCATGTTCTACAAGCCTGTACTTGTAAAGATGTTAGTGTATAAACAAACAGATTAAAACCAGGGTGTAAGAAAAGCTCACTCCTTGAAAGCAGAGATCAAGAAGGGGATTTGGATCCAATTTTAAGAAAATGCATGAGAAGTTGTCTCACAGAAGTTGCTAACAGTTTGTAAAAAATATTTGTTTTTAAAGAAAAATGTTGTATTTGTTTGTTGCTTCAGTAATAAAATGTTGTACATAAATTTTGGATCATCATGTGTTGGTATATATTTTATAAATAAATATTATGTAAAATGAATCAATTTTTTAAAATTTATTTATCCTATTCCTTATTAAATGTGAACTTATTTTAGTAGGAAACATATTTTCTCCTCAGAGAGGGAAAAGTACTTAATTTGTCTTTAACAGAGAGAGAGAGAGAGAGAGAGAGAGAGAGAGAGAGAGAGGAGAGAGAGAGAGAGAGATTCTTAAATTTTCTATTAAAAGTATATCGCATTTACAAGAAAGAGTCGTGTAAAGAACATATTCAGATAACAAACAAACTATTACTTCACCAAAAAACTAATCAACTAAAGATATATTTGAATTTGAGAAAAAGATGTCTGCTGGAAAAAATTTATAAATGCATAAAATATAAAATAAGTTGTTAAATATGGGCTGCCTCCATAGAGATATCATATTTGGCAAGGAGGCTCCGGGTTAGAATACTGGGTAAGACATGGTAAATTCTAATATAGAGTTTGCAGGTTCCATTCCCAGCTAAGACATGGTTGATATAAGCTGGATTCAAGTCCTGCTTAAATCATGTACAAATATAATCTAGTTTCTCACTTTCAGTGTTGTGCACATATATAGATTTTGGGTTCGATCCCAGAGAGGTCTTGTATAGTAATAGCTAATTTGTAATTCGTTAACAATATTAACTAAAAGGTTTAATCAGTTAAAATTATGAACAAATGATAGTAAAAACAGGAATTCGTTCATAAAAGAGTCTTGAATCGTATCATTAAATTGATTTCACCTTGTAATGCAACAAGTTCGTATTTTAATGACAATTGTTCGTGTAATAAATTGTTAAATAAGAAAGCAATTCAAACGTATTGTCTAAAAAACGGACAAATACATGTTAAATTCAGATATAAAGGCTAAAATACAGTATATTCATGCTAAATTAAAAAAATATCACTAAAAACCTTTTCAAAGTGTTAAAATTGCATAAAATGTATTAAAATGTATTTAATTGTATTAATCGCCTACTTGATATCCATTTCAGGCGAATAGCATTTAGTTTAATTTATGTGAGAAGGGAGGCTGGTGAGGACCTCCAACCCACTGGAGCTCATTTGCTCGTGTGACTCCATGGAGGTAACATCTCTTCTCCAGTGTGTGGGTGTATCATTTTAACCATGAACCGGTCCACAGTACCTAGGTCAAGGGCACCGACTGACCGCTCGCCTCTTGCTTGACTCTGTGGGGCTTTGCAAGCGAGGGGAAAAGTCATTCCAGATGTAATTTTCTCATGTAGTTTTGAGTTTATTTAGCAAAGCTGAGAGGAGAGGTAGACCACTAGTAGCTGCATCATTTGAACTATATGGAATAGGGTTTGTGTCAATAACATGCACCTACAGCCTATCTTCACTGTTTTAAATATTTGGAAACTATATGAAAATGCATCTAAAATGCATGGTCAAGTACTCTGAGATAAATTTTTGTTAGGTAGTTGTGTGAGTGCAGGGGAAAGATAATGTAAATTTTAGTTAGTTTTACATAGTTATAAGAAATGTTTGAGGGAGGGATGTTGTGCATATGGGGTATGAACTATGGAACAGCTAAAACAAGGGAAGAACTGAGCTGGATACGCATTACATATTCAGGAGGTGCATAACATCAGCTTCCAAGCTTGTTCAGTATGAGTTGACTGGAGAGGGATGTATGATGACGAATATATGAGGTTTGAGAATTTCTAAGAAATGAAATGTTTTTGAAGTGTATGTGACGGGGTGGTTTGGGTAATTAAGTTAACTTTAAGAAATTACCTTTTAAAGTTGTTGGGTAAATGCGAGTGTGAGTGTTTGTATGTGTGTGTGTGAGATATATATTTTTTTTTTAAGTATTTTTTAAGGTCCAGTAAATATTACTTCTAAAATGCACGATTGTATAGTTGTGAAAGTAAGTAATGTGTATGTAGGTTTGCCTCAAGTATTGCATGTTTAGTTTATAGCGATACATTTTTAATTTTATGATTTTTTTTTATGTTTAGTTTATAGCAATAAATGTTTGGATTTTAGACAAGAATATCAAATGCTTTGAGTGTAACAGAGTAATTACCCTTGCTAAAACTTACTTTCGAAAAAAAATTATACAATCGATAACATTTTTTTAATGGTGTACAAATTTTCATAAATTATTTTAACAGTATAAAACTACTTAAAAGTTTTTATTGGTGTAAAACTATTTTAAAGTTTTTGATTGTGTAAATGATTTTATAAATGTTTTTGACGATGTAGAAATTTAATGGTGTGTGATTTAAAAAATGGAAAGTTTTTTCTCTCACAAAAAAAAAGTTTAAACTGGACTTCAACTGAAATTCAATAGCGTGAGTTTAATTTTCACCATTATATTGTAATCGAAAGCTGTATATTTTTTTCCAAACCAAAAAGCTTTGCGCTGGGAAAAATAGACAAGGCGAGGCAGGTTGCAAAGCACGGTCACTTCATTACTGGAAACAGATTGCGGACTGAAAATCAGATAGGGTTTGGCTGGAGAGGAAGTGCCCAGTCTCCCTCTGTCGTGCATGCGCGACCAGCAGGCTTTGCTCGCCAGCGAGGGAGAAGGGAAAGTTGTCGGGCGAGATTGGAAGGACGTCCTGAGTTTTTCCCTTTCCCCTCACTCGTCGCAATGCAGAGACACTTGCAGGGTCTACGCATTGTCATGCTGGAGGGGGAAAGGGAGCAGGCATGCGTTGTCGGTCAGGTTCGGGAGGGTTAGAGCGACTGGACAGTGGCGCCAGCGGTAGCTTAGTGTACTAGTGTCTCCATTCTTTCGCCCGCTTCATGCGCGGACCGACCTGCCTGGCTTTTTACACGTTAACCTCGTTTCCCTCCTCGCTGTGCACATGGCCCATCGGGGCAGGCAAGACCTTGGCCCATCTAGTTTGTGTTTCTCCCCGCTTGCTATCTACCTGACTCTCGTCCATGTTTAAAAGTATTCGGGCTTCACTGCCTTTTTAGTCCCATCTCTCGTTTATGTCTTTCCCCAACAAACACAAAATTTAAAAAATGAAGAAAAAAGAACTTTCTTTGTCTATAATATTAACAATAACATTATTTTTCACTTATATTGTGTCTGCGTGTGTAAGTTATTAAGAGTGTTTTCTTTTTTCAGAACGAGGGGTTATTTCAGTGTATTTATTGTGGCATTGAAACTGTTATATCGAGGAAACCAAAGAAAGTTTTTATTTACGTAAAAATGGGTGAGCATAAGTGATCCTGTATTGATATCTTGCTTGAAGATCTTTATGTAAGCGATTCCGATTCGGAATCGCAGACAGAAAGACAAACATGGTGTCGAGACAGTGTCCCTTAGCGTAAGCGGACACGAGTTAATCTTTTGGAGGATGATCCCTATTTAAACCGATTCGAGCACGGATTCGCTTACGGAGAGATTGTTAAAAGCAAAAGGTTAAAACATGTCCACTTCCCCCTCATCAGCTCTTGAGAACAAAGTTTCGCTCGCTCCCCAAACACACTCAGTTCTCGGCTATATTCTAAATGGCTTTCTGCATGAGCCTTTAAAAAGATTTGTTCCCGTATCTTTTGTAAAAACATGTCGCTACAGTCGACTGATGTTCCTAAATAAATTTAAGTTCACATAAAAATTAATTTTATCTATGCAAAATAATAATACAGTGTTTTATGGTACTAACACATATTTTATTTACAAGTAAGTGAATAAAGTGTGGTTATTATTGTCTGTTTTAAGTACGATCTATGTATATTACGACATTGATTGTAGTATTGTATGAGAAAAACAAATAGATTCACTTTCTGTATCGTTAATGAAAAGACCAGTTTCAGATGTATTGGCTGATAAAACAAATAATTTAATTATATTTTCAATCCCTAGAAATAAACTATTTCTCATGTATGCAATTCCTAAAAGTACCTATAACCTTTTATAAGCAGTTTCATTATATCTTGGAATAGAATGAAAGGAATTATGTATTTTCTGTGTAGCTTCTGCAGTAAAGAATTTACAGATTTATGGAACTTACTACGTCAACAAAGAACGACCTGCAAGATGAACAGTTCGACTGTGAGTTTTAAATGTGAATTCTGCCAGAAGCAGTTGTCTCGGAGGGATGCTTTAAAGAGACACTATAAAAGCTGCAGCAGTGGTTCTCCACATCCACATCCACCTCCACATTCACATCCACATCCACCTACACAATCTGCTCCACAATCTGCTACTCAGACAGCAACTCAGACATCATCTCAGTTAGCTCCTCAGACAGCTCCACATAGTCCACCTACTGCAAAACACTTAAAATTTCCAGATCCACCCACTGAATTACCTCCACAAATCCGATATGTTAATTCAAGGATGAAAAGTAATTCGATGCACAAGCTTAAGTGGAAAGTACATAATCGAGTCTCAAATACGAGATAGTGGCTAGCGCATTCGCCGGCAGGTTAACATAATAAGGCGTGGATAGGGAAATCCATATGTTTCAATACAGGCTATTCATCGCTGATAGTAAGTAATCCAAGTTTCTTAACGATAAGAAGGCTGACATTCCAACGCTGCTTCATTACTCGCCTCGCTTCACCCTCATCGGCTCTCAAGACCTCGGTTTTGAGAACCGCTAAAATCTCTTCATTCGTTTCAATGTACAAAATCGAAATTTTCTGCTACAAGGTTTTAATACAATTAGAAATCCCTAAATCAGATGATGACTTACTAGAGGTTATTAAATAATATATGTCTAAATCTTTTTCTCCTCGATACTGCAGTTAATGTCATAATATACTCTGCCTTGTCATCTACAACACCACGACTGTCAATTACGTTCATCTGCCGCCACCATACACACCTCCTGTTCCACAGTCATCGCAGCTGACTACAAACATAATCGCAGCTGACTACACCAACTACAAAGTGCGTCACCATTCAATGCTGTTGCTCCCTGTTTGCCTAACAAGATTACTAGTAGTATATTTACCCCTTCGAAAAAAAAAATTAATTCACAGCATGGAATTACACATTAATTAAAATCTACGAATATAAAGTGCTATGTGTGAGTGTGTGTTCTACCCCAATAATTCGACGTGTGTCTGGAAAATATTCTTGATGTGATGTGCTGTACATAATCAATGGATATCCATAGCGATTAATTTACTTCTTAATATTGTAACCTTTTTTTGTAAATATTTTTTATCTTGTAATCTGTGTCAGACAATTTTGTAACAGTGGTAGTTGTAACAGTAGTGTAGTAATAGTAGTTTTAGTTATAGTAGTGTAGTAATGGTAGTTTTAGTAATAGTAGTGTAGTAACAGTGTTTTAGTAACAGTAGTAGTAGTAGTAGTAGTACGTTTTAAATATACGTAACTTTGAGTAAATGTGTAATAGTTTATATCATAAAATGTCTTGATAAAATGACTTTGAAAAACTTGTAGGGTAATTAAGTTTGTAACATGATGCTTGTATATTGCAATCTTTTGTTTGTGTTAAAATGACTATTTTTTAAAACTTTTTTGGTAATTTTGTTGTAAGATGATTATTTTTAAACTACGTGCAAAATTGTTTTGTATATATTTATAAAAAATTGTAATTGAAAATGTTAGTTTAAAAAATAGTTGTAAATATTTTAGCTCTTAGGGATGGATTTTGAAAATATATTTTATGATAAAATGTTAAAAATGAATAGTGTGTGCCTTTTTTTAAATACCTCATTTCACTAACTTTTTTCAATAATATCTTATGTAAAATGAGTGATGGTTTAACAGTAGTGAAGAGAAATGAGTGGGTGTTTATCAGTATTGGTAAGGTGATGACTCGTATTTAAAAATTCAGGAAAAATATTTGCTTGCTTTCACGAAGAAGAAAACATACTTTTCTTAACTTGCAATACTTGCATAGACTTTGAAGGACAGAGGGAAAATTAAACATAGCTGAATAAATGAATGAAGTTTTGCAAAGGAATGAGGCAACAGGTTAGTACCTTGAGAAGATCTTGGCCCACTCCGGCTATTCAACATGAAAGTTGGAGCAGGACATCCCAGGGGAACCTATTGAAAGCGAGGCTCAAATATCTTCACAGAAGCAGGTAGCAGAAACGTCTGTCACTCCTTGCGTACTATCTACGATTGCACCCAACAGAAACCAGCAAACACAGTCCAGCAATCATTAAAAAAAAAAACTATTTAATTTTACATATACCCAGATTAAAAGAGTTTCTGTGCAAGATACAACACGATGATGTCTGGAGAAGAAGATAAACATAATATATTTAATCTAGTATATAAATAAAACAAAATTCAACTCAAGTTATGTAACAATACCAATATTTTCCCGTAAATTTACAAAAATTTGGACCTTTAAGTAAAAAAGTACTAATAAAGTTGAAATTGCTGCTTTCCAACTCCAAAAAACATTATTTCCGTTTGTATACATAGCTTTTCATTAAACTCACGCTGGAAACTGTTTAATTATTAAATAAATTCAAATATTAACATTTTCTCTTATATATGGAATACATTTTTGCTGTTGGAAAGTTTTTGTTAGATGTAAATAGAGAGTGGACACTTTGGTTAGCACACCCACCTTCCCAGGTGGGTCACAGAATAAAAGCAAATTATTTCGCAATGCGTGGATGCCGTGTTAGACGTTGCCATTGATACAAGGGTTTTATCGGAAATCCCTCTCTCGTTTCCTCTAGTCTCACACGCGCGCTATTAGGCGCTTCTCGCTTCACCCTCATCGACTCTCAAGACATCAATGATAAGAGCTGCCTAAATCTCTCCCAATATTCTTTTTTTTTTCTCTTATGAGTCGAATTAATAGTAACAACACTTCTTAACGAGTGAATGCTTGTGAAAACATTTCTTAATGAGTGAATAAAATATATCTTGTTTAAATACTTGTAAAAATATAGTTGCTTTTGTAACGAGTAAATAAAATAAACCTTGTGTATTTTTAATTTCTGTATATTTTCCTGCGTAATGGAGCTTGCAAAGTGAATATTCATTTTTATAAAATAGAGGACAAAATATTTTCGCTCGAGAGATTTCAAACAGCTAGGAAGACATTTTAACCTTGTTAGTCTCATCAGTTGAAAAAATCGTTGACCTGAAATGCCCTTCCCTCCAGGACGGACCTTGACAGTTTACTGTGTCAAAACAGATGCTTTCCCTAGGGTATAACAAAACCAGAATGCTTTCTGTGGGGGTTTGTTGGACTCAGACTGCCAACCTCTGAAATCTCAGTTTCTATAGTTGGTACTATTGAAATTTCACCTTGAAGGAACAGTCACACTGCTAAGATCTCAGGTCTCTAAATGTGACAGTTTTTTTTTTTTTAGATATTATCAAATGCTATACTTCTAAAATTTCGAAGCGAGTATAAATTATATATGTATGAATGTGTCGTGTCGTCCATCGTAATACTTGAAACTTAGGCAAATGGAATGATACATATTCGAAAAACAGTAATCTTTCAATGTTTTAAAATATAAATTTTAGCAAGTGAAAACATCTCTTGTACGAAAATATTGTTAGTTTCCTGAAAATACAGGATCAATTTTATTGGATTTAAATTCATTTTTTGGTTTACGATATAAAATTTGTTGGAATTTTATTTGGGGATTAAGATTTTGAGTAATATTTAGCTTCAGGGATATAAATTTTGATCGGTGGGACTTGTGAACCTTTTTATTTCACTGCAAATAAGACAGGTTAAATCATTCGGAAGAGTCCAAACTTAATTGCGCGAGGGGAGGGAGTCAGTTAGGCTCTTGTGAAGGTGGAGGTTGGAGGTGGGGTGGAGTGCTTGGACAGGGGGGCACGTTCCTCTGGACAAGGGCCGGTTCTGAGAGGTGTAGGTGTGAGGGGGCTGATGTCATTGTAGAGTCGGAGCAGCTCTGAAGACGAGGGGGGTGGGTAGGGTGGGAGGGGGTGGCTATAAGCGAGCAGGAACTGATCAGAGCACAAGTAGGCAGTTGTCTCCATCTTGAATCAGTTGCGACAATTGATAATCGCAGGCAGCCTGGGCGACTGACCCCAGGACCTCGCATTCCGGCGAGGGGAGGGGGTGCAGTGGTACTTAGACAGAGTCATGCACCTCAGGACTCGGACTGGTTCTGAGGGGTATGGGGTAGGGGGTGGTGTTTGAGGTGAGTGGTTGGGGTGTGAGGGGCAGGCAGGCAGGTAGGGTCCTCCCGATGTGCATGCCCACTTATCAGTTGTCGCCATCTTGAGAAATTATCAAAAACATTAGACAATTGCGGGCAACCGGGGTCGCACTCAGGCGAGGGATAGGGAGGGGTGGTTACAAGAAGACAGTCCTCCCGATGTGAAGCATCTAGACACTCGGCTACATCTTCAGTCGTTCATGTATACTTGGAGGAGACAGACGTGCTACTTGTCAGCTCCTTCATAAACACCGCACCTCTACACACTTGGTGGCCAACGAGCTTACGATAGGGGTTACCGCACCGGCGAGATCGCACCTACATTCATCTCTAGTGATAGCCGCGATTTACATAGTATTTTATCGAGGAAATAAACATTTTTGTGTGTGAACTAATTTTTTTCGGATCGATATACTGCATTTGTGATAAAATTTTCAATTTCTGTTTTCGGTAGATGAGAATACCATTTGTGTTAACAAGTGCAGTGAATTTTATAAACATTTTTAGTAAATTAAGCACAATTGCCTATCGGACACGCTACACATATCTATTCCCAGCTCGACGTAAGTGCTTCTCATTCATACTTCGAACGGACTTATTTTAATATCTCAGGTGTGTGATTATGTCTGGTTTAAATCGTATTCACAGGCTGAATCGTGTTAATGTGTTATTTATTCATTCTGACTATCTGGATTCCATTTAATGAGTTTGCACTTGTCTCTCATGTTATTCATTGATACGTAGAACTTGTTAAAAATTTGTGAAATCTCATAATGGGATTTCATCTAGTGAGTTTGCACTTGTCGTCATAAGATGTTATTCATGTAGTTAAAATTCTTTCTCGTGGAAATTATATTTCTAATCTTGAGACTCATGTTACGATTAAGACTCATGTAATTCCACTTATTATTCACGTAGTCATTTGAAATCTTCCGATTTGATACATGTAATTTATTCATACGTAGAACACTCTTAAATTCTCTAACGTTTAATTGTGTTCCGAAAACAGATCGTTTAACACGTAAATCGCTTCCTTCAAAGTCACCTATCTCCCACCATTATCTGTGAGCAATTTCCCCCCCCCCCCCAAATAAAATTAATACTCTAAGAAATCGTTTCAATACTCTAAAATTCTCTTCTATGTTGAATATATTCGTAAAAATTGCCTATCTACCAGTAACATCCTCCAAACACCTTAAAATTAGAAAAATTAGAAAAAAAAATAGCCTTAGCCCACTATTGCACTCATCTCTACACCTATATAAGACATTGCAATTCACCACTCTGGTCAATCGCCTCCAGGAGACCACACCGTCAACATCGTACAGAGCTCCTGCCACCCCCTCCTCCATCCAAAAAGAAAGAAAGAAGTACAATAAAAATTATAAATATTTTAATCCGATTAAAAATTAACCCTTTCAATCTATTTAACCCAATCCATTAACCCTTTCAATCAATTTAACAATTCCAATAAATTTAATTAACCCCTTGATATCAATTTAACCCTTTCAATCGATCAAAATATGGGGTAGAACGCGGGCGCTCCTACTACGCACAACGATGTAAACTTTCGTGCTAAACTGAGATATCGTACAAATCCAGTCTGCAGAGTTAAAGGCAGTTTTAGAAGATTTTGGGAAACGGGATACATTTTTAAGCCCCACCATACAAAATGAAATAATTCAATAATGCAATGAAGTGATTCGCAACAAACTTGTTACCAAAGTGAACAAATCAAAGTGTTTTTCTGTGTTACTCGATTATACTGCAGATGTCAGTGGGATACAACAGGTGTTTCTTTGTATTCGGTATAGGGAATATGATGCTGGAGATTTTAGAGTTAGAGAGGATATTTTGCAGTTCATGCCTGTTACTGACTTACCTAGAGAAAGCTTAGCTTTCTTAATACACAGCTTGACAGAACATGGAATAGAAATTCAATATTTAAGAAGAAAAGGTTACGAAGGTGTCCCAACTATGTCAGGAAAATTTCAAGGAACACAAACTGTGGTCAGAGTGTCTCATCCTACAGCACTTTATGTTAACTGCTCAGCTCATGCTTTTAATTTAGCTGTTTCCAAATCTTGTGGAAGTGCAGCTCACAAGATGTTTGTGTAGCCGAAAAGGAAACAGTACTTGTAAACTGTAAAATTTTGATGTCCCACTATCAGCAAAAACTTTGAAAACACTTTGTTCTACCTGGTGGGCTGAAATATATGATGCTGTTACAGACTTCTTGGAACTTTTAGAAACATTGATATAAGTACTGATTATCATGCCAGTGTGGCCAAGAGATTCGTCACGAACATCTAAACAGGCTAATTCTTTGATGTGCTTAATTATACAGTGAGAATATGTTATATCTTTGTTGGTGACAGCTCAAGTCTCTTTGGACTTAGCCAACTCCCAAACAAAATCCCTCATAAACCCACAATTTGTTTTAGGGAGGCTATGATAGTAGCTGATAATGCCAAACAAGAACTGGAGATTTTGAGAGTTGTTGCTACATATACCTTTAAAATTATTTTGGAAATATCAGTTGAGATTTATCGAGTGAAAGATACCAATATTTCAGTTACTCATTTGGCAGAAATAAAAAAAAACACAGGACAAATTATGTGACTCGTAGGACTGAAGAATATTTCAGAGTGGCAGTCTACGTGTCATTTTTAGACTGCTTCATTTCATAGTTGAACTCTCCATTAGTGATCTCGGTGTATGCAATAAAGACGTATATCCCACCATTGGCACTGATTTTGGCAACATTTCTCATTTCTGCTCCAATGCCAGAAGATCATTTTCCACTCTGAAAAGGACCAAAAGGTACTTGCGGAATTCAACAGGACAAGTAAGTAAAAATATTCATTAATTAAAAACTCTTACAATATTTAAAATTAATATATTTTGAGTGAAATATCTTACGCATGAGTGTTCCATTTTCTATATGTTTGCAGGCAAAACTGAATGGTTTAGCGTTACGGTCAATCTATCATTCAGAACAAATTACCTCACTGGAAGTTTTAGACAACCTTGCAAAAAATAAAAGTGATCAAATTGTGCATATCATTATAAATATAATTTAGTGTTTTCAGCTATTTATTATTTCATTTTTAAAATTTTTATTTTTTTAATTTTTATAAGCTTTTTTACTTGTTCGTTCCGGATTGACTAAATACAAATGTAGATTTTTAGCATAAGTTACTTATGCATAAACGTGGCATATCTGGGACTATAAATGTATTTCTAGTAAAATGTAGCCTATATATTTAGTACATGAAATTTATATCAGTATTCAAGGCACTTGAAATATATTTTTTAAGTGTGATAAACCTGCTATCCCCTCTCTCCCCCACAAAAAATCATCTACGCCCCTGTCTATGCCATATACTTACAATGAGGTAGGCCGACTGTGGATGTCCCGAAAATTCACTCGCACATTGCCAGTGCAACTGTCAGCTGTCAATATCATATGGTCAACAGTGAAAAACAGTTTGCTTATATTTGAATTTTCATCAATCTTACCATTTTAAACAGTGTTCTTAGCTCGAATCCTTGACCATGGAGTGTGGTTAATGCGCAGCTTGAATGAACGCTCTATCCCATTTTTTCTCTACGTGAAAAGTCCCTCGTCAAGTGAAGTAGTGGCACGAACTGCCCTGTTGCCAACTGGGCCCAAGCCAGGTCGTGCGCGTAGAGGGAAAACGGGGTAGTGTGTACGCCTAGCATTGGGATGCTTTTCTGTCAGCAAGACTACCATAAACAACGAGGATAGGTTTGAGGTTAGAACACTTTATGTAAACAGGTGTTGTGAGACGTTTGTTTTCTTCATAAACCTACTTTTTTTTTGCAATTAGATTACATTCAAATTGGCGCGAGTATTTCACTCATGTAAAAGGGCTTGTCTTTTGAAAATAAACATATAAATAAACATGTTCATCACTGGTGACTATGTGACTTTAGAGTTATTTATTTGGTGAGGGGTAGGTCAATGTTGTGTACATGCGCAGAAGACGAAAATCGGTAATCGCATAATTTCGCAATTCGAATGAATCGATACAATTAATTTTGTGATCAAATATATAATCGGTAAAAATTATTGATTAACTTGTTTTAATCTATACATGAAAATTGACCGCATATACTGTATATTTAAATAATTTTTCTTTAAATTTTCTTCATCAAAATATTTTTTGTTTATTTTAAATAATTTCTCCTATTCTAAAAATTTGTTGATTGAAAATTATATTTTAGTTTTAATAATATATTTTTTTAAGGTATAAACAGCTGAAAATCGTGAATAATCGAATTATTTATAACAGATGAATCGCTTTTAAAATAATCGATTAATCGATTATTTTAAAAGCGATTATCCCATCACTATCTTTAGTGCATGGTCAGTTGCCTTCCGATAGCGCCGTCACGCAGCAAGGCGGGTAAGTTAGCACGTGTGGGGGAGATAGAGAGGTGGAGAAGCCACGAGGCCTTGCACGGCACGCCTAGCAGGCTGGGCCGACCCGCGGCGAACTAATGAACATCTCTAAAACAGGCTGACCCCTTCCGGGCGGCGCGCGGCTGACCCAGCCCATGTTTGCTCCCTGCCGCCAGCAATACACGCCATTGTCTCAGGATATGCCCGCGCCCACCTACACCCCTCTGTGCTTGACGTGGGCGCCCACACCCCCCCCCCCCCTTCTCTACATCTCTCGGGTTTCACACTTCCCCTACACTCCTAATTAGCGGCGCCCAAGCGTCGGACTCTCCCCCTCTCCCCTTTCATTCTCTCACCGTCACCCTACAGATGCTGGAATGTGCGCTGCAGTTACCATAGACTAAAGATGAGGTAGACCGATCTCGCTGGCTGCGCACAACCAATTTCCGTATCCCAACATTGAGCATGTCTAGCGGAAATGGCGTGGTTTGAATTTTAGGTTAGAAAACTGATTTGTAAACAAATGTTTTGGGATGAATGTATAATTCATGTAACCAATCTGTAATGCAGTTTGATTAAATTAAAATTGGTGAAAGTATTTTATTCATATAATAGTGCTTACAATTTTGAAATTAAGATACAAACACACACTTTCGTAACTGTTGACCAAGTGACTTCGATAGATGTGTTCCTTTGCGGCAGGCCAATGTTAGGTACATACGCAGAACACGAATAAGCGATATACCTCATATTTAGTATATGGCAGCTACACATTGACCGCGTGCTTACGCGTCCCACATAACTCTCTCCTCGCAGTTAGAAATAAGTTTGGCTGAACGAGCTCAATTTATACGTCTATAACCTCCCATATTACGACAGATATTCAACCTGTGCTTTTCGTCGGAAATGTATTTGAACCAACAAAAATACCATGTGTTAGCCAAAAGCGGTTAATTGGCTCTGGTGAGATGTGCTGAGGTCAGTAAGCATAGGCTATGCCGTTAAACACTGGAACGCCACCTGTTGCAAAAAGCTCCTAACTCCGCATCCCTGTGGCGATCCTGGGAAAACATCATCATAACAATGCATGTGGCTGACGGAGTGAGCTGAAAAACGAAAGTCCAACACCTTAAAAGAGGACTTGTCGGCTAAGGTCGGGAGAAAGTTGACAGAATACCAAGGGATAGAAGGAGCTCCTAGTCTAACTAAAGTCAGTTATCCCAAACGTTAGGACAAGCGCCATTAGGGCGAACGACTTCAGGGCAAATGCCTGCTGGAGGAATTTTTTTTTTGTCTGCAGTGTTTTATTGGGATTTGCGAGAGGAGGCAAAATGTTAGGGCCAACGCCTTACGGGCAAACTACTTTAGGGTAAATTCCGTGCCCGAAAAATCTTTCAAGACAAACGCCTTTAGGGAAAGTGCTGGAGATGTACATGAAAAGATGAAATTAACCTCTACGTCACACGACGCACCCCCCAACTTTCCTAGAGTAAACCTTAAAAATGTTTGCCCTTCCTAGCAGGAATTGAGCGTTGGGTTGGTAACATATCAGGTATAAATTCTATTACTCGCTAGTTTCAAATGAAGAAGCTGGGTTTCAATAAACGACGACAATTAGGCAAGAATAAGGAAATGCTATTTGGGGTTAAAGAAATGCTTAACCTAGGCACTCGTAATGCAAGAGATCTTGCAAACAAAGAAACTAATCTGAAAAATATTTTAAAAAGGGAGAAATAATATTGTAGCTGTAAGTGAAACCGAAAAGAAAGAAAGAAAGAACTAGAATGATTTTATTACGTTTTGTAGCTAGGTGGATTAAAATGAGGGCTTAATGAGGAGAAGCGTTATTTAAGAGGGATTACAGAATTGAAAATTGCGGATGCGTTACAAGGAGAAAAATATTTTATAAGGAAGTAAACGTGTCATTTTTTTTGTAGTCACGCGACAATTTTTAATGACCACCAAATGTTATCGCTGACAACTGCATAGTTCTGTGTTCACCGAAAAACAATTGGTGAGGTGGATACCAACAAAACATTTTATGTCTGCACAAAACATGTTTATTTCAGTGTAATGTAAGGAAAATATGGCTACAGCTAAGAATATATATAGGAGTAATATCTATATCAATCTGTTATGTGCTCCAGAAGAATACTACATTCTTCTCAAACAGCGAAGTTTTCTATCGAAATCTACAATAACAAGTGGATTAATTCATTTAGTCGGATTACCACATTACAACGGAAACTTGAAAGCCGGGGTTTATTATAGTTATGGATATGTTAATGAGAATGATTAGAAGTTAAGAGAATTACCACCAGTCTACGTGGTATAAATACTAGTCATGGGCTACAGAGTATGATGTGCGTCGTATGCTTGAAATATAAATTTGTCAAACGTAAACTTAAAAGTTTCGGTGTTCGTTTGTTAGTTTTCCTCCTAGTATTAGAGTAGTATACAGATGGGAATTCGCGAGCACATGTTTAGGGATGTGGGGCCTGGAGCCAGATCAGGCTACTCTCATATCGATATCCTTTGGTGATGGCTATTGTGTGAATCTTGTTATTCAACTCTGCCCTTAAGTGACTTCGATCTTAAGTGACCTCGACATTGAAAAGTCGGAAAAATCCCGAAATACTAATAAATTTAAAAAAAAAACCGAATAATAAAAAAAAAAATCCAAAATTGTCAAAAATCCCAAATTTTCGAAAACAACAAATAAAATTCGAAAATTCAGAAATTAAAAACTAAAGGACGAAAAATGAAATTTAGTTCAAAAATAAATTAAAAAATCACTTTCAAACGATAATGATTTCCGACGATTTGGTCTAGGAGGTCCAAGGTTCGATCCCCCCACTACTCCCTTAAACGAATGGTGGGGCTCTGGAGTGCGATGTTAACTCATATTTTCAGCACCGCCTGCCAGAGTGCATTAAAGTTACCCATTTACGACCTTGTCGGCTAGAGCGAACTGACATGATTGTTTCAAGTATAATAAAAGAGTTCAGGGACAATTGATGTAAACGAGTTAGAGGGACCCGAGGGGCTACCAACTTTTGGTCCACTCGGAATTGCCGGAACTACTCGAAGGCATCCTGTAGTTACGATCCACCAACCCTACAAGCATATACAACTGTATCCGCAAGCCGGCGGCCATTTCTGTTTTATAGACTTAAGGTATGCCACACAAAAAAAGGACTAATAGATTTCAAAAATTCCTTTTTTTTTATTAGCAGTATACATATGCGTAAACGAAATGTAAGTCACAAATTTTACAGATATGCCTATTACATCTATGTAATGAATTTTAAAGGTTTCAATACCGCTGGAATTTTTTATTAATCAATGACAAAAGAAGCGGAACCATATCAAATTCTCATGTTTTAAGATAAATGTGTAAATAATAACTAATAATTTAATCTATCAATCTTATTAAAATTTACAGTTATGCAGTTCAAAAAAATGTTCCTAAATTCATATCGAAATTTAAGAGAGAGTATTGGGGACACTCTTTTTTCGAGAGTCAATTAACAAATTAACAAATTAAATCAATATTTTTGTTTAAAAGTCCACATATTTCGATTTGAATTATTTCGAACTCATGGTGATACCTTTCATAGAGTGTTGTATTGCTAAAGGCTGTTCACGATAATGGGAGCAAGTCTCGCAGCACGTTTCCCACCTGATGGTGTAGAATCTTTGACCTCCATACTGGAATTGTTTCAGAAAGGTTTGTCAAATTTTGATCAGAATACTGCCATTCCGAACAAAATGATGTAATGCATGATGCATTATGCCATTTTGTAAGCACACTTGACAGCCATTTTAGGACCTTTTGATATAGAGCCACCAATTTCAGAATGTAGGTAACATACTCAAAAATTGATAAGCCAATATGATATGCCGGGCCTTATGAACGTTCATGAGAATAATTAAAAGTGCATTAGGCATCAAACATATCTGAAAAATACCTTAAAAAATCCCTCTAGTATACCTAAAATATATCTCATATGACTCTAAAGTGACCACAACCTTACAGAATACTCCAGATTTAGCTGTAGCACCCTTATGCTCTTGCTCACAAATGAAAGGTATGTGTTGAGACTGGCGTCAAATTTGAATTTGTTTAATTCGAAATACACTGAATTCCCAATTTTATTGAACTTCCTTTGTCAAAAGTGGCTACAAAAAAGTAGGCAATGGATGTCCGATCACATTTACATTCCATTTCTGCCACACCACTGCAATTTAAATTTAAGAAAAAACCTATACAAAATATTATTTTATAATTTTAATATCAGAATTACTGCGTGTGACGTTGTGACATTATTTACAGTATGTAACATTTTTCCCAAAGTGCCTCATGAAAACTTTTCAGCAGGAACTCCCTGATTATTTCGTAGAAATTTAAAAGAAAAAAAAAATGCTTTGCAGGTTTTCGATTACTGAATTCCAAAATACGACTCGCATCTCAAACTACACGCGCATCCGATCAGGAGTGCACTTCCGCCTCCAATTCTTCTCGTCTTACTTCCGGCCACGAGTGTGATAGCTTATAGCATGCACGGCCACCAAGAACCCAACTAAAAAAGAAGAAGAAAAATTCGTGCGAGCGGACGAGAAATATCTCGTACATTCCTACGCGGGTAAAAATAACCGAGTTCCTTCACCGTTCCCCGCGCGGCGGATGATACTGTGTAAGAAGTGCGTGTAAATATGCGGCGGTCGGGTCCATTAGGCGGTGTTTGCTTGCGGTGCTGAGGGCTCATCATAAATACTTGCTCCCCCCCCCCCCCCACACTACCACACACCTCCCCCGAGCGGCCGTAAAAACGGCGCGCACAATCCGCCCAGCCAGGGTTGCCAGATTTGGCGATTTGTCAACTTTCAGGTTATTTCAAGGCAACATTTGCGACCAAAAACTACGAAAATGCGACTATCGCAATTTGGGCGATTTTTGTTATGAATTTGCGATATTTGGAGAACTATTTGATTATTGATATTTTTTTTTTATCGTGAACAAGAAAATTAATTCTCATAAGTAATATCAGTTTTTTAAACACCAACCACTGTGGATACATATTGAAGACGGTTTCTTGTTCAGATACTTGTTACTCGCTGCGGACAATGAATATCACGCGATTGTTTATGCTTTTGGCATATTTTTTTTAAATTTGTGTAGTCCTAAATAATTTTTAAATTTTAGAACTATTGGTTTTTCCTACATATTAAATATATCATTAAAATTTACATATATTAATAAAATGAATTTAATATAAAGTGTAATCAGATTGGACGACATTTGGGCTACAAAAGATTGGCCATTTAGGTGACTTCAACAAAAACAATCTGGCAACCCTGCGCCCAGCGACTGCCGGCTAACGTTTATTCTACTCAGGATGGGAAGCTCAAAGCTTTTAGTTTGGCAACTAAAATGTTTCGCTACTAGGTAAGCGCTAGTGTCGCATGTGTACCGGATTTCCTCTTTTTTTTTTTACGTTAAATTAAACCTATTACTGAAATATCTACGTAGATTTTCAGAGTTATTCTGAACATAAGAATTTTACAATACCAGAGTTCTTAAAGGAATTCATTTTTTTCTATCGGTTTTCAATAAAATTGACTCAGAAATATTTTACCGATGCAGTTTTTGCTAAAATCAGTATTTTTTTTTCAAATATAATCTTATTAGGTTAATAAATTATTCCTTGGTTCTTCAACAAATTTGTCAACTAGAAAATTTTCCAGTAATTTTTTATTTTTTATTTATTTTACGTGCAAAAAAATTGTTTTACCTTTACTTTAAATTTTTAATTTTGAAATTTTAATTATTATCTAAACATTATTTTATCGCTCAGGTTCCTAAAGAAAATAATTTATTATACTTTTTTTTTGGGTCAAAATAAACTTGAATACTTAAAAATCATCACACCAACTCGTGCTGAACCCGTGCAAAACTGTGCAGGGTTAGCTCTTTTTTTTTTTTTTTTTTTTTTTTTTTCCCCTCAAATTCGGGTTTTTTTAATTATTAAAAAACTATATAAATTACAGATTTACATTTTTTTTAAACATTATTAAACTTCGTACTTAAGCATGCAGGATTCTAATATGGGTAGATTTCTAGCGAAAAATTGAAAATGTTCAAGTTAGCAATAAAACGGTAATTTTAGTCAAATATCAGCCCAATTCCGTCAAATACTGTATAATGGAAATCGGATAAAGAGACAGTATTTTTGGAAGTTTTCTGAAAATCAGTAATTTAATTTCAAGTTGTACCCGAAATTACGCTTCAATTCTTCTCTTAACATAGTACTGAGAATTTATGTACCTTACCTTAGAGGTGTTTGTCGCTTCAAATTAAAGGAGTTTCAGCAATCTAAAATTTCTCAGCATTTATCTCTAAAGTATATCAGGACAGTTAGTTAATGTTAATAAACCCCATCACCATCAGTATTGAACATGAGCGCGTTCAAAAATTTTTGTAAGAGGACGAAATTTAAACATTTGCAAACTAGAAATATAAAAAATTGCACTTCTGATTTGTGTCGTAATTAAGATTTTCCAATCAAAATCTTGCATTTATGTATAAATAATAATTTGTTCTCCCTAACTTCATCATGTAATAATTTCCAAAAAATATTTAAATATGGTTTTGATGGAGGTTTCTTGAAAGTAAATGGTTGGGGAGGGAGGGTAGAAAGCTGATATTTTCTTCTGAGGAAATTATACCTAAAATAGTCCCCTGACTTCAGTTATTAAAAAGTTTCCGTTAAAAATTTCAGCTGAATAAAACAAATAACTTTATAAAATGGTATTTATTTTTAATAGAGTACCAAAACATCTCGATTTTAAGTTCAGTTTTTGAATGTAGTTGCAGTCTAGTGTAACAGTAATCCAAGTGTTCTGAAGTGTTAATTAACAAAGTGACCTCATTACATACATGCGGATTATTTGTAAGCGTACAACTGCACATAGTTCAAAATAACACTACAGTGGATATCAACTCACTTTCCAGCACTGACATCATAAGCGAAGGCATGCAAATAATGCAATTTTGCCGACATACAATCTATCCTTGGATATTTACTACGGTAATTCAGTTTTCAAAGTCCTCCCAAAAAGCTCAGTGTTGCTGAAGGCGTAACTTTCTAGTACAGTAGTTTCCTGAATGCGAAAAATTTACTTAATTTTCATTGTATCCTATGTATTAACCAAGTTTCTAAATCCAAGAATTAACAAGACTCTTTCAGTACCAATACTTCCGGTGTAGAAACTTTAAAACACTGTTCTTGACGGCCTCTATTTTGACATGATTATGGAGATAGAAACTTCAGCAAACGTGTACGGCTCTTACAGTGACCTTTCAATAAGCGCTCAGAATTGTGTAAGTCGCGTTCAGTATTCGTTGGGCAAGATCTAATAAAAATATTCCTATTATAATAACTCCAACATTATATAGCAATTAAATAAAGTTTTCCTTGCGTATTATGTGATGATTATTTATTTTGCAGTTATCGTGTTTATAATAACTGGCGTTAAGTTTATGTGAGATGTTAAATATAATATGCATGCCTAGGCAGTTGCAAATGTCATTAGCTCAGTCGCACAAGCTGCTCCGTATAGACCAAGCTAAAATGTAGCCCCGGTGACTGAAAATCCGCTGATATCGGCAATTTTTTGTGCTGTGGGATTTAAATTGCACGCCAGCGCGGATCGTAGATGAAGAAAATTACGAATAGGGCGATCCTATTACTAGATATCGACATTGTAATTCCGTTGCATTTTCGCTTTTTCTCCTCGCGTATTACTATTTTTTTTTTTAATAATGTGTCCTAGGCAGTATTTTTGGGCTGACGTAATACGATTTTTTCCTTCACGTTATTTTTACAGAGGCAGTCGTGCATGGCAAGCGTAACAGGGATGACTTCGCAGAAAAATAAATAACTATGTTATTAAGAATGTATACAAACCCGCGGAGAGACTGGAAATGTGACCTTTAAGCTATCACTCACAACCTTGTTAATACAGTCATTGGTATCTTGTTCGTTTGTTTGCTGCCTTAGTGAGTAGTCTTGATCGCATTGCGCGGATTGAGTTCTTCTTTTTGAGGATTTATCACTGGTTCACAGTCTTGCAGGGCGGCAAACAAATAGTGTAGCAGTATAGATATGGTGTAACACAGACTATTTTACATATAATTAAATCTTTCTTCAAATAACTCATTAACAAAATTATTTTTATTAATAAATTCTAAACAATTAATTTAAAAATAAATTAAAAAAAACATCATGCGAATTTTAAAAATTAAATTTAAAACATAGTTGTTAACATTTAAAAATGTAATTGTGGTAAATATAAAAAAAGTATACTTACAATAAATTTTTTTAATTAAATAAAATATTTGAGGTGCCCCTTTGATAGATTCAAAAATTATATTGATTACATAAATTTAACAATATAAAAATTATGTTTATAAACTACGTAAAAAATCTATAAAGGCACCCCATTTGATTAGTTTAAAAATTTATATTTACAACCTCAATTTGAAAACATTAAAAGGTAATTGGGATACACTTTTTGATTATTTTAAATTCAGCCACTTATATCATTTCGTCGCTAAATTTTTTAAAAATAATTCTTTATAATTTTTAAATTGATTAATAAAAATTATCTAATAAATAATATTTTGAAGAAGGTTTTAACAATGTGTCAAATGGTCCGTGCTTCAAAATAGCTTAGTGCTCCAAGTTTTGTCTCTCAGCATAAGGATTCGTGAGTTTTTTTTTCAATGTAAAGTTCTTGTTTACGTACGGATAGTAAAACAGCTAGCCGCGAAGGGTCACCTCGAACGACGCCCAAAGGGGCTGGTGATATGACGGACGTCTCTCGAGTCATCCATCACCGAGAGACTGCCAAGCCACCCACGTGGTCGACCTGTTTTAAATATTTCACCCCCCCCCCCCCCCCCTCACCGTCCCTTATCCCGGCTCCAGCGAAACATAGCCTCGTGTACCTGGATTTACTAACTCACCCTCGGACTATCCATCTTCCCGGCTCGCGGGTACCCTTCCACGCACAGGCGTCGTGTTGAACGCCCGTCTTCGCTGCTCCTTCTTGTCCCCCTCTGGCGGGGCATCGCTCCTCGCTGTTATTGGTTTGCTGATTCTCCCTCCTCCACCTCCAGTCATCCGCTTGACGAGGCTTTGAAGGGGCTAGTACCCACTCCATCTTCGAATTTCCTTACAAATCTTCGTAAGGAAAATGTATGACCAGAAATAAAAAAATCAAAGCTAGACATGACATGGACGACTACTTAACTATTTTTTTTTTAATTTGTATGTTTTCAAATATAATTGTATTTTCCCATGTGGGACTGAAATTATTAAATAATTAGTTAATGTTTGATTACGGTTACAGATGTGACACTAATTATGTAAGAAAAATAAGTGGTATTTAGAAATAACTGTTAACATGTTCCCTACATCATGACTGGCTTGATTTTTAAATATTAACTCCGAAAATTAAGTTAATGAGGAAAATACGTAAATCCAAGATAGCAAGGACACTTCCCCCTTGAGGACTTCGAGTACAAAGGACTGAGTTATTTAGTAGTAATTAATGACCGTAGCCATTTAAAAGGACATCGTTTGCCTTATGGTTGCAGCGCTATCACGTCAGTCTATTTCCATCGGTATTCGGGTTAAGTTACTATCGGAAACGAGACTAGATTCTTGCACGTGGGGAAACGTGGCGGACGTTGCCTATGACAGTGTGTGTTTTCTCGGGATGCTCCCCTAACCAACGCCTCGCCACAGCTCCCTCGCTCTTCGGGCTGACTACAAACGACGAGTGTCGCCCCTCACAGCCGGCTGCAGTCTTCTCTATTCTGCCCTCAAGACTGCAATATCGAGCAACTGTAAGTTATTCACCTATAAACGCGTACGTTAACTTTCCGTATGGACGGCGACAAAAAGACAGTTGTTATTTGAATGTTAACATCAAAAGTGGCTTGTGTTGTGGCGTTTGTGACCTATAAATAATTTGGAGAGGGATAGAATGTAAAAATCACGTGTTTTTGGTCAGATAATAGCACGCAATTGTTATTTTATATTAAAAAATGCTGTATCAAAATCATATGTCTTTTTTCTGAGTAAATTTATTGGAGCTTTTTGTTTGTTCGAGAAGTACAGATTTCCGAAGCCCAAGTAAAATTGAGATTATGTTCAACAAATGTTCTACACTTCAGCACGATGACTGGGCCTGTAATAAAAAAATGCTTTACTTTGGATCTTTTCATTCAGAATAACTTTTCGCTAGAGAGTTTATTTAAATGAGTGTTTCACACGCAGTTAAAAAAAATGAAGGGTTATTAATTTTCCTTGAAACATCTAGGTCAGTACACGTTTACAGTAATTCAAGATAGGCTAGACGTGAGATGCCCGTGTCTATTATTGCAAGAACACAAGTTCTACTGGTCTCTGAATTCACACCTGCCATAGTCCTATTTCTCTCCACAACACCGAACACTACACTGCACTGTACAACATTCGTTACTTGCTAGACAATGGGCTGCGGTGGTGTATTGGTCAGACTACTCACCTGCTAACTAAAACCTATTCACTGTTACTATTTTTATGCTTTTTTAGAGAATGGTTATATACCAATTTTCCGCAATCGCATTGCACTTTCTCTTTTTTTGACTCATAATGTCGTTTAGCATATTCGGTATAACAATTTTTGCAAGTGTTAAAATTCTTATCGATTGTGTTTTTATGAGATGCGAAATCGTTGATATGTTTATTCATCCTGCATACTATGCAGATCTTGCTTGAAGAATCACATTGTAAAATTTCATACGTATTGTGCAGTTTAGCATTTTTTTTTCTTTTTTTTTTTTGCTTTTCAAAATTTACTTTACAAACGGATTTTACACATTCACAAACTACTACCTCTTCTTTTTTCTTTTTAACTCATAGCGACTTCTAGAATATTCATTGTAACATTTTTACAGGTGTTAATGTGCTTATCTTTTGTGTGTTTATGTAATGGAAAACAATTCAATGTTTAAATCTTCACCTCATTTTTTTTACATTGCTTGTTTATACTACTATTCTCCATTTTTATTTATAAAGAAACAAATTTTATTAAGAAAAAGAAAAAAATCAACATTTTTATATATAAACCATATTCATTGATAGACATTGTAAATATATTGTATATTTTTAAGTGCCCATTTTGGAAAAAAGAATTGACACAAACAAAAATGTTATACTCGAAGCTCTACTAATTTTTTTAATACTTCTTCTATTGCTCTAGATATTCACCCATTTCTCGAAGTTCATATATGTCGTCAGTGTTTTCTAAGAGTAATAATTGCAAGCTTTGTTAATTTAAATGAAATGCGTGAACTAAATCATTGAGCTCTTCAGATGCTTTATCTAATTTATAAGGCGGCGGACTTGCGCCATGGCCACCTTTTAAAATATTGGACTAACTGCAAGGAAAAATAGGCGAAGTCATGTGTTTATTTATAATGAAACAAATTTGTTAAAAAGAATAAAAAAAATTTAATTGATGCTTTAAAAATGTGCTTAAGAGAATTCTAGATCATGGACAAATTTTCCATTTTTAATTTCTTTTAAACCTTTATACTTTTGAAAAATTTCCTTCTCATTTATTAGTTTCAAAGAATTTTTATCGAGTATCTTGACATAGCGCTCTGGTAATGAAATTTTTAATTTGTCATCTAGAGTACAATTAATATTTTTACCAAAATTAGATTCGTAAATTTGAAAATCTGTTGCCCTGAACCATTGATTATTTTCTTCATCTTGTAGTTTGGTGAATTCAAGTGAATTGTTCAACTTGTTGAGCAGAGAATCCAATTTTTTGTTTTGCGTCATTTAGAAAGAAAAAATATCAAGAAGAAAAAATTTACTAAGAAGAAAATATTTATCAAGAAGAAGAAAAATTTTATTAAGAAGAGGAAACATTTTATTACGAAGAAGAAAAATTATTAAGTAGAAAACTGTATTAAGAAGAAGAAATACTGAGAAGAACAAGTTTATTAAGAAGAAAAACTAAATTATTAAGAAGAAAAAATGTATTATTAATAAGAAGAAATTATTAAGAAAAAGAAGAAATTTATTAAGAATAAGAAAATATTTACTAACAAGAAGAAAAAATTTGGTGCTGAAATATTATCAAGATAAGACGATAACAAGGATATTTTGTGTTTTATTGATTGTGGAATTGCAAGCGGGACAAGTATACCGCCTGACAATTGTGGCAATATTAAAAGAGATTTAGTAAAAAAAATAAATTGTATATAAATGAAGACATATAATTATTCTCACTAACGAAATATGCAACCACACAATATTAATAATGAATTTGGTCCATATTTTATGAAATTTTATTCTTCAATGGTTTTTTTACTTCATTAAAAAGAATATATATATAAAATAACTCACATTTCCGAACATACAAAATGGCCGAGTCACTAGAAATACAACTAGAGAACCTACAACTAGAAGATGGCAATAAAATTACTACAGTATTTAATTTAAATAATTTAATTTTAATGATAAAAAGATAACTATTGTATAAGATGATAACAATAAACTCTGGTTTTATGCTAATCAAATTGCTGAGATGCTTGGTTATAAAAAGCTCAGTTATGCAGTATCGAATAATATTAAAGAAAATATCTAACGACATTTAAAGATATAAGTGTCCACGAATCATGGACACTAGATACGGACGATACTATTCAAATTTCTACAAGATGTGTTAATTAATTTGGGCTGTTTCAGTTTCTAGCCACATCTAAAATTGAAATGGCTGAAAAATTTCAAGACTTGCTATATGAAAGTGTTTTGCCACCTATTCGTAAATATGGAGGATACAAAATTAATTTACAATTAAAAGAGAAACAACTTATTAAGGAACAACTCACTTTAGATTTTCAAGAAAAACTAAATAAAGAAGAACAAGAAAAATTGAAACTACAAGAAGAAAATATAACATTTCAGCATTTTAACATGAATATAAAAATTTTTATAGGCAAAGTTAAACAGAAAACAAAAAAATGGTTGTATATACATTGCAATATCTAGGCGATATACCTCAATTAACAATTTTAAGGTTGGTAAAACAGATAATCTAATCACCAGAAATGCAAATTTTAATTCTTGGCACAATGAACAAGATAAATTTTACATTTGTTTCCATAAGAAAATTTGTGATTATAAACAAAACAGAAAAGTTAGTTCACGAATTACCTGACGATTTTCTTGATAAAAAAGAACAAGAAAATATTTGTTTTGCACTACACTTATTTGCTTGAATTTGTAGAATCAGTAATTGAAGATATGAATAAATATTTTAATTACCTGAATAATTTAACCAAAAATCACAATCATTTAGCAGAGATGCATACTTTGAAACCAATTATTCAAGAGCCAGTGTCTTTAAGTAATGATGATGGCTTACAATCTAATTTACAAACAAAATTATTTAAAGTCGTAGATGACTTCATTGCTGAAAACCAATTTAAAATATCGTGCAAAAAAGTATTATAAAAATTAGAATCAGGCAACACAGGTAATGCAAAATCTTGGAGTGAAACAAAAGAATTATTAAAATGGAAAGATGGTAAAACCCAGTTAATTATAACAATACACAAATTACAATTACATATAATTAATTTTATGTTTTATTCATTATGGTATTTCAGGGGGTGATGAGCATACGCACCTAAATACGAAAAGACAAAAAAGAAATTAGATTTAAACATCTGTTTTATTAATCCCTGAATTATGAAAATTATCAAAACCTAACCATTTTACAAAACTTTTTTCACCTTTAGTTTTTAAAACTTTTTCGGCCAAATATTCATCGAGATAGTTAATTTATATAATTTTGTATTCATAAAAACTACC
Source organism: Dryococelus australis (assembly GCA_029891345.1). Taxonomy (NCBI): domain Eukaryota; kingdom Metazoa; phylum Arthropoda; class Insecta; order Phasmatodea; family Phasmatidae; genus Dryococelus; species Dryococelus australis. The sequence goes on from CM056993.1 coordinate 349,620,464, forward strand.
CATTATTTCTTCTCTATTAATATCTTTTCGTTTATAATTTGGCATATCAAAATTTAAAACTTTACAAATAGTAAACGATTCTGTTGACCAATTAGTTGTACAAGCTTTTTTTAAAAAAAAATTCAGTTTACTCACACAAACGTCATCTCCAACTTTATATTTCGGTTTAAAATTATTCACAAAATTTGTTTTCAATAAATTTTTTCATTTTTTTATTAACTTCAATTGGTCTCATGCCGATAGTGCTGTGCTTTGTATCATAAGTCTTTCACTAATTCATCAAATATATTTGTCCATTTTTAATTGCCATTCAAAGCAAATTTTTTCCACATTACATTTTTAATGTTCGATTAAATTTTTCAACAAAGCTAGCTTTTAATTCGGAAAATGAAGAAAAATGATATATATTATGTTTTTTTTATAAGTTCATTAAATATTTTATTATAAAATTCTGAGGCATTGTCGCTTTGTAAATTATTTTGGTTTTTCTTTTCATGAAAATATTTTCTAAAATATTTACTGCAGATTTTGCTGTTTTATCTTTGATTAGTAAAGCAAAAGAACATTTTGAAAAAACATCGATAATTGTCATAATAAATTTGTAAGTATTATTTATATGTGATATAACTTTTAAATTTACAGTATGTATTTCTACAAGATCAATTTGCCATAAATCATCAATGCCATATGATATAACTTTTCTCTTGGAAATTTTACGTGCTGGTTTATATAATTCATTGATTATTCCTTCTCTCACATCTGAAATTTTTTTTTAAGAATGTTAACTTTTTTAATTGCACAAGCATGTACTTTTCTGGACTAATCGCCCATATGATGTATTCTCATTTCTTATATTATTATTTTTAGCGATTTTCTTGCACTTCAAACACCAAGTATTCATGCATAACCAGAAACAATAGTTTCATATTTTGAATTTACATCATTTTTTAATGCAAAGTCAGAAGCAATAGTTTTATATTTTGAATCTGCTTCTTTTTTTAAATGTCTGTTTTGCATTATTTATTCGTTTTATATAATCAGCAATAGTGTTATTGAATTGTAAATTTATATGTTCTTTTAGAGCATAATCAGAGACAATAGTTTTATATTTTGAATCTACATCCTTTTTTAATGCCAAATCTGCTATAAGTTTATCAAGAAATATTTTATTGATCGCATATTTTTTATACACATGTTCGCCTATTTACCAATTTTCCGTCCAAAAAATGAGACATGCGATTTTGTAAAATCAAAACAAGTGCTTAAGACACTTTGTAAATAAGAAACGCTCGAATTGCATTTTGAAACTGCATATTTTTTTTAAATCTTCAGCTATATTATCAAAGTTTTTATTTAAAGATTCGATTATTGGTTTCCCGGATATATCGGTCATTTAATAAAATATAAATTATTTCGCTTAACTTAATTTTTCTCGAAAAAAGATGTAAAACAATTAAACATAAATGTCCACAGATAACAGAATTAAAATTCTGAACTCGATCATCATCGTAATAAACATAATTGTTTTCGAAATGATTATATTATTAAGAATATTGCCTCCAAGTGAATCAAAATAATAAACATTATTATTTTATTAAAAATAGCAAACCCAGGGAGTGCCAGAGTTTGTTGAAATGTCAAAATTAACCACAGCACATTCAGTTTTTAGCTAATTTTTTGGTAGTTCATAAATCATACAAACAAAACAAAACAAAAAATTAAAACATTTACATATTTTCAATATCGATATTATATAATGGAGCTAATTTTTTTTGCCTTGTTTTCCATTGCTAAACTGTGCCTCTGTTCTTCTATTTTTTTTTCAACAGCACTATAAATGCAACAGCCGCTCCTAAAGCGGCGAGTACAATGGAAATAATTCCTCAATTATGTACACCATTGCCAGTTTTTTCTTTAGCCATTTTTTCAACTATTGGCAATGGTAAAGTTAATTTAAAATGTTTGCCCACATGCAATTTTTTTTTTTGCAATTTGGTAGTCTGTTAAAATTTATCTATACCCAATTTTTTTAATTCCTCATAAGGAATATCGAAAGTAACATTTGTTATCTTCATTTATATAAGTAAAAAAATATTAATAGTTTAATAAACTTTAATGCCCCATCATAATTTTCTTTTTGTAAACATTGTTGAGGCAACAGCAGCAGAACCAATTTTTTCTCAAATTGGAGTATCTTTAATTAGCGTAATTTCTTTTGTTTCTTTTTGTAAAATTTTATCTGCTTCATGCATGGATTCTAAATCTTTATGATATATATATGGAATATCGTGAAATTTGCAAGCTTCATCTAGTTTATTGACTCCAGCATCTCCTCTGTCTAATCTTTCATTTCATTTTGTAAATGGTCCACAATAATTATAACCTGCTAAATGCATTTCGGGCAAATTTAAATTGTTAATGCCCAATTTATCACACCCTTGTTATGGTGTTCAGAATTCCAAAATGAGTGCAGAATAACATTTAAAACTCTTATTAGATATGGAATTCCTTTCTGGTTATTCACAACAAAATCAGACAATTTATTGTTTAGCAGATTCATAGTGTTTAGTTTTTCATTGAAAATTTTTTTATTTCCGGAATTTCATTCACCATGAATAACTATTAATCTGTCAATTAATTTCCTAACATTGCCCATCCAATTGTATCCTGTCGGCCAATTATTATTTTTTTTATGCCATCTCCAATTTTCAACTCATCATAACCAATATTGCTTGCAATTTATCTTTTTGTATATCTTAATAAATTTGTCTAATTATATATGTGTATTTCCACTTCTTACTCGAAGCAACATTCATTTTAGGATTATATTCATGGTATACTGCATTTGTTGCTTGAACAATTTCTGCATAATTTTTATAGTCCTCATAAGTAAATTAATTTTTGCATGTGTTTTCATCTACAAGATCAATTTTTCCTTTTTGTTAACAACTTAGTGAGGCCCGCTCTTAAATTATATTTCTTATCTTTGGCAAATAAAAAGTCACCATCAATTTTAACTTCTGTGTCTCCAATTTCAAAACCGTGGCCAACTCCGCGCAAACAAAATTTATCGTCTATAACATTAATACTTTCAGAAATATATTTTCCTAATTTTATAGTAGAAATGTCTGCTATATGTGGTAAATTTTTTAATGGAGTAACACCCATTGGTGATTTTGGGAATAATTCTCTTTGGTTGGTGTTGGTGGATAATCTAATGTTTTTGCAGCAACAGGTACTAGTGCTGTTATAAAATTTTTATTTTCTTCACTTGTTATACTTTTTTTGCCAATATTTTGTAATACACGAATTAATGGTAGATCTTTTTTCTTGGGTCCCCCCCCCCCCCCCATTTTCTACCGCATGGTTCTTTTTACAATTTCTGTACTTCTCTATTAACAATTTCACTCGAGAAATACCCTCTGAATCCTTCATTTATATAATTTTTTTTTTTTTTTTACTAATAAATGAGTTATAAAGGAATTGAGGGTTTTCAGAGACAAACTTTTCCCCCAACTGATTAAACGAGGGGGAATTTGAATATTTACAATAATAGAATCGAGTTTTATATTCCCATAGGAAATGGCTTTTCTTTTTCTAATGATGCTTATGTTTTGGAAGAATATCGCCTATTAAAAAGAGATAAAGTTGGAGATGAGGCAAAATACGAAAAATTAGATAATATTGATGACTGTTCTATTTTTTTTTTCCATTTCAGTTTCCTATATTAGAAATTTTAAAACATGGGCATATTATTGAGGCTGTTGATAATCCAGGAATAACCTCAACAATGTTGAATATTTTGCTAAGATCACCAGGTGAACAAAATTATTTAGAGTCTACTGGTATTGATAGTAAATGTCGAGTAAAATATGTCCGTAGTGATAAAATAAACGAAATAAGGTATCCATAAAGATATTTATTCGCGATAATAATAAAATTTACTGGAAAGGTGGTTATAAAATAACTTTTTTTTTTTTTTTTTTTTTTTTATAAATTCATCTGATAACAATTGTTTGTTTGTTTATGAAACTAAGGAAACAGATTGCACTGCAATTGATTGAGATTATGCTTATTCAGGTGAAATTTTGATTGGAAAATTAGAAATGTTGTGGCCTATTGTTGAATATGAAGCTAACACATTAATTGCAATTAAAGAAAAAATATATAACATTTTCAAATTTATTTTGGTTTAAGTTTTGGAAATTTTTAGAAAAAGAAGTTCCTGCTGGGGTAACTGTTTTAAATTTTTATATAAAAGATCAGTTTAATAATTTGCAATTTGACATGCCTGATTTTGTAATTGTGAGTTTCCAAATTAATAGAAAAAATCGCGCTGAGCAATATGTACATGCTTCAGTGTTTGATCACTGTAATTTGAGAAATAATCTTGTTGAAAATGGAAGAAATGAAATTTTTCTATAAGAAAATTGGAATCTAAATATTGAAAATGATCTTTGTCTTAAAATTGTTCTGGCTTATAATGATTGTAGAAATTCCAGAACAAAATTAGATACTATATATAGAAGTAATGAACTTGATTATAAGCCAACTGGAAACTATCATGTCGATATCAATTATTATTCATTTTGGGGACGAAGACCTTTATATGTTGTTGACTGCCTATATACAAAAACAGCAGCAGTTAAAGATAAAACAAATGTAAAAATTTGTGAATATTTTAAAAAAGCACAATTGGTATCGTTGTTTTAATTAGCCATTGAAATTTAACTCATGGTTATTTGAAAGAAAATATCACAGAAGATATGTAAATTTTTAATTTTATAAAATTGATAATGTAAATGATTTTACAGAAAGAAGAATATGTTTTGATATTTTAATACAATTTTTTAGATATTTGGTTAAATTGTTTTATCGAAAAAAAAAAACTTTTTTTATCTAAGTTAAATTTTTTCTTTCTCTTGTATTTATATGTACGCATTTTTTATAAATCAGTAGAGGACTATTGCAGATCTTGGCGCAGCACAATAATTTAAATAAAATTCACGCAAATTTCTTACTTTCAAGCAACAATTCTTCAATCTCTTCTTCAAACATGATTCATCTCGTCAATCTCACCCCCGAAATATAGATAATTTGACCCAAATCTTCATTCTCAATTACACGGACTTTTTTTAAAAACATACTTTTTTCATTCTTTGATCAGTGGTCCATTTTCAGGGTGAATAAAGCTGAAATTATGGTCAATAAGGCAAATATTTACATTTATTTTGAAAGCCAAATCAATTAGTCAAAAATATCACACGAAAAGTACGAAAATTCTTGGAATGTCATCAAAAATATGATGATTTGGCTTGAAAATGAGCCTTCAAAGAACCACACACAAAGAGTGAACACAGATTGAAAATTGATTTTTATTTTGACCCTAAATATGATTGATTTTGAGTTGCGCTTTAAAAAATTTGACGGGTACTTAGAAATTTGTTTGAAATTAGCTATAAATTGGCTGTATTTTAGTTATGTTATAGAGTTGCGCCAAGATCTGCAATAGTCCTCTACCATTACTGATACGTCATGTCAAGTTTTTTGAAGCGGAGGTTACAAAGTTTGAAGCAACAGAAGGGTGTAAACCCCTATTTAATATATGAAGGGGTTTACTCTCAGTAACACGTTTTCATGTGGTTACCTTGAATATATAATACATAGAATATGTATTTCATATAATGTATATTATATATTATATATGTAAGTATATATAGTGCTGGAATGTGCCAGTGACGTCATCACATTACAGAACAGAAAGTAGTCAGAAATGCCGAAATGTTTTTTCTTCTTATAGTGTTGAATTTTTACTTTACGAACAACATCGTAAGTTGGCGTACATTTAGTCTCTTGAAGAAATGCTTCAGAAATTTATATTTATTTATCAGGAAATATGAAAGAAAGAAGATTAGTAGTTAAAAAGATAAGAATAGGGCACAAATACACATTCCGATAGCGCGTCTATGATCACGCGCTGCAGTTATCACTCAACTATGACTCACTGGACTCTTTAGTTCTAAACCACTCAAAGCACGGACATAAACGTCCTGAGGATATCACTGTAAGGGGATCCTTATTTGGAGGTGTTCTGAGGGTTGACTGGCAAGGCAGGACACACCCCCCACACTGAAGGGTTGTTTATTATCCTGACCCCCGGGCCAGAGGGGACGTGTGTTGCCTTTCGTCCGGGGCCGTATCAGTTACGACAACCCCATTCGCAGCCCGCCCTCTCTCTTAATTAACGAGGAGGGTTGGAGGTGGGTCCACGAGTCGCCATCTGAGACTCCGTCTCGTGCGCGGCAGCGGAGGGACAAAAGACGGGACCTCCGCAGCCATCAGCCGACCTGCTGGTGGTGGCGATGCCGACTATGATACGGCAGTTAACGATGGGAACTGCCCACACACCGTGACCCTCCCTCGCTCAACCCCAACAGATGTTATAGGAATACGTTATTTTATGTTCTCACGTCCCATACGTCAAAATAATGATTTTATCCATTCCTTCGGGAATTTATCCTTGCGGCATACATTTTAGTTTCGGGCCTAATTATTCATTCCTCCGATGGTGTCTCACTGATAAGTACGCGCGCTATTCTTCTCCGGCTACGGAGAAACGGAGTCGTGGAAAACAAAATCCACACATGTTTTGTCAATGATTGTGATGATTCGAGAAGCAAATGTCTCCTTTCTTTAACTGAGAAATCGTGATTTTTAACTAAGTTTTTACATCACGTCAACAACACGTACAGAAATTGCCTCTCGTAGAACGAAAACGACAACCAGTAGGATGTAATAAAATCGTATGTGTAATTTATTGTTTTAAAAAGGTATAGCTACTCACATACACTCTAAGAAATTATTTGTAAATTTACCATATCAGTGTAAACATACAGTGAAAAAGCGCGAATAGTAAAATATTTTCGCATGCACGCATGGTAACATTCCTACAATTCCTCGGGAAAGAGTCAAATACGCAGGAAAGTTCCCAACTTTGTATAGAAGCGATACTAAACATTCCCATATCTTCAACCTGATACGTAGTAGTATTACCATTAACTGTATAAGTTAAAAACTTCCATTACAGTTTAGGAAGTTTACCAGGAATTTTTTTACGGTGTACAGTATGTGTGATGTGAAGGGCAGAAGCTTAGCTGTTGTTTTAAGCATAGATAAATAAAGAATTCATGTGGTAAGCTATTTACTACATAGTTATTTATCCCTGTACAGTAAAACTAAACAGTACAACTGAGATAAAAAAAAGTGCGTGTATAGCAAGTTCAGGTTACAACTAGGCCACAAACAAGTTGACAGTCATCGCCACGAAATGCAATGGAACGATGCAATTGTCTCGCTACTGAATTAACAACCGCGCATCATATATCTGTGGCTTGGTGCTAGAACTGACAAACTCACTTTTTAGCCATTTTCAGTTAAGTGTTAGATCATGTTGTAAAAATTCTAAATCCTCATGTACTAAAACCATTAATCTCTTGCTCCCACCCAGAAAAAAAAAAATTCAATCAATTTTTGACCTTGGTCGTGTTAATGTATGGCAATATTTCAAATGCAAGAAGTGTAAAACAAGACTTTGGTGTGCATGAAAAATTAATTTTAGTTGCATTTTTGTGCAAGAAAGGCTAACAGTAACGTAAGCAGTTTTGTATGAAGCTTTATTAATCATAAGTACTGCAATTACCATTTAAGAAGTACAATTATTGACATACTGTGCATTCTTTTTCATGGTGAGTTTAAATTAACGATTTTATTTTAACTTGTGCTAGAACAGCCAGTCAACATAAGCGGTTCTTGCACTGAACTACAGTTAATTTATAGCCTGATTACGTTGTTATAAGTCTATATTGGTTATTTACGTCATTTTGCAGCCTTTCCAAAGACGCCAAAGACCAACCAATTATTAGCTAGTTCAGTGGATGAAAGTGTGAAGGAAAAAATCAACCCGTCTAACATACAGGTGTAAAAGAAAGTATATGGGAATTCTCTCTCAAATATTTCTTGAACTCTTCTGTCTGAGCAAGAATGAAGATGTGTCAAGCAATGGTTCTAAATACTCTAGCTATAAAGTAAGGAAAAGTCAGAGTTATATTGGAGAAAAAACGAAAATCTCCTCGTGGAATTTGTTCTGTAGATCAGAAGGGTAAACACACAAAACTATGTTAGAAGTTGGTTTCACCAAAAGCCACATCCAAAAATGTTCTGCTTATGAAAGGCATTACTCCCGTTCTCACTCTGAAAAACTATACTTGCATCCAGATCTCACAATATCACAAATGTACAGGTAATATGTATCTTATTGTGAACAGAATAATAAGATTCCCCAGAAAGAAAGTTTTTACAGGAAATCGTTTGTTGAAAATTTCAATTATTCTTTTCGCAAGCCCCAAAATGACACACGTGGGAAGTGTAACAAATTTCAAATTAAGTTGACTTCAACAGATGAAGATAAGGGGAAAGAACGGATTATTAAAGAGAGAGACAGCGACTTTGATTTGACTCAATGTGCATATGAATTTAAAAAAAAAAAAAAACGAGATTGAAAGTTAGAATGATCTACGTAAACTACTCTTCAGTTTTCATCTGCAGAAACGTCTGGCAACGCCATTGCTTCCAAGTGGTGTAGCAGTTTACAATTTTACAAAAGAAGTTTATGGACCTTTAATCTCACTGTTTATGCAATAAATGACACCAAAAAGGCTCCATGCTGTTATGTGTGGGATGATTCAATAGCAGGCCGAGGAGTAAAAGAAATTTCTTCTTGTATTTACCACCATATCTCATCATCTCTACATGATTGTTGTTTGAAAAAAAAAAACACGTACAGTGATTCATATTATGGAAAGAATCTAAATATTTACTTTCCTTTGATGATCCTGAATACACTGGCAAATCCGAAACTATCTGGGAAAAACATGGCAATAGTTAACCATAAATTTATAAAACCAGGCCAACATACATATGTACGCAGATACAATATATGCAGCCATCGGAAAAATTAAGAATAATACCACTGCCAAAATCGAACTTCCGAGAGGTTGGGCAAATATAATACGACTTGTACAAAGAAAGCCTGCTGTTGAAGTAACTGAACTTCAGCACCAGTTCCTTCACATTAGAAAACTACTCACTGAAATGTTCGTTCACAGAAAATTGAACTCAACATCTGAACTAATACAATGACTCAAAACTAAATGGATTCAGTGCCTTAATGAATGTCCTGGGCAATTTTTCTGCAGATGCTCATTCCGTTCTGAGACGATTTTAAAATGGTTGATCTGAGGGGAAAAGTACGAAAAGTTCAAAAACAATGTGCGAAACATTGAAAACAAACAACAACAAATTGATGCCCTTGAATGAAGCCACTACTGGAGTACTTCCACCAGAGCAGCTGCTTGTTTTACGAGTCTATGGCAGCTAGCAATTCAGGACCGGAGCTCTGCCTGTGCAGTGACCACGACAGCGATGAAGACGAGAGTGCACAGTGTTACTTTCGTCATCAGAAACTACGGATTTAGTTCCTAAGTTTTTATATACAGTTCCTAGAATAAGACTAGATAATCATTCTTCTTTGTAACAAATGTTAATATTTTTTTAAATAATATTATTTTGTGATAGAAGGTGTAAATAAACCGGTCCATGGTCCTACTTTGCCATTCTTTTAGGGCTGCAAGACTCTTTGTATACTTACACTTTTTTAATAACGAATCCGTAATATGCGCAGTGATCGTAACAGTAGTGGAAACAGTGAATAATGCCAATTTTTATTAGAGACAGTGGATTTAGTTATTTCTTTTTTATGGTGTTCCAAGATTAAGACTATTGTATTTTTGTTATAATTGTTATCTTTGTAACAATTTTCCATTATGTTGTAAGGTGTAAATGAATACATTCAGTGCTGTATTATAATGTTTCTTAATGATTGTAAGCTCTTTGTATTCACTGTTTCCATAATGAATCACTATTTGCAAATAAATGGATGTGATAATACACAAATATATGAACTGGAAATTTTTTATTTACCTATACTTTCAATCGCTATCTTAATAATTTTTATGCCAGTATAAATCGGTCTGCAACCTTTTCAGCAAGAACAACCAATATTAGTACTTTTACCACCAATGTCACAAGATTTTATCAAGTACAATAATTACCAGTCTCTGTTTGATAGAATTATTTTCAGGCTCTAGAAAAAGCTGACTACATGTAAAAATACAACAAATTCTCCACACCATAAACAGTAATAATATCAATCCACAAGCTGGAGATGAAGGAACACTATGTTAGAGACTTTTCAACAATATATTCAATATCCATTTTTCATAAACGTGGTTTTGTCACTTTAGCACTTCTAGAACCAAGCCACAGATATGAGGATGATGTTTTCAAAGGAGTGACTTGCTCATTACGAACTTTAAAGATCAGCGTGTTCTTTGCTGTTTTATCGGTATTTAATACATTTTTGTTTGTGGTTAAAGGCTGTTCACGATAAAGTGAGCACTTTAGAAATGAACCTTAGAAAAAAGGCACCGCCCCTGTATGCATATATTTTAATGGGCGCACTGAGTGACATTCGCGCAGTAAAGTTGGCAATGACGGATAAAAAGTAGTTCCATATCTTAACGTCGAGTGAAAAGTGTTAGGTAACCATTTGTGATAACTTAAAATTAATTCTTTCGCTTTCTGTTTATTTAATTCATCCAAGTGTAAAAATGAGCAGATTTGTGAAGTATTTACTTTCTTAACAATTTCACAGTTTCATTTGACCGACGTATGAATAAAGTGATGAGACCCATAGCAATGTTAATTCTACATAAGGCGGAGGAATACACAGAGTGTATAAAAGTAGATCTTAAGCAGAGTTTTCAAAAGTGCTCATTTTACCGTGAACAGCCTATACATTGCTTATTATTTGCGCGTATGCACATTGTGTATCCTTGTACTACATACAAACTTAACATTGCCGTGTGTACGATCACTTTATTCATGCACCAGTCTAACGAAACTGTGACGTTATTATAGAAGTAAAAATGATGCATATGTGTTCATTCTTACCATTATATTAATTATTTGTCCCACGTTAAATAGTGGTTTCTAGTGTTGCAAATACAAAAATGTTTGACGTACGCTGTACTTAGTTGGCAAAGAACTAGTTTCTTTATCACAACGTGCTCAGTGATTAGTGATATGAACTAGTAGTGCAAATGCCTGTCAAATATTAACTTTCCTTTGCAACACGTAGATAGTTGGCTACAATGGGCATGAAAAGGTTAATGAGATGCGGCGAAACGAACTCAAAATTGCGCTCTTCCCCCCCCCCCCCCCCCCAACTACCATTCATCCCCACACGCGATGCATCGCAGTTCTCACTCAACGTAACATATTCTTTGATCCTTTGGCAATCGAGTGGTGTGATTGAATTTTTAATGTAGACGATAGATTCGGAGCTGCAATGTCAAACTCTATCCTCCTGATTTTGTTATCATCGGATTTCTGGATTGGATTTTCTGGATTCATAGTCGCAAATTTAAAGACGTATTCACGTCAAAAATTTTACACAAATAAAGACAGATTATTGGAACAAAAGCAACTAGGTGCCTGGGTGACTGATGACCAGCAAGTAATGAACATCGTAGAGCACAGTAAGCGTGTACATTGTCATGTTGGCCACTAGAACGGAAGTGAGACGGATCACAGGGACCAACAGAACTGGTGTTCCTGCAGCGGTGGATATAAGTAACTCACTTCTAACGTGTGGTTGTCTTGTAAATACCTGCTGACCTCAAAGGGTTAAGACATGGAACTACTTCCATTCCGACATTACCAACTTCACTGGGCGCTTGCCAGTTGGTATGACTGTCAAAACATGTGCACGCAGAGCCTGTGTGTGACATTTATCAAAGTCTGATATGAAAATAGCTTAACCCTTTAGAAAGGCACGGATTTACTGTCACTAAAGACAAGGTTGAAGTGAGCTGCCTATATTCTCAACTACACTAATACGAGTTGTGTTGGTGTCTGTATTTCTACTTACTCTCTTCCTATTGGTCCTGTCTACGACGGACACGCTTACAATATTCCGCCGCGTTCATTTTTATTTGTCCATCGGCCAATGTTGTCGCTTGTTGACTATGTGCCAACAAATGTGCCGTGACAGATATAACATTTCACAATCCACCGTGTTCATTTGAGAAATTATTAAAATTACCAGTTTTATTCTTAGGATTTTAAATGTTGACTAGTTGTAATTGTTTACTTAGTTTCCCGCAGGGTTCAGCGAAACAGCAAAACCATAGAAGTGTGAGATTTGCCTTCAATAACAAAGAAATTTCCAAATACACGTTGCCCGAGTATATACGTGCATACTCCTCAAAGGGTTAAATAACAGCGCCAAGGGCGTATTAACAGTCCTAGATGGGTTGTAGGTAGGCTACGGGATTGTGATTCCTACAGCCACATGGTCCCACGCGTCTGAAACGCAAAGCAACTGCCATCGACGAAGACACGCTTCTGATTTACCGCGCCCTTTACCCCCAGCCTCACACACACACACACACACACACAGGCCGCAGACGACTTGTGGTCGAGCTGTGTGCGCAGTTGGCGAGTGAGGAGCTACGATGATGGTTCGAGGGGGGGGGGGAGGAGATTTTATGGTCTCGCGCACAGCCACAACATGACCAATAATCTTAATGCGATTCCTTACCCCTCTCCCCTCCCGGTCCTTAGATATCTTCGGCGTGTGTATGGGCCTGTCTTCGACCTTGCCTTCCCTGTGGCCTCATCGCTCGACAGAGTTCCTCAGCCTCCAGTGGTGGTGGTAGTGGCTTTCCCTTAAGGCTCGGTCGCACCACATTTGCAGTTTTCCCGTCACAATTTCGGATTCATAGTAATTACTCTGGAGCGCCCCACTCTTAGATTGCAGTACAGTGCGAACGGCGCGCGCTGTTGCCAGATTGCTCCAGCTTTGAGACGTAACTGGCAGGCTGAGTAACAAATCGGTGTCGAAGGTAATGGCCTGATCAAGAGAATGTTATATGTTTACCTCCCTGACAACTCTCAAGAGACCCCGATCCTGCGACGCAAAGCTAAGGGCTCCTTTGAAACTGAAACCTGTGAGAAACCTTATCATTGTGATTGCATGGTGCGCAAGCAAAGAAAATGGCATATTTTTTTGAGGCTGCAAAAAGATGACTTTATCAGGCAACAGTGGACGTAGGAACAAGGACAGCGTTAATGACAGACATTATGTATTGGAAAGAGAGAGTGAATGTCCATTACACCGCACACTGTAATCTAAGAGCGAGGCGCTCTACAGAGACGCGTAAGTTTCACGGATTCATTCAGCAACAAGCTAGACTCCACAATCCTTTGTGCAATCGAGCATCAGTTAGTGGTTCATAGGTAGAGACCTGCAAAATTCGCGTTATTTTTCTGCAGCAGACTAAACTCCAAGGTGTTATGCGGGCTACTGAAGCCCCTCAATGGCTGAGAGTATTTGTGACGCGACGTCAAAGACTCTTTTAACCAATAGTAACAGTTCAACGTCAGAGTGACCAATCCACCTGTAACACAGTTACACAGGTACATGACCTCATACAGAAGACATCAGTCAACGAAACCACGGGTCGTGCTTAGAAACTTGTAGGGCAATGACGTCTAGCTTGTCCCAAAACAATAACGTGAATTATGCAGGTCTCTATTAATAGAGTGTTGCTCCAGTTTAACCCCAGACCAGGTAACACGGGGTTCGGTTCTTATTTACCTTGCGGGTTCGTAATTGGCTGAAAGTCGCTCGAGGCGTGTCTAACAAACTATGTTCCAATGGAAGCACAAACACACATGTACACGTGAATGCAGTTGAACTCTTCCTCAGATGGATCCGCGAAATTTCCGGGCTTCTGGTAATTACTGACGATGTAAGATTATAGAAAATTTACATTTTACGAGTAGTTATATATTTTTGTGCATAGTTTTAATCGTGTAGTATCTGCTTGTAAAAAGTCGAGAACACATTTCTGTATTATCAGTAACTTCCTGCCTTTTCGCAAGCAGGAAATAAGACACTCTGGAAATTATATACAAACGTGTTAAACAACTAGCAAATTGTAATTTTTTTATAATAAAATATTTCCAATAATATTTTTGAAACTGAAATACCTACTTAAAAAAAAAATTACTTTATATGTTCAACATGTACGCATTATATGCTATGCCAATTGTATGCCATACCATTTTCCTCGAATAAAATTTTTTCGCTGTTTATATTATTTTAATAATTTACAGGGAAACCCAAAATTTTTCTGTTTTGCATCAGTCACGATAACAAATAACAACTAAGATTTACTAATGAGAAAATTTGCATCGTTAACTAACGCCGTGAGATACTGCGTGACACCTTTGTAATCATCAATCATCAATTCATGGATTATTAAAAAAATGTTAAAAAACATCAATTCTTGCATATTTTTGACATTTGTTTTTTAAAAAATGCATCAACTGTTATTTGCTGATTACGTATATGTCGAGAGGTAGCCCACGGAATTAGTTTAAGTTGTGCATTTTTTCATTAGTACATCTCAGTCGATATTTGTTATTAGAAATGCAGCAAAACAGGAATGTTTCGTATTTGACATTAAATTATTGAAAGGATAAAAACATTTTAAGTGTAGAAATGTATTATTCCAGGCGAATGTCATCAGATACAATGCGTACAAGTTGAACATGTTTGGTGTAATTTTATTATAAACTAATAAATTTTTGGGTATCTTACACCCTTAACCCCTCGTGATAAAGACGTCTCTACCGCTCTCATTAGGATTCTGTGTACATCGGCGAGTCCTCCACACCGTGCTATCTACACCACGGCCCTCGTTGGAGGGGGGAGGGGGGTTCCTCCAAACATGAAATTAACATTAACAACGCCACGCTCTCGTGCGCATTTATCTGATGGTTTAATTCTTCGCTGCCGGCTTCTTTAATTTATCTTTTCTCTTCACAGAAAAAAAAATCGATTGATAATATTTGCGTGTAACTGGTTAGAAAAACCTTTACCAAGTTTACAATACATTTGCAGTAATTATTAAGCATTATAGGCCGTTCACAGTTACTTCACACTTTTCTGAAGCCCTGCTAAAGTTCCACTTCCAGAATATTCCTACGCCTCGTGCAAACTAAGTATAGAAAATTACACCAAAATTTTGCATAAGAACTATTTCATACTAGGCGTTACCAACACACCTATTTTCTCCCTGTTTTTATTCATATTAAAATAATCTACTGTATTGATAAAATATAAGTAAAAGTTCGATTTAACCAAAAATAAGGCGACTTTATGTTAACATAAAGCATAAAAAGCTTGTAATACAATACATATATAGGATGATAAATAGGGTGATTTTTCAAAGGTTTGTTTAAAAAAGTGTGAAGAAACCGAAATAGTCTACAGTATAACAAGAATTCTTTGGAATCTTGGTTGTCATACGTTTGTTCTCGAATCACAACTGTGCGTGTATGCATGTACTGTATGGATGTGTTATATATAGGGGATGTAGGGGAGTACCAGACACCAAAGTACTTTCTTTATTAAATATGTTATTTTCTGCGTAAAATCAAATACATAGGAATCTGTATTTAATCATGCATAAAGCGTGACAAGAAAATTAGACGAAGTAAGGTGCAGAATGAATAGATGACATATTTACGAACATATACATTTTCTGGTATTCCGAATGTTGAAGGGAAATATGAAACCAAATTTTGCCCCACAGTTTAACATGATAGCAGCTGTTAACAAATATTAATTACGCCTTGTAGAAGCTTCCGCTCGTACTCGAATCCAAGATGTAAATACGATTCCCCGCCAACAAAAACTGGGCCTGTGCTCTGATTGGCAACTCCGTCTTGGCACGTTGAATGGAATTATAAACACACGGCTTAGTGTTTCTGTTGAGTCAGTCGGAAACGTACGCCTTAAGTGTCGCAGTTATGTACGCTGGCTGTGGGACGACGGGGCAATCTGGCTCACCGACTCGTCGCTCGGGGAAGTTCCGAGTCAAGCCGGAGGTTGGGCGCCAGCCATAACTGGTCCGGCCGCCTCACCGCAAACATCGAGACACGGTGACGTTCGTGTACACACGCTAGCTAAATGCTGTTCACGATAAAGCGAAATCAACCTTAGAAAAATGTCACTTCTACCTTCATATATTTTAACGGGCACACTGAGTGACATGCGCCCAGTACAGTTGTTAACGATGAATGGGAATTAGTTCCGTATATTAACGTTGAATGAAAAGTGTTAAGCAACTATTTCTGATATTTGAAATTATTTCTTTCGTGTTCTGTGTTTTTTAATGCATCGACGTGTAAAAATGAGCAAATTTGTTAAATTTTTAATTTTACAAAAATTCCACAGTTTCACTTGACCTACCCATGAATGTTAATCTTACATAAGGCGGATTAATACACAACGTGCATACAAGTAGATCCTAAGCATAGCTTTCAAAAGTGCTCATTTTACTGCGAATAGCCTATAACACTGAATACGGAGCGGAGGAGTCTTTATTTCATACGCTCGGATCGCGCCGCCAGTTTTCCAGCGACACAGTTTGTACCACTCCAAAATGTTATACCAGCAAGCGGAGAGTTTCCGGTTTTCCGGGAAATTTTTGTAATTGGCGGGAAAAGTAAATAAAAAAATAATTCGGTTTGGCTGTGTTGGGGACACGGCGGCCGTTTGTTCTGCGTGCATACGTGTACGTTGACGCGCTCGGACGCCTTGGTGTTTATTTTACGTTCCCGTCAGCGCTTCACTCGATCATATGGGGTTTTATGGGTATCACTGGGTTGTTTTGGAGATGCTCTTTCCAACCGTCTACGATTTCTGTATTTCGACTTGGCATTTTGACGAGTATAGGCCGACATTGTGTACATTTTCTTAATTTCTTACTTTAAACGCATACAATTTCACCATAACCACGCCACGCAGATGTGTTAATACACGCAATCGATTGATCTTGATCAGATCTGTCGATTGAAACTTAAACGAGCGTCGTAGCTTCTCCTAGTCAAAAGTTATACTACGCGGAAATTATGAGACGCGGCGAAACGAACTCAATATTAGAACCCCCTCCGTGCGCGATTCTTCGCAGTCCTCACTCAACGTAACATATTCTTAGATCCTTTGCCAATCGAGTGGTATAATTAAATTTTGAATGTAGGCGCTGGATTCGGAGCTCCAATTCCAAACTCTATCCCCCGATTTTGCAATTATCGGATTTTATGGATTGCCTCCCACTATGGTTCGAATTTAAAGATGTTCTCACGTCTAAAATAATTTTAAACTTAATGGACATTATTTTAAATATTCGTATCGAGAGTCATAATCTTTGGAATGTGAAATGAAACCTCATCAAGCCAATAGTCATTATATCACTTTCGTTTGAATACATTCTGTGTCTTGTCTTCGCGAGTTGAGATTCTATGAATGGCCGGCGATACGGTTTGAAGCTGACGACACCCCTGTTTGACGGCAGCCAATCACTGTAACTGGAGAGACGTTATTCTTCACTTGATGAGTAAAAAACTGCACTTGTAGTTTGCGATTGCCGGGCCATGAGATTACATATAAAATCAAACAAACTCCTCTCATAATTTCTTTAACTGTTTCATCAACGTGAAATTTGGATCACAAATAGGGAAATTTTGCCAGCCTGGCGGGAATTGGCACTCAGTTTATTTGTGACTACTGACTCCGTGTAGCTGTAGATAATGAAGTCGTCTTTTTCTTACGTGAATCGACATGCACCCCGGTTATGTCGCCAATATCAACCCACGCCGCCCCTCTCAAGATTTTATTGTTACGATTATTGTACTTTGGGCCCCACAAAAGGGCCTTTTCAATAAATGTCCAATATCATTGTGTAAACATGACATTTTAGTACTACGTAGTCACGCAAAACCAGAGGATGACGTGAAAACACAATAAACTTCGTGCAGCATTATAAAACCATACGAAGCCACCGCGTTGTGTTAGCCAGATTTATTTGTACAATGCAACACATAGTAAACAATTAAACTGTGTATGATGTTAACAATATTTGTGAATGAAATTAGCCATTAAAAATAAATAGACCCAGATTTATGTTTGGTCGGCTATACTCAGCTCAGGAACCCGTACGTGGGATGCGAAGTAACTCGCCTTTGACAGCCCCACTCTCGTTACCGGCAGACAATTATTTGCCACACCAGCTGTGAAACGTATTTGGCAAAACTATGCAATATCAAGACACTTGTTTAATTATTTTGAACTGAAAATATGTAGAGGAGAGGAAAGGATAACTATGCTCAAAAATGATGCCAGACGTGCCCATTACAGCTTTAAATCATTTATTTAGAATATAAAAAAAAAAAATGTTTAGTTGCAAAACATATCTGTTTGTTTTAAGCTGGAGAAGTAATTCAAATAAATAAAATAACTCTGAATGGCAATGAGCAAAGCAAAGAATAGTGTTCGAACTAAGCTGCCCTTGCATAACACGTATTGACAGTCTGACTTAAGAACTTTACATATGCGGTCCTCTCAGAAATGAAACATCTTGAATTTAGTTCAGAAAAATTATGTTGCTAGACTGTCTCAATTTAAGTAGAAAACACTTGACTTCTCTCAGGGCTTAGTTGTGGTTAGAAAGTACTGAAGCTAACATAGACGCCTTGCCAACATGGCGTCGTGTAGAATGTTCTACGCCAATGGCGTTACGTAGCAAACTCTGAGGGGGAACAAATTTAAAAACTTGATGACAAATAGTTCTCGTAGTAAAATACCAGTTTATAGGCAAAGGCAGGGCGGTGTTTCCTGTAGAAGGAACGGAGGTAGGGTTTTCATACGGGCGCTGTGCTACTTAACGTGGCTCGCCGGCTCACGGATGTTACGAGTTTAGCTAGCTACCTTAAACTCCTAAACAGCTGCTAAATAAAACGATGCGGAGTGCTTGCTCTCGCAACTCGACGCAAATACACAAATAATAACATGAGCAAGCTGTATAGAGCTAAAACAGCCTGACTTCTACTTGTAACACCTCCGCTACGTCCAACTGTAGGTCGAGCGTCCTAGCCTTACGTCTAACGCAGTTGAAGGTTGGTGGCAGAGAGAGCGAACTTTCAAACGACTAGCGCGGCCTCACCCTATACTGAGTTCGCCAGCCAATCGGAGCACAGGGTTTGAACCTGTTGGTCAATCGCAAGGCTTCCTAACTAACGAACTAGAATGACACACTCCAAACTGTCTAAATCCCTGTTCCATAGAGTTATGGGTCTCGTAGAAGATAATCAAAAATACAAAAGAAATTCCCTGAAACATTCGCAATTAAGGTGAGACCAGAAATGCAAAATGTTAGTTATTAATTTAGATATAGAGAAAATAAAATCTTGCTATCTATCTCAACCAAACATTAATTATTGCCATTAGCACATCTAAGTTTGAATATCCTAACCATAACAAAAACGAGAAATAAGAATGATAAAAATTACGAAAAATGAAACATATGTGAAACATGGGTAAATGACAAGTATTATGCATGAAAGTGTCCAATGTGTGAAAAAAACATTAATTATAACAAATAGGTGCAGATCGTGAGAAATGTTACTTTACAATCGTATAAGAAAACCATCTGTGTACTTCTGTTTTGCCATCGTTGTCATCCAGTTTATTTTGTAAATATTTACTGACTTCTCTTCTTATGACTTATTTGCACGTTTGCGCGGTTAATAGTTTTATTGTTTTCCTCTTATTTCGTTCCTCTTGTTTGAACTTGACTACATTTCTTGTGAGAATTTATATGGATATTTATAATATCTCTTGTCTGCAGTTAATCCTGGCTTATTTTCAGTACATGCATTGAAGCGCGTAATTAATGCCGTATGTAGTCTACAACACTTCACACATACGGAGAGTTTTTGCTACGCAATTTTGGAATCAGTTTTCGCAACATTTGCTTCGGCACATAGCCATGGGTGGGGTACACAATGTCGCAGAAGTTTTCATCAAGCTACTGGTTACCTGGGGCGAACATCTGCCTATCAGCCGGCAGCGACCAGAGCTTTAGCTTTTTTTTAGCGGTTCCTTCACATTTTTTTGAATCGAACCTTTGAAAAATCACTCCATGTATCATGTGTTTCGTTATTTCCTAAATATGCCATATATCATAAGCGTTTTACACCTCTGATAACAACATAAAGGTATATTAATTTTCGTTGAATTAAAGTTTTACCATATATTTTAATTATAAATTATAATATTTCATTTATAATAGGTTTGAATAAAAACAGCGAGAAAACACGAGTGTGGTAGCACCTAGTAAGTAATAGTTATCATGCAAAATCATATTACAACTGAGTGCGCACGATTTCAGTACGTTATCCTTTTAGAGTAATTTTCCACCGCACGAGGCGGAGGAATATCCTGGAAATAGAACTTCAGCAAGGGCTTCAGAAAAGTGTGAAGTAACCATGAATGGATTGTACAAGTTCTCTGCACACTGGCGAGACGCCCAACGTAGAAAAATGGTGCAGTATATAAAACTATAACTAAAAAAAAAAACTGCGACGGAAAGGGGTTTTGTACACAGAACACGTGAAAAGTCTACTCAACCACAGTAAAAAGTAATTATCCGCAAAAATTAATTTTGTTTAAATTATAATTTTGAATATTTTTACCATGCTTTTTTTTTTTAATAGGTTTCTTAACATCCCCGGTTTTATGCTTGAAAGCTTAGCAGGGGGGGCGGCTCACAGACTAACTTATTACGTGACTTAAGTTAACGCCCATACTTTGCTCGGGATTCGAGCCCAGAGCCCTCCCGCACCCCAGATTGGTGGCCCACCAACCGCTTGCGCCACGGGAGGTCGGCTTTTGCTATGATGCTATGAGTTGTGTAAGAGGAAGAAATGTAAGTTAGTGACAATGGTATGGAGCGATGAGCGGGTCAAATTCCTCGGAAGCCAACCACGTTGGATGCGTGTGATATTTGTGACCTTGGCGGTTGTCGCTCGATGACCTTTAGGTTCCCGCCTACCTGGCTCGTGAAATGCGTTGCAGAGTGTTTGAAATACTCGTTCTTCTACGAAACTATTAAACATGCGTCGATTGTGCTAATCCACGAAAAGAGCACACACTTCGTACTAGGACTGTTGAGTGCTTTCTAGACGTGACTCACATCAGTAACGCCATTTGAGAGCACTCCAAAATAGCTAAAAACCGCCTTTTCAAAATGATCTATCTCCAAAAAAAAATTTTCAGGTATACATTAAAATACTCAAGAACCTTGCATTGACCCTTCTTACTGACTTTTCACCAATGAAATAATAGGGTCACAGCTGAAAGTCCCATAGGTACACGCAATGCGACGAGAACACTGCGCGTCAGTTGAGACACTTACGCTTAGCGGCGATGGCACATTTGATGTGCATGGCAGTGTCGCTCTTATCGCTTCCCGCATCTCGGCTTCAAACACGGAAAAAATGCGCTAGGTAGGGGCGAACCTTAACGTTAAAAATTAGGATAAATAAAAAATTCCCCAAACAATAAAAAATAAATTGCAAAATTTAATTATGAGATTTAATGAAAATTTAAAAAAACTTTCTCCTTACTTATGATCTTTTCTCTTTAAAAAGGCTGACCACCTACTTTATCGTTATTGTGGACAATGAACTACTGCTTTCTACAACTGATTATTAGCCCTACATCAGAACGTTAACCTTCCTATCACATTGCCTTTTTATAACTTCTGACAATTTTTGACACACTGTTTGGCTTCCTTCCCTCCATTGTATTTCAGCTCCTTGCCACCATTTGCTTGCATGTGCTGAGCCATCTCTATAGATCCTTACACAACACATCTTTCAGTCTTTCGCGATGTTTCCCCCCTCTTATCGACACCTAATCCCCTATTTTTTAAGGCAATCCCCTCGTACCATTTCTCTAACACTAAATGCGCCAGAGAAATCTTTCCCTTTATCTATAGAGACGTGAAAAATTCGCGGACTCCGTTGCAGGTAAGTTGTGCGTGTATGTTAGTGTTGGAACTGACATACGACTCTGCTCGTGCAGTTAATATCTGGTTTTTTTGTAACCCAATTAGTACTTAAGATTATTGTATTGGTGAATCACCCTCCATGGTAGAATAGAAGCTACTGGAAGTGATAAGAAGTTTCCTTGTGCGTCTTTGAAAACACGTGTTATACAAGTGTAACACGGCACGATATATATATATATATATATATATATATATATATATATATATATATATATGACAGTTTTTATTTTATACAGCCAAAATTACTTTCGTACTGGTTTATATGTTTTTTATCATAGGAATTATGTTTCCCGTAAGATTGGATAGCTTGACAAGTAAATTAACCCTTTCTTCAACGAGAAAATGCGCGAGCGAGTGAAGAGATTTGGGCGGCTCTCAACAGCAAAGTCTCGAAAGTCGATGATGATGATTGAGGTGAGTGTGGAGCAGCGCCGGAACGAAAGGGCGGGAGAAACGGAAGATCCCCGAGAAAACCCGGCTACCAGCGGCATTGTCCGCCACGACTCCCGCATGCTAAGATCCGGGAGTGACCCGGCCGGGGACTGAACCCGGTTCACCATGGTAGGAGGCGTGCAGCCTAACCGTCCAGCCAACGTGGTCCCAAACAAAATGCCTGCACTTGTTCTTGCAGAGCTGTAATTTCAACCAGTGCGAATAGAACAAAGATGATATTTTGAGAACGTAAATGTCCACTTCACTAAAATAACCATACGAAAAGAGTAGAAAAAAAATTCCTTACCGCCGTATATTTTGCAGCGATTTCTGCTACTTGTACAATACTGGTGATCGTAGAAAAAACGAACTTTTATTTTTATACAAAACAGTGCTTCGATGCATGTCTCGGGATTGTAAATGATGCCTTGGTGTAAATGAACTTTAACAGTGTTACATATCAAGGACTCCTTCCGACACACTTAAACGTCCGTACGGGTTAACTAATAGTGTAAGGGTAGACTTTATATTTGAGGTGATTTATCAAAAATTCTGGCACGACACAGCATAAATGATGGCTTCCCGAACTTAAATAAACAGCTACAGATTCACTGATGTCATTGCACTTATTACAATAAAAATTTGCGTGCGTAGGAAAACTGTTGTATTCGAGCGAAAATTTATTAATGTTATAACAAAGAGAAGACAAAAAATAATTTAGAAATATGTTGCGTTAGAAAAAAATGTTCCACCCAAATCCGTTCCAGAATAAGGACATTTACTGCAACTTGTAGGAACTCCTCATATGCAGATGGGTAGGTAGGTACGGACTTGACATCTCGCCGACAGCGAGATCATTAAACAGGATGATTTGCAATTAGACCGACAAACTTCGGGAGGTGATTCTTCATGAAAAAGTAAAAGAAAAACATATGTGTCACTTTATACCTAAACCGAATATTAAGGGAGGCATGAGTCCTGAAAAAACGAGGTTTTAAGCCGTATTTGTGCAAAATATCAGTAACGAAGTAAAATACAATGACAACTCTCAGAACATTATTGTATGTTATCGGGACCTTCAACATAAGAGCCAATATTTTGCATAAATATGGGTTAAAATCGTTTTTTTTTTTTAAATACCTGCCTTAATATTCGATTTTGTTATAAAGTGTCACATATGTTTTCCTTTTACTTTTCATGAAGAACCACCTCCCGAAGTTTTCGGTCTAATTGAGAATCAACCTGTATAAGGAGAGAATAGCTCAGAGGAGGAACGGGGAAGGAATCGGCCATGATTTTTATTAAGGAATCACCCCGGAATTCGCCTGGACTGATTTTTGAAAACGATGCAATCCTGAAATCAGGATGGCTGGACTAGGTATTGAAGCCAAAACCACCAAATTGTAATATCGTCGCCTAATCTTCTTGGTCCTCGTTTAATATCTTGTTTCAGAATTGACTTGTTTATATATGTTTACTAGTTTCTTTTCAGACATTGGTGCAATTTTTTTTTTATGTTGGCATCACATAAAATACCTAATCATAACATTACCAGCCGCTTTACAGTAACCGTTTCGGGAGATAGCCTCATTTGCAAATTGAACGTCCACGTAATAACTCGGGGACTTATTCCAAATGAACTTGTCATACAAATAGAACTACTGAACTCGAGTCACGTTCCGCAAATTCATTCATAAAATTCGCCTATTTGCAAGGTATCACTTCCTGTTTAATCGAAATTTTAAAATCCCTCTCAGGAACAATTTAAATGGTAAGCACACATATTGAATGGCATGGAAGGCCCATTAAACATTCGAATGTTTTACATTAACAAAATATATATATTTTTTTTTATTTCTGTTGCTGAACTCGGAGAAAGTTTTTTTGTCGGAAGAGTACTTGTTAATACTTAATCTTAGCTGTGTTTGTGTTTGGTCCATTTTACAAGCCAGAGTCAATCATAAAAAATTTCTGTGTGCCATCTTCTGGCACACAGAGATGTCTTTCACCCAGAGAACGGCTTGGTCTCTATTGGTGATTGTCCCTGAGCACACTCATTATCGCCCCTAATTTCAACTAATCTGCATTACTACGTACATAAACAATTAATATAGTAGCTATATTCGCAGTTTCTCTACACGTTTTGAATCAAACCTTTGGAAAACCACTCCACATGTGACCTATGTCGTTGTTTCCTTTGTATTTCATGCATCACAAGCGTTTTATACTTGTGTTAATATAGAAGTATGTCATGTTTGGTTAAATTAAACTTTTATTTACAATTTATAGGTAGAACAGAGCGAAAATAGGCGTGTATTAAAATGAGCGTGCCTACGGTGTGTTTGTACAGTCGTGCCATTGACTTCACTTTATTTATTCATTTTCAATCGCAGAAAAATTAATTAAGTAAAAAAAAAAAAAAAAAACGTGGTTATCGGAAGAACGTGGGTTTTCAAAACAGACGTAAAGTGGTTTAGAAATGGAGCATTGCACCCGACTGTAAACACACGGGAAACTTACATGCGGGAAACTAGTACACCCACTAACAAAATTGCCAGGAAAGTAAGATTTATGTCGCATATGAAAGAATAATGCATCTATTTTATAACACAGTAAAATATTAGGCAAACATTTAGGTTATTGAGATTTTTTAATTAGTAAATTAGTCTTTATTAGTTAAAATTTTAGAGTATTTCCATTCTGGATGCTTCAAAAAGCACATAAAAAAATATTCAAGTAGGGTAGTAATTAAAATGTCTACTGTTGTGAGTAATAAAATAGTGGCATTAAATTTAGAAATATTTTCAATAAATAATTCTATGTACAATAATTCTATGAACATTAATTCAAGTTATGAAAATGATAACCTTCGTAACTTAAATAAAAATTTATAAAATCAATTTTTAAAATATTTTCAAACATTATACCTAAACTTTACTACATACAACTAGATAATTTATAATGATGGTCTTGCTTGATGAAGGTCTCATTTTTCAAACTGCACTTTCTGAAGCATTCAAAACTTTAATACGCTTAAATTTTTAAAACAAAAATATGCTCTAATTTATTGATTATTTTAAACAGTTGAATAAGTTACTGTTAGCAAAATATTTTAGAAAGTTTCGAAATCCATGCGTTCTTTCATGTACACCATAAATGAGTACTTTCTGAACTACATTTTAATGAGATCCACGTACTGTACAGTACACTCCTTCTGCCAGAAAACTGTCGAGAGTTCAAAGTACAGAGTTCCTGCCAAATATATTCCATCGTCCACGTATGAGAACCAGCACAAGAGACGAATGCCCCACCTGGATTAAACCAAACCGTGACGAATTCGGCTAGCTGTACGTTCGAAAAAGAAAGAGGTTATTTTTTACTGGCGGCAAAGCAGAGAGGGCGGTATTGATACGTCTGCTGGGTTCACCCTTCAGACCTGGTGACATCCCACCTTCCCACTCCCCAACCACCTTTCTTCTTTGCGGGGGCCCGGCCGGGCGGAAGGGAGCTGTAAATAAGAACAGCTCACCTGATTATAATATTCTCCCTCCGCCACAGAGGGTGGCGAGTAGTTTAAAACTCGGGCGGACACGCCCTTCAGGACAGAGCTCATTGTTGCCTGGGGAAGGGGGGGGGGGAAGTTTCCAAGCCGAGCTTTCAATCACACCACTGCGCCGCAGGGGCGTTTAGAAACCTCCCTCCATCCCCCACTCTAAAACAACCCTCTAGCTATACTCGCCCGCTATTTCCGTACCCCAGACACACACCGCCCGCCTGCCGCCATGATTAAGGGTTCCTACTTAGCCGAAGGCGCGTACGCATTAGGAAAGACTAACGACGTACTCTGCTTTCGCATGGCAACCAAGTGTGCAGGAGCAACCTTACGTGGTTGCTATTCTAGAGTTATATGAACCTATACTTTTGTTTTTGTAAAATAGTTGTTTGCGCGAATACGCGTATCTCGGTAAATAAATGTTCTGCAAATACGACTTTGTGTCAGAAAAAAAAATTACCCATGTCCCTATTATTTTACTTTTGTCATATTTAGTATATTCTTGGAGAAAAAAAAAAACGTGAAGATTGCCAAACATCGCATTTTTAAAGCTTGCGTGTGCAGTTTCCTTAAACGGCAAGAGAAAAGTACAGAGATACGGACGTAGTTTAATCTGTGGGCTTTCATCGCCTTGCAATAAAACCCCACTGTTACAGATCTGAATTTGCACAGTACAGCGCCACGTCGGAAACACTGCACGCCCTTGCGGGTAGGAGCGACGAGGCACTAGGAGTGCGTGTTAGTATCGCCAAAGATTCTATCTCAGAAGGGGTATTGAAATTTCCTGCACGACATGTCCTAAATGACAGCTTCCCAAACGTTGTCCAACTGCCACAGATTCGCTACATTTATTCATTTTTAGCTGGAAACTGTCTAGGTGAAACGCGAGGTTATTTCTTGCGAACGATTACAAAGGAGACGATATCAATAGCAATCGAGAAATACTCACCTCGGACAATGTACTAGGCAATGCTCTGTGCTCTGTCGTTTCAAACAACATGATACAAAACTGTGTTTTTAGAGTATGGTAAAAATTCCATAAATCCAAGATAGCGAGTGGGAATCTGCCTTATGTCACCGTGAAAGCGTAGCTTAAAAATATTTCATAATCATTGCCCCTGCAAAATGTATTACACAACTAAAATACTTTCTTATGTAAAATATAAGTACTAGACTATTACTGGAATCAATACAAAATTAGTTTAAAAATACACACTATATTTATATTAAAACTATATTTTAAACCCTTTTAGCTCCACTTGAGTTTACGGTTTCAGGTGTTGCAAATAAATAAAATTTTGATGCGAGCTGTACTTAAGTCTACAAAACACTTTTTTTCGTTGTCACAGCCAATGAGCTGTAGGCTATATGTTCGGCTACAGTTACGTGAACCAATTATGACCTAGACCAGTAAGACGGTTTGCGAATCATTTACTCATAGGTAAGATCATTGGTCATTGAGCTTCGCAGTTTCAGTAGGCCTACATACCAAAAATTACCTACGCGTGCGTAATGTGCACAAATGTGTACACTAGGTCTTAATGGGTTAAGCAGGAGTAATTAATATAACAATTTGCAACGTCTACAAACGTATTTTAGCGGTTTTATTTAATATGGCATTTGAGACACCCTTTCTGAACGCATGAGCGTTTCATTGGAAATATTACCTTGGGCAGATTCCAGGACCTGAAACGTTGAGGAGTCTTATGTTGTCTCTGCTGCGTTTTCTTTCATTTATTTATTAGCTGAGTCTGAATTTGTTTTTTGCTCGTATCATTATTGAGCTGTTTTTTGCTATTATTCTTTGTTGCATTAGTGTAATTTGTACTGCTGTGGAAATATAGTATATTTAGTGATCCAGTTTCTTAGATTATAATCGTCATTACTTGGTGGTTATTTAACATTTTCAAGTGAAATAATTTTTAATTAGCTAGAATACCATAATTTTTTAATAGCTTTTCTTTGTAGCTGTTCTCATTTGTGGTAGTTTCCTCATCAGTTATTTTTTTTGTTTGTTTGTTAGTTTATTGTTGTCGTTGTGTTTAATGACTGCTAATATCTCCGCTCCTTCTCAGTTCTTTTTCATCTTGTTCTGTGTTTGCTATTTTTTTGTAGTAACCTGTCCTTAAACGGTTTTGTTTTTACGTAGGCTTGGCAACGGACTCGGCATTTTACGATTGGCTTGCAGTCCATTCACGGTTATTTCACACTTTTATGAAGGCCTACTGAAGTTCTACTTACAGGATATTCCTCCGCATCATGCAAACAAAGCTTAACTAGGTACGGAAGATTACACCACAGGGACAACGCACCACATTCGTGCGCACTTAGTGTAATAATATTTTGCATAAGTGCTGTTTCTTACTTGGTATTGCTTATATACCTATTTATCATTGTTTCTATTCGTATTGATTGTAAATGAAATATTATGATTTATAGATTAAAACAAAAATACAATTTTAATTTAAACAAAAAATATATTTCTTCTTCTTTTTTTTTTTGTTTTTTTTTTGTTTTAATGAACAAAAGTACAAAACGCTTGTGAAACATGTTATATTTAGGATAACCAAACACGTCATACATGGAGTGATTTTTCCAAAAGTTTGGTTTTAAAAATGCGAAGAAACCGTGGATAGACTATAATAATTCAGTATAATGTGTATTTTTTGCAAAGATATAATGGCCAAAAATTACGCTTTGGTAATTATTTTTACGCATCGAAAAATTGGTACAGTTTGTTTGAAGTATTTCAGGAACGTGTAGCACGTATTTATATTTAATAATACACCGACAGAAAGTCTGCGCGCTCGTTCAGTGTGCCTTTCGCGCTGAGGCGATGTAGAGGCTTGTAATACGCGCTTGCCATGGCCGCCTTTAGCACTTCCACACTTCTAGGCCTTTGCACAGAGCACTGAAGAATACAGAGAGGCGAAACAGTCGTTCTTACAGCGAAATCCTATGGTTCCACTGGCCAGCAAAATGTTGGAACGCCGCTCAGCAATCAGCGTATGTTAACCTACCCTTCAGCCATTGATTTACTTGACTCATTGCATAATTTTGGAGGGAGAACTAAATTATTTTTGACAGGAAAAAGGTTCCTCCTCGCATATTTACTAATAGATTTTATTAATAAGTGATAATCAATAACTTCACACTTTTTTTTTTCTTTTTTTTTTTTTTTTTTCCTAGTATAGGCTGTTCACGGTAAAATTAGCACTTTTGAAATAAACCTCAGAAAAAAGTCACTGCTCCTACCTTCATGTATTTTAAGGAGCACGCTGAGTGACATGCGTCCAGTAAAGTTGGTAACGATGGCTGGAAAGTAGTTCCATGACTTAACGTCGTAATAAAAGTGTTAAGTAACCATTTGTGATAACTTAAATTATTTATTTCGCTGTCTGTTTATTTTTATGAATATAAGCGTTAGAATTAGAAGATTTGTGAATTATTTACTTTTCTTATAACTTCTCAGTTTCACTTGACCAACACATGAATTAAGTGATGAGGCCCTTGGCAGTGTTAGTTTTACATAAGACGGAACAATACACAACGTGCAGCATACAAGTAGATCTTAATCAGGGCTTCCAAAAGTGCTTAGTTTACCGTGAACAGATTTTATAAGTTTTTTTTTTTTTGGCTTATCTTTCCACGCATTTCAATTATTTTAGTTCCGAAAAGAAAATATAAAGTAATAAATTAATACGTGCCAACAAATGTATATTTTAGTGAATGGAAATATAAATTAATGCCAGCGAATTTGACTTGTGCAGTTGAAGAGTTGGGTTATATTTTTCTAGACACAGATTGTCGTACGAGTGCGAGCGATGTCTAGTCTAAAAGTTAGCAGAAATCCTTCCTCAAGTTGTAGGGTTGAAATGCCAACGGAATCCATTGTTATAATCGAGGCGATAGTTTTACGAGCTGACGTACACAAGACGTTTTAGTGAACAATATTATATGCTATTCATGATAAAGTGAGCACTTTTGAAAGCCGTCTCATTTGGAATAATAGTCAATAAACATATTTTATTGTAGCCAAAGATGTTCATTATCGAGTGCTATGGAATATTCGTGCTTTATTATTTTATTATTACTTACATGGCAATATTTATTTTTAAAAAAGGTGGTTAAAAGATTTAAAAATGGCTGAAAGGAAGAAGTAACTAGGGCCACAAAAGTGCTGACTTTATCGTGAACAGCATATAACATGTTTTTATGGAAAGTTTCAGAACGCGAAGTCAGTAAAGCAGCTGTTCTCTTGCAGATAGTCGTTATAATGAAATAAGCAGGCTTTTTTCACTTGTAATTTTTTGACAACTCGAAAGGTGTGAAGATTGTCGTATTTTGTGTACAGCCTTAACCGATAAACAAACACATTACCTAGAAATTCTTCTCCCTTGGAAATATAAATGCGACCTAATCCCACATAAATTCCCGCAATTTGAACGCTTTATTCTTCTTGTTCGTGAATGTATTTGCATAATCGCTGTGCAGAATGATGTGCGACGGTTGTAAAGTTTTACGTCGCGAGTTCTGTTCTCGCACTTTGGAGACGTGTATATACCGCATTGCTTGCACTTTGGAGACGTGTATAGACCGCATTGCTTGCACTTTGGAGACGTGTATAGACCGCATTGCTTGCACTTTGGAGACGTGTATAGACCGCATTGCTTGCACTTTGGAGACGTGTATAGACCGCATTGCTTGCACTTTGGAGACGTGTATAGACCGCATTGCTTGCACTTTGGAGACGTGTATAGACCGCATTGCTTGCACTTTGGAGACGTGTATAGACCGCATTGCTTGCACTTTGGAGACGTGTATAGACCGCATTGCTTGCACTTTGGAGACGTGTATAGACCGCATTGCTTGCACTTTGGAGACGTGTATAGAACGCATTGCTTGCACTTTGGAGACGTGTATAGACCGCATTGCTTGCGATTGATGTGTGGCTGTTTTAGGCTTACTTCAAGCCTATCAGAAAAATCGCACAAAGCTTGCATTGAGGTGCTTCTATGTTTTATGCACTGACTCGCTTGTGTGGAGACAGTCCTAAGCCAGTCTTCTTCGCATTTTTTTTTGTGCGTGAATTGTTAACGCCGGTAACTTTACAATTACATTTTCCTACAAATATATTCATTTAACACGGTGTTGTGGAGAGTAAGGGGTGATGAAATAAAAAAATAATGCGAAGTAAGATGATGATAGTGTGAAAACATAACACAAGGGTGAATGTACAACTAAATTAAACTATAGCAATTTAAACATGCTAAGGGCGCCTTTTCAGACGAATTGATGAAGAATATCATAATCGGTATCGTTTTCAAGCGGAATAAGTAATGATAAGAACTCATGTTACACAACATCTGTAAAAATAGCAGTCATTCATATGTATTGTTCTGAAGAACTAGTGAATCTCAACTAGGCACTCTACATGCAAAAAAACAACAGGCAATTCAAATATTCTACCATTTTTTAAATAAGACTAAACAAACTATTTCTGTTGGAAAAAGTGCAGGTTCCACATTAAAATAATATTCAATGATTAAACGATCAAAGCGATGATTATAACTGCTGCCAGTTATGTAAAATAATTGAGATGAGTTTAGTTTTAATGACTTGAAAACGATGACTATCGTCCTCATACATATACATCCGTACACGTGGTTGCAAAATCAGTTGCAATTGTCAGTTAGTTGATCACGCACTGTTTCTTGGAAAAATTAAATATGAAAATGTCCGACCAGCCATTGGCCCTAACTCAGTCATTTATAGAATCACGAGACTTAGTCAAATTTCTCTAGCGTCTGGGTATCTGATTAGCTTGTGATTCAATTTTTAAATATATTCTGCTTTCAACTGATACTGCATGCAGAATGGGATAATGCAGTCTTACATTAATTTGCGACGACTAGTAGACTGGAAGTTCTCGATGCCTTCGAAGCGCAGCGAACCAGAGCTGTTTTGAACCGGATTCAAGGCGGACTCCACGGTCCATCTCGTTGCCAATCGGGTAGAAGTCGTTCTCAGTAGTTGAACGGAACTCCATGCCCATGAGACATCATCCTTTCAATCAGCTTGTGTCTCTCCTTCTACGTCGTGGAAACTACCTCGTCCAGTCGTGCAGCCATCCTCTCCAAAACGCTCTACTCAAAATGTTCCAAACCAACTCATTGACAAAAGCTTTTACTCAGTAACAATTCCTGAGATCTGCATTTTATGTGGTCATTAAATTGTTCTCCATGTCAACACTTAATGTGTGAGAAATTTAATAGGAATTCATTAGTTTGTATGAGCGTTGAAAACAAATCAAACAGTTGGTTAAAAACACACGGTAGAGTGTGGATAAACTCTGCAGTTTCACATAAACATCATACAATAAGGCTCCATTCGTGACATAGCCTTAATAAAATCAAGTTTTAAAAAGAAAACGTATATGGATGGACATTTTAAGGATACGTTAATTTATGATAAACAAATAAGATAAAATGAATGAGTGAGATGATAAGAGAGGAACAACTGTAAGGGAACTCCTTACAACGGTTCATTATAACAATGAAAAAACACGCACAGTCTTTCATCTATCCAGTGTGCAACATTGGAACAACATAAGCAAATTAAATAAAATAGTTTGGACCTGAAAATAACAGTGTATTTCCCGCCCTTACGTTTAAGTAAAATTTATTTACTAAGTAGAGTAAAAAACATTCCCTGAAACACGTATCTCAACCAAATTGTACTGCACAAGTCAGTTTAATCGTATTGTTATTTTACGAGTTTTACTGACATTGTCAGCAACTTGTTGAGCTATAGCGAATATTCAAATCACAGATACGTCAAAGCAAATAGATAATATTTCATTACGTGCAATAAACAACGAGTCTTAATGCTCGTTTCCTCAGCTTTGGGCAGCCAATAAACGAAAGAGTTCGCTTACATCACGTCATTTAGTTTCTGTATTTTTACTTATTCTGTGATGATAAAACGATTTGACACTTTATTGTTTGTCTCTCTACCTGACACGCTCTGAAAAAAAAAATTCAACTCTTAATATATTGGTTTGATGGAAAACATGTTTTCTTTACTCCATTCAACATATTTGTTCGGAAGTATTAAAATTATAGTTTTCTTTGACCGACAAAATCCTGTTACTTTGAGTGAAGTTAAAGGAAATATAAATAATTTATATTTCAGAAATAAATATTTATTCAGGAAAACAAGCTTTTAACGCATTTATATTTTGGGCCATAAGATTAATCTGTTTTTAGATGTTCACGTAGCATAAATAGATGTTTCAGAATGTTTAGATTCTGTTTCTTAACACACGCGAGTTATAACAAAAAGGTGCACTCTCTTTAAATTATGTGTTGATTTTTTTTTTTTCAGCGTGTTTCACTCAACGCGCCATAATACTTTTGTGTACGCAAACGCGGGCAAGAATATGTACACGTACATAGAAAATTATATTCACGGTGAGACAAGAACCTCAGTGTTGAAAGAAAGTAGCAATTAAGTGAACTAAAGCTGAAATTCTACCTGACAGACTTTTGAATGATTTTGTAGTTGATAGGCCTACACTTAATTATTTGCTTAGAATGTGTTGTCATGGAAACGCTGGTAATGATCATTGCTTGGTTCTACTGCCGACTATAGTTAACCAAGACGTGAAAAACCTTGGATTGTAATGACGATAAATAACTTCGCATGGCTTCGAAATTCTATACGAGACAAGCCATAGAGTTTTCAGTTTACTTTCGTGTTCTCCTTAGCATAGCCTACCATTAATTTTTTTTTTTTTTTAATTACTTCGGCAAGGCAAATTGTAGGCTTCGACCGCGTCGTCTACAAAGATAATCACATACACTACGCTTTTGTATATCCTTCAAGCCATTACAACTCAGCAACGCCATCAATGTGTTTATATAATGGTTCTTAACACTGAACAATTGCAGTATATCAATATAACCTACTGTTAAACTTATAGGTACTCGTAGTATATAAAAAAAAATTGTCACAACACCGAAAATAAAGACGAGCAAAATTGTTGCAAATTATGTCGAAAACAATACACGTTATAAATATTATTTTTAAATTGCGGAAGACCTTGGCCCATTAATACGTATTTGTGATGTAACTGCATAACAGCGAAAACGTTCTCAGCACAGTAAAAACTTCTTGTAACTACATAAGAAATATAATTGTTCGTATGACTACACCAGTTCACAATACGCAGTCACTTGTCGAAACTGTAAGCCACTGTGCACTCTGCTAAAGGTGATTAACGACAAAGTGAGCACTTTGGAAATGAACCTTAGTAAAAAATACCTTGCATGCCCCTGCATGCATATATTTTAATAGGCGCACTGAGTGACATTCGCCCAGTAAAGTTGGTAACGATGGATGGACAGTAGTTCCATATCTTAACGTCGAATAAAAAGTGTTAGGTAACCATTTGCGCTAGCTTAAATTATTTCTTTCTCTTTCTGTTTTTTTAATGCATCGGAAGTGTATAAATGAGCAGATTTGTAAAGTATTTACTTTTCTAATCATTTCACAGTTTCACTTGACCGATGCACGAATAAAGTGACGAGGCCCATGGAAATGATAATTTTACATAAGGCGGAAGAATACACGATGTGTATACAAGCAGGGCTTTCAAAGGTGCTCGTTTTACCGTGAACAGACTATATATTCGTTTTCACTCGATGACGCGTAAGTTCTACACATTAGTTGAACAACGCAGTAGGAATATTTATGGCGAGTCTGGGACAACATATTTGAGCACTTTGAGGTCTGGACATATTAACAGGTATTCAAGACAAGCTAGGAGTAATTTACTTGTATCCAGCATGGCAGGAATAACAATTATGCTGGTATTTATATTCCCGCACTTATCATATTGCTATTGGTCCACGTCACATCATAGAGTACACAACGTTCATTACTGGCTAGCTGACAGCAAATAGACTACCGAGTTCACACTCATTCAATTAAATGTGTTTTCTTTCTTAACATAATTTACATTACATCGTGTTAATTTTTGTATTCGTTAAAAAATGTTGTATTTCGTACAAGAAAATGTTGGTTAGTGAGTCGAAATATTCATGTAAAATCATGATGAAAACTATGATAACTATAGAACTACATTGGTATGATATTGATTTTTAAGTATTGAGCTATATCGAGATTTATTTCGCCCGAGCTATATTCGGGCATTGTCCTCAATGTGTTAAATGGGACAAAATTCGCATCTGGCACCGGCCGCTATGTTGTGACGTCACCCAAACGCCATGTTGGATATGGGTGACCTTGACACACGATATTGACCCCATGCCCGTGACCTTGAATGATCTTGAACCCAAAAAATCGGAAAATTTCAAAAAATGTTAAAAAAATTTATGGAAAAATTTATAAAAACGATTTACAAATTATTTAAAGATGTACATGTAGGAGAACCGGAGTTAGATGACAGATGGACCGACTAAGCTCCCGACAAGACCGGCCCTCGCCAGGTCGGCCAGTGTTCACCTTGTCAACCATGTTAGATGTCGATGACCTTGACACCTTTACCCCATTCCCGTGACCCTCGAATGAACTTAAACATACGAAAAAATTCCCAACGAATACAAAAATCCCAAAAAAATTTCAGAAAATTCCATTGAATTCCCAACCGTCATGAGATTTCGTCTTTGACCAGCTGCAGGTTATTTGAATAGTTCTCGGTACTCAAGGGAACGAGCGTCTGTCCTAAATATGTCGTATACTACAAGAATCTTGTAATTGTGTTAACATAGAAAGTATCTCATTTCTGGTTAAGCTCAGCTTTTTCTTTTATTTTATGTACTAATTATAATATTTAACATGTAACTAATATGAATAAAGAGAGAGAGATAAAATAGGTACCTTGGAAAACACCTAGTAAGAAATGGTTCCAATGGAAAATATTATTACACTGAGTGAGCATGAATTCGGTACGTTGGCCCTCTGGTGTAATTATCTGTGCTTTATTCTTATTGTCGGAGGAATATAGTGGAAGTAGAACTTTAGCAGGGCTTCAACAAAGTTGGAAGTAACTTAACCGTGAATGGAGTATAGCAGCGGGTAATGTTTGTTCTACTTAGGTTGGGAAGCTCAATGCTTTTATTTCGGCAAATAAAATTTTTTTGCAACTCGACGAGCGCTAGTGTCTCAAGTGAACTGGATTTTCTTTATTTTCTTCTTTAAAAAATAATCGCAATATTCATACATGAAATATAAAATAACTACTTAACTAAGTAAAATATTTCTCTTTTAATATTTACCTATTTTAACATTTTAATTTAAAATGTCCGATATGAAACACTGCGCAACTAGCGGCAGAAATGTTCCCTATGCCAAACTCTCCTGTAAAAAAAAACTCGTTTTGTTCCCAACCGGAGTAGAAATAATCTTGCAGCGGGTCAGGTGGGAAGGGGTTCTCGTTACACGTGGGAGCGAGTGCATCAGCCGTCTTCAGCCAGAAGCTGGAAGCCATTGGGCGAAATGCTGCCATCACTCAGGCCCGCTAAGCCCTCACGTGTCGAGGGCGCGATGGAGCTCGCCATAACCGTTAGGGCGAACTCCGCCGGTAAATAGGCGTTACACATGTCTCCATTATGACCGGGCGACAGAAAGTCGTCACTCCACCTCGACTACACCTATCCTCCCCCCCCCCCTCCACCAAACACACACGCACACAAACTACACGCATCCCCTCCTTCCCCTCTTTGAGCGCGGAGAGACGAGCAGGAGGCGGCAAACCCCACCGTCTTCGTAAACAGATCAACACGCGCATTTATTTTTACCGCCGTGTGCTCTGCCAGTTATTAAAAGGGGTGTTTACCGAGATGTGCGCCTGCGATGCGTCTGTCGCAGACGGCCTCGAGTGCCGAACGCCGGCAGACAAAAGCCACAAGCTCGCTCGGTAAGCTGTCGCGGGAACGCGCGCCGCAGTTCGGACTGCGTGCGCGCGTTCCCGCGACAGCTTACCGCGCCGGACGGCAGGCATACGCGGGGCGCTAAGTCTATTCGCGGTTTCAAACCTTTGGAAAATCGCCCCATCTATAACATGTTTAGTTATTTCCTAGATGTCCCATGTATCACAAGCATTGTATACCTCTGTCAACATATAAGTATCTTATTTTCAGTTAAATAGAAGTTCCATCTAGTATATTTACAAATTAAAATATTTCATTTATATTGAAAATGAATAAAAAACAGTGACGAAAATTGTGTGTGTTGGTAGCAGTTCTCATGCAAATTATTATTACAACCGAGCTCGCCCGAATTCGGTGCGTTGTCATTTGGTTTTATTTTCTAGACTTAGTTAAAGCTTTCTTTACGCGAGCCGGAGTAATATCCTGAAAGTAAAACTTCAGCAGGGATTTAGAAACGTGTGCAGTAACCGCGAATGGATTGCCTATAGTCCATTCATGGGTACTTTAAACTGTTATCTCAAGACTCTATGAACTTCTACTTTCTGGATGTACCTCCGCCTCATCAACATTCTCACTGTTTTTATTCATATGAATTAGAAATGAAATATTATAATTTATTATATATATATATATATATATATATATATATATATATATATATATATATATATATATATATATATATATATATATATATATATATATATGTAAAAGTTCGATTTAACCAAAAATGAGAGACTTTTATGTAAACAGAAGTATTAAATGAATGTGACATACGACACATTTATGAAATAACCTAACACGTCATACTTGAGGTGGTTTTAAAAGGTTTAATTCAATCAGTGTGAAGAAACTGCGAATTGATTATATCTGCCCCTCCACTGTCACCATTGTGTTTGCGTTGAACGTTTAGCTATGTAGGCTATTCACGGTAAATTGAGCACTTTTGAAAGCCCTGCTTAAGATCTACATGTAGGCCCTATGCACGTTGTGTATTCTTCCACCTTTGTAATATTAACATTGTCATGGGTCTCGCAGCTTTATTCATGCGTCGGCCAAGTTAAACTTCGAAATGATTAGAAAAGTAAATATTTTACAAATATGGTAATTTTTACAATTCAACGCATTAAGAAAAATAACAGAAACCGAAAGAAATGATTTAAGTTATCACAAATGGTTATCTAACACTTTTTGTTTGACGCTAAGATACGGAACTACTTCCCATCCATCGTTACCAACTTTACTGGGTGCATGTCATTCAGTGCGCCCGTTTAAATATATGCAGGTAGGGACAGCGACTTTTTTCAAAGGTGGATTTCAAAAGTGCTCACTTTATCGTGAACAGCCTTTGCAGATAAAGACTCTACCGTTTCGTATTGTAAGACAGAGCCAAGTCACAGAGTAAATAATTACACAAAGACGAAATTGCTTGGCAATTCCTTTTGGCGTGGGGGTACCCACTCTCCCTGATTGGCTGCTCGGAGATCTAGGAACGGGAACTGTGTCCGACTGGCACCCGCGTGTAGTGGAAGGTTTGGCGAGGAGATGACCAGGCGCCATATTACTGGCGTACGCACCTGGAGTTCGCGGAATAAGCGGCAATTTTGACTCTGTATTGTCGAGTGCTCTGTGGCTAAGCTGAACTCCATCGTCCTCTACACGATCGAGCAGACGTCTCTTGTTCATTGACTGCGTTCGTAAGCAGAACTCATTCTGCTGTTCCACAAGGCCACTCGGAACGCAGACACCAGAATACTGAAAGTTTACCCGGTCTATATAGTTAATCATTGCTTAAAGGCTGTTCACGATAAAGTGAGCACTTTTGAAATCAACCTTAGGAAAAAAGTCACTGGCACTACCTGCATATATTTTAACGGGCACCCTGAGTGACATGCGGCCAGTAAAACTGGTAACGATAGAAGGAAAGTAGTTCCGTGTCTTAACGTCGAATAAAAAGTGCTAGGTAACTTTTTCTGACGACATAAATGACTTCTTTCGTTTTCTGATTTTTTTTTTAATTCATCGAAGTGTAAAAACGAGCAGATTTTTTAAATATTTACTTTTCTAATAACTTCACAGTTTCATGTGACCGACGCATGACTAAAGTGATGAGACCCATGGCAATGTTAATCTTACATAAGACGGAAGACTACACAACGTGCATACAAGTGGATCCTAAGCAAGGCTTTCGAAAGTGCTCCGTTTACCGTGAACAGCCTACACCATTAACTTATTTTTCTGAACTTCTTGAAGCTACATACCTGCAAACTCGCTGTTTCCGCTGATGTGGAGCCGAGGTTTCTATTGCGCAGGTAGCTTGCCGCCGACACATGGAAACAAGGACTACGTCTCTACTTCCTTCAGTGGGAAATTTCCCGAAAAGCAGATCCCCCCCAGTGCTCAAAATAAGGCCAAGTGTGAGGTTTTGCTAAAGGAACATACAGCAATTACGTTTTCCTTATTATATTTTAGGGATCAGAAAAAAATTTAACTTCTTTTTTAGACTACCCCAAAATATTGCAGAATACATTGATAACAGACAATGGTGGTCAACCAAAAACGAACATATGATAAAAAATATATAAAATATTGTATGCAAATCCTCTCAAATATAATATTTCATTACATTTTCTTTATTACATTAAAAAAAGGAACCCTGAAAACCTTATATTTAATTATTACATTATTAAAGCAGCACTCCATCCCCCCCTCCACCCATCCTCCACGGCTGATCAGATTTCCGTGCCTTATTGAGTTCCTCTCTGGTTCTCTACCACAAGGAAGGACGACAACTTTTTTATATCTTCCGTGTCGTTCTCTGAAACAATGTATAATTATCAGGGAATGTGGAAGGCTCCCCTCGGTGACGTCACTTATTACACACCTGCTCACAGGAGGTCTTAAAGATAAGTTAGTCAAGAGGGGGGAGGGGAGAGCAACCCGTAGAAGGAGCGAACAAGCCGACCGTCGCCTATTATTGCACAGTCGGCGTTCCCTCTCGCGGCAGTGCAACGGGGTACCCCGCACCCACGCAAGGTTCACATTCCCGACGTCAGCGACCCCCACGTAGTTTCCGTCGACCAGCTATCTTAGGATGTTATTTCTTCGAACCGATTGTTACGAATTTGCTTTTAAATCAATTCATCCCTGAAAGGGGCTATGAGCGTAGTAGCTTGAGGCCCCAAACCCTAGGGCAACTCAAATATCTCATTTTGCAACCATACTTAAAACCTAAGTATATTTAAAAACAATATGAATATAGGAAAGAGCATAGTGTTTAAAAATAAAACAGGGTCACTAAAGCAGAATGTATACCACCAAAACTGCTGTAATATGCAATTGAAAGATGGGAATTTTCATAGTGATTTTTAATATTTCAATTTTTTTTCTCTTTTCTTTGGACAAACATTACATAGACGTCAGTATGGTCAGAACAACATTTAATTTTACAAATCGTTAAGCACACGAATATTTTCCAATATATGTATAAAAAATATTCTGTCCCACAAGGACTCTTTAAATGTATGTTTTCGCATTAGTTTTCTTGTCTCACATGGACTCTTTAATTATATGTATAGTTTCAGCTTTTCTAACCATAATCAATTTAAAACATTTACAAAGGTTACCCAATATTATAACCAAAGTGATGAGCCAAAGTATTTCAAAATCTAAATTCCCATAAATTATTAAAAAGTAAAATATGAAATTCCATCCATGACTTTCCCACTTAAATTTTCTTTTTGGCTTAGTAAAACAAACGCTAGCATTTAATCTCCCCAAAACCTGGCCACCTAAGTTTTTCCATGGCCATTAACAGATAGTTCTAAGGTGTATTTCTTTTACAACACAATTGAGCATTTCAAATGTAAAGCCACTACTATTTCAAAATTAATGCAGAATAAATATTCTCTGGCTATAAAAGCCCTTGGCAGAGGCCAAATAATTTTCCCAAACCACCCGTTTCCAAAACGGTGGGCGAAACAAGACGAAGAATGCAGTGATTCAATCAACCCAAAAATGGCGGAGAAGTGGCGACATACAGAGTATCATTTTTTGGGGGAGAATCTAAATTATTTTTGACAAGAAAAAGGTTCCTCCTCGCATATTTACTAATAGATTTTATTAGAAAAGATGGAAGCGATTCTTATTATGTTGTGCATCAAGATTTATCCTGCCCATATTAATCAAAATTGATCCTGACTGAAAAATTAAAAAGAGCGTCAAAGTGACGTTCCTGAATATCCTTAAGGATTTACATTATTATAGTAACTGAAATACCTGACCTGATATCTGGGGAGACTTCCCTCGAAACGAAGCGTCTGACCCCGATACCAGGTTTAGGTAACGCTTGTATACAAATTTCGAGCATTGCCTCACTATGGGGATAGGTACAGTCATCCGCCAATAGCGAGCCAGTGTCGAAAGAAACATCCTCACAATTACTCCCTAGCAGGGTGCCCTGAAGTCGCTAATAGTAAAGAACAGTCTAGAGCATTAATCTGAGACGTCAATTTCGCATATTTGAAATCAGCCATTCAAATTAGCGCGGGACAGGCACGTGGCTTCCGCCACACTACGAAGAAGGAACACTGCTGACATCTGGTGGAAGCCGGCGTCAACTCGCACCTAGCGCTTCGCCAGTTTATATGGGGACATTGACGCGGTCGGTGCAAGTCCGACCAAGAACTTTTTATTTGCGCGG
Source organism: Dryococelus australis (assembly GCA_029891345.1). Taxonomy (NCBI): domain Eukaryota; kingdom Metazoa; phylum Arthropoda; class Insecta; order Phasmatodea; family Phasmatidae; genus Dryococelus; species Dryococelus australis. The sequence goes on from CM056993.1 coordinate 349,662,212, forward strand.
GAATTGTGTTACTGCGAGCCGAAACTCCATCAACGTGGGCATCCGCCAACATAATTGTAAGTGTTCATGAGTATTAAAGTAATTTTTTCAGCGTATTTTGTCCATTTTTCCTGAAATTCATTTCAGCACATGTCGTCCGATCAATACTTTTCCATGGCGGGCGGGTGAAAACGGTCTTGCGTAGAGAATTGGGCCAGGGCAGAGAGACACTGTACGAATACTTGTAAGCGTACTTATCTCAAGCTCCACGAGTCATGATTAGGTAGAGCACAACAGTATAAGATGGGGTTTATTGTAACTAACGATTATACAATAACTATTTACGTGAACATTGATCAGGGGAGTTAAAATGGAATACCAAGATGCTAATTAATTTCAATAAGTTTTATTACCGCACGCCACTACAATTACAATCTAATTGGAATGTCCCCACCTTGTTCATGCTGCTGGTGGCTGATTTTAGGAGGCGGTTATCGACGGCCGGACAGATCCATCTCCACCCGCTCTCAGTGTTACGTGGGCCTATATCGGGCGCGTTGTTTAATATTTTCGGCACCGTTTACTGGCTGGTAGAGGGTATTTCTGCAACTGTCTTTCGTAAGGTGTCATTGCAATCACGCTTGTGCTCTGGTTCACTGTTCGAAGGTGTGATCAGGTAGGCCTTTCAGCTAAGGCCTGATCACTTCATAACAGGGTATTTGTTCGATGTGACACCAGCACTCAGCCTACCAGCTCTCGTGCATCGGTCTATACGAACCAAATTATCAACAAAATGCCACGTGATGTTAAAATGAATGTAGTGTAGCAGTGACTGAATTGTTGCAAGGCATGCTAGTCTTGGTTACAACTTCACACTCTTGGTTCACGCAGCGGAAATAATCACCGTGTATCCGATTAATAGGCAACGTATCACACACATGAGCAAGCGGTTATACACCCACTACGCACACGACGTTCAAAAATATCCTATTTATTATTTTCCACTGTCAAGACCTCGATGTTAAGAGCCACCCAAATATTTTCACTCTCTGTTCTATTAGGCCTATATTTAGTCGGCGGAAAGAGAATATTAGAAAATGTAAATATCTAACAGTGTAAAACAATGTCGGAGACTATTATTTAGATATTAAAGCGGCAATGGTTTCAATACATCCTCTAAAAAAACTAGTTGCGACAAGTTGGTAAATATAACACGTTAGTGCACAATTCACCTTAACTTCGAACGGACTAAACTGTAGCTATACGCGTAAAAATAAAATAGGCATTAGGTATACGTGAAGAATTTATGACTGCCGCTATAACGCTACAGGCTGTTCACGGTAAAATAACAATTTTTAAAGCCCTGTTTAGGATTTACTTGTATTCACGTTGTGCATTCCTCCACCTAATGTAAAATTAACATGGGCCTCGTCACTTTATCCATGCGCCGGTCAACTGAAACTGTGAAATAATGAAGAAAGTAAATACATTACAAATCTTGTTCATTTTTACACTTCGATGAATAAAAAAAAACAGAAAGAGAAAGAAATAATTTCAGTTATCTCAAATGGTTACTTAACACTTTTTATTTGACATTAAGGTATGGAAGTACTTACCCTCCATCGTTACCAACTTTACTGGGCGAATGTCACTCAGTGCACCGATTAACATATATGCAGGTAGGGGCAGTGACTTTTTTCTAAGGACGAATTCAAACGTGCTCACTTCGTGACCAGCCTTTACACTTGATCCATTTTAACGGCCTGAGCCCACAGAACACGGTCCGAGAGGACCGCGCAGCCAGGGACTGGACAGACGTCCTGCTGCAAGGACCTCCCTCGTGGCAGGACCGCACAAAGGACTCACGTCGCGCCGGCGGCATTCCTACCATGCACCGCCGATCATCCCGCCCGATCGCCGCATGAATGGAAGAGCCGCGGCCGTCGCTAACAAACGTGACGGGGCAGTAATTCGGAACAGTCGTCTTGTTTATACACGCTGCTAGCCGGGGCTGCTATCCCCGGCCACAAGGCACAAACAGCTGTGTTGCCCGTCACGTCACAGCTATCTACCGCTCACATCTCCCCCATCTGCTCGGCAACCATCAATTTTTTTTTTTTTTTTTTTTTTTTTTTTTCTCCGACCGATTGCTCATCACTCCCGCGCCACCCAATTACTTTCGCCTTTTAATATAGTCCATTTTCCGGTTACTTCCAACTTTTCTGAAGCCCTGCTAAAGTTCTACTCAAGGATATTCCTCCGCCTCATGCAAACGAAGCTCAACCTAGTTTAAGAAATTACACCAAAGGACAGCGCGTCGCATTCGTGAGCTCTCAGTATAATACAATTTTGTACAAGAACTATTTCGTTATAGGCATTACCAACGCACCTATTTTCGCCCTGTTTTTATTCACATAAATTATACATGAAACATTATAATTTATATATAAAATATTAGTAAAAGTTCAGTTGAAACAAAAATAAGATACTTATATTTAAACACAAGTATAAATCACTTGTGATACATTACATATTTAGGAGACAATCGGTATATACTGTTTATTCTACACAAGAGGCAAGGCCGTCAAAAAAATTCCCCTCGTTTTTGAAGCTGGCGTCCTGTCTCGACACAGAGTAGCTTTATAATCTTTTCTCAATGCTCATAGTGCTATCGTGCGATCAGTCAATTAACTATCATAGGCTGTGTTCGATTCCACTTCATTGAACTCTTGGTTATTTACCCTGGTTTTCTTCGTGACATTAGGGGCCGCGGTGGTTGAGCGGCTAGACTGCTCGCCTCCCACCAAGGCGAACCGAGTTCAATCCCCGGCCGGGGTACTTCAGGATCTTCACAAGTGGACATCGTGTCGGACGATACCGCTGGTCGGTGGGTTTTCTCGGGATCTCCCGTTTTATTCCAGCGTTGCTCCATTCTCACCTCAGTTCACCCTCATCGGCTCTCAAAAACTCGCTGTTAAGAACCGACCAAATATTTCAATTATCAACAACTTCATGATGGTGTGTGCATCTTCAGAAATCTGATACTCTCTTTTTGTTCGTTCATACATCGATTGTTTTCAGCCGACCAACTCTCCCTGTTCACAGCTACAGAAATAATATGCGTGGTTGGAAAAAGTGATTAATAAATACTGGGACGTCATTAATTTCGTAGGGGCCTGTTACGCCATCTTTAATGCCCGAGAGTCAAACCACAAGACAAGGACAAATGAAATACTTCAAACAGTAGAGCGACAGAAACGATCTAGGGGCTCGAAAAGGGCGGCTCGTGCCCTTGACTGAAGGGAACATTATAGGGTGTATATGTGTCCTTGTTATCAATTCGAACAGCGGCATGTGACGTCAGGACCTCGATGCACTTTTATAGGAGAAGCCATATAGACAAATCGAACACAATCAAATGCAAATATAGTCCATTAACGATTACTTCCAACTTTTTTGAAGCCCTGCTAGAATTCTACTTCCTGGATATTCCTCCGCCTCATGCAAACAAAGCTTATAAAATTACACCAGAGGGCCAACGCACAGCATTCGTGTGCGCTCAGGGTAATAATATGTTGCGTAAGAACTGTTTCTTACTGGCCGTTACCAACAAACTTATTTTCTCTCTGTCTATTAATATTAGTTAAAAATTAAATATTATATCTTGTGGATGAAATATTAGCAAGAGTTCAAGTAAGCAAACAATAAGGTAATTTATTGTTAACAGAAGTATAAGATGCTTGCGATATACGACGTATTTATGAAGTTAAAAAAAACACGTCATGCATGGGGTGAATTTTCAAAGGTTTGGTTTAAAAAGTGTGAAGAAACCACGGAAAGACTATGTCCTTCTATTATAGGTTGTTCGCGGTAAAATGAGCACTTCTGAAAGCCCTGCTTAACATCTACTTGTATGCACGCTGTGCATTCTTCCACACTATGTAAAATTAACATCGACATGGGCTTCATCACTTTATTCATGTGTCGGTCAAGTGAAACTGTGAAATTATTTAAAAAGTAAACATTTTATAAATCTGCTAATTTTTACACACTGAGGCGTTAAAAACCAAACAGAAAGCGAAAGATGTAATTTAAATAATTACAAATGGTTGCCTAACACTTTTTATTCGACGTTCGTATACGGAACTGCTTTCTATCCATCGTTACCAACTTCACCGGGCACATGTCACTCATGCGGCCCGTTAAAATATATGCAGGCGGGGGCAGTGACAATTTTCTCAGGTTGATTTCAAAAGTGCTTACCTTATCGTGAACAGCATTCAGCTCTGTTCTTGAATGGCGCGAAAGCCGCGTCTACATTGGCGCGACTTGGTCACGTGACGTCTCTGGACCAAACCACGAGACCACTGTCGGAGGACGAACCCCTGTCTACGCCCAAGCGACAAAATAGTCGTCGTCCGATAATGTGGAACGACATTTCTACAGCCCCCGCTACACCTAATCAACATTTAACACTTCAAATTCATTTCAATATGTGGAGTGACGAGCTCCTCTATCCTTTTAATCTCGGCGGAATGTATTTTCTGGAAACAAGGAAGGGGTTGGGGGGGGGGGGGAAGACGCCGTACGCGATTTTGGTTGCGCCCTTCTTTAAAGAGCTGAAATCCATACAGTTGCAGCGATCTAATGGCTGACCTACTATGCGATGACTTCGACGATTTAAATCTAGAATATCGGAGCAATGATCGAGTAAAAAAAAAATCTTCGAATGTTTATAGCTAATCGATTCAAAACTAGTAAACTGACCCACAAGATTATTTAGTTTACTTTTAATCTCACGCTTTTGCATTTTTAATACTGTGCATGTAAGTGCAAAAAGTAGTCTACCTAGAATTTCTACATTTAAAATATCGGTGCTTTTCGGGTCCACTGCGTATGTGAACGGAATAGTTCAGTCAACGTTGTAGTATTTTCTACAGTCCACTGCACATTACATTACACTCCATATCATATCAGAAAGAGAGGAACAAAACTATTAGCAAATACGCCATAACCACGTGCGAATTGGCGCTAGTTAAGCAACAACACTACTGCAGGGGCCGCGGTGGCCGAGCGGTTAGCACTCTCACCTCCCACCAAGGCGATCCGGGTTCAACCCCCGGCCGGGATTTTCGCACGTGGGGATCGTGCCGGACGATGCTGTTGGTCGGCGGGTTTTCTCGGGGATCTCCCGTTTCCCCCGACCCTCCATTCCGGCGCTGCTACATGCCAGTCACCCTCATCGGCTCTCAAGACCTCGATGTTAAGAGCCTTCAAAATCTCTCAACTCACTTTTAACTTGTCTTGTAAAAATGTCTGCTGACATCAAAGGGTTAAAATATAGTTTTAGAACATTTTCGGGTAGACGTTACGTTAAATATAACTTTCATGACTGTTCAGGTGACTATTATATCTGATAGTTATGCGAAGCATAGTAACAAAGTGAATGCTGTGGACGAACAAGTGTTTTCGGAAGAGCAGCTTCCTAGGGCCGTACCTAGGACAGAGCAGGAGGAGGGGCTGGCAGGAAAATAGGTTTCCAACAACAACCACCCGGTCACCGTGATTATGCTAATAGGTTTCCAACAACAACCACCCGGTCACCGTGACTATGCTAATAGGAAAGTAACTGCTTTAATACGCCCCCCTCCCCTATCGATGTTGCCCGGCAAGTTTAATCCTCCGGTATCAGTGCGCCGCTTCACCAACTCCTGGTATGCCAGGGGTGCACAAGGAATTTGGTGGTAGCTAAAAACACAGGCGTTTAAGTCTTTCGTACCCGATTCAATTTATAGTTTCAGGTGCTGAAAATAATAACTCTTATAATTCGTGCTGTACTTATCGCTGACAAAGCACTTGTTTCGTGATCACAAACCGATGAACTGCGGACTTTGTGTTCGCTTGTAGGAATAAGAACCATTCATGGTCTAGAATACTATAAACTGTCCACGATACACAGCAATTTTGAAAGCCCTGTACGAGTCGTATATTATTCAACTACGCGAAAAATCATCACCGCCTTGGGTCTCGTCGCCTTATCCATGCGTCGATCAAGTGAAACTGCGCAATTATTAGAAAAGTAAATATTTTATACATTTTCTTAATTATATACTTATATTCATTTAAAAAAACGGGAAGCATAAGGAACTATTTCAGTCTGCACAAACGTTTGCCAAATCCTCTTAATTCGACGTGAAGACATGGCACACCCTTCCTGCCGTCGTTGCCAACTAAACTGGGCGCATGACAATCAATTCACCTGTTAAAATATATGCATGTACGGACAGTGACATTTTTCAAGAGTTGATTTCGAAAGGGCTTACATAACAGTGAACTGCCTATGACACTGTTTACAAATCAGTTACCAACAAGGGAAATCACTGGACGTTGAGCTTCACGTTGTAAGGTATTGAAAGGAAATACATATTTCCGTTATGTACACAAATTGTTTAGCATGGGGGTCTAGTCAATTTCATACAAAAAAAACTTTCTTGAAAGAACTCAACTTGCTGAAATAGATGTCGGCGAATATTAATACATCAGATTTAGATTTAAATAAAAAAATGAGCATGTTCTCTCAAACCTTCAATATTCATTTTCTCGCAAACTGGTTTTGCATTATAATTTTCATCTGATATAAGATTAATTTACCTGAGAATAAAATATATTTTTAGAAGGTAATTGCTTTTAATACAACTCATCTTTCGATTCTATACAATCATAAGTACAAAAACATTTGTGTATCAATATCTTTATGTTCATCTTTATATTATTTATATTTGTGTGTAAAATATTTTGCACTCTCATTTTTACTACATTTATTTATATTCATATTCATATGTTTAAATATATATATTTATTATATATAATTTATAACTTCTTACTGAATGACGTATATTCATTTTCATTATTAGACATTAATTGCAATTGTTTTGATTGCCAAACTCTAATAAGTAAATTAGGATGACATGCTAAATTATTTAAACGGATAAAGCATGAAAATTATGGTAGTTTAAATTACAATTAATACAGGCAGTATGTCTAAATTTACTAGTTATGTAAATATAATCTTATATTTTTAGTATGACATTACAAATATTACGTCAAGAATTATTTAATCTGTATTAATATACTAAGGTTTTTCTCTTGTATTTTTATTTTAGATAATAATGAGACTTTATTTTGGTATTTAAAATATTATATATTCTGTTATTTCTAATATATATATATATATATATATATATATATCAATTTATTCAGGCAAATTCTATTCCAACCACATTATTTGTACAGTATAGTAATCTATTTAATGTCCATATAACTTTTTTTTCACGATTAAGTGTTATTAAACATCTTTCTCAAGGATATGCCCAGTTTTCATGGTTTAGGCCTACTCAACTACGTTTCAATTAATCTTGATAAAATGTTACTATAATAATAGATACTTAATAATACTGTAAATAGTTTGCATTTGTTACCAGTAATTATCTGTAGAGAATTTATAATTTAATGTTTTCACTATTATTTTCTTCTTTTAAAAACATGAGTTTGGCTTATATTCAGTGACATTTGGACATTTTTATTGTAGTTATTTCTACATGTTAACAAATATACTAATTTTGAATCCCTTCTACGTAACTTTATGAACAGGGTTTTACACATAATTTACGGGCAAGGAAAATTCTTATCGGTGATTAAAGATTAATGCTTTTTTTTATATTTAATTACTTTTAGTAGCTCTGTGTATGTTGACAGTATGGACAGAGGTGTAGGGAGATGTACTGACATGCAAGAACGCAACACACTTGGTTAGCATTCCTCTGGGTTTCATCCGAATGTTAACCCTCAGCTCGTCAGCGAGCATTACACTGTAACGAGCACTGTTAACTGCTGTACATTTATCCCGATAATATTCCAGTACTGTCACTTAGGAATGTCAGAAAATTGTAAGCAACAATTTTCCAGCTGATGGTTGATCCTCTCGTACAAAATTTCCGAAACCTAATACTGTTGTCCATGATTTCATAATAATAGTAATGACTGTTTAGCACATGGTTTGCCACATAATCCAGGGCCACGGTGGCTGAGCGGGTATCTCGCTCGCCTCCCACCAGGGCGAACCTGGTTCAATCCCCGGCGGGATTACTCCCGGATTTTCGCATGTGGGTGGGTCGGTGGGTCTTCTAGGGGATCTCCTATTCCCCCCCCCCGCCGCCCTTTCATTTCGGTGCTGCTTCATACTCACCTTGCTTCACCCTCATCGGCTCTCAAGACCTCGCTGTTAAGTGCCTCTCAAATCTCTGCACTCACTTCACCTACGCACATAATCCACTGCAACTCGTATATCGAACAAAATCATTTCACGTGAACTGTCTCATTAGTCTTGGACGTAGAAGGGCGTCCGGCTTCATCGTCATGGCAGACACTTGTACGACCTTCCTTGAACTTTTCACTTCATTCGTAAACAATTGTGCGTTACGTAACACTTACCCGTGCTTTGCACACAGTCTTCGATAAATATCCGTACCAGGCACACTCCACGACAAAAAAAAAAAAAAAACGTATCACTGCACGCTGCTCTTCTGTCGGGCCGGCCATTGTTTCTCTCACCACATTTGCAAACGAGCTGACGTAATACAGTCGTGCCGCACTGCCGCCACTGGGGACGCAGTGACCTTGAACGGAAAGCGCTGCTACGATAATGCGGCCAACAGACGTTATAACAGGCCCGCGGGTACGCATTGCTTCACCGTCGTATTACTAGCCTTAAGAGTGGGATGGACACCCGCATTTTCTGTGTAGTAGTTGTTTGCGCCAATACGCGTATCGCGGTAAATAGATGTTCTGCAAATACGACTTTTTGCCCCTATATTTTTTACTTTTGTCATATTGAGCATATTCTCGGAGAAAAAAAATTCTTGAAAATGGCCAAATATCCCATTTTTAAAGCCTGCCTATGCAGTTTCCTTAAGCGGCAGGAGAGAAGTACAAAGATACGGGCGTCACCTTGCAATAAAACCCTACGCTACAGATATAATCCGCACAGAACAGCTTCACGACGGAAACACTGCACACCTTGCGCGTAGGAGCGATGAGGCGCCAGGTGTGCGTGTTAGTGTCGCCCGTATCGCTCCCTCGCTTCTTGACCGCGGACGCGCGGTTCCCACGGGGGTCCATCCCACTCTTAAGGTCGGTCCACGTAGAAAAACGTGTACGTGACGAAATTGTAGGAATCACAATGAAAGTACGTATTCTGTATGGCACTGTTCATGGCCATCGTGTACGTAGATAGTCATGACGTACACTATAACCATGAACCATGCTATATAGACTACCTGACACATGAAATATGTTGCAAAGGTTTGGTTGGAAAACACATAATTCAAAACTGGTTAGAAGCCAAGAAATATTTCGTGCCTAAATATGAGTTTCAGGTTTTTATTTAAACTCCAAATATTATTTTTTTTTTTTGCGTGAAAATTGCCAAAACGGGTGTTTCCCACACAGAAGATTCATTGTTGATTTTCAACACGCATTATAATTGATATTTAATAACGCGATGTAAAAATTTTGTTTACCCCTTAAAGTTACGTTCAGGAGAGTCACCGACGGGAATACTGCACGTCATTTGAGCGCCAAGCACGTAGAGGCGATGAGGCAAGTGGTGATTGAGAAACAGTCGGTCTTAAAGCTTACACACCCGCATTTCGAAGCCACGAATGCGCAAAATAGCTTGAGGCTGACGGAGCCCACAGGGATTCGATTGGTTGTTTCTATCTGCAATTCAGTTAGCAATGCTAAGGGCTGTTCACGATAAACTGAGCACTTTTGAAATCAACCTTAGAAAATAGTCACTGCTCCTACCTGCATATAATTTAACTGGCGAACTGAGTGACAAGCGTCCAGTAAAGTTGGTAACGACGGAGGGAAAGTAGTTCTATATCTTAACGTTGAATAAAATGTGTTAGGTAACTTTTTGAAATAACTTAAATTATTTATCTCGCCTTCTGTTTTTTTTTTATGTATCTACACGCAAAAATTAGCGGATTTGTAAAATATTAACCTTTCTAATAATCACTTAAACTTTACCGAAGCATGAATAAAGTGATGAGGCCCATGGCAACGTTAATTTTACATAAGGCGGAAGCATACACAAATTGGATACAAATATATCTTAAGCAGGGCTTTCAAAAATGCTCAGTTTGCCGTGAACAGCCTATACTCGAGTTGCGCGTCGGCTCTTAAAGACATCAGTAGGGTGTCTACTGGTCATGGAAGTCGTGAAAGAGTAATGCAATTGAGTGGGTGGTCATGAAATTGTCTTTTTTGCATCGGTAGAATGTCTAATGCCCACGTTAAGTCTATTGATATTGATGTTTCATGCTAAGTGGGTAAGGGTGAAACAATAGATTTTTTTTTATAATCATTCACACATAAAAATTTTGCGTCATACACTCACAGACAATGAAATTTGCGCATCGAGAATGCTTGTTATCATGCCACGCATTGTTTAGAAGTCAGGAGTTTAACTGAAGGTGTTATGGAAAAAAGTCATGAAAATTTCATGAATCTGGTTTATTGGAATTCAATAAATATCCGCATTGTTTAGAAGTCAGGAGTTTAACTGAAGGTGTTATGGAAAAAAGTCATGAAAATTTCATGAATCTGGTTTATTGGAATTCAATAAATATCCTGGTCTTATCACAGAGTAAAAAAAAATACACAGAGACGAAATGGCGTCTCGGTTCTTTTGATGTGGGTGTACTCAAACTCTGATTGGTTGTGCGATGTTCTGGAAACGGATCGTGTGCCTGATTGGCTGCAGCGTGCTGCGAAATCTACCCTATTGGCTGGGCTGATGGTTCGTAGTGGCGCGAGCATCAAATTACAGTGTTTCATGCCTGTCATTTTAGCTAGTGTTTGACAGCCGACAATATTCACCAATCACGTTTATCCGAAGTCTTTTGATGACCACTCTGTTAGTTCGAAGATTATCGGAATTCTTGTAGTCGAGGTACATCATTGAAATTGTCAAACATGAAAATCTAACTTTGCCTGCATCGCCGAGATGCTATGATCCATCTCACGAGCTCCCACAAAAATCATTAAAATTGTTTAAATCGTGATAACCTGTTAACCTTTCGGCACAAGCATTTCTATGGATTTGCACAGATGTCTGTCACTTTATATGGGTAGCTGGTAGCAGCAACATTAAATGCACAAAATGAACTTAAGTAATTCACAGGAGTTTATCTATTGAACTATTTTCCACCTAACTCTACACTAGCTATGTTCCACTGTTTACATGGAGACCACGCTCCCCAAATTTAGGTGCTAAAATGCTTACCATTTCAAAAGTAATGTTATTTTACTTACTTTATATTTTACAAAGCATTCTTTAAAATATAGATAAAAGGTTTGCTGATATACTTTTCATAAATTTTCGACGCCTACAGTGTTTACAATGAAAATTGTGGGTGTCCTCCGCGGACACAAGTTAACGAAAAATTTCGTGGCAAATATTTGAGTAGTTACCATGACGCACCCTACCTTTTAAAAATCTTTTTTCAAGGCGAAAAGGAAAACTTTACGCTTCAACTGGGAAGTAATTTTCCGTCTCCACTACCCCAAAAATAGACAAAACACAAACCTTTGTGCTGAAAAATTGTTGGGATATCTTGGTACTTCGGTACAAACTTGGTGTAAATATGTCCACCGATTGCAGAGATTCCAAATACTACGCTTGAAGTTCTACGACTAACCATTTGAAGATTGTCTGGTCAATGATATTTCACGAATTTTATGCGTTATCCTCGTTTTAACATTTCCTAAGGACTAATATTCAAGATTAAATATTTCAAGTAGGTAGTACTATTTCTCAAGCTTCAATAAATTTCAGGGACTTTCAGTTGTATTATTTGCATATTTAACTTGATGGGAAATCGGTAAAATAGTTCCTGAATAATGTAAGGTATAACTCAGCAACACCAACAAATTATCTGGAAAGAATGCGGTCGCGGTTCTTGACCTTGCTCAAGGAGATAAGACGGAGGCGGGGAATGTCTAGCGAGCCAATCACAGGGAAACAACAGTGTCACCGATACTACTATATAGTCTGCGCACATGTAAAGCGAACACATCAGTCTTGCAGGAGGTATTCACTAAAGAGTAGGCCATGACATGTCCAAGTAAAAAACGTCCTACTATTCACAGATGAAGTCTGAGAAATTATTGGTAATGTAATTGTATTTTAAGTTATTATGTTTTGATAGCGAGAAAGTTTCCGGAAGACGTACTTACCCCATTGAAAATGCCACGAAACTAGCAACAGCTGCGACAGGGAAATCGGTGGCTTGCTGCCTCGCATTACGGAGCGAGCGAAGAGACGGAAATAGTGTTGTAATGCACTAGCGACGGCGGAGGGAAATGACGGGTATCGAATTACAGATGCGCGCTGCGGACTCTGGCCGTATTGTTCTCGGCCGATATCTGAAGAATCATCTGGATTACTGACCTCGTTCTCTCAGCACGTCTCGGGGTGCGTTGAACCTTCCAGATGGGCCTCCGGGCTGAGAGTTCGATTTGGTGTTGGAGCTGATGTATTCCGAGCAATAGAAGAGTGAGTGGAGTGACCAGCAGTGAAGAAGGGAAGGCGGCGACTGCGAGTGTCAATGTTTTGAAGGACGCGGCTGGCAGGCTGGACTATTGGACTAAATGCGTGAGTGAAAGATACTATTAATGATGGAAACAGATAGGCTAAACACGTGCTAATAATGAGTGCGAGTTAATTTACTGTAACCAACAGAAACAATTAAGGACATAAATTGGAGTTGAAATAGACACTAAATATTGCGCTCGCTGTTAAATAAAAAGAGCAAAAATGGAGACAGCTATTTTAACGATGTAGATAATATTAGAGTGAATAAATTAGAAATCAAATTGATTTTCTTATATATATATATGTATATATATAATTTTTAAGACCCCCATTCCTCACGAACTCAGATACGCCCCTAAGGCGTCCTCAGCATGTAACAGCACGTAACGAAATGAATGTATCAAAACTAATAGATAATAAATTAATTGAAAAAAAAAAACTTTAAAAACCAAGCCTATATTTATAAATGAACTAAAAAAAAATTATTATAGAAATAGGTACAGAATTTGTAGAACTTGTAAGACGTAGTCAAACAGCCGTGATAGACTTTGGTACAAAATAAATATTTTTATATAAATTTATGTTTAGTATATAAAAGCTTGGCGCGAATAGTTAAGAGCCTCACGCAAGATACGTGCTTACTAAGTTTATGCAAATGAGGTATATGTTCTATATTGCCAACAGTTAACAGCCTTACGCATGATATGTGCTTACTACGCTAACACAAATGAGGTATACGTTCTATATTGCGCTAAGATTTTATATACTTAATATAAATTGATACAAAAATATTAATTTGTAGTAAAATTTATTATGGCTGTTCGACCACAACTTACAAGTTCTTCAAATACTGTACCTACTTGTACAATTATTTTTTATTTTTTTAGTTCATTTATAAATAAAAGCTTGGTTTTTAAAGGTTATATTACAGTTAATTTATTTTCAGTTTTTAGTCTCGCCTATTTTTTTATATTATTCTATATGTAGACTATTTATATATTCACAGACTTGTCCGTCATCGGTATCGCTTGCGATCAGACCAGTTTCAGTGCACTCTTATTGCGGGAAGTTGAACCGACATGCTGAATATTTATTATTCATCTTACACTTGTGTGTGTGAATCTCGATGTATTTGATATTTCAATACGAGCTCATACAGATCGGAATCTTCAAATGGTATTTCACATAAGTACCACACGAGATCGATCATTTGAATTCCATCTTGTGTTTCAAAGTTTGGATGGTCTTTTACACACGCAACCATGTGTAAATTAGGATTTCCCCGGCACTGAAACTCTACATGCCACCAGTAATCGACAAATTTCCCACCAAATACATCGTGATTGTTAATGATTCGGCGGACGCCAGATAGACACCTACAGTAAATACAAACAAGTGAAGTTAAATAAAATCTTGTAAAAAAGTATGTATGCCAGGCAAAAAAAAAAATAGTTTGGGATGACTTGGATTTGTGCGTTGCTTGACATACAATTCAAAATTTGCGAATTCCCAGCTCACAAGTATTATGTGGGGCCACGGTGACAGCGGTTAGCTTGCTCGCCTCCCACCAAGGTGAACCGAGTTCAATCCCCGGCCGGGCCACTCCCGGATTTTCGCTTGTAGGAATCGTGCCGGATGATGTCGCTGGTCGGCGGGTTTTCTCGGGGATCTCCCGTTTACCCCACACTTTCATTCCGGCGCTGCTTCATACTCACCTCGCTTCACCCTCATCGGCTCTCAAGACCTCAATGTTAAGAGCTGCCCAAATCTTTCCCGCTCACACTGACTTAAGGTGCATATTCAGGGGTCGAAGAACTTGCATAGAAAACGGCGTTTTAAACGACGGTGATTTTATTAATAGTGGCCATTTAAAGTTTTGCTGGAGTCTGGAGTGAAATGGAACATAATATGTATGTTTTTAAGTCGAGTCTTTTGAGGCGTCTTAGTATGTAAAACTATTTACGCTTTGGTAGACATATTCCAAGAAACGTTTCTGACATATCCTTTATTAACATCATCTTCGTTGTGGTAACATTTCAATCACGTTTCTTTTTTTCCAGTTTTGCTCCTGTTGATTATTTTAGCATTATTAAAAGTTTTGTACAATGTTCAAGAAATGTTTTAAATCGTATGTACATGCTTGACAGTTTATGCCTTTTAAGACAGCATAATTAAAAATTAAAAACATGGTAACAAAGCTTACAAAATAGAGATTGTGTATACTTTGAACACAATTTATTGTTAATACAAGACTATGTTTTCTGCGAATTTTTTTTGTAGATCCGTCAAATTAATTAGAATTAATATTTACTGTGCATATTATTAATGATGCTATTGTAGCTTGTCCTCTCTCATATTTATTGCTTAACACCAGGGTGACGTTCTCCTGTCACTCCAACAAAACTATCTTTATTCAGAGAAAATTAAAAATGGTATTTTATATAATGTTCTTATTCGCCTCGAATGCACATTTGAACAAAAGTCACTGTGATGTATCTGTGTACTCGGGGAGCATTAAACCATCGAGACTTTGTATACTATATGATAAACGATAGGGAAACCACACTACCGTTTTTGTCATTCCCGAATGTGTCACAGACGACCCATAGTAGTTGATACTGAGTGTACCTGTCTTCCCCACCACCTCGCGCAGGAATGGAAGTGTTTCGCCTGCCCTTCACGGGATCGTTTGATAATTTGGCCGCACTATAAATGTATTATTTTATGCGACACTATTTCCCGAACTCGTTATAAAATAGCTTATTTTTTAATTTGTTTAATATTATCATTATGCAGCACCAATACAAAAAGTTCAATTTAAATTGACTTAATACGCTAAAATACGCCATATAGCTTACATCATCTTAAGAATGCCAATTTTGAAAAATGGAGAAGAACATTTTGCCAATGTTAATAATTTTATAACTTCATAAGATTTTAGAAGTATGCCAAATTGTTGTTAAACTATACCTAAGAATTTAACCTTTAAGCGGCTGTAACGGCTGGTAAAATGCCACCTAATTTAAGCACAGAAAGACCCAAGTTTTGTCATGCAAATGCAGATATTGAGTATATAATAATTAATGTTACTATGGTATATAATTTGATTTGATGTGTTATGTTAATTTGCATATGGTCAGAATATAATTTTTTTAAATGATACATGTATCAGATACAATTATTTTGATAATTTGCTTACTTATGTTTATTTCCAGTTTTTCTTGTATGTTTAATATTTTATATAGCCGTGTTGTTTTGGCAGCTGTAGGCCGTTTCCATGCGCAACGTAGTTTGTTGAATGATTAAGGAAGTAGCCACCCTGCGATGGGCCTATTTTCTGGCGTCACCTAAGTTTTAGCTGAACTTAGTACGGCCATGTCGTCTTATCGCAGCTCCAGGCGGGGCTTGACGCGTATTACGCGCCCGGTAGTATTTTATTCAGCAGATTTAGGGAAAGTGATGGGAGTGCCGCAATCGCATAACAGGCCAATAATAAGAACACCGGGACGTGTATCAAGGCAAGAAGAGGGTCTGTTTCGGTTTGTTACCTACGATTTTAGTTAATTTTAGTTTGCCTACCTCGAAATACCGAGTTGTACTTGGTAGACTGTATTACCGATTACCTAGGCCCGAGAGCCTAAAGTCAGGGAAGATCGTAGTTAGAGGAGAAGGGGCCTTGAGGTCAGGCTACTGATTTACTATGTCAGACAATTACCATTATTGACATGTGAGTTCTTAAGATTTTCAGAAGCTACACGTATAATTTCACTTGTAATGGCAGCGGATATAAATTGCATACCAAAAAGCTACATACGCCATTTTGTCAAACTGACGCCTATTGAATCTTGAATAACTGTTACTACCCATAACTCCCTAGTTAAAAGAGCACTGCTCCCAATGAGACTGGTGTGAGCTTTGATTGATTTTGAGAAGTAGGTAATTATTGCATTTTAAAAAGGGCTACCTATAGTGAAACATAACTACAAGAGGCGTACATCACAGGGCTTTTGTAATTCCGTTACGGCTGAAATGGTTTTGTTCCTAGAGCTTGCAGAAGTTTATAGTGGACTAGTAAATATGTGTGTTGAAGTGTGTGAAAATAAATGCATACTTTTTGCATATAGGGCCTTAGATTAGCATAGGCCAATGCAATACACGCTGCAACTGCATGCAAAATGGCAACAACCAAGGACACATTGGCAATCTACTTATAAGCTTATAGCACTTATCAGAATTGCATATACATAACAGACTATGCAGCAGACGTATGTCAGGAAACCTGTTTCGAGCAGCATTCAGTTCCCGAAACCAGCAATGTTACTTTCAATAAAACACAGCAGAGGTGCAAAGGATCTAACTATTTGTGTAACATTTAAATCAGAAGACCAGGTTAATGGTGAAGTGTCAAATTTAATGTAATAAAATCTTTCATTCATATGACGCCAGACCTTCACCGTAAGGCTGTGTAAGACACACATGAGGAAATATACACACAGAAGCTGACCAATAAAATCGAAATGAATGCACCTCGCTATGTCTGCTAAAAATTACAACCATCTGAGCAAGTGTGGTAACTGAAAACATCGTCTCTCTTGTGTATCTTACGTACGTACTAAAAATTATAATGCCTCTCAGTGTAAAATATATAGTTCAACACAAATTAACACTTGTTCTCACGCCTCAGTTGATTAATAACTCAGCTATCTGTATTTGATTACTCTACTTTGATTACCCTGGCTAGCTATCAGTCAGTAGAGCAAAAGTAAACACAGTTCTCAAGGTATGTGTGACAAGCTAGGGAAGTATTATTAGTTGAGTGCAGCTATATTTTGCATCCAACTCCACATCACCGCTGCGTAAATGTCAGTGAAAGTGACGATGTAGAATACCTTATTCAGATACTGCATATTAACTGAAATTGTACTCAGCAACCTTTATTAGGCGTTTAACACATACGCCTAGACTCAAAACCACAGAACGTGACATTTCCGTTGGGGTCAATTCACTTTACACACTTAAAATTCGCCTTTTAAGGCAGCGCTCAGGCCCTCCTGGCCGGCTACAATAAGGACCCAACAGAGGCAAGATGGAGAACGGAATCTTCGTTCGCCATTCCAATTCAGTGTCAGTTACAAATTTAACGTACAGGCAAATGAAATTACTATGGGTGCATTTCTTAAGTGTATAAACTAAGTGATATCAGCTGATATTGCCAACTTAAGCTCATTTACATTGTATTAAAACTTAACACATAAAAAACATTATAATAAACATATTATTATTTAAACCTAAACTGGCTGCGTATATCCTGTCAACATATAAAATGAAATAAAAATATTAAATAAATATCTTATATGCTAGGACACATCACAACATTGGTATTTTGCAGAATAAGTATGCGTATACTCGAAGTTTGCGTATAGTTTCAAGTTAACTTTATGTAAATCAGAAGCTTCACATAACCAGACGTTACACGGCCACTTATATATTTCACGTCAGATGTAAATCTTACGAGTGCTTTCTATTGGTTATTGCAAATAATCTTAAACTAAGAATAAAATCTAGAAACAGAGTTTAGCATTACTGAATTATTTGCAATAAAACTTCAAAGCTTGGCCTTTATTTGGAGAGTATCATCTCCAGTAGATAATTTCTGTAGGCATAGTGTTGGGAAAGCGAATATGGTTTTTGTTTTGTATTTTGTTCTGTAGCAACCCTCAAGCTTTTCAAACGTACTTTTATGGTAAGTGTGTGGAATATAATCTGATAACCTATACATGGTTAGTGTCACGCCCTACACAAGTACTCGTTACTTTGGGACTATTTATCTGCTCACACCAATCGCACTAACACAACACTTCTACCCACTTTTGGCACCTATGTGTATGGTTCTCACAAAACTACACAACAATTCTATATATCACCACAGGGCACGCACGTAAATATGTACATACAGTACAACATACCTTTGTGCATATCTACGTATACACATGCGTAACTAAGTACCTACATACAGGCCCCAATATATACATACTTGCCTAATACTTATATGTGTGTACGTACATGGCACACAAATATGCACTCTTATATGCGTATGAACATTTATTCTGCGTACATATATTTTTACACATTTACAGAGTACATACTGTAACGTATGGATTGTACTATTATTTTTCATGCCCCACGATTGGACTGGCCACTTTAAACTTTAACGTACATACTGTAATTTTGTTGGGTGTTAAATGATGAAGACTCCACTGGAATAAAACTGAAAATTAATGTGTATTGTGAGAGACGTAGCTAAAAGCAGTAATACCTTAACCATTGGGTATCTGTGAGTATTGTGGCCCGATATTAACAACATACTTGCGTTTAAAAAAATATACAAACCAGAAGACACTAAAAAGCAACACTACACATTTATTTTAAGCAAAATTATGAAGAGCAGCAGTTAAAATATTTCATAAAATGTAATATTTTGACAAAAAACAGTAATTTAATTTTAAAATAGTAAATTCAAAGTGTATGACAGACTGGCATCGTGGGAAATAATTTTACTTGATAGTGCCTTCAAGAAAAGTTTTCTCTCACACTTAATTAAAATAAATAAATTTGGTTAACTCAGTTTCTCAGTCGGTAGAACATGATTACTCTTGAAACTGAGGGATGTGTAGGCAAATGCCGGAGAAAAGGTTTAATAGCTGGCTGAGATAACCAGAGAATAAGTATAAAACTCGGAGCTGCATTCAATAATTCATAATTCAAATAAATACACCATATGGTCAGTGTCGTCAATTTTTTTAAATGAAAAACACACATCAATTTTAAATAAATAATACACCCATGAAAACTGCACAAAATTACATGTCAAAATAAATAAAACCTTTTAAACATATTTAAAACTTGAAACAACAGATGCTTATTAACATATACCATAAATATAAAGAATTAGCATATTTATACATTTAATTAATACATAACACGTAATATTGAAAATTAATATACGTATGCCAATAGTAATGTCACATAGAGTTTAATAACTTGATACGAAAACTGTACAGAAATAAATATCTTGGAAATGCCATAATAGTGAATACCACCATGAAATAAGTATTATACATTTCAATACGTATGTACATATACAACCCGATGGCCACATTCGCTTCAATTGAAAAAATAATTTAGTTTTGCCAACAAATACTTACCTATCTGTGTATGGCCAAACTAACTTGTTATTGATATTTCAAACATTTTTGGCAAAAAAAAATAAAAAATTGAAATTCAGCACAGTTTAATTTTTCATGTAAGGAAATTAATATATTAGTTGATTTAAAACTTTTGTTGGTCCACAAAACCTGCCTGACAGTAAAAATCCATCCCACTTAATTCTACAAATTTCGTTGTCTATAACCACACAAGTAATTTGTGGGCCAAAAACATATTTCTTTCAATGTTAACTGAGTATCAAAGATGAAAAACTGCAAGACAGGTAGCTGTAGCAATTGTGTGCAGAAAATAAAATACTGTGCGCAGTTGTGTTTTACTATACTGTATACATTCAGGATGACACTAGTTAATACACTGTTATTATTATTTCCGGTGTATATGCAGCGTAAAAATTGAGATAGTGGTAATGATGAAATGGTGAAAGAAGAGAAACAAAAATTAAATAAACAAGTCATTATTTGGTTAATAAAACAGCAGTAGATATCACTTATATAAAACTTCGTTGCCAAGTCCATGTTGTAACGATTGTTCGTGCCTTCTACAGTAAGAAAAGAAGACATGTCTCATCACAAGTAGGGGTTATTTCAGCCATTTCATTATAATGTCATTAAGATCCTTACTATCTCTGTATGAAGATACTTTTAAGAATGTCTTGTAGAAGAAAGTAGCTTCTTTGAGAACTTAGCTTAATGTAAACTTGTCAACGTAAGTCATTGGGTCGCAGTTACTTACTTCTTTCTCACACATACTCGGATGATTTAAACGAACACGTTTATAACTGAAACAATATAAATAATACAACTGCTTACAGCAATAAAAAAGATTAATCTGCTCAGTTACTGTTAAATGCAATGACCATAATATTTCCAAATAAACATGCATTATGATATATAATTCTGAAAACAAAAGCATCGTTCGCATTTCAAATCTGGTTAAAAAAAATCGAAGAAATTCATAGGCGGTATTATCTTACACAGTTTGTTTCATATGTACAAAAAATGGAACTAAGTATTTCACCGGCGATGAAAAAAATTCGGGTACAGGAAATGTGAGGTTTTCAAGTGTCACTGTAATCTTTGCAGTCAACACATGCTCGTGTATCAGGAAATTTACATAAAATATTTATTTATTTCATGAGTATTCAACATTATTTAAAATCATAAACTAACTGCATACAACAGGAACAAAGTAAGGTTGTGAGGTATGAAAAAAAAACTCTTAGGTTAAAAAGGGAATGATTTATTTTATGATTTACAACATTTATTGAAGTAGTTTCAATAATATACAATGATAATATAGGTTACAAAGAATATAATTACAAAAATCTTTGTAATAATGACATGAAATGATGTAAGAGTGAACATAAGAGTGTGCAGATAAAGTCCATTATATAATGTTAGTACGAGTGGTTTGTTTCATTCCACATAGGTTAGTATCCTACATATCCTCCAGCCCCGGCTGAAGCACTAGCAGCAACACCACCCACCCATCCTGGGTAACCCCAACCACAACCTCCACAGCCTCCCAAACCATCCCATTCACGCCAACTCCCACAGCCTCCCCAACCACCGCATCCACCACGACCAACCCATCCACCACAACCCCCCCATCTTACAAAATCACCCCATCCTACATAACCACCCCATCCACCACAACCACACCCTCCACCACAACCACCCCATCCACCACAACGACCCCATCCACCACAACCACCCCAACCTCCCCATCCAACACAAGGTTCTCTGTAATAACCAATGTATCCTCCATACAGACCAACTCCAGTGGCAACATCTGAAGCAGAAGATAAGGAAGAAGATGATGCAGTACTAACAGCACCCCCTGCAGCACTAGAAGAAGTAGTACTAGCTCCAGCAGCACTTCCGGCTGATCCACTTCCTAGCCTTCCAGGGTATTCATGATCTACACCGGCTCCAGAAGATACAGAAGCAGGAGCTGAGGCAGAAGATGATGCAGTACCACCACCACTTCCTGCAGCACTAGAAGTAGAAGCACTAGCGACAGCAGCACTTCCAACTGATCCACTTCCTAGCCATCCATGGTATCCATGATTTACACCTGCTGCAAAGGCAGCAGAAGCTGAGACACAAGATGACACAGCACCACCAGAACCTCCTGAAGAACTAGAAGAAGAAGTATTAGCTCCAGTAGCACTTCCAGCTGATCTGCCTCCTAGCCATCCATGGTATACATGATCTGCACCTTCTCCAGAGGCAGCAGAAGCAGAATCTGAGGCAGAGGACGAGGTAGCACCACCAGCACCTCCAGCAGCACTAAATGAAGAAGAACTAGCTGTAGCAGCATTTCCAGCGGATCCACTCCTTAGCCTTCCAGGGTATTCATGATTAACACCGAATGCAGAGGCAGCAGAAGCTGAGGCAGAAGACGATGTAGCATCACCATCACCTCCTGAAGCACTAGAAGAAGTAGCACTAGCTCCAGCAGCACTTCCAGCTGATCCACCACCTAGCCATCCATGGTATACATGATCTACACCTCTCCAGAGGCAGCAGATGCAGAAGCAGAGGCAGAAAATGATGCAGTACCACCAGAACCTCCTGATGCACTAAAGAAGAAGTACTAGCTCCAGCAGCATTTCCAGCTGATCCATTTCTTAGCCTTCTGGGTATTCATAATTTACCCCGAATGCAGAGGCAGCAGAACCAGAAGCTGAGGCAGAATATGATGCAATACCACCAGAACCTCCTGCAGCACTAGGAGAAGAATTACCATCTCCAGCAGCACTTCCAGCTGATCCACCTCCTATCCATCCAGGATATTCATGATATACACCGGCTCTAGGGCCAGCAGAAGCAGAAGCTAAGGAAGAGGATGATGCAGTACCACCAGCACCTCCTGGAGCATTAGGAGAAGAAGCTCTAGCTACAGCAGCACTTCCAGCTGATCCACTTCCTAGCCGTCCATGGTATTCATGATTTACACCAGCTGCAGAGGCAGCAGAAGCTGAGGCATAAGACGATGCAGCACCACCAGCACCTTCTGTAGCACTAGAAGAAGAAGCGTAAGCTCTAGCAGCACTTCCAGCTGATCCACCACCTGGCCTACGATGGTATTCATGATCTACACCGGCTCCAGAGGCAACAGAAGCAGAATCTGAGGCAGAAGACGAAGTAGCACCACCAGCACTCCAGCAACACTAAATGAAGAAGAACTAGCTGTAACAGCATTTCCAGCTGAACCACTTCTTAGTCTTCCAGGGTATTCATGATTTACACCGAATGCAGAGGCAGCTGAACCAGAAGATGAGGCAGAAGACGAAGTAGCACCACCAGCACCTCCAGCAACACTAAATGAAGAAGAACTAGCTGTAACAGCATTTCCAGCTGAACCACTTCTTAGTCTTCCAGGGTATTCATGATTTACACCGAATGCTGAGGCAGCAGAACCAGAAGCTGAGGCAGAAGACGAAGTAGCACCACCAGCACCTCCAGCAACACTAAATGAAGAAGAACTAGCTGTAACAGCATTTCCAGCTGAACCACTTCTTAGTCTTCCAGGGTATTCATGATTTACACCGAATGCAGAGGCAGCTGAACCAGAAGATGAGGCAGAAGACGAAGTAGCACCACCAGCACCTCCAGCAACACTAAATGAAGAAGAACTAGCTGTAACAGCATTTCCAGCTGAACCACTTCTTAGTCTTCCAGGGTATTCATGATTTACACCGAATGCTGAGGCAGCAGAACCAGAAGCTGAGGCAGAAGACGAAGTAGCACCACCAGCACCTCCAGCAACACTAAATGAAGAAGAACTAGCTGTCGCAGCATTTCCGGCTGAACCACTTCTTAGTCTTCCAGGGTATTCATGATTTACACCGAATGCAGAGGCAACATTACCAGAAGCTGAGGCAGAAGACGAAGTAGCACCACCAGCACCTCCAGCAACACTAAATGAAGAAGAACTAGCTGTAGCATAATTTCCAGCTGAACCACTTCTTAGCCTTCCAGGGTATTCATGATTTACACCGAATGCAGAGGCAGCAGAACCAGAAACTGAGGCAGAAGACGATGCAGCACCACCAGCACCTTCTGAAGCACTAGAAGAAGAAGCACTAGCTCTAGCAGCACTTCCAGCTGATCCACCACCTAGCCTACGATGGTATTCATGATCTACACCTTCTCCAGAGGAAGCAGATGCAGTAGCTGAGGCAGAATATAATGCAGTACTACCAGAACCTCCTGCAGCAATAGAAGAAGAAGTACCAGCTCCAGCAGCACTTCCAGCTGATCTGCCTCCTGGCCATCCACGGTATTCATGATCTACACCAGCTCCAGAGGCAGCAGAAGCAGAATCTGAGGCAGAAGACGAAGTAGCACCACCAGCACCTCCAGCAACACTAAATGAAGAAGAACTAGCTGTAACAGCATTTCCAGCTGATCCACTTCTTAGTCTTCCAGGGTATTCATGATTTACACCGAATGCAGAGGCAGCAGAACCAGAAGCTGAGGCAGAAGACGAAGTAGCACCACGAGAACCTCCAGCAACACTAAATGAAGAAGAACTAGCTGTAGCAGAATTTCCAGCTGATCCGCTTCTTAGCCTTCCAGGGTATTCATGATTTACACCGAATGCAGAGGCAGCAGAACCAGAAACTGAGGCAGAAGACGATGCAGCACCACCAGCACCTTCTGAAGCACTAGAAGAAGAAGTGCTAGCTCTAGCAGCACTTCCAGCTGATCCACCACCTAGCCTACGATGGTATACATGATCTACACCTTGTCCAGAGGAAGCAGATGCAGTAGCTGAGGCAGAATATGATGCAGTACTACCAGAACCTCCTGCAGCAATAGAAGAAGAAGTACCAGCTCCATCAGCACTTCCAGCTGATCTGCCTCCTGGCCATCCACGGTATTCATGATCTACACCCTCTGCAGAGGCAGCAGAAGCAGAATCTGAGGCAGAAGACGAAGTAGCACCACCAGCACCTCCAGCAACACTAAATGAAGAAGAACTAGCTGTAACAGCATTTCCAGCTGAACCACTTCTTAGTCTTCCAGGGTATTCATGATTTACACCGAATGCAGAGGCAGCAGAACCAGAAGCTGAGGCAGAAGACGAAGTAGCACCACCAGCACCTCCAGCAACACTAAATGAAGAAGAACTAGCTGTAACAGAATTTCCAGCTGAACCACTTCTTAGTCTTCCAGGGTATTCATGATTTACACCGAATGCTGAGGCAGCAGAAGCAGAATCTGAGGCAGAAGACGAAGTAGCACCACCAGCACCTCCAGCAACACTAAATGAAGAAGAACTAGCTGTAACAGCATTTCCAGCTGAACCACTTCTTAGTCTTCCAGGTATTCATGATTTACACCGAAGCAGAGGCAGCTGAACCAGAAGCTGAGGCAGAAGACGAAGTATGCACCACCAGCAACCTCCAGCAACACTAAAGAAGAAGACCAGCTCCAACAGCATTCACGCTGAACACTGCTTCTTGCCACCGTATTCATGATTACACCGACTGCATGAGGCAGCAGAACCAGAACTGAGGCAGAAGACGAAGTAGCACCACCAGCACCTCCAGCAACACTAAATGAAGAAGAACTAGCTGTAACAGATTTCCAGCTGAACCACTTCTTAGTCTTCCAGGGTATTCATGATTTACACCGAATGCTGAGGCAGCAGAACAGAACTGAGGCAGAAGACGAAGTAGCACCACCAGCACCTCCAGCAACACTAAATGAAGAAGAACTAGCTGTAACAGCATTTCCAGCTGAACCACTTCTTAGTCTTCCAGGGTATTCATGATTTACACCGAATGCAGAGGCAGCTGAACCAGAAGCTGAGGCAGAAGACGAAGTAGCACCACCAGCACCTCCAGCAACACTAAATGAAGAAGAACTAGCTGTAGCATAATTTCCAGCTGAACCACTTCTTAGCCTTCCAGGGTATTCATGATTTACACCGAATGCAGAGGCAGCAGAACCAGAAACTGAGGCAGAAGACGATGCAGCACCACCAGCACCTTCTGAAGCACTAGAAGAAGAAGCACTAGCTCTAGCAGCACTTCCAGCTGATCCACCACCTAGCCTACGATGGTATTCATGATCTACACCTTCTCCAGAGGAAGCAGATGCAGTAGCTGAGGCAGAATATAATGCAGTACTACCAGAACCTCCTGCAGCAATAGAAGAAGAAGTACCAGCTCCAGCAGCACTTCCAGCTGATCTGCCTCCTGGCCATCCACGGTATTCATGATCTACACCAGCTCCAGAGGCAGCAGAAGCAGAATCTGAGGCAGAAGACGAAGTAGCACCACCAGCACCTCCTGCAGCACTAGAAGAAGAAGTACCAGCTCCAGAAGCACTTCCAGCTGATCTGCCTCCTGGCCATCCACGGTATTCATGATCTACACCGGCTCCAGGGCCAGCAGAAGCAGAAACTGAGGCAGAAGACAATGCAGTACCACCAGAACCTCCTGCAGCACTAGAAGAAGTACCAGCTCCAGAAGCGCTTCCAGCTGATCTGCCTCCTGGCCATCCACTGTATCCATTATCTACACCGGCTCCAGAGGCAGCAGAAGCAGACTCTGAGGCAGAAGATGAAGAAGCACCACCAGCACCTCCAGCAACACTAAATGAAGAAAAACTAGCTGTAGCAGCATTTCCAGCTGAACCACTTCTTAGCCTTCCAGGGCATTCATGATTTTCACCGAATGCAGAGGCAGTGGAACCAGAATCTGAGGCAGAAGACGATGCAGCACCACCAGCACCGCCTGGAGCACTAGAAGAAGAAACGCTATCTCTAGCAGCACTTCCAGCTGATCCACCTCCGAGCCATCCAGGGTAACCATGATCTACACCAGCTCCATATGCACCAGAAGCAGAAACTGAGACTAAAGATGGTATAGTGCCACCAGCTCTTCCAATTGCACTAGAAGAAGAAGCACTAACTGCAGCAGGACTTCCAGCTAATCCACTTCCTAGGCATCCATGGTATTCATGATTTACACTGGCTCCAGAGGCAGCAGAAGCTGAGGCAGAAGATGATGTAGCTCCACCAGCACCTCCAGCATCACTAGAAGAAGAAACACTAGCTTCAGCTGTGTTTCCAGCTGATCTGCCTATTAGCAGTCCTGTGTATTCATGACTTACACTGGCTCCAGAGACAGACGAAGAAAAATCTGATGCAGAGGATGATACAGGACCAGTTACACCTTCTGCAACACTAGAAGAAGAACCACTAGCTCCAGAAGCACTTCCATCTGATCTGCCTGCTAACCATCCAGGGTATCCATTATCTACACTCGCTCCAGAGGTAGCAGAAGCAGAAGCTTGGGCAGAAGACGACGTAGCACCACCAGTACCTTCAGCAGCACTAGAAGAAGAAGTTCTAGCTCCAGCAGCACCTCCATGTGATCCGCCTCCTGGCCATATGGGGTATTCATGATCTACACTGGTTCCAAAGACAACTGATGCTGAAGCCGAGACAGAAGACGATGCAGCAGTACCAGTACCTCCTGGAGCACTAGAAGAAGAAGCACTAGCTCCAGCAGCCCTTCCGGCTGATCTGCCTCTTAGCTGTCCAGTGTATTCATGACTTATACTGGCTCCAGAGGCAGAAGTAGAAGATTCTGAGACAGAAGATGGTGTAGTTCCACCGGCACCTTCTGCAACACTAAAATAAGAAGCATTAGCTGCAGCAATTCCAGCTGATACAACTCCTAGCCATACAGGATGTTCATGATCTTCACTGCCTCCAGGTGCATCAGAAGCAGAAGCTGAGGCAGAATATGATGCATTACCACCAGCACCTCCTGCAGCACTGGAAGAAGAAGCACTAGATGTGACAGCACTTCCAGCTGATCCGTTTCCTAGCCATCCAGGGTAATCATGATTTACACTGGCTCCAGGGACAGCAGAAATATAATCTGAAGCAGAAGATAATGCAGTACCACCAGCACCTCCTGCAGCTGTAGAAGAAGAAGTACTAACTGCAGCAGCACTTCCAGCTGATACAACTCCTAGCCATCCAGGTAATTCATGATCTATATCACCTCCAGAGGTAGCAGAAGCTGAGGCAGAAGACAATGCAGCACCACCAGCACCTCCTGGAGCATTAGAAGGAGAGGCACTAGCTCCAACAGTACTTCCATCTGATCCATCTCCTAACCATCCAGGATATTCATGATCTAGAATGGTTTCAGTTGCAGCAGAAGCAAAAGCTGAGGCAGAAGACGACGTAGCACCACCATCACCTCCAGCATCACTAGAAGAAGAAGCACTAGCTGCAGCAACACTTCCATCTGTTCCAACTCCTAGACATCCAGGGTATTCATTATCTACATTGGCTCGAGAATCAGCAGAAGCAGAAACTGAAGAAGAAGAGATAGCAGCACCACCAGCACCTTCTGCAGCACAAGAAGAATTAGCACTGCCTGCAGCACTTCCAACTGATCCATCTCCTAGCCATCCAGGGTATTCATCATCTTTTGCCGGCTCCAGAGGTAGCATAATCTGAGGCAGAAGACGATGCAGCACTACCAGCACCACCTGATGTCCTAGACGCAGACCTTGAGGCAGCTGCAGAACTTATGGCAGATTCACCTCCCCACCATCGAGGATATCTCCAGTCTTCATATTCTCCCGAGCCTCCATCTCCTCCCCAACCACCATATTCACCCCAACCTGCTCCAGAAGAAGCAGCAGCTGAAGCAGATCTGACTTCTGCTGTATCGCCACCCCTACCACCATGTCCTCGAGAACCACCATATCCACCCCAACCCCCATATCGTTCCCAGTCACCATAGCCACCCCAACCTTCTCCTGAAGAAGCAGCAGCTGATGCAGAACTGACTGCTGCTGCATCGCCACCCCAACCATCATGTCCTCCCCAACTACCATATCCACTCCGACCCCCATATCCGTCCCAACCACCATATCCACCCCAACCCTCGTGTTCATTCCAACCTCCTCCCCAACCTATTCCAGGCGAAGCACCACCTGAAGCAAAACTGGAGGCTAGCGCTCCTGCATCATATCCATATCCTCCACCCCAATTATGTCCTCCTAAGCCAAAGTGTCTCCAGTGGTCATCATCATCATCGTCGTCATCCCAGTTGTGCCAGTCACAATCACAGTCTGCATATATTTGCGCTATCAGCAGCACTGCTACTGCAAGTATCTGCAACGAATAATTTCAGCGAAAAATTAGGCGTCAACCTTGGGTTAGTTCAGCATAATACATGACAACTGTCTTTAAGATTATTACCATGTTCACTGGGCCAATACAGAATAATCATACTGATTATGTGTGACCTGATTTTCCTCCAAAACACATAGTGTCCAGTAAAAAGGAAAGGCAAAAGATGAATAGGTACTGCAAATATTTAATTGCAATGGCAGTGTTACGAAATTTGTGTTTTTTCTTATTTACTTCCAGTAAATTTTTTTTACAATACAAGACATTTTCTTTTTCTACCTTCACTAGAAGTAGTAAGATTATACCGACTTGGCCACAAAGGTATCGTGGATAGGGGATCGCAACTGGATCGGGGGGAGCCGAAATGCTGTCACATTACCCGCCCGCCATCGTGTGGCTGACCTTTTACCTATGAAAAATATGACCTATGATATTGACCATGACCTTGAGGAACTTTGCCACAAGAAAAAAACTGAAAAAAAGCCTTTAAAATAACTCGAAAAAACCCTCAAACACGCTAAAATTTTTTTAAAAATTACGAAAAAATATATTATTAAAAATTATTAAAACATTATTTAATATTATTTTAAAAATATTAAAAGGATCCTTAGAAAATCCAGAATTTACCCAGAACAGCTGATATGGGTCAGCGCCTCCGGTGACCTTGGAGCCAGGTAACTGGGATCAGGACCATTGACCTTTAACCTTGATCTTAGATATTGAAAATGTAAAAAAAATCGGAAAAAACTTTAAAAAATTCACAATTTAATCCAAAAAACTACAAAAAAAATTATTAAAATTAATTATTGAAAACTATTAAAAATTATTAGAAATTATTTAAATATATATATATTAAAAACCTATCAGTCACATTCGTTCCATCCTCAGCAGACGACTGACTTCTTCACCCAAATCCCCTCACCTATACTCTTTCTGCCATCTTGATTTTTTTCGTTCGTCACTTGTTTATACATTACTGGAAGCCACCATCTTGGTAGGCGACTGCCATCTCGGTAGGCAACCACCATATTGGTAGACATCACCCATCCGCCATATTGGAAACCAATGACTATGACCTTGACCCCATGACCTTGTATGACCTTGGAAAACAAAAAAACTCGAGAAAATACATAAAAGTCAGCAAGCATAATGCATTACAGACTTATACTGCCACATTAGATGGAGACTAACTCAACCTTGGCCCCATGACCTTGAACGAACTTTAAATCAGAAAACTCCAAAAAAAAATACCTTAAAGGCAACCAGCGTAATGAATTACAGACAATTACCACCATATAAGATGCATATGACCCTGACTTTGACTCCGTGGCCTTGAATGACCTTGAAAAGAAAAACTCGAGAAAAAGGACATAAAATTCAACAAGTGTGTTATGTTATTGACTACTGCCTTAATGTCTCGATGTCACTGCCAAGCGTCCTGTCAGCACTTATAGACGTAAAAAGGCCTACAACTTTTCATCCTATTAAAAAAAAAATTCCAATCAATAGTATAGCTACATGCATTATGCATGACTTTGACTGCATGTTCAATTTATTATCATTTTTTTAAACATACATTGCTGTTATTAAAATTTTTAATGCCAACACGAGAATACGTCTCACAAAAATAAAGGAAAAAATAATTAATTTTATAACAGTAGTTTGTTGGCTTTAAACTCGTTTGTGAATGCTGCCACAGGTTTGACCCCACAACAGTTGTTTTTTCGTCGCAGATTGCTGCATCACCTTCTTTACGCCTGGGGGCTACATTTCGATGTAGATGTAGGCGAACGAGATGAGTTTTGGGAACAAGCTACTAAACATCTGAAGGAATACCATCGACAAATGCGCAAGGCCCAAGATTATAAATACGATACTGTTTCGTATGCTGTCGGAGATATAGTACTACTAAAAACCCACCTTCTGTCTAAGAAAGCTGAGTACTTTACACCAAAACTAGCATTAAAATACAAGGGCCCGGATTCAATTATTAGTTTCCTTATGCCTACGTCAGTGTTGTTACAAGAACAAGGTACGGATAGGTTTTTAAAGAGCCATCTTTCTAATATCGATAGTTTTTCACCAGCCTCCGAAGTCGCGTTATCCCCGTCAGCCACCGCACCATGAAGAGGAAGACTGTCACAGTAGTATAAAAAGGTTGATTCTGGGACACCTGGCATCTGGCGGCGAAGCCATGGACCCAATTAGTATATTAAGGTATCTGTCCATAAGAAATTACAAAAATTTACCTCTCTTCATGAGGACAATTTTAGAACATACA
Source organism: Dryococelus australis (assembly GCA_029891345.1). Taxonomy (NCBI): domain Eukaryota; kingdom Metazoa; phylum Arthropoda; class Insecta; order Phasmatodea; family Phasmatidae; genus Dryococelus; species Dryococelus australis. The sequence goes on from CM056993.1 coordinate 349,693,537, forward strand.
ATAACATCCCAACGGCGGCCATTTTGTCAGCCAGAAAAATGTGGCCGAAATAGACGGCGGCCATTTTGGCAGTCAATGGGGAAATTTTCCCCCAAAATCGATTTTCCTATTACCCGAATGAGCACATACATCGACGGCGGCCATAATGGTGGCCAGGAATGGTAGTAGTATAAAATAGATGAATCTGCTGCACCAGGCGTCAGGTGCAAGGGCCGAGGAGCGTAATTAGCATATAACCAGGAGTCAGGCTGAGGAGCCGAGGTGCGAGAATTTCCCTTTATTTCCTTTCTCCCATCCAAAACGTCAATTTCATGTACAAAAACAACACTTTTTTTCCTTTTTTACCTCAAAATTTCCCTAGTTTTCCTCCCGCCACCACTGGCCATCTTGGCAGCCAGTACTAATTAGCATTATCTGGGAAGGTTGCACATTGTGGCGGTGGTTTGCACATTGTGGCGGAATCGGTCAGAAATTGACAAATTCCTGCCAAATAGAGAAGTCATTCCCGGCGGCCATCTTGGTATTGCCGACAGATGTCTACCCAGGACAATTGTCAACCAGCAAAGAATGTCGAACATTTTGGTGGCCAGCAACTCGCCGGCGGCAGCAGCGGGGCATCAAGGCATCGCGAACGATTGGATCTCGTATAACATTTGTACCAGCTGGGTCAAATATGACCCATGCTAATTTATAAGCACAGCTGGCTGTAATTTCCAAATCGTTTAAGTTATAGTTGTAAAATTCATATCATAGACATCAACCACAACTAGGAGAACTGTCATGGGGTCGAATATGCCCCATGTTAACTTATAAGCATAGTTGGCTATAATTCCCGAACCATTTAAGTTATAGTTGTGAAAATTAATAACAGAGGCATCCACTCCAATTAGAAGAAGAATCGTGGGGTCAAATATGCCACATGTCAATTTATAAGAATAGGTAACTGTAATTTCCGAATCATTTAAGTTATAGTCATCAAATTCATAATATAGACATCATCCTCAACTAGGAGAAGGGTAGCAGGGTCAAACATGCCACATGTCAATTTATAAGCATAGGTGTGTGTAAATTGCGAACCATTTAAGTTAAAGTCGTAAAATTCATAACAAAGACATCGTCTTGACTAGGAGACAGGTCGCGGGGTCAAGTATCCCCTATGTCAGTGTACTAGCATAGTTGGTTGTAATTTCCGAACCATTTGAGTTATAGTTGGCAAATTCATAACATAGACATCAGCCACGATTAGGTGAGGTGCCGCAGGGACAAGTATGCCCCATACCCTTATATAAGCATATCTGGCTGTAATTTCCGAACACTTTGAGTTATAGTTGCCAAATTCATAACATAGACATCAACTACCACTATGATGGATGGCTGTAAGTTACAAAGCGTTTAGGATACAACTACCAAAAAATCATAATAGAAGCATAACCTCCTGATGACGAAAAGGGATGTGCGGACATATGTCGGACTGCATGTCTCCGCATTCTTACTCATCGCTGTCTCCTTGGTGCCAATGTGTGGCCACACACACACACTTCCTCAGGAGCTCCTCTCCTTGGCACCTTGACATTCCTCTCGTATTAACGGTCTCTCTCTATCCCTTGTCCTCTCCCTCCCACCTGCCCACATACTCCTGACCTAACATCCTCGAGCACTCGCCACCGCCTGGTCAGTGGTTCGCTGCTCACCAACCCTCCCCCCCGCACCAGTCCAGCATTCATGTAATAGATTATTACTTTTAGACAGTCGGTCAGTACCACTCACATTGCACCCATGAGCCGTGTATCGAGATGTCAATGTAGCATGTACGTATGTAATGAGGCATCACTCGCAATGAATGCACAGTCATTGCTATATAGCCGAGTTTCCATACATACAACACATGCTAGAACGATAAGCATCCTATTATGAAAACGAGTTATCCCCTACCTTAACTGGTGTAGCAGTGAATAAATATAGGCCACGAGTGTATCTGACTGTCGTCGTCATCGTCTTCATCGATGATGTGACCATGTTGGAAGCGGAGATCACAATGATTGGTCCTGCCTTTCTGTGCATGATAGATAGCGACCAAATGCTATCCCCACCGCATTCCCCCTTGACAAGGTGCTTACCATTATTGAACAGAAACAATGCTCGTAATCAGAACCAAACCTCCAGATATCGCAGGTTCGTTTTTTGTAGAGAGTGAAAATAACAATACAAGTCGACATAAAAGCTGTCATTCTGTCTACAACAATGATAGTAATTACAGACAGTCCCCGACCTGCCCTCGCATACCAAGCCCATCACACACACACATACAAATAGAGATAGTCATATGCATTGCTCTGTGAGCTACTCACATCGTCTGCTAGAGTACACAAAATGAAAAAATACCTTCCCGAATCCCTGCATTTGACACATTTTTTTCTATAACCTACTCGAATAAATAAGGTATCGTAGTTTTTATTCCCATTGAGAGCACATGATGACATACCTGCAGACATTCTTTGGTCCCACCGCCTATGAAGAGACTAGTATGACGGTCATACTCTGTCTCCGACCTGCGATTACAGACAGTCATATTCTGTCGCCGACCCGTACTCATGTACCGACCCTTTTTTATTTGCAATTAGAGAGAGTGATGCACCACATAGTTGGCTGTAATCCCCGAATCATTTCAGATACAACTAGCAAAAAAAAACCATAACATGAGCTTACACACTCAATGGTATGTGCTGGAACCTTATCACTGGATGTACTTCCAGGCCCCACCAAGCCACCACTTCCAGGCGATAAACAACTGACACTTCCAGATGATAAACAACTTCCGGTTACAACCAAGCTCAATGTACTATCGCAACTGATAACAATATCCTGTTAGATGCAACAAACATACAAGTGCAAACATGTTGGCCAATATAAACATTTGATCCATCAACTTAAGAAACATAATTACTTTTTTCGACTATGTTAAAGGGATCACATCGAGAGGAAAAGGGGGGAGGGAGATGAATTTAAATTTTCTTGGATGTCTTTAGTCAATCTAATGTTTTTTTTTCTGTATACCATGTTGGATGTTTCGCTAAGGAAGCTCCATAAATTTCGCTATTAATTATAATAATAAGATTTTCGAAAGTTGCACTTTTTGAGTATCTAGTGTAATGTACTTGATATGTATTTTAATCACTCTGTATATTTAATAGCAGAAAATAAATGTTAAATTATTCTCCCCTCAATACAACGTCCTTTTTAATATAAAGGTAAGGAATATAAAATATACGAAAAAATGCTGCAGTGCATTTCTTAGCTACAAAACAGTTATTTACATTTTTTGTGTTCTTGCCTTGTTTTGAGGTATGCATCAGTGTTAAATTAATACTTTAATTCCTTTTTGCATATTATATTAATTTTAATTATTATTAACAGTATTGACTATGTGTTTTTGCATATTTCATCCTGACATGAATCGAAGGTGAATACATACTTCCGGTTATTTCCTGAGGAAGGTTTATCGGAAATATTGTGTCTTTTACTAAGAATGTCAATAAAGATGATAGGTCGTGGACATTTAAAGTCCTTGAAATAAAAGAGTTATATTTTGTTGTCTTTTTTGTACCAATTTGGTCTTCAACGAATAACTGCTAAAGTTGGTACTGGTTTGTTGGAAATGTGTTTCTTCAGAAGGTCACATGTCGAGAAGGAGACTGCACCAAAGGACATTAGTGAGATTGATCCAAACAGGATAATCTGTTAGAAGACTTTTCCAATTCATGAGGGCAAGGCAGACAATACTGCTTTAATTAGTGTTTTTGGTAATGTGTCCATGTATTCCCGTAAGAAGGTGAAGATGGAAATTGGTGATCATATATGGTTGTATCAGGTTGGTACTACTGGCGACATGCATAATCTTGGTCAAGGAGGAGGGTCAGGGAGGGGCAACCCTGCTCTGTAATATGAGCCATTCACACACACAATGTAAATGATGCTAGACCTCGGATCCAATGATCCCCCTTACAAAATAACTGAAACAAAACCATCACTCATGACCAGACCACGACATACAGACTCGCATACCGAAGCTTGTAATTACAGTCACCCCATATAGAACCCCTCAGTGTACAACATTCATAATTCAACTCACACTTGCATTCCGAACCATCAATGATCACAGATAGTCTGTACCCCCACACCAACTGGGGACCGACATGCACTTAACATGTACCTAGACTTCAATGTATATCACATACACATTCATCGAGGATTCTAGACCACTAAGTACAATTGAATTAGACATGGTGAATAAGGAGATATAACATGCACACATTTCAACAACGTATGTACTCGGTTTGTAGAGCAGAAAGCCTATAAGTAGCGACGTGAACTCACTGGAAGCTTAGAGCACAATGATCGCTCTGTAATTCCATGTATGGTATACATTACCGACCAAGAAAGTACATCACAACCACTGTGTCAATAAACGTACGTACTTGAAAGTATTCATCATGTACCAAGCCAATGAAATTACAAGCATTCACCTTTCCCGAACCGTTAATGTATGCACTTAGACAGTTTCCGTCCAGCATAACATGTTCAGCCGTTCCACTATAACTGCGATGTTGTGTCTACCCACAGTGTAAAGTCTCGAACACACGTCCCTACAGAAAGCTGTTTGCTCTCCCCATCCAAGATTCGCCCACTAGAGTGTACTAAAGGAAAAAAAAGTTACAAACAACATGGATAGTAATGACCACTTCCTACGATGTATGTTCATTACAAATACTTAGTCATAGGTCATACACTGTGACAACGCTACAAACGAACCGAGTAAGGAGGTATCGCAACACACACACATATGCAGACTATGTATGAACTTTGCTCTTAGACGATGCAGAGCGGAGGTTTTACCTTAATGAGTGCAGCTGTTTCAGAATACCTGCAGGACGCAAGCACATATCATCGTAATGAACTCACCGGAACCAACGGCCGGCCCACTGTTCCGTACACACAATACATTACCGATTTCATGATCGCCAGCAGATAATCGTTCTGTCGGAGTGAAGCAAGACCCCGCTGCCAAAACATTAAAAAGAGCCATCATCTACAAGCCCTAACTGTATGATGCAGGCAAAGTGTGTACCTTGTATGTACACAGCAGGAAATGTTCGAATGAATACCAAGTTGATCGTATACGAGTGTAAAGAGGCCAACCTCACAGTCAGCAGTCGATACAACACAAACCACCATGTCATGTTCGTAATTATAGTCATTGGCTGTCTCTCACCTACACTCGTGCACTGAGCCTTTACAATTACAGACTGTCTTGACACTACCAACACATGTGTTCCAACCGAGATTTTACAGTTACAGACAGTCAAACTCTGTGGACCCTGCCAATTCTTGAACCTTCGATGTATGTACCGAAAACCTTTCCAAGTAAAAAGCAGTCATACTCTGACGACCCTGCCTGCGCTCGAACTACCAATGAGCGTATGTACAGGCAGTTTCCGTCCAGCAGGCTAACAGTTCCACTGTGATAACTGCGATGCTGTGTGTGTGTATGTGCCGATAGTAATAAGCTGAGACAAGTCGCGAACTCTGGTCCCTGCAGATAGCTACGTGCACACTCACTCTCTAGTCTCCGCCTGCTTGTTGGTGTGTAACCCATGTTACATAAGGATTTCGTGTGTGCATAAAACAAGGGTTTATACGAAGTAACATGAGCTATCTGGCTCATTCACAGTTAGTCTGTCATTCGAGCTCGGACAGACCTGAGAATGTATCATTTCAGGTTTACTGTTTGTGCCATAGCTACAACAAAAATAATCTTGTTTGGAACACGGCAAAAATGATGGCATGCTGTTCTAGTGGTTAGAAGGTTATATCAGCTATTGTAGCATATGGAAGGCATAACTCACTTTCAGCACTCGCCAAAGAAACTAAGCTCGCATACTTGCCTAAAGAATTCCGTCTGACATACGTACGTCATGAAATACGCTATGTCTGAAACATGTACCCACATATCTACAGCAGGACTAAGAGACATATGCGACTGTCTCCCGTGTACAGAGCATTTGCAAGGATGTGCTACTGTTAGTGACGCCGGAAGAGTGTTGAAGGAACATCCAACACTGATTCCTTTTCTTAGGAACTCGTTAATGAGAGATATGTGTAATGGAGCATCTGACGAGGTCGTCGATCCGACACAAGTTCGGGCGCGCTCTAACAGTTCGTCCTCCTGGCTGCAGTTGACGACGATAGCCATGAATCTCACTGTAGTAGTAGTAGGTAAACCACCAATATGATGTTTTTTTTTTTTTATAGGGTTGGCCAGCTGAGTTGTCCTCCAGAATTCGAAGAGTGAACAAGATCTGAGGATAACGTGCTCTTATTCATCGATTGATCAGGAAAGTTATTCGTGTCTCTACTGTAAAAATGCATTTTCCAACGAAAAAATATACAGGCAGCATGAAGCTGGTTATTATCAGAATACAGGTCGTATTATGTTTCTGTGTAAAAAGTGTAAATCTCTGTTTGGTCGTCATAACAGCTTGACAAGATATTGTGCAACATGTAAGGTTCGCGCTGCATCTCCTGTCAAGAGGTTTCTGAATATATTACAAGTCCAGGGCAAGGGTTCATCGGGGGGGAAGTTATATGAAACCGCCACGACACCCATGCAAATATTGTAACAAGAAATTTACAAATGCATACGATGCAAAGAGACATGCACAATATTCATGTAAGAAGAGTATGATAATCCAATATCATATCAAAATGATAAGTGTCGAAGAATGTATGTGCGTGTTGACGGTTTAAAAATACATTTGAAACTGTGTAAGTCGCAACCAACGATGAAACTATAAATTTAAAACTTTGTAACACAAAGGTAATGCGGACTGCCGATGATGATGAACAACTTCAAAGTTATGTTCTGCATCCGAAGTCGAATGTTAATGACTTCGTCCTGATGGATCCTACCATTAGTAAATCATCAAGAGGTGTGAACGAGTGGGTACTATCTGCTTAACGAATAGGCACATACCGATTTCCCTCACCCCACTACAGCATTGTTTCATCCCTGACCAGCAGAATGTAGGTATGAAGATCTGCAACAGCACTGCACTGGAAACTTTTTAAGTCACAAAAAAAAAAAACACTTGCTCTCAAACTGATACTAATAGGACCCTCGTCAGGTTGTCATGACAATGTGGTATAAAACAGGTCGGAATAAGCCGGTCAGCTCATCGTTATTCAGACCTCGAATAGAGAACATCTGCTGTGGGTAAAATGTTCGTATTCGATAGTGGAAAAGAAAAGTTATTTGTGCTGCTACTGTAAGAAGACCTTATTTACAATAACCAGCTACAGACAACATGAAATTGGTTGCCATCAGAATCCAAACCGTACTATGTTCGCATGTGAACAGTGTAAATCTCAGTTTGCCAGTATGGCAACTTGAGACGATATCTTGCAATCTTAAAGGGTCGCTCTGCACTGCCTGCCAGGCGAAGATTAGCAAATAAACATGCAGGTTATTCTACAAATGGCAAAGCCAGTCCTTTGCTCCCGCCAAGACATTCATGCAACTATTGCCAGAAAGTGTTTATAAGTGCATATGATGCTCGGAAACAAGAAAAAAAATTGTGTTAGGAACGCCATTTGTAGGTCATATCAATGCGATAATTGTCGAAGAAGTCGTCGAAATGACGATGATTTAAGTAGTAATTTGAAACTTTGTAAAGGAGAGATAAGTGATAAACAACCTAAAGATCATTCACCATCTATGCAGCTTAATGATAATGGCTTTTTTTTCTAAAGCGATCTGTGAAAAGACATTTGAAATATTTGGTTCCACCGAATATGTCAACAACACCACGCAATGTTTGGTCATTCCTGACAAGTATGAGCCCTAATATATTAACCCAACTTATGGATGAGGTAGAACAAAATGGTCCTGTCAAATATAATATGAGGCTGGACTGTAGCTATACAAAACCAGAACCTCATGAAGATGAATATTGTAACAGGACCTTGAAGAATTCCGCTGTAGCTGTGTCACATTCATCTGCAGCAGAAGACACGATTGTTGGTAGTATACACAATATATGTCAAGAGGAAGAAGAAATGGTGGCCAAGGGTTCGGGTTGGGCCCTGGATTCGGTAAATGCTCTCGAGTTGAGAACTAATGGGTAAGGTCTACTTAAAAAATAGGCACACACCAATGTTCCCTCACAACGGAGAAGAAGAAAATGTCAATATAGCTTCGCCTTCAGTCGTTAGACAGAAAGGTATAAATTACTCCATCAACAGTCATTCACACAAAGTTGCTAAACTGACCTGTACGACATCGGTACTTCAAGGAGTCATCCATGAGGAGTCAGTATCAAGTAGTCATCTGTGAGGAGTCACCACTACGTAGTAGTACACGTGTGTGTTTGTGTTCACACATATGTGTGAAGAGGATGCAATCGAGTAAGCCTACACATGAAATTTCTCAAAGCAATCAACAATTATGTGGTAAACAATGTAGTTATATTGACATTTTCTTCTTCTCCGTTGTGAGGGAACATTGGTGTGTGCCTATTTTTTAAGTAGACCTTACCCACTAGTTCTCAACTCGAGAGCATTTACCGAATCCAGGGCCCAACCCGAACCCTTGGCCACCATTTCTTCTTCCTCTTGACATATATTGTGTATACTACCAACAATCGTGTCTTCTGCTGCAGATGAATGTGACACAGCTACAGCGGAATTCTTCAAGGTCCTGTTACAATATTCATCTTCATGAGGTTCTGGTTTTGTATAGCTACAGTCCAGCCTCATATTATATTTGACAGGACCATTTTGTTCTACCTCATCCATAAGTTGGGTTAATATATTAGGGCTCATACTTGTCAGGAATGACCAAACATTGCGTGGTGTTGTTGACATATTCGGTGGAACCAAATATTTCAAATGTCTTTTCACAGATCGCTTTAGAAAAAAAAGCCATTATCATTAAGCTGCATAGATGGTGAATGATCTTTAGGTTGTTTATCACTTATCTCTCCTTTACAAAGTTTCAAATTACTACTTAAATCATCGTCATTTCGACGACTTCTTCGACAATTATCGCATTGATATGACCTACAAATGGCGTTCCTAACACAATTTTTTTTCTTGTTTCCGAGCATCATATGCACTTATAAACACTTTCTGGCAATAGTTGCATGAATGTCTTGGCGGGAGCAAAGGACTGGCTTTGCCATTTGTAGAATAACCTGCATGTTTATTTGCTAATCTTCGCCTGGCAGGCAGTGCAGAGCGACCCTTTAAGATTGCAAGATATCGTCTCAAGTTGCCATACTGGCAAACTGAGATTTACACTGTTCACATGCGAACATAGTACGGTTTGGATTCTGATGGCAACCAATTTCATGTTGTCTGTAGCTGGTTATTGTAAATAAGGTCTTCTTACAGTAGCAGCACAAATAACTTTTCTTTTCCACTATCGAATACGAACATTTTACCCACAGCAGATGTTCTCTATTCGAGGTCTGAATAACGATGAGCTGACCGGCTTATTCCGACCTGTTTTATACCACATTGTCATGACAACCTGACGAGGGTCCTATTAGTATCAGTTTGAGAGCAAGTGTTTTTTTTTTTTGTGACTTAAAAAGTTTCCAGTGCAGTGCTGTTGCAGATCTTCATACCTACATTCTGCTGGTCAGGGATGAAACAATGCTGTAGTGGGGTGAGGGAAATCGGTATGTGCCTATTCGTTAAGCAGATAGTACCCACTCGTTCACACCTCTTGATGATTTACTAATGGTAGGATCCATCAGGACGAAGTCATTAACATTCGACTTCGGATGCAGAACATAACTTTGAAGTTGTTCATCATCATCGGCAGTCCGCATTACCTTTGTGTTACAAAGTTTTAAATTTATAGTTTCATCGTTGGTTGCGACTTACACAGTTTCAAATGTATTTTTAAACCGTCAACACGCACATACATTCTTCGACACTTATCATTTTGATATGATATTGGATTATCATACTCTTCTTACATGAATATTGTGCATGTCTCTTTGCATCGTATGCATTTGTAAATTTCTTGTTACAATATTTGCATGGGTGTCGTGGCGGTTTCATATAACTTCCCCCCCGATGAACCCTTGCCCTGGACTTGTAATATATTCAGAAACCTCTTGACAGGAGATGCAGCGCGAACCTTACATGTTGCACAATATCTTGTCAAGCTGTTATGACGACCAAACAGAGATTTACACTTTTTACACAGAAACATAATACGACCTGTATTCTGATAATAACCAGCTTCATGCTGCCTGTATATTTTTTCGTTGGAAAATGCATTTTTACAGTAGAGACACGAATAACTTTCCTGATCAATCGATGAATAAGAGCACGTTATCCTCAGACCTTGTTCACTCTTCGAATTCTGGAGGACAACTCAGCTGGCCAACCCTATAAAAAAAAAAAACATCATATTGGTGGTTTACCTACTACTACTACAGTGAGATTCATGGCTATCGTCGTCAACTGCAGCCAGGAGGACGAACTGTTAGAGCGCGCCCGAACTTGTGTCGGATCGACGACCTCGTCAGATGCTCCATTACACATATCTCTCATTAACGAGTTCCTAAGAAAAGGAATCAGTGTTGGATGTTCCTTCAACACTCTTCCGGCGTCACTAACAGTAGCACATCCTTGCAAATGCTCTGTACACGGGAGACAGTCGCATATGTCTCTTAGTCCTGCTGTAGATATGTGGGTACATGTTTCAGACATAGCGTATTTCATGACGTACGTATGTCAGACGGAATTCTTTAGGCAAGTATGCGAGCTTAGTTTCTTTGGCGAGTGCTGAAAGTGAGTTATGCCTTCCATATGCTACAATAGCTGATATAACCTTCTAACCACTAGAACAGCATGCCATCATTTTTGCCGTGTTCCAAACAAGATTATTTTTGTTGTAGCTATGGCACAAACAGTAAACCTGAAATGATACATTCTCAGGTCTGTCCGAGCTCGAATGACAGACTAACTGTGAATGAGCCAGATAGCTCATGTTACTTCGTATAAACCCTTGTTTTATGCACACGCGAAATCCTTATGTAACATGGGTTACACACCAACAAGCAGGCGGAGACTGGAGAGTGAGTGTGCACGTAGCTGTCTGTAGGGACCTGAGTTCGCGACTTGTCTCAGCTTATTACTATCGGCACATACACACACACAGCATCGCAGTTATCACAGTGGAACTGTTAGCCTGCTGGACGGAAACTGCCTGTACATACGCTCATTGGTAGTTCGAGCGCAGGCAGGGTCGTCAGAGTATGACTGCTTTTTACTTGGAAAGGTTTTCGGTACATACATCGAAGGTTCAAGAATTGGCAGGGTCCACAGAGTTTGACTGTCTGTAACTGTAAAATCTCGGTTGGAACACATGTGTTGGTAGTGTCAAGACAGTCTGTAATTGTAAAGGCTCAGTGCACGAGTGTAGGTGAGAGACAGCCAATGACTATAATTACGAACATGACATGGTGGTTTGTGTTGTATCGACTGCTGACTGTGAGGTTGGCCTCTTTACACTCGTATACGATCAACTTGGTATTCATTCGAACATTTCCTGCTGTGTACATACAAGGTACACACTTTGCCTGCATCATACAGTTAGGGCTTGTAGATGATGGCTCTTTTTAATGTTTTGGCAGCGGGGTCTTGCTTCACTCCGACGAACGATTATCTGCTGGCGAACATGTAATCGGTAATGTATTGTGTGTACGGAACAGTGGGCCGGCCGTTGGTTCAGGTGAGTTCATTACGATGATATGTGCTTGCGTCCTGCAGGTATTCTGAAACAGCTGCACTCATTAAGGCAAAACCTCCGCTCTGCATCGTCTAAGAGCAAAGTTCATACATAGTTTGCATATGTGTGTGTGTTGCGATACCTCCTTACTCGGTTCGTTGTAGCGTTGTCACAGTGTATGACCTATGACTAAGTATTTGTAATGAACATACATCGTAGGAAGTGGTCATTACTATCCATGTTGTTTGTAACTTTTTTTCCTTTAGTACACTCTAGTGGGCGAATCTTGGATGGGGAGAGCAAGCAGCTTTCTGTAGGGACGTGGGTTCGAGACTTTACACTGTGGGTAGACACAACATCGCAGTTATAGTGGAACGGCTGAACATGTTATGCTGGACGGAAACTGTCTAAGTGCATACATTAACGGTTCGGGAAATGTGAATGCTTGTAATTTCATTGGCTTGGTACATGATGAATACTTTCAAGTACGTACGTTTATTGACACAGTGGTTGTGATGTACTTTCTTGGTCGGTAATGTATACCATACATGGAATTACAGAGCGATCATTGTGCTCTAAGCTTCCAGTGAGTTCACGTCGCTACTTATAGGCTTTCTGCTCTACAAACAGAGTACATACGATGTTGAAATGTGTGCATGTTATATCTCCTTATTCACCATGTCTAATTCAATTGTACTTAGTGGTCTAGAATCCTCGATGAATGTGTATGTGATATACATTGAAGTCTAGGTACATGTTAAGTGCAGGTCGGTCCCCAGTTGGTGTGGAGGTACAGACTATCTGTGATCATTGATGGTTCGGTACGCAAGTGTGGGTTGAATTATGAATGTTGTACATTGAGGGGTTCTATACGGGGTGACTGTAATTACAAGCTTCGGTATGCGAGTCTGTATGTCGTGGTCTGGTCATGAGTGATGGTTTTGTTTCAGTGATGCTAGACCCGAGGTCTAGCATCATTTACATTGTGTGTGTGGTTGGCTCGTATTACAGAGCAGGGTGACACCTCCTTGGCCCCAAAATGATCACCCCCCTCCCGGATATATCTTTCCTCTCCCTGATCCCTTCCTGTTATTATTATTAATATTATTATATGCTTCGGTACACGAGTGCAGGACGGAGATACTGTTGAGTGTGTAAGCTCATGTTATAATTTTTTTTACTTGTTGTATCTCAAACGGTTCCGGGATTACAGCCAACTATGTGGTTCATGAGTACGGGTCGGCGACAAAATATGACTGTCTGTAATCGCAGGTCGGAGACAGAGTATGGCCGTCATACTAGTCTCTTCATAGGCGGTGGGACCTACGAATGTCTGCAGGTGTGTCAACATGTGCTCTCAACGGGAATCAAAACGACGATACCTTATTTATTCGAGTAGGGTATAGAAAAAAATGTGTCGTGTGCGGGGATTCGGGGAGGTATTTTTTCTGTTCGTGTTCTCTAGCAGACGACGTGAGTAGCACACAGAGCAATGCATATGAGTATCTCTAATTGTATGTGCGTGTGTGTGATGGGCTTGGTATTCGATGGCAGGTCGGAGACTGTCTTTAATTACTATCATTGTTGTAAACAGAATGACAGCTTTTATGTCGACTTGTATTATTATTTTCACGCTCTACGGAAATCGAACCTGCGATATCTGGAAGTTTGGTTCGGATTACATGCATTGTTTCCTTTCAATACTGGTAAGCACATTGTCATGGGGGGGATGTGGTGGGGATGTAGTACTTGGTGTCTATCTATCGTGCACAGAAAGGCAGGACCAATCATTGTGATCTCCGCTTCCAACATGGTCACATCATCGGCGACGACGACGACAGTCAGATACACTCGTGGCCTATGTTTATTCACTGCTACACCAGTTAAGGTAGGGGATAACGTGTTTTCGTAACAGGATGCTTATCGTTCTAGCATGTGTTGTTGTATGTGCCGAAACTCGGCTGTATAGCAATGACTGTGTATTCATTGCGAGTGACACCTCATTACATTTGTACATGCTACATTGACATCTCGATACACGGTTCATGGGTGCAATGTGAGTGGTACTTACCGACTGTCTGGAAGTAATACTCTGTTAAATGAATGCTGGACTGGGGGGGGGGGGGGGTCGGTGCTCAGCGAGCTGCTGACCGGGCGGTGGGGAGTGATCGAGGATGTCTGGTCAGAGGTGATGTAGGTCGTACACCGGTGGACGAGTGAGGACAAAGGATAGAGATAGAGAGAGAGAGAGAGAGCGAGCGAGCGAGCGAGAGAGCATATTTACCCCAAAATTAAGCAAATTTACCACTTTTTTTCCATAAATATCGTGCATGCTTGTCACCTTAAAAACATTGAATTTTAATTAAAAACCAAGCAAATTTTTCGCTTTTTAAGCGAAAATGTCAAGTTTTCTAGAAACAGCAACTTTGCAAGTGAGCAAGCAATTTTAGAGAAAATCAAGCAATGTAAGCAAAAATCAAATTAAAATATTAAAAATAAAACATACATAATTTATATATTTTTTAAAGAGAATTCTAGATAACGGACAAATTTTACTTTTTCATTTCTTTTAAGCCTTAATACATAAAACCTCCTACTCATTTATTTGTTTCAAAAAATTTTCATCAAGTATATTGACATAGCGCTCTGGCAATGAAATTTTAAGTTTACCATCTAGATACAATTTATTTATTTTGCCAAAATTCATAAATTTCAAAATCTGTAGCAGTAAACCTTTATATTTTTGAAGATCTTGTAGTTTGGTGAATTCAAGCGAATTGTTCAACTTGTTGAGCAGAGATTACATTTTTTGTGTTGTTTACAAAGAAACAAATTATTAAAGAAAAAAATGTTTTCATTCTATAAATAAATTAATTTTATGAATAAATACAATGGAAACTAATGTCATATCTAAGCAATGTAAAAAATGCGGCGAAGTATTAAATATAGAATGTTTTCACATGCATAAATACACAAAACATAAGCATATTAGCACTTGTAAAAAAATGTTGTGCTGAATATGACAAAAAACAATGACTTAAGAAAAGAGAAAATCTATGCGAATGTAGAAAATTCGTTTCTAAACTATCTCTCAAAAAGCATAAGAATAGTAAATCGCACAATAAAAATTAAATTCAACACGTTTCTTCAACTAAGACATATATAGTATGTAATGATAATAATTCTATCGATGATTCATTTTATTCACATACAGCAACTATAGACAAACGTACAAGATGCAAAAAATGTATGAACAAATATGCCAAAAATCATTATGAGTTAAAAAAAGAGAAAGTACTATGTGAATGCGGAAAAAATATTTATAATCTACAGCTCGAAAACCATAAAAAACTAAATCATACAACACATCAATAGATATTCTAAATGAAATTCAAAAGGAGAATTAGCGAACAAAAACATGCACAGTTTGTAATGAGAATAAATCTATAAAATTATTTTCTTATAATAAATCTTGTAAGTATCAACATACAACTATGTGTAAAAATTGTTTTAGTGAATATCTTAAGAATTATTGTCTTAACAAGAAGTTTAATATGATTTACCAATAATTTTAACATAACATTCGATGGTATCCACTATATTTTTTATATTTTTTATGTTGTAATTTTAAACGATTTCCCTTTAAGTAAACAAATGCGTAGTCTTCGAAGATAAACCATGTGTTGAGCGAAAAGACAGTGTGAGAGTTAAGAATTATAGGAAGAAGATTTGAAATAAAATATTTGCACAGGTTACTGAAAGCTGATTTAATTGCAGTTATTATACCATTTATTATAAATCAACAAAGAAAAGTAAACATTAAAAATTTACACTTTTCAAATTACGCTATAGAATATAGAAAAGCTAAATAAAATCAGAAGAAATTTCCCTATTTTCTATTAATGTATTTCTAAAATCTATAGATAAAAGTAAATGGGTAACAGAATGCAGAAGAAAGAATAATTTAACAAATGTACCTTTATCTGATGTAGATATCAATGAATTATATAAAAAAGACAAAAACGAATTGAAAGAAATGTTCCCATTTTCTACTAACATTGAAAATTCTTTTAATATAGTACAACCTATTCATTTTTCACTTCAGTAAAAAATAAGGTATTTGAGAAAATATATGAACATCTTATAAAATTTAGAGGGTTGAAAACCAACATTAAATTATATATCAATTGTCGTAAGTAAGAAAATAATCAAATTGAATTATTTACATTTCAATCACCAAATTATACAACAATGAATAATGGAGATATTAGAAGAATTTATAAATGCATAATACAAGGAATAATTTCAAATTTTTCTGAATTTCAAAATAGAGGTTATGGGTGGACTTAAATAGTATAATGGGGATATAACTAGCAATAAATAAGTATAATCCGTTTAAAGGATAATCAATTATTTAACTACCTGAATTTTTTAAGATTAAGAAAGCATGCATTAATGTAAAACAAATTGATCAAAAATGCTTTCTTTGGGCTGTAAAATCGGCATTGTTTTCTGCAGAAAAAGACTCACAAAGAGAATCTAAATATAAAAATGTGGGTCTTAGCATTGAGAAAACATTAGATAAATTTGAATACCCTCTTAAAATTGATAATATACCCAAAATAGAAAATCAAATCAATATCTCTATAAATGTATGCTCTATTGAAGATTAAGGTAAGAAATCCATGGTATATCCACTAAAACTTACAAAAAGTAAAACGGATAAGCACATCAATTTACTTTATTTGAAAGATGATACAAACTTGCATTATTGTTGGATTAAAGATTTATCGAGGTTAGTTTCAGCACAAAAAAAATAAGCATGGAAAAACTTATATTTGCGATATGTGTCTTCAATTATTTTATTCTCAAGAAAAATTAAATAAACATGTAGAAGACTGCTCTAAAAATGAAACAGTAAAAATAAAATTTCATTCGAAAGGGGAGCAAATATCTTTTAAAATTATAAACTAACAATGAAGGTTCCATTCACAATATATGCAGATTTTGTATCAATTCTAAAGAAAATATCAACAACTAAACCAAATCCAAAATAAATTAATAAATTTAAACTAATAAAAGATATCCAATTTTAACAGAAGATGATGTTGATAATGGCCTTTACAATGTGGCACTCAAAGAAAGATATAATCTTACTAATGATCAAATAAATAACATTGATTTAAGATTGAATGACGAATCATATACAATGTAATATCAATTACATGAGGCATCTGATTTTTGTTATTGTATTGTATCTGCTTATGGTGAGTATAAACCACCAGTTGTATATCGAGGTCCAAATGTACATAACATTTTTATACAATCA
Organism: Dryococelus australis; assembly: GCA_029891345.1. NCBI lineage: Eukaryota > Metazoa > Arthropoda > Insecta > Phasmatodea > Phasmatidae > Dryococelus > Dryococelus australis. The sequence continues at coordinate 349,710,669 of CM056993.1, forward strand.
ATAAAAAGGGAAGTAGAAGAAATTGGTGAAATATATTCACAAATTAAACCAATGCACCCATTAACAAAAGAAGAAAAAATATTATATAGTAAATAAAAAAATGTGCTGTATGTGAGAGTGAGTATACGAAGGACAATAACAAAAATCATCACCATGATCACGTAAGTGGAAAATTTATTAATCCTGTATGTAATGATAGTAATCTAAAATTAAAGTTACCAAATTTTGTTCCCGTTTATTTTCATAATTTAGCTGGATCTGATGCACAGTTATTTATTAAAGAGTTAGGATATGATGAACAAAATATAGATTTAATAGCAAATAATGAAGAAAATTTTATAACTTTAGGGAAAAACACAGAAAATTTAAAAATGAAATTTATTGACACTTTTAAATGTATGGCCAGTAGTTTAGATAATTTATCATCTAATTTAAGAAAAAATCAAATGAGACACACGCACAAATATTTTCCAGAAGATCAAGTTGATTTAGTTATTAAAAAAGGTGTTTGCCCATATGATTATATGGGTAGTTGGAAAAAATTTGAAGAAACTGAACTTCCACCAAACAGTGAATTTTATAATAAATTAAACGAAAATAGTATATCTGATGATGAATACGAACATGCAAAATGTGTATGGAATCGATTTAATATTCAAAATCGTGGCGAATACCATGATTTATATTTAAAAAGTGATGTATTATTGTTAGCAGATATATTCCAAAATTTTATAAACACATGTATAAATGCACACGATTTATATCCATCGTGGTAATTTACAGAACCAGGTTTATCATGGGATGCGATGTTAAAAATGACTAAATAATCATTAGCTTTACTACACAATTTTGATATGATTTTAATGATTGAAAAAGAATTATAGGTGGAATATCACAATGTTGCATGCAATATGTTACAACTAATAACAAATATTGAGATGATTTTAACGCTTACCAAGAATCAAGTTATTTAGCATATCTTGATGCTAATAATTTACATGGTTAGGCAATGTCACAATATTCACCGTATGGTTGTTTTGAATGGGTTTATTATACATTAAATGATTTAGAGTACTCGAGTAAAAAAAAAAAATTAGTTTTGGAGAATGATTCTGAGTATGGTTATATATTAGAAGTTGGTCTAGAATATCCTTGTTGTCCTGAAAATAAGATAGTTCCAAAAAAAATCTAGATTATTAACAACTTTACATAAAAACGAAAAGTATGTAATACACTATCGCAATTTAAAACAATGTTTAAAAAATGGATTAAACCTTACAAAAATACACAGAATATTAACGTTTAATAAGTCCAATCGGTAAAAAAAAGTACGTAGATTCAAACAACACAAAGAACTAATGCTAAAAATGATTTTGAAAACGATTTTTATATGCTCATGAATAATTCGGTGTTTGGTAAAACTATGGGAAATATTAGAAACAGAGTTGATATAAAAGTAGTATCAGATGCTGAAAAATGTGAAAAATTAGTAGCAAACCCAAATTTCAAAAGAAGCACTATATTTAATGAAAATCTTGCAGTTATACATATGAATAAAACAAATGTAAAATTTAATAAACCAATTTTTGTTGGTATGTCAATTTTAGATATTTCAAAAGAATTAATTTGTCATTTTCATTGAATTATTTTATCAAGATACCGAGTCATACATTTATAATATAAAAACAGAAGATTTTTACAAAGATATGAAGTCGATGATAGAAAAATTGATAGAAGTGACTATCCAAATGACAATATTTATAATATGCCTCAAATAAATATAACAGTTTTAGGAAAAATGAAAGATGAATGTAATGGTAAAATAATAAAAGAATTTGTTGGTTTACAATCAAAAATGTATGCTTATAAGGTATAAGATAAAGAAAATAAAAAATCCAAAGGTATGAAAAAAAATGTGTAGTTAATACCAGAATTACATTCGAAGACTATAAGAATTGTTTGTTTGATGAGAAAATCCAATATAGGACTATGAATCTAATGAGTGAAAAAATTGAAATATATACAGTCGAAGTAAATAAAATTGCATTGAGTCCTTATGATAACAAAATAATTCTATTAGGAAATAAAATAGATACACTGCCATATGGATATCAAAAAGAATAATTTTTAATTAATTTGTATATTATTATATTTCTATATTATATTTTTAATTTTTGTTGTTTCATAAGAACATCAATATCAGCACCATCAAAATCAATCAGTTTGTCATTTTCGTCTTTAGTTTCTAAAACAATATGATTAAACATCTGATTATTAATTTTATAAAAAATTGGATATGGGGGCACATAAATTATATAATATCTAAAACCAAACATGGGTTTTGGTTGAAAACTAGCAATTATATTAGTCTCCAAATGCTTAGATTCAAATGCTTGTGTTATATGGATTAAAATTAGGCAATTTAGTGGCCACGACAAAAATAGTTAATTTTCCTTCAAAACCGAGAAGATCAGATAAGTGATCATCAAGTTTAATATCAAACTTGGTTTTAATTATTAATCTATTTTTCACATTGTCTGTTGTTATTTCAATGTTGTTTGTTGAAAATGGCTCAGTTAAATTTGTAGCTTCTTTTACTGTTTCAACATCATATTGGCCTCTGGGAATATTTATAGTGGTATTTTATCAACAACAGGGCTCATTTTTTACTTGCAGTTATAGAATTGTACTCTATATTTGGAGTTAAAATTTGTACATGAAAACTAATTAATGCTATCGATTTATCTTTATGAATTATATCATAGTGAAGTTTCTTCTTAAGAATAGAATTATTGTTTGTTAACTTGAAAACTTTATTATTATCCATTTATTACAAAAATTATTGTAATTAAATGAAAAAGTTGACTGGTGTGTTGGTGTTTTAATTTCTGAGGGAACTTCTATGAATAAACAAAGTGGCGAAATTTTGCCTGATGATATTAGAGGTATGATAGTTGGTCCTAGTAATTTCGAAAAATAAATTTGATTATAAATTTTATTTATAATATGGGGTGGTTAAATTTCAATAAGTGACTTGTTTGCTCTAAAATATATTCAATTACAAAATGATTTTGAAACGATATCCAAATATTTAATGAACAAATGGCACATTTTTAAATAACACTGAGGAATTGGATCCTTTAGATCAATGCGAAAAGAAATCTCTAATTGTATTTGACGATGTTATTTTAGATAATTAAGGTATGATTCGTGAATACTTTAGAAGAGAACGACACGAAAATATTGATGTTTTCTATTTGACTCAAACATATTTCTGAGTGCCTAAACAATTGGTAAGAGACAATACAAATTTTTTGTGTATACTTAGATAAGATGATACTAACCTAAATCATATTTATAATGGTTTTGTTGGTGGAGATATGCCTTATGAAAAATTTAAAGATATTTGTGCTAAGTGCTGGGACGAAGATTATGGTTTTATTTCCATAGATGTGAATAGAAAATTAACAGTGTGAAGTATAGAAATAAAATTAACGATTCTATTATATTTTAAAAGTCTTTGTATATAAATGAAGACTTGTATAATTATTTTTGCTATTACAAATATAATTTTTGCACTATCCAAAAAAGAGAATCAGACAAAATGTGTTATCAACTTTTTAAATAAATATGGATATCTAGAAGGTGATGCAAATCAATTTTTTAAAAAATTGATACTGAAAAGTACGAAACTTCTTTAATAATATTTAATTGACACATATATTAATATTTTTAAATGGTGTTAGATATTTTCTAGAACTAATATTTAAATTTACATATGATGTTTTGTGTTTTATTGTATATGGATTATGAGGCCTTACGAGCATAGGGCCTGAAATGTTAAGAAAAAATAAGGCAAAGTTACAAAATATCTGTTTTATTAATCCAAGAGTTGTGAGAATTATCAAAACCCAACCACTTTACATAAATTTGTACAGCCGAGTCTCCTTTAACTGACACTTTATGGCCTTCAGTTTTTAATACTTATTCGACCAAATATGCATCAGGATATATTGTTTTCATAATTTCATATTCATATAAACAACCTTTTATTTCTTCTCCATTAATATCTTTTAATTTGTAAGTTAGCACATACAAATTTAAAACTTTACAAATAGTAAACAATTCTGTCGTACAATTATCTGTATAAACTTTTTAAATTTTTTTTTTTTTTTTCGGTTTGCTCACTCCAACATCATCTCACTTATTTTGTTGTAGTCTTCACTAATTTATCCATTTATATTTTGGTCTTATAATGCCAAACAAACAAATTTTTTCCAATTATATTTTTAAATTGCAAACACAAATTCTTTCAACAATTAGTTTTTAATTTCGAAAATCTTCAAAATGTAATTTAATGATATTGAATATTAATATATGGGGAATACTTTGTATTTGAATATATATGTATATATATATATAATGGGGAATACTTGGTGGTTGAAGTGTAAGAAAATCACTTAAAATAATAATATAAAAAATGAAAATACAATAAATGGGCAATTAGTCCAGAAAAGTATATATATGCTCATTGTGCAATTCTAAAAAATCTACATTCCTAAAAAGAAATTCTTCATCGTGAGAGAAGGAATAATCAATGAATTATATAAACCAGCGCAAAAAGGTATAAAAGGTGTATATATATATAATACCTTTTAAATTACATATATATATATGTATATATATATAATTTAAAAGGTATTATATATATATAATTTAAAAGGTATTATATATATATAATACCTTTTAAATTTCCAGTATCGATTTCTACAAAATCAATTTCCCACAAATCATCAATGCCATACAAAATAACTTTTCTTCTTGGAATTTTTTTTGCTGTAGGACATACTTGACCCCACGACACCTCTCCTAGTCGTTGATGATGTCTACGTTATGAATTTGCCAACTATAACTCAAATGGTTCGGAAATTACAACCACCTATTCTTATACTATGGCATATGGCATAGTTGACCATGCGACACTTATACTAGTCGAGGCTGATGCCTATGTTATGAATTTGTTGGCTATAATTTAAACGTTTTGAAAATTACAGCCACCTATGCTTATAAGTTGATATGTGGCATATTTGACCTCGCGACACTTCTCCTAGTCGGGGTGGATGTTTATATTATGAATTTGACAACTATATCTCAGACAGTTCGGATATTTCATCCAACTATGCTTATAAATTAGCATGGGGCATATTTGACCCTGCTGGCAGCAGTGTTACACGGGATCTGATTCCTTGATACCGCACCACCGCCACCGACGAGGTGCTGACCACCAAAATGGTTGACATCCTCTGCTGGTCGACAACTGTCCCGGGTAGACATAGGTCGGCGATACCAAGATGGCCGCCGGGAATGACTTCTCAATTTGGCAGGAATTTCTCAATTTCCGACCGATTTTCCCACAATGTGCAAACCACCGCCACACTGTATAACCTGCCCGGATTATGCTAATCGACACTGGCTGCCTAGATGACCGCTGGTGGCGTGTGGGAAATTAGGGAAAATTTGAGGGGAAAAAAGGGAAAGGTGACGTTTATGTACGCGAAGTCGACCGTTTTGGACGGGAAAAAGGAACATTCTCACACCTCGGCTCCTCAGTCTGACGCCTGGTAATATGCTAATTAGGCTACTCGGCTCTTCCGCTTGACACCTGGTGCGTCAGAACCATCTATTTTATACTACTACATTTTCCTGGCCACCAAAATTGCCACCGTCGACGTATGCGCTCATTCGGGTTATAGAAAATTAGATTTCTGGGATATTCTCACTGGCTGCCAAAATGGCCGCCGTTGGTTGCATCCATGTTTTACTGGCTAAAAATGGCCGCCGTCGGGCTGGAATGATACGTTCTAGAATTTTCCGTGGGAAGAGAGTAAAAAATTCTGAATTTTTTTATGGGCAGGGCCCTTAATATACTAATTGGGTCCACCGCCAGACGCCAGGTGTCCCAGAACCAACCTTTTATACTGCTTGTCACCACAGGGGGCAATGTATGGTAATGTAGTAGACTGTACTGCAACTTAATTTAAAGATTTGTAATAAGAATATTATTGTTATTATGCCATGTACAATGTTTTAAAGAGCAGCCTGTAGCTGTTTTAAAAGTAGGAACAAAACCACCTAATGTTGTTAATTACGGTGAGGAATTACAAAAGGACGCGATTGGGTGGTAGGTTAGTTCAGGCGGACTTTCCCTTGTATTCCCTTTACGTATTCTGTATTCCTTTCATTCCTGACAGAGGTGCTGGAGCATAAGAGTAGAAGAAACGGGGATGACCTGGCCATTCCTTCTTCCGTCATCAGCAGCTTTCTTCTCTGGGGTCCAAACCGCCGGGAAAGCGCCCCTCAGCAGCGCCTTATCTGCAGTGTGGGAGGATAGAAGCCTTGCTTCAAATTTGACACGCGTGTCTACTCATCTACTTCAAGAAATTATATGTGTGTGCTCCATTTTCCTGCCAAACAAACTGCCCTGCCAGCCCGAAGAGCTTAATTCCTGTTCCCGTTTATGGTGCTACAAACTGTGAACATATACGTCAATGTATTTTATAATTACTGCGTGAAGTATCTTTGAACTGGTTTACGAACACAATAACACTCGCAATGTGGACTAGTATGAACAACGCACTAAGCCTAGTGAATTGGGCCGAGCGAAGTATTGAACACTGTGGTGGAAAATAAACTTCACCTAAATTGTTACCACAATATAGCCAAAGTTGTTAAAATCGAATTTGATCGTTACTTGCACGCACGTTTCCACGAAACTACGCATGTAAATGGAAGTTTCGTTCACGTAAAAGTTACACTCAAGAAACGTGGAAAAAGTAGCCCGCATTTCTGAAACACCTATTATAGATAATTAAATAAACTGTTAGTCTAACGCATGGGCCTAATGTTAGTCAAGATTTAACATTTACACTGGTGCGGAAAATACCTTGCAAACTTATCTCAAGTTGACTCGTTCGGCTCCAAGCAGTCCGGCCATGCACATCCAACCTCAACCAGGCGCTTGGCTAATACTGGCGGCGACGCGCAGCACTCGCGAAGCCGTCAGGCGCCCCCTCGCGACAGCACTCGGAACTACGCATACGTCTGGCATGTTCCATAAACTCGTTTTACTTTGATATTTTGAGCAGCATTTTCGGGTGTGTAAATAAGCGCCCGCCAGCCTGAATAATCGCGCAGTCTTCCTCTACGAGTGATGCGGGCTGGCTGGCGAGGGGATGACGTCGACATTGGAATTCGCAGTTAGGTTTCATGGCGCTAAGCGCGGCAATTTTGAAAGTTGAAACGCTATGAAATTTCATAAATGTGTTGTTTTGGTACGTTGCCCTGGTTAAGTAGTAGATTACTTACATAGTTGGGATATTGAACTGTAGAAATATTTATGTCTTCCCTGCGTTTTGAAGTATAGGCCTTTTTTAAATAGTTAATATTAATTTTCTGGCATCTTTTAGATATTCAGTAAAGTGATTATTCGCCGTCAATATTATAAAAATCATAAAAAGGTGTTTTAAATAGTTTTGTAAGAGGTACTTTTTCTTGGCAATGTATCATGTGTGATAAATTGAATGTGTTTTTTAATGGAAATACTTTTTGAAGATTGGTATTATTTAAACAGTGGTAGCCACCTCAATTTTCTATTATTTGCCAATGGAAGGAATTATAGTGACTTTTTAATGCAAATTTTATTCCAAGTTTGTGTATATTACGTTTTGCTTGTTACAGTTTTGCTCCTTTTGTCTCTCATGGTTGATTTAGAAAGAGTTGCAAAATCTTTGCTGTGATTTTGTTGGGACAGATTAAGACCTTTCTTTTTCTGTATGTTGCAGTATATTTTCCTGCCGTCCCTCAGTTTGGCAGCATCAAGCACTATTATATTGGATAAACATAAATATTTCCTTTTGTGTAATTTTCGTTTCAAAATATGGGGATTTTTCTGAATTGTGTGTCTGGTGTTGACTGTAGGTTTGTGTACCCTTTCCTGCCCTTCCTAATCCTTGCCACGTCATAAAGGGGCGTAACAAATTTATTATTAGTTGTAAATGCCACAGATCTAGGGTGCGGGAGGCTCTGAGTTCGAATCCCGGTTAAGGCATATGTGTTAATTTAAGTTACATTATAAGTTAGTCTGTAAGCGATCCCCTGCTAAGATATCAAGCCTAAAACCGGGGGACGTTAAGAATCCCCTTAAAACACAATACAATAAATACATTTTCAGAAGCAACCTGTTCATAAAATCATTTGATATAATCCCTTTCGTTAAGTGCTCTTATGATCGAAACCGCCTCTTTCATGGTCAAGTAATCCCCACGTTATTGCTTATCGAGCAAATATTTAAGTCTGTCTAAAAGTTTGTTGGGATCTTCGGTAAACATATCTTCAGTATACTTGGTGTCTTCCGCCTTCTTCACATCACTTGTCGAAGGAAACTAGTTGGGGAAATGTGTGGGACCGTCGAGGGAATAATCATGGTCTTCAACACAATTGCTGCCATCATATTCATTTTCAATGCCGTCTTTATGATCGGCTTCACTTCCTGCTTCACCCTCAATATCAAGTTTACTTTTCTTTGTAGCGAGAGTTGTATGTCCATAAGTATTCAGAGTTGGTGGCCGTTTATTTTGAAGTTTTTCGAGTTCACACGAACATCTTGCAAGTAAGTGTACCTTCCACACAGACCGACTGTACTGCACCCATTCCGTCTTTAGCATTAACTGTGCGGAAACGGTACCAATCGATGTAGCAGGAGGTATTGATGGCATCACTTGCTGGTTACCATTAGACGAACCCTCTCGGCAGACAGTGATGAACTAATCGAACCCATGCCACGCCTGTGCCTTTCCTTATGTAGCTGACAGTCGTTAACAATCGTCAAAAATCCATATTTTCTTTCCAGTACAAGGCACACATATCTTTGAAATCTGATAGAGTCATGTCCGTATTAACATGATCATCATACACAAACCGTCAATTCATATCGTCTATGCGAAACAGCACCAACAAGTTTGCACTGTCGCGTAGCATCTGTTTGGATTTGCGCGAATAACTCTGACCGAGGTACACGCAGTACACGTTTGCATGTCGACCCATGCAGAGGTCTTCTTTAATGCAAGTTTGTTTCTCGCAGGCAATGTCATCGAAGACAAATATCAAGTTTCGCAGTGCTTCGCTTGGAAGTACGACGGCTTCATTATCTCTGCATGGGAAATATTTCATGCGTTCCACAGCCTGCAGTACACGTTCCAGTCGCCAGTATTTCGGCTGCTGGAGCGATTGTGAATAGACGTACACGTTCTCTAAGCGAACACCTTTCTCTTCTTCCAGCAGGCTCAGTAGGACGCACATCTTGCCGCAACCCGATGGTCCCGCGATGATGCACCTCACTGTATTCGGAAATAGACTCCCATGTTGCGATTCGTGAGAAATAGCTTCATCCTCGCCCTCTCATGCAACATAGATTTTTAACGGAGGCGAAAACTCGGACGCAGAATCGTCACTGGCGACAACCATTTAGCGATGATGCAGGTCACAGCCCCATGGTGGTCGAGGTCAAAAGGCAGCCCTCTGAATTCACAATTCATTTTCGCGGCATAGTAGTAATCTGAAAAAAACCAAAAATAAAATACTAGTTTGGCCCAGAAGATCACATGCATGTACTATTATACATATATGTAAGATAGGAATATTCATTATTATGTATAGAATTATTTGTAATATAGGAATATACATAATTATGTATTTATATGAGAGGAATATTAAATATTCTATAAAGTTATGTAACTTTATAGTTACATAAATACGTAAATATAAAATTGTTTCAATTTACTTTAAATGTTTAGCTATAGGTATATGTAAGTAACTATGTATATGTATAGGTATATAAGTATGTAAATATAAAATTATTTTCAATTTAATTTATATATGTATATAAAAGTATGAATATATATAAGTAATTCAAATTTCTATATATGCATGTACATATTTTCCATTTATTTTATACATAATTATCTATACATACATATGGGAATATAAAAATAATTAAAAATTTTATATATGTCAGTACTTATTAATACTGAAAAATAAAATTATTTTCAATTAATTTTATGCATAATTATGTACAGGTGTATAAACATATGTATATGAGCATGTTTAAGAAACATATTGTTATATAAGTACCTGAGGGTGATCTTCTGTGAACAACGAGAATTTTTGGGATTTTTCTCAGAGTATTCCTATGCCGCAAAAAGAATTTTGAATTTAGAGGGCTGCCTTTTGACCTCGACCCCCATGGGGCTGTGACCTGCATCATCGGTAACTGGTTGTCGCCAGTGACGATTATGCATCCGAGTTTTCGCCTATGTTCAAAATTTACATTGGCATGAGATGGCGAGATGGATATAAATACACTACTTTTATTCATTTTCGTTTCAGTGTCATTCTAGTCCGGAACAGTATGGACGTAAAACGTCAATGATGCGTCTATTTGGTCGCTTCTGTGGTAAAGCATTTAGAGCTCTGTGCAGCGTGGGTCGGCATGAAATAACGACTTGCAAGATGAAAACTTCAAGAATGTCATTTCAGTGCGATTTCTGCCAGTAACAGTTTACACGGTTTACATATTTTGAAGATATATTATAAAACTTGTAGCACTGGTTCTCTGCAACTGCAATTAGCACAACAATCATCACCACAATCACAATCAGCACCGTAATAATCACCGTAATCACAATAAGCACCGCACTCAACATCGCAATCACAACAATCAGAACCGTAATCACCGCAATCAGCACTACAATCAGCACTGCAATCATAATCAGCACCTCGATAGGCACCGCACTCACCGCAAGATAGCAAGACAGTAGTGGTAACATACGTATTATCATGCAAGATGTTACTTTACCCATACACATTCATGCTGAGGATGAAGCTATCGCCCCCGAATCGCGACATGGAAGCCTATTACCGAATACAGTGAGGTGCATCATCGCGGGACCATCGGGTTGCGGCAAGATGTGCGTCCTACTGAGCCTGTTGGAAGAAGCGAAAGGTGTTCGCTTAGAGAACGTGTACGTTTATTCAAAAACGCTCCAGCCACCGAAATACCGACGATTAGCACGTGCACTGCAGGCTGTGGAAGGTATGAAATATTTCCCATGCAGTGATAATGAAGCCGCCGTATCTACAAGCGAAGCACTGCGTAAACTCGACATTTGTCTTCGATGACATTGCTTGCGAAAAACAAACTTACATTCAAGAAGACTTCTGCATGGGTCGAGACGTGAATGTGTACTGCGTGTACCTCGGCCAGACTTATTCGCGCATACCCAAACAGATGCTTCGTGACAACGCAAACATTTTGGTGCTGTTTCACATGGACAATCCGAATTTACGTTATGTTTACGATGATCATGTTAATACGGACGTGACTATCAGATTTCAAAGATATGTGTGCTTTGTGCTGGAAAGAGACATATGGATTTTTGACGATCGTTAAGGACTGTCTGTCTGCCACATAGGAGAAGGTACAGGCGTGGGTTCGATCAGTTCATCACTGTCTGCCGAGAGAGTTCGTCTAATAGTAACCAGCAAGTGATGCCATCAATACCTCCTGCTACATCGATGGGTACTGTTTCCGCAGACGATTATAATGTCACAGTTAATACTAAAGACGGAATGAGTGCAGTACAGTCGGTTTGTGTGGAAGGTACACTTGCAAGATATTTAAGTGACGTCAAAAAACTTCAAAATAAAGGGCCATCAGCTGTGAATACTCATGGACATACAACTCTCGCTAGAAAAATGTAAACTCGATATTGAGGGTGAAGCAGGAAGTGAAGTCGATCATAAAGAAAGCATTGATGACGACTATAACGGCAGTGATAGTGTTGAAGACGACGATTATTCCCTCAACGGTCCCACACATTTCCCCAACGAGTTTCCCTCGACAAGTGATGTGAAGAAGGCAGAAGACACCGAGTGCACTGAAGATATGTTTACCGAAGATCCCAACAAACTTGTAGACAGACTTAAATATTTACTCGATAAGCAACAATGTGGAGATTACTCGACCATTAAAGAGGTGGTTTAGATCATAAAATCACTTAACGACCAGGGTTATATCAGACGATGTGATAAACTGCTTTCTTCTGAAAATATATGTTTACAAAATAATAATTATAAATTATTATTATAAAATGATTCGTTTTTTTTTTTTTTTGTCAAATTTTGTGTGTCGTATCCTCCTGTTGGCCTTGAAGTTTTTAATAACAACAATATGCATTAAAAATATTTAATAAATTAAGCAAGTAGTCAAAGTCATACATCACGCATGTATAGGTTATTCACGGTAAAGTGAGCACTTTTGATAGACCTCCCATTTGGAATAATTTTAATTAATATATTTTTTTTCGCCTTAGACGTTAACTTCTGAGTAGGGTGGAATATACACACTGTGTTTATTACGTACATGACAATGTTTATTTAAAAAGGTTGCTAAACGATAAAAAATAGCTGTAATAAAATAGTAGCTAGGGCGTCAATAGTGCTCATTTTATCGCGAACAGCCTATAGCTATACTATCGATTGGAATTTTTTTGTTGCCAAAATAGAATGGAAAATTGTAGATTTTTAATGTCTATAAGTACTGACAGTTCGCTTGGCAGTGACATCGAGATGTTGATTATGTAGTCAGTAACATAACATGCGTATTGCATTTTGTGATCTTTTTCTCCATTTCTTTTTTTCAATGCCATTCAAGGTCACGGGGTCCAGGCCAGGGTCGTATGCATCAAATATGGTAGTAGCAGTCTGTAATGTATTATACTTGTTGACTTATAGGTATTTTTTCTGGCGTTTTCTGTTTTCAAAGTCATTCAATGTCATGGGACCAAAGTTGAGGTAGTCTGCACCTAATATGGCGGTAGTAGTCTGTATTATGCTTGCTGACTTTTATGTATTTTTCTCGGGTTTTGGTTTTAAGGTCATTCAAGATCATGGGGTCAAGGTCATAGTTATTGGCTTTCAATATGGCGGATGGGTGATGTCTACCAAGATGGTGGTCGCGTACCAAGATAGTCGTCACCTACTAAGATGTCGGCGTCCAGTAATGTATAAACAAATGACGAACGAAAAAATCAAGATGGCGGAATGAGTATTGGTGAGGGTAGTGGGGGTGTGGGAGTCAGTCGTCTGCTGGGGATGTAACGAATGTGAGTAATGGTAGTGCTTTGGGACCTTCAGAGATGTAAGATTTAAAAAAATTATGTTTTAAATTGTTTCGTTAATAATTTTTAAAATACTTTTTGTAATTAATTTCTAATAATACTTTTTTTTTTTGGGAATTTTTTGATTTTGTTGTGAATTTTATATATATTTTTTTTGCGATTTTGAATTTTCATAGTCAAAGGTAAAAGATCAATGATCCTAATCCCGTCCACCTGGCTCCAAGGTCACAGGAGTCGCTGATCCCTGTCAGCTGTCCCGAAAATAATTGGGATATTCTGAGGATCCTTTTTAATTTTTAATAACTTTTAATCATTTTTTAAAAGATTTTAATATTAACACACATATATATCTAATTTTTTAGAATTTTTTGATGATTTTCTTGGAATTTTAAAAGGTTTCGTAGTGTTTTTTTCAGGTCAAAGGTCCTCAAGGTCAAGGTCAAGATCATAGGTCATATGGGTTAGGAGTAAAATGACAATGACATCGAAGGTGACGGTCGGGTGACGTAACAACACGGCTACTTCTCCGGCTCTGGTTCCAATCCCCGTTCCCCTTGTGCCCAAGTCGGTATTATCGTACTACTACTAGGCAAGCATAACATTTTTTTTACTACTTTTGTAATGAATTTAAAAAAATTTACATCTTTTATGCTAATGCAGATATTGTCTTGTTTTAATGGTGGATAGCGGCCCAAAAAGTTCGAGACACTTTCTTCCAAAGTTAGTGGGGTTTTTATAATTTCATACTTCTTGTGTCGTTGTAGCTCAAATTTCTAACTCACAATTAGGCTGTGTATAGGCTGCTATTATAATTGTATATAATCTTGTTGCGCAATAAAATTACACAAATCATATATATATATATATATATAGTATAATCAAGTAAGCATAAAATGTATTGTAATTATATTTGACGTATAGATCACAGAATATCCAAAAGTTACACTATACATTTTTTGCTCGTGTTATGATGTGAAGCTCACTGAATCAAAGTTACATCGCCATTTTTAATGATGCGACGCGATATCTTTCATTCTGTAAAGGAAAATATTTTTGTATTGCATTTGAATAGTTTTTTTTTTGTGTAAACTGTAATAAACCGGTTTATGCTTAGGGAAACAAGTCGTGATTAGAGACGCTGGTAAAGTTTCTAGTCGTGAATCTAATCACGGGTTACATGACCTGATATTTCTGTAAGCTGTGCGTACACGGAATTCTAGCTGTTGTGAACTCAAGCATACTCTCTTTATGTTTGAGCAAGAGTTCTTCCCAGATTAAACGTGACAACTGTGTATATATCGCGGGTATTATTTGCAAGAAATAATTTGATGTGATGGCACAGAAAATAACCCATCAACAGATGAACTAAATTTTATAAACATAATGAATATTCTACCGCCCCTATTCTTGAACACATAATTATCGGTTTGAGCAGTGCATTTAACTATTACATTTCAGAGGGGCGGCTTACGTTACGTTACAATTTGGCCACAACTTGCGGTGCATATCTGTTCTTTTGAAGATAAGTGAGAGAGGTCGTGTTTTAGATGTGTTGATTCTTACCTTAATGATCATAGCTGATGTCCGTCTGTGCTGTTCGCTGTGTGGAGACGAAGGCTCGTTTGACTTGATTGTCACACTGCCGGAATTTATATCCGACCACGACCGTAAGTTCCTCACTTAAAGAAGAGTTCGTTAATCATTTGGGCAGAGAATATCCGAAAGAATTTTTTTTTCTCGTTTATACTTTGAAATTTTTTGCAGGGGAGTTTTTTATATAAGAGCGTCAGTATTTTCGCAACGAACTGCGCTCGCCTTGAACTAGGTGGCTGCCCATTCTCTCAGCTCGGCACGTTTCGGCAAAGAGAACGCTTGCGACATGACGCAGGTTCTCAAGGTCAGAACTGATCAATAACTCGTTACACTGATAATGGTCTCAGTCTACTAAGTTAGGAGGAGAACAGCTTTCAATGAAGCACTGCACCCAACTACAACATATGCAGAATTCTATTTTTACTATAAGAAGCGCGTATTACCCAAGAAAGACCAATTTAAAAAAAAGATGCGAACGAGAAAGGAGGAGGAGAGGCGTCTTTCGCCTAGGGCACGAAGTTACATTGCTCGAGCCCTGGCAGACAGTCTAGCCACTAAATCACCGCGGCACACGGATAGTCTATACACTGATAACCGCGGCACCTCAGCTACACAGCTACTGAATCACCGCGGCACCTCGGGTAATCTTGGCACTGAGAAACCACGGCACCTTGGGTAGTCAAGCCACTGAGACACCGCAACTTCTTCGGTAGTCTAGCCAGTGAGATGCCGTAGCACCTTGTGTAGTCTATCAAATGAGTCAAGTAGGCACCACGAGTATTCTATCCACTTGTACACCGTGGCACCTAGAGTAGTCAAGCCCCTGAGACACTGTATCACCTCAGGTGGACTAGCAGCTAAGACAAAGCGGCATCTTGGGTAATATAGCCCCTGAGACACTCCGGATATTCGGGTAGTCCAGTCACTGAGACACCACAGCGCTTTGGGTAGTCTATTCACTGAAACACCACAGGACCTTGGGTAGCATAACAACCGCGACATCTTTATGCTGTCTTGCAATTGAGACACCGCGGCACCTTCAGGTTATCTAGCCACTCAGACACCGCAGCACCTTGGGCAGTCTAGAAACAGAATCACCACGGCACCTTGGGAAGTATAGCCACTAGAATGTCGTGGTACCTTTCGGTTGTCTAGCCACTGAGACATCGCGGCACCTTTTGGTTGTCAAGCCACTGAGTCACAGCGGTACATTGTGTAGTCTAGCCATAGAGTCACCGCAGCGCTTTGGGTAGTCTAGCCACTGAATCACCATGGCTCCTTGGTTAGTTTAGCCACTAAGTCACTGAGGCACCTTGGGTAGTCTAACCACTGAATCACCATGGCACCTGGGGTAGTCTAGCCACTGAATAACCGTGGCTACTTTGGGTTCTCTAACTACTAAGAGACCGCAGCACCTTGGGTAATCTAGCCACTGTGACACCGTGGCACCTTTCGTAGTCTAGCCACTACTTCACTGCGGCACCTTTTGCACTAAGTCACCCCGGCACCTCGAGTTATCTAGCCACTGAGTCACCGCAACACCTTGGGTAGTTTAGCCACTGTGCCACCACAGCTTCTTTTAGTTGTCTAGCCACTGAATCACCGTGACACCTTGGGTAGTCTAGCGACTGAATCACCTCGTCACCTCTAGGTTGACTACCCACTGATCCAGCGCGGCACCTCTAGGTTGTCTCGTCACTGAAACATCACGGAACCTATTATATTCTAGCCACTGAGACACCACGGCACCTTGGTTAGTCTAACTATTGAATCACCGCGGCACCTTGTGTAATCTAGTCACTGACCACACCGCAGCAGCTCGGGTAGTCTAGCCACTTAGAAACCGCGGCACGTCGGGTAAACTAGTCACTGAGACACCGCGGCACCTCTGCTATTCTAGCCACTGAGACACCACGGCACCTTGGGTAGTCTAGCCATTGAGTCACCGTGGCACCTCGTGTTATATAGTCACTGATACACCGTGGCACCTTGGTTAGTCTAGCCATTATATACCGCGGCACCTTTAGATTGTCTAGCCACTGAGTACACCGCGGCACCTTGGGTATTCTAGCCGCTGAGACAAAAGCGGCACCACGTGTAGTCTAGTCACTGAATCACTGCAGCACTTTTAGGTTGTCTCCAATTGAGACACCACGGTATCTCAAGTTATCTATCCACTGAGAAACCGCAGCAACTTTTAGGATGTCTGGCCACTGAGACACCGCGCCACCTCGGGTAATCTAGCCACTGAATCAGAGCGGCACTTCGGGATAATTTAGCCACTGAATCAGAGCGGCACTTCGGGTAATCTAGCCACTAAGACACCGCGGCACATCTGGTAGTCTAGCCACTGAGACACCACAGCAGATCTGGCTGTCTAGTCACTGAGTCTTCGCGGCACATTTTGGGTTTTCTAGTTACTGAATCACTGCGGCACCTCAGGTAATCTTACCACTGAGACACCACGGCACCCTTTGGATGTCTAGTCACTGAGACACCGCGGCACCTTTTGGTTGTATAGCAACTGAGCCACCCTGGCACATTTGGTTGCCTAGCCACTAAGTCACCGCGGCACCTTTAGATTGTCAAGCCACTAAAACACCACTGTAACTTTGGGTAGTTTAGCCACAGACACACGACAGATCCTTTTGGTTGTCTAGTCACTCATTCACTGCGGCACCATTGGTTGTCTATCAACTTTAACACCGCGGCATCTTGAGTAGTCTAGTTACTGACTAACCATGGTGCCGCGGTGTCTCGGTGGCTAGACAGTCTAAGGGTGCTGCGGTGTTTCTGTGAGTAGAAAATTTAAAGGTGCCGCGGTGTCTCAGTGGCTAGACAACCTATAGGTGCCGTGGTGTCTCAGTAACTAGACTACCCAAGGTACCGCTGTGTCTCACTGGCTAGACTACCCGAGGTGCAACGGTGTCTCAGTAGCTAGACTACTGAAAGTGCCGTGGAGTCTCAGAGGATAGATTACCTGAGGTACCACGGTGTCTCATTGGCCAGAGTACACGAGGTGCCCAGTGTCTGAATGACTAGATTACTTGAGATGCCGCGGTATCTCAGTGGCTAGATTTTACGTGTTGCTGAGGTGTCTCCGTGTCTAGATTACCCAAGGTGCCGCTGTGACTCAGAGCCCGAGGTGTTGCCGTGTCTCCGTGTCTAGATATCCCGAGGTACCGCGTTGTCTAAATGGGCAGATTACCCGAGGTGTCTCGTCTCAGTAGCTAGATTACTTGAGGTGCCGTGGTGTCTCAGTGGCCAGATTACCTGAGGTCCCTCGGTGTCTTAGTGGCTATATTACCCAAGGTGCCGCGGCGTCTCATTTTTTAGAATACCAAACGTGCTACGGTGTATCAGTGGCTAGACCACCCAAGGGGCCGCGGTGATTCATAGGCTAGACCATCCAAGTTGCCGCGATCACTCACTGGCTAGACTAACCAAGTTGCTGCGGTGTCTCAGTGACTAAACTACCCAAGGTGCCGCGGTGTCTCAGTGGCTAGACTCACCAAGGTGCCGCGGTGTCTCGGTGGCTAGATTAACCTAGGTGGCGCGGTGTCTCAGTGGTTAGACTACCATAGGTGCCACGGTGTCTCAGTGGTTAGAATTCCTAAAGATGCAGCGGTGTTTCAGTGGCTAGACATCCTAACTTTGATGCGGTGGTTCGGTGGCTAGATTACCCGAGGTGCCATGGTTTCGCAAAAGCTAAATTACACTATGTGCTGTGGTGTCGCAAAGGCTAGATTACCCGAGGTGCCGCGGTGTCTCTGTGGCTAGACTATCCGAGGTACCGCGGTGTCTCAGTGGCTAGACAACCTAAAGGTACCGCGGTGATTCAGTGACTATACTACCTGAGGTGCTGCGGTTTCTCAGTGGCTAGACTACCCGAGATGCCGCGATGACTCAGTGGCTTGACTACCCAGGTGCTGCGATGACGTTCGAATCTGTATATTTTGGGCTAATACCATCCCCGATATAGAGCCCTGATACGTTCAAGAATTTGGCCCTGCTCATGGTATTCGATGTGAGTAAACAGGATGAGTGTATTAATTCCAACGTGGTCGACTTCAGTATCGAATTAATTACACATGGAAATATTCCTGCCGCCACGTACGCATTCTGCCTTTTACTTCACGACCGGCTTGTTTCTTACAACTGTCGAGACAAGACCGTCAGAATACTGTCGTGAGCACAGCTGCCTGTGCGTACACTATAACTGTATAGTCGCCTTCGAGCATCGCCAGTTTAAAGTGCTGATGTTTCCCTGCCCGCTTCAATTCCAGTGTCATCGAGGCGGTCATCGATCGGCGAACGTCGAAGAAGATTAATAAACCTGTTAATTGTATTACGTGTACAATAAATTTTATGTCAAACAGATAAGCTGTGTTTTATTTCGAAAATTCTCCCCGCTTTATATATAAGAAATTTTCTTAATAAAATGTATTTTTTTAATTACTCTTATATAAGAATAAATAAATAAATATAACAATTTAAGTACTTTGCAGGAATGGTCAATGTCACCATTTGATACAGGCCGATAGCAGGCATCATAATCGATACTAGCTAAGTCTTGTGAATGTAATCTAATATGGATGGCTCTGTCAGCGCAACACATACTTTAAATACATAAACAAATGTGGCTATCACCTGGACATACATCGGTAATGTAAACATATTAAATCTAATATGGCAGTCGCACAAAGGTGAGATGCAAACTATAAAGCGAATGACAATAAAAAAACGTGAAGGACTGCACATAGTAAGATGGCTGCCTCCTAACATAGCAACCTTTAGCAACGTATATAAACAAATGACGAACGAAAAAGACAAATATGGCGGCCTCCAGTAACATATTAACCTATATAGCTGCCTCCAGTAGCATCTAAACCAATGACGAACGAAAAATCAAGATGGTGGAATGAGTATAGTTGAGGTGAGTGAAAGCGAGGGAGTCAGTCGTCTGCTGGACTCAAACAAAAGTGAGTACTTGATAGTGCGGGGAGGACATCCGGAAATGTAATTTTTTTTAAAATAAAAGTCTCTATAAAATTTTTAAAGGGAAATTTTAAGGAAAAGAAGGAAAATTCTGAGGGATAAATTGGAAATTACGGAAAATGGCTGCCGAAAATGATGGCAGTCGAGCGAAGGTGGAAGACAATCTCCAGTAATGTACATAAGTTTAAAAATATTTCTTTAAACGATTTTTAATAAAACTTTTCGTAATAAATTTTTTAATAATTTTTTGATTTTTTTTTCGCAATTTTATTGGTGTTAGGGGTTAGCGATCACCGGTGTCAAGGTCACGGATCAAAGATCAAGGTCAAGATCAATTACATCCAAGATGGTGGACGGGTGATGTAACAACATGGCGGCCGGATGAATCCAAATCCGTTCCCCTTAGGCCAGACTCATATATTTCCTACTACTTACGTTTATATGTATTAAGCTGTCAAACACTATTTGGTAAAAAATGTTTGAACAACTTAAAATATTTTACAGCTAAAACATCGGTATCATTATGTAGACGTACTGAAAATAGCTCTATTTTCATATTCAGTAGAATTTGCCCTTCGGTGATTAGTTGCACTTAGGCTGCCACATTGAGCTAGCCAGTATGAGATTAGCTTGAATGTAAAATGTAATAGTTCATAGTTAATAGAGTTAGGCCTTTTACTGTAATGTTTTACAATAACGAGCTTAAGTAAAGTTTCCTTACTCAGAATTATCCTCTTTGCAGCATTAACAAGTTAAGTGAAATATTTGTAAAATATTAGCTATGTTTATCGCTTTGGGGTTTTTATTTTCTAGCTTATTTATATTGAATTCACCCAACAATTATATTTCATAAAATGTGGTAAGTCAGCTTTCAGTGTTTAATTCGGAGTGTGATAATTCCCGATATATGATTACTAAGCAACTCGTAAAGAGTCTCGACTCGACTAGTCACATTATTTTATGGGTTTATTTTCATTGTATATATATTCTATTCCGAGTTACATACGTTACCAAGAATAACCTCCTTTGAACATAATTAACTGCTATCGTAAATAGCTAAACCTCCGTCTGACTTACTATCCATTCTATCACAACAAAATTTTTTTATAACATTATATGTATATTAGTGCTGACGGGATCCGCGTTGCAGCCAAGCTTCGGTCACAGGAATATATTGACTTTGTTTATGTTAACTATATTACGTGGCAATGCTGCACATTAGCGATTTAACGTTCAAGTGACATAGTCATTAGTATTTGCCACTGCTATTTGGGGAAAACGAGGTGTTTGCTAGTCATGGCAAAGTCAGCACTTTTTAAGGCTTTGTCAACAGTCATAAAAACCAGAAGAATTTATTTAATTTTTGCCGCAAAAGTTAACTTTCCATAGTGATGCGTTTATAAGTCACATGTGACTTGGAAGTTGGTACGAATGCGTGCTGTCTATGCTGGTATAGTCCACAATCCCGTTTACGTTCGAGTCTTCGTTCCTGGAGGTTAGGGCTATATGCTTTTGTTACGGCAGGTAATGGATGGCCATAATTGTGAAAAGGCACACTACGCTAATATGGTGTTGGCGAGGCATAGGATATTTTACTCTCCAATTAGTTTCTATTATACATTTCACAAGTTTTAAGATAAATATGAGTAACTTGTAACAAGAACGCATATTTATAAAGGCTACTAAAACACCGATGGGCAAGATTTATAAGTTTACTAAGCTGGTAAACTTTATATAACACGATAGTCTAAGAGTGATATAAATATTAATGCCAAATACTAATAAGTAGGTAATTAAATAAAGTAATGAAATTATTTATTTATGAATTCATAAGTTCTATGCAATTGTTCAAAACGTTTGATAATAAATTTTAATAATAAATAACAAATAATTTTGCCCTGTTATAAAAATAACTGCTAGTTCTTCCTGTAGAAATTAATAACGAGAATTACAATTATTTAAAGCTCAGTACTTTTAGTGAGTAATGGCAAGTTCAGAACAAATGTGTGTATTTTAAGTATGGTAGTAGTGCACAATCAAGGTTTTTCAGGGAAAGGTGACGGGATCGATAAACATTACTTCGTGACGCTAAGGATGAGAAGCTGAGATGCAGTTGTATGTAATTTTCTCCTGCGAACTGAGAGTCACAGCAGCACACCACACACACACACACACACACACACACACACACACACACACACACACACACACACACACACACACACACACACAGGATGAGTCAGGACTGGTTGTGTTATTTCGGAAGGTGATTCCGTACCAGAAATAAAGCGGAAATTTATTTGGACATTTTTCAATAAAAATTGAATTCTAAATTGCATTTCGTCAAATATTCCCGAAACTTGTTATTGGTTAGGCGGTAATATCATCCCCTTCTTCGGTGCGTACTTGGGGGTTCATCGCCCCTTGTAGGACGTTACTTTCGAAACACTGTAATGTAATGCACGTTTACGTATGGTATGTTAATTAGAATGTGAAAAACAACAAAAAAGGTCGTCTTGTCGGCACTCCCTAAGACTGACCGTTTTCGCAATATTCGAATTTGTATGCTTTAAGGCGTTCGTAAGAATGTCGGTGGGGTATACACCGACATGCAGTGTAGCGTAAGAAAAAGGCATTGTTCAAACAAATAAGCCTGGAACCACCGTTCTGGATGATTTGGAACGTCGTAGTGTTTCACTAAACAATGCTTGTGGATTACATCGTTACACCATCACATTACGAATTGCTACTGACTTGACGTCCGTGTAATTGTTATGTTGTAATGAAACCACGCGTCCGTAAACGTGGTCATTGGTTTGTAATTGAAGTTGCTGTCATGTTATCGACGGAGAAAATACTGAAGTTTAAGATACTTCTCAAGTTAGGTATCGAAACACCACAAAGTTTAGCCCACTGCACTGAGAGAAAGGTTTGTTCCAGCGACCCAAATATTTGTTTGTATAGGGCCAAATATATATTTATCTGTCCCGACAAAATGTTTTGTTGAGTAAACAAAACTTGATAAACAAATTAATAGATTTTGTTCATCCAACAAAATACAAGCTTGACTAAACAAAACCTCTGTTTTGGGAAAAACAAATTACTTCCAACAAAACATGTTGAATCAACCGTGTTTATTTACTTGGCCACTCATTTGACTGCCTCTGTTCGGAAATACAGCTCCAGAGTCGCGGACTACGTCGGGAGTGACAATATTCATTTCACTTTCAGCTAGTACAGTCACTTCAGCCACCAGATCGCCCGTCTCGGTTGCAGTACTGTCAATGGCTCCTAAAAAAGGAAGCAAGAAAAGCAGGTTTCTCTAAAATCGCCTTCTTCACTGATGAAGCATCATTTACGAGAGATGGCATATATGACTATCGCAATGTGCATGTGTCGGCACATATCAATCCTCACGCCGTACGTGAATCACAGTTCCAACGTCAGTTCTCACTGAATGTTTCAGCGGTCATTGCAGGTGACATGTTAAGTGACCCCCACATCCTGCCTGGGCATCTCAGTGGAGCCTCATACTAAGCCTTCTCGGATAATGGACTATCGGGGTTACTGGAAGATGTACCACTGCTCCTACATCGTGAAATGTGGTACATGCATGACGGGTGTACCAGCGCACTTCAGTCGTAGTTCAGGGAGTACGTGGACACAACATACCCACACCGCTAGATTGGACGAGGAGGCCCAGTGATATGACCACCTAGATCACCCGACCTAAACCCCTTAAGGTTATACCTATGGGGACATTTAAAGGCCCATATTGAAACGTGAATTGGTAAGGAATGAGTGCTGGGAGGAATATTCAAATGTGCAAATGCCTTTACATTGAGCGTCATTGAAACGTGTAGTTGGAGTTTCAGAATAATGTGTAGCCCCTAAATAAATATGCAAAAACATGTGTTTGGTGACACAGAGAGGAAAACATATTTGTGTGTAAGGTCTTACCCCTGAAGACTGGATGTTCTGGGCGCTGAATACAGCGCAACTTCCCTTAACATACATGAACAAGACACTGATACTGAAAATATGAAGTTCACTATACTACCAGCAAATCTACACGGAACAAAGTCCCATTGTTGAAGCATACTCTTCTCATTAAGTAGCGGTTTCAGATCAGAATAATATTCAAATTATGTTAAATGCAGCAAATATAATGCAAATTGACTTGTAGGAAAATACCAGTCATATTAAGTAATTAGGCAGCTAGCAGATACATGTCCTAATCAGTGCAAAACTATAGAGTTCTTGTACAAAGTTCGATGATAATTAAAATGTCACAAAACACTAGTTAATATTATTGCATGGCTTAAATCAGAATAATAGGGTAGATACCAGGGAAAATTCTGCTATTGGATTTACTATGAGGGTTTGCAAGAATGTTTAATTAAGTTATTACAACAGTATTACAGGTCTCAGCTTCACCTAAGGAACATATGGCTAACGACTAATTAGTCTGTCACATGTACCATATATCTTGCCGATTAAAACAATGAGTACCCAATAGCCCTCTTCGTTTGCACTCCTGCGCACTCCGGTGGCCTTAAATCTTCAATCGAGTACCATTTCACACGTCGATGCCGTCCATATGTCACATCATTAATGGATTCAAAACTCTGGGCAAGCAGCTTTGGCTGACCAGTACAACGACGTAACACATTCAATATGGAGACCAGGTCCGTTCACAATAATAACATTTTTACTCAAAGTTCCAAATTCAAAATAACCTTTCTGCTTTAGGGCATATCTCTAAAGCTTGTAAAAAACCTCTCCTTCTGTGACATCACACGCAGCTGCCAACTTATGTTAAACGCAAACATTACTATAAATTAACAACGCAGTTCAAACAATAAAATTAAATATGCTGCTTTTGAAAAATTACAAATTACACAAAATAGTATTATAATACTAATTATGCTAAAATCATATGCACGTTATCAAAACAGACACTTAATTATGTAAACATTCGCCCTTGCCAAAATGGCTGCCAATTAGGTTCACAATCAGACATCACAGAGAGCTCTACCAAGCTTTGTCTGAATGTTTGTGTCCTAACAATGAATGAAGGCAAGGCTTAAAACATAAAAGCGACGTTAACAATATACAACTCTAATTAAAAGCATTCTCTAAGGGTATGTGAATGTCTGCAGTAAAATTACAAGAACAATCTTAAAAATCCACAGAGCATGACAACATAAAATTATAATCTTTAATTTCACATCAAATAAACATAGTAGGGCGCGAATAAAAGAAAAGAAAGACATGCCGTACGCTCCATCAAGTAAGGTAGGATTAGTCGCAGTTTTTTATTTTTTTATTTCCCCACAAAAAAGCAGAAATAAAACCTGTCTCTTTATTATCTCCTTTCTTACAAGTATGTTGCCGAGGATACAGTTACCCTGTGCTCCGCTGGCGTCGACCGGTGTCGATGACAAGGAGATCGTAGGTTATCGGCGGTACTCGGGGCCACCATCTGCACGAAGCTCTCCCCAAACCGCCGCCTCGTCGCACGATTTTGGCGGGAAAACACTTTAGTTCCCGGCTGGACGGTCATGTAGCAGGAGATGTTCAAACACTGCTCGCGCCGGTTGTGGTAGGCTAGGGACAGTCTTTAAGAACAAGAAACTGTAGCTTCATTAGCATGTTAGCTCCACATATCACGTGCTGGCACTCCTCAAAGCGTCCGAAACACTTGACGCTGGCAGGGCAAAACGGAAAATCGTTGCACTGGTACGGCCAGTTGCACTAACAAATGTGTCTGTTATTGAGCATCTAATTAGCATGTGTTTAGTAAAACACTGTCACTGCCAGACGTCCAAGAGTGAACATCGATGCTGCTTTTTAAAAAAATAGACTCTTATGCCACCAATTACACATACATCATTCCCATTTTAAAAAATCAAAGTTTTCCAAAATTTTTTTACAAAAACGGATTAAGACTTAATCTCATGTATCAAATTTCCAACAAATTTTAATCCGATTCGCAAATTAATTTGATAATCCGATTCGCTAATTATTTCGGTAATCCGATTTGCAAATATGGCTCTTACGTCTTTTTTGCACGAGTGATCTAGAAACCGTGCGTCCCTACTACTGAGAGTCTCCATTAAACCCTAATGCGAATAGCGATCAACAAACCCAACCGTACCAAGCTTGGGGCGCTCAGTATGAAATACTCCAGTGTGGTGAATTAAAGTGGGTCTCAAAATAATAAGCGATTTCATAGGCCAAATGTCACCTACCGCTGTGGACATCTTAGGAGCCTTTAATATCATGCATATCGTAGCTAACTACTGAGTAACCATTATCAACACGCTTATGGGTAATTCATGGGGGACTTAACCAATCAATACACAGTTGGTACAGTTGTGAACACTACACATGCGTAGGTAATCTTTGGTCTGCACTTCACGCTGCGAAGCTGTGGGTAGATGATACACAAGCCGTCTCATTGGTCTGGGTCATAATCTGTTCATTTAAC
Organism: Dryococelus australis; assembly: GCA_029891345.1. NCBI lineage: Eukaryota > Metazoa > Arthropoda > Insecta > Phasmatodea > Phasmatidae > Dryococelus > Dryococelus australis. The sequence continues at coordinate 349,736,988 of CM056993.1, forward strand.
AGTAGCCGAACATGTAGCCTACAACTCATTTGGCGTGACAGCGGAAAAGGTGCTCTGTCGGCTTAAGTAAACCATGGATCATAACAATTTTTGTCTGCAACTCCTGAAACCGTGGATTAACGTGGATCTCAAAGAGATAAGCGAAAACTTCATGGGCCATGGAAATGAATATTGTCTTATTAGTTGTATCGATAACTTGTCGTTTCCCTTGGCGACATAGTTCTGTAATGGCATCTGTTCGAGGTAATTCTTCATTTGAGCTACTGCTTAGTATTAATGACGAACAGCTCAAGAATACTTGCAGTGTAATAGGTTAACCTGTGGTTTCGTTGTAGAACAATTACACGCGGAAAATCGGAATTAAAGTAATTCTTGGTTTTCAAAATAAAATTTGTTCTTGTAGTATAGAAAACGCAATACTTTAAAGTGGTGTAACATAGGCCTGTAATGCCTAAAAAATAATTTAATTAGAAAATTAAAAAAATAGATGGCAGTAAAGAACACATATTTGATAGTTCAAATCGATATGTAATATAATTTACACAGATTCTTACTTTGGGATTAAATCACAGTTTGGGACACTAGAAAGTAAAAGAAAAAAGAAAACAAAATTTATATAATGTTTATTTATTTTTATAAATATGACTCTCCAGTGATACAAGTGGAATACATGAGTAAAGTTTTACAATTTATGACATTTAAACGAATTATATAATGTGTGAAAATAACAAATGATTCTGAATGAGCTGTGACGAGATTAGAGGAAAGCCAGGTAAGGACATCAGTTTCAGTAGTCTAATAAAGTAGAAGGTAATATCCTCCAGATCCGGCCGAAGCACTAGCAGCGGCGCTGACAGCAGCAATAACAGCCCTTCCTGGATACCACCAGTCTCACCAACCACCACGTCCACCGCAGCAACCCCATCCTCCTCAATATCCTCCCCAGCCACCATGTCCTCCCCAGCCACCATGTCCTCCCCAACCACCATGTCCTCCCCAGCCACCATAGTCTCCCCAGTCACCATGGTCTCCCCATCCACCATGGTCTCCCCATCCACCATGACCTCCCCAACCACCATGTCCTCCCCAGCCACCATGGTCTCCCCAGTCACCATGGTCTCCCCATCCACCATGACCTCCCCAACCACCATATCCACCCCAACCACCAGGTCCTCCCCAACCACCATATCCTCCCCAGCCATCATTGTCTCCCCAGCCATCATTGTCTCCCCAGCCATCATTGTCTCCCCAGCCACCATGTCCTCCCCAACCACCATGTCCTCCCCAGCCACCATGTCCTCCCCAACCACCATGCCCTCCCCAACCACCATGTCCTCCCCAGCCACCATATCCACCCCAACCTCCGTATCCACCCCAGCCCCCATGTCCTTTCCAACCTCCTCCCCAACCTATTCCAGGATAAGCAATAGCTCCATGTCCTCCACCCGAACCACCGCGTCCTCCCCAGCCTAACCGTCTCCAGTGGTGATCATCATCGTCATCATCCCAGCCGCATTCGTTGTCTGCATATATTTGCACTATCAGCAGCAGTGCTACTACGAGTATCTGCAACAAACAACACCGCAAAAGTGAGAAATTGAAATGATTACTAGCTATTTGGGAATATTTGTTTAGAAATTCTATCGTGTACGCCTATAATGCGTTGACATCATTTAAAGTCATTTTTTCGCAATAAATAAGAAATCGTAATATTGGCAGATGTAAAGTTACCTAGAAGAGGGTAGAATACTTTCTCCCCATGTTTGTATTCCATTTTACATTACGTATTTTCAAAGAAGTTTTCACAATTCTATTTATAAAAATTTTTCAGGCAATCCTTTGACATCTAGTTTTTTTGGTATTATTAATCTTTCCAATTCACTAGCTATGTGAGAATGGATGTGCTTTCTTCAGAGCACCTCTTTTCCTCTGAATAACCAGCAAACAGCATTACTACAGAAGCGATGGCTTGAATTATACTCAGCATGCATCTTTTTCTTGATATTGAGAAAATTTCCAAATTTGTCACAGCGAGGTACTGTATAGATTTAATTTTGTGACATATCTGTCAATAACTTTTTGCGCTAATTTCCCAATAGTAATTCAGGCCTAATTCAATAAATATAATTATTCCTATTGGCAAAATTACGTTTCACTATTGATTGATTCTTGTGGGTATGAAACGAGTTCTTCATGCTAAGCCCCAATCAGGGATGTGAATGAGTAAATACTGATAACTATAAGTCAGTTAAAACTCTAATAGAATGACCTTCCAATCAAATATACCATTCTCGTGCATGACAGAGAGGTTTCGATATTCTGTATAGGAACTATTAGATGAAAAATATTTATGATGACATGAACAAAACAATTAAAAAAAAATTGTGGAAGTGGTTGGTAATGCGACGTGTCTAAGCGCCAAACATGTCCGTAAATGGCTTCACTTAAATGTTATTAACACATACGCACTGGGAAATGGGTAGCAAGCGTCCCGCAACATTAAAATATGTAATTCCTCAGAAATAAATGTGCATTCAGTGTATTCCTTTATAAAGTTTGAAGGATAAGATTATTTCCTATTGGAGCAGATTTAATGATTTATAATACAGATACAATGTTACCAAAGTTACAGGATAATGGCTTTTCACAGGTTTCCCACCTTTCCACAACGCCACTAAGCTGGGAGAATACCTACAGTGAACTAAAAGCACTGAAATTCATCCACTCAGCTGGCTGCCACTTTCGCCAGTGTATACGTTTTTCACTATTTCCCGCTTTTAGTGAATTCCTGTATTCAGTTATCTCCGGACTGCGTTCAGTGTGTTCAACAAAAGCAGTGTTCGTATAACTTGTAAGTGTTTCCACCGACTAGTAACCAAAAGATCGAAACTGAGAAAAGTTTGAGACAAAAATTTTTTAATTATAAATTTTTACTTCAAAACGGGTTCCCATTGAAGAGAGATTATTGTTTCGGAATTAAAATTGTGAGATTCGTCAGTCAGAAATTCCAGTAAACCCTCCCCCAACCTCCAGGGAACGTTTTCCTTTTCAACTTCACGAGTTCTCTATAATTATATATCTTAACATTTTTTTAGTGAATCAAATAATACATTAAATAATTTTTGTATTTCGGAGTGCAGCAAAGATTTCTTTGGCGTGTTATAGATCATTTACGGTAACCTCTAACTTTTCTGAAACCCTGCTAAAGTTCTACTTTCGAGATATTCATCCGTGCAATGCAATAAAAGTTTAACCGACCCTGGAAAAACACACCAAAAGGACAACGAACTGCATTCGTGTGCACTCATTGTAATAGTATTTCACATAAGAACTATTTCTTACTAGGCATTATCAACACATCTGTTGTCTCGCAGTTTTCATTCATGTTAATTATAAATAAAGTATTTAAATTTATAGACAAAATATAAGTAACAGTTGAATTTCACCCAAAGTTAGGTACTTTTACGTTAACAGAAGTATAAAATGCGTGTCATAAATGACATGTTTAGGAAACAACCAAAAACAACAAAGATGTGAAGAAACCGCGAATGTACTATAGTTCTCTTACGGGACACTATGAAGCTGACGGATATCTGCAAAGTGCTGCATGCTATAGAAATGCTGTGCCTTACCCTGATGATCATTGCTGATGTCCACTGGTGTTGTCTGCTGTACAGAGTCAGTGAGTGGTTTGACACAGTGACTCCTCTGCTGTAATTTATATTCCAACAAGACGTCAGATTTTCTTCAAAAAATATTCTGTTGGCACGTATTTGCTAAGTTCGGCGTGTATAACGTTCAAACACGTGTGAGCTCACAATCGCGTAATCAACTATTTCAGGGCAGTTTTTACAGATGTTTTCGCAACGAGGTCCGCTCGGATTGAGTCACGAGGTATGCAACACTACACTTGGCACGTATTGGAGAGATATCGCCGTAGGCAAGAAACACAGTCTGAAGGTCAGATGTGCTCATTAACGTCTTACACTGACTATGTTCGTCGCGTACAGTAGTTAGCTTGCTAACTAACCTCTACCAGATGTTTGCACGGGCTAAACGGAAAATGGTGAAGAGGTGAAGACATTTGAGCGGCTCTTAACACCGATGTCTTGAGAGCCGATGAGGGTTATATAAGTGAATATGGAGCAGCGCCGGAATGAAAGGGCGGGGGGAACTGGAGACCCCTGGGAAAATCCGCGAGCCAACTGCATCGACCGGCACGATTTCCACTTGCAAAAATCTGGTGACCCGGCCGGGGATTGAACTCGGTTCGCTTTTGGTGGGAGGCGGCCGTGCTAATCGGTCAGCCATCGCGGCCCCCAGGGAAAATGGCCTTTCCGTGTTAAGATATTTTATTTTCCTTTCCAGCGGTGTAATATTTTTTCCCCTTCTATAAGAAGTAATTCACTGGAAATAAGATGTGTTTAAACACTAAAATTAATTTAACATTGGGTTATTTATATTTTACAACCATAAACTTTAAAGTATAGGGAACTCATTGAAATGTGTAGAAATTCAATTATACTATAGTATACCCTCGGAAAAGTAATAGAAATTTTCAATGTTCTTAATTAAAGTGAAGTTGTAAAGAAGTTGAAATATCGGTCATTTTTAGCTGTTACATGTGTGTTAAGTAAACATTAATTTACCAACATGTCTTAAAAATATAGAACAAATTTCCTAACAAGGTTTTGTGCCAAATTTGACAAAAAAATATACGTCAATTTATCTGGTAAGATGGTCAGATGGTCAGATGGTCAGTAAGGAACATATGCATGTGGTCAAGCATTCAATTTCTTACGTAGTGTTGGTATATTATGTTATTATAACATTATAAAGTTTACTTTAATAAATTGTTTTTTTTTTAAATTATCTTAATTTCTTATATTTTAAGAAATATTAGTTTTCAATACTATGAGTTCAAGATCAACGTATTAAAATCGAAATTGTTCATATATTAAAGAACAATTTAGTGTGCAAACCGTATAAAATTGTTTCTGTGCACTTTTCTGTGTAGTAAGAAACAATATGAAACTCAATATTATTCTAATGACATTAAAAATTAATTTGAACTGTAGTCAAACACAATAATTATGCAATTTTTTTTTTTAAATTTGTGCTCCAATACATATGAATTAGAAATTCGTGTATTTTCCGTCATTAATTTAAAAAAAATTAATTTACCGTTGTTTTTTATGCTTTTATCGAAGTACTATTTAATGCAATAAAACAGAATTATAAAATTCCATAAAGACATAGAAAATCATTTTTGGCACTTTAACCCCCTAAACGCCACTTTACTAGATCACTTTATTTGCATTAAGCGTGGAAATGAAATACAGTTTAAAAATCATTAGACTTTCAATACAAGCAAATCAGGATTATGGTATTAAACTGCTTTTGGAAATGTACCGCCCCTAAGAAAATACTATTTTCAGCCGAGTAAAAAATAAATTACTGTCAAATCTTAATTGTCAAGGAAGCTCACTTGTAATTTTATAATTTGCAAAAATTCCACATTTCTTACATTTTTCGCTTTGTGTATTTATAAAACTACTACATTCATCCTAAAAAAAAATCACGGTGAAGCCATTTTTAACACATGTTAAACCAGAAGTAACCGAAATAGCGCCTTATAACAGTAAAACAAGCTTAGTTGGAAATCAGTAGCGAATTATTGATCCCTGCAGTGATTGAGGTACGTTGGCTTAATAATGTTTTCCACTTATTTCTGCTGAAGCGCAACATTTCAAGGTAGTAGGACATCATTATGTCTGGTTTTCTTAGTTAACTTTAGTGATTGTGGTTTTCGGTAACCTTGTTATAATGTGTCTCAGATTTTGACATCAAAGTGACATTGCAAATTCCAATTTTCCAAAACAATAAACAAATAAACAAAGCAATTCTAACTTTGTTCCTGCCTTGTCATTTTGATCTCAGAGCTGCATTGTAAAATTTGTTATTGCATTCTACTTTTTGCAAAAAAAAATTTACAACGTTATTTGTTTTATGAATTTCATAAAACGTTAATACAAAACATCTTTAATATTTAATAATTGTTTTTAAATTATTATAATTAAAAAAATTTAAAACTCCAAATTAAAACTTCCACTAGAATTATTTTGAATTCTAGTATTCCAAAACTTTGACTTAGAAATTTTTAGATAAAATAACTTTTGTGACCAACGCGTTACTCTAGGATTCGAATTCCTGCTAGTGCTGCTTAACCAGTTGATTACATACATCACGGTATCATGCACGAATAACCAATAAACTATGACATCATGCTTAGCAAAACTGCCACCGGAAAATTACGCCACATTACACTTTAAACAGCAAAACTGCAGGTCATAAAATCTCGTTATCACTTTGTAGGTCGCACCCTGATATAACGATATGCATTTGCTGAAAGAAAAATCGTAAGGCTTTTCTCTGTACTAACGTGTGTTAAATGTGGTATTTATGTTATAGACTCCTTTCAAAATAAATTAAATGGGACTCCACAATTAGAATTAAAAATGCTAAATATTTTCACAAATATTTAAATATACAAATATTGCTATAGGAAAAGTAAACACCTGCCTTCTAGTAGTAAGAAATATTTAGAATAGTATGCAAATTTTGAGCATTAGTAATGTATTTCGCAGACATCAGACATCCTTCATGAGACCGGGTCTCATTAATCTCCCGAACGAAACAGTTTTAGCTAACAGAGTTATTCATTTCTTTTCTTCAGGATAGAAATGTTTAAAATTGGCAACGACTAAGTCTCTGCAAGCCTATACTAATAAGTCAAATTTTGTATATTGTAAAAAAAATGCAAAGGAAGAGTCATAAATAAACAAATCAAGATAATAACGAAAATTTTCTACAGATCGAATAATGGAAGAAATATGATAATAATTTGTGAATTAATGAAAACTGATTAGCTCAAATAGTGCTGCAGTTTTTCTTCAGCAATTCATCCTAATAAACGTAGTTAAATGCCGAAACCTCAGTTCGCAATTTAATAAAAGGGAATGTTGAAGAGGGTGAAGATTAATAACTCAGTAGCACACGGGTCGTGACGGCATCCATACCAAGGTAATCTGCAGTGATAAAATCCGGTATAAATATTAAGGCATGATGGTCTAGAAATGTGTTGACTCTTAACATCTGAAATATATATATATATATATATATATATATATATATATATATATATATATATATATATATATATATATATATATATATATATATATATATATATATAAACATAAATAACAATATAGTCTAACTTATAATTTCGGAATGAATGAGATATTTTTCGAAGGTATACAATGAGTAGATAGACAAAGGGGATCGAGGAGTGGATCGTGAATCCAACCGCCTTTTTTGACTTTCCCTATTTTTCCTCAAAATTTTCCATTTTCCCTCAAAATCGGTTATTTTTCCCCAAAACCACTCAAAATTACCCCTTTTCGCCTCAAAATATCCCTTTTCACCTTAAATTGCCCAGTTTTCCCTCTAAAAAACCATGTGCCGGAATAAGCAGTACCGAGCTCCTAAACCTAATTTTCGAACCATTTTTAAGAATTGGGGGGGGGGGGGGGGGATGGGGCGTTTCATACTTGTAGGCTATCATTCCGTGTTGTTTTTCCATGGCATGTCATTCCCGTCTTATCTCTCTCTCTCTCTCTCTCTCTCATTCCATCTCTTTATCTTGTCGCCTTCTTCGCCCATCGTCTACATATTTCCTTCATCGCCTGCTAGGGGCGCTGGTCTCGCACGTGCTCGGCCGCCATGTTTGTTCTAAAGTTGACCGCTAGGGGCTCTGTTATTTCGGAACATAAAATATCGTCTGGAGGAGAGCAAGATCGAAAAGCCAAACCTTGGATCTGCATGCAGACGCATTAGACTACTCGTCTACTGGGTCATATGCTGGGACAAATGTTTAAAAGAAGTAGTATATATAATATCATAAGTATAGGGGAAATAATGCAATAAAAATAAAATAAATTTGTTCTGCCACTTCGGGACGTATTGACCCCCTCACTAAAACATGTAACCCAAACAATTGTGTAAAAATATGGCAAAGACTTGAATTAATGCATCTAAATGGATTAAAATCTTTTAACTATGTAAATTGCATACTGTCCATGATAGATGGCAACATTAACATAAGTTCTCATGGAGGAATGGGGATTCGAACCCACGACCTCTCGAACAGGAGTTGGTCATATTGACGACTTTTTTTTTTTTTTTTTTTTTAACTCTCTTTTGACGTTGTTGTGGCATTTTTGACGTTGACGAAGCGCTAGTCAGACCGACTTGTTGACGAATTCCAGTGCGACAATCGAGCTGAGCATCCGCCACGTTGGAGGCACCGGGGCGCGAACCCGCGACCCTCCGACTACAAGTCGGCCACCCTACCCCTGAGCTATGAGGGCAGGGAATTTTGCCCTCATAGCTCAGGGGTAGGGTGACCGACTTGTGGACTACTTATCCAACGATGGTGAGGCATTCTTTAATGATGTTACAATAGCCACCAAACGAAGAGGCTGCTATTCCCTCGTATACTTATATTAATGTATTAAATATTTTTGTTATATTTCTTAAATCACTGCTTTTATATCTTATGATCACATTTATTGGAGAGCTTTTCCCAGATCAAATGCATTGTATTTACCATTTTTAAAACTCTTTGAGGACAAATATTCTATTAAGAACATTTCTATATTTTCATAATCATATTTGCCTGTGCTCATATTGAGTCTTTTTATATATGCATTTTAAATAGTTATGTAGCCAACCACATTGTTCGCAAGTCGGCTCGTGAGTATGCGAACACATACAGGCATTTAGGTAGGCAAATATAATTTGCGAACTCTTAGGAGGCAGGCTTGTAAAATTCAGTTTGCAAGTATCATTTATAGCTCCTGGAACGCATGATTAAGCCCTTTATAATCATAGTGATTAACCTATGTTTTTGTTACATAATGATGTTTTTAACGAAAATATTTTATAACAGACTGATCACGATACAGGATTAATAAGAAAAACAATTATTACAATTGTATGTTTAAAATGTATTAAAATATATGACTACAAAAACACTCAAAAAACGAACCCAGCTACTTATATACCTGATGATATTGTCGTTGCCCCTGCATTTGTTTCAGGTAACCCTATTACTTTTTATAGCTGTATGGTATGTCACATAAATAATCTGTATTTATTATTCGATTTTAAAATTTATTTAATTTTAATTTTTTTTTTAATATGTACTAAAATTGTACGTAGAGTACAGCGAACCAATCCAAACAAGTTCTCTCAACTTCATTTCCAGTTTCCTCTCTTTAAGGCTAAATATTACACAATGTCGGTATCTGTTAATTATTCATCATCTCAAAGGTTTCGTGGGAATAAAATTATGCTACTCGGGTGTTATTAAATGTAACTAAATCAATCACAATCATATTCCCTATATCAGGGAAGTAGGCAGGGTATAACACCAGCGAGAAATAAAAGACTTTATCATAGAAATCATTTTATTTACATACTTCAGACTACAACCATAAAAACATAATCCTTATATTTTCCACACCATTCATGTAGTGTCTTTACAGCATCATACTCACTTTCCACGTAATGAAAATAATCTGCTCATATGCATCTCAAGACAGTCTATGCTAGCAAGCGTCCAACAAGAACTCTTAGCCATATATTCTTCTTCATAAAGACAAAGTTTTCCTTCTCAAGGCGACTGATTTATTCCTCCAAAGGTTGAAGCTTTTCATAGGTACACTATAGCGAAACTTTGTATTTTATCGGACCTTCTTCAATTTCTCCTGTTAATTGATTGATTATTCTTTGCCTGATGTGGTACAGGTATGTATATATGTCTTTCGTACCTACAAATTTATATCCAATCACATAATCCTTAAAAGTAACCTTGAAAGCTGATTGTTTAAAGTAGAATCCATTCGACGTGGTTTCTCGAACAGCTAGTACATGTCGTTTTTTTTAGCTGTTTTAACTCTACCTTTGCAGTGCTTCTTATGCATCTTCAGCTTATCACCACGTTTAAAATGGCGTTTGCACTTGCCACATCGCTGCTTAGCACATGAAGGATCCTTCGTACAAGTAGATTTTTCATGCTTCCTTGCACTTTGGCTATAGGCAAATATCTTCTCACAGTGACAGCAATATAGCTGTGGCGAAGTCATCGATGGCAGCACTACTGTAGGTGTACCATCCGAAGAAGTCGATGGTGCTGTCGGTGCCATGCCTGACGAAATTGATGGTGGTGTTACTGCCGCAGGTGTCCAATCTCAAGAATTTGATAGCACTGTGCCAACCTCAGGTGTTGATGACCAGCAACCTTTGGCTCCATACTATAGTATAGTTTCTTATACAAGCAGAGACGAAGTGTATTTCACTAATCCACTGTCAAACTAAGCTTCCCAACTGGAAACCATCTGCTTATGTACACTCTCACAAGTACCATGCCAAACACTTTAACTAAAGCATGCCTTAACATTACAGGACTCACCTACACACGTATGCTGTAAACACCATTCGACGTAAACCAACAATAGCAAGACAGATATACTGGAAAATATTATCACCCAACATACCAATAATTCCATCAATATTAACCCAAGTGCACTAAGCAAATTTTTAGTCCAGACCAACCTGCAGCACAAGTATTGTTACCATCTGGCAAACTAACATAAATTAATCCACTAAATCCCTAAAATAAACCTCACCTACCCTAACCTACCAAAGGCTTGAAAGAATCAGAAATAACATAACCTACCAAAGTCCAGATAAAAATTATACTTATTCTAAGCACACTTATGTTCTCCATATTTAGCATTATTTCAGCCACTAAAAAAAATTAACATGTCCAGATATCAGAAACGCACTTCAAACAGACTGCAGCCAATCAACACTTCGAGTAACATTCATCTTACACTTAAAAAATTAAGATTTGGACCAAGCAGAATCGTATTTCAAATCCAATATAGCCGAATAAAAAGTCAGACACCATCATATCTCCCAAGCAACAATATATTCAATGTGCCTGTGTCACAATAATCCTTACCATCTATCACTGTAACATAATCGACTGATACCAGCTACCATGTTATGACATCACCAATCACCATGTTGGATCTAGGTGACCCAATGACATTTGACCTTGAACACCCAAAAATTTATTTAAAAATATCAACCAATTAATAAAATTATTTAAAGGCTTTTTTTCTATCAATGCTTCGATCAATTATGTGAAAATTAGGAGTCATTAGGTGTCTTAGAAGTCACTAGGGGTCATTACGAGATATTTAGGAGTTACTAGGTGTCATTTATGAGACATTTAGGAGTATTAGGTGCCATCTAGGAATCAGTCAGAGGAGGAGGATGAGTCAATTAGAGGTCATTAGGAGACATTAAGTGTTATTTAGGGGACATTAGGAGTTATTTAGTGGTCATTAGGGGCATTTATAGATAATTTAGGTGTGACAGAGGTGGAGTATATGGAGTAGATAGAGCAGTTGGAGCAGATGGAGCATATGGAGCATGTGGAGCATGTGGAGCAAATGGAGCATGTAGTGCATGAGGAGCATATAACACACGAGGAGCATGTGGAGTGATTGTGAAAGATTGATCGATAAATTCCATTTTCAAATTTGTAAATTAATATACCAAACACCCATCTACTCCCTAACACCCAACTAATCGCCAACATCCATCTCCTTGCCAACACCCATCTCCTCCCCAATACCGATTTCCTTGACAACACTCATCTCATCGCCAATACCCATCTACTCACCAACACCCAACTCATCGCCAACACCTATCTCCACACAAACACCAATATACTCGCCTACACTTATCTACATTCTAACACACATCTCTTCGAAAACACCCATCTCCTCGGCAACACCGATCACATCGCCAACACCCATCTCATCGTCAACAACCATCTCCTCCCAAACACTCAACTGGTCCCGAAATCCCATCTCCTCGACAGCATCCATCTCCTCGTCAAAAGCAAAAACCAAGATCCTCGGCAATACCAATATCCTCGACAACACCCATCTTCTCCCCAACACCCATCTTCTCCCCAAAACCAATCAACTCCCCAAAACACATCTTCTCCTCAAAACCCATCTCCACCACAACACCCATTTCCTCACAAACACCCTTTGTCCTCCCAAACACCCATATCCTCCCAAACACACATCTGTTCCCAAATACCCAACTCCTAAACACATCTCCTTCCAAACACCCATAACTTAGCCAACACTCATCTTGTTCCCAACAGCAATTTCTTCGCCAACACACATACTCTCGCCAACACCTATCTCCTCGCCAAAACCCATCTACTCAACTACACTGATCACCTCGCCAACACCAATCACCTTCCAACATCCCAAGTACCCACCCCATTTCCTTACCAATACCCATTTTCACACCAACACTCATTTCCTACCAAAATTAGTTTCTTCCCCGAAACATATATCCTCCCCAAAACCAGTTGTGTCTCCAAAACCCATCACCTACCAAAAACCCATCTACTCACCAACACCCATCTCCTCGCCACTCCCATCACCTCATCCAACAACCATCGCCTCATCCAACAACCATCACCTCATTCAGCACCCATCACCACATCCAACACCCATCACCTCATCAACACCCATAACCTCATCCAACACCCATCACCTCATCCAACTCCCATCACCTCATCCAATGCCTATCATCTCATCCAACACCCTTAAACTCCTCCTACACTCAGATACCACCCAACACCCATATTCCTCCCTAACACGTCCATTTTACCAAAACAATCCACCTGCATTTCAAAACACATCTCCTCCCCAACACACATTACCTCCCAAATACACATCTTCTCCTCAAAAAAATCTCCCAAAAACACATCAATGCAACACATATCTCCTCCCCAAACACTCATCTCCACTACATCACCCATCTCCTCCCCAACACTCGTCTCCTCGCCAACATCCATATCCTCGACAACACACATCGCCTCGCCAACACCCATCTCCCCATCAACATCCAATCATTGCCTATGTCCATATAATGCCAAACACTAAACTTCTCCTGAAATGCCGTCTCCCTGACAAAACCATACACATCGTAAACAACCAAAAACCAATATCCTCGCCAAAAGAAATATCTTCACCACCACCCATATCCTAGCCAACACACATCTTATGCCCAATACCCAACTCCAACACAACTCCCATTTCCATGCCAACTCCCATCTCCTCTCAAGTACCCATCTCCTCCCAAAACACATCTCCCCCCATCTCCTCAACTCCTCCTAAACGCCACCTCCTTACAAACACCCATCACTTCGCAAACGCCCATATTGTTTACTACAGCAATATCCTCGCTTACCTAAATCTCCTTGCCAATACCTTCTCATCTCGCCAACACCCATCACTTTGCCAACACCTATATCCTCGCCAACATCCATCTCCTCACCAACACCCATCACGTCACCAACACCCATCTCCTCGCCAATACACATCACCTCGCCAACACCCATCACCTCTTCAACAACACCCATCACCTCACCAAAACACATATCCTCGCCAACACGCATCACCTCGCCAACACCCATCACCTCACCAACACCCATCACCTCACCAACACCCACCTCTTCGCCAAAACAGAATACCAATATCGTCGCCAAAACCCATATCCTCGTCAACACCCATATCCTAGCCAACACTCATCTCCAACACAACTCCTATTTCCATGCCAACTCCCATCTCCTCTCAAATACCCATCTCCTCCCAAAACATATCTCCTCCCATTTCCTCAACTCCTCCTAAACGCCACCTCCTTACAAACACCCATCACTTCGAATACACCCATATTGTTTCCTACAGCAATATCTTTGCTAACCCCCATCTCCTTGCCAATGCCTTCTCTTCTCGCCAACACCTATCCCTTTGCCAACACCTATATCCTCGCCAACATCCATCACCTCGCCAACACCCATCACCAAGCCAACACCCATCACCTTACCAACACCCATCACCTCGCCAACACCCATCACCTCACCAACACCCATCACCTCGCCAACACCCATCACCTCGCCAACACCCATCACCTCGCCAACACCCATCACCTCGCCCACACCCATCACCTCACCAACATCATCACCTCGCCAACACCCACTCCATCTCGCCAACACCCATCACCTCACCAAACCACCCATCACCTCCTCGCACACCCACCCATCACCTCGCCAACACACCCCATACACCTCGCCAACATCCAACTCACCTCGCCAAACACCCACACCCTCGCCAACACCCATCACCTCACCAACACCCATCACCTCGCCAACACCCATCACCTCGCCAACACCCATCACCTTGCCAACACCCATCACCTCGCCAACACCCATCACCTCGCCCACACACCCATTCACTCGCCCACACCATCACCTCACCAACATCATCACCTCGCCAACACCATCATCTCGCCAACACCCATCACCTCACCAACACCCATCTCCTCGCCAAAACAGAATACCAATAGAGTCGCCAACACCCATATCCTCGCAACACCATATCCAATCCAACACCCATATCCAATTCAAACACCCATATCCAATCCAACACCCATATCCAATCCAACACCCATATCCAATCCAACACACATATCCAATCCAACACCTATATACTCGCCAACAACCATATTCTCCCCAACACCCATCTCCTCTCAACAACAATTTCCTTGCGAACACCCATCTCCTCCCAAACACCAATTACCCTCCTAAACATTCCTCCCAAACATCAATTTTCCATTCAAAATTTCATCTCCCTACCAAACACCATCACCTCCCAAACACCTTCTCCTCCCAAACACCCATATCTTCCCAAACACCCATCTCCTCCCAAACTCCCATCTCCTCCCAAACACCCATCTCCTCCCAAACACCCATCTCCTTCCAAACACCCATCTCCTCCCAAACACCCATCTCCTCCCAAACACCCATCTCCTCCCAAATACACACATATCTTCGCCATCACTGGTCTCCTTCCCAACAACCAGCTCCTTGCCAACACCCATCTCCTCACGAACACCTATCTCCTCGCAAACACTAATCACCTCGTCAACACCCATCATCTCATTCAATACCCTTCCCCTCATCCAAAACCAATCACCTCACCCAAAACCAATTACCTCATCCAACTCCCATATCACTCGCCAACACCCATATTCCTTCCCAACATCCATATTCCTCCCCAAGACCCATATTCCTCCCTAAGACCCATATTCCTCTCCAACACCCATATTCCTCCCCAACACCCATATTCCTCCCAAACACCCATATTCTCCCCACAACTTTTTTCCGACAAGCACCATCAACTCTCCAACACCCATCTCATCCCCAACACACAATTCCTCCCCGACACTCATCTCCTCCCCAACACTCATCTTCTCCAAAACACACTCTCTAACACCCGTCTCCTCCCCAACACACATTTCCTCTGCAACATACATCTCTTCCCCAACATACATCTCAGCCACATACATCTCCTCCATAACTCTCATCTCCTTCCCAAATACCAATGTCCTCCCCGGAACCTAATTTCTCCCCAACACACACATCTTTGTCACCACCCATCTCCTAACACCCAACTCCTCGCCAATGTCCATCTCTTCCCAAACACCCATCTTCTCCCCAACACCAATCTCCTTCCCATTCCCCAAATCCTTCTCAGGCCCCATCTCCTCCCCAGCCCTTATCTACTCTACAGCTGCCATCTCCTCCCCAGCCCTCATCTAGTGTACAGCTACCATCTGCTCCAAAGCCACCATCTCCTCCGCAACCACCATCTCCTGCTCAGCAACAATTTCTTCCACAAGCACCATCTGCACCGAAGCCATAATCTCCCCTCAACTATAATATCCTCCCGTATCCCATATCTTCACGATCCCCATCTCATCGCCAGCTACCATATCCTTCCCAGGCACCATTACTTCGCAGGCCTCCATCATCTGCCCAGTGACAACTCCTCTTCAGAAATAACACATCCACAGCACCCATCCCCTCCCTAACACTCGTAGCATCCCTAATAATTATCACCACCCTAAATCACATATTTTTCATTTCCTAAATGATAATTCACCATAATTAAAAAACAATGTTTTTAATTTCCAGGGATCTAAGTAAAGCAAACTTAGTTACTAAAGATGTTAAATGCATATTTTTAAAAAATACTTTAATACAATCAAAACATCTTCAATAACTGCATAATGTATCCAGTAAAAATTATTTTCTTACATTCTAATTTTTAATAGTATAGTTATTTTTTCAACATTTTCACTCTACAATATTTACAGTATTGAAATATATATTTCTAAGACCTTGGGAATAGCCAGTTTGTTTTTCTGGCGTACATTTTATTTAAATAAAATATCTAATAACGATTTCTTAACTTATTTACAACCAATCCACAAAACAAGTATTCAAAACGTAATATCA
This sequence comes from Dryococelus australis, assembly GCA_029891345.1. Lineage (NCBI taxonomy): Eukaryota > Metazoa > Arthropoda > Insecta > Phasmatodea > Phasmatidae > Dryococelus > Dryococelus australis. Next base: position 349,753,513 of record CM056993.1, read on the forward strand.
TTCCATTAATGGCTCTCGATTGTTATTTCTTAAAATAAACTAATACAAGGAAGTACATAAAATTAGTCTCCTTAAACAGTTTTTTAACACAGAATAAATTACTATTAAAAACTAAAAATTTGATACCTTACTGTTTCACTATTTACAATCACGTCCCACCTTGCTTCAGTCCAGATATCCCCGGTCTATTCTGTGCATAATGTTCTAGAGCGGACCGAGCGCTACGATACACAGTAGCTCTCTGCTCGTTGGATACCTCAATCTCCACAGGACTTGCGCATTGATGTTTGTAGCCACCACACACACACACACTCGTCTGCCACAGTCTCTCATGTGCTCGTTTGTCGCCAGTCGATTTCTTCGACATCCTTGAGTGGTACCGCCTGCCTGGTGCTTGTACTCTGCTGCAGAATGTTTAAAATCCTGGCGTTTTTATGAAACTTAAAACGTGCCTGCAGTATGTTTACATACGAAAATAAATCACAACCAGGCGATGAAGGAATGGTACTTTAAAGTTAACATGCATTATTTAAAAATATTATTTTGGTTCCCTCCAATATAGTTAAAAACTGCTTATTAAGGCTGCTGTATTTTAAAACATACCCGCCGGACATGGTGTAGTGTTTGGTACAGAATTATTTATAAGTGTGTAGCTCATGGATGTAAAGATATGGGCGCCTTTTCACATGTATATTTGAGAATATCTACTTGGTAGTTCTATTAAAAAAAAAAAAAGTATGAAAAACACATTTATCTTTAGAATTATCACCTAAAATCATAATGCTTTCTAGGATCATAACGGCAGAAACTTGTACTAGTAATTATTTAATAGTGCAACCTTAAGATATGCTCTTCCTACAGAAAGCACATGTAAAAATCAAGTTTATAACTTTAATAAATAGACGATTCTAGCATTACACGTGACAACCGTTTACAACTGCCATTCCATCTTAAAATTAATAATCAATAGAAGAACAAAGTACTGTCCGCTGTCAACATATGAAAATATAATAATATGAATATGATGACCGCCTAGAAAACGAATTAAGGATGTTCCCTAGATACAAAATGATCACATAATAACAAAATATGTAGAATAATATCTAGCTCATTTAAATGTTCCATGAAAGCGTAATTTTATATGTGCCATCGGCTAGTAATTTAGTCCAATAAAACAACGAAAATTCCTAATTGTGATATTTTTAATCTACTATCAAACAATAATCAGGACCTCTGAGTTTTTTTTTCTTTTTTTTATATATAAAATATATATATAAATCACTGTCTGGAGAAGTTTGAAAAACAAGTTCATTACGTAAAATTTGGTCTATGTTTACCTCGAATGGTAATATACGGCTTACTTGACGTTACGTAGATACGAAGTCATGAAGATCTGGCTACCATCGAAGTCAAAGGTTCACCAAACAATAATTTATAAAAGTTGGACAACAACGTCGGTCCAACTAGTCGCCATCGTAGATGTAGCCGTCATCAGGAGTGGACAGTATCCTCCAGGAGTGCAGGACATTCTCTTTATTCTCAAATCATTTGGCTCGGCATGGCATTAATAGAAACTGCATTAACTTTTTCATCAAGTCTTATTACAGAAGAACAGTCTCCAATTCTTGGCTTTACAAAAAATTGTTCCCCAAAACATTCCAAGCAAAAAAAAAATCCTCTGCCTGGTTACCTTCACATATCTGCCCTATTTCAAAAATAAATATTATTCTCCATGTAATATAAATTGCACACATTAACAGTAATCTTATAACAATTTAACAAAATACTTTTTATGGAAATTTTAGTAATATGCTCAATGATGATTTAGTTTAACATGTGAACTATTTTATGATAAAATGAATATCAAGCGAAATGATAAGTGAGAACCAACTGTATGGGAACTCCTTACAGAAAGCCCCGCTTAGGTTTGGAGTTAAGTGGAAAGTTAACGAGAAACATATATGAAAATGGAATGAGAGTTACTGAAATGACTGATGCAGACTGACAACAGATACACTATCACATATGAGTTGATTACAACAACAAACAGTTAACATTATTAGTGAAACCTTGCAACAAAAACGCAAAAATTTTTAATTTAAATTTATGAACATTAACATTACCCTTGCAAATTATTTACACAAGAAACAAAACATTAGTTTTAAAAATAAAATCAATATAGTCACATTCAGATCGATGCAGTCTCTGTTCGCCTGATACTTCTAAATCATTAAGTGACAAAATTCGTGTCTATATCAGCACTTTACCTAGCATGTTCTTCTTTAATGTCAATGTTCTGAAGAAAAAGATAACTCATTATATTCGTCTTCAAAGTAACAGTAGTTACCACTCGATGCTTTGTTGCAATGATCACGAACGCTGCCACTTTCTTGTCGGGGAGAGTTTTCAGCATGATCTCGGGCAGATCACTTCTTACAATCATCGTTGCACACTGATAACATAAATGTCAAGCAACAATCAATATTGTAATGTCTAACGTGGTACAGCAGCGAATAGCTTAATATAGTGATCATAAAACACAATATCTAACGAGGTCAGTTATATATAAGTTCATTGTATACTCTTCTTCTTTCATAGATGTAGGGAACACATTCTCAGCTACAAGTCATTCATGCACCATTCCACAGTTTTTTATATATGAATCACTCTATGCACACGAAGTTATTTCGCTTGATTATGAGTAAAAAAACATGCTTCGTTATTATGCCGTCATAGTGCGTTTAGGGATGATGAAATATGTATCAACTGTCAAATAATTAGTTTCCCATATGCAACATCTAATGAGAGTAAATATAGAAGACTTTAAACAACGGTAAAGGAAATGATTTTACAGGAAACATTGTTTCCCACTCCCTAAGCAATGTTGTTTATCCTAATTGAGAAAATTGCTATAAAGATGATACGTAATTAAACAAATAACCACATAACAAACGAATTATAAATTGATGCACAACACAACCAATTAACATACAATACACTGAAAAAAGCACAACCACCATAAAACATTTATTGTAACAAAACACACTAACTACATAATTAAGAGAGAAGAGAGAGAATAACGACAGGATTACGACAGTACAAGACGGATGTGTGTGATACTCAGCGTTCAGTGAGACTTGACATTTGGTTGTTAACTTTTCTCTCAACATATAGAGAATACTTCCTTATTTCAAACATAATTTTATGTGGAAAACAGATTAACAAGCATAAATACGTTCCAGCGATCTGAAACTGCATGGAATTAGTAAGCTGATTTATAACCTAATTATATGAATTATGAAGGCGTTTTTCTTTCGATTATAGTTCAACGTAGACGTCTTAATTGATCACTGCTAAACTTAATCAACACACAAGGCTACATTTTCTTTCTTCAGTAGAAAATATACGATGCGACGGTTGTATATCTTATACCTTATCTTCTCTCTGGCAATCGAAGTATATCTCAGTGTACAGGCACATTTCATATTAGGCCACAGTAACCTTAACACAAGCGACTGGTAGATTTGGATTCTTGCTAGTATCTTACGTAGGATCGTTGACATCAAGATGTGCGAACAAGCGTACGGGAGCGGCGAACAATACTTATAATTAACAAGACCCTTCAATAAATTCTAAAATTTAATACAGTGACACTGGACATCAAATAAAACAATAACAATGGACACTATATACCAACTTCCCTGTACTCGATGTTCTACTACTAATCTCTTGGTCAGATCTACTACTGTACTATATACATTAACATCCTTTGAACTATATCATTATACTACAGTCCAGATTTTTTTTCTTTAATAGGCTGATCATTATCATTATCAATGCCATCTTTGTCACTGATTTTAACACTTGGTTCTGTCTTTGGAAAGCGATAGGGTCTCAACTGTGTAATATTGAATCTACCTACTGGAATGTCTTGCATATCAGCAAGTTCATAACAGTTGTTGTGTACAACGCCGATAACTTTGAAAGGACCTTCGAAAGCAAAAAAATAACTTTTTCGTTACTCCTTCCCAAGCACTGCAAAACAAGATCGTCTAGGTGAAATGTCATTACTTTGCTTGTTCTATAATGTTTCTTTCGGCTTTCGGTTGCGAGTAAAAGTCTTCTTCTCGCCAAGTTCAGAAGCTCTTGTGTTACTACTCCGGATACTTCTCCACAGTACACGCTTCTATCTTTTGTAGAGCGTCTAGATCTTCGGTTAGACTCGTCATACGTTGACACATAACAACCTGTCTGGGTGCATGTCCCGTTTTTGTGGCGGTAAGTAAGTCCACGGCGGGCCACTTGTAGTATTGTACCCGTTATTATAGTTATTTCCCAGACGACGCACACTGTTAACTGTCCGCGGTCTTGACTGTGAATCAGCCCCTTGTGAGTTCCCGGTATAGGTATGACTATCGCCGGTCGGAGATTTCAGCCTTCTGCCCTCGTCACGGCTCTCATTGACTTGCACGACATATGCACTAACCGATTCGAATGTTGTCAAGTCCGTTAGCGTGATTTTTCGAACACGGGCACCAAATTCAGCAAGCTTATTCTGTAACTCGTTATTTTTGCTTGGCATATTTGTTTTTGCGAATTTAAGCACTCTGTCGCAGTCTCATTGAATTTCGCCTCGAGATGTCGTTCAAAATTCACTAACTGATGGTTTACATTTTCAAAAATACTTGTGTTCAAACTAGTTGAAACTTCTGTTTACTTGTTTTATACAGCTGTAATGCGTGTATCTAAGACACACATTTGATTTTCTATGTCTATTCGAGTGCGTTCTGCCTCGCTGGATAGTCTTACTTCTATGGACTGTACTCGCGATTGCACATCATTAACACTAGTTTGGACAGCTACGAAGCTTTCTATGGCGGCTTCTTTGGAATTTAACAGTTTATCTTCTACTTGCGACTGGGTTTGATTTAAATTGTCCTGAAATCTATCCAGCGTATTCGCCTGTGCAGTTTGATTGTCTTGTAGTGCAGACATGGTAGTCTCGAGTGCGGTCAAAGCTGCGGTCTTGTCATCTATGCGTTCGCTTACTGTGGAAATGCAATTCACTACATTAACTATATACTGTGCCAATGTACTAAATTTATTATTCTGCTCATCAAAGCGAGCATCAATTTTCGTACTTAGTGCGATAATTTGGGACCTCAATTCAGCATCTTGTGCGGTTATGCTAGCATTTTGTTCCTTAATTTGAGCGCTAAGCATTTGGAATATCGCCATTAATTCGGGATTCATGCCTAGATTTCCAGTTGGCTGATTAACTCGCTCGTCTACATTGGCCATTATGTTGTTACCTATGAGGGACTTTACCACCTCTTCACTGTAACTATAAAATTCTCCGTCAATACTATTGGTAAGAGTAACCACAGGTGTAATCTCTATGCCCGATGTATCAGAATTAGCATCATTATGACTTACAGCCCCACTATCCTTTAACGTGTTCATAGAACTTCTAAGGAAAAGTTTACATTCAATTAAAAGCGATTGCATGTAGCGACAATATTTAACCCTTTCTCTTTGTTACACAGATTAATGCAACAAATATAATAAAATTAATTTTACATCTTTTCAACTGTTATCAATTAATCATAAAAAAAAAATTTCCTCAAGTATTTCATTAATATTCACATAGACCTATATAATTAATTATTGTATCATTAAAACTTCTTTTGACGTGCACATGCCCGTCTTTGGACGTGGTGAGAAAAGTTATTGTCAGATGGAATATGTTCTATCTTACTTCGGCCTTAATTATGTTGTCTCCTGTCCTCCGATTGGCAATCTACTGATCATTACACATTTCTCCTCCGATCTGCAATGGAATGAAGAGAGACAACCAGGATAATTTTAGTTAGTACTTTTGTTTAGTAAACAGTTAATGCGGATCCCCCCCTTTTTTTTTCTAGGAACGGAATGAAAATAAAAAACAAAATATTATCTACCGAATACCGCCAAATGAAAATTACTTACACATGATCTCTACTCTATGTCAACAAACTATTAAACTTACCACAGACTATACTGTTAACCTATGATACTAAAGAAAGTGACAACATAATCAAGTACTCTGTAGTCACATGTAATTAAAATATCTATGATCAACGTTAAAAATATCCCCTAAAATCTTAAATGTTACAAGTGATCCGAACAAATCCGAGGGAATCCGAGGTTATGCGAGCGCTGCAAGTCATCGCGTCTAACGAACAAAGAGCCCCCCTTCAAATTACAACCTAACAATGAAGGGATGTAATAACGAACGTTTTTTTTTTTTAATTGATAAAGTTGATCAAAATGTCGGTTTAAAAAAACTTATGCATGGAATGGACATGAAGTTGATTGTTAACTGCCATAAAATATGCTACTTATTATTTTTATTTGTTTGGTTTTATATTTAAGAATTTTAAAGTTACACTCCTAATCTTGTTCTCATCAATATGATACAATTTCTTAAAGTTCAAAGGCACCTTAATTAAATATCACTTTAGTATTTTATTATTAAACTTTTGCTTCATTTTCTGAATACTGAAATTTCACGCACAAGTTCGGTAGAACATTTTCTATAGCACATGATAATCTGGTATTTCTGCACATATATTATATTTTTATTTCCACTGCAAATTAATTGTTTATATTTACTGCATTGGCAGGATTATTTGTTATTTAGTCGCTCCATGTGCTTTTAATGTTTTGCTAATGTTGGTTCATTTTATTGTTTACGTCTTTAATTGCAGTATTACAGTTGAGTACAATTAAAAATATTTTTAGAACTGTTTAATTATATTAATGTTTTAATGCAGTCTTTTAAGGTAGCAGTGTTAAACAGATGGCTAAAAGAAATTTATTTAAATGTAAACATTGGTCAATAGTTGGTAGCATAGTACAATATGTAATAATTTGACAATGGAGATTTGTGGAAGTCCTTCGTCTATTGTTCTATGGCAAATTCAAACTAGGCTGAGTTGATACACTTTTTGGAACTTTTAAGTCAGATATTTGGATACGGAAGCTCATGGAAAAAATATTGAAAAAATGTTTTTTATTGTAGATCACATAGTTGAGATTTTATTCAGGACATTATTTCAGCCTACCTGTGTGCGCGTGGTGCAATGCCGGGTAATCAATTTGCACGAAATGACACTCTTAATTGCCGCATGTCTGGTCCGATAGCAATTTAATTGCTATCATTAAGTAAGAGAATTTGTTGCTCCAGAATAATTACAGTTACAGATAAGTAAAAACTGATATAAGTTGCAGATCGCAGCAGTTCGATATAATATGAATTTTTCTAATTTTGTCTAGAAGGATTCTGCATAACCCTTTATCTATAAATTTCCTTGTTCAAATTTGCCCACACTTCTTTCAGAAGAAGAAATGTAATGCAACTACTTAATTATTTTATAAATTATAGAAGTCGAGGCAAGAAAATGTATTTGCTGATTAATGGAGTAGAAACAAGTAAGATATTTTATTTTATTATTTTATACTGAAAATTATTTTCCCTTGTGTGAAAAAAACTAGCTTAAGCTGCCAAATGTCAACTATTTTAACTATGTTAATTATATTCTGAGTTGAGCGTTTGCGTTTGAGATGCATATATTCTTATATCTAAACATGTATTCTGTATGTTTCTTTACAAAATTTCCAATCATAGTAATCAAACGCTCCTCAATGATTGAACTGCTTCATTGGTTGTTAATTTGTTCAGTATTAGTGTGTTTTTATTATAATTATAGTGTTGATTATTATTGAACTCTCGTTAATGTGGTCATTCCACTGCAATTTATTCCACTATTACCTTCACCCCAATATACAAGTTTCAATACATGGTAGGCCCAACACCGCAGTGCTCAACTACAACAAAGTTATTGTTTTAATATATGTTCAGTATCTATAGTCAATTCCCCATTGGAAGCAACTTTCTCCGAGCCCTGCTAAATATCTACTTGCAGGCCCGTTTCGTATCCTTCCGCCAAATGTAAACAAACATTGCCATATGACTACCATGTAGCATCTGTCAAAATTAATGTTTACAAGCCATTGTGTGTATACATGTGTTCGTATACTTTCGCTATACCTAAAAATAAACATTGAAATGTGACATCTACTTTTATTCCTGCCAAATGTGTTGTTTACTGTTTACAGATTTTCTGTCTTAGGTCTATTTCAAAAACCATTTCGAACGAATATTCACAGTTTGGGCCTATAACATTATTTAGGTCAGCTTTATGACGTTTTAAAAAGGCCTGAATTAACGATAGTTCTTACGGTTACGTTACATTAACATATTTGTTTTCCATGACATAGCACATTACACGTAATGCACGTTAATATTTTGCCGCGACTGTGTTAAACACTGTTACAACTGCGGGGTAATGAACTGTAGTATTTAACATTATGTTATTGATATGTGTTGGGTTATATCTTTAAAAGGAGGGCCTCAGTTCGAATAACGAAATAATAGCCAGTCCAAAGAAAAAGAGACATTAAAATCAAGTATGCAACTCGTGTCGCTCATTTTTGTCATACAAAATTAAAATGTAGCGGTGAACATGCACACAAATAAGCCTATCGTAACTTTTATTCCGCTCTTATTTATATGTATTGCTACTTACTCTGTATTAGGTTTATTGAAATTTATTGGGTCTGGGCTTGGTTATTTTGTTGGGATTGGTGGTAATTCACGTTACACGATTATGTTTCAAACACCCAGGGCAGAGGTACAACATTGTGATAAATAATCAGACGTGGATGTAAATAAATAACTTCTTCATAAAAACGATTTACATTTACAACGTACAAATAGTTCACATCAAATATTTGAAATCACGCGCGCACACAGATCCAGCATAACGATCACCACCAGCCACGCCACACTATTTCACATGCAGCGGTCAACGTAACATACCGTAACAGTATATTTATTACTGCCACGGAAACACAGATTTATCACAACCTCGAGGCTTGCTTAGGTAGGTTTAAAAAACACAACATCTACAAACGTGATGTAATTCGAAGTATTTTTCGGAGTAAGTATAATTTACGCCTCGTTTGGTAAAACAGCAAAACGCCATGTCATGGATCGCCACGTCTGCCAACTTCACATTGTTTCTGCCCCGTCATCATATCTAAATATATTAGAATAAGTATTCAAACTTTAAAAATCTCTTTTCAGTTGTAAATTACAAATTCAAAAATCATTATTTTGTTCTAATAAGTATGGAATATGCTACAAGTGAATACATGTAATATTTAACCGCGTACTAGCGAAGTGAAACTTCCCGAGTGTGAAAGAGACAGACAGAGAGAAAGCGACAAACCTCGCTCGGCAAACAGTTGCTTCAAAGTTGCTCTCGCTCGATAAAACAACAACGTGCCATTACGGCCTACTCACGATATTTTCCGCTGTTATTTTAAACCGTAAAAATGAGATATGTTGCCATCGGGGCAACCTAAATATTTCAATATATCAATAGGCACCGTTTAATTTACAAATAGTATACTAAAAAACTAGGTTAAAATAAAATTTAACTGTGAACTATTTCTTACCGGCCGTTGCCAACACCTCGCTGCTCTCGCTGTTGTTAATTCATATTTAAAAATAAATAAATATTACAAGTTGTAGACGATATTAAGGTAAAGATTCATTTATTCAATAATACAGTACTCTAAAGTTAACCACGGTGTTATATATTTGTGGAATACATGTTATTGAAAAAATAGGTTGATATGTTATGCCTAGAGTGTTTTTTCAAAGGTTGATTTTCATAAGTCGCTTCCAATCGGAAATGGACTATATATTTGTTTCTCTGCCCAAGTGGTTTCAAAATATTTCGTGGTTTTAAACAATGGATTACATGCGAAATTGCTGATCCTAATTGTACAGCCTTTATTAATATGTTTTATTTAGTTTGCTGCGTAAATGTTATTATTTCACGCTTTTAAAATTTCAATTATATTTGGCATATAATCGAGCTGACAATAAACGACAAAGTCTAAACTTTACGCTAGTCAAACTGGCGTGGTTATAATTTGATATTAACAGGTAATTAAACATAGGAAATTAAAACTCCGTTTTAATTTGTACTGTAATGGCAATTGGCAAACTTATGTTAGTAACTTATAAGAATTCTTATTAATTTAGCTTATGTTATTATTAAATATTAAAAATAAAAAGATTTCAGCACATTATTCCAGTTCATCTTTTCATTTTAAAATTCTTTTCGAAATATTTGCATTTAAATTTCGTCTGTATGAGTATAACTTTAAACGACGAATGTAATAAGTCTATCTATTTACCTAAGTGGATACTACTTATTTGCAGTATGACTGGCTGATTGGATTACATTAAACGCAATGACGTGGGGCTTGGCTTAACTTACACCACGATGTGTTTAACGAATGGTTATGTTGCGACGATTAAAGTTGAGTGTAGCCTGAGACATTACTTGGCTCGTGTATGCGATATTTTGCTAAATATATTTCTAGTGTAGATTCCATTGTAGACGGGTATTGAGGAAACAGAAAAGGCGGCCATAAATTCAGAAAAATTATCATAAAAAATATCGGAATTATAAAATAAGTTTATTAAAGAAATTTTGCAGAACTACTTTCTCCACTCTGAACCTGAAATAGAGGGGTTGGGGGGAGGAGCGAAATAAGCGAAATAAGCGAATTCCAGTTTAAATGGCTCCTCTGGTAATCATTGCCGGATAACTGAGAATTAGTATGACTGAATTTCTTTTATTTATAAGTGGTTCCCGCGATATATGTGGATATGTCACAAGTGAAGTGTATTAAACAGACAGCATAACATGCAAACACACCCTGATTGAATCTTACCACAGACCTGTATTTTTCCAAATATATTTGTAGCTCAGGAACGCTTGCAACAGCAAATATTCGTGGGCTACCAACAACATACAAAAACAAAAAAATAATAATTCTACCACTAGCTACTGTTCAAAAGAATACTCGCAGAGACTTGATTGGAAATAAAATCTGATTTAATTGAAAATAATTATATTGGCTGAACATCATGAATTAAATGAATTTCTGTGCAAGTATTGTGTAGCAACTCTTTTCTTGTTTTCTAAATACACATTTTTTTGTGGCCGTAACTATGAGTGTAGCCCTCTCGTACGTATCTTTGATATGCATTCAACACGCAGTAGTTCCTTCGGACTCTGTAAGTCATTTCAAAGTGTGAAAATTAAATTAATAAATAATTTTCTCACACCAACTCAGTTGAGAGTACATGAGAAATCAGCTCATGGGCTACGTAGGCATATAGGTAGAGCAACTTTGATTAACTGACGATACGTAAACCGAATTAATTTCTCAAAGAACCTTAATAATATTACTGGCGTAGTCTCTGTATCGAAAATTCACCATACTTAGCTTAAAATAAACCTTGATTACTGCATAAACTCTTCTGATCTTCTGTAACTGGATCCGCAGGTCGTCTTCCTTCACTAGGCTTCCAAGCCTTAGGTTAATCACTAGAGTCTTTGGCATACCACACGCAATTGCGGTAGCTCAAACTTGTCTTTAAGTATAATCCGCGTAGGTAGCGCGTACAGACTAAAAATATTCTTCTTAAAACGCCACGCATCTTCGCCCTATCGACAGTCTGCAGTCCTGTAAGGGACTCGGCCAGTTAACCCAAATATTAAAATATCACTCATGTCGATGACCCACTAAGTCATCGTCTGCTTGACGGAAGAACAAGATGGCTAAAAGCCACAAAAGCTGCAAGCGATAAAAACTACGCCTTTAAATATCACGCCAATCACCCGACAGCTAGTCTTGTGTTACCATAGCAACCAAACAGCAAATTCCTCTAAGCAAAGCGGCCCACATAAAATTAATTTTGCGAGTGAAAACAAAAAGACATACAGACATAATTGCATTTAAATACGTAAATGATGTTAAATCGACTGGCAATTAATAGTATGAATTAGGGCTGGAGAAAATAGAATATTTCTGCCACAAACAAATAATAAACAAAATAAATAAATATTACGTTAGCATAGACATTGCAAAAAACAAACTGAGATTATTGTGACAGGAATAAGTAGGGGTTATCTGAGTCGTTACACCATAGAATAAAGATGAGGTAGACCTATCTCGCTGGTTGCGCACAAACAATCTGTGTCCCAGCATTGATCTGGTTTTCTGCCAATACGGCTAGCAAAAATGGTGTGGATTGGATCTGAGGTTGGAACACTGTTTGGTAAACAAATGCTTTGTAATATTTGTACACTTCTTATAGCCAATGTGTAATGCAGTTTTATTAAATTTCAAATTGTAATATTATTTTCTTAATACAATAGTGCGTTCCTCTCAAGAATTAAGATATAAACAAACACGTTCATTGTTGGTGACCATGTGACTTTGACAGTTTGCTCCTTTGGGGCAGGTCAATGTTGGGTGCATGTAAAGAAGCCAAATAATCAGTGTGATGTTCCCCAGTTCATTTGATTAATACGCCATCTGGTAGTAGTTTATCATATGACTCTCAGTGAATAATATTTCACTAACTTATATCACAGATTCAGGCTGTGTATGTGTGTGTGTGTGATGTATGCAGGAGTCATAGAACATAAACTAACGATAAGTATAGAGTTTAATCGTATAGTGCATTTCCACGGCAGCCGATATAGAAGAACGAAGAAACGGCAATCCTAAAGAATAATTTATACTTACTATGGAAGCAAATATGTTGTCAGTGTGATGTATTTCTCCCAAGATATTTCTGATACATAAATTTTTTATATGTTAACGCGTCCAACATGTTATGCAAAATAAATGCTCCAGTACTGAAAAATTCGTTGCTCCCAGAGTTGGGAAAAACTTCGATCTAGGATTGATTGCCCTTGTTTTATTTTCTATGTTGGCATCCGAGAACCTGTATCTCCTTTAATCAAGCGTTTCTCCACACCTTGGCTGATCAGTATATAGTATTGACACATATACGTATCACGCTGTTGAATACACCAACATTACCTGCTTAGTGCCACCTCCTGCCGTGGACCAAGCCGCGAGGATAGTAACGGGACAATAAGCAGGCCAACTGTAATATACTGAGGCGCCGCTAACATTATGCATCTGGCTCTGTAAAGCACTTGCAATGTAGGACCTCACGCACGCAGAAGTTGGTACTCGACAAGTAGTCAACCAACAGAAGGAGGTGGCGCAGTGGGACCAACACACTGGACTTGCATTCGAGAGGACACGGGCTTACCTCCCGGTCCAGCCACCCTGATTTCGGTTTACTAGATTTTTCAGAAATAATCCCACGTAAATGCCTTGATTGTTTAGTAATGTAGGCCATTCCTTCTCCCCTTCTCGTTGCCCTAGGATTCCTTCTGGTATAACCCTGCTGTCGACGAGAACAAATAGATCATAATCTTAATAATAGCAAGTAGTCATGCTGCCTCCAGAATATTAAACACCTGGGTTGTCTTCTGTTTTTGTAAGAATCATGTTCTGGACGTACACTTTGAAGCCTGTGTTAATACTAAGGAAGCAATATGAAACCTTAAAATAAAAGGATAAATTCTTAATAATGCAAAGAATTGAAAAATGAGCGAAAGGTGTGAAATTCAAGTATACAAGCGAGGGAATACATCTGTAAGAGAAAAGGGAGTACGCAAAGAAAATCTCACTCCAGCAGCAATTTTTACCACGTTCAAAATTCGGAGTTTGACACTGCCGGGAACTGAACCTGTTCGGCGTGCTAATAGGTGGGTAGTATTACTACAATGCCATAGCGGACCGTTACAAATCTATGAAATTAATCGATTATTTACGGACAGACGTCAAAAACTAATATCCTCATATGTGTCATGTAAGTAGCTCGAATATTAAAAAATTTATATTAAATAAAAAAAAAAAAAAAAAGAAAAAAAGTGTTAGGTCTTTAGAAAAATAAATAAAATTAAGTTATTCTGGTGTCCGATTCACAAACTAAACACCAGTTTTTAGTGTTTACCATACCAAGAAATATTATCTCTTTAAGTACACAATACGTGTCAAACCTCCAAACGTTGACCTGTTCTTTTTAGAAGTTGAGAGCTGCGAAATATTTCTGTCGTTCTTCTGCTGTAAGAACTTCACTGCAAAAAAATAATCGTTCAATTGCAAGGCACGATTAGCAAATGTCATGTCTTGGTATTCTTTTGTCTCTACATGTTAACAAAAGCCTTCGCAACGAATAGGTTTGTTTTTTTTTTACCAAGACTGTTTTATAAGTCAATGGCGCGTATAAAGCCAGTCCAGTGGATCCATCGAGTCAGACCCCCCATCGCCTTCACACAGCTTACAACACGAGCGGACATCAGAAATGATTCTCAAAGTAAGTCACGGCTCTTTCTATTATACGTGGCACATTTATGGCCTCTGTTACAAGCTGTTAACTGTAAACTAAGCAATTTTCAAAGTCCTGCTGAAAATTTACTTGTAATGCCCATAGTGTATTCTTCCGCCTTACGTATAATTATGATTTCCAAGGGCGGATTTCTTAGGCCTAGTTCATGCGTCGGTCAAGTGAAACTGAAATAATTACAAAATTGAAACTTTTACGAAGTCACTTATTTGTACACGTATATGCATTTAAAAGCCAGAAAACAAATAAATTGTTTCGGTATGCACGAATGTTTACCTAAAACGTTAAATCCAATGCGAATACATGGACCTACTTTCCCTTTATTGTTACCAAATTTACTGGGCGAATGTCACTCAGCGTGCTCATTAAAATATATGCAGACAGGGGCAGTGACATTTAGCAAAGGTTGATTTCAGAAGTGCTCGGTTAACCGTGAAAATGCCATATGACAGAGTGCCCATATGCTAAGTATGTATCACTACAAAAAAAAAAATTTCTTTTTGGTGTACATATGAACTGTGATGTAGGATAAATGTGAGAAAAAAATCCCGTCCTAACAGACTTACATAGAAATGAGGCAGATACGACACACTTGATATCTTAAAATGATTATGTTGTGAACACCCGTAATAATGTAGAAATATATCTTTTTTAAATGCATACATTATCGGCCGTCGCTTAGGAGGCGTAGAAAAGTTATATGTTATTTCCGATTGGGTTCGCAGAAAAAGAATGCTTAAATATATAGTTTTAACATAGTTATCACAATATACTCCTCTGCCGGAACGAAACTTCTTCAGTGTAATATTCTGTTCACTTGATTAACATTGTCTGCCAGAAACACTTTCCAGTAGGGCCTAGATATGGAAAAATGTGGTTAACAACCGAAGTAATTTGAGGAAGGCGCGGAAGAAATTGTCACGTAGACAGGTGTCGGGTCGTAATAAGAATACTTAGGTCTGCATTCCACAAACATGGCATTATATTTGTATGTTCCTCTAACACAAAATAATATATCTGTAAATGCAGGCTTGTAAAATAGAATTGTTCGAGAAATATCACGATATGTCTCCTGAACTCAAACTAATAATTGTTTTAGATTTAAAATTTGTCTGCGTATCGGCAGTCTAGTACAATATTATTCATTAAACACTTTCAATAAACACTGCCTCTAATATTTGTCCAATAACAATCTAGATAACCTATCTTAAGTATGTAAGTAAGATGATTGCTTTAAATATATTGGAACAGTACTTGAGGTGAGTTGTTAAAACACTTGCAGTGAAGGAAGAAAGTTCTTTTGAAATAATATGAGATCGGATTTCGATAATTGTCGAATATCAGGATCAAATCCTGAGAAAATCACATTGTAGGTGACAGTAGGCAGAGTAATTTCTCTTTTAAGTGGGGCTGGCTTTATGAAATTAAATGACAAGGATTTAAATGACGAGTAAGTATTGTGAGATTAGTTAATTATGGCTAAAAATCATCGGCGGCAGAGTCATTGTAAACAGAAACAATTGTTCACATATCAGGAACAAGAAATAATTCCGTCATGGCTTTTATCAAAACCAACCCGCCAGTCGTATGGAGTGATTTATGAAAACCACGGAGAACTAAAATAGGGTTATCTAGAATAATAATTGAGAACGGGTTTCCTCGATTTCAAGTAGTGTATTATCTCTTACACCACATCCGCCTTCTTCGGAGTAACTGACGGGATGAAACTGAATTAACAGAACGCAACAGATGCACGGTTGGGTATTCTTATAGCTGCGCTATTTTAATAGATGCTTGCTTCTCTATTTTGTAGATCCTTTTTATATAGAGTAGATATTTTCTATTTCCTGTTTTGTTAACTGAACACATGCATTCATTACAATCAGCGCGTACGTTGAGAGCTCTTATTTAGAACCATCACTTAAAGAGTTATACAGTATGTTAACATCCCCTCATAATATCTTCTTATTTTTCATTGACATGCTTGGTGTAGATAACGGTGCTGAGCCAAAGGACAAGTAAAAGACAAAAATGTGTTTATATGGATAAAACATTATAAAATGAGCGGTGAGTTACAGTATATCTACTTCCTCAAGTAGAGGAATTATGAAATGCAGAATTATTTTTCAGGCATTACAAAAAATTCAAGTACTTAAAGCAAAATCAAACATTCCTAGTTGTTCTATTTTTTCTTCCTTAAAATAGGTCTTTATATATTATAACGGACAGGAAATCTAATTTAGAAACTTGTAATAATTTCAAAGACACCAATACTTCAGTACTAAGTTTTCTCCCACTTCCACTTAGAAATAAGAGCAGGTGTGTTCTTTAAGTAATAACCAACATTACCAATATGGGTGGCAAACACGTCACTGAAGGAAAATATTGTTACGGTTATTAAGTTGCCGAACCATCTCTTCCGGGAGAATACAATTGTAATATTAAGTATCCTCATATGATGCAAAACAGTTTCAAAATATACAACGTTTGAATAACTTATAGTGCCAATGCAATCACGAACAACACATTTAGCTTTTATATCGAGGTTAAATTTAAAAAAAGAAATGTGCGAAAAAAAATGTTAGCATGCCAACATAAAACTTGCTGATTCGTTAAGATTTCCATTGTAGAATTATGTCCTTACTTTTTGTTATGATATTATTCATTTAAGATATTTTCTACAAGTTATTTCAATCAGAAGATGGCTTGAAATATGAAATTTACTGGAACACATTGTGATTCTTTAGGAAATGCCGCAAATTACGGAGCTCATTTCTGAACACATCTTGAACATAAAATGTCAAATAAATTCGGGTCTCAATTAAATAATTTATATAGTATAAACTATTTTGAAGGATGTTTCTAAACTACCTATTTCATTACTTTGAAGCGTTAAATATTTTTTCTACAAAAACATTAACATACTGTGTTTATATTTTTTTAACTCTAGACGAATAGCCGTAAGCAATGCATTACCTAGTCCCAGGCAACCATCAGGCCTCGAGAGGAGAAATTGCGCCAGTACAATAAACTGCAGGCAAGATATTGTCGCATGCTCTTGTTGTCCCGATTGTAAATTTTTTAAATCGTTAATTTGGAATTTTTATTGGTAAGCTATTATAAGTGATAGAATTAATTTATGTTTAAAGCTCTCAAAACTCTATATCTCAAATGTAGCCTGCTTTATGCACAATATTTCTTAAATTCATCGACAGCCACCGCATATGTATTCCTCATGAAAAATAAGGCGAAAACACACACGTGTGTACATATATATATATGACTTACTGTTTAAAGTGCATCCCAAGGTCGGTACGCCCCTTTGAAGTAGGAGCAATAAGACAAGGTAATTGAACTTTCTACAAAAAGTATGTACAGTCTAACCGTAAGACTATGGAAAACGATAAAATTTGACAAAGAACTACGATCCATGTGATGTTTAATACCGTTAAAGAAGTTTATTCTTGACAAAACAGGGGTTGAAACCCTCCTTTTAATATGAAAGTGTGTATTACTAGTGGTTCATTACATTTTATGTGGTATATAAAGTTCGCAACCCCTATTTTGTCACGAATAAACTTTTTGATGCTGTTGAACACCACGCGGATCGTAAAATTTTATCCATTGAATCGTCTTCCAGTGTCTTATGGTTAGATTGTACATACTTTTTGTAGAAAGTGCTAATACATGCTCTTATTGCAACTACTTTAAAAGGGCGTACCGCACTTGCGATGCACTTAGACGGCAAGTCTTATACATATTTCCGCCTTATTTTTCGTGAGCAATACGCATGTGGAGTTTGTCCATTTATTTAAGAAACATTTTCCATTAATCTCTGTGATAAATAACTGAGTGATGTAACAGTTTCTGGTGGCACAAAAAGTATATAAATGATTTTTTTCTGGTCTTCATTGTTACAGATAGCCGCAGTAGCACTGCTGTTGCTCGCACGAGCAAACGCAGACAACTACGGCAAATGGCACGACGGTGATAACGATCTCTACTCCTGGGGAAGCTTTGGATGGGGAGGACGTGGTGGCTGGGGAGGTCATGGTGGCAAGGGAGGATATGGTGGCTGGGGAGGTCATGGTGGCAAGGGAGGATATGGTGGCTGGGGAGGATATGGTGACTGGGAAGGATATGGTGACTGGGAAGGACATGGAGGCAAGGGAGGATATGGAGACTGGGGAGAATATGGTGACTGGGAGGGATATGGAGGCAAGGGAGGATATGGTGGCTGGGGAGGTCATGGTGGCAAGGGAGGATATGGTGACTGGGAAGGATATGGAGGCAAGGGAGGATATGGTGGCTGGGGAGGTCATGGTGGCAAGGGAGGATATGGTGACTGGGAAGGATATGGAGGTAAGGGAGGATATGGTGACTGGGAAGGTCATGGTGGCTGGGGAGGTCATGGTGGCAAGGGAGGATATGGTGACTGGGAAGGATATGGAGGTAAGGGAGGATATGGTGACTGGGAAGGCCATGGTGGCTGGGGAGGTCATGGTGGCAAGGGAGGATATGGTGACTGGGAGGGATATGGAGGTAAGGGAGGATATGGTGACTGGGAAGGTCATGGTGGCAAGGGAGGATATGGTGACTGGGAAGGATATGGAGGTAAGGGAGGATATGGTGACTGGGAAGGTCATGGTGGCGGGGGAGGTCATGGTGGCAAGGGAGGATATGGTGACTGGGAGGGATATGGAGGTAAGGGAGGATATGGTGGCTGGGGAGGTCATGGTGGCAAGGGAGGATATGGTGACTGGGAAGGATATGGAGGTAAGGGAGGGTATGGTGACTGGGAAGGTCATGGTGGCTGGGGAGGTCACGGTGGCAAGGGAGGATATGGTGACTGGGAGGGATATGGAGGTAAGGGAGGATATGGTGGCTGGGAGGTCATGGTGGCAAGGGAGGATATGGTGACTGGGAAGGATATGGAGGTAAGGGAGGATATGGTGGCTGGGGAGGTCATGGTGGCAAGGGAGGATATGGTGACTGGGAAGGAAATGGTGACCTGGGAGGTCATGGTGGCAAGGGAGGATATGGTGACTGGGAAGGATACGGTGGCAAAGGAGGATATGGAGGCTTGGGAGGATATGGTGACTGGGAAGGATATGGAGGCTGGGGATATCCTCGATTAGGTGGGGGTGGATCTGCCGGAAGTGCTGCAGCTGCTTCAAGCTCTGCTTCTAGCTCATCAGGTGGTGCTGGTGGTGCCGCATCTTCTTCTGCCTCAGCTACTGCTGCTGCTGCTGCTGCTGCTTCTGGACCCGGTGGAGATCTTGGATACTGGGGATACCCAAGTTGGGGCTCTGGTGGGTACCCAGGAGGATTGGGGGGTGGATATTCTGGACGGCTAGGAGGTGAATCAGCTGGAAGTGCTGCTGCTGCAGCTAGTGCTTCTTCTTCTACTGCAGCAGGAGGTGCTGGTGGTGCTGCGTCATCTTCTACCTCAGCTTCTGCTTCTGCTGGTGCATCTGGAGTTGGTCTGTTTGGAGGATATAATGATTATTATGGAGGACCATATGTTGGTTGGGGAGGACGTGGCGGATGTAGAGGCTTTTGAGGGTGTCGAAGATGTGGTCGTTGGGGAGATTGGTGGTATCCAGGATGGGCAGCGGTGGTGCTGGTGCAACGCTGCTGCTAGTACTTCAGTCGGATCTGGAGGTTACTACCCAACACTTTATTAGACTCGCTGAAACAGCTGCTCTGTGTAACTTCTCAAAATATGTGTACCATACGCTTGCTTTCGAAAAGCAACGTTATTTTTGCACTTGTTTTAAAGTGACATATGTTGTAGCTAAATTATTCTAATTCTAATAATTCCTGTAGCATACATTTTTTTAATAAATTACAATTTCTAAAAATTTCATTTAATTTTGTGTTTAGATTATTTCAATACTAGTTTATATTCCTGACATATATGATGTATGTTATACAACTCATTACTGTGACAGCTAATATTTTGATTTCAGTATACATAGGTAAAACAATATACATATTCCGCGAAAATATTCTTACATCACTTTTTCAGCATGAACAGAAACCTCTTATTCAAATAATTCTATATTGGACTTTATTTGCTAACATATTATGAACAATTTTATGTATTGCCTCATTAGTCAACAAATTACCAAGTTAATACTCTTGCGACTACGAACAAATCAAAATACTCTAAGTTATTACCACTTTACTATGTTAACATTCGTGTTCATAAGTAAGGTAAAATGTTCAAATTAATTGCATTTAAACTTTAATTATTTTTTTCTAAATCAAAGAATTTGAATATTAACAAATATTCACACAGATACAGTATTTATTTTCTGTTAGTATTATTAGTTTTTTATTTCGATATGACTTCACGAATATTTGTAATTTTTACATAGTATTCACCACTAATTGTAATGACAATTACACAATAATACTTTATCCATTTTATTCGAGTTACATATAAGATCATAAATAGTGGTGAAGTTTTATTAAATTTCAAGTTTATGATGTCGAAATTCATACGTATAATGTCACAAAATTGCAAGTGTACATATCGTGTTGCAATATAAATACGAAATTCTAGATATAATTGTTTTAATCTTAAAACACAAATTTATAAAAAATGTAATTTACATAATGTCATTGTTAATTTAGTTACACACTGCTCACACCAGTTAGAAATAAGAGAAGTGTGGAGTTGTTTGCTTGGAAACCTTAGTAGAGAACACGATGTTTACATAGCAGACATTTGTGACTTTGTGTGATGTGTGATCTGGGGTATTAACTGACACTCGTCTGGGGGTACAATTTGTAGGCAATACGGAGTTGGTTGTGTCAACACGATGACAAATGCCTTCGCCATTGAGCTGCCTGGTAATCTGTTGTCAGTTCATCGTGCTGTCGGCTTCTAGCGAAACTGTTAATCCAAGCAGGTATAAGGGAAAATTTGTCAAAAGCTCGGTAATAATTGAATCGTGCCTGAAATGCAGTATTCTACCGGATGGTGTCCAACTAGCAAGTTCTCTGCTCTCGTCAAATTCGGACCAGGATAATTAATTTGTCCGACAGTGCATTACATCTTGAGAAGCAAGCAAACATAATTTGTACTTCCGTATGTGTCTGAAGATTCGAGTTCACAAAATACTGAATGTCCCAGAAGAACTGGGAAACCGCTAACCAGAACAAGAGAAAAACCTCCGCTGGTGGTGACAGGAGAAGGCTGTCTTCTTATCATTGCAAAGCAATATAGATGTTTTCTCTTGTGTGCCAAAGAACCTTAAAAAAATAATGCTTTACATGTCCCCACATCGAGACTAGGGATGCCAGACCCATAAAGCAACTACCAAGGTGACTAGTGCTACCTTCACATAAGGCATTTGAACATATCCTGAAAGAGACGAAGGAGTTTGATATGATAGAACCACCAGTAAGTCCATGTTCTGCTTCTATTGTGCTTGTTAAAAATAAATACAATAATTCGGGGTAACTTTGTACAAATTATGGGTAAATTGTATCTCTCATTTTTGTTCATAACTAATGATTTACAGCCCTCATATTAATGTACACTTCACTGTTAACTTTTCTGTATGCAAGGGACATGGTAATGTGAAGGGATTCTTTGAGCTTTCATTTAAATTTAAATTAGGCACGTGGTACAAAGTTGCCCTAAAGAAACAAAGTTACCCCAAGTTACTGAATAGCTCTATGAAATTTTATGTGGAATACCACCAGCTTAATAATATGTGACCAAAATGGTGGTTACCATTTTCGAAAGGATAGTGGACACACTGAACTGCCTAGCAGGTTCATAATGGTTTTCTACATTTGACATGAAGAGAAGGCACTGACAATGCGAGGTGGCCGCAGAAGACAAAGGAAAAACTCCATATTGTGTTCAAAGTGAAAGGAACTTGGTAATTCAAGATTATGCCTTTCGGACTATAGAATTTCCCTGCCACATTTGGAAATCTGATGGAAAAAGTCCTCCCTTATGACATTTGCCAGGTGTATTTAGACGACATTGTTGTCTAAAAGTCATTTGAAGAGCACTCAACAAACCTGAACTCTTTGTATAATAAGTAAACACTGCCAACCTGAAATTGGTTAATCAGATATGCAGCATTTATTTTCCAAAATAAATTTAATTTCGTGAGACATGTAATGACGGACCACGGCGTTGAAAGAGAAACCCGAGAAGAACAGAAGAACAAAGAGATAAGAGATTGGCCATCACCAACAGACAAAACTGAGATGCGGAAGTTTCTGGAATTTCGTATATTTGTGTCCGGGTTTGCCACGTTCGCCAAGCCTCTGCATGAATTGACCAAGGCAAAAAGAAAATTTCCTTGTACCACTGAGCACGAAGTTGATTTGAATAAACTAATGGAAATTCTGATATAACCCGCACAGTCCTAAACTTCCGTAGAAGTGAATGTGATTTTTTTCTGGATATTGATACTACACTCAAACCATTTTCAATAATTGCATAATGTGCCAAGTAAAATATTTTTTTTTTTACTTTATAATTTTTAATAATATCAATAGTTTTTCACATTTTTCACTCTAGAATATTTACAGTATTGATTAAACATTTCTAAGAATTTGTGAATAGCTAGTTTGTTTATCTGGTCTATGGTTTATTTAAATAAAATATCTATTAACAATTTCCTATTTTATTTACAATCAATCCACAAAATAAATATTAAAAACATAATATAATTCCATTAATGGCTATCACTTGCTATTTGCAGCTACTAATTCCATATTCGTACCTTTCTTAAAATAAATTAATAAAATCAAGTACATAAAATCTGTCTCCTTAAACAGTTTAACACAGAATGAATTACTATTAAAAACTAAAAATTTGATACCTTACTGTCCCACTATTTACAATCACGTCCCACCTTGCTTCAGACCAGATATCCCCAGTCTATACTGCGCATAATGTTCTAGAGCGGCCCGAGCGCTCCCATACACAGTAGCTCTCTGCTCGTTGGATACCTCAACCTCCACAGGACTTGCGCATTGATGTTTGTAGCCACCACACACACACACTCGTCTGCCACAGTCTCTCATGTGCTCGTTTGTCGCCAGTCGATTTCTTCGACATCCTTGAGGGTACCGCCTGCCTGGTGCTTGAACTCTGCTGCAGAGTATTAAAAATCCTGGTGTTTTTATGAAACTATAAACATGCAAAAAGATATCACAACCAGGCAAGGGAGTAATGATACTTTAAAGTTAACACGCATGCGGTAAATATTATTTTGGATCCCTCTTGTGACAACTATGTGGCCTTGACCCGAAAGTAAACAAACCACTTCTCCAAAATACAAATGCAGTCAGTTCTTAGTACACAAAAAAAAATTAAAAATAAGGCAAACACGACAATAACTCCTGGAATGTTGTTTCAAATCATAAACAAACTCAAGAACTGAACAGTTAACAATAATAATAACCAAATAAGTGGCGAAAACATCTGGAAGCGATATAAACAAACAATTCATTACTGATACTGAGAGGTCGCACATGTCACTAAATAAAGTAATTAATTACAACAGGTTTATGTCACTGTTGATAAGTAATAATTAAAGGCCCAGAGGGAATATGCCTGCGTACCGAATAAAAAGACAGATTTGTGGCGTGCTTAAATAATCTCCTTTTTAAATTTATTATTTTATTTTGTGATCAGAATAAAACATACATAAACAACGAAAAAATTAGCACCCTGGTGTGCAAAAATAAATCAACAAGTAGTAAGATGAGTAAAGAATATCAAATTTTGATCATGATAGAGTACATTTAAATATTTCCATCAATATGAAGATATAATATTGCATTTATAATACGTTATAAAACTATAATGGGCTTGAGCTTCTTGAATATACGGCTAAGATAAAAAAAACTTAACCGTGTCATAATAATGCTAAACTTCAATTATATATAAATATATAAAATAATGCATGGACAGCATTTAACCAATTCAAAGGGGATTACCGCACATCATGCTATAAAATATATATATATATTAAAAATGTATTATTTTTAATATGCATGTCAGTTAAATTACGTTAATGGTCGTAACAAAACCACGAACAAAGTAAACAAAAAAAAATACAGTTACAGATAGGCTAAAGTAAATATTATTACCAAAGTTATAAAGAGAATAAGCCACAAAGATAAGGTGGTAACTACACAGCATGTAAATTACTTATGCGTGAAATAAATAAATTCCAATGGTTAGTCCACTTAGCTGTCCAAAGTAGTAGATACATCACTTGAATGCTGTAGAAGGCGAAATTTTAAATATCCAAGAAAAGTAGCGTATACTTGATCATGAAGAGACTTGGATACGATACGAAACGCACGAGCCAAACAGGAAACCTCGTGGACGTCAAGCAGGTAAAATTTTGAAACCAGAGGAATCCTCACTAAAACATACAATACAGCGAGTAAAGAATTAATTAGGGACACGAACGACGCAAAACAAATTGAAGAAGTACTCACCATGAGGGTAGAGACGAGTATTACATTATCCAGAAGGATGCCGAAATCAAGCAGAGACGCATTAAAATAAAAACTATTTAAAATTCACATCACTACAACAAAAACTACTACTAGGCTCCACTACGTGATGCACAGCATTTTTTTTTGTAAAACTTCAAAGGGGCTTACGTCCCCACAAACCGCCTCACGGTGGCGCCTGTCGCCAACACGTCATGACGGCAGCGAGCCTAGGCAAAACGTGTTTGTACCAAAGACGACCACCAGGGGAATCCACTGCGGCAAACCCAGGTACAGATAGTTCCGGGACCGTCGCTAGATGTCACGGACTGTCCAAAATGGACTTGAACATGAGAAAGGTCTTTAAGAGAGGCAAGTGAGCACGTGAACGAAATACGTTTTTTGTGCAAAGTCACGCACTGGATGCATGATCACCCGCGGACTTTGCGAACACAGCCACGCCAACATGAAGTATGGAAGGGGATAACGACGGTTGTCGCGGCAAAAGAAATGGTGAACGACGTAGCTTACATCCGGTCATACCGGGAAGGGAACGTGAAGACGAAAGCTGCCTGGAAAACTTCAGCAACTGAGTAAAATTGAAATCACTGGGGAAATATGACTGAGGGAAAATAATATTGAATACATAGTTACTCTGGTCTATAGATAATAAATAACTTGTACAGCCAAAGAAACCGAAGGTAGGAAAATACATTATCAACACGAAAACAGCAATAAACGTCAATTAAATATAATAAATCTCAAATACTTTAAATTAAAAACACATTTATAAACTACTGTACAAATTGATTTTAAATATAAATTATATGACTCAGAAAATTCGAAATAGGAACAAAGCATTTAATTATGGCAATAATCAAAATAGTCAAATTCACGAGACAATTGCTAATTAAAATCCTCGCAATCATACTAACGACTGAAAAAAGAAATATACTCAAAAACCGATAGAAATGAAGTTAATTACAAGGACCATCTTAATAACTTATCAAAATATTAAAATTTTAAATTTGCGAATAGCTTAAAATTGGCTCAACTCAGTGACAACAAATAAAATTCAATAGTAGCTTATATCAACTCACAAGGATGTATTGTAAAATTCTTTGTGTAGTATAAAAAAAATAATATTCACGCCTTTTAAAAATTAAGTGTCGCGTGGAAATTAAGGAGGCATGACAATACGGCACACTCCAATATAGTTAAAAATTGCTTATTCAGACTGCTGTATTTGAAAACATACCCGGCGGACGCGGGTCATACTACGATAGGAGTCTGTATTGAACTTTGCTACAGCCATTCCTTCAATAAAATGACAGGGTCACTGCTGAAAGTCTCATAGATACACTCAGCACTACGAGAACAGTGCCTGCCAGTTCAGAGATCTGAATGTAGTGGCGATGGCGTTCTAGTAGCGAGTGCTAGTGTAGCCATAATAACTCCTACGCTTCACGGCCAAATAACGATAAAAACGATGCAGGCAGGCGGAACATTTAAATACCACGATCTCGCTAGGACACTCGCAATCAAGCCAGGTAGCTGTCACATACTACCTTCAATTCGGCAATGACCGTATTTATAGTGTAGGATTCCTGGCCCAGAATGTTTTTCACATCTCGGAACACACCAAGGAAGGTGTTAGTTGGAAGGTTCTATCACATGCTCTCAAGTCATCGATTCCTCCAGCAAGGTTGGACAATGATGTCACTCCAGGTTAGCTATCAATAATCCCCCCCTCCCCGACCAGGTGATACAGCAGCCGGGTCAGCCTGGGGAAGAGGCACGCTGTGATGAGTGACCCTCTACCATGCGGAAATTGGCGGTACGTAAAACTGTCCGCTCCTCAAATATGTTCTTCCCGAACACTCTCTCCAGCCATCACCTGAACTTTCATGGAGCATCAGTTAGTCGATGTGGACAACCTTATGTTACTCCCGCGAGCTCTGTCGACAAATCTGGTAGACAGTATCATTGTTCTGCTTCAGGATCCTTGGTCCTTCCCAACGTTTCTATAGCTTAGGGCAAAATCCCTTCCGGCTTTAGGGGTTGTAAGGCCACACAAACTGTCCTTGGACAAGGAATATCGGGTTATGTTGTGTTGTCATTCTGTCACTGTTGGTTTTATGGTCCGGCGGGGATAACTTATGGATGTAGACTAACCTCTGATACAGTTTACTGTCATATTATAGTGTGGCTACTTCTTCTGCCACTGGATGTTCTAACAGCAGGTCACAAAGAAGGGGCCTCTCTCTCCCAAACAACATTGGTCTTCTTGAAGGTGTTGCCTTCGCTAACTCGTGAGATTGCCGAATGATATACCAGGAGAAATGAGAATACATACCGGAATAACGGTAGCTTTGAACTTTTTCCCTTGATTAGAATAAAGCTCTAGTGGTACTTTAAACTTAGAGAATACAGGCTTTAGAAAGTGCGTCAGCTACCATGCCGCCTTCTTGAATTGGAACTGGTATACCTAAAGCCTCTTAGCGATGTTGTCTTGGGAACGAGAAGGTACCGAGTCCCTTCACTCAATGACTAGTAAGGGTCCTAGAATATCCACTGCCATCCTCTTAAATAGGGCCCCAAGATTTATTTCCCAATGGGATTTCATCCCTTAATCGTCGGGCCCATCTTTGTGGTACAAGCACCACACAGATTTCGCTACTTCTCAACATCCTCCCGACAGTGAACCCATAAAAATCCTGCTTTTTTATTGCTCATTTATTTTAGCACTTCTAGAATTCTGCACTCCCATTGGACCAATTGTATGAGCATGCATTCCCCATCATTAGTTCCCCAGTTCCTGTAAAAACACGTCAATTTTCAGTACAAAGGAATTACGTCGTGCCCTGTATGTCGGGATCAGACTGGACATCTCCTTATATATTAATCGATATCTAGCTTCTTTCCAATGTAATGTAAGCTGCATTGTGGAGTCATTTAACTGATATTTCATCATGCCTTCATCCCATGTAAGCGACACATAGCAATATATAGAGCCATGAATTATTCTCCTCATTGCTTTCGATACACCACACTTTCCCTCCTGACATTCTCATTGAGGACATGATAGTTTGCATGGTCACCTGGAAAGTGCATCTGCATTGCTGCGAAGTTGCCCAATTCTGTTTCTGTATTTCAGAAATATTTTTGCAGTGCTTTATACTACGGGATATTTGAAGTATTGGGTTCTTGAAATTTTGTAGCCAACACAATAAAGCATAATCATTTATTAGGTTAAAGTGACTGTCATAAAGGTAGGGGTGAAAGTGTGTAATTGACTTCATTACAACCAGAAGCTCCCTGTGTATCACACAATTTCTCTCAGGCTTGTGCAGTACCTCACTGAAATATTTCAGTGGCCTCTAATTTCCATCTTGAATCTGAGGATACACAGCAGTGATGCATACATCACTTGCATCAATATCTGGAATAAACTCACAACCACTTCTTTGCCAGCCTAGGACTAAAGGGGTTATATCAGAATTTATATTAGTTTATTTATATCAACTTCGTGCTCAGTGGTACAAGGCAATTTCTTTTTTCCTCGGTCAGTTCATTCAGTGACTTGGGGATCGTAACAAACCTGGGCACAAAAAAACAAAATTTCAGAAACATCCCCATCTGAGCTTTGTTGTTAAAGGGCAACATCTTATCACTTTGGTCTTCTCAGGGTCTCTTTCAAAGCCATGGTCAGCCATTACATGTCTCACGAAATTAATTTTATTTTGGGAAATAAATGGGGCAATTCTGAGTAGTTAATTTCAGGTTGGTGGTAGCTACTTATTATACAAAGAGTTCAGGTTTATTAAGCACTCTTCAAATGGCCTTGAGACCCCAATGTCGTCTACATACACCTGTAAAATGTCTTAAGGGAAGACTTTTTCCACCAGATTTCCAAATGTGGCAGGGAAATTCTATAACCCGAAAGGTATAATCTTGAATTACCAGATTTAATTCACTTTGGGAACAAAATGCAGTATGTTCTTTGTCTTCTGCGTTCATCTCGCATTGCCAGAACCCTCTCTTCATTTCAAATGTAGAAAACCATTTTGAACCTGCTAGGCTGTTCAGTGTCCTTTATACTTTCAACAGATTAACCATCATTCTTGGCCACTTATTATTAAGCTGGTGGTATTCCACATAAAATTTTATAGAGCTTTACTGTCATTGGGGTAAATTTGTTTCATCAGTTCAACTTTGTATCACCTGCCTAATTTAAATTTAAATGATGTGTCGAATAATCTCTTCACATTACCATGTTCCCTGCATGCAGAATAGTTAGCAGTGGAGTATACATTAAGGTGAGGGCTGTAAATCATTAGTTTTGAACAAAAATGTGAGATACAATGTTACCCTTAATATTGGTACAAAATTACCCCAAATAATTGTGTTTTTTTTTTTTTTAACAAGCACAATGGAAGCAGAAAATGGACAAACTGATGGTTCTATCATGTCAAATCCTTCATCTCTTTCAGGATATCTTCAAATGCCTTATGTGAAGTTAGCACTAATCACCTTGGTAGTTTATTTATGGGCATGACATCATCAGTCTCAGTGTGGTGACATGCGAAAAATTAGCTTTTTTCAAGGACATTTGGCCTACAAAAAAAATCTATATTTATTTGCAATACTTCTGAGAAAGCCTCCTCCTGTCACCAGCTGAGGATTTTGTCGTGTTCTGGTTAGCAGTTTCCCAGTCCTTCTGGTAGAGGGCATTCAGTATCTTATGAACTCGAATCTTCAGGGGCATACGGAAGTACAAATTATGTTTGCTTGCTAACCCCTATAGTGACCCCTTCTCAAGACGTATTGCACTGTCGGACAAACTAATTATCCATGTCCGAATTTGACGAGACCAGTGTCCTTGCTAAATTGACACCATCTGGTAGAATACCACATTTCAGGCATGATTCAAATATTCCCGATCTTCTGAGGAATTTCCCCTTAAACTTGCTTGGATTAACAATTTCACTAGAATCCGACAGCACGATGGACTGACAACAGATTACCAGACAGCTCATTGGCGAAGGTATATCTCATCGTGTTCGACACAACCAGTTCCGTATTGACTCCAAATAGCGCCCTCAGACGAGAGTCAATTCAGCACCACAGATTACGTAACACAAAGTCCCAAAAGTCTGATTGTAATTATTGTATTCTATTCTAAGATAACCAAACTTCAAAAACCACTCTTTTCCTACTTCTTACTGATGTGAGCAATGTGCAACTAAATTAACAATAACATAACGTAAATTGTATTTTTTTATAAATTTGTGTTTTAAGATTAAACAATGATATCCCGAATTTCGTATTTATTTTGCAACACGATATGCATTCCAGCAATTTTGTTACATTATATGTATTGTAGTATAAAGTCATAATGGATATTGTGTTTACACAATATAAATATAATTTTTATATTTATGATTAAAATTTATATTTACCATAGTAAATACGACTTCCCCAGATTGAGTAGTTTCAGTGTTTACATTTATTTTTTATATAAAATCTGTTTTAAAATTTCTTAATTAATCAGATATAAAATGACCACTAGACTGATTTTTAAGTTTTCTACAACAATTTTAGGGGTGCATCTAAAACCATTTTTTTTTTTTTCATTTACTACTCTTAGCTGGAATAAAATATACATATTGAGGTAACCAAGGAAGAATGCGCTAAGGCGATTTTTACAGTAAAATTGTAGGATGATATGACGTCGCATCGTGATATCCCGAGGAAGTAAAGGCTTGAGGAGTCCTTCTTCTAGGGCTAGACATCTAACACGGCCAGACGTTTCAGTTAAGTGTCCCGCCCGTCGGTACCTTCATGACAGCGTAAGTGACGACTCCGGAAGGTTGAGGATGGCCAGCGTCGTGTAACCAGGCGGAGGAAGGACGGAGATGTTCCGTTCGAATGGAATCTTCAGTGATGCCTGTCGTAT
Organism: Dryococelus australis; assembly: GCA_029891345.1. Taxonomy (NCBI): domain Eukaryota; kingdom Metazoa; phylum Arthropoda; class Insecta; order Phasmatodea; family Phasmatidae; genus Dryococelus; species Dryococelus australis. The sequence continues at coordinate 349,784,364 of CM056993.1, forward strand.
TCGACTTTAAAAATGCCGACGCAATCGCTTCCGAAGCTGTCAAGTAAGACATGTCCATTGCACGGGTCAAAATTATAGTCGCAACTTAGCAATCTTAGTGAAGTCTTTTGATAATATTACTTAACTGTCAGATTTTTCCGAGGAACTGTTTTAATGAGGAAGTCAAGTTTAGTTTGTTGCTGCAGTATGAAAATCGCTTTTGTGATAATATTTAAATGGACTTTCATTGGTGAACATTCCCAGTGGCCATTTCATTTTCGTGTTCTACCCCAAGAACAATAATTTTAAATTATATGAGAAGAGAGTGACTATCTGAACTTTGTATGCAAAATGGCATGCAGTAGTATTAAAGCAGATTTCATTTAATTGCGCTCTCAATGTTGAATTTTCAGGTTTTCAAAGCAGTAATTCTCGATCTGATTTCTTTGACAAAATTCCTTATAGGTATCTAACGGCACGAATTTTGAGTGTTATTCTATTTCTTTGAATTTAATTTGTCTTGAAGGGTTAGTAAACTTAGATATGTTCTACAAATTAAAAATGATATCTAAGGATATTCTGTCTTTCAATGTGTATGTTAGTTGTAAGATGTTTACTTTTTCAATGTGTCTTGATTTACTAATGTGTCTCTTAATATTGAATTTTAATATTTCAAGTTGATCATTAATGAATGCTGACCTAGGCATTCCACAAGGAATCGAGTGTTTCTCTTTGGCATGTGTGAGCCAGCCTTCCTAAAGTATCTCAAATTGAATATTCCTCGTCGTATTAAAAGTCCGCATTTTTAATGTAATGTAATGTTACGAAGAAAAGTCAGCTAATTGATTTGCTGTAGGTCAGTTATATTCCGGGCAAAAGTACGAACCACGCAGCTACACAAGTTTCCAATTTAATCTAAATTCACAACACCCACACAACCATTATCTTTATAAACATTCCCTTCCAATCTCATAATAGTACATTATAGTATCCATTTCGATGTCATAAACTAGACATTAATTATGCTTCAACACTATTCATGATCGTATATGCAACTCGAATAAAATGGATAAAGTATTCTTGTGTAATTGTAAATACAATTATTGGTGCATATTATGTAAAAAGAACAAAAGGTAAAGTCATGTTGAAATAAAAAAACTAATAATACTTCCAAAAATTAATAAATATTCTATATGTGTGAATATTTTATTATATTCAAATTCACTGATATGGGAAAAAAGATTTAAAATTGTATTTGCAATTAATTTGAACATTCTACTTTACTTACGGACAGGAGTGTTAACATAGTAAAGTGTTAATAACTCAGAAGATTTTGATTTGTTTGCAGTCGCAAGAGCAAAAGAATTCCAATATATTTATTATTTGAATAAGCTCTTTCTGTGCATGCTGAAAAAATGACGGAAGAATATTTTCGCGGAACATGTATAATTTTTTGCTCTGTGCACTGAAGTCAAAATATTAGCTGTTACAGTAATGAGTTGTATAGCATACATCGTATTTGTATGTCAGGACTATAAACTAGTATTGAAATAATTTATACACAAAATTGAATGAAAATTACAGTAATTGAAATTTATTATAAATAGTCGATACATTATTTATTAGAATAAGAATAATTTTGTTACAACATATGTCACTTTAAAACAGGTGCAAACATAATGTTGCTTTTCAAAAGGAAGCGGATGGTACAAATATTTCGAAAAGTTACACAAAGCAGTAGTTTCAGCAGGTTTAATAAGATATTGGATAGTAACCTCCAGATCCGGCTGGAGTACTAGCAGCAGCACCACCACTAGCCCATCCTGGATACCACCAATCTCCCCAACCACCACATCCTTCACACCCTCCACAGCCTCCCCATACACCATATCCACACCAGCCACCACGACCTCACCAGCCACCACGTCCTCCCCTGCCACCACGTCCTCCCCAGCCACCAGGACCTCCCCAGCCACCAGGACCTCCCCAGCCACCAGGACCTCCCCCAGCCACCAGGTCCTTCCCAGCCACCAGGTCCTCCCCCCAGCCGCCAGGTCCTCCCCAGCCACACGACTCACCGGCACACGTCCTCCCCTGCCACCACGTCCTCCCTGCCTCCAGGACCTCCCCAGTCCACCAGGACCTCCCCAGCCACCAGGACCACCCAGCCACCAGGACCTCCCCCAGCCACCAGGTCCTTCCCAGCCACCAGGTCCTCCCCCCAGCCACCAGGTCCTCCCAGCCACCACGTCTCCCCAGCCACCACGACCTCCACCAGCCACCACGTCCTCCCCTGCCACCACGTCCTCCCCAGCCACCAGGACCTCCCCAGTCACCAGGACCTCCCAGCCACCAGGACCTCCCAGCCACCAGGTCCTCCCCAGCCTCCAGGACCTCCCCAGCCACCAGGACCTCCCCCCCAGCCGCCAGGTCCTCCCAGCCACCAGGTCCTCCCCATCCTTGGTTGTCATCACCGTAATCCCCATCGTTCCATTTTCCGTTGCTATCTGCGCTGGCTCGTGCGAGCAACAGCAGTGCTACTGCGGCTATCTGTAACAATGAACACCAGAAAATAATAATTTATATACATGTTTTATGCCAACGGAAACTATTACATTTCTCACTTCTTTATCAGAGGATAAAATATAAAATATAAACGAAGTAAAGTACCACGAACGCAAACTAAACTAAAATTAAATAAATATCATATTTATAAAAATAATAATAGAGAATAAATTAGAAATAAATAATTGAAAATTACATCAATAATATTATTTATTGAATTAATTTTAGGTCTTTATCTACATTTGAGATCTTGGAGTTTTACCAGCATTAAAAATAAATTAGTTTGATCAACGTATAATATTTTACAATAAAAATTCGAGAGTAATGATTTATAAAAATTACAAACCGGGACAAATGTGCATGCGACAATATCGTGCCTGCAGATTATTGTACTGGCGCAATTTCTGCTCATGCGGCCTGATGGTTGCCTTGAACAAGGTAATGCGTTGCTCACGGCTATGTGTTTATGAGTTAATACAAAAACATTATGGAAAGTTAATGTTATTGTAGCATAATATTTTATGCTTCAAAGTAATAAAATGGTAGTTTAGAAACTTTATTCAAAAAAGTTTATACTATATAAATTTTTTAATTGAGTCCCGAAGTGATTTGACATTTTATGTTCCAGGTGGGTTTAGAAATGAGCTCTGTAATTTGCAATGTTTCCTAAAGAATCACCGCGTGTTTCTGTAAATTTTATATTTCAAGCATTTTCTGATTGAAAAACCTTGTAGAAAATATCTTATTTAAATTATTTTATCATAAAAATTAAGGACATATTTCCACAATAAAAATCATAACAAATCACTATGTTTTATGTTGGCATGCAAACAATTTTTTGCACATATTTTTTTTAAAATTTAACCTCGATATAAACGTTACATATTATGTTGTTCGTGTTTGTCTTAGCATTATAATTGATCCAAATTGGTACACTTTACAAACTGTTTTGCATCATATGAGGATACTCAATATTGCAATTGTATTCTGCCGGAAAAGATGGCTCGTCAACTTGATAGCCATATCAATATTTTCCTTCTGTTATGTGTGGTAATGTTGGCTATTCCTTAAAGAACTAATGTTTTTCACGAGAAAAAAGACACTTGCTCTGATTTTGAAGAGGAAGGGGTATGAGACTGAGTAATTATTTATTGGTGCCTTAAAATGATCACAAGTTTCTAAATTAGATTTCCTGTTCGTTACAATTTTTGGTGTCGTCTGCACACCTGCCTCGAGGCCAATGGCGGCCACTTCCAGCACCTACTCTAGGTATTTTATTGTCACACAGGACTGTATTTCCTCATTCCCTCGATCCGTTACACACATGTCCCACGGGGCCTCTTTTAAATGACTCAGCCTGTGTATAAAGCCCATTTTACGGGGGAAAAAATATACGTACTAGGAATATATGCTTTTTTGCACCAAGTACTTGAATTTTTTGTAATGCTTAAAAAAGAATTTTGTATTTCATAATTCTTCTACCTGAGGAACTAGATATACTGTAGCTCAACGCTCATTTTATAATGTTTTATCTGTATAAAAATAATTTTGGACTTTTACTTGTCTTTTGGCTCAGTACCGTTATCAACACCGAGTATGCCAATAAAAATACGGAGGTAATATGAGAGGATGATTGGATATGATTGGAATGAATACTAGTGTTCAGTTAAAAAATGGAAATTAATAATTTCTGCTCCATATGAGTAGGATCCATAAAATAAAGGGGCAATAAATTCATAAAATAATACTTAGTAGCTATGTATAAACCCGAGTTACTTAGCATATAAGTCATCGGCCCTTGGAAATCATAGTTTTACCCAATGTGCATTAAATGTAAATTTTCAGCAGGACTTTCAAGATTTATAATATAATAGAACGATCCGTGTCTTACCTTGAGAATTCATTTCCGATGTCCGTTCCTGGTGAAAGCTGAGTGAAGACGATGGGTGGTGTGACTCGATGGGCCCTTCTGCCTGCATTTATACCCGCCATCGAGATAAAACTGTCTTACTAAAAAAACAAGGGAATTCGTTGCTAAGGTTTTTGTGAACATGTCGTAGAGGTAAAAGAGCTCGAAGACGTGAAATCTGCTGCTCGTGTCCAGCACTGAAACGATATTTTTTGCAGCGAAGTTCTTACAGAAAAATGCCAGCAATATTTCGCAGCTCTCAGTTTTTTAAAAAATAATTGGTCAAATTTGGAGGTTCGACACTTATTGTGTACTTAAAGAGATGATATTATTTTGTATGGAAAACTTTAAATAACGCTGTTTGATTTTTGAACCGATCATCCATAGTAATTAAATTTTATTTGCTTGTTGTCTAATTCTTAACACTTTTTGTATGCTTCTTTTTTTAATTTTAATTGTTTTTTTAATATTCTGGCACTCATAGACTATGATTCGTATGCGAATATTTGTTCCTTTTCGTCTGTCCGTAAATAATCGATTGCGTTCATAGATTTGATGCTTACTTACCCTCTTTCTCCTATACTTCGCTTTCACGCCTTCCGCTCATTTTTCAATTCTTTTAGCATTATATATATATGTATATATTTTTTTCTCTTTTATTTTAAGGTTTCATGTTGCTGCCTTGATATTAACAAAACCAGTAGTAAGCCGAGGTGTTTAATATTCAGGAGCCAGTCTGATTACTTATTATTATTAACATTATGATCTATTTGTTCTCGTCTACAACAGGGTTATCACAGAAGGCAACCTAGGGCAACCAGAAGCGGAGAAGGAATGACCTACATTATTAGACAATCAAGGCATTCACCTGAGATTATTTCTGAAAAACATAGTAAACCGAAATCAGGGTGGCTGGACGGGAGGTAAGCCTGTGTCCTCTCGAATGCAAGTCCAGTGTGTTGGCCCCACTGCGCCACCTCCTTCTGTTGGTTGACTACTTGTCGAGTACCAAATTCTGCGTGCGTGAGGACCTACATTGCAGTGCTTTACAAAGCCAGATGCATGCTGTTAGTGGCGTCTCGGCTTATTACTGTCGACCTTCTTGTTGTCTCATTACTATTCTCGTGGCTTGGCCCACGGCAGGAGGTAGCCAACATAAAAAAATTAATTAAGGGCAATCCATCCTAGATCGAAGTTTTTTTCCAACTCAGGGAGCAACTAATTTTCCAGTACTGGAGCATTTATTTTGCATAACATCTCGCACGCGTTAACATATAAAGAATTACTGCATCAGAAATATTTCGGCAGAAATACAACACACTGGTAACATATTTGCTTTGATAATTAGTATAAATTATTCTTTAGGATTGCCCTTTGTTAAAATAGCAATGGAAAATTTCAAATGTGATAGCTCTAATAATTATGTAATACTTTGATAAAACAACAGAGGTTTGTTGTCGAAAAGAAAAACTTCAAATTGTAAATTGACTTACTCTTAAAATATATTATATTTAAATTAAATTATTGAAGCTTGTGTTATTTCCATTGCCCTAATTGCGATGTTTGGTTTTTGAGGTTAAGTGGTTTTATGTAAAATACGTCTTTTATTTTTGACGGAATGATACCCAGTCGAAATGGTGTAAACCAAAAGGAAATAAGCAAAATGAATGAACACAATGGAAGGTCAGATAACAAAGCTGAAGGGAGAAAACTGGAACATCTGTAAATTTCAAATTTTGGTAGCAGCAGAAGCAAAAACATTTTTTGATGTCATGACGGGTGAGGTTAACATGCCTAATGAAGAAGGTAAGTCTAAAAGATATTTGGAAGGGAAAGAATTCTAAGGCCAAGGATTTAATTGTCTTTAGAATGGAGGAGGAAACTGTTGTTCATATTTTAAATTGCAAAACTGCTGCTGAAATGTGGAATAAGCTCTTGTCCATATACGAACAAGAGTCTGAAACATAAATTCATTTGCTTCATGAAAAATTCATTAGTTTTCAATATAAAAGAAAAGGGGTAGCTGCTCACATATCTTCTGCTATGGATATTGTGACAAAACTAAAAACCTTTGCACTATTTGCAATAAAAGAAACCACACAACTGAAAAATGTTTTAAAAAGAAAACTAATGCAGCAAAAGCAAAAAGGCTCTGACTTGTCACTTTTGTAATAAGCTAGGTTACTTAAAAAAGGATTGCCGTTTGTATTTGAACATGACTATGACTAATGTAGTGACCTTAGGACTGTACGAATACAAAGGGTGACAAGGTTTTCAAAAATGCTTTTATTAGCATGGTCAGTGTTACTAATCAAGTAGACCTGATCAAAAATGATAAGTTTTATTTGGACAGTGGAGCCAGTGAGCGTATGTCTCCTTTCAAAGATTCTTTAATAGATTTTAGAGATAGCTCAAAAGAAATAAAAATATGAGATGGAAGATTACTGAAGGCATTGGGTGTTGGTGATATAAATGTTGTTTGCCATGTAGCTGATAAAGAAATTAAGAGTGTGCTGAACAAATGTTCTTTTTGTACCGGATTTGCAATTGAACCTTTTCTCGGTTTCTCAAGCTTTGGCTAAAGGACATGCATTAATAGCAGAGGGAAATGAGTGTATGTTAATTAAAAATAATGAAGTAATGGCAGAAACAAACTTGGAAGGAAAGATCTTTGTTGTAAATTTGGATGTTCAGAAAGTCGAGACAGCAGCAGTCAGTGATTTAACTTAAAATCTCTTAAAATATGGCACAGGAAGCTTGCTCATCAAAATATCAAGCAAGTAAGAGATATTTTATCTTAACTAAACATCGAATGTTCTTTTAAGGACGAACCATTCGTATTTGATTGTTGTATCCAAGGGAAATAGCATCGTTCGTCATTTCCACCGAGTGACTCAAAAACATTAGATTTATGTGAGATTCTGCACATTGATCTCTGCGGCCCTTTTGAAATCACAAGCTTTGGATGAATCAAAATATTTCATTTTAGTGAAAGATGATTACTCTCATTTTAGATTTTTTTTTTTTTTTCCAAGTCTGAAATTCTTGATTTAATTAAAATATGCATCCGAATGGCAGAAAGGGATCCAGGAAAATAGTTAAGGCTGTGAGATCAGATAATGGGACAGTAATTTCAAATAAAGAAATGTAAGATTACTTTTCATATTAGGGAATCAGGCATCAACTTTCGGCTCCATATTGTCCAGAGCAGAATGGGCGAGCTGAAATGGAAATAAGTACCTTAGTGGAAGCAGCAAGAATGATGTTAATCGAATCAGGACTGGACAAGCGTTTCTGGTCTGAGGCAGTGCATGCAGCTGCTTACACAATTAACTTGACAGGTATAAGTTCAATGAAAGAGAAAACCACATATGAATTATGGTTTAAGAAGACCATGAAATTAGATTATATCAAAATTTTTGGATCAATGGTTTTTGTACATATTCCTGACCAGAAGAGAAAAATGTTAGATTCTAAAGGAAAAGAAGGAAGATTTGTAGGTTATGAGATAGATTCCAAATCCTACAGGGTTTTGTTTTCCTGGTGAGAAGAAGACAATAACAGTGCATAATGTAGTTTTTACTTCAGAAAAACATAAAACAATTAGTAGAGTCAGAGGAGGGCTTACTGCAGAAGAGAAAACATTAGGGATAGAGTCAGAGGAGGTTGAGAACAGTTCTGATAGAGGAAGTGAGGAGATTGTGGTTGAATAAGCTGGGATGGATACAAAAATATTTGAAGGGACGACAAATGAAGAAAGAAGACTGATCTAAGTGGGAATCATATACCAGAAAACATTCTGGAGAGTTCAGAAAAATTTAGTAATCTCAGTAACTCATCAGATGACTTCTATGATTTCCATCCAGAAGAAATCTGGTCACAATATTATGACAGTTAAAATATTCAAGATCGTCCACAAAATTTAAAAAATCTAAGATCAAGAGAAAATATAAAGAAGTCATCCAAATACAATGACTTTGAAAATGTCTCGTAGTGTCTCAAGAAGAAAATTTAACTTATGAGCAAGTAGTTAAAGGACCAAATCGAGAAGAATGGAAGATTGCAATAAAAGAAGAACTTGATGCGATAAAAAGTAATGGAACATGGGTTGAAGTATGTCTACCAGAAGGATAGAAAAAAATTGACACAAAGTGGGTATTCCAAAAGAAGCAGAAAGAAAAGAATATTGTATTGAAAGCCCACCTTGTTGCTCGTAGTTTCCAACAAGATGAAGATTTTGAATTTAATGACATTTTTTGCTCCAGTGGTAAAACTTCCAACACTAAGAATATTGCTAGCTATTGCTGTGAACAGGGACACGAAGAGCCATAAAATTGACGTGAAGAATACCTTTTTGCAGGGGGAAATTGAAGAAGTCTACCTCAAGAAACCAGAAGGAATGGTCCAAGATGGAAAGGTTCTTTTACTCAAGAAATCCTTATATGGATTTATATGTATTAAAAATGTCACAAAAAAATAATTTTATCCTGAGGGAAGGATCTATGAGATCCAAACCATATTATTGCTTATATGTCAAGAACCACGGAGGGAAGTTTATTTATATCTTGGTTTATGATGACGATATCTTAATCTTAGAAATTGAAATTGATCAAGTTGACTACTTGAAATCAGTACTTGAAAGATTCGACATGGGAGATTGCAGACCAACGTCAACCCTAACGGATCCAAATTTTTAAAGGATTGATTTTGCTACGTCTAATGAAAATTTGGGCAAAACATGCAGGAGTATCAGTGGGTCATTAATGTATGCGGTTTTAGGATCCAGGTCAGATATGGCATTCTGTCTGAATTTTGCTAGCAGATGCCAAAGTCGGCCAAATAAAGGTCTTCTTTCTTTTCTCAGAATTTAGAGGTAGGTCAAAAGAACCATCTATTACAAGTTAGATTTCAGCAAGAACTCTGACGCAGCTATTGTAAAAGGTTTTGTTGATTCTTACCATTCAGGTGATCCCACAGACAGAAGGTCATGACAGGTTTCCTGTTTAAAGTCCTGGCATGTACCATTGCATGGAACTCATTAAAGCAGAGTACATCGCGTTAAACAGTGGAGTAAGTGAGGCTTGCTGGATTAAAAATGTACTTGAGGACATCGGTGTGAAGAACAACTTTCCTATAATCGTCACAACAAAGAGAACCAGGCTGCTATTTATGTGGCTGAAAATCCAGCTTCTCATCGGCGGATGAAACATGTAGACACCAGATTTCATTTTTTACAAGAAAAAGTCGACAGTGTAGTGATTAATCTGAACTATATTAACACTAACGACCAGATTGCTGACAGTTTAACGAAGGCAGTATCCAAAGCTTATCTTGAAAGATTCTGTCGATATGTAGGATTGCATGTAGGACTGATATAAAAACTTTCTGTTTCTCTATTTCTGGAATTGATATTTTTTCATTGACGGAGGGTGTTAAAATAACAATGAAAAATGTCAAATGTGATAGCTCTAATAATTATGTAATGCGTTGATAAAACAAAAGCGGTTTGTTGTTGAAAAAAAAACCTTCAAAGAGTAAATGGCTTCCATTAAAAATATATTATATTTAAATGATATTCTTCAAGCTTTTGTTATTTCCTTTGCCCTAATTTTGTCACCCTTTCTTCGTGCTTCTATATTGGTTGCCATGGAGAGGCAACATACTGTTAAACTCTTACTTAGCGTAAATTTAAAACACCCTGGTGTGCATAAATAAATCAACAAGTAGTAAGATGAGTAAAGAATATCAAATTTTGATCATGATAGAGTACATTTAAATATTTCCATCAATATGAAGATATAATATTGCATTTATAATACGTTATAAAACTATAATGGGCTTGAGCATCTTGAATATACGGCTAAGATAAAAAAAACTTAACCGTGTCATAATAATGCTAAACTTCAATTATATATAAATATATAAAATAATGCATGGACAGCATTTAACCAATTCAAAGGGGATCCCCGCACATCATGCTATAAAATATATATATATATTAAACATGTATTATTTTTAATATGCATGTCAGTTAAATTACGTTAATGGTCGTAACAAAACCACGAACAAAGTAAACAAAAAAAAATACAGTTACAGATAGGCTAAAGTAAACATTATTACCAAAGTTATAAAGAGAATAAGCCACAAAGTTAGGGTGGTAACTACACAGCATGTAAATTACTTATGCGTGAAATAAATAAATTCCAATGGTTAGTCCACTTAGCTGTCCAAAGTAGTAGATACATCACTTGAATGCTGTAGAAGGCGAAATTTTAAATATCCAAGAAAAGTAGCGTATACTTGATCATGAAGAGACTTGGATACGTTACGAAACGCACGAGCCAAACAGAAAACCTCGTGGACGTCAAGCAGGTAAAATTTTGAAACCAGAAGAATCCTCACTACAACATACAATACAATTGTATGAATACAGCGAGTAAAGAATTAATTAGGGACACGAACGACGCAAAACAAATTGAAGAAGTACTCACCATGAGGGTAGAGACGAGAATTACATTATCCAGAAGGATGACGAAATCAAGCAGAGACTCATCAAAATAAAAACTATTTAAAATTCACATCACCACAACAAAAACTACTACTAGGCTCCACTACGTGATGCACAGCATTTTTTTTTTGTAAAACTTCAAAGGGGCTTACGTCCCCACAAACCGCCTCACGGTGGCGCCTGTCGCCAACACGTCATGACGGCAGCGAGCCTATTCAAAACGTGTTTGTACCAAAGACGACCACCAGGGGACGCCACTGCGGCAAACCCAGGTACAGATAGTTCCGGGACCGTCGCTAGATGTCACGGACTGTCCAAAATGGACTTGAACATGAGAAAGGTCTTTAAGAGAGGCAAGTGAGCACGTGAACGAAATACGTTTTTTGTGCAAAGTCACGCACTGGATGCATGATCACCCGCGGACTTTGCGAACACAGCCACGCCAACATGAAGTATGGAAGGGGATAACGACGGTTGTCGCGGCAAAAGAAATGGTGAACGACGTAGCTTACATCCGGTCATACCGGGAAGGGAACGTGAAGACGAAAGCTGCCTGGAAAACTTCAGCAACTGAGTAAAATTGAAATCACTGGGGAAATATGACTGAGGGAAAATAATATTGAATACATAGTTACTCTGGTCTATAGATAATAAATAACTTGTACAGCCAAAGAAACCGAAGGTAGGAAAATACATTATCAACACGAAAACAGCAATAAACGTCAATTAAATATAATAAATCTCAAATACTTTAAATTAAAAACAAATTTATAAACTACTGTAAAATTGATTTTAAATATAAATTATATGACTCAGAAAATTCGAAATAGGAACAAAGCATTTAATTATGGCTTAATCAAAATAGTCAAATTCACGAGACAATTGCTAATTAAAATCCTCGCAATCATACTAACGACTGAAAAAAAGAAATATACTCAAAAACCGATAAAAATGAAGTTAATTACAAGGACCATCTCAATAACTTATCAAAATATTAAAATTTTAAATTTGCGAATAGCTTAAAATTGGCTCAACTCAGTGACAACAAATAAAATTCAATAGTAGCTTATATCAACTCACAAGGATGTATTGTAAAATTCTTTGTGTAGTATAAAAAATAATAATTTTCACGCATTTAAAAATTAAGTGTCGCGTGGAAATTAAGAAGGTATGACAATACGGCACACTCCAAAATAGTTAAAAATTGCTTATTCAGACTGCTGTATTTGAAAACATACCCGGCGGACGCAGGTCATACTACGATAGGAGTCTGTATTGAACATTGCTACAGCCATTCCTTCAATAAAATGACAGGGTCACTGCTGAATGTCTCATAGATACACGCAGCACTACGAGAACACTGCCTGCCAGTTCAGAGCCCTGAATGTAGGGGTGATGGCGTTCTAGTAGCGAGTGCTAGTGTAGCCATAATAACTCCTACGCTTCTCGGCCAAATAAAGATAAAAACGATGCAGGCAAGCGGAACATTTAAATACCACGATCTCGCTAGGACACTCGCAATCAAGCCAGGTAGCTGTCACATACTACCTTCAATTCTTCAATGACCGTATTTATAGTGTAGGTTTCCTGGCCCAGAATGTTTTTCACATCTCGGAACACACCAAGGAAGGTGTTAGTTGGAAGGTTCTATCACATGCTCTCAAGTCATCGATTCCTCCAGCAAGGTTGGGCAATGATGTCACTCCAGGTTAGCTATCAATAATCCCCCCCTCCCCGACCAGGTGATACAGCAGCCGGGTCAGCCTGGGGAAGAGGCACGCTGTGATCAGTGACCCTCTACCATGCGGAAATTGGCGGTACGTAAAACTGTCCGCTCCTCAAATATGTTCTTCCCGAACACTCTCTCCAGCCATCACCTGAACTTTCATGGAGCACCAGTTAGTCGATGTGGACAACCTTATGTTACTCCCGCGAGCTCTGTCGACAAATCTGGTAGACAGTATCATGTTCTGCTTCAGGATCCTTGGTCCTTCCCAACGTTTCTATAGCTTAGGGCAATATCCCTTCCGGCTTTAGGGGTTGTAAGGCCACACAAACTGTCCTTGGACAAGGAATATCGGGTTATGTTGTGTTGTCATTCTGTCACTGTTAGTTTTATGGTCCGGCGGGGATAACTTATGGATGTAGACTAACCTCTGATACAGTTTACTGTCATATTATAGTGTGGTTACTTCTTCTGCCACTGGATGTTCTAACAGCAGGTCACAAAGAAGGGGCCTCTCTCTCCCAAACAACATTGGTCTACTTGAAGGTGTTGCCTTCGCTAACTAGTGAGATTGCCGAATGATATACCAAGAGAAATGAGAATACATACCGGAATAACGGTAGCTTTGAAATTTGGCCCTTGATTAGAATAAAGCTCTAGTGGTACTTTAAACTTAGAGAATACAGGCTTTAGAAAGTGCGTCAGCTACCATGCCGTCTTCTTGAATTGGAACTGGTATACCTAAAGCCACTTAGCGATGTTGTCTTGGGAACGAGAAGGTACCGAGTCCCTTCACTCAATGACTAGTAAGGGTCCTAGAATATCCACTGCCATCCTCTTAAATAGGGCCCCAAGATTTATTTCCCAATGGGATTTCATCCCTTAATCGTCGGGCCCATCTTTGTGGTACAAGCACCACACAGATTTCGCTACTTCTCAACATCCTCCCGACAGTGAACCCATAAAAATCCTGCTTTTTTATTGCGCATTTCTTTTAGCACTTCTAGAATTCTGCACTCCCATTGGACCAATTGTATGTGCGTGCATTCCCCATCATTAGTTCCCCAGTTCCTGTAAAAACACGTCAATTTTCAGTACAAAGGAATTACGTCGTGCCCTGTATGTCGGGATCAGACTGGACATCTCCTTATATATTAATCGATATCTAGCTTCTTTCCAATGTAATGTAAGCTGCATTGTGGAGTCATTTAACTGATATTTCATCATGCCTTCATCCAATGTAAGCGACACATAGCAATATATAGAGCCATGAATTATTCTCCTCATTGCTTTCGATACACCACACTTTCCCTCCTGACATTCTCATTGAGGACAGGATAGTTTGCATGGTCATCTGGAAAGTGCATCTGCATTGATGCGAAGTTGCCCAATTCTGTTTCTGTATTTCAGAAATATTTTTGCAGTGATTTATACTCCGGGCTATTTGAATATTGGGTTCTTGAAATTTTGTAGCCAACATAATAAAGCATAATCATTTATTAGGTTAAATTGACTGTCATAAAGGTAGGGGTGAAAGTGTGTAATTGACTTCATTACAACCAGAAGCTCCCTGTGTATCACACAATTTCTCTCAGGCTTGTGCAGTACCTCACTGAAATATTTCAGTGGCCTCTAATTTCCATCTTGAATCTGAGGATACACAGCAGTGATGCATATATCACTTGCATCAATATCTGGAATAAACTCACAACCACTTCTTTGGCAGCCTAAGACTAAAGGGGTTATATCAGAATTTATATTAGTTTATTTATATCAACTTCGTGCTCAGTGGTACAAGGCAATTTCTTTTTTCCTCGGTCAGTTCATTCAGGTACTTGGCGATCGTAACAAACCTGGGCACAAATAAACAAAATTTCAGAAACATCCCTATCTGAGCTTTGTTGTTAAAGGGCAACATCTTATCACTTTGGTCTTCTCAGGGTCTCTTTCAAAGCCATGGTCAGCCATTACATGTCTCACGAAATTAATTTTATTTTGGGAAATAAATGGGGCAATTCTGAGTAGTTAATTTCAGGTTGGTGGTGGCTACTTATTATACTAAGAGTTCAGGTTTATTAAGCACTCTTCAAATGGCCTTGAGACCCCAATGTCGTCTACATACACCTGTAAAATGTCTTAAGGGAAGACTTTTTCCACCAGATTTCCAAATGTGGCAGGGAAATTCTATAGCCCGAAACGTATAATCTTGAATTACCTAATTTAATTCACTTTGGGAACAAAATGCAGTATGTTCTTTGTATTCTGCGTTCATCTCGCATTGCCAGAACCCTCTCTTCATTTCAAATGTAGAAAACCATTTTGAACCTGCTAGGCTGTTCAGTGTCCTTTATACTTTCGACAGATTAACCATCATTCTTGGCCACTTATTATTAAGCTGGTGGTATTCCACATAAAATTTTATAGAGCTTTACTGTCATTGGGGTAAATTTGTTTCATCAGTGCAACTTTGTATCACCTGCCTAATTTAATTTTAAATGATGTGTCGAATAATCTCTTCACATTACCATGTTCCCTGCATGCAGAATAGTTGCAGTGGAGTATACATTAAGGTCAGGGCTGTAAATCATTAGTTTTGAACAGAAATGTGAGATACAATGTTACCCTTAATAGTGGTACAAAATTACCCCAAATGATTGTGTTTTTTTTTTTTAACAAGCACAATGGAAGCAGAAAATGGACAAACTGATGGTTCTATCATGTCAAATCCTTCATCTCTTTCAGGATATCTTCAAATGCCTTATGTGAAGTTAGCACTAATCACCTTGGTAGTTGATTTATGGGCATGACATCATCAGTCTCAGTGTGGTGACATGCGAAAAATTAGCTTTTTTCAAGGACATTTGGTCTACAAAAAAAATCTATATTTATTTGCAATAATTCTGAGACAGCCTACTCCTGCCACCAGCTGAGGATTTTGTCGTGTTCTGGTTAGCAGTTTCCCAGTCCTTCTGGTAGAGGGCATTCAGTATCTTGTGAACTCGAATCTTCAGGGGCATACGGAAGTACAAATTATGTTTGCTTGCTAACCCCTATAGTGACCCCTTCTCAAGACGTATTGCACTGTCGGACAAACTAATTATCCATGTCCGAATTTGA
Source organism: Dryococelus australis (assembly GCA_029891345.1). Lineage (NCBI taxonomy): Eukaryota > Metazoa > Arthropoda > Insecta > Phasmatodea > Phasmatidae > Dryococelus > Dryococelus australis. The sequence goes on from CM056993.1 coordinate 349,800,168, forward strand.
CGAGACCAGTGTCCTTGCTAAATTGACACCATCTGGTAGAATACCACATTTCAGGCATGATTCAAATATTCCCGATCTTCTGAGGAATTTCCCCTTAAACTTGCTTGGATTAACAATTTCACTAGAATCCGACAGCACGATGGACTGACAACAGATTACCAGACAGCTCATTGGCGAAGGTATATCTCATCGTGTTCGACACAACCAGTTCCGTATTGACTCCAAATAGCGCCCTCAGACGAGAGTAATTCAGCACCACAGATTACGTAACACAAAGTCCCAAAAGTCTGATTGTAATTATTGTATTCTATTCTAAGATAACCAAACTTCAAATCCACTCTTTTCCTACTTCTTACTGATGTGAGCAATGTGCAACTAAATTAACAATAACATAACGTAAATTGTATTTTTTTATAAATTTGTGTTTTAAGATTAAAACAATGATATCCCGAATTTCGTATTTATTTTGCAACACGATACGCATTCCAGCAATTTTGTTACATTATATGTATTGTAGTATAAAGTCATAATTGATATTGTGTTTACATAATATAAATATAATTTTTATATTTATGATTAAAATTTATATTTACCATAGTAAATACGACTTCCCCAGATTGAGTAGTTTCAGTGTTTACATTTATTTTTTATATAAAATCTGTTTTAAAATTTCCTAATTAATCAGATATAAAATGACCACTAGACTGATTTTTAAGTATTTACAACAATTTTAGGGATGCATATAAAACAATTTTTTTTTTTTTCATTTACTACTCTTAGCTGGAATAAAATATACATATTGAGGTAACCAAGGCAGAATGCGCTAAGGCGATTTTTACAGTAAAATTGTGGGATGATATGACGTCGCATCGTGATATCCCGAGGAAGTAAAGGCTTGGGGAGTCCTTCTTCTAGGGCTAGACATCTAACACGGCCAGACGTTTCAGTTAAGTGTCCCGCCCGTCGGTACCTTCATGACAGCGTAAGTGACGACTCCGGAAGGTTGAGGATGGCCAGCGTCGTGTAACCAGGCGGAGGAAGGACGGAGATGTTCCGTTCGAATGGAATCTTCAGTGATTCCTGTCGTATTCGACTTAAAAAATGCCGACGCAATCTCTTCCGAAACTGTCAAGTAAGACATATCCATTGCACGAGTCAAAATTATAGTCGCAACTTAGCAATCTTAGTGAAGTCTTTTGATAATATTACTTAACTGTCAGATTTTTCCGAGGAACTGTTTTAATGAGGAAGTCAAGTTTAGTTTGTTGCTGCAGTATGAAAATCGCTTTTGTGATAATATTTAAATGGACTTTCATTGGTGAACATTCCCAGTGGCCATTTCATTTTCGTGTTCTACCCCAAGAACAATAATTTTAAATTATATGAGAAGAGAGTGTCTATCTGAACTTTGTATGCAAATTGGCATGCAGTAGTATTAAAGCAGATTTCATTTAATTGCGCTCTCAATGTTGAATTTTCAGGTTTTCAAAGCAGTAATTCTCGATCTGATTTCTTTGACAAAATTCCTTATAGGTATCTAACGGCACGAATTTTGAGTGTTATTCTATTTCTTTGAATTTAATTTGTCTTGAAGGGTTAGTAAACTTAGATATGTTCTACAAATTAAAAATGATATCTAAGGATATTCTGTCTTTCAATGTGTATGTTAGTTGTAAGATGTTTACTTTTTCAATGTGTCTTGATTTACTAATGTGTCTCTTAATATTGAATTTTAATATTTCAAGTTGATCATTAATGAATGCTGACCTAGGCATTCCACAAGGAATCGAGTGTTTCTCTTTGGCATGTGTGAGCCAGCCTTCCTAAAGTATCTCAAATTGAATATTCCTCGTCGTATTAAAAGTCCGCATTTTTAATGGAATGTAATGTTACGAAGGAAAGTCAGCTAATTGATTTGCTGTAGGTCAGTTATATTCCGGGCAAAAGTACGAACCACGCAGCTACACAAGTTTCCAATTTAATCTAAATTCACAACACCCACACAACCATTATCTTTATAAACATTCCCTTCCAATCTCATAATAGTACATTATAGTATCCATTTCGATGTCATAAACTAGACATTAATTATGCTTCAACACTATTCATGATCGTATATGCAACTCGAATAAAATGGATAAAGTATTCTTGTGTAATTGTAAATACAATTATTGGTGCATATTATGTAAAAAGAACAAAAGGTAAAGTCATGTTGAAATAAAAAAACTAATAATACTAACAGAAAATAAATATTCTATATGTGTGAATATTTTTTTATATTCAAATTCACTGATATGGAAAAAAAGATTTAAAATTGTATTTGCAATTAATTTGAACATTCTACTTTACTTACGGACAGGAGTGTTAACATAGTAAAGTGTTAATAACTCAGAAGATTTTGATTTGTTTGCAGTCGCAAGAGCAAAAGAATTCCATATATATTATTATTTGAATAAGCTCTTTCTGTGCATGCTGAAAAAATGACGGAAGAATATTTTCGCGGAACATGTATAATTTTTTGCTCTGTGCACTGAAGTCAAAATATTAGCTGTTACAGTAATGAGTTGTATAGCATACATCGTATTTGTATGTCAGGACTATAAACTAGTATTGAAATAATTTATACACAAAATTGAATGAAAATTACAGTAATTGAAATTTATTATAAATAGTCGATACATTATTTATTAGAATAAGAATAATTTTGTTACAACATATGTCACTTTAAAACAGGTGCAAACATAATGTTGCTTTTCAAAAGGAAGCGGATGGTACAAATATTTCGAAAAGTTACACAAAGCAGTAGTTTCAGCAGGTTTAATAAGATATTGGATAGTAACCTCCAGATCCGGCTGGAGTACTAGCAGCAGCACCACCACTAGCCCATCCTGGATACCACCAATCTCCCCAACCACCACATCCTCCACTCCCTCCACAGCCTCACCATACACCATATACACACCAGCCACCACGACCTCACCAGCCACCACGTCCTCCCCTGCCACCACGTACTCCCCAGCCACCAGGACCTCCCCAGCCACCAGGACCTCCCCAGCCACCAGGACCTCCCCAGCCACCAGGACCTCACCCCAGCCACCAGGTCCTTCCCAGCCACCAGGTCCTCCCCCACACCCACCAGGTCCTCCCAAGCCACCACGTCCTCCTCAGCCACCACGACCTCAGCAGCCACCACGTCCTCCCCTGCCACCACGTCCTCCCTGCCACCAGGACCTCCCCAGTCACCAGGACCTCCCCAGCCACCAGGACCTCCCAGGCCCCCAGGTCCTCCCCAGCCACCAGGACCTCCATAGCCACCAGGACCTCCCCCCAGCCACCAGGTCCTCCCCAGCCACCAGTTCCTCCCCCCCAGCCGCCAGGTCCTCCCCAGCCTCCAGGTCCTCCCCATCCTTGGTTGTCATCACCGTAATCCCCATCGTTCCATTTTCCGTTGTCATCTGCGCTGGCTAGTGCGAGCAACAGCAGTGCTACTGCGGCTATCTGTAACAATGAACACCAGAAAATAATAATTTATATACATGTTTTATGCCACCGGAAACTATTACATTTATCACTTCTTTATCAGAGGATAATATATAAAATATAAACGGAGTAAAGTACCACCAACGCAAACAAACTAAAATTAAATAAATATCATATTTATAAAAATAATAATAGAGAATAAATTAGAAATAAATAATTGAATAATTACATCAATTATATTATTTATTGAATTAATTTTAGGTCTTTATCTACATTTGAGATCTTGGAGTTTTACCAGCATTAAAAATAAATTAGTTTGATCACGTATAATATTTTATCAATAAAAATTCGAGAGTAATGATTTATAAAAATTTACAACCGGGACAACATGTACATGCGACAATATCGTGCCTGCAGATTATTGTACTGGCGCAATTTCTGCTCATGCGGCCTGATGGTTGCCTTGAACAAGGTAATGCATTGCTCACGGCTATGTGTTTATGAGTTAATACAAAAACATTATGGAAAGTTAATGTTTTTGTAGCATAATATTTTACGCTTCAAAGTAATAAAATGGGTAGTTTAGAAACTTAATTCAAAAAAGTTTATACTATGTAAATTTTTTAATTGAGTCCCGAAGTGATTTGACATTTTATGTTCCAGGTGGGTTTAGAAATGAGCTCTGTAATTTGCAATGTTTCCTAAAGAATCACCGAGTGTTTCTGTAAATTTCATATTTCAAACCATCTTCTGATTGAAATACCTTGTAGAAAATATCTTATTTAAATTATTTTATCATAAAAATTAAGGACATATTTCCACAATAAAAATCATAACAAATCAGTATGTTTTATGTTGGCATGCAAACATTTTTTGCACATATTTTTTTTAAATTTAACCTCGATATAAACTTTACATATTATGTTGTTCGTGTTTGTCTTAGCATTATAATTGATCCAAATTTGTACACTTTACAAACTGTTTTGCATCATATGAGGATACTCAATATTGCAATTGTATTCTGCCGGAAAAGATGGCTCGTCAACTTGATAGCCATATCAATATTTTCCTTCTGTTATGTGTGGTAATGTTGGCTATTCCTTAAAGAACTAATGTTTTTCACGAGAAAAAAGACACTTGCTCTGATTTTGAAGAGGAAGGGGTATGAGACTGAGTAATTATTTATTGGTGCCTTAAAATGATCACAAGTTTCTAAATTAGATTTCCTGTTCGTTACAATTTTTGGTGTCGTCTGCACACCTGCCTCGAGGCCAATGGCGGCCACTTCCAGTACCTACTCTAGGTATTTTATTGTCACACAGGACTGTATTTCCTCATTCCCTCGATCCGTTACACACATGTCCCACGGGGCCTCTTTTAAATGACTCAGCCTGTGTATAAAGCCCCATTTTGCGGGGGAAAAAATATACGTACTAGGAATATATGCTTTTTTGCACCAAGTACTTGAATTTTTTGTAATGCTTAAAAAAGAATTTTGTATTTCATAATCCTTCTACCTGAGGAACTAGATATACTGTAGCTCAACGCTCATTTTATAATGTTTTATCTGTATAAAAATAATTTTGGACTTTTACTTGTCTTTTGGCTCAGTACCGTTATCAACACCGAGTATGCCAATAAAAATACGGAGGTAATATGAGAGGATGATTGGATATGATTGGAATGAATACTGGTGTTCAGTTAAAAAAAAAATGGAAATTAATAAATATCTGCTCCATATGAGTAGGATCCATAAAATAAAGGGGCAATAAATTCATAAAATAACGTAGCTTTAAGTGAACCCAACCGTCCATCTATTGCGCTCTGCTAATTCAGTTTCTTCCCTTCAGTTAGTCCGAAGGAGGTGGGGGTGGTGTTGGAGGTAATAATAATTTCAGTTTCACTTGACCGACGCATGAGTTATGCATAAGTCATCGGCCCTTGGAAATCATAGTTTTACCCAATGTGCATTAAATGTAAATTTTCAGCATTACTTTCAAGATTTATAATATAATAGAACGATCCGTGTCTTACCTTGAGAATCATTTCCGATGTCCGTTCCTGGTGAAAGCTGAGTGAAGACGATGGGTGGTGTGACTCGATGGGCCCTTCTGCCTGCATTTATACCCGCCATCGAGATAAAACTGTCTTACTAAAAAAACAAGGGAATTCGTTGCTAAGGTTTTTGTGAACATGTCGTAGAGGTAAAAGAGCACGAAGACGTGAAATCTGCTGTTCGTGTCCAGCACTGAAACGATATTTTTTGCAGCGAAGTTCTTACAGAAAAATGCCAGCAATATTTCGCAGCTCTCAGTTTTTAAAAAATAATTGGTCAAAATTTGAAGGTTCGACACTTATTGTGTACTTAAAGAGATGATATTATTTTGTATGGAAAACTTTAAATAATGCTGTTTGATTTTTGAACCTATCATCGTAGTAATTAAATTTTATTTGCTTGTTGTCTAATTTCTTAACACTTTTTGTATGCTTCTTTTTTTAATTTTAATTGTTTCTTTAATATTCTGGCACTCATAGACTATGATTCGTATGCGAATATTTGTTCCTTTTCGTCTGTCCGTAAATAATCGATTGCGTTCATATATTTGATGCTTACTTACCCTCTTTCTCCTATACTTCGCTTTCACGCCTTCCGCTCATTTTTCAATTATTTTAGTATTATATATATATATATATATATATATATATTCTCCTTTTATTTTAAGGTTTCATGTTGCTGCCTTGATATTAACAAAACCAGTAGTAAGCCGAGGTGTTTAATATTCAGGAGCCAGTCTGATTACTTATTATTATTAACATTATGATCTATTTGTTCTCGTATACAACAGGGTTATCACAGAAGGCAACCTAGGGCAACCAGAAGCGGAGAAGGAATGACCTACATTATTAGACAATCAAGGCATTCACCTGAGATTATTTCTGAAAAACATAGTAAACCGAAATCAGGGTGGCTGGACCGGGAGGTAAGCCCGTGTCCTCTCGAATGCAAGTCCAGTGTGTTGGCCCCACTGCGCCACCTCCTTCTGTTGGTTGACTACTTGTCGAGTACCAAATTCTGCGTGCGTGAGGTCCTACATTGCGAGTGTTTTACAAAGCCAGATGCATGCTGTTAGTGGCGCCTCGGCTTATTACAGTCGACCTTCTTGTTGTCTCATTACTATTCTCGTGGCTTGGCCCACGGCAGGAGGTAGCCAACATAAAAAAATTAATTAAGGGCAATCCATCCTAGATCGAAGTTTTTTCCAACTCAGGGAGCAACTAATTTTCCAGTACTGGAGCATTTATTTTGCATAACATCTCGCACGCGTTAACATATAAAGAATTACTGCATCAGAAATATTTCGGCAGAAATACATCACACTGGTAACGTATTTGCTTTGATAATTAGTATAAATTATTCTTTAGGATTGCCCTTTGTTAAAATAGCAATGGAAAATTTCAAATGTGATAGCTCTAATAATTATGTAATACTTTGATAAAACAACAGAGGTTTGTTGTCGAAAAGAAAAACTTCAAATTGTAAATTACTTACTCTTAAAATATATTATATTTAAATTAAATTATTGAAGCTTGTGATATTTCCATTGCCCTAATTGCGATGTTTGGTTTTTGAGGTAAGTGGTTTTATGTAAAATACGTCTTTTATTTTTGACGGAATGATACCCAGTCGAAATGGTGTAAACCAAAAGGAAATAAGCAAAATGAATGAACACAATGGAAGGTCAGATAACAAAGCTGAAGGGAGAAAACTGGAACATCTGTAAATTTCAAATTTTGGTAGCAGCAGAAGCAAAAACATTTTTTGATGTCATGACGGGTGAGGTTAACATGCCTAATGAAGAAGGTAAGTCAAAAGATATTTGGAAGGGAAAGAATTCTAAGGCCAAGGATCTAATTGTCTTTAGAATGGAGGAGGAAACTGTTGTTCATATTTTAAATTGCAAAACTGCTGCTGAAATGTGGAATAAGCTCTTGTCCATATACGAACAAGAGTCTGAAACATAAATTCATTTGCTTCATGAAAAATTCATTAGTTTTCAATATAAAAGAAAAGGGGTAGCTGCTCACATATCTTCTGCTATGGATATTGTGACAAAACTAAAAACCTTTGCACTATTTGCAATAAAAGAAATCACACAACTGAAAAATGTTTTAAAAAGAAAACTAATGCAGCAAAAGCAAAAAGGCTCTGACTTGTCACTTTTTTAATAAGCTAGGTCACTTAAAAAAGGATTGTCGTTTGTATTTGAACATGACTATGACTAATGTAGTGACCTTAGGACTGTACGAATACAAAGGGTGACAAGGTTTTCAAAAATGCTTTTATTAGCATGGTCAGTGTTACTAATCAAGTAGACCTGATCAAAAATGATAAGTTTTATTTGGACAGTGGAGCCAGTGAGCGTATGTCTCCTTTCAAAGATTATTTAATAAATTTTAGAGGTAGCTCAAAAGAAATAAAAATATGAGATGGAAGATTACTGAAGGCATTGGGTGTTGGTGATATAAATGTTGTTTGCCATGTAGCTGATAAAGAAATTAAGAGTGTGCTGAACAAATGTTCTTTTTGTACCGGATTTGCAATTGAACCTTTTCTCGGTTTCTCAAGCTTTGGCTAAAGGACATGCATTAATAGCAGAGGGAAATGAGTGTATGTTAATTAAAAATAATGAAGTAATGGCAGAAACAAACTTGGAAGGAAAGATCTTTGTTGTAAATTTGGATGTTCAGAAAGTCGAGACAGCAGCAGTCAGTGAATTTAACTTAAAATCTCTTAAAATATGGCACAGGAAGCTTGCTCATCAAAATATCAAGCAAGTAAGAGATATTTTATCTTAACTAAACATCGAATGTTCTTTTAAGGACGAACCATTCGTATTTGATTGTTGTATCCAAGGGAAATAGCATCGTTCGTCATTTCCACCGAGTGACTCAAAAACATTAGATTTATGTGAGATTCTGCACATTGACCTCTGCGGCCCTTTTGAAATCACAAGCTTTGATGAATCAAAATATTTCATTTTAGTGAAAGATGATTACTCTCATTTTAGATTTTTTTTTTTTTTTCCAAGTCTGAAATTCTTGATTTAATTAAAATATGCATCCGAATGGCAGAAAGGGATCCAGGAAAATAGTTAAGGCTGTGAGATCAGATAATGGGACAGTAATTTCAAATAAAGAAATGTAAGATTACTTTTCATATTAGGGAATCAGGCATCAACTTTCGGCTCCATATTGTCCAGAGCAGAATGGGCGAGCTGAAATGGAAATAAGTACCTTAGTGGAAGCAGCAAGAATGATGTTAATCGAATCAGGACTGGACAAGCGTTTCTGGTCTGAGGCAGTGCATGCAGCTGCTTACACAATTAACTTGACAGGTATAAGTTCAATGAAAGAGAAAACCACATATGAATTATGGTTTAAGAAGACCATGAAATTAGATTATATCAAAATTTTTGGATCAATGGTTTTTGTACATATTCCTGACCAGAAGAGAAAAATGTTAGATTCTAAAGGAAAAGAAGGAAGATTTGTAGGTTATGAGATAGATTCCAAATCCTACAGGGTTTTGTTTTCCTGGTGAGAAGAAGACAATAACAGTGCATAATGTAGTTTTTACTTCAGAAAAACATAAAACAATTAGTAGAGTCAGAGGAGGGCTTACTGCAGAAGAGAAAACATTAGGGATAGAGTCAGAGGAGGTTGAGAACAGTTCTGATAGAGGAAGTGAGGAGATTGTGGTTGAATAAGCTGGGATGGATACAAAAATATTTGAAGGGACAACAAATGAAGAAAGAAGACTGATCTAAGTGGGAATCATATACCAGGAAATATTCTGGAGAGTTCAGAAAAATTTAGTAATCTCAGTAACTCATCAGATGACTTCTATGATTTCCATCCAGAAGAAATCTGGTCACAATATTATGACAGTTAAAATATTCAAGATCGTCCACAAAATTTAAAAAATCTAAGATCAAGAGAAAATATAAAGAAGTCATCCAAATACAATGACTTTGATAATGTCTCATAGTGTCTCAAGAAGAAAATTTAACTTATGAGCAAGTAGTTAAAGGACCAAATCGAGAAGAATGGAAGATTGCAATAAAAGAAGAACTTGATGCGATAAAAAGAAATGGATCATGGGTTGAAGTATGTCTACCAGAAGGATAGAAAAAAATTGACACAAAGTGGGTATTCCAAAAGAAGCAGAAAGAAAAGAATATTGTATTGAAAGCCCACCTTTTTGCTCGTAGTTTCCAACAAGATGAAGATTTTGAATTTAATGACATTTTTTGCTCCAGTGGTAAAACTTCCAACACTAAGAATATTGCTAGCTATTGCTGTGAACAGGGACACGAAGAGCCATAAAATTGACGTAAAGAATACCTTTTTGCATGGGGAAATTGAAGAAGTCTACCTCAAGAAACCAGAAGGAATGGTCCAAGATGGAAAGGTTCTTTTACTCAAGAAATCCTTATATGGATTTATATGGATTAAAAATGTCACCGAAAAATAATTTTATCCTGAGGGAAGGATCTATGAGATCCAAATCATATTATTGCTTATATGTCAAGAACCATGGAGGGAAGTTTATTTATATCTTGGTTTATGATGACGATAGCTTAATCTTTTACCAAGATTTGCATGTCATTGAAACATTAAAATGAAGAAAATTCAAATATGTCTTTCATATGAAAGATTATAAAGATAAGGCCAATTATTTAGGACTAAATAGTGTTCAAGATCTTTTTCGAAAGAAGAAATTGAAATTGATCAAGTTGACTACTTGAAATCAGTACTTGAAAGATTCGACATGTGAGATTGCAGACCAACGTCAACCCTAACGGATCCAAATTTTTAAAGGATTGATTTTGCTACGTCTAATGAAAATTTGGGCAAAACATGCAGGAGTATCAGTGGGTCATTAATGTATGCGGTTTTAGGATCCAGGTCAGATTTGGCATTCTGTCTGAATTTTGCTAGCAGATGCCAAAGTCGGCCAAATAAAGGTCTTCTTCCTTTTCTCAGAATTTAGAGGTAGGTCAAAAGAACCATCTATTACAAGTTAGTTTTCAGCAAGAACTCTGACGCAGCTATTGTAAAAGGTTTTGTTGATTCTGACCATGCAGGTGATCCCACAGACAGAAGGTCATGACAGGTTTCCTGTTTAAAGTCCTGGAATGTACCATTTCATGGAACTCATTAAAGCAGAGTACATCGCGTTAAGCAGTGGAGTAAGTGAGGCTTGCTGGATTAAAAATGTACTTGAGGACATCGGTGTGAAGAACAACTTTCCTATAATCGTCACAACAAAGAGAACCAGGCTGCTATTTATGTGGCTGAAAATCCAGCTTCTCATCGGCGGATGAAACATGTAGACACCAGATTTCATTTTTTACAAGAAAAAGTCGACAGTGGAGTGATTAATCTGAAATATATTAACACTAAGGACCAGATTGCTGACAGTTTAACTAAGGCAGTATCCAAAGCTTCTCTTGAAAGATTCTGTCGATATGTAGGACTGATATAAAAACTTTCTCTTTCTCTATTTCTGGAATTGATATTTTTTCATTGACGGAGGGTGTTAAAATAACAATGAAAAATGTCAAATGTGATAGCTCTAATAATTATTTAATGCGTTGATAAAACAAAAGCGGTTTGTTGTTGAAAAAAAAAACCTTCAAAGAGTAAATGTCTTCCATTAAAAATATATTATATTTAAATGAAATTCTTCAAGCTTTTGTTATTTCCTTTGCCCTAATTTTATCACCCTTTCTTCGTGCTTCTATATTGGTTGCCATGGAGATGTAACATACTGTTAAACTCTATACTTAGCCTTAATTTATGTTCTATGATCCCTTAATACATTGCACGCACACACATTCATCCTGTATCTGTGATATTAGTCAGTGAAATGCTATTCACTGTGAGTCATATGATAAACTACTACCAGATGGCGTATTAATCAAATGAACTGGGAAACATGGACTTGTGTAATTCATAGACTAAAGCTGAGGCACACTGATTATTTGACTTCTTCACCTGCACCCAACATTGACCTGCCCCAAAGGAGCAAACTGTAAAATTCACATGGTCACCAACAATGGACGTGTATGTTTATATCTTAATTCTTGAGTGGAACGCACTATTGCATTAGGAAAATAATATTAGAATTTGAAATTTAATCAAACTGCATTACACATTGGCTAGAAGAAGTGTACAAATATTACAAAGCATTTGTTTACTAAACAGTGTTCTAACCTCAAATACAATCCACACCATTTTTGCTAGCCGTATTGGCAGAATACCAGTTCAATGTTGGGACACTGAGATTTTTTGTGCCCAGCCTGCGAGATAGGTTTACCTCATAATTATTATATGGTGTAACGACTCAAATAACCTCTACTTAGTCCTGTCACAATAATCTCAGTTTATTTTTGCAATGTCTATGCTAACGTAATATTTATTGATCTAATTGGTTATTTGTTTGTGGAAAATATATTTTATTTTCTCCAGCTCTAATGCATACTATTAATTGTAATTATGTTTGTAAATCTTTTTGTTTTCATTTGCAAAGTTCATTTTATGTGGGCCACTATGCTTAGAGGAATTTGTCGTTTGTTTGCTATGACAACACAAGACGTATTTGTAAAATGATGTATATGTCTCATGATTGGCGAGATGTTTAAATGCGTCGTGTAAGAATGCAGTTTTTTTTTATGGTTTTTAGCCGTCTTGTTTTCTCGTCAAGCAGACGTCGTCGCCCTGGGGTGATATTTTAATTTACGTGTTAATTGGCCGAGTCCCGTACAGGAATGCAGACATGCCAATACGGCGAAGACGCGCGCCCTTCGAAGCAGAATATTTCGAGTCTGTAAGCGCAACTTACGCGGATCATATTTAAAGGCAAGTTTGAAGAACCGCGAAGGCGCGTGGTACGCCAAAAGAGTCAAGAGACGCACCTAAGGCTCGAAAGCCTAGTGAGAGAATACCAAGGTCCACGACCTGCGGAACCAGCTACAGAATATCTCAATAGTTGCTGCAGCATACACGATTTATTTTACGTTATGCATAACAAATTTTTCGACACAGAGACTACGCCGGTAAAATTATTAACGATTTTGAGAAATTAATTTAACTTACGTTACGCCATCTTGGTTCGTCAGTTAAATAAATTTGCTCTACCTTCATGCCTACCGAGTACATGAACTGATTTCTCATGTTCTCCCTACTGAGTTGGCGTGAGAAAATTATTCATTAATTTAATCTGCACATTTTAAAATAATTGAAACGATCCGAAGAAACTCTTGCGTTTGGAACTGTATATCAGAGATACGCATGGGAGGGCTACACCAATAGTTACGGCCACTCAATGTAATGTTAATTTTGAAAACAATAAAAGAGCTTCTACACAATACTTAGTATTTCCACAGATATCCATTTAACTCATTATGTTTCAACCAAAATAATTATTTTTTAATTAAATCAAATTTTAAAGTCTCTGTGAGTATTCTTTTGAACAGTAGCTAGTGGTAGAATCTATTTGCGTCTACCTAGTGTCTCTTGTATGTTGTTGGTAGCCCACGGAGGTCGGCTGCTGCAAGCGTTCCTGAGCTACAAATATCTTTGGTGAGATACAGGATTGTGGTAAGATTCAATCAGGTTGTGTTTGCGTGTTATGCTGTCCGTCTAATACAATTCACTTGTGACAGCAAAATGTCGAAATATACCACGGGAACCACTTACAAATAAGTGAGATTCTGTCATCATAATAATCAGTTATCCAGCTATGATTACCAATGGAGCCATTTTAACTGACATTCGCTTATTTGACTCCTTTTTTTTTTTTTAATCACAGTTTTAGGTTTAGAGTGCAGAAAATAGTTGTGCTGGATTTCATGAATAAACTAAATTTAGGATTCCGATTTTTTTAACTAAGAATTTCTCTGTACTTATGACCGCCTTTTCTGTTTCGACAAAGCCCATCTAAAATTGAATTTACGCTACAATTATATTTAGCAAAATATCACATACACGAGCCAACCAATGTCTCAGGCTACACTCAACTTTAGACGTTGGAACAACACAATTCGTTAAACACATTGTGATGTAAGTTAAGCCAAGACCCACATCATTGCGTTTGACGTAATCCAATCAGCTACTGATACTGCAAATAAGTAGTATTCATTTTGGTTGATACATATATTTATTATATTAGTCAATTTAGGTTATATTCACATAGACGAAATAAAGATACAAATATTTCGAAAAGGATTTAAAAATAAATAGATAAACTGAAATAATGGCGGTTACCATTTTTTTAAAAAATAATTAATGATAACATAAGCGAAGTTAATATGTATGCTAATAAATTATTAACATAAGTTTGCAGATTCTCATTACAATACAAATCAGAACGGAGTTTTAATTCCCTACCTTTTCTTACATGTTAAAATCAAACTATTGTTACCGCGCCAGTGTTATTAGCGGAAAGTTTAGACATTGACATTTATTGTCTAATCGATTATAGGCCAAATTTAATTGAAATGTTAAAATTTTTGGAATAATAACATTTAGGCAGCAAACTAAATAAAACATATTAATAAAGACTGTACAAATAGCGTCAGAAATTTCGCATGTAATCCATTGTTTAAAACCACGAAATATTTTTAAGTCTCTTGGACAGATAAATAAATATAGGTACTGAACAAATATCCTATTATATTAGTAGACGATCTCTGTCTGTCTGTCTGTAATACCTCTAAGTCCCTTAAAACTCAACAGAAGTTTTTCAAATTTTGCAGAGCAAATCCTCAAGGTCAAATACAGGTCAAGTTCGAATTTCAGCAAGATCGGTTTATGCAATCATTGCCTTTTGCCCTAAAAACTCATTTTAATTACTTTTATTCCTATGTAAGTTTTGTATTAATGCATAGAGATATGAAGGTAATGGAATACCATTTTTGTTTACTTTAAATGTCTCTTTTCAAAGTTGAGTTAATTTCAAAATGGGGACGCAGTGGCCCAGTGGATAGAGCGATTCCAAGTGGGGCCACAGTGGCCAGGTGGATAGAAAAATATCAAATGTGGCCGCAGTGACTAAGTGGATAGAAAAATATCCAATGTTGAGTTAATTTCACGTCTTTTTTTTTTTTCATTCTTTGTATGAAAGCAAAAATTAGTAACATCGAACTGTACTAGTCATGTGAAAATACTAAAAAAAAGGGTCACTGGCTAAGTCTCCTAGTTAAAACAATAAATACGTTGTAGTTGAGCACAGTGGTGTTGGGCATACAATGTACTGAAACTTTTATATTCGAGTGATGGTAATAGTTGAATGAATTGTAGTAGAATGGCCACATTAACAAGAGATCAATAATAATCAACACTATAATTATAATATAAAACATACAACTACTAAGAAAACTTCCAAACATTAAAGCAGCTCAATCATTGAGGAGCGTTTAATTATTGCAAATTGTTTATATATATATATATATATATATATATATATATATATATATATATATATATATATATATATATATATATATATATATATATATAAGAATACATGCAGCTCAAGTTCAAAAGCTCAACTAAGAATATAATTTTAATTATAGTTGCAATTTGGCACCTTAAGGTAGTCTTTTCACACAAGGGAAAATAATATTCAATGTCAAATAATAAAAAAAAATCCCACTTTTTTCTACTGTATTAATTAACAAATACACTACCTTGCCTCGGCTTCTCAGATCCATAAAATATTTAGGCAGGTGGATTTAATCCTTACCTCTGAAGGAAGTGTGGCCAAATTTTACATGAAAAGTTCTAGAGAAAGGGTTATTCAGAATCCTTCAAGACTAAATTTAAAAAATCGTATTATAAATAAATGCTACTATTTGCAACTTATTTCAGTTATTATTTACCTAAAACTTTAATTCTTCTGGAGCAAGACGTTCTCTTAGCTCCGGATATGTAGCAGTTCAGGGAGCTATTTCCTGCTAATTGAATACCTGGCATTCTTATCTTGCGCCAAGCGCACACAGGCGGCCTAAAATAATGTCCTGAATAAAATCTTGACGATATCATCCACAGTAAATAACAACATTTCAATATATTTTCCATGAGTTTAGGTATCCAAGATGCCCACTTGAATGTTCCAAAAAGAGAGATAAAGTTTCAACACAGCCCAGTTTGAATTTGCCATAGCACAGTAGGCGAAGCATTTCCACAAATTTCTATTTTAAAATATTACATATTGTACTATGCTACCAACTATTGACCAATGTTTACATTTAAATACATTTCTTTTAGCAATCTGTTTAACACTCTTAAAATGCTGCATTAAAACATTAAATTAATTTAACAGCTCTGAAAATGTTTCAATCTGTGGTCATACTCACCTATAATACTGCAATTAAAGCCGTAAAAATAAAAATTTAAAATATTTGCAACATTACAAGCACATAGACTAAATAAATAACAAATAATCCTGCAAATATAACTTCCATGCAAATAGTAAATATAACCAATAAATTTGCAGTGGAAATAAAAAATATTAATAAGTGAACAGAAATACCAGATTATCATACGTTACAGGAAATGCTCCACCAAAGTTTTCCATGAAATTTCAATATTCAGAAAATGAAGTTAAAGTTTAATAATAAAGTGCTAATTTATCATAAGATATTTAGTTAAGGTGCCTTTAAACTTTAAGAAATTAGAGCACATTGATGAGAAAAAGATTTGGAGCGTAACCTTCAAAAATTTTTAATATAGAATCAAACCAATTAAGATAATAAGTAGCAAAATTTATTACAGTTAACAATCAACTCCATGACCATTCCATGTATAAGTTTTTCTTCTTTTAAACAGACATTTTAATCAACTTTATCAATTAAAAGCAAGTGTTCATTATTACTTCCATTCATTGTTAGGTTGTAATTTAAGAGGTGGCGCTTTGTTCATTGGACGCGATGACTTGCACATCTCGCATAACCTCGGATTCCCTCGGGCGTGTTCGGATCACCTGTAACATTGCAATTTTTAGAGGTTACGTTGAACGTTGATCATAGATATTTTAATTATATATAATTACAAATTATATATGATTACTTGCTATGTTGTCACTTTTTTTTAATATCATTTCCAAATTAAATTTTACTACATGAGTTAACAATATAATCTTTGGTTAGTTTAATAACTTATTGAAATGTTTATTAAACAAAAGTACTAAATATAATTATCCTGGTTGTCTCTCGTCTTGTCATTGTTGATTGGAGGAGAAATGTGCCATGGTGAGACGACAGCCGATCGGAGGACAGGAGACAACATAAGTAAGGCAGAAGTAAAAAAAGAACTAACATTTTCAGACGGTATTTATCTCACCACGGCCAAATATTGGTGTGTGTGGTACGTCAAAAGAAATTTTAATCATATAATAAGGAATAATATATGTGAATATTAATGAAATACTTGCGGCGAGGTTTTTAAAGATTAGTTGTTAATAATTGAAAATAAGTAAGATAAATTTTATTATATTTGAGAAGATTGATTAATAATTAGTTGAATGTGCTAAAGAAGAAAACTGGTTCAATAAAAATAATTAAAAGTCGAGATTTGAGACATTAATATTTTTAATGAAATGTTATAAACGGCGTCCAACGTGATGTTTGTACAGTTGTGATTTGTATGAAATGTAACACACGAACGGCCGAAACTGTTTACTGTAGCTCGGTCAGCTGCCGGGATGGCGTGGTGTGGACGAGATCTTTCTTCTTTCCGCTCGTGTCTGCTGTGTCAGGGTAAGGCGAGTCCTCGAGCTGAAGAACTAATCAGTTTATTAGAAGTCTCAGCTACTCAAGTGCTGTTGATAAACGTAACGTCCATGTAAACGATGGTGATTCCGCAGTTGAGAAGAAAAATACACGATGCGCGGACACTCCGGAT
This sequence comes from Dryococelus australis, assembly GCA_029891345.1. Lineage (NCBI taxonomy): Eukaryota > Metazoa > Arthropoda > Insecta > Phasmatodea > Phasmatidae > Dryococelus > Dryococelus australis. The sequence continues at coordinate 349,817,619 of CM056993.1, forward strand.
AAATGTAAAGATTTAAAAAGCAAAATGAAGAATCTCGTTGAAATTGATAAGCAGTTGCTCGTAATAATGAGCAGCAGCTTAGTTTTATTTATACCAAATCTTGATCCAGGCAGTCAAGCAATTGCTCGCGAGGAAATTCAGGAAAGGTAATTTTATTTATACTAAACCGAGCAGAAGCTTAAAATATAGGAGTTCTGAGAAGCTGATTACTTTTATTTATACCACCCAGTGTTTGCCTGTCTTTGTGCAAAGTCAGAATGAAAATACTTTGATGTAGAGTCCGAAAATAAATGACCGTTTTAGTACAACACATAATTTCGTAGTTTTTGAATCCAGTGAAAATATATGTATGATTAAAATAAAACATAAGTAGCCTTCTGCAGCGACATATCTTTGCCAGCGATTCAGAAGTCTCTCAACCCCGTCCCTGAAGAAAAGAGGCCTTGATTAAAGGAAACCTAGGAAGGAACATAATGATTCATTCCTGTTTTTGAACGCCCTGCACTTAGACGAGTGAGTTAGCAAAAAAAAAATGTGGAAAACTAAAGATTCCCCGTGTTAAAAAAAAAACTGCTTTGAAAACAACACAGCCTTTTATATATATATATATATATATATATATATATATATATATATATATATATATATATATATATATATATATATATAGATATATATATATAATTCTTTGGGAACTAATTGACAAAGTTTTTCTTGTAATCCTACAAGGATAATATTATACTATGTTTTATATTTTACTTGTAATGTCACAAGGAAAATATGATATATGTGCAACATACAAAATACGGTGGGTGCGGAATTGCTTCATACGCCATGTCTCGCAGCTCCCGTTTCGTAATTTTGTCACTTAGAATTTAGCGATCTCTCCTAACAGCAAAGCACCCGTTCTACTGACCAATTATGGCTGTGTTTTTTTTTTTTTTTAAATTGCCACTGCATTTTGTTGTATTCCTTGTTGCCTTAAACATGGTACTGAGAAGCGTTTTAGGTGCTTTCTCGCTTCGTTTGCTATTATTGTACCTGGCCCACTTCACGCCGTACGTCATAGGGGCTTATTGTGTGAGGAACGAACAGGTTATTGCAGACGTCACCGCTGTGGTTTCTGTAGCGTCACAATGTACAGTCGCTTGTACCGCCAGCAACATGTTGGGACGGCGTTTGCCAATCAGCAGCTGGTAACCTACTTTCCAACCGGCAGCCCGGCCAATAGGGAAGCATCTGGAGCACGCAGTAGCCAATCAGACACCAGGCCCATTCCCAGAGCCTCGTAGCGCAGCCAATCGCAGAATGAGTTCTCCCACATAAAGGAACAACCACGTAACTGCAGATCTGTGTACTGTCTGTTCTGTGGCCGCCAGGTCATGCGGTGCGAAGTTGTCCCAGTTTTTCATTCCTCTTATTTTCTGCAGATGGTAGGGAATTGTTGAAATGGAAAAGCCGAACTGCCGAGAAAGTTTTATGACACTGGTGCGTGGGTTTAAAGGCTGTTCAAGAATAAGTGAGCACTTTATAAATGAACCTTAGAAAAAAGTCACTGCCACTGCATACATATATGTTAAAGGGCGCACTGAATGACATTCGCCCAGTAACGTTGGTAACGATGGGTGGAAAGTAGTTCCCTATCTTAATGTCGAATAAGAAGTGTTGGGTAACTATTTGTGATATCCTAAAATTAATACTTTAACTTTATGTTCTTTTTTAACGCAACAACGAAGTATAACAATGAGCGTATTTGTAACGTATTTACTTTCTTAATAATTTTACAGTTTCATTTGACCGACGCGTCAACAAAGTGATGAGGCCCATTGCAATGTTAATTTTACATAAGGCGGAGGAATACGCAACGTGCATACAAGTAGATCTTAAGCAGGGCTCTCAAAAGTGCTCATTTTACCGTGAACAACCTATACCTATAGATATTACTTAAAAGACCTTTATCATCCACAGAGCTAGTGATTTTTCGCGAATAAATTTGAGTATACGGTAGGCTTCAATAATATAAGCACCCAACAGCATTTTGTCTTTTGTCATTTGTTGCTGTCTGCTTAAGGCGTTTTCATATTTGACCGGGCCACTCAGAATTCGGCAACATCGGCACGGCTCCTACGTGATTCGTGTGCAGAGAGTCAATACGTGTCAAATAGAAACTCATCTAATCAGGACAGGTAAACGACCCTACAGTGTTTTGAAATACAACTTGTCTTGAAATCTTTTCGCGAAATCTCACTACCCCTAATCATCCCCTACGTCCTCCGGCTTCATTTTGTAGACACGGGTCACTGCCACGAAATTCTTCAAACCAGCGGCCAACAACCACTGTCCAGTCTGAATTTTCATCTACGTCCCATGTACTGAAAACTTTACTTTACATTTTGCAATACATTTTTGTTTTCCAGTTTTAGTTTGTGAAACAAAATAACGCGTGACTCCCTCTAGTCCGTCATGTTTCACATAGCAGTTTACTACTTCCCGTGAAACGTGAGGCATCCAGTATATATTTTTACATGGTCATCCATAGGTCGGACCACCCGTGCAAGATTTTCCACCCCTAAAACTGTACTTCTTCTGCAAAGTGAAGGGGTATATGGTATCCTTCACTTTTATTGGCGTGCCTTATGCTTTATTTTTAGCCTATAACTCTCTATAGGACTACTTTAATTTTTTTTTTCCAATTATTGCATGTATTTTACCATTAAAGTGGAGTATATCTCTATTTCTTTTTTCCCATTAGTAGTTACACATTAGTAGTTTCCATACTCCACAGGCTTCCTTGGAGGCCGCGGTAGCTCAGCGGCTAGAATACATGCACCCCACCAAGGCGAGCCGGGTTCAATATCCGGAAGGTCGTTCCCGTATTTTCGTACGTGGTAATCGTGCTGGCACTCACCTCACTTCACCCACATCGGCTCTCGAGACCCCGATGCTAAGAGCCACCCAAACTTACCACTGGCCAGGCTTCCTGCGTGACATTTATAGGGCACATCTCATGTTTTCGTCGACCTCGTATGATACGAGGCAGGTGGTGTTGAAGGCGGAGTGTGTGTACTTGGGCCGTTTTGACAGTCCCCACACATCAGAACTACGCCGAAGTCCACCCGACCTTGGATTACCTTTTCCTACATGAGGGTCGTGGGCATGGTGCGATGGGACCCACTCTACTGACAACCTCGCTGCTGTGTCCGCCATGACTGCCGGATGGCAACTGGCGCATGGCGCGCTCATGCGCCGCTTTGAAGCCTCGTCTGCTGCCGCTCCCCAGCGCATCACCATGAAAACGTGACGCCGGCCAGCCAGGACGTCGCCAGGTTGTGTTTTCGCTCCAAGAACGTCGGGAAATGTTCCAGAAGTCGACGACTATTTTGAATAAAAGGCTTCTCTTTTCCCCTGTTCGGGGTGACAGGCCAGGCACTTTGTTAAGGAATGAACTGCTGTTCCTCTATTTTAAAAGTTGGGTGAGTAAACCAGGGGGGGGGGGGGGGTTGCTCTGTACAATTGCCAAAGTTATGTAATAAATATTTTTTTAAATTATTTTATATAAAACAATATATGTAAGTTAAAAGGTCTTTGTTGGGAAATTAAAAGCCATGTAATTTTAGTAGGATTTTAGACAGATTTGTAATACTTTATTGGGAATTCATATATTTTGTACTTCTGTGCAAACCCGAAGTAAACTTTATGATACCCTTTGATGACACATTGACCGCGGAAGGACGGGGGGGGAGGGGTCCGTTTTCCTTGAAAAACGAACATCATCTTGCGGAAAGAGAGACGGAGTCCTATTTAGATGTGTCGGCAGAAATCGTCGCATGTAGATTTCCAAAAAACTTGATATCATATTAAGTATTTTTCCAAAACATTAATCGGAAGATTTTTAAAATTAGATAGCCTACTCCATTTACATAACTTCAAAGTCTTGGCAAACAGTTTCCTTTGTCCCCTCATTACATTAAAATTTACTCAATTTTATTTGCAGTGTGTGCACATTAGATTGTCAAAATATTTGTGTTTGCTCTTAAAAGAGCCAAAATGGCACCTTACTCTCACAACATGTGATTATAATTACAGAAGAGAATAATAAAGATGGTGTGGAATTTATGAATAGCTTTTAGTCAGCAAAATGTTTGAATAAAATAAGAACATGAAATACAGTATCGAAGAAGGGCCTCATCTTCTCATACTTAACGATGTTACTGTATATAAGGATGCTTAACTTGCTCTTGTAATTCAATGTATCTTTTAATACAGATTCCTTGTGTCTGTTATCTGACTTTGCTTCGTCCACAGAACTCCGAGGCACCGTGTGAAAAACCATCGTTCCAACCGATATGTAACCATTTACATCCGATATTTAAAATATCTGAGGTGGTCAGAGCTAGAAGGTTGTGGATTTAAAATTTAAATCATTGTAATATGTCTAGCTATGAAGAAAGTAAGAAAATAGTGCCATGATTTCTGATTTGTTAAAATAAACGATGCTAGTAAAACTAAAAACCAAATTTAAAAATAATTAATACCAAAATATTTATTATCGAAAAATATCATGCCGACTTATTTAAATTCCAATAATTCAGTTTTAAATTAGCTGTGGATATAAAAATTCGAAATTAATTTTCTTAAGAGTTTCAAATTTCTTTCGTGTTTATAGATCAGGTGCAGACCTTCTTAATCTGGAAAACGTTTTAAAAGGCATTTTCTTAAAAGGGATTCGATACTGTATTGTTGCATAACGATTCGCTGGACCAGGTAAAAATTTCTTAAGCACAAACTCACAATGATCCTCCCAAGAAAGGTGTCTATCAATAATTAAGCCTAGGTATTTTAAGCTCTGTGATTCAAATATTGGTGTGTGCTGAACTTTTGGTTTGATATTAGGTGGAACTGAACATCTGACTGATTTAAAGATAACAAAGGATGTTTTCTTGGCTTTAAAGATAAGTTTATTTAATCTGAAGTATTTACACAATAAGTTCAAATCTTGTTGTAGGAGTACAAGAGTTCTGTCAATATGACCATAATGTTCATAGAAACATCATCTGCGAAGAGTTGCAGCTCACCATTCAGTTTAAGGTTATACATGTCATTTACGTAGACAAGGAAGAGAAGAGGCCCTAGTAAACTACCATAATCACCTTGCAGAAGTTACTTTAGATACCACACACTTATATTAATTGTTTCCTATTAGCCAGGTAGCTCCTGATAAGCAGCAAGGGGGCTCCTCTTAAACCACTAAATTCAAGCTTGGTAAGCAATCGATCATGGTCAACCATAGCAAAAACCTAACACAGGTTTATACAAAGTACTACAGCATATCCTCCCTTGTCGATTGAAAGTTGAATTTTACTAAGTTGATAGCGACCTGTCCTGCACTATGCGAGGGTCTCAAACCATATTGCTCCTTAAACAGAAAGTCATTATTTTGGTAAAAGCTAAGCGTCTGCTGTAAATTATTTCGTCAAAATTTTGATAATTGTTGCTAGGATGGATATAATGCGATAATTACCTAGTACTGTTTTAATTCCTCCCTTTTGTACCGGGAAAATTTTAGCATTCTTCAAATATACAGGATATACGGCTGTTTCAATCATAGTATTAGCAGCCACAGTTAACCAACGAATTAGGTGTACTGCACGGTTTTTTATTACTCTATCTGTAATGCCATCGTACCTTGGACAAACACTGGGTTTGGTGCCAATGTACTGCTCGGGGTAACAGCATTTGCAGAGTAATAATATTGCTGAGATAGATGTGTGTGATGATTTTAAGTGTCAGACCAACACCAAGGTGTAACACACCTGTAAATGCGAACACAAACGTAGTTGAACCAATCAAACTTACAGGCAGTTATGCTCACCACTCTGTAGATGACTTTGGAAGTTCTAGGCGAACAACTGTTACTACACCTGAAATATATGCTACCATGCTAGCTACGTACTACTCGACTTTCTCTGAATACTGAATGATACTCTCAAATAATTTGCAAAAGTTAGGAGTGATTTTATTTAGAAACTAATCGACACAATATATGGCAGTGGAAATTATTTTAGTTATAATCTTTATCAAGGGAGCCTGGAAAAATGACATAAAAGAAATGTGTTCTTTGCTATGATGTTTCACACAATATTCAACCTTGCCTATGTCCTGTTAACAGAAATTAAGTATTTGGATAGCGTCGTTATCTAAAGTTTGTCTCTGCAAAATGTAACATATCTTACAGGACCATGTCTAATTACTATAGGAACGTAATAAAAGGTTTTCTTCTTTTACTCAAAATTATGCACATTGGCTTAGCTCACACCCATATCGGGGAGCTGACTCTGTAGTAGGGAATGCGGGTTTAAAGAAATAGCCGTATTGGTATCCTACTACAATACCAATATGGCGTATGGGTGACGCCGATCATTAGCAACATCGATCTTCAAAGAATAAAATAATAACCAGTTATCTTGTAGTGCCAACTCACGACCTTAAGAAAGTAGAAACTCATGAAGAATCAGCTGCTCTGGCTGTTCATCAGGTGATCGTCTCGCAGTCTTCCCTAATTCTTAGTCCACGTACCCCTGGTACTACAGTTCATTATGGTACCACATCGAAACCTACGCGCGGGTGTAAAACTAAATGCTAAATAATTAGATAAGGCCATGCTCCCACCCCTCTTCTGTTCTTCTCTAACACGAGCCGGTACTTCATGGTGGCTGGAGCTTATAAAGCTAATGCGGACTGGCCCTACTTATAAAAATAATTACTTAATCCTACTGACGTGGTTTTCTTCCTTCTCAAAAACAAAAAAAAAAAACAAAAAATACATGACGCTAAAAATCTTAGCCTATAGCTAGCCGGCTACTTCACTTCTCATAAACAAAGTTCAGTCGTTGCCCCTAGCAACCAAGCACAAATCAACAACGGTTGCACCTGGCAACCTCTTCCAAAAAATCTTTACATAACCTATGACAAACATAGAGCAATCAAACAATAAAAATATTGGAAAGAGTGCTAAATTCGAATCAAATACTTAACGTCTCTTATGTTGTGGAAAAAATAAATAAACCTACAAACATTACAGCGGAAAAAGGTTAACTCTGAAAATAATTACGGGACACAATTATTAGTAAACACACACAAACACATCAATAATCATATGTGGTGGCAAATAAAATCATGTAAATTAGACATTTCTGTGCGCCTAAATAAAGTTCCGAAATCAGGCGTTACACCATTTATGAGAGATTTGATTTCTGCCTCATCCATCAGAGTCAAGAAAAATGAGTTGCTAGCCATTGTAGTAGTGTTTAAGTTGCTTATACAATCATGTGGGTATCTCCTAATATATGCATTTAAGTCAACAGTTACATTTGTCAAATACTCACAGAGAGAGTTTGCATTATCTGCTGGCTCTGTTAGTGCTGTATTGTTTTTGCTCATTATGAGATCTATATGTACATTTTTATTTCTCTTTCTTCCTAAGACTAGATTAATATTTTAACAGGTTTTTTTTTTAAGTCACCGGGACATCCCAGAAAGATTGAAGTATAATACTGCCTTAGGTATTTTCTTTTAATTGAAGTTAGTTTATTATTCAATTCTCTTAGGTTTCTTCTTAACGTGTAGGCTAAACCTGTTCTTTCTAATTTTTTTATAAAGTCTGTCCCTATCTCGCACAAGCTTTCTCAATTTAGGGTTAACCCATGGACTGGACTACTTTTCTTTAGTGTTTAAAGTTTTTGTAAACTTAACCTGATCAATTGCAGTTTTTAAGTTTTCCATGACTATTTGTAGCAATTCCTGGGTGTTATCCAGTTCTAATGGAATCTGTGTATACTTATTTTTAACATTACATAATAATTGTTTGTAATCAATGAGAGATATGGTTAGGCACTCTTGGACTTTTTTAATATTTAAGGGGAGTGTTGGTATAATCAAGTTGTGGTCACTCACAGTAGTATCAACTGTTACAGTTGAGACTGAGATAGGCCTACATTCTACATTAGAAAGTGCATGGTCAATTATATTACTGGTACTTTCAGTTTCCCTGGTAGCAAACATGTTGTTGCACAAGGTATATCGTATTGCAGCGTAGATAACTTCATAGCTCTTCAAGTTGGGGCAATCTCTACAATAGTTAATGTTCATATCACTAATCACTACTGTTTCCCCTTTATACTTGTGTAGATCTTCTTCCAAAATAGCTAGAAATGCATTTAGATTTGTTTGTGGTGGTCTATAATATCCACCTATATTCGTGCTCTTATCCTTGTGCCCTGTGTTAATTTGAACCAAAACTGAGTAGTGTGTGACCTCAGATTTACCAAGTAGTTTGAGTTGCAAGTTGCAACTTTTATATATGGCAAGTCCACCACCTAGTGTAGACTCTCTACATGCAAAGTAACCAGTGTACCCTTAAATGTAATAATTTTCTACATCATCACAATGCAGCCAAGTTTCAGCCACAACAATTACATTTGGTTTGGTAGCAAATCTACAACTCAGTGGTATTAAATCAATTAGTTTGTTTCTAAGGCTTCTAATGTTTCCATATCAAATAGTAAGGTCATTAGGCAGAGCACTTGCTCCGGTCCTTTTATTATAGTCAGTAATATCGTTAAATTTATAATAATAATCAGGGATATGTATGGAGTCATCAGCTTTGATTTCATTAGATTGAGCACAATTTGGTAAGGGATCATCAATATCATCACTTATAACAGGGTTAATGTTCATAAATATTCAAATTTTTGTAAAACATAGTCAGGCTACTGGCACTTGGAAGCAAAGCAACATCCAGCGGGAGTTGCTTCGAGATGACACTCAACACATAACTTCTATCACTATATAGACTAGGTAAGTATAAGAAAAAATTAATAGACCACATAAAAATAAAATAACTATATCAGATGGTACAGTGAGCACTGAAATAACATGTTGAAATGTATAACTACAGGGCTGTAAAATAGGTGTTGTAGTGTTAGCCAGAAGCATGGAGTACCTACAGCCAATAAGACTACAGACTACAATTATTATATCAGTCTTGCGCTTGATTTATTTGCACCTTAACATGGTTGGAACATATATGGGTATTATTAAGTCACATGTAAGCCCTTTACCCTTTCATTGCACACTCCCAATCTAAAATAGGCATTATTATGTCACATGTATGCACTTTCATTACACGCTTCCAATCTAAAATAGGAATTACTGAGTCATATGTATGCACTTTCATTGCACATGCCTGATTTACAGTTAACAGAAACATTAATGATATGAATAGGAACACAGGCGACTGCAGGTAATTAAGACTTCTTTACCCCCTTTTTTGCATAATTTTGAGTAAGTCATCACGGTTTATTATTCGAATTGCTCAGGCTAATTCTGCCATTAAATATTTTGGTGGCAGACATGTGAAAAACCAAGAGAAAATAAATTATTTAATTGTTCACAGTAACAGGGAAAAGAAACCTCAGTTACTATTAAACACCATGGCCATCTTATTATCAAATAAACAGGCGATCTGTTGTATAATTCTGTAAACAAAAGCATCGAACTCATCTCAAACCTGGCTATCACGTGGAATAATATCATAGGCGCTATTATCACACAATGTTTGCAATGTGTACAAATATTTGCACTTAGTATTTCATTGGTGATACAAAAAATAAGGCACAGCAAATGTGAGGTTTTCTAGTGTCATTATAATCTTTGCAGTCAATAAATACATGCTCGAGTGTTTGCAAATAGACATGAAATGCAATTTTTATATCACGAGTACTCAAAATTTCTTAAAATCACTAACTTACTACACGCTTGAATAACATAGCAAGTTTAGAAGATATGTAAAAAAAAAAAAAAAAAAAAAAAAACGTGAATAAAAGTAATGATTTTTTTTTTAATTTGAAAACATTTGTTGAAGATGTTCCAATGAGATACATTTATAATATATATTACAATAAATATAATTACAAAAATTATGGTTTTTTTTAATGGCATGATATGATGTCCATAATTTAATGCCAGTACGAGTGGTTTGTTTAATCCCATATAGGATAGTATCCTCCAAATCCTCCAGTTCAGGCTGAAGCACTAGCAGCAGCACTAGCAGCAGCACCACTAACCCATCCTGGGTACCCCCAAACTCCCCAACCACCACAACCACCCCAGCCTCCCCATCCACCACATGGTCCTCCATAATAACCATCGTAATTATCCAAACAGACGAACTCCAGATGCACCAGCAGAAGCAGAAGTTGAGGCAGAATATGACGCAACACCACCAGCACCTCCTGGAGCACTAGTAGAAGAAGAAGCAGCACTAGCTGCAGCAGCACTTCCAGATGATCCATCTCCTATCCATCCTGGGTACCCACCACAAACCATAATTTGATATCCCCGGTATTCATGATCTCCACCGGCTCCAGAAGCAGAAGCAGTAATAGCTGAAGCAGAAGAAGATGCGGCAACACCAGCTCCACCTGATGCACTAGAAGCAGAGCTTGATGCAACTGTAGTACTTCCGGCATATCCGCCTCCCCACCATCTGCATCTTCTGACTTTTTTTTCATCGGTCCATGTATAGTTCTGTATGGGAATTTTTCTGTAATATTTGTCGCCGGTCCTGCAATTTATTCATTGTTGGTGGGATGTCTACTTCTGCTTCTTCTGGCATTGTTTTCATTATTGTCATTGGCCCTGACGTTTTCTCATTGTCGGTGAGCTTTGTACTTCTGTACTTGTGCGGAAAGTCTTTTCTGTGTGCGTTAATATTTTCCCTCGCTGGTTCTACACTTTTTAGTCGGTGTTGGTGTGTAAAACTGTATTTATTCATATTGTTTCGTCGGTGGGGTGCGTACTTCCATATCTTCTGACTTTTTTCATTGGTATTTCTATAAGTTCTGTGTTTATTCAAATTGTTTGTCATTGATGAGCTCCGTAATTCTGTATTTGTTCATATTGCTCGTGGTGCTACAGTTTTTTGTCGTTGGTCCTGTCATTTCCTCCTCGTTGGTGGGCTGCATTCCTGTGCGGAGAGTCCTTTCTGTGTGCTAAACTATTTTTTCATCGCTGGCATTGATGTTTGTTCTTCGTTGGTAGGGCGTATACTTCTATGCCTGTGTACGTGGGTATTTGTTTCTTTATTTATTCAAATTGTTCGTCGTTGGTTCTACAATTTTGCATCGCTGGGGTGCTTACATCTGTATCTTCTGGCATTTTTTATATCGGTCCCTGTATAGTTCTGCATAAACATTTTTCCGTATTTTTTCGTTGTTGGTGCTACAATTTGTTCATCTTTGGGGGGGGGGGGCATATACTTCTGCTTCTTCTGGCATTTTTTTCATTGGTGTCTGTATAGTTCTGCATGGACACGTTTTTTTTTTTGTATTTTTTATTGTTGGTCCTGACATTTTCTCATCATTGTTGGGCTATATTGTTTTGCACTTTTACGGAGAGTCTTTTCTGTATGCATTACTATTTTTCCGTTGTTGGTACTGACTTTTGTTCTACGTTGGTCGGGCATATATTTCTGTGTCTCTGTGTGTTGGCAGATGTTTCTTTATTTATTCATATTGTTCGCCATTGGTTCTACAATTTTGCATCGTTGGGGTGCGTACTTCTGTATCTTTTGACAATTTTTTTCATCGGTCCCTGTATTGTTCTGGGTGGACATATTTCTCCGCATTTTTTCGTCGGTGGTTATACTCTTTTTCGTTTACGCTGGTGTGTAATTCTGTATTTATTCATATTGTTTGTCATTTGTTCTACAAATTTTCATAGTTGGTTCTACAATTTTCCATCGTTGGTGGGGTGAATATTTCTGCGAACGGTGGAATTAGACTTCTCTTTTAAATTGGGATGTGACGAGGCTTTTCAATGTTATAAGGCTGTGTCTCATTTTTCATCTTTTGGAGTGCATGGAATTCATTTTTTTTTTATTGGTTCGTCATTGGGGATTCTACTTGCTTTTTATTGGTGGTGTCAATGTTATGATGTAGTTGGCTCGTTTCGGGTTGTGCATCGTCGGAACCCACCTACATATTATGGAGATAGTAATTTCACAAAATAAATTTTAAAGCATTTTTTTATTTTAAAAAATCCATAATATGTATTCTTTGGTCCCAATGTCCAAGGAACCACTCACATTGACTGATTACAGCCATTTGAGTGGTAAGTGAGAGGGAGTCGACACATGGCCACGCGATATGTAAGTTGAAGGAGTATGTGGGGTTATGTGGTTTTATGTAATGTGTGTACTGCTGTTGCTGTTGCTTTTGCTGCGCGGAGTTTGCAATGAAACTCGTCCTTCGTCGCCATGAAGTTCGCGAGTGTACAAAAAGCTTGGTTTCGCTTATACCCGCAACCAGTTGATATGAATGTACTATATGTAGATTTTATGAAATAAAAAAATAAATATGTGTTAGACGTAATTGTGAGTTTAATCTATTTCTTGTTTGTCATAAAAACATTTGAAATTTTAATTACAAAAAAAATGTATTTAAGAAGAAAATACTTCTATAAATATAAGGCGTAATGGTAATTTAATTATCTGTTACGAAATGAAAAAAAAATCAAAATCAGTAAAAATAATTTAATAAAAGGTATTTCACTTTCATAAGTAATGAATGAAGGTAAACTGTCGGTTGGTAAAAACAATTATTAAATAAATAAGTATGACAATATATTATACAGGTTTTTTAAATATGTAAATATGAGTGTCACCATCTCGCCAGGTGGCTGAATCGCGACTACCTATGTGTGTTGAAAATATTATACAACATGGCGTCAAACGAAGATGAGAGACAAACTTCCAAACAAATGACAATAACAAATAAACAAATATGGCGGCGGAACGAACATGACTAATTGGTCGAACACGACTAATTTGCACCACCTATACCTAAACAAATACACAACCACCATCTAGTTGTTGAATATACAAATGGCGCTTACCAATATGGCGTCGAATGGAGGTGTATAGTCGACACCTATCATTCAATGTATCAAACGAAGGTGAGAGGAAATCTTCCAAACAAATGACGATCACAAAATATCAAATATGGTGGTGGAATGAATGTGACTAATCAGTGAAGCTGATGTGACTAATTGGTCGAACATAAGTGAGAGCATACCAAGATGGTGGATAACCTAATACACTAGCGCTACCTAGATGATGTAAAGAAATTATGCATACTAATATGGCGGCCTCCAGTAAAGTATAAAAATGAACGAAATTAACAAATGACGCTTACCAAGATGGCGGCCATGGCAAAGAGTTTTTAAAATAAATTTTTAAAATGATTTATTAAAACAATTTTTATATTAAATTTTTTATACATTTTTAAGAAGGTTAGAGCATACCAAGATGGCAGTGGAATGATGGTGACTAATTGATCGAACACGTGTGAGTACAGCTTACCAAGATGGTGGCCTCCAGTAATGCATATAAATTTTTTTGAAAATTTTTAATTTTTTTATAAATTTTTTATATGATACTGTAATACGATTTTAATAGTAATTTTTGATAAAATGTTAAACAATTTTTAATTAAATTTTTTGTAATGCATTTTTAAATAATTTTTAAATAATTTTTTCGGATTTTTTCTTGGGTTTTTGGGGTCAGAGGACAGCGGGATAAAGGTCAAGGGTCAAATTTCAAGGTTATATGGGTCAAAGATGGAGGACTGGTGAAGTAACAACTTGATGGCCGGTTGGCTCTGGCTCCGATACCCCACGCCCTTGCGCCAGACTCATCTAAATCCTACTACTAATGAGCATTTTAAAAATACACCTTTGAAATATATCACTACTCCTACTTACGTATATTTCAACGGGACAATGAGTGACAGCGCACAGTGACATTAGTAACTATGGAGGGAAAGTAGAGCCACGTCTTAACGTTGAATTGAAAGTTTTAGGTAAACATTTGTGAACACCGAAATGTTTTGTTTCGTTTCTGTTTTAGAATGCATTTAAGAGTAATATATAAAAAAATCTACAAATTTTGAATTTTTTAAAATAATCTCACAGTTTTACTTGACCGACGCATGAATAAAGTGATTAGGCCCAAGACAATGCTAATTTTACATATAATGGAAGACTATACAATCCCTGTAACTTAGTGGCTCCGGGACCCAAACTTTCTACACTGTACCTAGTTCACCCCTGCAGAAAGTCCCTAATTTCATGACGTTGCCCGTCTCCCATGATATGGATGACTAACTGCACTCAGTGAGAAGAATATAAAATTTATATTAGTTACAGAAACGAAAACAATAATTATCATATGTCCAGATCCTATTGCATACCGTTATTTATAGTGTATAACTGACTTATATAATCGTTATAAGTTTGCACAGTTAAAAAAAAAAAAAAAAGCGGTGTCGGCCTAATACCGTCATATAGAAATATTTCAAATGTATGTATTTAAAAGGCTTTAAAATATGGAATGATCCTGCAAGAATCTATAACAATTTTTATATAGCATTCGCGGCTTCACGTGAGTTATTCATTACGAACATAATGACCGGATTGTCTTCCTACATTTTCCTTAATACATATGCAGTTGGGTCGCGTGAAACCCTCATTAAACACAACTTGGTTGTACTTTTTGATATTTCTGTCTTTTAATCAAGCCAGTTTTCCAAAATGTGTTCATAATAAATTAAGTAATAGTGTTTGCTAGCCTAAAGTAAAGTATCGCAGCTGTTTGTAGTAGCAATAATTTAAGTGACGAAACAAATTCGCAAGCAATGTCTCGCCACTTTCGTTTTGTGAATAACGCCGATAAAAATATGCTCGACAAATGTGTTGCGAAAATTCAGCAGATCTGGGGCAGAAGTTAAATTTAAGGGCAAGTGAGTTAAAAGGAGTTTAACGGCTGACATATTTTTTGATGAAGGTGAATTGAGGTTACAATGAAACAGCCGCGGAATGATAATGACAGGGGTAACGGGAATGCCATGAAAGAAACCCAATATTCAATAGCAACACCAAACAGGTTTCCAGCATGTGAAAATACGGCGTAAGACAATGATCACCTCTGACCTTCAGACTGTGTTTCTTGCCTATGGCGATATCGCTCCAATACGTGCCAAGTGTAGAGTGTGGCATGCCTTGTGTCTCAAGACGAGCGGACCACGTTGCGAAAATTTATGGCGGTCATCTGAAAAAACTGCCCTGAAATAGTCGATTACGCGATTGTGAGCTCACGCATGTTTGAACGTTATACACGCCGTACTTCGGAAATACGTGCCAACAGAATATTTTTTGAAGAAAATCTGACGGCTTGTTGGAATATAAATTACAGCAGAGGAGTCACTGTGTCAAACCACTCACTGACTCTGTACAGCAGACAACACCAGTGGACATCAGCAATGATCATCAGGGTAAGGCACAGCACTTCTATAGCATGCAGCACTTTGCAGATATCCGTCAGCTTCATAGTGTCCCGTAAGAGAACTATAGTACATTCGCGGTTTCTTCACATCTTTGTTGTTTTTGGTTGTTTCCTAAACATGTAATTTATGACACTCATTTTATACTTCTGATAACGTAAAAGTGCCTTATTTTGGATTATATTCAACTGTTATTTAAAATTTGTCTATAAATTTAAATATTTAATATATAATTATTATGAATGAAAACTGCGATACAATAGATGTGTTGGTAATGCCTAGTAAGAAATAGTTCTTGTGCAAACTATTATTACAGTGAGTGCGCACGAATGCGGTTCGTTGTCCTTTTGGTATAATTTTCTATATTCCGTTAAGCTTTGTTTGCATGAGGCGGAGGACAACCTTGGAAGTAGAACTTTAGCAGGGCTTCAGAAAAGTTGGAAGTTATCGCGAATGGACTATAACAAGTCAAAGAAATATTTGTTGCACTCCGAAATACAAAAATAAATGAATGTATTATTTGATTCACTAAAAAAGATTAAGATAGTCTAGAGAATTATGGGGAACTCGTGAAGATGAAAATGAAAACGTTCTCGGGAGGTGGGGCAGGGTTTATTCGAATTTCTGACTGACGAATCTCACCATTTTAATTTCGAAACCATAATCTCTCTACGACGGAAAACTATCATGAAGTAAAAATTTAGAAATTAAAAATGTTTGTTTCGGACTTTTCTTAGTTTCGATCTTTCGATTACCAATCGGTGGAAACATCGAACAATGCTATACCAACAGCGATTTGGTTGGCCACAGCGCACGCAGTCCGGAGATAACTGAATACAGGAATAAGTCACTCTAAGCGTGAAATAGTGGGAAAATGGATACACTGGCAAAAGTGGCAACCAGCTGAGTGGAGAAAGTTCATTGCTTTAAGTTCACTGTAGGTCTTCTCCCAGCTTGGTTGTGTTGTGGAAAGGCGGGAAACGTGTGTTAAGCAATTTTCTTGTAATTTTGATATCATTGTATCTCCATCGTAAATCATTGAGGCTGTTCCATAAGGAAATAATCTTATCCTTTATACTGTATAAAGGAATATACTGAATGCGCATTTATTTATGAGGAAATACATATTTTAATGTAGCGTAAGGCTTACTGTCCTTTTCCAGAGCATGCCTATTAATAACAAGCCATTTACGGACGTATTTGGCGCTTTGCCACATTGCAATCCCAGATACTTCCACAATTTTTTTTATAAATAACGTTGTTTCGTTCATATCATCACAAATATTTGTCATGTATCATTGCCTATACAGAATATCAAAACCTCTCTGTCATGCAAGAGAGTGGTATAGTTGACTGGATGGCCATTCTAATAGCTTTTTAACTGACTTATAGTTATCGGTATTTTATTCATTCATATCCGTGATTGGGGATTAGTACGAAGAACTCGTTTCATATCCACAAGAAACAATCAATTTTAAAACGAAATTTAGCAGATTATTGGACAATTAGAGCAGACACTTTTTTGACAGAAACGTCACAAAGTGAGAAATTAGAGAGGTTTCTCAAAATCAAGAAAAAGATGCATACTGAGTATAGCTCAAGCAATCGTTTCTGCAGTAAAGCTGTTTGCTGATTATTGAGAGCAAAAGAGGTGCTCTGAAGGAAGTATACCCGTTCTCACATAGTTAGTGAATTGGAAAGGCCAATAATACAAAAAAAAATATTAATTCAAAGGGATTTCCTGAATATATTTGTAAATAGAATGATGAAAACTCCTTTGAAAATACTTAGTTTAAATGGAAAACAAACATGGCGAGGAAATATTCTACGATCATCAAAGTAACTTTACAACTGCAATTATTATGATTTCTTATTTATTGCGAAAAAAAAATGACTTTCAATTATATCAACGCAGTACGGGTGCACGCAATACAATTACAAAGTAAGTATTCCGAAATATAGCGTAACAAATTCAACTTCTCACTTTTGCGTTATTGTTTGTTGCAGATACTCGCAATAGCACTGCTGCTGATAGTGCAAACATATGCAGACGATTGCGGCGGGGATGACGACGATGATGATCACCGTTGGAGACCCTTTGGCTGGGGAGGACGTGGTGGTTGGGGAGGGCGTGGTGGTTGGGGAGGACGTGGTGGATGGGGAGACGATGGTGAATGGGGAGACAATGATGACTGGGGAGACCATGGTGGCTGGGGAGGACGTGGTGGCAAGGGTAAAGGATATGGAGCTATTGCTTCTCATGGAATAGGTTGGGGAGGAGGTTGGAAAGGACACGGGGGTTTGGGTGGATATGGAGGTTGGGGTGGATATGGCGGTTGGGGAGGGCATGGTGGTTGGGGAGGGCATGGTGGTTGGGGAGACCATGGTGGATGGGGAGACCATGATGGCTGGGGAGACCATGGTGGCTGGGGAGACAATGATGGCTGGGGAGACCATGGTGGCTGGGGAGACCATGATGGCTGGGGAGGCCGTGGTGGGAGGGGAGGACATGGTGGTTGGGGAGGGCATGGTGGTTGGGGAGGACATGGTGGATGGGGAGACCATGGTGACTGGGGAGATCATGGTGGTTGGGGAGACCATGGTGGTTGGGGAGGACATGGTGGTTGGGGAGGACATGGAGGTTGGGGACGACATGGTGGTTGGGGAGGATATTGAGGAGTATGTGAAGGCTGGGGTGGATGTAGTGTATATGCTGGGTGGGAAAACTGGTGGTATTCCAGATGGGTTGGTGGTGTTGATTCCAACGCTGCTGCTTGTGCTTCAGCCAGATTTGGAGGATGTTACCCATTACTTTATTAGACTACTGAAACTGATGTATTAACCTGGCTTTCCACTAATCTCGTCAAAGCTCATTTGTTATTTTTAAACATTACATAATTCGTTTAAATGTCATAAATTGTAAAATTTTACTCATGTATTCCACATGTATCACTGTAAGAGTAATCATTCTAAAAATAAATAAACATTATTGTAAACTTTATTTTTTTGTTTTCTTTCTTTTATATCAAACTGTGATTTAATCCCAAAGTAAGAATTTGTGTAAATTATATTATATATCGATATTAAAAATCAAATATGTGTTCTTTACTGCCATCTATTTTCAATTTTCAAAATTAAATTATTTTTCAGTTGTTACAGGTCTATGTTATACCACTTTAAAGCATTATGCTTTCTATACTGCAAGAACAAATTCAATTTTCAAAACCAAGAATTACTTCAATTCCAATTTTCCACGTGTAATTGTTTAACAAGGGAACTACAGGTTAACCTATCACATTGCAAGTATTCTTGAGCTGTTTGTCATTGTTACTAAGCATTTGCTCAAATGAAGAATTATTTTGAACAAATGCCATTACAGAACTATGTCATCTAGGAAAGCGAAAAGTTATCGCTACAACTAATACGACTATATTTTCCTTTCTATGTCCCATGAAATTGTCGCTTATCCCTTTGAAATCCACTTTAATTCACGCTTTCAGATGTTGCAAACAAAAAAATGTTATGATTCATGCTTTACTTAAGCTGACACAGCACATGTTTCGTTGTCACGGCCAATGAGTTATAGGCTATATGTTCGGCTACAGTTTAATGAACCAATTAGGACCCAGACCAATGAGATGGCTTGCGTATCTCTTCCCACAGCTTCGCAGCGTGTGGTGCAGACCAAAAATGACCTACACATGTGTAATATTCACGACTGTGTACACTGTGTCTGAATGGGTTAAGTCCCCATAAATGACCCATAAGCAAGCTGATAATATTTCCTCAGTATTAAGGAACAGAAGGTATGATATTAAAGAATCCTGAGGTTGCTACTAACATGTCCACAGCAGTAAGCACCAGTTTAAATGCCATAAATGGCCCATTAGCTGACCCTGATGGCACAGCAGTACTTCAGTGACTTCTTGCATCGCCACTAATGACCTTTCATGACACAGCATCCTTGCACAGTCTTTCAACAAGATAATGCTCGTACACACACGGCACGTGTGTCTATGGAATGTTTGCCTCATATTGAAGTACTCTTGTGGCCTTCCCTCTATATGTCCCCTACAGATCGAGCGTCAACTCTAACTAGGTCCGAATTTCCACGTCAGCTGTGGAAAGACTTGAATTAGCAGAGAATCGTATGGCTGTACGAATTTCTTCCGAACCGATTCAGGGTGTGGTTGTGCTACATCCTACTAACATGGAACCAGCAATACCCCAGTACTGCATACTCTGTTTTCTGTGTGATCTGATATTCGAATCACATAATAAATTCACATGACGTTTTAACTCATGCATTTTCATTTAATTTCTATGTCTAAATTTTTGCATGTAATATTTTTTTCCCGTGAGTGTATTTCCAACATGCGATGAATACAATATTGATTAGATGTCAGTAGAACTAGCAGGGGTTTACTGGGATGCAAATGACCAAGTAACCTTTGGCCTTTGACCCCGATGCAGTTGTGCCACCCCCCCCCCCTTACCCGGAAGTGTACCGTTGCAGCCTGACAGGTTCCCTCTGCCCGCCCACAGTAGGGACACCAGGGGCTTCCAGGCGTCTAATTTATTCAAAATGTCAGTGATGCAGTTGGATCTACCTCTCTTGCAACACCCCACTGGGATGCAGTTGTACCCACACCACGGAGTTGTTGTCTGATGGATTCCCCCTCCGCCCACACCCCTGTGATGGAGTTGTCCCGCCCCAACCCCTGAAGGTATCGTCTGAAGGGTCCCCCACCCCCTCCATTCTCTGTGGGACTGCCGGAGATTTCAGGAATTGTTTTTGGCAAGCATAGTGGTCTGGCTGCCCACCAGAGTGGGTAGTTTTGACGAGCGGTGCCCAGGTTTGGTATTGTGTTCGATTCCCATACAGGATAAATGCATAATGAGAGTTATTACACATGTTCTCCCTTAGGCAGCTGGAGAGAGACATGCGTGGTTGGAGGGGGAAATGCATTTAACTGTTGTCTCGTCGGCTGGTGGAACCCAACTGACGGCGATGCACTTGCACATGCACTCCTCCCACCCCCTCCCTATGTGAGACTGCCGCAGATTTCAGAACCTGTTTTGGTGGTTGTCATGGGCTGGTTGACCACCAGGGGGGATCTCGCGGCTTCCAGTACTGTGTTATGAAGGGTACTTAGATTTCATTTGCATAATGAGAGTAAGTATACATTTGTTCCTTCGAGGTTGGAGCCAGACTGACGAGGATGGAGGAGGGAATTCATGTAGGTGTTGTCTGGTTGGCTGGTAGATGAGAAGTGTGGAGGTTATATGTGGGGGGAGGTTGAGGAGTAATGCAATTGCATAGTATTGTGTGATTAGATGTAACAAATTGGTATATTATTTTATTGTACACTTGCACACTTTGCAATTATGTACAATTAATTATCTAATCGCACACATGCATTATTTCATATCGCAAAGAATAATTACATGTAGCAAGAGAGTACATAGCATAAGAATTCAAAGTCTAATTACATGCATTCTTCCCAAGAGAGCTCGCTCTCAAATGACCAAAGATAGTATATATGAGCCATTATAACCCACATGGCCATTATGGATTGTGCTCCTACATACACATTTCTGTAGCTGGGTCGCTCCTCCATTGTCTCGTAGCCCTACCGCATGTGCGTCGTCAACTGGCATTCTTATTTAAATACTATACAAACATGTTATAACTTACATTTCTTCTCACTATGTAAATAAAATTATTCAGCAATGAAAACTTCACCCCAAAGTGTGTAAGTGTTTGACATTCTTATTTGTGTAACCTAACTGGTAACATTAATTTATTCTACCTCACATCATATGTTATTACATTAAATTCATATTTTAATAAATATAAGAGACAGTGTGGAGTAAAATATATTAGTGTAACCTACTGTTAATTATTTCCCATCAAATTATTTTATATTTTCTCCCACATTGTGTAAATGTCAGTCACTCATTTTAAGGAGTGTCTGAAGTATAAGTTAAGTCTCTTGTTATCTTTATTAGTGCATAACATAAAAACTTTTTTAATTATTATTTTTATTTTATAAGACTTTTTTAGAACGTATTTATCCCCGATACATTGTGTTACTGTTGGCTAGAATTCTACGAGTTCCCATTTTGTAATAAATATAGAAGGTAAGGTAGTTAATAAATGAAACAAACATTCAGATTGACTGTTTATTACTCGCCCATTAATTTTTTTAATATATTTCCATCAACCACAAAACAGTATTTTAACACATATTCATTTATTAACAAAAATTATTCTTCTTAAAATATTTATACACATAAAAATATATTTACATTTTCTTGCATTACTTTTTTTGATCACAGTTCTGTGGCATTATTTATATACAAAAATTTATTTTCAACACATCTTCTTACATCACTTTTCTGGATCACAGTTCTATGGCATTATTTATTTGCATAAAAATTATTGACACTTCTCTCTTCTATATACAGGAACACAATTCTTTGGTGTATCTTCACTTCTGTTTTTTCAAATGCGCACTGTATTTGGCGTCTCTTTCACTTTTGTTATACGCCAGAATCGGGTTATCAGTTGTCGGAAGACCTCCTTCTGCGCTTGAGGTCCTACCCTCACAGCTGCAACTATTCATTGAAATATAGGGATGACGAGTCAGTAACACTGACCTCGCTGTTGAATGATGATGATGATATCACAATATTTCATGAGAAATAATTACTCAGAAAAACCAACCTCCACTAACAAATGACTAATATATAGGAATAAAATACCAAGATAAAATATTAATGAACTAAACCAATAAAAGTACAAATATGATTTAGCGTCTCTAAATCATGGGACTAATACACAAGTGCAGACAAGCCAGCGGTTTTATCAATTACCGGATATAAATAATAGCTACCAACTATGATCTCGTAACATGTGTTACTAAAAATTTTACAATTTCGTAAAATCCAAACGAGACAAATACAATATTTATTTTCACCAGCATTAAAACCAAGGCACTACTGCCGGCATAAAACTCATTACAGACTTGGCAAAGTATGTCCCATTTCACTTGCCGCGAAGATAGTTACAAATCACTAACTCCCATGAATTTCATGAATAATTTGATGGGGCACCAAAACAAATTAGGAACACTAATAGATAATAAGCGCTGCATGAGAAAACTAATTTCACAGATCAATAAAGAACCTATCGCAGAAATTAAAGCGCCGCCACTCAGTTCTTGTTAACGGGGTAATTTAGCTCACCCAGCGGACAAAATCGATAGCAGTAATACTCTTCTAGCCAATATCAAGCTTAAAACAATAATAATTTAAAAATTCACTAGGAATCTGGCGAGGGAAATAGCGAACAAATCTCAGAGCTAAAACAAGGACAGAAGGACCTAGTAAAAACACTTTAAATAAGGCTGAGCAGTTAAAACTCCAGCAAAATCACTGTACGACGTCAAACCAATAACTCAAACTCTGTAATCACTGGCGACTGTGAACAGTCTTTTCACAGCCGTGATTTTACAGAGCTGAAGTCTTCTCTGGCCAATCCTACTTTCGCGGGAGTGTTATGAAACATTATAACTACACTTATCATGGCCCAAGAGTAACAACTACAAAGCTCAAACACGCCACATTCACACAACTAACCACGGTAATTATCGCGGAGAAATTACCAATAAGCTCGAATAAAGAGCACTTGATTTTACGTACATTTATTCTCACAATTGTCACGAACTTCTCCGTCGAAAAGGACAGATGTAACTAATCCACACTATCTCACAAAACTGCCTGAACACATTAATTATCCCCAAACTTTTAACTCGCCAGTCAATTTATTTCTACAACCAAGGGACTGAGTGCACGCAGGCGAAATTCTCGTGCAATCAAGATCGCCAGTCGACAAGGCAGCCGAAATTGCTGTCACCTGGAACAAAGTTGTCCAATGCCACCTTGTAGCTTTGGTGACGACACCCACATGATAGACACGAACCCAAGCAGGAGCGTAAGAGAAGTGATTTCGAAGGTGACAGAGGGATAAGTGGAGGTGGAGGGGAAGGCACAAACGTAACTTAGGTAGGGGAAAGAGGGGAAGGAGGGACGGAACGAAGAAGACAAGGAGGGGAGCGAGTTGGCCGAGGAGTGCGCGCTTAGCCAGAGATTATTTGCCTTCTTGATTCGTATCTTAGAGTCTTTTGGTAAGATCTCTACTGTATATCTGTTATGTAGTTCATTTTTTCCCCGATATATGTCATACAAGGCATCGTTGTAATGCAATTTCCTTTTTTTTCAGTGTAATATTTTATATTTAACTTTTTCATTTGTATGTTTACCTAATTAATTTTGTAATCAATTTAAGTTATATTTAAAATTTTAAAGAGATAGTACTGTGAATTTATACTTTTCATATAGACATTTTGTTCACCGCAATATGGTCTTTCGATATATATATATATATATATATATATATATATATATATATATATATATATATATAAAATTGAAAGATAGTGTTAAAAAACTTTGTCGAATTTACTCACCGACGGAGGTCAAACAAAATCTATAGCATCATGAAGAGTTGAAATCTCAACAAGAAAATTAAGCAGCTTTACAACATGGCAGGATCGGAGCATTAAGTCGGAGTAGGTACTTTTATTCTGCCACAAGTACAAACTTTGAAAACTCCGTACACACGCGACATGACCAATCGATATATATATATATACATATATATATGCTCCGATCATTGCATATCATATATATGCTCCGATATGCATTGGTAAAAGCATTTGAAAACTGCCAAGGTAAGAATATACTGCCTTGGCCTCTATGTATATATATATATATATATATATATATATATATATATATATATATATATATATATATATATATATTCAAATTCTTATATATGTTTTCAAATGCTTTTACCGATGCATTAGCCACAATATATATATATATATATATATATATATATATATATATATGTGTGTGTGTGTGTGTGTGTGTGTGTGTGTGTGTGTGTGTGTGTGTGTGTGAGTGTGTGTGTTCGGGTCTGAAGAATCACACTTGTAGCGGTTATCGTTCCAAGTTTTCCTCTGGGGCACCTTGGTACTTGGATTGGAGACCTTCAGGTGGTCAATCTCCATTCTGGAGATTCCTCTGCCTTTTCCTTTTAGGGGGTTTCCAGTCATGAGTGCCATGGAGTGGCTCACCAAGACCTGCACATTCTCACCTTACTTGAGGAGCTCGGGGAAATTTATGTGATTTCAAGATGTATGAGTGTGCAATGGAAATTATTCTTTAAATCTTTCTTGTTTATAAGTTTTTTTTAAATGTAAAGTGATGTAATTTTACTAGAGTTCGACGTAAACATCTCGTTTGAAACAGATATATTTTTTAATCAGTGCATCGATTAAAGGACTGTTTTATATTGAAGAAATAAGTTCCTATATTTGCAAAGTAATATTGAGAAAAATAAACATACTGTGTAATTTGTTTAGTAAACAAGGTCATCATTTTTCCAAGGTCATTTTTATTTAATAAATCCTCTCTTTATTTGTGTATTTCTATAATTTAAAATAATTTACAAAGAGTTTTCAACATGAATATTTTTTCATAGTCTGACTAAAAAATACATAATATGAATTGCATAGTAGAATATTTCTTAGAATAGTACACAAATTTTATAATTTTTTGCACATTCGATAAACTTAAATGTCTCTGTTGCATGAAATATAACATTTCAGTTGTTGCTTCAGATGCATTGTCTGGTTCACCATATCCTGATTCAGATACATAGACAAACCCGTTATGGTCTTGAGTAAGGTGTAATATTTGCTCAATTTTATGCAAGATGCAATTATCTTATTTGGAGTTGGTTTGTATCATTAGTAAATGCAGGTTTACCAAGGGGGCAATCCTCGCACCGTAAATAGGAAATAATGTCTTATTCTCTCCTTAAATTTTCAGGCAAGAACTGGTACACAAATTTAATTTCCTGCAGGGCATAATAACTCTTTTGGTAGAACCAACAATACGTTCTGAATGTCTAAACTTAATAAAATGTTACTTCTTCCATACACTAGGATCGCATGATAAACATGTGGGAACACTGCAAATTACAGTTCTCACAGCAATCACCATGGTAGATGATCTTTACCTTCGAAAGCGAACATCATTTGACCTGAGCTGCGGGGAAGGGCAAGCCACATGTTGCTACCCTCAGGACAGGTTGGTATCCCCGCTGAGAGTTGAAAACTTTCTTTGAAACACTCATTTCTGTTCAGCTGGCCGTCTGCCTTCCTTGAGATGCCGACCGACAGCTTCGCTTCCTTGGTTTGTAGATGCAGTCTCCATGCAGGCCTATCTTGAACAACAGAGAATCGCCATTCACTTTTTGTGTAGTGCTGCAAACGAGCCTCGTAACATGCGGACTCGTAGACCCGACATGATACTGTTATAGTAAATGATTAACATAATGTACGTTAATTTCATTAATTAATATTGCAAATCAATATATTCAGGATGCATCGCACTGAATAAATCTGTCGCGCAATCGAACCAATGCAGTCTCCTTCCAAACTTATACTAAGCATTTTAAAATAATATTTTTTAAATAATAATATGAAGTGATGGAATAATATAGGAAACAAGATACATAACTTATACTTGAGATACTCGAGAAAAGAGTGACTGATACTTATACAATGTGGGAGGAAATACAAACAAATATGATGGGGAAAAAATTAACAGGGGGGTTACACTAATGTATTTTACTCCACAAACGCAATTTTTTTATTAGAATATTATCTTAAAATAATAACATATGATGTGAGGCTGAGCGAAATAAATAATTACCAGCAGGGTTACACGAAAAAGCATGTCAAACACTTATACATTTTGGGGTGAAGTTTTCATCACTGAATAAATTTATTGCCGCAGTGAGAAGAAACGTCATAAATCACAGGTTTGTATAGTATTTGAATAAGAACATCAGTAGGTGATACGCTTGCGGTAGGGGGACGAGACAATGGAGGAGCAAACCAGCTGCACAATCCATAATGGCGGTGAGGGTTATAATGGCTCATATATGCAAACTCTCATAATTTTAGATCAATCTCTCTTGGGAGGACATGTAATTATACTTTGTACTTGTGCTATGTACTCTCTCGCTCATGTAATTCTTCATTGTGATATGTCATAATGCATGGGTGCGACTTAATAATATACTTATGTATTACATCTAATCACACAACCCTATGCAACTTCGTTTAACCCTAACAACACTCATCAATAACCTCTTCACTCTCATCCAGCTGCCGACTAGACAACACTTACATGCATTTCTCCCTATATCCTCGTAATTTGGCTTCAAATTCGAAGGAACGACATGTGTACTTACACTCATTAAGCAAATAAAATCTAAGTACCCTTCATAACACAGTACCGGTCGCTGCAAGATCCCTCCGGGTCGTCAACCAGCCCATGACAACCGCCAAATCATGTACTGAAATCTCCTGCAATCTTTAATGGGGAGGGGGTGGGAGGAGTGCATGTGCAAGTGCATCGCCGTCAGTTGGGTTCCGCCAGCAGACGAAACAACTCCTAAATGCATTTCCCCCTCCAACCACGCATGTCTCTCTCCAGCTGCCTAAGGGAGAACATGTGTAATTACTCTCATTATGCAATTAAATTGTGTGGGGATCGAACACAATACCAACCCTGGCCACCCTCGTCAAAGTTACCCACTCTGGCGGGATGCCAGACCACGACACCTGCCAAAAACAAGTACTGAAATCTCCGACAGTCCCACAGAGAATTGAGGGAGTTGGGGACCCTTCGGATAACTCTTCAAGGGGGTGGGATGGGACAACTCACGGCCAGGGAGGGCGAGGGGTAACCTGTCAAACAACAACTCCAGGGGGCGGGGGGTCAACTGCATTCCAGTGGGTAGGGTGTTATAGTTTATAGCAAACTTTTTCCATCGTACCTTTATTGTCACAAAGATATGATTATGAGAAATTCTCTAAATAATATATTTTTCTTCTAGTTTTCTGGTGTCGTGGATACCTAAAGAAGTTGACAAAAATATGTTTATAATTGTAAATAAAATAACATTAAGGGAAATGTAATTTGATTGGCAATTTCACATTTTTACTTAGGATTGCACTCTAAGGATTGCATTCAAATAACTCCTCGGTCCCCTCCTCTCCCCCCCCCCCCCGGTCACCCAAGAACTATTATTTTTCTGTTATTTCGTAGCAAGTAGGAGGAGTGGACATAGAAATACACTAGCTGGATTTGAATGAACTGATTGGATAGTTCAATTTTTTTGTCGAAGGCAAATTATTGAACTCCCGGGAATGCTTGACTTCACATTTAAAATCATTTTTGGAAGTGAACCATATCATTCTTTTTTCTCTTTTACAATCGCAGTTCTACTAAGCCAGAACATCATTAAACAGAAGGCATTGATAGTTTTTTAATATTTTTATTTTAATGAAATTGGAGATATGAATAAATATAGCTATAGTCCAATACCGATTAACTTTATCCTATAGAATAAAAATATTTGTTGTTTGTATTTAGCCTTAAAAATAGTTCACTGACTAACTTCAAAAATATTAGTAAAGCATTTTGATTTTGAGAACAACATGAGATAACACTCGAAGCTCGTTTTATGTGGAGAGTAATCTGCAACTTATAGGTTTATAACAATGGACGAAATGTGTATTACAAGGAAGCAGATTATACGCCGTGTATTAACGGGAGACACACTAACATAAACTAGCAGAAAACTCCTACCCTTCCAGCCTTCGACTTTTGAAACTTATTTGTTTCTTCAGTTCTTCTTTTTAAGCAATTGTCGGTGAGTGTAGCAAGAGAATAGTCCTAACCTTGAAAACGTATGTCGTGCCTAGGGCGTTATCTCTTCAATACGGGATCGGCTGAGCTGAGAATGTGAACGATTTCGCTCAAGGCAAGCGCGCCTCATTGTGAAAGTTAATAAAGAACTTCTGTAAAAACAGTACCGAAAAAATAGGCTGTGTCCGAACAAATGATTAGAAGCTGCTTAAACGTGTGCTCTGTCCCACTTATTAAGAAATAGGTGACAAAACTACAGTTTTTCTGCAAGACACTTAGGCACCGCGGTCGGACATAGATCCTGTCAGCGGACCCACTGAGTCCGAGCTCCCACCGTATCCACACAACACACAAGACGGACACCAGAAATTATAATTAATGTAAGTCGCATCTCTTTGCAGACATCCATCACACTTATGTTAATACGTAACAAGAAATGTCATTAATGTTGCTTTTTTTTAAGTCTAACAGTCTTTCTTCAATAAACTAAAGATGCAAGGAAAAAATTATAATCTTATCAAAAATCTAAATGGAAACTAATGTTCTTACAAAATTATTACATTTATGCTACTGTGAAATCACGAATTCATTCAGAAATTTTCGTTGTTAATTCGTTTTGTTGAAAAGTCTGATATTTAACAGATCGTTTTTACGAAGGTGTAGTACACTTGCTTAAACTTAGAGACCGCATGGTATGATCCAAAATAATTGACGGTTCCAGACCGAAAAATGATTTTTTTTTCTAGCTTCCTAAAACATAGTTTCATCAAGATGTTATTAAGATTCAGGAAATGTTTTATTTATGGATGCATACTCTTCGGCTGCATAGCCGGTTCGGTATATTGTGTCCAACTTAAAATTTACATGGATTAATTTGTGAAACGTTATGTCACAAATTATTTACAGCGGCATTTGTTCACATCACTTATAGAGTACTATCCATTTAATGTAGCGAATAATATTATTTCAGACACCTGTGTCTTGTAAAAATTAAAAGATTATGCTACTAATATTACTAACGCGCTACTAATATTAGTAGCATTTGAAGTGAGTCTCTGAAATATATGGATAAAAATATGCAGTAAAACTTACATTATATTCAGTAACAAGAAAATTTTATCCGAATCAAAACTGCAATAAATTAAATGGGTATGATTTTATATGCAACAAAAAATGCAGGGATTCTAATATGCAAATGAAAGTGGACTACTAAATTACAAAAGTGTATTTTACAAATTTAAGACGGAAAATAATTTAAAACACCATTCATGCAGTTTTATGGTGAGATGCAAGCATAAATGACGTATCTACAATTTAAGCAGAGTCATTAAAAAAAATAGCTGATAGGCTATCTCCTACTGTACCGAATATAGGGACCGGCTGAAATACTTGTCATAAATAAAAGTAGGACTGCATGAGAGCCGTGGACAAAAAGAGGCCACGGTTACCGAGTGGTTAGCCTGCTCGCCTCCCACCAAGGCGAACCGGTATCAATCCCCGGCCGGGTCACTAGCGGATTTTTATCAAGTGGGAATCGTGCTGGACGATGCCGCTGGTAGGCGGATTTTCTCGGGGATCTCCCGTTTCCCCCGGCCATTCATTCCCGTTCCGGGGCTGCTCCATACTCACTTCACCCTCATCGGCTCTCAATATCCCGATAAGACTCCGATGTTAGGAGCTGCCCAAATCTCTGCACTCACTCGTGGACAAGGGACAGTTGTTATAAGCACGTCTTTTTGATAGTTCAGGGGAAAATAAACAGTATTTTTTCTGGATAAGTATTTGAAATAACAGTTATATTGTAAACAACAACAGACTACGTCCACGACACTTCCAGGTTAAGAACACGGTAACTCAGTACATAAAAAAAACATATGTATAGGTTTAGTTAATATTTGTCAGTACAAGATCACCAGCTGGTTAACGAGGACTAAAAAAACTGGACAAGCTCTTTCGTCGGTTTGGTCTACTCTTTTGAAATGGCAAGCGTGTTGTGCAAGAGCGGTTCTGGCAACTTAAAAAATGCAGACGCTAAGCGCGAAATATCTGCAAAACTGAATCCTCGGGACCAAGTGTGAATTCTTCACAATGAATAAAAAAAAAAAAAATCTCGAAATTTTTTTTAACATTTAGAGTCGTGTGGTATATTGGAAAACAATATCTGCCATTTCAAGGTTACTGTGAATATCTAGCGCCTCTTAATATAAAGTAACTGGTTGCGTTGTCATGTATGTTACTTCAACATAATATCGTGCAATAATTAACATATATTTCTTTCCCATGTATTCGACTACCGACTAAATATGTCGTTTTGTTTCAATTTAAAAAAATACATTTATTTTTTGAGAAATAAACGAAAACAATTAACTGCGCCTTTATTTATGATCAATAATTGTTACTGTTAATTTGTGATTAACAATTGCTTTTACATTGGGTTATGGAGAACAAAGTTCGAACTTCATTACCTACATTACAGAGTGTTTAAATTTGCTGATCTAAATTATTTTTCTGGAAGATGTTTTTTTTTTTTCCCCGTAAATACATATGTCGAAATATAATGCGGCTTATCAAATTCAAGAAGGAAGTCCAGTCTTTTTTACAAAAAAAAATAATAAATTACCGGGTTCATCATCTTGACATATTTTAACATATGCAAAGTTTAAGTTTACCAATGGGGCATTATACTCTACCGCAACGATAATAGCCTTACGTTAAAAAGTGCAGAACAGCATGAAAACTCGTAATATTTCATAAATGAAAGATTCATGAAGAAATCTGAGAACGTAACATATTGAAATTAGCACATGCAAATTGCAAAAAAAGAGTATTAGTAGTTTAGTCACTTTCTATGTTGATATTTTAGCGAATTTTTAATAATGTCTAATTGAAATATTAATTGTATAAAGAGACAAAGACTTCTGTCCACGCGTGTATACACAAATAATTGTTCAGCGCATGCATTTCTCGTTTTAACTTAAGTAAGTTTCACTGGTCTTCTGATATTGGAGTAGAATGTTACTGGCGCGCATTTAATTCCTGTCGAAGAAAGAAAGCGTTCATGTTCGGCGATGAATATTCAGAATCTAGTTAGAAAATTAGTTTTTGAAGCTGAAATCAGTTGCAACATTAACGTGCATTTTATACTCTAAATCTAAATTAATGATTTCAATAAGAGAAATTATTTTACTGAATCTTCAGTTAATGACAGGCGAGTCAGTGGAATGTTCTTAGGTTTAACTGTCAGATCAGTACAGTTGACTAGGCATCAGGAAATGATAAGTTAAATCCGATGATTGAAATGAAGCGGATTCAACAGATCTGCAATCAAATTCGCTCGTTTAGAGCAGCTTTTAACTGGTTCAGTTTTAGAGTGCAAGACTCCCGTTTCAGTGGAGGCTAATTTATAGATTACATTTATGATAAGAATAAAATAACTTTATTGATTAGACAATTCAGTGCTACTTGGTATGCAGAAAGGTCTTTTTTTTCTGATTTAGAGATGTAAAGACATATAGGTTGTTCACGGCAAAGTGAGCACTTTCGAAAGACCCCTCATTTTGAAGAATGGTCAAAAAATTTGTTTTATTTTTGCTTAAGACATTAAATTCCGAGTTCAGGGGAATATACACACACGCCGTTTATTACTTACAATACAATATCCATTTAGAATTGTTGTTAAGGGATAAAATATGTCTGAAAGAAAAAAATAACGAGGGCCTCAAAAGTGCTCACTTTACGTGAACAGCCTATATCAGCGTGAACTCACTATCGTCTTTTGAATCGTGAATGATTTTTCGCTTGTTGGGACTAGTTTTCACGCACTACTTTCCGCTCTTATATTGTCTGTCACTAAATTTAGGACAAATATAATGTCTGCTTTTGCTGTCCTATAACCACAAATTAAATTCAATAACCTCTTTAAGTATATTTTACGTATTTCAATACACTGACATAGCCGTCACCACTTGATCGAGAAGGCTTAGAATGCAAGGATTCTTCACCCGTCCGCATATGGAAAAATACGTGTCACCCCATCACATTTGAACTCTAAAGTTTGTGAAGAGATTTGGGTGGCACTTGACATTGATGTCTTGAGATACGATGAGGGCGAAGCGAATAGAGCATGGAGAAGAGCCGGTATGAAAGGGCGGGGGAAACGGGAGATCCCCGAGAAAACCCACCGACCAGTGGCATTGCCCAGCACGATTCCCACATGCGAAAATCCGGGGATGACTCCTCCGGGAATCGAACCTATTTAACCTCGGTGGGTGGTGAGAATTCCAGCCACTACACCACCGTGGCTCCATAACTATACAGAAGTGGCACATTGCACCCTCTCGTCTAGGTTTTTTCTATCAAATTAGTTAAGTTATAAACAGTATAAAAATTATGCTGTCCTATTTTGATATAAAATTTTGGTATTACCGTTGGTAACATTGCGATTGCAGTATTATAAAGTATTATGCTGGAAAGTGTGAATATAAGATTATGGAGGATGAATGTACAATTGTTACAATTTACCTAACACTTGAAGTTTCGAAGAAAGTAGGGGAATAAGGTGGTACAGTACCCGTATTAAAACTATTTCGTTTTCATCGATTCCTGTGCGCATGTCCCGAAGTGTCTTAAGTGGTGTTCATTTGATAATGCCCATAATAAAAATAATCCGTTTTAAAATTTTTTTTTTTTTTCATTTAATATATAATCCTACTCGCTATGAGAACGACTAGTCTCAATTATGCTGACAGCTTAATATCTACAACCGCCAGTCTGTAAATCTCTTATTTTAATTTTCTTGATTAAGGGCTTAGACTACTGTTCAATACAATTGGATATAAGCCGTGGTGGACTCAACTGGTTGACAACTTTGAACGTTTCTGCGCATCCCGTCACCTGGGTCGCACGCGGGGTGACGGCCCCGAAGTGTAGCCTGGCAGCGCTTGACTTAAACTGCCGGTACGAAATAACCAACAGGTTAAAATCTCTCCAAATTTCAATTTATATACTGGAGAGTATGACGATGCTAAATATTTGTGTTTGATGTATGTGGCTGTTGTGCTTTGCCATTAAAAGAAAGAAGAAAAAAACATTGTTCTACATAGGACAAAATATGTTATGTCTAATACTTTCACTTATAAAACTTGCGCTGTACTTCAAAACTTGCTCAGAACTGTGCACGTCATTTTGAAAAAAAAACGTGGTACGCCACGTGGAATAGATTTCGTCCGAAAGTCGAGAAAGGCTCGGAGTTGTGCTTGCTCGCTCGTGCCTTTCGCACCGCCCACTGCCGCGCCGGGTATTGCAATATATACATAGCTTCTTTTGGTTTTCAGCATACACATTATTGTTTGTACAATATTAGCATTGTTAACATCATAAATTAATATTCATGTCTTAATTGTAAATAAATGTAGTGTGCCTTTTAAAAAACAGACGGTATAGAATTAAGACCTGCGTTTATTGACTGGCTAACATCGATACGCGAGATCATGTTAAAGTTATACTTTTTACATAAACCAGACGAAAGAAAGCGCTTATTAAATTAATATGACTGGCATAATTCTACTATTGCTGTAATAAAACATTGTTACCTGACAGCACTATTCTATGCGCACATATATGCATACTTATTAGTACCGAGTACATAGTGATTTTAATTACCGGGATATTTGAGGTAAGGATACTTAAGGGCATTGTTTGA
This sequence comes from Dryococelus australis, assembly GCA_029891345.1. Classification (NCBI taxonomy): domain Eukaryota; kingdom Metazoa; phylum Arthropoda; class Insecta; order Phasmatodea; family Phasmatidae; genus Dryococelus; species Dryococelus australis. Next base: position 349,851,579 of record CM056993.1, read on the forward strand.
TTTGCAAATATATTAAATTTTTTAAGTAATATACAGAAAATCAGAAAAGTGCTGCTAATAACATACAGTTTATTGAAATCAATACCAAATGTTACACAATCGTTTTCATAATAGTGGCTTAAATTACTGAACTTCAGCCACAGTTACTGAAAGAGCATTTTTTATTAGTTATATCTAGTTTAGTAGGTTTAATTGTGAAATTATTTGTTATTTATTTTTTTCTTTAATCCTTTCCTCCTAATTGCATTGACCCTACTAGCAAGTTGTTTATTACTTTTATCCGAATGTACGTACGGGTTTTTCCGTAGTGGTAAATGCCAACTCAGGCCCAGGGAATTCAATTTGATTCGATATTCTCACTTGTTCGTGACTCATCTGCCTTTGAAAGATAATGTGAAGTTATTTATGACAGACAATCTTCTTCATTATTGTCTGTGGTGTTGCGGTTTCTTGTAAATACAAATAGATATGAAATGCTTTTCCAGTACATACCAACGTATTTTGTACTTAAAATCAAGTGGTGTTGGGTGGTCGTTTCCAAATACCATGCTTCTTATATGAATAATACATTTTCAAGTACGTCCTTGTTTGATTTATCAGTTGGTATATAATGATTCCATATTTATACTTCAAATAATGAAACAAATTATTTAAAGAGTTGTTTGTAACACGAATTCCTAACTGAAATGTCATTTCATTCCTGTGGTCCATCACTCGTACTAAGCATATACATTCAACCATTTCTGACAAAATTTTGTCTTGTTCCAGTTAGTATAACCCGTATGCAAGCTTGCCTTTGTCAGTGTAAAGGATATCAGCTATTCAGAACATCGAACCAGTTATTAAAAATGTGCTGTAGCTTTCCAAGGTTCTTTTAGTAATTGCTTTCTACCAAGAAATTCTAACGCTTTATTTGACAGCTTTACTTGAAAGCTTTATTTGACAGAAGCTAAGCAGCTCTCTTTACTTTCTGTCTTTGTGTTCTTGAAACGTCTAAATGTTGTTGGGAAAATCTCAACATAAACTTAATATCTTGAAGGGTCATATCCAGAAGTTTTTGAACGCAAGATTTTTGTATTTTTTCGCTGTTAGAAGATTCAAAACCGTCATTTAGAATGTGATTTCTGGTAAGTTTAAGTAAGTTAATAGTGTCTGCGAATATAAAAACCTCTCTTGACTCATCACAGGGTTGAGGAAAGGGTGAATGTGATGCATTAAGCACTACACACCTTGAAAGATCCGCAATTTGATGTGAGCGCGTCGGTTACCCAGTGAAAAGGAATGCTGCTAGGTACGTGGTGACGTAGTTCAGCACAGCCTGCGGGGTGGCAGAGGGGGGTTAAGATGCGCGTGAGTTCACCTCCTAACTCTTCCCACCACGGATATAAGCGTACTTAAGATAGTAATACTATTTCAATTTTTTGTTGCCAGATTTTGTTACAGATAGTTTTAGTAATGCTGCTGGTGATAGTGCCAACATACGCAGACTCAGACTGCAACTGCGACCTTCAAGAGAACGACTATGACGACCGTCAGCACTGGAGAGGATATGGTGGTTGGGATGGAGGATATGGGCTTGGTAGAAGTGCGGCAGCCACCATTTCTGCTTCAGCTGCTGCTTGTTCTGTAATAGGTCGGGGTAGATATGGGGGTGGGGGTGGATATGATACGTGGGGAGGACATGATGGTTGGGGTGGAGGATATGACATTGGTGGATGTGCAGCAGCCATCATTTCTGCTTCAGCTACTGTTGCTTCTGGAAGAGGTTGTGGAAGTTATGGGGGTTGGGTGGGTATGGAAGTCGGAGTGGATATGGAGTTTGGGGTGGATGTGGCGGCTGGGGAGGTTGGGAATATTCTCGATGGTATGGTGAGTTCGGAACTGCCTAAAGTGCTGCAGCTGCCGATAGCACTGCTTCTAGTGCAGTAAGCGGTGATGATGATGTCGCAGATTTGCTGCTGCTTCTGGAGCTGGTTGACATTACGGTCTATGGGGATACCCAAGTGGCGGCTATGGTGGTGAGGATGTTCTGGTTGGCTATGAGGTGGATATGCTGGAAGGGCTGCAGCTGCATCTAGCACAGCAGGATGTGTGCTGGTGGTGCTGCACCATCTTCTGCCGCAGCTTCTGCTGCTGGTGCATCTGGACTTGGTCTCTATGGAGGGACAAGATGGTTTTATGGAGGACTAATGGGGGGCTGGGTTGGACAAGGTGGTTAAGGAAGCTGGGGAGGTTTTGGAGGATGTGGTGGTTGGGGAGATTGGTGGCATCCAAGATGGGTTGGTGGTGGTGCTGCTAGCGCTGCTGTTAGTGCTTCTGCTGCAGATGGAGTTCTTCGTTGATATAATCCTATACTTTATTATACTCACCTAATCTGGTGTCTTTGCCTGGCCTTCCTCTACTCTTGTGGCAGCCCATTTACGATCACTTATGTTATGATTTTTAAAAAGATAAGTTTTGTAAAATATAATTAATGTATCTCTAAAAAACAGTAAAGAATTGCAATTCTAAATAACTACATAGGAGTATACTTTCAATTTGCTATTATTATTTTACATCCTGCGTGGACTGCAAGCCGTAAGTATTATATATAATTTTATAGTGACACGTTAAGACACTTTCTGTTTCACAGACATTTGAACTTTTAATACTATATTACATTTGAATGAGCAAAATTAACATACTGTTGATGTTGATAGCACAAGTTGAAAGACTTAATCAAATGTAGTTACTATCGGTGTACTAAAAACTTACCATATTATTCAATGATTTTGTAACTAATATTTCTACTTCTAAGGAAACACTACAATCGTCCATGCGTTGAAATAGACTTGATTAATCAAAATAAAAAAAATGAATGGAGCTATTTGATTCCACTTAATGTTCCAATCTGGAGTTTGTGTGATAATCATAAATTTATGAATAAACTATCTTAAGTTTTTGAGAGCCATATCGCTAAATTTATTAATAAGCTGTGCTGTGTATTTTCACTCATTTTCGTTAGATATGGATAAATACAATACACACTTGTCCTTTTTTTGGCATTTGGTTGGTAAATTAGTCATCATGCTTAATGTACCTTTTTGTTTTCCGTTACTTGTCCTAGTTTGAACACATAATTCTCATGTTTGTTATTAGATATTTATTCTACTTTTCTTTAAGTTTTCTTGTAATTTAATATACTTAAGGGTATACATAAATAGTGGCCCAATTAAATTTTTCTTGGAATTTTGCAGACAATATTAATTTTAGCTACTGTGTCTCATTTAATTAAACTTTGGGGACCTGAGCCATCTAGTACACACGACTGTCGTATTTCATGAATTAATTCTAATGTTCGGAATTACAACATTGGAGTAAAAATAAAATTAAACTCTGAATATTAATGTAAAACTTGTTTAAATTAAAAATTATCTTAAAATATTCGAAAAATCGAATTACTTTGCTAACTTAATTTTAGCATGGTGAAAATATTCTGTTAAATTTTACAGCATGGACGTTCTCAATTCGAGGAGAACTGTGTTATTTCAGGTAAACAATTGGCTGAGGAAAGAGTGTAGTACATCTAGGTTATTTGTCAATCGGTAAGAACTTATCTAGTGCTGACTTCTTAAATTATATTATCGCTTCTCACGACAAAATGTTTAAAATATAAAAAATAAAAAATTGTGAATATTCTTACGAAACATAACAATATATTTACTATTTATTTCCGCAATTGTAAATAACACAAGAATTTATTGTAACAAAAATGTACCATAAATTATATAGTTGAAATTATAGGATAAACACATTTGTTGTTAATTACACAGCCATCCATATAAACAATATAATTAATTGGCATTTAGGAAAAGTAAAAATTTATAACAATAAAATCCATTATAATATACTTTTTAATAAATTAAATGTATTACATTGTTTAATTTATTATTCTCATTAAAATGTATGATTTTATAACTAAATAGTTATAACATTAAGGCCTATAGAATTGTTTATTTTAAAGGGAATAATAAAATAAATTGTAAAATTATTATTATACTAGAAATTCTATTTTGGATAAAGTAAAAGACATTATGATGAAAATTTATTTCGTATCGATAAACATACAAATTCTACACTTTTACTATGTGAATTTTGATTAAAAACAAACAACCTAGTTTAGATAAAAATTGTAGTACTCATAGAACTACATTGTTTCACTTTCTTCATAGTTAGACACATTTCACTGATTTTAAGTTCACTATCTTAGCCAGTAGCACTTTCAACCTGAGGTTTTTTTTTTTTTGTATTGGATGAAAGTAGAAACACTGATCGGTTGTAAAGATGACAATTCACTCGGTGCATCGGAGCTCTGGGGTACCTACTCCGTTTTCCTGTAGGCGAAACAAAGGCAGCTGTTGTATATGCAGAGGGATTCGTATTAAAAATACGTTCAAATAAATAAGTAGTATAATTATCCTTACACAGACTAATATAGTTATGTATGAGAAAATGATACCACTTTTCGACATTATATTTAACGCCTTTATCTTATTCAGTATATTTAATTAGCAAAATTATTTTCAAATTCTAATTTATCGTTGTCTTATGCTCTTTTTCATCACTTTTAAAGATAACTATGTAAAATCGCTTTAAAAGATCTTTGGGATAAGTATTTGAAAATTTATTTTATGTGATAGGTTGTTCGTAGATAAATGGACTCGAGTACACACACTCCGCATTTAAAATGATTCTGTCTCCTATCATACGAGATCGACGGAAACGTGAGATGTGCCCGCTAAATGTGGCACACGAAGCCTAGAGAGTAGAGAGAAGTGGACGGCTTAACAACGGGGTCTTGAGAGCCGATGAAAGTTAGCTGAGTATGGTGCTGCTCCAGAATCGAAGGGCGGGGTCACTGGAAGATACCCGAGAAAACCTGTCGACGAGTGGCATCGTCCGGCACGAATCCCACGTGCGGAAATCTGAAAATCTGGGAATCGAACCCGGTTCGCTTTGGTTGGGGGCGACTAGTCTAACCACTAAATCACTTCTGCCCCTTAAAAACAGGTAGAAATGACGCTCCACTTGAGTGGTGGAATATATATAACAAATTAAAATATAAATATAAATAATGCGTTCTGACAGACTGGGCAACTTCGCACCGAGTGACGTGGCCACAGCATAGATAAGTGTACAGAGGTTAAAATGGCTTGGCGGTTTCCCTGATGTGAGCGAAATCATTCTCCGATTGACTGCGCGAGGCTCTGGGGAGGAGCCTTGCACCTGATTGGCTACTCCGTGCTGCAGGTGTTTCCCTATTGGCTGGGCTGCCTACTGGCTAGTTCGTTACCAGGTGCTGGTTGGCGAACGGCGTTCCAACATCTTTTTGGCCAATGCCGCCATTTTGTTGGCATTGTGAGGCTAGAGTATAAGCGGCTGTTCACCTGTTCTCTGTGACGTAACGGAGCATCTTAAACCGCTGCGGTTGGACGTCTGTTAGTTCCTCACACAATAGGCTCTCGTGGCGGATGGTGTGAAGTGGATACGATAATCGCAAACGAAGTGGGAAACCCCTCAAACGATTTTCAGATCCATGTTTGATGCCACAACGAATACGATGAAATTCAGCGGCAATTTAAAAACCAGCCATTGTTGGTCAACGTGGAGCGGGTACTTTGCTCTTGGTTGAGAACGTCAAACCTTGCGTGCAAAAATTACTAATCAGAAGCTAGGCGACCTGATGTTAGAAGTAATCCCGCACGCTCCGTATTATAAACGTTCAATATAAAACATGATGTACAGATACAATATTTTACTTGTAAGATTACAAGGAAAATTTTGGCAACTTGTTTCCAAAGAATTTTTTGTGAAATGTACAAAATGTTTTACTATGTAGTCTGATGATGCTATGTCCGGTGAATATGCAGTCTGCGAGCTTGCTTCATATGCCATGCCATCCAATTTCTGTCTTATAATTTCGGCACTTACAGATTGCTCTTTCTTACTTAAAGTGTTACAAATTATTTTGGCAACTGCATTGTAAACATTTTCATTTTTTTTTATGAACAATTTTTTGAAAACTGTTGTCAAGATTATTTTTGTATCACTACAAGTAAAATCTAAGCAAATTTTGCAAAATGTTACTGTGGAATATTTGAAACCTTGTTTGACTTTTAATAATAAATTAAAGTTAACTTCATATTTTATTATAAACATGTAGCAGCACGACGATTTTCTGTTTTGAAAAAATGCAATATTTTTCTTGTAGTAAAGAAAAAAAATTACAACCAGTTTCCAAATAATTGATTGTAAAACGTAGAAAAAAATGTTACTGTGTAGTTTCAAAGAAATTCTTAAAAAATCTTTGAATCATTAGTAGTGGGGGAATCTTGTTTTTACGCTATAAAGGATAAGACTGGACTAAGTGCTATTTGTGCTCAAAGGCTTAGTCACTTCCGGTGAAAGGGTTAATCCCAAAGCGTTATCACTTCCGGTGAAAGGCTTAAAAAGAATTAACAAGTTTAGAAATGGTTTAAAAATTGAAAACAAGGATTAAAATGTGTAAAACAGGGTTAAATTTATTGATAGGGTTAAGTGAGTAATGTTAAGTGTTAAAAGGTATGTTGCTTCTTCAGTGTGGCAAGATTTAGTCTGAGTTTGATGGTTTGAAGGGGGTGTCGGCAGCAGAGGTCTACTCTGTTCGGTTGAGATGGGTGAGAGAGGGTGGGTGGTGCAGGGACTCCGGAAGCAGCAATGGGTTGACTGATTGGGTCGGACGAACGAGTGAGCTGGGGGGTTGAGGGAAGGGAGAGGGCCGGGAGCAGCAATGGTGCAATCTGGTTTGGCGATGTGCTTGTGGTTCGAGGGGAAGTGGAAGGGTCTGGAGCAGCAATATATTTGTTTTCTCAGATCTGAGCAGCAATATCTGTTTCTTATTGGCCACGGTCATCTGTCCACACCTCAATCAAAATAAACATAGCAATATTTACCTAGTCCTTGGATTAAAATACAATATATTGGCGATGAAAACACACTTAAACTGTGGCCCCCAAAACAACAATTAAATAAAACCAAAGGACATAAGGAACCTGGAAGTGAACATATAATGCTAAGCGGTTGATGGATATGACGGACAAAAGCAACAAAAAATTAATTAACCAAAATATTTCTTTAATGTTGGTTAATCAAAACAGGGCACACTTGCCACATAATATATTAAAAGGAGACCAGAGGAAACTCGACTTGAAATAACAAGACATGTGTTTGTGTGTGGCAACTAAAAATCGTTTAAGTTTATTGGAATTATATTTGAGAAACATTCTCTTAGTATCAAATTGTAAAATGAAACAGAACATAAATTATATAATAATTAACATCATTGTATGGTCAATAAAAAACATAACAAATCTCACATGCCTGCAAAATTAACACATTATTATAATTACAGCTTGAAATCAATGAATATTATTTCAAAAATTTTAAATATCAAAGCAATTCGAAAATGGAAAATACTTGAGAAGTTTCAACAAACGCAGAGGTGCACCTCTTACAAAAGGTCGTAATGATAAGCTTAAGTTCATGCCAAAATGAAAACATGTAGGGAATAACATGTCATGCCATAACATTAAAATATAGTTATGAACACTATCAATAATTGTTTTAAATAGTAGAATTCTGAATAAACATAATCATTACTCCATACGACGAGAGCAGAAAAATTTACTTTAGCCACAGGACCATGTCCGTAGAGTTCCAAAAACCATCACATAATCGGTTTAGCCATCAAAGCCGCCTGCATTCCGTGACTTTAGCAGAGTCACACAAAAAAAAATTTAGGTATTTGTAACAACTTAGCTTAGTTCAGAAATAAAGTCGTAGAGTGCCGCGAAGAGAGCAAAACTTGTTTCCCACGCATAAACATTCCCCCATTAACGTTGACATCAGGGAATGGAACTTAGTAGAATCGAAACTCTGGGATCACACCGGGAACTACGAGGGCTCGAGGACAACTGCTTTATTGGTTGTTAGTTTGCTTAGTTGTAGTATGTGTTTTATTATTATTATTATAGTGTTTATTATTATTGATCTCTTGTTAATGTGGTCATTCTACTAAAATATATTCTACTATGTAATATGCAAGTTCATTACATGGTAAGCCAAACACCACAGTGCTCAACTGCAACGTAATTATTGTTTAATATATGTATAGTACATATATTTATTTCTCTGCCCAAGAAGTTTCACAACATTGCTTAATTTTAAATAATGGATTACATGCACAACTGCTGATGCTAATTGAACAGTCTTTACTAAGAATTTTTATTTTGCTTGCTGCCAAAATGTTATTATTCCACACTATTAAAATTTCAAGTTTGGCCTATAATCGATTAGACAATAAACGCCAAAGTCTAAACTTTACGCTAATCACACTGACGTGGTTACAATAATTTGATGTTAACAGGTAAGAAAAGGCAGGGAATTAAAACTCCGTTCTGATTTGTATTATAATGAGAATTTGCAAAATTATGTTAGTAATTTATAAGCATTCATAATAATTTCGCTTATGTTGTCATTAATTATTTAAAAATAAAATTTACCCACATTATTTCTGTTCATCTCTTCATTATAAAATAATTTTAGAAATATTTGCATCTTTATTTCGTCCATATGAATACAACTTAGATTGACGAATATAATAAACCTATGTATCAACCAAAATGAATACTACGTATCTGCAGTATTACTAGCAGATTGGATTACGTTAAACGCAATGACGTGGGTCTTGACTTAACTTACACCACTATGTGTTACGAATTGTGTTGTTGCAACGTCTAAAGTTGAGTGTAGCCGGAGGCATTACTTGGCTCTTGTATGCGATATTATGCTAAATATATTTCTAGCGTAGATTCAATTGTATATGGGCATTAACGAAACAGAAAATGCAATCATTAGTACAGAAAAATCATAATTAAAACATCGGAATTCTGAAATTAGTTTATTGATTAAATTCAACCCAACTACTTTCTGCACTGTAAATCTAAAATTGTGAGTGTTAAGGAAGCCAAACAAGCGAATTCCAGTTAAAATAGCCCCACTAGTATTCTGTGCCGGATAACTGACTATTAAAATGGCTGAATTTCACTTATTTATAAGTGGTTCCCGTGATATATGCCGATAATTTTGATGTCACAAGTAAAGTGTATTAGACAGACAGCATAAAACAAAAATACAACCTGATTGAATCTTACCACAGTCCTGTATTTTTCCAAAGATATTCGTAGCTCAGGAACGCTTGCAACAGCCAATCTTCGTGGGCTACCAACAACATACAAGAGACACTAGGAAGACAAATCAAAACTACCACTAGCTAATGTTCGAAAGAATACTACTCACAGAGTCTTTTGTGGATATAAAATGTGATTTAATTGAAAAAGAATTATTTTGGTTGAAACATCACGAGTTAAATGGATATCTGTGCAAATCCTAAGTATCGCGTACAGCTCTTTTCTTGTTTTCAAATTTACTTTACTTTGTGGGGCCGTAACTACATGTGTAGCCCTCTCGTACTTATCTCTGATATATAATTAGAAACGTAATTTAGTTTCTTCGGATACTTTGGATGATTTCAAAATGTGTAAATTAAATTAACAAATCATTTTCTCACGCCAACTCAGTTAGGAGAACATGCTCACCCAGAACTGGGGTTCTGTAGGCAAATTTACTTAGCTGACGATACAAGCTGTCGTACCGTAGCCCCTATTAATTTCTCAAAAATCATTAATAATTTTACTGGCGTAGTTTCTGTGTCGAAAATTCATCATAGTTAGCTTAAAATATATCCCGATTACTGCAGCAACTCTTGAGATCTTCTGTACCTTGTTGCGCGGGTCGTGGACTTTAGCTTCCTTCACTAGACTTTCGAGCCATAGGTAAGTCACTGAAGTTTTTGCCGTACCACACACAATCGCGGTAAATCAAGCTTGGATTTAAATATAATCCGCGTAGGTAGCGCGTACAGACTCAAAGTATTCTTATTCAAACGCCACGCGTATTCTCCCTATCAGCAGTCTGCATTCCTGTACGGGACATAGGCTCGACTTGAAGGGTGCTAGACAGTCTTAGGCTCGACTTGGAGGGTGCTAGGCAGTCCTAGGATCAACTTGGAGGGTGCTAGACAGTCTTACACTCAACTTGGAGGGTGCTATGCAGTCATAGGCTCGACGTGGAGAATGCTAGGCATCCTCAAACTACGCCTTTAAACATAGCGCCAATCACGAGACAGCTACATCATATTTTACAAATTTTACAAATATGTCTTCTGTTACCATAGCAACCAAGCAACAAATTCCTCTAAGCTAGTGGTCCACGTAAAATTAACTTTTCAAATGAAAACAAATGTCTTACAAACATAATTACAAAAAATGGAGTTATCTGATGTTAAATTAACTCGCAATTAATAATATGAATCAAAGCTGGAGAAAATAAAATATCCCTGCCACAAAAAATAATAAATAAAATAAAAATTACATTTGCATAAACATTGCAAAAATAAACTGAGATAACAATAAGACGAATAAGAAGCTGTTATTTGAGGCATAACACCATAAACATTAAGATGAGGTAGACCGGTCTTGCTGGCTGCGCACAGCCAATCTAAGTGTCCTAACATTGAACTGCTTTTCTGCAAATACTGCTAGCAAAACTAGTTTGGATTGGATTTGAGGTTAGAACACTGTTTAGTAAACAAATTATTTGTAATGTTTGCATACATCCTCTAGCTAGCTAAAAGGTAATGCAGTTTGATTAAAATTAAAATGGTAAATTATTTTCTTAACATACAATAATTAAGAAATAAACAAACACGTTTTCTGTTGGTGACCATGTGACTTGAAAGTTGTGTTCCTTTGTGGTAGTTCAATGTTGGGTACATGCACAGAAGACAAATCAGCGGTCTACCTCATCTTTAGTCTATGTGTTACACAAGTCCACGTTCCCCAGTTCAATTGAATAAGTCACCATCTGGTGTCACCAATAACTAATATCACCGATAGACGGTGAGCGCGTATGTATAATGTAAATAGGGGGTCATATAAAATAAATTAACGCTAAGTATAGAGTTTAATCGTATGTTGCAATTCCATGGTAGCCAATATAGAATAACGAAGAAAGGACTACCCTAAAGAATAATTTATACTGACTACGAAAGCAAATATGTTGCCAGTGTGATGTATTTCTGCCGAGATATTTCTGCTGCAATATTTTTTAATGTGATATCGCGGTGCAAGAATATATGCAAAATAAATGCCCCCGTTCTGGAAAATAAATTTCTCCCAGAGTTGGAAAAAACTTCGATCTAGGATTGATTGCCCTTATTTAATTTTTCTATGTTGGCTTCCGAAAACCTGTACCTCCTTTAATCAAGCGTTTTTCCATACCTTGGCTGATCAGTGCATAGTAATACGCCGAGGCGCCTCTAAAAATATTAATAATGGCAAGTAGTCATGCTCGCTTCTGAATATTAAACACCTGGGTTGACTACTGCTTTTGTAAGAGTTATGTTCAGGATGTACACTCTAGAGCCTGTGTTAATACCATGGTAGCAACATGAAACCTTACAATAAAAGGATATTATGTAGATATATATTTAATATATTTATATATATTTAACCTCGCCGAGAATTGAAGCGGTTCGCCGAGATAGGAGGTGGGTAGTCACTACAAAATCATCGCGGACCGTTGATAATCTATAAACTTAATCGATTATTTACGGATAGAATCTAAGAACTTATATGCGCATATAAGTCATAGGCTATAAGTAGCAGAAATCATTATATAATTGAAAAATAGATGTACAAAAAAAGTATTAGAAAATTAGGCAAAAAGCAAATATAATTATATTATTCTTATGTTAGGTTCAGAGCTTAAAAAGAGTCCTTTAAAGTTTTACACACCAAAGAATATTATCTCTTGAAGTACACAACACGTGTCAAACCTCCAAACATTGACCTGTTCTTTTTTTAAGGCTGAGAGTTGCGAAATATTTCTGGCGTTCTTCTGTAATAACTTCAATGCAGAAACAGTTGTTGAATTGGCTGGACACGAGCAGCGAATTTCATTATTTCGTGCTCATTTACCACTATGACATGTTCACAAAAACCTTCGCTACGAATTCGCTTGTTTTTTACAAAGACAGTTTGACGTCAATGGCGCGTATAAATCCAGGCAAGTGGGCTCATCGAGTCAGAAGACCTATCGCCTTCACACAGATTACATAACGAATGGACTTAAGAAATCATTCACAAAGTAAGACACGGCTCTTTCTATTGTGCGTGGCACATTTATGGCCTCCATAACAAGTCCTTCACGGTAAACTAAGCAATTCTGAAAGTCCTGATGTTAATTCACTTGTAATGCACATTGTGTATTCCTCCGCCTCCTGATAAACTATGATTTCCAAGGGCCGATCACTTACGCCTAATTCATGCGTCGGTCAAGTGAAACTCTGAAATTATTACAAAATTGAAAATTTTACAAAGTTGCTTATTTTGACACGTATATATATATTTAAAAACCAGAGAGGAAAAGAAATGGTTTCGGTGTTCACAAATGTTTACCTAAAAATTTTAATCTAACGTGAATACATAGACCTAGTTTCCCTTTTGTTGTCACCAAATCTACTGGGCGAATGAAACTCAGTGTGCCCGTTAAAATATATGCAGACAGGGGCAGTGACATTTCTCAAACGTTAATTTTAGAAGTGCTCGATTAACCGTGAAAATGCCATATAATAACAGTGCCCATAAGATAAGTAACAGGATAAAATATTCTACGAATCACTACAAAAAAAAAAAGTATTCTTTTTGGCGTACATGTGAACTGTGATACAGGATAAGTGTGAAGGAAAAATCCCGTCCTAACAGACTTACATAGAAATGACGAAAGGTACGATACTTTTAGAATCTTAAAATTATTATGTTTTGAACACCCATACTAACGTAGTAATATATTTGTTTAAAAAGCATGCATTATTGGCCGTCGCTTAGGAGGCGTAGAAAACTTACATGATATTTCTGATTGGATCCGCAGAAAAAGAATGCTTCAATATATAGTGTTTACATAAATATCACAATATATTCCTCTGTGGGAACTTTTCGTTCGACCAGGAGCACGTTTCAGTAGATATGAAAATAAATGTGGATAACAAACGAAGCTATTAGAGGAAAGTGCAGAAGGAGTTTCACGTTCGCGTAGACAAGTGTCGTGACGGAGTAATAAGACATAGGTCTTCATTCCGCACACATGGCATATTTTTATGTTCCACTCAGACAAGATAATATGTCTGTAAATTCAGGGTTTTAAAAACAGATTTCTGCGAGAAATATCACAGTCTGACTCCTGAACTCAAACTCATATTTATTTTAGCCTTAAAATTTGTCTGCATATCGGCAATCTAGTATAATATTATTCATAGAACAATTTCAACAAATGCTGACTCTAAATATTTGTCTTAATAACAATCTAGATAACATATCTTAAGTCTGTAAGTAAGATAATTTCTTTAGATATGTTAGAACAGTAATTTATTTAAATTGTGAACAACACTTGTAGTGAAGGAAGATAATTCTTTTGAGATAATAGATCAGGTTTCGATACTTTTCGGATATTGGGATTAAATCCTGAGATATTCACGTTCTAGGAGACAGTAGACACGTTAATTATCTTTTTAGTGGGGCTGGCTTTATGAAATTAAATGACAAGGATTAAAACGACGAATAAGTATTGTAAGATAATATTTAGTTATGGCTTAAGATCATCTTCGGCAGAGAAATTATAAACTGAAAGAGTTGTTCACATATCAGGAATAAGAATGAATTCGATCGGAGATTTTATCAAATCCAACCCACCAGTCGTAAGGAGAGTTTTCAGAAAACCATGGAGAGCTAGAATCAGGATATCTGTTATGTGAATTGAGATCGGGTTTTCTCGAATTCAAGTAGTATATTGCCTCTAATACCTCATCCGCCTCCTTCTGAGTAACTGACGGGATGAAACTGAATTAGTAGAACGCAACGGATGCACGTTTAGGTTCACTTATAGCGGCGATAATTGAAGAATTTGTTGCCCTTTTATTTTGTAGATCCTATTCATATGGAGCAGAAATTTATCAATTTCCTGTTTTGATAATTGAACACAAGTATTTATTCCAATCAGCGCGTACGTTAAGAGCTCTGATTTAGAAGCATCACTTAAAGAGTTATACAATATGTTATCATCCCCTCATTTTATCTCCGAATGTTTCATTGACATGCTCGGTGCCGATAACGCTTCTGAGCGAAAGGACAAATAAAAGACTTAACATTTATTATAAGGATAAAACATTTTAAAGTGAACGTTGAGTTATTGTATATCTGCTTCCTCGGGTAGAAGAAATATGAAATGCAGAATTATATTTCTGCCATTACAAACAATTCAATTTCTTGATGCAAAACAGTTTACATCCCTAATAGTCCTTTTTTTTTAACATGGGCCTTTATAAATTATAACGAACAGGAAAAGCAAATTTAGAAACTTGTAATAATTTCAAAGGAACCAATACACCAGTACTCAGTTTCATCTCACTTCCTCTTCTAAATCAGAGCAGGTATGTTCTTTCTCGAGAAAAACATTAGTTCTTTAAGTAATAACCAACATTACCCAAATGGGTGACATATACGTCACTGAAGGAAAATATTGTTACTGTAAACAAGTTTGACCAGCCATCTCTCACGGGAGAATAGAATTGTAATATTAATTCTTAGAGGATCATGCCCGTGTCCTTTTTTTGTATTGTCACGGGGCTAGAACAGTTACCATGTTAAAAAGCTGGTTATCATACAAATACTGAAAAAATATTGCATAGATATATGTAGGTAACAATGAAATGGTGTGGATCTAACTCAACATTGAAGCGACTGCGATCCCATTTAATATTTATCTATCCACTTAGCCACTGCGGCACCACTTAGATTCGCTCTATCCACTGAGCCACTAAGGCCCCACTTAATTAACTCGACATTGAAGCCAGACATTTAAAGTAAACAAAAATGATACTCCATTAGTTTCATATCACTGTGCAATATTATGTATGCATTAACACAAAACTTTCATATAGAAAAAAGTAATTAAGAAATGAGTTTTTAGGGTAAAAGGTAAATCTGATCTTACTGAAATTAGAACTTGACCTGTATTTGACCCTGAGGATTCGCTCTGCAATATTTGAAAAACTTCTGTTGCGTTTCAAGGGACTTAGGGGTATTAAAGACGAACAGGCAGGAATATATAGATCGTCTACTTATATAGTAGGTGTAACGGCTGCGTTTTACACTATCAGTATGCAAATGAGATGTTAAATAATCACATGCAAATCCAGACATTTTTTATTCATACGCATGATAACATTACTGTTGATGTTTAATTGTTCATTTGTTGTTATGACATGCTAATTTCTATTCGCCTCAAAATAATTACTTCTGTTTATTTTTGTATTAAGAATATTGTGCATTAATGTTTTATATATATTAAGAGTCTCAGTTGTTTATTGTTATGTGGCATTTGATTCACGGCCATTATTGTAGGAGTCTGAGGCCCATTGCCAGGGGCAACGCAATCTGTTGATTGCACGAGGAAGCAGCCGCCTTGTTATTGGTCGATACATAGCGTCACTTTTAAGCTACGTTATTGCTAGAGAAGGGAAGAATGAGTTCAACTGAGATGTAAGGCGGTGTGTAACGAGTGTTACGACCCCGATAGAATTTTTAAATGTAGATATTAGGGCAGTCCGCGAGTGATTTTGTATATTTTGCCAGACCAAGAGAGGATTGTCGGGGTGCCGGCAAGAGAAGAAGAGGGTCTGGGGCGCTAGTAGTGCTCGATTTAATTAAGTTTATATAGCCTTCCGCGACATTTTGGCTTGTATCTTGCTGTAGCATAGCCCCAGTGGTGATGCGTGCTATAATTTCATGGACAAGCTACTGTGTGCAAGGGGCAATAGTGACGTTGATCTTCCCAATAAAGGAGGACGGAGGTTCGGGGATCTTCCCCCGGGAAAATTTGGATATCAAGGTTGAAAATGATGCCATTTAAACATTTTTCTTACCTAAATATAAAATACAACGCATGTAAAAATATTAATATTTTTAAAAATAAAATTTGCCTGCGTGAAAAATATAACAAAGATACCTTCATCAAACCCGGAACCATGTCCATACGGTGTAATTTTGATTGCTTAATTGTTCGGACATATCTAGATCAAAATATACTCTATTTTAACCAAATTCTTTAAGAGACACAACCGAATTTGTGTGAACTTCAGAACACTCGTGTTTTTGAACAGCATTGCACAGATTGTTAAGGTCACGATATCCAGTTGCAGCCCACGTGTTAACATCCTTTGAAAACAATAAACATGACCAGCAAAACAGTTTGTTTAGGCTGTTACATCCAGCTAACCACTAGTGTTTCTGATAAACGTTTTTTTTTTCTTTCGGAAATGACGTACAACATTACCTTTCTTGCGTGTTGTCGTGATCGTAAGATCAGGTGTCGGCCTACCCTCTTTTATGATGTCACATCTTTCCTGAAAAGTGTAAGCACTGCTGGAAATATGCTTCACTCGTAATCCACACACACCACACTAACATCCACGTGTTTGTGGTGCACTCATTCTATCTACTCGGTTCTCAGTCTCACACGGTAATTTTATAATTTTCATGTAGGGTATACATCACGCACGAATATTTATTTATAACATTCTCAACACCAAAACTAATTAAATAAAAACATTACGATTCGTGCTGTGCGCGCGAACTTGCCCACGCATCGATCTAGTTACTGTAAACTACACCACGCCAACTGCCTGCGGCTAGGCCATCTTCGGCTATGTCCGCTTCGGTTCGGTGAAGAAAGCACTACCATTGTAGCTTCTAACACAGGTTGACACAGCCATAAGCCCCCGCCCCTCCCTGGGCGGTCTTCCTACCCCCCAGCCGGCCATCCGTCGGCCGGGAAACTATTGCGGTCGCCTACTTGCTGAAAGCATTACTTACAGCGCTTCCAAACATCTCAGTTTTGCTAGCCAACGAGTTGTTTCCTTATAATGTACAGTATTGTTTCCCGGGTAGAATGTGTACTGCATGAGTGAAAAATTACCTTAAAGTAAATGTAAGTTAGAATTTAATATTTATTTTAAATAAAACGTTGTCATGAAACTGTCTGGGCAAGCACTGCTTGTCTTGCTTGCCCTAACGAGACGTAGCTTCATAGCCAACACCGACTTGATAGAAGGCCCACACGCTATCGAATTCCGAGCGTATGACGTCACGCACTTAGGCCGACGGCTACGGGATTAATTCGTTCGACTGGCAGTTGCTCAGCAGTGTTGTGCGTACAGACGCGTTGTTATGGTGTGGATTTTATTTGTAGTTTAAATAAGGTTTGATACGGTGCAAAAGTACAATACGTTTTTATTCTAGTATTGAAATGGTTTTTAAGTTTTGTGTTCCCCAGTGCAGGGGTGATTACAAGAACTGCCCAAAAGTGCACGTTTTTAAATTTCCAAGAAACGAAGAACAGAAACAAAAATGGAATTTGGCTATACCACGGGGAAATTGCCAACCCAGCCAACAGACAAGAGTAAGTCTTTGCTTTTTAAAATGAATAAAATGGAAAACGTATCGTTATATATTTATGATAATTCGAAGTAAAATTATTTTCGGATACAAAACATTTGATAATTCGAAGTAGACCTAATATTCTTATAATATGCAAAACAATTTTTTATTTGTTTTAAATATTTACAAATTTCCAACTGTCGAAACTACTGAACCTTGTTAATATCTACTTTCCAACTTATATTCGTAGTGTTCATCCATTTATCAAATACGCAAATACGCAAAAGCTTTAAGACATACATGATTTGTGCAAAGTAGATCTCGTTCGGCATTTTTTTTTTTTTTTTTTTTTTTTTTTTTTTTTTTTTTTTTTTTTTTTAGGTTCGTGCGCTGAATATAATGTTCGTATTTATAAGCTCATTTGCAATAGTGTGGACTGGAGTCAAGTTAGTACACTTGAAGTATGCATACTTCCGAAATGTTTTATCAATCGTAGGGATACACAAGTACACTTCAAAACCAAGTGTATACTACCTCACTAGTCAAGTATGCTACATCCTGAATTTCTTTTTAAAAAGTTGATCCCCAAGAACACTTCTAAATCAAGTGTATACTGTCATTACTAGTCAAGTATGCATACTTCCCGAATTTTTTCATACATCCAGAATTTTTTTTAAATGTAGTAATCCACAAGTACACTTCCAAACCTAGTGTATACTAACTTTCACTAGTCAAGTATTCATACTTCCCGAATTTTTTCATACCTATGGAATTTTTTGTAATGTAGTGATCCACAAGTACGCTTCAAAACCAAGTGTATGCTACCTTCACTAGTCAAGTGTGCATACTTCCAGAATTTTTTTAATTTGATCCCCAAGTACACTTCTAAACCAAGTATATACTACCATCATTAGTCAAGTATGCATACTTCCCGACTTTTTCCATACTTCTAAAATTTTTTTAAATCTGCTTAACCACAAGTACATTTAAAAATCTAGTTTGGTGACGCTCAAGGGAAAAAATATTTTTCTGTCAAGTGCCACAGAACTTGGGCACCGCTCCAAGCTCGGGAAACTATTTTCTCAAGACCAAATGCCTCCACACTGAATCTATTGATTAAAAATTCACAGAATTGAATGTTTAACAGAAAATCTTAGTACAAGTTTGCAAAATTTGCCAGAAAATATTACATTTGGGTAGTGTACTTGCTCTTTCAAAAATGACTCCAAATTCGGTGCCCTACTGTCGGAAAACCAAAAGATATCACCACGAATATGATATACCACTGGAAAGGGCACTTAATAGTTAACAAAATATCTCTGTTCAAGTATGCAGTACAAATTGACATGTTCAAAGAAAAAAAAAATTGTCTGTCGAGTGTCACTGAACTTTGGCACCACACCAAGTTCGGGGGACTACTGTGTGACGAAGTCTTAGCACAAGTAGACTACGTAAAATGTAAGAAAAAATATGGAGAAATTTGCATAGTTGACTGTAGTCAAGTTTTACAATAGGTTTTTAAGTGTAAGCCTACTTGTAACCAAATAAAAAAAATTAAGAAAAGTAGGCACACGTGTGTAATTTTTTTTATGTGTAGCAGTCTGGTTTTAAGTGTACTTTATCAAGTGTAAAAAAGTCTTTGCACAAGCAAAATAAGGGGAAAATGTCGGTAAGTATGCATACTTAAATAGTCAAGGTAGTATACACTAGATTTTGAAATGTACTTGTGGTTCACTACATTAAAATAAATTCTAGAAGTATGGAAAAATTCGTGAAGTATGCATACTTGACTAGTGAAGGTAGTATACACTTGGTTTTGAAGTGTACTTGTGGATCACTACATAAGAAAAATCTGGAAGTATTAAAGAGTTCGGGAAGTATGCTAACTTGGCTAGTGATGGTAGTATACACTTGGTTTAGAAGTGTACTTGGGGATCACGTTTTAAAAAAGTTCATGAAGTATGCATACTTGACTAGTGAAGGTAGTATACACTCAGTTTTGAAGTGTACTTGTGTATCCCCACGATTTAAAATAAAAATCGGGAGTATGTTTACTTCAAGTGCACTTGGGAAATGAATCTGAGATTCGAATCTAACTTGACTCCAGTGTAATGTGGGTGTAAAAATGCGAAAGATGTTTGTAATTTGAGCGTAAATAGTGCGGTATGCCATTAAAATCCGCATTATAATAAAGCAGTGCGTAGTCCCACACGATGATAAATGTGAGAAATCTAATTGCACTATAGTAAAGTTAGCTTATGTCTCATTCATTATCATAGGTATTAATGCAAAAGACTATGCGTATTATTATTTCTAATTAATAAGAGTGAAATTAAAACGAAGGCACCTCACCAATTACGTAAGCAACGTTATCAATAAATGTTAAAAGTGAGAAGATAAAAGCATAAGTGTCCAAAGTTAAATGCCTTGTTGTAACATTAGTATTGTGATAATTGTACTGCATGAACGTATCCGATATTTTCTATATGCTGTTCACGGTAAAGCGAACACTTTTGAGGCCCTAGTCACGTTTTTCTATTAGCCATGTTTCATCCTTTCACTACTTATTTAAATGAATATTGCAATGAAAGTAATAAACACAGTGTATATATTTCACCGGAATCGAAAGTTAGGCTAAGGCTACAATAACAATTATTTATTGACTATTATTCCAAATGAGAGAGCTTCAAAAAGTGCTCACTTTATCGTGAATTGCCTATAAGATTATTCATCGCATTTCATATTGTGACTCACTCAGTGTATACGTAAGAAGTGTTTGTTTTCCCTTGTTTCATTCTCATATACTAATGTTGTCGAAATTTTGCTGCAGTGAAACTTTCGACAACAGAGACGGTACGACCAAATTCGGAGCTTAATTTATCATAGAACCCTGTAACAGTGAATAAATAATTTATAGAAGCTAGCACGATAGACTGTGCTGTTTGGCTGTTGGTTTGTAATTAGCTAAGCTGTCACTGCACGTATTCTGGAATTTTTAAGCATTTAAGAAAACGCTTACTTTTGGTACTTACTAAACATCACCACCACTAGAAGCATAGTTGTGATTTATTTACTGAAAAAATTTCTTGTCCATGTGAATTAGAAACAGTAACATCGGATTTAATCCAAGCTATGACTATTTTTCTGTTTTTTTTTTTCGAGGTTCTGTATCCCCTGGAGGCTTTGAAGGACTTAACGTACACTGTAAGTCTATTCTTGTGCTTATACAAAAATCGTGCCGCTCAGCTACCAAAATAATTGTTACAATGACTTAAAGTTTCATTTGTAATAAATACATCACAGAATGCACGTTGTACTTTACGATAATAATGTAATCGTATCGTTCTTGTATTTTCTGTTACTTCTGCTACAAAAATAAAATTAAGCTAGTGTGTTAATCCTGTCAAAATATGCATGTTCAAAATATTAATATATAAATTATATAAGTACCGATAATATTTAAGTATTCTGAGATTTGTATTTGCTTTTCAACGTTACGATCTAATGCATTAGTCCACTTTAAATTCAAAAATTTTCTAGCCAGGAAAAGAAAAAAATAATATTCAAAATATTGCAAACATGTAGTTTACGGCTTCAAGTTACTGTGAAACGGCAACATGAAAAAAAAAATGAACTGTATTAGTACGAAAGCTCTGGTAACGTTTTTAAGGATGTTACTGAGACTAAAATTTGTCTAATTATAGTGAGGGATATTTTTATTTTGTTTGGTGTAGGTCTGGAACAAATGTGGGGGAAAAAAACAGTCGATCTTGGAGTACATTCAGTAGGAATCTAAGGGCTCTGAGCGGGTTCACTACACAGTAGGGCTTCCTTTTCCATTATAAAGAGAAATTAGCCAATGCACACTTAGTTTCGAGTTAAATACTTAAGGAGGTTTGTAATATTGTCTGGAATTAATAGTTAAATTCTTCTTTGACAGTGAAGAAATGGTTTTTTCTTTCATGTAGGCTATAGATAATGAGTGCAAATAAATCACAGATTATTTCCTTGCGAAGTAATGATAGTGTACATACAACTTATTTTACCTGAGATTTACTTGATAAAGTACTCATACAAGCCAGAGTATCATTCAGTTAAATGAAACTCATAATCTCTACGTTACGTAAATTCTCAGCCTGTGAGAGAAATATCCTTGCTTAAAAAAATAATTCTATATGGATTGGTTATTTTCACAACGTAAGTCAACAGTTAAGTTCATTAAACCCAAAATTAAATAAACAATAAACATTCTTATTTTGATTACGACACATTTAACAGTTGGCAGTTGTTAAGGAAATTACAATAGCCGGGTAGCGCCGGGTAAGTCTCGTAGTAGTCTTTAAAACACAGCACAGGTAGAAAACAATAAGTTATACTTTTTTCGAATTATATGAAGTGAAAACAGCCAAAACAAATTTATATTACATAATTATATGAAGTATTGCTCATTTGCTAGTAGCGATTCTACCCTTTCTTCTCGAACAAAAGAGATTCCAAATCAGTTATAATCAATTTTTTAAGATAGTGAAAATCATTTAAAAAATACAAACTTATGATATTACAAACAAGTTGATTCTACTTTGAAATGTATTGTTTCGTTAAACTTTTGTTAAAGAACATACAACTTGTGGCACGAATTACAAAATATTTTGAGGTGTAGGCCTAAATGTGCTTTACCAACTTTTTTTAATTAAGAATCTTTTTGTCTGTTTTCACTTTATTTTCAAGCAAGCCAACAAAGTACTGACAAGGTTTTCTTAGTTTTTAGGTTTGCCATGTTCATTTCAACGAGACTGATTTTTTTTTGGAAAACACGCTACTATGATGAGAAAACTGGAAAGCTCTTAGAAGCACCACTATCAAAACCCAAACTTAGGGATGGTTCCATTCCATCGTTGTTTTCTGGTTGTCCATCATATCTATCCAAGGAAGGAGGCAGCCGAGAACCACCCGAACAGAAAAAACAACGATTAGAAAATGTATCCCTAGAGCGGGCAATTGCAGCCAGTGTCGAATCAGCGACAGATTACAAGGTCAAACACAAATTTTCTACTTTCGAACAGTTTGTGAAATGCAGTAAAAATATCAACATTTCACCATTGTGGGACAAGATCGTTAAAGAAAATTGTGCGATTTACGTTAACATTATCAACGTTTCAGTCATACCAGAACTGCGTCACACAGTTGTTATATACAATGACGTTAGTGTAGCTGTCACGTGCAGAGGATATTCTTTAAGTACATCAGGGAAAATGCAAATTCCTGGAGAAGTATCAGATATCAGTGAGATATATTTTATTCTACAATTTATTGAGTCACTTTCTGATCACTTACATTGCAATAAAAATGATACACAAAGTAATACGCATTTACAAAACTTGCTGCAGGAAATATTAGCTGCTTTAAGAAGAAAATCTGAAGAGCTTGAGAAAACGTTCAAATTCATAGCTTCTCTATCGAAGTTAATTGAAATCTCGAATCATTTAAGATATTTACCTGAGGACATCGTATTTTCATCACATTTTTTTTTCCTATCCCCCTGTGCGTACAGGTTCATTAGAGACACAGGAAGTATAATTCTTCCACATTCCAGCACCATACAGAGAATTTCTTCATCCCTTAACATTGGGCCCGAGAATGAAAATCTCGACCAGAACCTTTTTGCTCTACATGAAGAAGATAGTCTCGGAGCTCAAACCACATGAACTTCGCGTTACTCTGATGGTCGATGAAATACGCATCAAACATTATTTGGACTACAAAGGCGGTAACATTGTTGGTTAATTTTGTGATGGACAAAAATTGACTTCTAGTGCACATGCATTTATAATTAAAAGTGTTCTCTAATCCTATAAAGACGTAGTTCACATATTACCAGTTAGTTCGCTGACAGGTGAAGTTTTGCACAGCATTTTGAAGAAAGTAATCCTACGAATAGAAACAATTGGCTTCAAGGTGATTACCGTGTGTTCTGATAACAATGCAATAGACAGAAAAGCCGTGTCATTATTTGCACGTAACCACTAACTTAGTATTGTCTATCCTCATCCTGCAGATGCCACACGCCCTTTATTCTACATAGTCGATGCAGTTCATTTGTTCGAAAATTTCAGAAACAACTGGTTGAATCAACGAAACGGCGGACATGGTTTTTCGTACCTCGAGTTCGAAGTTGAAGATGGTTCAACATTCACTGCCTCGTTTTCTGTTTTGAGCGATCTGTACAACTTAGAGTCTGAAAACTTACTTAAGTATGGACATGGGCTCTCCCTAAAATCGCTTTGGCCATCGAATTTGAAGAGGCAGAATGTAAAGTTGGTTTGCCAAATTTTCAAACGAAAAAATTTCGGAAGCTTTAATGGTATTAGGACAGGAACGCAAGTTGGTGTATTATGAAAGTACTGCACACTTTTTTGACATTGTCACTACGTGGTGGAAAATCATGAACGTCCAGAGCCCTTACTAAGGCGAACGCTTAAGAGATTTTATGCAACAGCCACTTAATAACGCAGAAATTGATATTAAAATTATGTTCCTCCGTAAATTTATTTGCTGGTTGGACAGGTGGGATGAAATGCATAATAAATCCGGGAGTCTAAGTAATGAAACCATGACCGCACTGAGGCTAACCAGACATACTATCATTGAAGTTGCAGATTACTGCATAAGTGAATTAGAAATGAAATACATTTATCCCGGAAAATTTCAGACGGATGCGCTGAAGACAGACTCGGCAAATATCGACAACTGGAAGGATCTCGGTACCACGTAACAATGCGCCAAGTATTTGAAGTTGAAAAGAATCTGTGATTTTGTAGTTTATTTCTTTTATCACTGAGTTCAGAAAGGCATGAAAAAATTGAAATTAACCCATTTAATGAAGAAATTGTATGGGACACTTTCAATCCTGCAAGCGACTCACGCATGTTAGAAACTCGGTTTAGAGGCAACATAACTGTAACAGAGTCTCACGTAAAAGATGATGAAAATAAATATTTACCAGTGATCACTTATTTGGCGGGGTATTATGCTCGTACTGTTTTTAAAAGGCTAAAATGTTACTCTTGTCAGGAGTATTTCACAATAGATAAATTAATGAACGCGGAAAAATGCCATAAACTCATCACAAGCTTAGAAAGAAGCGGTCTTTTGTATCCACAAAGTTTTGTGGTAAATATCGTGCTTTAAAATTACATTATTGTAAACAAACT
The DNA here is from genome assembly GCA_029891345.1 of Dryococelus australis. Lineage (NCBI taxonomy): Eukaryota > Metazoa > Arthropoda > Insecta > Phasmatodea > Phasmatidae > Dryococelus > Dryococelus australis. The sequence goes on from CM056993.1 coordinate 349,876,420, forward strand.
TGTAGGGTCGGAAAACGAAAATCAGTTTTTAGCTTGTTCTAACCAAAGACACAATGCCACAAGCCTTACAGAAAGTGAACTGTGTCATGAAGACTATTTCAACTGGAATGCGTGTGCTAATAGCCATTTAGCAGAAGACATTGTAAAAATGTTGATATGGGCTTCCACTAACACACTTAAAAAAAAAACAACTGTAAGAAGAGAGTAGATTTAAGTACCAAAGCAAGCGAAGGCGGAAAGAAGATAAAATTATCGACGCTTAAAAAAAAATTTAATGTCACTTACTTGTCAGCTCAAGGTCTGCTGTTATTTTTATAAATCGTAAGTGTAAAAATCCGTGGTCTTAGTTTGGTATTGTTATTTATAAAATAATTTTCTATATGTGAAAATGTTTCGAAGAACTACATATTCTGTGCATGTGCAAGACATTGCTGATAGATAAAGGTCTACCAGAAACAGTACTGTCACTTTCTTTCTCTAGGAGAAACCATCTCCTAGCTCAGTTCTTTACGTATTCTCTATTTCGTATGACTTCTAGAGCAGAGCATACACTCGAGTTAAAAGAAACGTCTCCGTCAGGTGAATGCCTTTCAGCCCTCGTTCACGTTGATGTATGTGTATGCAAGAATTCCTTGCTGGTGGTGTCGGAATATTATATCTGAAGTTAATTATTTTTGTATTTGTATATTTTATTAAATGTAGTTCGTCATAGGCGCCTTTTTTAGAATTGTCTTCCTTAGTGAAATGAAATATCGACACGCGATTTTTTAACCATAACGAAGCACGGGCGACGATGTATATTTAAGTTCTGAAGTTTAAATTTGTTGGTTTCAAGAAACAGCTCCAGTATTGTCTTAATTGATAAGTCATAAAATAAATTATTTCATATTATTGGCCGACAAATATTATTTTTGTTAAGTAATCTTCCAAACATCACCACAATTTTAGAATTTCGAAGAGCACAGTAAATTTATGTTTTTGGTAAATAACGTTTTTCGAAACTGTCGCTAGAATATTTTAAATGCACGTGGCGTTAAAAAGAGCGTTTCTTTGACTTTAGTCAATTTTATTGAAAGTCCGGCGATTTTTACGTCTGAAGTTAAATTTTTAGGAATCTTTACATTGTACATTTCTTTCATAGGTGCGAACAGAAACACGTCTAGTGCGTTTTGTTCTTTTGGTGGAGTTATAGCATTCGAGTTATTGCAATTTGAATGTTATTTCCGTACAAGTAAAATTTCCCACTGCATCATCAAAACAGTGGACAGTTATAATTGCTGCACATAACAAGAGCGACAAAACAATTCCGTCTGACTAAAGACAATAAACTAGAGATTCCAACCCCACCAATAAAACCAACAGAATCCTTATTAGTAGTCTACATTACTTGGTAATAACAAAAATAAAACTAGTGGTAATGGCGACCAGCTGTAGTAGGCCAAGTATTGGGCTGTAGTTGTCAATCTTTCAGTGCTTGCCATTGGATTCGTTGAGTTTGTTTACAAATATTGTTTTCCTCACTGACAGAACAGCTGTGGCGGAGGAATAAATTGTGGCCCCACCACTTCTCGAGAACTGGAAAATTATACTGCAGTTATATGAAACGGAGTATAGTATTATAAACATGGCATTTGTTTGGATGCAAGTCAATAATGTATCACGTTTTATATTTCGTTTCGTATATTAACATAGTAATGATTATTTTCTAAGAGAACAAATGCTACAATTTTTTTTTTTTTTTTTTTTTTTCAAAAATATAAAACTTCCGTGAGTGAACAGTTATACGTGAACAGTGAAGGTTACCAGAAATGCCTGTGATGAAGTTGTGTACGTTAGTAGAGCGACGGTGATGAAGTCATCAATACCTGCTACGTATCGTATAAATGCTTGTAAGGTTAATTAGTGTAATCAGTTCAGTATGCGTTGATGACGATCTAGTATATTAATGAAATTGCTTCCTTTCGATTTACTTTGATGGTTTTATTTCGTGTGTTTTATAAAATATTACTTATTATGATTATGTATAGTTAGAATACAATTGAAGTGTTTAAAGACTTTTTTTAAGCAGTGACGTCATATTTCAAATACTTTCCTGTATTAAATACGAAGGGCAAGTGACTATGGTCTTACAAATATAATATTGTCGAAATATTTTTAATAATATTTATTTTGACTACGCCCATTCATTCCACCCCGATAATTAAAACACAAGGTATCTTCTATCTACGGATACAAGTATTGCTGAGAACTCTTTAGTTAGTCATATTTTACTTGTAGTGTGTGTTAACATATTAGGTAGAGCGCAAATAAATATTTAAAAAAATTGTGGTATAATGTTTATAAACTCTTTTATTAAAGAATAATTATTCTTGTGTTAAAAGAAATTTGTATTTACAATAAGTATTACTAACTTATATTTCTAGTTAACATTACATATGTACCATTATTAACACATACCTACATATTGACTGAATATTTTTAAAGTGAGTATATTTTGGGAAAATAAATTTTCAGAGTAAAACGTTTTTAAATTTATTTCAATATTTACAAAATATCAATTTTATTCGCTACAAATTTACGTTTCACCTAGTTACATTATTCTGCACCTCTCTTTCCCCATCCCACCCTTTACCCAAATAAAAAACAAAAGTGTTGAATTCTTCTTGTCTACCTTTGTAAAGCAATCTTCATAAAATTGAATCAGTGATGTTTAAAGAGATTCTAAACAATTATTTTTGAAGCATGAAGCTGGAAATCCTCATTTGTTGCTGGAATAATAATTGCTGTCTAGTGAAATAGTTAAAGGATACGCCTCGTACTATTATCTGTTGTCCCATGTGTATAACATATTTAAAACATTGCACACAATCCACGTAAAGCCACGCAGTTGTATGCCAATTGCTTATTACCCGCGCGCGGTCTGCTAGTGCGCATGCGGGGGATGGCCCACGCGTGATGACGTCACAGCGGTGCGCGCTGGCCTTCTATCTAGTCGGTGTTGGCATAGCCTGTTGTCTAGAATATTAGGGAAGAATATTCGTCCGGAAGAGAATCACCGCATCCCATAACTGTACCCGATCTGCATGACGCAGATTTGTCATTTGATACATCCCGATCTACAAGTACAAAGTCAGTAAGAAATTTAAATAAGATGGTCGTTGATTTAAGTTTTGGAAAGTAACTTAAGACAAGCGCCATTTTATCTGCAGTAAAAGGCCTACGTTTAAACTTTATTTTGCAAATCAAAACCAGAGATTACTAGCCCAGCTCCCACTTTGCATGGTGTGAGCTTAAATTAATAGATTTTATTTTTAAAGAAGATTTTGTTTATTTATTTTTAAAACTGGCTAAGAACTTATTATTTCGTACCAACTCCGTTACGGCCACTTAAGATACATGCATGCCACCAGAATGTTATTACTACTAATACTGCTATTGAGTTGAACTATTTCTTCAAACAACTGAATGTCTAATATTGGACAGATCCAAGCAGTTTTTATTAAAAATTAAATATTTTAATCTCCTTTTGGACTCCATCCTTGTAGTTAGTTACTCCTGAATCTGTGCATGCTAAGGTATTGAGTTTAACTACGGTGCTATGTACGTATGGCATTCTAGCCTTCTACTGAGTTGGTGTACAACTATCATCCTGGTAAGAATTTGGTAATTAGCATAAAAGTTGTGGTTTATGCTCACTGGTGTAGCCATTTCTGGAAAGAGTCCTCTCGAAATCATCTGCTCTAAGTTAGCTTGACGCATGTATGTGAGTGTGTGGAAGACAAATTGAACACCACAACACCATTACAATAATTTTATTTAAATAATAATTTTAATATGTTCACACACTACATAAATGACCGTCCAACGTCGGGCCAAGAAGTATGTACGCCCACACAACCCCGAGAGAATAAAACCCGTTGGTTCACCAAACGCAATGTACATAACTTGTCAACTCAACGTCGGACCGCGAGGTTTGTTTGCCCACACTACACGAACTCGAGAAAAGTAAAATACAGTAATACAAAAAACAAAAATTTTAAATCAGGGTGAATAAGTAGGCGAGAGCGTACTAAGTACAACCTAAGAGAGGTCACACCAATACAATACAAAAGGTTGGAACACATTACAGTTATGGAAGACGTCACGGAAATTACACACATAAATTAGGAAGGAGCTACCAACACACCGGAGTTAACAATGGAGGGGCAGACAGCACAAGTTTCCGACACTAACACTGAACAGCAAAATGTGGTAGCTAGTGCAATCCAGGGAAACACTACACCTTTCTCCTGACATGAGGATTGTATTACAAACTCTAATGGCTAAAATCACGAGTAGTTAGGAAGACACGAAACGTGATATTGAAACTGCGAAACTCATGCAGGATGCACGAATGGAAACTATGATGACTGATTTCACGAGTGGAATGGCTAACATCACAAGTAAAATAGACGAACAGAATGAAAACCTGAAACAGGAAATCGCGATCAGTAACGAAAATACGAGGCACGAAATTACTAACCTCGTTGGGAAAATTGATGCCACACGTAGTGAGCTGGGTTTCATGGGTTCCGCTAGTTTTGAAACTAAATTCGGTAGCATGCAGCAAGAATTATCCATTGTAAACAAAGAGGTTATGTTGACCAGAGAGGAAGTAGCGCGAACCACTGCTGGCCTCAGAAAAATTGAAACCAGAGTGAAAACACTAGAAATCAGGCCTCAATCACAGGTAAATCCAGGTTATGTTAACAAGTTAGTAGAAGGTCACACTGAGTCGTTTGGCCATCACCTGGAAAATAAACTTCGCCAGAGTGAAGGAAACATCACGAGGAGGTTGAAAAACTTACTATGCACGTGTCACAAGTCGAAGAGAAGATAGAAAATTTCAGTCAGATATTTGACTTGCTGCCCAACCTACAGCTGGTCAGGTCACTACACAGCTAAACACGCGTAGTTACAGAAGAGGTAAACACGCAATCTGCCGACTCATCCCTACGAGCTAACGCAGTAAATAATACCAGTACTACGGAGATCATAAACCAGGTCCTTACACTTTTGCATCACCCGACTGAACTGTGGACGGAACATCTGCCTTCATTTGAGGCGATAGCAGGGGGAACCCCTGTGGGATATTTATCAAAGTTGGAAGAATATTCACGTTTATTTTCATTAAGTGATACAGACATTTTAAGGTGCCTGAAATTTTCGTTAAAATCTACTTGACAATATTGGTATGCAGTGGTTAAAAATTCTATTACCACATATTCAGAATTCCTATCCAAATTTCTAAAACAATTCAGGAATAAAAAAATTCAAGGAGATCTACGAGCGAAACTGCACGCCGAACGGTTGTACCCAGGAAAGGGAAAGACTTTAGAGGAACACCTGCCTGAGGTGTATGACAAGCCCAGGCATCTTACACCGCCAGTCAGCGACGAAGAGTTCGCTGAAATTGTCTTGCACCAATTACCATATAAATACCAGACACAATGGTCCGGCAGAATGGATCAGGACTTGGCATCGTTTCGTGAGGGATTTCTGGAGTTGAACCAAATCGAAAGACTGCAAAGGCCACAGTTCAATAGGGACGGCGACAGAAATAGTCCGGCTGACAAGCCGCCACGATTATACACTGACCAGTCACGTCCGCCATACCGCCCACCACAGTACAGATATAATCAGGGACCACGAGTAAACCAGTTCCAGTGGCGTTACCCGCAACCGTATTCAGTTCCAGGGCAACACTTTTAGCAAAGAGGCCAGAATTATGACAGCGGAGGAAGATACTACTACGGCCGGAAGAATTCAAGACGACGAGGAGAACACGACGGGAGAAGATCACCGACAGAGTCGGGCGGTTATGTGTCCGAAGACAGCAGAAGAAATAGCGATGCACAACAGAGAGGACCGTCGTCGGATCAACAGCAATGGAGATATAGGGCAGGATCGCATAACGTTTCCAGAAATGACCGACAGAGTGCGCAACAGCAGCATGTTAGCAATAACTACCCAAGCACCAGCGGCAGTCCACCAGCACAAGACCATAGTCGAGAACCGATACATAGTCTACAATAGATAGATAATAGTAATTATCCACAGGTTCAGAGCCAGGTATATGTGGCAAACCCGCAACAATTAGATCCTAAGGTACCAGTATTCTACCCTACACCTCCCGGAAATCATTGGCGGAATAGTAACACGAGAAATGTGCCTGGAAATCCCGCACAGAAAGGGTTAAACAATTAAGGGATAGTGAAGACGAGGCCCGCTCACTTACCCCTAGTACAGCTCACGGTACCACGGGGTCTATTGATGTACCAGAAGGTGCAGCTATTAATTTAGGTAATAATATACCTAATGTAAATTATAATACCACGTTTAATGATGTGTCTGCAAATAAACCTAATAGTGAGGTTATGTCCATGGTAAGTGCTAGGCCTATGTTGAAGCCTAAAGTAAATGTACAACACGTAAGCGAAGCGACAAACAAACTCGGAAAGTTAGTTGAAATTTTTGTAAATACTGTATCTATGCAATTTTTTTTTTCAGTCTTTGTATGATAACCAGCTTTTTAACATTGTAACTGTTCTAACCCTGTGACAATACAAAAAAGGTCATGGGCACGGTCCTCTAAGAATTAATATTACAATTCTGTTCTCCCGTAAGAGATGGCTGGTGAAACTTGTTTACAGTAACATTATTTTCCTTCAGTGACGTATATGTCACCCATTTTGGGTAATGTTGGTTATTGCTTAAAGAACTAATGTTTTTATTGAGAAAAAACAATACCTGCTCTGATTTAGAAGAGGAAGTGAGATGAAACTGAGTACTGGTGTATTGGTTCCTTTGAAATTATTACAAGTTTTTTAATTTGCTTTTCCTGTTCGTTATAATTTATAAAGGCCCATGTTAAAAAAATAGGACTATTAGGGATGTAAGCTGTTTTGCATCAAGAAATTGAACCAGAGGTCTATGTATTCACGTTAGATTAAAATTTTTAGGTAAACATTCGTGAATACCGAAACCATTTATTTTCCTTTCTGGTTTTTAAATACATATACGTGTCAAAATAAGCAGCTTTGTAAAATTTTAAATTTTGTAATAATTTCAGAGTTTCACTTGACCGACGCATGAATTAGGCGTAAGTGATCGGCCCTTGGAAATCATAGTTTTTCAGGAGGCGGAGGAATACACAATGTGCATTACAAGTGAATTAACATCAGGACTTTCAGAATTGCTTAGTTTACCGCGAAGGACTTGTTATGGAGGCCATAAATGTGCCACGCACAATAGAAAGAGCCGTGTCTTACTTTGTGAATCATTTCTTAAGTCCATTCGTTATGGAATCTGTGTGAAGGCGATAGGTCTTCTGACTCGATGGGCCCACTTGCCTGGATTTATACGCGCCATTGACGTCAAACTGTCTTTGTAAAAAACAAGCGAATTCGTAGCGAAGGTTTTTGTAAACATGTAATAGAGGTAAAAGAGCACGAAGTAATGAAATTTGCTGCTAGTGTCCAGCCAATTGAACGATGGTTTTTGCAGTGAAGTTATTACAGAAGAAGGCCAGAAATATTTCGGAACTCTTAGCCTTAAAAAAAGAACAGGTCAAAGTTTGGAGGTTTGACACATGTTGTGTACTTCAAGAGATAATTCTTTTGTGTATAAAACTTTAAAGGACTCTTTTTAAGCTCTGAACCTAACATAAGAATTATTTTATTTTATTAGCTTTTTGCCTAATTTCCTAACATATTTCTTAGCACATCTATTTTTCAATTGTATAATGCTTTCTGCTACTTATAGCCTACGACTTACATGTGCATATAAGTTCTTAGATTCTATCCATAAATAATCGATTAAGTTTATAGATTATCAACGGTCCGCGATGATTTTGTGGTAAGACTACCCACCTCCTAGCTCAGCGAACCGCTTCAATTCTCGGCCAGGTTAAACCCCGATTTTTGAAAGTGGAATAAATTGATGCAGGAGTGAGATTTTCTTTGTGTACTCCCTTTTTCCTTACTGGTGTATTCCCTTTCTCATATACTGGACATTCACGCCATCGCTCTTTTTTCAATTCGCTGAGCATTATAAATATTTTGTCCTTTTATTTTAAGGTTTCATGGTGCTTCCTTGGTGTTAACACTGGCTCTAGAGTGTATATCCTGAACATAACTCTTACAAAACCAGTAGTAAGCCCGGGCGTTTAATATTCATGAATTAGCCCGAATACTTACTATTATTAATATTATGATCTATTTGTTCTCGTCTACAGCAGGGTTATACCAGAAGGTACCCTCTCGCAACCAGAAGTGGAGAAGGAATTACCTATATTATTTAATAATCAAGGAATTCACCTGGAATTATTTTTGAAAAACATAGTAAACCGGAATCGGGTCGCTGGACCGCGAGGTAAGCCTGTGTCTTCTCGAATACAAGTCCAATGTGTTGGCCCCAATGCGCCACCTCCTTCTGTTGGTTGACTACTTGTCGAGTAACAACTTCTGCATGCGCGAGGTCCTACATTGCAAGTGCTTTACAGAGCCAGATGCGTGTTGTTAGTGGCGCCTCGGCGTATTACTATGCACTGATCAGCCAAGGCATGGAGAAATGCTTGATTAAAGGAGGTTCAGGTTTTCAGAAGCCAACATAGAAAAATAAAATAAGGGCAATCAATCCTAGATCGAAGTTTTTTCCAACTCTGGGAGAAATTTATTTTCCAGAACGGGGGCATTTATTTCGCGTACATTCTTGCACCGCGATATCACATTAAAAAATACTGCAGCAGAAATATCTCGGCAGAAATACATCACACTGGCAACATATTTGCTTTCATAGTCAGTATGATTATTCTTTATGGTAGTCCTTTCTTCGTTCTTCTATATTGGCTACCATGTAATTGCAACATATCTTTAAACTCTATATTTAGTGTTCACCAACAACAAATGTGTTAGTTTATATCTTAATTATTGAATGACAAGCACTATTATATTAAGAAAATATTTTGCCATTTGAATTGTAATCAAACTGCAATACAATTTAGCTAGAGAATGTATGCAAACATTACAAAGAATTTGTTTACTGAATAGTTTTCTGACCTCAAATCCAATAAACACTATTTTTGCTAGCCGTATTGGCAATAAAGCAGTTCAATGTTAGGACACCTAGATTGGTTTTGCGCAGCCAGCAGGACTGATCTACCTCATCTTAATTGTCATTGTGTAACACCTCTAATAACCACTACTTATTCCTGTTATTGTTATCTCAGTTTATTTTTGTAATGTTTATGCAAACGTAATATTTATTTATTTTACTTATTATTTTTTGTTGAAGGTGTATTTTATTTTCTCCATGTCTCATTCATATTATTAATTGCTAGTTGATTTAACATCAGATAACATCATTCTATGTAATTATGTTTGTAAGCCTTTTTGTTTTCATTTTCAAAGCCTATTTTTTGTGGGCCACTGGCTTAGAGGAATTTGTTGTTTGGTTGCTACGGTAACATAAGGCATATTTGTAAAATATTATGTAGCTATCTCGGGATTGGCGCTATATTGAAAGGCGTAGTTTAAGGATGGAGTTTTTAAGGCTTTTAGCCATCTTGTTTTCCCATCAAGCAGGAGATTACCTAATGGATCATCAGCCTAAGTGATATTTTAATTTGCGGGTTAATTGGCTGAGTCCCATACAGGAATGCAGACTGCCGATTGGGCGAAGACGTGCAGTCTTTGAATAAGAATATTTTGAGTCTCTATGCGCTACCTATGTGGATTATATTTAAATCCAATTTTGTGCTGCTGTGTTTGCGTGTGGTATGGCAATAACTCCAGTGACATACCTAAGGCTCGAAAGCCTAGTGAGGTAAGACTAAGGTCTATGACCCACAGAACAAGGTACAGAAGATCTCAAGAGCTGCTGCAGTAATCAAGATTTATTTTTCCCTAACTATGATTAATTTTCGATGCAGAAACTACGGCAGTAAAATTATTAATGATTTTTGTGAAATTAATCGTGCTTACATTACGAAATCTTGTATCGTAGTGTCCCAGATGTGGGTCGTGTGCTCTCGCTCCATCCACACCTCCTTCAGTAAGTGAAATGGTAGTCACGTCGCGTGCTCTCCCACCTGAATTGGGAACACTGCCCTGTGCGTGTGTTCCACTCACAATCATAAATTTAACTTATTCCACTCTTACATCAACATTAACTATTATATAAACAATTACAACGCACTCCTCTGGTCATCACCTTCAGAACTTCACAGAGAACACATCGATCTTGCTCTGCCAATATCACCCTTATGACACTTAACCCTTTCAACACCAATAAAATAATAATGTTCCTTGATATCAACCAATAAAAAATTTCATCTAAGAAATATATCAAACAATTGCACTAATTGATTTGATTAATCGTTAATTATCAATTAATTGACTATTCGATTAATCTATATGAATGTGCATATCGATTAATCTATTGATCAATTAATCGATTATCCGCTCCATCCACATGACATTCTAGCAGTGAATCAGAAGTGGGTCATCCCCTCTACTGTTGCCTGATTGAAAATGTGTGTTGAGCTTAATGTGTCCCTTTTCCATGAGGGAGGTGATGTGACAATTCATAGATCGTCACCTAGTAAAATGTAATGGTTATAGTAATTTTGCACCACAGTTGGTAACACTGCATATTTACCATTTTTATGTGTATTTATATTTTGTTATATGCCGATCGGTACATTTAATTCTCATTGCCATTTATTAATCTAGTATTTATTTTATTGCACATAGTTTTTACGGTAAAATTATTCTTATTGCTTAGTGTTAATATATTATGAATTTTAAAGCACATGTATTTTATATAGTTGTGTATAATAGTTGTAATCGATATTATTTGTGCAAATCGATTTATAAAGAGTCGCAACTGTGGTGCTTGGGGTGGCGGGATATGGACATGTGACTGATGGCTTGTGAAAGTGAATTTTGCCACGCTGGTTAAACTGCCCATTTTATGTGGCTCGAGGACCAGAATTTTAAAGTGTATGTGTTGTAACAGTGATGTACGTCAACGGCCCGTGTTTTTTGCAATATTTTCTTGGCGCCCAGAAAAGTAACTTTGAACTTTTCTCTGCAACTTGTCGTACGCAGGCTATATTGCGAATGGTGTTTCATATGGTTAGAGTGCTAGAAGCATGACCGTACTTTTTTGTAACGACCCGAGTTTGTCAGTGCGATTCTACATGCCAGCGAGTGCAAGAAATCCGCGCTTACTTGTGTGGAGTCCCCGAGGTGAACGACCCGTCAGCTGCTCTTCTTTCGACGGCATCGAGCTGGCCGGAGTCTACAGCAAGCTGACATTGGGCAGCGAGGACGTTCCCCGACGTGGCCAGGTGGTCGGCGGTATGGTATTCTGTACGAATGCCAAATTCAAGGTATGGGTTATGCATAAGCGCTGTCATCAGCTTGTCCCTGCAGAGTCCATCATCCTTTGTTTTGAATAACATCAAGCGCCGCGGTAATGATTCTCGTTTATGGTTAACTTTTAATAGTAAATTTTTCTGAGTGCCAGTTATTGAAAGTTACCGCATAGGACAAAAGACGTTGAATGTTATTAAGGGGTCTGCCCATGCAAAATGTAAATTTGAGTTCAAAACTTTTAAATATGTTTTATCATGTGTACGTATGAGTAAACTGAGTGCCTGTAAACAGTCGTTTTGGTGAAAAATAAATAGTGTATTCAAAATACCTTGGAACTTATGAGTATAGAGAGATTATTTGCAGTTGACACCCCGATTTACGAAAGACTTGTATTGCAGTAACATGAGTAATAGTAATTCGATTGTAGGTATTTATAAGGGAAAAAGCTTTGGCCGTGGCATTTGGGTTTTTCAAGTAGTGATCGCTTTCTTCCCCGTAGGGGTAATTTAGGTAATATTAGTGTCGTGGATTGAGGCAGATTTTGACACACCTGACACTCCTGCGGGGTAGAAGGGCGTCACATTGTCTTGTAAAGAATATGTGTAATTAGACTTTGTACTTATGCTATGTACTCTCTTGCTACACTTAATTCTTAATTGAGATATGAAATGTTGTACTTGCGGGATTAAACAATTCATTACATGTAATTGCTAAGTAAGCAAGTGCACAGTTAAATAATATACTTATTTATTAAATTTAATCACACAACCCTGTGCAACTGTATTTACTCCTCACCACCTAACACATAACCTCCCTACTTCTCATCCAGCTTGCAGACTAAACAACACCTACAAGCATTTCCACCTCCACCCTCATAAGTCTGACTCAAACACTCGATGGAACAACATATGTACTTATTCTTACTATGCGAATAATATCTAACTACCCTTCATAACACAGTACCGGTCGCTGCAAGACCCCTCTAGGCGGCCAGCGAGCCCATGATGACAGCTAAAACAGGTCCTGGAATCTCCAGCAATCTCACAGAAAGATGGAGTGGAGGAGTGCATATGCAAGTGCATCGCAGTCATTCGGTTCCACCAGCCGACGAGACAACAACTAAATGCATTACCCTGCTCCAAGCATGCCATCTCTCTCCGGCTGCCAAAGGAAGAACATGCGTAACTACTCTCATTACACAATTACCATATATGGGAATCGAACACAATACCAACCCTCTCCGTCGCACATCAAAGATACCCACTCTGGCGGGCAGCCAGAACACACGCCTGCCAAAAAAAGTCCTGAAATCTCCGGAAGTCCCACAAGGTGGGAGAGGCATGGGGGACCCATCATACAAGACCTCCAGGGGTGTAGCATGGGACAACGCCATTTAGGGGTGTGGGGGAGGGGAACCCATAAGACAACAACTCCAGGGGGCGGGATGGGACAACTGAATCGGAGTCAAAGGTCGAAGGTTACTTGACCATTTGCATTCAATATTGCATTCATTGCATATTTGAAATACGCTCACCGGAATGAATGTGACATACAAAGATGTAGAATGGAAATTAAATGAAAAAGCATGTGTTGAAGTGTCATGTGAATTTACTACGTCATTAGAATGTCTGATAACACAGAAAACAAAGTAGGCAGTACTGGCGTAGTGATGGTTCCATGTTAGTAGGACGTAGCACAACCACACCCCGATTCGTTTAGGAAGAATGTCGTACAGACGTTTGATTCTCTGCTAATTCAAGTCTTTCCACAGCTGTTGAGCAAATTCGGACCTAGTTATAGCTGAGCCCCGAATGTCGGGGATGTATAGAGGGAAGGCCACGAGAGTACTTCAATATGAGGCACACATTCCATAGACACATGTGCCGTGTGTGTACGAGAATTATCTTGTTGAAAGACTGTACAAGGATGCTGTGTCCTGAAGGGTCACTAATGACGATGCAAGATGTCACTGAAGTACTGCTGTGCCGTCAGGGTCAGCTCGTGGGCCATTTATGGCTTACCAACTATTGCTTACTGCTGTGGACACGTTAGCAGCAAGCTTAGCAACCACTAATATCATGCCTAAGTTGCTTACTACTGAGGAACCATTATCAGCAAGGTCATGGGTCATTTATGGGGACTCAACACATGCAGACCCAGTGTACACAGTTGTGTACATTACACATGTGTAGGTAATTTTTTATCTGTACCGCATGCTAAGAAGCTGTGTAGATAATACGCAAGTCATCTCACTGGTCTAGGTTGTAATTGGTTCATATAACTGTAGCCTAACATATTGCCTACAACACATGGACTATGACAATGAAACAGGTGACGTGTCGACTTAAGTATTGCATGGACTGTAACATTTTTTGTTTGCAACACCTGAAACCGTGAAGTAAAATGGGTATCAAAGGTATAAGCGACTATTTCATGGGCCATGGAAAGGAATATAGTCTTCTTATTTACATCGATAACTTCTTATTTTCTTTGGAGGCATGGATGTGCAATGCATTTGTTCGAAGTAATGCTTCTTTTTAGCTAATATTTATTAATAATTACTATCAACTCAATAATACTTGCAGTGTGATAGGTTAACCTGCGGATCCCTTGTCGAAAAATTACACGCTTAAAGTCAAATGTAAAATAATTCTTTGTTTTACCTCATAAAAACTTTTTTTAAAATAGAGTTTGTTCTTTTAGTATGGAAAGAGTACTTTAAAGTGCTATAATATATACCTGTAATGCCTATAAAACAATTTCATTCTTAAAATAAAAATATAAATGGCAGTAAATAACACATATTTGATATTTAAAATCAATATATATTATTTACACAATATCTTACTTCGGGATTAAAACATCGTTTGGTATTCTAGAAAGTAAAAAGATACAAAGTTAATTATAATGATTATTTATTTTTAGAATGATCCTTTTGCAGTTATAAATGTGGAACACATAAGTAAAATCTTACAATTTATGACATTTAAATGAGTAATGTATTGTGTGAAAATAACTAATGATTCTGAATTAGCTGTGATGAGATTAGAGGAAAGCCTAGTAAAGTTGTCAGTTTCAGTGATTCTAATAAAGTAATGGGTAATATCCTCCAGATCCGGCCGAAGCACTAGGAGCCATGCTGGCAGCAGCAGCAGCAGTCCATCCTGGATATCACCACTCTCCTCAACCACCACATCCACGACATCCATACCAGCCTCCCCATCCCTTCAATATCCTCCCCAACCACCATGCCCACCCCAACCACCATGGTCTTCCCAACCACCATGTCCCCCCCAGCCACCATGGTCCCCCAACCACCACATCCTCCCCAGTCTCCCCATCCTCTTCAATATCCTCCCCAGCCACCATGTCCTCCCAACCACAATGTCCTCCCTAACCACAATGTCCTCCCCAACCACCATGTCCTCCCCAACCATCATGTCCTCCCCAACCACCATAGTCTCCTCAACCACAATGTTCACTCCAACCACCATGTCCTCCCCAACCACAATGTCATCCCCAACCACCATGGTCTTCCCAACCACCCTGTCCTCCCCAGCCACCATGTCCTCCTCAACCCCCATGATCTTCCCAACTACCATGTCCTCCCCAGCCACCATGGTCTCCCCAACCACCACATCCAGCCCAGCCTCCCATCCTCTTCAATATCCTCCCAACCACCATGTCCACCCAGCCACCATGTCCTCCCCAACCACCATGTCCACCCCAGCCACCATGTCCTCCCCAACCACCGTGTCCACCCCAGCCACCATGTCCTCCCCAACCACCATGTCCTCCCCAACCACCATGTCTTCGCCAACCACAATGTCCTCCCCAACCACCATGTCCTCCCCAACCACCATGTCCTCCCCAACCACCATGTCCTCCCCAACCACCATGTCCTCCCCAACCACCATGTCCTCCCCAACCACCATGGTCTCCCCAACCACTATGGTCTCCCCAACCACAATGTCCTCCCCAACCACCATGTCTTCCCCAACCACCATGTCCTCTCCAACAACCATGCTCTCCCCAGCTACCACATCCACCCCAACCCCCATGTCCTTTCCAGCATCCTCCCCAACCTATTCCGGGGGAAACACCAGCTGAAACAAAACTGGAGGCTACTGCTCCAGCACCAGCTCCATATACTCCACCCCAACCACCATGCCCTCCCCAGCCAAAGTATCTCCAGTGGTGATCATCATCGTCGTCATCCCAGTGGTGCCAGCCGCGATTGTAGTCTGCATATATTTGCACTATCAGCAGCAGTGCTACTGCGAGTATCTGCAACAAATAGTACTGTAAATGTGAGAAATAGAATTTATTACAAGCTATTTTGGAATATTTGTTTTGTAATTCTGTTGTTTGCATCTATACTGCGTTGACATAATTTAAAGATTTTTGCAATAAATAAGATATAATATTTGCAGATGTAAAGTTATCTAGATGGCTATAAAATTCTTTCTCTCCATGTTTGTATTCCATTTTCCTAACGCATTTTCAAAGAAGGTTTCACCATTCTATTTATAAAATTTGTTCTGGCAATGCATTGAAATTAAGTCATTTGTTATTATTGGTCTTTCCAGTTCACTGGCTATGTGAGAACGGGTATCCTTGCATCAGAGCAACTCTTTTCCTCTGAATAACCAATAAACAGATTTGCTACAGATACGATGGCTTGACCTACACTCAGCTTGCAAATTTTTGCTTTATTTCGATAAAATTTCCAAATTTCACAGATATTGTATAGATTTAACTTTGTGACGATACTGCCAATAAACTGTATGCTAATAGCCCAATAGTAATTCAGACCTAATTTAAAAGATACAAATTATTCCTATTAGCAAAATATCCTTCTAAAAATTGATTGATATTTGTGGGTATGAAACGAGTTATTCATGCTAATCTCCAATCAGGGATATCATTGAGTGAAATAGCTGTAACTATAAGTTAGTTAAAACGCTATTAGAATGACCATCCAGTCAAATTGGCCACTCTCGTGCATGACAGAAATTCTGTATACGAAATATTACATGAGAAATATTTGTTTTGAATTGAACGAAACGTTAGTCTTAAAAAAAAATTGTGGAAGTGGTTGGGTTTTCAATGTGGCTAAGCACCAAACACGCCCGTAAATTGCTTCACTTATATGTTATGTACTGTAAAAGGGTAGTAAGCATTCCACTACATTAAGATATGAAATTCCTCAGAAATAAATGTGCATTCAGTATTTTCCTATATAAAGTTTAAACGATAAGATTGTTTTCTTTTGGAACAGCTTAAATTATTTTTAATACAGATACAATGGTATCCAATTTAAAAGATGATTGCTTTTCACAGGTTTCCCACCTTTCCACAACGCCACCAAGCTGGGAGAAGACTTACAGTGAACTTAAAGCAATGAAATTCATCCACTCAGCTGGATGCCACTTTTTCCAGTGGATCCATTTTTTCACTATTTCACGCTTAGAGTGAATTATTCCTGGATTCAGTTATCTCCGGACTGCGTTCAGTGTGTTCAACAAAACCAGTGTTCGTATAACTTGTAAGTGTTTCCACCGAATAGTAACCAAAAGATCGAAACTGAGAAAAGTTTGAGACAAAAATTTCTAATTTAGAAATTTTTACTTCAAAATAGTTTCCTGTTGAAGAATGATTCTGGTTTCAGAATTAAAATGGCGAGATTCGACAGTCAAAAATTCGAATAAATCCTCCCTCGCCTCCCGGAAACGTTTTCCTTTTCAACTTCGTGAGTTCCCTGTAATTCCATATCTTACTCTTTTTTAGTGTATCAAATAATGCATTTAATTACATTTGTATTTCGGAGTGCAACAAATATTTCTTTGACTTGTTATAGACCATTCACGGTAACTTCTAACTTTTCTGAAGCCCTGCTAAAGTTCTACTTCGAAGACAGTCCTCCGCCTCATGCAAACAAAGCTTAACGGAATATAAAAAATTAAAACTAAAAGGACAACGAACCGCATTCGTGCGCACTCACTGTAATAATAGTTTGCACAAGAACTATTTCTTACTAGGCATTACCAACACATCTATTGTATCGCAGTTTTCATTCATAATAATTATATATTAAATATTTAAATTTATAGACAAATTTTAAATAACAGTTGAATATAATCCAAAATAAGGCACTTTTACGATATCAGAAGAATGAAATGCGTGTCATAAATTACATGTTTAGGAAACAACCAAAAACAACAAAGATGTGAAGAAACCGCGAATGTACTATAGTTCTCTTACGGGACACTATGAAGCTGACAGATATCTGCAAAGTGCTGCATGCTATAGAAGTGCTGTGCCTTACCCTGATGATCATTGCTGATGTCCAGTCCACTGGTGTTGCCTGCTGTGCAGAGTCAGTGACTGGTCTGACACAGTGGCTCCTCTGCTGTAATTTATATTCCAACAAGACGTCAGATTTTATGCAAAAAAATTTTCTGTTGGCACGTATTTCCTAATTACGGCGTGTATAACGTTCAAACACGCTTGAGCTCACGATCGCGTAATCAACTATTTCAGGGCAGTTTTTACAGAAGTTATCGCAACGAGATGCGCTTGGCTTGAGACACAAGGCATGAAACACACTCGACTCGGCACTTATTGGAGCGATATCTTCGCAGGCACGAAACACTTTCTGAAGCTCAGATATGATCATTAGCGTCTTACACTAGCTATGTTCGTTGCGTTTAAATTACAGCAGTTAGCTTGATAGCCTGTACCAGATGTTAGCACGGGCTGAAGTGAGAAGAGTGTTCTCCCTTCTTCTTGCCAGCAAAAGTCCTTACTGTGGTTATTACTTTATCGCCTTAAGGACCACGATACTGTAGTGGCCAGATCACTCGTCTCGGACCACAGCGAACGAAGTTCGATTCTCAGCGCGGTCAAACCTCCACGGCCACAATTTCCCCCACAGACACCATCTGCACTCCATCACCATCTCCTCCACAGCCACCGTATCCTTCCCAGGCACCATTTATTCCCACGTCTTCATCGCCTGCCCAGTCACCATTACCTCTCCAGATACAATACCTCCACAACGCCCATCCCCTCCCCAACACTCGTCCCACCACCAAAAATATCTCCACCATAAACCCCATCTTTTTCAATTCCTAGATGTGGCTTCATAAAAATTTTAAAGTAATTTATAAAATATATTTTTTACTATGTCATTCTCATTTTATATGTTAAATTGAATTGCTTGCTAAAAAATTATGAAGTGACTAAATGATAATTTACCATAACTCAAAAACAATATTTCTAATTTATACAAATCTAAGTAAAATAAACTTAGCGATACTAAAGTTGTTAAAGGTACAATAAAAAATCCTTTAATACACTCAAAACATCTTCAATAACTGCATAACGTATCAAGTAAAATTAATTTTCTTACTTTCTAATTGTTAGTAATATCGATCGTTTTTCAACATTTCCATTATAGAATATTGACTACAGTATTGATAAAAACATTTCTAAGACTCTGGGAGTAGCCAGCTTCATCTGGTGTACGTTTTATTTAAATAAAATATCTAATAACAATTTCCTTATTTATTTACAAGCAATCCATAAAATAAATATTCAGAACATAATATCATTACATCAATGGTTCTGACTTGCTATCTGCAGCTAATATTTTCATATTCGTACCTCACTTAAAATAAATTAATACAATCAAGTACAGAAAATCTGTCTCCATTCACAGTTTATTACCACGGAATGAATTACTATTAGAAACTAAAATTTTGATACCTTACTGTTTAAGCCGACCTCCCGTGGCGCAGTGTTGTCTAAGTACACCTGTAAATGTCGCGGGGACATTTTTTATCCCGAAAGGCATAATCTTGAATGGCTAAGTTCCTTTCAATTTGGACACAAAATGTAGTATTTTCTATGTCTTCTGCGGCCACCTCGCATTGCCAGTACCTTTTCTTCATGTCAAATCTATAAAACCATTGTGAACCTGCTAGGCAGTTCAGTGTGTCGTTTATCCTTTCGATAGGGAAACCAGCATTCTTGGTAACATTTTATTAAGCTGGTGGTATTCCTGATAAAATTTCATAGAGCTATTCAGTCATTTGGGGTAACTTTGTTTCATCAGGGGAATTTTGTACCACCTGCCTAATTTAAATTTAAATGAAGGCTCAAAGAATCCCTTCATATTACCATGTTCCTTTCATACAGAATAGTTAGCAGTGAAGTATACATTAAGGTGAGGGCTGTAAATCATTAGTTATGAACAAAAATGTGAGGTATTATATTACCCTTAGTCCAAAGTTACCCCAAATTATTGTGTTTCTTTTTAACAAGCACAATGAAAGCAGAACATGGACTAACTGGTTGTTCTATCACATCAAACTCCTTCATCCCTTTCAGGATATCATCAAACGCCTTATATGAAACTACCATTAGTCACATTGATAGTTGCTTTTTGGGCCTGGCATCCCCAGTCTCGATGTGGTGACATGCCAAACATTACTTTTTTTCAAGGACCTTTGGCCCTCAATTGAAAGCATTTACATTTCTTTGCAATAATTCTGAGACAGCCTTCTCCTGTCACACGCTGAGGTTTTTCTCTTGTTCTGGTTAGCAGTTTCCCACTCCTTCTGATAGTGGGCATTCTGTATTTTGTGAACTCGAATCTTCAGGAAGATTTGGAAGTACAGATTAGGTATGCTTGCTAACCTCTATAGTGGCCCCATTCCCAAGACGAATAGCAATGTCGGGCAATTTAACTATCCTTCTCCGAGTTTGACGAGACCAGAGTCCTTGCTAGATTGACACCATTTGGTAGAATACTGCATTTAAGGCAGGATTCAATTATTCTCAATCTTCTGAAAAATTGTCCCTTACACTTGCTTAGAT
Organism: Dryococelus australis; assembly: GCA_029891345.1. Lineage (NCBI taxonomy): Eukaryota > Metazoa > Arthropoda > Insecta > Phasmatodea > Phasmatidae > Dryococelus > Dryococelus australis. The sequence goes on from CM056993.1 coordinate 349,896,723, forward strand.
TAGCAGTTTCGCTAGAAGCCGACAGCACGATGGACTGACAACAGATTACCAGGCAGCTCATTGGTGAAGGCATATCTCAGCTTGTTGAGACAACCAACTCCGTATTGCCAGCAATTAGGACCTACAGACGAGTGCCAATTCAGCACCCTAGATTACTTAACACACGAAGTCCTAAAAGTGTGCCATTTAAATATCGTGTTCTATACTAGGGTTCCCAAGCTTCAACTCCACTCGTCTCTTACCTCAAACTGGTGTAAAAAATGTGCAACTAAATTAACAATTACATAATGTAAATTACATATTTATAAATTCTTGTTTTTAAATTAAAACAATAATATACAGAATTTCGTATTTATATTGCAACACGATATGCATACCAACAATCTTGTGTCATTATATGTATCGATTTCGATGTCATAAACTTGACTTCTAATCAAACTTCACCTTTATTCATGATCTTATATACAATTCGAATAAAATACATTAAGTATACTTGTGTAATTGTCAATACAATTAGTGCTGCATATTACGTAAAAATGACAAATATTCGCAAAGTTGTTCGAAATAAAAACCTAATAATACTAACATGAAATAAATACTCTATATGTGTGAATATTATTTATATTTACTTTCATTAATTTGGGGGGAAAATTAAGATTTAAATGCAATTAATTTGAACATTCTGCTTTACTTACGGACAGTAGTTTAACATAGTAAAGGGGTAATAACTCAGAGGATTTTGATTTGTTCGTAATAGCAAGAGCATTTCCTTGGAAATTTGTGGACGAATGAGGCAGTATATAACAAATTAATAACATGTTACCAGATGAAGTCTAATATAGTATTATTTGAATAAGATGTTTATCTCAATGTGAAAAAGTGATGGAAGAATATTTTCACGGAATATGTATATTTTTTTATCTATGTGTACACAAGTAAAAATATTAACTGTCACAGTAATGAGTCGTATATAGCATACATGCTATTTATATATCAGGATTATAAACTAGTATTGAAATAATTTAAACACAAGGTGGAAAGAAAATGATAAAAACAGGATATATTTCTAAAAGTATGATACCGTGATTATATGAAATAGAATAATTTTGTTACAGCCAATGTCACTTTAAAATAAGTGCAAACATAATGTTACTTTTCAAAAGTAAGAGGATCTTACAAATATTTTGAGAAGTTACACAGAGCAATAAGTTTCAGCGAGTCTTAATAACGTATTTGGTAGTAACCTCCAGATCCGGCTGAAGTACTAGCAACAGCACCACCGCAAGACCATCCCGGACACCTACAATCTCCCCAACCACCACATCCTCCACTCTCTCAACAGACTCTCCATCCACCACATCCACCCCAACTACCATATCCTCCCCATCCTCTCCAACCACCATATGGTATTCCATATTAACCATCATATCCTCATTACAGACCAACTCCAGATGCACCAACAACAGCAGTAGCAGCAGCTGTGGCAGAAGATTACGCAGCACCGCCAGCACCTCCTGCAGCAGTAGAAGAAGAAGCACTAGCTGCAGCAGCACTTCCAGCTGATCCACCTCCTAGCCATCCAGGGTATCCACCCCACAACCCTCCTGGGTACCAACCCATGCCCCAAACTGGGTATCCCCAATATCCAAGATCTCCACCAGCTCCAGAAGCAGCAGCAGCAGTAGCTGAGGCAGAAGAAGCTGAGGCACCACCAGCACCACCTGATGCACTAGAAGCAGAACTTGATGCAGCTGCAGCACTTCCGGCAGATCCAACTCCGCCCCATCGAGGATATCCCCAGCCTCCATATCCCCCCAGCCACCATATCCACCCCAGCCACCATATCCACCCCAACCACCGTATCCACCCCAACCACCATATCCTCCCCAGCCACCATATCCTCCCCAGCCACCATGTCCTCCCCAGCCACCAGGTCCTCCCCACCCACCATATCCTCCCCCACCACCATGTCCCCCCAAGCTACCAAGTCGTCCCCAGCCACCACGTCCTCCCCAGCCACCAAGTCCTCCCCACCCACCATATCCTCCCCAACCACCATGTCCTCCCCAGCCACCATGTCCTCCCCAGCCACCATGTCCTCCCCAACCACCAGGTCCTCCCCAGCCACCATATCCTCCCCAGCCACCACGTCCTCCCCAGCCCCCCCGTCCTCCCCAACCACCATGTCCTCCCAAGCCGCCATATCCTCCCCAGCCACCATATCCTCCCCAGCCACCAGGTCCTCCCCAGCCCCCACGTCCTCCCCATCCAAAGTGTCCTCTGTGGTGGTGGTCATCATCGTCATCGCAGTCGTCGTCGTAATCTGCACTGGCTCTTGCGAGCAGCAGCAGTGCTACTGCGGCTATCTGTAACAATGAAGACCAGAAAATAATGATTTATATACATGTTTTTGCCACCGGAAACTATTACATTACTCACTTGTTTAACAAGAACATGCACCAATATCGCGCCTGCAGCTATTTTACTACTGCAATTTCTGCTCACGTGGACTGGTTGCCTTGAACAAAGTAATGCATTGCTCATAGCTATTCGTTTAGAGTTTAGAAAAATAAAAACACTATGGAATGTTAATGTTTTTGAAGCAAAATATTTCATGCTTCTAATTAATGAAATAGGTAGTTTAGAAACATCCTTCAAAATATATTTTACTATATAAATTTTTTAATTGATGTCTGGGGTGATTTGACATTTTATGTAAAAGATGTGTTCAGAAATGAGCTCTGTATGTTGCGTTATTTCCTAAACCATCATAGTGGGTTCCTGTAAATTTAATATTTCAAGCCATCTTCTGATTGATATACCTTGTAGAAAATATCTTATTTAAATAATTTTATCATAAAAAGGAAAGACATAATTCCACAACAAAAATCCTAACAAATCAGCATGTTTTATGTTTCGCATGCTAACATTTTTTTCGCACATTTATTTTAAATTTAACCTCGATATAAACGCTAAATATTATGTTGTTCGTGTTTGTCTTAGCATTATAATTAATCCTAATTTGTACACTTTTTAAACTGTTTTGCATTATATGAGGATACTTAATATTGCAATTGTATTCTCCCGGAAAAGATGACTCGTCAACTTGATAAGCATATCAATATTTTCCTTCTGTTATGTGTATGTCAGCCGTTTTGGTAATGTTCATTATTCTATAAAGAACTGATGTTTTTCACGAGAAAATCACACCTGCTCTGATTTTGAAGAGGAGGGGGGGATGTATTGGTGCCTTTGAAATGATTACAAATTTCTAAATTAGAGTTTCTTGGTCGTTATAATTTGTAAAGACCTATTTTACGAAAAAAAAAAAAAAAAAAAAAAAAAAAAGTACTACTGGGAATGTAGGCTTTTTTGAAGTTCTTGGGTTTTTTTTTAATGCCTGAAAAAGAATTCTCCATTTCAGAATTCTTCTCCATGAGGAACTAGATATACTGTAGCACAGCGCTCATTTTATAATGTTTTATTTTTATAAACAAATTTTTGTCTTCTATTTGTCCTTTGACACAGTACCGTGATCAACAGCGTGCATATCAATTAAAAATAAGGAGATAATATGAGGGGATATTAACATACTGTATAACTCTAATTGGTATTTCTAAAATAGAGCTCTTAACGTACGCGCTGATTGAAATGAATACATGTGTTCAGTTAACAAAAAAGGAAATTGATAAATTTCTGCTCCATGTGAATAGGATTCACAAAATAAAGGGGCAACAAATTCTTAAAATAACGCAGCTATAAGTGAACCTAAACGTGCATCTGTTGCGTTCTACTAATTCAGTTTCATCCCGTCAGTTACTCCGAAGAAGGCGGATGTAGTGTAAGAGGTAATACACTACTTGAATTCGAGAAAACCCGATCTAAATTCACATTCTAGATATCACGATTTTAGTTCTCCGTGGTTTTCATAAATCGCTCCATACAGCTGGCGGGTTGGTTTTGATAAAAGCCATGATGGAATTATTTCTTGTTCCTGATATGTGAACAATTGTTTCTGTTTATAATGACTCTGCCGCCGATGATTGTTAGCCATAATTAAATAATCTCTCACAATACTTACTCGTCATTTAAATCCTTGTCATTTAATTTCATAAAGCCAGCCCCACTTAAAAGAGAAATTACCCGGCCTACTGTCACCTACAATGTGATTTTCTCAGGATTTGATCCCGATATTCGACAGTTGTCGAAATCCGATCTCATATTATTTCAAAAGAACTTTCTTCCTTCACTGCAAGTGTTGTTAACAATTTACCTCAATTACTATTATAACATATTATAAATAATTGTTTTACTTACAGACTTAATATATGTTATCAACTAGATTGTTATTGGACAAATTTTACAATCAGCGTTTGTTGAAAGTGTTTTATGAATCGAATTGTACTAGAATAGAGATATGCAGACAAATTTTAGGCCTAAAATAACTATCAGTTTGAGTTCAGGAGAGAGATTGTGATATTTCTCGCACAATTCTATTTTACAAGCCTGCATTTACAGATACATTATTTTGCCTGCTTGGAACATAAAAATATGATGTCATATTTGCGGGATGCTGGCCTAAATCATTACTCCGACCCGATACCTGTCAACATGAAATTTCTTCCGCACCTTCCTCAAATTGCTTCGATAGTTATCCACATTTTTTCACATCACTGAGAAGTGTTCCTTTCCGATAATGATATTCAAGCGAACGAAATGTTACATTGAAGAAGTTTCGTTCCGACAGGGGAATGTATTGTGTCAATTATGTTAAAGATATAGACTGAAGCATTATTTTCCTGCGGATCCGATCGGAGATAGCATGGAAATTTTTTACGCCTCCTAAGCGACGGCCGATAGTGCATCCATTTAAAACAAGATATATTACTGAATTGGTACGGGTGTTAACAACATAATCATTTTATGATATTAAATGTACCTTGCCTCATTTCTATGTAAAACTGTTAGGACGGGATTTTTTCCCACATTTAACCTATATCAGAGTTCACATGTACACCACATAGAAATGTTTTTTTTTTTCGTAGTGATACATATAATGCTATATCCTGTTACTTATCTTATAAGCACTGTTATTATATGGTATTTTCACTGTTAACCGAGCACTTATATAATCAACCTTTGAGAAATATCACTGCCCCTGTCTGCATATATTTTAACGGGCACGCTGAGTGACATTCGCTCTATAAATTTGGGAACAACAAAGGGAAAGTAGGTCCATGTATTCGCATTGGATTTAACTTTTTAGGTAAACATTCGTGCATAACGAAACAATTTCTTTTGCTTTCTGGTTATTAAGTACATATACGTGTAAAAATAAGTGACTGTAAATTATTCAATTTTATAATAATTTGATATTTTCACTAGATCGACGCATGAGTTAGGCCTAAGTGGTCGACCCTTGGAAATCTTAATTTTACATAAGGTGAAAGAATACACAATGTGCATTACAAGTAAGTATATATTCAGCAGGACTTTCAAAATTGCTTAGACTACCGTGAACAGTTTGATATAGAAGCCATAAATGTGCCACGTATAATAGAAAGACCCGTGTCTTACCTTGAGAATCATTTCTGATGTCCGCTCGTGTTGTAAGCTGTGTGAAGGCGATGGGTGGTCTGACGCGATGGACCCTCTTGCCTGGATTTATAGGAGTGATTGACGTCAAATTATCTTTGTAAAAAACAAGTGAAATCATTGCAAAGGTTTTGTGAAAACCTCAAAAGGGTAAAAAGCATGAAGTCACGAAATTTGCTGCTCGTGTCCTGCAATTGAACGATTTTTTTCGCAGTGAAATTTGTACAGAAGAACGCCAGAAATATTTCGCAGCTCTCAGCCATAAAAAAAATATCACGTCAATGTTTAGAGGTTTGACACGTATGGTGTATTTCATAAGAGAATATTCTTTGGGACTGAAAACGAGCGCTGTTTAATTTTTGAATCGAACACCGGAGTAATTTATTTTTATGTGCTTGTTGTCTAATTTAGATTTTTTTTTTAATTTTAGATTAATTTTTTAATATTCGGGTTACTTATAGACTATGACTCATATGAGAAATTAGTTCTGTAACGTGTCCGTAAATAATCGATTAAGTTCATATATTTGCAACGGTCCGCGATGACAGTGTAGCCAGACTACCCGCCTCTTAGCTCGGCGAACCGGTTCCATTCCCGGCAGGGTTAAACTCCAATTTTTGAACGTGGTAAAAGTTGACGCTGGAGTGAGATTTTCTTTGCCTACTCCCTTTTCCCTTAATAATGCATTGCCTCGCTCCTTTACTCGACTTTCACGCCTTTGACTCATTTTTCAATACTTTGAGCACATATACTAATAAACAAAATTGAAGTGTCTGTCTGTTATTTCAAAACTGATACCAACATCTAAGCGTAATATGCAATTTAAGCGATGTGGAAGCATAAATAACTGTTTTTAAAATGTTTGCATGTCTGTCTGGATGTTTGTCCAGAATAGTCTCAGAAACGGTTGAATCGATTTTGATAAATCTTTCAGAGGTCATAGAGTTTAATTCTATTTAAAATATGCGGTTTATTTCATCTCGACATCCTTAATGGTTATGAGTAAATTAATTCTACATATAATTTCCTTTATGTCTCATATCTTATTTTTTTGCAAAATAATTACTGTCAAAAATTATTGATGAAACAACAATAGTTTTTTATTAATCATTGATATAATACGCACTAACGCGAAGATAAAACTATTTCCGTTAATAAAGTAACCATTTTTCAAACCAATCATATAGGTACGTATTTCAATAACTCCATAAAACTTGTGCGAACTTATGGCGGGCTGTATTTTTAATAATTTCTTAAAACCTGAATGAAGCGATATTTTTATTTTAAACATAACGCTTGAGCAAAGGGATGGTGGACTGTATTTTATTAACTCCATAAAACCTAAGAGAAGCGAAATTTATATTTTAAAAATATATAAATAAATTCTAAAGTCCACGCGAACAAAGTCCCAGGCACTGCATTGATTTCTATATAAACATATAAATACATTTGAAAATTATATTTGATTAACATTTAAAACTTTAAAATGTATTATTTTATTTTATTATAGAAATTGTTATGTATAAATTTCTATTAACACTATTCACGCCTTATTTCAATTTTCCATTTGTATTTCAAAAATATGTGAACAAATCCTAAAGTCCACACGAACGAAGTTGCGGGAACACCTAATTAAACAACAATTAATTAAACAACAAAACATGTTTTCGGACGAATTTTTAAAAGTGTGAACACATCTGCTGGTGGTGTATTCTTTTTAGACGCACCCGGAGGTACTGTTAAAACATTTTTTATGAACCTTATACTGCACAGACAAAGAGCTAATAAAGAAATTGCCACAGCAGTAGCATCTTCAGGTATAGCAATAACGCTACTTCCTGTAGGCAAAACTGTTCACTCCATGTTTAAAATGCCACTTGAAGAGGGCAAAATGGAAAACCCTGTGTGCGGTATATAAAAAAAAATAGGAACAAGGCTGAAGTGTTACAAGATTGAGTATTTATTGTTTGGGATGAATGCACTGCTGCTAACAAAGTGTCCATAGAAACAGTCGACATAACTCTGAGAGATATGAGAAGTGATGATATGCCTTTCGGTGGAGTAGCATTTTTATTTCCCGGAGACTTTAGGCAAACTTTACCGTTTTGTCACAAGAGGCACACATATGGATGAAATCAACGCATGTATTAAACGCTCGGTACTTTGGAGGCCCATTGACAAACTTTATTTGACCGAAAATAGGACAGTATAATCAGGAGCATCAGAGTTTTGTAGAACTCTTGTAGATATTGGGGAGAGAGAACATCCAAAAATCAATAGTAATCACGATATAGAACTACCCAATCCTCTTTGTCAAATCGTTACAGAAACAGACGTGTTGATTCGAGAAATATATAAAGACATAGACATTCTTGACACAACGGAAAATTCCTAGCTTTGTGAAATATCTATTCTAGCCCCAAAAAAACTATATGGTTAGTCACCTTAATACTACGATATTAGGAAAAATTCCTGGAGATTCATCAACATATACTTCCATAAAAACAACATGTAACGAAGAGGAGTCAGTACATTTTCCTACAGAACTTTTAAATAGCATTGTCGCCCCCGGACTGGCTGTACACAAAATACAGCTAAAAATTGTAATTCCCATCATGCTATTGCGCAATTTAACCCCCTTCTCCACCAGACTATTTTATGGCACTAGGTTAAGGGTAGTTGCATTTCAAAAAGAAACATCATCGAAGCTAAAATTTTAACCGGCTGCGGTAGAGACACGGTGTTTAAACCACGGATACCTACTATCCCAAATAACTATCCTATCCAATTTAAAAGGCTTCAGTTCCACATTAGTAAATGTTTCGCAATGACAATAAATAAATCACAAGATCAAACTTTAGGGAGAGCCGGCGTTGACCTGAGCCAGGGTTGTTTAACACGCGGGCAACTATACGTAGCTTGCTCATGTGTTAGTAATTCTACAAACGTAGTGATTTTAGCTTAAAATATCAGAATGAGAATGAAAAAAAATCAGTTTTTAAAGAGGCTTTCATATAATTGAGATTTAAATTACACTGTTTCTACGAAGCTGTTAAAAATATGAAAAAAATAAAAAATAAAAATATTATAATTTGTTTGATATTATTTTAGATAATGTGTTTATAAATAATTGTAACTAAGACAATAATAAATAAAAATTAAAAATTATTTAGAACAAATAAAATATAATTCATTATTATATATATATACAAATATATAAATTTTTATTGGATAGTTTTGTAGCACTCCCCTTCCTCCTACCACTCATCTAAGTGTTGTCACTACTTCACTATGTTAATACTGGTTTCAATGTACAATGCTAGACTGCTGTATGAAGGGGAAGCACTCATGGAGGCGTAGCTGATGGTGATTGAAACTAATTTGATAGGGAAACTCACTAACCACAAAACACATTATTAATTCATAAAATACAATAATAACGAGATACAAAAATAATCAATTACACAGAACATGAACGCAATATTAATGCACGCTTGTGCTTCTACACTTTAACGGTGCTTTACTGAGATCTACCTACTGTTTCCAGCGAGTAATTAAGTTACTGGATAACTGAATAACGGGGTTAGCCTTACGCCTAACTGCCTCGCCGGATTATGCTCACCTTATGAGAAGTACTGCAGAATGGCCAAGAGCTCCTCTGGGCCTGGAAGGTGTTGTAGCTCTCTTCTTCAGCCTCCCTGAATCTTGCGTTGTCGACTCCGACAATCATAAGCCGTTATGTCTTGAACATTGGGTTGCACCAGAAAAAGGGGGGAGGGGGTGGCGCGACGCGCTTGGTACTTATACCCCTCAGTCAGTGGGTCAGGCCGAGCTTGTTTAATAAATAAGTGCCTCGCTCTTGATGCTATACTCTGTTGTACCTTAAGTAAAACGTGTGCGGCCCCTTGGTGGCCGTTACACTGACCCCTTTGTCGAAAATTGCAGCCGTCGCTGCTGCTGTAGTTGAAGTAATACCCTGGAGCCATCCGGGGGAGGGTTCTGAGGCACAGGATGTGGCCGAGGAGCTCTTACACAGGAGCGAAGAACGTGGAACGACTGGTGGCATTCGCGATTTGAATTTTTAATGGCAGTATCGGAGACGCAAGACCAAGTTCGAGACGACGTTTTGCAATTGAGTAATAACTCAGAGTAGAAAAGAATAATGTGAATTTCTTAGTATTGGCAAGGGAGGAAAAATGTAAGAAATATATTAGTTAGAAAATATGAGATGGTGTTAGTATAAGATATATATCTTACAATAAATAAGACAAGATGGTCGACCTTGGATTATATTACCTACACACGTTGTGTAGCGGACCACGGGATAAAAGGAAGTATGTCCAGTGCCACATTTAAATTTAGAATATTATAAGATCCCCGAAAACCAGGTGGTGGACATGGGTTAGACGATGTTTGAAAAGTGCGCGCGTTTGGTACTAGTTCTCTCTACAGCGTGCCAGGAAGTTAACATTAGAGAAATGGCAATTTCGCAAGTTGATATGCCGGCTGGCTGAAATACCTGATAGTTATTTTAAAAAATATATTATAAGTAGAAAGTTTTACACAGATTATGGCAAGGTGACATACAAGACAAATGGCAGTATTTAAAATCTAGGTAATTCTACTACATGTATGAAAGGTATAAGAGGCTACGTTATTGGTAGCACTGAATACTCGTGCCTTCTTTGTCATCAATGGCACCGTGAATAACACTTAAGTTACTAGTTTACCGCCGTGCGGTGTGGGCATTGTCTTTACACAGTGCAAGCGACTTGTGTCACGTAGGGATCAACAAAATTCTTTTTTACATACACAGATAAGTAAAAATTGTACATAAAACGTAACAACTCTTTTTCACAAAATATAGTGATCAGTTAGTTGTGATGCAGATGGTGGCGAATAATATGTGGTACTAGGCAATTAGGTTAGTATTATTATTATACAAGGAAATACATATTTAAAATTATGAAAACTATCTTAAACGTAACATGAGTAATTGAATATATAGTTACAATAATATAGATTTCCCGTAGGAATTACGTGAAGAGGTATCACCAATATGCATTTTGACATTTATTGCTTGTTTTGAAGTCTGCAAATTTGCTTTTGGCTTTTTAAATGTCTGAGAATAGTACGAAGCCAGTACGTGTAATGAGTATTTTGAGGACTGCCTCTCACATCGGGTAACACAGTTCACTGAAATCGTTCAACACATTTGGCGCACTGTTCTGGCGTAGGAGTGTCTGTCGTATTAATTGTTCATACACGTTATGCGTGTTGTTGCACTGAATCACGATTTCATATGCTGCTAAAAACTGTAGTCCATTAGCGTGCAGCTTCATTAGACAAGTTGAAAGAGATAATCTCTTTTGATCTCACTGTTACAAAACTTGAGTGGAAAATTATACAATTTTAAACATTAAAAACATAAAAGAATTGAATTACTATAATAATTGTAAGATCATTTCAGTAGCATTGTTTGGTTCTTATACAAATACATTAAAATCTTTATCTAATACTTAAAATAATAATAGAAATTAAAATAATTCTTATGTTACAATACATGAGAGACGTGTCACTACATTATAGAATATATTAACAAACAAATGTTAACTACTGATCTTTCTATCCCATAATTATGAAAATGGAGGCCATGCTCATTTTTCATTTATAACCCACGTCTATATATTTTATTCATAACTCATGTACATAAAAAAATTTTATTGACAGATATTACACATGAATAAGAAAATTCGTAGGACACTGCTCTTATATATAATTATATATATATATATATATATATATATATATATATATATATATATATATATATATATATATATACATACATATATATATACACACATGGCTAACAAATGTAATTATGTCTTTATTGTATACCTCAAGTAAAAACAAAAACAAAAAAAAAGATAAAAGAACAGTGTCCTGCAAATTTTCTTATTCATGTGTAATATCTGTCAATAAAAATTTTTTATGAATTATATATATACACGATAGTTAAAATTGTGCTAAATGTTTTCACCACTATAATGAACGTAACATTTTGGCTTTAAAGAGCCAATACTTGAATTATAATTGAAGTTTAAGGAAAATTTGATCAAGATGCCAGGACGCATTTACTGCAATTCAAGTATCAATATTTGTGTTGCACCGCAGAGACCTATTGGTATTTTATTAAATAATATTAGAGCAATTAATTCCCCTAATAGGGCCAGAACTACCAGTTCCTTCCTCAGGGCCTGAAAGCGTCGCCCTTTCTTGCCTAAAAAAAATTATTTAACTCAATCCAAGGTTCATGAGTGTAGTAAGTACTTAATGATCTCATAAATACTAATACTTAGCGTTAGGTTGATTTTAAGCAGTTCCATGTTTAATTTGGTAAGGTCATAAGCGAGTTGTGTTTTGTTAACTGCACTCAAGGGTAGGTTGTTAAGTTGGCATGAATTTATATACCCTTTAACTAATTCCTCAAGAATTACATTGTCTACTATTTGTAGGAAACTTGTAGACAGTAAATTTAATTGAGACTCGACATTGTCAATTTTGCTAATGGCGGAGTGTTGTTTTTGTAAGACTTGGGAAATTCAGTTTATTTTTGCTGCCAAAAAATTTACTTTCCCTTCTACTTGGTGTTGTATTTCATTGATCACTTAAAGGGTGGCGTTGACAGCTTTCTTAGTATTTTGTATGTTGCTAGCTAAAGTGTTGATTTGGCTGTCAAGTTGAATGTCATTATCAAGTAATTCACGAAGGTGCTTATTCGTTAAAATGTTGCAACACCAGTTACTTACATCCCCGAGGAATTGGATTCCGCGCTTCCTCCATAATTGTGTACCTATGTCATCAAGATATTCTCTCAGTACTCCGCGTTTTACTACTTGTAAATATTCATAAAGCAATTTGACATTCTTACATGAATTCGACTTCTGGTCGATGCATGCTACATGTAAATATTCATCAAGTAACACAGGTGTTGTTGGAAAGTGTAGGGGAGTCGTGTATACAATTGGGATGCTGTCTTCATACACAAAGTTGACGTCAGCAGGAGTCCAGTAGATCCCTGCCTGTGTACGAATCATGGCGGGCACTGTCAGGACAGTCTGTAAGACAATGCACAAAACAGCCATGAACTTGGCCGTGTGGTGAGTGAAGCAGGCTCCCCACTCCTACGCTCGAGCTCGAACAGCGATTGGTGTCGCCATGGCGATGGTGAAGTGCACGCACAGAGCATACCTCGTACTCGCGCACTGCTGCCAATGGCGTCTAGCTGTGAAAGCAGCACGTTGTTGCTGCCGTAGTGGTGCAGCACTCGTTTATGGGTTGGCAGCCGTGATTCCCCTTATCCACACCTCCATGGCGCTGCAGTTGTCTCGCAGTGTGGCGACATCCAGGAAGGCTAGGTAGGTGCCTCGCACTGCCTGATTCCTGCTGTGGTAACCCGTGCTGAGTGCAGAGTGTGGTCAGCGTGCCCCAGATTCAGCGTGTACAGGCTGCATTTGCGTTGGGCTGAATGGCTTCCACAGTGTCTCTTGTTACCTTGCTCGTCTCAGTTAGACATTCACATATACTGTAACACATTTTACTAACATACATAATACACTGAGCAAACAAACGCTCACAATATAATGACGTTACAAGGAATTCTGAGTTAGTGTACAAAGGTGGGTTTGGTATGGCGAGTCGTACTTAGAGGGCCCTGTTTTGTTTATCTGTGTACGGGCGGTTGAGTCGCCTGACGTCTGCTATCCAGAATGGTCTCCGATAACGATGCGTGAGCGCTTTTTTTCAGCCCCTGTTATGTACCCACGCATAATCATTAATACGCAGCATACTTTGCTTGTGTGTTTGGTCAAACTGGGTTTTCTGATTCCCTTGGGCCTGAATCAAGTTTGCCTTTGCAGTTTCACGATCTTGTAACAGTCTTTGCCATGAGTTGTCAGCTCTTTCTGAATACTGAACCGCTAATACTTGCGCTGGGTGTGCAGCTTCTACGCCATGTAATAGGTAAAATTGTGTAAATTTAGTGGTAGTATTCATGCTTGTACACTATCTACCAAAAAGTAATTGGGCACCTGTCCACAATGTTTGCTCTGATGTTGTAACCCCATTAGAATCTCATAGGGCCAACTCTTGTGGTTATAACAGCAGCCACTCTGTCTGGCATACTCTCTACGAGTGTTTGCAGGACATTCACTGGGATTCGTCGCCATTCCTATTGCCCCCATTCCATGAGGTGAGCAATGGATTTTGGTCGCGCCTGACAAGCCCTCTCCAGGCGATCCAGTTTGTCCCAAAGATGTTCGATAGAGTTCAGGTCGGGGCTCTGGGCGGACCAGTCCAATCGGCGAACATTGTTGTTGGCATACCACTGCATAGTAGCCTTGAAACATGGCACCTGACATCGTTATCCTGGAAGTAACACTGGTTCATTCCGTAAAAATGCCACAATGTTGGGAGCATTTCATTTTCCAGAATCATACAATAGGCATCTGTGCTCATGCTACCATGGACAAATACTAGCACTCCTATACCGAAGGCAGTGAAACACAAGTCAACTGTCGTACTGAATTACCTATCTTCACGAGTGCCCAATCACTTTTTGGTAGATAGTGTATTATAATTGTAGACGATAAAATCTACATAAAGGTCCCAATTGACCTGGTCGGTATTTGCATAAGCGGTCAATTATTTTCCGGCAATATGGTTCATAGCCTCTACCAAACCTGTACATCTAGGATTATAGGCAGTATTTGTTAACTTTTTGATACTAGGTGTTTTCAAAATTTTACTTATTAACTATTTCTAGAAGCTTGTACCCCGGTCTGTCAAGTTTTGTTTGGGACATCCGAATTGCAAGATAACTGTTTAATGAATTCAGCACAATGGGGTGGTGTCGATTGAAGGTACTGCTTTCGCAACAACATATCTAGTGGAGCACTCAGTCATTACAAGTATATACTTATTTTTACCTACAGTGGTAGGGAGGGGTCCCTTCGCATCTAAAGCCCAAGTTTTCAAAAGCAGTTGGGGAGGTATAGACGTCATTCGACCCATAAGCTTAGCATTATTAGCGTTTGTTTACTGACATAGTGGGCATGAGCGTACATAACACTTTACATCGGTGTTCATTGTATCCCAGTAGTAGGCTTGTTTAATATTTTGAAGAGTTTTCAATATGCCAAAATGACCGCCTCCAAATATTGCATCATGATATGCTTGAATGATTTACTTTACATAAACCTGCAGCAATAGAGTTAGCTTCGTGGGGCCTTGTGGTGTGTTGACTTTCAGGAAAATTTCGCAGTTTGCTGTGATGCCATAACGTCGACTTAATCTATGGTAGTTATTGTGTGCCTGATCGTGGATAAGCAATGCTAGTTTTAACTGCCTAATATGCGAGTAGTGTTCGTATTCTCCAACAAATGGGGAAGTATTTACAACTATAGGACATAAATGTAAAATCGAATCATCATCAATTTTAATATACTCTTGAGTGTACATAGGCAAGAAATGTGACTGTCCGTGTTTGTTAATAATGAGGATTTTGCAACTTAAAAGAGGGTTAATACAGTGTGTTTCGACTTTGTTAGAGTTGACTTCCATTACTACGTGCATATTCACCTGATACAGGTTGGTGATTATTTTGCACCTAGCATACATTGGAAAAATTTGTTTGTTCGCTAAAGCCTTGGCCGCCTTGGTTTTGTCTTTAGATTGTAATTATACCTTAAAATAGTTCTTAATTTCGTCCCAATGATTAGTGGTGTATTGGACAATGTTTTTTTTTTTAAATTTTATCATGTTTGTCTACTGTTTGTAAAGTACATTCGGCTAAGGCTTGGTATAGTGATGTACAATTGACCGTTTGTTTTTTAACCTCGAATTTGGTGTTGTTAACTAGGATTTGTGTGTGTGTTCCTATGTCCATTGTAATACGGCTTAAGGCATCTGGGAGGGTCTTTAACTTGCCTTTGACAATATGGGGTTCAAAATCATACTCACAAAGAGCAATTGCGATTTTCAGAATGCAGATGTTGTGTTCCGCCATAGACTGCAAATATCTAAGACCGGCGTGATCTGTTACGATTTTGAAGTGGCGCCCATATAAATATTGCCGAAAATAGTTGCAGAGATAACATATGGCTCAAAGTTCACGTTCTGTCGCATTCCAGCATTATTCATTAAGCAATAACTTGTTGGAAGCAAAGGCGATGATAGAACACGGTTTCGTGTGTGGTTCCTCCTGCATAAGCGTCGGCCTAATGCATCATTACTGGCATTAGATGCTAAAATAATGATTTTCCTTTCATCAAACTTTTGCAAGACGGGTGCTGCTAATATTGTTTTTTTTCAGGTTCACAAATGCTGGTTGGTGGGTATACTCCCATTTGTAGGTTATATAATGTTTTGATAAATCAATAAGTGGTTGTGCTATACTCGCCTAATTCATTATATACATACGTAGGTAAGAAGAAATTCCTAAAAATGTGCATAGTTGTTTTATATTGGTCAGGGATGCTATGTGTTCAATTGCACGAACTTCCTCTGGGTCAGTAGTTATACCCTGTGGTGTGATGATGTGACAGAGTACATTGACTGTTTGTTCTGCAAACGTACATTTCTTTGTATTTACTTTGACATTTAACATATGCATCCTCTCAAAAACTTTTTCTATATTGGCTAGAGGTTCCTCAAATGAATTACCTAAAATAAAGATATTATCGATATAAGCGATGGCTCCTGTCCATCGTAGGGGTCCTAAAAGTGAATTGATAAACATTTGAAAGTACCGAGGTGATGTTGATAATCCCATTGGCATTCTTTTACGTTGGAATAATCCTACTCCATCGATGCTAAGTGCTAGTTCATAACAGTCTTGTTGTCTAACG
Organism: Dryococelus australis; assembly: GCA_029891345.1. NCBI lineage: Eukaryota > Metazoa > Arthropoda > Insecta > Phasmatodea > Phasmatidae > Dryococelus > Dryococelus australis. The sequence goes on from CM056993.1 coordinate 349,913,228, forward strand.
GGAATACTGTAGAAACCTGAGAATAAGTCTAAGCTTGTAATGTATTGGGAGTTCTGTAGAGCATTCAAAATGTATTTGGTGCAGGGTAAAGGGTATTGTACGCTTGTTAAATATTGATTTAGTTTCCGAAAACCAGTTTATAATATTAACCCACCATTTTTCTTTGAAACGACCAAACTCGGTGCAGAATAAGGCGAGTCAGCGTCCTCAATAATTTCTGCCTGTACCATGTCGTTAATTTGTGTTAACTGCTCATCATGAATTTTTGGACTAAAATGGTATCTGGTTGCTACTGGCTTGTCTGTTGTCAAGTCTAACTTGATTTCAAGATTTCTTGCTTCAGTTAATTCCAGTATAGTATTTGCAAGCCTATCTTTGTATTTGTCAATAATATTGGCAATTGCCTGTATTTGTTTGCTATTTAATTTCTTGTTAATATGCGGCAGCTAGGTCTGTTCACATTATAAACTATCCAATGCATTGAAAGAACGTTCTATAGAAGTAGTAACATCATGAACTGTTGTAGCCGAGTGTACTGGCATGTGTACTAATTTATTATGATTGTGACCATGCATATAGAGAATATTGTGATTTAATATCGGGATGACATCATACTTCTTAATGAAGTCTACTCCTAGTATTAAATCCTGCTTCAAGTTATCCACAACTAAAAATTATTGTGGGTAATTGCGACCAAATATACAAAAGTTAATTGACATTTTAAATTTGAGTGAAGTCAAAACAGGTGTAGCTCCAACTAAGGTATTGGTGTATTTCAAAGGTTGAAAGTGCGGAGTAGAAATTAATGTGCTTGCTACACTACTGCAAGAGCAACCAGTGTCAAGCAATGCATAATATATTCTTCCTTTGATTGTAACAAGAATGTGCGGTGTGGAAGAGCGAAGTCCGGTGTGCTGACATTCCACTTCTGTTGCTGGGCGTGCATGTTGACATGGATTAGATCGAAGTGCAGACATGCTCAGTATATTTTTATACATGGGCTTATCATCCCAGGCCTCGCTCCTTGTGTTGTGACAACTGTTAGTGGCTACAGTGCTGTTTCTGTTTTCGTACTCTAGAAAAACAGTTCTCGGTGTCAGCCAGATATTTTTTTTTTTATGTTTGAATCTGTCTCCTATATGGGTCGCGAATTCGAAATTCTGATTGGGAAATAAACTACAATGACGTGTTTTATGCCCTGTATACAAACACAGGGTGCATGCATCTTGGGCAAGTTTGCGCGTTCCGGCAACTTTCTGTGTATCGTCGACAGTTCGCGTAGACTTGGCAACGTCGCATTTTTTGGTGTGGGGCAGCGGCGGTTTGGAAACGCTGTTTCAGATCACTCAGTGTGGCGGAGTGACATGTTTGCATTTCTCGTACTTGGCCGGCGGCGCATTGCGCAATTCGCTGAGGCGAAACTTTGCTTGACCTAACTGCGGTAGCTGGTTGTACCTGCGGCGTGAAATGTATTTTGGACATGTAGTGTTCAGTATTTTTGTTTGTTGAGCACACATTTGTCTGTAATAATACTGTTTGGTCGATGCTGGCTGGCTGCTATGTGAGTTGAATTTAGCAATGTAAGTGTATGAATGCTGTGGCACAACTTTATTAAACATAGTTCGACATGCATCACGAACTCTGGTGTTCCTTTCCTGGGTGGGGTAGACACGTTTATCTGTGTAATTTGGGGCCCTTACCTCTACCAGTTTCCGTTTGTAACGTTTGTCTTGTGCCCTTAAGGGGCCTGCCTGGTGGTGTGTGTGGTATTTATAGGGGCCTTTGTGTGACAGTTGTCTGAAGTGTTCCCTATTCTGTGTCCTTTAAAATGCAGTGGGACTTTCGAACCTGGTCTGAATATGTGTGTCTCTGTGGGTGAATTCTCTGTACTGTACACATGTATAAATGTAGGTTTTGAACATAACTCACTGGATGTGGGCATGGTGGAGTATGTTTGTTCGTGTTTTTTAGTGTGTCTAATTGTTCTTTCAACATAGTTATCTCCTCTTGGAGTTTGACATGTTGTGTATTTTGTGAGGTGTGTTCAATGGTCTGGTTATATCTGTATATGCAGAACTCAATGTTTTTGACATTGTGTATTACCAGATTTAGTGTGTTGATTTCTAATGGTACAAGTTTGTCGGCAAGGGCTGGTGACAGAGAGTTCCAAATGATCGTAACAAATTCTGCCTCTGGCAACTGTGGTTCACGCTTATTCTTATAGAAGGTTAAGTTTTCAATGTGAGCCTGACAACTCTCGCCTGGGTGTTGTTTTGTTGAGTGTATCAGCTGTCTGTAATGGTCTGTTGAGTTAAGCTTTGTGAAAGTGTCTAATAGTGTGCGATCAATGCGTTCCCAAGAAATATGCTCAGAATTTGCATAATGCATGTTCTCATAAGCCCTCTTTGCTGTACCTTGCAGGTAAAACTTTAGACTGTGTCGTTTCTCAAGTTTAGACCAACCATTAACTATGCTTGCGGCGTTGAAGGTGTCTAAAAATCAATCCACATTTTCATTACTTCCCCCTGAGAAAGTGTGGATGGGTTGTGGGTGTTGTAAAATAACTTGAGTTGGATTTTAAATGTTGGGTGGTTGTGTAATTGGAACTGTGTCGTTTATGGTGTTGACAGACTGATGTTCTGTTGTATTAAGTATGTTCGTGTACTCGTGTTGTGTAATGTCAGCATTTGTGCTTGGAATGGAAATTTAAAGTGGATCTGTTGTTTGAAGTGTGTGGAGTGGGCGTGGTCTGAGATATCCGCTTGTAACAGCCTTCGTAAATGTTGATGGTGTGTTTGTTGAAAAGTATGTTCAAGTGGTGAAATCTGTTCTGTATGTGAGGTGTTTACTTCGGTGATCGATTCTGTGTTTTCACTGGTAATCTGGTTCCTTAATTGTTTGTGTATTTCAGCTGTGGTTAGCATCGCTTAAGTCAATTAATATAGTTTTAACCAATTTCCTTATAATTTTTGCGGTGGAGTTCTGTTCCGTACTCATTTCGAAATGTTAGAATAATTTGAAGTGGGGTTGTATAGGCGTGCACTGTGTGACTTATAATTACTAATAATTAGAAGAGTGAAATAATTAGAAAGATCTCCGAAACACACACAAAACAAGTAAAGATTTTCTGGATTACAACTGAACAAGTGTTCCCACATACAGAAAGAAGTGGTAATCATGCATGAGAAGCAGAGTTAAGCTATTCTAGGGCTCCTGGACGGGCGAATTGACGTCAAGCTGCTAGGCTGGCAAGGCCTTCTGCGCGAACTGCTGGCTTATGTATGTGGCGAACTAACCTTGAACACTATAGCTTACTGCGCTTGCCCTGACCGTGTAAGGGGGGGGGGGGGGCATCTGTCACATATGCTGGCATGAATGTGTTACTTTAGACACAATGAAACATTTATGCTGACACACTAAACAATTCTGAAAGTTATAAACACTAGTGCAATGAAGTTACGTAAATATACTTGGATAGAGAAATAAAGTATAAGTAATTAAAATATTAGCTGAAGTACTATGCGTAAGCGTGCTATGGTTTGCGTGAAGCACAGCCAAGTTTTGCTCTCCTACTTTTCTGGATTCCTGTATCGTACAACGAAATTGTGTGAAGCGCAATCTACTGGAAGAATTCCTAAACAGAAGCGCACTTGCATAAGCGCTATGTGGGTCGAGAGGCGACTCCACCAGTATAGCGCTCCCCTTCCTCCTACCGCTCGTCTAAGTGTTGTCACTACTTCACTATGTTAATACTGGTTTCAACGTACAATGCTAGACTGCTGTATGAAGCGGAAGGACTCATGGAGGCGTAGCTGATGGTGATTTAAAACCTTATTAGATAGGGAAATCCACTAACCACAAAACACATATTAATTCATAAAATACAATAATAATGAGATACAAAAAGAATCAATTACACAGAACCTGAATGCAATATCAATGCACACTTGTGCTTCTACACTTTAACGGTGCTTTACTGAGATCTACCTACCCTTGCCAGCGAGTAATTAAGTACCTGGATAACTGGATAATGGGGTTTCGATAAATAGCCTTACATCTAACTACCCAACTGGATTATGCTCACCATATGAGCAGTACTGCAGAATGGCCAAGAGCTCCTCTAGGCCTGGAAGGTGTTGTAGCTCTCGTCTTCAGCTTCGCTGATTCATGCGTTGTAGGCTCCGACAATCATACACCATAATGCCTTGATCACTGGGTTGCGTCTGAAGGAGCAGGAGTGGTGGCATGACTCTCTTGCTATTTATACCCCTCAGTCAGTGGGTCAGGCCGAGCTTGTTTAATAAATAAGCACTTCGCTCTTGATGCTGTACTCCGTTGTACCTTAAGTAAAACGTATGGGGCCCCTTGGTGGCTGCTACAATTTCGAAGCATTATTTTTCCATACAAACATAAAATGACATTTGTAAATTCTTTTTAAATATTATTAAGACTTTATATTTCGTTTTTGTTTTATTTTGATTATAGAAATTATTATGAATAAATTTCGATTGAAACTATTTACTTCTTATTTCAATTTTATGTTTCAATTTTAAAAATAGGTAAACAAATCCTAAAGTCCACGCGAACGAAGTCGCGGGCACAGCTAGTTATAAATATATTCTCCTTTTATTGTAAGGTTTCATGTTGCTACCATGGTATTAACACAGGCTCTAGAGTGTATATCCTGAACATAACTCTTACAAAAGCAGTAGTCAACCCAGGTGTTTAATATTCAGAAGCGAGCATGACTACTTGCCATTATTAATATTATGATCTATTTGCTCTCGTCAACAGCAGGGTTATCACATAAGGAACCCTAGAGCAACCAGAAGGGGAGAAGGAATGGCGTACATTAATGAACAATCAAGGCATTCAACTTGGGTTTATTTCTTAAAACTACAGTAAACCGAAATCAGGGTGGCTGGACCGGGAGGTAAGCCCGTGTCCTCTCGAATGCAAATCCAGTGTGTTGGTCCCACTGCGCCACCTCCTTCTGTTGGCTGACTACTTGTCAAGTACCAACTTCTGCTTGCGTGAGGTCCCACATTGCAAGTGCTTTACGAAGCCAGATGCATAATGTTAGCGGCGCCTCAGTATGTTACAGTTGGCCTGCTTGTTGTCTCGTTAATATCCTCGCGGCTTGAACCAATAAGCAGGTAATGTTGATGTATTCACCAGCGTGATACGTATGTGTGTCGATACGATACACTGATCAGCCAAGGTGGGGAGAAACGCGTGATTAAAGAAGATGCAGGTTTTCGGAAGCTAACATAGAAAAATTTAATAAGGGCAATCAATCCTAGATCGATTTTTTTTATAACTGTGGAGCATTTTATTTTCCAGTAATTGGGCATTTATTTTGCATATCGTCTTGTACTGCGATAATGTAGAAAAAATTACTGCATCAGAAATATCTCGGAAGAAATACATCACACTGGTTAACATATTTGCTATTTGCTTTCATTGTCAGTATCAATTATTCTTTAGTATTGCCCTTTCTTCGTTCTTCTACGTTAGCTTCCATGGAATTGTAACATACAATTAAACTCTATACTTAGCGTTAATTTATGTCATGTGATTCATCAATACATTACACACACTCTCTCAGCTGCATCTGTGATATTAGTAAGTGAAATACTATTCAATGAGAGTCATATGATAAACTAATACCAAATGGCTAGTTAATCAAATAAACTGGGAACATGGACTTGTGTAACGCATGAACTAAAGATGAGGTAAACCACTTATTTGTCTTCTGCGCGTGTACCCAACATTGACCTACCCAAAAGCAACACAACTGTCAAAGTCACATGATCAAGAACAATGAACATGTTTGTTTATATCTTAACTTTTGAGTGACAAGCAATATTATACTAAGAAAATAATTCTACCATTTGAAATTTAATCAAACTGCAGTATAAATTGGCTACAGGAAGTATACAAACATTACAAAGCATTTGTTTACTAAACAGTGTTCTAACCTAAAATCTAACCCATCACAAGTGTGTAATATTCCTAAAGAGTTCCCTTCCCAAACTGTCATATCACTGTCAACTGTCACGCACGTACATTTTATTCACTATATTTGTACACTTGGTGCAGGGTGATTGGCAAAGTAATCAGTTTAACAGGTATTGGTATTTATGTCAACCTCTACCTTATCATTAAAACCTATATCCAAACAACATAATTACATATTTTTATACCACATAAGTGAAAAAATTACAACCAACATATATTAATAATGCTGTAATAACATACGGGAATAAAAATACGTTACCGTTTCTTACGGAAACATAATATTTATTATGGACTGAACGCAACTTCTACATGACCAAGTAAGGTGTACCGTAATACTTTGCCTGTCAGTTATGATGTTGATAAAGAAGATAAAACTTGGTGTTTCAAAGTGCTAGCTTTTGAAGAGAGTTACATTTTACTTTAATTCTTGTTTCGTATTGATTTACAAGTTATTAATGTGAAGGCTGGTAGTGGTATATTGGAGTTTCGTTTCTTCATAAAACCGTATAATGCTAAAGAATCTAAAGAAATTAAGGATTTGAATGACATTGATCCAAGCGATATTACTTTTTGGAAGACTTTTCCTGTTCATTTAGGTGTTGTCAATCAGACCGCAGTAATTATTACTTTTGGTAATGCTTTTCCATATTCGGGTAAGAAGATGAAGTTTGAGATTGGCGATCAAATTTGGTTGTATCGAGAATGTTTGGTACTACTGGTAACATGCATATACTTGGTCATGTAGAAGTTGAGTGGAATTTAGCCATCATAATAACCATTTATCCGGCACTGACTTCCAGTGGAGCCATTTTAACTGGCATTCGCTTATTTGGCTGCTTTTTTTTTTTTTCATGTATTTAGGTTTAGAGTGCAAAAAGGTAGTTGTGCCGAATTTCATCTATAAACTAATTTTAGAATTCCGATTTTTTTACTATGAATTTTTCTGTACTTACGACCCCCTTTTCTGTTTCGCCAATACCCATATACAATTGAATTTACGATACAATCATATTTAGCAAAATATCGCATACACGAGCCAAGTAGTGTCTCGACACTACACTCAACTTTAGGCGTTGCAACAACACAATTCGTTAAACACATCGTGATGTAAGTTAAGCCAAAACCCATGTCATTGCGTTTAAAGTAATCCAATCAGCTAATTATACTGCAAATAAGTAGTATCCATTTACGTTGATACGTAGACTTATTATATTCGTCGTTTAAATGTATATTCATATACACAAAATAAAGGTGCAAATATGTCAAAAATGATTTTAAAATAAAAATATGAACTAAAAAATGTGGGAATTAAAAAAAAATAATTAGTGATAACATAAGCGAAATAAGTAAGACTGCTTATAAATTATTAACATACGTTTGCAGATTGTCATTACAATACAATTAAAAACGGAGTTTTAATTTCCTACCTTTTCTTACCTGTTAAAATAAAATAATTTTAACCACGCCAGTTTGATTAGCGTAAAGTTTAGACTTTGACGTTTATTGTCTAATCGATTATAGGCCAAACTTGAAGTGTTAATAGTGTGGAATAATAACATTTTGGCAACAAACAAAATAAAACATCTTAATAAAGACAATACAATTATCGTCAGCAATTTCCCATGTAATCCATTGTTTAAAACCATGAGAATTTTGAAACCTCTTAAACAGAGAAATAAATATAGGTACTGAACAGATATAAAAAACAATAAATACGTTGTAGTTGATACTTTTAATTATTATTATTGAAAATTTTGTGAAGAAACATAAGGAATCAATGTTCAGATATAAGAATACATGCAGCTCAAATCCAAATGCTCGACTCGAAATATAATTCTAATTATAGTTGACATTTAGCATCTTAAGATAGTCTTTTAACACAAGGGAAAATGATAATTAATGTCAAATGATAGAATACAATATCGCACTTGGTTCTACTCCATTAATCAGCAAATACATTTTCTTACCTCGGCTTTTCAGATTTATAAAATATTTAGGTAGCTGCATTACATTTCTACTTCTGAAGGAAGTGTGGGCAAATTTTACAAGGAATGTTACGCAGAATTCTTCAAGACTAAATTAGAAAAATCAAATTATATCCAACTGCTGCTATTTGCAACTTATTCCAGTCTTTACTTATCTGTAACTGTAATTATTCTGGAGCAAGAACTTCTCTTAGCTTATGATAGCAATTTAATTGCCATCGGATAGGACATGCAGCAATTCAGAGTGCCCTTTCCTGCTGATTGATTACCCGGCATTCTTCTTTTGCACCACGCGCACGCTGGCGGCCTAAAATATTGTCCTGAATCAAATCTTGACTATAGCATCCACAATAAATAACAATTTTTCAATATATTTTCCATGAGCTTCCGGATCCAAGATGCTGACATATAAGTTCCAAAAAGAGAAATAATTCTTCAAGACAGCCCAGTTTGAATTTTCCATAGCACAATAGGCACTTCCACAAATTCGCATAGAAAATTATTACATATTGTACTATGCTACCAACTATTGACCAATGTTTACATTTAAATTAATTTCTTTTACTAATCTTTTTAACACTGCTATCTTAAAATTCTTCATTAAAATATTAAGTTAATTTAACAGTTCTAAAAATATTTCAGTCTGTGGTCATTCTCAACTATAATACTACAATTAAAACGTTAAGATAAAAATTAACAAGCATTTGCAAAACATTGCAATCACATAGAGTAACTAAATAACAAAGAATTCTGTCAAAAGAACTGCCAAGTAGTAAAAAAAAAACAATTAATTCGCAGTGGAAACAAATATATAATAAGTGAGCAGAAATACTAGATTATCATACGTTACAGAAAATTCTCCACCAAACTTTTGCATGAATTTTCAGTATTCAGGAAATGAAGCGAAAGTTTCATAATGAAATAGCAATGCGACATATATTTAATTAAGGCACCTTTGAACTTTAAGAAATTATATAACATTGATGAGAAAAAGATTTGGAGTATAACCTTCAAAAATCTGAAATATAGAACCAAATAAATTAAAATAATAAGTAGCAATATTTATGACAGTTAACAATCACTTGCAGGTTCTTTCTATATGTATATATATATATTTTTTTTTCTTTTAAACCGACATTTTGATCAACTTTATTAAACGCAAGTGTTCATTATTTCTTCCCTTCATTATTAGGTTGTAATTTGTAAGGTAGTGCTTTGTTCGTTGGACGCGATGACTTGCAGCGCTCGCATAACCTCGGATTCCCTTAGGCATGTTCGGATCACCTGTAACATTGCAGTTTTTAGGGGTTATGTTAATGTTGATCATAGGTATTTTAATTATATGTGAATACAGTGTACTTGTATATGTTGTCACGTTTTTAAATATCATTTCCAAATTAAGTTTTATTATATGTGTTAACATTATAATCTTTGGTTATTCTAATAGTTTATTGGCATAGAGATCATGTGTAAGTAATTCTCACTTGTTTCTAGGCAGTATTCAGTATTAATATTTTGTTTGTTATTTTTCATGGCGTTCCTAGAGCGTGCTCAGCACTAAATGTTTATTAAACAAAAGTACTAAATAAAATTGTCCTAGTTGTCCCTCGTTTTGTAATTGCTGATTGGAGGATACCTGTGTAATGATCAGACGACAGCCAATCAAAGCATTACAAAATACACCAATTAGAGCAGTATTAAATACCTTACCTTTATGAACTCGAAAAGTCTTCCAACATTATATCGCGTGTATCAATATCACCGATTTCCTTGGAGGAGGATCCTTCTGGATGTGCTACTTACTGAAAAAACGCATTTCCAAAAGACCACTACAGTAGATGTCATATGCGGATCCTGGTGCAGCGCACTGAAGTAGCTAAAAATCTGCAAACAAATCAAGTAAATTAAAGCCAAATCTGCAACCAAAATCGTGTCAATTTGAGTCAAATATGCTAGCTAAATCAAGCATATTTAACTTTTTCGAAAATGCCTGTGCAGGGGTTTTTGACCTTGCAAATTTAAGTCAAAATCAAATCAAGCCAATTTAACATAAAATCAACCAATCAAAAAATTTACACAAAAGTGACACGATAAATTTGTTGAAAAATCAAGAAATTCAATGACAAATCATACAAATTATACAATTTAAGAGAATTCTATATCATGCATGAATTTTCCATTTTTCATTTCTTGTAAGACTTTATATGTTATAAAAACTTATTTCTCATATATTAATTTAAAACTATTTTTATCAAATATATTTCCATAACGATCTAGTAATGTAATTATGTATTTCTCGTATAAAATACAATAAATTTTTCTTACCAAATTTGGATTCGTAAATTTGAAATTTTCTAGCAGCATACTTTTTATTAATTTCAAGGTTTTGCAGTTTGGATAATTCATAAGAATTGTTTAACTTTTTGAGAAGCGATTCCATTTTTGTTTATAAAGAAATTTACTAAGAGGAAGAAAAAATAAGAGTTGCTGAAATTTTAGAATATGGAAAAAAATGCAACTATTGTTTACACATCAGTTTTTTTTATTTTTTAGAATTGAAAGAACAACTATTAGTTAAACATAAGTTCTTTATTATTTTTTAAAATATTAAGAATGCAACTATTGTTTACACATCAGTTGGTTATTTAATTTCTTAGAATATGAAAAATGTAACTACTGTTTACACATCAGTTTTTTTTTTATTTTTCTTTAGATATTTATCCAACCCCATTTTTTATTCTTCTTAGTAAATTTCTTTCTTTATAAATAAAAATGGAATCGCTTCTCTCTTATGAAATTGGAAATAACATCATATGTAAACAATGTGGTGAAGTATTAAACATAGAAAGTTTTTACTCAAATAAGCATACATAAGATAAGAATTATAAAACCCATAAAAGATGTTTAATTGAAAATGTCAGAAATCAATATAAGTTAAATAAAGAGAAACTATTATGAGAATGCGGAAAATTACGACTATAATGTATTACTCGAAAGGCATAAAAATACTAAACCACACAATACAGTAGTATATATTCTAAATGAAATTCAGTGCTATAATTATCCAGGAAAGACATGTACAGTATGCAATGAGAATAAATCTATAAATTTATTTTATCATCATAAAACTACTAAGTACCATCATACATCAATATGTAATAAATGTTTTAATGAGAAATATTAACATAACAAGAAGTTAAATAGTTAAAAATTATTATCAACAAATATATACACTTTTTCGGTTTCATTCCTTTATATTTATTATTTTATATTTTTCGGGACCTTATTAAAATGTTATTCTTACAAATAAACAATCAAAAATGTCGTCGACCAGTCTAACAGATAAGCTGAGTGAAAAGAGAGTACGGGAGTTGAGAAATTAGCGGTAGAAATCTAAAAATTAAATATTGGTACAGGTTAAGTAAAGCTAATTTAATTGCAGCTATTATACCAATGATTTTAAATCAACAAACAAAAAGCAACTTTGCAAATTTACCTCTTCCATATGCCAATGTCGAAGAAATGTTTAAAAATGATACAAAGGAATTAAATGATATATTTCATTTTCCTAATAATATATTTGTAAGCCCTGGTAATAAAAGTAACTGGATAACAAAATGGAATTTTAAAAATTTTCTTTTTTTAGATGCCAATACCAAAGAAATATATTAAGAAGATAAAAAGGAATTACAAGAAATATTTCCTTTTTCTAATACTGTAATTGTAAATAACAGAAATATATTGACAGATAATACATACATAGTTAATAAAGCCTTTAAATGTAGATTATTAATATATAACATTGAAAATGACTTTAATTTAGTACAAATTAATAAATTTATATATTCAGTATAAGCTAAGGTATTTTCGATAATACATGATAATCTTAGGAACTTAGAGTACTTAAAGCTATCATTAAATTTTTGCCAATTGTCGCAAGCAAGAGAATAACCGAGTACATGAATTTCCCTTTCAATCATCTATGTTTACAATATTGAACAAAGGAGAAATTAAAAGGATTTACAAAATATTAAAATAATAAATACGTACAAATATATCTGAATTTTAAAGAAGAGGTTCAGGATGGGCTTTAGCTAGAGTAAATGGATTACAGTTAGCTATAAATAAGTATAATCCATTGTAATATTGATATACCAGAAAAGATTAAGAATAAAAAAGCATGCATTAATGTAAAAAATTAAGATCAAAAATGTTTTCTTTGGGCAATCAAGTCTGTATTGTTTCAAAGTAGACAAAGACCCGCAAAGAGTAACTAAATATAAAAGTGTGGGGCATAATATTGATGAAGTAATGGTTAAATATGAATATCATATTAAAATTGATGATATACCAAAAATAGAAAACCAAATTGATACATATATAAATGTATACCTATTGAAGGTGAGGCCACAGTATCTCCACTAAAAGTTACACGAAACAAAAAGGATACGCATATAAATTAATTTTTTATTTCAAATATGATAAAAATTCGCATTACTGTTGGATAAAAGAATTATCGAAGTTGCTTTAGGTACAAAAAAAATATCATGAAAGTAAAACTTATATATGTGATTTGCTTTCAATTATTTTACTCTCAAGAACGATTAAATAAACATGTACATGACTGCTCTAAAAATGAATTAGTAAGAATCAGTTTGCTTTCGAGAGGTGAAAAATATGTTTTTTTTTTTCCCCCAAAAAAATACCGACATACAATGAAAGTTCCTTTTATAATAGTAGCAGATTTCGAATCAATACTAAAGGAAGTATCAAATCGTTACGCCTAATCCGAGGGAAATAAATAAATTTGAATTAATCCAAAAATAGCTAGTTTTAACCGAGGAGGATATTGATAAAGACTTTTATAAGGAGGTACTTAAAGACAGATTTAAACTTACTAATGAACAAATAAATACCATTGATTTCAAGTCGAATTATGAATCATATACAATGAAATATCAGTCTCATGAAGCTTCTGGTTTTCCTTATTATATTGTATCTACTTATGGTGATTATAATTATCCAGTTGTATATGGATGTCCATTTTCACATTGCTATTTTGTAAAAGCAATAAAAAAAGAAGTAGAAGCGATTGGAAAAAATATTCATAAATTGAAGCAGTGCGCCCACTAACAAAGGAAGAAAAAGCATTATATAATAAACATAAAAAACTGTGCTGTATCCCAGTGTGAATATACGAAGGAAAATTAAAAAGTACATCATCACGATGATACAACTGGAAAATTCACTAACTGAGTATGTAACAATTGTAAACTACAATTAAAATTACCCAATTTTGTTCCTATTTTTTCCCATAACTTAGCCGGGTATGATGCTTATTTATTTTTTAAGAATCTAGGATATGATAAAGGAAAGATAGATTTAGTTCCAAATAATGAAAAAAAGTTTCTTACATTTGGGTAACAAACAAAAAAAAAATTATGAGGTTTATTGAGACATTAAAATTTATAGCTAGTAGTATTGATAGATTATCATCTAATCTAACCAAGGAACAAATGAAACATTTACAAAGGCATTTCCCACATCATAAAGTAGATTTTGTTGTTAGAAAATGTGTTCATCCTTACTATTATATGGATAGTTGGAAAAAATTCTAAGAAACTGAACTTCCACCAAATAGTGAATTCTACAATAAGCTAAATGAATTTGACATAATTGACGATGACCATGGACATGCAAAACTTATATGAAAACAATTTAATATGAAGAACCTTATGGATTATCACGACTTATACTTAAAAAGTGACACATTACTGTTGACAAATATATTTTAAAACTTTACAGATATGTGTATCAATGCATACTGTTTAGATCCAATGACAAATATATTTTAAAACTTTACAGATATGTGTATCAATGCATACTGTTTAGATCCAACATGTTATTTTACAGCGCAAGGTTTATCATGGGATGGCATGTTAAAAATAACTAAACAACCTTTAGAATTATTACATGATTATTATATGATTTTAATGGTGGAAAAGGGGATTTAAGGTGGAATATCGCAATGTTTGTAATGATATGTTAAAGCAAATAATAAATATTTCAAAGATTTTAATCTAATCAAAAGTCTAACTATTTAACTTATCTCCATGCTAATATGCGTTATGGTTAGGCAATGTCTCAATATTTTCCATATGGAGATTTCGAATGGGTTAATTAGCCAGAATTTGAATTAGATTTTTGGCGAAAATATATATTAAATTTGAAGGATGATTCACACCACGGATACATATTATAAGTTGATTTAGAATATCCTCAAGAACAGCATAATTCACATTAAGATCTTCCATTTTGCCCAGAAAATAAGATAGTTCCAGGAACAAATCAGTCTTCACATAACATACAAAAGTACATGATACACTATTGTAGTTTGAAACAGTGCCTAAATAATCGATTAAATCTTACTAAAATACATAGAATATTGGAGTTTAATCTGAGTGATTGGTCGAAGAATGATATGGATATAAATACAGTGATGAGAACTAATGTTAAAAAAGGCTTTGAAGAAGATTTTTATAAAATGATGAATAATGCTGTGATTGGTAAAACAATGGAATATATCAGGAACAGGGCAGATATAAGACTGGATTCAAATGAAAAAGTTTGTATTAAATTAATATCAAAACCAAACTTCAAAACTAGAACTTTATTTAGTGAGAATCTTGTGGTTATACATATAAATAAAGCAAACATAAAATTTAATCAGCCTATTTATGTGGGTAGATATATCAAAAGAGTTTGTGTAAGACTTTCATTATAAAGTGATGAAACCAAAATATGGAGATAAAATTGTATTGTGCTATCTAGGTACTGATTTGTACATTTTTATATAAAAAACATAAGTTTTTACGAATATATGAAGACAGTGTTAGAAAAATTTAGTACAAGTGATTATCCCAAGGACAATATGTATATATAAACATGCCTCAAATAAATAATAAAAAGGTGTTAGGTGAGATGAAAGATGAATGTAATAGTAAAATAATAAAAGGTTTGATTGTGTAAAGAGCAAAAATGTATGCATACAGGGTTAATAATGAAGATAATAAAAGATCAAAAGGAGTAAAGAAATGTGTGGTCTGTAAGAGAATCACATTTTATGATTATAAGAAATGTGTGTTTAATGTGAAAATACAATATAGAACAATGAATTTATTAAGGAGTGAAAAGTATAAAATATATACAGTCGAAGTTAATAAAATAGTATTAATTCCTTGCGATAGCAAAAAGATTATACTATAAAATAAAATAGATACAATATCATATGTGTATCAGAACATATAATTCTATATCTACATTTTACTTTTTAAAATGTTTCCAGAATACTCATTCTATTTTTAACGGCCGTTGAATGGATATAAGCGGGTGTAAATGACCGTTGGACAGATATAAACTGCTGTTGGATGGGTATTGAACATGTGTTGTGAACATGACGTTAAATCTGTGTTATGAATGTAAAACACATGTTATGAACATTAAACGTGTGTTATGATCATTAAACATGTGTTATGAATGTTAAATATATGTTATGATTGTTAAACACATGTAATGAACATTAAACGTGTGTTATGAACATTAAATGATGTTGCATTTGAAATGATTAACCTTCTTACAACCTGTTACATTTTCTGTATATAAATGAAGGATTACATAATCGTTCTCATTATCATAAAAAATTATTCAGTGCTATCCATAAAATAGAATCAGACAAAATGTGTTATCAATTTTTAAAAAAAATATGGATTTTTAGAAGGAAGTCCAATTTCACTTCCAAATATCCATAAAGAAGAGTTTCAATATTCTTTAAAAATATTTCAATAATGACATAACATTTCTTCATTCGATGGTTAACTCAGTGAGGAAACGATTCATTTAAATAATAAACCAAAATTGTGGTGTTAAGGATTATATATTTGGTAGCTATTTATTAACCACAAAATTGAATAAAAATATCTTAAAATACCATTTTTTATTTGAAATTATTCTATTTAAACATTAATTGAAGAGGCTTTAAGCATTTGGCAAAAGAATGCCAATTTTAAATTTGTTTATGACGCGAAGTTTCCAGACATAATTATATCTTACAAATAAAACCAACATAAAAATCGGAGATTACTTCGGTTTTGTCCGAATAAATTTTTTCCACGTAGTAGTGAACAAGCTCGTGCATTTCCTCCAATTCAACAAAATAGTCGTGTTGAAATTCATATCAATAAGCAGGACTGTTGGTATAATGAAGAGAAAAACGCTCTAAAAATAAATTAATTTAGTGGCAGTTTTGATCCATGGAATTTGTCATTCATTATGCCTTCAACATACAAATGATAAAAATGTGGTAATGTATCAATTTCTTAATAATGATTTGTTTGATTTGCAACCAGATGATATTCAAAAGATTCAAAACTTTTATAGGCCATCCCTACGAAATAATTTTAATGATAATGAATCAATTAATTTATATAAAAGCAAATATACAAAAACATTTTTAATTATTGATGACTTGTATATTTTTTTACAATAAAAATATCTGGATAAAATGTTTTAATGGCAACAAAATAATCAATAAGCCATTTTTGAAAAAAAAAAAAAAAAAAAAAAATGGTTGAAAATTTTACCATGTGGTTTCAATAACTTTTTTTATACCAAAAACCTTTGGGTGAGTTAATTCTGTTCGTCGACAACAAAATTTAAATTGCTGATTACCCTAGTTATAATCTTAATAATGGATATCCAAAAGGATTTTCTTTGTTTGGAATAAGTGATCAAAATAAAATTAATGCTGTTTTTAATTCATATTCATGAAAAACTTTTATCTTCTTTGAAGAGATGTATTATGCTGAAATTGAGGAATGCCGTTTCCAGATAAATGAGATTGGTCGAATTAGGGATAGGCTTCCTCATTTACCAGATATGATAGTCAGCTTTTAGATACATAAATGGTTTACTGCAATTCTTTACTACTGAAACTTTCAATGAATTCAATGAATTTACAAACAAATCCACTAGAGTTGGTAAAAAGATAATTTCCTTGTTTGGTATAAAGTGTTAATCATATAACGATATTATAAATAAAGTGAAGGATATTCTTAATGATTTAGAAAATTTAACCCTTTAAGGAATATTGTTTATTATATAAAAATATTTATTATTTATACTTCACGAATATTCCTATTATAATCATCATTACATCATCATGTTCAGATATTTTTCTTTATTTTAAAAGTTAAAATATTACCTCTGTTAACGTCAAAATGCTTACTGTAATCTGTTTTTTGAGATTCCTTAATAACAGTCACAGTATCGTCAGG
This sequence comes from Dryococelus australis, assembly GCA_029891345.1. Classification (NCBI taxonomy): domain Eukaryota; kingdom Metazoa; phylum Arthropoda; class Insecta; order Phasmatodea; family Phasmatidae; genus Dryococelus; species Dryococelus australis. The sequence continues at coordinate 349,930,566 of CM056993.1, forward strand.
TAAATGGAAGATAGTAGCAGTAATTATTTTATAAACAGTACAGCCCATCAAAAAGAAAAGAAAATTAGATTATTATCTAAGTGAAAAACTTTTTTTCAATTTGCAGGTAAATAAAATATGTGAAATTTTTCCTCCTTGCATTTTTCAACAAGTGTGTCACAATAATTCAAAATTTATTGGTTTAATTTTTTGTAATTTATCAGCTATTTCTTTATAAAAAAATTTTTTATTGGCTGCGATTTTCCATCTGCAGGGTCATGGTGATTAAGTCAACAAATTTGAAGAGAAATAAAATCTGTTGTATAAACAAAAGCTTTAATTAGTTGATCTCGGAAATCAGAAACAATATATTTTTAATGCATAAACATTACTGTCAAAGTTTTTATTTAAAGATTTGATTAATGGTTTCCCAAATATATCCATCATTTAATAACAAAGATATTATATTGTAAAATCTAAATACTCTCGAAAAGAAGATATAATACAATTAAACATAAATGTCCATAAATAACTGAATTAAAATTATGATCTCGATTATCATTGTATTAAACATTTCTCTTTTTGTAGTAATTAATTACGTTACTAGGAATATTACCTCGAAATGAAACAAAGTAGCAAATATCATTATTTTCTTTAAAATAACGAATCAAGTGAATGTCAGGATAGTGTTCTCTACCCACTGAGCTACTGCGGCTCCTACTATAGGGTTCTCTACCCACTGAGCTATTGCGGCCCCACTATCGAGTTCTCTATCCACTAAGCTACTGTGGCCCCGCAATCGGGTTCTCTACCCACTGAACTACTGCGGCTCTTGGGAAGTAATGTAATACAGCCCATAGACAAAAAAGAAAGGAGAAATGATGGAAATTTTTTAAACAATCTTTTTTTATACATTAATCCTAAGAAAAGTTTAATCCAGTATCTATGTGCATCCCTAATCTTCATTTTTTTGGAACCGTTTGAGATATTTTCCCGGGATACAAAATAGCCTATGTCACTCTTTCGGCCTCCAACTATCCCTGTACAAAAAACCACGTCGATCCGTTGCTCCATTATGACGTGAAAGAAGGACAAACAAACAAACCAACAAACACGCTTCCGCATTTATATAGTAGTAAGGATTCTTCCATTGATTCTAAGTATGTTTTCAGGTTATTTCATTAGTAAAATGTTGTTAGTTGTCGTAAGGCATTAGCAATACCCAGCGATGAACTTCACATCAGAGGCCGAGCTAACAGGATCCTAACAAAGATGGACAAGATTTGGAAACAAAATTTTCCACCCTGAAGCTGCCTCCATGCAGCCGACTGTGATGATGACCGAACTCCTGAGACCAATGAAAGCAACTACAACTTCAACACAGAGAATTCCAGTTCTCCTGTGTTTCTACTACTGATATACGGAGGTAATGGAAGAAAAAAAATTATTTTTCTCTCTTTTGTGCTTTACGCGAATCTTTGTACACAATAATTTCAAATAACGGTATCGGAATTTATACTTTGTAGAGGGATGTGAGTATTCTTTATATACTAAGACCTACCTGATTCAACTCCTGAAGCAGAACAATGATGCGGTCTACCAGAGTAGTCGACAGGGCTTTCAGACATAGCCTAAGGTTGTCCACATCGAATGACTTGGTGGCATGAGAGTGCTCTAGCCGCTGAGCTACCGCGGCCTCCAAGGAAGTCTGTGAAGTATGTAGCTGGCATGCCACCAAGGGAAACTACTAATGGGTAGAGAGCTGCAGAATTCGTCGATTAATTTTGGGACAAGCTACAATTAAAAACACGTGTGTTTAAATAACATTAGCCATTGGTCTACACGATGTTTGATACCTCCTGGAGAAGGCTGGTCCAGTCGTCGCCTTCCACTGTGACAGCAGATAACCAATGCACAGTTGACATAGGCATATTTGTACATAATACTGTAGAGTCTAGCCTACAGGTCAATGACCTAGCGAATTTTTCATGTCTCTACTTATGGGTAAAAATAAATAGAAATACACTCATCTTTAATGGTAAAATACATGTAATAAATAAAATGTATATTAACCACGCATTAATGTGGTTCGATAGAGTAATAGGCCAAAAATAAAGCATAAGGCATATCAATAAAAGTAATGGATACCATATACCTCTTAACTTCCCAGAAAAAGTACCATTTTGAGGGTGGAAAGTCTTGTACGCGTGGTCCGACATATGGCTGACCATGTAAATATAAATAAATACTGGATGCCTCACGTTTCACAGGAAGTAGTAAACTGCTCTGTGCAACATGACGGGCTAGAGGGATTCGAGCGTTATTATGTTGCACAAACTATAACTGGACAATACTGCTGCAAAATGTATCTTAACGTGGTCAGTACATGGGATGTAGATGAAAATTCAGACTGGACAGTGGTCGTTGGCCACTGGTTTGAAGAAATTCGTTGCAGTGACCCGAGTCTGCAAAATAATGACGGAGGACCTCGGGGATGATAAAGTTATTAAGTCATATCTGAAGATAAAGCCTCGCACCAATGGCACGAAAGTTTCTCGGCAGTTCTGCAGTTCAGCTTTTCCATTTCGACAATTCCCGACAATCTGCTGCAAAAAAAAAAAAGATAAATGAAAAACTGGGAAAACTTATCACCGCATGACCTGGGCACAGAATAGAAAGTACACAGATCTGCAGTTGGGTGGTTGTTTCTTTACGTGGGAGAACTCATTCTGCGGTTGACTGTCCCTCGAGGCTCTGGGAATGAGCTTTGTGTCTCATGTTTCCCTTTTGACCGGGTTGCGGGTTGGCAAGTAGGTTACCAGCTGCTGATTGGCGAACGTCGTTCTAACATGTTGCTTTCCAGTGCCGCCATTTTGTTGTCGTTGTGAGGCTGGAGTTGGCGGTATAGGTGACTGTACATTGTGACGCTACAGAAACCACAGCGGTGACGTCTGCAATAACCTGTTTGTTGCTCACACAATAAGCCCCTATGACGTACGGCGTGAAGTGGGCCAGGTACAATAATAGCAAACGAAGAGGGAAAGCACCTAAACGCTTTTCAGTACCATGTTTGACGCAACAAGGAAAAATTCGAACTGCAGTAACAAATAAAAAACAACCACCATTGGTCAATAGAACGGGCAATTTACTCATGGCAGTGAACTCCTAACCGTACTTGCCAAAATTACGAAACAGGAGCTGGGAGTCCTGACGTATGAAGCAATTCCGCCCCCACCAAATTCCCAGGCCATAGCACGATAAGGCAACACAGTAAAATATTTTTGTACTTTTGGCAAACAATTCTTTGAAAAATAGTTTCCAAAATGTTTCTGGTGACTTTACAAGAAAAATATAAAACAGGACGTTGTACAGATACAATATTTAATATAAAGCAAGATGTTGTACAGATACAATATTTTACTAGTAACATTATGAGTAAAATATAATACAGAATAAAATATTTTCCTTGTAAGTTTACAAGCAATATTTCGCCAACTAGTTTCCGAAGAATTTTTTTTTTTTTAATAGAAAAAATTTACTGTGTGGTTTTGAAAGCAGTTTTCTTTAAAACAAAGGGGATCTATACAGTATTCCTCTTATTCTTTGCAGCTAAGTTACTTGTCGAAGTACAGGGCAATCAAAAACAGGAATAAGTCATAAAATACCTTCCTGGGTTTCTTAATCAAAGGCCTCTTTCCTTCAGGGACGAGATTGAGAGCCTTCTGAATCGCTGGCAAAGATATGTCGCTGCAGAAGGCTATTTTTGTATTTTAATTATACATATATTTTCACTAAATTCGAAAACTACGAAGGTGTGTGAAGTACTAAAACGATCATTTATTTTCGGACTGCACATCAAAGCATTATCATACTGACTTTCCTCAAAGACAGGCAATGTCTGAGTGGTATAAATAAAAGCAATAATATGCTCAAAACTCACCTATTGGAAGCTTCTGCTCGGTTTCGTATAAATAAAATTAGCTGTCGTGAATTTCGTCGCGAGCAATTGCTTGACTGCCTTTATCAAGGTATATTATATATAAAACTAAGCTTATGCTCATTATTACGAGCAACTGCTTATAAATTTAAACGAGATTCTTCATTTTGCTTTTAAACTTGTACACATTCTTCTGAATCAGTGAGAATTTCACTGTTTCAATCAGTCAAACTGATACAACAGCCACTTCGGCGAATTTAACTGATGAACCAGTGAAGAAATACCCCATTTCCCACTAATGTGTCAGTCATTCCCATCCCCCCCCCCCCTTTTTTTTTCTCAGTGGTTCATTTTTTACCGTTGGAACAGTAAAATATCTGAGTAACTTGCTCCGTCTCTTATTAATTTTGACTGATGTATAATTGAAACTGCGTGTAAAATGGCCGTCGAATATCATTTAAAAATAGTCATTAAAAACGTGTATCAAGTGAAGTAACAACGCTAATAATATTAATACAAAACGCCACTTTACAAGATAATATGAACACACAGCCTTTCATTCCGTTTTTACGCCTTTCATTTCGATTCCATGTAATCGTCATAGCGCTCTCTTTGAAGGTTTAAAATGCATTAAATGTGGTGAAGAGAGTGCACTCATATATATTATTCGTTTTAACAATCCTGGCGGTACCACTAGTACGGGCGTAAGAATCCTAGATACAAGGGTATGTAGCCTTTTTTAATTGACATAATGAATTTTCTATGAAAGGGTTAATTATATTGATATAAAGGCTTAATAAAAATAGAAAGGGTTAATCGAATCGAAAGGGTTAAATTTAATGAAATGGTTGAATGTATTGAAAGTTTTAAATGTATTGAAAGGGTTAATTTTATTTTTGGTCCGAGAATGCCATAAGTGCCAAATTGATTATTTTCTTTCTTTCTTTTTGTGGGTTGGGGAGCAGCTCTGGTAGATGTCAGCACGACGACTGGCACTCGACTCAGGTGCGGCGTGTTGGGGACAGGGTACATATATGTGGTGAGTTTTGTGCAAGAGTGGCATAGGTGTTTTTTTTTTTTTTTTTTTTTTATGCTCGTAGAAGGTTTTGATAGACAAGCGACTTTGAATGTTAGTATTTTTCTCCAAATAATTACAGCATTGCACGAGAAAAATTCAAAGTGTTTAAACGAGTTCTACGTATGATTAAATAACACAAGAGAGAGAGAGAGAGAGAGAGAGAGAGAGAGAGAAGTATAACGGATGATCACAACTACATTAATATCACAATTACGTGAGTCTCCAGGTGTCTAAAATTAATTAACCACTTCTACCTACAACGAAAAAAATGTCCCTGTAAATTAAATGGCTAACGAACTCAATAACAAGATATATGGCACTACTTGACGCCTCTCGCACAAACCTTACATGTCCGTCTGCCTGTGAGACTGGCGAGGAACTTTAGAAACGTAATCCACGTGTAAGAATAAATTAATTGACAAACACGCTTAAAAAGAGAAAACGTTCAATAATCGTCCATTCGGTCAGTGAAGCACTGACTTGGATATAGGACTTACTTCAACTTATAACCTACATTTGATTATAGACTGAGGTGAAAATAATAAAATAACGGCTAACAAACACAAGTACATGAAAATGACTAAACACGTAGTGAAATCGAACCAGGATCGTCCCGAAAACACATCCGTCTACCTCGGAGGTCAGTCAACGAATGACTGGATCGTATGACGTGCGCCTGCTTATAAGCTGTTTATATATATATATATATATATATATATATATATATATATATATATATATATATATATACACACACACACACGCGTGGAGCACGACTGAGTTGAAATTTACGACTGACAGAAGCTATTTCCCTACCAAGCTACTATTAAAGACTTGATTACACTATTCGTCCTACAAGTACGTGAATGTATAAAAGTGAATTATTTAAAAATAACGAACGTACTACAAATTTTTTCCCGACAAGTCTGTGAAATTCACGGCACTTGGTAACAAAAACGTGAAATGCTACGAAGTTTCGTCTACCGAACACAGAAACGGAATTTATACGATAAACACACTATCATACGATAAATAAAAGACTTATAAAAAATATTTCACACTATAGTTTACAAAGACTGTGGACGAGATCTGAACCCCGGAGCATATAATATCGCTTAACGAGAATCGCAGCTATTACACTCCGAAGGCCCGTGAAGTCAAGAGTTCCAGTGTCGCGTCTATGCAGCGTGAGGATTGGCGAAGAACTACGATGAAGGGAAATCCGCGAGAAGCCTCCGCATCGCTCCTTCCCAAGGTCAACCACCCCGCTCCCCTTACATCAGCCAATAACTGCCCCTATCCTCGGAGGGGTCTGCAATGCCTTCGCTATCGATTCAACATTGCAAGAAGCTGTTTAGTGGCAAACGTACCCGCCACCTACACTGCCCAAGAACAGCCTCTTCCAACACCGCGCTTCGCTAGGCATGCCACCCCCTGTCCACGGAGGGTGCTGCACCCTCGCTGTCGATTCGAGGCCACGCACCTCCTCTTACAACACTCAAGAACGTGTTTTTTTAATATCTCGGGAACTGGCAGGTCCACGCAGGCTAGGCCCTTCACCCCCAGAGCGCTGCCTTTGCTATGAACAGAGGCTTGCTTTTAAAGGTCAAAGCAATGCTTTCCCTAGGGAGGCAGCAGCGGATTTTGAACTGACCTGGACTAGCTGCCTGCCCCTCTTCCCTCTCCGCACAAAAACATGTACGCTTCCTCCTATTTTTCGAGACGCAAGAGCCTGGCGTATTTCCAGCGAAATAAAAAAAAAATCACTAAGAAATACGTTCCAAATGTCTTTAACACACACACAATAAATTCAATTAAAAAAATATATGCTGTTTTCCAGTATATTTTTTCCCCGTTTTGCAGCAAACTTTTAACTAATAAATGATTAATTTTCATACCAACACAGCTATAAGACATATTTTCTGTAAGTAATGATGAACACAAATCTTTCCACTTACACAAGGTTTAACTATTATGATGTAAGCAAATACTCAAGTTAAATTTTATTTTCAAACATTTAAAACGTACGTTAAACAAACTTGTTCGGGATTTTTTTTTTTTTTTTTTTTTTTTTTTGCTTTCAATATGTTTCTCTAAAAATATTATGATCGTATTTCACGTATAGTTTCTCCACTTCTGAATTTCTACCATAAAATGTGTATATATTTACAAATTGTTGTCCCTAGAAAATAAATAACGATGTGATATTACTGAAATAACACATCCAGCTTGAAATGACTAATAGTGGAGCTGAAATATATTAAATTTCACGATATTTCAACTGATTTTCCTAAAAGGGCAAATTTAACGTAAATTTAAAGGAAAATAGCAGCCATTTTGTACCTGTTTACTATATAAGGAGGAATAAATGAATTTTTCCTCAGTGTTAACTCGGCATCTGCTATGGTCACTTTGTGTGCTTATGCGTGTGTGTGCATAGCATTAGCACTAGTGGGACTTAGGCGTGTACTACGATGCCACTACTACTCCAGGTGTTCACTACAACTCCAGGCGTCTACTACAACTCCAGGCGTCCACTACAACAGGCGTCCATTACAACGACAGGCGTCCATTACATATCCAGGCGTCCACTACAACTCCAGGCGTTCACTACATCTCCAGGCGTCCACTACAACGACAGATGTCTACTACATCTCCAGACGTCCACTACAACGACAGGCGTCCATTACAACGACAGGCGTCCATTACATCTCCAGGCGTCCACTACAACTCCAGGCGTTCACTACTACTCCAGGTGTTCACTACAACTCCAGGCGTCTACTACAACTCCAGGCGTCCACTACAACAGGCGTCCATTACAACGACAGGCGTCCATTACATCTCCAGGCGTCCACTACAACTCCAGGCGTTCACTACATCTCCAGGCGTCCACTACAACGACAGATGTCTACTACATCTCCAGACGTTCACTACAATGTCAGGAGTCTACTACCCGAGTCGTCTACTACAACTTCAATACACATCATCAAGATCTACAAGGGATTTCATCTCTGCATCAGCTCGCAACAGATACAATGCATCAAGGTTACTGCTGTGACAATTGTGACTCTAAATGTGTTGAAACATTCAATGCGATTTTAGCTTATGGGAAGGCGAAAACAATATTAAATTTAGACTGCTCTCAACTGCGAGTGCTGCCGAAAGAATTTATAATTTATTTTTCGGGCCACGAAATAAAACTAGTGTATCTATTCTTCAATAAACATTTACAAGCAGATGGGGATATCGTATCCTATTTGCCATGTTATCGCTGTCCTTGCGACATGCCTGCCTTTACTAATGATGGGAACTTGCAACATATGTAGAGGGAATGTATGTCGCGCAGACTGGAACAGCTACTTGAAGCTAGAATCATTCCAGATGTTTTAATGGACGATTCAGGAGTCGATGAAGTAGATTCCGATGCGAGCACTGTCATCTTATAAAATTTATATGATAGATACTGTTTGTACATAGTGTATAAAGAAATTATGTAAAATTGATGTGCTATGCTCAGGGTTTCTAAAACTACCAAGACAACTCCTTTGTAATTAAGGAGCTTGCTATTTATTATGCAACCGATGCTAATTACTGTAAAGCATTATGCTTTAAATCACCCAGACCGTGATCCAGTTTAAAACCAGAAGTTAAAATAATGTTTCGTGAACAGACTTACAAGATACATAACCTGAAATGCGACTCTGGTGACATAGCTTACAAAAAACGTTTTCAATATGTAAATGATGCACTACGCGAAGACTATCCCATATACGTGCTTGGAAAAATGCAAAAGGAAATGTTAAAAAGTTTAACCAATGCAGAAGTAATAAATATCAGAAGATACCGCGATTGTTCAAGTAATAATTCAATTGTCAAACAGTATAATACTAATCACTGTGAGGGAAAGAGCATTCTGCTCGCAATATAAAAGCGAAGCTTCGAGATAATATTTGTACCAACGTCTTACCTACGTGTAAAGATATTAATTTTAGAAAAAAGAATGGTTTTTTCCAGATAGCATAAGATTTCGAAAAAAATGGGGAAATTCGACCCAGAGAAGATGTATTCCAGTATTTTTCGAGGATACAAGAACGTATGGTTCCAGTCTCTAGACAACAGATACATCCAAACACATATGTGCAACAGAGATGAACATTGGAATTTTGCAAAAAAGTTTCGGAAAAATCATGTATACAGAACAAGTGTTGTTATTTGAAGAAGACTGTTTGGTTTTTAATCTGCGGCCTGACAGCGAACTGCCCTGTTCTTCTTGGGACCTACGTTTTAAAAATCGCTGTGAAGAAATAACCAAAGAACCAGGTTTTCATCAAATAGAATATATATTGATTAGAGAATTTTGCGATACTCTCAACTTATGGACTGAAACATGTAATAATAAGGAACACATCACGCAAATAAAAGGCAGTAGCAGACTTCTAAGAGCACCATGTGGAATGTGGGACTGTGAGGTATGGAACAGTATTGTTTGTGTGTGTAAATTTGATCTAACAAAGTGGTTATTGAAGAACTAATTTTATCACAAACTGGAAGAACATGTGACTATATAAAGAGAGAGAGAGAGAGAGAGAGAGAGAGAGAGAGAGAGAGAGAGAGAATCGTACACCAGAGATTCAGTTACGATGGAGAGGTTCAACTCATCACTTCCTTATGCCAGTGTTACTCCAGGATTCAGACGAGTGTGGTTTAGAATTGAATGTGAAGATAGTCCACTACAGATACAGATGTGAAATGGAGATGAACATTGGCTTTCTCGTTTATCAGTCCAACATAAACTTTAAAAGTATTCGACATATGTTATGGGCGAAATTAATGTCCTTTATATAATTTTCGCCCTGACAGCAAACTACCTTGTAATAAAGGACAACTAAAATTTGAGGCTCAAAGTGGATACATCACCACAATAAATGCCGTCCACCCACGACACCACAACTGCCACCACCACCACCACCACGCCGCCAATTACGTCCATCTGCCAACACCACCACACACACCTCCTGTTCCACGACCAACTTCACAACTAACTATTACTGCCCACAACGTCTACAACATGTATTGCATCACCATTCAATGCTGCTGCTCCCTGTTTACCTATCTGTATGGCATATCTTTAATACATAATAATAGTACGAAGAGAAAAGTCACAGTGTGACAAATCAGCTACAGGAAACCCTGTCGTCGTCGTGCGTGAGTGATAGGAAAATAACCCGGGTGTGACAAATGAACACCTTAGATGTGTGTCGTTATTACCTCTTCAAGAGTGTGTAAATATTTTGTATATACTGTCGGCGCGCCACCTCTGAAACCCTGGCAGGAATGCGACCTTGGAACAATAAGCCGACCACGCTATAGGACTGTACTATCCTACAAAGAAAACATTCACTCACATCAAGGCAGCGGGGTAGCTAATAGTGAACTCGGATTTTCTTGTTCACTGTTTGAACTGCACACGCCTAATCCACTTAAGGAATCATTACTGTCGTCAAGACGTACAACGATACTGACAATTACATCTGACACAATACCGTCCTTTTCCCAGTATTAAGTCTCAAGCTTCTGTACGTGACCACAGTACCCTTTCCAGTCGGTCTTGGTTACACTGTCTATCACTTTAATAGTAATCTCTCGGAGCTTCTGAAAGGATAAATATTCAGTTACATTTCCTTCGTGCACTACCCGCTTCACCTTCGCCCAAGCGAGCTCAATAGCGTTCAGGTCGCACATGTCAGCCGAACCATGGTATGTCCCAAAGATGTCAGATGCGTGTCGAATTTGTACACTTTCTCTTTAGGTTTTGCATTTTGCACCAATTTGTAAAGCTCCTCTTTCCTCATCGACATGTGACAAGTTATGCATTTGTTCGTTAACAATGTTAACATATCTGCTTTCACAGAGTACTTTGTAGGTTGCTTGTAAATCTGTGTGAAATGATACGGTGCATTATAGGCTGTTCACGATAAAGTGAGCACTTATTAAGACCCTCCAACAGGCATTAATGTATAATAAATGTATCTTATTGCAGCCCAATGCATTAGATTTTGGTGGTGGTGAAATATATGCATTGTGTTTATTGATCACATTGCAATGTTTATAATCAAAAGCCGCAGGAAGATGGAAATTGGATGAAAGGAAACATTTATAAGGGCCTTAAAAAGTGCTCACTTTACCGTGAACAGCCTATATCTAACACTACTACAGATGACTGCAGGGGGTTAGGAGCAAGCTTCTCGGTAACCCACTTTATGAAATCAACACTGTTCATTTGGCCGTGATGGTCGCCACTGGCAGTGTCGGCTTTACAGACAAGGAGAGCATTTTCGATAAATCTCTTGATACCCCAGCGTGTACTACAATTATTCGGTTACCCGAATTCACATTAGCTTGTATTCCAAACACTTCTTCATGTTGAAAACATTTACCAAACGTTAAATTATCTTCTATCCATGTTCTATCACAACAAACTCCTTCGTCTCATTCAGAATATCTTCAACCGCCTTCTGTGAAGCTAGTACCAGTCACCTTGGTAGCGGCATTATAGGCCTGGCATCCTCAGACTCGATATACCTAGTGACATGCAAAACATTAGTTTTTTCAAGTTCCTTTGTCCCACAGGAGTAAGCATCTATATTCTTTTGCAATAATTCGGAGACAGCATTCTACTGTCACCAGCTTAGGTTTTCTCTTGTTCCGGTTAGCAGTTTCCCACTCCTTCTGGTAGAGAGCATTTGGTATTTTGTAAATTCGAATCTTCAGGGACATGTGGAAGTACATGCGATGTTTGCTTGCTTACCGCTATCATTGCTCCCCCCCCCCCTCCCCTTTTTCTCAAAACGAAAAGCAATGTCGGACAAATTAACTATCCTAGTCCGAATTTGACCAAACCAGAGTCCTTGCTAGATTTACACCATCTCGTAGAATACCGCATTTCAGGCATGATTCACTGACTTTCTGACAAATATTCCCTGGCACCTGCTTGGAATAATAGTATCGCTAGAATCCCGCAGCTTACAGATTACTAGGCAGCTCATTGGCGAAGCCATATCATAATTATTTATTTGTTTCGACTATATTTATACTGGCGAAGTTAAGGCTTCAATGCCTTCAGATCGTGTTGACACAATCATCTCCGTATTACCTGCATATAGCAGCCTCATACAAGTGTCAATTCAGCACCCCAGATTATGTTACACACGAAGCCCCAAAAGTCTGTTTTTTTAATATTGTGTTCTATGCTAAAGTTACAAAATGTCAACTCCAATCTTCTCATAGCAATGTGCAACTAAATTAACAATAACATGATGTAAATTACATTTTTATAAATTTGTGTTACAAGATTGAAAATAATATCCAAAATGTTGTATTTATATTGTAACACAATATGCATACCAGCAGTTTTGTGTCATTGTATGTATCCATTTCGATGTCATAAATTTGACATTTACTGAACCATCATCACCATTCATGATCTTGTATGCACCTCGAATAAAATGGATAAAGTATTCTGGTGTAACTGTGAATAAAATTAAAGCTGAATATTATGTAAAAATGACAAATATTCGTAAAGTCATATTGAAATTTAAAAAAACTAATAATACTAACAGAAAAAAATACTGTAAATGTGTGAATATTTGTTTATATACAAATGCATTGATTTGGAAGAAATAATTTAAAATATGAATGTAATTAATTTGAACATTCAGAGTATCTTGATTTGTTCGTATTCGCAAGAGAATTTACTTGGTAATTTGTGGATTAATGAGGTAGTATATAACAAGTTAATAACATGTGAGTAAAAGTCCAATATAGTATTATCTGATTAATATGTATGTGTTCATGCTGAAAAAGTCATGGAAGAATATTTTCGCAGTACCTATATGTATATTGTTGACCTATGTATACTGAAGTCAAAATAATACCTGTCACAGTAATGAGTTGTATAAAATACACCAAATTTGTATATCAGAACTATAAACTAGTATTGAAATAATATAAACTAAAAACAGAATGAAAATTATTAAAATAGCAATTTATTTTTAAAATGTAAGGTACAATAATTATTTCAATTAGAATAATTTTCTTACAACAGTAGTCACTGTAGAACAAGTGCAAACATGAAGTTGCTTTTAAAGTAAATGGCTGGTAAAAATATTTTGAGAAGTTACAAACAGCTGTAGTTTCCCCGAGTTTAATGAAATATTGGATAGTAACCTCCAGGTGAGGCTTAAGCAACAGCAACAGCGCTAGCAGCAGCACCACCCTGGATACCAGACCATCCTGGATACCACCAGCCTCCACAGCCACCATATCCACCCCAACCACCATATCCTCCCCAGCCACCATGTCCTCCCCAACCACCATATCCTCCCCAGCCTCCAGGACCTCCCCAGCCGCCATAACCTCCCAAACCACCATATCCTCCCCAGCCACCAGGTCCTCCCCAACTACCATATCCACCCCAACCACCATATCCTCCCCAGCCTCCAGGACCTCCCCAGCCACCATAACCTCCCAAACCACTATATCCTCCACAACCACCAGGTCCTCCCCAACCACCATGTCCTCCCCAACCACCATATCCTCCCCAACCACCATATCCACCCCAACCACCAGGTCCTCCCCAGCCACCACGTCCTCCCCAGCCACCACGTCCTCCCCAGCCACCACGTCCTCCCCAGCCACCACGTCCTCCCCAGCCACCACGTCCTCCCCAGCCACCACGTCTTCCCCATCCATGGTGGTCATCATCATCATCATAGTCATCGCAGTCGTCTGCATTGGCTCGTGCAAGCAGCAGCAGTGCTACTGCGGCTAGCTGTAACAATGAACACCAGAAAATAATAATTGATATACATGTTTTGTTCCACCGGAATCTATGACATTACTTCTTTATTACAGAATATAAAAAAAATAATACGTACATTTGAGATCTTGAAGTTGTATTGGCTTAAAAAAATAATTAATTTGATCACTTATACTATATTACAAATAAAAATTTGAGATTTAAAAAATTTCAATCGGGACAACAAGAGCATACGGCAATATCGCGCCTGCAGCTCATGGTACTGGCGCATTTTCTGCTCACGAGGACTGATGGTTGCATTGTTTACGGCTATTCGTTAGAGTTATATATATATATATATATATATAAACATTATGGAATGTTAGTGTTTTTATAGCAAAATTTTTTACGGTTCAAAGTAATGAAAAAGGAAGTTTAGAAATATCCTTCAAAATAGTATACACTATACAAATTTTAAAATCGAGGCCCGAGGATATTTGACATTTTATGTTCAAGATGTGTTCAGAAATGAGCTCCATGATTTGCGGTATTTTCTAAAGAATTACAGTGTGTTGCTGTAAATTTCATATTTCAAGCCATCTTCTGGTTATAATAACTTGTAGAACGTGTCTTATTTGAATTATTTTATTTTAAAAAGTAAGGCTATAATTCCACAAAAAAATCTTAATAAACCTGTATGTTTTATTTTCGGCATGCTAACATTTTTCCATGCTTTTTTTTTTTTATATTTTACCTCGATATAAACGCTAAATATGCAGTTCGTGTTTGTGGTAACATTTGAAGTTAATCCAAATTTGTACTATTTTTAAACTTCATCATGTTAGCATGCTTAATATTACAATTGTATTATCCTGGAAGAGATCGTTCGTCAACTGTATAACCTTAGGCCTATCAATCTTTTCCCTCTGAGACTTGTGTGTCAGCTCTGATTTTGATGGTTGGGGGATGAAACTGAGTGCTGAAGTATTGGTACCTTTGAAGTTATTACAAGTTTAAATTAGTTTTTCCTTTTAATTTATAAAGCCCTATTTTATGAAGAAAAAAAAATAGAACTACTAGGAATTTATGCTTTATTGTACCAAGTATTTTGAATTTTTTTATTGCCTAAAAAATAATTTTGCATTTCATAATTCTTCTACCTGAGGAACTACATATAGTGTAACTTTAAGCGCATTTCATAATGTTTTATCTTTATAAACAAATGTTTGTCTTTTACTTGTCCTTTCGATCGATAGCGTTATCGACACCGAACATGTCAATAAAAATTACGGAGATAATATGAAAGGATATTAACATACTGTGTAACTCTTTAAGTTATGCTTCTAAATAAGGGCTCTAAATGTACGCGTTGATTGGAATGAATACTTGTGTTCAGTTAACAAAACAGGAAATTGATAAATTTCTGCACTATATGAATAGGTTCCACAAAATAAAGGGGCACCAAATTCTTAAAATATCGCAGCTATAAGTGCTAATTCAGTTTCATCCCGTCAGTTACTCCGAAGAAGATGTAGGTGGTGTTAGAGATAATACACTACATAAATCCGAGAAAACCCGATCTCAATTTATATAATAGATATCCTGATTTTAGCTCACCGTGGTTTTCAGAAATCACTCCATACAACTGTTGGGTTGGTTTTGATAAAATCCATGACCGAATTCTTTGTTGTTCCTGATATGTGAACAACTGTTTCCGTTTATAATGTCTCTGCCACCGATGAATTTTAGCCAAAATTGAATAATCTCTTAGAATACATACTCCTGATTTTAATCCTTGTCATTTAATTTCATAAAGCCAGCCCCACTAAAAATAGAATTAACCCGGCTACTGTCACCTACAATGTGAGTTTCTCAGGATTTTATCCCGATATTCGACAATTATCGAAATCTGATTTTCTATTATTTCAAAATAATTTTCTTCCTTCACTGCAAGTGTTGTTAACAATTTACCTCAATCACAGTTCTAACATATTTCAAGCAATTATCTTACTTACAGACTTAAGGTATGTTGTCTAGATTATTATTCGACAAATTTTTAGAGTCAGCGTTTGTTGAAATTGTTTTATCAATAATATTGCACTATATTGCAGACATGGAGACAAATTTTAAGCCTTAAATAATTATATCAGGAGCCAGATTGTGATTTTTCTCGAACAATTGTGTTTTACAAGCCTGCATTTACAGATATATTACTTTGTTTTAGAGGAGCATAAAAATATAATACCATGTTTGCGGAAGACAGGCCTAAGTCTTATTACTCCGACCCGACAACTGTCTACGTGAAAATATCTTCCACACATTCCTCAAATTACTTCGTTTGTTAACCGTATTTTTTTTTTCATATTTACTGAAAAGTGTTCCGGGCCGATATTGATATTCAAGCGCACGGAGTGTTACACTGAAGAAGTTTCGTTCCGAGAGAGGAATATGTTGCGACAGATATGTTAAAGTTGTGTACTGAAGCATTCTTTATCTGCGGATCCAATCGGAGATAACATGCAAGTTTTCCACATATCGCAAGCGACGGCCTATATCGCATGCATTGAAACCAAGATATATTAATTACTACATTAGTACGGGTGTTCACAATATAATCATTTGATGATATTAAATGTATTATACTATACTTCATTTCTATGAAATTCTGTTAGGACGGGATTATTTCGCACATTTATCCTATATCACACTTCACAAGTACATCAAAAAGATTTTTTTTTTTTTGTGGTGATACATAGAATACTTTTTCCTGTTAGACCTACTTATCTTATGGCACTCTCATATGGGATTTTCACTGTTAACCGAGCACTTCTGAAATCAACCTTTGAGTAATGTCACTGCCCTTGAGTGGCATTCGCTCAGTGACATTCGCCCAGTAAATTTCGTAACAACAAGGGGAAAGTAGGTCCATGTATTCACGCTGGATTGAAGGTTTTAGGTAAACATTCGCGAATACCAAAACAATTTAATTTGCTTTCTGGTTTCTAAGTACGTGTAAAAATAAGCAAATTTGTAAAATATTCGATTTCATAATAATTTTACTGTTTCACTTGACAGGCGTATGTGTTAGGCCTAAGTCACCGGCCCTTGTAAATCATAGTTTTACATAAGGCGGAAGAACTCACAATGTGCATCACACGTAAATTATCAGCAGGACTTTCAGTATTGCTTATTTTACTGTGAACAGCATGTTATAGAGTCCATAAATCTGCCACGTATAAAATAAAGAGCGGTGTCTTACCTTGAGAATCATTTTCGATATTCGTTCGTTATGTACGCTGTGTGAAGGCGATGGGTGTTCTGACTCTATGGGCCCACTGGACTGTATTTATACGCGCCATTGACGTCAATCTGTCTTTGTAAAAAAACACGCGAAATCGTTGCGAAGGTTTTTGTGAACATGTTGTAGAGGTAAAAGAGCATGAAGACATGAAACTTGCTGCTCGTGTCCTGCAATTGAACGATTACGCAGCTCTCAGACTTCAAAAAAGAACATGTCAATGTTTCGAGGTTTGACACGTATTGCGTACTTCAACAGATAATATTCTTTGGCATGATAAAGTTTAAGCAACGCTCTTTCATTTGTGAACCGAACATCGGAGTAATTTTGATGATATTTGCGTGTTATTTAATTCCCTAACACTTTTCGTTATCCTTTTTTTTAGATTGATTTTTTTTATAATATTCGGGCTACTTACATGACGCACATGAGAATATTAGTTCTTTGACGTCTGTCCGTAAATTATCGATTTATTTCATAGATTTGCAACGGTCCGCGATGCTGCTGTAGTCAGACTACTCACCTCCTAGCGCGGCGAACAGGTTCAATTCCCGGCAGGATTAAAACCTGATTTTTTAACTTTGTAAAATTTGTTGCTGGTTTGAGATTTTCTTTACGTACTTCCTTTACCTTACCAATGCATTCTCTTGCGCCTATTCATGACTATCGCGCCTTCCACTCATTTTTCAATCGTTTGAGCATTATTAAGGATTTATCCTTTTATTTTAAGGTTTTATGCCACTCCCTTGGTATTAACACAGGCTCTAGAGTGTACATCCTGAACATAACGCTTACAAAAGCAGTAGTCAGCCTAGGTGTTTAATATTCAGGAGCCAGCATGACTACGTGCTCTTACCAATATTGTGATCTATTTGCTCTCGTCTACTGCAGGGTTATCACAGAAGGAACCCTAGGGCAATCAGAAGCAGAGAAAGAATGGCCTACATTAATAAACAAGCAAGGAATTCACATGGAATTATTTTAGAATACCATAGTAAACCGTGGCTGGACCGGGAGGTAAGCCAGTGTCCTCTCGAATGCAATTCCAGTGTGTTGGCCCCGCTGCACCACTTTCTTCTGTTGGTTGACTACTTGTCGAGTACCAACTTCTGCATGCGCAAGGTCCTGCATTGCAAGTTCTTTACAAAGCCAAATGCATGCTGTTAGTGGCGCCTCGGCGTATTACAGTTGGCCTGCTTATTGTCCCGTTACTATCCTCGCGGCTTGGTCCACGGCAGGAAGTGGCACTAAGCAGGTAATGTTGGTGTATTCAACAGCGTGATACTTAAGTGTGTCAATACTATACACTGATCAGCCAAGGTGTGGAGAACCGCTTCATTAAAGAGATACGTATTTTCGGAAGCCAACATACGAGGATTAAATAAGGGCAATCAATCCTAGATCGAAGATTTACCAAGTCTGGGAGCAACTTATTTTCCAGTACTGGGGCATTTATTTTGCATAACATCTTGCACCGCATTAAAATTAAAAAAAAAAATACTTCATCAGAAGTATCTCGGCAGACGTACATCACATTGGCAACATATTTGCTTTCAGAGTCAGTATAAATTATTTATATGTATACCCCTTTCTTTGTTCTTCTGTATTGGCTGCCATGGAATTACAACATACGATTACACTCTGTACTTAGCATTAAATTATGTTTTATGACTCCTTGATACATTGCATACACACAAACACAGCCTGAATCTATGATATTAGTCAGTGAAATATTATTCACTGAGAGTCATATGATAAACTACTACCAGATGGTGAATTAATCAAATGAACTGGGGAACGTGGACTTGTGTAACACATAGACTAAAGTTGAGGTAGACCGCTGATTTGTCTCCTGTGCATGTACCCAACATTGAAATACCACAAAGGAACACAACTGTCAGAGTCACATGATCGCCAACAATGAACGTGTTTGTTTATATCTTAATTTTTGAGAGAAAGGCACTATTATACTAAGAAAATAATTCCACAATTTGCAATGTAGTAAAACTGCATTACAAATTGGCTAGAGGATGTATACAAACTTTACAAAGCATTTGTTTACTAAACAGTGTTCTAATCTCAAATCCAATCCACGGCATTTTTGCTAGCCGTATTGACAGAAAAGCAGTTCAATGTTGGGACACTGAGATTTTTTGTGCGTAGCCAGCAATCTGTTTATTTTTGCAATGTGTATTCTAACGTAATATTTATCTATTAAATTTATTATTTGTTTGTAGCAGATATGTTTTATTTTCTCCAGCTCTAATTCATATTATTAATTGCTGGTTGATGTAACAAGCTTACATATTTTTATGTAATTATGTTTGTAAGTCTTTCAGTTTTTATTCACAAAGTTCATTTTATGTGGGCCGCATTGCATAGAAAAATTTGTTGTTTGGTTGCTGTGGTAACACAAGACGTATGGGTAAAATATGACGTAGTTGTCTGGTGATTGGCGCGATCTTTAAAGGCGTAGTTTAAGTATGCAGTTTTTAAGGCTTTTAGCTATCTTTTTTTTCCGCCAAGCAGGCGATGACCTAGTGGGTCATCGGCCTGAGTAATATTTTAATTTTCGGGTCAACTGGCTGATTCCCGTACAGGAATGCAGACTGCCGATTAGGAGAAGACGCACGGCGTTTGAAGAAGAATATTTCGAGTCTGCACGCGCTACCTACGCGAATTATACTTAAAACCAATTTTGAGCTACCGCGATTGCGTGTGGTATGCCAAAGACTCTAGTGATGTACCTAAGACTCAAAAGCCTAGTGAGGAAAGACTTAAGATTCATGACCCGCGGAACCAGCTACAGAATCTCTCACGAGTTGATGCACTAATCAATATTAATTTTAAGACTAGTATGATGAATTTTCAACATGTATAATAAATTGTAGCAAAATGACCACATTAACAAGAGATCAATAATAATCAACACTATAATTATAATTTAAAAAAAATACTACTACTGAGCAAACTACCAGCCAATAAAGCAGTTCAATCATTGAGGAGCGTTTAAATATTACGATTGAAAATTAAGAGAAGAAACCTATGGAATCAATGTTTTGATATAAGAATACATGCAGCTCAAATTCAAACACTGAGTTCGGAATATAATTATAATTATAATTAAACATGTGTGTACGCCAAAAGAAGTTTCAATGATATAATAAAGAATGAAATATGTGAATATTAATTAAATACTTTCTTAAATATGTTTTTTAAAGATAAATTGTTAATAATTGAAAATAAGTAAGATAAATTTTATTATTTTTGAGAAGATTGATTAATAATTAGTTGAATGTGCCAAAGAAGAAAACGTGTTCAATAAAAATAATTTAAAGTCGTGATTTGAGACATTAATATTTTTAATGAAATGTTATAAACGGCGTCCAATGTGATGTTTGTACAGTTGTGATTTGTATGAAATGTAACACACCAACGGCCGAAACAGTTTACTGTAGCTCGGTCAGCTGCCGGGATGGCGTGGTGTGGACGAGATCTTTCTTCTTTCCGCTCGTGTCTGCTGTGTCAGGGTAAGGCGAGTCCTCGAGCTGAAGAACTAATCAGTTTATCAGGCATTTGTACTGCCAATAATTCTAGTTGGCACAGTTTGAGCATAAACTTATCGCACTTGTTAGCCATGTAACCGAACTCGTTGCATGGATAGTCTGATTGGTTGGTTAGTTGTTATGATACTACAAACTTTCGTGTGCTGTGTGTAATAAGTGCGAGGCTTGAAAAATTCAACCCGATATCAGTTCATCGGAGATTAAGCACCATATTACTTACAGGTTGGCATCTAATCACACGGAAAATGTTACTCTAAAACTCACAGTATCCAAAAATATTACTTTCACAGTCTTTATTATCCTACCTAAAACTGTGCTTTCGAATACATTATATTTATAACAATTAACACTTAATACCAGAAAATACTTCACGTAAATTCATAAATGAAAGACACCGGTAATTGCTTATTGTGTCACACAAACGACGATAACTAAACAAAGATAACACACAAATGATTAATAATTAAAACATTGGGAACCATAAAACATATAAAACAAGATAACATTAACGATTAGTAGGAAGAAAAACACATGAAAGAGAGCACTATTATCACAACGACTAATAATGGATCAAACTACTTCAAAACCACATGGAATTTCACCTTCGAAACTACCATGGTTAGTGACCATCGGCTTTAAAGAGCTTATGTAAATTATTGATGAGAGCATGTTGCTTTGTGAAATTTGCTGCAGTCACAAGTTCAGTACAGCTCAGTGTATGGCAACCTAAATGTAAGTCTTTAAAGAGGAACTGAGAAAACGCAGTGGGTACTATAGCGAAGTGTGTGTAGGCCAGCTGATAATACTTTTTCTAGACAGGCTAAGTTCGTTGTCCCCTTGGTAGATTTTCACTTCTTAGATATCTTAGGTAATACTATACACTCGGCATATTTTATTACTTTAGCTCACGTTTCTTGCAAACGGTTTCTTCTCAGCTGCCAGTGACTCTATATTTCCAGCATACTTGGCGAGGGGTCCATACACAGACATGGAATACATTGTTCCTTCTGCAGTATGATGTGTCGCGTGAAAGCAAGCCTCTCTGGGGTACTACATAGTTACAAAAAATCCCAGTGATCTGATCCCGTCCTGAACTAGCTAATTTGATGTCGTGTATTATCTTATACTCTTGCTATTGGAGCATGATACTTTTCCACTGATGTAAATTAAAATGACCTATTATTTCTCCACATGTTGGGCAAGCAAGCTCTTAGCAGTTGGCTTTTTTACACTTGTTACAATATATGGACCACTATACCGGGGTAGAAGCTTAGAACTGATTATATCCCAGTTATTGCTTACATTCACTGGCTTCACTAAAACTAGTTGGCCGACTTGAACTGTTTTGATTCGTGATGTTTTAGCAACTCTTTCTCATCTCGGCTGCTAAATGAAGTCTCTGCTCCACAAACAATTTAAGCTCATCTCTCACTTCTCTCTCCTGAAGTTGCGCTTCTTCCATTAAAGCTGGCGGAACTGATAGTTTATCAGGGTCAAAAATGCTAGTTCGCCGACCAGTCAAAATCTCCATAGAAGTAATTGTGGGTGATTCAGGAAGAGTATTATTCATAATGACATACTCTGTAATGTTAAAATAATGTATTGTGTAATATATATCATTGACATATTTTTCATGGTAATATTTATATGACACACGTAACACTTTTGTTTGACTATCCTATATGCAAGTATCGTTTTCATATGTTTTGCACTTGTAATATGTCACATGGTTTGCATTTTTTCTGTACATAAAATAATTTTAATTTTTAATTTTTTTATTTCTAAAACAGGTAAGGATATTTAATTTTTGTTGTAAGGAGGTAAATTTTATTATGTTTAAGCTAGGATTTAGTTATGTCCTCATATGATTGTGTTAATTATTTTAAAAATTATATTATCTTCTTTTGGTCTAATTTGTAAGTCATTCTTACTAACTAAATATTGTATATTTTTCTTAGGGACACGTTAGTTTACGTTTTGTTAGATTATGAGGGAGAAAGTGGCACGTACGTGATTGGCTGATAGTTTTCAGGAGCCCATTGAACTACAGGTTGAATCCCTGTCCCCCATTAGTTGAAACCTCTAGGCCCTTTATACATGCTCCAGCCATATGAGCAAGAGGCTCTCTTCTTCTTCGCACGACGCCATACTTGTAAGAAGTAGAGACAGGACTCTCCTCTACGAGTGGGTGAAGTGTAGGCATTTTTGATTAGAGAGTTGGGTGTTAATTATTTTCCCCGACTTTTCTAAGTGTGCCAACTGACGTGTGCGAGGTTTTACGCCCCAGCTAGGATCCCTAGAAGTCAGGAGGTAGAAGTAGGTTCTTCTGCGTTTGAGATAGTACTCTGCAATGCCCAGGATGACCCATCGCCTACACCTCTGCAGAGGTCCTTTTGCATTGTTGATAACCAACTACGGGAGGAGATTCTACATCTACAGGAACTACAATGATTTATAACTTCGGATCAAGTAATAATTAATCATATTTTGTGAATGGTTCTACTGATAGCATCGAAGGTATATATGTATAGCATGGTTAGAAACGTCTTATGCAGTGAGACTATTCCATTTTTCTTTAATCGCGTAATTCTCTTAGCTGACATTTTATTTACATATAAACCTGAATAGATTTCTTACTTTACCCTGAGCTAGGTAATTAACATTTAAATATTTAATAGAGAAGAAGTCCTTCAATTTTTGTGTAATTTGTAATTTTGTTTAAGTATCAACTTAATGACTTTAGTGACAGCTAGCGGACTTCATTTGCAACTACATATGGCCATTGGAAGTTAGGTATGGCCATTTTTCCTTTGTCGCTAGGGTATGTGTTTATTTAGATTTGCTGTTTGCCATCAGGTTTTTCAGAAATTTGTTAGTCCAAGTGAATTTAACAATACTAAAAATTGAACATAATGAGAAAGATAGTAAAATAACCTTGGACTTTAAACTAATCACCAGAGGTCGCCTAACTTATTTGTAGCTATCATACGTTGTGTTTCCAGGGCTACTGCATGCAAGTGTTTTGTCATAAATACTCACAGGTTATGTTGCTTGTTTTTATGATTGGTCTTACAAGCATGAAGGGTGTACTTGGTTACTGAGTTGCTTAATTAAGTTAATTATAGGAGGTGTGGTAATGCTCCCTACTGCCAATAAATCTGGGCAAATAAAAAGTATTTAACTGTCGCAGTTACACTTGGAAATACTACATGCAAAAAAACTACACATCTGTATCTGATTAAGGCTACACAAAACATTTTTTTTAGGTTAAACTGGAAAATACTTGGTTGTGTGAGGTGTTCTTTAAGATATTATTTGCATAAATTTGCTCACACACATCACACCTAAGCATGGGCATAATTAACCAAACCTATTTAGCCTTTTCAGAACGTTTACAGAAAGAAGCTTACGAAAGAAAGAACAAGTAAATATTCCGCAGCGGAGTTTTCTCTCCATAACAACATAAACATAGGTAATCTGTCATGCCAACTTTTCTGACTTTAGTAGCAATATATTCGCGGCATATTTCCCATTGTTTTCATACATCTTTCCACAGGGTTACCTTGTGGGTTTCTTACAGCGGCTGTCGTGGGCAAAATATTTAGTTTCTTGGTGCCCTTTTGCCAGATTTTGCCGGTAAATTGTTTAACCTTATCGGACAAAACACACTTTGGCTGGCCAACTTCTTCTACGAATGATTTCAGCTTAGACACAGCCATCTTTGCGTTAGCCTTAACTATTGCATACAAATTAGTAAATTTTGTAAACACATTCACGATTTCAAAAATATTAGCTACACAGCCTTTGGATTGAGGAAGTGAACCAAAAAGGTCGACTAATTTAATATGAAGTGGATTTTGCAGAATAATGGGTTTTAATTTTTTCCATTAAATTTTCATGTACGTGCTTGCATTTTTGACACACGTCACATGAGTGAATTTGTACAGTAACAGCTTGTTGCATCACTTTGCCATAAAAGTGTCGTTTCAGAGCTTCGTATGTTTTCTTGATGCCAACATGGCTTAACATTTCATGTGTATCAATTACCAAATTTTGTAACAGCTTGGAAAGAATCTTTTTGTTTTTCGTTCGTCATTTGTTTTAGAATTTGTCGCTCATTTCCGAATAATTACTCACATCCATTCGACCACCTTTGCTCGACTAAAACTAATTTTTTCCCACTGACTGTTTAGTCGGCGAGCCTCCATTCTTCCAATGCTTCTCATTGGCTAATTACTAACCTCTGTTCGACTGCCGGTATTCCTCCACCCCCACCACTCCCCATCAATGATTTTCATTGGCTGTCTAGTCAGCAAACAACCACCACCTCTGTTCCATCCCCTCCAATTACTCACTTTTCGTTCGATCCAATGCTTCCCATTGGCCGATTACTCGGGTGTCTTCGGTAACCTTTGTGCCACCAATCTCTCCCGTTGGCCGATTACTCGGGTGTCCTCGGAAACCTTCGTGCCACCAATGCATCTCATTGGCTAATTAGTCACATCTGTTCCACCCGACCACCAGTGTTTAGTCCGCAAACCTCCAACACCTCTATTCCACCAATTAGTCACGTGCTCCACCCATTAGTCACTTCCATTCCACCCCCGCCAATTCTTCCCATTGGCTAATTACTGTTTAGTCGGCGATCCTCCACCACCTCTGTTCGACCCCACCAATCTCTCTGATTGGATTTATAAGACGCGTACCCGAGGGCCTGTGGGAAAAGTTGTACCTCGCTCTTAGAAATGTACGCTTGTTGCCCAAGCGGCCATAAATTACTTTCATTCATTTTGGCATTCGGAAGGGTGCATTTGCTTAGTGCCCTAGACAAACAAGGCGACTTGCCGTACCTGCCGAAGGAATTCCTGCTGACGTATGCACCATATGAAATTTCAGCCATATTCAAGTATTGGCCAACCTACCTACAGCTGGACGAAGGCACACGGGTCTGCCTCCCATGCAAGAAGTGTTTCAAAGGCTGCACCACCTCGGTTCCTGACATGCCGCACAGCAGGGGCTGGTGCAAGGACCGTCGAGCAGCCCTGGCAGCGCCCGCCGCCGTGAGAAATTTCTATGCACAAGCTGTACATACAGAAGACACCCCCACAATGGCCGCCCATATAAAAGGTTTCTACGCACAAGCCATACCTGCAGATGACACCCTCGCAACACCCACCCTCCATGTAGAATACCTCGTACATGTTTTCTACTGGCAAGCACTACCCAGCGACGAGGAAGCAAACCCAGAACACGAGTGAAAACAGTGTGAAATGACTTTGTAAGAAAATTTATAATGTCTGTGAAAAAATGTTTTGCATCATCCAAGGGTTTCGCACGCTGGACTCTTACACCATCAAGCAGACTGCCATCTTCTACAGAGACGACGATGAGAAAACCAAAGTTTTTACATTTTTACAACCATGCCAATGGGAGTACCTCGACCGCACCACGCAATGGGCATACCGCCTACAGATACACAGAATTAGGTGGGCCGATGGAAATATTCTGTACGGGGACATTCGCTAAGTGTTGTAGGAAACCATAATTCTCAATTACCCCGTGTACATGAATCGCCAAAAGTAGGTGATGCGCAATGTGTGTCTTGCCAGTACAAAAATTGTGGAACTCTACAGACAACAACGATGCCCACCATTCAGGCAGTTGGTAGAGACATATGCCTCATGACTCCACGACTGTGAAAATGGACGATGCGCGTCGTGCAATGTCCAAGGAATAAGGACTCTGTACATGCGATAATCCGTAGTACATATAAAAAATATTACGTGTAATGACCTCAAACACTGAAAAAAACATTGTGTGTATTAAATACGTGGAGACTAATCATTGTATAATGCAGAACACTAAAGTGATGTGTGTAAATAAATTAATATATACACTACATTTATGAATGTTAATTGAGACTTGGGTTTTCTCAGAGTGTTTCCATACCATGAAGGTCTTGCCTCTGACCTTGAATTTTTCTGCAATTTTTGTCAATTGTTCTAAATATTGTTTCCTTTTTGTATTAAACAGTAGATTTTGAATGAGCTATGACATCATCCAAGGATAAAGTTAACACTTTTCATTATAATAAAAAACGTTTTCTTGGTCGATAAGTCCAAGATGCTGGAGTTAAGCTCTGGTTCCCTGTAAGGGAGCGTGCGTTAAAGTCCCAAACCTGACAAATAGTTTTCAGACATATATTGAGACATTTGAGATGGACAACATAAACTGTTTGTTCCGTTTTGATAACAGTATATAAGCATTCAACATGTAAGCGCGTTTTCATGTTTCCCATGTTTATAGGGGTTTTAAGGCCATATTACTGTCTCAGATATAACACATTCTAGGAGACGTTGTAAGATATTTCGGGAGCCCGTTGCGTGTTGGAGTGAGTGGAAAACGAGTTTATATAGATACACAAGCTCTCTCTGGTTCATTCGTAGTTTGTCTGTTGTTTGAGTAAGCGATATCTCTCTCTTTTTCTCTTTCTCTCTCTCTCTCTCTCTCTCTCTCTCTCTCTCTCGTTCATTCGCAGTACGTCTGTAGTTTGAGTAAGAGTGCCCTTTCCCTGACTGAATTCGATTGATTTGAGACTTAGCTTCATCATTTTTATACATATAGAAGCAGTTTGTGTATCGATTGTTCTGTTGTGAAAAACAGTATATAAGCATGCACCCTGTAAGAATGTTTTCACTTCTTCGGAGGTTGTGATGGAAGGTAAGAGCGTAACTATCATTATGTAATTTTTTTCATTTTGTAAAATAAATTTAAATTGTACGAAAGGCTTCTGTTTTTATTTGAACCCCTCTTTATACATTAGCTGACCGGGAGAAACGAATAGGTCTAATCTGAGTTAAATCTGTGTTGAAAATGTTATTCTTTTTATCATCAAATATATATTTTTTTCATACATAGAAATATTTTGTAAGCTATGAGGATGTAAGAACATCAAATACAAATACTTACTATATCTAACGCTTTGGATTTCTGTGGAATTTCGAATGGTAATTAAGAAAGAAATATGAGAATTTTGATGAAATTATTTTTTCAAGTAAAAGTAATCTTGAATAAAGGAAAGATGGCCTCTACAAGATTTTTTTTTTAAACCCTATTAATTAATGTCAGATGGAACATGTTATCCAATGGCAGTAGCAATCGCTTTGACAGTAGTTATGGATCATTAGATTGCCTCTGTTTGAAAATGAGTATGTCTTCCTGATGTTTTGAAATCACGTTCTGAGTTTATTTCTATGTGTATGACTTATTCGATTATTCTAACATTAGATGGACTAAATAAAGGTGTTTTATTATATATTTTTTAGTATTAACTGCTGGTGAATATAGAGCAAATTTTTTTAAGGAGTACTGACTTCAGAAATGCTACAGCATATTGGAGTTGGTATGCGATTTGCAAGAAGCAATACATTTTGAAATATGTCTTAAAATATATGAAAATCTATTATTATTATTATTATTATTATCCTGTCTGGATGGTTTTGGTTGAAATGTTTTGGGAAGGAAGTCGGGTGGTAAGATGTAAGTAGTATTGGTCGAAATGAATGTTTGAAGAAATTTTTTTTTTTTGGTTGATGGCTAATGCGTTTTGTCTTTATGGTTTCTTAGTTTTGCTGGTAATGATTGATGGTAATGGTTTTACAAATGAATAGCCATGGTTTGTGTGAATGAGCTGTGTGTTGCGAGATAGTATTGGGCGTATTGCTGGATATAATATTTTCTGCTGAAATATTTTTTATGCTTTGTTGGTTTGGTGTTATGACGACCTAATGAGATGAGATTTCGTTAAGGTTGGATTATTGTCGAGGGTATATTGTGTGTGATTGTATTATTTGACTGTGTGCTTGTTAATGCAAGGTGTTTCGTCTCAGTAATTACCTGGAATATTTCATAGGATTACATGCATGATTGCTTTTTTGTCCTGTATGGTATGAAGGTAAGTGATTGGTATATCCGATATGATGTAACCGAATGGATTGTAGGTAGTGATCAGGTAATTTGAAGTTTACAAGTTAGAATATTTTGGTTGGAATAAGTATGTGTTTGGTATGATTTTGAGAGTGTGGATTATGTGACAACAAATATTATGAGTTAGTTTAAACATTTTCTGAAGGTTATATAGTTCGGTGATATGATATTAATTATGCTTGGGTATCTGGGTAGTGACGTTCGACATTTTAAATTACTAATATGGTGATAGGGGTAATATCTGTGTTTCTGTAAATGAACTATTGATCTTTTGGGATTGCAAAAAATTAAATTATTTATAATTTATAAATTGGTACAAATTTTCATAATTTGATGATGTTATAATAGTAATACAAATTTATATACTGATGCATAGTCTTGTCGTTCTTATATTACTCAGAGTGTTTGTTTGAAGGTGATAATATAAAATTTCCAGCAATGAATCTATGTAGATTCTCCCTCGATGAACGATAAACATTAACAACATATATAATTTTCATGATAATTTATAGTTGTTATATTATGCGATAACTAAAATAAGGATATAAGTGTATAAAGAAACTGAAATAATATTTAATGTAAGTGATAATTTAAATTCAAATTTACTAAGTATATTGATAATGTGTTTATAGTTTTTATCTCGAGCTTAAACTATTCCTGGTATGCGAGATGGAGCAAAACACGTCGGTTGCTAATTAAAAAAGATACTACACAAAGCCTGTAAATGTAATGTTAGTTCCTAGGGTGGATAGATAGACTGTGTTATTTCGTAGGAATGTTTTTGAGGCATGTTTTCGAGGCATAAGGAATGGTTTTGAGACATGTGTTTGAGGTTTTTATTTCGAAATGGCTTCATTATAAGGTCTGCTAGTATGGTTTGCTAGTAGGGTATATGTTTGGTTAATTTCTGCAAGCGATTAAATATTTCATGTGAATTATAGTATAGTTGTGTGTGTCATGTGTACATGTGTGTGTGTGTGTGTGTGTGTGTGTGTGTGTGTGTGTGTGTGTGTGTGTGTGTGTTTGTAATATTTATTTGTTCGGAAATATATCTGTTTAACAGTAGTTTTTTTTTAAATTATATAAAAATTTTCTAGGAGAGGTTAAAATATTTGTTATTTGGGGACAAATTTTTGTGATAGCAAGGCAAAATGTTTCCTAGGAGGAAAAAATGTATGAGTGTAGGAGAGGTTAATTGGAATATTTAAAGAAAACTATAAAATTCCATCTTTCTCGTCTGGTTATTAGTTTAATAAATATGTTTGTTGCATACAACTCGGATATTAAATTATATTCACTTGAAATTGTTTGGGATGGGCAAACTTTAACATGTGGGAATATTCTCTTTCGCTCTCTAACCTCGGTTTAGTTAAGTGTAAACTCGAGTGATAAATGAACGTGGATATTTATGATGGATTCACTAATATAGCATGATTTTGGTGGGAGGCGAATGTTTTGTTCGCTGTTTCCATAAACATGATAGGGAATGCTGGAGTGAAAAGTTGGATTGGTATTCTCTTAATTAGGATTCATACTTAAGTAATTCACATGGATAGGGGTGTGGTAATAGATGTTTGCGATATTTGTTTCCCGTATAATTGTAAGTGCATGAAATGACTAAATGGATGTAGTGAACAGTTGGTTATTTCATTCTGTTTGTGTATGTTTACATATAATCTGGGGAAAAAAATTATGTATACCTAACGTGTATTATTCATTTAACTCTGTAACTAAGACCCCTGTAAGTTAACATTAGCCTGAAGGGAGTTCGAATTCCTACCAGGAATGCTTAAACCAACTACCCTACAGACACGCCCCGAGTTACAATTGTTTGAAACAAACTGTTAAATAATATTTAAAAAATTTAAAGAAATACTTTTCATATGTCGTTTACTCTCTCTGTGTGTTACTTACTTCACGAAAAGTAAAAAAAAAAAAAGGGTTCATTCTGTGTGTGTATTTTTTTTTACACGAAATGAAAGGAATTGACACATTTTTAAGTGTTTTATTTTTCAGTGAATGCTTAATAGTACGGGATGGAAATCATTTGACTCTTGGGCTTGGGAATCTGTTATATCTTACCACTCTCACGGAAATTTTATGTTCTATATAAGAATGAATGTGTAAATTAATAGGAAATATTGACCTCTACTCACCTCGGGCTTGAATAGTTGAGTGATAAACTATCGAAAATTTGCATGATTTTGGTAGAAGGCGAGTGGTTTCCACAACATGTTAAACAGATTGTTCCTGTGGTTAGTTATAATTGTGTTGTTAAGGAGAAGGATAAGGATGTGTTATATATTTTCGGTAGTTTATCACACTTAACTATTCAAGACCAAGGTGAGTAGAAGTCAATATTTCCTATTATATATATATATATATATATATATATATATATATATAGAGAGAGAGAGAGAGAGAGAGAGAGAGAGGGGAGATTGATTTTGAACAAGCTTTTTATATACGTCATTTATGGGTAACCATTTACACGAGACATGTTCGGTATCGACTTGGAAAAGCTGCTACTAGCAAAGGCCTCGTAGATGCCTTGCTCTACAAGGCTCCGAGGCATTAGTGAAGCTAGACGGTTGCGCTAGGCGATGTGTATGAAAACTATCGTGAGGGGTTTGCCAGAAGTTCGGGGAGATTATCACATGTTGTGCTCCAACGGCCGCAGACTCCTCGCTTCCAAACAGAATTCCCCCCCCCCCCCCTAAAGCTAGCAAGGCCAGAATCAATGCAGTTTTAACATTTACCAAAACATTTCACAATGTCTCGTTTCAAAAGTAGAATTCACTACACCTGGATTCAAAACAAATATCACTTGACATGTTATAATGCCCCGAGTAATTTACGTGTTAGTACTTGAAAAATGACGTCTTACATTTCTATTTCTAAATGTATTACACATTTTATGATACAACACAATTATAATATACTGTGTTCAATGTTTGAATTAGGTGATCGTAATTCAAGCATGTCGGGGGAGCGTGGTTTTCGCACACTGAGAAAAAGGTTTTGTTGAATCAAACAAATTATGTTTGGTGCAACCAAATTATTTATTTGTTTAGGGGCAATAAAATATTTTGTTGCTGAAACCAATTTATTTTGTTGTTTTGTTGTTCTCATTTGGTGGCCCCAAACTGTGAGATTTGGTTGGTGAAACTAAAGATTTGTTTGGCTATACGTACATTAAACAGTTTAGGCCAATGTAAACTTTTTTTGCAAGTTCAACCAAGTTTCGCATCTAGATCACCTGCGTCCGAGCGCTACGCCTTAGTAATCTCAGTTAATGGGAAGACTGACGACGCCGGAAAGCTTTTAAATGGATATATTGCAAATATCGGGCAACGTAATATTTCAAGATTTTACAGCTCTACAGCTCTCGAGCTGTAATTTCGAACGAATGCACTCAAATGAGTGGCCAAACAAATACATACAATTCATTCAACAAAACATTTAGCTGACAGTACAATTTTTTTCTTTGGCCCAAC
Organism: Dryococelus australis; assembly: GCA_029891345.1. NCBI lineage: Eukaryota > Metazoa > Arthropoda > Insecta > Phasmatodea > Phasmatidae > Dryococelus > Dryococelus australis. The sequence goes on from CM056993.1 coordinate 349,962,704, forward strand.
CAAAGATTTTGTTTATTCATACATATATTTTGTTAGACGAACAAAAGTAATTTTGTTGCTTTTCAAATTTTGTTTGCTCAACAATATGTTATGTTAGGGCATCTAAATGTATATTTGGCCCTACACAAACTAATATTTTGTTCGATTTTCTCTCAGTGTATTTGTAGTGAATTTTCTTAAATGATGAGGGCTGTAAGGAGGGAGTCGATATCGTTAAGCCCCTGCGTTGGCGAACACAGTGTCTCGGCCAATGGTAAATGTGTCTAGAGAAGGGCTTCGCCCTGCGGGAAATGAATTCAGAATGATCTAGTGTGTGTTGGAAGGCGTTCAGCCCTATCTATAGTTCTCTTAATAATTACAGCATAGTTACTTTATATTACAACATATAAGTAAATCGGAATTGTTAATTGACTAGGGTAGGATATGTAATTTACTCAAGCTAGTTATACAAGATATAAATTATCTTGGTATTTAATCATTTCTTACTACGCGATAAAAATATAAGTTTCTCCGACGAGTCTCGAAACGAAGCATTTTAACAGTATTGTTTTTTATTTAGTATTAAGACTGACTATCACTGTTCCCGCGATATATTGTTGTCAACTTACAAAATTATATTAACAATGTTTAATGCGTTACACGAAATAATATTAACATGAGTAAAAGCTGGTTGCGTTACGCGAAACGAATTAGGGAGATTTTAAATAACATTTGCTTTATCTATATGTTTTATTTGCATGTATTCCATTGCGCGGTATTATTTTTTACTTACAAGATGTGCGAGAATTTTTTATAGCTAAATTTTAATTGACTTCATAAACGTATTTTTTTATTAAAATCTTTTTTATACTTTATATAAATGTCATGAACGGGGTTCGTAGGATAAAAAACGTAAGTGCAATCTACGTACGAGTATGTTTAAAGCAATATAAGGGAAGTGTTTTTAACTCCAAATATTTTTAACGAAAATCACAGTTGTGTAGAGAGAGTTTAGCTTCTCGATTTGCATACGAACCTGAGCGCCTTGCCTTGCTGAAGGTTTAATGGAAACTTTACATGTGCCGGGTAAATGTGTGTGATATATATATATATATATATATATATATATATATATATATATATATATATATATATATATATGTCCTGTGGCGTCCCTCTTAGGTATAGGCTGTTCACGATAAAGTGAGCACTTTTGAAGCCCTAGTTACGTTGTGGTGTGTACACGGTGTGCATATTTCACCGCACATGAAAATTAACACCTAAGGCCAGAATAAAATATATTTATTGACTATTATTTTAGATGAGAGAGCTTTCAAAAGTTCTCACCTTACCGTGAATAGCTTATAAGAACATGAACTACTTACTTCAGTTCAGCAGTGGAGGCGGGCAGATGGGTGATCCCTCGTGCATCCCTCCCTAACTGAAACGAGGGTGAACGATTTAGTAAACAAGGATTTATTTGATTATCTCCCCTGTTGTGATCGTGGACATAAAAGTCTTTACAATAACACGGATGCATACATTACATTATTTTACTAAATTTATAAGACTTTTAGACGATATACCAAATTAATGGAAAAATAATATGATGAACACAATATTTACCAGAAGTAACACATAAACGGATAATAAAATACTCAAATAGAAACTTATGCGCAACTGAACATTAAGACAATTAGGTATATGTTTTTAATAGTAATTGTTAATATATTATATATTTTTTTAAACATGGTACGCTACTTGTAAACCTGTGACATTAAAGTATGTTGCTTATACATTCAATAATACATAAAAAGTGTACACGATTATTCAGTTTAAATTAGTAATTTACGTTCACGCATGTTTGTTCTGTTGGAGCAAGTGAGCCGTGGAGTAGCGCAGGCTAGCGCAGATAGAGAGCCGATGAGGGTGAAGGGCGCTGTGGCCAACAATCTCAGCATGACGTAGCAGACCAGCAGGCTAGAGCCACGAGCTGTTGCCTTGTATTACATGCTACGTGAGTACTATAATATATTTTTCACACTTAATATTTGAATGTGTGAATACACGATGGAACACTCATTTAGTGTTTGAACTAAAACAAATTATTCTTTTAATACACTATATTTTCGAATAATAAGACGTAGAATGAAAAGTCTGTGTCAGAAACACAGGGTTGGAAATGTTCTTCTAATATTACACGAAGAGACGTAGGATTAACTTACACTAAATAGCAATACTTTACTGACATATTGCGATTACAGGAAGTAACATTTCAGACAGTATTTCTTATTACGATAATTCTTTTAATGATATGTTATGAGGCGATGTAGGATGAACTTTAGGTTACGGTAAATAATACTTTACTGACATATTGCGATTACAGGAAGGAACATTTCAGACAGTATTTCTTATTACGATAATTCTTTTAATAATATGTTATGAGGCGATGTAGAATGAACTTTAGGTCACGGTAAATAATACTTTACTGAAATATTGAGAAGAAATGTATCTAAGTATAGGCTATGTTTGTATAGTAAGAACAATGTCATGTGTGTGGCACAAGGCAGTCGGTTAACATATTCAGACGGCGGTCGGGTAGCTGAGACTTTGGTAGTCGGCTCAACAGACAAGTAGTTATGCTTTTCAAACTCTAGCACACTTTTATTCTTCATATATCATTTATAATTCTAACTTCAAGCCAGATGTAATACACAGTGTTTGTGAATAGTTGCAGCAGGAGGTGTAGTTCGCTCGTCACGCGCCTTGAATAGTAGCAAGAACACACGTTATTAAACTATTTTTTTTTAAATATACAATAAGAAACGTAATATTACGCAATTGGGAAACATGAAGTAGCAGTCTTTATTCAAATAATAAGACGTAAAATTAACTTATGCTTAACTGAAATGCTCGGAAACGTGAAGTAACCTTCTTTATATAATAAGACTTGAAATTAGCTGTAGCGCTAACATGATACTTTCCTGAAATGACGGGAAACATTTCATTTAATATTTTTAAATAGCAGTTGATGGGCTAGGGCTTGGCGGAGGGCAGTGTAGCTGGGTTCGTTTGGCATTTGACGTGCAGGGGATAGCTGAGTTATGCGCGGGCAACAGGCAATCGGGTCCGGGGCTGGTTTTTCTGGAGCGCATAGTCAGCGGGCTAGCGGCTCAGGGTTTATAATTTATGATAAATACAATCCGAGTTCAGTCTGCTGTCGGGAGTGAAACGGGGTGGATGTGCAATTAGGGTCTCAGTACTTGTGTAATTAGTGTCTGTACTTTTTTCAATTGTGTAATTGTTTAATTGGTAATTACTCTCGTTATGCATTTTAAATTTTAATTGCAAATTAATCGATTATTTATTAAGCGATAAATATCTAACTACTTCCAACAGGGTTCGAACCAAGCACTATCTTGGTACTCGTACTTGGTTAACTGAAAATTGTAATTTGTGTCAGAAATGATTCAATGTGCACTTGATGATTATTCGGTACAGTAATTACTCTGTACTTTATTTGTAATGCTCGTTATTCAATTCGTTATTATTATTATTCAAATGCTATATTTGTGTTGATCAAAATTAAATTCGTTATTATTAAAATGTTAGATTTGTAATGGTTATTGCACACATGACCAAACCTCAGTAATTCGTCACAGAACTGAGTCTTGTGTCAGACTGCGAAGAAGCAAGACATATTCTGCTCCCGACCCTCAGAGCTCAGTCACGCACTAGACAGCAAACAGGTAGACCCTCTTTGCTTTTAGTCGTGAGAAGCGATAGTATAATTTCCAAGCTTAGCATGTCAGCACTAGCTATGTTGTTACCTATTTGCAAACAACCAAGGTGCACTATACTCTTTCCTCAGTCAATAGTTTTCCTGAAATAACACAGTTCTCCTCGAATTGAGAAGGTCTATGCTGGAAAATTTAACAAAGTATTTTGACCATGCTAAAATAATGTTAACAATGTAATTCAATATTTAGAATATTTTAGTATAGTTTATGTTGTGTAAACAAGTTTGACATTAATATTGAGGATTTCATTTTATTTTTACTTCAAAGTAGGAATTTCGAACATTAAAATTAATTCACGTAACACGACATGCGTGTGTACTACATGGCTCAGGTCCCCAAAATTTAATGAAATTATATATAGTAGGTAAAATTGATCCTGCCTGAAGAATTTCAAGATTTTACTTGGGCCACTATTTATGTATACCATTGATTATATAAAATTACAAGAATAGTTAATAAGTACGATAATTGTCTAACAACAGCATGGGTGTAACGTGTCCCAACTAGGACAAATAACATAACATGAAATGCACTGCTAGTGTACATTAAGAATTACAACTAATTTACCAGTAAAATGCCAAAAAAAAAAAAAAAAAAGGGGTCAAGTGTGTGTTGTATTTAGTCATATCTAACGAAAATTAGTCAAAATACACATCAGAGTTTATTAATAAATTTTCCGAAATTACTTTCAAAAACGTAGATAGTTTACGAATATGACACTAACTCCAGATTGGAACATTGCGTGGAATCAAATAGCTCCATTCTTTTTTTTTTTTTTTTACTGTGATTAAGGCCATTTCAAAGCGTGGACGATTTTAGTGGTTTTTTTAGAAGTAGGAAAATTACTAAAAAAAATAATCTTTAAATAGTATGGTATATTTTCAGTACACCAATAGTAACGACATTTGATAAATCTTTAAACTTGTGCTATTAACATCAACAGCATGTTAATTTTCCTCATTCAAATGAAATATGGTTATAAAAGTTCAAATGTCTAGGAAACAGAAAGTGCCTTAACATGTCGCTACAAAATTATATATAATTCTTATGGCTTGCAGTCAAGCCAGGATGTAAAATAATAATATCAAATTGAAAGTATACTCCTGCGTATTTATTTATGCGATTTGTTATTGTTTTTAGAGACATGTTACTTATAGTTTACAAAACTTATATTTTTAAAAATCATAACTTAAGTGAGATCCGAATTATCGTAAATTGGCTGCGACAAGAGTAGAGGAAGGCCAGGTAAAGACATCAGTTTCAGTGAATATAGTAAAATATAGGACAGTATCCACCAATAACTCCACCTGCAGCAGAAGCACTAACAGCAGCGCTAGCAGCAGCACCACCAACCCATCTTGGATGCCACCAATCTCCCCAACCACCACATCCTCCATAACATCCCCAGCTTCCCCAACCACCTTGTCCAACCCAGCCCCCTATTAGTCCTCCACAAAACCATCTTGTCCTCCATACAGACCAAGTCCAGATGCACCAGCAGCAACGGAAGCTGCTGCAGAAGATGACGCAGCACCACCAGCACATCCTCCTACGCTAGATTCAGCCGCAGCACAGCCAGCAGTTCCACCTCCTAGCCAACCAAGTATCCTATTAACCACCATACCGGGTACCCGCCATAGCCGCGACTTGGGTATCCCCATAGTCCATAATGCCCACCAGCTCCAGAAGAATCAGCAGATGAGACATAAGAAACTGCGGCACCATCATCACCGCTTCCTGCGCTAAAAGCAGTGCTATATGCAGCTGCAGCACTTCCGGCAGATCCGAATCCACCATACCATCGAGAATATCACCAACCTCCCCAGCCGCCACATCCACCCGAAACTCCGTATATACTCCAACTTCCATATCCACCCCAACCCACATAACATCCACAACCTAATTCAGAAGCAGCAGCAGCTGAAGCAGAAATGGTGGCTGCTGAACCTCCATCAACGTCATATCCTCCATACCAACCATCATGTCCTCCTCAGTGCAGACGGTTGTCTTCGCCGTCAACTTGAAGGTGGCAGTTGAAGTCTGAGTCTGCATATGTTTACACTGTCACCAGAGTAGCTACTGCAACTACCTGCACAAAAATTGCCAACAAAAAATTGAAATACGATTACTATCTTATGTCCGCTTGTATCCAATTGTAGTGAACAGTAGTTTTAGCCCTTGCGAGAATTGAAAAGAAGAGAATTACAGACCTGCGTTTTAAGTTGTCAGCATAATTGAGACTATTCGTTCTCATAGTGAGTAGGTTTAGAGATTAAATGAAAAGAATTATAATACATAAAGGATTATTTTCATTATGGGCAACCTCAAATGAATACCACTTGATACCATTTGGAACACGTGCAATGGAATCGATACTGTGGAAATAGTTTGTTTTAACATGGGTACATTATCACCCCTTTCCCTCCTTTCTTCGAAACTTTAAATGTTAGGTAAATTGTAACAATTGTACACCTATCCTCTATAATTTCATATTCACATATTCCAGTACCATAATTTATAATACTGCAAATCGCAATTTTAACAACGGTAATGGCAATAATTTTCTATAAAAATAGGACGAGATAATTTGAATACAGTTTAAATTTAAACTACTTCGATAGAAAAACATACATGGGAGGGTGTAATATGCCACTTCTGTATACAGCAGCTGTGGGGCCATGGTGGTTTAGTGGCGAGATTACTCGTTTCCCACCTAGGCTACCCAGGTTCGATTCTCGGCGGAGTCATCCCCGGATTTTCGCTTGTGGGACTCGTGCAGGACGATGTCGCTGGTCGGTGGGATTCTCGGGTATATCCCACTTTCCCCGCCCTTTGATATCGGCGCTGCTCCATACTCAACTCACTTCGTCCTTTCTTCTGAAGTTGTAATTACAAAATATTAATAAATTATTATCATTAAAAAATTGCTTTTTTTCATTGTTGTGCATTGTATCCTATCGGCCTTCACGTTTTTTTAATAAAAAAAATAAATATTTAATAAATTATGCATGTAGGTATACTGTTAATTAGAAAAAAAAATTTTTGGATGAAAACTGCTACAGATTTTTCCTATGTCTATAAATATGCGTGTCAACAGGTTGCTTGGCCTCCAGCATGCTTACTTTTATGAATTTGTTCTTGAGTTTTTTTATTTTCTAGGCCATTCAAGGTCATGGGGCCAAGGTCAAGGTTACCTGCACCCAATACGGTGGTAGTAGTCATTTACATAATATACTTGACTTTTATGAATTTCTCTCGAGTTTTTGTTTTCAACGTCATGGAAGGTCATGGGGTCAATGTCACCTGCATTCAATATGGTGGTAGTAGTCTGTAATGTAATATATTTGCTGACTTTTATGTATTTTTTGCAATTTTTATGGATTGTTTCAAGGAAATAAAGGGAAACTTTAAGAGTAAAAGGGAAACTTTTAAGTGAAAAAGAAGGAAAATTTTAGGGATAAAAGTGAAATTATTAGGGGAAAAAAGCTCCTGGGAAAAGGAATTTTTAAATATTTTTTAACAATTGTTAATAATTTTTAATAATTTTTAATATTACTTTTTATGGGAATTTTTGGGATTTTTGGGGCCAATGGTCAATGGTCAATGGTCAAATGTCATGGGTCCTGCTCTCGTGGCTCGGGGTCACAAGTCCTGGTAACCTGCTCTAGAAAAATGACATTTTTAGGGAAATTTTTTTTTGGATAAAAGGGGAAACTTTGAGGAAAAATTGAGAATTTTTAAAGAAATTTGGTCGATTTTGATGGGGAAAAGAGGAATATTTAGGGAAAAACGGAAATTCCAACCTGGCTGCCAGCTGGCGCCTGGCTCCTGTACCAGACATCATTGCGTCAGACTCCCCATTTTCCTTCTACTCTTGGCTCTGCTTAAATTGCGGATACTTCATATTTTGCATTTCACCATAAAACTGTATGGAGGGTATATTTAATTTAGTTTCTCTCTTCAATTTGTAAAATACACATTTGTAAGTTATTGGTCCACTTTCATTTGCATATTACAATCCCTGCATCTATTTTTGTTGCATCTAAAATAATAATAATTTAATTTAATGCAGTTTTGATTTGAATAAGGTAGTGTAACTGTTTCTTCATAATTTTTTCCACATATTTCAGAGACTCAGTTCAAATGCTACTAATATTAGTAGCGGGTCGATAATATTATGACATAATCTTTTAATTTTTACACGACACAGAAGTCTGAATATTATTGTTCGCTACGGTCCATGGATATTATTCGATAAGTGATCTGATTTAAATACCGCTGTAAATAATTTGTGATACATAGAATTTCACAAATTAATCCAAGTAATTTTTAAGTTGAAAACAATATACCTAACTGGCCATGCTGCCGAAGAGTATGTAGGCGTAAATAAGATACTCCCGGGATTGTAATAAAATCGTGATGATGGGATGTTTTATGAAGCTAGGAAAAAATTCATTTCTCAGTCTGAAACTGTCAATTATAATGGATTCGAATATGCGGTCTCTAGGTTTAAGTAGCAAGTCTTCTAGACCAAAGTAAAAACTTTCTTCTTAATATTAGACTTTTCAACAAAACAAATGAATAACAAAAAATTCTGAAGGAATTCGTGATTTCAGAGTACCAATATGTACATTTTCCTATGAACGTTAGTTTCCAGTTACATTTTTGAAGAGTTTATAAATTTTTCCTTGCACCATAAGTTTATTGAAGAGAGGATGATAAGACTTCAAAAAGCAACATTAATGACATTTCTTGTTACGTATTAACATAAGTGTGATGGATGTCTGCAAAGAGATGTGACTTACATTAATGATAATTTCTTGTGTGCGTCTTGTGTGTTGTGTGGATACGGTGGGAGCTCGGACTCAGTGGGTCCGCTGACAGGATCTATGTCCGACCGCGGTGCCTAAGTGTCTTGCAGAAAAACTGTAGTTTTGTCACCTATTTCTTAATAAGTGGGACAGAGCACACGTTTAAGCAGCTTTTAATCATTTGTTCGGACACAGCCTATTTTTTCGGTACGGTTTTTACAGAAGTTCTTTATTAACTTTCACAATGAGGCGCGCTTGCCTTGAGCGAAATCGTTCACATTCTCAGCTCAGCCGATCCCGTATTGAAGAGATAACGCCCTAGGCACGACATACGTTTTCAAGGTTAGGACTATTCTCTTGCTACACTCACCGACAATTGCTTAAAAAGAAGAACTGAAGAAACAAATAAGTTTCAAAAGTCGAAGGCTGGAAGGGTAGGAGTTTTCTGCTAGTTTGTGTTAGTGTGTTTCCCGTTAATACACGGCGTATAATCTGCTTCCTTGTAATACACATTTCGTCCATTGTTATAAACCTATAAGTTGCAGATTACTCTCCACATAAAACGAGCTTCGAGTGTTATCTCATGTTGTTCTAAAAACCAAAATGCTTTACTAATATTTTTGAAGTTTGTCAATTAACTTATTTAATTGCTAAATACAAATAACATACATTATAGTTATTATGTAGGATAACGTTAACCGGTATTGGATTATATACATATGTATTCATGTCTCCATTTTCATAAAAATAAAAGTAATAATAAAACTATCAATTCTGGCTTGGTGGAGCTACGATTGTAAAGAGAGAAAAGGGACGATATTATTCACTTCCAAAAATTAATTAAAATGCGCATTCAAGCATCTGGTGCCTTTCTATCTCCACACTCCCTAAGTGCTACAAAATAACATTAAAAGAATAGTACTTGGGGGGGGGTGGACGAGTTATTTGAATGTAATCCTTAGAGTGAAATCCTAAGTAAAAGTGTAAAATCGCCAATAAAAGCACCTTCCCTTTAATGTTATTTTATTTACAATTATAAACTGATTTTTGTTAACATCTTTAGACGTCCAAGACATCAGATAACTATAAGAAAAATATATTATTTACAGAATTTCTCATAATCATATTCTTTGTGAAAATAAAGTTACGATGTAAATAGCTTACTATGAACTATAACACCTCATTATAAAAACGAAAATACGTCATACGAGAAATTTGAGCCATATTAAGTATAAAAATATTCCAATGTAAAGGTACATAATTTATTAATCTATTTACATCTGTATTTACTGACTAAATTTTTATATATTTCAAGGTAGATATATTTCAAGGTAGATAATTCAATATATAATTATAATTAGAGGAGATAATTTCACAACCTTTCTATTACAATAAATGTGCATTAGCAACAAAATATTAATTTTAACTTTTGAACTTAAGACAACCACATTAAGTAGTTGATCGCGTACTCATGATTTGGTTGCGTTTACTAAATATAGAATGTCCTCAAATTATCACTACGACTTCAAACGTAAATAAAAAATTAACTGAAGCTGGCAATGATATGTGGTATGTTTCATGTGAAAAAAAATTCAAAAGTTTTTTTTTTTTACAAATGGTTATTTTTATAGGCGTGTCGTCTTATTCGTCCAAATGACTACACCACAAGAGAAGGCTTAATGTGAGTCTTGGTTTATTGAGACCAAATAGACACACGACTTCAACTGGATTACAGGACCAGGTATGAAAAGAACCCGCCTGCAAGATCTACAATACGGGAGTGGCACCGTAAGTTTATGGGAACGGGCATCGTTCTGCATCAGAAGGGTTCCAGTCAGCCACGCACAAGTGCTGAAAACATCGATAGCGGCATGCTGCATACATGCATAGTCCTAGCAAGTAGTAGGGAAATGGACATTGACGGACAAGGGATGGGGGCAGCGGACTCGAAGCTCGAGGAGCCGCCATGTTGTTACGTCACCCATCCGCTATCCTCGAACCATATGACCTTAACGTTGACATTTGACCCTTGACCTTAACCTTGACCCCTGTGACCTCTTACCCCAAAATACCTAAAAAAAATTGTGACAAAATTCTTTAAAATGTGTAAAAAAAATTTATAACGAAGAATTTAATTAAAGGACCATTAAAATTTTATTTAAAAAATATTATTGAAAATTATTAAAAATTTTGTAAAAAAAAATTTGAAAAATGGTTTTTAAATAGTTAAAAAAATAATTTTAAAACGTTATTTCGTTCGACAGCCATTTTCCTTAACAATATTCCTTTTTCCCATGGAATTTCCCTTTTTCCCTTATTTTACTTTTCCTTAAAAAATTCTAAAAATACCAAAAAATTAAAAAAAAAAAGTATGTAAAAATGTATTTATTAAAAAAATTTTACATTTCCGGAAGTCCTCCCAGCACCATGTCCAGCAGACGACTGACTCCCTTATCTCCACTCTGACACCTATGCTCATTCTATCATATGGCACCATATTTGTTTTCTTGTACATTATTTGTTTATATATTACTGGAGGCGGCCATATCTGTTTTTTCCGTACCTCACTTGTTTATACGCATTACTGGAGGCAGCCATATTTGTTTTTTCGTTCGTAAATTCTTTATATATGTTACTGGAGGCTACCATGTTGGGGGGCAGCCATCTTGCTAGGTGCGATCCTCCATGTGTGTTTTTTTGGCAATTTTTTAGTTTGCATCTCATCTTCGTTCGATTATGGTATTAGATTTCATATGTTTACATCACCTATGTATGAACAGGTGACAGCCATATTTGTTTATGTGTTTAAGTATAGCTTACGCTGATTACCTCCCAAATGTTTTTCATTGGCTAATTAGTGTTTAGTCGGCAAGCCTCCACCACCTTCGTCCCATCCCCGCCATATTAGATTATATTTTTTAACACATAGCTAGTATCGATTATGCCGCCTGCTATCGGCCTGTACCAAATGTTGACATTGACCTTTCCTGCAAAGTACTTAAATTGTCATATTTATTTTCTATTCTTAAATGCAAGTATTTTTATTTCAATTTTTTTTTTAATTCTAAGTATTTTTATACAAAAAGCGGGGAGGTTTTTTAAAATAAAACACAACCTATCTTTTTACATAAAATTTATTTCACACATAATAAAACATACAGTTATATTAATCTTCTTCGATGTTCACCGCTCGATGTCCGTCTTTGCAACCCATGGAATTGAAGCGGGCAGGGAAACACTACCACTTGAAGTACGCCCTTTCGATGCGACATTTCATCACCTTCTCGAACCTTGAAGCAGGCGATGACCAATTGACTCATCGTAAGTAGCCCGCCTCAAATTCTTCGATGATTGAAACTATGATATCGTTGGTGTGGAAGAAATTTCCAACACTTTGCGAAGCAAGCAGTAGATGCAGCCTATCTACCAGCTCGTTTGTGTCGTCCCATAATACGTAGTCGATGTTCTTGCCGTCGTCTATCTTCTTCAGACCTTCGCCGCTTTTCAGTGATAGGCCATTTAAAAGGTCTGCTAGAATGTCGATTTTTTTCGTGATGTTCGTCCTTATAAACACTGGTCTCGGATTGTTATTTTGGTAAAGCGCATGCATGAGTTCAAGCAAAGTCGTGTATTCCAGCATGTCGGATTCTGTAACCGCCCTGGGCTCCTTGCGAAATAGCCCGGGGTTTCCGTGTACAGTGTAGTTACCATCTCGGATACTCCCGCCTGGTATAAACTCTATTTCATCAGCACCAAGGAACCATTTATCATTATTACGAGATGTATACGATCGTAGGTACCGTCGAGCCAAAGCATTAGATTTTGGGGCTCTCTTCTATACTTTCTTCTTGAGTGGCAAATCTGCATTCGACCATCGTCCTGATCTGACTGTACTTCATCATGTTTTCACTTCTTCAGAGGGTTAGGGTAATGCCGATTTCGGACTTCACGGCTACGGGTGCTCCATAGTTCTCCCTGAGTACAACGAGACGACAAGTAAAGGGGCTTAAAAATTTCTTCATTTATATGGCCGTGTGAAATTTTGGCTCCCTTAGCGAGCAAATGCTTTGAGCGGACAGACTAAATCCCCCGATGTAGTTCACTAGCAATGTCCGACATCGTACTGTATATAAATTCTCACTGTTGCTCTCTTTTATAGGTTTAGTCGTGAGTCTCTGTCAAAATATTTTCGATCTTGCTCAGACGTTCGTTACAAACATCCAATATGTGCCTGCTGTAATATTGAATATCTGTTTTTGTGGCGAGGTGGGAAATCGAGGTATCGAATGTACATGTCATATATGCCAAGTTTTTCAGATTCTCTTCATTTTGCGCATATGCTACATTCAATATGTCGATAGTTTGCCTTTGATTACTCGTCACATGCTCGTCCATAGCCACCATACAGCTGAATTTCTCTGTGTTCACATGCTCCATCTACGCACCGAGTTCGGACAGGTAGTTTCGAAAGGATGCGTTTTGTTCGGCCAACATACTGCGTAGTTCCGAGATTACGTCATTACCAATTCCGAGGACGATATGTTCAGTAGCAGCATCCCCGGTTCGTTCGGGTTCGCCAACATTTCGAATTATTCTTGTACCAGCATCACAAGTTCCATCATTTCCTGGTACGAGACAACCTCCATCTTCGTCTTTGTGAGGACGCAACTTGAGGCTACTTGGCCCGAATTTCGATGTGCTGTAACTCATTCTCGATGTTTGGCGATGAACTGATTGAACCCTCATCTCTACCATCCATTACATAGGGGCCAGTCCTTCGCGATCAACAAAAATTTATATTTCTCTTTCCAGGACAAGGCACACATTTCTTTGAAATCTGATAGCATCTTGTTCGTTTTGAAGTGATCGTCGGAAACATGACATAAATCAGTGTCAACCATTCGAAACAGTACAAAACCATTAGCATTATCGCGTAGCATCTGTTTGGGACTGCACGAATAAGTCTGGCCGAGGTACACACAGTCCACGTACGCATGTTGTCCCATCCTGAAATATTCTTGAATACAAGTTTGTGTCTCGCAGGCAATGTCATTGAAGACAAATATCGAGTTTTACAGTGCTTCACTCGGCGGTACGACGGCTTCGTTACTACGTCATCTTTGCACAAATTCTGACAGAAAACGGCCAAATTCGCAGAAAATTCCCTTTTCCCCTCCACTTTAGCCTTTTCCCCATCAAAGTTTCCCTTTTTCCCTTCGAAATTTCCCTTTTTTCTCTTATGCGCTTGCATTCCACCGATGTCCCGTCATTGTGGTGTTTGACTCATTACTCATGAGGGATAAGATATTTCACCACTAGCATCCATCTTGGCGGCCAGTAAGCATACGGCGGCCATCTTGCCGACCAATATGTTGACGGTGGCCATTTTGTTAGCCAGGCCAGCCAAAACATCTGAAAGCTTCCATCCTACTGAATGTCTCTACTTCCTGCTCTGGCATTCTGTAACACTGCCCTCTGCTAAAGCATGTTCTGCAGCCCCAATGGCTACCAATGCACTGCCTAGCAAAATGGTGGCCAATGCAGAACTTTCTGCTCTGTCAATCTGGTCCGCCATCTTGGAAATCGCAAGCTTAGAAAATGGTTACACTGCATAACAAAATGGTTTCCAATTAACTGTCTAGCAAAATGGCTGGCAATGCATACCCTAGCAAAATGGCGGTCAATGCACTGCCTAGCAAAATTGCATTAAATGATAGCATTCAATGCACTGTCTAGCTAAACTGTGGTGCTTGTGGTGCTAACTGTGGTACTATGCTTACTGTATAGCAAAATGGCATCAATACTGACTAGAAAAATGGTGGCCCCTCCAGCAAAACTGCTGACCAACAAAAATGGCGACCATGTCAAAGTCCTCCAACCACTGACCAGCAAAATGGCAGCTGTGTCCACATCACAAAGCCCCGTCTGACCAACTACTACCACCACTAACAAGCAAAATGGTGGCTGCATCCACAGCCCGAAGCCCCAGCATCTGTGTCCACACACCAAAACCCCATCTGTGCCCACACCCCGAAGCCCCCTCCAGCAAAACAAATGCTGGGTCCAGCAGTTACCCTGTTTGTCATGCTCTGTCATACCAGCAACATCCATTTTGTCTGAAGACTGTTCGAGTTCAAAGCCCTGTGCAGCATATTTTTCCTGACATAGTTAGCTGTAATTTATGAAGAGTTTGAGACATAACTATCAAAATCATAATGTAAGCATCACCCACGACAAGGAAAAGGACAGAAGAGTCAAGTATGTCTGCTTATAAACGTAGTTGGCTGTAATTTCCGAACTTCTTAAGATATAGTTGTCAAATTCATAACATAGGCAGGAGGGTCAAGAATGATCTGACTACTTATAAGCATAGTTGGCTGTACCTTACAAACTGTTTAAGCTTGCCTGAAGAATGTTCGAGTGCATAGCCCCCCTCCCTTTTTGTTCTATGTATCTCTACTGACAAAGTTAGCTGAAATTTCCGCACAGTATGAGATACAACTACAAAATCATAACATATGCATCGCCCACAACAAGGAAAAGAACCAAATGGTCAAGTATGAACTATGTTTAACTATAAGCATAGTTGGCAGTAATTTCCGAACCACCTAATATATAGTTGACAAATTCGTGACATAGACATTACCTCCAACAAGGAAATAGACCAAAGGTTCAAGTATGACCTATGACTACATATAACCAGCATTGTCTGTAATTTCCGAACTGTAAGATTTCCTGAAGAAAGTTCAAGTTTATAGCCCCCTGTAATGTCTCTCTCCCGACACAGTTAGCTGTGATTTCCGAATAGTTTCATATGCAACTACCAAAATCATAACATAGGCATCACCCACAAGGAAAAGGACAGAAGGCTCAAGTATAACCTATGTCTACTTATAAGCATGGTTGGCTGTAATTTCCGAACTGTTTAATATATAGTCGCCAAAATCATAACAGACATCACCCATGACAAGGAAAAGGACAGTAGAGTCAAGTGTGACTTATGACTCCTTATAAGCATTGTTGGAAGTGATGAAATGAATAAAAACAATAGTCTTCCATGCATTGATTTTAATTGCACATAGGTATCAAAAATGCACATTATCACTCAAATACACTCAAACATACTCTTCATTCAACAAAAATATTTATGGTGATGGTTTTTTGCAGAACAATTCCTGTTGTGAACAGTCAAGTTACCCATATTCGCATACAACACCCTACAATTTAACACATGGATATATCTTGTACGAGATGCCTAACATATAGTTACTAGCCTTGTGTTGTCTGGCTCTAGACTTACTCGTGAATGTCTTGCTGCAATTCTTGCACTCGATTCCCGATGGATGAATGACAGAAATTACCTTTACACGTATTTTTATGTGTATATAGGTTATCACTGTGGGTAAACACAGCATCGCATTTATCACAGTGGAATACCTTCTATGCTGGACTGAACAAGCAATGACTACTTTCATGTCGATGTGAACTATGTCTTGTAGTAGAAATATTTTCACAATAACAACATTCATACCGTAATGCTTCTAGCAACTCTTCAGAAACCCTTGCTGTCATCAATGCTTACAGTGTTACAAATGGTAAGTCTTTGGCCATCTTTGTATTATAGCATAGTATGTTATCACAGTGGTAACACTGATACTGTAGTTATTGTAACAAATCATCAGAAACCCTTGTTATCGATGATGTTGACAGTGTTACAGATGGTTAGTCTTCAGCCATTTTCATATTATAGCAGATTACGCGATCATAATAGTACCACTTATACCGTACTGCTTCTACCGACTCTTCAGATGCCCTTGCTGTCGTTCATACTGCCAGTGTTACTGATGGTAAGTCTTCAACCATTGATGTCATCTTTAGCAGAGTACACAATCGTACTAGTTTATTCCACTCATAATGATCCGCCTTCCACTCCTGTCATTGGCGAAATACATCGGTTTTTTACATGACGCATGCTTATATACTCTTTTCACAAAAGGACAATTATTGTATGTTGACCATCTCAATATATGTCTGAAAATGATTTGTCAAGTGCGAGATTCGAATCAACACTACTCTTACCAGGAAGTAGATTTTAATCCAACATATTAGATCGCTCGACCTACCTGACAAGTTCAGAAACAGCTTTAATAATTTAAAGTGATAACATTGTCCTTTGATGACATCAAGGATCTTGACCTTATTTTCAAATCTACTGTTTAAATCATAAAGAAACATAATTTTTAGAAGATTTTAAAAAATCAAGGTTAAAAGCGATATCATCGGCTATGAGAATGTGTAATAAAGATAAGTTGTATGGAAGATTATTGTTTTCATTCATTTTATTCTTTCCAACTTTCAAGTATTCCTATGAGTATTTGCTTATAAACATTAATATCTATATATAGACTTATAATAAAGATTTTAATAAAAAAAAAAGCATATATAGTTGAATGCATACACAAATATTAATTCTACCAATATGTACAAATTTTTGGAGACAGTAGGTGAATCTTTTTTTTATATGTATGGATAGAGACAGCCAACAAACCAATGTATTGCTAAAGGTTGATGGAAAGATTGATGACAATATTGATAAGGATTTGTAAGGATTGTTAGAGATTAATAAAAATTGATGGAAAGATTGTTAAAGATGGGTAAGAATTGGTAAGGATTGGAAAAGATTGGTAAGGATGGTAAAGATTCGTAAGGATCGGTAAAAATAACTGAAGATTGGTATGGATTGGGAAAGATTTGTAATGATTGTTAAAGATTGGTAAGGCTTGGTAAATGTTATGAATGATTGGTAAACATTGATGGAAAGATTGGTAAATATTGGTAAAGGTTGGTAAGGATTGGCAAAGATTGGTAAATATTGGTCAATAATGAAGGAAAGATTAGTAAAGATTGGTGTATGGTAATTAGAAAGGAAATATTAGACTCTTTGATGAAATTATTTTTCCAGTAGAGTCATCTGTGAAAAATGGAAGTGAAATCTCTATTAATTAATGATAGATGCTTGGAATGCAAATAATAATATTTTTTTTACTACTTATTTGTGCATGTTTTGATTATTTATATAGCGATAATTGCATGACTTAGGTATCAACCGTTTTGACAATAGTTATGCTGTACGATAATGTATATGTTTGGAAATGAAGTATGATTACCTGATGTGAAAATGAATACTGAACACAGTTCTATATGCACAACATATTCGAATGTCCTAACATTAGATGGAAGAAATAACAATGGCGATTTTGTTATAATCCTTTTAGTAATAACTGATAGTGAGTATAGAGTGAATGTTTTAAAGTAGCAGTAGTAGTAGTGCAGTAGTGTAGTAGTAGTAGTAGTAGTAGTAGTAGTAGTACTGACTTTTTGAACTTCTATAATGTAATGGAGATGGTATGCTATTTGCTACATGCAAGTGCCTTGTCTTCTATGATGATATCATTCTCAAGGAATTAGTTTTAATATTTTTCACAGTAGTTTGTGATAGGATTGTGCTGATGAGAGTTGGATAGTATCAGATTGACTAATCTGTTCATATTGTGTGTCGATAAAGCTAGCAGTAATGAATGGTTCTATGGTTAATATGTTTTGCCTGTATGGTATGTTAGTTTTTCTGGAATCTTGATGGTATGGTTTGTCTAAATGAGTTGTGCATGTATTGAAGTCATTTTGGGTCATTTTGAGTCAATAGGAGCAAGTTTTGGCTCGAATGAGTCTGTAAAATGGAATATTTAGAATTCTTTGTGTGTGTGCATGCATGTGTGTGTTGTGTGAGATCTATGTTTTGTTGTTGTATTGTGTTTTCTTGGTAGATATATTCTGTAGTGAATGGTAAAGTTTTTTATTTGCAAGGGTTGTAAGGATATCCTCTTGGGTATTTGAAATTTATAAGTATTGGGTATTTGTGATCTGCTCAGGCATTAGGGAACAAATGTCTTGTCATCGATACACATCCCTTAGCAGCAAAGTTGGAAATAGTTTCGCTCTCATATCCTCGGTTTTGATATTTTTATGTTATTATTATGTAATAAGATAAGATATTATTTTTAAAAGATTGGTTTCATATTGGTATGCTTTAATTACATATATGTGTAATGCAGATTGTGAAAGTTTAGCCTTCCTAGTTACAACACTGACCTGTATCTTTTCACAAAACCATTGTTCCCCTTCCAAAGATGACGATAAACTGAGTGGGTATGGATAGGTAGTTCTTTGTTGGTCGATGACCTATGATAGCTTGGTATATAAATCATGAACATTACATGGGGGTTGTATACAGACTGATATAGTTATAGGAAAGGCTTATTGTTTAGGTGGATGATGTGTATTGCATTTGATAATTACAACACATTAGATATATAGGTTATGCATAATATCAGACATATGTTAGTCAGAAGTTAGCTTAGGCTATGGTAAGATGTGTAGTTAGAGTGAAATTAAGCATGTAAGTAAGTCAATACATAAATAATATTTATAATTGATCTTGATGGGATATGAAGCAAGGAATAAATTTTAAAACTTACACTTTGTCTTCCAACCTCGTTCGTTGTGTTACATCTGTTGATGGGTTGATGGTTACAGCTCATAATGCATGTAGTACTTGCATTTGGATACTCATTATTACACTAGTCTCGATAGTTTAATTGATATGCGATTTAAAATGTATCTACTTAACCTGTATTGTTCTTGAATTGATATGTACATACTACATGTGTGTAGTTATTTCCTTATGTGTAAATAGTGTTGCTAAATATTCATTATTTGTTATTTCATTATTTGGAAACATTCTAGAATTTGACAACCAATCACATTGTAGTCTTCCTAGAATAATTATAATAGAATAAATAAATATGCATACACGTTTATTGTGTTTATGTAACAAAGTTTTTGTGTTTTTGCTAACATCGACATGAGAAGTGTTTAGCTGTCTCTAATACTTATATTAGTATGGAAGCTTTCAATATTGTTCGCTAAATAAACTTTATTTTGGTATGGCTAGAGATAGAAGAAAGTGATCCATTGTCTGTAAATGGTTAAGTAATATCTTTCTTTATACTTCTAAAATGATGTTAACCATCACAATATTCTCTGTCGTTGATGTCCTTGGGGTCTCTGGGCAAGGCCTAGGATGTTGCTATATTCGGAACACAGAGATGAATGACACAATTACTAACTTCACATACATAGCTAGATAGTACCTTGAAAGTTTCGTGTGGTGAGAATTCTTTCCACTGTAGACAGAAATGTGAGTTCTCAGTACATGTTTCAAAGTATAAAGATCTGTAAATATATTAACACACATTTTTAAAGATAATACCATATTGCACACAATGTATGCCTTTATGCACATAGTCATAACAAGTGTTGACTAGGTGCTACTTTAATTCGGCAATATGAACAGTTCTTCAGGAAATGCTTTGTTACCATACTATCCAGGCTCCATGTTGTCTGGCTGGTAAGTGAGATTATAAGTGTTACTTGCACTTTCAATGGTTAGCCTCGGAACATGCATGTTGTTCTTTGTTGCGGAGGGTCATCGCATTGTGTTATGTGTCAGCTGTCAGGTAAAAAACTCGTCCTCCACTCCATGCTCGTGTCTCTGTATCGCGCATTGTGTATTCGGGTTCGAAACTTACCTGCAGTATAACAGGATGTATAACATACGCCATGGTAAAATATAAAGTAAATCAAATTTCTCAAGTTAATTTTAAAACACATTCATGGTCAGGGTCAAAGGTCAAAATATCTCGTGTAGTTAAAAAAGGTATGTTTAAGGTCAAGGTCAAAGGTCAAAATATCTTAAGTAGTTAAAAAGGTGGTCAAAGTTCAAAGGTCAAATTTTTAAAATAGGATCAAGGTTGCCCATTGTTATGGTCATTGTTACGAGGTCATAAATATCAAGAACGAACACGCTCTCTCTACTTATCTCACAGACAACCTGTTGTCAATAGCTCAAATAATATTCTGGCTCGCTTCTGATAGAGCATCTTTCACTTTTCGGTAAGCTGGCCATCATATTATTTATTTCGACCTAGTTACGTTTTCGAGACAATGCTCTTTATTACAATAAAGATATTAATATGATGTATTTTTGCTGAGACATTGTTGGAAAGTGTTTTGAAATGGCAAGATGCTTGCTGGCTGTTAATGACATGTCTTTTTTGAGACCATGTGTCAACCGTTTGCATGTTTTTTTCGTGATTATATATATATATATATATATATATATATATATATATATATATATATAGTTACATGGTAGTCCATAGCATTTGTGCACTTTGATTTTTTTTTCGTTTGTACACCCATCCGACAGATATATTAAAAACGAACAAAAACTATTTGGTTTGCAAGCCTCTGAAAAAATAGTTTTTAAATAGTCCTTTTTTAAAATTATTAGTTATATTGTCATGAAATTAAGACATTCCTTTATAATAATTTGTGTCATGATATATTTGCAAATTACTGGAGAGTATCAGCAATGTACTCCTTGGTGTATAGGTTAGCATGCTATACTGTCAACTCTAGGGTCGTAGGTTTGAACGCCGCACTCGGCAAGCAAAAGATTTACATATCATATAACATGTTGAGAAGTAAATTAAATGAATATATGTAAAGAGTAAATAACAATTATTAAATTTTAAAACGAAAAGTTAAGGTTTTTTCATGGTTGTACTGCTTATTTCTGGGCATCATGCCGCTGCAGGCCCGGCATCGTAACGGCATCCAGCCGTCGCAGGCCCGGCATCATAAAAATGTCCATCCATCGCAGGCCCCGTAATTGTAACGGCATCCAGCTGTTGCAGGCCCAGCATCGTAGCGACATCCAACCATCGCAGGCCCAGCATTGTAACGACATCCAGTCTCGCAGGCTGCGCATCGTAGTGACATCCAGCCTACACAGCCCCACATCGTAACGACATCCAGCCGTCTCATGCCCGGCATCGTAATGATATCCAGTCCTTGCAGGCCTGTCATCGTAGCGATATCCAGTCGCATTCCCAGCATCGTAGCGACATCCCGTCACAGGCCCGGCATCGTAACAATACCAACCGTCGCAAGCCTGGCATCGTAGCGATATACAGACATCGCAACCCTGGCATCGTAGCGACATCCAGCAATCGCAAGCCCAGCATCGTAATGACATCCAGCCGTCGCAGGCCCGACACTGTCGGTTAGCCGCCTGTCCATATTTGCATCGGGCCGATTCCGGAAAATGACATCGGGCTAGAGGCTGGTCGGAATTTGTCGGCTATCTTTTACCGGCCCTAGTCTGGCCAGTATTTTTCGTGTATGTTGGGCCGGAATACATTTTGTATCTTGCTGGTAGCAGTACAGTGCATTTTTGACGCTGTCGGCAGTCAGCCACCAGTCCATATTTCCATCGGGCCGATTCCGGAATATGACATCGGGCCGGTCGAGACCATCGAGTCCAACAGTCTTTGATCATCAATCGAGCAAGGGACATCGAGTAGGTAACATCTACTGAGATGCTCTCGTAAGTCCAATTCCCTCTCCCATATCTCACTTGCATCATTCGATGGATTTCCTGGTATGTTTTTAAAATATTATGTGAGTTGCCTGGGAAACGAATCCGGTACACCAAAAATAACATTACGTTAAATACCCACTCCAGGAAACCAACTCAAAAATAAAATTTTGTTAAATCCAAAACTAAAATAATATTAGGTGCCCTGTCTGAGATTCTAACTCGGTGAACCAAAAATAACATTACCTTAATTGCTCTAAGAAGGAATCCAACTCAAAAACAAATTTTATTTGATTCAAAATAAACTAATATTAAGTTCCCTGTTCGAAATTCGAACTCAGTAATATAAAAATAAAATTACGTTACCTACCCTTACCAGATATCCAATTTAAAAAAGAATATTTTAATTCGAAAATAAAATTATATTAAGTGAATCGCATGGTAATCGAACCCGGTAATCCAAAAATAACATTACAATAACTACCCCGCCAGAAATCCAATTATAAATTAAATTTTTTTTAAATTAAAAAATTAAGTAATATTTAGTGCCCTGTTCCAGATTCGAATTCGGTAAACCAAAAATAACATTAGATTAATAAATAAATTTCTGTCAAATTCAACAATAAAATTATATTAAGTGCACTGTTCGAGGTTCAAACTCGGTAACCTAAAAAAATGCACTCGTTGGGTTATAAACCCGGTACTCTAAAAAATAGACTATTGCATTCGTCGGGAAACGAATCGGAAGTGTACCAGAAGTGCAACTGCAAGTGGAGTCATCTGAAGTGTTAACAATAGGATCTAGGTCGCCAGATGTGCAAAAAAAATGGAATCTAGTTCATGCTGTTGTAAAGAGAGAAGGTATGTCAAATTTCAAAAGTAAGTCAGTAGGTCAAAAGTGCATTCAAAAGTAGGCCAGTAGGTCAAAGATCAATGTCAAGGACATTGGTCAATGTTTAGTCCAAGATTCCCCCGTGACTATTACTAGTCTTATTAGTTGTATCGATAACTTCTTGTTTTCCTTGGCGACATAGCTCTGCAATGGCATTTGCTCGAAGTAATTCTTCATTTAACTAATATTTAGTAACAATGACGAACAGCTCTAGAATACTTGCAGTGTAATAGGTTAAACTGTGGTTCCCTTGTCGAAAAATTACATGCAGAAAATCAGACGTAAATTAATTCTTTGTTTTACCTCGCAAAAACTGTTTTCAAAATAAAGTTTGTTCTGGAAGTATAAAAAGAGTAATGCTTTTAAGTGGTGTAACACATTCCTGTTACACCAAAAAAAATAATTATTTAATTCCAAAAATTAAAAACTAAATGGTTGTAAACAAGACATATTTGATATTTCGAATCAATATATAATACAATTTTCACAAATTCTTACTTCGGGATTAAATCACTATTTGGAATACTGGAAAGAATAAAGTTACAAAGTTTATAATAATTTTAATTTATTTTTCTAAAGATAATTCTTACAGTGATACATGTGGAATACATAAGTAAAGTTTTGCAGTTTATGACATTTAAACGAATTATTTCAATTATATCGTGTGTGAAAATAACAAATGAACCTGAATGAGTAGTGACGAGATTTCAGGAAAACCAAGTAAGGACGTCAGTTTCAGTAGTCTAATAAAGTATAGGGTAATATCCTCCAGCACCAGTCGAATCACTAGGAGCGGCGCTGGCAGCAGCACCACCAACCCATCCTGGATGCCACGAATCTCCCCAACCACCACATCCACCCCAGCCTCCCAATCCTCCTCAATATCTTTGCCAGCCACCATACCCTCCCCAGCCACCAGGCCATCCCCAACCACCAGGACCTCCCCAGCCACCAGGGCCTCCCCAGCCACCATACCCTCCCCAGCCACCAGGCCCTCCCCAACCACCAGGCCCTCCCCAGCCACCAGGCCCTCCCCAGCCACCAGGCCCTCCCCAACCACCAGGCCCTCCCCAGCCAAAGGGTCTCCAACGGTGATCATCACTGGCGTCACCCCAGCCGTAGTCGTTTGCATATATTTGCACTATCAACAGCAGTGCTACTGCGAGTATCTGCAACAAACGATACCACAAAAGTGATAAGTTGAATTTCTTAATATATATTTGGGGATTGGTTTTGTAATTCTATTATGTGCACCTGTACCGCGTTGACATAATTTAAAATCTTTTTTTTTTTTTTTTTTTTTTTTTTTTTTTTTTTTTTTCGCAATAAATAAGACATCATATTTTCTGATCTAAAGTTACCTAGATGATTGTAGAATACTTCCTCTCCATGTTTGTTTTCCATTTTACAATATGTATTTTCAAAGAAGTTTTCACCATTGTATTTATAAAATTTGTTCACCCAATCCCTTGAAATTAATTTTTTGGTATTATTGACCTTTCCAATTCATTAACTATGTGAGAACGGGTATGCTCGCTTCAGAGCATCTCTTTTCTTCTGAATAATCAGAAAAAAAAAGCATTATTGCAGAAACGACGGATTGAACTATAACTCAGCATGCATATTTTTCTTGATTTTGTTAAACTTTCCAAAATTTCTCACAGCGAGGTATTGTATGGATTTAACTTTGTGATGTTTCTGTCAATAAACTGTCTGCGCTAATTGCCCAATAATAATTCTGACCTAATCAAAAGATACAAACCATTCCTATCAGCAAAATTTAGTTTCGAAATTTATTGATTCTTGTGGGTATGAAATTAATTATTCATGTTAATGCCCAAACAGGAATATCAATGAGTAAAATACAAATAAATATAAGTCAGTTAAAAAGCTATTAGTATGGCCATCCAGTCAAATATACCACTCTCGTGCATGACAGAGAGGTTTTGATATTCTGTATAGGAAATATTACATGAAAAATATTTGTGATGATATGAACGAAACAAAGTTAGTTTTAAAAAACTATGGAAGCGGTTGAGATTGCAACGTGGGAAAACACGTCCGTAAATGGCTTCACTTAAATGTTATTAATACATATGCATATTAATACATATTTAATTCCTCAGAAATAAGTGTGCATTCAGTATATTCATTTATTCAGTTTAAAGGATAAGATAATTTCCTTTTGGAACAGCTTTAATGATTTATAATACAGATACAATGGTATCAAAACTACAAGATAATTGCTTTTCACAAGTTTCCCAACTTTTCACAACGCCACCAAGCTGGGAGAAGACTTACAGTGAACTTAAAGCAATTAAATTCATCCACTCAGCTGGCTGCCACTTTTACCAGTGGATACGTTTTTCACTATTTCACGCTTAGAAAGAATTCCTGTTTTCTGTTATCTCCGGACTGCGTTCAGTGTGTTCAACAAAAGAAGTGTTCGTATAACTTGTAAGTGTTTCCACCGACTAGTAACCTAAAGTTCGAAACTGAGAAAAGTCTGGGACAACAATTTTTATTTTAGAAATGTTTACATCAAAATAGTTTCCCGTTAAAGAGATATTATGGTTTGGGAATTAAAATGGTGAGATTCGACAGTCAGAAATTCGAATAAACCCTCCCCCACCTTCCGGGAATGTTTTTCTTTTCAACTTAATGAGTACTCTGTAATTCTGTACCTTACACTTTTTGAAGTGAATCTAATAATACATTTAATAATTTTTGTATTTCGGAGTGCAACGAAGATTTCCTTGACTTGTTATAGTCCATTCACGGTAACTTCAAACTTTTCTGAAACCCTGCTAAAGTTCTACTTTCACAATATTCCTCCGCCCCATGCAACAAAGCTTAACGGAATATAGAAAATTTCACCAGAAAGACAACGAACTGCATTCGTGTGCACTCAGTGTAATAATATTTTGCATAAGAACTATTTCTTTCTAGGCATTACCAACACATCTGTTTTCTCGTAGTTTTCATTCATACTAATTAAAAATAAATTATTTAAATTTATAGACAAAATATAAATAACAGTTGAATTTAACCCAAAATAATGTACTTTTATGTTATCAGAAGTATAAAATGCGTGTCATAAATTTACATATTTAGGGAACAACCAAAAACAACAAAGAAGCGAAGAAACCGCGAATGTACTATAGTTCTCTTACGGGACACTATGAAGCTGACGGATATCTGCAAAGTGCTGCATGCTATAGAAATGCTGTGCCTTACCCTGATGATCATTGCTGATGTCCACTGGTGTTGTCTGCTGTACAGAGTCAGTGACTGGTCTGACACAGTGGCTCCTCTGCTGTAATTTATATTCCAACAAGACGTCAGATTTTCTTCAAAAATATTCCGTTGGCACGTATTCCCTAAGTTCGGCGTGTATAACGTTCAAACACGTGTGAGCTCACAATCGTGCATTCAAGTATTTCGGGGCAGTTTTTACAGATGACCGCCAGAAGTTTTCGCAACGAGATGCGCTTGGATTGAGACATGAGGCTTGCAACACACTCAACGCGGCACGTATTGGAGCTATTGCCTCGCAGGCAAGAAACACATTCTGAAGGTCAGATGTGATCATTGTCTTACACCGTATTTTCACATATGGGAAACCTAACGTATGTTACTATTGGACATTGGAGTTTCTCGGTGCTTTACCATTTCCCCCTTCATAACCATTCCGCAGCTGTTTCATCGTAACCTCAATTCAACTTCATCAGAAAAATACCTCAGCTGGTAAACTCCCCCTAACTCACTAACCCTTAAATTTAATTTCTTCTCCATATCTGCTGACTTATCATAACATATTTCAGGAACAAATTTTTATCGGTGATATTCACAAAACTTAAGTGGCGAGATATTGTTTTCGAAGTTGTTTCGTCAATTGAATTATTGCTATTACACAGAAACGGTTGCGATACTTTATTTTACTTTGGGCTAGCAAACACTTTTACTTAATTTATTATAAACCCAATTTGTAAAACTGCTATGAGTGAAACAAATAAATAACTATAAATACAACCAAGTTGTGTTTATAAGGTTTTCACGCGGCCCGACTGCACATGTATTAAAGAAAAATGGAGAAAGACAGTTCAGTCATTATATTCGCAATGAATAACTCACGTGTAGCCACGAATGCTATATAAAAATGGTATAGATTCTTGCAGCGTCATTCAATAATTTTAACATTTTAAATACATATATTTGAAATATATTTGTATGACGGTATTAGGTCGACACCGCCTTTTTATTAAAATTAACTGTGCAAACTTATAACGATTACATAAGTTAGTTCTACGCTATAAATAACCGTTTACATAGGAAACCCCTATTATGATTACTATTGTTTTCGTTTCTGTTACTGCTGTTAAAATTATCTTCTTCCCACTGAGTGCAGTCAGTCATCCACGTCGTGGGAGACGGGCAACGTCATGAAATTAGGGACTTTCTGCAGGGGTGAACTAGGTACAGTGTAGAAAGTTTGGGTCCCGGAGCCACTAAGTTACACCCTGTCAATTTTCAACTAAGCACTTTTGAAACGCCTGTTTGAGATCTTCTTGAATGCGTATTGTTTAGTCTTCCATCATACGTAAAATTAACATTGGCTTGGGCTGATCACTTTATTCATGCGCCGGTCGAGTAAAACTGTGAGATTATTTTAAAGATTTCAAAATTTGTAGATTTGTTATGTGTTGCTCTTAATGCATTCAAAAACAGAAATGAAACAATTTTTTTTTTTCGTTCACAAACGTTTACCTAACACTTTCAATTCAACGTTAAGACGTGGCTCTACTTTCCCTCCATAGTTCCAACGTCACTGTGCGCTGTCACTCATTGTCCCATTGAAATATACGTAAATAGGAGCAGTGGTATATTTCAAAGATTGATTTTTAAAATGCTCTTTTTACCGTGTGCAGCCCATAGCTGTGAAGGCCTTGCAGGAACCTTGAAAATGGCAGCCAAAAGGACTATGGCGAAGCTGTTGTCTTGTAGTACATGCATACGGTGTCACGCCACCGAGAGCAATAGGGACGAATTCATTGTTTTATAAATTATGGTACATTAAGTTATAATAGTTCGGACTGAGATCAATTTTCAAAGATTGGCGTTTGAAAATCTGTTAAGTTGCATTAGTTAAAACTATACCCCACCATAAACAAATCTTAGCCTTTAAATGCAAAACAATATTGAAAACAGAATAAAAAAGATTCCTGGGAAAAATTAAATCAATTGAATTATAAACATTTATCTATGTGTGGACAACGGAACATAATCTAATTTTTATATTAATAGGTATTGTTGTTAAGTTTTGACCATAACAAACTCGGGGTCATCGTCTTATCAGTGCAAAACCATTAGCATCAAATGACGCAGGGTCCTGAGTAAACATAGAGCTACAAAGAAGTTTACTTAGAATATCGCATTAGGTATGTCGTAATGCCGAATGACCAAATGAATATTTTGAATGTTGGCGACGATGCACGGAGAGACTGGAAGAAATTATGTAGAAAATATAGTTTCCTTGGCGGCTGTGCGAGTTCACCTTGGCGTTTAACAAGGGCGAAATCGCATTTGAAACTGTAATGAAAGTGGACCTTATTACGACGCTAGAATAACCAAGCATACAGAAGCGAAACATATGCGTGTCGCGTCTCCTAAACTACGCCTGCACCTGCAACGTGAGTTGTGGAAAATACGGCAAGACAAAGCGTCAGTTACCAGCCAGTCCTTGGAGACGAAGACGCCACACACAGGCAAAACATTACACAGCATGTCGTTGTCAACCTGTCTCGAACTACAGAAACTACAGAGAACCGTTCAGCGAGACAGCGAACGGCTTAGTTGACATCACAGTGACTCGCGCGCCGTTTGAATATACTACATGCCGGAGCGCAAGCGAACAATAATACCGACTGCAATTTCCCTGAATTGTCACCCAAGCGGTGGAGAATATGTTGCCACAACACGGCACACACATTTCTGCTCGGAAGGCTTACGTCACCGATATCCCCTGAGAGTTTTACCTTCGAAATGTTGTCTTCCCCTGAACGGTCCAATTGGTTTCTCGGTCCAAGTGTCAACAAGGTTGTTCTCACCTCCATGGTGAGTATTTCCAGGGAAACTCGGATTAATGACGGTAAACACAGCGTCAGTAAATTAGCATACGATAAGAAGTGCTTTCATATTAACCAAACTATTTGGGAAAAAGCGATTTACAAACCAATCCTAAGATATTTAATAATAGGTTTTAAAAGTATGGCACTGAAGGCTAAATTATTTTGGATCCAGACCTTGATACCATTAAAAATCCAATAAATACGAACCCCAGTACCAGTATACTTTAACCAAACGTTTGTCAATTTGTTGATGTAGCTGGAAATGATTTGTAACCCATACGTTGGGCTAACTTTTGGCTTATGGATAGCAATCCAAAAAAAAAATTGTGACGTAAAAGATAATTACAATTGTTCAAACATTCTTGAGATAAGATGTGTTTAAACACCAAAACTAATTTAACATTTGTCTATTTATATTTTACAACCATATATTAACACATGTTAGAATTATATTATAGAAAACTCATTTAAATGTGCAGAATTTCAGTTGTATTTAAATATTCTTCCGGAAACGTAATAGAAATGTTACACTGGGCAAATATTTTTAATTAAAGGGACGTTGGAGAGAAGTTAAGTATCTGCCATTTTTAGCTGCCATATATGTGTGTGTTAACCAAACATTAGTTTACTAACATGTCTTTAAAATATATAAAAAAATTTCTAAGTTTTATACCATTTTATGTCGAATCTGCCAGAATAATGTACGCTATTTTTTCTGGCAAGATGGTCAGACGACCAGCAAGGAATGTATGCATATGGTCAAACATTCAATTTTTTACATAGTATGGTTGTTTTGTGTGTATACTAGCATTATAAAAGTCGCATTAGTTTAATGTTATTTCCAGACATATCTTAACATAAATTTTAAGTAATACTCGTTTTAAGTACTCTGAGTTCATGATTAAGGTATTTTAATCGAAGTTTTTCATATATTAAAGGGCAAATTACTGTGTAACCATATGAAATTCCTTCATTTTATTCTAATTACATTAACAATTAATTTTAACTGTAGTCAAGCATGATAATTATGCAATGTTTTTTTATTCGTATGCAAATACACATAAACGAGGAATTCCTATATTTTTCTTCATTAATTTTTGTAAATTATTTTCCCGTGGTTATTTATACTTTTAACAAAGTACTATATGATGCAATAAAACCGAATTGTAAAATACAGTAAAAATTTAGAAAATCATTTTTGGCACATGAACCCCCTAAATGCCACTTTAAGAGTATGATCACTTTATTTACATTAAGCGTGGGACTCAAATACAGTTTAAAAATCATTAGGCTTTGAATATCAGCCTATCAAGATTATCGTATTAAACTACTTCTGGAAATCTACAGCCCACGAAGATATTATTTTCAACCGAGTAAAATATAAATTAATGTCAAATCTTAACATCCCAACCCCGGGAATTTTTCGTCTCAATGATGATAAAACTTAAAAAAAAATTGTCAACGAAGTTTACTTGTAATTTTATTAATAGCGAAAATTCCTCATTACATAAATTTTTCGCTTTGTGCATTTATAAAACTAGTACATAATCCCGCAAGAAAATTACGGAAGAGCAATTTTTAACATACGCTAAACTTCTAGTAGCCAGAATAGCTCCTCATAACAGTAAAATGAGCTTCCTTGGGAATCAGTAGCGAATTATTGATCACTATAGTGATTGAGTACGTTGGCTTAATAATGTTTTCCACTGATTTCTGCTGAAGCGCACCATCCAAGGTAGTAAGACATCACTGTGCCTAGTTTTCCTAGTTGACATTGGTGATTTTGGTGTTCGGTAACCTTGTTATTATGTGTCTGAGATCTTTGCATCAAAGTGACATTACAAATTCCAAATTTAAAAAAATTTAAAAAGTAATCTTAACTTTGTTCCTGACTTGGTATTTTGTTCTCGGAGCCGCCATTTTGAAATTTGTTATAGCAATCTACTTTTTGTAAAGATTTTTGATAGCATTATTTGTTTTGTGAATTTCATAAAACATTAATATAAACCTGCTTTGATTTTTAATAACCGTTTTTAAATTATCATAATTTTAAAAACATTTAAAACCAGTAAATTAAAACTTACACTAAAATTATTTTGAATTCAAGTACTCCAAAAGTTTTACTAAGACAATTTTTAATCAAATAAATTTTGTGACCAATGCGTTACTCTATGGTTCGAATTCCCGCTAGTGCTGCTTAACCAGTAAATTACATTACGGTATCATGCACAAATAACCAATAAACCATGATATCATGCTTAGTAAAACTGCCACCGGAAAATAACGCCATATTAGACTTTAAACAGCAAAACTGCAGGTCATAAAATCTCGTTATTACTTTGTAGGTCTCGCCCTGATATAACGATATGCATTTGCTGAAAGGAACATCATAAGGCTTTTCTCCATGGTATTTGCGCTATGGACTACTTTCAAAATAAATTTAATGAGGCTCCACAGTTAGAAGTAAACACGCTAATTATTTTCGCAAATATTTTTATCTACAAATATTGATATAGGAAAAGTAAACACCTACCAGTAAAACGAAATATTTAGAGTAGTATGCAAATTTTGAGCAGTAGTCATGTATTTTGCAGACGTCAGATATCCTTCAAATACTGGGACCGGATCTCATTAATCTCCCGAGCGAAACAGTTTTGGCTAATAGTGATATTATTAATTTTTGTTCAGGATAGAAATGTTTAAAATTGACGACGAATAAATCTCTGCAAGCATATATATCAATACGCAAGAAAAAACAAAAGAAGGGCAATAAATAAACAAATCAAGATAATAGTAAAGTATGATTTAGATGAGTCTGGCACAAGAGCGCAGGAGAGCAGGAGCCGCCATGTTTTTACGTCACCGGCCGCCATCATGGATGTCATATGTCATTGACCTTTTACCACTGACCCATATGATCTATGACCTCGATCTTGACCTCGAGGACCTTTGACCAAAAAATTCCTAAAAAAAAAAAAAAAATTACTCCAAAAAACCATTAATAAATGTTAAAAAATTCTAAAAGAAAATTCCAAAAATTTTATTAGAAAATTATTTAAAATTATTAAAAAATTATTGAAAGGATTCTTAGCAAAGGCGATTTTTTTCCCAGAACAGGTGACAGGGATTAGCGACCCAGATGACCTTGGGTCAGGGCAAGTGGTACTCAGGACATATGACCTTTGACAAAAACCCTTGACTTTTAAAATGTAAAACTCCAAAAATATCCCAAAAAATTCTCAAAAAAATCCTCGAAAAATCCCACAGAAATCTAAAAGATTTTTTTATTGTCAAAAATAATATTACAAAAAATTATTAAAACATGATTAAAATTATACTCGGAAATGACCTATTTTTCCCTCAAAAATGGCAGAAGACCCTCATGTGCAGAAGGAAGGCCCTGAAATCCAATTTTCGGTCAATTTAAGTAATTTGGGGGCTTCCTTAGGATCTATAGAGCTCTGGCGGCCATATTGGTTTTGTAGGTATACCCTATGCCAAATCGATACAAGGTAACAGGATAGAAGTCAGACTAAGAATCAGCCATCTTGCATTCCTATTGTATGCAGATTACCTTTAAACTATGACCTTAAAAATATGACCTTTTACCTTGACCTTCGAATTTTTTATCTAAAAAATAAAAATGCAAACAAATTTAAAAGAAAAATCCAAAAAAAACCCAAAAAATGTATTATTAAAAATTATTGATTGGAAATTAATTATTAAAAATTTAATTTAAAAATATTTAAAAACATAGTTTTTTTTTTAAACTTTACATTTCCGAAGGTCCCCCAGCACAACCAATTACTCACCTCTGTTCGACTCCAGCAGGCGACTAACTCCCTCACGCCCACTCCCGTCACATTCACTCATTCCGCCATCTTGATTTAGCGTTCGTTCATCATTTGTTTATACATTACTGGAAGCCACCATCTTGGTAGGCGACCGCCATCTTGGTAGGCATCACTCATTAGCCATATTGGAATCCAATGACCATGACCATGACCCCGACCCCATAACCTTGAATGACCTTGAAAACAAAACAAACAAAAATGCAAGTATGCAAGCATAATACATTACAGACTACTACCACCATATTGAATGCAGACCATCTATACCTTGACCCCATAACCTTGAATGACATTGAAAACAAAAGCTCAAGAATAAATTCGTAAAAGTAATCATGTTCGAGGCCAAGCGATCTGTCGGCCCTTACTTCGACAGCATGCATAATTTATTAAATGTGTATTTTTATTTTAAATTTAATGTTGTTAATTTTAAAAACGTTTTAATTTAATTATATAATTGTACATATAGTATAATACACAATATACAATACTTTATAGTAAAACGTATTTTTTTCTCTACCATTTAATTTTTAATTATATTCTGACTAATTAGGAAAACATGAAATTAAACGCAATTTTATTCACAGTCATTTTTTATTCCATTAATTTATTACAATCGCTAACACCCTCAAAAAAATTACAATTTTTAAAATATGTCTAAGTAAACTGTCGCTATGGATGATCTGCTTATCGCACATGTCACACAAATATGGCAGGCTACAGAGATTTTCAGCACAACTAAGGCGCTCATGTCACCGAGCATTGCTGCTGCCCGTGAAGATATTTTCACAGAAGCAGCACTTACAGTGTCGGAATGGTTCAGCAGATGTCGTTGACCATACAGATACTGCTGGAACAGAGGTAGATGGTCCAGTTGGCGATGCCGCTGGAGCTACTGTAAGTAGCCCGCCCAAAGAAGTCGATGGCACTTTCGACGTCATGCCTAATATCGTCGATGGCTGCACTGCTGTAGGTGACGCCTCCCCCCGCCACGAATAAATCGCTGGTGCTGTCGGCGCCATGCCTGAAGAAGTCGATGGCACTGCTGTACCACTCCCGAAGAAGTCGATGGCACTGCTGTAGCTACCATTACCTCTGGAGTACCCGAAGACATCGCAGATGCAGAATAAGGCTTTGATGCAAAGAGGAACAAGCTATCTGAGACGATCCACCTTTCACAGGAGCTACTGTCAAACTTAGCCTCTCAGCTGACATCCCTACTACTTATAATATACGCTTAAACAAGTACTATGACATCATATGGACGAGGAATCAATTGTATTGCGCCATTAATACATTGTGTGAACACCGACCAGCCAATCACCGACCAGCCAATCACCGAGTTGTTACGTGATTGCACCTGGCCAATCACAAGCAGGCATTGAAAAATCGAATGCGGAAGTCAGTCTCTAACTTCAAAAATGACCCCTAAATAACCCATAAATTAACCCACCACCACCACTACCAACACAACATTGACCCCTACATGACCGCTAATTACCCATTGACCCAATGACCCATTGAACCATGACCCATTGACCCATTGACCCATAATAAACCCTTATTGCGGTGCTGACCCCTAATGACCCCAAAACAACCCCTAAATAACCCCTAATTACCCCAAAATGACCATTGATTGAGAAGGAGGCAGAGGAGGAGGCGGAGCCGATTGTAGTTACAGAGAACCACTGCTCAAAGTGTTTGAATGTCTCTTCAAAATATCACTCCGTGTAAACTGCCTCTGGCAGAAATCATTCAGGTTTTCGTACAGACCACCCTCTCAAATCGACAAGCATTTTGAACATCGACAATGGCGTCAGCCAATCAGCTATGATGCAGGTGACGGCCTTATGATCGTTGAGGTCAAAAGGCCGCCCTTCGTATTCGCAATTCATCTTCGCGGTATGGGAGCATTCTGAGAAATCCCACATAATCGTTCGCCCCAGATGAACACATCGGATACTTACATAACAATATGTTATTTAAATATTCTTGTAGGTATATGTATGTATCTAAATTTAGAAATTTAATTTAACTATATATATATATATATATATATATATATATATATATATACACCCATATTTATATACACATAGTTATATATAGACATTTAAATACATTTTAGATTCCCATAATTATATGTACACTTTTCGTCACGAAAAATGAGCGATCTTGTGTAACTGAAAATATTTCTAAGTCCCCTTCGGGCATGTTAGGCAGGCTGCCCCCCCCCCCCCCCCCAAGTCTAAGGATGGTACCGCGGAGTGGGTGTGGCTAACTGCTGCAGATGCACCTGGCTTTGGAGGAAAAAACATACAAAACACAAATAATAGTTCTATGGCATCAGTTTTATCCGAATATATTCCAACACGTTATATGTAATTTAGTTCAAGTAAATAAGTGGTGAAAAACATTCGGGATTATGATCTAGCCTGTATCATAACTGAGAAAGAAATAGTAAATTATAAATTTGAACAGACTACACTGGACCACTGGAAAAAAAAAAGTACTTCCAAATCATGCATAATTGCAAATATGAAAGGAATTGTTACGTATTAAAACCTCTTGCCAACACACGCGAGATCTTTGAAAACATTGAGTGATAATCACTAAAAACATTAAATAATACTTTATATGGACAATGTTTTCATATGTATGATAATTAGAGACCACGTGAAATGCTTCGGAATCAGTGGCATGTAGTCTATACTTCACAGTCCAACGAATACTCGATAAACTACTGTATATTCACTGCTTGCTTCTCCAGTAAGTGGCCAATATTACTCCAAAACACACAGCATGTGATCCCAAACTGAAACTAGATAATAACCTCCAAATTTCCGAACTGAAAATATAATTTCTATTAGTAAATAATTTAAACAAAAACGAAAATTGAACTGATTTAATTGAAAAATCGGTCTTTCCGGGCTGTAATTCACAAGATGGTTTCATATCCGTTCGTGCGTAAACTGAGACTAGACAATGACCTCATAATATTCCGAACTGAAAATACATTTTCTATGTGAACGTAATTAAGACAGTAATGAAAATTGAAGTGAGTTTACTTAAAAGCCAGCTTTCTGGATTGTAATTCACAAGTTGGTTTAATATAACTTCAGGACCTTCTTAAATTAGACAACGATCCCCTAACTTCAAACTGAAAATAAATAATCTGTGATTTAATATTTAGTATTTAGAATTTAATTATTAGACTAGTTTGGCCAGTTTTAGCAAAGGGGCTGGGGAATGTGGTTTGGTCCACCACATTGGATGATGTCATGGTGGCCATGATATGGCGGCCATCGTACATGTCCTTGATGTTGGATTTGCGGCCATCTTTTCTTCGTTCGCCATCTTGTTTTCGTTCTCCACCCTGTTTTGTGTCGCAATTTTGTCTCATATCTCCAGTAGCCATTTAATGTTTCTTCACTGTTTTCATGAGCTGTCGTTGTGGTGCTGTACTCGTCTGATTCACCATCTGTGTTTACGTCCTCTAGAGTGTGCTGATGTCGTTCATCTTCTTTTATAACTGCCAATGTGTGGCAGTGATATCCTCCATGTTTGTGTCTCTCATCGTTTACCAGAGTGTGCCACTCGTGGCTGCAATGTTAGTTTCTCGTCTCGTCCACTAGATCGCACGCATTCCTCAGTATATCGAAGGTTGGATAAATAAAATTACACATTTCTGTAATTATGGAACTACTTATTCAAATTTTAAAACTTGAAGACTTACGTACATCGAGCAACATGTCTCCGAACCCATATTTCCAAGGCGAATTCAAATATTATGTCACAACCACTGATTATGAACAAGTATGTTATATATAAAATTTGAAGTTTTCTTTACCTTTTTAAACTTAAAGACATTCTAATAATAATATTGAGCGATTTGTGGGGACGATGCGGAATCGATTGACATAGGATTGTGTAGGCACAAGTGTACAATGTACTTATAATAAATATCACAATTTTCATACTCATATTTTCAAGTCTAAAGTTAACATGACAATAAAACTTTAATTATACTAACATGTTCAACGCCATTTATAATTTATCAGGCGTAGATAAAAGCATTTTCAAGAAGAAATTATGCGTTATATCCTAAGCCCTCTGATAAGCATTGTAAGCACTGTTAGCTGCCATTTTGGTTTTATTGATGTTATAATTACTTAATACATATCATATATACTAATTTTAACCGCCATCAAGGCAATATGGTCCAAGATGCCTTAGAATTCTTGTATTAACAGTTGTATGCCATTTTCAATCCACTGAAATTGTATCTGCCAAATTTATGGATCGGTGCAACTTGTGACCTCGAACGAGGTGATTTGGCCATTATGCCTTACGTATTCTGATAGGCACAGTTGCCTGCAATTTTCAATATGGTGAATTTACGACTGCCATATTCATATGTAGTACTCGTGATATCGAACAAGGCGATATATGTATATGGACTACTATACCACAAGCCTTCATTATCCTTTGGAGAAACGTGTTCCTGATGCCAGAATAGTTGGCAACCCTATCAGGTGCTTTGTTGATCGGTATGTTTTAACACTCATATCTATTTAGCTTCGTGGTCACAGCATCTACTCATACTTTGTTAGTACTTCCCTTTCTATTCTATAAATAGCCTCTTTATATATTCCTAAACATCCACTAACAGCTATTGAAAACGAAATCTCCAGTTAAACTGCATGTGAAGGGGTAATGTTTCTAGGTCGGATGCTACAAATCCAGAGCCGTGTACGTAGTTGTTTCACCTCTCCCCAACAAACCCCCGCACCCACGTTCAAACAAGTGCCACAACGTCTGGCGCAGACAGTAGCTTGCTTCTTGAACGCTGACCATGACCTGGTCGAGCGAGCGTATACATGTCTGCTCCGTAACTAGGCCAAACAATCCTACAGGGCATTATGGAAACTGAGCGTGCAGTGTCGTCTCTGTTCGAAATATTTTTCGCGCCAAAGTTTTGCAGATAATTTGCCTGTATTCTGTTCAATTCATAGCATGGCAAAGTAATGTTTTCGGCTATTCTTTTATTTTGGTTTCATTAGCTATATTGTTTTTATTTCTCTTAATGAAATATTCTTTAAAATGAGTGCTTTTAGGCAGACATAGCCGTTTAAAACGTAGTGCTAGTATTAATATACGTAAAAACACTTGGTTTAGCATGTTAGAACACATTTTGT
Organism: Dryococelus australis; assembly: GCA_029891345.1. Taxonomy (NCBI): domain Eukaryota; kingdom Metazoa; phylum Arthropoda; class Insecta; order Phasmatodea; family Phasmatidae; genus Dryococelus; species Dryococelus australis. Next base: position 350,000,861 of record CM056993.1, read on the forward strand.
GTTACGACGTAATTACGTATATAAGACAGAACAACTATAATCCGATAATGAACATTAATTATTCGTGGGACCGCGGTGGTGTAGTGGTTAGACTTCTCTCCCCCCACCAAGGCGAACCGGGTTCGATTCCTAGCGAGGTCGCCTCCTGATTTTCGCCTGTGGGAATCGTGCGGGACGATGCCGCTGGTCAGCGGATCATCTCACTGATCTCCCATTTCCCCCACCCTTGCATTCCGGCGCTGCTCCATACTCATCTCGCTTTACCCTCAAACGCCCTCAAGACCTCGGTGCCCATATCTCTTCACTCGCTCATTAAGCATTCCGCCTACCAGTGCGAGATGCTGAGGACTGCCCAGATACGCGCATCACATGCGTCATCGTCTCTATGTCCAAGGTACTGAACAAGTGTGCAATCTTTCCTTCAGAAACGTACCACTGAGACAACTTTAATATTAGGCCTATTACATTAAATATTTGTAACATTTTCTGAATTCCAAACAATAAAGTGAACATATATTTAGCTTCTAGTTCCTTGTCGTGCGTTTACATCCTATATTCGTAAACTGAGCATTCAACCATGCACAAAAACGGTAATGCTGAATATCTGTTTACATTTGGACAGCTTCGTTTGGCGTGATCGGTGTGAATGTGAACTATGTGAAATCATCCAACGGACACCTTAGAAACTGCTTTTAGTAACGAGTATAGATAACCGTGCGTTAGTATTTTCCGCCCGCTGCAGCACCCTTCCGTGTCCAGCTCATTACTGAAGGACGGGGGAGCTCAAGAGCGACAATGTCTGGCGCGAGCAGCAGCGCGAGCTGCAAGCAGTGGGAACCTCACACAGCCAGGCGGACTATGAAGCGGTTGAATGGGGGAAACCACCTGACTGCCGGTTCGTTTTTTCTCGGCACTAGACACGCCTTGTCAAAAAATAAGTATACCTGGTTTATTTACTCAAACAAATTCCCGTTTAAGAAATAAAATCGACTTCATGTTGTGTTCGTGCAAACATATCTTTGGAAAGAAAAGTTATGGTGCAAACATGTTGAGATTGTTTTTAATAATGTATTTATTTGTAGTTACACGTATAGACTAGATGAACAAAAATACAGTTTCACTAAATGTAATACACTGCAAACACATACTATTACTTCCTATGAGTAGTTTGAAAAGGACAGATCTGATGCAGGGACTTGGAGCGGAGGAACCGGCAACAAAACTTCGCAACAATTCACAAAATAATGCACAAAAATTTCGCAAAAATGTGCACGAGGCCGCATCCGCCATCTTGGATCAGAACTTCCTGCTCTGTCAATCTGGTCCGCCATCTTGGGAGCCGCATTGTCTAGCAGAATGGCGTCTAGCAAAAAATGGTGGCCAAAGAAGAACTTCATACTCTGTCAATCTGGCCCGCCATCTTGTAAAGCGTATTCTGGGACAGAGGGCTTGGGGCTGAGGAGCCAACAGCCATATTGAATTTCCCGAATTCGCGGTTTCATGTGCCGCCAACTTGGATGATAACTTCCTGCTCTCTCAATCTTCTCCGCCATCATGGAAGTGGCACTAGCTAGCAAAATGGCGTCTAGCAGCAGCACCACTGAGCAGAAAAATGGTGGCCCCTGGTTCTGGGACAGGGGGCTTGGGGCTGAGGAGCCGAACGTCATTTTCAATGACGTCATTTAGCACAAAAAGGACCAAGTGGCGGCCATTTTGTTAGTTAGTTAAAATTTCATGCAAGCGTCCATCCTACCGAATGTGTCTAATTCCTGATCTAGCATTCTGACAGACCTTCCTGCACTGTCAATCTTGGTGGCCAATGCAGAACCTTCTGCTCTGTCAATCGGGTCCACCATCTTGGAAGTGGCAGTGTCTATGCAAAATGGCTGCCAATGCAATGCCCAGCAAAAAATGATGGAGTGTTCGATCATACTTGTGGAGAGCCAGAGTTATGGTAGTGTCCCGAGCCCGAAGCCACCCAGCACTGACCTGAATGCACTGTCTAGCAAAATGGCAGCCAATACACTCTCTATAAAAAATTGTATCCAAAGTACTGTCTAGCAAAATGGCTGCCAACGCACTGTCTAGCAAAAATGACGACACTGTCTTGCGAAAAATGGATGTCAATGAAGAACTTCCTGCATTATAAATGTGGTCCACCATATTGGAAGTTTTACAGCAGCAAAACTATGACTGGGTCCAGGGGTCACCCTGTCAGTCATGCTCTGTCATACCAGCAACATCCAACTTGCCTGAAGAATATTCGAGTTCATACCCCCCTGCAATATATCTCTCCCGATATAGTTAGATTTAATTTCCGAACAGTTTGAGATACAACTACCAAGATCATAACATATACATCAAACCCAACGACGAGAAGTGCAAATTCAAGTAGACCCTATGTCTACTTATAAGCATAGTTGGCCATAATTGGCAAACCATTCAAGATATAGTAATCAAATTCATAATATAGTCACCATCCAGAACAATGAGAAAGGTCGTAGTGTTAATTATACACTATGTCTTCTTATAAGCATAGTTGACTATCATTTCCGAACCATTTAAGACACAACTGTCAAATTCATAACATAGTTATCGCCCAGGACGACGAGAAGGGTCGCATACCCTATGTTTACTTATTAACATAGTTGGCTATAATTTCCGAATCATGTGTGATACAACTGTCAAATTCATAACATAATCATCACCCAGTACAACGAGGATGGTTGTAGGGCCAAGTAGACCCAATGTCTACTTAGTAGCATAGTTGTCTGTAATTTTTGAACCATTGAAGACATGTTAGAAGTATAAGCACATACAAAACAACACATATATTTGAACCATCGGTTATAAGCATTTAACAACATGTGTGCAAGCATCGAGCGATGTATGTTATGTTAGGGGACAAAAAAAGTTATATTGAGTTATATTGGGAAATGTGAGAATGATAAGGAGAACACTGCTACACGTAATTGCAAACTGATACAAAAAAATTGAGTACATACTAGCCATTGCAATAACATGCGACATTGCAATAACAAGTCAAAGGGATGTTACATAACACTGGGCGAGAGAGATGTCAGGGTGGCAGGCCAGTCGAGTGCATGTCCCTTTAGGAGAGGAATTTAGTTATACAGTACCTAGTGCCAGAACCGCACACACATACGAATCAAGTACGACGTGCATTAGTCGTGTAAGAGAGATTATGACATTTATAATGCTAAAAGCTCGTTGTGAAACGAATTACCCATAATTGCTAATGAGAAGTAAGTATGCATCGCAACAAACACACGCACAGACAACTATGTATGTACTCCGCTTTTAGAAGATGCAGTAACCGTGTGTCGGAAAGCAGATAGTTACGAAGACATTCATCTACTATGATTATGTACTATGCTGTAATATGAAGACGGAATCAGTGGTTGAAGACTTACCATCGGCATCGTCATCAATAGCAAAAAAAACCCTAATAATCGCCACAAGCATTATGGTAATAATGTTACTATTGTGATAACGCATACCATCATGAAAGTTGCCATTGCAAAAGCCAACGTTTGTCATTCACCAGGAAGCGAGTACATCGCTGCATATTGTCTCGTTAACAAATGTACTGATTAGAGTACCGGAGGAATCATATTAACATGCTGCTGTCGATGAGCATATTACCCGAGTACTTCCCAGTAATTTTAATGAATGTAACACATATTTACAAGTTCACATTTCTTGAAACGTGTACTATAGATCTGAATCACTGAGATTTTCATCATTTAAATCAATTAAAAGCACTTGAATTATTCAACAGTCACTTCAATAAATTTAACTGATAGATGAATGAAAAAGTGCCAGTTTTATTTCAGTCATTGATTCAGTGAAATGCCCACTGATTCATCAACTATTTCATTCGCTGTTTTTCACTGATTTGTTTTTTGACTGACGGTTGGGTTAAACGTGTCTCAAATGATACAATTTTATGAGGCAACAAAAACATTCCGTATTTCATTAAATATTTACATCTTCCATTTCGTTTTCACGTAATATTCATAAAGGTCAGTGTGAAGGCCTTAACTGCATCAAATGCGGTGAACTGAGTGCATTCATACGTGATATTTGTTTTAACAATCCTAATGTTACCAATTAAACTAAAACGAAAATAAATGGCATACAATTCAAAGAGACATCCTTAATTATAATACGTAGTATATTTTCCCTCCTGATGTCAACGTTCACTTGGTAGCGCTGTTGGTAAGATAATGGTCTATGAGCTGGATGCTTTATATTCAAATCTCGGACACCACACAATATCTATAACTTCGGTATTGAAATTATGTCAAATTGCAAAATATAAAAAGTGAATATCGGAAATAGGTTTATTTTTCGCAATGATGTCCTTAAAGTCAATATAAACAATATTTTATTCACTGCATGTAGTTGGCTCTAACTTATTCAATCAGTGAAATTGTTTCACTGAAACAATACCTACGGTCCAGCCAATTCTACGTGGATAAATTTTCATTGATTCTAGTAGTTTAATTTCACTGCGAAACAGTGGTTTACCGCTGATACGAATTTAGAGTGTACCTATACGTATGTTGCCAAATTCTCTAAACGTTATAGCCTAAGCATTAGTTAATGTTTTATTAAAAAACATTTGGTAAATTTCCACATTATTTTAAGAACATTATAATTACACATAAATAATTTGACCAAGCACGACAGACAATAGAGATTACTGTAATCACATTTTGTTAAAAATATAATGTATGTTAAGATTGCCATTTTAAGTTTCCTAAACAATATGTACTTTTCTGACGATTTATATGCATTGTACACAGTATTATTTTATTCCAATGCAAAAAGTGTTTTTGGCGAGTTCTATTACTTAATGTTGGCAAAATATGCAGAACTTGGAGAAGCATCTTGCAGATGAAGGCAGCAGTAGAAGATGAATAAAGTGTCATCAGGAAGCAGCATTTTATGTATGGAATTGCGTGTATAGCTTTTATAAGCGATGCAAACTTTCCCAAGCGTTTATACGGGTATTCACATAGTACTCCTTCTAGTTTTAAGCATAACAGAGTAAATGAAGATAATAAACATTCTTATGGCATTCTAGTGATACTTCTGGTTTAGTTATCAAATTTTTCTAGATAATTTCGTTTATTTGCCTTTAGTTTTAATGTTTTAAAAGCATTAATTTGTTAAAATGGTTTTCTCTAAATAATATACATATTTATATGTTTGTATAACGATGCGTAAGTGCACTGCCTGGATACGAAAATGAAAAGCAGTACCGATTTTTAGATCAGAGTAGGTTAATTTGGATTAAAATAAACCGTACTACAACTAACACCAGTGTAAATTGTATTTTGAGTTTCTTCAAATGGATAAAACAAATTTTCTTCATATTGTTTTAATTCTCCTTCAGTAATGAAATTTGCGTAGCGATTTGGCATTCTGTAGATGCTTGTAATGAAACTCATGATTATCATACATTTCAGCTTATTCAGCGATGCGACGTATTAATAGAAATGATATTCACAACTAAACGACGACATATAGATACAACAACGAGATGCAAACTTTGTACGGCAGTGAACGCCATTTGATTGTGACAGCTGTCAAATGTATGAAAACTATATGTAGGGAAAATATTGCAAAACCTCAAGGCCAAGCCATTCCTCAACACAATCGTGCTCAGTTATAGATAAACCCTGTAGGCAATTAATTATGTACAACATCGCGGTTGTACAGGCTAACAGCGTCAATTTTCAGGAAAGTAATCAAACAGAAGAAACCTACTCTCTACAACATTCTCTTTATTCCAAACAGATTTAGCAGCAGCAAGTAGTTGTGGAATTCTAGGAGACGACAGACTTTGGGAAATCAAGTGTTTTAAAAAGAATCGGTGGATAAATTTCCTAATTTGTCGTTAGTGAATGGGACGATAACATTTGCCTTGCAGTGGCAAAAAACGGAAACTGAAATTGAGCAAGAAAAAAGTCTATTATGCTGACTTCAAGACCCAGGGTTACCTTCGAACTGTATGCAGGAAATGCTACGATTTTATCGTATTCTTGAACGCAGACCTATTTGTGGGAGGTATATAACATGACACGAAATTATAGGATGAAATATTACATCCCCTAACGCGTAAATTTTACTACGAATATGCAGTTTATTGCCGGAAATTTTAGATGGAAAGATCCCTCCATGACTACGGATAGATAAATTAATATAATTTCAGACGGTACAGACAAATAACGAATGTAAAGGATCAGTACAGCTGCATATAACTGTCAACTGTAAGTTTAGCTATAGGTGAATACATTGTTAACTCTTAACCTACATTTGGTAAGCAGCTATAACTTTGGAACTAAATACATATAAAAGCATATTTAGGGAGTTTATAGGCAGTAAAATTTTGTGAAAGTGTTTCCGGTAAGTCGCCGGCATGAATTTGTAATTATCGATTTCTTAATACGCACGTTTACTTCATGTACGTTCATTCCAAAAACTTTGTGTTTACATTACGTAAAATAGTGAGCATTTTAATGGTGACAAATATATTATATTGACAGTTCGTGGTACTGCGTGACAGATTGTGTCAGGTGTTAAATGTAGCCCTCAGTTTTGCATGCATTATGTCATGGTCTATAAAAATAATAGTTATCATTACTTTTGGCTACTAGTGCAGTTAATATGAAACTGCAGAACAGTATTTGTGCTTATTGCAGGTGCTTAAATTTGTCGTAGGTCTATTGAAAAATGCATATTTATAGTAAGAATTGCAATTGAAATTAAGTTGCTCTAATTAGTTTCATTTTTTAACAAAGCATTGAGATTTTAAGTTTAAGATTTTAAAGTTTAATTTTACAATCATTTTGTCTGAAACTAGAAGTGTTTACAATACTAATTTGCATTGTTATTTCAGTGGTTCAAATGAAAATTCTCTTCCAACTATATAGGGATTCAGAAAACTAAATATATTAGTTTATTCAAGGTAGTTTTCCAAATTGAAATACATTATATTATTAACTGCTTTTTTTTCGTGGTCGTTCAAGAAGGGGATTAGTTGATTTAGCTGTTAGTCCACCAGCCAGTCCCATGGCATTGCATCTGATTCTCGAACACACATGAACACGGTTCGGATACTAGCTTATGAGAACTGTGGTGGATATTGTTGATGGCAGGTGTAGTTTTACAGGTAGCTCTGTTTCTCCATGATAATACCATATCAGTTTTTATTTACGTTCTTCGCTTGTTGTTCACAGGTAAAAGTTACATTTTATCCGATTGATTCTAAACAAACTTTAGTTTCGTTGTGTCACAATTTCACTTACCATTAATTTTATCGTTGCAATGCCATAGCTTACAAGTTGGCTTTTGCATGAAATAAAGATATGCTATTTTTGAAGCCACTGCATTTACTCACACCGCAAAAGATAGTCACCATGTTATATGTATCTATAATTTGATGAGTTTCTGCTGTTACTGCAATGTGCGATTATGGCTGTTAAATTTTAAAGCGCAGGATTAAATGGAGGCCATTATTGCTCACAGCGAAATGTATTCATTTTATTATAGAAGTTTGTCATTTCTTTTACATGTTCGCACATTCCTTAATTTGTTTTCTTGCACTCCGAACTGAGATGAAAATAATTCTATGGTAGAGATATTCTTTGGATACGATACACTTGAGTACAATAACAACAAGAGCAGAGAGCGATTATTTTCAAGGTTCTAGCCCCCTCCTAACCATCAGTCAACGCAGCAAAGTCGCGCTGCCAGCACTTCACAGCCGTGTCTGCTGCGGCGGTCGGCAGTGGCGAGCGACAGATTCACTACACCCGCGCGCTGCCTGGGCGTATTTAACTGGCGCTGAAGTCGCACTGTTGTTCTTTGGGGCTACAATATTGTTACCACCAAAACGCTGCAATACACTCTTAACCTGGATTAGGGAGAATTTCACTGTTACAATCAGTCAGCAGTATCTGACTGGTTCAACAGCTACTTCAGTGAATTTGACTGATTAATCAATGAGAAAATGCCAGGTTTCCTTCAATTATTGATTTAGTGAAATTTTCCACTGATTCATCGGTAATATTTTTCACTATTTACTCGGTGGTTAATTTTTTATTGATGGATCAGTTAAACAGCATGTGAAAATGGCCGTTAATCAATATTTATCAAGTGAAATAATAACTAATAAACTAATCAAACGAATACAAAACGGGTGTCTGATATGTGTTTTCTCTTTCAAAACACCGTTTTGCGGGGCAATATGGACATTCAGTCTTTCATTCCGTTATTACGTCTTTCACTTCGTTTTCATATAATACTCACGGTACGCTGTTTAAAGGTTTAAACTGTATATAATAGGGTGTTGAGAGGGCACTCATGTATATACTATTCGTTTTAACAATCCTAATGGTACCAATTGCATTAAACCACGTACAAAAAGTAAGGGTATACAACTTAAATCTTGTCGATTTCGATAAGAAGTATAAGACATATATATTTCTCTCATTGTTACCTTAACCTGGTAGTGCAGATGGTAAGTTAACGGCCTAAAAACGAAATGGAAATGGTGTGTGTGTTAAATCCAGGCCACCTCCAGTATTTTTTTTTTACGTTATTAAATTACAGTAAATCGTGCAATATAGATAGTAAACTATCGTAAGTATATTTATTTCATGTAAGTATTTGGCTAAATGCAACAAAACAATATTTAACCCTCTGTTGTAGTCGGCCGTCACTTATTCATTCAGTAAAAATGTTTCATTTCAATAATTCAATAAGTGAAATGTTTTCACTGAGGCAATCAGTGGATTTGCACTCATTATAAGAGGAATCATTTCCACTGATTCGAGTAGTTGAAATTCACTGCGAATCAGTAGTTTTCAACTGATTTGAACTTAGAGTGTAGGACTGGTCTCCAAACGAAGGCTTGACAAACAGATGTAATCAAGGTCACATCTTCTTGTTCAATTTCAGTTTCAGTTTTATGCCACTGAAAGGCAAATGTGTATGGGGGAATATTTTATATATCTACTCTAGGAACAAACAATTATAATTGTACTTCACAGATATATATATATATATATATATATATATATATATATAGTATATCATACAAATATGTAGATGTGTTACCGTCATAACTATTACATTCGAAATTCGGCCATAATACTCGGTTCCGAAAACCAGTTTCTCAATACTCTTCGCTAAGTTGTATTTAAGTATGTCCATATAATCATATCTGTCCATATATCCCTATATGAAAACTAGTTCTTCTACATCAGACGCAGCCATAAAACCCCAGGCTATAATTCCACCGCTGCCATGCTTAACAGTGGTTTGCATATCCTACATGTAAGTTCAGTCTTGGGTTTCCTTTACTCTGTATCAAAATGCGACTATCATTGTAAACAATTTTTAACTTACTCTCATTCAAGAACGAAACAATTGTCCCAGAAGTTCCCATACATCCCTACATAACATTCTGTTCTTTCGATTCGTCTTACTTGTGTAGGGTTTCGCTCTTGGTGCCATGGCGCTGTACCCAGCAAGATTGAGTGAGAAGTTGTTTTATTGTTATTGGTGTTACTTATTTTACTAACTGTTCTTGCACATGCGCAGATAATGCAGAGGATTGAAATTTTGCAGCTTTCTTGATCATTCTTGATCATCATAATAGAGGTTTCCTAAATTAAAACATATTAGTTCCATCGATTCTAGACACCTGCAATGATAAATCTAATAACAATCAATAAGCTTATATATCACTAAAATAACGTGGAGCTATTGCTGTGTATGGTGTAGAGTTTGCATTTAATTTTCGCCCCACGTAAGGGTGTCAATATGAAATATCACGCTGTTGTAGTGCTCTTTTTTTATATATCTCACTCTCATGGACACTGTGATTTACATACGCAACAATAGAACAACACATATAACATTTAGAGTGACCAGACTGCACAGCTGATTTGTAATAAATCAGTGGGTAAGGATGCGCTTTTACCTAGCCCGCCTCTGTATAATTACCGGTAGGGGAACAAGCTTATTACCATTAGCACCCTCTAGAAACTAGCATTTGGCACGTACACCGTTTGTGTACATACGTCACAATGAGGCAGACAATTGAAAACTCTAGTAAGCACATAATGTTAGGCACTGGTTAAGAAACGTGTTAATTTGACACTACAGTAGAGAAAAAGACAAAACAGATACGCCCTCTGGATATGTTTTATTTATTTAACTCTTCATTTCTTTTTTTTTTCTTTTTTAATTGTAACTGTTTATTATCAGAAATAATTAATAACCCTTTTGATAATATGAGAAAAGCTATACAGACAACACACTATCCTAGCAACGCTAGAAGTGATCACGCCTAGCCTACTTGAACACTTTGACGGTTGCGTAAAATAGCTTGCCAGAGTCTGACGATAATTGTTTCAAAAATAAATTAATTAAACTGTTCTCTGTAGCAAATGTTACTTTAAGAATTTTGTGTGCTCACTAAACAGTCTAACTCTGATAGAAACTGCTCTTATCACAGGTTTTGCAGGGGACGTATATATGCTGGAAACTTATGTATTTATAAAAGTCAAAATGGCGTCGCTTGCGTACTGACGCTAACGGACATCGAGCTGATTCAAACTGTAAATAAAATTACGTCCAGATTAAAATGTCAGATCGCAGTGCAGGACTTATATTTTAATCACCAATTGGATGAAAGTTAGGATGTTCTCGCACGAGAATGGCGTAGCATGATTAAAGTGGAGATACGTGGAGCTCCTCTGTACACGTACGTAGACGGCATATTTAATCTATTTATCTCCTGACCACTAAACCTCGCAAATGGGTGACCAGTTACTCAAGCTCATTTGCTGGTTACTTAAATTACTTAAAAGTCGGTTCAGGGACACGTCTACACGCCCTAAAACTAATTTAAAATCCTACCTCTCCGTCCTCTTCAGACGGGAGGTCATGCCCTACGTCTGACATAGTTGGAGGCTGATCTCGGAAATGAGATATAATACAATAATAAGTAGAAACACTTACACAATGAAAAATGAACTAGCCTATCAAAATTACACTTAAATATTATTGCCCCCATTTATCTAAGTTTTAAAAATCCTACGTGTTAAGAAAAATAAACTTACTAAAAATAAATAAAATTTACATAGGCAGTTGAAATCATATAAGTGAGACACGTGTAAAAATATACATAAAACTTGCATGAAAATAGGTGTAACTATAAGAACAGGAAAAATAATATAAGTTAATTGTATGCATAAATCCATATTTGTATGGGTGGTACAGCACGTCTATATCATGTATGTTCAGCATGTAAGAATGCTGCCGAATAAATAGGAACATTTAAATCGCCTGTGTTTCGATTTTGTAAACTCAATGCCTATAAAACAAATATGGTCGCCAGCTTGCAAAAATAATCGGTGTGTCACGACCATGGCTAACTTCCAAGGTTAAAAATATTCAAAACAGTCGTTGTAGTTGAGTTGAGAGATTTCGGTGGCTCTTAACATCGAGGTCATGAGAATCGATGAGGGTGAAATGAGGTGAGAATGGAGTAGCGTCGGAACGCAAAGGCGGGGGTCACAGGAGATACCCGAGAAAACCCACCGGCACGATTCCCACAAGCGAAAATCCGAAGTGACCCGGCCGGAGATTCATTCCGGTTCACCTAGGTGGGAGGCGAGAAGTCTAATCGCTCATCTACCGCGGCCCCCGTGGCCATTGTATAGAGGAATTGAGCGAACGTGAAACGTGGTCTATTGGCTCCACGATCAAAATCATGAGACGTGCGTCACTAACTGTATATTTTTAAGATTCTGTGAATATTAGCGGCCTTTGATACTCAGATTTAAAATGTAGGAATGGAAGAACACAAAGAAGTACGAAATACAATTCGAGGTAGAGTTCTTAAGTGTTTCCTCTTTACTGAATTGGAAATGAAAAATTAAACGCTATTTTAGTTCAAGGCAGGAAGTAAACATCTTTTGGTATTTTCCACTTCGAATTATAAAATGTCTGACTAGAATGACATAACGAAATACGAGATATAGCTGAGGATAACTGCGTAAAATTGTAGGCCATTGCCTTGAATAATATTCGCAGGAAGAATGGTTGCAAAATTATTATAGAATCTAGCCCACTGTGCGCGGTTCGAGGCCAGCATCCCGCACAACCCATATTTATGTGCGTCAGGTTAGCACCACGTGATTCTTAGGTCACTATGATCAACAGGTCCCCTCGTATTTCTCCTGCTGGTAAAAATGAGCGTTGTAAGACCCAATAAATAGCAATGTAAAGATACTAGCTGAAGTTCAAGTTCCCAGTGTTATTGTTCTTCTCGTTTGTTGAGCTGAACGGACGGAACTCACTCGTTCGCTCGAGTCAACCCGGCTTGGAAATTTGGAACGAACAAGCAGCTCATTTCCACAGACCGCGAAGAGAGTCTGAAGGCGTTCGCGGCCGGTCGTTTAACGGAGGCGCATTCTACTGCTCGCTGGCCCTGTTGCCACGACGTGCGTTCACCCGCTAGTGCGAGGTTGCCACATCACACAACACACATAATACACATTTCACATGTATGGCGTCTTCCACAGGACGAAGTTATCATATGCATATGTGCATTGAAGCTCCGGAAGTAATTCTATTGCCTGAAATAAGTACAAATATGTATCTTTAAATATATGTGATGACAGTGAACGAAATGTGCAGGTTACAGCTCTAACTACGATATCTACATATATTATTTCCTTTCAAGCACATTAAAGTACTGAACTGAATCATTAAATATCATTATAGAAGTGATTACTGATATGTGTGCCAAATGAAGTGAAACGAGATATTTGTTAATCAGAGTGTTAACAGTTTTATACTATAAGAAATTCCATACACAGTTTTCTGTACGACAAAGCAAACCATTTGTTTGAGGCTGTTTTGTTTACATCAACACAATGTAGTTTTAGTTCGAAGAGAAGGTTACAGAAATACACATTTGCTGTTAATAAATGTTTTCTTTCTACGTTTTTTATGGTAATATTATATTTCTTTATAGCAACGAAATATACATTCTTTGAACAGTTTAAAGATTTTCTGTCGTACATTTCAGTTTTCAGTACGTAACTGTTGTCTCGACGCAAATAGTTATAAACCAATAAATATATTGTGCAGTTACGAAACTCCAGCTGAGCTAATTTATAGTCCTCATGCTGACCGTTAAATTTCATTCTAAAGTTCGATGATTCTCCATGCCACTAATTTCAATGTTTTCCAATAGGTGGCATTGTATTCTAGTCCATGATACTACCTACAATTGCCCCGTATACAAGACTTACATATGTGATAACTGCTGTGTGGTGGATAAGTGTGTCTTGAATGCTCACAGCAGGAATTGTTCTGCAAAAACAGTCATTATAAATGTTTTGCTCGAATGAAGAATGCGTTGAACATGTATAAAATATTAGAATGTATTCTTATGTCACATCTGTAAAACAATAAATCGTATAAATTATTTCTAGGTTACTCATTTAATGCAACCCACTCTAATATTAGGCCCACCTGCATCATTAGAAAAAAATACCAGATTTTGTCTAAGTCTGAAAGAGAATAAATATTTTCGTATAGAGTCACATCTCAAATTCAGCTCCCTACCAATGACTATTTGAGCACTACACACAGATGCCCTCGCCATCCTCGTTTCTCCAGTCGACGCTAGAGTGCACAACGATCGTCTGCTAGGGTCGCAGTGGCCTTCGACCATCTTCGTTACCCCTGTCAGAGGGGGACACCAAACAAATTTGCATTACCGATGGCGGTCGCTAGGAGCACTCGTGTCGACACACATGACCGAATTCTGACGTACAGCATGCAGAACACTCACCCATACATACAGTACTCGGTGCGAGTAGCTCAAAGAAAAATTCCAGATGCACGAGGTTTCGATCCAAAAGGCAGTATGGACTGCAGCTCAACGGTTCCGGTAGAACAGAGGGTCTGCAGCCGTATGGTTTGACTGTGAGGGCTAAAGGTCGCAATAATCAACATCGGGGTAATATATGGTTTGGGGTAACCTCGCGCAACATATAAAACCGTCCCATACATGAAAAAAATAAGTCTCATAAAGGTCCAACATAGCCACTCACAATGAGCGAGGAGGAGCTGTCCAACCACGAAACATGTGAAGACATCGGCAACAGCCACCGCTACCACTGCCAAGACGGCTACACTGACTCCTACTACCAGGACGAGATCAGCAAGTGCGAGAGTGCACCCTACCGATATTTTTGTAAGACTGCATGGAGGAGATCGACCAGTGCGAGAACACATTGACTTCTACCTCTGCCACTGTACCAAGGGCTCCCAAGAACAGAACTGCGAGCTCAATGTTGATGACTGTCAGCAGAACCCATGTCAGAACGATGGCACCTGCCACGAAATCGTCAACTGCTGTTGTCCCACAGGTACACACACATCTCTCCCGGCTGTCTATGTCCTTCTTGAGTTCCTAAGGGAATGAATAATAAATCAACATGTTGTTTGTGACACACATCTCATCTGCTGGATGCTCCTTCCGACATGATTTACCCCCGCTCACAATGCGCGAGGAGGAGCTGTGCAACAATGGAACATGTGAAAACATCGACAACAGCCACCGCTGCCACTACCAGTGAGCGAGGAGGAGCTGTGCAACCATGGAACATGAGAGGACATCAACACCATAATACAACTTTGACCTTGACCTGACCTTGGATGACATCCACCTACCTTGGCATTGACTATTGATCACCACCTTGAACAAAATTTACTGCTGGATACAAAAACGAATCGCAATTTTTTTTTAGAAATTTTTTTAAAATTCGCAGAAACAATCGCAATCTTCTAAAAGAAATTTACCACTTAAAAGGAAGAAATCGTAAGACCTTGGCGGCTGAATATGGCCTCGACTGGTCTACCAACCTGGAACCCTGATACATCTCTCTCCCTCTATTGGCTAGTGTTCTGTGCCGTCCTTTCGACTTGCCTGTGCTGCTGGTCGACCGCCTGGGCTGTCTTACAGATTCTCACTATGTTAGTTGATCGCGCAACGATGGTCGGGTTCGATGTGCTCTGCTGCTAGTGTCTAGAGTGATGGCTGCACTCCGAATGTGATGGCTTCGCTTCAGTCGGTTCGGGAGGTCGTTCTGTTGTACGGGCTAGAGCAGTCTGGTATTGTCTATCATCGTTTAACACACGCAGCATACAGAACCCACCACTTGTTTGGTTGTGCTGGTTGGTACGAAATTATAACTATTTTTTACATAGCATTTTTATACCTGTTTGCATCGGTGTGTAGCAGTGTTGCCATTATCGTTCCTTCACTTTGTTTGTTGAATGTGTCATTGGATTAGATGGGGCCCAGAAAGAGTATGAGAAAACCTCGCCAGTTTGTGATGACAAGTTTATTGTCTGGTGATACGTAGGCTCATGCGAGTACTTCTTATCCCCACCACGCACTGTCTGTAGAGTGTGTCCTTAGCTTAGGCGAGTCCAGCAGGAGTACAGCAACCTTCACCGGTTTCAAGATATATGTTTATTGTTTGGTGAGTGTATAGGCTCATGTGAGTATTTACTTTATTTCTTCTCCTACTCACACAATGTATGTCGTGTGTGTATTCCAATGTGTGTTTATATGCTATTTCATCTCCTAACACTTATCATGCAATGGTGATCATGTGATCACGGCTTTGGAATAGTAACCCAAGGTATACGGAACGATCCCGCATGCCTCCTGCATTATTTTGAGTTCCCAAACAACTAACATAAACTACTAACTTGAACTATGGTCCCCAATGATAGCGCGCCACTGCTGGCGATGGGTGAACAAGCCAACCACAACAACATGGTCGTGGTTTGTAAGGTAGTCGTTTATTGTTCTGTTGTACTGATCAGGATGGCCTGGTCTTGTCAGGCATCGTTTAACCCCACACACAAACACACACACATTGTACAGCAAGCTGATGCTTGTATACTATGTGATTGTGCTGGTTGGTAAGTACTTATAGCTTTTTTTCCTATACATTGTTTTTATATATGTTTGCATCAGTGTGTGGCTGTGTTGTCCTTGTCCTTACCGCATGTTACAATGGAACTTTTTTCGTCTAATGTATCGTACAGCTCTTGATGCTCATGCCAGATGCATTTATTGGTTAATTATTTTTATTTAATCAGTTCATCTCCGTGTGTAGCCGTGTGGTCTCTCTTGGTGATGGTTTAGTTTCAGTCGGTTCCTAAAAGTAAAAGACTATTGCAGATCTTGGGGCAGCACAATAATGTAACTAAAATTCAGGCAAATTTCTCACCTTCAAGCCTCAATTTTTCAATCTCTTCTTTAAACATGATTCATCTCGTCAATCTCACCCCCAAAATCAAAATCAATTTGTGACCCAAATCTTCATTCTCAATTACAAAGACTTTTTTTAAAGCCATACTTGTTCACTCTTTGATCACTGGTCCATTTTCAGGGTGAATGAATCCTTAAAATAATGGTCAATAATGCAAATAATTTTTTGTCATATGGGGCGATGCCTATGTTACGAAATAGTTAGTTGTATCCTAAATGGTACCAAAACTACAAACAATTGTGCTTATTATAGCACTTAGTACATACATGACACTTCGATCTAATTTGTTGTAAGGGGGAGCGTTGTCTGTGTTATGAGTTTGCCATCTATATATTTTGAAAAGTTCGGAAAATAGAGCAAACTATGCTTGTAATTATAAATAGGGTACCCATGACACAGCGACAGTTCTTGTCAGCATGGCTAATATGCATGTTATGAATTTGGTATCTTAATCTTACACAGTTTGGAAATTACAGACATATATGCTTACAAGTATATGTTGGGTATACTTGACACTGCAACACTTCTTGTCATCTTGGATAATTCTTATGTTATGACTTTAGCAACTATATCATTCATGCTTCGGAAATTAGAACCAACTATACTTACAAGTAGACATAAAGCATACTTTGCCATCCGACCCTTCTCATCGTCAGTGGTGGTGCCTGTGTTATGAATTTGACAACTATATTTTACACAATCTGGAAATCAAGCCATCTATGGTTATAAGTAGATGTAGGGTATACTTGACCCTTCAACTTTTCTCATTGTCCAGGGTGGTGCCTGTGTTATGAATTTGACAACTATATAATACACAATTCGGAAATTACAGCCATCTATGTGTGTAAGGAGATGAAGGGCATACTTGACTCTGCAACTCTTCTCGTCATCTTGGGTAATATCTGTGTTATGAATTTGGCAACTATATCTTACACAGTTCGAAAACTACTGCCATCTATACCTATAAGAAGATGTAGGGTATACTTGACACTGCTACCCTTCTCGTCGTCTTGGCTAATGCCTAAGTTATGAATTTGGCAACTATTTCACACACACTTTGGAAATTACAGTCAACTAAACTTATAAGTAGACAAAATACTTACTTGGTCCTGCGGCCCGTCTCATAGTAGGGGGTGATGCCTGTGTTATGAATTTGTCAACTATATCTTACACAATTCTAAAATTACAGCCATCTATGCTTATAAGTATATGTAGCGTAAACTTGTCAATGCGATCCTTCTCATCGTCAGGGGTAGTGCCTGTGTTATGAATAAGAAAACTTTATCTTACATAGTTCGAAAATTACAGCCATCTATGCTTATAAGTAGATGTAGGGTATACTTGACCCTGCAAACCTTCTCATCGTCTGGGGTGGTGCCTGTGTTATGAATTTGGCAACTATATCTTACACACTTCGGAAATTACAGCCAACTATGCTTATAAGTAGACATAGGGTATACTTGACACTGCTACCCTTCTCGTCGTCATTAATGATGCCTATATTACTAATTTGGCAACTATAAGTTATGTGGTTCGGAATTTACAGCCAGCTATGTTTATAAGTAGACATAGGGTATAGTTGGCCTTATGACCTTTCTCTTCTTTGTGGATGATATCTATGTTATGAATTTAGCAACTATATCTTACATGGTTAGGGAATTCCAGCGAACTATGATTTCTGCAGAAGAAGGGCATACTTGACTCTGTGTCCCTTTTCGTCATCGGGGGTGATGCCTAAGTTATGAATTTGGCAACTATATCTTAAGTTGTTCAGAACTTACAGCCAACTATGTTTATAAGTAGACATAGAGCATACTTGGCCCTGCAACCCTTCTCTTGTTAGCAGATAATGTCTATATTATGAATTTAGCAACTAAATGTTATTTTGTGTGCAAATTACTGTGAACTATGCTTATATGCAGATGTAGGGTACATTTGGCACTGTGTCACTTCTCGCCGGGGGTTACGCCTATGTTGTGAATTTGGCAACTATAGTAAAAACAGTTTGGAAATTACAGTCTACTAAAGTGTGTGCTTAGGTCTGGCGAGCGTGAAGGCCAATGCCTGTATTCAGTACAACATTACGACACTAGGTCGACGGAACCCCTAAAGGAATGACAGAGAATGAGATTCGGTACCTGCCAGGATGCTAGGTGAAAGGGTCCCAATACCCTGGCATATAAGTCATAGAGCAAGAGTTTGGGATCTACGTTGGCCGCTGCGGATGTAAAGGGAAATGGGACATTTTTCGGGAGAAAACTGTAAAAACGGGAATTGTTTCCACCGTGACTTTAACAAAGATGGCTGTCGGCTAGTCCCCTTGTCCCCAGGCCCAATCTCCTCCTAGAATGCCTCTTTAGCTATTAAGCCATTATATTGTTTGAAGCTTTACTTGAATACATGCATTAAAATGCTGTACTTGGTTACTATATTATAAATATAAATTTATACAGCTTTTTGACGTTCCCATTACATTCACTGGCCCCAAATCGGTTGAATAATTTCTGAGATGCTATATAATCATAATATTTGAGGTAGCGCTGTCTTCTAAAATGACTACCAATATAGATATATCTAGTTAATATATACCTATGTAAGGATTTGATTTCGCTGCGTAGAAATTGGCCCTGTTAAATAGGATGTGGCTTTTCATGCAGACAGCAGCTAGCTGGAAGAGAAACATTCTTGATGTTTCCATACAATAATTACATCTGTAACATTCCCCGATTGTTTCATTCATGTTCAGTGGCTCTATTTACTAATGATTATATGCATATATAGTGCAAAATTGTGATGTTCGGTTTTCACAAATGCGTACGACAGCAGGAAATCCATTTCTGGGTATCGATAATAAAAGACAAATATTATAACTACTTAATGTCTCATGTACAATAGGGTTTATTTTAATTATTAACAGAGGAATTATGCATTTCTCTTTTACAGTTTTCTGCAATTATAGGCATTTCACATACGTTAACTGTTTCATTGTTTGAAGCATTGAATGTCGCGTACATACCTCGAGACAAGCTATATTCCACAACACTGTAGCTTAGCTCGCCTTTCTGATTGGATTTCTTTCCGCTAAGTGTTACCTGGTTGCACGACTCGCGAATGTTCAGTGTGGAGTTCAATGTGGGGTTATTCCGCTATAATATTTCGGGACAAGCTATGTTGCACAACACTGTCTCTTAGCACGCTGTTACGACTGGTTTTCTTTCCACTATCTGCTTGCACGTCTCACGAACATTAAGCGTGGAGCTCATGTGAGGAAATTCCGCGCAAATATTTCGGTCAAGCAGTCTGTAGCTCAGCTCACTTTATAATTGGTTCTTTTTTCCACTAAGTGTTACCTGTCTCGTTAGACACGGATTCCAGTGTGAAGTTTATGAGAGATATTTGTTTCTTGCTTTAACTTCATAAATCACAGGTCGCGTTGCTTCATCTAATCAAATGTGTTATATTCACTTGGAGAAGGCGATGTCAGAATGATGTTCCAATAGAAACTATAGAGATTCTTGGCGCAGTTAAAACGCTGAACGATTCGCCGGAGAATTCTCGATTTCTGGTTGCCTAAGTGTCAAGGATACACATTTTATCTAGAGCCGAAGATTGCCAAAGTGGACTCAATATTTGCCGTAACTCATTTATTCCGACGGAAGTGTACATACTTATATAAACATTTAAATTAATTTAATATTTCCGCATTTATATGTACATACTTATATATAGACATTTAAATAAATTTTGTATTCCCATGTTTATATAATAATAATTATGAATAAGATACATTGAAAATAATTTTATATTAACATACTTTTATATCTACAGAAATATATATATTAAAATGAAAATACATTTTTATTTAAATACTTCCGTAACTATATATATATATATTAAATTAAAAATAATTTTATATTTTCGTAGTTATATGTACCACACTTTATAAATAAATTTTAATTGATAATTTTTTTATATTTACATGCCTATATACCTATAATTATATATAAATTTAATTTAATATACTCTTATAATTACATACTTACATACCTATACATATATATAAATTAAATTGAAAATAATTGTATATTTTCATAGTTAAATGCTCCTAACTATATATATAAATTTAAATTAACATAACTTTATATTTACATACTTATGTACCTACACCTATATATACATTGAATTGAAAATAATGTTATATTTGCATATTTATATACCTATCTACATATATAAGTACATAACAATATATATATAATATAGATTGAAAGTAATTTCAAATGTACATACTTATATACCTGTAACTATATATAAATTAAATTGAAAATAATTATATATTTACATACTTATATACCTATACATATATAGTTACTTATATATACCGATGTTAATATGTTTAAAAAAATTGAACATAATCTTATATTTACATATTTATATACTTATACATATTTATTTAACTATATATTTATGCAACTATACGTCATTTTTATATTCCTGTCATACACAAATACATATTTACGTATAATCCTTATATATATAATTTTTATAGTCCTTATATATATAAAATTTTGTACAGTCCTATTATATATGAAAGGTCCTGCATGTGTTCATCTCAAGCGAAAGTTTAGGTGTATTTTCTCACAATTCTCCCATATCGCGAAGCTGAATTGCGAATACAAAGGGCTGCCTTTTGACCTCGACGATCATGGAACCGTCACCTGCAGCATCGCTGACTGGCTGATGTCATTCCCAGTGATCAAATGCTTGTCGACATGAGAGGGTGGTCCGTACGAAAACCTGCTAAATAAAAACTTGAAAAATTACTTTTCAGTGGAATTTCTGTCAAAGGCAGGTTATACAGAGTGATATTTTGAAGAGATATTCTAAAACTTTGAGCAATGGTTCTCTGCAACCACAGTCGGATCCGCCTCCTCCTCTGGCTCCTCCTCAATCAGGGGTCATTTTGGGGTCATTGGGGGTCATTTGGTGGTTCATAGGGGTCATTTAGTGATCATTGGGGGTCATTTAGGGGTATTTTAAGGTAACTAGGGTCAGCACCGCAATCAGGGTCATTATGGGTCAATAGGTCACAGGTCATTGTTCAATGGGTCGCAGGTCATGGTTCCATGGGTTAATTTTTCATTGAATCAATGGGTTATTAGGTGTTATGTATGGTTCAAGGCGCTGTTGGTTGTGGTGGTGGTGGAGGTGGTGGTGGTTTGGGGTCATTTATGGGTTATTTAGGGGTCATTTTTGGAGTTAAGAGACTGACTTCCGCATGCAATGTTTCAATGCCTGCATGTGAATGGCCGGGTACAATCACGTGACAACTCGCTGATTGGCTGGTCGGTGTTCGTACAATGTATTAATGTTGCAATACCATTGGTTCCTCTCGTCGATATGACGTCGTAGGACTTGTTTAAGCGTATATTATAAGTGTTAGGGATGTCAGCTGAGAGGCTTAGTTTGTCAGCAGCTCCTGTGAAAGGTGAATCGTCTCGGATAGCTTGGGCCTCTTCGCATAAAAGTCATATTCTCCATCTGTGATGTATTCGAGTACTCCAGAGTTAATAGTATCTACAGCTTTGCCACTGACTTCTTCGGGAGTGGTACCAGCAGTGCAATCGACTTCTTCAGGCATGGTGCCGACAGCAACATCGACTTCTTCGGGTGGGTCACCTACAGCAACACAGCCGTCGACGACTTCAGGCATGACGTCGACAGTGCCATCGAATTCCATGGGCAGGCTACCTACAGTAGCTCCATCGGCATCACCAACTGGACCATCGACATCTGTTCAAGCACCATCTGTATGGTCAACAACCTCTGCTGAACCATTCCGACATTATAAGTTCCGTTTCTGTGAAAAGACCTTCACAGGCAGCAGCAATGCTCGGCGACATGAGCGCTTTAATTATGCTAAAAAATCTCTGTAGCATGCCATATTTGTGTGAGCAGATCATCCGTAGCGACAGTTTAATTAGTCATATTAAAGAATTGTAATTTTTTGAGTGTGTTCATAACTGTATTAAATTAATTGAATTAAAAATGCTTGTGAATAAAATTGTGTTTTATTTAATGTTTCCCTAATTTGTCAGAATATTATTAAGATTTAAAAGGTAGAGAAAAAAACAAATTTTATTAAAAACTTTTGTTTGTAGTATGTATATTGTACTATATGTACAATTATATAATTTAAAGAATGTTTTTTTTTAATGTAACAACTTTAAATTTTAAACAAGTATATATTTAATAAATTATGCATGTCGCCAAAGTCTCGCATCATGCTTGTAGGTATACTGCTGATTGGAACATATGTTTGAAATAGGGTGAAAATTTACAAGTCTTTGTATGCCTATAAATATAAATGCCGACAGCTTGCTTGGCCTCCAGAATGCTTACTTCTACGAATTTATTCTCGAGCTTTTGTTTTCAAGGTCATGCAAGGCTACGGGGTCAAGGTAAAGGTGGTCTGCATCCAATATAGTGGTAGTAGTCTGAAATGTATTATTTTTTCAGACATTTGTATTTTCCCCTATTTTTTATTTACAAGGTCATTCAAGGTCATGGGATTAAGTTCAGGGTCGTATGCATCTAATATTGCGGTAGTAGTCTGTTATGTATTATGTTTGCTGACTTTTATGGATTTTTCTTTAATTTTTGTTTTCAAGGTCAAGTAAGGTCATGGAGTCATTTTCATGGTCATTAGCTTCTAATATGGTGGGTGGGTGATGCCTGCCAAGATGGAGGTCACCTACCAAGATTGTGGCCTCCAGTAATGTATAAAGAAATGAATGAAAAATCAGAATGAGTATTACATAAGGGGAGTGGGAGTAAGGAAGCCAGTCATCTGCTGAAGTCGAACAGTGGTGAGTAATTGGGTGTGCTGGGGGGACTTTCGGAAATGTAAGGTTTTTAAAAAAAATTATAAGTTTTTAATAATTTTTAATAATAAATTTAATAATTATAAATTAGTAAGCTATTTTTTGGAATTTTTTTTTAATTTTTGTATTTTCAAGATCAAAAGATTAAGGGCAAGTTGAAAGGTAGAGGTCAAAGTTGATTTGCATACAATATGGATGCAAGATGGCTGATGCTGAGGTCTAACTTCTATCCTGTTTCCCTTGTATCGATTTGGATTAGGGTATGCCTATAAAACCAATATGACCGCCACTGCTCTGTACGTCCTAAGGAAGCCCCAAATTACGTTTAATTGGCAGAAAATTGGATTTCAGGGGCTTTCTACTGCACATGAGGGACTTCTACCCTTTTTTTAGGGTAAAATTGGTGATTTATAAGAATCCTTTTAATAATGTTTTGATCATTTTTAATCACTTTTAATAGTAAATTTTTTGGCATTTTTCAACACCTTTTAGAATTTATTGGATTTTTTGGGGGGTTTTGAATTGTCAAGGTCAGATGTCATATGTCCCGCATACCACTTGCCCTGACCTAAATTCACCTTGGTCGCTGATCCCTATCACCTGTTCCGGGGGGGAAAAAGGCATTTTCTATGGATCCTTTTAATATATTTTAAAATAATTCGTAATAATAAATTTTTTTCGGGATTTTTTGAGGATTTTTTGGAATTTTTTGGGTTTTTTTTAGTGTTTTTGTGGTCATCGGTCCTTGAGGTGAAAGTCAAGGTCATAGTTAAAACGGGTCAGGATTAAAAGGTCAATGACGTCTAATATGGCGGGATGGTGATGTAACAACATGGCTGATCCTCGGCTCCTGCACTCCTGGGCCCCACGCCCATGTGCCAGACTCATCTAAATCCTACTACCGATAATAACAAAAAAAATCAACAAATCGAACATCGGAGCAAAATATGATTATAATGTGTCACTTTACGAAAACTGAATAAATTAAATAGTGATGTAGTTTTCCTTCACAAATGCATCGCAATAAACGTAGTTAAATACCGAATCTTTAGCTCGTAAATTTAAGGACTGTTGAAGAGAATGAAGATTAATTACTTAATGTCACACGTACCATGGTGACGTCCATAACAAAGTAATCTGCAGTGATAAAATCCGGTACGAATATTACGGCATGATGATTTAGAAATGTGTTGACTCATAGTATCTGAAATTTATATAAATGTAAATAGCAATATAATCTAACTTATATTTACCGAATGAATTTTATATTTTTCGAAGGTAAACAAAGCTTTACCTACAATTCAGAATACTCATTGTGGCTAGTACCCTCAGTCTAAGCCATTTAACCTGGCTTAACTATAAAGATATTTAAACATATGTGTGTAATAATTCATTCTGTACCTTACTGAGTCGACAACAAATCAGTATAGAATTTCTGTTAACAGTAATTTTCAAATGTGCAGTCGAGTGATACATTTCCTCCCCAACACACATCTTCTCCCTAAATCCCACCTCCTCGCCAACACCCATCTGTTCACCAACACCCATATACTCGACAACACCCATCTCCTCAACAATACCCATCTCGTCCCAAACAGCCATCTCTTCACCAACACCCATTTTCACTCCAACGCCCATCCCTTCGTCAACACCCAACTCCTCCCCAACACCTACCTCCTCCCCAACACCCATCTCCTCGCCAAAACCCATCTCATCGCCAACACCCATCTCATCGCCAACACTCATCTCCTCGTAAACACCCATCTCCTGGCCAACACCCATCTCCTTGCCAATGCCCATCATCTCGCCAAAACCCCACATACCCAATCCAATTTTCTTACCAGCGACCATCTCATACGTAACACTCATTTACTCCCAACACTCATTTCCTCACAACAATAATTTCTCCTCAGCCATTATCTCCTTCCCAAAACACATCACCTCCCCAAATCACATCATATCCCAACACCTCATCCAACACCCAACACCTCACCCAACACCCATATTCCCCTAACATCACATATTCTCTCAAAACCCATATTCCCCCAACACCCGATTTCCCCCAACACCAATATTCCTCTAACACCCACATACCTTCCAAAACTCCGTATTTTTTCCAACACACATCTCTTCCATTTCTTTAGGCTAAGAACTAGTTAAATAGAGAACCGACAATCAGAACCGACCGATCCCCAGCAGAAAACTCCAGAGTCATTGACATAGCAATGGAGATTATTCCTCACGTGAAAAAAATAAGTAATCTTTCTAGAGTCCAAACTACCTGACGGAACAAAGCACTCTTGAAGCTAAGCTGTTATTCTTGCAGTCAGTGGTAAAAGATACGGAGTTATATTTATATAATTCTATAGTGATTATGCATTATTGCATTTGTATATGCTGAGCTCCCTTCAGGGTCACATAGCATTGCAAGATGTTTATTTAAATGAGATATGATGAGCATTGTAAATGTACAAAAATCACCTCAACAACACACATCTCCTCAGACACGATATCCTCCTTAGCCCCCATCTCCTCCCCAGCCTCACTCTCCTCCCCAGTCACCATATCCTCCACAGCCTCCATCTCCTCCACAGCCCCCATCTTCTCCACAGCCTCCATCTCTTCCACAGCCCCCATCTCCTCCCCAGAATCCATCTCCTCCCCAGCCTCACTCTCCTCCACAGCCTCCATCTCCTCCACAGCCTCCATCTCCTCCACAGCCTCCATCTCCTCCAAAGAACCCATCTCCTCCCAAGCCACAATCTCCTCCACAGCCTCCATCTCCTCCACAGCCTCCATCTCCTCCAAAGCCCTCATCACCTCCACAGCCTCCATCTCCTCCCCAGCCACCATCTCCTCCAGAGCCACCATCTCCTCCACATCCCCCATCTCCTCCCCAACCAATATCTCCCCCACAACCTCCATCTCCTCCAAAGCCCCCATCTCCTCCCCAGCCTCCATCTCCTCCCCAGCCACCATCTCCTCCACAGCCTCCATCTCCTCCACAGCCCCCGTCTCCTCCACAGCCACCATCTCCTCCACAGCCCCCATCTTATCCACAGCCTCCATCTCTTCCACAGCCCCCATATCCTCCCCAGAATCAATCTCCTCCACAGCCTCCATCTCCTCCACAGCCTCCATCTCCTCCACAGCCTCCATCTCCTACACAGCCTCCATCTCCTCCCCAGCCACAATCTCCTCCACAACCTCCATCTCCTCTACAGCCTCCATCTCCTCCACAGTCTCCATCTCTTCCACAGCCTCCGTCTCCTCCACAGCTCCATCTCCTCCACAGCCTCCATCTCCTCCACAGCACCCATCTCCTCCACAACACCCATCTCCTCCACAGCACCCATCTCCTCCACAGTCTCCATCTCCTACACAGCCTTCATCTCCTCCACAGCTTCAATCTCTTCCACAGCCTCCGTCTCCTCCACAGCTCCATCTCCTCCACAGCCTCCATCTCCTCCACAGCACCCATCTCCTCCACAGCACCCATCTCCTCCACAGTCTCCATCTCCTACACAGCCTTCATCTCCTCCACAGCTTCAATCTCTTCCACAGCCACCATCTCCTCCACAGCCACCATCTCCTCCACAGCCACCATCTCCTCCACAGCCCCCATCTCCCCCCACAGCCCCCATCTCCTCCATTGCCCCCATCTCCTCCACAGCCCCCATCTCCTCCACAGCCCCCATCTCCTCTACAGCCCCCATCTCCTCCACAGCCCCCATCTCCTCCACAGCTCCCATCTCCTCCACAGCCCCCCATCTCTTCCACAGTCTCCATCTCCTCCACTGCCCCCAACTCCTCCACAGCCCCCATCTCTTCCACAGCCTCCATCTCCTCCACAACCCCCATCTCCTCCACAGCCCCCATCTCCTCCACAGCCCCCATCTCCTCCACAGCCCCCATCTCCTCCACAGCCCCCATCTCCTCCACAGCTTCCATTTCCTACACAGCCTCCATCTCCTCCACAGCCTCCATCTCCACCACAGGCATGATCTCCACCCCGGCCACCTGCTTCAATCAACTACCATATCCTCCCGAAACCGATCTCTTCCCATACCCCTTCTCTTTCCCAGCCACCATACCCTTGCTAGGTAACATCACTTCCCAGGCCCCCATCGTAAACCCAGTCCTTTGCTACTCCCCATAAAAAACACCTATACAGCTCCCATCCCCTCCCCAACACCCATTCCCTCCCCAATACCCATCCCATTCCCAAAAATTATCTCCTCTTTAAACCCCAACTTTTTCAATTCCTATATGTACTCATATAAAAATTTTAAAGCCACTTTTTAAAAATATGTTTAAATGTCATTCGCATTAAAGTGTTAAATTGAATTCCTTGATAGAAAATTAAGACATTACTAAATAATAATTTACCATAACTCAAAAACCAATATTTCTAAATTCTACAAATGTAAGTAAAGTAATCGTAGCTTTACCTAAAGTTGATAAAAGTATATTTAAAAAAAAAATCTTTTAATGCAATCACATCTTCGATAACAGGAAATTTATCAAGTAAAATTTATTTGTTTACTTTTCAATTATTAGGAATTACAATCGTTTTTTTTTCTTCAAATAAGTCATTCTATAATATCTACTGTATTAATATAAATACTTCGAAGTCTCTGGGAAAAGCTACTTTCTTAGGGGATGTACGTTTTAATTAAATAAAATATCTTATATCAATTTCCTAATATATTTACAAGCAATACACAAAATATACATTCAAAACATAATATAAATCCATTAATGGCTTTCACTTGCTATTAAAGCTAATATTTTCATGATTGTTCCTCAGTTAAAATTAATTAATAGAATCAAGTACATAAAATCTGTCTCTATAACCAGTTTACTAATACAGATTAAATTACTATTCAAAATAAAAAATTTAATATCTCACTGTTTTAGCATTTAAAATCATCTCCCGCCTTGCGTTAGTCCAGATATCCCCAGTCTATTCTGTTCAGAATGTTCTAGAGCGACCCATGCGCTCCCATACTCAGTAGCTCTCTGCTCGTTGGATATCTCAGCCTCCACAGAACTTAGGCATTGTTGTTTGTAGCCACCGCACACACACACCTGTCCGCCACCGTCTCTCATGTACTCGTTCGTTGTCCGTCGATTTCATCAGCGTTCTTGACCTGCCTGTCGCTTGACCTCTGCCGCAGAGTGTTTAAAATCCTGATGTTTTCATGAAACTAATAAACTTGCTCCCAGTATATTTACCTGCGAAACTACATCGCGCCCCAGACAAGGAAGGAATGATACTTTAAAGTTACCATGCAAACTATTAATATAATATTGGAGCCCTCCAATATAGTTAAAAACTGTTTTTTCCATGCTGCTGTATTTTAAAACATACCAGTAGAGCACGGGTCAAACTACGATAGGAGCCTGTATTGAACTTTGCTACAGACATTCCTTCAATAAAATGACAGGGTCATTAGTGAAGGTCTCATAAACACAGCACTACGAGAACACTGCAAGCCAGTTCAGAGCCCTGCTTGTAGTGGCGATGGCATTCTTGCAGTGCGTGCTAGTGTAACCCTAACACCTCTTATGCTTCCCGACCAAAAACGTGGAAACCGTTGCAGGCAGGTGGGACCTTTAAATGCCACGATCTTCGCTATGATACTCGCAATCGAGCCAGGTTGATGTCGTATACTGCCGACATTCGGCTGCGGCCGTATTTATAGTGTAGGTTTCCCGGCCCAGAACCTTCTTCACGCCTCAGAACACACCAAAGGAAGGTGTTAGTCGGAAGGTTCTCTCACATGCTCTCAAG
Organism: Dryococelus australis; assembly: GCA_029891345.1. Lineage (NCBI taxonomy): Eukaryota > Metazoa > Arthropoda > Insecta > Phasmatodea > Phasmatidae > Dryococelus > Dryococelus australis. The sequence continues at coordinate 350,029,951 of CM056993.1, forward strand.
TCATCGATTCCTCCAACAAAGTTGGGTAATGACGTCAGTCCAGATTAACTATCAATCATCCCCCTACCCGGCCAGGTGATACAGTAGCCGGGTCAGCCTGGTAAAGAGGCAGGTTGTGATGAGTGACCCCCCACCATGCTGAAACTGGCAGTGCGTAAAACTGTCCCCTCCTCAAATCTGTTCTTCCCGAACACTCTCTCCAGCCAACACCTGAACTTTCATGGAGCGCCAGTCAGTCGATGTGGACAACCTTAGGCTACGCCCGAAAGCCCTGTCGACAAATCTGGTAGACTACATCATTGTTCTGCTTCAGGATCCTCTATGTGCATTCCCAACGCTTCTGTAGCTTAGAGTAATATCCCTTCCGACATTAGGAGTTGTACGGCCACGCCAACTGTCCTTGGACAAGGAATCTCGGGTCATATTGTGTTGTCTTTTTGTCACTGTTGATTTTAAAGCGAGGTCCAGCTAACTTATGCAACTAACCTCTAATATAGTTTACTAACATATTCTAATGTGGCTACCGAATCTTCTTCAACTGCATGTTCGAACAGCAGGTCACCAAGGAGGTCTAACACTCTTCGAAACAGCATTGGTCTACTTGAAGGTGTTACCTTTGCTGACATGTGGTTCGCCGAACGATATATCAGGAGAAATAAGAATCATTTAAAGTCCTAATCCTTCTTTGTGTCTTTCATGAAGATCATCAATTACTGTTCTAGGTTATAGGATGTAATGCTCTGTTTCGAGTGTTTTTTTTCTCCTAAAATTCTAGCTACCTCCTGGAAAAACAGTAGCTATTGAATTTGGTCCTTGATTAGAATGAAACTTTAGTGACACTTTAAACTTAGAGAATACATGCTCTATCATGCTTATCTCTTGGTTTGGAACTGGTATACCTAAAATTACTTGGTAATGTTGTCTTGGGCTACCACAAGGTAGCGAGTATCTTTACTCAGTGGCTAGTAAGAGTCCTAGAGTATCCACTGCCGTCCTCTCAAATGGGGCTCCAAAATGTATTTTTCAATGGGACCTCATTCCTTAATCGTCGGACCCATGTTTGTGGTACAAGCACAACAAAGATGGCACCACTTCTCAACATCCTCCCGACAATGAAGCCATTACAATCCTAGTCAAACCCTGTTGAGGATGTCATTTACACCTAAGAGTCTACCTGTTTTTATCATGCAATTAATTTAACAATTCTGGAATTCTGCACTCTGATCGGTCCAATTGTAAGTGCATGCATTTCCCATTATTAGTTTCTCAGTTCCTGAAAAACACATCACGCGTCAGTACAAAGTAATTATATCGTGGCCAGTATATCGGGATCAGACTAGATACCTCCTCTTAAATTGGTCGATATCTGGCTTCTTTCCAACCTATTATTGAATGCAATACAGAGCCATTCAACTGATCTTTCCGAATGCCATCATCCTATGTATGCGACACATAGCAATATAAAGAGCCTTGAATTATTATCCTCGTTGCTTTCGATACACCACAATTTTCCTCCTGGCATTCTCACTGATGATGGGGTGGTTTCCATGGTCCCCTGAAAAGTGCATCTGCATTCCTGCGAAGTTGTCCAGTCCTTCGCTTGCTGTATTTCAATCATATTTTTGCAGTCATTTATACACCAGCCTATTTGACGTTTGGGGTTCTTGAAAGTTTGTAGCCAGCATAATGAAGTATGATCGTTTATTAGGGTCAAGTGACTGCCGTAAAAGTAGGGGTGAAAGTATTTAATGCCTTCATCACAACCAGAAGCTCCCTGTATGTCACACAATGTCTCTCAGGCTTGTGCAGTACTTCGCTGAAACATTCCAGTGGTCTCTACTTTCCATCTTGGCTCTGAGGCAACACAGCTCCAATACCTACATCACTACCATCAACATCCAGAATAAATCACATACACTTCTTCGGAAGCCTAGGCCTGTAGGTGTTATATCGGACATTCTATTAGTTTATTCAAATCAAATTCGTGCTCAGTGGTACAAGGACATTTCCTTTTCGCCTCGATCAATTCATGTAGTGGCTTGGCGATCGTTGCAAACCTGGGCACATATATATATATATAATATATATATATATATATATATATATATATATATATATATATATATATATATATATATATATAAGTCCAGGAACATATGCATCTCAGATTTGTCTGTTAGTGAAGGCCAATCTCTTATCGCTTTGGTATGCTCAGGGTCTGTTTCAATGCCATAGTCCATCATTACATAAATCACAAAAAGTAATTTTTTTGGAAAATTAATGTGACATTTATGAGAACAAATCCCAGGTTGGCTCTTCGAATGACCTTGAGATAGCAATGACATCTAAGTACACCTAGCAAATGTTTTAAGGGAGGACATTTTCCATCAGATTTTTAAAGGTGACAGGGAGATTCTATATCCCGAGAGGCATAACCTTGAATAGCCAAGTTCCTTTCACTGTGGACACAAAATGCATTATTTTCTTTGTCTTCTGTGGCCACCACGCATTGCCAGTGCCTTCTCATCATGTCAAATGTAGAAAACCGATGTGAACCTGCTAGGATGTTCAGTGTGTTATCTATCCTTTTGATATGTAAACTATTTTTCTTGGTCACATTTTATTAAGCTGGGGATAATCCACATGAAATTTCGTAGAGATAAGCATGTTTCTTTTTAACAAGCACAATGGAAGCAGAACATTGACTAGCTTATGGTTCTCTCACGTCAAAATCCTTCATCAACCGTCAAATATCTTCAACCGACTTATATGAACCTAGCACCAGTTACCTTGGTAGCTGCATTATAGGCCTGGCTTCCCCAGTCTCGCTGTCACCAGATGAGGTAATTATCTTGTTCTGATTAGCAGTTTCCCAGTTCTTCTGGTAGAGGGCATTCGGTATTTTGTGAGCTAGAATCTTCAGGGACATTTTGGAATTACGTGTGACGTATGATTGCTAACATCTATCGTAGCCCACTTCTCAAAACGAATAGTAATGTCGGACAAATTAATTATCCTTGTCCGAATTTGACAAAACCAGAGTCCTTGCTAGATTAACACCATTTGGTAGAATACCACATTTCAGGCATGATTCACCGACCTTCTGACAAATCTTCCCGGACACTTGCTTGGAATAACAATATCGCTAGAAGCCCACATCGCCATAGACTGACAACATATTACCAGGCAGCTCATTGTCGAAGGCATATCTTAATTATTTATTTATTTATTTATTGGACTTTATTTATACTGGCGAAGTTAAATCTTCAATGCCTTCTCATCATGCTGACACAACCAACTGCGTATTGCCTGGCCTGCAAATAGCACCCTCAGACGAGTGTCAATTCAGCACCCCATATTACATAACACACAAAGTCACAAAATTTTGTTATTTAAATATCGTGTTATATGCTAAGTGTAACAGGCTTCAACTCCACTCTTCTCTTACCTCTCACTGGTGTAAACAATGTGGACCAAAATTAACAATAACATGATGTAAATTACATTTTTACAAGTTTGTGTTTTAAGATTAAAACAACATCCAGCATTTCGTATTTGTATTGCAACACGATATCCATACCAGCAATTTTGTGTCATTATGCGTGTCCATTTCGATGTCATAAACTTGACATTTAATGAAACTTCACCACTATTCATGATCTTATGTGCAACTCGAATAAAATGTATACAGTATTTTTGTGTAATAGTAAATACAATTACTGCTACATATTATGTATAAATTTCAAATACCCATATGTCATAACGAAATGAAAAATTAATAATACTACTAACAGAATATAATAACTGTATTTTTGTGAATAATTGTTTATATTCAAATTCATTGATTGAAAAAAAAATAATTTAAAACTTGAATGTAATTAATTTGAACATTCAGAGTACTTTGATTTGTTCGTAGTCGCAAAAGCATGTACTTGGGTATTTGTAAACTAATGAGGCAGTATATAACAAGTTAATAACATGTGAGCAAATGTCCAATCTAGAATTATTTGATTAAGAAGTGTGCATGCTGAAACAATGACGGAAGAATATTTTCGCAGTATATGTATACTTTTTTGGTCTATGTGTAATGAAGTCAAAATATGTCACAGTAATGAGTTGTATAAAATACATCATATTTGTATTTCAGGACTAGTATTAAGATAATTTAAACCCAAAGTTGAATGAGAATGATAAAAATAGGAATTCATTTTTAAAAGTATGGCATAGTAATTTTTTTAATTACAATAATTTTCTTATAACAGTAGTCACTTTAGAACAAGTGCAAACATGAAGTTGCTTTTAAAGTAAATGGCTGGTAAAAATATTTTGAGAAGTTACACACAGCTGTAGTTTCCCCGAGTTTAATGAAATATTGGATAGTAACCTCCAGGTGAGGCTGAATCAACAGCAACAGCGCTAGCAGCAGCACCACCCTGGATACCAGACCATCCTGGATACCACCAGCCTCCACAGCCACCGCATCCTCCCCAGCCACCGCATCCTCCCCAGCCACCATATCCTCCCCAACCACCATATCCTCCCCAGCCACCATATCATCCACAGCCACCATATCCACCCCAACCACCATAGCCACCGCAACCACCATAGCCACCCAAACCACTATATCCTCCCCAACCACCATATCCTCCCCAGCCATCATATCCTCCCCAACCACCATGTCCTCCCCAACCACCATATCCTCCCCAACCACCATGTCCTCCCCAACCACCATGTCCTCCCCAACCACCATGTCCTCCCCAACCACCATGTCCTCCCCAACCACCATATCCTCCCCAGCCACCAGGTCCTCCCCAGCCACCAGGTCCTTCCCAGCCACCAGGTCCTCCCCAGCCACCACGTCCTCCCTATCTAAAGTGTCCGCATCCATGGTGGTCATCATCATAGTCATCGCAGTCGCCGTAGTTATCTGCGCTGGCTCGTGCGAGCAGCAGCAGTGCTACTGCGGATATCTGTAACAATGTACACCAGAAAATAATAATTTATATACATGTTTTCTGCCATCGGAAAACTATTGCATTACTCCCTCGTCTATCACAGAGTAAAATTTAAAAAATGCTGCATACATACATTTGAGATTTTGGAGTTTTACCAACTTTAAAAATAAATTATTTTTAATCTCTTATATTTTCTTATCAACAAAAATTTGAGATTAATGACAGGAAAACAACAAGAGCAATATCGTGCCTGCAGATTATTGTACTGGCGCAATTTCTGCTCACACGGCCTGATGGTTGCCTTGAACAAGGTAATGCATTGCTCACGGCTATTAGTTTAGAGTTAAAGAAATAAAAACATTACAGAATATTAGTGTTTATATAGCAAAAAAAAAGTTTCGCTTCAAAGTAATGAAATAAGTAGTTTAGCAACATAATTCAAGATAATTTATAATATATAAATTTTTTAATTGATGCACGAGTTGATGGGACATTTTGTGTTCAAGATATGTTCAGAAATGAGCTCCGTATGTAGTATTTCCTGAAGAATCACAGCGTGTTCCTGTAAATTTCATATTTCAAGCCATTTCGGGTTGTAATAACATGTAGGAAATGTCTTATTTGAATTAATTTATTATAAAAAGTAAGAACATAATTATACAATAAAAATATTAATAAATCCTAATGTTTATTTTCGGCATGCTTACATTTTTACCAGACGTTTTTTTTTTTTTTTTTTTAATTTAACCTTGATATAGACGGTAAATATGCTGTTCGTTTTTCTTAGCATTTTAAGTTAATCGAAATTTGTACTATTTTTTAAACTCTTTTGCATAATGAGAGCATACTTAATATTAAAATTGTATTCTCACTGAAGAGATGGTTCGAACACGTGATAACCGTATTAATCTTTTCCTTCTGGAACGTGTGTGTCAGCCGTTGGTAATGTTAGTTATTACTTAGAGAACTAATGTTTTCCACGAGAAAAAGACACTTATGCTCTGATTTTGATGGTAGGGGGATGAAATTGAGTGCTGAAGTATTGTTGCCTTCAAAATTATTACAAGTTACTAAATTAGTTTTTCCTGTTAGGTATAATTTATATTGCCCTATTTTACAAACAAAATAGAACAACTAGGAATATATGCTTTTTTGTATCAAGTACTTGAATTTTTTGTGATGCCTGAAAAATAATTCTGTATTTCATCATTCTTCTACTTGAGGAACTAGATATAAAGTAATCCAACTCTCATTTATATAATGTTTTATCTATATAAACAAACTTTTGTCTTTTACTTGTCCTTTTGCTCAGCACAGTTATCAACACCGAGCATGACAATGAAAACTATGGAGATAATATGAGGGGTTGATAACATACTGTATAACTCTTAAAGTGAAGCTTCTAAATAAGAGCTCTCAACGTACCCGCTGATTGTAATGAATACATGTGTTCAGTTAACAAAACAGGAAACAGAAGATTTCTACTCTATATAAAAAGGATCTACAAAATAGAGAAGCAAACATTTCTTAAAATAACGCAGCTATAAGAGTACCCAACCGTGCATCTGTTGCGTTCTACTAACTCAGTTTCATCCCGTCAGTTACTCCGAAGGATGTGGAGGTAGTGTTACAGGTAATACACTACTTGAATTCGAGAAAACCCGATCTCAATTCACATAACAGATATCCTGATTCTAGCTCTCCATGGTTTTCTGAAAACTCTACTTACGACTAGTGGGTTGGTTTTGATAAAGGCCACAAACGAATTCTATCTCGTTCCTAATATGTGAACAACTGTGGTTTCCGTTTATAATGAATCTGACACCGATTTTTGATAGCCATTATTATATAGTCTCTATCAATACATAATCGTCATTTTAATCCTTGTCATTTAATTTAATAAAGCCAGCCCCGCTAAAAAGATAAATTACCCTGCCTACTGTCACCTACAATGTGATTGTCTCTTGCAGTTTACCTCAATTACTGTTCTAACATATTTCAAGTAATTATCTTACTTACAGACTTAAGGTATGTTATTTAGATTGCTATTCGACAAAATTTTAGAGTCAGCGTTTGTTAAAATTGTTTTATAAATAATATTGTACTAGATTGCAGATATGCAGAAAAAATTTAAGCCTGAAATAATTATAAGTTTGAGTTCAGGAGCCAAATTGTGATATTTCCCGAACTATTCTATTTTACAAGCATGCATTTACATATATATATATATATATATATATATATATATATATATATATATATATATATATATATATATGTATATATAATTTTGTCTTAGAGGAACATAAAATTATAATACCATTTTTGCGGAATGGAGGCCTGCGTCTTATTACTCCGACCCGACAACTGTCTACCCGAAAATTTCTTCCTAACATTCATCAAATTGCATTGTTTGTCATACGCATTTGTTTATATCTACTGAAAAGTGTTCCTTGCTGATAATGTTATTCTAGCGAACCAAATCTTACACAGAAGAAGTTTCATTCCGACAGAGGAATATGTTGTGAAAATTATGTTAAAAATATATACTGAAGCATTCTTTTTCTGCGGATCCAATCGGAGATAACATGCAAATATCCTACGCCGCCTAAGTGACAGCCGATATTGCATGCATTTAAAACAAGATATATTTTTACATTAGTACGGATGTTCACAATATAATAATTTTATGATATTAAACGTAGTATACCTTACCTCATTTCTATGCAAATATTGTAGGACGGGATTTTTGTTTCACATCTATCCTATATCACAGTTCACATGTACACCAAAAAGAATTTTTTTTTTGTAGTGATACATAGAATACTTTATCCTGTTACTTATCTTATGGACTTTGCCATTATATGGGATTCTCACTGTTAACCTAGCAGTTCTGAAATCAATCATTGAGAAATGTCACTGCCCGTCTGCATATATTTTAACGGGCACGCTGAGTGACATTCGCCCAGTAAATTTGGTAACAATAAAGGGAAAGTAGGTCCATGTATTCACGTTGGATTAAACGTTTTAGGTAAACATTCGTGAATACCGAAACAATTTAATTTGCTTTCGGGTTTTTAAATACATATACGTGTCAAAATAAGCGACTTTGTAAAATATTCCATTTTATAATAATTTCACAGTTTTACGTGGCCGACGTATGAGTTAGGCCTAAGTCAACAGCCCTTGTAAATCATAGTTTTACATAATGCGGAAGAATACATACTGCACATTACAAGTAAATTTTCAGCAGGACTTTTAAAATTTGCTTAGTTAACCGTTAATAGCTTGTAATGGAGGCCATAAATATGCGACGTATAATAGAAAGAGTCGTGTCCTACCTTGAGAATCATTTCCGATGTCCGTTCGTTATGTAAGCTGTGTGAAGGCGATGGGTGGTCTGACTGGATGGGCACACTTGCCTGGATTTATACGTGCCATTGACGTCAAACAGTCTTGTTAAAAAAAAAAAAAGAAAGAGATTCGTTGCAAAGGTTTTTGTTAACATGTTGTAGAGGTAAAAGAGCACGAAGACATTAAATTTGCTGCTCGTGTCCTGCGATTGAATGATTTCTTTTCGTAGTGAAGTTCTTACACAAGAACGCCAGGACTATTTCGCAGCTCTCAGACTTCAAAATAGAACACGTCAATGTTTGGAGGTTTGACACGTATTGTGTTAATGAAGAGATAGTATACTTTGGTATGGAAACCTTTAAAAAAAATGCTGTTTAAGTTCTGAACCGAGCACCAGAGTAATTATTTTAGATTGTTTTTTTTTTTTTTATTCAAGCTACTTACATGACACATGTGCAGATATTAGTTTTTTGACGTCTGTCCGTAAATAATCGCATAATTTCATAGATTTTCTACATTCCGCGATGATATTGTAATACGACTTCCCTCCTCCTAGCTCGGTGAACCGGTTCTATTCCCGGCAGGGTTAAACCCGATTTTTGGACGTGGTAAAACTTGCTGCTGGAGTCAAATTTTCTTTGCGTACTCCCTTATCACTTACCGATGCATCCCCTCACTCCTATACTTGACTTTCACGCCTTCCGCTCATTTCTCAATTCTCTGAGCATTATAAATATTTTCTCCTTTTATTTAAAGGTTCCGTGGTGCTTCCTTGGTATTAACCTTATTTTCCAGTACTGGGGCATTAATTTTTTATATATCATCTTGCACAGTGATAACATATACTGCATCAGAAATATCTCGGCAGAAATGCATCACTCTGTAACATATTTGTTTTTATTGTCAGTATAAATTATTCTTTAGGATGCACCTTTCATCGTTCTTCTATAGTGGCTTTCATGGAATTGCAACATACGATTAAACTCTATATGTTGCCTTAATTTATGTTGTATGACCCCTTAATACATTGCACACACACTCTCGGCCTTAGTTTGTGATATCTATCAGTAAAACACTATTCACTGAGAGTCATGTGGTAAACTATTTCCAGATGGCGAATTAATCAAATGAACTTGGGAACATGGACTTGCGTAATGTCTCTATAAACCTCTACTTATTCCTGTCACAGTTATCGCAAATTATTTTTGCAATGTCTATGCTAACATAATATTGATTTATTTTATTTATTATTTGTTTGTGACAGACATATATTTTATTTTCTCCAGCTCTAATTAATATTATTTATTGCTAATTTATTAATCATCTGATAACGTATTTTTATGCAATTAGCTATGTAAATCTTTCTGCTTTCATTAAGTTCATTTTATGTGGGCCGCTTCGTATACAGTAATTTTTTGTTTTGGTTGCTATGGTAACACAAGACGTATGATTAAAATAAGTTGTAGCCGTCTCGTGAATGGCGAGATGTTTAAAGGTGTCGTTTAAGCATGCAGTTTTTAAGGCTTTTAGCCATAATGGTTATTCCGTCAGGCAGGCGATGACCTAGTGTGTCATCAACCTGAGTGATATTTTAATTTACGAGTTAATTGACCGAGTCCCGTGCATGGCTGCAGACTGCCGATAAGGGAAAGACGCGCGGTGTTTGAAGAAGAATAATTTGAGTCTGCACGCGCTACCTAGGCGGATTATATCTAAATCCAAATTTGAGCTACCACGATTGTGTGTGTTGCGGCAAAGACTTTAGTGACATACCTGACTCTCGAAAGCCTAGTGAGGGAGTACCCGCGGAACCAGCTGCAGAAGTTCTCAAGAGTTGCTGCAGCAATAAAGATTTAGTTTAAGTTAAGTATGATGACGTTTCAGCTCAGAGACTACGCCGTTAAAATAATTAATGATTTTTGAGAAATTAATCTGCTTTACGATACCCTACCTTGGTTCGTCAGTTAAGTAAGGTTGTGCTACCTAAATACCTCCGGAGCCCCTGAACTAAGTGCTTATGTTCTCCCAACTGAGTTGGTGTTAGAAAATTATTTGTTAATTTAATTTGCACATTTTAAAATATTTTAAAGTATCCGAAGAAACTAAATTGCGTTTTGAATTGGATATCAGAGATATTTACAAGAGGGCTACATACGTAATTACAGCCACACAAAGTAATGTAGATGTTGAAAACAAGAAAAGAGCTGCTACTGATACTTACACAGAGATCCATTTAATTAATGATGTTTCAAACAAAAATAAATTATTTTAAATTAAATCTCATTTTATTTCCACTCAAGTGTCTGTGAGTATTCTCTTAAACAGTAGCTAGTGGTGGAATCAATTTGTGTCTTCCTAGTGTCTCTTGTATGTTGTTGGTGGCCCGTGGAAATTGGCTGTTGCAAGCGTTTCTGAGCTACAGATATATTTGGTGAGATACAGGTCTGTGGTAAGATTCAATCAGGTTGTATTTGCGTATTATGATGTCTGTCTGATACAATAGGCTAGTGACATCAAAATTATCGACATACATAACGGGAAGCACTTACAAATAAGTGAAATTTAGCCATCATAATAATCAGTTATCCAACACTGATTACCAGTGGAGCCATTTTAACTGGCATTCGCTTATTTGGCTCCTTTTTTTATAACGATTTTAGGTTTAGAGTGCAGAAAACAGCTGTGCTGAATTTCATCAATAAACTAATTTTAGGATTCCGATGTTTTCAACTTTAAATTTTTCTGTACTAAAGACCACCTTTTCTGTTTCGACAAAGCCCATCTACAATTGACTTTACGCTAAAGTTATATTTAGCAAAATATCGCATACACGAGCCAAGTAATGCCTCAGGCTACACTCAACTTTAGACGTTGCAACAACACAATTCGTTTAACACATCGTGGTGTAAGTTAAGCCAAGACCCACGTCATTGCGTTTAACGTAATACAATCAGCCAGTGATACTGCAAATAAGTAGTATCCATTTAGATTGATACACAGGCTTATTATATTAGTCAATTTAGGTTATATTCATATAGACGAAATAAAGATGCAAATATTTCGAAAAGGATTTAAAATGAAAGGTGAACCGAGATTAAGTGGGATATCTTATATATATATATATATATATATATATATATATATATATATATATATATATATAATTAAAGATAACAAAAGCGAAATGAATATGTATGCTTATAAATTACTTACATAAGTTTGCAGATTCTGATTACAATGCAAATCAAAACGGAGTTTCAATTTACTTCCTTTTCTTGCCTGTTATCATCAAATTACTGTAACCAACCCAGCTTGGTTAGCGTAAAGTTCAGACTTTGACGTTTATTGCCTAATCGATTACAGGCCAAGCTTAATTGAAATATTGGCTAAAGGATGTAATAATAACATTTCGACAGCAAACTACTTGAAACATTTTATCAGCGACTGTTCAATTTGCGTTAGCAATTTCGCATATAATCCATTGTTTAAAATCACGAAATATTTTGAAACCTCGTGGACAGAGAAATGAATATAGGTACTGAAAACATATTAAAACAACAAATAAGTTGTAGTAGGGCACTGTGGAGTAGGGCCTACCATGTAATGAAACATTAAGTGTATATAGATATTCATTTCTTACTTTTCGCTGAGAAATGAATTTTAAATGATTTATTTAAAACTTTCCCAAAAACCAAATGTACATTAAAAGAGGAGAATGGATTACAGCTTTGTATTGCACGTCTAGCTATAGGACCAGCGTTTAGAGTACGTATAATACGCCGGCAGTGTATATATTTATTGTATACAAAATATTTACGAGAATTCCGTCACAATTGTCTTTAGTATCATGTTCGCGCTTGTTCCCGGTGTATACTTTTATACACACAAGAGTAGAATGATGTGGAGGATTTTGTGACAAGGCGATGGGGTATCGGAGCGTCGGAGCTGTTCGTGCTCTTTCATTCAAGTCGACCGGTTGTCATTTTTCCTTAAAAATTTCCCTTTTTCCCTCAAAATCGATTATCCCCCCCCCCCCCCGCACCAAAAAAAATTCCTTTTCCATTAAAATATCCCTTTTAACCCTCAACTTTTCTTTTTTTTCCCTTAAATTTTCCCATTTCTCCTTCAAAAAGCACTGATCCCCCAAGATTCAAAAACGAGCCGCAGAAAAGCAAATTTTCGATCCATTGGAAGTATATGTGAGGCTCGCTTCTCGAGGGGAGATCAGTGGCGGCCATATTTATTTTATAGGTATAGGATATGCCAAATCGATACACAGGGTCCAGGATCCAGAGTTAGACCTAACATCAGCCATCTTGGTTCTGTCAGCCGTCTTGTCCGTCATGTTATGTCGTTGACCTTAACCTTGAATTTTGACCTTGACATTAAACCTTGACCTTAGTGACCTTCAGCCTTAAATCCAAAGATTCCCGAAAAATCCCAATAAATTCCCAAAAATTCTAAAAACAAATATCAAAAAATACCCAAATATTTGTAATAAAAAAAATATGTAACTTTTTTTTTAATTACAAAGTTACATTTTTTAATGTTTGGACTTAAAGGGGCCGAAGGAGTGGAACCGACCAGCCACAATGTTATGACATAACCCAATTACCATGTTAGACCAAGGTGACCTTGACATATGACCTTGACCATATGACCATGACCTTGGATAACCTTGATAATTAAAAACTCGAGAAACAATTGTAAAAATTGAATAAATTCATAAAATTCAGGGAGCATATTACATTACTGACTGCTACCGCCATCTTGTATCCAGGTGACCTTGCGCTTAATCCAGTGACCTTTCACCTTGAACCCAAAATTTTGTCAAAAATTTCAATGATTTTATAAGAATTTATATAAATAAATAAAAAATATATTATTAGAAATTATTATTTTTAATAGTGTTAAAACTTACAGTTCTAGAGTTCCCCCACAGCACCACGTACAGCAGACGACTGACCCCTCCCCAATCAATCACATTGTATTAACATTTCCCTCCCCTTCCCACTTAACTTTGCTCATTCTGACGAATGCTCTCCACTCACCATATTGGTTTTTCAATTTAAATTTGTTTTCATTTTCATCACCTATGTGGTACTGATGACTCTGACCAACATGTTAGATCTGGATGACCTTCACCTGTACCCACATCAGTTACCTTGACATCATGGCCATGACCTTGGAAAACCTTGCACCCAAAAAAAATCTAAAAACGTTTATTAAATCCAAAAAAATCCAAGAAAAATATTAAAAAAATATTGAAATACCTGTTTGTTCCTCGATATTTCGATCTCTCACAATATGTCCATCAATCAGCACCGCAATCAGCATCGCAATCTTTCAATATTTCCATCAATCTTTAAATCTTTCCACCAATCTTTCAATCTTCCCATCAATCTTTCCATCAACATTTCGCAATCTTTCCATCAACATTTCGCAATCTTTCCATCAACATTTCGCAATCTTTCCATCAATCATCCATCCATATTCAATCCATGGATTTGTCGTCTGTCTTTAGCGATACATTTTTTTTTTTTTTTTTTTACTCACCAACTGCATCCAAAGTTTGTACATGATGACAGATTTACTGTTTTGTATATTGTTCACTATTCATGCATTTTTATACTAAATAATTTATTACCATTATATGTGTAGATCTTTCCGTTAATAGTCAAGTGTACATAGCACCACTCTAAAGTTGTGAGAGAAAAGCGTATACGACGCACAAAAATAAAGGAAACAACAATAATCTTATAACATTAATTTATTATATTTTTGTAATAACAATTTCATAAGCGGGCAGGCCATCGTATCGTGCGATATAGCCCCACCCCTTCAGTTCTCTAATTATTGAAGATATTTCAACAGTGCGTGAGAGATCCCCACGTTTTTGCAGGTCATTTAAATATCTGAGTATATCAACAATTTCATTCGGGTCTTCGGATAATAGGTATTCTGGGCGTCTTCTACCTTCTTCCTGTCGTTCATAGCAAATGTGTAGGGGGGGGGGGGTGTCAGTGCATCGAGAAAATCGTCATCATCATACTCAACATTATCACTGTCTTCATGTTCATTTTCATCTATGCTGTCTTCATGATCGTCTTCACTTCCTGTTTCATCCTTAATATTAAATTTTATTTTGTTTGTAGGAGTTGACGACCGTTTATTTTGAAGTTCTTTGACTTCATGTGAACGTCTTGCAAGTGTAAATTCTGCGCAAACCGACTCTACTGCACTCATTCTATCCTTAGTATCAACCGTCTCATCATGATCACCTGTCGAATCGGTGCCCATCCATCCAGCAAGAGGTATTGCCGCCAACACTTGCTAACTCCTATTAGACGACTACTTGCACATCTCGGTATGTTCTTTCAATGTATCACCTTGCACAAACTGTACGGGACCAATGTCGCAATGCTTCATCGCTCGAAAAGGACTCTTCGTACAGGCGGCTCTCTCATGCCGACGAGCATGTTGACCATAGGTGAAAACTCGATCACAGAATCGGCACTGGCGACAACCAGCTAGCGACGATGCAGGTCGCGGCTCCGTGATCGTTGAGGTCAAAGGCGGGCCTTCGTATTCGCAATTCATTTTCGTGGTATGACGAGAGAGCGCATCCAAATCGATGTTCAACTCACGATGTCAGAACGTCAACTGTCACTTTTTCCATACAAATGCGGTTCTTTTCACGATAAAGAGATTAGTTTCTACCCACAACAAACCTTCCACAATAAAATGTGTATGTGGGAGTACTCTGAGAAAACCCTTACACTCTTTCGCTCCAGAAAAACTACGCAGATACTTACGTAATAATATGTATAAATATGCGTATAGGCATATTTATACATAAATATAGAAATTTAAAATAATGTCATATTCCCATATTTATATCTACATAATTATGTATCAAAATAATTAAAAATAATTTTATTTACATAATTATATACCTATACATAATTATGCATTAAATAGTTTTATATTTCTATACTCATGTATACACAATTATCTGTGTGGTTGGACCTCGCCTCAGCAAACACGCCCGACACAGAACTCTGGAAACATTTAACAGTCGCGGAGTTTTTTTTTTTGCCAAGTCAATCGGGAGAATAATATCTCGCTGTGGCAGCAGGATATGTAAAATAAAATAAAAAACCAGTGAAGTTTATATGTGACACTGCGATGTGTTTCAGACAGCGCTATACTCCATTCTCGGTTACTTCCAACTTTTCTGAAGCTCTGCCGAAGTTCTACTTACAGGATATTCCTCCGCCTCACACAAACAAAGATTTAACGAGTTCAAAAAATTACACCAAAGGGACAGCGCACCGCATTCGTGCGCACTCAGTGTAACAATATTTTGCATAAGAACTATTTCTTACTAGGCATTACCAACACACCTATTTTGTCCCTGTTTTACTCGTACTAATTATAAATCAAATATTATTATTATTATATAGATTAAATATAGGTGAACATTCAATTTAATTTTAAAAGTGAAATACTAAATGCTGACAGAAGAATAAAACGCTGTTGATAAACGACATATCTAGGAAACAACTAGCACGTCATACAAGGGGGTGGTTTTTTCAAAGGTTAGATACAGGAAGTGTGAAGAAGCCGCGAATATATTATACGTGCCAGACTAAAACTGTCAGTAGGAAACGTTTACTTTGCAAATAACCTAACAGAACCTAATTTAATAAGAGCTATTTATTACTACTATTACTAGCTCTTACTTGCATACGGTGTTTTTATCTTTATTTCTAATTGATTCTGAATAAATTGTTATACTTTAGAAGCAAAACCTAAGTAAAGGTCTCATTTCTTCAAAGAATAGGGTACTTTATAAGATTAGCGAAATTATAAAACGCTTGTGATACATGATATATTTGGGGAAAAAACCGAACCTGTCTTACAAGTAATTGTTTTTTTTTTTCCAAAGGTGTAATTAAAAACAGGGTAAAGATTTTTATAGGTATAATTAAAAAACCCCTTGAAGGTATTGTAAATATATTATAGTACAGTAGCACCATATAACTCGAAATGTTAATGTATGTAATCATTAGGTAATTGGCGATGTTCATTTTTACTCGAGGACGAAGTACACACAGTTCGCAAAGTGAAATAAGGTTTTTGCGGTAAGCAACAAACCAGAGTGTGTACTGGTGCGGAGTATCGTGATCAGGTGTTTCTTCCTGGAAGTCCTGGAGAAATTCCATGGTCCCTGGAGCGAAGTGGTCTGGGACCCAGCGCGGGTTGAAAGGGGAACACAAATACACTCCGTTTCATATTTCTTGGCGCGTCTGTGAGGGCTACAAAAACTTCGTTGGCATGGTTCCAAACGTCGATTACGGGGCGAAGAACGTAAGATTGCATTTAATGGCTTTGTCGGTTCAGTTCGAAATGTTTGCGTTTCATGCAGAATTTTTTTATAGGCTGTTCGTGGTAAATTGAGAACTTTTGAGGCCCTAGCTACTTTTTTCTTTCAGTCATGTTTTATCCTGTAATCACCTTTCTAAACAAGTATTGTCGAATAAGTAATAAACACAGTGTGTATATTCCATCGCACAAGAAATTTAACGTCTAAGACTAAAATAAAACATATTTAATGACTATTAGTCCAAATTAGAGGGCTTTCAAAAGCGCTCAATTTAACGTGACTAGCCTATATAAAAAATTACATGGGGCTAAAGACTAAGTACTAACATTCTAATCATGTATAATTATGGGGATGCGTTGTTTGCCTTAAAATAATCTTCTAGACAATTTTTCGCATAACTGATTCAAACAGGTGTTTGCCCTAAGCTTCGTTTTCCCTAGGCGTTTTTGCTTAGAAAACATTTCTCCACACGCCTTTTACTCTAAAAGTTTATTTCCTCTATTTTTGTGCAGCTACGGAGTTTGCTTTAAAGGAGTTGTTCTATAAGTTGTCACATCTCGTTAATCTGGAAAATCAGTGGCTACAACCATTTGGAGTAAACGTTGTTTGATCTAAAAGACGTTTGCTCTAAACTGCGTCCGCCCCAAAGACGTTTGTCCTAACGTGTTTCGTTACGAGTGCTAATCCGGTTATCAAATTGCGATACTACTGCCGAAATAATAAGCAGTTCGAAGCTCGATATTAACTTGCTAGAGGGCAGCACTGGGTCCAATCAAGTTTGCTTCTGCGTCGCAGTATTCGGGGAGCGATGCCGGTATAGCCTATTCACAGTAAAATGAGCACTTTTGAAAGCCCTGCTTAACACGTACTTTTATACACTTTGTGTATTCTTCCGCGTTATGAAAGATTAACATTGCCATGAACCTCATCACTTTATTCATGCGTTGGTCAAGTGAAATTGTAAAATTATTAGAAAAGTAGGCCCTAAATAATTTATAAATCTGTTTATTTCTGCACTTCGATGCAATTAATAAAAAAAACAGAAAACTAACTAATTAATTTAAAGGATCAACTATGTTAACCTAACACTTTTTATTCGACGTTAAGATACGGAACTACTTCCCATTCATCGTTACCAACTTTACTGAGTGCATGTCAGTCAGGGCGCGCGTTAAAATATACGCAGGTAGAGAGTGACTTTTTTCTAAGGTTGACTCCAAAAGTGCTCACTTAATAGTGAACAGCCTTTGCAAACACATTACAACGGATAGTGCACTAGTCTGAGTGACTAAACAACATTTTACTTCCTTTCGTAAAAATGAAGATTTCTAGTACTGAAGTGCGTGTGGTTGGTCATACCTGGAATCCCGATTACGTATGAGTGTCTTGTTGCCACTTCACTGTGGATATTTTTTCTTTGCCCGTGCGTTTAGATGTTCCTGTGTTGGAACCTCGTAGTAAGTATGGTGCTAGTTGGCTCTCACGAGCTGAGCTGAAGTGTAATTTAGCAATATCGGCAGCACGCAGTCACGCAGACTGACCGGAATTGTGCGTTACAGTATACTTTCCCATAGATGTGTTATCTCTAGCCAGAATATTTCACTTGTGTTTCTCTCTAACTTAGTGAATAATGTTCCAGAGAATACGGGGAGTCGCCGTGGGGTAACGCCTAGTCAAGACAAATTCGTATTTCCGCAAGTGGAAAATATTATGGACGTTTACATTGGCCGGTGGGTTTTCTCGGCGCAGTCCCGTTTCTTCCCATTTCATTATGTCATTGCTATGTCTAATGTTTGATGACAATGATGATGTAACCATATAAATGGACTGCAATTAAAACAATCATATAAAACAAACGACAAAAATGCTAGGAACCAGAGTAAAACATTTTAGTCGACTAAACAAGAACTTGAAAGCGAAATTACTTGCGGGCATTAACTATACACTCTAGCCAGGGAAAAAAAAATGGCGTTATTTGTGTTGAGAGTTGAGTGTTGATTTTATCAAGTATTTTCTTTTCCTGTTTGTTACCTCTCGCTCGTTAGTTCTTATTTTATTGACTGCTATCTTTTTTGGTTTCTAAATTTTGTCGTTCATTTTCTGCTATTTTTCTATATTTCTTTGTTTATTCTTATGTTTATTTTTGGCGATGGATACAGTGCATTTAAATATTTGCTCTTTCGTCTTGAGTTGCCTTACACCATCCGCACTTAATATCTCAGCTGTTAAGGTATAAGTAAAGTGGCTACTAGCAAAGAACTGTGCTTTAACATACAGCACGCGGAATGCATGAAAAATTTGTATGCACACTACCAAAATTGTTAGAAATGTACCAATTTACTTATTTAAATTTTCTAAAACCAATTGATTATAGTTTGTTATTAATACAATTGTAAGCGTATTTGCATTCTGAATCTTCAGTATGCAATTTTAAAAAAGTTTTATCAAGCAAGAGCCTTATAATTCATAATTAGTCTGATTGTGTGCAACAGAAAATTATGAATCATGTTTACAAATATTTTTAGTAAGTTATTTTATACGTATCTATTTTAGGCACGAAAGTTTTAATTTTTATAACCTAGATGAATAAGCATAAAAGCCATAAAGCACTATAAGAAAATATACGTAAACATTATTACTAATTTTATTACATACAACTAGAATAATTATTATTATAGTCTTGCTTGATAAAATGTTTTTTTGTAAAGCAAAATGTTATATTTGAAGCATCCATATTAGAAATATAATTTTAAAAACACTCGCTCATTAACTCATTTTTTTTTAAGTTTAAATAAGGAAATTCAAGCAAAACATGTTACAATGTCGCTTTCTTCTTTCATGTGTACCACATAGTTCTTTTCTGACAATGTTGGTATAATCCAATCACGGTTTTTTCCAAACATTTCCAAAGCCCTTCTTAAGTTCACTTTCAAAATATTCCTACCCTCCGTGCCGACAAAGCTGAAACTGAGTCTAGAAAATTACGCCAAAGAGACCACGTGCCGTATTCGTGCGCACTCAGTTGTAATCATATTTTGCATAAGAACTATTTGTTACTAGGCATTACCAAAACGCCTATTTTCTCACGGTTTTTATTCACATAAAGATATATGAAATGCTATCATTTATACATAAGAAGCAAGAAGAAGTTAAATTTAACACGAAAATAATTAATTAGGAAACACGCAAACACGTAATACGCACGTGGGATGATTTTTCGTGGGTTTGATTTAAAAAGCGTGTACAGTGCTTTTAAATGAATTCAGCATGTTGTACAGTCAGGCGCAGTGCTACGTTTGAAGCCACTCTACTCTTTTATAGTTTATATACTTTTATAGCGATCCGGCCCGGCTTCGCCCGGGTACAAAAAAAAAACTTCGAATGGAACCCTGGGCGAGGCAACACTCTCCGAGTTACGGATTTTTTTCCAGCCGGGACCCGCGGGTGCCCGTCATCCCCGGACATGGCATGAGATGAGACCCTAAGTATGGGGCGGCGCTGGAATGCAGGGGCGGGGGAGGCGGAAGTACTCCCGACGGGACCCGCCGGCGAGCGGCATCGTCCAGCACGATCCCCACATGCGAGGATCCGGGAGTGAGCGCGCCGGGTATCGGCCACGGATCGCCGTGGTGAGAGGCGAGCGCCCTAGCCACTGCGCCACCGCTGCCACGCCCCCTTGTACCTGTTTAGCCAACCGCGTGGCCACACACCGTGCCACCACACCCACCCACGTATAGGTCCGTGCGCGCCTGTCTCGATTGTAGAAATTATTTTTTTTACAAAAGTTTTGATTAGTAATTAATTAATTTTCATAAAGCTTAAGTTCTTCATAGTAAGAAAATACAGTGAATTTTACGTTTGCTTTTGCTGCGTAATTTTAATTGTAAATACGCTTATTCAATGTATCTATTAAAGATAGATATATGCTACCAGTGACTGTACATCATTTAATTTTACACAGTTCTTCTCTACATGATTTTGTTAAATCTCTAAAAGATTAGACAGCGTATTCCATGAAAGCGCGCTGGCGGCAAACTTTTTTCCCGCCTTGATTCTCTAATACCGTTAATGCTCAGCTCCTATAGGTGCTAGGGCAATTTTTAATACACATAAACCTTCATCGATAAATGCAGATTATAACAATAAAACCCGCATCCAAATGCGTTCAGTGGTTCTCGAGATCAGCGCAGTTATACAGACAGACGGACGCGCGCCAGGGACTTCTTTTTATCACACTTTTTTAATTGAACCTTTGAAAAATTACCCCACGGACGACGTGTTTTATTTCCTAAATACGCCATGTATTACAACCGTTCTATATCTCTGTTAGTATAAAAAGTATCATTATTTTTCGTTAAATTGAAGTTTCTCCTACTATTTTTATAAATTATAATATATTATTAATAATAAATATGAATTAAAAAGTGAGAGAACATGTATGTTGGTAAAAGCTGTTCACGATAAAGTGAGCACTTTTGAAATCAACCTTAGTAAATAGTCACTGCCTCTGCCTGCATATATTTTAACGGGCGCACTGAGTGATATGCGCCCAATAAAATTGGTAACGATGGATGGGAAATAGTTCCATATCTTAACGCCAAGAAAATGTTGTTAGGTAACAATTTGTGCAAACTGAAATTATTTATTTTCCTCTCTGTTATTTTTTTATGCGTCTTAGTATAAGAATTGGCAGATTAGTAATATATTTACTTTTTTAATAATTCCACCGTTTCACTTGACCGACACATTAATAAAGTGATGAGGCCCATGGCAATGTTAATTTTAATAAGGCGGAGGAATACACAACGTGCGTACAAGTAGATCTTAAGCAGGGCTTTCAAAAAGAGCTCCTTTTACCGTGAACAGCCTATAGCGCATAGTAGGCAATAGTGCTCATGCAAAATATTATTACAATTGAGTGCGCACGAATTCGGTGCGTTGTACTTTGGTGTAATTTTCTAGACTTAGTTAAGCTTACTTGGCATGAGGCGGAGGAATATTCTGGAAGTAGGACTCTAGCAGGCCTTCGGAGAAGTTTGAAGTGACCGTGAATGGATTATAACTCGAGCTCTGCACAAATCTGTCACTCAGTTGTGGCGTAAATATTCCACGTCGGGCGGAAACGACTGAAGCACGCTCATATCTGCGAAAGCGAGCCTCGGCGCGGCTACAGCGCAAAGCGCAGACTGATAAACATCCTGAAGATGACGTGCGAGAAATTTCCAGAGGCGCCAGTGGAAGCCGCACTTGGGGTCCTTTTTTTTCTCCGCGACACACTAACTCGGCGATCCCCACGACACCTGGCTTACACCCGCGATTGCATAACACACAAACACGCTGATTCTGTATTCGCAACTTGCTTTCTGTGTCTCACAAAAGACGACATTATGGCGTGTTTCCTAGAGTTTACGCAGTCACGATGTTCTCGTAGCTAAAAAATTTCTTACTGGTCACACAAGGTAACAAACTTTTGATATCAAGCGTGGGATAAAGTCGCTGCCCACCTACTTGTATATTTAAATTAAAAGGGTTAGGTAACCATTTATGAAAACTTAAGTAATTTCTTTGGCTTATTGTATTCTATTTCGTTTAACTAGCAAATTTGTCGAATATTTAATAGCGTCAGTTGACCATCGCATGGATAAATTTACCAGGCCCGAAGCAATGTTAATTTTACGTATCGGCGGAAGAATACACAATGAGCACACAAGTAGATCTATAGGCCTTTTTTTTGTGATATTTTGTAACCCTAGTTTTGTGAAAAATAATATTTGTTTGTCACATTCTTAAAAGAATACAGCATCGAGTAACAGCGAGCTGAACACATCTCCGACAGAAATCGTTATGCTTCGGAGACTTAAGGCTCAGCCTCACCCGCCATGTTGAATTTTCCATTTATAAGTCGTAACTTTCTTTTCAGTGAAATTACCAAATATTTGTTACTATAACACTGTCGCAATTGACAATCCCCTTCAAATTTAGTCGTCAAGCTTCATCCACATGTGATATGGTGATTGTAAAATGTCATTAATCTGTTCATAACTCTCGAAAAAATACGGCATGACTACTTAGTAAATTTTCAGAAATTATGTTTGTATTTCAGCTTAACGTATATGTTCATGATTGTATAGTAGCAGCTTCGTAATAAGTGTCGGTAGACAACTGAAATAAGCTAGGACCAATGATTCAACATGGCGTGTGCGGTCGAGCCTTAGCAAAACACAAAGTGAATGTAGGGATTACGAACTGCACTGCGGTACGCGTTTCGTTAAACTTCTGAGTTCAGAGTATATCGAACTTCATTGACGTCACAGAACAAACGAATACACTGAAAATCGTCATGTAATTTTTATTTTCTAATTATGTCCAGGTAGACGTAAACACCTGCCTAAAATGACATATTTAAGTGAATAAAGGCACTGTAAATGACGTTGGCAACATTAGAGTTAGGTATTTATATTTATAGCTCACCATGCGCGACATCTGCTGGCGAGAAACGTAAATACCCACGCGACATCTGTCGAGTGTGAAAGTTACGGCTGCAGATTCCTTATGAAAAAATAAAAGTCGAGAATATACAGAACACCGTATACCTAAACAGAATATTAAAGGAAATATTAGCCTGTGAAAATTTTGGTTTGGAATACGTGTTTTCGCTGAATGCCCATGCGCTTTCTGGTGGCGGCGATTTACCCACAGTATGTGCCACGCCGTTGAATGGGTCAGGCTCATTTGACGCGCTATGGAGCGTGTAGGTACTAGCGGAAGGCACGTCGTTAATCCGCTGGCGTATCACTTCCTCAAGCCGACCAGGGCGCACAGACCAAGGACGGCCAGCATTACGCACGTGTCTCTGCAACATGGGAAGCATTAAGTCACCTTTTCGCCGCGGACTTTCTAGACGTTGTACAGGGAATTCAGCAAAGGTACGCTTTCAAAATCCGATTTTCATAGGCTATCTCCCTTAATTTACCGTTTAGGTATATGGGGGGTCCTTTATTTTTTCGACTAAATTTTTCATAACATATCGCCTCCCGCAGTTTGGGCGCTTAATTTACGAACATCTGTGTATATATATATATATATATATATATATATATATATATATATATATATATATATATATATATAACACAGATGTTCGTAAATTATATATATATATATATATATAAACACACACACATATAAAATTTTCCGAATGATTCGAAGTGTTTCACATCATATGTTGCGAAACGTACGTTCGTACTAACATCTTGCGATGTTTAACGCTGCTACGTCATCAAACTCCGACATTTGCGGTACAACAACGAGACGCAAGACGTTCGTACTCAACTCGCTTCCGAGTGCGCTACACGCCGACAAAATCGCTTCCAAACGAACCGAATCTTGCGAACGTTCGTGACCAGCCCGCACAGGCGTCGTACCAGGAACTGCTCGGCGACTGTGTTCCTTTGTCTTTCTTCCGCGGAAATGCGGCAGCGATCGCACGGGTAGCTAAGCCCAACCACGAGAAACTGGATAGGAGTAAACAGAAAGCATAATTTATTTCCTATTCGATTTTGTTTGATTGCCCAGTCCAATACCGGCAACATGAAACCGGAAAATTATTTGAATTATTTGATGTAACGTAAATAAACTGCTTGTCGTTTTATGAATGTTTTACAACGTTATTGAAATTAAAAATATTGTTATATTGATTAAATTGTAAATACTGAAGTACTATGATTGATATAAATCCACATTTCTTTTACGATGTTGGTGGTGATATGAGCATACATTGTCGTACTGCCGTGTATTGTCGTTGATGTGAGCTAAAGTATTTTAACGATTTCGCGTTGTGTACTGACACTTGACAGCTCTCAGTGGCCGTTTATTTTTTTGATGCAATTCTACATATTTTAGATGTGAATATGGAACACACTTTTATTCAAATAGGTGTAATTAAACGATTGAAATGTTACGCAGAAAACTGTTTACGTGTATTATAGTAGTGCCAACCCGTGAGCACAATTTTTTTTTGTTTTGACATTAGCACATTTGCACCGGGCAAGAAAATAAGCGTTCCGCAGCGTTGCCGCGAGTGAAGTCACTGCTACTTGCATGCTCGTTGGCTAAGCCCGGGCGAGTGACGCAAGAGAGGGGTTATCGAACCCCCCTCCGCGCCGGGGCAAGATAAGCCGAAGTGAGCCGCCAGACGCCCACCCGTCAGCAGTCGTCGCCGCGATGACGCAGGTGTCGGGGCTCCCGGGGACACACACTTCGGGGAACTGGGGCGCCCCCTGTCTGTCTGCCTGTTGTGTCCACGGCACACCCCCCAACAAGGCCTTGATCCTTCTCTTAGCGGCGATAAGAGTCGCCGGCGTGCGGCGCCACGACCTTGTCGAACCTGTCTCGTCGTCGGGAGACGTGGATATCAAGTACCCCCACTGCAATATCGACTGACGCATTACTAGCGACTAGAAAATTTCGCGAATTCATTCTCTGAAAGGTTAGTCTTCAAACACATGTACAGGCCGTTCACGATGAAGTGAGCACTTTTGAAGCCCTAGTTACTTTTTTCCTTCAACCAATTTATATCCTTCCCCTACTTGTTTATGTAAACCCTGCCATGTAAGTAATAAACACAGTGTATACATTCCCCATACCCAAAACCAAAAGTCCGATGCCACAATGAAATGTATTTATTGGTTATTATGTCTGATGAAACAGCTTCAGAAAGTGCTCACTTTACCATAGGTGGTTATGCTCTATCTACAATTGGGCCATACTTTATGAGACGAGCTCAGGATGAACACGTGAGTCGATAGCAAACCTGCAAGGATCCAAGGCCCGAGTCCCGTACTGCCTGACCAGGGCCCTGTTTCATTACATTTGAGACTTGTAATATAAGATGTTTCATCATAATAGTAACTAATATTATAAGGTGGTTGTTTCATAAAGTAAAAAACTTGTGAAATGAATTTAGAAGTTGTAGAATAAATTTTTGTAACGCCAACAAAAATCTCTTTCATAGATAAATTGCTATACTTTATAAGTCACTGTTAAAATCATCACTTCTAAAATAAGTTTTTACGTCACACTACAACCCAGTATTTGGAATCAATTTCAGTGAGTGCTATTGTATATGTTTGAAGTAAACTGAGTTTAAAAAATTTCAAAACAAGCAAGAGAGAAGATAAAAATATAAAATATATTATCTTTTTAAGAAAAATGCATGAATAGAAATGAGAAATGTTTGAGAAGTCTAGGCGCTACAAATACTAAACAAACGCGTCGAAAAGCATGGAATGAAATTCATGATCATGCTGTATCGATGATTGATCCTAGTTCTAACCCTAAATTTCTTGGCTGTTTTTATAACATATTGCTCATTATCGCTACTGTCACAGTGTAACCCGCGTTAGCCTACACCCAATATTTATATATTTATCGTTTTTGACACGAAAGTAAACGCGATATTTGTATACATTCTCATGGGCCGTTTCAAGCATGAGTCGCCGCTGTGCCGTCACAAAATGAGAGAGACAGAGATGCACTGCGCAAAAGCACGCCATTATGTGTGCATCGTGGTTGTGATTTTCGTTTTAACTGGTGCGCCAGTTTTACTACTCTGGGTGGGGAAAAGTACGTATCTTAAGAAAGACAACATAAAGAAAACGATGAACAAGAGAATGAAAACAATAAAATATTGGTTCACATGCTATTTCCGCGTGCAGCATTTGTGAAGTTTTGGCAGATGATAGGTTATGAAGTCCTTCATTTGATTGACAACGTAACCGTCATGGTAGCAAATTATTTTAATTGATATGAACGTAGCACGGCCAGGTAAGTGTCCCGATGCAATTCTACAATCAGTCAACTAGGTTTTTGTTTGTCTGCTTTCCCTCTTTGTGAGCGCTACAATTGGTATTTTTATCATCTGCAACAACGCTGTGTATTAATTTTTGCATTGTGTTGTCGATATCGATATTTAAGACGGTTACCTGGCACTGTCGCGCAATCGAAGTGTCGTATATCACAATATTGTTAAATTGTGCATAGACAAGTGGAGAGTTCTGTTCATTTACTATTAATTTGATCATTTGATTACATGGAAAACTCGTAAAAATTTCGCTTTCGGTTTAGTATATAAAGTGTAAAGCTTATACCGTGATGTTCGGAAACTTAGTGCCCAAAATCCAGATATAGTTTCTCTGCACCAATAGCAACGCAAAATCCCAATACAAGTATATCTGTTAACGTATTTTTATATCATGTAATTGTTTTCAAAGTTGCTGCTTACACCTGCAGAAAAAGGAGGTGCGATCATGCGTGCAGAACAAGTTACAAGGGCCGCAGGCGCGCGACGCTGTATTATTAAAAACTGTTCACGATTAAGTGAGCACTTTTGAAATCAACATTAGAAAAATTTTACTGCTTCCATAGGCTGTTCACGGTCAAGTGAGCACTTTCAAGGCCCTCCCGACAGTTATTATCCCCTAATAAATATATCTTATTGCAGCCTCAGGCATTAAGTTTTGAGGGTGGTGAAATGTATACACTGTGTTAATTGGTATCATGGCAGTGTTTATATTAAAAAGCAGCAGGAAGAAGGAAATTGGATGAAAGGAAAAATTTAGAAGGGCCTTGAAAAGTGCTTCCTTTACAGTGAACAGCCTATACCAGCATATATTTCAACGGGCGAACTGAGTGACATGCGACCAGTAAAGTTGGTAACGATGAATGGAAAGTAGTTCCGTATCTTAACGTTAAATAAAAAGTGTCACGTAACCATTTGTGATAACTTAAATTATTAATTTCACTTTTTTTTTATTTTTGTGTAAAAATGAGAAGATTTGCTAGAAATGTACTTTAAATAAAAAGTATTAGGTAACCATTTCTGATAACTTAGATTATTTCTTGCACCTTCTGTTTTTTTTTATACCGAAGAGTAAAAATTAGCAGATTTGTAGATGATTTACTTTTCTGATAATTTCATGGTTTCACTTGACCAACGCATGAATAAAGTGATAAGGCCCATAGCAACGTTAATTTTACGTATAGCGGGAGAGCACACAATGTGCATACAAGTAGATCTTAAGCGGGGCTTTCAAAAGTGCTATTTATATATATATATATATATATATATATATATATATATATATATATATATATATATATATATATATATATATATAAAAGCTGTGGTTCAAGAACAGTGTTTACTCACAACTTCAGCATTCTGTTTTTATCCACAGAGCCTGGTAGTTTTGTTGTTGTAGCTGGAACGTTTGTGTTAAACAAACACGGGCGTTTAAGACAATTTTCACGCACGCAATGCTGTTTTAAAATCAGAAAATTATTTTAATGATTTTTATTTATAAATAATTTGAGTTGAAAGAAATTAGAACTGTCCTCAGTACCACACTCCACCGCCATGTCTCTTATTGACTAAAATTTCAACCATGTAGAAAACCTTCCATCGTCCTATTACATCGTGGTAAGGTCTAAAAAATTACACCAAACGACAACGAATTGCATACGTGCGCTCTCAGCTTAATAATATTTTGAACGAGAACTATTTCTCACTATGTATTACCAACACATATATTATTACATCTTTAATTAATCTTAATTATAAATTATATGTTCTTATTTGTCAATGTAATATAATTAAAAGTTTAATACAACCCAAAATAATTATTTTTGACGTGACGTCTTATAACTCAGTCCCTTATGCTCAGAAAATGAGCGTCACGAAATGTTGCTCTCGCGTCCGTGACAATTACTCGTCTAGAATGAGGAGTACGTTAAATGTAAATTACGGTAGTATATTCGGTCCTTTAGCTTCGTGCTTCACGTACAAACGTATCGTTCTGACGTCATCAGGCCGCGGTGGGAGCCGGGCTGCGAACCTCTGATTTCGGGCGGTTTTCCGATCGGAGAAATTCTGACGTCAGTTTGTGCGTTAAAAAAAAAAAAAAAGAAGTAACCAACATAGCCAAGAATTTTTAAATAATAAACACGCATAGTGACTTTCCAACAAATAATGATTTTCTTTGCAGATTACAAAGAAAATTGTTAAAAATTACGAGTTAGGCGAAAAAGGCACTAATGGTATTAGCAACATGAATAGTGCTCGGCAAGGCAAATATAAAACTGAAAGGATGACTCAGCTACCTCAATCCTTTCCGGAGTTATATCATTGAGTAAAGATATACCTAGAGTGGACTTCCCCCAGGTTAAATTTTCTTACCACTCGAGGGATGAACATCGCGTCGCGCTAGTCCATTTTCTTGGCGCGAGCGTGGGGAATGTCGGCGACGTAGCCACATTGTCATCTACCCTCTCTCTCTCACTCATACTCCATCTCTGTCACCCCCCAGTCCCAACGCCACAAACAGTAGAAAGTGTTCTGATTGTCTGTTATACCCACGCGCTGGGACAAGACAAGACGGCGGACACCCAAGTTCCTTTCTCACTTCGTATATGTCCGTTTACGAAAAGATTACAAGTTCTGTAAAACATATGAATGAACAAAATTAAACATAGTGTACGCATAAGAAACGGGAAACGTTGCATATTACGTATACTGTCATAATAAAAGAATAAACACCACTTTATAAAATATGCGAGAACTGTGGATTTATGTTCTCTATAATATCATATCACATACGCGCATTTTCAGAGGTTTGTGTAGCTCAGTGAGTTAGTGCGCAGGTCTGTACCACATCATTGTAGGCTTTAGAGTTCAAATCGCCGATGGGTATTGAGCTTTTTTATGTGACGCATTATGGCTGTTTATAACTTAGTTTATTGCTAGAAAATGTTTATTTCCAGAATATATTTGTCTAATAGTAATAGTAATTCGCAAGTACCAGCACAGTACAGTCTACGAGCAGTGGTTGTTTGCTAATCACATAGATTGTTTTCTAGAGTAGAAAAAATTTGATCTGTATAGCGTGCGTAATGTTAAAAGGCACGCATGAAAGCCTTCAAGTTTAATATTGTAACAGCTCTGTCTTCTTTTGGCCGTATAACCGTAAAAGCGTGTTTAATTACGGAGAGCACAAGATTGATTATTATGTTCATTAAAGATACGCATTTAAAAACTGGGGCGTAGCCGGGATTGAGGGGGGGGGGTGATATTTTGGGACATATCACCCTCCCCCTCCGCCCAAATAATCGAAATGAAAATAAAATTTGAAAACAAAATGACAAGTATTATTATATGTTAATTGAAGGAATATGTGATCTGCCTTTAACATGAAGAACGTTTATAGCATTGTGTGGTTCCATATCTGTACGTGAAGCCATTGATTATAATAAATTTGTAATAATACGGGTTTTGTATTTTGTTCAAAAATAGACATAAGAAATTTCTCTCCTCCCCCCCCCCCCCACCTCACAAGTCTCTCTTCCGTCCTAGAGTACATTCCTAGCTACGCCCTTGTTTAAATAATATGCCAATGTTTTATGAGTGGCATAAATGCCCTTCGTTTATACATGTGTTTTCCACACATAAGCAGTGCCGTTACTCATATCATTTTCCATACATTAATAGTACTCGTACGTTAAAATCCAAACCAATGTAGTCTTAAGGGGAAAAAAGAAATTATTGTCGTACCTTTCAGATGCACCACAAAACACCTACAAATAAAATTAGGTTGCATTTGTACCCCTGTAGCCTGCGAGTTGTTTTGCCTACCATTTACAAGTTTCTATTAGCACTTTAGATAACGCGTGGGTATGAACGGATGCATTCTTTCTTCCCTTCTGCTATAGAAATTTGTATGCCTTCTGTTGTGCCCGTGAGTATAACAGAAAGTAGCAGAAACTGGGCATCGTGTAAGTACAGCTTAAACGACTCATGCCTCACGCGCATAATTTAGGCACCAGAAACTTCTTAAATAAATTTTAAATATCGGAAGAAAAACTGTTTTGCAAATACGATACGCTACATACATCTAGTATTATACTAACATATTACAATTAACATTGTTAAATGGTAGGGGAATGCTAGTAAAAAGGAGAAAATACCCACGATAAACGAATCAAATGTACACTTGCTGTATGAATTAATACTCCTTGTTAAGATGATCGTACATGTTATAAAACATATTTCGTTAGTATATTATAATCGTGCAAACATACTGAGTGGTCGTTAACGAAAAAAAGTAATTTTTCATTCAACAAAACATGGGGCACACAGAACATAAGTACTTAAGGGAAAGTAAATTATAATTATGTAAATATGCCACAAAGTTAACACTGTCACAAATCATTCCAGTTTGTACATAGTGTTTGTAAATCGTTGTCATTATCTATTTGTAGGCTAGGAGACGACAAACATTCCAGAATACACGAAAAACTTTTGACACAGTCAAGATATTTGATAATATTTCTTGTTATTCTCTAAACAACTGTACACTATGAACAGAGAAATGTATTGATTTGACTGCGTTTATACACACCTGCACACCGTAATGCAGCGTAAGCTGCGACGTCTGAAGTCAAGCTGGATTAACAATATAAATATTTAAGCAATATATTATGCGTTAAGATGTGTGCAGAAGAAACGAATGTGTGTTCTCTAATGTTTTGGTTCCCAGTGGAACCTTATCAGGTCGTGTGCGTTGGTGGGATTTCCTTAAGCATTGAAATGAATAGTTGTATTTTATATCTTTAGAAAAATGTTGAGGCTACGACCAATCAGTACAGAGCAGTCGGTGTTGTTGGCGGGAAACTATTATTTATAGTAATATAAGTATAAAACAATATAACAAAGGCGTGTATGTGCACATGTTGAAGTTTATATTTGTTCACAAATAATAATCTTCTCTAACAGCAAATGTCGGCTTTGAAGTATGATCTGCTTCAATATGGTTGCTTCTTACAAGGTGTTGTTAGGAACAAAAGTAAACATGACAGGCTTGCTGCCTGTTTATATTCACTGGAATTAAGAATTAAAACCATAATGGAAAACTGCAAATACAAAAGACGTGGTTTCTGTATGACATAGAAGCACCTACTGCTAAATGCATTAGGTTTTATATTGTAAACGCAGGCCGCGTCCGAAATGGCATATTGTGTTGACAAAATGACCACGTGATCCGATATTTTATACAAACATTGTGGCGTATTTGGACATGGCCTTAGCATGACTATTAGTGATTGGCACCGAGTCATTGCATTCAACCGATGTTTAGTGCAGAAATAGTTCTATTTTGTAATGTACATAGTCTGAAGTAGAATATTGCGACTTTCTTTGTTATGTCTAGTTCTCATCCGTTTGTTAGTGTTAACGTTACTGATAAACACTACAGTGTCAACGTTTTTCCCATTGTTATGTGTCTGAGGTTTCAGTATACAATATACAATGGTGTGCTGTGTTACACTCGTGTAAATATAAACTTACACAGTGCCAACTTTTCAGACAATATCCACTTATGCACATCATTACTGTAGATGTGGATCTTACAGAGACGACAGATGTATTGTCGCTTTAAAACAAACATCTGTTAGAGTTGAGCCTTAAACGTTATCGTTAATGTCTTTTTCCCGCAGTGTGCTTCTGCTTAATAAGATGCACGCTCATACAGCGTTCGCATTCGTCTACGTACGTAAATGTTTTACATGTATCGGGAAATGACATACGCACGTACAAAGGGAAACGAATGTGTGTACGTCTCGCGTCCTTGCAGCCCATAAGCTACTATTTTGAAAATCGATTTATATGCAGTTCATAATTGTTAATCCTAATATTTCTTTTTACAGAGAGTGGAATGGAGGTATTACCTTTTGAGAAACGCCACTGAGCAACGCACTCTCTAACCTTTCCTGATCTAGAAGAGGCGGGATAAATATAACCAGTTTTCGTCGTGATTTGTCATAAGCCGGGCGTGACATTGTATGTTAATATGCAGAGCAATGAGAACATTGCCAATGTTTTTACAAAGCAAGGTATGCATGAGTGAAAACGTAATACCAATATCCGGCATTTAATTCTTATTAATACCAATATTAGTGTTAAAAGGAAATTTACCTCTAGTTGTTGCCAGTTTGAATGATACATTATAGATAACTGCGTTTACTGAATCAAATATATATTCATTCCTTTCTTGTAAAAGGTCTATGACTGGTTGATAGGAACACTTTCATTGTCATGCGCTTTTCAGCTACATCTCCTATTGATAATTCTAAAGCTATGCGCCTACGTTCCAACACATATGCAGTATGTATTTTCCGTCAAAATGATTGTTCATAATTTTATCAGCTAACTAGTTGCTGTAGAGGATGCAAATAAGTATATCTATCGGACTGTATCACGTACCGAGCCGAGTGGAGTATGGTTATATACATAAGTGCATTCCTATGTTCGGACACAGCCTTAATGACACTCGAATCGCCATATTGAACGTAATGATGATTTGTACGAACAGTCACCTATGTAGTAGATCACAACTCCAAACTGTTAACATTGTGTTCAATTGTAGACCGTCGTGCGTCTAACATATATTTCTTTATTAATGAACAATTATTTCCGATCCATTTCCTTTCACATAAGAACGGATCGAAAAGTTTACTATGATGTATGACATCATTCATGATTAATATGACGTTTGTAATTTATTGTAAGTGTTAACAGTGCTCATATTTCATCATGAACGCCTAAACTATAGTAAAATAATATATTATAATTAAAAACAATGAATTATATATTTATGATCATTAATTTTCGCAGAGGTAAATAAAACCAAAAGGTAGTTGATATCGTTGCATATTTCCGCAAACACATAATTGTACGTCAGAAACGAAACACATGTCATGGCCGCCCCTAGTAAATCATGAGTTGGGTATTCACAGCTGCAAGGAATGCTGGTAACTCGCGTGTGACAGGCTCGCCTCTGGCAGAACTTGAACGAACACGTGGGTGAGCCGAGGCCGGGGTTTACCGGCTGCGGAATTGGCAACACCGCGCGGATGACGTCGTCGAGAACACTAGCGCTCGTCCGGATCAACAGAGGAATTAACACATAAAACTGGTCAGACTTTTTCCTATCCCATGGCCACTCTAGTGTACATCTTTACTCAATGGTTATATCAAGAAGAAGTTGACAATTCTACGCAGGCAGCGAAATGCGAACGTGGCGATTGCGTCATCATCACATGCCACATCACGCGACGAGACTTAGAATAAACAATAACGACACAATCAGCGCAAACGCAAAAATCAACGAGACAGATTGCAACAACTCGGAGAATTAAATGCAAAACGAAGGAAGAAGTCAATAGACACGTCTCCAGCAAATACATTAATGACATTTGATTTCTTTCCCTCTCACCACCCACAGACGTTGTTACATAAAAATACTTACGCCCGTGTAGACGACACAGCCTACCCCATTATTTATTTGAACAGAAGTATATAACGTTTGTGATACATCACATATTTAGAGAACTACCAAACACGTCATACATGGGGTGATTTTTGAAAGGTTTGATTCAAAAGGTGTGAAGATAATTGTGAATATACTACGTATAGTAAAACTGCATAGTACTTTTCGCCCGTTATTTTTCGTATCAAGTAACGAGAAAATCAGTAACTATCTTGTAGCTTTAATTCCTGCAGTATTGAGGGTCGTAATTACTAGAACACTGACTGAGATAGTGAGAATGATATTCGTAAAAATGAGTTTTTTTTTTCAATTAATAGAGAATTTGAGTCAACTCCTATCTACCAGAATTATTTGTTACGTTTGCATGTCGTTTACGAAATTCACTTTTAGCACTGAATTTGTACGTGTAAACGGTAGTCGAAAGATAGTTATAGTCTATTAATGGTTCCTTCACACTTTTCGAAACAAACATTTGAAAGATTTCCCCATGTATGACTTGTTTAGTTATTTCCTAAATATGCCTTTTATCACAGCCTTCTTGAATGCCTCTGTTAACATAAAACTTCTTATTTTTCGTTAATTTAAAATAATACCCAAACTTAATTTTCATATTATAATATTTAATTTATAATAAATATGAACAAAAACAGTGAGAAAACACGTGTGTTGGTAGCGCCTAGTAACAAATAGTTATCGTGCAAAATACTATTACAACTGAGTATAGGCCGTTCACGGTAAAGTGAGCACTTTTTATGCTCTAGTTACTTTTTTTTTCAACCATTTTTATTCTTTAATCACCATTTTTAGCTAAATAGTGCCATGTAAGTTATGACTACAGTGTGTATATTCCATTACACTGGGAATTTAACGTCTAAAACTAAAATAAAATACGGATATTGGCTATTATTTCAAATGAAAGGGCTTCCAAAAGTGCTCGCTTTACCGTGAATAATCTATACGCACGAATTCGATGCGATATCCTTTGGAGAGATTTTATAGACTTAGTTAAACTTAGTTTACACTAGGCGGAGGAATTTCCGGAAAGTAGAACTTAGCAGGGCTTCTGAAAAGTGTGAAGTAGCCGTGAATGGATCATAGACCAGAAAAGTGGGATCGGATGGGATTCAATCAGGTGAGTAGTAGGGCCGGGGGGGGGGGGGGTGTCCTGAAACAAAGGGATGCCGCTTTTTTTATATCAAACGGTTGATTTAAATGATTGAAAAAGTTATCAAAAATTGACAGGGTTAATCAAAAATTGAAAGGGTTAATCAAATTGAAAGTGTTAAATTTACTGTAAGGGTTAAGTATATTGGAAGAGTTATTTTTTCATTTTATTGATGTACTTCTTTCTTTTTTTTCTTTTTTTTTTTTGTGAGGGGGTAACAGGAGCTCTGTACAATTTTACGCTGTGGTGTCTTGCAGATGACTGATCAGAGTGGTG
This sequence comes from Dryococelus australis, assembly GCA_029891345.1. Lineage (NCBI taxonomy): Eukaryota > Metazoa > Arthropoda > Insecta > Phasmatodea > Phasmatidae > Dryococelus > Dryococelus australis. Next base: position 350,065,468 of record CM056993.1, read on the forward strand.
GATTGCAATATGTTATATAGGTGTTGAGTTGAGTGCAAGCAGGTATTAAGGGTAATTTTTCTTATTTTTTCTAATTTTGATGTGTTTTTGTAGGTATATTAGTGATAGATAGGCGATTTTTACGAATATATTTAACACGCGAGAGAATTTCAGAGTGTTTAAACGAATTTTTAAGAGTGACCTAAGTGTAAATTCTATGTTTTTAGGGGGTTATTGCTCGTGGACGGTGGTGGGAGATAGGCGACTTTGAAAGATCCGATTTACGTGTTAGTAATGACAAACGATTAAATAAACCACGACTGTTTCCCAATGCTATTAAACATTACACATGCGAGAAAAAATAATTTCAGTGTGTTCTATGTATGAATCAATTACACGCATCGAATCGCAAATTTCAAATGCTCACAACCACGTGAATAATAAGTGCAATTGTGTGACGCTCCAGTATGGAATTAAACGTAATGTGATTTTACTACTCCGAGCTGTATGCTAGCAATATAATAAACACGAGAGAGAAGTATAACAAACGAACACAATTACGTGAGTATGGAATTAACGATCTACTACCAACTGTCCCTATAAATTAAACGAACACAATAAAAAGATATATATGACGCCTCTCGCACATAACTTACACGTCCGTCTGCCTGTGAAACTGGCGAAGAGGGACTTTAGAAACGTAATCCACACATAAAAAGAAATTAATTTATTAACACGCGTAGTAAAATTGCACCTCTTCCAAAACACATCTGTCCGGCTGCGAGGTTGCTGAAGAAATGACGTTAGTATATGATTTGCTGAAACTTAAGCGCACGATTAGATACGTGAAACATGGCCGACGTCCGTCCACCTCAGAGGTCACTCCATGAAAGAGTGGATTGTATGGCGTGCGCCTACTTATATACATGCAGTGCGGCCAGCATCTTAAAGGCAACTGAGTAGAAATTTACGACTGATAGAACCTATTTCCCTACCAAGCTACTATTAACGACTTGATTCTTCCTACAAGTAAGTGAATGTATAAAAGTGAATTATTTAGAAATAATGTACATACTACAAATGTTTTCAGTAAAGTCTGTGAAATTCACGGAACTTGTTACCACAAACACGAGTTGAAAATGGTACAAAGTTTCGTATACCGAATTCATAAACGTCATTTGTAAATCCTAAAAAACTTCCACAATATTGACTTAACACACAACAAAAGTATCCTGATTAAATAGTTTTATATTATAATGTGTATGTTATTAAGCTTTAATCGCAGCTACCACACTCCGAAGCCTGGTGTATATGAAGGAGGTTTTGAGTTATACATCCATCTAGTTCAAGCTTCTATGAGCAACTGAAGATGGTGGAACCCCTCGAGAATCCTCCGCATCGCTCTGCACAAGGCTAACCACCCCTCCCCTCGCCAGAACATGCTACTGTGTCCTTGAGGTTACTCATTCCTTTGCCCTCGATTGTCAATTTTTCGTCACTGGGGCAAGATGGCGACGAGTGGCCAGATACGACCACATCCCTCCCGAGCTCCCTCTACCATCATCCGCACCTCCCACCACCACTCCTCGCCAGAGCGGGGTATCCTGGGGTTATTCACCCGTATTTCCTGATTGTCAATTTTTTTCACCACTGAGGCAAGATGGCGACGACTGACTAGAGAGCTTCACATCGCCCCCGCGTGTCTGTAGGCATCCCTTATCCACCACCCCTAGCGAAAGAGATGTGCCCCGGGGTAAAGAACCCAGACCATCCCTCTCACCTCTACTACTCCAGAAGCTGTCTTCGCCTGAAAAGTCAGTTTTAGATCGGATTAAGTATTAATCTGATAAATCAAATCGATAATCCATCAATTAATCCCAATTAATCCCTATTGGTTCAGAACCCCCCCCGGTACTACTACTCAGGTGTTCAGTATGTTATCATACAAACTCGTATGGTACTAAAATCGTATCGAAACTAAAATGCTCGCTCTGTCCTGTAGCATGTGTACTACAGTCATTTTGTTTTTTTTTTTCCTTGTGCATTTACGTAATATTGTCGTTGCATTAAATTAACGGCGGTTTTTTTTATACTGTATATGTTTCGCTGAAAGAAAAGAAAATAACTTAATTTAAAGTCAGCGACATTGTTATCTCATTGTAGCCAACATAACTTCCATTTTGCCAATATAAATACGCACATTAAGTCCCTGTTACGCTGTCACATTTACGGCTTCGTTTATATTTCACAATAATATTTGAAGACTAAATACGCCATCAGATTTTTCCTTCCAACAAATTTTATAAAATAATTTTTAATTTGTTTGGAAATGTGTCACTGTCATATTTCTTTTCGGGAGTGTCAAATTTGAATTATTATTTTTAAATTATTTTCACATTGATATATTGCTTTTGGTTTTCTATGCAGTACATTACAGGAAAAAATGTAAGGAATGGTGCAATTTATTTCCGCTTCTTTACTAAATTACCGGTTTTTATTTATCAGATATGTCTCCTGCACAATGAAATTTTATGCCTCTGATTTCGTAATATTATTTGAAATATTCACTTAAAATAGCATTCAGCGCCCAGGCAGTTTCTACATAGATTAATTATCTCCATAACCTACTTCGTTTCCAGCAATTGCTCATTATTTGAAAGTTTCGCGACGTCTATTTTTGTCGTGCGCTATTCTGATTGGCTAAGACCGTCAAACATCAAAGAAATTTAGAACGGGTCCAATCTTCAAATATTTGCTGTAAACTGAAGCCATCCAACTTTTTTTAGATAACAAACTTAATGGAAATTGTTTGACAGAAAAAGTTGACACTAACAGCGGCTTTAGCCAGTGTTGAAAACGATTTAAAATCAAATTAAAAGTTGTCATGGAAGCGGATACCGTAATCAGTGGGAACTGAGAACGGGAAATGCTGAAAAAGATCTGAAAACTACCTTACACGTGCATGTAGCACCTTGACATGCACGGTGTTTGGTAAAGGGGTATAGTGTAGGGTAGACCGGATGTGCTGCACTGTGGTCGTGACATACACAGAAGAACGCACAGTGACAGTTGATAGAGGCCGCGCGTAGAGGGGGGAAGGTTTTGAGTTCAAATTGCCGGCTAATTTGTGCCGACAAAGCGGCGTGATATGGTGGGAGCGAAGTCCGCTGCTGTAACGTTCACATACCTTACGTTCGCCTTCAGAGCGAAACAAGCAGATAAAAAAAAACATGGCGGTGGAGCCCGGAAGTCGCCTGTCAGAAACCACAAAGGCCGTAGAGTTGCCGCGTGTCTTCCCACAATGTAGCCCAGTGCAGCGCAGTGCGGTGCAGGTGTCGGTGTAGCAGCGGGACGAACGGCCGCGAGAGGAACCAAGTAGGGATGGGCCAAACATTTACTTACGTGTAACGTGTACCAACGTTCCAGTTCCAAACAAGTAACACGTTCCAGGAACATGTTATTATTATAACAGGTTACTGTAAAACATTTCTCATCTGTCCCGACGTTCCGGAATATAAAGATTACGTTGTTCAGTGTTCCAAGGCTTGGGCGTTTCAAGAAATACCGTTCACGCATGCGTACTGTTGCAAACCAAGACGTGCCAAAAAGGAACTTTTACGCATGCGCACACTCAGTTGCCAGCCGAAACGTACTTGGAACTTGTGCATCTGCGACCAGTCAAAACAGAGCAGTCTTGGTTGTTGGCGGGTAACTGTTATTTACAGTAATGTAAGTATAAATAATACTAAAAGGCGTACGTGTGCATATGTTTACGATTATATTTGTTCACAGAAATAAGCTTCTCTGATAGAAGATGTCGGTTTTGAAGTATGATTTCTTTAAATATAGTTTTATATGCAAGGTTAGATTAGGAACAAAAGTAAACAAAGCTAGATGTTCTAAATATAACTTTTACGCATGCGCAGTAGTCAAGCATAGAGGCAATCCAAGACGTTCCAAAAATAACGGTATAAACAATGGAATGTGTTACCAAATTATAACCGTTTTTTAATGACCGTTACGTTAAATAACGCCTATCTCTAGAACCAAGTAACCGCTGTTACTGTTCACTCAGAACCTAGAAGGATCAAGAAGGATTACTGTTAAGATACATTTACTTCCGTCGGTTTTCCATTAATTTTATGAACATGTGAGTAACTTCCTTCTTCATTACACAAGGTAGGTGATATAATATTAAGAAATGTGTAGGTATTATAAAAATAAAATTATCTAAGTTATTTTTATCTCAGTTTGTTACAATGCCTTTCCTTTCATGCTCGTCTGTTATTTTTTTTAGTTGTTTCGAGATGAAAATTCTTTCAGATTGAAAAATTCGCTACGTTTACAACAAAATGGTTAAAAAATTTACTATACTTTCCACAAATCCGTATAGTATATTGAAGAAGCGCATGTTTACGCGTTTCCTTTACAAAATGTCCTGTCAGCCCGACTGATTCCAATTGGAATCACTAATTCTCTTAGCTTCCATACCCCATACATTGAGTATAGATATACTTTGAGTTTATGCAGTTATATGTACACTAGAACAATAACTCACCATTCAAAGAAAGTGCCACAACACACTGCCCAATGATGTCAGAATTCCTACTCTGAAATTTTTTTTTTCTTCCAGAAAATTTGTGACTACCCTTGTTCTACTACACCTAAAGACAAAATAAATTGAAAGAACAATTATTTTCACTTGAAAAACAAAATTCAGGTTGGAAAAGTATAGTCAATAAAACAAGTAATTTGTATGTAAACTTATTCGTTGCGTCGTAAATAACCACATTACAGTAAACACCGTTACACATTCTGGTAACCATTTAATAAAACGTTTTATTATATGTTAATAATGCTAGTATTTGTAAAATGGGGAAATCTTATTGTTTATTAAAACTTTTGAAAACTGACAAACATTTCACAATTGGCAGGAATTCAGTTGTTGTCAAATCATTAAGTAACATTGATTTTATGTATCTAAAAATTATGGGTATTATGTATTACGTACAAAAACTTGTTTTCCCCCTTTAAGTGTAATGATTAGTATATAAGATATGTTTGAACCTCAAGTAGACTTGTTAAAATAACTGAGCAATAGATAATGGATGCTGGACGTAAAATTTTTAACAGACTTTTTAAGTTACATAAAATACTAATAGATCAAAATGAAGACTTTTAAAAAAATGATGGAGTAATAGAGTTTTGAATATGTCAGTGTCAGCATTGATTTTACACGTTCGTAACCGCGCGTTATATTATTGCGCCGAACAATGGTTACGGTCCTAGAGGAAATCTACACTCATATAATACAAATGTAAAGTTTGTGAGTTTGTTAGAGGTAGTCCTTAGAACTACTTATCGGATTTAAAAATTCTTTCACTGATAAGTATCCTGGACCTTCTGTATGAACATAGGCTATATCATGACGTTATGACACCAGGGAAAAATTTGTAACACAAAAAATTAAATTAACATAAGACATTTAATTACTCTATTTGTTTGTACATTCCTACTCGAAACTATAGATATACGAAATAAATTTCCAGATGAATTCACTTAAAATAATGTTAAAATTAATTTTCTTACTATAACTTACAAATACAGCGAAATAATTATATGTGCGTAAAATTTTTAGTAGAGAATTAAACTAGCTACAATTTTATATTTTTGCCATACCAGTATTAGTTTAGCAAGAATTGCTAATATTTTACACTTAATTTTAAAGATAAATTTGAAAGATTGTAATAAAAAAAATTCAAAATATTAAATCGATACCCAGCGAATGGTTTTGTTAATGATTTCTTGATTATTTGCAGTTGTATTTTGTAAACAAGAGTTCCTCTATTGTTTGTTTGAGCATACTATACAATGTTGGATATTTTTAAAAAAATGCTAACTGAAAAAAGGTCATTGAATTTACAAACAGTTTTTTTTTTAAATATATCTAGATTACAAATTAATTATTTTACTTTTTATATGATTGTTTACCATAGATAAATCTAATAATGATATAATTAAAAAGCCAATTTAAAAATACAGTTATCTTACTGCATGTGTGTGATTGCTATTAAGGATCAAATAATTTGAAAAGACGACATCATGCCTAGAAGAAAATCGCAACTTTCTATAAATACGTCCGTGGCGAGGGCGGCTAAAATAAGTCGAATTAGAGAGTCTAGCACGGAACTCTCGCAGCGACAGACTGCACAGAGACAACGCACATCCACATCTAAAGTGTTTTAGCCTATGGTGATAGATCGACTTTCAATTATGATCCAAATTTTGATTACACTCAGCGATGAAACCAATGGTATGTGCTGTGCTGCGGGAAAAGTTCTTCTCACCGAAATTCGGGACCCCCACAACAATAAAAAGTCTATTGACAGGCAGCCATCCATTATCTACGCATGTATTAAATTATATACTAAGATACGATACTCTATTTCGGATGACGTCATTCGGCGCAAAAGAAATACGAGAAAACAACTTTATGCCTACCTTTAAGACAGAAGGACAGAAATACCATATGAATGGCATTTTACTCCCATCGTCAGGCCAAAGTCCGCACTGTTTACAAATTTACTTCATTTCTGATGCCGATCACCTTTCCTTGAGGTCCGACGAACTAAGTCACGGGGGTTGCTATTTAAATTTAAATTAATTTTCTTACATTAAGTTGTAATTGCGAGAAATCTTTTTTAATTACTTTTAAAATGTAAATTTGAAATTTTATAATTAAAAAATAAAATTAAAAAATTTCGAATTTACATTTTAAAAGTTTACATTTTAATAATTATATATGTATTTATATAAATATTATTATTATTATTAATTTTATTACTATATTTTTTTATTATAAAATTTCAAATTTACATTTTAAAAGTAATTAAAAAAATTATATTATTTATAAAATTATATATATATATATATAAAACTATGACGCTGTGTATTTCTGAAGCTTTATTTATAGCTAATTATATATGTTTTGAACCATTTGACGAGTGTCACGTTATTCCTACTAGAATTTAATTTACTTTGTTCAAATTAACAAGTGTTTAATATGTATATTTGTTATCTTGATTACTGTGGGTATACTACTTTGTACCTGAATGTGGAGGTGCCAAAATACTTATATTTTTTAGTAGTATGTTTCGGTTATTTTGTCATTTCCAAGAGGCATGCTGTGTAATGCTTATAACCAATGAGTCTGACTTGTGTCATAATGAATTTAATGAGTATTTGTTTAAAGACTGAATTAAATTTATATTTTCTACGTATGCTTACTCTTGGCGCGTGTACCCTCTGGAGTGCGTGTTCTCTGGCCTTGAATTCCCCTTCCGTGAATAGTAATACCTGAATATTTAACTGCCTCGGACTACAACAGCAAGCCATTTCGTTTACTGATAACAAATATATAAATATTTATTATGTAAGATACTGTATAGCTTTGGAGTTCCAGGTTGACATTGGAAATCATTTTCGCCAGAAATGCTTTCTTTTTGGGCACGAGTAAGGGACAGCTAATAAAAAAATTTGACTTAATAACTTGCATAGCTCATGTAAACATACACAATTATTATAATAAAAATAAACAAATTAATATGACGTGCAATTTCATACTTTAATTACATAAAACAAAAATAAATGGAACATCATGTGTCATTTATTTAATATTAGACCTACAGTTTTACTAAGACTCGAGCTCTTTCAGTCACAGATTGATATAGGCATAATTTGAAACGTTGCAAGGAACTATTAATTTTGTTCGGAACTGTACATTGAACATATTCATATTTCGTGACCGATACATACATGTGTTGGTTTTTGATGTTGACAGCAGCTGTTTATGAGCCTGCGGAGTGTAATTTCAACAAAGAATGATGTCACATAACGTGAGAGACATCTTTCATTGAACGATTTTTTTTTTTTGCTGTGTACAGCGTACATCATTAAATCCAGAAGTTAACCCGCGCCCTGAGTCGTGCTGAAGGAGACTAGGGCGATGACCAGAATATTCTTGCAACGATAACCCCTAACACTTAATCCTCTCAAGGACGGGAGCAGCTACGAGTCCCGATAGTCTTATCGGGCACGCGTCAATCATCTTCCGCGATCCTTTTGTGATTTATCTTTGCTGTTCTCCGGTTGCCGGTGATATCAGCACTCGCCCGATGGGGAAAGGCGAAGGTCACGAAGAGAAAGGCGCCTCTTGAAACAGTTATACGAACTGATAATAACTTATGCCCGGTTACACCAACATCTTACCCGATCCGATATCAAATGATCCTAGTTCCGAAGCAGGATCAAGTTTAATCTTGGATCCAAAGTAAAAGTGTTGCACCAACGAAATTTCATGATTCTGGATCTCCGATTTTCCGATCTTAGTTCCAAAGTGAGAGATCGAGTTTTATGTATCAGACAAATTTTTCTATTGGTTCGTAATATATAACGTCATGGAGGAAGCGTATTTTTTACTATAGGTAGAACTAGTTGTGCAATGTTTTTATCTGTTTTTAATTAATTATTATTGTACGAATTTTATTGGATAATGTTCAAGTGCGTATAATGTTTTAATTTCCCAAGAAAACAATCGGTCGTAGTTCTATCTGTTGGCGTATTTTCAAACTACATTTGTCGGCGATGTCGGCTGATCTCGGATCGAGTTTTGAAACCGCCGATTTCGGTGGATCGAAATGAACTTCATCTCGATCCCCAGTCCAGTTCTGAACTCGAATGGTGCAACACTTTTCTGTGTCGATGCGATCTAGGATCGAGTTTCGAACCACGATGGTGCAACCGGGTATAAGTCAAGTAGCAAGGTTTACGAACAACTTATTCACAGAGAAGATTACTGGCTACTGAGCCTCGCAATGTACAGTACAGGCCAAAATAACCTTCTTGTGTGTTATGCATTCGATTGTGTACATTGACTCGGAATGGGTTAAGAAACTGAATTACTCTTCTTTATTCGCTACCATGTATATACTGTTACGATCTTTCAAAAGTCAGAGGGCTGAACCAGGTTCGCTTAGAGATGGATGCCCTAAATGGATTAAAGAGTTCATTATAGTTTCCTAATGTTTTTACAATAATTACAAAAAAAAACTCTCATCTCAGTATCTCACATTAAACTGATATATCTTGCCATTTACAATTAATAATACAGTAAGTACAATTTACAACTGCCTCAAAGAAATTTATGGAATTAAATAACTAAAATCTGTCCCAATATTTATAATAAAATCCGTATCATATGTTTATTCAGTCCCACCTCAGTTCAGTCCAGATCCCACCAGTCCGCAATGTTCTAGAGTTCTCCGAGCGCTCTCATTGCACAGTGGCCTTCACTCGTCGGGTTTCACGCCCTCTCGTCCGTTCACACCCCACAAACACCTCTTCCGCCGTCGTATCGCAATCTCTCGTCGTCGTTCGTCCTCTTCACCGAAGTCTCTCGCCGCATCAGACTGCACTCGGTCACCGCACTCGGGCAAATTGCTTCTACCAAAGACTGCCAACCGTCCAGCTGCAGCTGTATTTATAGTGTCGTCGGCGATCGTCCAGAAATTTATACAAATTCCGCGTTGCGCCGAGGGTCCTAGTTCCCAGAATATCCTTGCGCATCCTCTAAAGATCTCAGCTTCTCCATCAGGGGGTGAGGAGGAGGGGCTGTGACGCGAACCAGGTCAGCTGTCAATCATTCCCGACCGCCCGGCGACGGGACAGGAAGTAGGTTTGCCTGGAGGGAGGGGAGGATCGAGGTCGGAAATTCCCCGCTTTACTATGAGAACTCCAGTCGGTGCTTACATAAAAAATATGCATTTTTTTATTATGTTTATCTGTAAGTGCTTAACTATTCGTGAACAATGTGTGTTATGATCGAATGTTTGTGCTTGACTGCAGAAACGAAACACACGTAAAAGATTAAGCATCGCATAATTGACAAACAGCTTTAAGTGGCATGTACGACATAGTAAATATCCTCAATTTTCACAGAACATCGTAAAGTGGTAGGTTTTTTTAAAAATGAAATTGTGAAGGATTATGACTAACCACTTTTTAATAACATGTTTAACGAGGAAGGTATGGAACAGTAGGAAATATGCGCAGTATGATTTAGTTCTAGTTGTTAATAAAAAATAAAGCAACCGTTAGCATTTTACGGGGCGATAATTATTATATTATTAAGTTCCATTGGTCAGAGCACGCGATACATTTAAATCTGTGTTGGAGTCACTCAGAAAATGTTGATACTTATAACGTAAAGAATCGATGATAACTCGCCAAGAAGAGCATCATAGTTAGGGGTAGTGAAATTTCGCGAAAAGATTTGAAGACAAGTTATATTTCAAAACACTGTAGGGTCGTTTGCTTGTCTTGATTGACTGAGTTACTGTTTGTATTGCTCTCTGCACACGAATTACGTAGGCGCCGTGCCGATGTTGTCAAATATGAAAAGTCTTCTGAAGCAGACAGCAACCAAAGACAAAAAAAAAAATGCTGTTTGGGCGTTTATAATATTGAAGTCTACCGTATACTCAAATTTATTTCCGAAAAATCACTAGCGCTAATAATAATGTTATCTTTTCTAAGCTCCAAAAAATGCTTGACTACGTCCTTTCGAGAAATAAGTTACACTTTCTATTTGGTTAGATATGCAAAAAGAATTTCCGTGTAAATGAGTGAAAGGGGGATATTTAGTAAAAGGGACTTTTACAGTACGTACTCAAATATGATATTTAGTTGTCCCCCCTTAATGCTTTAAGAAGTGTGCACTATTACTGACATTCTTACTAGTTGTTTCGAAGGAAAAGAAAACAACAGCACTATTACGCTTCCTGATAATCTAAGGATGAGGCGAAAGGAAAAAGAAATATAACAGGTCACCATCAAAACTTTTTCTTTCGCAGACATAAAGTGCTCCATTCAGCTGGACAGTGGCTACCTATGAGATATTGCAGACAATGTTTATCTATTTAGCCACTAGGATTTTCGGTCAACCGTGAAACTTTATCGACGGGTGGCCTGGTGCTCAGTGGAATCCATCCTCAACTTCTTCCGCGTATCCCGACCATTTTCCTAATTTTCCCACACAGCCGTGAAATCCCATTCAAACAAAAACGAGCGGGGCTGGAAACAAGAGCCGAGGGAATGGGTTGCCGGGCTGGTTGAAGGGATAGGGGTGGGGTGGGGTGGGTGTTATAATCCTTCCCCCAGACGTGGGGTAACCTTAAAATTAGAGCAACATGGTTGGCCAGTGCCGCGAAGGAAAGGCGCCCGCCTGGCACGGGCTTGCGACCCTATGAAGTTGTTTTCTGAGAGGGTATAAAAGGGTCGGACTTAATATGGCAGAGATGAATCGCCCGGGAGAGGGGAGAGGAGAGGAGGTTGTCCCCGGCATCTCCCTTTCCGGGAACACAGCATCACCGAGGAGGAAGAGAGAGAAAGCGGCAAGAGGAAGGAAGATCATAGAAAGGAGATCGCAGCTACGTGTTGTTCACGCCTCGCGGAGAGACGCGCGAGATGTTTAGTTTATTGGCGGTAAATTATGCTCGGAAAACAAGAAAACAGCCACAAAATAACACACTGTCATGTTCTCAACCCGTTCTCCCACTCCATCCCCACCCCCCACCCCTTCCACACGCCACGCCCCGCCGACAGCTGGCAGAGGCCTAGCTGCCTCCGGCAGGCGAGCAGATCGTCTGGACCAGGTAGGAGCGGAGTAGGCCAGGGTTATCGTATCGCATCTCGCACTGCTGCCTTCGAGTTGCCTCCACGTCTCCCACATGTGCCAATACACACTTTTGAAACCCCCAATTTGAGTCATTTCCGACCATTGTGTATTCTTCTTTCGCAACAAATAAAAATAAAACTTCGCCATTAAGCTAACATCGAGTGTCTGTGTCTTCGTCAAGTGACACACTCAAAATGTTATAAATATGAATATTATTACAAATAGCATGTTCTATAGCAATGAAGGTCTAAGTAAAAAGAAATTGCTTATTTATTAACTACGGTATAAAAATATGCACAGGTACTATTTACAAAATATAACTATCTATCACTCTGTTAACACTTAGTATTTTTATTAGTGAGTGCACTTTCCATGCTAATCTCAATTGCAATTAAAGCTTAATCATGGTCCTTATGATATAGGCTGTTCACGATAAAGTGAGTACTTTTGAAATCAACCTTAGAAAAAAGTCACTGCCCCTACCTGCACATATTTTAACGAGCGTCGTAAGTGATATGCGCCCAGTAAAGTTGGTAACGATGGAGGAAGTAGTACCATATCTTAATATCTTAACGTCGAATAAAAAGTTTCAGGTGACCATTTCTCATAACTTAAATTATTTCTTTCTCTTTTTTTTTTAATACATCAAAGTGTAAAAAGGAGCAGATTTTTTTAAATATTTACTTTCCTAATAATTTCACAGTTTCACTGAACCTAAGCGTGAATAAAGTTGTGAAGCCCATGAGAATGTTAATCTTACACAAGGCGGAAGAGCACACTACGTGCATAGAAGTAGATCTTAAGCAGGGCTTTCAAAAGCGCTCATTTTACCGTGAATAGCCTATACCTAGAGTTATTTCATCTTCGCTCACTTATTACAAGTGTATGATCAGAACGCCTACATACGCCATCCAAACGCCCGTCCCTCAAGAAACAAGTCCTATTTCTTACAGTCCAGTGGCAGTCTGTGCTCTCTAAATAGTCGCAACCCTGCACTTGCTAGTCACTGTTACGAAGTCCGTCGTCTTTTCACCTGCCCACTTCGCACGTACAGACAGTTCACGGTAACGCGAGCAACTTTTCAAGCCCTGGTCACTTTTTCCTTACAGCCATATTTTATCCTTCAGCCACCTTTTTAAAAATATTCGTATTGCCATGTAAATAATAAACTTATCTCAGTTCCACGGCACTCAGAAGTTAACGCCTAAGGCTTAAATAAAGTATATTAAATGGCTATTATTCCAAATGAGAGGGGTTTAAAAAGTGTTCACTTCACCGTGAACAGCCTATACTCGGCATTAATGGTCATCGAAGACTGCCGACGCGGAGGCAAGGTAGTCGTGGGTTCTGTTGATGAGATTGCCTGGCCCAAAGTGTTCTTCACACTTCGAGTCCCGATGCTGGAATGATACAGTCCGTTCACGGTTACTTCACCCTTTTATGAAGCCCTGCTAATGTTCTACTTCCAGGATATTCCTCCACTTCGTGCAAACTAACATCAACTGATACTAGAAAGTTTCACACCAAAGGACGGCGCACCGAATTCGTGCGCACTCAGTTGTAATAACATTTTGCATGAGAACTATTTCTTACTAGGCGCTACCAACACACATGTCTTCTCAGTGCTTTTGTTCATGTTTATTATAAATGGAATATTGTAATTTATAAATAAAATATTGGTAAAAGTTTAATTTAACGAAAAATAAGGTACGGTACGTTTATGTTAACAGAGGTATAAAACGCTTGGGATACATGGAATATTTAGGAAATAAGTACACACGTTATAAATGGGGTGATTTTTCAAAGGTTTGATTCAAAAAGTGTGAAGAAACCGCGAATAGACTATACAGAGAATTCGCGCAATGACAACAGTCGTCGACACTAACAGCAGACTGGCTCGCCGGGCGGGGGGATTTTGTGGTACTATTCTCAGGGGCCCGGCTTCGTAAATGTTTATTTTTTAAAACGAAGTATTACGTAAAAATCCAATTTCGACACTCGATACCTAAATGTTTTTGCATGGATGACACGAATATTTATGTTTTTATAAATGGTCAATTTTTGTTGAGGAGTGGTTGGGGGGGGGGGGACACAGCACGCATTGCTCGATGGCCAGTAATTTCTCTTGGTGGGGCTGCGGCAGCAGACGGCAGTGTGAAGTCAATCCCGTGAGCTGTAGCCATCGGTATGTGGGGGGGGGGGGGTGGAACTGGAAATAGCCTGCATTCTGACGTGGCCAAGCGTCAAAGTTATGCCGCGGGGGCGATTTTCACGTAAACCCAAGCTGGCAGGGAATTGTGCCCGTTAAAATATATGCAGATAGAGGACAGTGACATTTTTTGAAAAGCTGATTTCAAAAGTGCTCACTTTACAGCCTTTACCAGATTGATCACGTATAAATATAATAGCAAACACATAGCCATATTTTCATAGTTAACTTGATTTGATTTCAGAAATCGAGATTTATCTGTCTCTTTGTGGTATTTTAGGGGCATTAATAAGTAATGACAAAAATAGTCTTCTCTTACAGAAATCACATATACTTCGGTGTCTACATTCTATAAAAGTTTAATTAGGTATTAAGTTCATAAACACCGCCCCTGCTCTACAATTTTGCTAGCACGGTTTACGCTTCAATACTAATTTCCCCGTTCACGAATAAATTTTAGTATTGAATTGCTGCTAACGAGCCACCACTTTTTATGTTGGAAGGTTGATCAGCGAATGAGCTACTCATTAAACGACAGTAAACCAAAACTTACCCCGAGCTCTTACAATTATTTTACTATTAGACGTAACAACGTATAACCATTAGCACGTTAAGCTCGCTTTGTGAACCGAATATACCACAGAGGTAATCTTGCGCCGCTTTAAAAACAAAAATTAACTTTGAACCAGTCCTTGAGGGAAAAAGCGCACTTCGTTGCCGCCTTATTAGGGGCGCGACCTTACTAAGCCGCCAAAAGTGGAGCATACCTTCTATATAAAAAAAGTACAATTCAAAGACTTGTTTATTTGTCGGAGTAATATCTGCCTTGAAATATTAAAACAATTTTCAGTCCCGAACACATGTTTCCGTATACTGTTTCCTTTTCTAATATATAATTTCTCAAAGAAAAATGTTTACAAAGCAATTTTTATATATAATAATTTTTTTTACAGCGAAAACAGTTATGAGGCGATTTAAAATTGAATAGTGACTTGAAGCAACATGTACTTTGTAATATTATCTCATAAAATATCATAGTTACCGACGAAATTCTCATTGAAGCGAGCTGCCGACGTAGACTGCACGCCTGTTCAGAGCCTTTCACGTAGAGTCTACTAAGCCATGTAATTCTCGTGCTTGATTCGTCCTTAGCGCTCATGCACTTGTAACACACAAATACCTCCAGCCACGACAGTAGCTCTAAAGGCTGTATGACTGAAGGTTTGCCCCTGCAGGTTATACATTGTCGGTACGGCGTTAGAGCCGTACAGGTGGTAGCCATTCAGGCGCTATTCCTAAAAGCAGTATAGAAATGGCAGTTTTTACTGTGCATGACAGAAACGAGCGGCCCTGGAAGGTATGCGGACAAGCCTGGGTGAGGAGGCGGCATGGTGTCTGGGCCGTCAGTCGAGGGCACGCTATCATGCAATTAAAAAACATTTACTCACATTTCTACACAATCACTAAAAATATGTCGTAAGTATAAGTGTTTTTTTATAATAATGTTTACAAAAAGACAAACTTGGGAATAGACTTAGTAATTTATTGCGCTCAATAAAAGGATTATCCAGTCAAAGTAATTTGCAGTGTTATACGCACCAGTAATAATTAATTCATCTCTAAAAATCAGCTAAAAAAATCGAATCGGCACGGACACACAAACAGATAAACGTTCATATTAAATATATATATATATATATATATATATATATATATATATTATATATATATATATATATATATATATATCAAGTATCTACTCACTAAGTCCTTTAGACTGCTGGACCGTAAACAGGAACATGAACAACAATGGTGTCGAAGGCTTGTAGTTTTATCTTGAGGAAATAAATTGAATCTGAAAATTAATGAAATGAACCATACTAAACATTCACTGAACAAAATCACCCAAATATCTGTCTGCAAAACCTTCATAATGACCGCGCAAGTTCTGAGACAGAATCGCTGTTCTTAATTGATGCTGTACCATCTGATGGCAGTTCACTTTCCGAGTCACTCTCACTGTCGTCGCCCAAGTTAATTATTATGCTGTTTATCACATCAGAAATAATTCCATCCTTTCGCCAGTATTCGTCTTCGACGTTTCGATCATGGCTACAATATCCTGCCCAGTATTCTTTTGTAACTGATGAGATTGAAGTTTCAGTAATTTCCTTCATTTTCGTAAGTCACAAGTCGCCGTAACGATTCTGTCCCTAACTAGCCGCTTGATTTTACTCCATGCTAGTTCGATTGCATTTAAATCACGCATATAAGGCGGAAGTCTGAGAACTGTGTGTCCAAAACGAGAGAGTTTCTGATCTATTCTAAATGTATTTTCCTTCAGCTTATTCATCTCTATGAGCTTATACTGATCAACTTTGCGCGTGCTCTCATTGAACTCTACCCCATTGTTTTTAAGCCTCAATAATATGTTGTTTTTTACGGCAAAATATGAGGGAGGTTTATTGAGCTCCACAGTATGGTAAGGTGCATTATCCATTATAACAACGGAATAAGCTGGGAGGTTCGGTATTAATTTCTCATCAATCGAAGTTGACGTGGTTCATCTGGACATGAGTGTCTCCAGTGACAGTTCCGGCGCTGTACAGAAGTAGTGCATTAGGAAGGAATCCACCCCGACTACCTGCTTGCAACAATATTAGTCTTTTGCCTGCACTTGAATTTGCTTGCACTCCAAATTCTTCGTTGTGCTGCCAACACTTGGAAAACGTCAAATTTTATTAACCTAACTTTCGTCAAGGTACATTATCTCTCTGCCAACTCCAAGGAAGTGTCTTATCTTACCTATGTAGTCATTAGGCCATGTCACGATGTCGGCTCTTTCAACGAGTATTTTCCTCTTTGACCTACACTTTCTCCACTTAAATCACATACTTCTTATTATAGACTGTTCAGGGTAAAGTGAGTACTTTTTAAGGCCCTCCAAACAAGCATTAACCACTAATAAATATATTTTATTGCAGCCTCAGACATTAAATTTTGAGAATGGTGAAATGTATACACCGTGTTTATTAGTCACATTGCAATGTTTATATTAAAAAGCAGTAGGAAGATAGAAATTGGACGAAAGGAAAAATTTTGAAGGGCCTTAATAAAAGTGCTCACTTTACCGTGAACAGCCTATAAGCGGTGAAGTGTTATTGCTCCCTATAAAAAATCTATCTCATTTTTGATGATTGGCAACACTTTTGGAATGGTTGGAACATTCTTCTCGCGCATTCAGAAATCGTGGACAGTGTTTCTAATAACGCAATTATCGAAATCATCCACTTTCAAAGAAGTGTGTATTTTTACAGTGGAGTAGTTTTTTCCAGGTGTAGATAATAATCTTTTGGGATCAGTTTCAATTGTTATTTTATTTTATTTTCGGATCTGTTTTATGGTGGTTACACCAACACCCGTGTAAACAGCAGCACAAGTTGCTTGATTTACCAGTAATGACATAACCCGATGTTTTGCTTCGTCGTCGCACTTCTCTATTGTAGTATTTATGATTTCGCGTCCCTCACTGTAAATTACTTTCCTCGTTTTACTTTAAGCCATGGTCGGAATTATAAATTAATCCACAAAATTCGTTGAATTTTTAAATAAAACAATACGCAAAATTACCCAAGCATGAGTTGCTAATTTTCAGATGGGTCACTAAGAGATCTCACGTCTCAACAAAACCTCGGAAACGTTAGAACACGGGGCCGATGTTTGCGCGCGCGACTTTGCTACTGTCTGCTGACAGGTAAACAAGTGCTACTTAGACCGGGTCCCAGGAATTCTCCAGCCTCACTCCAGCCCCACCTCTCCTACCGCCATGGCCGCTCGTATTCTCATTCACATTAAGTGTTAGTCCGCATTTTTTAATTTTTTTATTATTTTTTTTAGCGTAGGACTCTAGTCGCCGATTGAGCTCCATAAATGATCTACTAGTGGATATTTTTCCTCAAGATGGCGATAGCAAGATTTTTATTAGATTAAGATTTATTTCGAATAGGGTTGAAAATCTACACATTCTACTCATCTCATGTGAATGAATTTACGGTACTAAATCCCTACAGATACGATTAATTTTTAATTTTTCAGGCAGTAGAGTTACCCGAACGTACATAACATCGTATGCAACAGTACTAGTTACATTTCAGTCACTAGATAGTGCTGGAATACACTAAATTTTATTAACTAGTGCAAATCTTAAGTTCTTCTCATATATAATCGTAAATTATATAAACATATACGCATTGTTTACAAAATATTCCAAGTTTTATAGACTTTGTAAATAGAATTAATATATTGATAAGATATTATAAACGGAAAAATAATAGAATTACAAAGTATATTTATCAAATCGTTGCCTCTATCAATACCGATGCCAGTGAAACTATTGTACTTTAGGGCGCAGGAAATGTACTATTAAGATAAATGGCAATTCCACATAAATTGATTCGTATACTGGCAGTATTTTTAAGTTCTACGTGCGTTTTCTCTTGGCCCAAGCAAATAATATTCAATATTAAACAGTGCTTGAATAATGTGTGTATTTCGAGGAGCAGATCTCTCAATTTAATTCCATACGAGAAGTAGTATGCGTCATACAGTCAGCTGTTTCCTAATGGCTGAGATCAATTAATGTCGTTAGGTCGTTAGTTTGCAGTAACTATCCAAACTGAGCTTAATGAGCCGCGCAAGGCTTTAACTAAAATGGACTGAGAATACGAACTATAATGAGGCTTGGAATCTCCACTGGAGGAAGTAGTGGTGGCGCATAACTTCTGGGCGAGTCTCAGCCCTCAGAGGCACTACACCAAAAATAGCAATAGCCTTGGACATACTTCTAGAGGCTGCAGTGCAGTAGACACAATCTCTACAGGTGAAATTCCTGGAGGCAGTGACGCTGCCAGGCAAGCAGCAGGCGTAGCGCTGAAAATGAAGTAGACGTAAACGAATTTCTCCCAGAACTTTCACAATCATTCGTCGAAATATTCAGAGACGCCGACATCTGTTTACGTTTAGATGTCCAACATGCCCGTGCTTTTTGTCTCGCGTTGTCTATATACGTTTATTTCTACACACATGGATATCAAATGTTTATGTACGTAAGTTACGTTTGTATTTATGGATGTATGTGTATTTGTACTGATGTACGGCGAATATACAGTAAGTTCATGTGTATGTGGTATGTACGTTTTTTATGTATATTTGTGTTTATGTATGCAGGTACATATGCAAATATGCGTGTATGTATGGATGGCGTAAATATGTACGTACGTATTAACCAACATACTTATGCAAATACGTGTACTGTATGTATGTGCATGTGCAGTGTGTATGTATGGTAACGTGAGTATATTATGGATTGATGGAGGATGTATGCACGAATGTGGTATGTGCGTGTGTACGTCCTTACGTATGCATGTCCTTACGTGCGTACGTATGTAATAACATAATGTTATATATGAACATTAATAGGGTACGTATCTGCGTATCGTGACTTAAGTATATCCCGCACATATAAAAACTTAGCCTCAGGCAGCGTATTTAATTTCAAAGCCTACGTACATATATTTACGTAAACAGTATAGTGTGTAAAGTCGAATCTGCGTGGTTCGACTGTTCCAATAGAAGTTGTTAGCTGCGTAGCTGGCACGCGCACACCACGGCAGCGGGGCGCCTGCAGGTTTCCGCGTGGTGCTGCGGCCGAGCTCCCCCCCCCCCCCTCCATCGGCGGCGCGCGGGCCCGTGGTGCCGAGCCATTGGCCAGTGCGATGCGGCCGGAGGGGAATGGTAGGGGGTGGGGGAGGAGGGCGGTCGCGGAGAGGAAGACTTCTTGAGCGCGCGGCCTTCCAGTACGCTCGTGCGTCCGCCGTGGTGGGACACGCTCAAGGCAGTGAGCGCGCGGCATGACGGCGCCAGCAACACGTGCTGCCCTCTCGTCGTCGTCTGTCCCCTCCTGCTCCTAGTGCGGCTGTCGCGTGCAGGTGTGTGCGTGTGTGTGCGTGGCGCGCGCTCTCTGGGGTGGCCTGTGACGCCGCGCGTCCACCTCGCCGAAGAAGCGGGGAAGGTGGTCGACGTCTCCTCCCGCCGGGCGTGCGAAATCCCCCCCTTGACGGCGGGTGGAGGGGAAGAGCCCGTTGACGGCGGTACGTGAATGGGAACGGCCTCGTGAATGGAGAGAAGTCGCCGTTGAGGCGCGTAGTCCGTTCGCCCCGCCGCGCGAAGGGAAGGGGGGGAACTCCCTCGAGCCTCAAGACGCCTCCGACGTCGGCGCGATCCCCCCTTTCGGATACCAACTGTCAATATTCCTCCCTCCTCCTCTAAAAAAAAAAAAAAAGAAACGGCTCGCCAGCGGAACACACAGACGCCTTTGCTTATCTCCAGTTGAGGGAGCTATATTTACCTCCTCCAGATACCACGGAGATTGTTTGGAGACATTAGAAATAAGGAAACTTGTATCGTCGTCACAGGTTGGTGCTGCCAGAAGCAGACCTCGGGGGCTGGGCGAGTGTGCGGCTAGTCGTGTTGACTTCGCGTGTTCGCGCAAGTGTGTGCCGGGTGGTACGGGGGAGGGGAAACATACGGCACCGGGTGGTCGTAAAAACCCACCGGGGTTTGCGTCAAGTTAGTGTTTGAGTGCTAAGTGAGAGTCGAGACGAGAGAAGAGTGAGGAAATAAAAAAGATTAAGGACGTAATCGCGGACTGCCGTGTTTTCCTTTTTTTTTTTTTTTTTTTTTTTTCTCGCCACCTCAGTGGAGTTATTTTGGCGTGGTGAGTTGCCGCGACGAGGTGGACAAGGCGCACGCCGGCAATACGCTCGGGAAGGCGTGGACCTGCAGAGGAGTTCTCGCCGGAAGTTTCAGGTAAGCCCCGCAAGCGGCGACGTTGGCACGCTAATTGGGGTCTGCAAGCTGTTTCCTCTGGGTGTGTGCTTCCCTCTGATTTCACCCCCTCCCCCCTCGCCGGGTGCCGCCACCGACCCCGTGCGAGGGCCTACGGCCGTGTTGGAATTCATCAGCCGAGGGTCCTTGAGAAGTGCATCCCTGATGTGACGTCACATTGCCGCTGCCCGAATTCACAGCGAGGGCACATTATGTACCCTAGAGCCGTTTCTGAAACGGCTACGAGACGATTATTTAAGTAAGTAAATCGACCACGTGACCAAGTTTAGGTCCGGAAATATTTGGGGATTCAGGATTGAAATTTACTGAGGTGAAGTAGCGCACTAAATCCCTAAATAGGTTCGTAAAATGGTCTGCTGTTGTTTATTTACGTTTAATTTCCCGCGTTTGACGAAAACGTCGATATTTACTGTTCTTGAAACACTGCAAAATACATGCACGTGAAAATGGAGAATCAGGGATCTACATGAAGTCGTTTTAAAATAAAAGTTCGTATGTTGTATTAAAATTGCTATTTAAAAAATAGATCGGTTATTTGGAATGGAATGTTAATTGCAGGGAGCGAAGAAATAACGAGAAGATTGATATTGGCTAAAAATAAATATGATCAGTTATTTACAAGACGTGAAAAATGCTTGGGATTAAGTTATTTATTGAAAGTGTGACAAACAAAATAACGTCGAAATTCCACAAGCCTGTAGTTCCCAACTTTGTCACATGTAGCGCTGTTACAAGCCGTTCAAAACCACCCACCCTAAATTCCTAAACCCTATTTCCCAAATTTGCCATTTCGGACACGGCTTAGGGCTGTTTCCAAAAACTGGCCTGATGGATCCATTCACTTTAGTGGATGCGGTGAAATTGGCTTAGTTTCCGGATACGACACTCACACCCATTGTCGCATCCACACTTCCTTTAGCCACGGAATTCGCTCGTCATTTTTTATATGATTGTTTTTACTGATTTCGCGCGTGTGGTGGTGTGGCTGTGTTTGCTGAAGTTGATTAAAATATACCGAAGCTTTTTTTTTTTATTTAACTTTTAACAGTGCATAAATTGGACTCTAACGTAAAAGTCGCAACAATTTTAATGCTGTTTAAAATACTGACCACTTAAATCAACTTCATTATACACATTAATCATTCCGAGAAATGCATTTGCAATCTGTATATGCTCATCAAACATAAACTGTCCTAACAACAAGCATCAATTTATATTTGCAGCCATCGCCAAGCAGACACCCTGCTTGGACCGTGATAAAACCTCAACCACAATACGATTTTCGTCTGCTGTAAATGTTGACATTTCACCGCGATCCCATAGATAAGATAAATAAAGATACGACTTCAGAGTAGTAAGATGTGAGTTACAGCTAGCGCTACGCAAGCCGGCTGTAGCGGAACTCGGATGTCATCCATCCCTTTAATGCAACTATTCAGATAGTGGCTGCATGAACGAAGGGATTTAAGGACGCGAGAGCAGTGGACGCACCCATTGTACTCGGAAACAGCCTAGATTGTCCCCCCTCAGCCAAGGGCACGGACAACTTGCCCTTCTCGAGCCTTAGAGCTTTTTAAATATTCAATTTGCTTGTTTGGTTCGTGTTTACAACTCTGCACGTCAGCAAAAAAAAAAAAAAAAAAAACCGCTTGCAATCGTCGCAGAGACAAATGAAACCCGCGTAATGTGATATTCGACAGGATAAAACTCGAGGTGAGAACGAACACACGCGTCCGAATTCACAGATACATATTTATCATGAAAGATAACAAGGGTTCGTAACCCGGGAAGGCAACAAGTGTAAGTGATCAAGGGTACGTTACACTGGAATCGTACACAGCCGGCAACTCTTGTCAGTAGGTCAGCGACTAGGGACGTTGGAGCGGTGCCCGAATTCGCTGCCATATATAAGGCTGTTCACGGTCAAATGAGCACTTTCGAAAGCCCTGCTTAAGATCTACTTGTACGCATGTTGTGTGTTCCTCCGCCTTATGTGAAATTAACATTTCCATGGGCCTCATCACTTTATTCATGCGTCTGTCAAGTGAAACTGTGGAATTTTTTTTAAAGTAAACATTTTACAAATCTGCTCATTATTATACATGACACGTTAAAAAACAAACAGGAAAATAGATACTTTCAGTTTGCACAAAATGGTTACCTAACACTATATATTTGACGTTAAGATACGGAACTATTTCCCGTCCATCATTACCAACTTTACTGGGCGCATGTTACTCAGTGCGCCCGTTAAAATATAAGCAGGCAGGGTCAGTGATTTTTTTCTAAGGTTTATTTCAAAAGTGCTCACTTTGTCGTGAACAACGTTTACCCTTGTTCACTTGCCCTTGATCTCTTCCTTGCCCTCAGTTCTATACATCCCCCATGACCCCGTTGTGAAGCAACTGTGCAGTCTTGGATTTGCACTCTCATATTCCTTCTGCTCTTGTTATAACCTCTGGTCGCACACAGGAATCAGGTTTTTTTGTTGGTTTTATTGCGTCCGTAAGATCATTTTTCAATACATAGATGTACAAATATATTGGGCAAGTCAAATTACAGTACACAAAGTTATACACTGTACATAGTAAATACACCCATATATGTCAAACTGCACGTACACGCATCATATGTTTTCTTCGCAATTTGACTAATCTTCTTCCAACATGCTGTGGGACGTCGTCGTTTTACTGAAGCAGAAGAAAAAGGGAACGAGAAAAACCGGAACAAGAAATGCGTACAATGACGTGTTATACAGTAATTTCTTAATTTTTGTAGTTTATATATTCATCTACACTATAAAATGCGTGTTCAATAAAAAATTCTTTCAGTTGGTTTTCGAAGAGTTTTTGGTTAGAGAAGCAAATTTCTTTAAGATGTAATTTATTGAAAAGTTGGCTACCAAGTTGCGATGGACCTTTCTGGGCAAGTTTTAAGTTAACTGAAGCCATATGGGTTTTTTTTTTTTTTTATTCTAGTGTCATGCTTACGAAAGGACTCGTTTTTGGACATTACTATAAGTACTGAAAACATGTACTCACATGTAAATGTGTTATAATATCTGAGCTACATGACCTGATTAACAAATAAGCTTCCTCTTACTCTGCCATGAATGTTTCAAACCAACAATTCCCTGCAAATGGTGATAATAAGCGATTCCGGAGATTGTAAGGTGCTCTAAACAACTGAATAACAGAAAGTGTAATGTAGGCCACGTAAATAAGGCGTCGTTCGTGTCTTTGGCGGAAGGGGTTATTCGAGAATGCATTCATCCCCGTGCTTTCAAATTCGACCAGCGACATAGTGTTTTCACGACTTCGACGTATTATTCGAGGGTATGATTGCAAGTTAAGGGTACTTGACACGTGAATTTAAACACATGGTAGTGAACAAATTCCATTTTCTGTGCACTAGTACTAACTAAAAAAACTTCATAGCTACAAGAATCTTTAAGAAAGTGTATTCTGAATGCAGTGTTAGATTTTGTTTTGTGCCCAAAATTGGGAAAGATGACGCAATATTTTTTAGTTGTTCAGTGAGAACGCAATAGATTTGAAGGAAATTGATTGTGTGATATTTGTCAACAACAGCAACCACGGCCGGGTAGGACTGTTAAATAGGACATATGCTATTCACGGTAATGTGACCACTTATTGAAGCCTCCTTATTTGGAATAATAGTCAATCAATATATTTTGTTTTACCCCTAGATGTTAACTTTGGAGTCTAGTGAAATATATACATTGTGTTCATTACTTACTCGCCATTATTTATTTTAAAAAGTGCTAGAAGGATAAAAAAAATAGCTGATAGGAAAAAATAACTAAGGCCTCAAAAGTGCTCACTTTACCGTGAACAGCCTATAGTACCTTCCACTTGGCGGAGTCCTTTATGGTCACGCAGTGTAATAGAAATCGTCGGAGAAACAAGTAATGAGAGTGAAAGGTTGGGTAGAGAGTTAAATGTGTGGTGCATTTTACTTGCAACTCGCCTTATTAGAATATATAAATTCGCGGCGATCAAGATTTTGGCCACTCGCGATTCTCCTCTTTTCACTAGTGAAAGACTGGGAGGATAGGGGCCGCGGTGGTGTAGTGGTTAGACTACTCGCCTCGAACCTAGGCGAACCGGGCTCGAATCCCTGCGAGGTCGCTCCCAAGATTTTCGTATGCAGGAATCGTGCCGGACGATGCCACTGGTCAGCGGGTTTTCTCGGGATTCTCCAGTTCCCCGACATCGATATTAAATTATTTAAAATTATCCATGCGGGGAATAGAGCTTAGCTATTAATAGAAGTAAGCTTACGTGAATTGGTAGGGAATTTCGAAGAAATTTATTTCTGAATAAAATAAGACACTGGAGCATGGGCTGTCGTGAGGGGAACCTATCCTCCTTTTTCTCTCCTCTTAGTGTATTCCACTCTGGTGAAACAGAGGCGTATGGTAAAGATTTGTCAGCAGCGCGTCTTTCAGTACTCGGTGGGAGCTCTCCAACGTTTACAGGATGTCACAAAACGAGAGGTAAAAAAAAAAAATTCAACGATCACGTGAATACTTTAATGGTCTGAAGGTCTGATGATTATGGGCTTGCACGTGTGGGACTTCGTGCAGTTCTGGAGAGGGGAAATTGTGCTGACATAATTGACTGGCATAGTATCATTCTTGAGATGGAAATTTGCACGGGTCACGGGCTCCCGCTATATATATTTTTTAAATATATTCTTTAGCCTAAATTTGAGAATTTTTATGGAAAGAACCAGGAATTGCGAGGAAGGGGAAAGAGGGGGTAGATCTGCTACTGAGAAGATCTGTTTATTATTTGCTCAGGGTGTTCCTATCTCTGGCTAACGCTGTTCTGACAGAATTGTGCACGCAAATAAGTTCACGGAACTAAAATATGAGAAAATTTTTGTATTATATCAAGGAAATTATCAGCATCTAAGAGTGCCTTGCAGGTGCGGTGGCAAGGCGGCAAATGATAAAATTATTGGTGTGTGTGTTTTGCAAATAACGGCGATAAAGACTGGATTTGTCATCAAGCTTTACGACTGGCATTAATGTCCGTGATTTACCACCCCTCCCCCCTCCTACTTCCGTTTTCCACCTTTTTTCTGTTCTCTAGGTAGTACGATAGGCTGTTCACGTTAAAGTGAGTACTTTTTAAGACCCTCTCAGAAGGCATTAACCAATAATAAATATATCATATAGCAGCCTCAGGCATTAAATTTTGAACGTGGGGAAATGTCTACACTGTGTTTATTGGTCACATTGCAATTTTTATATTAAAAAGCAGCAGGAAGATGGAAATTGGATGAAAGGAAAAATTTAGAAGGGCCTTAAGAAGTGCTCACTTTACCATGAACAGCCTATACTTGGTTGTAGCTAAAGACTGCTCGCCGGGAACTGTGCGCTTTTTAAAGACCTGCTTAAGGTCTACATTGTTCAATATTTTGTATCCTTCCGCCATATGTAAAATTAAGGCCCCGTCCACAATCGACATGATGAACACAACATGCATAGCACAAAGCAGTAAAAACCTGTATTTGAGATTGCACGTCCACAATTAGTATTTGGCTTGACTTACTTGTGTTATATGTGTGACTTGGCGTTAAGATGGTCTTCTCTGAGTACGCTACACCAAGTTTTTAACGCCGGCCGATGAGAACGTGAAATGTCATAAAAACTGCTGTATGCGTATGAAAATTTTCGTGCTGAAAAAATTATTTCCTATTCGTTTGCTCTTTCTAATTGGTTATTCTTCGCAAGTAATGTTATTTAAGCCAAGTCGTTTGAGTACGGGGTTTGACATTGTCACGGGCCTAATAACATTATTCATACGTTAGTTTAATGGAAACATGGCATTATCATAAACCTAAATGTCGTCCTCTAATATGGAGTTGAAGTTGTATTTTTTTTATTCCAGAAATAAAGCTTATATAGCCACTACCTTAGTTCACTCATAAAACTATTAAAACAATAAAATCATAATCACCTGCATTATAATTCAAAGACGAGTGTCAGAATACGAAAGTTTTGCTGACGAAATCACGAATTTTTATAGCCCCTCGAAATTAAGTTCTTGTGACCTGGCGTTAAAAATCAAAGTAATTTTATGTATTGACTTCTATAAAATCTCTCATATAGCTACGCATTGATTTTCATACCTATAACCTAGAATGAGATTGAGAAATAATTTCTTGCGATTGTTACTTTAGATGCGACAATCAGAAAACATTATGGGTTTCAGGATATTTTTTTTTTACGATTTGCTCTTGGCACTAGCTTACTCGGTATTCCGACAGTGAATGTGGAAAGTAAGTTGCGGAGAAACGAAATGTAAATTGTAGCCTTGAGCTGCGGGTGTCGTAATTAATGTGTTGAGTGGCGTGCAATGTCGATATGTCGAGTTGGCGCGCACGTAACACTCGCGTGGCCTTTACGAGCTTGTGATTCCGAGTAAATATTCCCGCGTCCTACTGACACCGAACCACCTTCCTCGCGCCGCGTGCCGACGGATAGCAGCAGGAGCGTGTAAGAAGCGGCACGCACAAAACACGTGTGAAAAATTTTACCCACTGGACAAGGGCGACCTCGTGCAGCCCAAGTCTGAGAGTCCGCAAGGACATAAGATGTTTACGAAAAGTAACCTGAAGAGGTAACATTTGGGTTAACTCGGCCATCTGAGAAGGTTTACCCGATCACTAGGGATTAACCATGTTAGTGAAAACTCAAAAGCAATTCAGGGTTTTGAAATGTCGAGAACTCAGTATAAGCTTGAATAATTACTGGAAATATTAACTATTTTTCTAGATGATGACGATGACGACGAATAAGAGTTTTTTTTTTTAATTTATTATATGTTGTCCAACGTAAACTTGCAACTCGTAACATAGTGTTACAATTTTATCTCAAAGTCAGCGGACTAAACCAATTTCGTTAAGGAATTGAGGTCTTAATTAAATAAAATAGTTAATTATAACTTCCTAATTTTATTTACTATAACTACAAAAAAAATTATCTCAACTCAACATCTCACAATACATTGATATCACTTGTTTACAATTTATGACTTCAACCAATACAATTTACAATTAGATCGAAGAAATTAAAATAATCAAGTAATAAGAAAATTAGTCCTAATAGACAGTTTTTCAACACCTATTCAATTGTTTAACAAATTATATGTCAATATTTGACAATTCCTATTTTTTACAATACAGTCTGTATTACATGTTATTCAGTCCCACTTCAGTTTAGTCCAGGTCCCACCAGTGTGCAGTGTTCTAGAGTTCCCCGAGCGTCCTCATGCACAGTAGATTTCACTTGTCGGATTCCAAGCCCCTTCGTCCGTTCACACCACAAACACCTCGTCCACTGTCGCCTCGCAATTTCCCGTCGTCATTCGTCCTCATGCACAGTAGATTTCACTTGTCGGATTCCAAGCCCCTTCGTCCGTTCACACCACAAACACCTCGTCCACTGTCGCCTCGCAATTTCCCGTCGTCATTCGTCCTCTACACGTCGCTCGAATACCGCACTCAGCTAATCGGCCTCCACAAAAAAAAGACTGCCCGCAGTCCAACTGTGGCTTTTATTTATAGGGTCATAGGCAATCGCCCAGAAATCTATCTAAATGCTGCGTTGCGCTGAGGGTCCTAGTTCCCAGAATACTCCCGCGTGACCTCAACACTCGTCCTCTCCAGCAGCCGGGGGGAGGGGCTGTGACTTTAGTCAGGTCTCGCCGCCGGTCAATCGTCCCCCGATCCGGGGGGCGACGAGGCAGCGAATAGGTCTGCCTGGGGGAGGGGAGGGTCGAGGTGCCCCCCCCCCCCCCTTCGTCAAAGAGCCTGACCGCGCATAACTGGAGCTCACAGTTGGTGCGAGCTACATCGTGTAACAGTATTAAGCAATACCACACAAATGCAGTATATTTGTATAATCAACTGTAGGATAGTATAAAATACTCTTCCGTCGGAGCTACTTGAAAAACGTATCCCGTTTGATCTTCTAACAAAATTACGATATTTGCTTTCATGTTTTCGACCCCGCTGTTACAATTTTTTTTTGTTTCTTTTCGTTGCATTGTTTACATATTTTCGCGCCATTTCACTTGTGTCGTCTGCTAAAACGAGAAGGGTTTGCCCGCAGTTGACCGAGTTAACGATCGAGTTAACTCGGCAGACTTCCAAAAAGGCGAGTGAACTTGAATTACGTTACTCATCGAACAAGCAGAGTAAAAGTTTCTCGCTAACCGGGTTAACAGAGTGACTTTTCGTAAGCGCATATAGCAAGCCGGAATATTGATAATAGGGCAAAGTAAAAATACTAGATTTATTTTTATTTTTAAAATTTGGTTTTTGTAGGGATAACGGGTAAGCCTACATACTATGAATATGTAACTTTCCGTTACATATACCGAATGCTTCTAAACTCTCTTTAACTTGAAATCACTGCATTTATGGGCAAAAATGTACAGAATCCCAGGAAAATGATTTCCAGTAAGGTGCTACTTTGCGACTGAAACTGACAAATTAGTATAACTAGTAGGGCCTATGTGTGTTTGCGCATCTATTGTCTGCAACAACGTGATCTTCGCGCAGTGATAAAAAAGTTTACATACGAATATTTAAGTCATATGTGTATAAATCCCGGCATTGCTGCGATGTTCATCCGTTGCAGTACACCGCTGCCAGAAAACTCTTCCGGGCATAATTTTACTGGGGTTTTATTCTTATTTCTGCCCTCAGGGGCCGCGGTGGTGTGGTGGTCAGACTACTTGCCTACCACCTAGGTGAACCGGGTGTGATTCCCAGCGGGGATCTTGGATTTTCGCATGTGGGAATCGTGCCGGGCGATGCTGCTGATCGGTGGGTTTTCTCGGGGATCTCCCGTTTGTCCACTCTTGCATTCTGGCGCTGCTCCATGCTCACCTCACTTCACCCTTATTGGCTCTCAAGAACTTGATGTTAAGAGCCGCCCAAATTTCTCCAACTCACTCTGCCCGCAGATGCTGTTTTCATTTTGGATAGAGATTTTAGGAACATTCTGCATGTGTGTGTTTAGTCTAATGGTAATGGATAACGTAAGAACCTATAACTAGAGACCTGAAGAATTCACGGATTCATTTTGGGGCAAGCTAGAATTCAAAACATGTGAGTTTATATAACATTAGCCATTGGTCTACACTGTGTTTGACTCCTCCTGGAGAAGGCTGGCCCAGTCGTCGCCTTACACTGTGGCAGCAGACAACCAATGCACAGTTGAATTCGGCATATTTGTACATCATACTGTAGAGTCTAGCCTGCAGGTCATTGAACTCGCGAATTTTTCAGGTCTCTACCTATAACTGAAGGTTGCCGAGCAAGGTATCAACAGTGAACTCGCATCCAAGAGGACGTGGGTTCAATCTGCTGTCCAGCCATCCTAAGTTTGGTGTTCAATGGTTTCCTGAAAACACTCCAGGCGAATACTGGGACGTTTCCTTAGTACAGGTTGGCGGGTTTTCTCGGGGATCTCCTGTTCCCCCCACTCTTTCATTCCAGCGCTGCTCCATACTCACATCAATCACCCTAATCGGCTTTCAAGACTTCGTTGTTAAGAGCCTCCCAAATCTCTTCACTTCCTCACCCATAGTTTGATTCAAAAGTGTGAAGATACTGTTACATGTTGTTGGTCTGTGTTCACCTTGACCAGTCCCGCGCGAGCGAGCGGAAGAGGGCGGAGTTGTTATATGGTAACGGGTGACAAGTCAGTGGAATGTTTTGAATGGCAGGCGTGCGATAAACCAAGAAGCGCGTGTCTATTACCAAAGCATCCCGTCGCGCGCTGCTGATCTAGGTTGTATTGAATTTCTGCGTTTATATGAAGAATGCTCTGGATTACTGACCTCGTTTCTCTCAGCGTGACTCGGGATGCGTTGAACCTTCCAGGGCGACTGATGTAAAAGTGCGACAGAGCCGAGAGTTCGTGGGAGTCGGGAGTTTGAGCGATTGTGTGGAATCGAGAGAGAAGAGCAACGAGTGGCGCCGGAAGCGACCAGTGGGAGGAAAATCTACTACTGCGAACATCAGAGCAGTGAAGAGCGCGATTGGCAGGCTGGACTATTGGACTGTATGCGTAAGTGAAAGGCATTACAAATTATGGCAATGGACTGAATGTTGGTTAATGATGAATATGAGTTGACTATAACCAAACAGATACATTAAGGACGTTAATTAGGGTGAAATAGGCATTAAATGCTGCGCTCACTGAGAAATAAAACAGTAATAGTGGATATAGATAGATTAATGCTGTAAATAAAAGCTGTGCGAATAAATTTAAAATTAAATTTAGTTTTTTATTTCTATTAAGTCTTCCATCCTTCAAGAACTCAGATACGCCCCTCAGGCGTCTTGTAACGATACCGTGAATAGAATATAGTAGACTATAGAACTGTCCTGCATTTGTTCTTCTGTGACGTCACCAAATTCGTTGCGCACGCCTCCTGCACAGTAATAACCTTCAGATCTTCAACACTCAATTAATGTTTTGCCTATGTTACTGTCAAACCGCGTGTTTTCTACTAAAAGCAGCACACTGTTTACTTGAATGACTGCTTTAAAATGTTGGGGATTCTTCCTGTTGCCAATGAGTGTTACGGGGTTATATTCAAATTAACATAAACATTTATTTTTACCAGTGCACGAGCGTTTTAAATAACTAAACTATATAAAAAAACACTTGTGGACAATTCAAAAGCTAATGTAGGGGATATTTTAAAAGACAAAAATCAGTGTACGTTGTCTTCAGTCGATGATCAAACCACGTGAACCCATGCTGTGTATGAGCTAAACTGGACTACCTTGCTGGTCGACTGCCCCAGCTACCGAGACTGGTGACGTCACGACGCCACGCAATCGGAGCTCATCGAGGCGGTTAATTACGTAGAGGGGATATGGGGTAGAGTGCGCACGCAAGTTTCTCAGTTCTCACTCTCCGTGTATCAGGATTGAATTGCTTCTCTACCAATAGCGCTATAAAACAATGTGGATGTGATATGAGGCGAGAACACGGTTTATGTAAGCAAGTGCTTTGAGATATTTGTACACTTGCTCTGAACTACACTGCTGACGATTAAAATTGCAGCACCAAAAAGGACGCACCTGAAGGGGTCCTACATTGGGGGAATGTGTAGAGCAGGGTAGGACAATGTGATTGGTTGTCCAGCTGAGTGGCGCAGCAGTGCGCCAATGGCGACGCTGATAAGTGGTATGTATGTGGAGCTGCCGAGAGGTGGTGTCATTGTTTCTCCGCTGTTCGTGTGCACAGACGGAGTGAGGTAGCCGCTCCTAAGAACACGACAACCATACGAACAGGTTTCCGATTTTGACCGTGGGAGAATAGTAACCTATGGGGATTGTGGATTGTTCTCGCATTGGAAGAAATGAAACCACAGTGGAGCGGATATGGGATGAATGGGTAGAGGAGGGATGGGCTGGATGACGTGAAGGAAGCGAACGGCCCCATCGACAGCGAGGACAGACACCTGGTGCGCATGGCGATTCGCGTTCTCTGGATCTCTCACCCATTAAAAACGTGTGGTCGAATGGTCGGACGGCGACCCCTACCCCAGCGGACGAACTTTGGATATGCATATAAGCAGTATAGGCCGAAATACCCCAGACCGGCATCCAAAATCTCTTCCTTTCAATGCCGCGTCGTGTAGTAGTGGTTTATGCCGCCCATGGTGGGAACACGCTGTACTGATTCGCCTATGTTCTGTACGTTGTACATAACTGCAGGTGTAATAATCTCACATGAGTATTATGGATATTCTTTCCGTTAAATCTGGTTGTGATAGCTCACGTCCTTCTTGGTGATGCGATTAGAATGGCTGGCTGTGAAGTTTCAATGCAACTGGAATGTATTTGAGACAAGAGAAATGTTTTGCTCTTATGAAAGGGTAACCTGTTGGAAATTTAAATGTTAACAAACACTCAGTGCGTCACTGGCGACGGGCAAAGTCAATGTTAGTGACATGAGCAAAAGACAACCATCTGTCCACCTCATCTTTAGCCTAGGTTTATTCTGTTGATCCCTTGAGAAAGCAGCATCAACGTCTCACCTTCACACCTCAGTCTCAAGTTCATCAAATGCCAAAGGAACTTTAAAAAGCCGTACGTATAACGAACACCCTCTCCCATTTCCAATTCCCTGTTGGTAGTTATTAACCTCTGGAATGCAAGCATTGGCCGCCCAGGTACCAAACCTCGCCAGGCGCGACGTAAACATGAAATAACATAGCGATATTATGCTTATTAACTTGCTGAACTTGAGAGGTGGGTTTGGGAATATGGAGTCCGCTAATTGGTTTTGGTGTGACACGCAGAGGAAGCGGCAACAGCGTACGTGAGCGGAATGTGCGAGCGGAGAGGCCGAGGGCGGGGTCTCGGGACGAGCTGGTAGACTCCCCAAGGCGGTCTACTGACCCCCAACCCGGAGGCGCCCGCCAGTTAGCTGAAGGCCGCTCGGGACGACACTATACTGCGCTTGACGCTCGCGCTGGCGAACCAGCACCATCAAGACCGTAGTGTGAATACGGCGTAGAGTGATCACGCTATAGCTGAGCGAACCCACTTTGCCCGTGTCCCAACGTCGAACTGATTCCATGCTAATACCACTATCATAAACACAGAGCGAGGTGGCGCAGTGGTAACTCACTGGACTCGCGTTCGGGAGGACCCGGGTTCGATTCCCGGTCTTTGGTTTTCCGAAATCGCTCCAGGCGAATGCTGGGATGGGTCCCAAACAAAGGCCATGGCCGACTCCTTCCCATTCCTTCCCCAATTCCTCTTCCCTGTGCAACTTGCACCGTCTCTAATGACCTCGCTGTCGACGAGACGTTAAGCCCACTACCTTACCTTCTATCATAAACGACGTGTATATGTTTTGAGGTTAGAACACTGTGTCGTAAACAAGTGATTATTTATGTTTGTTTACTTCCTCTAACCAATTTGTAACGCAGTTTAATTATTTCATATTGGTAAAAGTATTTAATCCATATTAAAGTGCTTGTCTTTTGAAAATTAAAATAAAAAAATCGAACGCTTTCCCCACCGTTGACCATGCGACAATGGTGTGGGGTAGGTCGATGTTGTGTAGGTGCATGCGCAAAAGACGAAAAATCGGCCTACCTCATTTTTAGCGTATGATCAAAACATTGGAAGTGCACTCCCTATCGATCTTACTCTTCTGGTGTTTCAAGCACTCTGTCTATAATGAAGATGATCTCTTCCAATCCAGAATTCTTCCTGTATTGCCTAGGCGTGTGAGGCTCTGCCTTGAGACGCACTAAGGTCCTTTCCCTGTCTAGGACCTCCAGTTATCATCTTTGTTATAATGTAAGTTTGTAAAAATTCACTCGCTGGCTTGTCTCTGCTTGCATGCGGAAGAATTTGCTGAACGCTCAAGGCCCGGCCACAATTCGCACAATCCCTTCACAAACATTTCACCGTGATATACACGCAAATTGAACGGCATGTAATTCAGTGCAAGCTATAATGGTACATAACGATAAATACTTCCACAAGAGTTCAACTTAGTTTACGTTTCGATCGTTGCCGCTCCTGGGTGCCAGTGTTTGGCCAGCCAGAAGACCTGAATGCAATATCACTTTGTCAAGTTAAATACTTGTTTGTTAAATAAGAAACGGCGTTTATTGACTTGATTCTCCGCGCAACGATGTTATGTTTACTTAACAAAGATAGTAATGACGTAAATTTTGTGATGTTTTGAACCGGCGCCAACAGACTGAGCTCAAATAAACTCAACTATCTTAGCTAATGCAGACGCCTTAGTTTTATAGAAAAGATTATTTTCGATGAAAACATGCTACCAACTATATCAACATTAATTTGTTCTGCACCAAACAGAGCAGTATAAATAAATACTGCCCTTGCTTTATTGAGTGTGATTTGGCTCCCAGTGTTTATGTTCTTGTGTGTTTTTGTTAATCGTTATAGCCATAAATATGTATGGGCTGTTCACGGTAAAATAAGCACATTTGAAAGCCCTGTTTAAGATCTACTTGTGTGCGCGTTGTGTATTCTTCCTCCTTACGTAGAATTAACATTGCCGCGGGTGTCAGCACTTTATTAATGCGTCGGTCAAGCGAAACTGTAAAATTATTAGGAAGGTAAAAAAATCTCATTTTTACACTTCTATGCATTAAAATATCAGAAAGGGAAATAAATAATTTAAGTTATCGCAAATGGTTGTCTGACACTTTCTTATTCGACGTTAAGATATGGAACTACTTTCCTTCCTTCGTTACTAATATTACTGGGCGAATGTCAATCAGTGCGCCCATTAAAATATATGCACGCAGGGGTAGTGACTAAGGTTTATTTCTAAAGTTCTCACTTTATCGTGAACAGCATATAGCTTAAACAATTTCAAGCATGTCAGAAATCGATAGTCACTAAAGGGTAAATATTGTCCCTTAAATAAAACGTTCGATATAGAAGTGCGTATTTTAATATACTGCCTACAATACTGTCAAATATTAACTACAGACATCATGACGAAATATACTCAAGAGTTCGGCGGATCTTTTTTTTTCTCTAAAAGTTAATTTAATAATTTGCGTACAATTAAAATTGCATAAGAACACACGTGTAAGCGAATACCCAACAGAGGTCACATTTGTAATCAAGCGTAGACCCGATCTAATGAAAATTCCACTGTATGTGATAAATTCGAGTATTGCGGATCACTGTCAATTTTCTGCGTGGCTGTCAAGGGGCCTCTGTAGCCGCAGAGGTTAAACCGCTCGCCTCCCACCAAGCGGAGGTCACTCGAGGGTTTTCTCGGGGATCTTCCGTTTCCCTACGCCTTTGTATTCCAGCGCCGTTGCATAGGGCCCTACTAACCTTGCTTCACCCTCGTCGCCTTTCAAGGCCCCAGCCCATACCTTGCCATTCCACTCCACATTCTATGTGGAGTTACGTGTGTTCACTTACTCTCTTTTCTACAGGGAGGCTAACACGCGAGCGGAATAAAGACTAACTTTAATTTTTTTTATCAAACCGCACTCAGACCCAGGGTACACAAATGTATACATGACAAAGGAAGACTTCACCTGTCAGTGTGGTGACCGGGGGGGGGGGGGGGCGGTCCGCGGTGGCGGACTCTTTCTCCCGACAAGGCGAACCGGTTTCGATTCCCGGCTGGGCCGCTCCCGGATTTTCGAACGTGGGAATCGTGCCCGACAATGTTACTGGTCGACGAGTTTTCTCAGGGGTCTCCCGTTTCCCTTGGCCTTGCATTCTGGCGCTGTACGCACCTCATTTTTGTCACAAGTTCGATACAAGAACAATTAATTAAATTTTTCGTACGACATGACATAAATAATAGCTTCTTAATCTTGATCAATGTAAAACATCTATATAATTTATTATTTTTTTACTAGTGATTGAAGGCAAGAAATTAATATTTCTTTTCTTGCTTTCAGTTACAGAAATGGACCTGGCAACAATAGTCTAGCAATACATGTTTTAGAACATGTGCAACGTAATGCCCTACGCTTTGTCGAAGCCCAAAATGAAATGAAAATCTGTGATGCAATTTACGACGATAATTCCGAAAATCCAAGATGGCGGGGACTGAGTCCCATTAAATCTCTCCACTCAACCCTTTTGGCCTGTAATTTATACTACAATATTTTTGCTGGTGACTGATTCGTAAACCATGCTACTTGTTTACGTTATAGATGTTTCATATTATTAAAGGCTGTTCACGATAAAGTGAGCATTTTTGAAATGAATGTTAGAAAAATGTCACTGCCCCTGAATGTGTATATTTTATTGGGCGCACTGAGTGATATTTTCCCAATAAAGTTGGTAACTATGGATGGAAAATAGTTCCATATTTTGACGTTGAGAAAAGAGTGTTAGGTAACCATTTCTGATAAGTTTATTTCTTTCGCTTTCTGTTTTTTTTTAATACATCGAAGTGCAAATTTGAACTGATTTGTGTAAAATTTTCTTTCCTAGTAATATCATAGTTTTACTTGACCGACGCATTAATAAAGTGATGAGGCCCATAAAATGTTAATTTTTCATAAGGTGGAATAATACACAACGTGCATACAAGTAGATCTTAAGCAGGGCTTTCAAATGTGCTTATTTTACCTTGGGCAGCCCATAAATGCGAACACAAAGCGTACCTACATACTTTGCTTGTGATAACGAAACAATTACTTTTGTCAGATTAAGTACAGCAAGCATAAAATACTTTCTTATTTGAAAAAGCTGCAACCACAAATTAAAATGGGGTCCGAGACGATAAGAACAACAAACACGCGCATGCATGGGCTGCCATGGATTTGAAACGCAAGCCTCTTTCACCGAAATTGCCTGTTATTTTCAATTTTGAGGGAGTAATAGTCCATGTCCTTGGTGACGGACGTTCGCACATTTTTAGCCTACCTTTCCCGCGCATCGCGACACAAACACAAAAAGGAAAGTGCGTCACTCGTTATTAACATCATTACTCTTGTTCGCCGCTAAGTGAAGACCTCATTCAGAAGCCGGCGCACGCGCCGCCGTGTGTTGACAGGTAAGTACCAAATGATTCCTGAGATTACCTAAGTTACTAACTGATCATGACATTGGCACTCGTGTGATGTATTCGTGGCGAAGGGTATTCCCCTCCCCACAACTAAATTTGTACCATTAGAAAATAAAAAGTACGTAATAACAATAACTGAGCAAAAATTGCAAGATTGCGACAGCATGTTTTATTTTTAAAGGATAAGGACAGTTAAAACTAAGGAATTGAGAATGAACTATGTTAAAGGTGTGCATATCCAGCCACATAGTTATATATATATATATATATATATATATATATATATATATATGTGTGTGTGTGTGTGTGTGTGTGTGTGTGTGTGTGTGTGTGTGTGTGTGTTTTAATATACTTACATGATCTTAATTTTTGTTTATAATATTTGAACTGGTTAGTAAATATTTGCAACCTGTATCCCAATTGGTTATGTTCATAATTTTATCCCTACTGTTGTTCAACTATAATATTGTAATCTGTGTGCCCATTTAGGTGTTGCAGCCTATAGCTTACTGTAGTATGTATACTTCTACAACTGTGCCACAAGCAAAAAACTAGTTTACATGCAAATCGGATATGCTACTGATTTCTAGCCCTGGCTTGATCTAAGCTTTGACATTGTCAAAAATGTATACAGCGAATTCTTCCCCAGCTTGTTTTTATTTTTGGATGAATTACGGGTGTTCGGCGTGAATAGATGTAGACGGATTGTGTTTTCTTTCATGGTCGCACGCACTGTCTGAAGTAAGTGACCAACGTCTCGTCGTTAGAGCATAGAGACCAAACCTGTTCCTGCGAGCTGAGTCAGGTATAGGCTGTTCACGGTAAAACGGGCATTTTTGAAAGCCTTGCTAAAGATCTACTTGTATACACGCTGTGTATTCCTTCGCCTTGTGTAAAATTAATATTGCCATGGGCATCACCACTTTATTCATGCGTCGGTCAAATAGAACTGTAAAATTATTAAGAAAGTAAATACTTCACAAATCTGCTCATTTTTAAATTTCGATGCATTAAAAAAAAAACTGAAAGCGAAAGTATTAATTTTAAGCTATCAAAAATGGTTACCTAACACATTTTATTCGAGGTTAGGATATGGGACTACTTATCATCCATCGTGACCAACATTACTGGGTGAATGTCGCTCAGTGTGCCCATTAAAATATATGCATACAATGGTATAGGCTGTTCACGATAAAGTGAGCACTTGTTAAGGCCCTCCCGACAGGCATTAACCACTAATAAATATATCTTATTGCAGCCTCGGGCATTACATTTTGATGGTGGTGAAATGTATACACTGTGTTTACTGGTCACATTGCAATGTTTATATTAAAAAGCAGCAGGAAGATGGAAATTAGATGAAAGGAAAAATTTATAAGGGCCTTATAAAGTGCTCACTTTACTGCGAACAGCCTGTAGTGACTTATTTCTAAGGTTCATTTCTAAAGTACTCAGTTTATGGTGAACAGCCTTTAAGGATGGAGCACTGGCGGTTTTAAACAGTGGGGGAAGTAAGGTGGCTCTAGAGATGCATGCTGTGCAACGACAATGATCGCCACGTTTCGCAAATACAAAAAATCTCGGTTCAAACCGGCGGAGATAGAACCGGTTCACCCGTGGGTTTTAAGCGGGTTATCTGACCACTACATCACTCCGGCTATACGTCTCCTACGAGATGGAGCGTTTATTTTATTTTATTAATTTTTATTTCTGTCCATTTTGAACGGCGAAGTTATGGCGAGTTGCCCCTTCTCCAACACTTACAGTTAACCAAACTCAAGCTGGTAATGAAAACAAGTTTGCTTCGTGAAAATGTGTCTTTGATATAAAAACAGTTTCCAAGCATATATATGTATAATTTCTATAGTCTTCTCCAGGTAGAGCGGTCTTGGGCGATTCTCTGCTAGTTAACTCCAGCAACCCTGTGTATGTCTTTGTCCCAACGGTCTGGTCGTCTTCCTCTTGGTCCCCGATTATTTCTTGGACTCCATTGCTAACTCTAAGAGACCACATCACTTTCATGATTGAACTGGATGATGATTTTATATATATAATTTTAGGTGCATTGGAACCTTTCTGTGTTACGGGATTTGGGGGAAGTCAAGTAGAGTATCTGGTTCTTGAATAAGGGCATCGTCCGAAAATTTTGTTATGAAAGAAATAACATCAGTATTTACATACAAGTTATTTCCTATCCGAGCATTTTACACACCAAAACTGTATAAACATCACTATTTAACATTATTATTGATATTCACTTTTAGTTAATATACATAAAGTAGGTAGGCCTATGACTCTTAATTTATAATGTTTTCGTATGGTATCCCTTGAGAAGATTTCGTGACCCCGTGTAAATTTGGAGGGGGAGAGGGTGAGGTGGTGGTAAATGCCTCTCTAGGTTCCAACGACCCTGAATAACTTCACTCCTAGGCTTTTGCCAGAATTTCTTTCCAGAATTAAACTCTCAGAGAAAAGTTTTTGAAAAAAAAAAAAAGGGAGGGGGACGCCTTTCTGGTTATACTTGTAGGCGTCCATGACGACATAAGCTGCGATAGATTTTCGGTGCCATTATTTGCTAGAAGACTATAAAGGACTGAGTTTTCTTCTTTTGTGGTAGGTACTGTACCAGTTGACTAAGCACAAGATATTCTAAATGAAAGTTACGTTCAAGGAGTTGGGGAGTATTCGACTTTCCCGATAAGGTAGGGAGGTATAAAAAACTCTTTGGTAAAATCCTTTCGTGTGCAAGGTCTGTATGGGTCACGTCAAGAAACTTACGTGCGTTTCAATCGTAGCGGACGGAATTCGTGTGTAGACGTAGTGCTACACAAATGCAGTACGGGATTTGAATTCCTACAGACGCATTTGAAGGAGCGATCTCCAACTCTGCTGTATGTTGCAGACATTTTAATGCCCGTCTGACTGTACTCCTTGCTTTTGGTTACGTCTTCGGCTGAGGGTTTTTTTTTTTTCCATTTAAGACATGGCAGGCACTCACTGCAAGCAAAGGCACTGGTAAAGGCTGTTCACGAGGGAGCACTTTTGAAATCAACTTTAGCAAAAAGTTACTGCCCCTTCCTGCATATATCTCAACGGGCGCACTGAGTGACATGCGCCCAGTTAAGTTGGTAATGATGGATGAAAAGTAGTTCCTTATCTTAACGTGTAATAAAAAATGTTTGGTAACCATTTGTGATAACTTAAAGATTATTTCTTCCGTTTTTTGAATGCATCGAAGTGTAAAAATTACAAGATTTGTACTTAATTTAATTTAGTAGCAATCCCAGAGTTTCACCTTACCGACGCATGAGTAAGGTGATGAGGCCCGTGGCAATGTTAATTTTACATAAGGCCAAGAATACACCAGGTGCATAGAAGTAGATCTTAAGCAGGACTCTCAAAAGTGCTCATTTTACCGTGAACAGCCTATAGGGGCAATGTACATATGGTAATGCTGTCCGGGAGTGCTAGACATGCATGGCATGTATGACCAACTGCGCTCGAGAAACGCACGAGTCACACCAAGCATGCGGGGTTATCAGATTCGACTGAACCGGTGTGCAGTGCGGCTTCCCCGCCACACATATCTCATGAACTCGACTGTTCACAGTTAACGATGTACGGAAGAATCCACAACCGTTACACACGAATATAAACACGGTATGTACGCGCACACAGTCGCGAGAGGCCTAGATGCGATATGCAGGCCTTTCCCCTTTTCTTCAGTTAAAATAACGTGACTCAAAAACCTAAAGAAATCCTTGCTTTTGCCCCCTCCCCTCCTTGCCACTCTCTATTTGCGTTTCTCTCTTTCGGTCCTCTTCTTTACTATTAGTATAAAAGAGCACAGTAGATTTGAAAGATGCGTCAGTTTTAAAGAAGACAGAAATTTAAATGTACAGTTCTTGCTCACTTTAATGTAGCACGTTTCCTTAAAGTTTTACATATTTTAATATCTATAACTTATTTTCTTTTCTAAAATAAAAAATAACAACGAAGGCCCCAAGAGTACATAGAAACTAACTAGTGATATGTCCGAATGCCATACGTCAATCAGCGTTCGGTAACCTACTCGCCAGCCAATAGAGAAATCTCATCAGCATGCCGTAGCCAATAAGACTCAAAGTCCGTTCCATGAACTTCGCGTAACCAATTAGAGAAGGGGTACGCTCTCTTCGAGGGAACCGCCATGGCCTTTCGTCTTTGTGTATTCATATACTCCGTTATCACTTTTACTGTTGAACAGTTTTCAGAACGGACATAATTATAATTATAGTCATACCACTGTTCTAAATACTTTAATTCAGTCATATAATGACTAAGGTTCCGATTTAAAATGTTCATTATCACGTCGAAGGTAAGTAAATCCTGCATTGTTGCTTTATTTTAAATAAGGAGACATTTAGCTCTTTGACTTATTCAATTGTATCAGTTTAAAGTTATGGAAACAGTAGATACGCCTTCGACTTGATTGTAATCACTTCCATATTTTATAGTGTTTTACATTAAATTCATAAAACTATGCACAAGGCGCGTATATTTGAAGTTTACCCCAGAAAGACATTTAGACCTGCTATGACTTTCATTTTCTCCAGTGTTTGAGAAAATCAAATACAATAGTTTAGTGCTTATTTCATTGCTGAAAAATACAGTACGTGTCGATAGCGGGCCGACAAGCCAGAAAATGTTCAATTCATCAGGCGGCAGGAACTTAATTGGGGTGTATCTTAAATAATTGCCCACAGAAGTCTTATTCCACAATCTCAGATAATTCTCAAAGCGTATGAACATAATTTGCGTTAGAAGAAAATTCAACACTTTTATTGCATAACTTCTTACGTCTTTGGAAAGTAGTTTTGAGGTTATGCTTTGTCGTCCTCACGTATTGTGTGAGCAATGCGATGTCCTACTGCCATACTTGTATTGTTGAGGGATAATCTTAGATCTTGAAGAACAGGCGAATGTTTTTATCAAATTGACCGATGCAATATCAGCTCCAAAAGCAACCCTGTTCTTCCGTAGTTAATTTTGGAAGCACTCAATTATTATTTTTTTAAATTTTCTGTAGATATTTTATTATAATCTTCGAGAAAATTCGAAAAGACACTTTATGTTGTGAATATTTTTGTTTTAAAGTATCTTACTGCAATGAGATACATTTTCT
Source organism: Dryococelus australis (assembly GCA_029891345.1). Lineage (NCBI taxonomy): Eukaryota > Metazoa > Arthropoda > Insecta > Phasmatodea > Phasmatidae > Dryococelus > Dryococelus australis. The sequence goes on from CM056993.1 coordinate 350,108,066, forward strand.
TGTTTCTCTTCTTAGAAGAATATTGTAATTGAGAGAGAGCATGATAATATGTTATTTTTAATGAACTGTGAAGGAAGAGAGGCAACGATATGTTCAACAATGCTATAGCGTTTGTCCTTTCATAGCAATACGGCTGGAACGTTGTTGTCTAATCAGCGCCTGGAGATTAACTCACCAGACTCACCAGTAGCGAATCTCCCACAGCACGCAAATAGCCAATCGGACGCAAAACCAGTATCCAGAGCCTCGCATCGCGTATCAGCGAACGGGTACGTATACATCAAATGCGGTTTCTGTATTCTTAATTATATGTTTAGCAGCCGAGGTGACATTGTAGACTTATTGTACGCTCCATCATATTGGCGGTGCTGACCATGCATGCACCGTTGCAATGATGACACTGTTTGCCTGGTTTATATGTAGATGAGCCAATATTCACAGCAGCTTTGGTGACATTGTTGGTCTGGTGTACATTAAAGTTGATGAACCAGTATGCACAACAACTTTGATGACACTACTTGTCAGGTGTACATAAAGTTAATAAGCCAGTATGTACAGCAGATATGGTGACACTGTTGGCCTGGTGTAGATAAAGTTAATGAGCCAGTATGCACAGAAGATTTGGTGACATTGTTGGCCTGGTGTATACGGCTGTCACTCGCTGGCCGAACAACTGTGTTTCCTTAGGTAACCAGTTCACTTTCGCGGCCGGGACTAATGAGCGAGCGGGCCAGCGAGGCACTAACTTGAAGCTCCAACCTATCTCCAGACTGGAATCTTTTGTCAGGCGCTTCCGACAGAAGGCTCCTATCGGCGGGATTTAAGGAGCAGCAGGGGAGATGTTGGGTCACATGTCCATATATATGTGATCTCGACTGCATCAGGAGTTCATCAGAGTTGTTTTTACTGTGGCTGTACTGGTTTTGTACTACCTTTTGTAGCCCAGGTTTGTAATCTACGATGAATGTCAGGACGAATACTTCGCCTCGGTATTAAGGCTGCAGGAAGGGAGTATTACATCGCTGGCATCAATGATATAAAATTCCCCTTTATAAAATTTTTGATTTCCCATTATGTTTACGTAATCACATGGGAAAGATCGCGTTCTCTAATATTTAGAGCACAAATATCATAACTGTAACCACACAGATATAAGTTATTGCATTTAAAAAGAATATTGAATACAGAGAAGTTTCTGCGCATTTTTTATCTATGTGTCTGCCCCTGGGTATTTGAACAGACTTTATTATGTAAGCTCCGAAATGAGTTAAGACGATGCCTTGCTGCAACCCTTATTTAATTTATTACATGTAGATTGGTTCGTTTTATTTTAATGTTTTTGAACAGTAAACTTGTGAACGTGTACAGTAGGCTAATTACTAGACACCTTAAGACTTTTCAGTTAATTGGCATTCCTGAAACATGTTCAATTAATTGCTAAATTTGAGTTATTTTTGTTAATGGCCTACGATTTGACATCCCGCGGGAGGATTCTGAGCCGACAGTAAACGAGCTATGAAATGCAGGCCTAATCATTGTGACCTCAAAAGGATTTTGCGAGCAGTTGATAATTGCCGGAGCAGGCGAAGTCAGCCTACTGCAGCGTTAATGAAACCATCGACTTTTACCCGTCTCTAGCGTTGAGGTTGGTTGATAGAAGAACCCCAGATTTGATAGAAACTTTCCGTGATGGCTTGGAATGTTTGCATAAAACTGGCTTTCCTCGAGGAATGATGCAGTGTGTTTGGAATTCGCGTTTTTTTCTTTACGAGACCACTAAACGTGTCCCCATGAAACCAATTTCCGAAAAGCAAACACACTTCTGGCGAGTTACGTATAATACCCTCTTTGCATCATGCATATCATAAATTCTATCCCCGAGGCCTCCAGTGTAGCTAAAAAAAATTGGGTCTGGCTGTGTTGCGAACACGGCCGTTTGTTTTGCGTGAATACGTCTACGTTGACGCGCTCGGACGCCTTGTTTATTTTACATTCCCGGCACAGCTTCACACGATCATATGGGATTTTATGGGTATCGCTGGATTGCTTTTGAGATGCTTTTTCCAACCGTATACAATTTCTGTATTTCGACTTGGCTTTTTGACGAGTATTATAGGCCGGAATTGTGTTAAGTTTTATTAATTTTTTACATTAAACTCAGACAATTTCACCATAACCACGCCATAAAAATGTTTTTATACACGTAATCGATTGATCTTGATGAGAGCAGTCGACTGAAACCTAAACAAGCGTCGTAGCTTATCCTAATCAAAAGTTATACTACGCGGAAGTTATGAGACGTGACGAAACGAACTCGAAATTGTAGATCTTAAGCAGGGCTTTCAAAAGTGCTCATTTTACCGTGAACAGCCTATACTTAATGATAAACAATTGTATATATAATGAAGATGATAATGTCACAGAGTAGATAAATACGCAGACGAAATAGCGTGGCGGTTACTTTCATGTGGGCGTACCGATTTACTGATTGAGTGCGCGAGGCCCTGTGTCTGATTGGCTACCGGGAACAGGGTAAAGTTTCCTATTGGCTGGGCTGCCAGCAGGCGAGTAAGTTATCAAACGCTGATTGGCGAAAGACGTTGCAACTTGTTGCTGGTAAGCGACGTCATTTTGGTGGCGCGTGTGTAGGGCAGGAGTTCGTGGAATAAGCGGGCTGTTTCGCCTCTGTATTATTGAGTTCTGTGTGGTATACGCTGTTCACGATAGAATGAGCACTTTTGAAAGACCTGCTTAAGAGTTATACGGACCTGCACGTTTTTTTTTTTTTTTGTGAAATCGTCGTTTGCGCGTAAACGCGTATCTCGGTAAATAAATGTTCTGGAAATACGACTTTTTGTCAGAAATCATAACAAACAATTATCGATGTCCCTGTTATTTTATTTTTGTCGGAGAAAAATATTCGCGAAGATGGTCAACTATCGCATTTTTAAAGCTTACCTGTGCAGTTTACTTAAGCGGCAAGAGAAATGTACAAATATACGGACGTAGTTTAATCTGTGGGCTTTCATCGCGTGTAATAAAACCCCACTGTTACAGATCTGAATTGCACAGTACTGCGTCACGACGGAAACACAGCACGCCTTGCGCGTAGGAGCGATGAGACACTATGTGTGCGTGTTAGTATCGCCCGTATTGCTATGAGCTTAATCACTTTATTCATGTGTCTTCCAAGTAAAAAGAGTGAAATTATTGGGAAAGTAAATATTTTACTTATGTGCCTATTATTAAACTTATACGCATTAAAACAAAATCCTACAAAATAAATAATTTCAGGATACATAAATGTTTACCCAGTACTTTAAATTAAACGTTAAAGAATAGAATTATTTTCTCTTCGTTGTTGCCAACTTCACTTGGCGCAGGTAGGGGCAGTGACATTTTTCATTGTTTGATTTCAAATGTGCTAAGATAACCGTGAACATCGTTTATGAATGTGCAAGATTTTTAAAGCAAGGAGATGCAATATATAGGAACGCTCGTACGGCATAAGGGGACCGGGTTGGAATCGTTAAAATAAAAGTGAGATGGTGTGGAACTAGCGAAAATTTGAACCCCTCTCACTAAGCGCGAAGCGTAACAATGTGCTGCCAGTCCAACACAATGAAGGCTAAAATGCGGTACATTCCGGGGAAGGCGCTGCTCTCAAGTGGATTCGATACGACGCCACTTTCAGTGTCGCGATTTGGCACACCAGCACTAGCACTTCTCCAGCATCTCTTTGTGTGCTGAGGATAAAAACTCGCAAGTGTTTACCCGCGTCAGAGAATGTCATTCGGGCTGAGCAATGACGGATTATGTAGCAATCAGGTACCATCTTCGTCGAGGTTAGTCCGAACGAACACTGAAAGCATTTCATTTCGCGTCTATGTGTACACTGAGAAAAAGGTTTTGTCGAATCAAACAAGATTTGTTTGGCGCAACAAATTTTTTTTTTTTTGTATAGGGGCAGTAAAATATTTTGTTGCTGAAACCGAATTATTTTGTTGATCTCATTTGGTCGCCCCCAAACTGAAAGATTTGGTTGGTGCAACTAAAGATTTGTTTGGCAACACGTATTTTAAAATTGACAAGTTCGGCCGGTTTGCGAACCTAGACCACCTGCGCCCGAGCGCTACGCTACGCCTAGGTAATCTCAGTTAATGTGGCAACTAATGACGCCGGAAAGCTTTTAAATAGATGTACCGTAAATATTGGGAAACGTGTCCAAACAAATATTTCAAGTTTTACAGCTTTACTTCTAAGTTTCTTGTTGAATTGTTTTATTAATGTGTTTATGCGATTGTTAAACATCAATAGATGCACTAACAAATACAGTTACTATCCTAATTATCACCAAAAATACAAACAAACTCTCGAGCTGTATTTTCGAACTAAGGCAGTCAAATGAGTGGCCAAACAAATATACCTATGCAGTTGATTCAACAAAATATTTAGTTGATAGTCTAATTTTTTTGGCCCAACGCAGAGATATTGTTTATTTAAACATATATTTTGTTAGGCGAACAAAAGTAATTTTGTTTGCTCAACACTATATTTTGTTAGGACAACAAAATATATTTGGCCCTATACAAACAAATATGTTGTTCGATTTTGTCTCAGTGTATGCTTTATGCAGCTGGTCTCTGATGTCCGTCTATGGCTAATAGAAGTGCAGTTGTAGGATGATATTTTCTAAATCCTAGCTGGAATTCAGTAAACAGATTATATTTTCTTACTTGTTAATAGATTTGCCAATAGGAAGTCTCGACCACTTCTGGAAAACTATCGGAAAGTTAAATTTATTTTTAGGGGGTCGGGGATAATGAATAAAGCCGGAAAAGTAGAAACTTAATGAAACAAAAAATTTTGCTTATAGAGATTATTTTGAAATAATGAGTGTTTTGGGGTTTATAAATGGCCTGTACCATAAAATTATGGTCACTGTGCAACTGATACTGACAGTGAAGTTAACATAGCATTGTCCCTACCACACCACCACCTCTCATTTTCATATCCTGTGCTAGGGCCTGTATGTATGCATGTGTGTATGTATAAATGTATATATGTGTATGTATAAATGTATATATGTGTGGGGTTAAGCCTAGTTTTCCATTAAAAATTGTGTGACGTTTCGCAATTGAATATAGTGTACCAGGGGCCGGGCCAGGGGAAACCGCAGACTGAGCCGCCTTAGGTGAAGCAGGTAACCGTAGAAATTGAAATGTCGTCTGGGAACTTCGGCAAGTGCTCGCTCACACATCCCGACATGCGCTAATATGGCAAAAGTAAAATACAAAATAAAAAACTTAAGACATAACACTTAAGAATTAAGGCTTAATACTTCAGAGTTAACACTTAAGACGTAATACTTAAAACTTGAGACTTAAGAATTAGGCGTGAGGCTTTAAACTATATATCCGAATGCTGGGCAAAGAAATACACCACCAAACAAAATTTCAAGAAAATCGGTCGAAAAATGCGCCTTCAAGAGCCTAGGGAGCCTTAGCCCAAAAATGGGGGGATGGGAGGTTTAAAACCATATCATGGTATGCGGGGCAATGAAATGCACCACTAAACCAAATTTCAAGAAAATCGACCTAAAAATGTGCCATCCAGAGGCTGAGCGGCTTCAATCCCTAAAGCTCCAAAATGGGGGGAGGAGGTGTGAGGTTGAAAACCACGTCAGGCTATGCGGGGCTCTGAAATACACCACAAAACCAAATTTCAAGAAAACTGGCCGAAAAATGTGCCTTCCAGAGCCTGAGTGGCTTTAACCCCAAAAAAGGGGGAGGGGAAGGTTGAAAACCATATCACGGTATGCGGGGCAACGAAATACACCACAAAACCAAATTGAAAGAAAATCGGCCGAGAAATGTGCCTTCCAGAGGCTGAGGGGCTTTAGCCCCAAAAAGGAGAGGGGGGAATCTAAAACCTTATCAAGTTATGCGGGGAAAAGAACTATACCACCCAACAAAATTTGAATAAAATTGGTCGAAAAATGCGCCTTTAATAGGATTAGGGGCTTAAGCCCCAAATGGGGGGATGAGGGGGAGGGCGAAAATCATATAACGGGATGCGAGGCAACGATATACGCCAGTATACAAAAGTTCATGGAAATCGGTTACTAAATGTGCTTTCCAGGGTCTGGGGAGCAAAAATCACCGCTAAAAAAAGGGGGAAGGGGGAAAGTCAATATAAAGGCATCTATTCCCCCGCGAGCACTTTCGATCCCCTCTAGTCTCGCCCCCCCCCCCCTCCTACTCGTTTGGCAGTAAAGCGTTTGACGCAGCAAACTTTCTTCCTTAAATATAGTATAAGATAAGATACAAAGACGTTCTGTTTCCAAATGATACAAGCAAGGATGATGTATTATACTTTATCCGACATATCTGTGATCCTTTATTATTTCACTTGAAGACTTATGGTAAGCTTACTTTCCGAAGGAAACAAAGACTTTCCTTTTTGTGTGAATGTATGTCTGTGTGTGTGTCTACGTGTGTCCACCCTTTCCATTTTTTAACTCGGTTTATATACAGTACATACTTAGTAAGGACACTGACTTTTATAGTTTTCGACAACGCCAAAAACTTCCTTTTAAAATTGCGGAAATTTTATTATTTAAGGTAATATATCATATCTCGGGAATAATTCGATCGATTTAAACCTAATTTTGTATGGTCGCAGAACATTATGTAAGCATTACACTTTGAAGTTGACGTTGTTAGACCGCGATTTTAAAAGGTATTATAAAATTAAAAAATTAAGATTTTACATAGATATCGAAGACTATCACAGCAATTCTCCTGACAAGTAAGTCATACTATGACAGATCAGGTAAACGTACATAATTTAACTTGCTTAGATACTTATTTCAAAATGGTGGTCATACAAATATTTTAGGTTTATTTGGTACTAGCTTCGCTCAGGTTTTAATGAGATATTGAAATACATACCTATATATGCGACTATCCGTAAATACCTGCGACAATCCACGACTACGTAAGACTACCCATGAATATCCGCGACAATTTGCGACTAACTGCGACTACCCATGGCTATCTGCGACTACCCGTGACTACCTCAGACTACCCGTGACTACCCGGGACTATCTGCGACTACCCACGACTACCTGTGACTATCTGTGATTACCCGTGACTACCCATGACTACTTGTGACTACCCGCGACAACCTGCGACTACCCTTGACTGCCTGCGACTACCTACGACTAATTCCGACAGCCTGAGGCTACCCATGACTACATACGGCTACCTGCGACTACCTGGGACAACCTGTGACTACCCGCGACTACCTGCGACTACTTACGACTACCCGTGATTACCGTGACTACTTGCGACTACCCTACGACTAACTTCGACTAAATGTGACCACTTGCGGCAACTTGCGACTACCTGCGACAACTTATGACATTTTCTTGTAATATTGTTTCAATTTATCCTTAATGGCTTTGGTAGAGCATGCTTAGAAAACAGCCAAGTACGTCATTTTTCTCCGACTTGGTTTACAAATTTTGGAATTTCTGAAGGATTTTTTTTTTTTTTTTTTTTTTTTAATTTAACATAGCCCTTGTCCATATGGAAGAATGCAGCTTTCTGACAGTAAAAAAAAAAAAATAATAATCGGCCCTGTAGTTTTGGAATTCCCTAGTTTTCCCTGTTTTCCCTGGATTTTAGTACAAAAGTTACTTAATATAGCCTAATATACATCATAGTTTCCAGCAATTATGATTTTATCGACATGAAAGGCATATTAATAATTTTAATTCTAATAGTCGATATCCGTATAAAAAAGGGAGAGGGGGAGTAACAACACCCATAGCCCCCCCCCCCCTTTTTTTTCTCTGGCTACGCCGCTGGTATTGGTGTATGCAATTCATGCAGTGTCAAATATATGATAGTATATCTTCTGTTTATCATAATTTGGAAGCAATTCTGATTTGCAGGATTTGTGGTACATCGTGCAAATACTGAATTCAATTAGACAAAAAAAAGAAAGGAAAGCATTCTGTGTGCAAACTACCAGAACATTGTCACTTCAAATCAACTTTAGAAAATCCGATTTACTGTTTCAAAAGAGCGAAAATATCGCTTCACAATACACCACCATAATATTTCTGAGATCACGGCATTAGTTTTTTTTAAATAACGGAGAATTTTAATACTAGGTAACAAACAGAAGTAATATTAAGTAGCAAATAAAAATTATTTGCTCTACGTATCAGAACTTCTGCTGTACGTTCTGCCAATATTTGATCATTTTCTTTCGTAAACAAGTAATCTGAAACCAATGTTAGCTTACAGTGTTTCAACTAAGTTGGTTTTGACCTGTGCTTTGTTTAGTGGCTGAGCGCTGCTCGGTTTTTTATTTTCATAGCCACATGTGAATTCGTAAATTACGTTAGGTGAGTCGGCTAAGATGCACATTGTAAATTAAAATTAAATATTTCGCCTCGGAGCCTGTCAGAATACTTCAGCATAACTGGCCGAGTACAAAACAGACATGCTTAGTATTGAAAGAAAATTTAAATATATCTGCTAATGCCAGAAACCTATCGCCCGAGACCAGGGGCAAGCACTAGTACTTTATTTTCTCTATGACCCGAGGCCCGTGGCAGTGGACACTCGAAAGCGAGCCGGCAACCAGAGCTGGCAACGCTGTTCGAAGACATCACGAGCACAGTCCTTGTAGTTCCGTTGTGTCGTGCAGAGCGCAGCAGCAAACAGAGCTCTCTTTACGTCAAACGATGTGAAATCCGCGACTATGTCGTTGTTGGTGTTGTGTTTAATTGCACAGCTTAGTGTTCGTTAACGGACACACAAATAAATAATTCGTCAGCTGTTATGTTTTCTAGAAACATGGAAGAATGACACATCGAGGTCAATTTCTAACTTCACAAAAATTAACATACGAAAAAACTCATTTGAATAATGTAGTCTTTGGCAGATTGAAAGTTGCCACATACAGTGAATATTAAAATGATTTATGTGACTTTTACAAATTCCTACAAGTCAAACGTTTATGTCTTAGCAGAATTTATATCTCATATGAACCTATGACATTATTTTCGTTAAAGAATAAACAGCGGTGTTGTTTTTACAGTGTTTTATAAAGAAAGTAAAAACATATATTTTTCTTCAATATTCAAAAATTGTATTGTTTATATATTTTTAAAATAATTTTTCCATGAAATACTTTGACCTTACCTGTAATATTATAACCATAAATTCGCATAACTAGACATCGCCACATATCTAACACTCCCCCTTAATTCCAATAGCCACACATGAAATTCGCAAGTCTAAGTTTCTGGCGGAAGTAGTCGAGAGGTGGATGGAGCCAGTTGACGATGCCTAGTAAAAAAATTGTAAAACTTGGCGTAGGGATTTTATTGTAGTTAAAAAAAATGGCACGTCTATAGTATTACCTTTGCTGTGTTGACATCATGTGACAGGAGCCGTGGGAGCTGAGCGGTTAAACTGCTCGCCTCCCACCAAGCCGAAACGGGCTCAATCCACGGCCGGGCCACTCTCGGACTTTTGCAAGTGGGAATCATGTCGGACGATGTCGGCGGGTATCCTCGAGAAGCTTTCTTTTCATCTTACGACAGTAATTTCTTGTTATCTGTGAGCCGTCAGTAACTAATGGTTGCTGTGAATGTAATGTAGTGTTAAAATATTAATGTTTACATAACATTAAGTATTTACTTTTGTAACAACGCTACCTCCATACTGCACTGTCAACATGAAGGTGGTGTTTGTTGTGGCAAAACAAGTTTTGTGTTGAATCGATGTTAACATTTTGTTACAAACTGTCTGGTATTTTATTTATTCAGAAAAGAACACTCATATATAAAATAAATTAGGTACAATTATTTTGCCACAAAAAGAAAAATTACCAACGAAAAGGAAAACGAAGGCCGGGAGGGAATTCGAACCCGCGCCTCGAATGCTTGACGTCCTTCCAACGGATATATCTTAACATGTCTGGCTGTATTACGTATTGTAGGTATTCAATGCATTATAAGACAAACTGCATTTCTCATTCGTTATTAACTTTGTCACAACATTGTTAATTTTTGTGCGACATAAACGTTTTAAACCTGAGTAGTATTTTGTTTTGTTCAAACACCATTACATTTTTTTTTCTGTGCACAAAATTTAATTTTTATGGCCACAAAAGTTTACTGGTGGCAACTAAAAAAATTTTATTCACCACAAGAGAATTTTTCAGGGTGAATTACACTTTGTGACCCCCATAAAATATATTCTTACGGTGTGGTTGTGGTGACATAAAAGTTGATTCGCGGTTTATTCACACTTTTTAATTGAATCTTTAAACATTCGCTTGTTTACTAAATATTGTGAGGTAAGGGTAGGTAATTTTTCAAATTCATATTTTTATTATTTACTTATTAGTATTTGTGGATGTATGAAATAAATACATGAGTTAGCGTACGTACTTCCTTGCATTATCAAATGGATTACTATATTGCGTCAAGGTACAACACCGTTGTACCAATACGAATATCATGCACTTTTAATGATAAGGAGATTTAACTTCCCTGCCAACCAAAGACAATTCGTACATAAGCAATAAAGAAATTAAGTTTAAGAACTACTCTAACATATGGACGAATGAGAAAATGGCAATCGTTGAAATGAAAGTAATTTTAATATATTATCAGCCTTAAAGCTTGGTAACTAGTCTTGACCAGTGTCATTGTCAAGGGTTTACGGCTCTTGATAAATTATGTATATTCTCAGTTTCCCCTGGGCAGTTAGTATAGGTGCAGATTAATATAAATTTAAATTACCATTTCTTTGAAGTATGGTTCTCAGCATATAAAACCATAATATTCTACATTACCAATATATTCTTCACATTTAATATAAATTTAAATTACCATTTCTTTGAAGTATGGTTCTCAACATATAAAACCATAATATTCTACATTACCAATATATTCTTCACATGAGCTATTTCTGGAGTTCATATGCAAATTATACAATATCCTTATGTGACGTCAAAGGCTTCTTCATCACAGCCTAATTATAATTCCAGGTGCTACATATTCTGTTTACCTACTGATAACACTTCTTAAAGAACGTGATGAAATATCCATAATCCTCACATTATAAAAATCTAGTTTTTGCAATTAGTCCTTTTAACAAGCACACAATGGAGAATTATTTTCCTTTTACCAGAAAATCATTCATACGTAATAATTTTTTGTTTCAACGATTATTCCAAACATTAAAACAACATAATAATATACTCCTAGCACAGATGTAGATTAAAGAAAATAAATCACCAACAAACATAATTTTAAATTGTAGGTTTGCCTTTCATTTTACCTTGTTATGTGAAATTAAATTTGTATATTAATACTTCTGTTATTTATTGTATAAATCTAAAAATCATTTAAATAACTCATTTCTTAGATTAATTTGTATACAGGCATATATACAACTTTTAATATGGGTAGGGGTATGTAGGAAACAATATATATTTAATCTGATTCCTCTCCTTACAATATGTCATATACCACAAGTGGTTCATACTTGTGCCGTAGAAGTATTTTACTTTTGGTAAAATTTATCTATTACTTGTATTTTATATAATATTGTAATCTTTAATTTGAAATATGAACCAAAATAGAGAGAAAATAGGTGGGTGGGTAATTCCCTGTAAGAAATAATTCTTTTGCAAAATATTATTACTTTCAGTGCTCACGAATTCGGTGCGTAATCCCTTTGGTGTAGTTTTCTACACTTAGTTAATCTTTGTTTGCATGAGGCGGAGGAATATCTTGGAATTATAACTTTAGCAGAGCTTCAGAAATGTTGGAAATATCCTTGGGTGGCCTATACCTATGTCTTAGTGAATCATATCGCATCCGGACAACCGAAAAAGCATTGGCCAGTGCTGTTACAGCCTGTTCATGGTAAAGTGAGCACTTTTTAAGGCCCTGCTGAATTTTTCTTTTCATTAGATTTCTGTCTTCCTGTCACTTTTTATTATAAACATTGACGTCATACTAACAAACACAGTGTACACATTTCACCTCTAACAAAAGTTACCGTCTGGAGCTGCAATAAAATCAATTTATTAGTCGTAAATGCCTGTCGAAAGGGCCTTAAAAAGTGCTCACTTTACCGTGAACAGCGTATACTTGTCGTAGCTCTCTTTTCTATGCACGGGGCGTGAGCTGTGTTATTTTTGCACGGAATGACATCGCTGCGGTGTTCAGCACACTTCAGTATGTGGTGTAGTATACCGTGAAAGTAAGTTTCGTGTATAGTAGTCTCACGGTTACCAAAACACTTCTAGAGAACTACACTTGATTTCTTCTCTCGGAATATTGCGCGTACTTCTACAGACGCATGTTAAATTAACACTTTGTAGACTATGCTCGAGTGTAGCTCGAGCAAAGATAATCTGAAATTTATTGTTCAGCACAAAACTCGCATGAATATGCAGTCGTTCGGCTAGTGTTTAACTAGGGCCTCACAACACAGCGCAGTAACAATGGTATTGCAAACGATAGAATTTCTTTTTTTGTAACCGCTTTAAAGGGATATGATTGATTATAAATCATTTTATACGATAAAGGACATTTGATTGGATCAATATCATCTCCACTCTCCATTGGTTATTGATCCGCCAATAATGAACGCCGTAGATTACAGACTAGTGTCCGGTGTGGTATGGACCAGTAGGACGATGGTGAGTTCTACTAAGCCAGACATCAACAGAACTGGTGTTCTTGCAGTAGTGAATGTAGGTGACTTACTTCTAATTTGTCTTAAGTGCCAACAAATGTGTGCAAAACCTCAATGTGTTAAACACTGGCAAGCAACAAGCGGTGACCCAGGGGCTCTGTTTAATTGTTTGAATCATATATTTTTAATCATAATTTTTTTCTTATTCAATTCGTACTGGTATGAAAATAAAATAATCACACATGTAGTAGTTACCAACTTTGAAATTACACTGTCAATTAGTCACTAAAACATAGAACATCACCGATGAATTTCAGTTACAGTCGTAGAGGATTTTTACAACTACAAAGATATGAATCGATCATACCCACTGCCAAACATTAGCAAAGAGTAGCAGAAATTAAGACATCACCAAAAATAAAACACACATCGCTGTATTCCAGTCCTGGGGAAGTTATCTGCAAGTGGTGTCATTTTATTTGTTATTTATTTCATTTGCGTTTGGTCCCAATGGAAACGGTTCACTTAAATCGAGATAAAAATAATTAGGTCCTATCTGCTACAGTACAATACGCCGCTGCGCGAATTAAATAAAAACATGCTCATAAAAACAATAAAATTTAGTCAGACATGTTGAAACTGTAAGTAGCGTCAACGTTTCTGATGCCAGTATCCCAACCGGCAACAAAATAAAATTCGGCTATTTCGTCCTTTCTGAATCCGTAAGATAAACACTGGAACTGATCTGAATAACGATAAACTGCCCAAACCTGGCAGCCCTGGTCGGAGCAAATGTCCCCACGGACATGACAGCGAAAGTCTTAAAGTAACGGCATATCCACAATGTCCTATTTTTCATACATGACCACAAATGTCACCAGCACGTACAATACGTCATAAAAGTTTATCGTATTAAAGGAGTAATTAGGAAATTCTATATACACTTGTTGCGTCTCGTTGAGAACGACTCGTATATTACCGTTTCAACCCCACTATGCACGGTTGTGTATAAGGCTGTTCACGGTAACGTGGGCAATATTTAAGGCCCTCACACCAGCCAATAGCCACTAATAAGTATGTTTCATTGCAGACTCAGGCACTAACTTTAGAGATTGGCGAAAGTATATACCATATTTATCAGTCACATGGCAATGTTGATATTGAAAAGTGGTGGAAAGACAAAAAGTGACTGCAAGGAAAAATTTGGAAGGCCCTTAAAAAGTCCTCACTTTACCGTGAATAGGCTATACCTACATAACGCAGATGGATGTTGTGTTTAGGCGGGTCCGTACATTGAGTGAGTGACTGAAGAGATCTCGGCGGCTCTTAACAACGTCGTGAGAGCCGATGAGGGTGAAGTGAGGTGAGTATGGAACAGTGCCGGAATGAAAGTGCGGGGGAAACGGGATATCCCCGAGAAAACCCGCCGACCAGCGGCATCGTCCAGCACGGTTCCCACTTTCGAAAATCCGGGAGTGAACCGGCTGGGGATTGAACCCGGTTCGCCGTGGTGGGAGGTGAGCGGTCTATCCGCTCAGCAACCGTGGTCCCGTCCGTACACTACAGGACTCAATGACAAATGATGTTCTCTGTGAGTAAACCGAGTTGCTGATTTAGGTTAAGTTTGATTATTATGACTGCAGCTGAACACAACAGCTCATTGGTTGCGACAATGAAACAAGTGTTGTGTAGCTTACGGGCTCTGCCTGCCATACCGCCAGCCACAAATAAGGAAAATATGCTAAGTAAATTTCTTCTATATGCATCAATTTTAAAGATAACAGTTTCATACAAAAAATATTCAACGCAACTTTCTCGGAGAATACTTCTACGTTAACATTTTTAAAAAATATATATATTAGTTTTTTTTTTTTTTTTTTTTTTGTAAAATAGTTTTATTTTTAAATATACTGCAAAACAATATTCAACATAAAAATATGACATATTTCTTCACCCGCCAGCGTTTCATAAAATTTTTTGCTTGAAACTCCTAAAACAGTAAAAATTTGTATGGGTCTGAAAATGATAAAATTGCGCCTGACGTGATCATTCTTTCTTTAACTACGAAAGCTAACCTACACTCTAAGTCAGAATCACATCAGTGATATCTATCAGTGAAATAACATTCATTGAAAGTCGCTCGATAAGCTACTGCCGACTGACGAATCAAGCAAATTGACTGGAAACAAGCGACTTAACAGCAGTGGCATTCGATATTCAATGGAAATCAAAAATAAATAAGTGAAATTCAGCCACTATTATAATTAGTTATGTGGCAATAATTGTCGGTTTTGCAATTTTCACTGATTTCACTTATTTGGTTCAATTCTCACTGTTTCGAGTTTAGAGTGTAACATCATATCCAGTACCCGGAAACTACTTTTCATTTTAGGCTCTTTGGCCACGAAAGTCAGTGCTAGGTTAACTCACGAATTAAGGAAAACTTTAAGCAGTGACATTTAGATTTTGGCATACATATTTTAAAACATGAGGCATATACTAATTTGCAGGCAGTATTTTAGACAGCAATAAAATACTCCGTAGCTGTTTGTCGTTTATCATACCGCTCCCACAGTTCGTTGTCTCCGGCCAGTTCTCCTTATTAATGCCGCCAAGATTTAGTTAACAGATTATCATCATTCCTCGCCGTTGTATAACCTTTATTTATTAACATTCTTATCCTCCTGGCTTCAGAATACGCCTGTTGGTAGTTGTGAACTGATGGCGAGTGTTTTAAGATCATGCATCACATTTTGTCGCAGTCCTTTGGACTCGCCGAGATTTAAATAGCTTCCCATCCCTTCGTGCTACAGTGGACCAAGCCCTCCACAACGATGAGTGATCTTGCAAGACGTGTGCTATCCATGTGCACCGAAAAACAAGTCAAACGTTCTCGTTGTAGGTGCGTGTCTCAGTTCGAGGAGAGAGAGCCTTGCAGCACTGCGAAATTCACGAGCAGTTTGTACTTTCAACGCGCGATGAATGGGGACTCTTTAACTTTACTCTTATAGTTCGGCAGTCGAAAGATCGTCGCATTAGTTGATTTCCTTACAATTGAACTCGTTTGAAATCAACGCTAGGACAAGTTCCTGCCGTCTAACTACATACATTTTAGCGGACATACTAACTGGAATGCTCCTAGTGTAGTAAGCAGCGATGTGGTGGTAAGTTTTCCTTGTATAGGCTGTTCGCGATAAAATGAGCACTTTCGAAAGCCCTGCCTAAGATCTATTTGTATGCACGTTGTGTGTTCTTCCGCCTTATGTAAGATTATAATTGCCATACGCCTCATCGCTTTCTTCGTGAGTCGGTCAAGTGAAACTGTAAAATTATCAGAAAAGCAAGTATTTAACAAATTTTGCTATTTTTTTTAAATTATGACACATTAAAAAAACAGGACGCTGTAGAAATAATTTAAGCTACCACAAATGGTTACCTAACACTTGTTATTTGATGTTAAAGATATGGATCTACTTTCCCTTCCATCGTTACCAACTTTACTGAGCGCATGTCACTCAGTGCGCCCGATAAAATACATGCAGGTAGGAGCAGTGACTTTTTTCTAAGGTTGTTTTCAAAAGTGCTCACTTTATCGTGAACAACCGTTAACGTCAACTATTTATAGACACATTTTTTTAATATTTGGTTACCTTTTATTTAATGCGCGAAATTAAAAGATATATATTAGTAGCATTTTTTACTTGCCAAACAATTCTGTAGTTAGAATTGATCGAACAGGAACCACAGTTGGCTCAGTTGGTTAGCTAAAGTGTTTGTTGAAGTATTTTTTTCTGGGAATTCCAGGCTGTTCGACTCGACGTGTTACCGAGTCGTAAACAGTCTTCTATCAGTTGCTAGTTCCCCTCATGTTAATGGTTCTCGTTTCCACATCGTCGTGATAGGCAGAATAGCTGCTCCCAGGTCATTAGAAGTCAGAGATAGCCGGGTCAAAATCATCATTTGCTTCCAAAATAATTTTTTTTTAAGTATCGGTAGTGTTACTTGTGTAGTCTTTCTTAACTCAAATTTGATGGACTAAGTATGTATAACCATTACACTGGACAGTAGGCCTAGGTACATACTGTATTACCTGACGTGTGAAGGTATGATCACCATGGTGCCATGCTCGTATGACTAGGGGGCCAAACCTGGGACGGTTCGGTTCCACATGTCTCGTGATGTGAAACCACGGAGTCAGGCTAAGGAATTCGTATACCACCATAAAGAACATTCGTTGTCTGGTTAAGCCTTTCTGTGCATGATTGCACTTTGCGATACACAATGTTTTGTTTATCGGGGAGGTATTAAGAGTTGAATGAAAACAGTGGTCAACAAGATATCTCTCACATACTCCAACGTTCGCAAAACTGTTCTCTTGCCTTGCTTCTTATTACTCCCATAATTCGAGGATGAACCTAGTATAAAATAATGTAAAGCAATTGCATCCTGTGATTCAAGAGTTAGCGACCAGTTCTTGTTAAACTTCATAAACGACCTAGATAATATACACATTCGTAATGAATGTATTGTGACAATTAGTATTCACCGGAGACTGTTAAACGGTAATAATTTCCCGTTAAAGATTTTGCGTCTGAGAGTGCTTGGGTGGTTTATGTTATTACATGTGAGGATTTAGAACATTTGTAAATGTTATGATAAAACTATTCGTTACACCGAATTTCGTAGAACGCTTACTATTTTGCTAGAATCATAGCGAAATTGTCCTTGAATTAAATTGTGTTATTTTGGGTTGCATAGTGCCGTTGAAACTCCAGGACGGCCTTTTAAATACTCTATGACACCAGAGCGTGTATTCTATATACTCTTGTTTCTTCTCTCTTCTTGAATCAAGCCTTTGAAAAAATCACCGCATTTATGACGTTTGATTGTTTCCTAAACATGCCATGTATCGCGATATTTATGTACTTGTGTTAACAAAAGTACCTTGTTTTTGGTTAAATTGAACTTTCACCCTCCCCCCCCCCACACACACGCACGTGTGTATATATACATACATACACACACACACATATATATATATATATATATATATATATATTATATATATATATAGAGAGAGAGAGAGAGAGAGAGACCGAGAGAGATTATATTTCGTTTATACAATAACAAATATTCCTAAAACCAGAGAGAAAGGTGTTTTGGTAATGCCTAGTGAGAAGTAGTTCTTATGCAAAATATGATGTAACTCAGTGCGCACGAATGCGGCGCGTTGTCCTTTGATGTATGCTAATTTGGTTGATGTATGTTTGCATGAGGCGGAGGAATATTGTGGACGTAGAATTTCAGTAGGACTTCAGAAAAGTTGGAAGTAACCGTGAATGTGATATATTATTACTGTTATACATTTTTAAATTTTTAGTATTTACGAATTAATCCACATTGTTTTCTTGTTGCGTCCCTTCGTAAGATTTTCAGCGTTCGCTAGGGTGACTTGTTTGGGTGGAGGGGTAGGTGAGGCACATACCCTTCCTTCCGACGCCCCTGTGTGGAAATACAAATGTAGGCTGTTCACGATAAAGTGAGCACTTTTTAAGGCCCTCGCAGCACGCATTAATCGTTATTAACTATATATTATCGCAGCCCTAGGCATCAAATTTTGCTGGTGGTGAAATGTATACACTGTGTTTATTAAATACATTGCAATGTTTATATTTAAAAAAACACCTGGAAAACGGAAATTCGATGAAGGAAAAAATTGATAAGGGCCTTAAAAATGCTCACTTTACCGTGAACAGCCTATAATAACGTTTACAGTGTGTCTATCCCGGATCGCTGTTACCTGAGCGCTTCAGCGGCGTGCGTGTGAACCCAGCTTCGCAGCGCGGACAACGCTCTCTCGCCGGCGGTTACGTAACTAGAGAGATTAACATCATAACGTCGCCTCGTCGTGGGAAGAAGAGCTAATGAGCTAACGTGCCGGCATACCGGCCGACCGTGGCCATATTCCTGCACGAATGCACCGAGGGCGGCAGATGGCAGCGGTAGGTATAAACTATTCACGGTCAAGTGAGCACATTTGAGGCCCTAGGTACTTTTTTCTTTCATCCATTTTTATACTTTAAACACCTTTCTAAATAAATATTGCCATGTAATTAATAAACACAGTGTGTTTATTCCACCGCACACGGAAGTTAACTTCTAAAGCTAAAATAAAATATATTTATTGATTATTATTCCAAATGAGATGGCTTTCAAAAGTATTCACTTTACCGTGAACAGCCTATATGTGGATAGTTGGACGTAACGTCTCGACGACAGCGATGTCATTTGAGACGGAGCAAGTTACACAGGGAAGGATTGGGGAAGAAATTCGGAAGTAATTCCTTCGAATGATTCCGGGAAACCATGGGAAACCGAAATCAGGATGGCCGAACCGGAATTCGAACCCCGAGTCCTCCCGAATGAGAGTCCAATGTCAGTGGCAAGTGTTCTCAGTAACTGGTACCGCGGCTATGATTCGCAGAGGGAGTGTGGAGTAGAGCGCTGAGGCGAGATCTATAAATTATAATGTTTCGTTTGTAATTAATATAAATAAAAACAGTAAGAAAATGGGTGTGTTTTTAATGCCTAGTAAGCAATAGTTATCATGTAAAATATAATTAAACTGAGTGCGCACGAACGCGGTTCGCTGTCCCTCTTACTATGCATTACCAACACACTATTCCCTTACTGTTTTTATTTTTATTAATTATAAACGAAATTTTATAATTTATAGATAAAATATATATAAAAATTCAGTTCAACCAAAAATTAGGTAGTTTAGTTTTAACACAAGTGTAAAAAACGAGTGATACATGACATATTTTAGAAACAACCAAACACGTAATACATGAGGTTATTTTGCAAAGTTTTGATTCGAAAAGTGTAAACAATTAAAGCTACTATAGTGGACTTCACCTGACTTTGCAACATACACAACTCATCAAATGTTAGTATACACACTCTTCAGAATATGTTGCAAACCTTCGTTAAGATATTGATACTAAATGTTAGAAATATTGTTACGCGCTGACGCGAGCTCCACGCGCAGTCCGGCTCTGTGGGGGCGACCCACCTCTACCCTTCCCTCCCACCAAGGCGGACCCGCTGGCTGCCCCGTCGCTCGCCCGGGTTTGGGGAGATGACTGACAGCGGCGACCCGGATGACGTCACAGCCATTTCTCCTTCCCCCGATGAAGAAGCCGACGTGTTTTGAGAACGGGCAAGAATATTGTGGGAACTAGGGCCCTCGGCGCAACACGGAAATTAGAGAAATTTCTGGGCAATGGCCTACGACTCTATAAATATTGCAGCGGTTAACAGGTTGGGAGTCATTGGTGGAGGCTATCTGGCTGAATGCGTAGGCGAAATTAGGTGCGGTGAGGGATGGACAACGACGGGATATTGCGAGATGACGGCTGGCGAGTTGTTCGTGGTGTGAATGGACGATATGGATTGAAACCCGACGAGTGAAAGCTACTATGCGTGAGGGCGCTCTGGGAACTCTAGAATATTGCGGACTGGTGGGACGTGGACTAAACTGAGGTGGGACTGAATTAACATGTAATACGTATTTTGTTGTAAATATTGGAACTGTGAAATATGGTTATATAGATTATAGAAATAGTTGATTAGGTCTTGATAGCCTCATTTTTAACTATTTAATTACATTAATTTCCTTGAGGTATTTGTAATTTGCGTGGATTGAATTCATTAATTGTAAACACACGGGCGCCGCCCGTCCGGGCGATTGCCCAGACCGTGTGAAAGGAGCCCAAGGAAAGCACATAAAACCACAGAACCTACAGAACGATCTATTGTTGCATCACTGTTCCCCTAATCACTTGCAGAAAAGTGTATTGGAATGAACAACAAAAACAAATAATAGCCAAAATGATGTCTCAACAGACGCAGATTGCGTGAAAAAAAATACTGGTTCATGTAGTTATGATTGATGCCTCGAATAATAAATAAAAATGTAGACAAGTTGAAATTTATGTGTTTATTTCTTCACAATTGTATTGAGGGTTAGTGATACCTACAGGATGGCCCCATCAGTTCTGGCGATGCGTTGCTAAACAGTTAAGGGGGATGGTGGACGAAAACCGTATACTTATATAATTTTTGTTACTAATTGTGTAACAGAGGTTTTTTCGAAATTTTTGGCTGGACAAGACGTAAATAACAATTTTGAACACCTTCTTAGATCGTTAAAAATTCACTGCGTTCGTTATTCTCGGAGCACTGATTGAAGATAAGAAACGTAATTTTTTTCTTTTCTTGCATCACTGCTCCGAGGATAATAAAGGCAGTGAATGTCTAACGACGTAAAAAGGCGTAGAAAATAATTATGTACGTCATGCCGAGCCAGAAATTTCGATAAACCCTTTGGAAAAACGACATATCGAAAATAGGGTAAATATACTGTTTTCATACACCATTCCCCATAAGCCCGAATTTTTGGGCAGTCTAGTGACCCTATATACTAGAATGCTTACAGTTGCCATCCATGTACAAGCAATACTTGGATTCATTACAAAACGGAATCATCGTTAATGGGATATCAAATAAATGTTGCGCAAATGTGTCGAGAATGCGAAACGTAAGCTGTAAGGCGTAAGGCGTAGGGGCCGTGGTGGTGTACTGGGCAGACTACTCGCCTACCATACAGGCGAGCCGGGTGAAATTCCCAGTGGAGTTGCTCCCGGATTTTCCGCATGTGGGAATCGTGGCGGACGATGCCGTTGGTCGGCGGGTTTTCTCGGGGATATCCTGTTTCCCCCGCGCCTGCATTCCGGAACTGCTCCATACTCACCTCACTTCACCGTCATCGGCTCTGAAGACCTCGATGTTAAGAGCTGTCCAAATCTCCCCAATCGACTTTACGTAGGCGTGACCATTGAAAGTGAAAGACAGGCAAGCTCGAATTCAGGAAAAGGGATTGGCAAAAGCTATCACATGTTATGAGCGTGAGGATTTTTTCTATGGGATGGAGAATAGGGGGCGTACGGTTTCGACCACTTATCCTACCTACTTTTCGAGGCCCTTATAAATTTTTCCTTTCATCCAATTTCCATCTTCCTGCTGCTTTTTAATATAAACATTGCAATGTGACCAATAAATACAGTGTATACATTTCACCACCACCAAAATTGAATGCCTTTGGCTGCAGTGAGATATATTTATTAGGGGTTAAAAAGTGCTCACTTAATCGTGAACAGCCTATAGAGACGCAAGTTAGGTGAAGCAGATCTCGCGTGAGAGGCTAGCAGCAGTTCCGGTTACCTGGGTGAAGTCTGGCTGAGGTGTGAAGCTGACGCCAATGGCGAGGAAACCTGATATTAAGGCTAATCGAGCCGGACGCCAGACCACTACGTAATCTTGTTAAGGAAAGCTATAAACGCGCGTGCGACCACGTACACGGGTATGAAGGGGCTGTGCTGTGCTCCCAATAAGTATTTTTCCGCGTGTTGCTAGTCCTGCTCAAGATCAGCTTTTTTTTTTAAGTGAATACCGACACATAGGGTACTACGACTAAAACTGGAGTCACAATACCCCGACGAACCCGACACGACTACCCCGACACGACGAAATCTGAGCAGCAGCCAATGGAAAGCAAAATCATTGCGACGTCAGTCCGACAAAAGTAGATACTATTTCTACTTTCCGCTGATGTCGGACTCGTCGGGGCGCGCAAAAATGTAAATACCACAGGGGAAAAAAAAAAAAAAATTCGTGCGTATTTCCCCATTGCGGTGAATAATAAACTAACTTGCCGCCATAATACAGTCCAGTTCGTTTTTAAATACGTTTTATATCTTGTGTTAATTCAAATAGTGTCAAAAGGAAAATCATCATTCACTTTATCGCGAGTTTTGAAAAGTATTTAATTATTGCGCAGTATAAGGATAACTAACTGTCTCAGAAATTTCCAGCAGCCAATTGACACACTGGCTGAACAAATTTCGTCGGTGTAGGTATTGCGAACACTGGATATTATACAATATGAAATCCCGTCGATCTCTGAAGTCATGTTGGTCTGTCGTGTCGTGTTCGTCGGGATATTGTGACTCCAGCTTAAAACGGCGATCTAACGTTTTCAGGGTGATCCATCCCGACAGACACTATAACTAAATTACTAATGCCGGAATCACATAGACCCGACCAATACAGCATGACACGACCAAAGACGAAACCACGACTCATTTCAATGTGAATACTTGTATTTACAGCACGACCGACACCACGCTCTCGGCATTTAACCTAGCTATTTAGAAGGCGCTGATAGGCTACGTTAGTCTCAAAGGCGGTGAACAAGAGGGAAATTTGTAGTACATAATTGTGACAAATTGGTATCGCTAATGCATACAAAGGTAAAATTATTATTTGTAAGCGTTAGATAAAGTAATTTTCTATTTATTTTTCTTTTAAGCTGCGTATTTGCCATTGTAGGGAAAGCTTGCAATACAATTTCGTTTTGCAATGTTTTACATTCTGTGCGTCGTGCCACACGACACAACAAAGAATAGAAATAATTTCTAATCCAAAATTGCTGCTCACGCGACAGAATCGGTCGGGCTTGCGACAATCTATCTTGTATTTCATTGGCTATTGGCCGTCGTGTCGTGCGCGTCGGGGCTACGTGATTCCGGCATAACAACACGATTGAAGTGGATGTGATATCTTTCCATCGCGTACACGACTATGATGCGAGCGTGGCCTTGAGTTGGCACCGCGCGTGCGGATGAGGGCCCGCGACGACTGGCGGTAATTAAGGCGCGGAAAGAAATTCCCGGCCTGCATATCTCGCGACTACAACGTGCTAGCGCGCTGATTTTGGTGCCAAACGAAACATTTCCTCTAAATCTTTCGACTCGAGGCATACAAATTCTAGTATCATTTCCATTACTTTCATTTCATGTCCACGTTCCTAAAAAAATATTACATATAGTCAACTTACGGTTACTTCCAAATTTCCTGAAGTCCTGCTGGAGTTTTGCTTTCAGGATATTCGTCCGCCTCATGCAAAATGGGCTTAACTAAGTCCAGGACATTACGCCAAAGGTGCAATGCACATTAATCGTGCGCACTCAGTTGAATAATATTTTGCATGAGAACTATTTATTACTAGGCATTACAAACACTTCTATTTTCGCTAGCTTTTTCATAGTACTCATAAATGGGATTGTATAATTTATAAATAAAATTGAAGTGAAATTTCAATTTAACCAAAAATAATATTTCTTTTGTTAATAGAAGTATGAAACGCCTGTAATACATAAAGTATTTAGAAAAAAACCAAACACGTAATACATAGGGTGATTTTCAAGGGTTTTATTCAAAAAGTATGATTTAACCGCGAATAGACTATGGACGTAAAAACTATGGCCGTGTCCCCCACCCCCCTAAACCCCGAATTTTTCGCCCGTCCTTCCGATGCGCGTAAATTTATCCTTACCATGAACCTATTGATCGGTATTTACACGATCAAGTGAAATTGTAAGTGAAGTTTATATGAACGTAGATTTTTTATTTGCCACTTCTTGATTGTATGTGTATAAAAAAATAGGAAACAAAAGACATAATTTCATAGTCCAAAAAAAATTCCACCTTGTCTTTTTAATACGAGATCTAGATCCTCTTTTGTTATCGTTGCAAACTTTTCTGCGAGCGTTGTGAGTTTGTGTGTGCGCGCTAACATGTATGCAGTAGAAACGAACAACCTTGATATCTGGCTCCAGCCGCCAGCTATCGTCATCGCTGGAATTATCATATATTTCAATGCGATAAAATCCTGGCCTGTGTTATTGTGTTGACTCTTTTCAATGCGCGGAAGTTCCCATTCTATTACTTCGTGGCATTTATATGAGGATGAGTGTTAGCCCATTCATGATATTGTTTACAGGGAAACTTTACAAAAGGTCGGTTTCAGATGCTGAATTATGTGTGTGAGGCTTCACTGGCTGTCGCTTCATAACGCTAGCCTCCCGCCGTGGAGATTCGGGCTGCATCCCTGGCGGGTCATTATCGCCGGCGTTTTTAGCAAGTGGGAAACGTGGCAGACTTTGCCGACGGGCTGTGGATTTTACCTGTGATACTTCAGTTTTTTCCCTACCACTTCATTTCGTCGCCCGTCCGCACAGCTTGTCTCGCCTTACGAAGTACATTAATTTTGCCTTTTAACTTTGTATAAAGATTATTTAATTTCTATACCTTTAATAATTTAATTTAATTTAATTTTGTTGATATAGGTAGAGAGGGCTGTGCTTGGAGTTAGGGTGGAATCTCAGCGAGGCGCAGGCATGTTGCACCTGGTTCATCAGCTGAATGACGCTGAGTTCTTCATAACCTATCATGAGGTGTTAGTCACTCTAAGAATATAATATCTAATATAATATTTTATAGTTTTATTTAAATGATATTACGGTGAACTGATCCCTGGTGATGGCACAGGAACGTTGAACCTTGCTCTTCAACAATGTAACGCTGACAGACTTCCTAACCTAACCAACTTCGTGCGTAATCTTCCTTTGCTGATATCGGGTTTAAAAAAATATTAAATATAATATTGATAACCCCCTAATGGCTAATGCCAGAGACGGGGTCGGGCGAATTCCCTTCTGATCTTTCTCCCTGTACCTATTCTTCACGCGGGCCGGGAACGATAGCTGTGAGCTTTGGATAGGACATCCGGCTGCATTACAGCATATACATGTTCACCCTTCCTCCTTCATCTCAGACATGTGTTCTCCCTTCCTCCTTCATCTCATACTCCCTTCTTCCTACATCTCGTGTTCACCATAGCTCCTTCAGCTCATGCATATGTTCATCCTGTCGCCTTTTCCTCATATTCTTGCTCGACCTGCCTCAGTGGCGAGAGCAATGTACGGATATTCTGTTTTACACATCTCTCTCTTTCTCTTTGCCTCTTTCCTCTCAGAAACAACAGCCGCTTATACCGCGAAATCCAGACGCACACGCCAGCAAAATGGCGCCACTGGCCAGCAAAATTTTGGAGCTCCGTTCATCAGTTAGCGACTGGTAACGTACTTACCTCTTGGCAGCCCAGCCAACGGAAAACATTTCGCAACTTACAGTACAGTAGCCAATCAGACACAAGACCCGTTCCCAGAGCCTCGCGCAGCCAATCAGAGAACTGGTCCGCCCACTTCAAAGGAGCCGTCACACCATTCCGTCTTTGTGTACTTATATAGGCCGTTCACGGTAAAGTGAGCACTTTTGAAGCTCTAGTTTTTTTTTCTTCCAACCAATTTATATCCTTCCGCCACTTGTTAATGTAAACCCTGTCATAAGAGTAATAAATAGATACCTGAATAATTCACTTTTTCATTTTGGGGCAAGCTAGAATTCAAAACATGTGTGTTTATATAACATTGGCCATTGGTCTACACGGTGTTTGACACCTCCCGAAGAAGGCTAGCCCAGTCGTCGCCTTCCTCTGTGACAGCAGACAACCAATGCACAGTTGGCATCGGCATATATGTACATAAGACCGTAGAGTCTAGCCTGCAGGTCATTGAACTCGCGAATTTTTCAAGTCTCTAATAATAAACAGTGTATACATTCACCATATCCAAAACCAAAAGTCCGAGGCCACAATGAAATGTATTTATTGGATATTATGTGTGATGAAACAACTAAAATAAGTGTTCACTTCACCGTGAACGGCCTATATATAGTTTATTCGCGGTTTATTCACACTGTTTGAATCAATCTTTTGAAACATAACCCCATGCATTACGTATTTCTTATTTAGTTATTTCCTATATTTGTCATGTATAACAAGCGTTTTATACCGCTGTTAACATAAAATTATCTTACATTTCGTTAAATTGAAGTTTTACCTACATTTAATTTACTA
Organism: Dryococelus australis; assembly: GCA_029891345.1. Classification (NCBI taxonomy): domain Eukaryota; kingdom Metazoa; phylum Arthropoda; class Insecta; order Phasmatodea; family Phasmatidae; genus Dryococelus; species Dryococelus australis. The sequence continues at coordinate 350,134,688 of CM056993.1, forward strand.
ATAATAATATTCAATTTATTATAAATATTAATTAAAATCAGTGAGAAACCATCTGTGTTGGTAGTGCCTAGTAAGAAATAGTTCCCATACAAAATATTATTACAATTGAGTGCGCAAGAATTTAATGCGTTGTCCTATGGTGTAATTTTCTAGACTTAGTTAAGCTTAGTTTGTAAGAGGTGGAGGAATATTATGGAAGTAGACCTTTGGCAGGGTTTCAGAAAAGTGTGAAGTAACTGTGAATGGATTATACTCTTTCACTGAATATTATCCATTAACCCTCTCAGGCTTACTTTAATTTATGCTTTCAGGTGTTGCAAACAAATATTTTTGTGATGGGTGCTGTACTTAAGTCGACACAGAACTTGTTTCGATGTCACGGCCAATGAGATGTAGTCTATATGTTGAGATATCGTAAATGTGAACCACTCTAGACTTAAACCATTAAGACGGTTAGCGAATCATTCACCCACAGGTAAGATCATTGGTCATCGAGCTTCGCAGAGTGTAATACAGGCAAAAAATTACCTACACTTACGCAATGTACACAATTGTGTACACCGGGAATGAATGGATTAAAAGTCCTTTTCTCCTGGCGAATCCATTGCTGCGGTCTTGTACAATGCATGAATTAACGAAACGCACCATTTAAAAGCAGACGTCATTGGCCAGTAGGCATTGATCTTGGCAGACGCCAATTCCCATGGTTCCCGTGTTAATGCATATAAGTCACTCACTTTACGACAGGGTGTTCGAAATTATGTATAAAGCGGAAAGCGCCTTCCGGAAATTATTTGGCTGAAGGGATCCGCATTTCTTCAAGGACGGTTTTGATAACCTTGTGAATCGTCGGCAGAAATGTGTCGTTGCAGACGTAACTTATATTAAATCACGGATGTGTTAAGCTTACTTATACGAACAAGCCTTGCGTTCCATATTGTAGCCTAACTTAAATATCCTCATTTTCTTTCTTCCTTATGGCATATTTCTCTTAATATTATTGAATAGTTTAAATATGTGCTATATGTAAATTTAACTACTTCCAAGGGACATACGTATATTACACATGTTTTGTATTGTGATATGGATAGGGCCTACATGCTTAAACTAATACGTAAGTATTGAATATCTGAGTTTGATGATTTGGATTTAGCTAGACGGCTTACGTGACATACACGGGAGGTGACATTCGACTGCGAATAAATTTTTTTCGGTGTCCTATAATTAAATCTGTGATTTGTTGCGCCGCCTGAATAATTTAATGCACATGCCTACATTCCATGGGGAGCCACATGCTGGTATGCTGACTGTCTGAAAGTTGATCAATTCCCCACTACCACATTCTAAAGCAATTTTCATACCTTGAAAATATATATCTGGTGGGGAAAAAATGTTACAAAACATGTCAGAATAGAAGAATGTAGCATATAACTATATATTTTTTATTTCTTATTATTAGAATTATTAATACTCCCGCTCTTATTCCGGAGGCCTAATTCGAGTAAAAAGAAGGGAAAAGAGCTTTACACCTTAAATAACATAAACAGGAAAAACATATTCACCCCGTTTTTAAAATTAATTTGAACCCAGAACCTCTTGTTTCGTAGCTACCTAATCAATCCCCGCCCTCTTGGAATTACGATATTCTACACAATGTATGTTACAGATTGTGTTTACGACTTCATTGTATAGCCTATTTTCTAAAATCTGTATTGCTTGACTAAGGCTGTGTCCGAATTCGCCTGAAGTACATACTTGTGCGTAAGTGCTGTCGGAACTGCAAGTGAAGTATATAAGTAACCGAAGTTGTATACTTCTCGCATACTTGAGGAATATGTGCTGCCATCTTGAGAAGCAATTTATAGGTTACAATTGATTTCCGACATAATTTGATTTAAAGTTTAATAGGGCAACATACCTACTTCGTAGACATAGAATTTTGAACTGATTATCGCAAGTTTCACCTTAAAAAAAGGTCTAAGCAATAAATTCGTATTAGGCCTATGTTCCTAACCTACAAAAGATAAGATAAAGAAAAGCAATCCAAACTGCTCTTATATGCAATAATGCAAGGCAATAAATGTTACTGTAAATAAAATTTAAATATTATTTAACACTTTATTAACCCCTAAAACCTTCGGCAATTATCAAATTCGTAGTCGGAATATATGAACATTTAAAGTGGTTAGCTGGCTAATAACTGTTACCGAAGCCAACAAGACTGCATGTCCAAATTCATCAAGTGTAAGTGAAGTACAAAAGGATACAAGTACACAAGTATATACCTGAGTCCGGACACTGTCTAACACAGGGCGTTGTGACAGTTCTATATTTGCGGGCAAAGTGTCAGTGAAGAGTAGCCCCCCCCCCCCCCCCCCCAATGCGTAATCTCCCACGACACCAGGCGCTGCGGCCTTGAACCCACGGGGGCAGCCTTATTGTTCCTCGGAATAACAGCAATGGCGCCGGCATCTTCCGGTGCTCGGTACCACACCCCTCCGCACACCAGGACGTCAGGCTTGCCCTGTCTTGCCCGGCAGGGTCACCCCGCAGAGCAGGTAAGTATACAGAGGCGAAGTGACTTACCGGTCCCATTTTCTCATTGGCTGAGCGTGGTTCCGGAAACGGATCGCGTGGCGGTTTGACTACTGCGTGCGTTCTACGAAAGGTTCTCTACTACGCCTATAGTCCATAAACGGTTACTTCAACTTCTCTGAAGCCCTGCTAAAGTTCTACTTCCAGGATATTCCTCCACCTCACGATAATAAAGCTTAACCAAGTCAAGAAAATTACAGCAAAGGGATAACGGGCTGCATTCATGTGCACTTAGTGTAATACAAATTTGTTCACAAGGACTACGTATAGGTATTACCAAAACAACTATTTTCTCCCTGTTTTATTGAATTATTAATTATAAATTAAATATAATTTTTAGATAAACTGGAAAGTCAAATTTAACCAAAAATGTACTACTTTAATATTAACACAAGTATAAAACGCGTGTGATACTTGACATATTCAGGAAACAAACAAGAACGTCATACACAGGATGATTTTTCAAAGGTGCCATTCGAAAAGTGTGAAGAAACAGTGAATATACTAGGCCCATAGCTGGGATGTACGTAGGTTGCCAGCCGCTGTTTGGCCAACGGTGTTCGGACGTATAGTTGGCCAGTGACGTAATTTTGCATGCGTGTGCGGCTGGAGTCGTTTGTATAAGCAGCTGTTCCACCTCTGTATTCGTAAGCGTTCTGTAATAAATCGCGTCTATTTTTATTTTAACACTACAGTTTCAGCTACGCTCAACATGTAACTAAAGAGTGTTCACGATAAAGTGAGCACTTTTGAAATCATCCTTAGAAAAAAAGTCACTGCTTTTAACGGGCGCGCTCAGTGACACGCGCCCTATAGTTGGTAACGATGAAGGGAAAGTAGTTCCATATCTTAACGTGGAATAAACGATGTTAGGTAACCATTTGTGACAACTTAAATTATATATTTCGCTTTCTGTTACTTTTTACTCATCGAAGTGTATGAATGAGCAGATTTTTAAAATTTTCCTTTTCACTCGATGATTGATGAGGCTCATGACAATGTTAATTTTACATAAGGCGGAAGACTACACAACGTGCATACAAGTAGATTTCAAGCAGGGCTTCCAAAAGTGCTCATTTTACCGTGAACAGTCTATAAGTAGGCGGTGAGCTTGAAATTAAATGTTGTTCCGTGTCTTTGAGTAGACTTTTACCAAGCATAATGTGAAATTTGTAAGGGGTATGTAATTGGCGCAACTGTTAAAAAGCTCCCAAACTGAATTTGTGATCAATCAACAAATGCGGAAGAAAAATATACCGTAGGCGATGAAAACTGTTTTAAAATGCAGTTCGTTTGTACACGAGCGAAAATTCGAGATAATTAATACTGTAACCAAAAATTAAGCTAAGAAATTAATCGTTTGGTTATGCAAACAAAAACTTCTTTTAAAACCTGTTCAATTTTTTTTTCTTCCATTCCTTGTCCCGCATATCTCTCACTAACACAGAAGAAGAAAAATAAGAATTTTGCGAGACTATATATTATCCTTCCATTTGGTTGTGTCGGGTGTTCATTATCAAAAATAAATTTAAATCTGACATAATTACAGGAGTAGAAATCATTATTACTGTGAGGGTTTCAGTTGGTATCGTTTCTAGACTTCTTGATTGGTAGATACGAGTAAAGCGAGAGGGTCAATTAGGCAAAAGGAGGCATTTCCTGCTCTGATATTACAAGTGCGTGGGCTATAGATTAACTAGAATGACCTGATGTATTAGTACATGAACCAGGATAGTGGCCATACAGGAAATTTGTTTTATAATAAAGTGAATGTGGTTATCTTCCAGGCATGACAGTACTACGAATATATGATAACACAATTAAAAAATGGTAAAGGGCACATCCAAAAAATATTTGGGCATAAATCAAAATCTGACATACAATTAACACTTTGTAGACTATGCTCGAATGTAGGTCGAGCGAAGCTGATTAGAAAATTTCTTGGTTGGTCAGAACAAAACTCGCATGGATGTGCAGTCATTGATCGGCTAGTGTTTAACATGACCTCACCTCAGAATCAATGGTATTGCTAACGATAGAATTAATTTTTATAACCACTTAAATGGATATGATTGTTTGTAAATCCTTTTATACGATAAAGGACATTTTATTGGGTCAATATCAGCTCGGCTCAGGAGTGGTTGATGACCGGCCAATAATGAACGCTGTAAAGTACAGGGTAGTGTTCGGTGTGGAATGGACCAATAGGACGATTGCGAGTTCTAACACAGACACCAGCAAACCGGTGTTCTTCCAGTGGCGGATATAGGTGACACATCTAATATGTCTTAAGTGCCAGTACATGTGTGCATATCTCAATGTGTTGATTAGTAAGTAAATATACACTAGAAGAACAGTTTTAAACTTATATTTATTTGAAATATATTTTATACTTACTTAAATGATTAGCACGCAGAAAAATATTATTTTGTAAAACCAGTTCATAAAACTGGTTGCATGTGTAAATAATAAAAATTTTCAGTGGGTAAAGAAGGGCATTTCATGACAATTTGGCCTTTCGCATCCTTCGGGACAACGCTTAAGTAAAGGAATGTCCTACGAAGATCGGATCGTATGGTCACCCTAAAATTAACATCAAACACGATACTTGAAGTCGGGAGGTTTTTTTGGAAGCGAATATAGCAAAACACAACAAAGGCAATCCTTGATAACGGTTTTTTATTTTAGCTTTTTAAGCTGATTATTTTTCCAGTTTGACGCGTGTATTTTGCATTAAAATTAACACCAAACACGATACTTGAAGCCGGGAGGTTTTTTTGGAAGCGAATATAGCAAAACACAACAAAGGCAATCCTTGATAACGGTTTTTTATTTTAGCTTTTTAAGCTGATTATTTTTCCAGTTTGACGCGTGTATTTTGCATTAAAATTAACACCAAACACGATACTTGAAGCCGGGAGGTTTTTTTGGAAGCGAATATAGCAAAACACAACAAAGGCAATCCTTGATAACGGTTTTTTATTTTAGCTTTGGAAGCTGATTATTTTTCCAGTTTGACGCGTGTATTTTGCATTATACTTTGCACCGCAATGGCATGTACAGATTTACTGTGCAAGAAATACCTCGACAGAAATACGTCGCTCTGGCAAAATATTTGTTCAGAAAGTTAGTATAAACATAGGGTTCCTCTTGCTTATAGTTTTTGTGTATTTGCTTCCATAATTTTTTTCTGAAACTTCAGATAGTAAATAAGCTGTTATTTGCTGGTGAATCAGTGGAATAGACATTGATTTTGCTGTCGGGTTAGTATTGTAGCTCACAAGGATTCGGTAGGGACCGGGAAATTTCGCGGATTCGTCTGAGGGCAAGATAAACTGCATTCACGCGTACATATGTGTTTGTGCTTCCATTGGAACATAGTTAGAGATGATGGTTTATCGCGGGAAAAGTTGACAGTTTTTCTTTTCTTATTGGCTGTCATGCGGTTAGCTACTACCCCATTTCACTGAGCCAACGAGAATTCTTATACTATAAGGCAGAACGTTCGTGATTGGTCTGCAAATAACTTAGCAGAGTCAAAACTTTGTTCATCCAATCATGAAATAATAAACTAGTTAGAGTGTTATAGAACATATGTTGGTTCAAATAATTTTCGCGATTTTCCATCATCTCTAACCATTGTTTGTTAGGCGCGCCTTGGATGACTTTCAGCAAATAACGAACCTGCAAGGAAAGTAAGAAGCTAATCTCGTTCTACCTGGTCTGGTGTTAAACTGGAGCCACGGCCAATGAACCACTAACTGATGCTCAAATGCACAAATGATTGCGGAGTCTAGCTTGTTGCCGCATGAATCCGCGAAATTTACGGGTCTCTAGGAATCAGTAGAAACCACAATTTGGCCTGTGAATATCAGCAACTAAAATGATACGTACAATATTACTGATTCAAGCGTAGTTTCAACAGACATGCAGTCAAATTCGCTGATTCGGAGCAGTTTTAACTTTTTCAATTTTAGAGTTTACGCATTCTTAAATTAACGCCTAATTTGAATTGACTTCGTCCATTTGTCTTTAAAATATACAGTACAGTGGGCACAGGCTATCTGAAAGCTTGGGACACGTCGCAGCTTCACCGCTGCTTTGCGTGGCAGAGGAGGGAGGGAACCAGTAGGGCTGGCAACAAACGCGTGTACACTGCAACTGAAAACATTCGCTACTCGCCACTCTCATGCACTGCTGCCTTCCAGCCAGTGGCGGCTGCTGCGGTTGGGCTGCGGGGTGCAGACCTCTTAATAAAATATCAGAACGCATACCTGTACTTATCTGCTACTCAGTAAATAATACTGCATACGAATACGGAGGTTAATGTTTTTGAGATGGACGAGACTCTTGTCACGAGAGAAATGTTTTTGGAAATATCGAGTGGTGGGGCGGCAGATTCTTCGCCCCGAAGTGGGTAGAGCTAGTAGAGAGAGATGATAGTAACATAGGACTAGGGTTGCTACGGGAGGGAGGGAAGACTTCAGGGGCTCGGCCCTTTTCAACCAATCGCATGCTGTAAATCGGAGAGAGCTGGGCGCGCCACTGCTCAAACAAAAAAAAAAAAAAATGGTTTCCTGGAACTTGACAAAGCTAGCAAAACTACATGTTTTGGAAGCACTCTTTCGCGCTCCACTCTTTTGCAGTTGTTAAACACATTTCTTAACAATGCTTGTATTTATTTCGAATATTTTTTATTCATATATATCGTTCAAACTCGCGTGAGCATCAAATATACTGTGTAATACTCTGAATAAGTTTGTTGTTAATTAATTATGAGCTATGAGTATCGGGCAGAATCAGGGTTTATTTGTTGTTAATGTCTGTTGTGTAAACTTGTAAATAATTGTTAATTCGGCGAGTAACATTTTAAACCTTATTATGACAAAGATGTTCAATTACGAGAATAAACTAGAGCTACAGAATCTGGGACCAACAAGGCCACAGTTAAACATAATTCAACAACAAAGCCAAGGTAGTAAATGGTTAGTATACGAGAAAATTCGACGTATGTACATACAATTTCGCGGACTGGCTATCCGGGTGTGAAGTTGGAAATGTGTTGTTTTGTTTAATTTTTTTTTTGCTAATGAAACCTAATGATCTTGCGTGGACTGTCAGTGGGGTAAAAGATTCTAAACATTTGGGAGACAAAGTTAACAGACAAATCATGTTCGCAACATATAAAAATGCCATAAAATTTTTATTGCTTGCCAGTTAGATAGCGCGTACAGGTTGACGAATGGATTATTTTTACTAATATATTAATTAAGATATGCCACTTTCATCCTCTAATTTAAATTTGACATGAATTTTGTATGTACTGTAGGCTATGTAAATTAGTATTTGGTTTTAAAAATATTTGTTTTAGTATATTTAAGCTATTATCATCATTAGTATGGTAGAATTGGTATTATGTTGTTATCTCTCGTCGTCTCGTGTAATGTACCACATGTAGGTACTGGTTGGAAGGTATATAACCTAAACAAACTTAAAACAAATACATACCTGTGGTAGTGATTAGATCTGAACCAGCGGCCACAGTATGTTGACCATTACAAATCGGGCGATGAAACATTTTTCTTTAACCAACCACACTTATTTTTTTGTATCTAGCTACATACGCTACACATACTTAAGCCTGTCGTACGCAATATATTTATCACTGTACCTATTAAAAAAATGATATTTGTAATGAAATGAGTTAGGATCGCTACAGCCCTCCCAGTTTCAAAAGTCATCAGCTGCCACTGCTTCCAGCACAGTGACGCCTTCCATTTCGTCACTTGACGATCCCGTATTGCAGTCGTCGTTCGTACTATCACTATCACTGTCGCTGTCCACACCTCCCAGCGTTATTATAATGTGATCAATGTCAATGTCGAAACGAGCATCCAAGTCGTAATACTCATTTCCAAGCTTCGTCACATGTTCACAGTATGGTTTCCAGCCGTATGCTCCTATACTGTCGAACATTTCTTCGCAGAGTCGTCGCACATCGCTTAAATTACAGGTGACATTTTGTGACGCAACATTTTCCTTTCACTTCGGCCCAGATATTTTCAATTGGATTTAGGTCTGTGTGATAAGGGGGTAAACAGAGAGTTGTGTGTCCGTATTTCAATATTTCATCCACCGAATAGACAGCTTGCCGAGGCTTGTACTGTTTTATAAGCTCATATAATGTCGGCTTAAGCATATCATCTTCAAATGGATTGTTGTGATGTCTCAGCCACTCTTGCATTTCCTGTTTCGTAGAGTTGGATGTTGGTGATTTATTAATCGTGACGTTGTGTGGTAAGGTGCGTTATCTAAGACGATTACACTGTTGACAGGTAGGTATATTAGGTACCAGTTTTTCCCTTAACCACTTTTCGTAAATTTTCTTTGTTCATGTTGTGATTGTAGCTTCTTGTAGATTGTTGAGACTTCCACATTACTAATTAATTTGGAACAAAACAATTTTCACCTCCAGCATGAACTATTATCAGTCGCTGTCCTTTCGAAACAGGTGTCAGTAAACCGTGCACTGAGTCATCACTCCAGGATTTCTGTTGCACGTGCGATGACAAAATATATGTTTCGCCCATGTACACGATATTTCTATTTTCGTTTCTGAAACCTCTTATAGATCTTAAATATTCAATTCGCTACTGTCATACATCAGATTTCTCAATCGAAATAAGACTCTGCGATTTAGTTTTTTTTTTTTTTTTTCCCCAACGAAAACCAATATTTTTCAAAAGTTTTCCTAATGTTGTATTACTGCCTTGAAAATCTATGTCCCGTTTAAGTTTTTCCCGTGACTTTTCGACGGTCGGGACACATTTCTCTGTTACGTAAATGTTGTATACAGTCCTACGAAGTACTGCTCGATTAGAATCATCAAACTGGAATTTACAGGCCCTCTGTCTCTTCTTATCGGGTGTAACAAAGGATCCTCCATCTGTGCCTATCCTCTTCGTTTACGCCTTTATCTTCTGCACTGCGCTACGAGCTGCCCGCAGCTGAGCTTCCTCTTTCGGAATCGACAGTTCCAGAGCTTTGGCTTCGTTCTCCATGAACGTCCAGACATTATAAATTACTTCCCGCGTCTGAGAGTGTAATTTTTTGCCTTTTATTTTTGATAGGATCGGCGGCAGCATATTGAAGAAGAAAAAACGCACAAAACTTAATATACCACTGTCATATGTATGGGTCTCTCAGCACACGCATACTTTCAGAAAACCACACCGATGACAAACATTATAAGGAAATATTGCGTGTATCGAAATCCTTACACATTTTTACAAACTCAAATACACAATCGCGATGCCAGCGTGACATTGACAAATTCATAATAAAAACACGGATAAAACGTGTGTATTTGACGAAACGTCAAGCTGTTTTCCACGGCCGTAATTTTACACAACGCCTACTGCATGCACGCTCGAATTCCAACTTCAGGTAACAGTAGGAGCCGCGAACACCGCCTCCAGACTGCAAAAAAAAAAAAAGTTAATATTTTCTGGTCTGATAGTACGAGTGTAACGGGCCTTTCCTGCGCATGCGTAGTCGCATACTCATCCCCTCCCGTGCGCCGGCCTGTAGTAGCAGTAACTGATACTCGGGCTTTCAGATATCCTCCTATTTCCACGCTTGGCTGTTAGGCTTGAGTAAACAATACTTGTTGATATGCGTTTTGACACGTTTTAAATACAACCGTAGTTACAAGCTGTGTGTGGCCAGAATCTTATTTTGGCGGGGGTCATGTTATCTAAATAACACTAGAGCACTTTCATAATTATTTTACGATATTAAAGGAAAAACCGCGACCACACTTGACATAGCTTAACTATTAAAACGCTTAGACATAAGAGTTACATAGTAAGTAATTATGTGTAAATGTTTTCTTTTAGGCTTTTGAATTTATTTTTATGGTAGCCTACAACACGATTATAGGCCGTTCACTATAAAGTGAGCACTTTTGAAGCCCTAGTTACTTATTTCTTTCAACCAATTTATATCCTTCCACCACTTGTTAATGTAAACCCTGCCGTGTAAGTAATAAACACGGTGTTTACATTCACAATGCCCAAAACCAGAAGTCCGAGGCCACAATGAAATGTATTTATTGGTTATTATGTCTGATGAAACAGCTTCAAAAAGTGCTCAACAATGTACCGTGAACGGCCTATACTTAGGCATTACGGGTACATTAAAAAAAAAAAGCCAAGTAATTTCTTTCCAAAAATTGAAATTTACATAGCTTTTCTTCCTTGACTTGTAACATTTTTGCTAATATCGTCAATTAATGTTTATTTACACAAATATTAAATCTTAATCCATTGGTAATATTCCATGATGATCTTCATATGTATAGCTACAGCGTCAAAAATATTTACGCAAGAAATTTTTAGCGTGTCGGAATAAAAAATCAGTTATCTTTTTTCGATCTGTTCGTTGGGTCAGAGACAATGCTGCGTTGAAGACGAAAAAAAAAAGCTCACATGTTGGCACGTTAGGTCTCATCATGTGTGACATGTCACGTGGTCTGTCGAGTTGATAAGATTTCGTTGCGTATCGCACAGGCACCACGATCCGTCAACAGTCGCGCTCTCCTAAGATCTGTCGCAGGGACAAGCATGGCACTGGCAGGTGCACGCGACCTTGTGTTGTCGCGGCGCTGTTTGAATCTAGCATGCCTTAGAGCTGCTCAGAAAAAAAAAAATTCGCTATCTAATATTTGTGCGGAATACCAACGAAATTGTACCCAATATTTGTAAGAAGTCTTTCACCATAAAACATTTTTTTTTTTAAATACCATAGTGTTTGCATCATGTCATGCCGAAATTATAATTTTAGTGTGATTGGGACGTTCAAATAAAATAAATGTAAACAACTACAGAAAATTAAACCAGGGTGACTACAAAGGCATGTCTTAGCGCAGTGTATGGTATGATTACAGAAGTTAATTTTACAAGAAGTCATAGATTGCTATAAATAAAAAATATGCTAAAATGTACTTATTTTGAATAATTTTTTTTAAATGGCAGAAATATTTTGTAGCGTGATTTTGAATATTTCTTGAATCATGGTAACTACTTCACTGTGAATTACCTCATTTCAGTATGCGAATTAGTTCTTATTTTTGTACGTTCCCAAAGTATTAAAAAAATGTGGTTTTGACATGCTATGATGCAAAACGATATACGGTCTAAAATTGTTTATGCTGGCAAACAGTAGTTGCAAATAATATCTGCGAGTTGAGCATTATTTCGTACTTTGAACTTTGGTCCCGAACTGTGTCATAAGGTAATAGAAGGAAAATATGATTTCATTTTTTTTTAATGTTTTCGCACTTAAAAACCACAACATTATATAAACGTAGAAAAGAAACCTTTAATGTCGTTTACTGAAACAAAGCAAGGTAAAAGTTCATACTCTATTTCAATATCCACGCTACTAATAATTAAATGATTACGTAATACATTTATTAATTAGAATGTAAAAATGACACATTAAGCAAAAAAAATAAAACACGTTAACATTACTTCGAAAAACAAAATTGTCAAGAAATATGTTACATAAATTATGTATGTAAATACTGCAAGATGCATCTCATGTAAATCAGTTTACCTATAATTTGAAGCAGCTATGCTATATCAAAATAATAACGTTCAGCTTGCTGTGTTCATGGGCTCTGGTGACAGTTTCTGAAAACTCTTCTTCGGAGATCGTAATTTTATACCATGATGCGGAATGCGTCAGTGTGACGTCATTCAAGCTAGGGTTTGGATATGGATACAGCTATAGTCCATTCCCTATTGAAAGGAACTTTTTCGGATCCCTGCTAAATATCTACTTGCAGGCCCGTTTCGTATCCTTCCGCCAAATGTAAACAAACATTGCCATGTGGCTACCATGTAGCATCTGTCAAAATCAATGTTTACATGCCATTGTGTGTGTACACGTGTTCGTATACTTTCGCTACACCTAAAAATAAACATTGAAATTTGACTTCTACTTTTATACCTGTCAAACGTGTTGTTTACTGTCTACAGCTTTTCAAATAATTCTGTCTTAGGTCTATTCCAAAAACCATTTCGTACGAATATTTACAGTTTAGGCCTATAACATTATTTAGGTCAGCTTTATGACTTTTTAAAAATGCCTGAATTAACGATAGTTCTTACGGTTACGTTACATTATCATATTTGTTTTCCACAACATAGCACATTCTCGTCATGCACGTTAATATTTAGCCGCGACTGTGTTAAAGACTGTTACAACTGCGCGGTAATGAACTGTAGTATCTAACATTTGTTATTGATATGTGTTGGGTCATTTTTTAATAGTACGGCCTCAGTTCGAATAACGAAGGAATACAGTCCAACGAAAAAGTGACATTAAAATCAAGCACGCAACTCGTGTCGCTCGTTTTTTTGTTATAGAAACTTAAAATATAGCGGTGAACATGCACACAAATAAGCCTACCGTAACTTTTATTCAACTCATATTTATATGTATTGCTACTTACTGTGTATAAGGTTTATTGAAATTTATTGGGGCTGGGCTTGATTATTTTGTTAGGATTGGTGGTAAATCACGTTACATGACTGTGTTTCAAACACCCAGGGCAGAGGTACAACATTGTGATAAAAAATCAGACGTGGATGTAAATAAATAACTTCGTCATAAAAACAGTTCACATCAAATATTTGAAATCACGCACACACACAGATCCAACGTAACGATCACCACACAGCCATGCCACGCTATTTCACACGCAGCGGTTAACGAAACACACAGTAACAGTATATTTATTAATGCCGCGGAAACACAGATTTATCACAACATAGTAACTTGCTTACGTAGGTTTTAAAAACACGTCTACAAACGTGATGTGGTAATTTGAAGTATTTTTCGGAGTAAGTGTAATTTACTCTTCGTTTGGTAAAACAGCAACACACCATGTCATGGTTTGCCACGTCTGCCAACTTAACTTTGTTTCTGTCCCACCATCATATCTAAATTTATTAAAATAAGTATTCAAACATTAAAATCTCTTTTCAGTTATAAATTACAAATTCAAAAATCACAATTTTTCTGTAATAAGTATGAAATGTGCTAAAATTGAAAACATGTACAACTACGGCGTACTAGTAAAGTGAAACTTCCTGAGTGTGAAAGAGACAAAGACACAGAGAGAGCGACAAAGCTCTCTCAGCAGACATTCGCTTAAAAGTTGCTCTCGCTCGATAAAACAACACTGTACCATTACGGCCTACTCACGATATTTCCCGCTGTTATTTTAAACTGTAAAAATTATATATGTTGCCATCGGGGCTACCTAAATGTTTCAGTATTTTAATATGCACCGTTTAATTTACAAATAGTATACTAAAAAACGACGTTAAAATAATATTTTAGCTGTGAACTATTTCTTACCGGCCGTTGCCAACACGTCGCTGCTCTCGCTATTGTTAATACATATTTAAAAATAAATAGATATTACAAGTTGTAGAAGATATTAAGGTAAAGTTTCATTTATTCAATAATAAAGTACTCTAAAGTTAACGACAGTGTTTTATATTTGTGGAATGCAGGTTATTGAAAAAAAAACAGGTTGGCATGTTTTGCCTAGATTGTTTTTTCAAAGGTTTGATTTTCATAAGTCGCTTCCAATCGGGAATGGACTATAGTTGTAACTGGCCCTTAAGGCTGGTTCACATTAAAGTTAAAAATGTGGCTTATTTTGTTAATTTTTCGTTAGCTATATACCAAAATTTTTTATTAAATCGGGGCTGTGTTAACAATGGAATTAAGGATGGCTTATTTTGTTTGATAATTGGTAATGTAGTGCTACCAAATATAATGCAAATGGGATCTGGAAAACGCTCGTATATGTACGTAAATTTTTGCATATATTATCTAACAGTAAATGAACAAGTCAAAGATTTTCATCTATGTGCCAACAATAACCTTAACGCTCACATAGTTGACGCCTGTTTGCACTAAGACGTGGAGATAATGAACTCGTTAATTTGTGTTACACTCAAACATGTACAAGCGAAGTTAAATACAATAGTATGTCATAATCATACTGTACAACCCAGTCATAGTTGTTAATGACAGGAATAAATATAAATACAGAACAACCAAAAACAATAGTTTCTTCGGGCTGGTTAGCTGGCACTGTCCGTTATATTATTAACTACTATTAACTGTGAATACACTGCTGGGCGATCAATGCCTGAACATAAAGATAACGCAACGATAACCATGTTAACTGCATAGCTATTCGGCATCTACAGTCGCAGTCCGAATGGTACATTTATTTTCAGCGCTGAGGCCGTTTTGAAAACCTGATGTTAAGATTGTTCGATACCAAAAAAAAATATTTTTTATATTTGAGTAAAACATTGAATAAAAAAAATTACGCTTTATATTTTCTGAACAATTTGAGGTCAAATACAGATATTTCCTCTGTTTGGCTGCAGCAATAATAACCAATACTAATTTGCACGAATGAACAAATATTACAAAGTTACTTAATGTCGTGGGCTGCCGCGTGGCACATTTGTAGTCTCCAAATAACAAGTCATATGCATAAAAAATATTAACATTAAAATTTTTTTTTTCATATTTGTATCTTTTTTTTTTATGCGTGAACTGTCATTTCGTGAATACGTATTTGTCAAGCAGTATCACACGGCATTAGTTCGCGTTGTAAGTTACTACATTTGTACAACTTAGTATAGGCCGTTCACGGTAAAATGAACACTTTTGAAAGCCCTGCTTAAGATCTACTTGTTTACACAACGTGTATTCCTCCACCTTAGTAAAACTAACAATGCGACGGGCCTCGCCACTTGCGTCGGTCAAGAGAAATTGTGAACTTATTAGAAAAGTAAATATTCTATAAATCTGTTCATTTTTACACTTCGGTGTATTTAAAAAAAATCAAAAAGGGAAAGAAATAATTTTAAGTTATCACAAACGGTTACCTAACACTTTTTATTCGACGTTAAGATATGGAAATACTTTTCATCCATCGTTACCAACTTTACTGGGCGAATGTTACTCACTGCGCCCTTTAAAATATATGCAGGTAGGGGCAGTGACTTTTTCTAAGGTTCGTTTCTAAAGTGCTCACTTTATCGTGAACAGCCTTTATTTGTTATAATGGCTGCAGAAAAACAGAAAATTTTGGGATGTCCCAAAACACTTTGCGTAAATGTTTTACTCGCTCTTGGCAGCGTCCCAAAACTACAGAGTAATCACTTCTGAGCATCTTGCCCGCGTAAAACTTTTGCACGCACTATTGCAGCGAGTAACGAATAGTGAAGTGAAGATAGCGGAAAGTTTAGTAGAACTCAACAAACTGAAAGGAAATATGGACATTATGTTTACAGACACAGGAGAAAATTAAAAATGATAAGAGATATAATTCGTATTTTCATTTAATAGTTAACTTTTATAAACGTTATATTTTTTTAATGTAATTTCTATGATTAATTTATCGAAAGTGAAGCTGTTTGTGTGCATAACTAATATGTTGAAGAAGAAAGAATTTGAGGAAATGGACAAATAACTTTTGGGATTTACATTGGTTGCTTAATCTGTACGTACTTGTAAAAACAGAATGTTAAATCACGCTCGTTCTAAAATCGAGTTTACTTTCGTTTCCCTCGGCTGCTACTCTCTGTTACTTTACTCTACTCTCGGAGTAACGTGTTGGAAACAGATCTGAGGATGGCTTAAAGCTACGATCTCCCATTTCCACAGCTTTTGCGAGAAATAATTTTTTGAACCCAAACGGGAGCTGATATGGTAAGATCCTTTTACAATTTTGTTACAAATTGTTTTTATTATGTAGCTTAATTTTTTTCAATACACTAATCTGTATAATTTTAACTAATTAATAAATAAAATTTTCTCCCCAACTGAGAGAGCGTGTATGAAAGCCAGGCAGCCACCTCTCTCTCTCTCTCTCTCTCTCTCTCTCTCTCTCTCTCTCTCTCTCTCTCTCTCTCTCTCTCTCTCTCTCTGTGTCGCGCCACTGGGATGCCCTACGATAAAATCAAACAGGGATAACTGGAAATGCGTGTGTGTGTATATATATACATACACATACACATATGTGTGCGTATTACAAATGATTTATAAACGATGCATACAAATTTAATTGAGTAATCATTTAAACTCTAATATTTAAGATGAAACAAGGTTTTAAATTTCTTAAAATGTTTTATTTACACGCACACACACACATAATTTCAACCAAGCAATCTTCTAAACGTCGCAATGTGGTAGAGAGTCAGACAACAGCGCACGCTATCTGTACTGCTGTGTAAGTACCTACTGCACTGCAATATGCGATGAATTTAGCCTCCCACTTTTTATCACCAAAACCATTGTCTCACAGCTTAAAGCATTTCGCCTGTCTAGCTCTCTGTGGTATGAAAAACATTTTCAGTTCCTAATGGAAAAGAGGTAATGATGCTTTGTTTAAGCATGGTCATGTCATGACGTCCTTAAATTAATGCTCCGTGGATTATGTTTCTCGGCGAGTATACTGTACCTCAATTAAGGCGTATGTTTTATTTATTACTTACAATTGTGTTAAATACAAAAAAGGGCTACAAAGCATTTTAATACAACGGGTGTTGTAAGTAAAAATATCTGCCTGGGAGCCAACATGTGGATTTTCATTATTTTTAATTTGGTTATTTAAATTGATAGTGCCAACATTAATAAGCAAGCTTGTTGATACGACATGACTACTAATAGCTAAGTCTTAAAATTGCCCACATTTATGAAAGACGATGCAAACTGTAATAGACATCGCAGTGTACAGCATTGAGAGAGAAAATCTTATCATAATACTGCACAGAAAACATAATCGAGTACTGTTAGTTATACTCGTTCAATGAATGTGAATTTTCATTAAGATATCCATAACCAGTATAAGCACATAAAACATAGTTAGCATAATCTATTGCCATAATATATAGTTAAATTATTTTTGCGTAATATTTAGATCAAGCAACCAAAAATGTATCCATTTATTATTCACCGACACATTTGCCTTTTTCAAGTTCTGTTAATAAAATATGATAATATATAAACATACTAGCTGTTACCCACGGCTCCAACCGCGTGCAAAATTCAAACCTTAATTGTAATGACCAAGTGCCCTATCTTAATCGCTCTTTTTTTTACTCTAATATTCTGGAGTAGAACATAGAGATCTTTCATCCCGGAATAAAAAACAGACCACCAACCAGTGCCTACTCAAATGGTTGGTGGCATATTTTATATATTCCCTACGAAACTTTTCTTTTTTCCAGAATAGAAAGTACCCTATGTGCTAATACATTATATTATCTACCGCTGTACCAAATTTCATTCAAATCCGTCGAGACGTTATGACGTGATTGAGTAACAAAAAAACATACAAACTTTCGCATTTATAATATTACTCAGGTAATTGGCGTGCTTACTATTTATATCTTTTTACATTCCTAAAAGAATATTCTGGCACCTTCTTGCTGCACTCGTAAATTAATCTGCATGCCTCATTGCGAGCCGAGTACTAAGGGTGGAATTCATAGTGAGCATGTGAGCAATACTTGAAACAAGAAATACTTATACTAGTGCTTAAGTAAAATCTTCAATTCATAGCGTCAGATACAAGTATTGCCTGTTTTGATAGCTGTAAGTAATGCTTCATGAAGCACTGCTTCATGATGTACTTATTATCATGTATTCACAGTAACAAAATAAGTTTTACTCATTTCTCAAGTATTCAGAGTCAAAGAAGCATAGCCGATTTATGCATATAAGTAGTACTTCATCAAGTCTGCTTCGTTGTGAACTTAAGCATAGAATATTTATAATTGGTCTAGGTTATTCACAAAATATTTTTATTACAAACGATGTTTCCGTAAAATATTTCATGGAAACAGGAAAAGGTATATGTATTTAGATAATTATATGGGACGAATAGGAAAATTAAAATCCTACACTTTGATGTGAAAACACAACCTCTTTTCTTAACCCTTGTGTGCGAAGGGTTTTAGTCACTAGGACGATTTTTAACTATTTGTATGTGAAGTACCTTACGGTGCATATGTATGAGCATCAAATAATTATGAATGTTTCTTATTTGTAATATATTTTAGGGGCTGGTGCATAACAAGAAAATAACCAAACGTTTTTACATAAAAATGTCACACATTCAGATTCAGAAAAAAGAAACAGCCTTTCGTTTTCATACAAAGACAATTGAAAATTAACAATAATCACGAAATCCGACATTACCAATTATTACGGTGAAATATTAATTACACTGAAGCGAGCCGATTTTTATACCTAACGAATATTTAGTTAACATTTTAGAGTTGACGCTAACAAAAGACTAATTAAAAAATCACAACATAAATTTTAGTACACAAACCTGTGCCACTGTATCATTCTTATTACAGAAACACAAACAGAACGTGCCAAAACAGTTAGGTTATGATCGAACGTGTTTGCTGAACGAGTACTGGAAGAGGTCATGTTGGCTGGACAGTCTATTTTTGTTGCTGGGGCTCTCTTTTATTTTATATTTCGGGATAAATATGTAGGTGGGGGGGGGGATCTTTAGTTTCGACGTCTTTCATGAGACGGCATTGTTTTGCAGGTCTTAAGAGTGTGTCATTTTGAATTGCACAGTGATCCAGCAATAAGCACACTTTTACCGAAGTTAACCTTACACTCTTTGGCTGTACAACACATGCGTGGTAAACAAATTTTATGCTTACAATACAAAAAGAGTTGATAGCGTTGCCTTTTTGGAGCATTTGAATTTCAAAACCACAGTAACTGTTTCGAAATACATTATTTTCAAAACACGTTTTGTAATTCGCAACCTCTCGAACACGTGTTTTTATATGGAAATCCTTGCACGAACACTTCACTACAATAATGTTTGTCCATCACTGATATGAAATAATTTATTTGCAAAATCATTCAGTAAAATCAACACTTTGCCCATTCTCTGAAACCAACAAACTTAAAACCTTGGAAAAAACGTAAATAGTTCCGAGTATGTAGCTTCATGGGAAACGGCACGGCAGTTTGAAAATGGCGGAACGACCCGTTGTGGTAAAACATATGCCGATAATATTCCATTTAACTCAAGAAAACTACTAAAACGATAGCATGAGATAATGTCGTTCGCGGAAATGTCCAGAATTATATTATTACAAGGAAGCGTAGGTTTATAATTAACTGAGATGTCATTATACGATAAATGTGGGTACGTAGGGGGGAGGGGGGGTGAACCCAGGGCGAGGCAACGCCCCCCGAGTGACGGACTTTCCAGCTGGGGCCCGTAGGTGCCCGTCGTCATGAAGTGAGAATGTGGGATGGGGCGGCGCTGGAATGCCGGGGCGGGGGATGCGGGAGTGCTCCGGGAGGCGGCATCGTCCAGCACGATTCCCGCATGCGGGTGCCCGAGGGTGGGCCCGCCGGGGATCGAGCCCGGATCGCCTTGGTGGGAGGCGGGTGCGCTAGCCACTACGCCACCGCTGCCGCTTGAAATGTTATCAAAACTAACATACACATGATATAATCGTCGAGTAATGCACGTCAACTAAGCTTATTTTTAGCACGGCTAACAAACTTCCGAAAAAATTATCATATAACACATGAAACAAACACGTTTTTATTGCACATACGATAATTTTAATTTCAAATATGCAATAAAACAAATTAAAATTATTGAAAACAGAAGTGAAAAATAAAATAATAACAAACTAACGTACAAATTCATTTTGTCCGGGTGACTGCTGTAAATAAGGTGACAGATTTATCTATGTTATGTTGGTATTGATATTATATAGATACTTATTTCCATACTTCACCAAGCACAACTTGGCCCAAATAAGCAGTGCTTATACAGTAATTACTTTGTCAAGTAACGATTTATGAATTAATTCGTCAGATTAGTAGTGCTTGAAGAAGAACCACTACTTCATGAAGTATAGCTTCTTTGCCAAACAAGACTCCGACTATGAATTCCGGCCTAAGACACGCTATTCAATCCGTAGAACGACTTCACTCCAGTACGAGTACGGGTCGTGGAATACTAAAGCACATTTCTTGCTGGCGGAGCAGGAAGCAAGCAAAGTATTAAGAGATTATGGTGTCCTTAGACAGGGTAACTGCGCCGCGGTAGATCCGGAGGGGGGGGGGGGGGGGGGCTAATGATGGCCACCGAGATCCGAGAAAAATGCGACGGCGAGGAGCAGCAGGTGGAAATACTATCGTACAAATACATTTCAGGAATAACGGTAGGTGAGGTACTATTGCCTTTGTTAATGTCACACACTTGAATACTTGAAACATTGATGTCAGTTGAACATTACTGCTTACTTGCAGGGTAATAGAATGTGAAGAAATGCGAGAAGAATCCTTACAGATAAAATAAAAGTATTTGGTTAAACTGATCAAAATCTTGCTGTGAGTTTTTAAAAATTTTCTTAATCAAGGGATGAGATTTACCACCACTTGTCCCCCCCCCCCCCCCATTGCAGGACACTTATGGAAGGCAATCCACCCCCCGTCCACCCTGGAGTCGACGCCCATGGTCGACGAGAACGTCGACCATAAAGTGAGCATAAGAGCGCCCGTAATTCCTTTCAATCTACGTGCGCCCGCCTGGTGCCTGTTTTGCGTTTGTGAGTCGCAGGAACAAGCGTTCGCTAATGGCGATATTGCCACGCGCCGCAAGTGAATCGTCGCTTCTATGCGCAACACACTGAATTGGCGTGATGTCTGCAGTAGCACAGCGTATGAAAACATAGGGATTTAATAAACCGTACTCTTGTTTTCTGAGATTAAATTTATGATACCGTGATAACGGTTGTGGCCCGTTTACGGCCACACTGCAAAGAAATTAATCCCGAAAACACTGTTGTCACCCATGAATGCTTAATAATAGTAATAATAATATTAATAACTAAAGGCTGTTCACAATAAAGTGAGCACTTTTGAACTCACCCATAAAAAAAGTCAGTGCATTTAACTGCATATATTTCAACGTGCGCCCTGAGTGATATACGCCCTGTAAGGTTGGTAACGGATGGATAGGTAACCATTTCTGATAACTTAAATTATTTATTTCGCTTTCTATTTATTTTTTAATACATCGAAGCGTAAAAATGAGCAGATTTGTTGGATATTTACTTTTTCAAATAATTTCACAGTTTCACTTGACCGACGCATCAATAAAGGATGAGGCCCACTAAAATATTAATGTTACATAAGGCGGGAGAATACGCAACAGGCATACAAGTAGATTTTAAGCAGGGCTTTCGGAAGTGCTCATTTTACTGTGAATAGCCTATAAGCAAGATTTTTAGCGGACGCTAAACGTTCCAAAGTTGGTACGGCATCTCTCTTTCTCTCTCCCTCTCTCTCCCTCTCTCCCTCTCTCCCTCTCTCTTCCCACCCCTTTCTCCCCCTTTCTCACTGTCTCTTTCTACCCATGACAGATTTTCCATTCTTATTCGAAATTTTAATTTTAGAATAAGGTTATTCTTTTCTGAACTAATAAGACAGTGGACAGTTAACTAGTTTTAAAGCAGAGAAACCGTATGCGTATGCGTAGTACTCTACATTCAATGTTAAGTTAATTGTATCTTAATACCGACCACCAGAATACCGTTTACTTGTTTGAGGCCAAGTAGCACGGGAGCGCTAGGGACGGTACAAGCATAAGAAATAATATCACCCATACTCTCCAGACACTGAACTGGCAAGCTGCCTCTCTGTCGACAGCTCGCGTCTATGAGACATTCAAGGTGGTGGTGCAGTCATCTTGTTGTGAAGATTGAAAAAAAAAATGCATACAAGAGAAATCGTAATTTGTCGTTGTGAAACTACTTCCCTTCGTATATATTTAGGACTCCCAGATTTTCTGTTTCCTATAACGATAAACCAATTCCGCCAAGTAACGATTGGCACCATAAAGTTAGTTCCACAGTCACTATAGATGTCGGAACATCGACCACGACGAGAGAGAAAACGACGGAATGCCGCCAGAAAAGCTTCAGTGGTGAGATCAGATGCAAGTTCAAGATGAATTGCCTTGGTGGGAAAAGAAACAAATAAGCACATATATGGATCAAGGACTCGTGCATTCCTCAATCGTGATAGTGTAATCTTGAAGGGTCCTGTATAATCGACACCCACCTTGAGAAATAGCTTTGACTGCCGAACATGGTCAGCTGGGAGATAGCCCATAGGTGGCTTCAATAAGGTAGGACGTACCTTGAAGCAAGGCACACACAGCTTAAGTCTATGTCGAACGAGGTTGCGAGCACCCATGATCAGAAGCGGCTGGTCACTTTTGAAACTGGGAGGGCTGTAGTGATCCTAACTCATATCATTACAAATATCAATTTTTAAATAGGCACAGTGATAAATATATTGCGTACGACAGTCTTAAGTATGTGTGGCTTATGTCGCTAAATACAGAAAAATAAGTGTGATTGTTTAAAGAAAAATGTATCATCGCCCGATTTGTAATGGTCAACATACTGTGGCCGCTGGTTCAGATCTAATCACTACCACAGGTATGTATTTGTTTTAAGTTTGTTTGGGTTATATTCCTTCCAACCAGTGCCTACATGGTGTGGTACATTACACGAGACGACGAGAGATAACAACATAATACCAATTCTACCATACTAATGATGATAATAACTTAAATATACTAAAATAAATATTTTTAAAACCAAATACTAATTTGCATAGCCTACAGTGCATACAAAATTCATGTCAAATTTAAATTAGAGGATGAAAGTGGCATATCTTAATTAATATATTAGTAAAAATAATCCATTCGTCAACCTGTACGCGCTATCTAACTGGCAATGTATATTCACCTTACCAAGCAATGAACATTTTATGGCATTTTTTATATGTCGCGAACATTATTTATGTCTTTTAACTTTGTCTCCCAAATGTTTTAAACCTTTTACACTATTGACAGTCCACGCAAGATCATTAGGTTTCATTAGTAAAACAAACTAAACAAAACAACACATTTCCAACTCCACACCCGCATAGCCACTCCGCGAAATTGTGTGTACTCACGCCGAATTTTCTCGTATACGAACTAGAATTATATTTAACTGTGGCCTTGCTGGTCCCAGATTCTGTAGCTCTATTTTATTCTCGTAATTGAAAATCTTTGTCGTTATAAGGTTTAAAATGTTATTCGCTGAATTAACACTTATTTACAAGTTTACACAACACGACATTTACAACAATTCAATGCTGCTTCTGACCGATGCTCATATCTCATCATTAATAAACAACAAACTTATTCAGAGTATTACACACTATACTTGAAGCTCACGCGAGTTTTGAACGATATCTATAAATAAAAATATTTGAAATAGATACAAGCATTACTAAGAAATGTGTTCAACAACTGCAAAGATTGGAATGCGAAAGTGTGCTTCAAAAACATGTAGTTTTGGTAGCTTTGTCAAGTTCCAGGAAACAATTTTTTTTTTGTTTGAGCAGGGGCGCGCCCAGCTCTCTCCAATTTACAGCATGTGATTGGTTGAAAAGGGCCGAGCCCTGAAGTCTTCCCTCCCTTCTGTAGCACCCCTAGTCCTATGATACGGTCATCTCTCTCTACTAGCTCTACCAACTTCGGAGCGAAGAATCTGCCGCCCCAACACTCGATATTTCCAAAAACATTTCTCTCGTGACAAGAGTCTCGTCCATCTCAAAAACATTGGCTGCGAAATAACCTCCATATTCGTATACAGTATTATTTACTGAGTAGCAGATAAGTAGAGGTATGCGTTCTGAGATTTATGAGGAGGGCTGCACCCCTCAACCCTACCTCAGCAGCCGCCACCTCCCATGATCCAAAATTCTTGTTGTAGAACTGACTGAAGAATCGTTGGCCCACAGTGCAACAGGTGTTCATGAAGGTGGTCGCTTAAGAGCTCTGTGAGACGATGGTGTTTTGGTAGTAATATTAAATGCCTCTGGTCATATGGCAAATCAGACAAATGTGTACGTCCGCCCACCCTAACAATTCCAGAAGGATTCACAAGGGGAGACATCTTGGATAGTGGGTCTCTGCATGGATGCCTTGCCTGGAGTGTCATTATATCTGCGGCAAAGGCTTTGGATAGTGCAATCTTAATCCATACCATCATTGCAGCATTGTGTTCCTCAGGGAAAGGAGGGCCAACAATAGGTTTCTTTACATGCAGACTTCACACTAATCGCAGACAGAAGGCAGTGATACGTTTTATCTTACTCAGAGACGAGAATCTGTGCAACAGTGAAGTGTCAGCAGGAATTCCAATAGCATGGAGTGTGACAACCCGTTGTTCTACATGCGCTTCGTCAGTGTGAATCCTTGCCGGGTAAGGCTGAGGCCAGTGTTCTGGTGACTCACGCAACCGTGGTGGGCCTGTCCACCACAATGGATGTGCAGTCAGCTCAAGAGGCGCAGTCAGTCGGATTGTTTTATAATGGTACATGATTCCAGTGTTTTGATGGAATAAGATCCTGGATTTGGCTGACCCGATTAGCAACAAATGTTTTCCAGCCCTGTGGAGAGCCATTGATCCAGTGAAGAACAGTCATCGAATCAGTCCAGGCAAAAGTTCTGGAGATTTGACCATGGGAACTGAGGTTATCTTGTATTTTGCGCATGGTACGGGCAAGGAGTAGAGCCCCACATAGCTCTAGACGAGGTAGAGATACATGCTTGGTGGGAGCCACCTTCGACTTGCCAATAATTAAATGAACAGTTACTGGACCATCCGGTACGGTGATTCGCAGTAGACAACAGCTGCATATCTACGTTCCGAACTGTCGGAAAACCCGTGCAACTGAAGATCTACATTCTGCAGGTTTACAGGCACCAGACTAGGAATATCAATGCTTGCCACACCTGGAAGCTCCTTTTGAATGTGTTTAAAGTGGATAATATGTCTGCTGGGTGTGGGTCATCCCAGTCAATATTGCGGACCCACAGATGTTGTATGATGTAATTTGCCAGCAGAACAATGGGTGACAACCGCCCAAGAGGATCGAATATCCGGGCTAAGTCTGATAATAAACATTGTTTGGTAAAGATGGTAGAAGTTGGCTGTACCTTGTATGAGAAGGTGTCGACTTCAGCCTGCCACTGGAGGCCTAACACTTTTACTGTCGGAAGACCACAATTACTGTCAAGCGATAGTGCCTCATTACCTTGGACCATTTCTGTAGGGAGCCAGGAGAGTAAAGACTGGTCATTGCTGGCAAACTTCCGCAAGTGGAATCTGCCCACCCTTAAAAGATCAATTAAGTCCTTCTGTAATGACAAGGCTGCTTGTGTCGTCGGTGCACCTGACACAAGGTCATCTACATAAAAATCTGTTAATAGCACTGAAGCAGCATGAGGAAAATGCTCCCTCTCGTCAGCAGCCAGTCGGTGCAGTGTTCAAATGGCGATAAAGGGTGAGGATGAAACACCGTAGGTTACAGTATTGAGTCGATATTCACCTGCTGGATCTTGTCTGAAGGCCTCCACAAAATGCATTGGTAATTTCGAAACTCTTTGTGAACTTGGATCTGACGATACATTTGCCTTATATCGGCTGTGAAGGCAACAGTATGACTATGGAAGCGGAGGAGAATGTCCATGATGTCTCCTTGTAACCGTGGACCAGTGAGTAACGAGTTGTTTAGGGACAATCCGATAATATCTCTTGCTGAGGCATCAAATACTACACACAATTTTGTGGTACTGCTATCTGGCTTCAGGATGCCATGGTGTGGTATATAGAATGCAGGTCTCTTAAGCTCCGGGGTAGGTATTGGAGACATGTGATCCTACACTAAGTAATCCATCATGAACAATGCATAAGAAACCCTCAGGCTAGGCTCACGATTTAGCTTATGTTCAAGGTTATGGAACCGATGAAGGACTTGCACTCTTGTTTCTCTGAAGTGAGGCTGGGAATCCTTGAAGAGTAGAGCCATGCTGTACCGACCTGTTTCATTCCTTCGGCAAGTTGCAGCAAAAACTTGCTCGCATCATAGGTCATCTGAGGTAGGCCTTGCAGGCACTGCAACTCCTCAATCTCCCATTATTGTCAGACTGCTTCGTCTAATGTACATGAGCATTCATGAAGTGAAACACAGTTCATCGACAGTGCAGAGGCAGGCACCCTCCTCATGACTACCCATCCAAAGACTGGGTCGACCGCCACTCGCAGATCTCTACATTGGCTTACAGTACCACCCTTCAACGCCTAGGGGAAGAGATCTGCACCTATCAATAAATCAACAGGCCCAGGATTGGCATAATGTGGGTCAGCGCGATTAAGCTGGGTCAGGTGGGCCTATGAATTTGTCTCAATTCGTGCAGTGGGCAGTAAACTAGTGATTTTTGGCAAGATAAATGCAGTAGGTGCAAGTCGAGGGCAATCTTGGCCAACTGGAGTTAAGAGGCAATCTATTACCCCTTTTGTAGTGTACATGGGCAATTGAGAAACACTGTACACTGGTAATGATGTTCTTCTTCAACTTAGTCCAAGCCTTTTCACACAATCCTCAGTAATAAAACTTGACTGACTGGCCGAATCGAGTAGAGCACACACTGTCTGTGAGTTACCATTACCACTTGAAATCTCCACCATGAAAGTAGACAGGAGTACTGTTGGTGGGATGTCTCTGTCAGGACTTTGAGATATCAGGGTGTGGAGAACCAGGCACTGTTGATTCCTCACTGCTCTCTGTAGATGAAGCTTCAGCAAAGTGTAGAAATGTGTGATGTTGGGAACTACAGGTACGACAGTTTCTATTTGACTGACATACCCTGGACTGGTGGGAACCACGTAAACAATTAAAACAAAGCTGGGCAGACTTAACTAGCTTCTACTGTTCTTGAGGAGATGTCTCTAAGAATCGTGGGAAATCGATACACTTCATGATCATCACTGCAGACAGCACACTTAACATTCACATTGGTCACAGTGTTCACAGCAAATGACTGTGACTGGGAATGGTGCACTAGAGTATTTTGTGGTGAAATAGTTGAACTTGACTTAGGTTGTAATGCAGTAGCTAGTTGTAATTCTGAGGCCCAGTGGTGCCCTTCTAGAAATGTTAAAAACTCTGTCGCCTTTGGCAGCTCAGCTATTTTGTCATTTATGTTAAGTTCCCATTGGTTGCGCAAAAATGGATTCAACATGATCTCGATGATATGGAGAAGTAATGGGTCCCACTTGTCTACATTAACATCTAATGCATGCAGTGCACCAATATGTTCATCTAAGACTTACAGTGACCCATTTACTGATGCTGAAGAAGACTGTGATATTGAGGGAGCATGCATGATAGCATCTATGTGTAAAGGCACAATATGTCTTTTGTTATTATACCCTTTGTTCAATAATTTCCAGGCCACTTCATAGTTCTTTTCAGTAAGGGACAATGCTTGTATTACAGACAGTGCACATGCGGACAGGGATGATTTGAGATATGACAAGCGCTCTACATTAATGAGATTGGGATTGTCCCTTATCAAGGCACTGAATAGGTTGGAAAAGCTTGTCCAATCGGTAGGATTACCGCTGAAGTGCGGCAGTTCAATGGCGGGGATACGAGGGGATGAAGTGGCAAACCAAGAACTGCATGCAGGCTTGGTAGACTCCTTCCTAGGTTCTAAGGAGTCGCAAATTGCAATAATGTCATAGAATAAGTCATCAAAACGATCTAGCCTTTCTGACTGCATCGCAGCATCGAAGTCCGTTTTGTCCGTACTTGTTAATTCGTAGACCAGATGATCGTCTTCAAATCCTGAGCGTATCGGGGCTAAATCGCGGCAGGTAGCAGAAAACAGCTGCCGTTTGGTGGCATTTGTGGAAACCTTTTTGGCGAGTTCGGCAGCCCACCGTAACCTATTTTCCGCACGTTCCATGCGTCGCTCTAATGCTGCTGCCTTGTCAGCCATGGTGACACGCTACTTCTTGAATCACAAAACTTCAATCCACAGCTAAATCCAATAGCGCAGTGTGTTTAATGCGCCCATAGATCCGGTCACCAAGCACCCAGTCACTTTTAATATTACTAGCCTCGGTAAATCGAAACAACAGAATGCACCAGCTCCCACTACTTGAACATCTAGTTTATGATAAACGTCTCTCGTACTTCAGAATTTCGATCACTCACGTCCGTTACTGTGTGTCGGTGAACAAAGCCAGTGCAGGCGAGACGAATAGGTTAGAGCAACACGACGATAATAACACGAACAAACCACACCGAATCAAGATACTCGCGTAAACACAGCAAAAGACGACGGAAATTACGCCGATCTTAATCCGGCCTGGAGGACCAAATGTTTCGACTTGAAACTTACACATTTTAGGTTTGATAAACTGTAACGAACGCCATGCGTCCGGCCACGCCCGCCGCCATCTTGTACTGATGCCTCGCCGCTCCTAACGGCCACCAGGAGAACTGAAGTCGTGGTGCTCTGTAGGCGCCAAGCTCAAAACCAACACCTGTTGAATGTCTCATATAAACACTATACTCCGTGTCACTATTCTGACTCGAGCCCTCACAACACTTTGAACAGGTTATTTACAATTGTTTACAGTCTCAACATAGCCTATATAATCAAATTTAATTAGATATAGTATATGGTTACGGTTGTGTCGGGCGGAAGCGGTGCAGCAGTCACAGAAAGATTTGGGAACCCCTGGTCTAACACACACTGTACGGTAATTCTCGTATAGGGTAAACTGAGTACTTTTGAAAGCCCTGCTGGAGATCTATTTGTATACGCGTTGTGTATTCTTTCCCATTATGAAAAATGTACATTGCCATGAACATCATCACCTTATTCATGCGTCGGTCAAGTGAAAATGTGAAATTATTAGAAAACTAAATATTTTAAAAGCTGCTCTCTTTATACTTCGATGCATTAGGCAAAAAACAAAAAGCAAAATAAATAATTTACGTTATTACAAAGGGTTACTTAACACTTTTTATTCGGCGTTAAGATACTGAATTACTTTCCCTCTAACATTACCAACTTTAATGGGCTCACATCACTCAGTGCGCCCGTTAAAATATATGCAGGCAGGGGCAGAACAATTTTTCCAAGGTTGATTTCAAAAGTTCTCACTTAATCGATAATTATGTTTACTTATTTATTTCGACTTAATTTATACTGGCGAAGTTAAGGCTTCAATGCCTTCTCTTACACTTAACCAGGTATAACACAGTGTACACATACGTGAACATAAATAACAAGAAAAAATAATTACATTAACAAGAGGCGAAACAGAAATATGATAGCTCAATTAGTATTAAATCTGATAGTCATCAGTGGTTTCTTATTATGTACATATATTGTGCAGGACTAGATACAAGGCAATGTCTAAAGAAAAAAAAATACAATAGCACAATAATATTGATCTACAATAACAGAAAAATGTGTTTCATAATCCACATTACAAATCATGCATATAAATGTGCATAACCTAATGTACCTGAGAGGGAAACAACGTATTGAATCTCAGTTCATTAAAATAAATTAACAGATAATTAAGAAGCACTTACATAAAATGAAAATTGAATGTAGCCACAAATTAAAATAAACTGACTAATAAACAGCAACAATTTACACATTGATTAAAGTGAATGTATAAATCAACAGGTGTAGACAAAGTATACAAATATTTTAAGAAAAATGTATATATTAAAAATACTATGGAATAATTACGTGTGTGTGGATTCATCGGTGCATTTATATGCATGGAAACCAGGGGGGAGACACTAGATAGGGCTTACAATCGCGTTATATGAAGTTAGTGCCTGTGGAAATACAAACATAGACATTTTACCACTAGAATTAATGATTTTACGGAACAGATCGGTTTCGAGTCAAAACTATGAATGTTTTGTATCTCAAACATACTGATTTAACCTACATATGTTTCAGGTACTAATTTAATAACTTACCAAAACGATTAGACATATTTAAACGCTTTTTGCACTGCTTGTGCAAGATTTATTGTATTCTGTTGGTCAAATTTGCAGGTAACGTAAATATGTCGAACACAGAGCTAACACAAACAGCACATTTATATATTTAATTATTGCCGAAAACAGCATTCCGCAACTAAATTGTGTTAGTAAAAAAGGTTCTAATAAAGCAAACTTCGTTCTAGAACCTCTCAAGAATAATGCAAGTTGTAAACATACTGTAAGTGTAAAATGCTACCCAGTAAAAAAAAAAAAGTAAATAAGCTATTGTATTAAATATTGAACACATCATGATTATAAACTACTTCAATGAAGCGTGTTTATTACAAAATAATAATTTAAAAAATGTTATTTTTGTTTTATTATACTAGGTGGTTATTTTTCGTAATGCGTGTCTGCTGTTGGTATTAATCCAGGCACCTACCACCCACTCACCACCCCTGAAAAAGCCTTCAAAATAAGAAGATCGTTACTGCGTAGAAGTGTCCGCTTTTGTCTCCTTACTTGCTCTGTGACGGTAACGTTCGTGTACGTCCGAGAATCGTCGCAAAGTTGGCTTCTCCGTCATGGCCGTTATGCGGAGGAGGGCCTTCTGCAGAAAGTCGCGTCGCGCCATTTTCTACCTGCCTGCTGGTGTGTCGGCGAGGGGTCGGCGGGAGATTGTTTGTCAGCGCCTCAGGATGACCTCCCTGAGGGGACGAGGGCTCGCTGCTTCATTGTTGCGAGCCTGTTCCTTCGGTAAATAAGTCCTGCCCTGCCCCGCCCCCCTTTCCGGAGGAAACCCCCGCGACATGGCATTTTCCGCCTGCCCAGCTCTTTGTATACTGACAGTCGCCGTGTGTGATTCGCACGTAGGCCGAGCATACCCTGAGATGAGTTCCGTTGACCGCTCTAACGCAGCTATAAGATGTTCGCCATAAAGTGAGCACTTTTTGAGGCATTCCAACAGACATATACTATTTTGTGTCACGTAGTATTTGTCAACGTAATACGAGATTGTGATCTATCAATTTGTCTTACTTTGTATGTTACTTAGTTCATTTAGTACCAATATTTATACTATATATGACGTCATGTTGTTATGTTATATGCGGAGTTTACTAACAGACTGTGTAAAGTTTCATATGTAGAGCTTTAGGATTTTTTTTAGTAATCGATTAACTGAACTATTATTATTATTATTTTATTATTATTATTACTACTACTACTAGTCTGCCTTTAGGGTGACATGTTTTTATATCTCTATTTGAGAATATTACCACGCCATTCTTAATATTTTACAGTGATACCAATTAATTAATTTACGTGCAATTCTTGAAATATTTATAGTTATATTAGTATGATGTATTGTTATATTAGCGTAGTGTACATTACATTACCAGTTAGTCATGACAGCTAGATATATTGATTTCCGTAGTTTTTTTTTTACTTTAATTATTGCATATATATACATACATATATATCGGATGTAGACTATGTATGTGTACACAAAAGGTTCAGTGGTAGAGAACGAAAATGATGCCTTAACTGCGCCCACAGAAAAATGAGACGAAATAAATAAATAAACTAATAAATATATTTTGTTGCAGCCTCAGACGTGAACTTTTGAGCGGTGAAATGTATACACAGTGTTTATTAGTCACGTGGCAATTTTTGTATTAAAAGGTGACGGAAAGATAGAAATAGTCTGAAAGGAAAAATTTAGTAGGGTTTTCAAAAGTGCTCACTTTACCGGGAATAGCCTATGGATTGACGTATGACGTACACAGATGCATCTCTAGATCGGTGACGGAACAACTTTTTTGGTTATTTTGTTCGTTGCAGAAGTAACGGACTACGACAAATTGTGGGGCTTAGTGCGCTCTACAACTAAGCTACACAGTAACCAATTACCCGGTCTCAAAATCGAGTACTTTCAAAATTTTCTCCGCTTCTACCAAATTTTGCTCGTTATTTGATAATACGTTTCCTCTCGCCAGGTTTTAACGCAACTGGGTTTATATTCTAATTCCGATATGCTTTTTTTTTTTTAAATAAAAGCACTGGTGTTAATAACACGAAGAAAAATACAATTCACTATTTGAATACCTAGATGATTTTGATGATTCCGTTGGCTAATATAAAGGCAATATAGGGAGCAAGCATGGAATATGAAAAACAGTCCATCCCAACTGTAGATAGTAAGATATGCAGAGAAGACCTAGCGTAGGCGCAACTTTAGTCCAATCACGAATACTTCCAACTTTTCAGAAGCCTTGCTTAAGTTCTACTTTCAGACTATTCCACTGCCTCATTCCAAAAAAAGCTGAAATAAGTCTAGAAAATTACACCAAAGGGCAACGTACTGCATTCCTGCACGCTAATTTTAGTCATATTTCGTGTGAGAACTATTTCTTACTGGGCCTTAATAGCACACCTACTTTCTCTCCATTTTTATCCGTATATGTTATAAATTAAACATTTCAATTGTAAAGTAAAATATAACGTCAGTTAACGTTCAATTTCACCAGAAAGTAAGAAACATTTGTGTTAACAGAATTATAGTACGCTTGTGACACATGACGCAGATAGGAAACAAACAGACACAACATACATGGGGCGATATTTAAAAGGCTTGATTAAAAAATTGTGAACATCTAGGAAATTACAGTGACTTATCACATGTTAGTTATAGGAACACTGAACCACCGTTTTCGTGTTCAGCCAGAAGCTGAGTTTACATACAGTGATTCTGTAACACGTTTAGGGACTCAGTGTTGCAGCAGTCTGTTCGCTTCACACCGAGGCGTGCTGGGTTCGATTCCCGAGGTGGGTAAGGGGCGAGTCGCTTCCTGACATCAATACTTAATACCATGTTGCCGAGTTTAATATTGAGCGAGTCATATACGGCCACTGTTGGGTAAATTTTGGGAACACAGCGTCATTTAACCCTTTGAAGAGTATGCACGTATATAACCGGGCAACGTTCATTTGGAAATTTTTTTGCTCTTGAAGACAAATCTCAAACTTCTATGGTTTTGCTGTTTGGCTGGACTCTATGGGAAACTAAGTAAAAAATTACAACTAGTCAACGTTAAAATTCATAAGAAAAAAACAGTTAATTTTAATAATTTCTCTAATGAACACGCTAGGTTGTGAAACATGTTACACCTGTCACGATACATTGGTTGGCACATAGTCAACAAGCGACTTCATTGGCCGATGGACAGACAATAATAAACGTTGCGGAATATTGTAAGCCTGCCCGGCGTAGCCAGGACCAATAGGAAGAGGGCAAGTAGAAATACAGAGACCAACACAACTCGTATTGGTGTAGTGGAGAATATAGGCAGCTCACTTCAACCTTGTCTTCAGCGACAGTGAATCCGTGCCTTCCTAAACGGTAGGGATAGGAAAATATCGCGAATTCATTTCAGGACAAGATAAGACTTCAAACACGCGTACAGTAAAGTCACATTTGCAACTGGATCATAGTTTAGTAGACACGCCTTCGGACGACTCTGAACCTATAGCAGACTGGCAAGGAAATACGTAGCGAATCCCATACTGCCATGTGTGGGGTAACACTGGTTGCTCTCTCTGGGACAGCAGTCAAGGAACTAACATCTGAGGCTCTACTGTACATGGGACTGTGGAGTCTAGCCAACAGGTCATTGAACTCGCGAAATTTTCCTATCCCTACTAACGGGTTAAAAAGGAGAAACTCGAGAACAATTTTTAATCGTAACATGTGTGCATGTTTAAAGTTTTTTTTTTTCATTTAATTCATTCATAAAATTATTCTGACCATGGTTACAGTAACGGTATAATTAACGGTACGGTAAAACAAGGAAATAATTTCTCATGCATACAAGAAGATAGTCACAAGGGCCACTGACCTGGGGGCATACACACACAATACACTGCGAGAAACTGATGTTCGTCGTAGTTACAGAATGGCTGCGGGCACCCAACTTGAAATTACTGCACAGTTATTTTTAAATATCGGTTTTAATTCGATTGTTCTTTGTCCCGTAATTGCCCAAGCTGCGTTTTACCCGCCATGACTAAATTTGTTTTTAAGTGGCTTTCCTGTCGCACGACGGATTCCACCATTCTTCAGCGGGATTTATTTTCGAGCGGGGTCCTTCCTTGCGCCCTGGAAGCCCAGCGCTGCTTAATTTCTACCCCATGCACAAAAGAAGAGGACACCCATTAAGGTTGAATGTGGCATT
Source organism: Dryococelus australis (assembly GCA_029891345.1). NCBI lineage: Eukaryota > Metazoa > Arthropoda > Insecta > Phasmatodea > Phasmatidae > Dryococelus > Dryococelus australis. The sequence goes on from CM056993.1 coordinate 350,169,553, forward strand.
GTTATTTACTTGTCGGTCGTCCATATCGCGTATGGAAATGAGGGCGTGTGAGGTGTACAATAAAAGGAAGCCAGTGAGGGTGGGAGTTGTAGGAGAACGTTTACAAGCAGTAACCACGAGGTCTCCACCCCCTCATTACCACCCCAACGGTGTCTTTGTCATTCCCCTTCCCCTCCACATCGCACTACTCACCCTCTCGCCCCTCCATCGCCCACTGTCCAAATTAATTTATATGATAATTGGATGCGCCCAATGTAGCGGCGACTGTCTGTCTAGGGGCTAGGCGTAGATTGTGAGTTAGAAGGCATTGGACAGAAAAATATCATTACTTTACATCAGAGCCGAACGAGGTATTGCTTATACACATTAAGAATATAATACTTCCCGCAAACTATATAAAAAGAAGAAAATTCCATAAATTTTAATACTTTGACGGAAATCTAATTCTTTTTTTGTATACAATATTTAAAATACTAAACAAGGGAAGCCAAAACGCGTTGTATATAGCCTATTCATGGTAAAATGAACACTTTGTAAGGCCCTGCTAAATTATTCCTTTGAATTAATGTCTATCTTTCGCCACTTTTTAATATAAACATTGCAATATGACTAAAACACAGTGTATGTATATATATATATCATCATCACTCTCAATATTAACGTCTACGGCTGCAATAAAATACATACATTTATTAGGATTTAATGCATTTTGCGAGGGCCTTAAAAAGTGCTCACTTTAACGTGAATAGCATATAAATTCATTTTACCCTGTTCAGTCACACATTAGTTTGCCAGTTCAAGTGATACAATTACGTTTTTTTTTGTATGTGCTGTACGTGTGTTCAGCACCTCTCAATAAACAAGGTTCTGCGTACTCGATGATGTTGGCGCTAACCATTCATGTCAGAGAGCTAGGTGTCGAAAACTCCACAAATCAGATCATAGCTACAAGGAAGACTTAGTGCTGGTGCCTTACTGTCTACAGTACTGATCAAAAGTTTCATTCATGTGGAACGTGTCCACACTTGTGGACAGAGTGACTGAACGGGTAAAGATTTGCTTAACCCACTTAGCATGGTATAAACTTAGGGTCAGCCAAGTTACCCCTTACTGAGCTAGATAGCGCAGTGACTAGCCACCGAGTAAACCACTTAACTCGCATTAGGGAGGGCATGGGTTCGATTCCCGATCCGGCTATCTTGATTTCGAATTTCCGTATTTTGCCGAAATTACCCCAGGAAAATGCTTCTCTAAGCAATGTGCGTCTTCTGTAATGAACTCGTTGTAGATGAGACATTAAGCAATACCGGCCTACATTCTCCTTATAATACACTATTAAAAATATAAAAATATTATATTTATGAAACTGCATTACTAAATATTTAGGTAGCTCATAATTTAGTTGAAAATGTAAACGATCTCATTGTCGTTAAGTGAGTTAGTTGTCCTCATTTTTTCGTTGCATAAACAATAAAACTGTGATGGTGGCTTGTGAATACGCCCAAATGAGTAGTCTTAAATTTGTTCGCTTGAAATTACCTCACTTCTAAGAGTGTTTATAATTTTTTTTTTTATCGAACGTCTTGAACGTATTAGTCACTCATTGCATACGTCAGCAGTAAATAGTTCTATAATTACCGTGAATCAATACACAAAAGAAGTGGAACCCCTTGACAAATCTTCCTCTCGAAAAGACGAAATAAATTGGTTTAAAAAAATTAAAATGCCCAATTCTCTTAGAAGAAATTTATCCAATATAAACAGAAATAAAATAAAAATTTGTAGATGAAAGTAAAAATTGAACCAAAATTGATAAAAGACTGCAAATGTTTTAAATAAATCATAAAATAAAGTTATCGCATACTTTTTTTTCATATTCACGATGCGGCTCAGACTGACATTTCACTAGCGATACAAGCGTATTTCGACTGCACCTGACCGACCTTGGCTGAAGCAGTTCGACATGAAAGAGGGACGAAACGTTTGCTGCAAGTATCGGGCCTCGCTAAGGCGTCACTGTAACAATAAAAAAAAAAATCTTTCTAATGCTTCCCCTTTCCTCTGTTAAAATATTTACGCTGTACACATGTTTGAAGTAAATTTTTTGTCTTGACACCAGTTGGAAAAATCTCCCTGACCCTACTAACAGTGGTTCTTCTTAGTTGTGCTGGTACAATTCCCGGCCGGGACACCCTCGGATGTTGGTATGTGGGCATTGTGCCAGACGATGCCACTGGTCGGTGGGTTTACTCGAGGTTCTCCCGTTTGTCCCACCCTTTCATTCCGGAGCAGCTCCATACTCATCTCAATCACCCCTATCGGCTCTCAAGACCTCGCTGTTACGTGCCGCCACACTCCCTTCACGCATTCGGCGGGGATTCCACGCCTACTCACCAGGCCATGCTATTTCTACCAATGCATCTTTCGTTTGCGATTTGACCGGAAAAAGTGGGTCCTAGAGAGTTGCAACAAGGGAGGCTTATTTGCTACTTACGTCGCCTTGCTTCATCCCATGGTATACACAATTAATTTAATCTCACGGTGTATGTTTTGGATGCAATCAAAGGGTGCCAACACCTATTATTTAAATGATGGGGGCGTGTACGACTGACCATACCTGCCGTGTATCCAAGATCTTGAATTACTTGCACCGTATACCAATTTGTGGTCTTCTTACGCAAGTACTTTTCCTAATATCCCACATAATGTCTTTGTCGCCCACCGCAATTAGAGGTTGCTATGGCCCTTATTACACTATCGACCAAAAAGTAATTAGGCACTCGTGAAGATAGGTAATTCAGTACGTCAGTTGACTTGTGTTCCACTTGTGTGGAACCAGTTGACAAGGAGATGGCACGAGGCACGTAGCTATCGGACTTCGATAAGGGCGTGATTGTGGGCTGCCATCTCAGTGGTCTGTAGCCGGCCGTTTGCACGAAAGGTAAACAGGCCCAAATAAACGGTCACATTCGTCCTGCGTAAGTGGAAGGTTGATGGGCATTGTGCAAATGCTGCACGTTCTGGGCAACCTCCAATCTTGACCGACAGAAATCGCAGAACCCTGAAATGTGAAATTGTCAAAAATACGGCACAACCCATGGTTACCATCCGACAGGAGTTTCATGCAGCAACAGGAGTATCGGTTTCCATTGGAACATTGCGTACAGAGGCCCACCGACTTGGATATTTCGGAAGAGCAGATCTACATACGCTCAATATCACGACAAGCAATAAAGCTCGGTGACTCAGGTGGTGTTTAGACCTTTGCAACTGGACACTGGAGCAGCGGAAATCGGTTTTGTGGAGTTATGAGTCGAGGTTTACATTATTCCGGTCCGATGGACACGTATGGGTGTGGCGTCTACCCGGGGAACGGCTTCTGCCGGAGTGTATAGTGCCAACTAGGAAATTCGGGGGTGGTGGAGTGATGGTGTGGGGCTGTTTCACGACCTTCGGCGTAGGACCGCTGGTGTTAGTCCGTGGTAGCATGAACACAGAGGTCTATTGTAACATTCTGGATAATGAAATGCTCCCAACATTGTGGCGTTTTTACGGAATGGACCCGTATTACTTCCAGGATGACAATGCCAGGTGCCATGTTTCAAGTGTTTCTATGCAGTGGTACGCCAACATCAATGTTCGCCGATTGGATTGGCCCGCCCAGAGCCCCGACCTCAACCCTATAGAACATCCTTGGGACGAGTGAGTGCTCGTCAGGCGCGGCCAAAATCCTTTGCTCAACTCATGGAATGGTTGCAAGAGGAATGGCGACGAATCCCCGTGGATGTCCTGCAAACACTCGTGGACAGGTGCCCAATTACTTTTTGGTCGATAGCGTATTTGAGATGGACAATGGGTGTCCTGTATCAATCTTCCTCCTTTCCGGTCACGAATCACGCGCCCGAGTTTGTACACACGTTTCCTATACACGCTGTATATTTCTAAACACATGCTATTTACATGATGCTCGTTCCAAACCCGCCTTTACTCGTACTTTCCTCAGCTGTTGTTCTGTGTTACTTTACACTGGAATTAACGTTTTGGAAGGCCGCCCCGCCCTGAAAGCGAGGTGCAGTTGTGTGGTCGGCGGACGCACGCAGGTGTTTTCCCGTGCGCGACCTCGGCGGACAATCTGCGCGAGGCATCTCGGCTGAGCTATCGCGCGGGACGTCGTAAACACATTCCAGTGCGGCGCGGGCGTATACGCCTCCGCCGCGCCGGCACAGCGTCGATGTGCGTGTCTCCAGCTCCGGCCGTGTGACCCCATAGCGTCACGCTGCGGGTATCGTCCGCGTCACTGCCCAGAGATGAATCTACAGGGGCGCTAGCCGAACAGGCGAAGACTCGCACGGCGCGGCGTAGCCGAACTCGCACGAGGCTGTACTGTATTAAGTGTGGGATGGACCCCCGCATTTCTTGTAAAAAAAAAAAATAGTTGTTTGCGAGAATTCGCGTATCTCGGTAAATAAACGTACTGCAAGTACGACTTTTTGCCAGAAAAGACTATATATATATATATATAGATATTCTATACCACTATTCTTTTACTTTTGTCATATTACGTGTATTCGTGAAGAAAAAATTCGTGACAATGGTTAAATATTACATTTTTAAAGGTTGCGTATGCAATTGTCTTAACCCTTTCACAACCACTTTAATTTACGGTTTCAGGTGTTGCGAAAGAAAAAAAATTATATCGTGTCGGCACAACTCTTGTTTCGTTGTCGGAGCCAATGAGCCGTGGGCTATATTTTCGGCTGCAGCAATATGAACCAATTGTGACCCAAGACGAAAAACGAATCCTTACCGAAGATACCCGAAGCCTATGGTCTTACAACTTCGGGAATAAAATAAGGTTCTATGTTTAGACAATATATTTTCTGTAGGCTGTTCACGGCAAAATTATCACTTTGAAAGCCCTGCTTAGGATCTACTTGTATGCACGTTGTGTATTCCTCCAACTTATGTAAAATTAACATTGTACATGGGCCTCATCACTTTATTCGCGCGTTCGTCAGGAGAAACTGAGGAATTTTAAGAAAAGAAAATATTTTACCAATCTAGCCATTTTTACACTTGATGCATTAAAAAAAACAGAAAGCGAAAGAAATAATTTAAATTTACACGAATGGTTAGCTAGCATTTTTTATTCGACGTAAAAAAATATGGGACTATTTTCCATCCATCTTGACCAACTTTACTGGGCGCATGCCACTTAGTGCTCCTGTTAAAATATATACAGGCATGGGGCGTAACTTTTTCTAAGGTATATTTCAAAAGTGCTCACTTTATCGTAAACAGCCGCTATCACGCTTTACCTGCGAGCTTAACTACAGGAAACTAGAAAAATGTATTTGTAATGTTGTGGAGCGTCTGCAATAATCCCGAAGATCTCCGTGATGATAAATGGGTAAATTATCGAAACACAGTGATAAGCAAGAATATTCTTTCACTCTGTTCCAGTAGTAGAGCGCTACTGGCACAGAGTATCTGTGAATACAGAGGTGAAACAGTAGTAGCGCGCTACTGGCACAGAGTATCTGTGAATACAGAGGTGAAACAGTAGTAGCGCGCTACTGGCACAGAGTACCTGGGAATACAGATGTGAAACAGTAGTAGCGCGCTACTGCCACAGAGTATATGTGAATACAGATGTGAAACAGTAGTAGCGCGCTACTGCCACAGAGTACCTGGGAATACAGAGGTGAAACAGTAGTAGCGCGCTACTGCCACAGAGTACCTGGGAATACAGATGTGAAACAGTAGTAGCGCGCTACTGGCACAGAGTATCTGAAAATACAGATGTGAAACAGTAGTAGCGCGCTACTGCCACAGAGTACTTGGGAATACAGAGGTGAAACGACCGCTCACAACGCGAACTCCACAACCACACGCGCCAGCAAAGTGACGTCACTGATCAACGTGCTTGCCGGAACTCTGTCCGTCAATCAGCCCATGAGGGTCTATTCTCTCTATTGGGGCCGTGTCCGAAATGGCAGGATTTTGTTGAAAAAATGATCATGTGACCCGATTTCGTATACAAAAATTGTGACGTCTTTGGTAATTTGGTATTTAGTATTTAGTATCTAGCGGTTGTTAGCAAAAATACGAAATGACGAAATCAGCGCCATGTTTGTTTTGAACCTCGAAGCACAGATGTGAATGCGTAATTAAAACCTTTTTTTTCTAACAAGTAACCATTCATTAAATGATCTAGGGATGTTTTAAAAAGCAAGTAAGTGTTGTTCTTATATACTTCGCAAAGAGATTGTTTTCTGAAAGTCGTTATTGCATAATTTATTATTTTCCTTTTTATTAACACAATCGTACCATTCCAGTGATGATTGTAGAAATATTACGTCGTTCTGAAGAATTAAGTTAAGGTAAAAAATTATTTCACTGCTAATGTAAGAATGCTTTGCCGCGAGTGCTAAACAATTGACTGTCGACAACGTCCGAATTGAAACTTACGAAATGACAATTTACAAAATAATGAGTTCGTCATTTCGGACACGGCCTGGGTTTGCGTAAAGACAGTCAACGTTATCGTGTTTATCATAAAGAGGGCCATAACGGTGGTTACACGTAGGTTTCTTTATGTCGTATTCTGTAAGCCATAGATATCTTTATTGATATCTTCGTGCAAGGATGTACGTTTGGCAACGCAGCGTGCTGTGTTCTGAAACCAACGATTATCATTATTACAGAATGCATTGTGTTATAAATGTTGTTATTAGAGGGACTTTTTCAACAAAAATGAAATTTGTTTCGTAATACAATTTCGAAAAACACTTCTAAAATAAATTTACTTATTTCTATGGAAACAAGTTTTCAGGTGGCATTGAGCATCACGAGATAGCAGCACTGTCTCGAGGCCGAATCTGTCACCTCGTAGTTACGTTAAAGCAATAGTAGGCTATCGCTAGCGAATTATAAAATACACTCCGTAAATGTATTCCAGACATCGTTTATTTGGGCGGAAATATAACAGAATATAATATTTCTCATGTTTGAGGTATTTTAAACCGTAAGACGTATTTGTAGAATAAACCTCAATACTTCAGCCATTTTCGTTCCACTTTCGTTCATAGACACCTTGTTGACCGGTCTTTATATATATATATATATATATATATATATATATATATATATATATATATATATATATAAAGGCAGTCATTAGGCATTCGAAAGACCATCATGGAGACATATTAAGTTACCGAATAATACAATTTCGCCTCGTAAAGTAAGTTTACCGGTCAATGTCTTATATTATAACTTGACTCGCCAGCCAGCAAAGGGGTGAGAGTCGAGAGTGGAATGGAGAGAGATTTGAGCGGCTCTCCACCATCTGGGTTTTTTATTTTCGACTACTACCCGCAAACGTGGATTTTGGATGGATTTTTTTTTTTCGGGCGACATGACATAGGATATAACTTAATGCGTTTTCTGAAATCTGTTCTGTCCCACTGGCGTAGCTATTATGACCTTTGCAATTGCCACCACAAAATAATCACTTATTTTATACCTCGGCTGTTTCAAGTTAGGAACTCTCGAATGCAGAGAAAGCTGTAACTATTCAAGTACATCAAGGAAGACATTGTTCATGTTTTGTCGAGCTGAAAATTGTAATGCACCTGCTGAAATCGAAATTTTGGCGGAAAACCTATAAAAATTATTCGACAGGGACTGGCTCCCTTAACACCGAGGACTTGAGAGCAAATGTGGGTGAAATGAGGGGGGGGGGGTATGGAGCAGCGCCGGACTGCAAGGGCGGGGGGAGGGGAAACGGGAGATCCCCGAGAAAACCTGCCGACCAGCAGCATCGTCCGGCACGGTTCCCACATTTTGAAAATCCGGGAGCGACCCCGCCGGGAGTCGAACCCGGTTCGCGTAGGAGGGAGGCGAGTGACAACGGGGGGGACTTTTTCGCAGCACGAGGTGGCCAATCTGACTAAAAGCCAGTCCCATAACCTCGCGCAGCCAATGGCACGCCCGCATAAAAGGAACAACTACAAACATCGCCGTCTACAGTCGCTGGGGAGGAGCCAATGAGCAGTCGATAATAAAATAGATAGGCGGGTAACCCATTCACGGTTACTTCGCAACATTCTGAGGTCCTGCTGAAGTTCTGCTTCCAGGATAATCCTCCGCCTCGAGCAAACCAAGCTTAACTAAGTCTAGAAAATTGCGCCGAAGGACAACGCACCAAATTCGTGCCCACTCAGTTGTAACAATATTTCGCGCGAGAAGTATTTCTTATTAAGCGCTACCAATACACGCGTTTTCTCACTGTTTTTATTCATATTTATTCTAAATGGAAAATTATTAAAAGTAAACATAGGTAAAACTTAAATTCAACGGAAAATAAGATACTTAAGTTAACATAGGTATAAAATGCTTGTGATACATAGCATATTTTGGAAAAATTCCCATAAAAAGTCATACATGGTGTAATTTTTCAAAAGTTTAATTCGAAATGTGTGAAGAAACCGCGAATAGACTACAACATAGGACTGTGATAGGAATTAATGTTATTTAACGTAACAGTTATAATTAACTGTTACTCTTTGGTAATGTTTTACACGAGTAACACGTTCCATTGTTTATACCTTTATTTTTGGAACGTCTGGAAATGCCTCCCTTTAAAACAACGCTCGACTATTGCGCATAAGTAAAAGTTATTGTTTGGAACGTCTGGCTTGTAACTGTTCAACGTCTCCTAGCACGCCTGGCAGTTAAACACTACGCATGCGTAAAAGTTATTTATTTTCGAACGTCTCGGCATGCAACAGTGCGCATGCGCAAACTAGGGAACGTCAAGCTTCGAAATATTGAACAAAGTAATCGTTATTTCCCAAAACGCCTTGCTAATTTCGGCACGGGGGGGGGGGGGGGGGGTGTCCCACAAAAATAGCATGTTACTGGAACGTTGAACTCGTTTTACGAAAGTAACTGGTTAGCCCATCCCTAGTATGTGAGGTCTGTAAATTAAAGGTGTCTCTTCCTGTTCTGTGGCTGTAGTTTTGTGGGCTGTAGAGCGTTATGTGGGTGCGTGTGTGTAGTGTGTGTGTGTGTGTGGGGGGGGGGGGGGAGAATGACGTGGGACATCCTAGTATGATAAGGCAGCATTTCGGCTCAACCTTATCCCGGCTACCTGCCAGCAAGATACTTATTTGCTTTCTAGGCTTAGAAAGTTTTCAAATGCAACAAAACTGTTTTGCGCGTCTAGTAAAATAGACCTCTTCGTTGACAAAACGATCTGATTAATTTAATTTTAATTTTTTGTGATCCTGTATTATGAAATATACTGTTGGCTGAAACAACGCTATCTCACATTATCTGCTCACCAACTTTGCCTTCTACTTCTGTAGAATATTTTACTCTCGTGTCGTGTGTACACTACACTCAGGTACAACTCGCGAATTCACTTGGTACGGTAGTGACTTTTGAAAGGGAGGAGTAGCGAGTAAGTGGAGATATTTGGGCGGCTCTTAACAGCGAGGTCTTAAGAGCCGATGAGGGTGATTGAGGTGAGTATGGAGCAGCGCCGGAATGAAAGGGCTGAGAGGAAACGGGAGATCATCGAGGAAACCCGTCCGTGACTATTCCCGCATGCGAAAATCCGGGAGTGACCCGAACGGGGATTGAACCCTGTTTGCCTTAATGGGAGGCGAGCAGGCTAACCGCTCAGCCACCGCGGCCCCAAAAAGAAGGAGAAATTGAACTGTAAGAACCCTTCCACTCCCAAGTTCCTGCACAAAAATACTACTGGATTGTTTGTATGGTTTGTAAACAATTTTCGTACATTTCCTTTTTTCTATTTATTAATTTTTACGTGATAAAGGCACACTTAAAGAGGAAATAACTAACCTGCATGTAATCATCCTGAGATAAATAATTTCAAATATTTTCACGCACTCTAATTTCATAATTCAGTGAGTTTTATTTTGTAACTTGGATTTTAGTAATACCCGGATACTTGGATCTTATTAGCAATAAAAGTTTGTAACTATGTCGTTCAAAATGGCGTATTTTTCTTTGAAAACTTGTGTCTGTTGGTTCTCTTTTGTATAGAATAAAATCACTTTTTACGAACTATAGGAACACTACACAAAAATAATTATTTTCGAGTTGATATTTATTTTGCATTAATATTATTAGAACTTGTATTACTTCAGTGAAATAAAAGGGAATAATTTGTCCTAAAACCGTTCTAGCCTTTCTACCTGTCCCCCTCCCCCAGCACGGCACATTCGGATCTTCCATTGCTCGTTGACATGTCAAAATCCGATCGTACTTTTTAGATATGAGCATTCCTGCACAGAATATTTTATAGATGTCTAGAGACTTGCAACACACCTTTATCTTTATTACTATACTTGTTTTACCTTTTAGTTTTTTTTGTACCTTGGAATAAAGAGAACGCTAGTTCAGATATGAATATTTGTCAACAAATATACGTAAGCGGATAAGATGGAGATTTTTGGGCATTCGCTATTGCGATGCAGATGTCTGCCATGGAAAAAAAACAGGACTGAGAACGAAAAAATACTAAAAAAAAAAAAAGTAACCTATGGACGAGAAAATAAATATGTGTATACAACACTGGAAAATTCCAAGAAGGAATAGAGTCAAAAAACCGAACAACTAATTACCTTCCACGCGCATGTCCCAATATGGCGGGGCGGGCGATTATACCCAGTTTGTATATGGCCTTACGACTGACAGTGATGTGGCGACATGTCAATGATACGGCGTGTTTATTAACAAAGCGTCAAGTTTGTACTCGTGTTTTTTTTTAATATCCTAGGCAAGTTACAATGTTGTTATAAATATGTGTTTCCACGGCAGAGTGAAATGTGCTGTGATCGTAGCATATGAAAGGGCGTGGTGGCTGCGTTGTAATCGTTAAGCAGGCCAGGTGTGTGTGTTGATTTAAAATATGTGCAAAATTTATACGTTTTAACCATAAACTGATGTTATGACAAAGTAAATTATTTACATTCACGTCTATTTATCACAACGTTGTACCTTTGCGTTAGGTGTTTGAAAAACATTTGTGTAACGAGCTTACGTTTCTGTGATTTGAATGTCTGCAACAAAACCAACGAAATACCAAGCCCATCCAGATAAAATTAAATAAATAATAAAATTAATCTACAAACCAGTAAGTACCAATGCATGTAAATATAGTCCATTCCCCACTGGAAGTAACTTTATCGGAGCCTTGATAAATATCTACTTGCAGGCCCGTTTCGTATCCTTCCGCCAAATGTAAACAAACATTGCCATGTGACTGCCATGAGGCATCTGTCAAAATCAATGTTTACATGCCATTGTGTGTATGTACATGTGTTCGTATACATTCGCTACACCTAAACATGAACATTGAAATGTAACTTCTACTTTTATACCTATCAAATGAGTTGTTTACTGTTTACAGCTTTCCAATGAATTCTGCCATATTCCAAAAACCATTCCGTATGAATATTCACAGTTTAGGCCTCTTAACATAATTTAGGTCACCTTTATGACGTTTTAAAAACGCCTGAATTGACGACAGTTCTTACGGTTATTTTACATTCACATTTTTTCTTTCCACGCCATAGCACAAAACATGTAATGCACGTTAGTATTTTGCCACGACTGTATTTAGCTCTGTTACAACAGCGAGGTAAAGAGCTGTAGTACTTATCCTTTTGTTATTGATATGTGTTGGGTAATTTCTCTAAAAGGACGGCCTCAATTGAAGTAAATGTTAAAAAGAAGGAACAACCAGTCAAACGAAAAAGGCACATTAAATTCGAGCACGCAACTCGTGTTGCTCATTTTTGTCATACAAACATAAAATATAGCGGTGATCATGCACACAAATAAGCTTACGGTAATTTTTATTCCGCTAATATTTCTATTTATTGCTACTTACTGTTTAATAGGATTATTGAAATTTATTGGACTGGACTTAGCATTTTTCTTCCGGGATTGTGGTAAAAGACGTTACACGACTGTGTTTCAAACCTCTTAGTGCAAAGGTACAACGTTGTGATAAATAAACTGACGTGGATGTAAATAATTAACTTTGTCATAAAAACAGTTCACAGTTAAAACGCATACATAGTGCAAATCAAATATTTGAAATCACGTGTACACAGACCACGATGCACAAAGGCACGCCACTTCACAGACGCAATGATTAACGAAACACGTCTATATATATATATATATATATATATATATATATATATAAAACTGCTGTGGAACCATAGATTTATCACTACATCGTAACTTGCTTAGGTAGGTTTTAAAAACACAACGTCTACAAACGTGATGTGGTATTTTGAAGTGTTTCTCGGAATAAGAATAATTTACGCTTCGTTTGACAGAAAGCAACACGTCATGTCATGACTCGCTACGTCTGCCAACTGCACTTGGTAACTGCCCCGCCATCGTATATAAATACATTAAAATACGTATTCGAACATTAAAATCTCTTTGCAGTTGTAAATTACAAATTCAAAAATCGTTATTTTCTGTAATAAGTATGACATATGATTCAATTGAAATCATGTATAATGTTCCTGCTCACTAGCAAAGTGAAACTTCCCGAGTGTGAAAGAGATAAAGAAAGAGAGAGGGCGGAGAGAGAGAGAGAGAGAGAGAGAGGAGAGAGAGAGAGAGAGAGGAGAGAGAGAGAGAGAGAGAGAGAGCGACAAGCCTCGCCCAGCAGACAGTTGGTTTCAGTTGCCATCTCGCTCGATAAAACAACACTGTACCATTACGGCCTACTCACGATATATTCCGCTGTTATTTTAAACTGTAAAAATTAGATATGTACCCATTGGGGCTACCTAAATATTTCAATATTTCAATAGGCATCGTTTAATTTACAAATAGTATACAAAAAAAACTAGGTTAAAATAATATTTTAACTGTGAACTATTTCTTACCGGTCGTTGCCAATACGTCGCTGCTCTCGCTGTTGTTAATTCATATTTAAAAATAAATAAATATTACAAGTTATAGAAGGTATTCAGGTAAAGTTTCATTTATTCAATAATACAGTACTCTAAAGTTAACCACAGTGTTATATATTAATGGAATACAGGTTATTGAAAAAACAGGTTGACATGGTATGCCTAGAGTGTTTTTTTAAAGGTTGATTTTCGTAAGTCGCTTCCAATCGGGAATGGTCTATATTAGCGGAATAAATGTTACGATAAGCCTATGTGTTTGCATGTTCACCACTATATTTTACGTTTGTCGATGTACAATAAATCAGCGACACGAGTTGCGTGCTTGAATTTACGGTGTCGTTTCATTGGACTGGTTGTCCCTTCGTTATAATTTTTGTTCCAAACACATATTAACAACAACAGGTTAACTACTACTGTTGTTTCCGCCACAGTTGTAACAAACACTGTAGTGGCAAATATTAATGTGTACTATGTGTAACGTGCTATATCGTGTGTAACAAATAGTTATAAAGCTGACTTAAATATTGTTATAGGCCTAAATTGTTAACATTTGTAGAAAATGGTTTCTGCAATATGACATAGTTATTTGAACAGCTGTAAACAGCAACCAACGCATTTGACAGTTATAAAAGTAGAAGTCACATGGCAGTGGTTATGTTTACGTGCAGCGGAACGATACGTAATCAATAACCAAAAGTAGAAATTTAGCAGGGTTTCAGAAAAGGCCGAAGTAGTGAATTAACTATAAACAACATTTTGCTAATTTATAACTGGGTTACAATCGAGGAGGAACTAACGTGGTAAAGGCTGTTCACGATAAAGTGAACACTTTAAAATCAACCTTAGAACAAAGTCACCGCCCCTACATGCATATATTTTAACGGCCTCCCTCAGTGACATGCGCCCAGTAAAGTTGGTAGCGATGGCTGGGAAGTAGTTTCGTATCTTAAGGTCGAATAAAAAGTGTTAGGTAACCATTTCTGATAATTTTAATTACTTCTTTCGCTTTCTGTTTTTTTAATGCATCTAAGTGTAAAAATGAGCAGATTTGTAAAATATATACTTTTTTTTTTTTTAATAATTTCACATTTTCACTTGACCGACGCACGAATGAATTGATGAGGCCCATGACAATGTTAATTTTACATAAGGCGGAAGAATACACAACGAGCGTACAAGTAGATCTTAAGCAGGGCTTTCAAAAGTTTCCATTTATTCTATACTGGCCACTACTGAGTTGATAAGCAGCAGACATTCATAACCGACTTCAGAAAAAGTGCGTTTGATGCTCTACCCCTGGAGACAGTTGAGATACACATTTTTATTTTTTTATTTTTTATTTATTTTTTTTTTCAGAAAGGCATATCACGCTTCAGCGGTGATACGTTTTTTCAACGGTCGTGTATGTTTTCGCAATAATCACAATATTCCTTTACCGGATACAGTATATACATAGTTATCGCCCATATTTTCCTGCGATATATCGAAATCTTCTATTGCGCTCTGTCGATTAGTGAAACGTAAAGTAAATCTGTACTTCATGTTGTTGCGGAGTCGAAAACGGGATGTTATCAATCTCCTTTAATAAGAAAAAAAGAAGTAGTTAATTGCTAGAAATGAAAGCCGCGTGTTGGTTTTGTGTAGGAGAAATAAACTGCAAAGCTACTTATATTATCATAATATTTTTTTGCTGATATATGGTGAGCCCATAACACGTGCATTCCACACGAGCTGGTTAACAAAAAATCGTATGTCATGGTGCGAAAGGGGAAGAATAAATGCAAATCCTTACGAGAGAAGCGTGGAAATAAATCTGCGGCGGGAGGATGAGCGGGAATATGCGGGAATTACGGATTTACGGTTACAGCAAGAGGCGTTACCGCGGTTTTAGTGTGCGACAGAAATCATGACAGATAGTACGCCGCCGCGTATCAACGGGACTTTGGAGGTGTGGAAATCCTTAGCCTTCTGCGCGTTCAAGGTCAAGAAGCGAGGGAGCGATACGGGCGGCACTAACACGCACGCCTAGCGCCTCATCACTCCTACGCGCAAGGCATGAAGTGTTTCCGTCCTAACGCTTTACTGTGTAAACTGGATCTATAACTGTAGGGTTTTATTACACGCGATTAAAGTACACAGATCAAACTACCTGCGTATAGTCGTACTTTTTCTTTTCTCTTACTGCTTAAAGAAACTTCATAGGCAAGCTTTAAAAATGCAATTTTTGACCACTTTCACGATTTTTTTTTCTTCATTAATACACCCAATGGTAAAAGTAAGATTAGTGACATAGACAGCAGTTTTTTTTTTTTATCCTTTCTGGCAAAACTTCGAATTTCCAGAACATTTGTTTACCGAGACATGTGTTTACGAGCAAACAACGATTTCACAGAAAACGTTTCAGTACATAGGATCCTTAAGGGATTATGCAAACAACTTCTATGCCAGTTAAGACGGCGCGGGTTAGCGGCAGATGATATTCCAAGTTGAGAAAACAAGATGAATATAAAGAAGTAGTGGGAGGGGGTGAAGAGAACCGACAAGCTAAAGGCCCTTTCACACGATCAAATTTTTCTTCAAATTGCATTCAACTTTTATTCAATTCAGTACATTGGATGCTATATGACGTCATATGAACGACATCATAACGGCCATTTTCTTAGTTTTCTTTCAAGATTATCGTTTTACATGTTCTACATTTTCTTGAATCTAAATTTTCAATCCATTTATCACAGCTTTTCTAGCAGTCATAATGGAACCAATATCATAATAACAGAAGTGTGTGCTCATAAATAAAGTTTTTAAAGAATAACAATGCGTATCTTTTAAAAATAAAATATACAATAAAGTTATAAAAAAATTGTTGGCGTTTAACGAATATTTTCGTGTCGTGCATGAGCCGTAGATACTTCTAAATATTTACTTTTGGTATTTTCTTTAACTCGTTTAATTAGAACGTTTGTTATAATTTTTTTGCATCTGGAGACTTGAAAGCTTATTGAATGCGATTCATTGAAAGGGAAATGAAGTGATTTTCTTGGTTCACTAAATTTAATTCAATAAATATTTGCTAGCGCGAAAGCTAAGCAAGCAAGCGCACAGCACGGGACTCGGATCGCGCGCGGGACGGGACCTCAATGGTTGAGCATTTTCGCTGGAAGGCGAACCTGCCAGGAGAAGGAATCACATAGTTGCCAACGAGACACTTGCATCCCCCTCAGCAGCAACACCATTTCAGTTGCGCTCAGTATTTCCACTTACCTCCGGCCCGTTGACTCCGCACCCCCACTACATCGCAGTCAGCACAGCGTTGTGTAGTCCGGACATGTTTGCTGGGCAAGTTTACACGTATCTCGGCAAATGAATGTACTGGGAATAAGACTTCTCGCAATAAAAGATTTAAAAAAAATCTAATATCTAAGCCCGTACAGTTTTGCGTATATAACCCAAAATAATCTTGACAATGGTACAAAAAAAAACGCATTTCTATAGAGCTTTCCTTCACAGTCTTCTTACTAGGCAGGAGAAAAATAAAACTGTGCAGTTATAGTTTAATTTATGGGCTTTCATCACGTGTAATGAAATCCTACTGTTACAGATCTGATTTGCACAGGAAAGAGTAACGGCGGAAACAGTGCACGTAGGTTCATAGCCTTGCGCTTGAGCGTAGGTTCATAGCCTTGCGCTTGAGCGTAGCGGGAACGCAACGGGGCGCTGGTCGCGGTTTCACGATTAAAGACGGAAGACTTAAGACTTGTACTTAATGACTCGATAAGCACACGGAAAATGAACAATAAGGAGGTTCGCAGTTTATGATTGAATTACCAAGTGTTAAGTCTAGCCAATCAGAATCGTAGAAGACGAAAGAAGCCGACAACCACGAAATATGGACAAGAGTGAAGATTTCTACATATATTTAGTTATTTGTGGCTACTGCTTGTGTAAACGTTTTGAAAAACTCGTGTTATTTAATGAAAGGGAAAGCCGATGTTAACATAGGGCATTTACATCAATGTATCTGAAAAGGTTAATTAAAGAGTATTCAGTAACCACTTCCAAGAAAGAAAACATGACGATGAACTGTTCTTTAAATTAAGAGGATACTCTCTCTTAATTAAAATAATTATTTGCATACAATTTCACAATACGACACAACATAAATCCAAGCTGTAAATAGTTTCCCGTCAACAACAAATATCACTGGTCTCTGATTGGCTACTTTGTCTTGACTTGTACTTAAGATATAAAATATAACGATATCTTAAGTCATGCCAAGAACGCACACTACCCGTCAAGACCCACACACGACAGCCATAAACTAATACCCTTGAACACTTCGAGTCATAAATTAACCATATGGCATACTTATTCTAAGTCAATCGTAAACCCACGTTTAGTCCCAGTCCACAATAACTGGTCCGCGGTCCGTGGTTCGCGGACGCCTGACTGCCGACGTGTGCACGTGACCCTGTGACGTCTCAGCTCGCCGACCCAATGTCCCACGGTCCCAATGTCCCACGGTTATAATGTCCCACGGTTCCAATGTCCCACGGTTATATTGTCCCACGGTCCCAATGTCCCACGGTTCCAATATCCCACGGTCCCAATGTCCCACGGTTCCAATATCCCACGGTCCCAATGTCCCACGGTTCCAATGTCCCACGGTTATAATGTCCCACGGTTCCAATGTCCCACGGTTATAATGTCCCACGGTCCCAATGTCCCACGGTTCCAATGTCCCACGGTTATAATGTCCCACGGTCCCAATGCCCCACGGTTCCAATATCCCACGGTCCCAATGTCCCACGGTTCCAATGTCCCACGGTTATAATGTCCCACGGTTCCAATATCCCACGGTCCCAATGTCCCAAGATTATTCGCCAACTTAAACTTTCGTCCCGGATGCACGCGCGGATGTATTTCTAATTGTTTTTTGTTTACATTTTATCACGCGCGAACGGTAAGATTAAACAATGAATGATCAGAGCCACGAGTATTTCGTGAATTCATTCGGTGACGAGGTGGACTCCAGACACTTGTTCTTTTCTCCTGCTGTTGTGATAGGAAGACAGTTCTTTTGTCACGCCCCGTTTAACTGTGAGCCGGTAATAAGTAGGAAGCAGTAGCGTGAGTGAGTGCTTAACATTACTGTGCAGAGACCTGACTTGATCACAGCAACCAATAAGCAAACGATAACGTCTCGAGTGTATAGAGGGCTGTCCAGCCTAGCTTGCTGCCAACTCAATACGCGAAATACTCGGGGCTCTATCAATGATGTATTGACATCGAAGCGTGAAAATTGAAAATATAAAACTCGTTATTTGTTCGAAGCAATAAGCTTCAATCTCGCAGCTGCGAAAACGAAACCTTAATAAACAGTCTAAAAATTTACTGACAAGAGCATCCATACTGAAGTAAAATTTAAAACAAAATCAAAACGTACTCATTTGCATAACTCAAATTAGAAAATGAAATAAAATAAGCTAGAAATACCAATATTTACGAATAGTCGCATACAATTTATTGACGCGCCGAATAAGGCGCACTCTAGTTTGGATAGCCGAAAGCTTAGCTTCGGACGACGTCAAATTTGGTGCACTCTGATGCCAGTGTCCGAGAGCTTAATCTTCGGGCATCATTATTGTAGACACGCACTTACGGACATGTGTCTGCGGACTAAGTAGGTCCGCGGACGCTTCGACTGCGGACGAGCTATTGGACAAGGCATTATCGTCGCCCGTATCGTTGTGCCTCGAAAGCGGGGGAAAAACAAAATCTCGAGGCCATTGGTAAAATTAGGTAATTCCGTGATACTAAGACTTTTCTGTTACTGTTTCGAAAATATTAGGCTATGGTTATTTGTCTTTGTTTAATGAGATAGAGGGATTCTTTAAGTACAATTTCATACAAACATACTGAAAATAGCGATATTTCCTCCCCCCCCCCCTAGTTATTATTGCCAAAATCTGGTAATAAAAGTAGATAACTCCGTGATATTATAGTTACCCCGTGATAATATTCTAGTTACTCCGTGATAGTATGGTGTTTATCACTAAATGTATTATTTGATTGTGAAAAGTATTTTTTAATGCAATTAAATTGTACATATCATAGTAATGAAGGCCTGGTATATCTGACAGACTATAACGAAAAATCACATTGCGCAACATAATTCACAAATGGTAAAAATATTGAAATTTTCATAATAAATTTCAACAAAAAAATTGTTGCGCTTATCTGAAGAGAAAGGGTTGAGTCCTGCAGCTTCAGCAACCCTATACTCCACGCGTCTGGCCTGGTTAACTGTAAGCCCAAAGCGCCATAATAAAAGGCTTTCCAATTGTTGCAATAGTTGCACTATCTGGATCTGCTAGAAACTTAGTGCAATAATCCTTAAGTGTACTCCACAGGATACTAAAATTTTTCTGGTCTTGTAATTTGAGAGTCCTTAAACGTGCAACTTAATTACAGGTTTGAAGTGCAAAGTGAGATGTTTCAATGGCTTTATCGTGAAATCCATTAGCCGTCCCCTCAATCTAGATGCATATTTTATTACTCCAGCAAGGAGATATTGTTATTGAGGTGCTATAGTCCTATAACATGTGCGATTAAGGGTTTTAATTTAATTGGATTAAACATTCAACTTTATAACAGGTTTGGAATTGCGATGTTTCAGTGGCTTTATCATGGAATTCATGAGCCGTCCTCTCAATATAGATGCATACTTTATTACTCCAGCTAACTTCGCTTCAGTTCATCCTTCACCAACCGCAATGCTTCTTTCAGGCTTTCAGACGTGTAGGAGCGTCCTGGTTTTTTCCTCTTCGGCGGCATGTCAACACGAAGCGTGAAGGAAACAATCCCAAAACCTAAGAAAAACCACCACATTGCTAAGCTCACACACCTTAAACACGTGACACTACGTTCATGTCAATTTTACGCGTTAATTATATGTATCTTACCTTTAACTGATGTTAATATGAAATTTATACACCGCAAAGATTGTTTCTGAGAAATAAAATTGTCCAGTACTGTTTTCATGAACAGTCACTTTCCCGTCCGCGCTACTCCGCGGAGCGAATAAATTCGTAGAACTTCGTACAGTTGCCTAAATATGGAGTGCGTGGGTTTAAAAGACTCCTGGATGCTTCTGCCATTAGCCGGAAAAATCTCAAAACCGTTGGAGCTCAAGCTACGGCGTGACAGGCAGAATTTGATCTATCACGGAGTCACCTAACTTTACTACTCTTCAGAAATCATAGGTTAAACAGCCACTTGCTTGCAGCCGCACACGCCAGGAATATGGCGTCACTGTCTAGCGACACATTGCGGTGCCGGCAGCACACCCATTGAGCCCATGTCGCACTGTCGAATTTTTCCCTCAAATTGCTTCCAATAAGTTTGGTTAAATAAAGTTGGACAGTTGCGACGTTATCAAAAAGTCATAACCACTGCCATATTTGCCTGAGAAAGTTGGATGCCCTCAGTTTCCATCAAACAAAAATTTGAAGAGTGGGCCCGTTCCGAAATTTGTTTGATGTTTGAGCGGTCCAGCCAATCAGAATCGTGTCCGACAAAAACGAACGTCAAAAAACTTTAAAATAATGAACAATTGCTAGAAACGAAGTAGGTTATAAAGATGATTAATTCATGTAGAAGATCTCTGGGTATGAATGCTATTTTAAAAGCGAATATTGCACATAATATTACGAACTCAGAGGCATTAAATTTCATTCTGCAGAAAAAAATCTCTTATAAATAAAATTTAAATTTAGTAAAGAAGCGAAAATAAATTACGACATTCCTTTCATTTCTTCCTGTTATGGACTGCAGGGAAAACGAAAGCAATAATATCTCACCATGAAAATAATTTAAAATAATAATTCAAATTTGATTCTCCCAGTAAAAAAAAAAATTACGACGTGACACATTTTCATACACATCCAATATTATTTGATCAATTTTGTTGGAAGGAAAAATATTGATGGGCGTATTTTTTCTTAAAATTTTACTGTCGAATGTGGTTGGCGAAAATCTGACGGTGTGGCAGGGGCTTTATAATACATTCTCGATTACATCACACTTTTCTGAAGCCCTGCTTAAGTTCTATTTCCGGGTTATTCCTCCACTTCGTGTAAACTAAGCTTAACGAAGTGTATTAAATTACACCAAAAGAACGCACCGAATTCGCGCGCACTCAGCAGTAATGATGTTTTGCATGAGAACTATTTCTTACTAGGCGTTACCAGCGCACACGTTTCCTCGCTGGTTTTATTCATATTTATTATAAATCAAATAAACTTCAGTTTAACGAAAAATGAGATACTTTCATGTTAACAGAGGTATAAGACGCTTGTGACACAGCCTATAAGCGCTAGTGTTGCATGTGTACCAGTTTAAGACGTGAATACGTCTTTAAATGTGCAACCACAGTGGGAGGCAATGCAGAAAATCCGATGATAACAAAATCGGGGGATACAGTTTGGCATTGCAGCTCTGAATCTATCGTCTACATTCAAAATTCAATTACACCACTCGATTGCCAAAGGACCAAAACTTATATGTTAAGTTGAGTGAGGACTTTGAAGCATTGTGCGTTGTGTTGAGGGGGGGGGGGGATTTTGAGTTCAATTCTCCGCGTAGTATAACTTTTGACTAGGAGACGGTACGACGCTCGTTTAAGTTTCAATCGACAGCTCTCGTCAAGATCAATCGATTGCGTGCATAAAATAATATGTGTGGCGTGGTTATGGTGAAATTGTATGAGTCTAATGTAAAAAATTAAGTAAACTTCACCAAGTTTGGGCCTATACTCGTCAAAAAACCAAGTCGAAATACAAAAATCGTATACGGTTGGAAAGAGCATCTCAAAAGAAATTCAGTAATACCCATAAAACCCCACATGATCGAGAGACGCGGTGCCGGGAACTTAAAAGAAACATCAAGGCGTCCGAGCGCGTCAACGTAGACGTATTCACGCAAAACAAAAGACAAACGGCCGTGTCTATTTTATACGTTGAAAAAAAAAAAAAAAAACTGAGTGATTGCAATAAATAAATAAAATATAAAATAGATAAACTTAAGTAAAATCTTTCTCTTTTATTATTCACGTAAACTGATTTTTTTTAAAGTGACCTCTTTGGAACACTGCGTACCTGACAGAAGCGCGACCGAATTTCGTACTATCGCCGTGTCCCAAATCGCCGACACAGTACTCTCTCGCTCACTCTTGACGTCACAGAGAGTCCTCTCTGCTGTCCCAACATCCGAGGAGAGACCGCGAGGAGAGTGAACGATGATGTACACTCGGTGCTCACTCCCGCACCCTCTCTGGCAACCATGTTGTTTTCAAGTCTAACCTCAAATATCCAGACGGAGTGTTGTTTCTAAAGCAGTGTTAGCAACATTTTATTGACTTAACTTAATCATTGCGATTGTGAAATGTGTAATACCAACAATATTACGTTTGATTTGGAACATAACAAATTATCATGTTATTATGTTCACGTTACATTTAGGTCAATTATGTGCATGTTATTAAATAACGTGATTTGCACATAACAATTATGTTTGTAATTATGGAAAAGTGTAAAAAATTTATATAAGTTACTATTTCATCAAATACTGTACATTTATTCGAGGAAAGTGAAAGACCAGCAATACTTTATTTTTCACTATTAATTGCATTTTTTGTCATAATAATTCCGGAGGCTTACAGAGGGCACGAGTCTCAATTCGCTAAAGTGAGCCGAAGTGTGTCAGAGTGAGAGTGGTGAATGAGAGTGAGCATACTTTCAGTTGAGAGACGGCCTATATTTATTCAGTGTTCACAATGCTCCGACGAAATCTGCCCCACAAGTGTGTTCGTTGCCTGTTGAAAAATTGTAAAACGATAAGTTACCATTATAATACCCACTATTTACTTTTTGAAACTCGCGATAAAGTGAATGATAATTTTTATTTTGACAATATTTGAATTTATACGAGAGATAAAAGGTATTTAAAAAAAAAGCTCGGAATGTTATTTTGGCGGCAAGTTAATTTATTCTTTACTATACTAGGGAAATACGTACGAAATTTTGTTTTCTAATGTTGTATTTATATTTGTTGCGCGTCCCGACGAGTCCGACACGACGGAAAGTAGAAATAGAATCTGCTTTTGTTGGGCTGTCGGGGCTAAGATTTTGTCGGACTGACGTCACAGTAACCTTTCTTTTCATTGGCTGCTACTCGGATTTCGTAGTGTCGGGTTCGTCGTGGTATTGTTAAAATGCTGAATTTACAATGCCACGACGAGGTCTCCTGACAGCCAGACACGACGTTACAGCCCAACCATTTCGTCCACCAAAATTACTTAAATGTTTACAATATCCCGACAGTTTCCTTCCGACAAGTGTTGCGTGGCTTTCGGCAAAATCCTACAATGGCCAGTAACTTGCTATGGAGAGTGAAGAAATCACAAGTCATTGTACACTATTTTGTTTTGATAACATTGCAAACAAAGTATTTTTGGATGTCGGAGCAGTATTTTTTTCACGAATATTTATTTTCGTCAATTCATTATCATTGGCTTTCTGTTGCAAGAAAACGAGGATGTACACGTAAAAAAAAAAAAAAAAAAAAAAAACGTATGTTTGATGGGAAATTTCCCACAGTAGTGAAATCCGCACGACATTTTGTTTTGTAAGGTTATGTTAATTTTTTTTCCCTACTGCCAGGCGAGGCCGAACTGTCCGACGGTGGCCTTGCTCCTTATTGGTTGATAAAAAATTGTCGTCTGTCTCGGGGCTGTTTTGCCGGACTGTCGGGTTAGTGTAAATCCAGCTTTAGCTTTAGCCGTGGGGAGGGCAGAGCGGCCGCCGCGATTGGCCGCGGGCGGCGCCACTGACCTAGACACGCAGGAATGCGCCAGTCACCTTTCGCCTCGGGGGACCATCGGCAGGCGACAAACACCTTGTTGCCCGACCGGCAACTGGAGCGCGCCCGCCGCCTTCGATAACATCCGACTATCGACTTCCGCGCACCTGCTATCGATACTCATCATCGCTGACGCCGTGACCGAAGGTATAGGCTGTTCACGATAACCTGCGCACTTTGGAAAGCCCTGCTTAAGATCTACTCGTATGCACGTGTGTTCTTCCGCCTTGTGTAAAATTAACATTGCCATGAGCCTCGTCATTTTATTCAAGCGTCGGTCAAGTGAAACTGTGAAATTATTAGATAATAAAATATTGTACAGATCTGCTCATTTTTACACTTCGCTGCATTGAAAAATACAGAAAGCGAGAGAAATAATTTAAGTTATCACAATTGGTTACCTAACACATTTTGTTCGACCGTAATATGTAGAACTACTTACCCCTCCATCGCTACCGACTTTAGTGGACAAATGCCACTCATTGCGCTCCTTTAAATGTATGCAGCTAGGGGCAGTGACTTTTTACTAAGGTTGATTTCAAAAGTGCTCACTTTATCGTGAACGACCTTTATCAAAGTGGAAGTACCATAGGTATTCTTCGCGACACTGTTCATGATAATCATGTATGTACAGTGTCATGCAGGAAGTACCCTCAACGTCTTGAGACGTG
Source organism: Dryococelus australis (assembly GCA_029891345.1). Lineage (NCBI taxonomy): Eukaryota > Metazoa > Arthropoda > Insecta > Phasmatodea > Phasmatidae > Dryococelus > Dryococelus australis. The sequence goes on from CM056993.1 coordinate 350,194,118, forward strand.
TACGAAATTGCGATATTTCATTTCGTTTCGTGTGCATAATGCCTTCAAGTATTACTAAAAAAAATTAAGAAGTTCGAGGAGTAGTTACTTACTCCTCATCTATTTAAATGCTAGCTGTGCCCGCGACTTAGTTCGCGTGATTATTAAAAAAGTTATTGTTGTTTCGACAATCCTTTTTTACAATAACCCCCTTTTGCGGGGGAAAGAAAAGAAAGGAAATTTTTAAAAATTTAAATTGGAAAAATTAAATAACTTCTGAACTGTTTGAGATATCGGTGTGGAAAAAAGAGCTGATCTTATGTATAAATATCCCCTATGATATTAGAAAGTTTCGTCAAAATCGATTAAGCCATTTCGGAGCCTATTCTGGACAAACATCCAGACAGACATACAAAAATGGATTTTGGTTGGAAAGGAAACTTACGTTTTAATTTTTATTTTCAAATTAAAAAAAAAAAAAAACTTCTAAGCTATATTATTTACTTGCTTCATCACAACTTCGCGAAAATCAAATTAATTTCCAGTTGGGCGTGACTGGTTAAACATAAGATGAGTACATTCACATACATTCACAATGAACCACTATTTTGTGTACGCGTTACATGTGGACATTTATTGTGTGTACGATTTTGTTCGTGAACTGTGCTTTAGAGTGCGCATCACAGCTGCGCAATGCCACTTTACTTGTTCCTAACACCGGGTTGCTTTTATCCTCTAGAATGTTCGGAATCTCATGACTGTGACGAAAGTTAACCCGTTGTTTACATAAGAACGTGTTTTGATTTGTTAGTTTGTTACGCGCTACTGCCCGACACTGAGGCGGTGGACCCACCTCATCCCTCCCCTCCCCCGGGGGTTGGCAAATGACACTCCTTTCTGGGAAACCCGCGAATAATGGACAGCGGCCGTCGGGCTGTCGCGCTGCTCGGCGCCTTGCATGCGTCACGGCCCCTCACCCCTGCTGGAGGTTTGGACGGGTCTGGCGACGACGCAAGAATGTTCTGGTGAGACTGGCTGGCGCCTCGGTCCTCTGCGACTCATAACCGGTGTTGGGGAAGATTCTAGGTGGCAGTCTAAGACAATATATATACTGCCGCAACCCAGCGGCTGGCAGTCTTTGACGGAGGCCGTCTGGCCGAGTGTGCGCGAGCGAAGTTAAGTGTGGACGACGACTGGAGATTGCGGGACGACGGCGAGTTGTTCGTGGCTTAAATGGACGAGAGGGCGCGAAACCGACGAGTGAAGCCTACTGTGCGTGAGGAGGCTTGGAGGAATCTAGAACATTGCGACTGGCGGGACGTGGACTGAACTGAGGTGGGACTGAATGGAAGTGTGATACTGATTTTATTGTAAATATTCGAACTATCAATTTGGACACATATTTTACAGAATATCTGAATAGGTTGATACACTGCCTATTGGGACTGATCTTTAATTATTTTATTTAATTGATTTCTTTGTGGTAATTATAAATTGTACTAAATTGGAGTAATTAGTTGTGAACAGTAAGTGATATCAATTTATTATGAGATTTTGAGTTCAGAAAATTTTGCTGTAGTTATTGTAAATAAAATAAGGAAGTTATAATTAGTTATTTAATTTTATTAAGACCTCCATCCCTTAACGAACTTGGTATAGCCCACTTAATTTATAGAGAGAGAAATTGTAACAGTATTCTTTCTCTGTCCAAGTTTTAACATAGCTAAAATATATTCAAGCTCATAAGGAGAGCTAGTTCGTCAAAAAATATATAATTCAATGAAAAATCCATCCACTGTCTCGACACGTTATTCTGATAATTATTTATGTAAATTGTGAGCCAATTTTAGGAATATGTTGAGAAGCCCAAAATCTGGCAACCTCATGTTTTGGGGGTTGATAATTTTCTTAACAGATGAAGTACTTTTATGTTATTGTATTTTATTTAACCTATTGACACTTCAACCTTATCAGACCCACTTTAATTTACAGTTTAAAGTGTTGCGAACAAAATATTTTATGATGCGTGCTGTACTTATGTTACTGTATAGTTATTTTTTATAAATATTACAATTATGTGTATATTAATGTATGCCAGGTCTGTATGTGGTTTTGTGTATGTATGTAAGTGTAAAGAGAAATCGCGTAAGTTCACTATTCAGGTCATTTTTATTTTATGTATGCTGCTTTTATATATTTCATATAAGCTTCTTTCTAGGTGTATAGTAGACGTTAAGTTTTGTGTCATTTTTTTATATTGCTTTTCCTTTTCAAAAATAATGAATGTTATGTTTTACTATGCAAAGTGGTTAAGTGTTAGAGAAGGTGATAAGACCTTGTCTTCGCCACAAAAATTAAAACGTTTTACTAATTTTATTATTATTATATACACGAGTATTGTGAACACTTGTGTACACTGGGGATGGATGGGTTTCAAACAACGCTCACAACCACGTACATCACGAAAGCACCGACCAGCACAACATTACAAGTGACTCCACATCTCGCGCACAGAGTCCAAGTAAAAATGTACACATTCGCTGGTACGGAGCATGACATTTCTTGAATTAACATTATTTAGCACCTTGAGGTTTTCAATTTTGAAAACCCCCTCCTCAGTTCCTACCTGCGTTATATGGCGAATGTTTCTAGGACCAATGGTCGAGGCTGTATGATATTTTTTCTCCATACAAATTTTGAAACACCATTTCATCCCGCCAAGGGTTGGATTTTGAAGGAGAAAAAAAAAAAATCGTACCTTGGTGTGTCTCGCTACAATGCATAATATTTTCTCCAATTTTCATGTTTCCAGAACCAGTGGTTGAGGCTCAGCGTTGATATGTCAGTTTATATATATATATATATATATACACACACATACACACACACACGTACGTATAAACTATCAAGGCCTGTTTTGGTAAATTAATACGTGATATTTGTACGTTGGCACCAAGACTAACTATGATAAGGATCACTTGATTTTCTTGAAGTTATTGTATGACCACGTATATTTCAACATACATTAGCTCATATCCACTTTCATAACCGGTGGCATATGTTTACTTATTGAGTTAACATATTTACTCACGCAAAATTATGAAAAATAAAAAATAAATAAATAAATGCCTTTCATCGTATCACAATCACCGTTAGAGATGGGGATTTATGACGAAAAAATTTGATCCATGGTCTCGTTTCAATACATTGAGTATTTATTTCCGTTCCTGGCTGCCATCCTATCTGTGGGGAAGCTAGTATCCTGTTCGACAAAGGCAATTAGGAACCTGACTCTTCGCAAATGAAAGTTGGTGTCGTATGAGTCATGTCCGTAATATATCGCCATATTACAAAGGCATGAAGACGCCAACGCGTTTTGAAACATGTGCTAACCCAAAATATTTTCTCAATATGTGTACCACCATTTATAATCACCATATTTCGTCACGTTATGTAGGTTATTGATAGCTGGGAAAAAAAAAATCCAGCATCGATAATTAATGTCAAAACTGTAATCACAATTTGAAACAATCAATAAAAGCGCTCTCGTTAATCGTCGCGGCAGATAATCTAGCCCGACCTTGACCATAAGAAAGCTGGTGATCTGTCATAACTGTATCTCGTTCAGAATCGTATTTTGCAATCTCAAGAGTCAGAGCGCGTTAAGTTTTGTTCTGGTCTCTACTTAAGAGCACCCACATTCACTTAGTGTTCGCTATGGCGTTCCTGCTCTGCAGACCTAAAGGATTTAATTTTAGAGAAAAATGCTTTCCTAAATGTCAGTTTATTTGTTAGTGTTATATGGTATTTCAATGCTATCCAAACTAGATAAAACTGCTTATAATCTGTTCACGGTTAAATGAGCACTTGTATACATGTTGTGTATTCTTCCGCCTTATGCGAAATTTACATTGCCATGGGCCACATCACTTTATTTATGCGTCGGTCAAATGAAACTGTGAAATTATTAAGAAAGTAAATATTTTCCAAATTTGCTCATTTTTTACACATCGTTGCATTAAAAAAACAGAAAGCGAAAGAAATAATTTTAGGATATTTCAAATGGCTACTTAACACTTTTGATCCGACGTTAAGATATGTAACTATTTTCCATCCATTATTACCAACTTTACTGGGCGATTGTCACTCATTGCGCCCAATAAAATATATGCATGCAGGGGCAGTCATTCTTTTCTAAGGTTCATTACTAAAGTGCTCACTTTATCATGAACAGCCTTTAACTGTGCTTATCCTTAGATCTCAGCGCCAGTGCTGTACCACAGTGATTAGATCCGCGACGGACTCGAGTCAAAATTTTCTTCGCAAAACCCACTCCAAACGTGGCGCATGGCACAGAATACTTATGAATACAGAGATAGAACAGCAGCTTAAACTGCGAAATCCAGCCGCACACGCCTGCAAAATGGCGTTACTGGCCAACAACGTGTCACAACGACGTTCATCAATTTCCGCCTGGTGACCTACTTACCGTAAGGCAGCCCAGCCATTAGGGGATCTTCTCCGCAGCACGCAATAGCCAATAAATATACAATGCCCAGTAGGGACATGCAAAATTCGCATTATTATGTGGCATCAGGCTGAACTTCACAGTACTGTATGCACTAGAGCCGATGTCTTTTCTCCACTGGCTGCTGAATTCGCTCCCTTTCTGACTGTACTGCACATGATTGGGGCATGCAATTGTGAATTGTTCATTTACTGGCGCAGAGTTATTCAGGGCGTGTCACATAGTGTATGGTCCAATGACAAACGTGTTGAAAAGGTACGCGTGTTTGAAGTTTAACGTGTCCCCAAATAATAGCGCGAATTTTGCAGGTCTCTACTAATCAGAGAGTATAGTCCATTCGCGGTTACTTCCAACTTTTCTGAAGCCCTGCTAAAGTCATACTTCCTTGATATTCCTCCGCCTCGTGCAATCAAAGGTCAATAAAGTCTAGAAAATTACGCCAGAGGTACAACGCGCAGAGGTATTCATGCGCACTTATTTCAGTAATATTTTACATGAAAAATGTTTCTTACTAGGCTTTACCAACACACCTACTGTATTTTATCCCCATTTTATACCCATATTAAGTATAAATGAATTATTATAATTTGTAGATAAAATGTAAGTAAAAGTTCAGTTTAAACAAAAATAAGATACTTTAATGTTAAGGGGCCCGTCTCCCTAGAGTCTAAATCACCCTTCCAGACAAATGTAGGCTGTTCACGGTAAAGTTAGTACCTTTTAAGGCCCATCCAACAATAATAAACCACTAATAAATATATCTTATTGCAGCCTCAGGCATTAAACTTTGAGGGATGTGGATTGTATGCACTGTGTTAATTGATCACATTGCAATGGTTATATTAAAAAGCAGCAGGAATATGGAAATCGGATAAAAGGAAAATTTTAGAAGGGCCTTAAAAAGTGCTCACTTTACCGTGAACAGCCTACAGTTGTAGTTTTTCCTCCAAGTGCGGTGGCAGAACCGAGAAACACACTGTGCCTATTCCCGCTCCGTGACCGAAACACTTACAACGGTTCGTGGATGGGTCGTTTTTGGGGGGGGGGGGGGGGGGGGGGTGAGCTGGCTGCGGTCGCCATTCTCCACCCCCCCCCCCTTTTCACCTTTTCTTTGACTATTCCCATAATCCTACACTCGCCCTCACTGCGGAGGAAAAGGAGAGATGAGATAGGTAGCTGGTCGTCGCTTGCTTCTGCGGAGGTTCTCTTCTTCCCAGCGGTGCACATTTTTGACATGCAAAATGTAGGCACTGTTCTGTGGCGATCTAGGCTCAGAGTGCTACTACATCCCTGTACTGCTACGAAACGTATCTTCTGTTGAATTGTTTAGAAAAAAAATCAACAAAACATGAACCAGAAATCATTCACGAAAGAAGTAGAAATTAGTGTTGCTGCTAGTTGAAATTTTCTAATACTACTTTGCACCATAAACACAGTGCTAAGTTTGATCCAGTTTCATAGCATAAACTGAGGCGTGCATGATGTTTCCTTGTCATTCGGTTCAAAATGCTATACAAGGCTGTTAAACTTATGAGTTAATGCGATAGTACGTTACATACTATTGTTTAGGTGGTTAGATAATTATTGGTTACTATACAAAGTATTCCTCAAAATTAGACATATTTAAACCAAATTTGGTACGCTGAAAGTACCAGTTGAAGTACTGAACAGGCTTATACCAGGTCTATTTAGTTAGCCATTTTGAAAAATAAACATCATCTACAATTTGTACTGTAGTTACTGAAACCAAATACAAATTTAGCATAGAGATGGCAATTACAAACCACCTGAACACAGAATCACAAAAATATATGAATTTTTTTTTTTATCTCAGCAGTATTGTATCCAAGGAATCACTAAACCCATTTAAAACCAACTTTGTATTTCAGAAGTAGTCATAATTGTCGTTAAATACACAATCAAAAAATGTCTTCAGTGTGTCATGTTTGAAAAGTCATTAAAAAATAAGGTATCGATCTCATCATAGCCATGACCATTATCGAAAAACAATGTGTAACATTTGTTCTGCTAAAAAGATAATTCTACGGTTTAGGTATTTAAGCACTTTGTAGAAATGATTTGTATAGGCTAGTACAGAGAAAATTCGGCTCATTAGCTGTGTCGTAAAACTTCTTGTTTCTGGTGCTGGCATTTACTCTTCCAGTCAGAGTCTTCTGCAGAGAAATCATTGTAGACCAACATCGGTCGAAATAATTGTGCGAATTGCATTGGATTCATACCATAAATACAAGTGCGTTTCACGATATTTTTTTTTTTGGGGGGGGGGAAGGGGGGTTCTGTACTCTGCTAAATTTAATTAGTAGTTGTTCAAAATATTTGCATTCATCATCTTGAACTAAATAAATCATTTAAAATCATTTTTTTAGCCGACTATTAATTTTGGTGGTTCCAACGTTATCCAGGAGGCCGTGGTGGCTAAGCGGTTATACGGCTCGCCTCCCACCTAGGCAAACCGGGTTCAATCACCGGTGGGGCCTCTCGTAGATCTTCATATTGTGGGGATCTTGCCGGACGATGTCGCTGGCCGGCGGGTTTTCTCGGGGCTCTCCCGTTTCCCCCGCCATTGCATTCCAACGCTGCTCAACTACACACAACTATTTTACAAGTGCGTTAAACTAATCGGTTTGGTTACCGTAAACATTTTATATTACTTCGTAGAGTTAAATCAATATTTTATTTGAAGAAAGCAAGCATTTGGTTAGCTGGAACTACATAATGTGGCTATTATTACAAAATTGGTGGCAGCTAAAATATCAGCTTGGTTCAGTACCAGCATCTATTTGGTTGGCTGTAGAGTAGACGATTCTTCGGTTGACTTTTTACGAAATTACAGCTCGAGAGTTTGTTTGTATTTCTTTTTATTTGATGCCTAACAATGGCACAAACAATCCTTACTGAAATATTTCAACAGAAAATGAAAACAAAGCTGTAAAACTCGAAAATATTTATCTACGTACATGTCACGCATTTCACAGTACACGACAATAAAATCTTGCTATAAGGCCGTCATTCGTAGTAGCCGAGGTAACTAGGACGCAACTCGCTGAGCCCAAGAGATACCGGTATGCATTCTGGTCGTCCTGGACATTTTTTTCAAATAAGTCATTCTTTAATGTACGGCCAATCATACATATGGGCGTATTTAGTTGCACCAACCAAATATTAAATGTTTGAGGCAACCAAATAAAACAAAAAAAAAAGTATTTGGTTTCAGCAACAAAATTATTAATTGCCGCTATATAAACAATTAATTTTGTTGTGCAAAAAAAGTTTTTCTTTTATTCAACAAAATGTTTTGTGTGAGAAATGTTTTAATAATTTTTATTTCAGTGTATGTAAAATCACAACAAAGTTTAAGAAAATATTCAGCAAAAGTACAAAGGAAAAGAGTGGAAAAAGAATTAGCCATTTTTTAAATGCACAATGGTATATTATATTCATGAAGTCAAATGACAGGCCATTCTTGTGAGGTATAAACGTAACACAATGAGACCTCAGATCACATTCAAGTTGGTAACATATGTACAACAAATTTTCAAGGTCACTATTCTGGCGCGTAAATCAGTATATTGAAAAGCATGTAGTGCAGACTTATCATAATCATTATGCCTAAGAGATCACACTTTTTTTTTTTTGTCCAAGGAGTAAGGCTAATTTTTCTGTTTCGATGAAATTTACGTGGTACAGAATATGACATACCTAGGAATTATGTTATACTAGAATACAATCAATAAATTAACACACGTCCTACAGTAAAAAAAAAAATGGGGGGTGTGCAACTATAATACACCTTTGGAGAGGTTAATAATATGATAATTTGTTTAATATTCTCATACAACAATATTTTGTTACGAATAATACATATTCTCATCTTTACACAATGTCCACTTCACTAATTACAACTTGAGCAGAAAAATACATTACAATTTACAACCGTTTTAATACAAAAAATGTTTCTTAATACATCAAGTGCAACGAATTACACCTCAACTGATGTAAAATTTCATTACGGAATGAATATAGTTCGTTCGTAAAATTAAATAAATAATGGCGGTGGTAGTGTGCCATTACATTCTTTTCATTTTTTTTTCTAAATTTGACATTTTACACAAGTGTGTTACTTACAGTTCTTTTATAGTGACAAATAATAGCCTAATTTTTACACTTATAATTACAAAAAAATAAGTAAAATACACCACCGTAGACTACAGCTATTTAATACAAATAAGTCACTAAGTTTTTTTACCTACAATAATTACACCCAAATTTGTGTAAAATGAAACTACGCAATAAACACATTTCGTTTAGAAATTTAAATAAACAAAGGCGGATGTATACCATTACATTAGTTTTCTTTTGTTCAGATTTTTACTGAAGTATCTTATAAATCTTTAGGTGGCATATAATCGTTTCATGTTTACACATTCTCCGCATATAAAATTACACAATTAGTAAAACACACTAAAGTTACAGCTGTTTAATGCATGTCACTAAATTTACAATCTGCATATAATTACACCTAAATTGATGTAACATGTAACTACGCAATGAACACTGTTCCTTTAGAAAATTAAATAATTAATGGTGGTGTGCCATTAAATTAATTTTTTCCTTTTATAAAATTTTACAAAAGTCTGTACAATTCTTTTAGTGATATAAATCGTCTCGTGTTAACACAGTCTCCACTTAGATAATTATGTAATTAGAAGTAAGACACACTACCATTACAACTGTTTGAAATAAAAAACGCCAATACATTTACTATCAGCAAATTAATTTGGGCATCCACCCGAACTGGCGTAAACTGTAATTACGTTATGAACACAGTTCGTTCAGAAAGTAAGTACTGGTGATGGTGTGCCATTACATTATTTTTCCATCTCAAAAAATGTTAAAGAAGTGTCACAATTCTTAAATTATTTTGGTGATGTATAATGGTGGCACATTTTTTTAATAAGTTCTCCACTTAAATAATTGCTAAGTGAGATGTAAAACACACTACCATTACAGCCGTTTAATAGAAAATAGTCACTCAATTTATCATCCGCAAATAATTACACCCGAACTATCATAAAATATAATTACGCGATGAACACAATTCCTTCAAAAAAATTAATACATGGTGGTGGCATGCCAGTACATTCTTTTCCCTTTTTACACAATTTTATACAAGATTGTTATAGTTCTTTTGGTTATAATAGTTATTGTTATAATAGTTTCGTATTTAAACATTCTCTACTTAAGTTATTTCAAAATAAGAAGGAAAAAAACACAACATTTACTGCTGCGTTAAAATGAAAATAGTTTAAAAATTTACTATTGACAATTAGTGCCACCCAAACTGTTGTAAAATATAATTAAATAATGCACACATATAGTTTCGCAGTTTTTTATGTTGTTGACTGGTGGTAATGGGTTATATTATTTCTTTTACCACTGGGCACATGTGATGGTGCAGCTCACTGATGTTTATAGTCTTATGCGCTCATATTTAAGTGAGGGCGTGTGTGACTTACTTGATACTGAGATCTCCACTTTGTTTCCTTTTAATTCAGTTCAATAATTGAGGTGGTTCTCTGATAGCTATACCTCGTGTATAGCGTGAATCGATTATCTCCGGTAATAATACTCCATAATGAAATTTGTAAGTTGTTCTCTCATTTTTTTCCCTCCCAAAATGTATCATCTTTGTGTATTTTCTGCATTGATATTCCCTCGGGTCCATAGTACAAAATAGCAGTATTTGCGTTGCGAAATATGAAGTTGCCCTTGAATTTGGTGCCTGTACGGATGATTTTCCTTCAGATAAAGATGGTCATCTTTGAGTATGCAGTAGGTCAGTTTATTCTCTTTCGCTGCTTCTTGGGGAGTGAGGTTTCTTACAGTTACTGGGCACTTCACTTCAACAAGCGCATCGTTACCAACCAGACTATCAGGTGTCGCAGCAATCCATGGCAAATCTGGATCAACAAATAGCCCAGCAGGCTCGATTTCCTTTTCCAGCTGTTTCTGAAGTTGTGCGATTGCAAATGGCTCGTTGGCTATACCAGGCTTGGTCGCTGCTCTTCCTGAGTAATCGCTGTATAACAGAGAAGTGAATTTTCCTCCCGTGATGTGGTTGGTCGCAATTTACAAATTTTTCCAAAATTAGATGCGGTTATTCGTTTGGATCTTTCTGCAATCCATAAAGATTATATATATATATATATATATATATATATATATATATATATATATATAATTATTGTACTGTTGCACATAATTTGTTGCAGTTGTACAGCCAGGTAGACATTTCATTTTTTGGGACATTCAAGAAACGACAAAGAAACTCATCTTTATGGATGTGTGTGTGTGTGTGTATATATATATATATAGACACACATACACACACATATTCGTCACAGTGGGGGGAAGGCTTTGCGTATGTATTTGTAACAGTTTCAAAATCTTGCAACAGTACCTTCCCTTCACATATGGGGATGTACTGTTATTTATGCATATTTCTCAAAACCCTTTTATGGCGGAGTTTTCATTAATAATATTATCTAAAACCAGTCGGGCAAAAAAAATTATTAAGAAAACATTTTTAAAAATTTGATAACGAAAAACTATATTTTATGTGAACCAGAAGTCATAAAAATATATATTAAAATTTGCATAACAAAGTGACTGCAGTCGTAAAAAATACTGAAAAAGCAACGTTTTATAAATGTTCTCTAGGCCTTAATGTGTCACTAATGCACAACACTGTCTTGTCATGCTGTCTTATCTGTTTAACAGCAGCTACTTCCCACAAAATATTAGATTGATGCTCTTAGTTCGCATAATTTGTACTGGTTCGCAAAAAATTCTTCACAACGATACTTTGACACAGATATCAAAAGTGCCTGTATATCGTCACGGCATTTTATTTACACTAAAATCAAGAAAATGTTAATCGTTATGTAGCCACTATTTTTAACTTGTTCTCCACATTTGAAATTGTTCACTTATAAGATAAAAAAAACTATGCTAGAATAATATAATTCTAGTAAAATGCAAACAATTTTTTAAACATGTATACGTTGCTGATTTATGACACATCTGTGAGTTATATTATCTTATTTGACGTAACTTTTATGCAAGTAGTCTTGTAACCTTTCCCAATTTTTTTGTTTACAAAACCATTTTCTTTGTAAGTAACTTTTTTAAATGAAATTTATTCTTTTTTAAATGTTATCGTGGCTTTTCTGTCCAATTAAAATAATTACAACAACGTATAAATTCATCACACTGAAAATTTTTACGTGCACATTGAACATTAAACGTTAATCTACGTAACTGACAAAACCAATTAACATTTGTTTGAAATAAAGATAACTGCTATTACAAAAGTCACTTGCTTGTTTCCTATCATACTGTGTTTCCTTCCTTTGATAGTATTATTCTTCTTGCGAGGTATGTTCAGTCGTAACTGAGTTTCCTTCCCATGTCTGGGATCATGTTGAATTTCCATGAGGGGCGGCTTCGAAACAACAAAACTGGAGCGCGCGCACAGCCCCGCCCCGAGCAGGCAGGAGAAGGTAACTAAAGAGGACGTGAAGAAGAGAGCGGAAGGGGAGAACTCCCGCTAGTCGCGAGGGAGGTTGTGCTCTGTCCGCCAGGGGCCGCGAGGTCGTGGCGGCGTCACCTGCCAGCCAGCCTATCCATGCGATACACGCCATAGAAGAACACGCTTTTCCTCAACATTTTCCGTTGTGACCTAGTGCAAATTGTATACGCGATGAAAGATGAGGGATTGATACACTATCCGCAAGTATTTCTACGTAACAGAAATGAAAACTACGTATGCAGTAAGCCCCCAGAAAAGTTGCTATTTGGCCACATTGAGCAAGTACTCCCAAATAACCAAAAAATCAGAGAGAGATGAAAGTACTTGACATTTGTGAACGGCACCTTAATCTCTTTTATATACCAAGTTTAGTCTCTTCTGTCGAACCGTTCCTGTAAAAAAAAACGACATTGTTTAACCTGTACACCACAATTCATGCAGCAGCGAGGCGGGCCCCTTAATGCAAGTATAAAACGCTTGTGATACGCAACATCTTTAGGAAACAAACAAACACCTCTTACATGGAGGGGGGGGGGGGGTGAATATTGAAACTTTTGATTTGAAAATTGTGAAGAAACTACAAATAGACTTATAAAGCCTGTTCACGATAAAGTGAGCATTTTTGAAATCAACCTTAAGAAAAAGTCACTGCTCCTACCTGCATTTTACCGGGTGCACTCAGTGACATGTGCCCAGTAAAGTTGGTAACGAAGGGTGGAAATGTGCCATATATTAACGTCGAATAAAAAGTGCGAGGTAACCATTTGGGGTAATTTAAATCATTTCTTGCGCTTTCTGGTTCCCCCCCCCCCCCCCCAGTGTGTAAAAATGAGCGGATTTATAAAATGTTTACTTTTCTAATAATTTCGCAGTTTCACTTGACCGACGCATGAATAAAGTGACGAGGCCTATGGCAATGTTATTTTTACATATTGCAGAAGAAGACACAACGTGCATACAAGTAGATCTTAAGCAAGGCTTTCAGAAGTGCTCACTTTACTGTTAATAGCCTACAAGTACGCCCACGTCAAAGGAACTCTCACGCAATTTCATTCACGTGCCTGTGGACAGTGGATCCTCTCTGCTCAGATACTCTCGTGTCACCCAGGAGCGGCGAGACACTTGAAGACCCAGCGTCAAAACGGTCTCTTCAGTCCGAAATTCAGCAAAGCGAGAAAATTTTGCGTAGGGAGAGGATTGTATTATTAACTAGTTCGCTCACGATGTCAAGTGCTGCGATATTGTACATTATTTTGATTCGCTTTGTACGTGGTCTGGTCGACCTTGCTTCTTGCAACCAGCGAACAGCATGCTGGGAGCTCAGTGGTGTAATCCATTCACAGTTACTTCACGCCTTTCTGACGCCCTGCTAAAGTTCTACTTCCAGGAAAATCGTACTATAGGACAACGCACCGCATTACTGCGCACTTAGTTGTAATAATATTTTGCATGAGAACTATTTCTTACTAGGCGTTACTAACGCACATGTTTTCTCGCTGTCTTAAATTCATATTAATTATAAATGAATTACTATAATTTAACCCAAAAATATGTAAACTTTATGAACCCAAATATAGAAGGCTTATGATACCTACAAGGTATATTTAGGAAATAACTAAAAAAGTCTTACATGGGTTTATTTTTCAAAAGTTTGACTTAAAAAAATACGAAGAAATCGCGAATAGACTATAGTAAGTATTACCAACCACACACGACAAAATATAAATTTTATAATGTATCTTCTTTACAAGTTGCAATCGAGAGTTCTTGTGTAAGTCCTGAGGTTTTACTTTGCGCTCTTTAGTGATTATTGGTTAAATCAGCCGGGTCACTCCCGAATTTTTCCAAGTGGGAATCGTGCCCAGACGGTGCCGCTGGTTGGCGGGTTTTCTCGGGGATCTCCCTTTTCCCCCGCCGTTTCATTCCGGTACTGATCCACACTCACCTCAAACACCCTCATCGGCTCTCAAGACCTCGATTTAAGGGCCACCCAAATCCCTTCACTCACTCACTCACTCGAAAAGTTGAAACGTATTGCCTGACTGAAATGCTGTGAGAATGGTCGTAAACAAATAGACGTGTGAAATTTTTTTTTCGCAATACAACTTTGGTATTTTTACTTACGAAAAACTTGGAACTAGTTACGAAAATATTTTCAGTGGGTACAAAAAAAAACTTGCTTGAAAAATTTTTTTTTGTTTGCCTGAAAGTTTTTTTGTAATATACATTAAATAAAATTATTTAACTGGATATTATGTACTAAAAATAATCAACCCAGGCGTTATGTTTCGATTTATTTATTTAGTGTTATCAACACCTCCCAAGAGTGCTTGTTAACTTGACACCAAAGAAGTGTTGTCCTTCACGGACCACTCATTGCCAGTAAACCTTCATAAACATTCGGAAAGACGGGAATTCCTCGATATGGTGATTGACGTGTCGATATCAACTTTTAAGTGAGTCTTATAAATAACAACGTTACGTTTTATCATTATTCACACAAGTGCTGCTACTTTTCACGTTTAAAAAAAACCGTAATTTTTATTCAATTTAGTTTCGAGAATTTACTGAAGCTGTAGTTCTGCAACAGCAAGTTGGTTCTAGATATACAAAAAAAAAATCTTACATTTCTTAACGGGGCAAAAAGATAAGACACGTGTAACATTTAAATGAAAATTCACGAATAAAAACCAAGAGCATATGAACTTTCATTTCCCTCCAGACCAAGTTTTTTGAGAAAGGGTAGACACTAAGCCATATCAATACGTGTTAAACGTAAATGGGTAAGCTCTTAAGTCGTGTACTCGATTCTCGAGATAACGCTAGAGACTCTGCACAATTGAAAACATTTTTTGAGACAACATGTTCTCGAAAACACTTTAGCTTGTTGATTATTTTCACGAATGGTAGGTGCAGATCCAAGTCAGCATAACTGCACGCATACAAATCGCAAACTTCAGTGTTATAATACTAGAATTCTCATTGGTCGAGTGAAATGGGAAAGCACTTTCACATGCGCAGACGGCGACCAAAGGAGGCAGCCTATTTATTGGTCGGCCGGCAGCACGAACAACAGGAGGGAGAACTACTGCAGCATGCAATAGCCGATCAAGACACAAGGCCCGTTTCGAGAGCCTCACGCAGCCAAGTCAGAGAACGCGTACGCCCACATCACCCCTTGTGCAAGGGCCGCGGTGGTGCAGTGTGGTCTGACTACTCGCCTCCCACCAAGGCGAACCGAGTTCGATTCCCGGCGGTGGGGCTGACAGATTTTCGCATGTGGAGGAAATAACGAGACCCTGGCCCTCGGCGTTTGCCGTGATGGATTGGTGAGGCGTCCAGGATCCGCATATCTCCCAGGAAGCCACGGCGAATGACCGAGGGAAGAGACTCGCCAGTCTCTGTTAAATCAGAGATTTGGTAGAGACTTTTAAATAAGTAGATTTGAAAATAGTTAAATATCAAATTCAAAGGCGCTCGGACGAACTGTGCCGCCGCCCTCCACTCTTAACATCAGAATGCAGGACCCTTTAGAACTATCGATGTCCACACAAGTATTAAAAATCCCATACACTTGTAAACCCTTCAATTTTCCTGTAGAAATTGTTCCCTTGGCAGTGGGAGTTAAAATTAATTAAATAATAAATCAATTATAATTACAGTTATAATGTAGTAAATAGGTTAAAGAATAATTAAATTTTAAATTAAATACTTCCTTCTAATTTATAACCCCCTCTCCTAAAATTCTAATTTTAATAAATATAATGTATTTCATATATCAGAGTTGAAGACTTTTAATTGGGATCAATGTAGGGGAGGGGGGATTTTTTTTGTCCAAAGATCACCCTGTCGGCTACTACCTGATAAAGGAATTGAGCAGTGGCGGCTGCTGAGGTAGGGCTGAGGGGCACAGCCCTCATAATAAAATCTCAGAACGCATACCTCTACTTATCTGCTACTCATTAAACAATATTGCGTAAGAATACGGAGGTTATTTCGCAGCCAATGTTTTTTGAGATGGACGAGATCTTGTCATGAGAGAAATGTTTTTGGAAATGTCGAGTGGTGGGGCGGCAGATTCTTCGCCCCGAAGTGGGTAGAGCTAGTAGAGAGAGATGATAGTAACATAGGACTAGGGTTGCTACGGGAGGGAGGGAAGACTTCAGGGGCTCGACTCTTCTCAGCCAATCGCATGCTGTAAATCGGAGAGAGCTGGGAGCGCCCCTGCTCAAATAAAAAAATGGTTTCCTGGAACTTGACAAAGCTACCAAAACTACATGTTTTGGAAGCACACTTTCGCGCTCCACTCTTTTGCATTTGTTAAACACATTTTTTAACAATGCTTGTATCTATTTCGAATATTTTTTATTTATAGATATCGTTCAAACTCACGTGAGCTTCAAATATAGCGTGTAATACTCTGAATAAGTTTGTTGTTAATTAATGGTGAGATATGAGCATCGGGCAGAAGCAGGGTTTATTTGTTGTTAATGTCGTGCTGTGTAAACTTGTAAGTAATTCTTAATTCGGCGAGTAACATTTTAAACCTTATTATGACAAAGATTTTCAATTACGAGAATAAACTAGAGCTATAGAATCTGGAACCAGCAAGGCCACAGTTAAATATAATTCAACAACAAAGTCAAGGTAGTAAATGGTTGTATACAAGAAAATTCGACGCAAGTACACACAATTTCGCGGACTGGCTATGCGGCTGTGAAGTTGGAAATGTGTTGTTTTTCTTAATTTTTTTTTGCTAATGAAACCTAATGATCTTGCGTGGACTGTCAGTGGGGTAAAAGATTCAAAGCATTTGGGAGACAAAGGTAAAAGACAAATCATGTTCGCAACATATAAAAATGCCATAAAATTTTAATTGCTTGCCAGTTAGATAGCGCGTACAGGTTGACGAATGGATTATTTTTACTAATATATTAATTAAGATATGCCACTTTCATCCTCTAATTTAAATTTGACATGAATTTTGTATGCACTGTAGGCTATGTAAATTAGTATTTGGTTTTAAAAATATTTGTTTTAGTATATTTAAGTCATTATCATCATTAGTATGGTAGAATTGGTATTATGTTGTTATCTCTCGTCGTCTCGTGTAATGTACCACACCATGTAGGTACTGGTTGGAAGGTATATAACCTAAACAAACTTAAAACAAATACATACCTGTGGTAGTGATTAGATCTGAGCCAGCGGCCACAGTATGTTGACCATTACAAATCGCGCGATGATACATTTTTCTTCAAACAACCACGCTTATTTTTTTTGTATTTATCTACATAAGCTACACTTACTTAAGCCTGTCGTACGCAATATATTTATCACTGTGCCTATTTAAGATATGATATTTGTAATGATATGAGTTAGGATCACTTCAGCCCTCCCAGTTTCAAAAGTCACCAGCCGCCACTGGAATTGAGTAATGTTTAATAGGAAGTCCATTAACTTTATTTTATTTTTAATATATATATATATTAGAGATCGGTTATGGCCAACAGCCGGGTACTGATAAAATGCAATTTTGTTCTGCTATTTGGAGATCATGCCGCTGGTCGGCGGGTTTTCTCCGTGATCTTCCGTTTCCCCCGCCTCTTTAATTCCGGTGTTATTCCAGACTCGTCTGTCTTCACTCTCATCGGCTCTCACTCCAGCCCTGTGCATCGACATCGTCACGTAAATTCTAATGAGAGGTGACGATGTTTGGAAGAACAGCCCAGGGTGCGCAGTAGTGGCGTGTACTGAGTTTTTTTTTTTTTTTTTTTTTTTAGGGTAAGCAATTTATACTACAAACGCAATTTCCAACTTTGCTTACCCTACAAATGTATTTACTATTTTATAATACCTAACATTAGTCATAAAAAACGGAAATGAAACTAATGTAATAATTAAACTGAATACTATTTTGAGAGACATTACAAAATATAAATAAGAAAACTCCCGTTTTCCCGAACACTTTCACCCGCTTTCCAGGGGAAAATGTAGGATTAGAGGACGCAAACAGAACGGCTGCTTACCCCGCCGAAGGGATGCGGTCGATCATGTGGCGTGTTGTTGCTTGCGAGTTCGATTCATCGCTAGTCGCTCCCGTTTGTGGAAAATGAATACTAGATAGCAGCACTATGTGTGTACAGTACGGGAGTTACGAAAACTCTGTTTCTCGAATCGGAAACGGGAATCTCAGAATTAAATGTGTTTAAAGCTACGGCGAAAACTATAAAGAGTCGAACATTTCCAATATGTATAGGGTAAGCATTGCTTACATTGCGTGTTATGGAATAAACTGGTGTGCAGAAATGAAGATGTTGGCGACATGGTCGCGCCGCACTTTGGAAGACTCGAATGATCGATTATCGGGGCCATCATCGCCTTCGACATGGGCCGGCTAGCTTATTACTGCTAAGTGGGCAATTTGGCTGTTTCTTAGAACGGCAGCTCCCGAGTGTGGCTTCCTGTCCAAAAACACTTATCATTCCGATCTCGCCTCGATGGAGTTGATGGCGCCATGTTTTTTCGTGCTTGTACTCCCGCCAATGAGCCATTTAGGGACGAAAATGTTATTTATTAACCGCATACCTTCCTTTTCTCGCTGGAGTATGATGGTCAGTGTGTTTGCTCACCAACAAGGGTGTCATAGCTCCCCATTCACATATGGCTGCTCATGGCATATATAGACATATATAAAGCAAAAATTGCGTGTCACTTGCATTCTTATCAGCTTTCTACCATAACGAGTAGACACGTTCCAAAATCTGGACTTTTTTGCCCAAACTCCAAATAATGCATTAGAACAAGTGGAATATTTTAAATCCCTAAAGTGTTATGTTCCATATGAACTGGGCATTCCTAGATTTAGATGGTAATGTTAACATGCTCAGAAGCGTTTGTGTTTATGCCACGGAAATTGGAAAGATAAGGCATGAAAAGGCACGTGTATAAACTTTTATAGTACAACAGCATTACCAGTTATCACTAGAGAACTGAAAAATTCGCGAGTTCAGTGACCTGTAGGTTAGATTCGACAGTCTTAAGTACAAATATGCCGTTATTAACTGCACATAGGTTGTCTGCTGTCACAGTGGAAGGTGACGATTGGGCCAGCGTTCTCCAGGAGGTGTCAGACACAATGGCTATAGTTATATAAACACACGTGTTTTGAATTCTATCTTGTCTCAAAATGAATCCGCGAATTCTTCAGGTCTCTAGTTATCGCGCATGGAAGTGAATCGAGAGTGGCTCTAGAAAGAGACAAGATTAGAACCTAGGCATCTGAAATGAAACTTTTAAGAAGCGCTCAAGGATACACTGTCCTAAATGAAAAGAGAAACGAAGATATAAGGAAAGTGCTAAACGTCATGCCAATCATCGAGAAAGTATCAACAAACACGAAGGATGGCTAGTACATTTGGAAAGGTTAACTATTAGATAACCAGCTGTAGTTTCAAGATACCACAAGGTAGAAGAGAACTGGCAAAATAAAGGTACTGCAAATGGTCACCGGATCAGGTTTCGGCCTAATCCTTGAAGAGCAGAAGATGGAAAAGAATATAACTCAAGTTTCAGAACGTATTTTTTTTTTTTAATCACGCAGTACTGCGAGCGACATAGTGTAATGGAGGGTGCCATAGGCACTCGACTGCGCCAGACTGGGTGTTAATGTTTTCTCAACTGACACTGCGCCGGCTGAGCGTATCTTCAGTCACTTACACACGGGAGCAATGCCTGCTGTCTCCTTAGAGATAGGCGTTATTTAACGTAACTGTTATAAAAAACTGTCACAATTCGGTAACACGTTACACATGTAACACGTTCCATTGTTTATACGGTTATTTTTGGAACGTCTTGGAATACTTCAACGCCTGACTACTGCGCATGCGTAAAAGTTTTTTTTTTTATAGAACGTCTAGCTTTGTATACTTTTGTTCCTAAACTAACCTCGTATATCAAAACAATATTTTAAACAAATTAATATTTCAAAGACGACAGTTTCTATCAGATAAGCTAATTTTGTGAACAAATATAATCGTGAACATGTGCACACATACGCCTTTAACTTACATTACTGTAAATAACAGTTTCCCGCCAACAAGACAGACTGCTCTGTTCTGATTGGTCGCAGCCGCACAAGTTTCACTTATGTTTATGCTGGCAAATGGGAGTGTGCGCATGCGTAAAAGTTCCGTTTTTGGAACGTCTCGGTTTCCAACAGTGCGCACGCGCGAACATTATTTATTAGAACGCCAAGCTTTGGAACACTGAACAACGTAATCGTTATATTCCGAAACTTCGGGACCATAGACTAAAGATAAGGTAGACCGCGTATTCGTCTTCTGTGCATGTACCCAACATTGGCCTCCCCAAAGGAACACAACTGTCAAAGTCGCATGGTTAACAGTGATGAAAGTGTTTACTTAAATGTTAATTTTTAAACGACAAGCATTTTCGTATGAATAAAATACTTTTACCAGTCTGACTTTAATCAAACTGCATTACAAATTGGCCAGAGGAAGTATACATACATCTCAAAGCTTTTGTTTACAAACCAGTTATTTAATCTAAAATCCAAACCACGCCATTTTTGCTAGACGTGTTGGCAGTAAAGCAGTTCAATGTTGGGACACGGAGATTGATTGTGCGCAGCCAGTGAGAGCGGTCTATCTCATCTTTAGCCCACGGGAGAGGCGAAAATATTTTATAGTAACCTGTTACAAAAATTACATGTTCCTGGAACGTGTTACTTGTTTGGAACTGGAACGATGGAACATGTTACACCAAGGTAACTGTTTGGCCCATCCTTAAGATGTAGGTACATTACGGTAGAGTGTACGTGCTAACTGCACAAAAAAAGTTTCGTAGTCATATCATTGTAGACAAATGCTGAGTGAGTGAAGAGATCTAGGCGGCTCCTAACAGCGAGGTCTTGAGAGCCAATGAGGGTGATTGAGGTGAATATGGAGCAGCGCCGGAATGAAAATGCGTGGTTAATGGGAGATCCCAGAAAAATCCGCCTACCAGCGGTATCGTCCGGCACGATTGCTACATGCGATAATCCGAGAGTCACCCGGCCGGGGATTGAACCCAATAACAAGCCATATATATGAAAAAAAAATTTAATATAAAATTTTGTTTACATATTTCTAACTTACTGTATAAAGTTTTATTTGGTGAATACATACAAGTCACATGGTAGCCTATGGCATTAGTTTACTTTATAAATTTTTTCATTTGTCAACTTAGTATTTGTTTACATGGTAGCAGAAAAACAGGGAAAGTATGAATTTGAAATCAAAATATTTAAAATATACAAAGTGTAAATTTTTTTATTCGAGAAAAATTTCATCTCATATAATGTGTATAGGCTGAACAAAGTTTACATTTTTGGGGTCCAACACCGTTAAGAGACACCCAAATTTCTCAACTCACCTATATACTTGGTTGAGCTTTATTTGTATGAGGCGGAGGAATATCCTGGAAGTAGAACTTTAGCAGGGCGTCAGAAAAGTCGTAGGTAATTGTGAATGAAGCATAGGCAGAGCGCGGACCGCAATCCGTGTTCTCGAAAATTCATCAATGGATCCACCAGTGACTGATACGCCGGTGTACACAGCTTGAGGCATTTTTTCGAAAATCGGGTTAATTGTTAGAGGGGTTTTCGTTTGCTTTCAGACATACATAATTGCCATTACACACAATTTCTAAAGTTTTCGCCGCCCATTTGTAAAACTCGATGTACGAATTACTTTTGCATATTTATGAATGCTCGAAAATTACAGGTCGAGTGTGTGTTAACTTTTATTTCTCAGAGGAAGTGTTCGAAAATTCATTGGTTGATGTTTCGGTGCATAGCCACAAGAGCCACCGAATTTTCGGGCCGGTTGAACTCGCGGATCAATCGGTTTAACCTGATTCAACCGAAACAGTAATATTCAAACGTCTGGTGTACATCGGTTGAGGTAGGTAAAGGCTGTTCACGGTAAATTGAGCACTTTTTAAGGCCCTGCTGAATTTTTCATTTCAATTAATTTCTACCTTTCTGCCACTTTTTAATGTAAACATTGTATTATGACTAATAAACACAGTGTATACATTTCTTAACTCTGAAATGTTAACGCCTGAGACTGAAATAAAATATATTTATAAGTGGTTAATGCCTTTTGGAAGGGCCTTGAAAAGTACTCACGTTATCGTGAACAGCCTATAGTAAGTTGGGCTTAAGGAATCGGCCATGGCATTTGTTAGGAACCTACGTCAGTATTCGCCTGGATGACCGGACCGGGAATCGAACCCGGGTCCTCCCGAATGCGAGTCCAGTGAGTTACCACTGCGCCCCCTCGCTCGATAGATCGGTTGAAGCGCCGGCTGGTTTTCAAATACGCGGAACGCGAGTGTCGCCGATTGTGTTAGGAGTGTTGGGGAAGGGGGTGGGCGATGTGGAGCGGGCGGTGTTATTAATGGCGTGCGGGGAGATGGTGAGCATACGTGCAGGCGGGGGAGTGTTTGTTATTCCGCGGGCTGGCGCGCGCCGTCCAATCAAAACAGCGCAGGTACGCCACTGGGGGTGGCTGGCCTCACGGCGCCGCTACGGCCCGCGTCTCTCTCCCCCCCCCCCACCCTACACAAACACCCGCGCCACCTTCCCATACCATCAACCTCCGTCTTAAGGGGAATGGTGCATGAAATCAGTATATTTACCCGGTTTTCGATATACCTAAGCCGTTTTCCAAAGGGTTTAACGAAATATTTGGCTTGACAAGACACAAATAATAATTTCCAACGCCTTTTTACGTTGTTAGATATTTGCTGCCGTCATTATTCTCGGAGCGCTGATGGAAGAAAATAAAGAATTTTTGTTTTCTTCTCTTCAATCAGAGCTCCGAAAATAACGAATACAGTGAATTTGTAACAGTGTAAGAAGGTGCTCAAAATTGATATTTACTTCTTGTCGACCCAACTTTTTTGAAACATCCTCTGTAAAACAAGTTATGACAAAAATTATATAAATATACGGCTTGCGTGTACCATTCCCCTCAAAGGACCTTTCACACCGTCTAATTCTCCTTCAGATTACCGGGGCGGCGGTGGCTGACCGGTTACACTGCTCGCCTCTCACCAAGGCGGAACCGGGTTCAGTCTCCTGGCCGGGTCACTCCAGGATATTTCGCAAGTGGGAATCGTGCCGGACGATGCCGCTGGTCAGCAGGTTTTTCTCGGGGATCTCCCGTTTCCCCCACTCTTTCATTCCGGCGTCGCTCCATTCTCGCCTCATTTTTCAACCTCATCGGCTCTCAATACCTCGTTCTTGAGAGACGCCCAAATCTTTCAATTCAGACTCCTTCAAATTACCATAAATGTTTATTGAACTCAATTTATTGAATGCTGCATGGCGTCATATGACTTTCATAATCGCGGACATTGTTTCTTTCGATTTCTTTAATACCTCGTTTTCCTTGAAAATTTTCCTTTTGAACATGTTCTATATTTTCTTCAATCCAACATTTCAATCGCCGATGACAGTTTTTACAACAATATTATTGCAAGTAATCTCATAATAATAGACATGTGTGCAAACATTTAAAACTGTTACAAAGTCATAACGCATATTTTTTAAAATTAAAATGTACAGTAATCGTAAAAAATTTGTTGTAGTTTAAGGAATTATTTTCCTGTCGTGCATGAGAAGCAGATACGTCTAAGAATTACAAATTTACTTTTGGTATTCTTTTAAACTGATTTCATTAAAACTGTTGGGTCACTCCCGGATTTTCGCATAGGGGAATCGTTGCAGGACGATGACACTGGTCGGCGGGTTTTCTCGGGGATCTCCCGTTTCCCGTTTTATTCCGGCGTTGGTCCATTTTCTCACCTCGATCACCCCGTCGGCTAGACATTAACATTCTTGGTGTAATCTTGCAACATATCATTGGAGATAAATTGTATCTGGTTTACCGATCAAATAATTTGAAACCTTTTGCTATGAAAGCAGTTGTTCGAATGTGTGTTACCCAAAGACTGAAATATGTATGCACTTAAAATATAAATATTTATATTTGTTGCAGGAATAAGACCAACTCATGGTCAGAATTAATTGACTACGTTGGTGGTTTTCAGAAAATCCCATTTAGCATTAGAAAAATTATATTTTGTGGTAAAATAGATAATTTTTAAATACTGTTGTTTGCTACATTTTTTTATGGGAAATAAGTTTGGTCCACAATGGCTGCATTCTATGTTAATATTTTGCAAGAAGGTGTATTAAAATATTAAGTTAAAATGGCTAGAAGTTGAAAATTGGTTTATGCGCGTGCTCATGTGAGACAGCAGATTATCATTTGATCGAGTCAATCAGAATTAGGTTGCACCAAAACTGGCCGTCCGTGTATAATAAACAAGACACACTAAGACGTGTAAGATTTACATGTATGTAAATTATTAATTTTGCTACCAATATTCCAGACGCAGTAGAATCGTTATTGATTTATAAGTTGAGATAAACGCTTATCTGTTTTTCTTTCTTTGAGATAAACCGATCTTGATTGATTTTTTGGTAATTTTTTCAGATGATCCTTCGTATTTTCTTCGGTAACGACTTTGGTGATCTTCGCGGTCTCTGGTCGTCTCCTGTACTCCACGCTAATACAAGCTTAGTTCATTGCAGCATGCCCTGACTTCTGCCATTTCATATTAATATCCTCCGCGTAAGTCTGGTCAAAATGCCGCCTTTCCCTTTTCTTGTCTCTATTCGTAACCAAACATAGACCTATCCATACATATTTAAGCAGCTCTAGGCTCCTCTTCAGTGAATTGTATTCACCGTTATTATCTAGTGTTTACTTTCAAACGTGTAAATTTTAAACTACGGCCCATTTTTTTGTTTTGAAGGGTTCAATAGGCAAGTCAACTTCTTGGAACACCAAGGCACGCTCATGTACTGAAATGTGAAAGTCTCAGTATTTTTGGCCATTAAAGTCTTGTTATTGTATGTGTGTGTGCATATACATAAATAAACACAGTACTACTATTCGCCCAGGCCGGGTAATGAAAGGAAAGATTGAATTTCAGAATACGCTAAAACGGGATCGAGCTCATTGCGTACCTAATGCGTGTAAAGGTGCTCTACCTTGGTATCGAGCGCAGGTCTGGAACACCCAGCGAAATTCGCCAAAAGTTGCTATTTTTTAGGCTAAGTGGATAAATAACACTCTAATGAACCATTATCGTGGACCTACGCAGTTGCACACACATTTTACAGCGCAATAGAATATAATGAAAGACATTCAGGTCGTCATAATGGTAGTGGTTTGAAAGTTACTTTATGTATATTGTACATGTACAACACACAGAGGCTTATGTATAAGCGTGTGTCTTACTTTGTTTACATAATTATACCTACCTACTACTCGAATCCAAGATCACAATCGTCCTTCGAGACAGGTGATCGTTAGAGACCTGGCATTATTCTTTGGGAACACTTTAAATTCCAATGGCGTGTACCTTTTCAACACGTTCGTCACTGGACCATACTTTATGTAACACGCCCTGGGTAACTCTGAGCCAGCAAATGAATGCATCACAATTGTGTGCCCCAACCACGTGCAGTTCAGTCAGAAAGGGATTGAATTCAGGTTTATGCAGCAGCCAATGGAGGAAAGACATCGGCTCTATTGCATACAGTACTGTGTAGTTCAAACTGATGCCACATAATAACGTGAATTTTGCACGTCCCTAGTGTTTGTTGATTATCTCCTTTCACGCCGTAATGTGGTGCTGTATCCATCATTATTACGGAATTTTCTGGCAGATCTAGAGATAACTTATCAGTCTCGTTTATTTCTCGAAGTGTACCTTGTATGCCAGTCTGTGCTTATCAACGACGAAATTGCTATAGTTAATCTAAATTGTACGTTGGTAACATAAACTGTCTGTCTTTTTACAGACCCGTCGAAACCACGTCTAGAAATCCTGTATAGGGCTTAGTGCGACTTTTTGCATTAAAATTTAATCGAAATTATTCGCATATTAACGTAAAATAAACGGGTGTAAAATAAACGTCGAAACACGGAGGGTATATCTAGTGGTCTTAGATATTCTTTCAAATGTACTGGACTCATAGTCGCAGAGAATGACCAGGCCTTGTACGATAGCGCCTGCATGTAGGCTACTGTTACGCAAGGTTAGTCTATTCGTGTTATGTTCACATTTTTTAATCAAACCTTCGAAATATCACCTTATGTATGACGTGTTTGACTGTGTACTAATTGACTCAAGATATAAAACTTTTTTTAGGCCCACTTGTGGGGGCCGCGGTGATGTAGTAGTTAGACTACTCGCCTCCCACATAGGCGAAGCGGGACCGATTCCCGGCGGGCTCACACCCGGATTCTCACATGGTCAGTTGGGTTTTCTCGG
This sequence comes from Dryococelus australis, assembly GCA_029891345.1. Classification (NCBI taxonomy): domain Eukaryota; kingdom Metazoa; phylum Arthropoda; class Insecta; order Phasmatodea; family Phasmatidae; genus Dryococelus; species Dryococelus australis. Next base: position 350,220,655 of record CM056993.1, read on the forward strand.
GGATCTCCCGTTTCCCCCGTTCTTTCATTCCGGAGCTGCCGCATACTTACCTCGCTTCACCCTCATTGGCTCTCAAGACCTCGATGTTAAGATTCGTCCAAATCTCTTCACTCACACTTATTCTCTCACTTTATTTACTTGCGTTTCGATAAAAGTATCTTATTTTGGTGGAACTGAGATTTTATTTATGTATTATCTATAAGTTAGAATATTTCATCCAAAACTAATGCGAATAAAACGGGGAGAAAATAAGTGTGTTGGTAGTGCCCAGAAGGAAATAGTCCTCTTGCAAAATTTTAGAATCCTGTATGCGCACGAATGCGGGATCATGTCCCTTTGGTGTAATTTTCTATACTTGATTAATAATAATAATATAGGCTGTTCATGGTAATATTAACACTTTTGAAAGCCCTGGTTAAGATCTACTTGTATGCACGTTGTGTATTCTTCCGCCTTAAGTAAAATTAACATTGCCATCAGCCTCATTACTTCATTCATTCGTCGGTCAGGTGAGACTGAAATTATAAAGAAATTAGATATTTTACAATTCTAGTAATTTTTACACCTCGATGCATAAAAAAAATGAAGGAACTAATTTCAGTTATCAGAAATGGTTGCTTAACACTTTTTATTTGACGTTAAGATGTGGAACTACTTTCCATCCATCATTACCAACTTTACTACGTGCATATAACTCAGTGCGCCCGCTAAAATATATGCAGGATATTTTTCTAACGTTGATTTCAAAAGTGCTCACTTTGTCGTGAATAGATTCTCGCCTCTCCCCTACTCGACCAAACTCCTCTTCCACGCCTTTCCTCTTTCCACTTTTCAACCCCCCCTCACAGACACCAATTCCTCCCGCAACACATTCCATTGAAGGCTGTTCACGATAAAGTGAGCACTTTAGAAATCAACCTTAGAAAAAAGTCTCTGCTCCTGCCTGCATATACTTTAACGGGTGCATTGAGTGACATTCGCTCAGTAAAGTTGGTAACGATGGCTGGAAAATAGTTCCATATTTTAACGTCGAATAAAAAGCGTTAGGTAACCATTTCTGATAAATTAAACTTATTTCTATCACTTTCTATTTTTTTAATGCATGGCAGTGTAAAAATAAGCAGTTTTTTAAAGTATTTACTGTCTTAATAATTCCGCAGTTTCACTTGACCGACGCATTAATAAAGTGACGAGGCCCACGGCAATGTTAATTTTACATAAGGTGGAAGAATACACAACGTGCATATAAGTAGATGCTAAACAGGGCTTTCAAAAGTGTAAATTTTACCGTGAACAGCCCTATACTTCGGTGGTGCGTGCGTAAAAGTTGGCGTATTAGTTCGTAATATTCGACATGAAGGGCACATGACTCGTACAACTATATGGTGTACTGCAGTGAGTTAGTTCGCCACTTTACCTCTACTGGGAACACGTGGTCACAGCTACAGAATAGGTGAGTATACAGAGATGAAACAGGTGATATAACGTGAACTCACACACTTTGCGTGAAACGTCTCTGCTGAATAATGATTTCCAGTAGGAAGTAGATATTTTCCATTGTGATATTTCATGTTATTTAATAATTTAGTTTTGTACTGATTTTTCGTGAGTGTTCTTCTGTCGCTCGTTTGTCTCTACATAGTATTCAGTCTCTACACCTCTACATGATATATAACGTCGTTATCACAATAACATTAAAGTTGTTTCTTAATGTTATGTTATCACAAGCGTTCTATTCCTACTTATGTTAACATTACAGTACCTTATTTATGGCTAAACTGAAGTTTCATTAATATTTTATACGTAAATTATGTTATAATTTATCATTAATAACAATTAAAATAGTGAGGAAATAGGCATTTTGGTAACGCTTAGAAATAATTAGTTAATGTGGATAACATTATTACACTTAGTGCGCACGAATGCATAGCTATGTATACTCGGATAAGCTTTGGTTGCATGAGGCGGATGAATATCCTGGAATTATAACTTAAGCAGGGCCTTAGAAAATCTAAAGTAACCATGAACGGCCTATAGGTAGGGACAGGTGATTTTCGCTAAATGATTTATGGCCATGAAATACTTGAATTTCATACGACCACAACCACAACTTCCTTTGGTTATTGGCAGCGTGTCTAAGTGAGAAGACATGTTCTTATTTGACTGGGCCAATCGTAACAAAGTACTCAGATTCTGAATACCCATGGTTGGCCAGCAGACACTTGAGGCACGCGACATTTAAAATCATCCAACCACGAAAGTGCTTTTGAACAAAAGTGTTTTGGCGTATAAGCTGTTCACGGTAAAACGAGCACTTTCTAAAGCCCTGCTTAAGATCTACTTGTATGCTCAATGTGTATTCTTCCGCCTTATGTAGGATTGACATTGCTATGGACCTCATCAGTTTATTCATGCGTCGTTCAAGTAAAACTGTGAGATTATAAGGAAAGTAAATATTATACGAATCTGCTCATTTTTACACTTTGATGCATAAAATGGTTACCTAACACTTTTTATTCGACTTTAAGATGTGGAACTTCTTTCCATCCATCGTTACCAACTTCACTGAGCGAATGTCACTCAGTGCGCCCATCAAATATGTGCATTCAGGGGCAGTGACTTTTTCTAAGGTTCATTTCAAAAAGTGCTCACTTTATCGTGAACAGCCCTTACAACTGGTATCGAAATATTTTCGCGAAAAAAAAACACCTGTTGGTAACTACAGGAGCCCCGGAAGTTGTCGACGGACCGACACGCGGCTGCCGCGAAGGGCGCTGAAGACGTCAGAAGCGCATGGCGGGGATTCCTGGCCGCTGCCGGGTGCTAAGTGGCGCCCAAACAAGCGCCGGCGGGAGGCGCCAGAGAGCGCCCACGCCACGTGCCCGCGCGGATTACGTTCCGCAAACGTCGCTCCCTCAGAATTCGCATCCCCTTCGACCCTTTCAGACCCGCAGTGTCCTGTATATGGGACGTTGCATATGAGAAGGGCTGTGCACAGTAGAACATACCGTCCGATGAGAAAGGTTCCCTACGTGTTTAATCCCACCAAGGCGAACCTGGTTCAATCCCCGTCCGGGTCGCCGGATTTTCGCGGGTCGGAATCGCGCCGGACGATGCCGTTGGTCGGCAGGTTTTCTCGGGGATCTCCCGTTCCCCCCAGCCCCTTCATTCCGACGCCGCTCTATATTCACTTCAAGACCTCGCTGTTAAGAGCCGCCCAAATCTCTTCACTCACCCTACGTGCTGGAAACATCATTCTCTGTTGAAACTATATTTCGTAGCCTAATAAACCTCTGCTGCCAGCAAAATAAAGCACGGAGAGATTTTTGTTGGCTCCTTTGTATGACAAAACGTCGTATCTATATCAGCACAATTCCGAACAAAAAATTTGTTCGTTGTGGCGCCTAAAATTATAGATTTATGTGTGACTTTTCAGTCGCGGATTAATTTACGAGCTCAGGTGTTGCGTTCGTTTTATTTCTATGAATGCTGTACTTGTTAGGAAGTTGCTTCTCGCAACGCTTGCTACGTCTTCGTTCACTTGAGCATTGGCCATTCACAAGCGATGGAAACAGAAACCACCACAAATGAGATTCCTCATAAAATAGATGCTCAAAAACACCGGTCATTGATTCCTTGTTGTGTACAGTGCCGTCCATAGATACCACACATTGGCAATATCTCCTCAGTCACGAACACGGGGACTGAGCGGGTTAATTTGCGGTTTCGTGTGTTGTAAACATGACATTTTATGATGCGTGCAGTACTTACGTCGACGCAACACTTGCTTCGTTGTCACTGCCAATGAGCTGTAGGCTGTTTGTTCGGCTAGTTATATGAAGAGATTATGACCTAGACCAGTAAGAGTGAGTGAAGAGATTTGGGTGGCTCTAAAGATTGAAGTACAGCAATTGCCTATGGAGCACTGCGCCCGACTATACAACGTGAAGAACTCATAAACAGTAGTACAGTCACCATTAAAATTGTAAGAAAAGTGCGATTTATGCTGTATATCATATGAAAAAATTGTATGTATATTTTTTGCAACATTAGAAAATATTTTAATAAAATATTGTTTTTAAATTTAAAAAGAAATAATTGATTAAAATGGTCCGTATTGTTAACAAAATTCAAGCTTATTTCCATTCTGGATGCACCAGAAAGCAGAATTTGTAAGAAAATCTTCGTCGTGGAATATAGTCATAGTATTTACTATGATTGCATGTAAGAAAATTGTAATAATACTGTAATAAATAATTTTATAATAGATTTTATGTGTGTCCATTTGTCACAAATATTTATGGCTGAAACCGACGTAAATAACCGTGGATGGATTATAGCTACTATCCCATGTTATTTGGTCGGGGGATAGACTAATGTAATACTCTTTAAGCATAAAGTTTGTGTTTGTTGTACCAAGAACTCACGCCAATGAGTTGATCATCCAATAAAAAAGGATAAACTACAGCGTTATAGAAGCCATATTGGCTCAGCAGTTTTTCGTCATTTTCCAGTGTCTCGTTAATATAACCATAGCAGTGACATAGTTCGATAGTCTCTACAAAGGTGTTTTTTTTACAACAACGCACTACATTGTACTTTAGAATACAGAGAGACGAAATGGCGCGGCAGTTCCTTTGATGTGGCCGTACCCTATCTCTGATTGGTCACGCGAGGCTCTGAGAACGGGACTTGCGTCTGATTGGCTACTGCGGGCTGCGAAAAGTTCCGTATTGGCTGGGCTGGAGAGTAGGTTACTGTCAAACGCCGTTTCGAATTCGTTAACTTCCGAGCGCGGTGGAAAATACACCCAGTATTTATTGCTTACATGGCAATATTTATTTTTAAAGGAGTTTAAAGGATAACAAATGACAGAGAGGAAAAAGTAAATAGGTCATCAAAAGCTCTCACTTTACCGTGAACAGCATTTACGTACATTTATAATACTGGACAACGTGCGCAAATAAATATTTCAAGTTTTGCAGCTATACTTTTTAGTCTCCTGTTGAACCGGTTATATTAGGACGTTTATACCATTACTAAGCATCAATAAATTCACTAACAAACAATGTTACCATCCTAATTGTCAAAAAATACAAATAAACTCTCGAGCTGTATTTTTGAACGAAGTTAACCAAATGAATGATCAAACGAATATATTATACATAGAGACCTGAATAATTCGCGGATTTATTTTGGGGCAAGCTAGGATTCAAATCACATGTGTTTATATAACTTAAGCCATTGGTCTACACGGTGTTTGACGCCTCCTGTAGAACGCTGACCCAATCATCGTCTTCCACAGTGACAGCAGACAACCAATGTGCGGCTGATATCGGCATATTTGTACATACTACTATAGAGTCTTGCCTGCAGGTGATTGAACTCGCGAATTTTTCAGGTCTCTGCTAATTATACAGTCGATTAAAACAAATATTTTGTTGACAATCTAATTTATTTTGGCCCCTCACAGAGATTTCGTTAATTCAAGTGTGTATTTCACTACATGAACATAACTCATTTTGTTGCTTCTCAAGTATTGTTTATTCAAAATATATTTTGATGAAACTACATATATATATATATATATATATATATATATATATATATATATATATATATATATATATATATATATATATATATATATATATATACCCTATACAAACATCTATTTGGCTGGCCTTTCTTTCGGTGCACCATTTTTCCTCAGTGTACTGATATATTCTGTGATAGGACGTTCTTGTTGGTTTTTTCAAAAATGAGCTTTATCACAGTGTGGGATGTTTTTCAACGCTGGTGACGCATTCTGGAATGTATGACGAGCCGTCGGTGAACTCTGACACTCGAAGGCGGCTGGCTCATACGCGAGAGCCAAATTCGACGGCTGTAACGACTGCCACGAAAGCCTGCCGTCACGTCTGACGTCTGTGTTGTCACATAGCCAGAAAAACGCTAACGTCATGGTATCAAAACACCGTTTCTAGGAACTCCATTAATTCTGAAGGTCACAGAAGACTGGCTCTACCTGGCTTGTAAAAAAAAATTATGTTTATACTCTATACGTCGTTTCTTCACACTTTTTGAATCAAACTTTTGACATATTTCCCATGTATGATGTGTTTAATTATTTCCTTAAGGCCACGATCCTTCATTTCTACAGCTTTTGTGAGGATTAATTTCTTGTACCCAAACGGGAACCGATATTGTTATATCCTCTAACAATTTTGTTACAAATTGTTTTTATTATGTAGTCTAATTTTTCCAACACAAAAAAGTGTATAGGCCTACTTTTAGAGAACCGACTAATAAACGAAAATTTTGTTTATTTAATAATTAGTTAGAATTATTACATGTTCAGCGAATTTCTTAGCAGCCATTTATTTACGCTATTGATTACAATATTTATTACTTGTTGCATATTTACTGAGTAAATAGTGCGGAAAGTAATTGTGAGAATAGTGAAATGTAGACACCGTGGTTGAAGTGTTTCATATAGAAGTGTTAAATTTTCATGCAGCGGAAATATAGAATCTGGTTAGTAAAATAAATTATGCATAGGCATAATTTCCAAAAGTGCTTATTTGACATTCAGATTACATCCATTCCCATACCCTGCAGCAAAAATTTAAACAAACCATTTCTTGTGGATATTTAAGGCAGTATTGAGAAAATATGAAATATAATTTATTAAACTGTGACATCGCATTTTACCTTTGATGGTCGTTGTAGGCTCTGTACACTAATGCGGGTTACTATGTGTATGATTGTGCTGTTGTAATTTTAATTTCCTTAAACGATATCTCGAATCAAGTTATGCTAATCGTATATAAATTTTAAGCATTGTTCTATTCAAGTTATATCTATGTTTCGTTTCTTGTTAATGGTCTTATTTTATGTTTACGCATGTGTGCGATATGCTATACCTAGAGACATGAAAAATTCGCGAGTTATATGACCCGCAGGCTAGACTCTAAACTATTATGTACAAATAGGTCGATATTAACTACACATTGGTAGTCTGCTGTCACAATGGAAGGTGACGATTGGGCCACCGTGGACCAATGGCTATAGTTATATATATATATACACACGTGTTTTGAATTCTAGCTTCTTGTCTCAAAATGAATCCGCGAATTCAAGTCTCTAACTATACCTGTTTAATTGAACGAAAAGACATCTAAGCCTCAACTTCACCAGTGTAAGGAAAGTCAAACTAAGTACTTTTTTTTTTGATTGAGTGAAAGAGCATGCTGGAACTTTGATAAAAATTTCAGCAACTTATGAAAACAAGCACGGTTGCATTAATATTGGAATCAAGTCTGCGTCAAAAGAACAGAGCTTTTCGATACGAGGGTCTCTCCACATGTTTGATCACGCTTGCAAACCTACGTCCACCATTAGTGTGCCAGAAGACCTGCAGAGAGAGGCACCTGTTTACTACACACACTGCAGGACCGTTAAAAGCCTCTCCCCACACCCATCTCTGTAGGACAAGCACATCCACTTCTGCGGGCCTTTTGTCGGCGAGGGTGCAATTTGTGAGGGTGGGTGTTCGGTGAAAAGGATGGGACTTCCCCAGGTCCCTTGTCAACCCCGCTACCTCCTTCCACGTGGTTGTCGTAAATTTTCGAGAGGGTCGCCTTTGGGACCTAATCCACTTGTGTGCTTGGCCGGCAGGGTTTTCTGACCGGCCTCTGCCAGCTCGCGTCAACCCCTCATGTTCCAATCCGCTGCTCGCGCCGCGAGACCAAGTGGCTGACCTCTGGCGGCAGACCTCCGAACTTCCTCTGTGACACAGAGTAATCAAGAGTTTAGAGAGAGGCGAAACCATAGACTAAAGATGAGATAGAGCGTACTCGCTGGCTGCGCACAACCAATTTCTGTGTCCCAGCATTGAATTGCTTTTCTGCCAACACGTCTAGCGAAAACGGCATGGTTTGTATTTGAGGTTAGAATACTGTTTAGTAAACAAGTGCTTTGAGATGTTTTTAAACATCTTCTCTCTAATTTGTAATGCAGTTAGATTAAATTCTAATTCGTAAAAATATTTCATTCATAGTGGTTGTCATTTAAAAATTAGGATAAAAAACAAGCATGTTCATCACTGTTGACCATGTGACTTTGACAGTTGTGTATGTAGGATTGGGGTAGGTCAATGTTAGGTACATGCGCAGAAGACGAATAAGCGGTCTACTTCATCTTTAGTTTATGGACGAAACAGCTGCTAGTGTCGCCGACCAACCCCAGGCGCACACGCCAGCCATACACATGTCGGAACGCCGTGCTGCAATCAGCACCTTCACCCTATATCTTAGCCTGTCAGAATTTATCTGCTTGAATTAGTTAAGGTGGCCGCCTAGTTGAAGGAATTTTGCACGTCTGAGGCCTAAAAGCGCGAGAGCGCTAGAGGCGACCGAGACATGCGGATCACCTCTCTCGTGGCCTTTACGAGCAAAGCACTTAACTTGCGCGCAGTCTTGTCGTCGATAACGCGCCTCTATGAGACTTTCAGCGGAAACCCTACCGTCATATGACGTAATAATAATAATAATAAAGATTTTATGCTCGTTCCTATTCCTTTTTTTGTTTAGTACTGGAATGTTTATACCTAAAAATGAACGTGGAAACACCCGTTTGAGACATTTTCACTATCACAGAAACATGCTTTAGAGAGAAATGGAAGAACTGAAAAACGTATAGAGACGCGCAACGTTTCTTAAATGCTAGTCGTAAGCAGAGCTCACTCAGACACGTTGGGCAATTTTGTAATAAAATGTTTTCTGCTGGAGCTCTGCACACCGTTCGGCGGCCTACCCAGGCGACCAACTTAACAGCGCTTACCTTATTCAACAGTCACTCCAGTCAATTAAGCTGTAGGATTATGTGAAAAAAAATGTCTGCTCGCCTTCACTTCTTGATATAGAGTCATTTTCCCACTGATTCGTGAACCATTTCATTCATTGTTTTTAAGTGATTTGTTTTTTAACTCATGGATCACTTAAACAACGTGTATCAGATGAAATAACAATGCATAACTAATAAAATAAATAAAAATATTTTTTGTATTGAGTTTCGTCTTTTGTAATGCTATTTAACGAGGCAACATAAACACAGCTTTTCGTTCCGTTTTTACGTCGTCAATTTCGTTTTCACGTAATCGTCATTGCGCTCGATTTGAAGGGTTAAACTGCATTAAATAATGCACCGAAGTGAGTGCATTCATACGTACTATTTGTTTTAACTATTATAATCTTACCAATTAATTAAAAAAACTAAAAGAAACGGGATACAATATAAAGCTACATACAGTATTTTCGATAAAGAAATAGCATACATGAATTTTCTCCTTCGTTGTCATTTTTCGTTCGGTAGCTCCATTGGAAATAAAGGCTGTTCACGATAAAGGGAGTACTTTTGAAATCAAACTTAGAAAGAAGTCACTGTTCCTACCAGCTTATATTTTAACGGGGCACTACGGGACATGCGCCCAGTAAAGTTGGTAACGTTGGAGAGAAAGTAGGCAACCATTTTTATCAACTTAAATTATTTCTTTATCTTTTTTTTTTAATGCAGCTAAGTGTAAAAATAATCAGATTTTTAGAATATTTACTTTTCTAATTATTTCACATTTTCGTTCTACCGACGGATGCATAACGTGTTAAGGCCCATGTCAGTGTAAATAAAAATAAACCAATAAAATTGACTTTGGTTTAATGCAATTAAGTGCATTTAAAAAGATCGAAACAAATCAACATTATATGGTACGTTTGAATAAACGTTAATTGTGAAGTCTTATACTATTCTAGTTCTCAAAATACTGACACTGCACGTTGCATACTAAATGACTGCCAATAATTGAATTTATAAGAAATGGTGTCGGAAATAGGTTTAAATATTCCTGGGGAAAAGCGAAACTTAGCTGCGTGGACAGCGGGAAACCACCGCAACTATGACGATTTGTGGAGTCATCCTTTACGTGTGCAGAACACAGGAACAGCTCTCCCGCTCCTCCTTGGCGGCACATCCCTTGGTGGTACTCAACGAACTCATCCTCTGCGGGCCGGAACAACCCAAGTGGACGTAGAATAGGAACTCTCCTGGATTCGCAGCCAGTGGCCCTCTCCTCGCAGATATGGCTCTCCAAGTACCAGACACCGTGTTGTCCCTGGTTCGAAGTCGGATCCCCGAAGTCCTCCTTTACGGGATTGTCCTTCCGTCTTGGTTCATCATATAGGCTATGTCGACGTACTTCTTTTAAATGCAAAGGCTCAGCATTTCAATCAGTGAATGTAGTAATCTTGATCTCCATCAAAAATAACAATATTGTATTCAAATCAGAAATTAACTTCCCTACTCGGGACGGTGCTATTTTCCGAGTTAGTCCCTCGCTGATTCCAATTTAGAATGAATAAGCTTTGTTCTAAAAAACTATTGTTCGAAAATCAATAAATTACGGTAGGAGGGCTGGTGTGGCCTGATTGTTTTGAGAAAAAAAAGTAGTGCTAGTTACATAGACAAATTTCTATGCAAAGAAACCACTGATAAACATCAATCTTACATAGCATAAACAACACAGCTGTCAAAATAGATAGTTATACACATCTCACATTTAACATACGTAAAACATCTTGTACATATGGACTGTTCACGGTAAAGTGAGCATTTTTTAAGGACCTCCCGACAGGTATTAACCGCTAATAAATATATCTTATTGCAGTCTCAGGCATTAAATTTTGAGAGTGGTGAAGTGTATAGACTGTGTTTATTGGTCACATTGCAATGTTAATATTAAAAAGCAGTAGGAAGATGGAAATTTGATGAAAGGAAAAATTTAGAAGGGCCTTAAAAAGTGCTCACTTTATCGTGAACAGCCATTAACATTGAAGTTTGGCATTTAAATCAAATTTAAAGTCATAGAATAATCATTATAAAGTTATAAATATTGAAGTGTTACAACAGTAAACACATATGGCTCCAGAAATAACACAAAGAAAACTATGTTTATTTAATACAAAATTACAAGCCCTCGTGATTGGCTCACTCTCACTTGATGTAGCCTATCTTTGTTTGCTTGTCAGCCGTTCATTTAGAAAACTCCTTTCAGTGCTCTCACATTGTCGACACGAATCCACACTAATTTAGCTATAGTACAAACGAAATCAGGTAAATCGCATTTGAGAAAAACTAGGAGCATATTTACGATGCCGATATGCTGAGCTCCATTGTGTGCAATAAGTAACACAATCCCTAGCTCGTAAATATAGAGGTAAACTCTAAGTTAGTGGAAGTTCACCAAGGTTGGATATTTTCATTGCCTCGCATATTTCAAGATTTCCCAGTAACAATTTTAACATACTTGTTGGATCAAACAATTTATCACTACACGGAACGAAATACCTTATATACGTATTTGTCGTTTGATTTATATGATATATTTAGATTCCACTATTTTACAAATTCGATGAAGGATTTAAAATTTTCACTGTAAAAAAATTGTGGAATTTTTCACTAAATGTGTGTGGCAGCAGCGTCTGCACTAGCATCGATATAATTTTACACCTACATATGTCAATATATTTTTACTCTTTGGCCACGTAAATTTTTCCTAAAGTTTATCCAAATAACATAGTCACTGTACAACTAATTTTACATGGAACGGTGTAAAATTACTATTACTATGTAGCAGAAAAATAACTGCAACATGTGTTTATTGTCTCTCCACGGCAAGTAAATTTACAGACATCGCAATTGTAATTTCATCACTGTGTATTTACAAAAAAAGTAAAATCGCATATTCGCTGAAATTGTAATAACACAATTTCTGTAAATTCTTTGCTGTTCTAAGCAATTATATCATCAGAAATTGGTGAAACCTTTTATATAAGGTCAATACATTTCGATGAATGCTGAGTATAATGTATAGAACAACCATTAGATCCATTACCGAGTGGATTGGTTACCGCTAAAATCAGGTAGAAGCGTCATCTTTATTTGTAGAACAGTGTAGTCTGGAATCCTGATCTCCAGTTACCACCTTTCGGCTAGTTTTACTATGTTTGGAGGTTACGTTTTTGCAACGCAATATACCACTTAAGTAGAAAACTAATTTTCCAACACATTTACGAAATTATAGATATATCAACTTCAGATATTGTGAGGAGCCGCTGTGGTTGAGTGGTTAGCCTGCTCGCCTCCCACCACGGCGAACCGGGTTCAATCCCCGTACGGGTCACCCGACTTTCGCAAATGGGAATCGTGCCGGACGATGTTGTTGGTCGGCGGGTTTTCTCGGGGATCTCCCGTTTCCCCTGCCCCCTCATTCCTGCGCTTCACCATACTCACCTCAATCACACTCGTCGGCTCTCAAGACCTCACTGTTAAGAGCCGTCCAAATCTCTTCAGGTATTGTGCCAAACAACTTTCAGAAACTCTGCCTGGTTCATGCTTCGCCTGCAATTAAGGTTTTATTTTAAAATTAATTTATTTTAAAATTTAAACGTTAGTAACAGTCAAATTGCACACTAAGTTTCTTCGGAGATTCTTTGTAATACTCCGACGAATTCAGAAGTTGCTTTGAGCTCTAGCCAAACTTGTCAATTATTTACTGTTTCTAAAATTTGCAGCGCACAAGCTGTACATTTCAGATACCTCCCATGTAGCAAACCACACGTGGCCTATCGATGGTTTACAGTCGGATGCCAATACAGCAAACAATTGGCCAACAGCTGGCATGCACCCGGCACGATTGCTGGTCCTGAAGTGGCACCACTAACTTTGCCGTACTCTGCCCAAGGTGTGGTGAACACAAATGGCCCATGTGCTTACAACAGCAATGGCCCATCGATGTACCAATTCACAGCCATCAGATGGCCTACCTATGGATAGCCATGCTTTCACCACATGTTTAACTGTATCTCTTAAAAATAATTATTTTGACTGTATATTTCAACATTTCTTTGCTTTTGATGCCCTCTACTTCACTATTAAACACATTATAAGACATAAAAACCTTATGCTGACCATTACAGGAGAGGGGTCGCGAACCTACACCCCTTACATTGTTAGCCCAGCATGCTAATCATCACTCTACTGTGTATTATTACATTTAAGTGAACGAATTTTGAATATATGCGGACTTGAATTATTAACAAAAACTAACATAATATAAATTACACTTGTTATTCCATAGCCTTGAAATTTACCATGCAAACTAATCAGTTTTTAAAAAGATGCAGATAAAAAATTAATAATGTCGTTGAGAGAAATCTTCCTCCATGAATCGCGATATTTTCACAAAAACTGTTTTTAATGTAATATTTCGCAGTATGTATCTCGCCTGGATGCTATTCATCTGTTTTGAAATGCAGTCGCCAGTTATGAATATTTTAGTGAAGTGAAACAACAAAAGCCCTTCAATGTTAATTTACTAAAAGGTGGTTATGTGTCGTTTTTAACGTCTTATTTTAATTATTTGCAGTCATACATGGAAAACATTACATATGTCAAATTATTCAATACCAGTAACTGTATTTACAGCATTTTGCCATAGCTATTTCCATCACTATATATTTACAAATAATCTATTATTATATTTTGACACACGCATATATACTTATATGTGTGTGTAGTTTAAAGAAGCTATCTGCGAAGAGTGGGAGCGATAAAAATTCCCATAATATGCAAAATTCCACCATCAATGGTCCATCGATTTACCACTTCACAGCTAACAAATGGCCAATAGATGGCTACCCATACTTTCACCAGCAATAAGTATAGGTTATGTGTGGCCATTGCTGGAATATAGTTGGTAAGCCATTTATGGGCCATTAATAGGTCCTATACTCTCAACCATCAGTTTCATTTCCATCGACATTCCATCAGTGGGCCATAAATGGCATGCCAAGTGTCCTGTTGCCAGCAGTAAGCCATAACAGGGCCAGTAGTATAAACCCATAAGTAGGGACACCCGAATTTCGCGAAAAAATTTCCGCACATGCTAGATTGCAATATCCTACGAACGTACCAGCAGTTTCCTTTTGATTATTGGCAACGTGTGTCTGTGAGAAGATATTTTCTTAGTCGAATGGCCAATCAGAATTAAGTTGCTCCGATACTGTACGTCTCTGATTCGTGAGCAGATACTTAAGACGCGTAACATACAGATCACCCAATCACAAACGTGAATCTGAGCTGGAGTTTTATGGAATACAACTGGTCGTGAAATTTTTTCGCGAAATTCGGGTACCCCTACCGATAAGTACTCAGTGCCAGCAGTAAAACCACGGTCTGCCGACTGTGGCTTGTTACATAGGCTGTAATTCCGGCTGGTAATTTGTTACTGAAAAACCCACGTCTGTTTCATTTGCGCTTGTATCAGGCGCCTGTCTTGATATTTGCTAATTAAAATTTGCAAAAAAAAAAATGTATCCTAGACACTCGGGTAGCCTTAAAATGAATGGCCTTACGAAGGTGTTAAACGAGTTTTAATGGACGCGTACCAAAACTTCCGCAAGTTGCCACGGCTCCGTTGTAACTAAAAGGCTCGCCCAAACCGGCGCGGTACAGCAGTAGGCCTACCCCAGGCGGGAACTTGTGATTAATCGAAACTGGGTACTTCTACCCAGTGTGGTACGTCACACGGATTGCAAGGACAGCAGAAAGATGGACTACGTATGGACAGAGATTGGGGAAGAATTTCACGAACCCAGTAGTGTGACAGATTTTATTATTACACGTAAGCAAGAATTACATTAAGCAAGGATATCAATACTGATGACTTAATTATTTGTTCGAAACATGGTTATTAGAAAGTATATATATATATATATATATATATATATACATATAAACGTTTCTCGTATTTTCTTAATTCAAGTATAAGTATATGGTACTCTCCGCTGCAGCAACTAGCTTCTTCATCTGACGACATTGTCAGCACACAACTACACTCAACGGCGCTCTGACAAGCGAATCGCTCTGGGCTGGTGTGGGTGCCTACAGTTCCCGCCAGAATTTCCCGCCTCACTCCCGTTTAGGGCGAATAGAGGCGAAAGTGTAAACCGTGTTCGGGTGAAGGTGTAACTGAGTGCTGAGGGTGAATAGAGGCGAAAGCACAACCCGTATTCGGGCGAAGGTCGACTCTATCGCCTTTGCGCGCGCAAGCACATAACCGGACGGGGCGGCGCCTTTGATGTCTATGTCCGTGACGACACGGCATCGTCATGGCCGGGCGCTGTTAGGACGCTGTGTACGGCGCGCCGCTGTAATATCCAATATCCATAACGGCACGTGCTTCGAGGGAGACGTGATTTGGTTGCGTGAAGCGTACGAGATACACCACCAGACTATCGAATATTGGGAGAAAAAAAAAAAAATCATAAAATCCATTAATTTTTTCAAACGTCTTAAGGGGAGTATGTAGCTGCACGTCCAAGGGCAAGAAGCGAAGGGAGTGATACGGACGACAGTTGCACGCACGCCTAGCGTCTCATCGCTCTTACGCGCAAGGCGTGCAGTGTTTCCGCCGCAACGCTGTACTGTGCAATTCAGATCTGTAACAGTGGGGTTTTATTACTCACGATGAAAGCCCACAGATTAAACTACGCCCGTATCTTTGTACTTTTCTCTTGCCGATTAAAGAAATTGCATAGGCAAGTTTTGAAAATGCAATATTTGACCATTTTCACGAATTTTTTTTTTTCAGGAATACACTTATGTTTGCCAAAAGTAGAAAATTAGAGCCATTGATAATTGTTTTCTTTTTTTATCTTTTCTTACAAAAAAGTAATATTTTCAGAACATTTATTTACCGAGACACGCGTTTACGCGCAAACTACGATTTCGCATAAAACCTTTCAGTACACCATAGGACTTTTAAAAAACGCGAAAGGGGAAGAAACAATTACTGTTTGGCTTCGTGTCTTTATCAATACTTTATCTCATTTGATCTTTTTTCGAGAATAGGAGACGGAGACAGAAGAGAGAGAGAGAGAGAGAGTGTGTGTGTGTGTGTGTGTGTGTGTGTGTGTTTGTGTGTGCTCTAAGGAGGAAGGCATTTGGGTAGGTTTACCAGACGCTTAGGATAAAAAAAATTAGGACATTCACTTTGGAAATGAACAGACATTTTATTATAAAGTGGGCAAAACGATTTCATTAGAGCTGCAGATTATTTATACTGAAGAGCAATAAATAATTTTTTTTTTCGCTTGTAGTTTAACCTTGAAAACGTTGCGAAAAATAGTTTTATTAATTATTTTTTCAAGGAAAAAAATTCTCAAAAATTTAAATAATGACAAAATATTATCGGTTAATGTGGACTAACAAGTCTCATGCACCAGGAAAATAACCTGTATACATAAAGTTGTTTAACACAACAAAACATTTTAATATACACTGCAGTTAGAAAAATTAATCAAAAAGAGATTTCAAAATAAAAAATCGTAAACATAATTTACGTACAGATGTTTTTGTATAATTAACCAAGTGAATGTTGAAAACACAGATTTAACAAGTTTTGCTGCTTAAATCTATTAAGAATCTAAATAATTAGAATGTCAAAAAAGGGACGCATTTTTATCGCCACATAGAAAAACGGGTGCACAGAAATTTAAAAAGAGGGCATGTCCTTATGCCGGACATCTGGAAACCCAATAAAAAGGTGACACTGAGAGAGATATTTTGTTTTAGGTACCAAAGAAATTTATGTGAAGAGTATATGTCAACACTTAACAATATTTTGTTTACTCAGCTAACTTACTCTTGCTCCAAATATCTGCATTTGTTCCCTGGAACCAAATAAAGAATTTGAAAATAATTTGTTGAGCCGAACATTTATTTCGTTGTTCAGACTTTTCGCTTTGGTAGCCGTAAACATTAAACATATCACGGTAAAGTTAAATTAATATTTCGTTTTTAGTGAATGAGATTTTCGTTTGCTGTAACAAGATGATATGCTTATTGTTACTGAATATGATGCGGCAACAAAAAAAAAAAACATCTTGACGCAGTACTAGCATTTATTCTGTTGCCCTTAGGGTAATCGGGTCATTTAACTACCTTCGTTCGAATTAACAGATCGAATGTTTGTTTACAATTTCTGCTACAATTAGGATGAAAACAATGTTGGTTATTATAGTTATCGACGCTCAACAATGCCACAAACATCTCAATGAAAGGATTTCAATAGGAAAAAAAAAAAAAAAAAAAAAAAAAAAAAAAAAAAAAAAAAAAAAAAAAAAAAAAAAAAAAAAAAAAAAAAAGGTATATAACTTGAAAATATTTGACACAACTGTCGTTTATTAGACAAGGTATGATAAGCAAAACAGACCTGTTATGTTTATTGTCAGTGTATTCGAGGTCGATAAAGCGTAGCGTGCGGCGCGCAAGTCGAATCTTGGTATCCTTCCAAATGTGTTTATACAACTGAAGCCAACAAACCTACAGCCATGTAAATCTTTAGTTGCACCAATTAAATCGTACACGCATACGGCAGCTGAATCAGAACAAAAAAAAAAAATTGTTTTCAGCAACAAAATATTTAATTGCTCCTACACAAGCATTTAATTTGGTTTCGCCAAACAAAATCGCATTTCTTTTGTTATCTATTAACCGTTTCAGTATTTTTACCAGGATCACTAAGCGACTCGCAAAACGAACATTACTATTTGGGTCACTTAATAGACTCGAAACATTTGCATTTTAAATATTAGTTTTTTTTTTTTTTTTTTCGCCCGTTCTGGAGTATTATTGATCCAAAAATAACCAATCCATGCTTTCATTGAATAAATCTGTATTATCTAAACAGGCATAGATAGTTAAACTAGACGTGAAAGGAAGGACTGGCGCTTCGAGTTGCTCCACAATTTAATACCGTAGCGTGTGCATTTTCAAGATGCACACTCTCGTGTGTGTAAAACAAGAATTTACTTATATTGCCCATTTCATATAAGGGGGGTAAAATCGTCAGACAATGTGACCAACCTAAACAATATGTAAACAGTAAATAAATGCTCTCGCTCATACAGTATTGTATAAGCTGATGAACTGCTTCGGGGTCCGTGTTGTTAGGTTGGCTATTTTGATGATGGCTTTGGAAGAAAATAGTACTCGGAACTAAAAGTTGTAATTTAAAATCTTGATTATACTTGCAACATTTACCGTTTAAATTATGTCTTTAAAGCAATATTAAATTTTCTTGGTTATTAGTGACTGGACTTTAAAAACATGTTTAGCATTTATGACAGAGTATGTCGACACATACGAACAGTAAACGTTTCCAACCAATGGCAATGGCTAGCCATGTTTATGTTTCCAGTTTCCAGTCCGGTAAAGGCCGTTGTGCGTGTGCTTTTTTTCTCATCGTTTTTATTATACGAATATCTTATTGGTGTTGTCGGAATATTTAATCGGCAGTTGATTATTTTTTTATTTCCTTTTTTCAAACATGGTTTTAGGTACCGTTGTAGTGCGTTTTCTTGAGTGAAATGTAATATCAATCGGCACGTCGTTAAAACTGCTCGTTCCGCCATTTTCCTTACCGCCTTCCACAACAAAGTGACACGAATATAATTTACGTATATAAGTTTAAGTTTGTTTGTATCAGGAAACGTGCACAGTATTGATCTTGCTGAATGATTTTGCAAATAAATATTTTATACTAGTGACGAACAAACGTGATTTTAGTGAAGTAATCTCGCAAGGATAGCCATAGAAAAACACGCGTTCAAGATGTTGCAAATATTACAAACAGTAAGTTTGGTGTTTTGTAAATGTACGCCTATTTGTAAACCGTTAATATAATTATTGAAATGCACGTGGCCTGAAAAAAAGCCGCACTATCCACACTTTTGTAGTGAGTGGATAATATTTGTTTGGCTACATCGTAAATTCGAGTGTAAGGTTAACTTCGGTCAAAGTGTGTACGTGTATATATTGTTGCATCTGTAGGAATACGAACAGCGACGTAGTATCGCGTTTTGTGTTTTTATTACAGTCATAATTTTCGAAGTTAAATAATTAAAATGCTATTCCCATATGAGAAAAATTTACCACTGCTTCATCAAAATAATATGCAGCTCGAAATGCCACACACTCATAAGAACATCAAAATAATCCCGTCTCATGAAAGCCGTTAATCTAAAGCCTCCTCCCACCTCCCCCCTTTTTTCCGTTTTCCCTCGAAATAAAATAAACAGAACCCCAAAAAATGTAGCTCTGTAATAAAAAATCTATAATATAGTACATCAATTACTGGACGGAAGTTAGCTAACGTCAGCCTTTCAGTGCCTACCATAACATGGAACACGAGGAAGGAGGAAAATGCAAGTGTGTATTGGACTCAAAACATTTGTCTACAAAAATTTTTTTCTTCGGTGGCATAACAGCTGCGGTGGAAGGATACACTGTGGCTGTGCTACTTTTCTAGAACTGTCAAAATGTACCCAACTTACATGAAATGGACAATAACTAATGATCCTACTTTCCTCTACACGGGTGCAAATTAATTTTAGTGAAGTATGTAGGTAGGCGTTGGCGTCTCATTGGCAGCAATAGCATTAGAGATAAAACCAGAAACATATGAAAGAGAACAAAAACAATTAAAATACACGAGTAACTTACCCGATATTCGAATTCAGAAAAACTCATAAAATTAAACTAGCTTGCAATCTACTGCATCACGAAGGTAGGATTCGGGGCATCAACTTCGGGTGTAATCAGTATAGTGTTTCGAATTATAGGCTTCACTAATCTGGAATTTTTACACGACCATCATTTTGAAAATAAGTGACTGAGTGACTAAAAGCACATAAGTTTGCATGGCCTACCATAACGCTACTTGTGTGAAGAATTTATTAGAAATAATTTGATTATTCTACGAGATATGGCATAAACACCTTATTTTCTTAAACGGGACTATCTTACAAAATTGCCTAAAAAGTGGCTCTATAAACGTTGTTTCTAATAGATACTGTCAGCATAAAAAGTTTGATTAATGTGTTAAATTGGTAAAGCCGAGCATATCAAAATATTTATATGGCCACCATTTTGAAAATCATTGTCTGACCCCATTTATATCATGTAACTTTACATTGCATTCTGTAAATGTGCAAAATTTGGTAGAAATTAGTCAAAATATTCCGGAAATCTGGCAATATGAACAATTTACTCTCCTGACATAATTAAAAAAAAAACTGGCAAGAGGATCTCTGTATGCATAAACGATGTTTCCTTGTAATAATGTTAGCGCACAGAATTTTGTTCGATTTTCTTTAAATGTTTCATAGATACAGCGTATTAATCTAAATTATTTATATAAAACCCATTTCAACATGCCTGCTGCACATACCACATGTTAATTTACACACCCTACTGCATGAATAGTTGCGTAAAATTTTTTTTAATGGATCGGTTGATTGGTCCTCAAATATGGCATAAAACCTCGATTGTTTAACGTGATGATTTTCATAAATGGAGGACGAGAAGGTTATGTATTACCACATTCGATGATTGTCGTAGGTGTACAGTACAAAGTAAAATTTAAATCTGTTACACGATTTCGTAGACAAAGCAGACTAAGCTAAAATGTTTGTACAGCCACAATTCGGAAAATAAGAGACTTACTTACTTAAAATATATAAATTAATATTACCTACCATAGTACAACTTATTCGCCAAATTTGAAAGAAATCAGTTTATTGTTTCCCGAGATACGACACAAAAACTCTCTTATTTCATTTGGGGTTATATTAAGAAACGGCGGAGAACTTATCCTTTTCACAGACAGTTTTTTATGGATATAATAGATACTGTCAGCATATAAAGTTAAGTTGAAATTTGTTATATAGTTTCGTAGATAAAAAATTCTTACCTAAAATTTTACATGGTTGCCATTTTGAAAATATGTGTGTCTGGCTAGCTCAAAATTTATCAGTTTACATGGCCTGCCATAGTGTTACCGGTGTGCCAGATTTTGTAGAAATCAGCTGTTTTTCGTAGTTATCGCGTAATTTTAATTTGTCATGAGATACTAGTTTACTAAATGGCGGAGATTTTGTGTGGACACATTTCAGGGTTGTAATGTATACAACCAGCATACAAAATTTTATTGGAATGAGTTACAAAGTTTCGACGATGTAACATACAAAACTAAAATATCTATATGTCCACCATTTTGAAAATAAGTATCGGGCATACTTAAAACATATTATTTAACACCACCTACTGCAGTGCTACTCGTATGCCATATTTGGTGGGAACTGGTCAATTGTTCCCCGAGATGTGAAAATAAAACTTTATTTATTCGTGTGGTACTATTTTCCAAATGGAAGACAAAAGAGGCTCCGTGTAAACACATTTGATGTATGTTATGTATACTCCCAGCATACAAAGTTAAGTTGCAATTGATTGCATGGCTTCGAAGATATAGCATACTATGCTAAAATAGTTAGATGGAAACAATTTTGAAAATAAGTGTCTGACACACATGAGACATATTTATATATTAACTGACACAGTGCTACTTGTTTGCCAAATTTGGTGGCAAACTGTCAAATTGTTTCCCGAGGTATTACACAAAAACGTTATAAATTCATTTAGTGCTATTTTACAAATAGACTAACAAAACTGGTTGTTTTTGGCTTATATGATGCTTGTAATAGATTCTTTCAGCATAAGAAATATGGCTGAAAATGTCCGAACGGTATGGTAGCTATACCAAATAAACATAAAATATTTGTATGGGTACTATCTTCAAAATAAGTCAATTATCAATTTGAATTAATTACGTTTACATGTCCTACTATAGTATTACTTACGTAACAAATTTAGCAAAAATTTGTTTAGTCGTTTTCGAGTTACAACTTAAAAGCTTTATTTTTCACGGGGCACTATCTTCCGAAATGTGGGACCAACAACACTGTTCACCTATGAATGCAGTGCTTACAACTTGCCCTGTCAGCATACAAAAGTTGGTCGAAATCGGTTGTATGGTTTCCAAGATAAGACATACCATCCGAAAAATTTTAAAATTGCCGCCATTTTTAAAGTAAGTGCCCGACTTAATCTAAAACTATAAAAGTTAGGTGTCCTACTATATGTGTACCGAGTTTGGTGAGATTCTGTTCATGCGTTCAAAAATTGAAAGGGGGAGATCTGTAAGGTCATTCGATAGTCACCACTGTCTCTCACCTGTAGATATAGTGCACCGTCCGTTCTCCATGTAACCACAGGCACTAGCTACACACTTGGATAACCTTCATGTTTGCCTACAATTGATTTCATAGGAAACAGGGTGCAACGTGAATTGTAAAGTTTAGGTATAAAAAAGTTAACAACAAATGACAAGATCAGCAATCCGAGACCGAGCTGAAACGCCTCTTTCCCAATCCTTTTACAAATTTTATACTTAGATAAAATCCAAAAGGTTTTTTCTCTATAGCTAGTGGTAGTGAAATTTCGCGGAAAGGTTTCACGATAAGTTACATCTAAAAACACTGTAGGATCGTTTACGTATCTTTATTGGCTGAATTACTTTTTGACACATATTTATGGTCTGCACACGAATCAAGTAGGAGCCATGCCAATGTTGCCGAATTCTGAGTGGCTTGGTCAAATATGAAAACGCCTTCTCAAGTATAGACAGCAACCAATGGCAAAAGACAAGTTGCGGTTGGGTACTTATAGTATTGAAGGCTACCATGTACTCATATTTTTTTCGCGAAATATCACTAGTTCTATCTATAGCAAAATGAATATATAAATATAGTTTTGAGAACATTTGGTTTTTACAAGATATTTTTTTAGTTCAGGAATCTTAGTTAAAAAATGGATTTTACTCGGTTCGCCATCTTACAAAACTGGAGGGGTTACTTTAATATTTTTAAGCCTCTCTCTGTGATAGGTAATACCAGTATCAGTTGATTATTACAGGTACCATTTCGTTACAAAACGAAACACACAATACAAAAAAAAAATATATGCAATATGGCGTGATGTTAAAAAAAAATACAGCAGTTATTGTTAGGCTATTTGGTTATTAATATTTTGGGGTACCCCTGGATTAAAACAAAACAACATCTGAAACTAATTATATATGTTTCTTAGATCAAAATTTTGAGTCAATTTTAGTACGAATCACTTTCTGAATGTTAGGTGTACATGGCAGTTTTCATTTTTTTACACAAAAACTTGATGATCATGCAAAGAAGATAATCAGAGAAATAATAATTTATTAGCTGATATTCTGCCGGAACTGATTATTGGCTATTCCAGAAGAGAAGCAAGACAGAGAATACCACCATCCCGTCGGTAATGGAAATTTGTAAGTTGCCATTGCAAGTTCACGCCATCACTACAGTTTAACCGCTAAACAACAAAAATTTCGACAAGTCAGCGCACAAATACTTCTGCTTCAATATGCCCTAATATTTATAATACAATATTCACGTATCCTGAGCGGTAAGGCAATATGATTAACTCATATTAAGTGGATTTGAGAGCACCGAAGAAATTCCCCGTTACATTACGCCATGATTGAGCCTTTCAGAAGAAGGAATACGGGTGCTTTCAGCACGAGTGCAATGGATTTCACGATATAGTCGGACGAATTGATAGTATCGATATTTATCATCGTACATTTCCAATTACACAGATCTTAGCAAGTCATTTTCAAAACCGTAATTATTTAATTAATTTTATAAATAAAATCTTCATAAATTTATGTTAATTTCAAAGGAAGTTGAAAACAGTACACATAGATGATACAGTCTCCAATATTACTATCAGTATAACTGTCAGAGCAACAAACAAATAATTACCTTTACATTTAAACAATTTGCATTTGTTTCATTATCTTTAATTCTACACCTCACTGTAATTTTACCATTAAATTCAGTAAACGTGGAATTGAGAAAGGCAATTTTTGCTATTAAGCAACTTAATAAATGTTCCTAAACAAGGATACAAACAAGCGATTACAAAAAAAAAAGTGGTACACAAAGTGGCACAATAGCGTGTCAGTAGCTGACTTTTAGTGCTAAATGTGTTTTAAGAAAGCTTCAATTTATGTTTGGTGTAAAAATTCCCATAGTTATTATTACAGTATACCCTCTTTTACTTTAATACTGGGGCCGTGTTCGTAACTGAATAATTCTTCTAGGCTTAGGTGTGTGTAAAAAATTGCCACTTTTTTTGCCCCGGTGTACAGATACCACCATTTACTGCTGCCATGATATTTATCCTCTGTGTAGCCGATGTCGTGTCCGTAGATGACACTTTCTGCCACGTGTGCGAGTAAGAACGTCACTATTCTGGACAGGTGTACCGTCACCGACAGTTATCCGGCCCGTCTTGTTTACCAACTGGCTACACGCCCTTACACCTACGCTGGTGTTGTGTGTTTGCTCACAGCGTGTAATGGCGTTTGGATTGGTACTCGCCTCGCTTCGCCGGTACGGCGAGGCACCCGAAGTGTTTTCTCTGGGGCGAAGCCCTCTAGGTCCCGTACTTTCACCCGTGCGCCAACAGCCGCGCTCCCGTCCTTCCCCTGGTTTCGTCCCTCGTACTTCCTAGCAACATTCCTCCACGCTTCAGCGTACCTTTCTCGTACCAGCGAAGGGGGCCGCGGTTGCTGAGCGGTTAAACTGCTCGCCTCCCACCAAGGCGAACCGGATTCAATCCCCGGCGAGGTCACTCTCGGATTTTAGCAAGTGGGAATCGTGCCGGATGATGCCTTTGGTCGGAGGGTTTTCTCGGAGATTTCCCGTCTACCTCGCCTTTGCATTCCGGCGCTGCTCAATTCTCACGTCATATCACCCTCATTAGATCTCAAGATCCCGTTGTTAAGAGCCGCCCACATCGCTCAACTGAACGCAACTCGTACCAGCGAGCAGGAGTTTTCATCCTATAGGCTGTACACGGTTAACCCTTTAATGGTGGCACAAATGTACTGCCACTAAAGATAAGGTTGAAGTGAGCTGCCTTTATTCTCCACCACAGCAATATCAGTCATGTCGATCTCTGGATTTCCACTTACCATCAACCTAATTGGTCCTGGCTACACCAGACTGTAATCTACAACGGCTATTATTGGCTGGCCGCCAACTAATGAAGTCGTGCGTTTACTGTGTGCCTGTTAATATGTCGCGACAGCTGTAACAGGTTTTACAATCCATCGTGTTCATTTGAGGAATTGTAAAACAAACAGTTTTATTCTTACGAGCTGAAATGTTGACTACTTGTAATTTTTTTACTTAGATTCGTGCAAAGCCCAGCGAAACAGTAAACTTATATAAAAGAGCTAGTTTTGTTTTAAAGAGTAAAGTAACGTTACTGTTAAAATTTCTCTCTCTAGAAATTTAGTGGGCTGTTCGAATTTCGTTAAGGGATGGAGGTATTAATTAAATATAATAATTAGTTATAATTTCCTTATTTTATATATGATAACTACAGCTCTGTGAACTCAAAATCTCACAATAAATTGATACCACTTACAGTTCACAACTAATTACTCCAATTTCATACAATTTATAATTACCACAAACAAATCAATAAAATAAAATAATTAAGGATCAATCCCAATATACAGTGTATCAACCTATTAAAATATTCTATAGTATACGTGTCCAAATTGAAGTTCGAATATTTACAATAAAATCAGTATTACACTTCCATTCAGTCCCACCTCAGTTCAGTACATGACCCGCCAGTCGCAATGTTCTAGAGTCCTCCAGGAGCCCTCACGCACAGTAGGCTTCGCTAGTCGGTTTCACACCCTCTCGTTCATTTACGTCACGAACACCTCGCTCGCCGTCATCCCGCAATCTCCAGTCGTCTTCCACACCTCACTTCGCTCGCGCACACTCGGCTAGGTGGCCTCCATCAAAGACTAGCAGCCGCTGGCTTGCGGCAATATATATATATATACTGTCTTAGGCCGCCACCTAGAATCTTCTCCAGCTCGCGTGATGCGTCGCGGAGGGCTGAGGGCCAGCGAGTCTCACCAGAACATTCTTGCGGCGTCACCAAACGTATCGGAAACTTTAGCGGGCGAGAGGAGGTCTGTGACGCCAGCAAGTCTCGTCGTTGTCGGCATTCACGGGATTCCCAGAAGGGTGACGCCAGGAGGCCACAAGTGCATCGTTCCAGGAAGAGGGGAAGGCGAGGTGGGTCTCCGATTACGGCGCGGGGCAGCTCAGTCGGCGCCAGCTGCAGCACGTAACATTACTATACAAGTAGTGTCGAGTATATACGTGCATACTCCTCAAAGGGTGAATAGAGCACTTTTGAAATCAAGTTTTGGAAAATGTCGCTATTTGCATATATTTTGGCAGCCACACTGAACGTCATAATTACAGTAAATTTAGTAAAGACGGAGAAACTACATGTCTTAGTGTTAGATAAGAATTGTTTGGCAAACATTTGTGAATACTGAAATGATTTATTTTTCTTTCTGTTTTAAGAATGAGCAAATTTTTACAATAATAACCTTTCCAATAATTTCGCAGTTTTACTTGAAAGACGCATGAATAAATTAATGAGGCCCATGTCAACGTTAAGTGCACATATGGCGGAACAATATTAAATGTGTATATAAGTAGATCTTAAACAGGGTTTACAAAAGTGCTCAATTTACCGTGAACAGCCTATACATACATGATTCCCCTGAAGCGTATTTATTCAGTTTAAAAATTTGCTTTCTTATTAATATTTATCACCCAACTTAATCAATTTTCTCTTATTTTGTGTGCTACTGTTGAGCTTATTTACGATCACTGTTAGAGAGAGAATACATATTTCCATATTTTTTCGAGTCTGCCATTATTTATTCACTAAAGAGCACAGCAGACAAGTACATGGATACGAAATTTCGTAGCGGTTCCTTTGATCCATTGATTGCCTCCATAACTTTTCGCAAGCAGACCTCGTTTATATTCACGGCGACCCCGAGACAGCTTACCCACAACGCACCGGGTGAGTGCGATCACAGAACAGAACACGTAAAATGATATAGCGTGGCGTTTCCTTTTATGTGGGGTAAATATTTCCTGACTGGCTGTCAGATTGGCCATAATTAGGGGCACCTGTTTTTTCGCGAAAAGATTTCACAAGATGTGTTCCAAAACACTTTAGTTCAGAATCTCTTTGTTGATTGGATCATTTGAATTGTTATGCGTCTTATCTGTCTGCCCACGAATCGCGAACGGCCAGTATCGGAGAAACTTAATTCTGATTGGTTTTCTCATGTAACAGACTCTCTTCACACAAAGGCAATCGGTCAATAGTTAAATTAAGACTTAAAGTGTGCACGCAGGATATTGAAGTCTAGCCTCCGCGTAAATATTTTCGCGTTAACCAGGTGCAGTAGCCATAGGCCTACTGCATGCCACGAAATTTTCCCTCAGTACCACACTCCACCACCCTCTCTCTGGTTGGCCAAAATTTCGACCAATCTAGAAAACTGCCATGAAAAGCGGCCAGCACTCGGCTAAACCTTCCATGGTATAGGCTGTTCATGGTAAAGTGAATACTTTTGAGGCCCCAGTTACTTTCTATTTTAGCAATTTTTATCCCTTTAACACCTTTTTAAAATAACTATTGCCATGTAAGTAATCAACACAGTGTGTATATTCCACCGCACTCGGAACAAAACGTCTAAGGCTAAAATAAAATATATTTATTGGCTATTATTCCAAATGAGAGGGCTTTCAAAAGTGCTCACTTTACCATGCATAGCTTATACCACCCGTGTAAGGAAACTCCCATCGTAGCACATGGGCTTTAGGGACAACCGATTTTCGCGAAGAGTTCCACGCACGTTTGTTTTCAATGGCCTGCAGGTATAAAGGCAGTTTTCTTTTGCTTGTTGGCCACGTGTGTCTGTTAGAAGACTTTTATCACTTCGGTAGCCAATCGGAATTACGGTACGCTAATGGTGCACGTCTGTAATTCGCGGGTGGACACCTAAGGCGGGTAGCATGTAAATTATCCAACGACGAACATGGATCTCAGATTAAGTATTACAAAATAAAACTAGTTACGTAATTTTTGTGCTCGAAAATCCGGTGTCCTTGAAAATATTATTTGTCGTCCGGGTAAGTGAGTGAGCGAATTTTCTACAGTACCTTCAATCTAACGGAGTGAAAGACTTCTTCAGTCATCTTAAGCTGGACTCGCAACCATCCGTTTCATCCATCAGTCGTCCGTCCGTCAGTCACGTGATATTCAACCAATCGCAGGGCAACTTTTTTTTCTATCCGCCAATCCGTCAACTATATCTCAAACATTAACTTCCGACGGACGGACGGATGGGCCACCGCCTTGTAATATCGTTCCTTGAAAATGGCTGTCGGAAAAGTCATTTATTTATTTGTCTGAATATTTTATTTTTAAATACATAAGGCAATTAAGTTGTTTACTTTTTTACATTTTACCTTTGAAATGAACTGAAGATAACTTTAGGGAAAGAAAATATATCTATTAAATTCATTAAAAACATTTGACTGTGCGCCAGAAAGTTCGTGTTGTTTGGTGGTAACACTGAAAATTTTCTGGTCCGATGGATCGATGTACGACGGACTGTTGTGAGTCGTTTTCAATTGACGGACGAAAAAATCGACGGATGGCTGACTGACGGACGGGCGGACGACTGACGGAAGCAACTGATGGTTGTGAGCCAAGCTTCACTGTACTACTTCACTCCGTTGTTCAGTCATAATGTACATTCAGTCTTTTTCAGGACGTGTTAAGTAAGTTAAAATCACTTCTCATACACAGCAGACGAACACGGTCCTAAGATGAAACTATGTAACTATAATGGAGCTTCTTGACATTAAATCTAATATATGAGGCTATGCTGGGCTTCGAATGTTAATGTAGACTTGGTTTAGGTTGAAAATGGTACCATAACTTGGAATGTCGAATGCTTACAAAACAGGTATTTCTTGAATGCTTCACACTTAAGAGTAAAAAGAAGCGGCTCGACGGAGCAGCAGTGAAGTGTCAGCTCACGAATGTGCAATTCACGTTTTCAGGAAGGTTCCGTTGACCTCTCCAAAGAACGAGTCATGTTTGCAGATGCAACACTCGTAAATGGTTTGGGTCGAAATGTTGGTTCCCGTTTACGAGCTCGTGTCGGGAGCTACCAACGCGAGGATCGGGTATTTTTACTTTCTGCGTTATTCACTAATAGCGAGAGACCTGAAGAAATCGCGGATTCATTTTGAGACAAGCTAGATATTCCAAACCTGCGTGTGTATATAACTTTATCTATTGGTACACGTGGTGTTTGATACCTCCTGGAGAACGCTAGCCTAATCGTTGCCTTCCACCGTGACAGCAGACAACGAATGTACAGTTGAAATCCATATTTGTACATAAGACTGTAAAGTCTAGCTTGCAGGTCGTTGAACTGGGCGAATTTTGATCTCTAATAATAGCTCAACCTCAAGTGCTGCAACTATGTACTCTCGAAAACCCGGATCAGCGACATCAGTCAGCGAAACTCCGGGCGCTTGACAAGACCGTTAAGACGCTGTTGCAGACTGGCCAATCATTTGAATGAAAGGAGAATCATTATCACGGCGTGGCATTCATTGCCGTGTCTGGAGATACGACGTAAGACGTGATTGTAGTATTTTCGTTCACTCGTGTTTGAAATTGAGACTTCGAGGTGGAGATTTCGAACACAACAAATTACACGAAAAGTATTTTTTGTCGTAACGATACCAATTACATCAAAAACGAATACTGAGAGCATACAAATTCAATCTTCACGATTTTGCGGCGTAACTGTAAGTCCTATATTTTCCTTTAGTTAATTGAAGTTGGCGTGGTAGCGCAAATGGTGAAGTCATGGTGTAATACCAAAAGGCGTGTGAGTTTAATCTTGGCCGCATCCGAATTTTTTTTATTTACTTTTTTAAAGTTACAGTATATTGCGCAGTATAAACAATATACTATCGTAAGTATGCTTATTTCGCGTAATTATTTCACTGCATTCAATAGGAACAATATTCGATTCACCACTGTAGTCGGCCGACACTTATTCAATCAGTGAAATAATTTCACGGCACTAAGTAAATCAGTGAAATTTTTCCACTGAAACAATCAGTGGTTTCCCACTGAAACAATCAGTGAGAAACCACTGATTCGAACTTAGATTGTAAGTACCGAGGTGGTAATCCAAATTATTAGGAGTTCACTACCACAGAATAGATCCGTACAATGTAAAATGGTGTGGCAGTTACTTTTATATATGCTTGTCCGTTTGCTGATTGGCTGCGCCAGGCTCTGCAAATGAGCCTTTTATCCAATTGGCTGGTAAGTAAGTTGCGTTACGGCACTTTGACCAATGACGCCACTTTTGCTGACGTGCACAGCTGGAGTTTCTTGTAGGAAAGGGCTTTTTCACTGCTGTATTATTAATTATTCTGTGTCACTACAATAAGAACATCCTCTCATCTTATGTCAGCGTGAACCGTTACACTAAAGACGACCAGACTTTTGTCTGGCTCTTTTCCCTACGGAGATCTGTAAACCACAGCTACTTGAATTTCCATTTTAAAATCGAGTTTCTAAAGCGGAGCACTATTAATCTCAGTTGTTTACGGTGCCCAGACTCGGCAGCCCGTTAAAATCACGCACCAGACGGGATCACGTAAATACCCGCCTGACCAGATGTAACTCAGGGCACGGTTAGAGTGGGGGCGCTATTTCCGAACGGAAGCGAACGCTCATAATTCCGACGGCCAACTGTCGCCAGCGGTAAATTCGGGCGAGAGTATTGAGTGGTGAGGAGGAAAAGGGGGGCCAACCCGTTAATTGGTCGCTTGTGACGCGTTTATGGCAGATACGACAAACGGCGGCCGTAATCCCTAGGATGTACCTTTCCCTCGAAGGACCATGACACTCGTGAATAGAGATGCATCCTTTCATTCCTCGGGCGCGAGACGATGGTGCGCGCCGCACGTTTCATAACAAGACAGTAGGCAATCGACTCCCATGTGTGACCCGTTCTTGATTACCGTTCTTTGTTCTTGACTAGGGACAGGTGTTTTTCGCGAAACGATTTCAAGACCAGTTGTACTCCAAAACATATGCACTTTCGTGGTTGGATGATTTTAAATTAGGGATGGGATCCTCGATACCGCGATACCTCGATACTTTATAATGTCGAATATGGCATGACAATATCCGAAAGTATCGAATTCAACACCCAATTTCTCGTACCACAATTATGGTACGAACGTGCCACAACGTTCGGAATGTATACGATAATTTCGAACAGTTTAACATAGCTTTGGAATGTTTACAATAATTCCGAAAAGTGTACCATAATTTTAGTACAAGTTCTCCACAATGTATCATATTTTATTAATAGTATAATATCCACACAGCTGCGAACACCTCGATGTGTTTTTAGGCAACCCATACATACCACAATTATGATTTTTGACATTTACTTTTATGGTTTATAGTTGAGGTACAATAAAAACGGGTTTAGAGTTGCGAGCAAGCGCCGATAGGTTTCTAGTGAGCATCTTGAGTAGTTACTGCACAACCAATACATACCACAATTATATGCTGCACCGAAATCTGTCATTTAATTCATTTTTATCCCATTAATTACTTTTATGGTATATATTTAAGGTATAATAAAAGTAGGTGGAGAGTTGTGAGTGAGCGCCGATAGGCACGAGCGAGCAAATTGAGTAGTTATTGCACATCCCACACATACCATAGTATTATCTAATACATCTGTCGTAGCCTAGACCACATATTCCGCGGGCTAAGCCCCGGAGGGTGTATCAGATAATTACGATATTTATTTAACGCTACAGTAATTTCCTTAAAGTCACAAACTATAATTTAAAAAACTGCGAAATCGCAAAATAAGTATGTACTGAGCTATAATTTTTCTCAAAGTTTGATTGCAGCTTTTGCTGTGTAAACGTGATTCTATAGAATCGAAGGAGACTGTGTTGGTTTATCATTGGTTAATGACGTTTGGGTTACAAGCCGTCCACCATTTGTTTCCAGTGTAGAGTGGATTTTTATATAGTTTCAGTGTGTGTCGACACTAGTAAAATGAGCCATTTTCTTGGCCAAGTTGTTTTGTGTTCATGACAATTTTAATATGGTATCGAGAAAAGTATCGGTAGATATCGAGTATCGTGAGAATATTTTGGTATCGAAACTGTTATTGAGTATCGAGAAAATATAGTATCGACCCATCCCTATTTTAAATGTCACGCGCATCAAGTGGCTGTCCGCGAATTATCGGAGTACTTTATTCTGATTGGCCCAGTCGAATGACAACATATCTTCTCACGTAGACGCGCGGCCAATAATCAAAGGAAGTTGCGGTTTTGGACGCAAGATATTGAAGTAGGCCTATAGCACGAGCAAAAATATTTTCGCGAAAAATATATGGCCGTACCAATATGGTTTCTGGTGTTACAAATAAGAAATGTTTTGATGCGTGCTGTACTTACTCTGGCAAAGAACTTGTTTCACTATCGCAGCCAATAGATGTAGGTTTTGTGTTCGGTGGAAAGTGTGCTGAACCAGCCACAACGTAGAATAGTAACACGAATCAACTGCCCACAGTGAAGAGGATTGCGCACTGATCCATCCAGACTATAGTACCGGTCAAATATAACCTTCCTGTTCAACATGTATGTAGGAACATGGAAAATCAGCGTAATTGTGTGACATCAGGCTGAACTTCGCAGTACTTAGCTCAGCCAATCACAGAATAGGCACGCCAGCATCGAAGGATAAGCTTCTCCATTTCGTATCTGTGTATACCCTGTGACTTTGGTTCGGGGTTGTTCGTGTGAATTAGTTTACCGTTGCAGTTCGTTCTCTCGGAAATACATGGTAAGTTTCTCGTTTCTTCACAAAGCACAGTCTTTCGCTGCCACAACTAAATGTTAACAATGGTTTGGACATGATACTTATTACTACGGACATGCAAAATCCGCGTTATGATGTGGCATCAGGGTGAACTTCACAGTACAGTATTCATTAGAGCCGATGTCTTTTCTCAATTGGCTGCTGCGTAAACCTGAACACGTGATTGGGGTACACAATTATGAAGCGTTCATTTATTGGTGCAGAGTTACCCAGGGCGTGTCACATAAAGTATGGTCCAATGACAAACTTGTTGGAACGGTACACGTGTTTGAAGTTTCATATTTACAGTTGTAACAACTAAACAGAAATATTCTTACAAAAATGCGTTTTGAAATAGACCTGTAAAATCATTTTTATAAGGGCGCGAGAGAATTAGAGAGGTATCGAGAGAAAGACATGTAAAGAAGGCAGTTCAATTTAACGTATGCTCGGGGAGGAAGCAGTCAATAATACCTTGGCGTTAATAGCGAACTACGTGACATTAAGTCTATTTCTGTTGGTGCAGCCATGAATGTAAATATAATACAGACACTTTAACGGCCATCGAACGCAGTAACACAACTGACTGGCGCTGTAATCTCGACAGTGTGCGACAGAGAAGTCGCCCTTCGTTTTGATCGATGTTTTATCGATACTAAAACTGTCAAGGCAGCCCTTTCAAGTGGGATGGAATAATGGGGAGCACAGTCGGTACCTCTACTTTGCCAGGATGGTTGTTGGGCCTAGAACTTGCCGTTACAACAGGAGCACTGAAATCCATATGCATACGAGTTCCGAAGCTCAGTTTCTACAGTTCTACAAAATCTGTAGATTTTTTTTGCATTCTGTAACTAAGCATCCTAGATCTCGCCAGGTACTTGCGTGCAAGCTTTTTGAGCACTGTGTTATGAATATAGTTCTGCTAACGCTGGTATGATAATGCTCTATCTCTATCCTTGAAAACAAAAGTCACACAATATAGTTTTCGTATTTATTTTTTCTTCTATAGTTTTTGTCAGGCTCTTGTAGTATGAACACAGAATCCGTAAGTACACATATATGAAGTGGTGAGGCGGTTCTCTTCATGTGTGTCTACTCATTCTCTGACTGGCTGCGCGAGGCTCTGGGGACGGGGCTTGTGCCTGATTGGCTACTGCACGCTGAGTAAGGTTACCTGTTGGCCGGGTTGCAGGCTGACAGGTTTGACGGCCCGAAGGCCGGCATTCCCTCCATCCTCCCGCACTGTAACTGTACTCGGATGAGTAAAACAGTGCACTGCATTTTCTCCACTTCTGTTCTTCGGGCCGTTCACTGTTCTTATTGCCATTCTCGGTATTCTACCGGTTTTCTCGGTAAAACCTGTCCCCACCAATCACGAATATTCCGACTTCTTAGACTGAAGCCTTTACCCGAATACCCCACCATCCGTTATGGATCCTCGGAAAGAGCTCTTCTCGCCATTTGTCATATTCTTCAAGCCTTCTTCGGGACCACGGTGGCTGAGCGATTAGCACGCTCGCCTCCCACCAAAGCGAACCGGGTCCAGTCCCCAGGCCGGGTCACCGGATTCTCGCAAGTGGGAATCATGCCGGACGATACCGTTGGTCGGCGGGTTTTCTCGGGGATCTCCCGTTTCCCCTGCCCCTTAATTCCGGTGCCGCTCCATACTCACTTCAATTAACCCTCATCGGCTCTCAAGACCTCGCTGTTAAGAGCCGCCCAAATCTCTTCGCTTCACTTCGCTTCAAGCCTTTTTCCAATTTTTGTGGCGAACTCATTCCATATCTTGCCAAGAGCTTGATCTTTTAATATATTTGCCAATTCCAAGAGAATGCCGTTTATTTCTGTTATATCTTGCAGCCATTGTCTTATATCTTCCATTTTCAGAAATTCCATGATGACATGCTGCATTGTATCATCCTGTCCGCATACGTCACATAAAGGTCGGCTCCACCAACCGCAGACTATGAAGTTTGGTCTAGAAGTTTCTGTGACCAGTGTATATTTGTACACTATAATGATTGAGAGTAATCCATTCCGTCTCTGGCCTGATTTACACGTTCGGCATCAGCTCCTATGTTACCTACTCTCCCTTTCTCGGATATTTCCCAGTTTCTTGCCACTTGCAGAGAACTTCATCCATTACTTCTGGTTTTTTCATCTTCGATACTCTGCCAGTCCGTGATCTTTCTGCCACAATACTACTGCATTTGACCAGTTTATCAACTGGTAACACTCCAGCCAATACAGAGAGAGCGACTCATTGGACACTGTCCTACATGCCTTAGTAACGGTCAGCAGTGCCGCTCTTTGAGTTTCCTATTTACGTCTCACAAGCTCAGCTCTATTGCGCCATATAATGGCCCCATATGAGATGATGGTCTCGAGCACTGCCTTATATGTTATTCTCAGCGTTCTGAAATTTAGGCCCCAGCTTGTGTTGCCAATACTTCTTAATCTCTGAAAGACCACCCCATCCTTTCTGGTAACATATTCTACATGGTTAAGGAAGCTCATATTTGCATCCATAATGACTCACAAGGCGCTGATTGGTGAAGAGTTCCAGTATTTCGCTGGCCAGTGACGCAATTTTGCTTTTGTGGGGCTAGAGTTCGCGGTATGCCCAACTGGTAGATTTATGCAAAATTCACGTTAGTATTCAGCATCAGAATAAACTTTACAGTGATGTCTGTACTGGAGCCGGAGTCGTTAATATATATATATATATATATATATATATATATATATATATATATATATATATATATATATATTATATATATATCAACAACTCAGGCGAACATGGTGTATTTTTCTATCTCGTTTATTATAAGTATGTACGAAGATGTGAATGGACACGATAAACTCGACACTCTTGTGGATGACAGCCAGTAATGAACGTTGTGCAGTACTGTATCACTAGGGCCGCCTGATTTTCGCGAAAAGATTAACGTGGAGGCTAGACTCCAATGTCATACGGCTAGGGACACCCGCATTTCGCGAAAAGATCTCACGACCAGTTGCACTTCATAAAACGTTAGCTCAGATCCACGTTCGTGATTGGACGATCTAGGTGTTACGCGTCTCAGGTGTCTGCCCGCGAATCACAGGCGTACAGTATAGGAGTAACCTAATTATGATTGGCCAGTCAGGTGGGAAGATGTCTTCTCGCAGACACACGCGGCCAATAAGCAGGGGAAAACTTATGTTATGCCCGCGGGGTATTGAAATATAGCATGCGCGGAAATCTTTTCACGAAATTCGGGTGTCCCTACCAATGGCTAGAGACGAGTATTTCACGGGTTGAGTTGGCTGCAAGTAAAGCTGGGCAGCTCTATATATACTCGAGACATCATCGTTTGCTTATTGGTTACTTGAGACCTCTGTACAAAACTGTTAAACACTCACTCACTATACTGCTTTCTACTTATCTCTGGCTCACAGTTAAACGGGGCGTTTCTGAAGAACTGTCGTCCAATTATAACAGTAGCAGAAAAGAACAAGTGTTTGGAGTCTACCTCGCCTCCGAGTGAATTCGCGAAATACTCTTGGCTCTACCCATCAATCATTCCGATATCCTTTGTAGTAAAGTTCTCTTGACATTGGTTCCCAATATTTATTTAAAACATATAACATAAAAAATTTTCTTTAATAGATATTTTTCTTTTAAACAGTAGATAGGTTAAAAACTAACAATTAAATAGGAAATACCTAATTTTTTTTTTTTTTTAAATATGTATAATAGAATGCAGTTGTGGTTTACAGCTGGGTACTGTTAAAGTTTTGTATATATCTGTTCCTTGACATTGTAGTGTCTGGAGTCGTGTGAACCACTGGGACGATGGTAAATGTGGATACAGATATCAACAGAACAAATGTCCCTTTACAGTGTTGCATAAAGGTGATTCACAACTAGAGTGTTTATGATATATGTAAATGTGTACAGATCTACAAAATTATCTCCCGTCAAGGCGAACTGGGTTCAATCCCTGGCGGGTTCACTCCCAAATTTCGCAAGCGGGAATTGTGCCGGACGATGCCGCTGATCGGTGGGTTTTCTCGGGGTTCCGTTGCGTTCCGGCGCTGCTCCATTATCGCTTCATTTCACTCTCAGCGGCTTTCTCAAGACCTCGTTGTTAACACTTTGAGGAGTAAGCACGTTTGTACTCGAGCAACGTTTATTTGGAAATTTCTTTGTTCTTGGAGACAAATCTTACACTTCTATGGTTTTGCTGTTTCGTTGGACTCCATTAGAAACTAAATAAAATATTAAAACTAGTCAAAATTTAAATTCCGATGAATAAAACTGTTAATTTTAATAATTTCTCGAAAGTACACGACAGATTGTGACATGCTACACCTGTCACGAGGACACATTGCTTGGCACATAGTCAACAAGCGACTCCATTGGCCGATGGACAGACAATACTAAACGTGGCGGAATATTCTAAACGTGCCAGGCGTATCCAGGACCAATAAGAAGAGAGTAAGTAGAGATACAGACATCAACACAACTCGTATTAGTGTAGTGGAGAATATAGGTAGCTCACTTCAACATTGTCTTTAGTGAAAGTAAATCTGTGCCTTCCTAAAGGGTTAAGAGCCGCCGAACTCTCTCGACTCTAAAATGTTGATATAGATATGTGGTTATGACAAAATCCATAATGCATGGGGAGAAAAAAATACTAATCAGGGCTCTCGAAAGGGATCAACCGGTCTACAGTTCTAAACAATATGAAGGTAGAGGTTGATCAAACACTCTGAAAGTAGGGAGTAACAATCCTCCACACTTTCCACTCAGGGAATAAGCTCATCTGCATTCATAATGCACATATGATTTACCCTATCCAGAAAGATAGTTACAGCCACCTGATTTTCGTGAAAAGATTTCGGGGCTACTTGTACTCCAAAACAATAGAACTCAGATCTACTTTCGTGATTGGACGATTTTAACTGTCGTCCTTTGCATGTGTCTGCCCACGAATACGAAAACTCAATGTCGTAGTTACCTAATTCTGATTGCTTCACGTATTACGTAGTGTATTGGAGTCTACACTTCGCGTACACCTTTTCGCAAAAAATAGGTGGCCCTAAAGAGAGTTATTCAAATTAACTGTAATTTCTTGAAAATATAACTTCATGAATAACTTGAAAAGCAGTGAAGTTGCATCACCACTGAAAATGTGCGCTGCTGGTTGATTTGACCACAATGTAATGACTGGTCCGTGCAGCTGCAGTGAACAAGAATCTGTAATAAACCTACCAAAGAATAATATATGGTTGTTACAGGAGGGTGAGGCGTTAATTGGAGTGATTTTACCACTCCTTCTATAATAGTTTGAAAACGTGTGCCAGTGAATGTCAATAAAATCAGTAAAATATTACTCCTGTGAGGACTGGAAATTCATGAGAGCTTATGCTCACGTCTGATGAACTCGGAGCAAATAAAATGAGGAGCAATAAATAATGTGTGTGTATCATGAAAACACCGAAAAGAAGTAAACGAGTTCTTAGATAGGTATAAGACTGCTTCTGGGACACTGAGAATTCCAGACAACTGCATAATTCTCTAATCAATTACAACTCTCTAGGCATCTCTCTTCAAATGGCAGAATTCGTTCATTTAAAACAAACCAGTTACTAACATATCGAGACACAGACACTTGCTCGTAAAATGACTGCTTGGTGCTTCATAATTTACATTTATTTGAAAAACCAATGTGTTTTAGAATTTTTCACCAAGCGTGTTGATAATGGAGATCTTTATCCGGTGACACAGTAATTTAAAGTTGGCTTCGGCGCAATCTCATCGTGTGCCGAGTTAAAATATTGAGCTTAATGACTGGTTCCGTCGAGGCGGAGCAGTTTTGTTGAATATTCGTCTTGCACTTTCACGTCGCCTGCTGATGCTATCGGGGAGCGGTGCAGGCAATTACGTCAGAGGATGCTGCGTGGAAAAGGCGCGGAACAAATCAATGCCCAGACCGCGGTTGAGAACCAAGTGCACGTGAAACAGCGGTGCGTATTTACCGCATTCGTACACTCCTCAAAAAATGTTTTGCACCAACTGTCATTTGGTTGCTCATTAAGGATGTTGGCTGTGACATAGGGATGTTGATAGCGGGGAAAAAAATCGATATTATTTATATCGGTTATTTATAAAAGTATCGTTATACGAAACGACATATCGAAAGATATATATAT
Organism: Dryococelus australis; assembly: GCA_029891345.1. Taxonomy (NCBI): domain Eukaryota; kingdom Metazoa; phylum Arthropoda; class Insecta; order Phasmatodea; family Phasmatidae; genus Dryococelus; species Dryococelus australis. The sequence continues at coordinate 350,259,754 of CM056993.1, forward strand.
ATCTTCGGCACATCGGAACCTAATATTTTATGTTTTTTAAGGATTTAACATATGTAAAATTGTTAGTGATATTACGTATTGAGAGCACTAGGCATTGCAGAAGGATGTGGCGCCAGTTTTTGGTGTATGTTGCCAAATAAATATTGTAAATTTTTAATTTAATAGCGTATTCAAAACAGAGCCAATTAAAATTGTATGTAAAATATTTATTTGCAATACTTGGAATAAGGATATTGATTTCGATCAAATATATTTGAAATATATCAACGATATGTCGATATATCGTCATTTCGATTTATCGATATTTTTTTCAATATTCCTACTTGGACAGTAGGTGCATTACGCATAGGCATCGGGATGACAAGACATTGTATTCTGTACAGACAGTCTGCACTCAAAGTGATTTCAGTCAGTGAAATAACATTCACTGAAAGTCAGTTGATAGGCTACTGCTGACCGGCGAATCAAGCAAATTAACTGGGAACAAGCATAGACTAAAAATGAGGTAGACCGGTTATTCGTCTTCTGCGCATGTACCCAACATTGACCTACCCCAAAGGAACACACTGTTAAAGTCACATGGTCAACTGTGATGAAAGTGTTAGTTTATACCTTAATTTTTAAATTACAAGCACTCTTATATGAATAAAATACTTTTACCAATTTGAATATAATCAAACTGCACTACAAATTGGTTAGATGAAGTATAAAAACGTCTAAAAACATTTCTTTATAAATCAGTTTTCTAACTTAAACACCAAAACATGCCGTTTTCGCTATACGTGTTGGTAGAAAATCAGTTCAATGTTGGGACACGGAGATTGGTTGTGCGCAGCCAGCGAGATCGGTCTACCTCATCTTTAGTTTATGATCGTGTGTGCACTCGAACTCCGAATCAGTGATAGTAACCAGTGAAATAACAGCAAATTAACTGGGAACAGGTGATTTATAGCAGTGGAATTCTTGACATTCAGAGGGAAATCACAAATAAATCAGTGAAATTCAGCCACTATATTTATTAGTTATCTGGCACTGGTTATCAGTTGCTTGATTCTCTTTGTTTTCGCTGATTTAGCCCAGTTCCCACTGATTCGAGTTCCGAGTGTGTATTTTCAACACATACGTCATCTTGGGATAATGAGCAACCGAGTACCTAACTCGGTAATCCCGACAGTGGAAAACTTTTTTGTGATGTGTTTTTTTTTTTTTTTTTCGAATTGTAAGGTGGCGGTAGAGGTACAAGATATCGATCTATGCCAACTGCGAGGAGGCTCTAATTTTATAGCCTCGTAAACTACGCCTCTTTAATAGGTCCTTATGCGGCTAGCGGTGCCTGAAACGAGCCGAAATTCGTGGAGCGGTAAGGACCCGCCAATATATCGCTTCCACGAGATTGGCGCAATTTAAGTGTCGAATGGCAGCGGTTAAAGACGAAATTTCCTACAGCAAAAAAATAGCGCTGGAAGACAGTTCACACATCCTGTGTTCTCGAGGGCCATCGTATGCTGCCATGAAAACGATTATTTCGTTTGACAAAATTCTTTTTTTGTACAATGGCAAATAAACATACTGTTGACAAGGACTGAAACCTAATAGTAGTTATAAATTGTATATTCAATGGCGAGGGATTTCCATTTTTTCTCTCGGAATATACCTTCTCCCCCTCAAAAACGGCCAAAATCGCCAAAATTTTTCCGAATTTCTCTCAAAACCGGAAAAATTTCCCGCGGAAAATTCACTTTGCACAATCCCGGCTGGCAGTTGCGGATTCCGGCGGAAATTGTGCAAATGCCCGCCGGAGTGTGCAATCATTTACAAGCGTGCCCTGTCATTCCATGCCAGCACCATCCACCTTGTCTGAAAAATGTCCGAGTTCATTGATCTGCCATACAACTTCTCTCGCCTGCTCTATCCCTTGGGGTTTTCTCATATTCTTTCTGGTCTCCTTTATTTTCTCTCTCTTGCTTTTCACGCCTGCGGCCAGTCGGTTGCCCTAGGCGGCCATATTTGATTCTCGCGCCCACCATCAGTGTGTTTGAAATTATAATGTTCGCAGCTAGGAGCGCTGGTATTGGCGCGGCCAATTTGTGGACGTGTATTGGTTCACTCGTCGCCTGCAGGGGCGAGCTAGCACCGGGGAGTGTAGTTCAAACGGTGGCCTCCAGGAGCACTAAGGATTATTTTTTAGTTGGAAGTCGTTTCGGAACTCAAAAAATGCCAGAGACATGCGGGATCGTTCCAGCGCCCCTGGGGTCGGCCAGTCAGTGCGCATGTTAAAGTGTATGCAGGTAAAGGCTTTTCACGGTAAAATGGGCACTTTTTTAAGGCCCTCCCAAAAGGCATTAACCCCTAATAAATATCTTTTATTGCAGTCTCAGGCGTTAATTTTTGAGAGTGTGTTCATAAGTCATATTGCAATGATTACAATATAAAGTGGCGGAAAGGAAGAAATTAATTGAAAGGATAAATCTAGCAGGGCCTTAAAAAGCGCTTATTTTACCGTGAAAAGCATATAGAGGCAGTGACATTTTTCAAAGTTTGATTTCAGAAGTGCTCATTTTATCGTGAACAGCCTTTATCGGGTCTGAAAGTGTTAAATAAAATTTCTCTTAGCGTGCACACGGTTCAGTTGGCCACCCTCTCTGAAGTCGCTGGAGTAGTAGCAGTTCTCCTCTCTCTCTCTCTCTCTCTCTCTCTCTCTCTCTCTCTTTCTCTTTCTCTCCCCCGCTGGACTGCGGACTCCCGCAATGGGGCACCATATGTGTCAGCACCTCGTCTATTGTGAACCACCCCACCTCCCGTGCTTCCGGGTGTGTTAATTTCCACGTCGATACCCACTTCTCGCGTTTGTCGGCGGAACTATCATTTTTTTCTCCTCGTAGCGAAATTACACGCTTGCCGAAGAAGAGAGAGAGAGAGTCTTACTTATCGGGCCGTCACGTGTAATTTCGTCCGATATTATAAAGCTCGCTTCGGTTGCCGTACGTGGAGGCCGGCATGTAACGGCCTTCTTCCGCGCTCAGAACCTCTTTTCTTACGCGCCGTTTCGAGAACGCTTTCGTAAATAGCGCCGGCCGCTCGCCGCGCGGATTGATTTACAGCCGGCAAAGTGTAACATTCTTTCCACACCTGTCAGCGCAAAGCGACGCCTTGCTCGCGATAACACGACAACTTGTCTGCACGAATGAAGCTTGTAGCGTCGTCCTGCCAAACAAATTGCGGCAGCTCATTTCGTGTTGGGTGCGCGGTTAATAAAGGCTATAAATTTCTGTCGCTGCCTTCGGGCAACTGGCGGTACACACAACAAAATCACCTACCTGTTCTGATGTACGTATCCAGACATTTTTTCCCTACAAAATTTCCTCGCCCAGATGCATTTAACCCTTTCACTATACTAATCTATGACATTTTTTGGAGCATGCTGTAGTTAAGGGGAATGGTGCATGAAAGCAGAATATTTACCCGATTTTCGATAAACGTCGTTTTCCAAAGAGTTTATTGAAATTTTTTGGCTCGACAAGACGTAAATAATAATGTTCAATGCATTTTTACGTAGTTAGATATTCACTGCCTTCATTATTCTCGGAGCACTGATGGAAGAAATGAAAGTAATTTTTTTTTCTTATCTTCAATCAGAGCTCCGAGAGTACGAAAAGCAATGGATTTTTAACCATGTAATAAGATGTTCAAAATTGTTATTTACGTCTTGTCGAACAAAATTTTCTATAAAATCCCCTGTAAAACAAATTGTGACGAAAATCATATAAATATACGATTTTCGTGCACCATTACCCTTAACCCTTTAGGAAGGCACAAATTTACTGTAATTGAAGACAAGGTTGAAGTGAACTGCCTATAAGTCCACTACACCAATAGTAGTTGTGTTGGTTGATCTCTATATTTCTACTTAACCTCTTCCTATTGGTCCTGGTTACGCCGGGCACGCTTACAATATTCCGCAAAGTTTATTATTGTCTGTCCATCGGCCAATGGAGACGCTTGTTGACTGCGCGCCAACCAATGTGTCGTGACAGATGTGATATGTTTCACAACCCATCGTCTTCATTAGAGAATTCATTGAAATTAACTGCTTTATTCTTATGAATTAAAATGTTGACTAGTTGTAATTTTTTACTTAGTTTCCCATAGAGTCCAGCGAAACAGCAAAACCATAGAAGTGTGAGATTTGTCTTCAAGAGCAAAGAGATTTCCAAATAAACATTGTCCGATTATATACGTGCATACTCCTCAAAGGGTTAATCTGGCAAAGGAATTGATTCGATCACAACCATTAAGCTGTTGGTTTTGTGTTCAGTGACAATTGTTCTGAACCATTCATTACGGAGAGCAGTGACATGGTTTACGAATCAGCTGCCCATACAGGGAAGATAATTGGGCACAGAGCCTTCCATTGTACAGTACATGTCAAATATAACCTACCTGTGTAACGTGTAGAAAACTATCTACACTGGGCACGAAAGAGTTACGCATAGTTTTTTTTTTTTTCAGAGGTCCGGTCCTTTTTCTCCTCGAAGAAAATTCGTACCCTACAAAAATAAACACTTTCGTAGGTAGGTACAAACGCGGAATCTTGATTTTTTTTTTTTGTGGTGGAGGGAGGGGAAAAGGCTGTTAGGACTTCCTGTGCATAAGGCCTCTGAAGATCTGTTAGTACTCTTTAGCTTGTTTTAATACACAAAGAAACGCCGTTTTTAAAAACTCGGGGAAAAATTCAGAATTTTTGTGAGCTAAACCAGTCTTCTGTACACACTTGTGTACTGGTTGCAGACATAGTTTGGTGGGTGGGGGGGGGGGGAGGAACCCGCTATTTATGTATATCGCGAGGCATTAACCATGTGTGGAGATATGCGAAATTCGCGTTATTATTCGCCATAAGGCTAAAATTGGCAATACTTTCTGTACTGAAGCCGGCGACGTTTCTCCATTGGCTGCTACATAGATGTGAAGTCACGCCCTTTCTGGCTGGACTGTACGTGATTGGACTACACAATTGTGAAGTGTTCATTTATTGACGCAGAGTTACCCATGGCGTGATTATTGTCCGATAAGAAACTTATTTCAAACGTACATGTTTGAAGTTTTACTTGTCTCCAAATAATAACTCGAATTTTGCAGGTCTTTAAATATAGGCAAAAGTTCATTTTAGCCAAAAATAATATAACTAATATTTAGAGGTAGGTGAACTTTCGTGAAAAGATTTCAAAACAAGTTGTATTTCAAAACAGTGCTGGGTCATTTACGTTTCTTGATTGGCTGAATTACTTTTTGCCACGTGTTAACTGTCTGCACACAAAGCACGTAGGAGCCGTGCCGATGTTGCCGAATTTTAAGTGGCCCGAACAAATGAGTAAACGCCTTCTCAAGCAGACAGCAACCAAGGGCAATAGACAGACTGCTGTTGGGTGCGTACAGTATTGAAGTCTACCATATTCTCATCTTTTTTTGACGAAAAATCACTAGCTCTACTAATATGTTAACTCAAGTATAAAACACTCGTGATGCATGGCATGTGTAGGGGACAACCTTACATGTCATTAAGGGGTGACTTTTCAAAGTTTTGGCTGGAGAAAGTGTAAAGATACCGCGAACATGCTATACGCGAGAAAGTGGCGGCGAGAGGTTTATCCGCACAGCGGCCGCGCGCGCGAGTGGGTGCTGTGGCGGGCGCGTTACAATAACAAACGAGTAACGACCGCGGCTCTTGTGTAAGTACGTGCCCGGAGGCCTCGCACTTGTTCATTTAGACCGCGGAGTATCTTCGGGGGAGGAGGAGGGGCCCAGACAGTTTACCCTGGGCTCGGCGGCGCCTCTCCAAACCAGTTTCGCATTCTGCCCACGCAGCAGCGTCTCCCGTGGAAACGTTTTATCGCGGGGCGATGCGGGTCCGGCCAGATGTGCCAGTCATCGCCTCAAAACACACACACACACACTCTCTCTCTCTCTCACTAGTTATTGATCTATCTATCTCAATCTCTCACACTATATATATATTTTCTATCTATGTCTATCTGTCTATATATGTATATATCTATCTCTTTATACATATCTATCTATCTACGTATCTCTATCTATTTATGTATTTCTATTTCTCTAGGTATATATATATATACACACACACTATATATATATATATCTCTGCGTATTTCTATCTCTATCTATATATCTACATCTATATATATATATATCTACCTCTATCTATATATATCTCCCTATCTCTCGATCTCTTTCTCTCCTCTCTCTCACACAACTTCCTACAGCACAGCCGTCCATTCATTCATGTTCCACTTTGTTCCGCTTTACGAGCCCGCGTCACCCACCATATTGCATTTTTTATTTATTCCTACCTGATTCAAATATAGGAGGATCTATTGAAAAATCTTACAACAAAAGCTTAGATAATTACCTTAACTATCATTATGGTAATAGCATATTAACGAATATTCATGTACATATTAACCTAATGCGAATTTTTTTTATAGTAATTCATTCTCATATCTTAATGACCACCAGGGAACGCCTATTAACAATCAGGTACAGAAATTTGCACAGGACCACGAAATTTAGCGCTTCTACAATAAAACATTTTCATTAATGACCCTGACTCTTCTGTTATCACACAAAAACGAATAATTTGTGTATACAGGTGAGACAGTCTCATAATGCCATTGCCTCGTTTGAAAGCAGTGAGAATTTGGTATAAGTAAATGCATGCTAACGATAATGCTCTGCATCAACGTGTATATAGCAACTTGTTTTATAGTATGTTTTATTTAATTATTAAGTTTTCCGATCTTTCCAGGAAACAGGCTATACATTAATGTTACAAAAAGAGTGGAGTGGAGAGAATAGGTCTTGAGAGCCGATGAAGGTGAAGTGAGGTGTGTATGCAGAAGCGGCCTAATGCGAGGGCGGGGGAAACGGGAGATCCCCGAGAAAACCCGTCGACCAGCGTCATCGCCGTGGCACGATTCCCACATGCGAAAATCCTGTAATCGAGCCCTGTTCGCCTTGGTGGGAGGCAAGTAGTCAGACCACCACAACACCGCGGCCCCCTCACAAAAAAAAAGACGTCACACTCAAGGTTAGTCCGTAATACAACATTCAACTCAACTCACTACTGCAAACGTTATTTCAAGCCATTAAACAAGGCCAAAACCTGCATTTTCAGTTTTATATAGTTTGAAATATTCTTCCCTAATATAGGCAGTTCACGGTAAAGTGAGCACTTTCGAGGCCCTAGTTACTGTTTTCCTGTATCCCATTTTTCATACTTTCGCCACTTTGTAAGTGTGTATATTTGACCGGACTTGGACAGTTATGGCCCAGTGTTAAAATAAAAGAAATATTTTTCGAGTATTAGTCCAAATGAGAGGGCTTCAAAAACTGATAATTTTACCGTGAATAGTTTAGATGTACTAAACCTGAATAAGGCCATACAGTAGAAAAAAAAACACAGAAACGAAATGTCGTGGTGGTTACAGTGATATGGACGTACCCATTCACTGGTTGGATGCGTTAGGCTCACGTAACAAGCCTTGCTTCTGATTGGCTAAAGTTCTACTTCCAGGATATTCCTTCGTGGAAAGTCTAGACAATTTCACCGAAAGGACAACGCACCGCATTCGTGCGCACTCACTTCAATAATATTTTACTTGTGAACTATCACTCAAAGGCTGTTCACGATAAAGTGAGCACTTTTTAAATCAACCTTAGAAGAAGAAAAAAAAGCACTGCCCCTGCATGCATATATTTTAACGGACGCTTTGAGTGACATGCGCCCAGTAAAGTTGGCAATGACAGATGGGATGGGAAATAGTTCCATATCTTGTCAAATAAATAGTATTTGGTAACCATTTGTGCAAACTGAAATTATTTCTTTTCCTCTTAGTTTTTCTAAAATTCGTCTTAGTATAAAAATGAGCAGATTTGTAACATATTTACTTTTCTAATAATTCCACAGTTTCGTTAGACCGACGCATGAATAAAGTGATGAGGCCCATGGCAATGTATTTTACATAAGGTGGAGGAACACACAAAGTTTGTAGATGTAGATCTTAGGCACTTGTTTTCACCCTGTTTTATCAATATTAATTACAAATAATAAATTATTATTAATTTATAAAATAATAAGTAAAAGTTCGAAGTAATCTAAAATAAGACTTTTTTTTTGTTACGGGAAGTATGAAACGCTTGTGGTATATTACATATTTATATTTATAATTTTATTGCATACTTTAATTCAAACAGTTTGAAGAAACTGCGAATAGACTGCATAGTTAGTAGTTACGGTAAATAGCTGCTAACAATAACCTCAAACATAAGATACATTTCAGTTACGAACAAAGAAAAAAATAATCGTTTGTTCCAAAGCCTAAAATTATATACTCATCTGCGGCTGACTTACTGGCGTCATCACCAAACGGAAAATGATTGTGCTCTGCACGTTATAAATCTAGAGTTAAATACTCGTCACGAAGTCAAATAAGCGGAGGGAAATATTACTCGAGACAAATAAAATTATTTATAGCAGCGCGCATAAACCTGTCAGTATCTTATATTCTACTTTTTTTTTTTAATAAAAAAAAAGGTGAGTAACGTTGGCGGTATGTGGCGCGGCGCGGCGCCCCTGAGTGAGCGGCCATCGTTAGCCCGAGCGAAAGTGGCTACAAGCGCTAAAACACGCGCCCAAGGCGATCACTTGGAGATGCAAATGCGAGCCGCAGCTCCTCCCTCCAGCAAACACGCGCGTCTCGTAGACTTCTTGCTATAGGCTATTCACGGTAAAGTGAGCACTTTTTATGGCCCTGCTAAATTTTTCCTTTAAATTAGCTTCTACCTTTCTGCCACTTTTAAATCCTAACATTACAATATGACTAATGAACACAGTGTAAACATGTAATCAATCTCAAAATTTAATGTCTGAGACTGCAATAAAATATATTTATTATGAGTTAATGCCTTATGGGAGGGCCTTAAAAAGTGCTCACTTTACAGTGAACAGCCTATACCACGTCGATACCGCTTGCGACGGCCACGACCGAGATCCAAGGCCCAAACCACAGAGTTGCATATAGGTATATACCTTCAAAATGTGCGTTATTCTACTGCAGCTAGGGGCGTAACCAGGAATTTACTTGGGGGGGGGGGGTGGTAAAAATTTTATATTTGAATATTATTAAAGGCAAATATTGGAAAAATTAGTTGAAGAAAGATTTACAACCAATGGGCTTAAAATACAGAGACACGACTGCAAATGCTTTAAACCTCTTTCATAATGAAGGGAAAATATCAAATTTATTGCATTAAAAAAATTATACAATTTAAAGATTAAAGATGTATATTTCAAAATTATGTAAACAGGGATAATATCCAGAGACGCAACTACTAAATGCTCTAAAAAGTCTAAGATTTAAGTTGGATTACAAATGTTTTGTATTTAAAATATATATATAAAATTAACAAATTTTTAGTTAAAAAAACTATTTTCTGCCAATGGGCTAATATACAAAAATAACACCACAAAATGTTATAAAACTCATTTGTTATCAAGAAAGACCGCAAATGTAATATTTCATTTTTTTAAAGTTGTACAATCAACAGACTAACATACTAAGATAAAAATATTAAATGATATTAACCTCATTCATGTTTAAGGATGATTACAACTTTCTTATATTTGAAAAAATAAAATTTTTAATATTACATGTTATTAGTTTCAAAAAATTATTTACGATTAACGAGGTATTAAACAGAAATATAAACACCCTATTATATAGTTTTTAAAAAGTAATAATTTTACATGTTTATAGTCCAATAAGCCGTTTACAATAATGTGGGCTAATATACAGAGATGGAAGAATCACTAAATGTTACAAACCTCCTTCACGCTTAAGGGGAATTATAAATGTAATATATGCGAATAAATGATTATCATTTCTTATATTTTTAGCTAAACAAATTATTTAAAACAAATGGGCTAACACACAGAGACAGCACTACAAAATGTTAATTAATCTCCTCCTACTTAATGATAGCAATGCATTAAAAATATCTCAAAAGTTCAAACTCTTTTATATATCATATAAATGAACAGAGAGAAAATCCAGTTGAATATCAGAAGTTATAAATAAACAAATTGGATACACTTGTTTACAATTTTAAAATATTTAAATAGAAAAGAATAGAGTTCTAAGACTTTTAAGTGTGAAGTTTTTATGAACCACTCATTACAGGAGGAAGTCCAATCTGTGCATCTCACTTGCAGCACTACCCATCCGAGAAAACCTTTGTGGCCCATCTTCTTCTTATCTCCATCGACACTCGACACCCCACTTGACCCTGAAAGGACGATGGCTATCAGAAAGGGAAGCAATCTAAGTGACACCAGCTGGCATCTGAGAAGTGTACAATTCAGATTGCTTATGCAACAGAGCACTAAGGCAGGAATTCATAGTCGGAGGCGTGTTTGGCAAAGAAGCTATACTTCATGAAGTAGTGGTTCTTCTTCAAGCACTACTTATCTGACGAATTAATTCATAAATCGTTACTCGACGAAGTAATTACTGTATAAGCACTACTTATTTGGGCCAAGTTGTGCTTGGTGAAGTATGGAAATAAGTATCTATATAATATCAATACCAACATAACATAGATAAATCTGTCACCTTATTTACAGCAGTCACCCAGACAAAATGAATTTGTACGTTAGTTTGTTATTATTTTATTTTTCACTTCTGTTTTCAATAATTTTAATTTGTTTTATTGCATATTTGAAATTAAAATAGTCGTATGTGCAATAAAAACGTGTTTGTTTCATGTGTTATATGATAATTTTTTCGGAAGTTTGTTAGCTGTGCTAAAAATAAGCTTAGTTGACGTGCATTACTCGACGATTATATCATGTGTATGTTAGTTTTGATAACATTTCAAGCGGCAGCGGTGGCGTAGTGGCTAGCGCACCCGCCTCCCACCAAGGCGATCCGGGCTCGATCCCCGGCGGGCCCACCCTCGGGCACCCGCATGCGGGAATCGTGCTGGACGATGCCGCCTCCCGGAGCACTCCCGCATCCCCCGCCCCGGCATTCCAGCGCCGCCCCATCCCACATTCTCACTTCATGACGACAGGCACCTACGGGTCCCAGCTGGAAAGCCCGTCATTCGGGGGCGTTGCCCCGCCCTGGGTTCACCACCCCCCCACCCCCCTCATACGCACTCACATTTATCGTATAATGACATCTCAGTTAATTATAAACCTACGCTTCCTTGTAATAATATCATTCTGGACATTTCCGCGAACGACATTATCTCATGCTATCGTTTTAGTAGTTTTCTTGATTTAAATGGAATATTATCGGCATATGTTTTATAACAACCGCTCGTTCCGCCATTTTCCAACTGCCGTGCCGTTTCCCATGAAGCTACATACTCGGAACTATTTACGTTTTTTTTCAATGTTTTAAGTTTGTTGGTTTCAGAGAATGGGCAAAGTGTTGATTTTACTGAATGATTTTGCAAATAAATTATTTCATATTAGTGATGGACAAACATTATTGTAGTGAAGTGTTCGTGCAAGGAGTTCCATATAAAAACACGTGTTCGAGGTTGCGAATTACAAAACGTGTTTTGAAAATAATGTATTTCGAAACAGTTACTGTGGTTTTGAAATTCAAATGCTCCAAAAAGGCAACACTATCAACTCTTTTTGTCTTGTAAACATAATATTTGTTTACCACGCATGTGTTGTACAGCCAAAGAGTGTAAGGTTAACTTCGGTAAAAGTGTGCTTATTGCTGGATCACTGTGCAATTCAAAATTACACACTCTTAAGACCTGCAAAACAATGCCGTCTCATGAAAGACGTCGAAACTAAAGATCCCCCCCCCCCACCCTCATATTTCTCCCGAAATATAAAATAAAAGAGAGCCCCAGCAACAAAAATAGACTGTCCAGCCAACATGACCTCTTCCAGTACTCGTTCAGCAAACACGTTCGATCATAACCTAACTGTTTTGGCACGTTCTGTTTGTGTTTATGTAATAAGAATGATACAGTGGCACAGGTTTGTGTACTAAAATTTATGTTGTGATTTTTAAATTAGCCTTTTGTTAGCGTCAACTCTAAAATGTTAACTAAATATTCGTTAGGTATAAGAATCGGCTCGCTTCAGTGTAATTAATATTTCACCGTAATAATTGGTAATGTCGGATTTCGTGATTATTGTTAATTTTCAATTGTCTTTATATGAAAACGAAAGGCTATTTCTTTTTGCTGAATCTGAATGTGCGACATTTTTATGTAAAAACGTTTGGTTATTTTCTTGTTATGCACCAGCCCCTAAAATATATTACAAATAAGAAATATTCAAAATTATTTGATACTCATACATATGAGCCGTAAGGTACTTCACACACAAATAGTTAAAAATCGTCCTAGTGACTAAAACCCTTCGCACACAAGGGCTAAGAAAGAGGTTGTGTTTTCACATCAAAGTGTATGATTTTAATTTTCCTATTCGTCCCATATAATTATCTAAATACATATACCTTTTCCTGTTTCCATGAAATATTTTACGGAAACATCGTTTGTAATAAAAATATTTTGTGAATAACCTAGACCAATTATAAATATTCAGTGCTTAAGTTCACAACGAAGCAGACTTGATGAAGTACTACTTATATGTATAAATCGGCAATGCTTCTTTGACTCTGAATACTTGAGAAATGAGTAAAACTTATTTTGTTACTGTGAATACACGATAAGAACTACATCATGAAGTAGTGCTTCATGAAGCATTACTTACAGCTATCAAAATAAACAATACTTGAATCTGACACTATGAAATGAAAATAATACTTAAGCACTAGTATAAGTATTTCTTGTTTCAAGTATTGCTCATATGCTCACTATGAATTCCACCTTAAGAAACTGGATTAATCAAGAGTATCTTGCAATTCATCACTATAGGATTACATATAACTTTCATAATATTTAATCTTTTTATAAAATTTGAATATTTTATTTTCGTTTCGGGGGGGGGGGGGGTAGATGTATTGTGATACCCCCCCCCCCCCCCCCCGTGGCTACGCCTCTGACTGCTGCAGACTAAACTCCAAGGTATTGTCCGCTCCACTGACGTTCTTCAATGGCTGAAAATTGGTATTTGTGACACGGCGTGAAATGCTCTTTTAACCAATAGTAAGAGTTCAACGACAGAGTGGCCAATCTCCTGTAACACAGTTGACACAGACAAATAACTTCGTATAGAAGCCATCGACCAATGAAATCACGAGTCGTCCTCAGGTGCATAGGGCAATCGCGACTGGCTGGTACCTAAATAATAACGCGAAATTGGCATGTCCCTATAAATAAGGCCATGAATTTTTCACGAAAATATTTTTGGCCATGCTATACTTCAATATCTATCCTTAGAGACCTGCATAATTCGCATTATTATTTTGGGACTAGCTAGATGTCATTGCCCTATAAGTATCTGAGCACTACCCGTGATTTCCTTGGCTGATGGCTTCTATAAGAGGTCACGTGCCTGTGTAACTGTGTTACTGTGGTCATCCTGATGTTGAATTGTCGCAATTGGTTATAAATCTTCAACGTCGTGCCACAAGTATTCTCAGCCATTGAAGGACGTCAGTAGCAAGCATAACACCTTGGAGTATAGTCTGCTGTGGAAAAATAACGCGAATTTCACAGGTCTCTATCCTTCATCCACGACCACAACTTCCTTTAGTTATCGGCCGCGCGTCTACGTGGGAAGACGTGTTCTTATTTTACTGGGCCTATCATAACAAAGTACTCCGTTACTGAACTTCCATAATTCGCGGAAAGAGACTTGAGGTACGTGACATTTAAAATCGTCCAACCACGAAAATGTGTATTAACTATAGTGTTTTGGAGTACAGCTGGTCTTGAAATCTTTTCGCAAAAAACACCTGTAACTGCCTATAATCAGTTTCACGGTGTCCAGTCGTGTCTAAAAATTACTTGAGATGGAGTCTCGTATATAATCAATTCAAGGTTACTTCCTACTTTTATGAAACACTGCTAAAATTCTAATTCCTGGATATTCCACTGCCTTAACACAATCTGGGCTACACTCGATCTAAGTTCGAGCAACGCCAATTTAAACATTTTTTCGTCCTTGAAAATAAATCTCCGATAGTTATACAGCCATTGGTCTGCTAGTATTTAACAGGATCGTACAAGAACAATACAAACGAGCAGCTATAGTTTTCCTGCAAAAAAATGTATTTTTGCTACGCCCTTACAAAAGGTCACGATGGACTGTAAAAGTTTTACACACTAAGAGACATTTGACTGGAGCATAATCAGCTCCGCGACCCCTGTGGTTGACGACCAGCCAATGATGAACGTTGTAGAGCACAGTAAGCACGCCCAGTGTGGTGTGGACCAATAGAAGAGTGGTGAGTGGGAATACAGAAACCAACAGAATAGACGCTCCTGCAGCGGTGTATACAGGTGATACACTTCTAGCTTGTCTTCAATTATAGAAAATATGCGCAGACCTGAATTTTTTAAGTATATGAAAACAAAGCTTAAGAAAGTGCATCACATATCAGTCAAATCAGCGATACTGTCTGTCAAGACTAGGAGGATTATATCGGCCTAGGCGATCATTTCCAATCGTACAGTGAAGGAGGTGAAGTGTCAATGAAGGGTCCTAATGTTCAACATTGTTGGAAAATGAATTGATCATTATAAGAATATTGCATGAAAAATGCCGTTTTCCGACCATTTTGTAATGGCTTTAAAGATAACAAGAAACTTTGTTATTTTTTTCTACATCGTCACCGCGTAAAATCTCGAGTAATCGTTCGCGAACGAGCGCATCGCACACTTCTAGCATGTTGGAGGTGCACGTAAATGCTGTAAGCTGTCGTCTCGAAGCGACTTACCGCTTGGTATAGTAAACTGGATTGCTAAACTGATATTAGTCTTCCCTTTTTACCCCCCATTTATGGCGTGAGCGTGCGCACACAAACACAGATGTAATACGGCAGCTGAGTTATGCCTGCTGTAATGCACGCTCTTGACTTGGTCTAGAAAATCACACCATACTGCCAGTATACCGCATTCGTGCTCACTCAGTTCAATAATATTTTGCATAAGAACTATTTCTTAGTAGGCATTGCCAACATACGCATATTCCCACTGCCTTTGCTCATATTAGTTATAAATTAAATATTGTCAATTATAGACAAAATATAAGTAAAAGTCAAATTTAAAAAAAATAGTGTGCTGTTATTTCAAACAAGTATACAACGCTTGTGATACGTGACATATTTAGGAAACAATCGAGCACGTCGTACATGGGGTGTTTTTTCAAATATTTGATTTAAAAAAAAAGTGTTAAGAAACTTTGGACAGACTATAGATATTTGGTACACAGTAAATTACATTAAAGGTTTTTGTTGATGTTAAAAGAAATAAATATATTTTATGATTCATAAATAATTGTGGAGAGTATCTTACCACGATTAAAGTACGGCACATCGCGCGTACGCAAGTCGACCACGCTACTCCTTAATCAGTGCGTTCCTTTATCGTTGCATAAATATAATACAATGCCAAACGAACAGCAATAGTTTCTCCTTTTGTTCTGAGTTATAGACAGAGTCCTGAAAAATTCGCGATTTCATTCCGAAACAAGTTCGAATTTACGAACTTGTACTTTCATGTTACTTTTGCAATTGGTCGAGGAGTTGTTTGACGCCTCCTGAAGATAAATGAGTCAATAACAGTCATGCGATAAATTTTAGGCCCAATTATCGCCCTGTACTGCCACAACAAGCAACCAATGAACAGCTGAGATCTGCATGAGAGCATATAAGACTGTGAAGTCTGGCGTGCTGGTAATTGAACTCGCTAATTTTTGAGGTCTCTAATGATAGATCATGTTTTCTTATTTGAAACCCATCAGAGTGCATGTTTTTTGTGCCTGAATATTTTTATAATCGAAAATAATTTCATTGGAAAAAGAAACAGTGAACTGTGTCCGTCATTTTTTCTGCAGTTGTCTGAAACGAAGTGTCGTTACAAGTGTCAGATATTTAAGCCTCGAGACTTTGCTAGCTTCAAATTTACTCTACACATATCGGTTTTATTCCATTATTATTGGCTGTCGTGTGTGTTAGGAGACGTCTCCTTATTTTGTTCAATAAACGAAAATTCTGATACTCCATAATGAACGTTTCTGATTAGTTTGCAAAGTGTTAATCCGCTTTACGAAAGCATAGTCTAAATGAAATATAGTGTTTTGAAAAAATAATGGTGCAAAAGATTTTCGCTATTTGCTATCTTAGAGGAAATTTTTTTGTTGCGAACATCGTTTTTTTTGTTTGAATATTTCGTATGGTACAAGTTTTATGTTACGTTGATTTTCACTATCATGGGAACATAATAATCATATTTCTACTGAAAGATAATGAAAATTGTTTTATACCTCAATAACCTTTAATTAATAATTCCGTGGACCATAAGAATGTGCCTTATTATATACATGTATATAAGACGTAGCTTGCTTGTTCCTCCTGGTCGTGTATACACGTAGGGAACTGCAATTGTGCTACTGTACACAATTCACGCTAATGAACAACAAAATGTATTCCAACCCGTTAGGGCATCTCTCGTGGACCTATTATTTTTTATATCCCACTACTCTGTTTTATGTGTGTACAGTAGCAATGCTAAACTCACGTACGACAGTTCTTTCATCCTCTCTTCCAGCTACACAGTATGAGAACTTTAAGCGTTTTTAAAAGTCGGTAGGAGCGGGAGACATGAAGGAAGGCGAGAACATAAAAAAATAAACGTAAGGATAAAATACAATCGCCAAACACGACACAACAATTAAGCCATTGCGACACATAAATAAGTTCTCGGCCTCGGGCGGCCGAAGTTATGTTCGTTAGTGCGAGCTACGAATCGACATTTTACGAAGTAGTTTGAAAGGTCTAGACTTGTTCTCCATATCCACTCGTTGGAGCCTACACTGACAAGAGCAAAGCGGCTGAGAATATGGTATGCGGGCCCGAACTTAACGGTCGTCGATAACATGTCTGGTAATACGGACGTGATAGGCCCGACGTGAAAGCAAATTGTTAAGAGCTCTTTTTAATTGGGTGCTCAACAACGTCACAGCAGCGACAGTGGTCTACGTAGCTTCCTACTATGTTTGGCCTGTAATGATCGATTCGCTTCCATGGACTGTGTTTGCTTGTACACTATATGTAGGGACATCCTATTTTAGCATACATATTTGCTATCTTCATGTGGGTTATTTCAAACTCAGCTCCAATTTTGCTATTGAAATGTATTAATAGAGACCTGCAATATTCGGGTAAATAATTCCGGGCACGTTATACTTCAAACACGTATACCTTTTCAACACATTGCTCATTGGACCATACTTTATGTAATACTCCCTGGGTAACTCTGTGCCAATAAAAGAACATTGCACAATGGTGTGCGCCAACGACGTGCAGTTCAGTCAGAAAGGGAGTAAATGCAGGTTTATGCAGCAGCCAATGGAGAGAAGACATCGGATCTACAGTACTGTGAAGTCCAGCCTGATGCCACATAACGCGAATTTCGCATGTCCCTGCCTATTAATTACGCTTCTAAAGCGTCTGCCCGCTTATCACAGACGTTCAGTGCCGGAGTAACCTCTATCTGATTGGCTCAGTCAGATACAGATCTCTCTTCAATAATGCACACGGCCAGTAACGAAAGTATAACTGCAGGTGTGCACGAATGCTATTGAAGTGTATATACACAGCCCGAGTACAGGTGGGATAAATGAACACTCGACATGGCGAGAAAACGTACGAAATAGTCGTGCATACAAGAGCGGCGTGGCTCGAGAGAACCTGACAGCAGGGTTTGCAAGAGGCAGGGTCGTAGGCGCGCTGTATTGCTTGTCACCTTAGCCGCTCGGACTCAAATGACAGAACGTATTGGTACAGGCTGTTCACGGTAACATGAGGACTTTTGAAAGCCCTCTCATTTGGAATAATAGTCAAGTATGCTTTACTTTAGCCTTAGACTTTAACTTCCGAGTGCGGTGGAATATACACACTGTGTTTATTACTTAAATGACAATATTTATTTTAAAAGATATTTAAAGGATTAAAAAAATGGCTGAAAGTAAAAAGTAACCAGGCCGTCAAAAGTGCTCACTTTATTGTGAACAGTCTATATCTGTGTGCGTAGGAAGAGCCAACACTACACGGTGGACCACTTCTGGACGATTCAGACAGATATTCAAGAAGGAGTGGAGCGGAGCGGAAAGGTTTACGCGGCTCTTAATTTTGAGGTCTTGAGAGCCGAGGAGGGTGAAGCGAAGTGAGGATGGAACAGCGCCGGAATGCAAGGGCGGGGGAAACGGGAGATCCCCGAGAAAACCCGCTGACCAGCGGCGTCGTCCGACACGATTCCCACGTGCGAAAATCCGGGAGCGACCTCGCAGGGACTCGAACCCGGTTCGCCTAGGTGGGCGGCGAGCAGTCTGACTGCTACACCTACACCACCGCGGCCCCAACACCAGGAGGGAGGACCGCATGTTAGACAGGCATGAACTGAGTCAGCAGATTTCCTACCCAGGGGTGTCTGGGCCGTTTTAGGAAACACAGGGATGGTGGCAAGGTCTTGTAGAGAATTTGTAGTCCGTGGCGCTGCAAAAAGCTGCCCTTCCAAAAATTTTGTTTTGGAATAAATTATGTTAGTATTTACACGCACAAGTACACATTAGTTTCTATTCATACATTTCAGAACAGATTGTTATCAGACATGTATACACATTGTATTTAGCATTATTCCTCTTACAGGTTTAGTAAATGTACTGTAGTACATCATGTATGAAACTTAATTTATATTGTTTTCTTGCGGCGCCCCATCTCTGGAAATGTGAGACGTTAATAAGTGGGGGGGGGGGGGGCTCCCTTTACCCCCCTAGCATACTTTTGGACGCCCTTGTCCCTGCCCACCACACAGTGATGCGTGACAGCTTTGACAGAGCACCATATCTCCGCCACAAGCATTTCCATACACCTAGCACAGGAAATTCGGTTCTCGACGATCTACACCTGGCGATCGGCTGAGTGAAAGGATACGTGTAAATGTTAAATTATTTAAGCCACGTGCCAGCTACCTTTCAGAATATCATTTTCAAACATAAAACACTTGCGCCCTTTAAAGTGGCGTATTATACTACAAGACAGCAAGTATGAGTAAGTTAATAAGAAGTGGCGTATTATGCTACAAGGGAGCAAGTAGGAGTAAGTTAATAAGAGGTAGGGTTTTTTGTGTTTTGGCTGAGTCAATAAATTTTAATCTAACAGCAATGTTCAAGATATTTAAAATGTTACATAAATATGTTTTTTAGAAACGTTGCCCGGGTAAAAAATCATGAAATGTGGCCGAGACACAAGCCGTAAACATTTATAGGCAGCTCATGGTAAAGTGAACAGCGCTTTTGAGGCCCTAGTTACTTTTTGTTTTGCTTTCAGCCATGTTTTATCCTTTAACTACCTTTTTAAATCAATATTGCCACGTAAATAATAAACATAGTATGTATATATTCCACAACACTCAGGAGTTAATGTCTAAGGCTACAATAAAATATATTTATTAACTATTATTCCAAATGAGAGGGCTTTCAAAAATTGCCACTTTACTGTGAATAAACAGGACCACCTGTTTTTCGCAAAAATATTTACGCGGAGGCTAGACTTCAAAATCCTATGTGCACACTTTTAGTCTACATTTAACAATTGGCCGCTTGCCTTTGTGTGAAGAGCGTTTGTTACATGAGAGAACCAGACAGAATTAAGTTTCTGCGATACTGGCCGTCCGTGATACGATGGGCAGACAGATATGACGCATAACAATTCAAATGATCCAATAAACAAAGCGGTTCTGAACTAAAGTGTTTCGGAACACAAGTTGTCCTGAAATATTTTCGCGAAAAACAGGTATGAATAACCTTATAACATCTAAAGTCCCATCCTTTCACTCCCTTCCTCACATTAGGCAGCCGCGATGGTGCATCAACATCTGTACGTTAGTTTGCAATGGTATCAGCCGACCTCCCGTGGCGCAGTCGGTTGGTGCGCCGCCAGTATGAGGTGAGGGAGGTTCTGGGTTCGAATTCTAAGTAAGGTAAGAGTGCTAGTTTAAGTTAGGTCATAAGATAGTTTATAAGACATCCCCTGATAAGTCTTCAGGCGTAACACCAGGGGACTATTACAAGCACTTTCCAATTCCAAAATGCAATGGTAAAGGCTGTTCGAGATAAAGTGAACACTTTTGAAATCAACCTTAGAAAAAAGTCACTGCCCCTACCTGCATATATTTTAACGGGCGCCCAGAGTGACATGCATCCAGTAAAGTTGGTAACGATGGATAGGAAGTAGTTCCGTATCTCAACGTCGGATAAAAAGTGTTAGGTAACTCTATATATATATATATATATATATATATATATATATATATATATATATCGAAGTGTAAAAACGAGCAGATTTGTAAAATATTAACTTTTCTAATAATTTCACAATTTCGCTTGACCGACGCATGATTAAAGTGATGAAGCCCATGACAATGTTAATCCTACATAAGGCGGAAGAATACCCAACGTGCATACAAGTGCTCATTTTACCGTTAAGAGCCTATATCAGCAAAGAGCAACGTCGAATGCTAGGGAGGAGCTACATGTTGTCTTTAGCGACGAATCACACACTTCCTTAGGAACGGGTGAGGCAAATTCACATGGAAAATGTCTTATAACTCTTACATAAGCTATTCACTGTAAAGAGAGCATTTTTTCAAACCCTGGCACATGGAATACAAGTATAGGCTGTTCACGATAAAGTGAGCACTTTTTAAGGCCCGCCCAACAGGCATTAACCACTAATAAATATATCTTATTGCAGCGTCAGGCATTAAATTTTTATGGCGGTGAAATGTATACACTGTGTTTATTGGTCACATAGCAATTTTTATATTAAAAAGCAGCAGGAATATGGTAATTGGAAAAAAGATAAAATTTATAAGGGCCTTTACTGTGAACAGCCTATAAAAATATTTTATTGTAGCCTTAGACGATAATTTTCGAGTCCGATGTAATATATGCACTGTGCTTATTAGTTACATGAAGATACGTATTTATAAATTATAGGAAGGTTACAAAAATAACAGATAAGAGAATAATAACTTCGGCCTCAAAAGTGCTCACTTTACCGTGAACAGCCTATAACATTTTTACTTGCTCCCCAGATCATTACACCAGTACAAGGGGACGTGTGCCGCTGTAAGGCGTGGCACAGATTATAGCGCTCAACTGCGGACACGTGATTTACGGCTGCGCTTCGCTTTTTTTTTTTAGGAAGGAAAGACCTAACTCCTTCTCTTTAAAGATTACAAAACGACTGCTTTGTAGTTTAATCTCTAAGAGTATAAAATAAAATTAACTCGGCGTGTATGAGACAGAGGATAGCTAAACTCGCTGCATGTGTCGTGTTAAGGCAAAAGGACAAAATATGTGTATTTTATTCAAATAGTTTTACGCCATATAAACAAAACCAGTTATTATTCATGGAAATATGATCTTGTAAATTAACACACTACGGTCTGCATACATTTACTGGCACTTAAGACAAATTAAATGTGAGTCACCTATATACTTACACTATTGCAGGAACACCGTTTCTGTTGGTGTCTGTTAGAACTCACCATCGCCCTATTGGTCCATACCATACCGGACACTACACTGTACTTTACAGCGTTCATTACTGGCCGATCGTCAACCAACGGAAAGTCGAGCTGATATTGACCCAATCAAATGTCATTTATCGTATAAAAGGATTTACAATCAATCATGTCCCTTTGAGTGGCTATAAAAAAATTCTATAGTTAACAATATAATTGTTACTTTGCTGAGGTGGTCTCGTGAGGTCATGTTAAACACTACCCGAACAAAGACTGCGCATCCATGCAAGTTTTGTTGTGAACAACAAAGAAATGTTCAAATTAGCTTTGCTCGAGCTACACTCGAGCATAGTCTACAAAGTGTTGAACTTTCATTGATTGTAATGTCATTAAAATATAGTTTTGGGACTGTTAAGTACTTGTTGGCAGGGAAGTGCGAAATTCGCTCCATCCTTTGGCATCGCGATAGATTTCACAACCCTGCAAACATTGGAGACGGCGTGATTACTTCATTGGCTTCTGTATGGGTGTGAAGTCGTTCCCCTTCCTGATAAGACTGTGCATTATTCGGCCCCCACGACGTAATGTGCCCAATAACTTACGCGAAGCTTTTCAGGGCGTGTCGAATGAAGTATGGTCCAATGAACAACGCAATGCAATTGACACGTCCTTACAAAGTCAATATCTTCGCCAAAAAATAACGCGAATTTTGCACGTCCCTACTTATTGGGCTCACCACGTATATATTGTTACGGAGCTTGTTCCGTCAGAAGTAAAAATAAACCTTAATGCACGTCCGTTGCGTGCTCACACTCAGGGGATGAAGAACTCCAAATTCTCACCCCTCATATCTGAACCAAACTGGTGCAGAATATACAAGTATTAGTGGAGCGAGATTGGCGTGGCGGTTTCTTTGATGTAAGTGAACTCGGGGTCGCTCGTTGGCCGTGCGAAGCTGTGGAAACGGGCCTTGTGTCTGATTGGCTGTTAGACGTTGTGGAATACTCCCTAATGGCCGGACTGCCGTCTGGTAAGCGAGTATCCAGGAGCTGATTGCCTGATTGGTGAAGTACGTGCCGCCATATTGCTGGCCGGCGCAACTGGAGTTCGTAATACACGTCACCGTTTCACGTCTGTATCCTTAAGGTCCCCGCCTACCTGGAGCATTTTCCCACGTTTGAGGCCGAGAAGTGCAGGGAGAGATAAGGGCGAAACCACCACGCAAATCAAGTGCGCTATCGCCGCTAACTGACGTGTAGTGTTATCATCGCTCTGCGGTGAAACTATTATTTTATTTGTGGGAAGTCTATGGGAGGGCTCAGCGCAGAGCCCTTGAGTAGTGCTGTATGTATCTGACGTGTATATCTTGAGATACAACACTTAGAAAAAGCCTTCTTTTGTCATTTTATAATGGTGTTTCTAATGTGGGTGACGTCTCGAAAGCACTGAACAACACTGGTCTGAAGTGTATGCTCTTTTCGTAGCTAAGTACATGGACTCGCGTTTAATAGTATCGTGCTGAGGCACAGCCAGCTGCGCCACGCTGGTCGGCTACATCAAAAGGGATCGCTAACACGCAGTGTCGCCGGTGCGGGGGGGCAGGGGCAATTGCCCCCCCCCCACTCGTTTTGATGGAGGGGGGGGGGGGTAAAACATGTGTTTTGCCCCTCCACTTTTTGTGTACACAAGTTTAGAAAAATTAACCCCGCAATGTCCCTTCGATTCTACGCCTTCATTACATCATAAAACATCAAGCAGCCATGCGAGTTTTTATTCTAGCCTGTTGGCCCTCACAACAATGTGCGCTGCCGATAGAATAGTCCAGTCGTCGAATGCAAGGTGCGGGAGCGAGATGGCGGTTGACTAGACTCAAGTCGCGAGCAGTGCCGTGACTAATGCCCTCCCCTTTTAGCACGCCGTCACATTGGCGTCTGCGCATTATCTACATCCCGTACTTCGCGTGCTTCGTAACTCCCCTCCTGTGTAGAAATACTATTCTTTCAGCAGGTGTGAACAACAGCAATTCGTTTGTCTGTGTCCGCCCGGCCTTCACTCCTCTTCTGTTTGTAGTCGATGCAGACGTACAGTGTAGTGTAAGTATACAATGAGCATTATATAGTGCAGAACGAGAGTGCGATCACTTTTATTTTGTTACTGCCCAGTTTCTAACCTCCGCCGTTTGAAGACTTATCTGCAGGCTACCATGAAGCATAAACGTCTAACGCATGTGACGCTACTTCATGTCCACAAAGAGAGAACTAGTGTACAAAATCTTAATGGTTAATAAGAGGATTTATTTCCCGCAAGGACGAAAGAAAGGCCTTATTTGGGAAAGTAGTGGAATAAATATTCAGTGTATTTATTGAACACTTGTCATAAGTCTTTAGGTTGATGTCATGTGATGTTTTAAATAAACATGCCACTGTTCTATGTAATAATGCTTCAAACAGATATATATATAATATATAGCAATATAAAATTTCAAAAATATATTAACGAAACAATGAACAATATACATTTAGGTACGCATGTTCAACATAACTTTACATATTACAAATATTGTTTTTATTCTTATTGCCATTAGTGTAGGTAAATATATTATTTCACGAGAAATTACTTGTAAATTTTGTTAATTGTTATAATATTCCACACAGTGTTCTTGAAAAAGAAAATCATATGTCTAACATGTTGCAGCTCGTTTTTAGTGCAACGAACTTTAGACATTGTGCTTGTAAATTATGTAAAATCTACTTCAGTCTTCAATGTATTCATGGCTATGAGGTGTTTCAGTTATTAACAATCTGAGAGAGGAAAAAAATGTTTAATATCACTTTGTACATTAACTTACCATGAAGTAACACAGATAATAATGTGCGACATGTAATTTGTGGAGAAAAGAATATATATATATATATATACATATAGTCGTTCAGAAAAAAAATTAGTTTCTTAGGTTTGCCTCCCCACCCCCTACCACCCCCCTCCCCAACTCAAAAGTTGTTATTCCGGCGCGCCTGCAACACGCTGTGTAAGTAAACTTGCGAACCCTCGGAGGTTCGATTGAATGGGTGTAGGACGTGGTGTGTGCGAGGGGCGATGGAGGAAGGGTCTTTCCTGCCTTAAAAAACAAAGCGAGTTGGCAGCCCTGCGGCAGTGGGGCGCAGCCGTAAATCACGTGCTCCGTGTGGGCCCGCCCTGGAAGTCTGACACCCCCTCCCTCCCCCAGCCAAACAACCGACTGCCATTACAGAAACATTTCCGCGGCCCGCGGTCAGCTGCGCACACACCGATCGAGCACGGAATAGTCGACAGTAAAGAAGCGAAACACGTGCGTGTGCCGCCCACTCGAGCCACAGAGTAAATAAGGTAAAGGCTGTTCACCATAAAGTGAGCACTTTAGAAATCAACCTTAGAAAAAAGTCACTGGCCCTACATGCATATATTTTAACGGGTGCACTGAGAGACATTCGCCCAGTAAAGTTGGTAACGATGGATGGAAATTAGTTCCGTATCTTAACGCCGAATAAAAAGTGCTAGGTAACCATAACTGAAATGATTTCTTTCACTTTGTTTTTTTTTTATTTCATCGAAATGTAAAAATGAACAGATTTGTGAAGTATTTACTTTATTAAATTTTTTTAGGTTCATTTGACATACGCATGAATAAAATGATGAAACCGATGGCAATGCTAATTTTACATAAGGCGGAAAATAAACAACGTGTATACAAATAGACCTTAAGTAGGGCTTTCAAAAATGCAGATATTACCGTGAACAGTCTATACACAGAGAAGAGTTGTTGAGTTGAATGAGAGATTTGGGCTTTTCAACGAGGTCTTGAGAGGCCCATGAGGGTGAAATGAGGTGCGAATGGAGCGGTTCCGGACCTGCAAGGACGGGGCAAACGGGAGATCCCCGAGAAAACCCGCCGACCAGCGGCATCACCCGGCGCGATTTCCCCTAGCAAAAATGCGGAGTGACCCGGCCGGGGAGTGGGCCCGATTCGTGTTGGTGGGAGGTGAGCAGGCTAACCGCTGGGTCGCTGTGGCCTCCCATTAGCCGTATAAACTGCTGTTTAACTGTGTGCTTATAAGAGTGCTGTATACCAAGCATTCATTTACGGAGTTTAAGTGAAAATCAATGCCAAAAAATGTCTTCTCTTTACATAAGTTTTACCCATTCTAACTCAGTGAACACAATTGTATACATTACGCGCGTATAGGTAATTTTTTTGGTTTCTACTGCACACTGCAAAGCTCAATAACAACGACCAATGACCTGTGGGTAAATTAATCGTAAACAGTCTTACTTGTCTAGGTCATAATATGGCTCATATAACTCTAGCCGAACATACAATATAGCGTACAGCTCTTTCGCTGTGACAACGAAACAAGTGTTGTGTCGACCTAAGTACAGCATGCATCATAAAACAATTAGTTTGCAACACCTGAAACCGTAAAATTAATTGTATATGGAAGGGTTAAAGGTATCCGTTTCAAACATAAATGTATTCTACATGGATTTTCTAAAGTAGTAGCGGCACATTAAGAAATATTGCAAATTTTATTTAAAAATATTTTTCTAAAACTTAACATCGAAATTTATACTATACAAACACATAATTTAACAGGTATTTAACCATTTCAGACCCACTTTAACTTACGGATTCATGTGTTGCAAACGAAAAAATTTATGATGCGTGATATACTTAACTGGACACAGTACAGCTGTGGTTTATATGATCGGTTGCAGTTATATGAACCAATTATGTCCTAGACCAGAAAGGAGGGTCGCGAATGATTTTTTCCACACGTAAGATCACTGGTCATCGAGCTTTGCAGTGTGCAGCGCAGAACAGAAACTACCTGCACTTGCGTAATGTACACAATTGTATACACTGGGTCTGAATAGGTTAAAAAAATTGGGCATGACATTTTTTTCTGAGGAAGTGGCGTTAAATAAAATTTGTTTCAAACAGTTGATCTTAATATTGTATTCAGAGGGAAATTCTCTAACCCTTTCAGACCCACATTAATTTACAGTTTCAGTTGTTGCAAGCAAGAAATTTAATGATCCGTGTTGTACTTGAGGTCGGCTATAGTAATGTGATGTGAACCAGTTATAACCTAAACAATAACATGGCTTACGAATCAGTTACTCATAGGTAGACACCAGCAAAATTTGCGTTATTATTTGAGAATACGTCAACTTTCAAAAACGCATACTTTTGCTATACGTTTTCATTGGACCATACGTAATGTGACGCGCCCTGGATAACTCTGCGCCAATCAATGAACACTTCACAACTGTGTGCTTCAATCATATGCAGTTCAGTTAAAAAAGGGAGTGACTCTACATTAATGTAGCAGCCAGTGTAGAAACGACGCCGTCTCAAGTATATACAGTACTGTGAAGTTCAGCTTGATACCAAATAACAACGCCAATTTTGCATGTCTCTACTCGTAGGGAAGATCATTGATCGCGAGCGTCCAAATGTGCAGTACCATCAAAAATAAACCTCCATGTGCATTATGTACGCAATTATGTACACTGGCTACGAATGTGTTAACACCGATTGCTGCAGGATTGGTAGGTAGGTCTTTAAGTACTCAGTGACAGTGCGACGTTAATCCTAACTTCTACTATGGCTGCGTATTGGCTCTCAAGACCTCGATGTTAAGAGCCGCCCAAATCTCTTCGCTCACTCACTCACTCTGGTTATGAAACAGTGACTGACGGGGCATGTGTTTTACCAGACATAAGGAGAGATCATACTGAAAACAACATATTGAAATGGTACCAGCACCCAGCTGAAGGCCATAACTGGTCTTACTTAAATTTAAAATGAATCTGGAAAATAGTTGAAACACAAAATTTGCCGCGTTATAAAAATTAAAAACAGGTTCAATTTTAAAATTACTGAGGCCTAAAATTATATTTTGTTACATTCTAAAAGAAAAATGTTACGGCATAATTTAAAAATGTCAAAAGTTAAAATTTCTTTGCCTCCACCCTTGAACCCTCACCCCGCCATCCTCTCCGGAGACAGAGGGGCCGACGGTTGTTGTTGACGATTTCGTGGTGTCCTTTGTGTGTTTGATGTTTGTGTTTGTGTTGTGACGGTGTCAGTGTAATGTTGTTTGTGTAGGTGTGGTACAGTGTAGGTGCTGTTCCTTTAGTTTGTTTGTTCTTGTGTGTATCTGTATTATTGATGTCTTTGTGGGCCGGACGGCATCAGTATTCAAGATTATGTTATTGTTTATAATGATATGTGATGTGTTATTAGTGAGGTCTCAAGAGGAACATTTTTTAAATTTAGTTTCGAAAAACATACTAATAATAATAATAATAATAATAATATTCACACTATCTATTTTCTAGATTGGGAGCATGCAGCACTGCGGGGTAATTGTCGTGTCCAGCGCACAGTAATGAGTCGAGCAATGTAAAAACCTGCGCTTGGTTCCCCCCCCCCCCGGGGGGGGGGGGGCTGCGCCATCCGCAGCGGCAGGGGCGGCTTGGCGGGTAGCCAGGCACTCTCGCCGTGGTTTAATTAAAGCGGAGTAGCGGGGCCCGTGTAACACGGGGGCTGTATCTAGATGTCCCCCTCCCCTCCCGTATATAAGGTATAATCCATTCACGGTTAATTCAGCCTTTTCTAAAGACCTGCTAAATTTCTATAGACTGTTCATGGTAAAATGATAAGTTTTGACAGCCCTGCTTAAGGTCTACTCGTATACACGATGTGTGTTCTTCCGCCTTATGTAAAATTAACATTGTCATGGACCTTATTGCTTAAGTCATGCATCGCTGAAGTGAAACCATGAAATTATTAGAAAAGTACATATTGTACAGATCTGCTAATTTTTACGTTTCGAGTGTATTAAAAAATAAACAGAAAGCGAGAGAAATAATCTAAGCTATCGAAAATGGTAACCTAACACTTTTTATTCGACCTTAATATATAGAACTACTTTCTCCTCCAACGTTACCAACTTTACTGGGCACATGTCCCTCATTGCGCCCGTTAAAATATGTGCAGGTAGCTGCTGTGACTTTTTCTAAGGTTGATTTCAAAAGTGCTCACTTTATCGTGAACAACCTATACTTCGAGGATATTCCTCCGCCTCGTACAAACTAAGCTTAACCGAGTCTGGAAAATAACACCAAAGGACAACGCACCGCATTCGTGCACACTAAATGTAACAGCATTTTGTATAAGAACTATTTAATTACCAGGCGCTACCAACATGCCTATTTTCTCCCCGTTTTTATACAAATTATTTATAAATAAGGCATTATAATTTATAGATAAAATATGAATAACATTTCAATTTAACAGAAAAAAAAGTAACTTTTATGAGCACAAGTATAAAACGTTTGTGATATTCAGCATATGTTGGAAATAACTGAAGATGTCATATATGGGGAGATTTTTCAAAAGGTTTGATTCAAAAAGGGAGAAGAAACCGCGAATAGACTATATTCGCGTTTTCTTCATACTTTTTAAAATCAAATCTTCGGAAAATCTCCCCATGGATGACGCGCTTCGTTCTTTCCCAAATACATCATGTATCACAATCGTTTTATACTTGTGTTAAGATGAAGGTAACTTATTTATTTAAATAAACTTTTAATTACATTTTTATGTATTTATGATTAATACAAACAAAAAGAGCCAGGAAATAGATGTTTTGGTATTGCCTAGTATAGGCTGTTCACGGTGAAATGAGCACTTTGGAAGGCCTGCTTAAGATGTACTTGTATGCACGTCGTATATTCTTCCGCCTTATGTAAAATTAACATTGCCATGGGACTCATCACTTTATTAATCCGTCGGTCAGGTGAAACTGTGAAATTATTAGAAAAGTAAATATTGTATTAATATGCAAACTTCTACACACTGATGCAATTTAAAAAAATTACACAAAGCGAAATAAATTATTTAAGCTATTACAAATGGTAACCTAACACTTTCTATTCGACGTTAAGATATGGAACTGCTTTCCATGTATCGTTGCCAACTTTACCGGGCACATGTCACTCAGTGCATCCTTTGAAGTATATGCAGTCATGGGCATTGACTTTTTTATAAGGTTCATTTTTAAAGCGCTCACTTTATCGTGAACAGCCTTTAAGAAATTGTTGTTATACAAAATATTATTACAGTGAGCCCGCACAAGTGCGGAACGTTGTCCCTTTGGTGAAATTATTTAGACTCGGTTACGGTTTGTTTGCACGAGGCGGAGGAATATCCTGGAAGTAGAAATTTAGCAGGACTTCAGAAAAGTTTGACGTAACCGTGAATGGACTGTACAGTGCTACTGCTAGCTACAGAAAACCACTCTCCGTGTCCCAACATTGAACTGCTTTTCTGCCAATACGACTACAGCTTGGCTCACAACCATCCGTCGCTTCCGTCAGTCGCCCGCCCGTCAGTCAGCCATCCGTCAGTTTTTTTTGTCCGTCACTTGAAAGTGACTCACAGCAAGCAGTCCGTCATCCGTCGATCCATCTGGCCAGAAAATGTTCTGTGTTACCACCCAACAACACGAACTTTCTCGCGCAGAGAGAAGTGTTTTGAATGAATGTCGTAAATATATTGTCTTTCTCTAACACAATTTATCAGCGTTTCCTCTGTAAATATACAAGTCATCTTCAGTTCAATTTAAAGATGAAACGTAAAAATCCAAACAACTTCACTGCCTTGTGTATTTCAAAAGAAAAATATTCAGACAAATAAGCAAGTGACTGTTTTCTGACAGCTATGTTCAAGGAACGGTATTAAAAGGCGGCGGACCATCCGTCGGTCCTTCGAAAGTTAAAGTTTGAGATATATTTGACGGATTGACGGATAGAGAAAGAGTTTCCCTGCGATTGCTTGAAGATCACGTGACCGACGGATGGACGGGCGACTGACGGATGAAACGGATTGGCTTTGAGGTTAGAATACTGTTCATCACATTAAAGGTGAACTCACAACCATCCGTCGCATCCGTCAGTCGGTCGTCCGTCAGGCGGTCACATGATCTTCGGCCAATCGCAGGGCAACTTTTTTCTATCCATCAATCCGTCAAATATATCTCAAACTTTAACTTTCGATGGACCGACAGATGGGCCACCGCCTTATGACGACATTCCGTATACGCGAATACGCAATATGAAATGAAATGTAAGGTCGTGGATATATGTCTATTTATCTTGGTAGTAATTGCAGAAATTTAAAACGTAAACAATATCACGTAAAAAAATTATTTCCACAAAATAATTTTTTCAATAAAATGTATTTCCAATCAAAATACACCTTCTACGAAAGAATGATCGCTATGTTAAGTTGTTATGCTGAAATTTTGTCGGACAGAAGGATCGACTGGCGTCGGATTGTTGAGTGGCTTTCAACTGTAGACTGTTCACGGTAAAGTGAGCACTTTTTATGGCCCTGCTAAATGTTTCCTCATAGTCAATTTCCATATTTCCACCACTTTTCAATATAAACATTGCCATGTGACTAATAAACAGAGTGCATACTTTTTATAAGGTTCATTTTTAAAGTGCTCACTTTATCGTGAACAGCCTATAGCGGACGAAGAAACAGACGGATGACTGACTGACGGGTGCGACGGATGTTGTGAGCCCAGCTTAAGGTTCCCGCCTATATGGCTCTTGGATTGCGTTGCAGTGTTTGAGGTACTCGTTTCCCCACGAAACTGTTAGACGTGCGTCCAATGTACTGATCTACGAAAAGAGCACACGCTTCAGACGAGGGCTGTTCAGTACTTTCAAGACGTCACGCATAATAGAATGAGCCACTAGTTCATTCTCTAACGTTACCGTCACAAAATACTTAAGACACAGAGGTGAACCATTCGCTTGTATCGCGATATTTAGCTGAACCTGCCAGAAAAATGGCGTCGCTGGCCGCCATTCACGAGTAAACGCCTGCTAAATCTCTTGCCAACCGGCAGCCCAGTAGATACAAAATCTTTCGCAACACGCAGCATCCAATCAGAAACAAGGCCCGTTCCAGAGCATCGCGCGGCCAATCAACAAATGGTTGCGTCCAAATTAAGGGAATGGCCACGCTGTTTCGTTTCCGTATGTTTACCCATTCGATGATCCCGCTGAGGACGAGACGTAACACTATAACCTTACAAAACAATCTTTCTAGAGACGAGCTTTCCTTAAACGCTACGGTATTCCCACTAGCACACAGCAAATTAAATTAAATGAGAAATGAATACTGCTCACTTAAAGAGAAACTTGTTCTTATTTTAATCAGCTACCGTGTTCACTCAACGAATATTTTCTGTAAGATCCTATCCTGGTCAAGTGCTGGGTTAACCACAAAGTCCAGCAGAACGCTGAGTTTTCGTAGAATATGCTACTGTTTAACAACCGTAGTAAAATGTGTCATTTTAGGGTGTAATATTGAGCGTTGGTTATTAGGCAACGTGGTGTTATTATCTTATGCACTGTTTTGTACGATAACGTTTAAAATCTTGCAGTAAAAAGTAATTTTTTAAGGAACTACGTTGGGAGTCATCCGGAATGGAGATGAAAAGCCACGTGGCAGCTTAGCTTAACGTGAGCCAGGAATGTCAACTGCACGACCAAAAACTCATACTTTAGCGTAATAATATTGATCGTTGTTTGTCAGGAGTGCTCTTAGCACCTCGGTTGTATCTCTGGTCGTCTGGACCAACTAGTAAGACATATTCTCTAGACGAGAGTGTTTTATTTTCTATTCCCACTTGGTCCACCGCGGAGCAACGGTAAGTCTTGTTTAATGGTACAGTAATGGCCTACACGAGCGAGCCACTTGACGGTCTATATCCGCTTGGTTTGGGATGTTGGGGTTTGGTTGGGAAAGAGGGAGGGGGTGGGAGGTTAGCATCCAAGTCCACGGTAATTCTGAGGACTCAACTCAACGCCGTAGGAAGTGTTCATCGCGTGGACCACCAGCTGGTGGGAGACAGTGAAAAACCGGCGGAGATATGTGGAAATACCACGAGCGCCGCTTGCCGACGTGGAAGATGGAGACCGACAAATGACGTTCGTTCCGCTGAACTGTTTACACTCAGCGGCCAGGCATGCGGAGGCGCCCTGCTGGATGGGGAAAGTTTCTAAGTTCCACCTGATGGTGCCTGAACTGCGTTGGAGAGTGTTTGAAATCCTGTTTTTTTTATGAAACTACTAAACGCGCCGCCGACCTTCCGTGGCGCAGTCGGTTGGTGCACCACCGATCTGGGGTGCGGGAGGCTCTGGGTTCGAATCTGGGTAAGGCATGGGTGTTAATTTAAGTTAGGTTATAATATAGTCTGTAAGCCCTCCCCTGCTAAATTTTTAAGCATAAAACCGGGGGACGTTAAAAAGCCCTTTACAATACAATTAAACGTACCCCCAGTATGCTTACTTACTATAAGACATAACAACCCAGACGAGGAGGGGATGGTATTTTAAACTTACCACGCATGCTGTAAATATTATTTTAGAGCCCTCCAATATAGTTAAAAATGGCTTTTTGAGACTGTCGTATT
This sequence comes from Dryococelus australis, assembly GCA_029891345.1. Taxonomy (NCBI): domain Eukaryota; kingdom Metazoa; phylum Arthropoda; class Insecta; order Phasmatodea; family Phasmatidae; genus Dryococelus; species Dryococelus australis. Next base: position 350,293,053 of record CM056993.1, read on the forward strand.
TTAAAACATACTATCCAGACAAGTCAGTCTGCGATTGGAGCTTGTATTAACATGTTATATTCCGACTTTTCATCAATAAAACGATAGGGCCACCGCTGAAAATCCCGTAGGTACACGCACACACTACAACACCAGTTCAGAGCCCTGCACATAGGGGCGATGGCGCACTTATAGCGCGTGCCAGTGTAACCCTTATAGCTCCCGCGCATGTCTGTTTTAAAACAAAACAACATTCACGAAAGTACCCTAGTACCCAACTACCTACTGACCTTACACACACTGAGAAATGGTTTTATTGAATCAAAGAAAGTTTGTTTGGCTCGACCGAATTAATTGTTTATATAGGGAAAATGAAATATTTTGTTGTTGAACTAAAATTACTTGTTGTTCTTATTTGATTGGCCAAAAAAAAAAAAAATTTGATTGGTGCAACTAAATATTTTTTGCCTCCATGTGCACTAAATAGTTTCGGTTAATATAAAAAACTGGAAACCCGACCGTTGATGAAAATGTAATGTTTTTAAATATATGCACTTGAAATACTGGAGGTGCCGTGGTTCCTGGGTGGTAAGACTGCTCGCCTCCTACTAAGGCGAACCGGGCCACTCCGGCCAGGTCACTCCGGATTTTCGCAAGTGAGAATCGTGCCGGGCGATGCCACTGGTCGGTAGGTTTTCTCGGGGATCTCCCGTTTCCTCCGCCCTTTAATTCCGGCGCAGCTCCATACTCACCTCATCCCACTCTGATCGGCTAGGAAGAACTCGATGTTAACAGCCACCCAAACCTCTAAACTCAACTAAAATGCTGAGCAACGTGCAAAAATTAATATTGAAAGTTTCGCAGCTTTACTTTTTAGGTTCCTGTTGAACTTGTTTTATTCGGATGTTTATACCGTTATTAAACGCTATTCACGATAAATGAACAGATTTTTAAAGTGCTTACTTTCTTAATAATTTTACAGTTTTATTTGATCGACGCATGAATAAAGTGATGAGGGACAATGCCAATTTTACATAAGGCGGAAGAATAAACGACGTGTATACAAGTAGAACTTAAGCAGGGATTTCAAGAATACTCATTTTACCGTGAACAGCCTATAGGCCTCAGTATACACTGTTACTATCATAAATGTCCCAAAAATGCAAAGAAACTCTGGAAATGTTTTTTCGAACGAAGGCAATCGGGTGAGTGGTCAAACAAACAGTTGATTGAACAAAATTATTTTGCCAAACTTTGGCCCGACACAGAGGTTTCCTTTATTTAAACGTGTAATTTGTTGGACAAACAAAATTCAATTTTGTTGCTTTTCAGGTTTTGGTTTACTGAACATAATATTTTGTTGGGGCAAACAAATTGATTTTTGGCCCTGTAAAAACAAATATTTTGTTAGCTGTTCTCTCAGTGCAGCAATACAGATATAACGACTGAACTACGAATTCGTATTCATGTCACGATATTGATTTTGCCAAATTTTGGCAGAATTAAAATTGAAACATAATTATGAGTCGGTGATTGTCCTGTCTTATCTTTACTGCAGCGTAAGTGAAATAGCTAGTTTGGTATACGTATACTTTCGGAATGTCCTTTTTTTAAAAAAAAAATATATATAAACAATCTAGAAAAAACAAGATTCCAAAATTGTTAGGGAATCTTCCTCTACGGGTGCTAGTTATGATCCATTCACGGTTACTTCGCACTTTTCTGAAGCCTTGCTATAGTTCTACTTCCAGGATATTCCTCCGCCCCGTGCAAACTAAGCTTAACAAAGTCTGGTAAATTACACCAATGTAGAGTGCACCGAATTCGTGCGTACCCAATTGTAATAATATTTTGCATGAGAACTATTTCTTACCAGGCGCTACCAACACACATGTTTTTTCACTGTTTTTAATTAGTATTCGTTGCAAATGAAACATTATTATTGATAAATAAAGTATAGTTGAAACTTCAATTAAACGAAAAATAAGATATTTTTATGTTAGCAGAGGTATAAAATGCTTGTGATACATATCATATTTAGGAAAGAACTTAATAGGTCTTCTATTTGGTTTATTTTTCAAAGGTTTGATTCAAAAGCTGTGAAGAAACAGCGAACAGACTTGTACAAATATAACGCCAGCAAGGGGCGCGAGTGTAAGGGGCGCGAGTGTTTGTCGGCGCGGACAGAGGGCAGAGAGAGAGAGAGAGAGAGGGACCCGTCCTGAGTTACAGTGACCTCGACTGCTGGAACGGGGTGTCTCAGCACGCGCCGGGCTCTTCAGCTGATCGGGCACGATTGGAGCGAGCTTCAGGAGTACCTACTACTGGCGACAGAGCAAGTTAGGAACGCGGCCATCAGCGTCCTTACCGCTGGTTTGTGTTGGGGCAGCTCAGGAAGTGGTTTTATTTTCCTGCCAGCGTTCCGGAACGAGACCTACTCGGTTCCAAGTCCTCGGAAACCTTCGCATTTCGCTTTGGGGTACCTGAAGCAGAGGGCCTTTACCTCCTGCCTGAAGCCGGTATTACACGATATAGGCTATTCACGGTAATTGAGCACTTTTGAAGGCCTTTCCAAATTGTTCTTTCAAGCCAGATTTTTTTTATCTTTCTGCCGCTTTTTAATATTAGTATTGTCATGCGACTAATGAATTCGACGTATACTTTCACCACTCCCAAAATTTAATGCCTGAGGCTTCCAAAAAACATATTTATTAGGGATTAATGCCTGTTGGGAAGGCCTTATCTTTATAGTGAACAGACTTTACCTGCAGCCGTACTTGGGTCTTGTACAAGCCCTGGTGCACGAGCCGGTATACCAGCTGCTATACGAGCTGCCATGGAAGATTCATATTACACGACAGCCGTTTGCGTACTAGCATTTGGCACCCTCGGTGGGTGCGCATTGCAATATGAACCCCATTCTAGAACTGCTACCAGTTAGTAATTTGCGTGGACCTTTGAAAAAACTAGCTAGCACATCTCAATATTGCTATATTGCTGTTCGCCTTTTAAATAATCTTCTTGACAAATTATGTGAAGTAACTAGAGTACGAGTACTATTTTTAATTTTGACGAAAATCACTCACCGGTTGCAAAATATAGATTTTTCTTTACGTACCAGGATATTATCAACGATAGAAAATTTTTTGGATCCGACGGAGTTTTGAACTCACGTCCAAAACATACACTGTATTAACGGACGCCGCGAATTTATCACTGTACTACCAGTTCACGCACTATATTACGAGTTTATATGTAGTATATACGATAAATAGTTCGTATTAATATTTTAATAGAGTAGGTAATGTTTTGAGTATTATTAGAACGGTTTTATAGAGCAATTAAAAGTTGTCGTAGCCAGAATTATTCGTCGTTTTCGTATTTTAAATCTATTTGAAAAAGTTTCAACCTCAAGGATATATAATCAAGATGGAGGCGTCCTTTTCGATTTCTTCTTCAACTCGTTTCCAGTAGTAGCCACGGGACCTGCGCTCTGAAACTGCGATATTATCGGCCAGGTACGAAATCCGGTGTGGAACTTGCCACGAAAAATAGGACGTGTCCAATTACCAAACCTGGTACGAAATATGGCCGTACAAGGCGGAAAATGCCATGGCGGGTGCCACACTAGCCCGTATACCGGCCGCTGTGGAGGACCTTGCACAAGCTTTTAAGGAATCTGGTATCATGTAATATGTCCTTAATGCGCGTCAGTTCTTGAAGGTTGGAATCGTTTGCGCACTTCCTGAAATGAGGTAGAACGAGGCTTCGTTTTCCAGGTGGTGACACAGTGTAGGTGAGCATACAGAGACTAAACGGCGTGGTGGTACCTTTGACGTGGACGTACCCATTCTCTGGTCGACAGATATTGTGTCTGATTGGCTACTGAACGCAGCTAAAGTTTTCCTATTGGCTGGACTGCCTTCTGGCAAGTAGTTTATCTGGAAGCTGATCGGCGAACGGTATTCGAACATTTTGGTAGTCAATGACTCCATTTCGCTGGCAAGTGCGGCTGGAGTCCGCGGCATAGACTGCTTTCACTTCATCACTCTGTCCTGAAGTTATCTGCTGAGGCGCTTCCTGCTATTATTGCTGACGTAACAAGGCTTACTTAAATCTTATGTGGCAGCATACCAAGCTGGGATCAAATAGGTCATATAGTAGCCTACCTGAGATATGACGGCTTGCCCGAGATATGACGACTGGTAATGGTTGCCAAACATTTGGCGGAATTAGTAAGTGCTAGGAACTTCAAAATGCGTAGAGTTTGGTGAAATAGGTTTTACAGTTTCAAAAGTTATGTCATCCATCCGACTGGACATATGATTTGTGAATAAACTTTAACTATGGATGCACATGGCCCTTGTTTCCCAAATTCCTGTTATAATAAACTATGTTTAATTTTTTTATGAGAGATAATGTGAAAATCAAATTTTATTGAAAATAATAGTACTGCCGATTAAAACTCCCCCCCCCTTTTTTTTTCCACCCAACATATTTGCCAACCTTACTGTGTGCATGCCTGAAATTGTGTCCGTTAAAATATATGCAGGTGGGGTCAGTGACATTTCTCAAAGGTTTATTTCAAATGTGCTCGCTTTGCCATGAACAGCCTTAGCAGCTTTCATTCAAAATCCTCATTGCAAAGAAGTGCATTGCTGAAATATATTCGCTACATCTAGTGTTTGTTTCAAAGGCGCGTGATCGTTCTGCTTGCCTCTTTCCCGTTTTGCGTAATTGGAACGTGAATTACACTTACTCAAAAGTCATCGAAGCATTTATGATGGCGGTTCATATGGAACTGTAAAAATTCATTTAATGTTTTTTTGGAGGGTTTCAGACTGAATAGCATGCCTACTAAATTTAAAGACGTTGTAGAATATTCTTTACGCCATTGAAAACAGTGGACATCACATCTCTGGAAGGCATGGCTACTTAATGGTTAATTAGAATGGATTTATTTCACTGACGTTAACTTCCACTGAATTCAAGTAGATCACACAGCTCCAAGGCTCTGGTCCCCAATTCATTGGACTGATCAGCCAGCATGAAGGAGCTTCGTAACTGACAATGGGGGATTCGTATTTCACTAACCGCAGTCACTGATTCGAGTGAAGAGTTTTTATGTCAAGCACCCACTTGCTTACGGTATGGGCATATATAGTAGCCATTTAATTATCTAATCCTACCATCTTAACAATTTTCAAGACAACCTTTTGGATAAGAAACTGATTGTTGAACTACTGGGGGGGGGGGGGGGGGGAGGAGACGTGACTGTTAGAACAAACCGGAGGGTCGAACAGAACGTCTAGTCCTCCAAGAACAAGCCATAAGATCGAGAGGAACCTCTTGTACCCCAGATGGAATCGAGAGGAACACATCCCTGCAGACGTTTCTTGTTACGCATACAGCAGGCAAGAGGTTACTTGTAGGAAGTAGGTAGCGGGTGAGTGTTGGTATAGGCAGTTCATAGTAAAATGAGCACTCTTGAAAGCCCTGCTTAAGGTCTATTTGTATGCTCGTCGTGTATTCTTCCTCCTTATGTAAGATTAACGTTGTCATGTGCATCACTTTATTTATGCGTCGGTGAATTGAAACTCTGAAATAATAAGAAAAATAGATAATTTAAGTTATCAGAAATGTTTATCTAACATTTTTTATTCGATGTTGATACATGGAACTACTTCCCATCAATCGTTTCCAACTTTACTGGCCGCATGTCACTCAGTGCGTCCGTTAAAACATTTGCAGGTAGGGGCAGTGACTTTTTTTCTAAGGTTGATTTCAAAAAGTGCTCACTTTATGGTGAACAGCCTTTAGGCAGGAGCGAGCATGACGTAAAGGTGGAGTGTTTACTGGGTAATGCGCGGGATAAACCACGAGGTGGGGGGGGGGGGGCTGTCCTCACAGAAGGATGCCGACGACGAGGCTATCTGAGAGATCCGGAGAAGGCAGGAAGGCAGGCAGGCAGGCTGGGCACGGTTACTGCGGGCTTGTAAAACTGACAGGCTACACGGACATCAGCTTCTTCTTCACGGCGAGGTTGTCCGCTCCTGGCCCCGCGCCTTCTCTACCAGCAGCTGTCGCTCATCTCTCAGGCGCACAACTCTTCCGCTGGCGTGTGTAACGGCGACGCTTACTGAGGATCACATGTCATTTGTTTTTTATATACCACAGCATTTTTCCCTGCGCCCAAGGCTTCCGACTGCCCTCGTCTCCAAATTCACAGTTTCACATTTCACAGACCCATGAATATTGTGATGAGGCCCATGGCAATGGTAATTTTTACAAAAAGCGGAAGATGAATATAAACATTGCGCTTCAAAGTTTAACTGGTCTTGTGGTTAAAGGCGATATTGCACGATACCAGATTCCGCAAAAGCTTGTGCAAGGTCCGCCATAGCGGCCGTCATACGCGCTAGCGTGGCACCCGTAATGGCATTTCCCGCATTGTGCTACAGATTTCGTACCAGGTTTGGTAACTGGACACGTCCTATTTTTCGTGGCAGGTTCCATAACAGATTTCGTATCTGGCCAATCACATCGCAGTTTCAAAGCGTAGGGTGCTCCCCGTGGCTACTACTTGAAACTAGTTGATGAAGAAGCCGAAAAGGACGCCCCCATCTTGATTATACATCCATGAGGTTGAAACTCTTTCAAATGTATTTAAAAATACGACAACAACGAATATTGGCGATGACAACTTTTATTTGCTGTTTGAAACCATTCTAAATACTTAATATTCACCCACTCTATAAAAAAATTAATTCGAGTGGTTGACGTATTTAGAGTATATGAACAAACTACGACGCGTAAAAAATGGTAGTGCTCTGATAAAGTCGCGGTACCCGCCAGGAAAAGTAACTTATGGGCGTGAGTTTGAAACTCTGTTGGACCCTAACAATTTGTTTTTTTCATTAAATGTTACATGTGGATAATAACTTGGTATATATATGTAGAAAAAAAAAACTACTTTTGCAAACGGTTAGTAATTTTCGTCAAAATAAAAATAACACATACTCTAATAACTTCACATCATTTTCAAGAGAATTACTGTAACTATACTACTAAGCAATATATTCATGTAAAAGGCGAACAGTAATATAGCAATATTAAGATGTGCTACCATTTTTTATATGCCTACGCAAGTTACTGACTGTTAGCAGTTCTCTGAATGGGGTTCATATTTACTGCAAACTACACACTGCACACCCACTGAGTATGTCAAATGCTAGTACGCGAACTTGGGTCGTGTAATAAGAATCTCCCATGACGGTTCATATAGTGGTATGCCGGCTCGTGCACCAGGCCTTGTACAAGCTTGTACGAGATCAAGTACGGCTGCAGGAATCGTGTAATATCAGCTGAAGGGTGCGGTCTTGTAATACAAAGGGCGTAGGTTTCAGTTCCCGTGATGGCAAGATATGCATATATATATAATTTTGTTTTATTTATTCATTCCCAAATCATTTTTTAAATTTTTTTGTATTATTACCTGTTATTAATTCATCACATTTGTTTTCTAGAAGAAAGAACATAAATTTTATGCACACTTCTCAATAATGTAACTTATAATACAAGGCACATTTGTAATATTACAAACGTATATTTTGCAGATTTCACAAGAAAACTCTTTTTAGTTTAACAAAAGTATTTTCTTGGCTACTGGATTTCCAAATATTTTTCTTGTAAAAGTACAAAAAATGTTTTAGAGTGTAAACTTTAGAGCAACTATATCGTATTCTTTCATTTCCGACTGACTTTAGTTTTCGTGAACTAAATTTAAAGAAAACGCCACTGCAAAAGTTCATCGGTTTGCCTTACTTCGCAGTACTCTCGTGGAATCCGAACTATCAATGTACAATATTTCCACAATAGCTTCATATAAACGAAAATATCAATACTTTGCTACCTTTTATCAACTACCAAATAACACATTGTCAAATTAAGAGAAAAAATATTAAATAGCCCCTAAATGTAAATTTTTCCTGTAGTCAGAATTGACAACAATGAATCTGAAAATCAAATTATGACACGAAAATGAATAATTTCTTCATAAGAAGTTAATTCGAACCTTAAGAAACTTTCCACATCAGTGTGGTTGTTTCCGTCTTCTATTCCCGTCTATAATACGTACAATTAACTGTGAAGGACTTGTATTAGTTTTTCACGATCATGTTCAGGTATGAAATATCCAGTGCAGGCTATTTAAAATACCATAAGGAAACGCGAACATACTTTTGTCTTTGTATTGTAAAGAGATTTTTAACGTCTCCCGGTTTTATACTTGAAAACTTAGCAGGGGACGGATTACGGACTAACTTATAACCTAACTTAAATTAACACCCATGCCTTGCCCGGGATTCGAACCCAGATCCTCCCACACTCCAGATCGGTGGCGCACCAACCGACTGCGCCACGTGAGGTCGGCGTCTTTGTTATTATGTCGTATAAAGTTGCACGGTCTCTACAGAAAGTTTTATGAAGCGAGTCGACCACAGAAAGACTGTTCGCCAGTTCACTTGAGCGCCTTGCGCGCAAGGGCGATCAGACATTCAATGCGAGTCCCTAGGTCGCCCTTAGTACTCCCGCGCTTCTAGGCCTCGGACACGCAAAATACCTTCAACCGAACCGCGCCGTTTACTTTAGAAGCGATGATTTTATCCTGCTTCGTGGTGAAATAAATTCTTATGATATCCCCTCTGCGTGCCTGACATTTCCTTACAGACCTTTACTTCATTTTTCTAGTGAGACAACCTACTTGTTTCCAGCCATCATGAATTATCATTTCCATAATAGCATTTTCGAAGTTACAAGATAATGAAATATCTAACACTGTGTCACCTTTTTAAACCGAGCTTGGAACGCTCTTTCACAGGCCAACTTTAAAAGACATTCACACGAATGATTGCTGTCATATTCACAGATTCTCACTATCTGACATAGTAAGAAAAAGCATTAAATTCGCAAACTTTTTTAAAATCAGCCTTCTGGAGGATATCGCCGCCTAAAAAATTAGCACATACTCATTGCCATAAAAATTCACGCACCCAAGAATAATCAAAGTAAAATGTACAAATTTCTCAGCAAAGGGAACTACATTATATGTTTGTATCAAGACAATTGCGCTGTTTATTCGGGCAATTTTTTCCAGTCGATAAGTACGTTGTGGCCCAGCCCCAGTGTGGATACTGTGCATACATGCAGCGATATGGTCTTGCATGAAGTAATAGAGACGTCTAATGCAGTCCTGTGGAAGATCGTCCCATAATTGTAGCGACTGCCACTCCAGATGCTAGATAGCAATTGATAACTGAAATTGCCATCCCTGCTGGCTTCATGCATGTTCTGTAGGCGACAAGTCTGGAGACACAGTTGACTAAGGAAGGGTTTGGGCAGCAAGAGGACATACCTGAGAAACACGTACTGTATATGGTCTGGTATTATTCTGTTGGCTCACAAGGTCACAACCAATGCCCTGTAGGCTTCGTGTGCGCTATAACCCAGACTAGTAGCATGGTTTACCAATCATTTACGCACACGGACAATCCTGGAACATTGAGCCTCGCAGTGTTGAGTATCAGTCAAAAATAACTTTCCTGTCCGTTATGTAAACAACTGTGTGTGGATGGATCGAAGTCATGCAAATAACGTAGAATAGTCAATTCGCGGTTTCTTCACATTTTTAAAATCAAACCTTTGAAAAATCTCCCCATGTATGGCGTGTTTAGTTATTTCCTAAATATTCCATGTATCACAACTGTTTTATACCTCTGCTAACATAAAAGTATGTTATTTTTCGTGAAATTGAAGTTTCATCTGTATATTATTTATAAATTATAATATTTCATTTCTAATAAACACGAAACAAAAAAAATAACAGCGAGGAAAAATGTGTGTTCTTAGCGCCTAAGTTCTCATGCAAAATATTACAAATGATTGCGCACGAATTCGGTGCGTTGTCCTTTGGTGTAATTCTCTAGACTTAGTTAAGCTTAGTTAGCATGAGGCGGAGGAATATCCTGGAAGGAGAGCTTTAGCAAGGCTTCAGAAAAGTGCGAAGTAACCGTGAATGAACTATACATGTATTTATTTCTTCACTGGTTTAACTTTCACTACTCTCATATGCAAACGGAAAACATTTTCTTTATAATCAGTAATGGATTAAAATGTTTCAAATCAAGAAAACTTCTCGGGTTTAATATAATTTACATACGTAAGAATTAATGCTGAATAAACGCAAACATAGTATGAATGTTTGCAAAAATGACAACAGTTATGGCAAACTATGATTAACCCGGAATGAATGTCTGCAGTGTGAATTGTGAATTTTATTGCGTGAGGTAAATGCAATTTGAAATCGAAAACAACTTGTAAATAGACGAAGCGAAATATACTTACTCTGTCTTACTTGTGATTCTTGTGCGTTTCATAATAATGTATTCGATAGCGTAACTTCTGTTAACTAATAATAAGCCACATTATTTTAACTGTAGGCTGAAAGAATACTAGAGCAAATGGAGATACTGAAAGCAGAAAATTCGTAACTACCGCTCTCCTATACGGCTGAAATATTCTCGAAGTTCTAAATGAAATCACAAGTGGTAATGCTTTAATAAGGCATATAAATGCACATTGGCGTTTCCTCTTCATTTCATATGCATATCACTGATCTATTTCTAAAAATGAACATGTCTCTTTCTTGCTAGTTTTTTTTCTCTGTGCACGTCCAGAAAAATAATCAACAAACCGCTGTTTTACCATTTTTTACGTAGAAAATATTTTCAGTATAGAAAATATTTTGATTGCACCACGGTTAGAAAATATTACTGATTTGCCAGTAAAATTTAGAGAATATTTGAGAGGATAGATTTAGAGTGACGAAGAGTTTAGTTTGAACGATTTGTGGCCGCACGAGTCGGGCAGACTGCACCGACCAGCCTACCTACCCACCGTGCGCAGAAGCTGTCTGCGCACGGTGGGGCACAGATAAGGGCGAGATTCCCGTGTTTCTCTGTGGCTCCAGCCAGCGCGAGGGATTGGCTGGAGGAGCAGCAGCCGTGCTCACACGCCGGAAAGCGCCGAAGGGGTCCCAGCAAACACAACCTGTCGGCAAAGTGTCGGCCCGATACCTGCACTGTCGGCGACTGTCGTTTCAATGCCAGAAGATAGCCATCTGACAACGGCGTGGCGTCTTTTTTGAAATAGTATGTTTGCCGTTAGAAAAAAGACAATGGCCCACTGTATTTTTTTGGATAACAGATGGATATCACCTAAATCATGTCGGCGTGATATCTCACAGCCAACATGTCGCCAATAGCAAAAATAATATTCTGGCCCGATTCCGATATAGCATCTTTATTTCTTCGGTTAGCTGGCCGTTATCTTATTTATTCCGGCCCGCTAACGTTTTCGAGACACGGCTCTTTATCAAAATAAATATACAAATATGATGTCTTTTTGCCGACAAACTTTTTGAAAGAGTTTTTTGAATAGGCGATATGTTAGCTAGCTGTTAATGGCATGGTGTCATTTTTTAAACCATGTATTAACCGTTACCATGTTTTTTTCATGATTATATATGTGTCACGTGGTAGCCCATGGCATTTTTTACTTGGAAATTATTTTCATTTGTACAACCATCCGACAGATATATTAAAAACTAATAAAAATGATTTTGTTTGCAAGCTTTTGAAGAAACGAAGAAACAGTTTTTAAATAATCAGTGTTTTAAAATTATTTGTTATATTATAATGGAATGTATACATTCACTTATGATAACTTGTGTCATGATAAATTTGAAATTACTGGAGAACATCAGCAACTTACCCCGTCGTGTATAGGTTAGCATGCTGGACTGTCAACTAAAGAGTCTTAGGTTCGAATCCCGCACTCGGAATTCAAAAGATTTTCATATCATACAATGTGTTGAGAAGTAAATGAAATGAATATATATATATATAAATATATATATATATATATATATATATATATATAAATATATATATATATATATATATATATATATATATATATATATATATATATATAACAATTACTAAAACTTTCAATCGGAAAGTTAAGGTTTTTTCATGGTTATACTGCTTATTCATGGTTATATATATATATATATATATATATATATATATATATATATATATATATATATATATATATATATATATATATATATATATATATATATATATATATATAACAATTACTAAAACTTTCAATCGGAAAGTTAAGGTTTTTTCATGGTTATACTGCTTATTCATGGTTATATATATATATATATATATATATATATATATATATATATAACAATTACTAAAACTTTCAATCGGAAAGTTAAGGTTTTTTCATGGTTATACTGCTTATTTCTGGACATCATGCCGCTGCAGGCGCGGCATCGTAATGACATCCAGCCGTCGCAGCCCCGGCGTCTGGCCACCATCCATTGGGCCACCTCCGGCATAAGACAGCGGGCCGACACCATCTGGTCGGAGTTTGTGGGCTATCTTTTACCGGCCCGATTCCGGCCCGTTCTTTTCGTGTTTGTTGGGGTGCGCGCGAGGCTGAAGACCTGCATATAACTTCTCTGGAAACAAAGTTGAGCTCTAACCAAGTATAGGCTAAAATGAGCACTTTTAAAAGACCTGCTTAAAATCTGCTTATATGCATGGTGTGTATTCCTCCGTCTTGTGTAAAATTAACATTGTCATGGGCCTTATCACTTTATTCATGCGTCGGTAGAGCGAAAGTGTGAAATTATTAGGTAAGTAAACGTCTTACATAACTGCTTATGTCTATATTTCGACGCATTAAAGAAAACAGAACGCGAAATAAATAATTTAAGTTATCGCAAATCGTTGCGTAACACTTTTTATTCGACGTAAAGTTATGGAGCTACTTTACTTCCATCGTTACCAACTTTACTGGGCGAATGTTGCTCAGCGCGCCCATTAAAATATACGCAGGCAGGGACAGTCACTTTTTTCTAAGGTTCATTTCCAAAATGCTCTATTTATCGTGAACAGCCTTTAGTATTGCATTGCTACATAAAATTAGCATTAATTTTGATCCAGTAATACTTCAGATTAACACTTCGATTAAATCAAATATTGCCTAAAATTTGTGAAAATTTTGTTAGTATTAGAGCCAGAGAAGGTTTAAGGTGCGCTGTGTGTGTATGGAAACTATGGCATTCACAGAGAATAGTTAATTTTCAGTCCTAGCACCATAGGCAATCTCCAACGTCCAGGGCGGTTGGCGTTATAAAAGTTTATTTTACAGAATTTAAAGATTAGTTAGCATAACATTTTCTTCTAAGTATTCGGTTTCGATTATGGAATAGCTCAAATATAAACAAGCTTGCTTTGACATGATGAGTTCAACTCAAACTACATGCAGACTTGCAAATTTGTCATTAGCAAGTATGCATCACTCAGTTGAAATTTGGCTTGAATCACAGGTGATACGTCAAGCTTGCATGGCAAGGTAAATTCAAGTAGTGTGGGAAACTTAGCGCAAGCTCACGTGCTTTCTGGGCACATTTCCTTTGCTTGAAAAGGAGCTTACGCAATTACGAGGGCCGGAATTTCCCTAATTATTGAACAAAACCTCCTGTACGCCTCCGTAAGTGTTCCAGTGAAAATGCTTGGAAATAATCAAAACAATCAATACATAAAAACGTGGCATGGTTTAAGCTGGTTTTTCGCAAGTTTCCACGGGAATAACATTAAAATTTGTAGTTCGTGAAAGAACGACTGTTAGTTTACAGATATTTTTTATGATTAGCATAAACCATAAAAATGCTTTACCATTACTAATGTAGTATCATTCTCAGCGGGACAGTAAATAAAATTATAAATGTAGACGCGTTGACAAGGCAGAGATAGTTTTAAACAGTGTGTGCCTAGTAAGGTGTCTCTGAAAAGGTAGTGGTTTCCAAAAAAGAGGACCTGCCCCAATTGGCCGAGTAGATAAACGAGGTGCCGTAATGGGACGAGAAAAGGTTCGGGCGAAGTGAGAAGTTGTTTTGAGGTGGCGTGGCAAAGGTGTCTGGGAAGGGAGGGGGTTTATCTGTAGCAGCGTGAAATCCTCAGTTTTACAAGCAGCATGTTCGAGGGAGGGAGGGGTGAGGTAGTTAATTGCGGGGACGCACGCCGGCCTAATTAAATGCAGAGGCGGAGGGGAGGGATGGGGTTAAGGGAGGGAGATTGGCCTGGGGCGAGAAATGCCAGGGCGGGCCGGGTCTTCTAGTTAGGCGCGAGCCGCCGAGACGCGATCACAGGTCGGCGGGCTGGTCATTACCGCGCGCACCAACACACGCGAGCGTGATTACCCTCTCCTCGAGCAGCCCCCGGGGCAACAAGCCGCCAGCCGCGGCTTCCTTTCAGCCCGCGCGTCGCAGTCTCCAGAGGCTTTCTTCCTCTCCGCGCGTTCCAGTCTCCTGCCATCCCCGCTGTCTTGCCTGGCCCTCGCCGTCAAACGCACTCTCTTACAACTGATGGCGCCTGCGCGACGCACACACTTCTGCGCCCTTTGTCAAGATGTTCTACTATATATATATTATAATAGATGACCTTCCGTGACGCGCTCGGCTGGTGCACCGCTTGTCTGCGGTGCAGGAAGTTCTGGTTTCGAATCCTAGGTAAGGCATCGGTGTTTTTAAGTTAGGTCACAAGTCAGAAGCGGTCCCCTGATAAGACTTCCGGTATAACACTTGGGGACGTTAAAAGTGGGATGTAGCTACGCGGCCAAGGTCAAGAAGCGAGGGAGCGATGCGGGCGACACTAACACGCACTTCTAGCGCCTCATCGCTCCTACGCGCATGGCGTGCAGTGTTTCCGCCGTAACGCTTTACTGTGCGAATTAGATGTGTAACAGTGGGGTTTTATTACACGCGATGAAAGGCTACAGATTAAACTACGCCCGTATCTTTGCACTTTTCTCTTGCCGCTTAACGGGCCTGACTACCAAGCCGGCAGCCGCGAACTTCAAATATGGAATCAATGTTAAACGAAATTCCTTCTCATTGCGTCAGTTTTAAAGATAGTTATTTCAAACAAAAAGTATTCGACGAGAAACTTCTTAAGGAATGATTGTACGTTAAAATATTTTACCAATTTTTTTGTTTAGTGTTTCTTTTATAAAATGTAAATACTGAAATTTACATATATCAAAAAAATATTAAATATAAATTTTTTAAAAACAATTTTATGATGCAATATTCTTTGAGAAAATCGCGTCAACGTGTTTTGGTTTGAAATAGTTGTCTTTAAAATTGACGCAAAAAGAAGGAATTTCGTTTAACATTGATTCCCCTTTTGAAGTTCACGACTGCCGGCTTGGTAGGCAGGCCCATTAAGGAAACTGCATAGGAAAGCTTTAAAGATGTGATATTTGACCATTCTCGCGATTTTTTCCTCCAAGAATACACTTAATAAGACAACAGCAAAAAAAAGATAGGGACATAGATTATTGTTTTTTATCTTTAGGCCCCTGAATTTCTCGCCATCTGTAATGAATTAAATACCTTTGATTTTTTTTTAATCTTTCATCGAGCGATTACAGTACGCTTACAGTCATTTTTCAAAATGGAATTATTTGTAATGGAGACAAAGTTAAGGGTGATTTTATTTTTTATAGGCTGTTCACGGTAAACTGAGCACTTTTGAGGCCCTAATTACTTTTTCCTTTCAGCCATTTTTTGACTTTTAACCACCTATTTTAAATAAATATAGCCATGTAAGTAATAAACACAGCGTTTATATTCCACCGCAGTCAGAAGTTAACGTCCAACACTAAAATAAAATTAATTTATTGACTATTATTCATAACGAGAGGGTTTTCAAAAAAGCTCACTTTACTGTGAATAACCTATAACGTATAGAATAGAAATTTAATGGAAATATCTTTCAAACAAAACTTACATGTTTACTCATGCACGACAACAAACTGATTTTATAGACCACATCGAGTCTGTAACTTTAAAAAATCCATTATGCTGTGTCGTTAAAAATACATCTAAGTCCGTAGCGATATACATACCTTAACGCGTGACAGCCTGCTTTGGTAACAATACATCCTGATAAAATATAGCTCCCCCTCCCACATATGCATACGCCTTGAGCTCTTAAAATATCTTTGTGGCAAGAAAACATGTTAAAATCAGCCACATTACTGTCGAGTTTCTAAAGGCTGTTCACGATAAAGTGAGCACTTTTGAAATCAACCTTAGAAAAAAGTCACTGCCCCTGCCTGCATATATTTTAACGGACGCACTGAGTGACGTGCACCCAATAAAGTTGGAAATGACGGATGGGAATTAGTTCCATATCTTAACGTCAAATAAATAGTGTTAGGTAACCATTTGTGAACCAACTGAAATGATTTTTTTTCCTCTCCGTTTTTTTTAATGCGTCTTAATATAAGAATAAGTAGATTTTTAACATATTTAATTTTATAATTATTCCACAGTTTCATTTGACCGACGCATGAATAAAGTGATGAGGCCCATGGCAATGTTATTTTTACATAAGGCGGATGAACGCACAACGTGCGTACAAGTAAATCTTAGGCAGGACATTCAAAAGTATTAATTTTCCCGTGAAATGCCTATACGAGAAATGTGATGCTTACACGAGCATTGAGACGAAACTTGAGGAGCAATCGTTGCCACAGCTATTGACTCTGCTTGCTAGAGCAATTAGTGTCAATGCCAGTGAAGGATGAGATACCCCAGGTCCGACATAACGTAATCTGGGTGCGGCAAACTCATTGCCAGTGTTACACTGCTTCGCATCATTCGACGATGACTTAACTGTGCTGTTAAGTATTTCTGTGAACAGCCACCCAACTTATCTGGGACGCCGTTTCTTCGACCACAGCCACGTGATGTTTTATTCATGATGCTGCACCTGCGAATTTTCACCTAAGCGCGACGCTCCCATATCAGATATTTGAATTTTTTTACGACCATTTATATCTTTAAAAAGGAATTCTTTTCCATGGACTTGGTTCCTGTCACATTGCTCTTGCATTTCTTACACTGCTACAAACATTCAAAGATGTTTCATGTCGATACACGCCTAAAGCAAACTTGCGAACACACACATGCACACATGTGTATATATATTATATATACAAATTTATCTCACATGTATTTGTACTAAGCTGTATATCGTGCGATATTCCACTATGTAAAAAGGTAAGCCGTGGAAAGAATCTAGGCTAAGTCTTCCTATTAAAATATGCATTGGAACATTACGAACAACAGTGTCGTAATGTGTTTTGTTTTTATATCAACTATATGTCAGGTAAGTCTAATGTTTTCTTGTTAGGTGGTTATATATGTTTTCGTCATCACTGTAGCTTTCTATCAACATCAATTATTCTGAAACAGCCTCAATATAATATTAACACTTGGGCCTATTACGAAAAACAGTAGCTTAAATGTAATACAAAACAATGAGAGAGCACTAGTTTAGAACATTACTCTAAGAAGGGAGGAGGGCATAGAACAGAAATGAGTCCATCACTACTTGCATTAGATGTGGCGGTAAACTCAATCTCTCTTGGGATCGTAGAAGCTGCCTCAATTCCTGTGTTATTAGCAGGCGCAGCTACGCCTAACCAACGCCTACGTAATTGTGAGGCGTAAAAACCCCAATAAAAATCAACCAGTTAACAAAATTGCCTCCTTAACAACGTGTTATTTACAACCCGTACTGCTAGTTTAGAAGTGTTGGTGGGTTGCCCCCACTGCGAGCGGTCTTCGTGCAACCCGTTGTTCGACACGTCATGTTCCGAGCGGCGATCGCTACACTGGTTCGGATTCCACTTAAGTATAATGATTGGGCGTCCTGATGCGAAGCCCGTCTCGCCATAATTGCGCGGGCCAATAAACTCTTAACATGCAGCTGAGTTCATTATCGGACATTAGTAGGCTATTTATTCACAAGAGCCTGGCCTGTGAAAATGTTGATGTTGCGTCGCAAGGGAGAGCGTGTGAGCGTCGTTTTGATTGATCTCAGTGTTCGAAACTTTAAGAAAACTAAAACAAAATAGTTTCGTAACCAGTTAAAGTTCGATTTACCAACTGGCTGTCACTTATATCGGCAGTAAATTAATTGATTTTATATTAAGTAAATATTTACTTTATTCGAAACATTTCATTGTAAAAACGGATAATGGAATTCAAGTGACTATTTATAAGAATCCCCTCAAAAACTGGCACTGGAAATGCTATGTTATGGTAGGCATATTATCTTCACATAATTCTAACAGATCAGACACTTGTTTTAAAAATGGCGACCATCAAATGTTTATCGGCCAAACTTAATATCTCTAGAAATTTCTGACGAAATTGAATATAATTATGAGCTGTGGCAATGCCCAAAAACAGCATTTAATTTTCCATATAGACAATTCCTTAAATACGTTGTTTTAAGGGACAGTTTCATATTAAAAATGGCACCTAATGTTGTATCTCAGGAACTATTTATTTGAATCCCACCCAAATTTGGCATCAGAAGATTTTTTTTTTTGAAAAGCAGATGTTACTTGTACAGTTAAAATAGAAAATAATTAGATGACATCCAGGCGAATGTTTTAGGGTCATATGTCAGCCTAGGATGTAAGCGCATTTTAAATGAATGTAGGTATGCTTTCATCATGCCGATCTGTCCCAGGTGTGGGTTAACTTCACACATTGCTCAGTGAGTGCATGGTGCTGCACTGAAACGCTCCACGCGTGATGTAAAATAATAGGTCACTCCTCTTGCAAGGGATATCGCAGGAAAGGTTTAGGCCTGAGTAGAGTAGCAGGTGCTCAGAAGCTCTTGTGTTAAGTGTTGAACCGAATGCAAAACAGGAGTGGAGGACCACATCGACGTTATGGTGTAACATAGGTTTACAAAGAGTAAAAGCAAAAATTGATGCTTCCATTTTTTTTAAATATAATTAATTTATCTACAGTGTAATCCGCGCCTAAAGCCCTTGACACAATGTCAAATTTATCCAATAAACTGCTTCCAATAAGTTTGGCCAAATAAAGTTGGACAGTTATGACGTCATTGAAACGTCATAAACTCCGCCATATTGTCTGAAAACGTTGACTGCCTTCAGTTACCATCAGACAAATGAAGATAGGACCGGTTCTAAATTTTATTTGATGTTTGTCGGTCTCAGCCAATCAGAATCGTGCATGACAAAAATGGACTTCAAGAAACTTAAAAATAACGAACAATTGCTGGATAAGAAGTAGGTTATGCAGATAATTAATTTATGCAGAAGTTGTCTGGGCATGAATGCTATTCTAATTGAATATTGCACATAATATTACGAGCACAGAGGTATTCAATTTCTTTGTGCAGAAAACATATCCAAGAAATAAAATTAAAATTTGGCAAAGAAGGGAAAATAAATAATTACAACATTCCTTACATTACTCCCTGTAATGGTCTGCGTGAAAAAAGAAACACATTATCTCAGTATTAAAATACATTTTTTTTATAATAATGCAAATTAGATTATTCCAATAAAATATTTGACAGTGTAACACATTTTCAAACACGTCCAAGATTATTTAATTAAATTTGTTGGAAAGGAAAATTTTATGGCCGTATTTTTTCGTCAAATTTTATTGTCAAACATAGTTGAATGCGAATATGTGACAGTCTTACAGGGGCTAAGAGACACATTCTTTTCAAAGAAACGTTGTGTGGAATTTTCTAAGAACTTTCCTCAGCTGTTACTTCCGCGTCTCTCTGTCGCGAGGTCGCAAAATTTATACCCGTGGGTAAACGTCAATTGCGGAAATTTCCCAAGCCGCTTTCGTATGGCTGTATGCAGAAATGTTGACTCTGGCTCGATGTAACTATACCTCATAATGGACGAATGAAATAACTCCTGCGCAACAAAGTTGTAAAACAATATAGTTTTACAATGATTAAGTATATAATGACTTTACATGGTAGAATAATTAAAAATACTACAGAGAAAGAAAGCTATTTCTATAAAGAAAAATGAGGTGAAAGTACTGGCGAAGCGTGATGGCAGGTGGCAGACGTAAGAGACAGGCCTATATATCTGCCGCAGTGATGTTGGTGTGGAAAGTGACTGCAGTAGCGGAAGTGTGCAAGGCGACGAAATCCAAACTGCACACATTCTGGTGCTCTGCCCGAGTGTGAAATTGTGCTCGTCTCTGACTTTACGTGAACAATAGGTTGTAATAATAGTAGCTTATTTTGTCTGAAGCATTGAGAGATAGCGCTACAAAAAATATACTGACTCATTTTACACTGAAGGTCCATTTTTTAAACAATTGAAAATTTAGATATGTAAACCAAATTTTCATACGGGAAATTTTAATGTGTACCTACCAAAAAATATATTTTGTTGATTTCGGACGAATGCTGAATGAACATACACGTAGACTACTGCCAATGTTCAGTTTCTCACATTTGACAAAAATTTTATAAAATTCAATTACTATTAATTTGTCCTTACTAATGTAAGTATTCGATAAGTTTGTGTTGATCAGTCAGCAAAAAACTACATCAAGGTAACGTGTGGATCTAGGGGGAATTGTGGTAGATACACAGAAAAGATCAAAGGCAATATTTGCATTTGGTTACCAGGCTTGAAGTCTTTTGTGTTGGAATGCCGCTTTGTCTTAAAATTTTCGCCCATAATTATTTTTTAAACCGATATTGAGCACGATTAAATTCACATTCATTGATATCATTACTAAGGAAAATAATTCATTAAATTTAGATATAGATATTATTTCGTATTTGAAAAAATGTCGAATGAATGCAATCTGCAAGTAAAAGCATGTTGAGGAAGAACAAATTTTCCTTAACTATTTTGAAACTTAGAACACGCTTTTTAGCATAAAATAGCCGTTTATGTTTGTTTGTCAGGGTAAAATGTTGTGTTACGTGAAAATAACTGGCGGTTTATGATACACGCCAAGTTTCCGATAAAATTTCATGCATATTACAGAGAAAAATTTATTTTTGTTAATTCATAGAAACGGAGTAGAGTAATGGATGGCTTATCCAGCTAGTTAGATTAAGTGCGCGACTTGGCGCTGAACACCTGGCAAGCAGCAGATTTTCATAATGAAAATTGTAATGAAGTTTGGTCTATAATAACGTAAGAATTTAGTAAATAGTGTTTATTGAAGCCACAGTTATGTAGCCTTTCAACTAGTGGGTCACATTTATTTAAAACACCATTAACCAAGTTAGGAAACCGTAAACTTTTGGTTGTTAAATGGTCGGAAATTGGTCGGCGTTACGACAACGTAGCTAACGAATGTCATTGCAATGTTCAGCCAGCATTGACTTAACCAAAAGTTGTTGGGGCAACCATAGAGTGCATAAGTGATTCTACAACGATTTTACATAGGGTCTGTACGGAGCGTCCGCGAGTCAGTCAACACAGTGAAAGAATGTCACCGAACACAAGGATATGCTTCGTATATGCATTAGACAGCATTACCAGCACTTGACGGAGTTTGATAGCGGTCGCATTGTAGGTTTGTATAAGCCAGGTGAACATACTGCCCAACTGCCGGGCATGTGGGGTATTGCGATGTCGCAGTGCCTCGCTGTCGGAATTAATGGCTATGTAAGGCCACCCCCACACGTCTTAAGTTTCCGGTCAACCAAGAAAGACTACACCATGGGGTGATCGCCGTATTGTGTACCAATCAATACACAGTTCCACGACATCGGCGCCTTTCATCTGGACATGGTTACTGGACATTCTACAAGACCACTTGTCATCCAACACCATACATATCCGAAACAGCCACTTATTCTGCTGAATCCATTCGCACACGCTAACAAAACGGTGCCACTAGCCAGAAACGTGTCGGAAGACATGTTGCTGCAGCGTCTGGCAACCTACTTGGGCCGTAGTCCAGCCTATAGAGAAAATTTCGCAGTCTGCAGTAGCCAATCAGACACGCCCGTTCCAGAGAATATCGCAGCCAATGAAGGAACGGGTACACTCGCACCAAAGGGACTGCCACAACATGTCGTCTCTATGTATTTACGTACTCTGTGCTGCGGGGGTGGGTAGTTCCAGAACCGAGGAGAGCAGCATTTGGGATGGTGCCGGAGCTGAGAGACATGGAGTGATGGCGAGTGACGTCGCATTATCGTGGATGACATTCGTGATATGGGGTAGGAGACACATGTTATCAGTGTTGTATAGAAAATATCGGTATTAAATTTGGCGTCATAGTGTGGCGAGCAATAGGTGGTGACTTCAGTTAGTCTCTGCTGGTGATTCGGGGAACACTGACAGCACCAAAAGTGTGTTAGTGAATGAGTGAAGAGACTTGGGTGGCTCTTAACACCGGGGTCTTGAGAGCCGAAAAATGTGTTAGTAACATCCTGTATCCTCGTTTGTTAGCTCTTACGAGATAGTATCCTGATACACTTTTCCAACGAGATAGCAATCTTGCTCACTCAGCACGATATGTCATTGGAATGCCTGCATCGTGTGTTGAGGCACTCTTGTTGCCAGAAATCTCTCCCGATGTCTCCAATAAAAGATGTTGAAGGAAAGTGAAATCATCCATGCAGAACCCTTCTAAAAGTTTATGGAAAGTCTTCCTGAAAAGATGGAGATAATAATAGTGGCTTAAGAAGGATCTACGTCGTTATGGGATTAGACCCTGGTTTCTGGGAGTGTCAAACTATATGTTACCATGTAGTGTACATCTGAGATTTACTGAAAAATTGATCTGTATGTGAGTGGAATGTTATATTTTAGTTCAATCAAAAATTCTTCAAATCGTAAATCGCATAAAAATTTAAAAACCTTGATCATAAAGAGACCAATGGTAGTTGAATGGAAATGTTGTTTTCATGTACATTTAAGAAAGAGCAGAGAACAGTGTTACAAAATGTTTTTTAAAATAGTTGAGAAATTATAAACACATTCTTTGAAAATAAAAGCAAATTCTATGAATGTGTGTGTCCGAGTCAAACTCCATCACACCTTCGACGTTATCAGTACAGCATAGTTTTATGCAACTAAACCACAAACTGAAACAAGCTAATTTCCAAGATAAAATAACAGTCGGCATAATACACTGCGAAATACTCACGAGTAAGGTATTATATATACGAAAATAACACAAAAGAAAAATGCAAATTGATTTCTCATATATATTTAGTTTTAGGGTGAAACATGACATCAGCGATAGCTCGAAAAGCATTAAAATATCAATAGTATGTTTACAAATTTTGTACTGTAGTTGTATATATGGAAAGGGAAAGCATGGCGAAACGATACATTTGGAAAGCCGTGTAAACAGTGCTGCGATTCTAATAAAGTATTGGGTAGGACCCTCCAGCTCCAGCTGAAGCACTAGCAGCAACACCACCACCAGCCCATCCTGGATGCCATCAATCTCCCCAACCACCACATCCTCCATAACCTCCCCAACCACCATATCCTCCATAACCTCCCCAACCACCATATCCTCCATAACCTCCCCAACCACCACATCCTCCATAACCTCCCCAACCATCACAACCATCCCAATCACCACAACCATCCCAACCACCACAGCCTCCCCAACCACCATAACCTCCCCAACTGCCACAGCCTCCCCAACCACCCCATCCTCCCCAGCCTCTACATCCACCCCAACCTCCCCAAGGTCCTCCGTAATAACCACTGTATCCTCCATACAGACCAACTCCAGACGCACCAGCAGCAGTAGCAGAAGCTGTGGCAGAAGATAACGCAGAACTACCAGAACCTCCTGAAGCACTAGAAGAAGCAGAACTAGAAGCAGATGCAGAACTTCCAGCAGATCCAACTCCTACCAAACCAGGGTATCCATCCCCCAACCTCCTGGATACAGACCACAACCCCATCCAGGATATCCACCACATCTCCATCCTGGGTATCCACCACATCCCCATATTGGATATCCCCAGTATCCAGGATATCCACTAGCTCCAGAAACAGCAGCAGATGCTGAAGCAGAAGATGATGCGGTGGCACCACCACCACTACCTGAAGCGCTAGATGATGCAGAACTAGAGGCAGATGCAGCACTTCCAACAGATGCAGCACTTCCAGCAGATGCAGCACTTCCAGCAGATTCATCGCCTAGCCAACCAGGATATCCACCACAACACCATCCTGGGTACCAACCAAAGCCCCAACCTGGATATCCCCAGTATCCAGGATATCCACTGGTTCCAGAAGCAGCAGCAGATGCTGAAGCAGAAGATGATGCAGCACCACCAGCACCACCTGCCGAGCCTGCAGAAGCTGAAGAAGATGCTGCGCTGCTGGCAGCTCCACTTCCTCCTAGCCAACCATGGGGCCACGGGTATCCCCAGGGGGGATAATAATTATCATTCCAGTCGTACGAGCCCCAATTAGGATTTGCATATGTTTGTGCGACCACCAGTAGTGCCACAGCAAGTATCTGCAACAAAACGCCAAAAGTAACTACATAATTTTGTAGCCAGTGATTTTTCCTAGTGATGTATATTGGAGAATACAGTTGACTGATATAGTATTACAATATATTTTTCCAACTTGTGGGTGTAACTTTTTTCGTTAGCAGTTTTTCATGTAATGGAAAATTCGATCATTTTGCTATACCTATGTGGTCTTTAAGGCAGTTTCCTGGTTGAGAATTTGATATAGGGAAATACATGTTAATGCATTTTTTTTGTGTTCCTGTTAAAGATAGATATATACAACTAGGGACTTTTTGAGCAGAAAAATATGCGGTTCTTTGCTATTGAAGCCTTTTGTAACATTGATGTATATCCTGTTTCCTGGAAAAATCAGAAAACCTAATAATTAAATAAAAAATTACTGAAATAAAGTCTTTATATGTGCCTCGATACAGAACTTAAGAGAACAGTTTCTCAAACTTAGGTTTTTGTTTCAAGTTTATATCTTCAAAATAGGATTTAAAAAATCGAATTTCATTAACACTGTATTTCCCTAAACCAAATTCTAAACCAGACGACAATCTAACAGTAGTATGTTACCCGTACCATTAATTAGGGTATTTCCAGGAACATATAGTGCAACCTGCAGGGTTCGAGCTTTAAATTTCCTTCATAGTACATAAGTCTATTCTTTGACTCACGGAGTCCCGAAGGAGCTGAGTACATTTACTTGAATAATTGTTAGGAGCAAGGCTTTCTAGTATTTGAGAAAGAAGGGAAGGTGGTGAAAAAAGAGGCAGCAAATTTTGGCACGGATATTTTAGCGCTGGTGAGGGAGTAACCATTGACGCAACGAGAACTTTTTTTTTATTGTGAAATTATTATAAAAGTAAATATTGTACAAATCTGCTCATTTTTACACTTCAATGCATTAAGAATACAGAAAACGAGATAAATAATTTAAGTTATCAGAAATGGATACCTGGCACTTTTTGTAAGACGTTAAATGTGCAACTACTTTCCTCTCCATCGTTACCAACTTTACTGAACACATATCACTTAGTGCGCCTGTTAAAATGTATGCAGGAAGGGACAGTAACTTTTTTCTAAGGTTGATTTCGAAAGTGCTCACTTTATCGTGAACGCGGCTCCATCCACATGCAAAATTCAAACCTTAAATATAATCTTAATTGTTCTTCTTTATTACTCTAATATTCTGTATTAGCGCATATGGTACTTTTCATCCTAGAAAAACGAACATTTCCTTAAGGAATATAAATAATAGACCACCAACCAGAGCCTACTCAAATGGTTTTTATATGTTCCCTAAGAAAATATCCGTCTTTGTAGGTCGAAAAGTACACTATGTACTAATCCGAATTACAATCTACCCCTGTACGAAATTCCATCCAAATTCGTTGAGTCGTTACGACGTGATTGAGTAGCAAACAAACATACAAACTTTCGCATGCATAATATAGTAAAGAAAATATTTTTGTGTAATTTTTATTAATACGCCAGGACGTTAGATTCAGGGATTCTTAGGATTTTTTGAATCCACCTCAACTGCACCATTTCCACGAAATGTCAGAAATATTAACACTAGGATGCAATTGTGCAGTCAGCGGTGATAGATACAACTTCCATGTTTTCTCCATGTGAGCTATATGTGACTTTCAGTAATCATTTGGAATCAAACAATTTTAGAAGTTACATTTTTCCACAACACATTTTAAGCTGCGCAAACTCACATATCGCAGCCGGTACTCATACTCCTAGGACTCTATGGCATATACGAGATTGAATTATCATTTACGTATAAAATGTATTGTTTGAACATTTTCTTTGTTGTTAATATTGTTTTCAATATTTGTGGTTTAGCCTTTAACATCGTCATAGGATTAAAGCGGAGGAGCACGGGCTCTGGAGTGCTTCCCTGCTGCACTAAAGGCTGTTCATGATAAAGTGAGCACTTTTGAAACCAACCTTGTAAAAAAGTCACTGCTCCTACCTGCATATATTTTAACGGGCGCACTGGGTGACATGCGTCCAGTAAAGTTGTTAACGATAGAGGGGAAAGTAGTTTCATATAAATACGTCAAATAAAAAGTGTTAAGTAACCATTTGTGATAACTTAAGTTATTTCTCTAGCTTTCTGTATTTTTTTAATTCATCGAAGTGTAAAAATGAGCAGATCTGAAGGAAAAAAAAAATTACCTTTCTAATAATTTCACAATTCAACTGGACCGATGCGTGAATAAAGTGATGTGGCCCATGGCAATGTTAATTTAACATAAAGTTGAAGACTGCACAACGTGCATAAAAGTAGATCTTAAGCGGGATTTCAAAAGGGTTCTATTTACTGTGAACTGCCTATAATGGACGAAACGAAGTGGAGCTGGAAAAGCAAAAGAATTTTGCTGCGAGAGGAAGGGGAGAACCCCGAGAAAACCCTCCGAACCAATGGCAACGTCCGCCGCGTTTCTGGCAAGTGAAGGCCTGCCTGTGACTGCGCCGGGAATGGAAACCGATACGCCGTGACCAGGTAAGAATGGAATGACCACTAGACAAGCGCGGACCTTGCTAGAGTGGAGCGGCGATATTTGGGCGGCTCTTGAGGGTGAAGCGAGATGAGTACCCAGCGGCACCAGAATGCAAGAGCGGGGACACGGGAGATCCCCGAGAAAACCAGCTAACCGGCGGCATCGTCTGGCAAGATTCCCACGTACGAAAATCAGGGAGCGACCCCGCCGCGAATCGAACCAGGCTCGCCTTACTGGGAGGCGAGTAGTCTGACCGTTACACCACCGCGGCCCCCGACCTTGCTAGAAGTGACGAAATGTTGGAACATCGGAGATGTGACGATTCTGGGACATGCTAATCCAAATAAAGTATGCTAAAGGCTGTTCAAGATAAAGTGAGCACTTGTGAAATCAACCCTAGAGAAAAGTCACTGCCCCTAACTGCATATTTTTTAACGGGCGCCCTGACTAACATGCACAGTTGGTAACGATGGATGGGAAGTAGTTTCGTATCTTAACGTCGAATAGAACGTGTTAGTTGAAAATTTCTGACAATTTAAATTATTTCTTTCGCTTTTTTTTAATGCATCGAAAGGAAAAAAATGAGCAGATTTGTAGAAAATTTACTTCCCTAATAATTTGACAATTTCACTTGACCTACGCATGAATAAAGTGATGAGGCCCATGTCAATGTTAATACTACATGAGGCGGAAAAATACACAACAGGCATACAAATAGATCTTAAGCAGGGCTTTCAAAAGTGTTCATTTTACCGTGAAAAGGCCAATATTGGAGTTACAGAATCTATTAGTAGTAACTGAAGTAAGTAGAACCAAAAAATACTGTGTAAAAAAAATTTCTTAAAAATTTGACAAAGAGCAATTTAAAAAATTATCTAACAGCGTAACGATTCCGATTTGAAGAATTTACAACCCGGGTCGTTACGGGTGGCCTGATCATGGGTAAAAAAAATTACCAATTTTTTGCAAATATGAGATCATCGTCGTCTGGATCCTGAAAATTGAAAAACGTGCATTATGCAAAACGTTCACCTATCTTACCAGACATTTTTTCCTTAAATAGTTCTAAGACATGTCCTGTGTGGTGAGTCGTTATAATTTTTCAGTTAATCGCTCACTATTAGATTACATTTTCCTCGACATGTAATTCAACTGGTTTCGGGCTTCAGCATTTGAGCGAATGTATGGTTTTTTAGAAATAGGTTTAACTTCGAGTGTTAAGTTTTATCATCTTTGTGATCAGTATAATTCATCTTTTCGTCTTTTCCCATGTAAATGGAACACGCTAGCACTGACGAGAGACAGCATCCATAGCATTTTTTTTCAAGGTGCGTTTATTCAAAAACGTTTTTGTTTTACCATTATGATTTAAAAAAAAAATCCATTCCCATTGCCTAGTAAAAAACGAGCCTGATTTGTGGGTGTTTGCAAGATTTTTCAGAACCCAGAAGCCATGTCCCTTGATGAAGGTAGATTTTGTTTTTGCCTCGTTTGTCGTTTGTGTTTTCAGTCCCACTTTCATTTATTGTTTATTCGTTTACTGCTCGGTTGGTAGGATCCGCATCTTGTACACACATCATGGCGCGGAAGAACTCTGCACACCCAGGGCAGAATGAAAATTCCTATAGGCTATTCACGGTAAAGTGAGCACTTTTGGAAGCCCCGCTTAAGATATACTTATATGCACGTTGTGTATTCTTCCGCCTTATGTAAGATCAACATTTGGCATGGGTCTCATCACTTTATTCATGCGTCGGTCAAGTGAAACTGAAATTATAAGAAAAGTAAAAAATTTGTTCATTTTTACACTTCGACGCATTAAAAAAAAAGCAGAAAGCGAAATAAATAATATAATTGTCAGAAATTGTTAAGTAATACTTCTTTATTCGACGTTAAGTTACGGAACTACTTCCCATCCATCGTTACCAACTTTACTGGGCACATGTCAGTCAGGGCACCTGTTAAAATATAGGCCTATGCAGGTAGAGGCAGTGGCTTTTTTTAAGGTTGATTTCAAAAGTGCTCACTTTATCGTAGACAGCCTTTAGTCCGCTTTGCCCCGACTTCCCCTTGCCGATACGCAGTGTCTGTTTTCTACTGCACCACACATCACGTACTGGATCATCTCTGTCCGAACGGTAACGTGCCACAGGTTTCCGCAACGGATCTTCCGGTTTTGCGGATGTAGTTATATGAACCGCTAATACGCTAGTCAAGTAGCTTGGTTTTCGAATCATTTACCCGCATGGAAGGTGATTCGGTATTGAACATGGCTGTGTACAGTGCCTGCCAAAATTAGTCTTCCTGTGCGTTTGTATACACTGATCAACCTGGGTCCGGGTGGGTTGATCTCCCAAATGGTGCAACTGTGTCTGAAACACCTCCCAACACTCTGAAAAGTTTAACTAATCTGTCCTAGGCGAGGAAATTAAAATACGAATCTTAGTTGCAATACAGTTTAGGTCTTACACGGTTTAATGCATTAAAATTATTCCCGTAATAAACGTCAAGCAGTTTTGCAAGCTCTCCGACTTTCAGAATTGTTCAGGTTAGTCATCACATGAGACTACAAAAATGAATGGGGTATAGAAACAAATTTTACTAAAGAATACAGGTATTTTCAAATACCAAAGCTATTTTAAAAAAATCTCTTGTCCATGAGCGTTTTAAATAAGTAGAAAAAATTTCACTTTCATTTTAGAATTATTAAAGAATTCCTGTACAAACGGTAAATTTTTTTCTTTACGTATGTATAGCACGAATAGTAAAAGATTTAAGACAATTTGTTAGAACTCTTGAGTTGTAACACTGTTATACTTAGGTAAAGACTGTTCACATTAAAGTGAGCACTTTTGAGATCAACCTTAGAAAAAAGTCCCTGTCCCTGTCTGTATACATTTTAACGTGCACACTGATTGACATGAAGTTGGTAATGATTGATGGAAAGTAGTTCCATTTCTTAACTTCGAATAAAAAGTGTTAGGTAGCCAGTTGTAATACACTAATTTATTTCTTTCGTTTTTTTTATGCATCGGAAGTGTAAAAATTACAATATTTGTAACATATTTACTTTTCTAATAATCCCGCAAGTTCACCTGACCTAGGTATGAACAAAGTGACGATACCCATGAGAATGTTGATTATACATAAGGTGCAGGAATACCACCGTGCCTACAAGTAGGTTTTAAGCAGGGCTTTCAAAAGTGTTCATTTTACCGTGAACAACCTGTATCGATTCGAGTGAGTTCGGTAGCTTACCTGGAAACACATTACTGGTGGCCGCAAGTGTTCTGCTCGTTGGGTTGGTATGACCCGAGTGTGACTCGTCGGATCCTTGCGACTGTATTTATATGTAACGACGGCGTCACTTGTTCTTATACAAAAAAAAAAAAGGAACTCGTGGCACGGACTCGGTTATCTGTCCGCGCCCAGCGCGCATAAACGTGGCATTTTAAAGTTCTGCGGGTGCAGTTGGACAAGTTTTTTTTTTTATGGCGATGTTTTTTTCTTTACCGAGCCGTCGGTAGGTTGCGCAAATAACGCTGCCTCGCGCGAAATCTAGATGCCGCTCGCACTCGATTGTCGGACACGTCTGCCGTGATTGGATGACTTGTGCTCGTGTCCACGCTTCTGGCGAGCCCGGTTGCCGTAATCTGTTCGCGGTTTCTGCACACTTGTTGAATCAAACCTTTGAAGAAAAAAAAACCTCGTGTAAAGGCTGTTCACGATAAAGTGAGCACTTTTGTAATCACCCTTAGAACAAAGTCACTGCCGCTTCCTGAACGCCCAGTAAAGTTGGCAACGATGGATGGAAAATGTTTCCGTAACTTAATGTCAAATTAAAAGTGATTAGTAACCATTTGTAACAACTAAAATTATTTCTTTCGTTTTGTAATTTTTTTAATGCATCGAAGTGTAAAAAAGAGCGAATTTGTGAAATATTTACTTTTTTAATAAATTCAGTTTCACTTGATCAACGCATGAATAAAGTGACGAGGCCCATGGCAGTGTTGATTTTACATAAGGCGGAAGAATACACAACGTGTATACAAGTAGATCTTAAGCAGGGCTTCCAAAAGTGTTCATTTTACCGTGAACAACCTATACTTGGATTCCTAAATAATATTATAAGGACGTAACACAAATTTATCTTCATTTTGCAGTCAAACTGGGTCCAATCTTTTTTTGCGGAATGCACGTTGAGGCTACTAGATATCTCCGAATTCCTTGAAAGCGACTCCTATATAATGCAGGTATCCGTTTAAGTTTCTCATGTAATATTCAGTGTGCGCAAACATATCGTCATTGTATCGTCTAAGCACACTGAAAAAAATTATGGGGTAATTACCTGACAAATGTAAGATAATATTCACAAACTTGTGTGGGAAACATAGTTTTCCTTACGGGCAAGGTAAAATTACCGCACTCTGGAGTAAAATTCACGTACATGGTAGTGTAAATCCCATACATAGATGGGAAAATTACCTTACGACGCGTGATGTCCTCATACATATGGAACTATTTTATGATTGCATTTTATATATTTTTTACCTTAAAAATAATTTTTATTTTCTTCTACAAGTTGTCCAACATGGCTCTTTATATGTAAGGCATAATTACCGCACCATAGAGTAAAATTCACGTACATATCGATGGTCACCTGAATCCAATATGGTGGTAGTAGTCAGTGACATAATATGCTTGCTGACTTGAATTAATTTTTTCTATTGAGTTCTGTTTTCAAGCTAATTCAAGGTCACGGGGTCGAGATCAATGTCACATGCATCCAATATGGTGATAATAAACAGTAATGTAATATGCTTGCTGACATGAATTTTTTCTCGAGTTTTTGTTTTCAAGCTCATTCAAGGTCACGGGGTTCAAAGTCAAGCTCACTTGCATCCAATATGACGGCAGTATTCAGTAACATAATATACTTCGTGACTTTTATAAATTTTTGGGTATTTTGTTTACAAGGTCAATCAAGGTTACGAGGTCAAGGTCACCTGCACCCAATATGATGTGGTAGTAGTCAGTAACAATACAGTCATTGACTTTTTTGAATTTTTTTGCAAATTTTCGGAATTTTTTTAATGGAAAAAGAGGAATTTTTAAGGGACAAAGAAAACTTATGGAAAAAAGGAAATTTTTTTAAGAAACTCAGTTGCTGGGGGACTAAAATTTTTAAAATAATTCGTAAGTAATTTTTAAATTATTTTGTAAATAATTGTTAATGTTATTTTTTGTGTCAAAGGTCACTGGGGTCAAGGTCAGTGTCGAAGGTTCAGAGTCACGAATCCTCCTCTCCAGCTCTGGGGAAAATGGAAAACATTTAGGTATAAAGGGAAACTTGTAGGGAAAAAGGGAAATTTTTAGAGACATTCAGTCAATTTGAAGGGAAAAGGGAAACTTTAAAGGAAAAAATAGCGTATGGTCGATCGGAATGACAGAGCAGTAACATCTCCGAGCTACGGCTGCGCCAGTTTCGGCTATTCCCTTCTACTCTTGTGCAAACATCGCGGACCGCATTATCTGCGTGATTAAGTTGACTCTCCGAGATGTGACGAAGTGAGATCGGCTAAACGAGCTTGTACGTGCCGACATGAATGGCGGGGTCGATACTGGAGATGGCCGCTGCAGTGTGTGGCGAAACGGCGGCTACTGCAGCCAAGGTCGCACGGAATGCTCAGATAACCACGTCAATGACCGTCACTGCCTGTGATCTACCCTCATCTTATGTAAGGAGCCTCCGCAGTAAAAGACGTTTTAAACGCCTCAAAGTCACGTCCGACTGTGAAGAAGCATTGCGGCGCCGATGGAAAATAGCTTAATCAAGCTTCGCGTTTGTACTGTTTCCTCAGAATTTTAAGCGGTTACTATAGGCTATTCACGATAAAGTGAGCACTTTTGAAAGCCCTCTCATTTGGAATAATAGTCAATAATATATTTTATTTTAGCGTTAGACGTCAACTTCCGAATGTGGTGGAGTATACACACTGTGTTTATTACTTACGTGGCAATATTTATTTAAAAAGCTTGTTAAAGGATACAAAATAACTGAAAGGGAAAAGTAACTAGGGCCTCAAAAGTGCTCACTTTACCGTGAACAGCCTATACAGGATTTTAACACAGAAACCTGTTCAGAAAATATACAGCATTGTCGCTACAGTTTAAAACATTATCTTACAGAATATTAAGTATCGTAAATAGAGGTATATTTACAGCGACCTTTACCTTTGGCAATTTTCAACGTCCACGTGTGTTCCAGTAAAATTATAAACTGGCAACAAAATATCCACTTTCATTTCTGTCCTGAAAAAAATATTGATATTGAAATATTCCACAGTTTTTTTTTTTTTTTTAAGTATGGTGGACAAATGCTTACAATGAGACACATATTACAATTAGGGAGGCAGAAGTTGGGACGTCGTGTAAAGTCATATTCAAAGTTGAAACAATATTATATATTTATAATCACTTAAGTCATGCGCGGGTAAAGTGAAACTGAAATTTGTTAGAAAAGTGAATATTTTTCAGGTCCTCAAATTTACACTTTGATACACAAAAAAAAAAAAAAAAAAAAAAACAGAAAGTGAAAGAAAATAATTTAAGTCGTCACACATGGTTACCTAAAAAATTTTATTCGACGTTAAGTTATGGAACTAATTCCCATCCAACGTTACCAACTTTACTGGACGCATGTCACTCACTGCGCCCGTTAAAATATATTCTAAGGCTTATTTCAGAAGTGTTCACTTTATTGTGAACAGCCTTTACATAGCAGGCGCATAAAGACTGCAACGGGGATGAGATTACGTGATTCCCCAAGTAGGCAAAAAAAAAAAAAAAAGCAGCAGCTGGATGCGTGCACGCAACTAGCATTCTCGCGATACGACCGGCCCAGCTCGCTCTCATTTACTTACCGGGGGCGAGTGGGCGGAGCTTCGAGACGAGGTAGTTACAAATGAGGCCTCGATCCAATCACTCCGTGGCCTCCAACCCGCAATTTGAAATGCGCGAAGTAGTCGCGAACTTCCTCCGCCTCGTCAAGGGCGCTGCCTGCCTATAGTCTATTCCCGGTCGCTTCCACAAACTTTTCTGAAGCCCTGCTAAAGTTCTACTTCCAGGATATTTCTCCGCCTCATGCAAACAAAGCTTAACCGTGTATGGAAAATTACACCAAAGTGACAACGCACTGCATTCGTGCGCAGTCTGTGTATGGGCTGTTCAAAGTAAAATGAGCACTTTTGAAAGCCCTGATTAAGAGATACTTGCATGCACATTGTCTTCTTCCGCCATATGTAATAATTAGCATTGCGACGGGCCTTAATTTTACATAAGGCGGAAGAATACACAACGTGCATGCATGTAAACCATAAGCAGGAATTTAAAAAAAAAAGCTCATTTTACCGTGAACCGCCTATAAAAACAAGTTTCAGTTGCAGTGAGCGTTCAAATGTTCAGATTAGTATCTGAAGTAAACGATAACGGAAGGGAATGCATGAAAATTCTCAAGTGACTGCAGTAAAATTATTTGATAGCAGTAATTACATTCTTTCTAATGTAACCGAAGTAGTAGGGGCCGGCGGGTCCGAATTCAGAGGGGATGCCGCCTTTTTTTGGTTGACCTAATTAATTTGATATCAAACTGACATCAAAATGTTGATTAAATAGATTTAAAGGGTTAATTAAATTGATTGAAAGAGTGAAATTTAATGAAAGAGTTAAATGTATTGAAAGGGTAATTTTTGGGTTTGGTGCAAGTGTATACTAAGCGTCTTTAGTTTCTTTCTTTCTTTTTGTGGGGAGCATCTCTGGTATGTCCTCACCCTTGGAGCTCTGGCACTAGGATGAGGTGTAACGTGTTGGGGATAGGGTATGTATGTGATGAGTTTTGTGCAAAAGTGGCATAAGTGTATTTTTTTTTCGTTTGGTAGTGATACTGCTCATATATGGTGTTGGTAGATAGGTGACTTTTAAAGATAATATTATTCCAAATGAATAACAGCATTGCATGAGAGAAAAAATGTCAGAATGTTTAAACGAGTTCTACCTATGAATAAATTACACGCATAGAATCGCAAATTTAAAATGATCACAATTAGGCGATCTCCAGTACGAAATTATTATGTAATGAAAATCAATTATGTGAGTTTACTACCCCAAGCTGTATGTTAGAAACATAATTTACACGAGATTAGTATAATGAATGAACACAACTACGTGACTATCAAAATTATGTCAGTGTGAAGTATGGAATTAACAAAACAAAAAAATAATGTACCTATAAATTAAGCACCTAACAAACACAATAACAACATATGTGTGACACTACTTGATGCCTCTCACACATACCTTACATGATGCACATCCGTGTGCCTGTGAGACTGGTAAGGAGAAACTTTAGAAACGTAATCCACACATTAAAAGAAATTGATTTTATTAACACGCTTAATGAAATCACACCTCTCCCAAAACATGTCTGTCCGGCTCAGAGGCTGGTGAAGGAATTGCATCAGTGTATGACGTGCGGCAACTAATGTACGTGGACCTTGTGGGCGAGTTGAAATTATGGAAAAAAATCTTAGAATACAATTGACTAAACTATTTGCACACTACTCATATGCATCCCGAATTATATCTAGAAAAAATGTATCCTTACCAAGCACTACATGCAATTTAAACAACGAAACTCACAGACAATGATTTAGCACTTCCAGTTAACACAGACAAATAAAGATTTCCAAACTCACATTTTGAATTTTAAACCGACACATTAGAAATAAAAGTAATGATATCGCACCTCTCCCACTACACATCCTTCTGCCTCGGAGGCTGGTGATTGAAAGAAGCGATCTTATATCGATAGTCTGACTATATATATGTGGACAGCAGCTGAGTTGAAATTTACAACTGACAAGACCCTATTTCTTTACCAAGCTACTATTAACAACTTGATTACACTATTGTTCCTACTACTATGCGAACAAGAGTTTCACTTTTAGTGATACAGTTGAATTTTATATTTTAAGAAGTTTTTCATTTATGTTTTTCTGACTTTGTATTAAGTATCACTGTGTTGTTAGCACCAAGCACATGCATGTTGAATCTTCAGCTGCAACAGTTGTAATCTTGCTGCTGCTGTGAGAAAAATATATTTTTATTTTAAAATTTGGCTGAACTCTCGCAGTTGTAGGGCAGCGAGGAAACATTATGGAGTGTCCCTAAGGGCTCTTTCTATCTGGCCCTGAAAAGGATTTCCTGTGACTTTTAGTTGTGTTAAATTTCCTAGGGTTCTTGACCAGCAACCTGGCAAAGTTTTCTCGAGATATCCAAGTCTGTTCCTACCATTTCAAAATTCGTTCATTCAGTCAGTTTCTCTCCAGCACTTTATTTAAGTTCTCCTCAGCTCTTTAGAGTATGCTTTAATTTAAATGTTAGTTTTTCTCCTTCATCAAGTTGACATCAACAAACTTGTAAAAAATTTTCTTTCATAAAGTGAGCAAACAAATAACCAGGCTTTAAAATAATTTCCAGACACAACTTACCATCACCTACAATTCTCAAGAACATTTTTTTTTCATTTAATTTGCAGACATATACAAGTACTTCGTCTTCAGACTCATCCAACATCGAATCATTCACAGAGTAGTGGGACAGGGGAAATTCTCATACTAATAAATAACAAGTCACAGTATTCAATTTTAACATATTAAAATTTTTAAAAATTTTTTTCAAGAAGTCATCCATAAAAGCTAAATTATTTACAATGACGTTACAACAAGTATTGACGCACACATTAAAAGACATTTTTAATCATAATTTTGTTACAAATATATACAAAACCAATTTTTGACATATTTTTAAAACAAACATTCATGTTACAAACTAAATTACTAAACATTTTTAACAACAATAAGACATTCTAACAAAAAAAAAAAAAAAAGAAATTTTATCAATGACATTTTATGATTTAAACTACGAAACATTTCATCAAAGTCATTTACATCTTAAACCTACTAATACGACTACTACTACAACTACTACTAAAACTACTATTACTACTATTTATGTTACAAAATCATCTTACACAGATTAAAAGATTTAAAAAAATTCGAAAAATAATTAAAAACATATTAAAAATTATATTTCAGCAATTTGAAGATCAGTTTTCTTTTTTACCTGAAACTATGGGTTTATACATAATATTTACAGAGTCTTGAAGAGCTCATAAAGGTGCTAAATGAAGTGCATTCTTTCTTTGTGTCACATCTGGGTTGACTTCCAAACACACACACCGACGACAGGGTGTAACACACTCACACACACATAGTTTCTCATAGTTGATTTATCACACTGTGACTTTCTTCTTCTTATTATGTATTGAAGGTAGTTGTATTCTTGTTACAGATAGGCCTTGCAGATAGGCAAACAGGGCACAGCAGCATTGAATGGTGATGCAATACATGTTGTAGATATTTGTAGACATTGTGGGCAGCTGTAGTTAGATGTGAAGTTGATCGTGGAACAGGAGGGGCGTGTGGTGGTGATGGCAGATGGACGTCATCGACGGCATGGTGGTGATAATTGTGGTTTCGTGCGTGGGCTGTTTTATCCTGAAGTGCCCCCAAGGTAAGGTTGATATTCCATCTGCCTCAATGTACCGCGTATCATCCATACCGGACAACACTACCTTGGTTATGTGTTCCAGAACACCTGTGCTATTTTCGAGGCAATTTCGATAATATTCGTACCTGAATGATTTTAACACGTTAAGTTTTACACCTGTCACCTTATGTATACATTGTTTATTCCCAATAACGTGTGCGTAAAGCTTGGGATGTAAACCCATAAAGTGTGCGATGATGCACCCAGCACATTCATCTTTAATCCCCCCAGTACGGCCTTTGTTCTCGTGAGGGAATCCGTGCGGGTTATCGAGCACATAGTTGGATGTATCAAACTGTGCCTTTAAATCTGGGGTAGTTACTTTATAGATGTCCTCACAATCAACAGCATATACCAAGGCATCGGTGCCACAATAAAGGAGTGTAAGACTGGTGGAAGAAATTTTGTATGCATGCACCGATAATGAAATTCGTAGAGTGTTAATCTATAAAGATCAAGATTGGCAACACCAGTGTATAAAGGTTTGTTGAATGCAACAGAACTCTTTGACATATCGATAAGGACCAGGTTTTCATCGATAATCTG
The DNA here is from genome assembly GCA_029891345.1 of Dryococelus australis. Taxonomy (NCBI): domain Eukaryota; kingdom Metazoa; phylum Arthropoda; class Insecta; order Phasmatodea; family Phasmatidae; genus Dryococelus; species Dryococelus australis. The sequence goes on from CM056993.1 coordinate 350,331,244, forward strand.
CCTTGCCTGGAATATAGGACATCCTATCAGCTCTGCAGCCCCATAGAATGTGTCATGCCTCGAAATGACTCTTTCCCGGCGTACATTATGCAATGTTTTTCCATAAACAGAATTATTCATTAACTTGAAAAAACGATTTTTCGAATTCGTTCGCAGTGTAGGCACGTTTCGTAATGTTAAACTCGATGTATGGGGCCATCCAAGCCTTCTGATCAAAGTGCAAAACGCGATGAACAGAGTCGAGTTTGGCCCCATACATCAAGTACTGCCTCGATGTTTCCCAGTGTATAACATATTTATTGCACAGCACGAGTGTTAAAGATGTTTCTCATACGAGCCGTTCGGGGTATGCCATTTTCGGGGTCCAAAGGCAGATCAAATACTGTGTCATGACACTCCTCTGGAAAAGACAGATCTACTTCCGCGAAAAAACAGCTCTAGCCATGCATGTGTCATTGACAATAAAGCGTCCCATGAAAGAGACGGAGCTGGGACGTACATGGCGGGGTCATAACCGCAATGAGCCAAACATATGGTCCTGAAATTCTCAAAAACATCAGCCAGCAAACAAGTGTCCACGCGTAAGTAATGAATGGCATACTGCAGCAAAGTTATGGAGCTGAACGCATCCCATGTGGCTTGGGCATGAGCGTAGTCCTCATAGCTAATGCCTTCGCCTCTCATAACATTATGAAATGCGTCCTTTGGTGGGAGTGACTTGCACATCAGACAGTCTGGTGACTTAACAAAGTCATGACGAAAAACTCCCTTCCGTTTGGCCAATTCGAATTGGATGTTGTCTGGAAACATCGAGCGGGTGATACTGAACTGCGCAGGTAGTAAATTGCCTGCCAAAGTTTCCAGAGAGGCGCTCATGAATTGGAATGAATCAATAAATATTAACTTGAAATATTTCACCTTTCCATTGAAATCAATCCCATGGGGAATTTGTTTAGTCATACATTTGTAGTTTTCAAGGGTCATTCCAATCACTTGAATTTTACCCTGAATTTCTATTACCATGGTTCCATCGGGTTGTGGTACATGACGTTCAGCCAAAGGCTTTATGAGAAAGTGAGCATCATAATTCTGCAGGTTATGAAAAACAGACAAGTTGTCTACTGGGCAGTCTGAAATTTAGGTTGCACTTATTATGTGGGCGAACTCTGATATTGCTCGTCAGATGGTCATGATCGACCACAATATCATCTGTGCCGAGCGTTTCTTTACAAATATGACAACTTTTCTGAGTCGCCAAACTCGCTTCATCAGCAGTGGTTTTTGGCGTCCTCGGAACAATCACGCTGTAATTTCCTGCAACCCACTTTGTAAGTTCAACTAATTTATCAACTGATTGGTACACACAAACAAAACCCACACACTCCTATTACTAGCCGATTATGGGATACTTGGCCTCTGACTATTAAGACATTTAATAATGTGTTTATATACAGGATATATCTAAATTCGACCGACAAACTTCTGCAGCATGTTAATCACCACAATAGAAGTTGAAAACTTGCATACGACCTATGGTCTAAATCGACTCCAAAGGGCGGTACACGTCTTTGAAGTTGAATCTTACCCACCAGATTATTACAGATATCGGAGAAAATATGTGATATAGAATACTGTGTTTCTGGATAACGTGTAAATGTAAAATTATCTAGAAACACCACAAAACCTGCCGCTGTCAACAAATTAATTCATGGAAATAACAACGGTTACCACTTCTCCACTACAATTGCGAGCCATTCGACATGACGCGGGATATTATTAATGGAATATGAATCCGCATGTTCCAATTGACGAAATAGGTTGTCTTGCTTATACACTCAAACCCTCACCGTTTTCGAGTAATTGGAGTTTAAAATTTTAAAAGTTATTGTGTTCAAAACCGGGCAGGCGGACAACACGCATAACATCCAGTAACAAATGTTATGAATATCAAAGGGACAATATAACAGAGAAAGAGAGAGGACTGGAACATTCAGACATACGAGGTACAAATGTCTGGTGGTGGTTTACCGGTATTTCATTTTTAAGTTTTAGCAATAAGAGGATGCCAGATAAATTCGCATAGTCATTATTACATAATGACGTAGAATACTGTGGTATAAACGAGCTTTAGACGAGGTGCTCGAACTGACGGCTTCCAACCTCGCTGCACAGTGCACATCGACGATGCCACAATTGCCGAACACGGTCAAATATGTCGGGTGTGCTTCTAATGATTTCGGCAGCTGTATTCTGGCCACGAGATCCAGCATCCCACAAGTAAAGACAAGCGGTGTAAAATCTGGGGACGTCGCAGGCCATAATCTCGGCCCACCGCGGCCTATCCATTTACCTGGAACCGTGGTTTCAAGGTACTCTCGAACATGTGCACCAAAGTGCGGTGGTGCACCGTCTTGCTGCAGCCACATTGCTTATCGAATCCCAAGTGGGACGTCTTCCAGCATCTCTAGCCAAACCTGTTACAGAAACACGAGGTAGCAGTCAGCATTCAAGCGAGCGGGCAACATATATGGCCTATTAAACTGCCACCTACAATACCACACCATACTTTAACGTCAAATTGCTTCTGGTGATTGCGGCTGAAGGTCGCGTGAGTGTTCGTCTCTTCCCACACATGACTGTTACGCGACGTCAACACACGTTCCCTTGTGAATCGCGCTTCGTCGGTAAACAACACTGCACGAAATGTAAACTTTGTGGGTAGTTTTCAACCTGCTATTTCTGTCGTTGATATGGATGGAACAACTGTTGATAAACAGCTCTCCACACATTCATGTGTCTAGTTCGGACCGCATGCGCCACTTGGCGGATGCTGGTAGATGGTACCTTATGAAACCTCCGCAGCACCTCCTACTCAAAGTGAGGTGTTCGTACCTATCTTGGACGACTAATATTAGGTCTGTACACCCATGTACGGTATTGGGGCAGGTACAATGATCACTGTGACGTCACGTAAACACACTGCGTGACTCTTTTGCTCACCTTGAATGTCCCCTGATCGCGAAGCCCCCTATCAATGACTGTGAACGATGAATGATCTGGCTCACGTCTGTTTGGTTACATTTCCTTGTACATGCGTGATGAAGAACTGCACTGCGCAGCCCCATACACAAGGTAGATGTCAGACATTTCAGGCCGTGTAAAACGATCCATTTTGCGGTACTTCAACTAAGCCCCTGCTGCACTCTGCTAAACATTAGTAAAGGCTATTCACGGTAAAGTGAGCACTTTTGAAAGCCCTTTCATTTCGAATAATAGTCGATAAATATATTTTATTTTAGCTTTAGGCGTTAACTTCCGAGTGCTGTGGAATATACACACTGTGTTTGTTACTTGCATGGCAATATTTATTTTAAATGGTGGTTAAAGGATTTGAAAAAATGACTGAAATAAAAAAGTAACTAGGGCCTCAAAAGTTCTCACTTTACCGCGAACAACCTATACAATGGTTTCGGCTGAGTAAACGACTGAACATATCATAGGATACATAGACCAAAGACACGTAACTTGACGATGGTGTATGTTGTGTGGCGGCCTACATGGTAAGCCGTCATGACAGGCAATTAATCCACCATGTAACTGTACGACACCATCCCTCAACCAACCGTGTTGTGATACCTGCATACAAACCGTGTTTACCCGCACCAGCCAAGTTTACGAATTGGCCACGATAACCATTTCACAAAGTCGATTTACGATGTACACCTCATCCACGATCAAAAAACACACAAGTCGATTCTTACACAGAAGAGACATTTGCTAACTGTGGTATGGACATTGACGTTGACATACAGTTATCGATTACTACTGTAAAAGCTACATTATTGCACACATTACGGTGGTGTCCTCTGTTATTTTAATACACATGCTTGGTACGACACAATTCGTTCCGCACTCTCGAGTATCTTGCCATGGAAATGGCGCTTACGGATGTAGTGTATTTTGCTATTAATTCGTTTTATTGTAATTTATGGCATTTCTCAACGTCACTGTTACGTGCCTCTCTCCGTTATCTTGCCACTTTGATAATAGCAACCATTCGGTATCTGGTATGGTGCGTGTTGCCCGCATGCCAGGTTTTGAACATAATTAATTTCAAATTTCATACTCGAATTACTCGAAAATATCTGGGGGTTAGGGTGTTTACGCAAGGCAAAATTTCTCGTCATTTGTAACATGCGGATTCATATTCCGTCAATAAGATCCCACATATGCTACCGCGTCATGTCGAATGGCTCGCATTAAAAGTGGCAACCGTCATAAATCCCATCAATTAATTTGTTGACAGCGAGAGGTTTTGTCCTGTTGGTAGATCATCGTACACTCTCACGCAGTGTTCCATCTTACATGTTTTCTCCGGTATCTGTAATAATCTGGTGCGTCAGGTCCAACTTCAAAGACGCGTACCGCCCTAGGGAGTCGATGTAGACCATAGGTCGTACATATATGTTTTCTACATATTTTTTTCGTGATTAACCTGGAGCCTAAGTTTGTCGGTCGATTTTAGATCAATCCTGTGTGTCTATGTGTGTGTGTGTGTGTGTATATATATATATGTGTCTATATATATATATATATATATATATATATATATATATATATATATATATATATATATATATACACACACACAAATATATGTGTGTGTTTTGGAAATGATACAGATTTTTTTTATATGGTAAAGGTTTCGTTGTTAATACGAGTACAAATGTATGCCTATGTATCACATAACGCAGGAGTAAACAGCTATGTAATGATGGAGTCTTATGGACCCTTGTAATTTGATATTAAAACGCTTCCGCATTAAACGTAATATTTATTTGCTTCTATTGCAGCTTAGTTTCGGAGCGGCGATGTATTTCCGTGCTGCACCAGCGAAGAGTAGAAGTCGATGCGTTGATGAAGCGCATAATTTAAAACTCGCGCGCGTGTTTGAAATTCACGGTGGCGTCGGCGGTTCTGTCGCGCAGCAAAAGCTGACGTCTCGCTCTCTATTGACTTCTCTTTCCCTCTCGCTTCCTTCTCGTCCACGTCCTCGGAAGAATCCTGAATTATGGCTCCAAAAGAATTAAGCGTCGTTAAAAATCACGCGAACGCCCTGCTGATGCATGAAACCTGTGCCACGGAATTCTCTTCCCATCGAGTCACTTCTCGTGGTGTCTTCGCCACTGAATAATATTTGAACGCACAGAAAGGTAAAACGCGAACTGACGTCACTATTCCAAAGAGCTCCGAGTCGCTCGTGGACATGCTGGCTGCTTGAAGGCTGTTCACGATAAAGTGAGCACTTTAGAAACGAACCTTATAAAAATAGCCACTGCTCCTAACTGCATATATTTCAGTGGGTGCGTAGAGTGACATTTGCACCGTAAAGTTGGTAACTATGGATGGAATGTATTTTCATATAACTTCGTCGAATAAAAAGCGTTAGGTGACCATTTGCAATAACTAGAGCCACGAGTATTTCGCGAATTCATTCGGAGGCGATGTAGACTCCAAACATTTGTTCTTTTCTCCTACTGTTGTGATTGGACGACAGACAGCTCTTCAGACACGTTCCGTTTAACTGAGAGCCAGTGATAAGCAGAAAGCAGAAGTGTGAGTGAGTGTTTAACAGTTTTGTACAGAGGCCTCAAGTAACCAATAAGCAAACGATGATGTCTCGAGTGTACAGCTGTCCAGCCTAGCTTGCTGCCAAATCAATACGCGAAATACTCGGGGCTCTAGCAATAACTCGGAATTATTTCTTTAGCTTTCTTTTCTTAGTGCACCAATGTGTAAAGATGAGCACATTTGTAAAACATTTACATTCCTAATAAATTCACAGTTTCACTTAACCGACGCATGAATAAAGTGGTGGGACCCATGGCAATGTTAATTTTACATATGGCGGAAGAATACACAACGTGAAAACAAGTAGATCTTAAGCAGGGGTCTCAGAATTGCTCATTTTACCGTGAACAGCAGCCTATACAAATGAGGCCTACCGGGGGGTTAGGGGTTGCAGTTCTTACTGACCAAGCATTATCGGTTTACGAACGTGATAGCGTAGTGCTCACGTCGACCGAAAACCTAACTGCAGTCAGTTATTGATTGCAAGAAGTAATGTCGCGAGTTTCTCTGGTTCAGTCAGCAAAGCGTGGCTATAGTCTGTTCGTGGTTTCTCCGCACTTTTTAGATCAAATCTTCGAAAAAGCAGTTCATGTATGACATGTTTGATTCTCTCCTGGATATGTCATGTTTCGCAAGCGTGTTATATTTCTGTATCTAATTTTCATGAGTTTGATGTTTTACTTTTATTTTATATATATATATACATATATATATATATACATATATATATATATATATATATATATATATATATATATATATATATATATATATATATATATATATATAACAGTTCATGTATAGTTAACACGAATAAAAACAGGTAGAAATCAGGTGTGATGGTAATGCCTAGTAATAAATAGTTCTCATGCAAAATTTTACTCAATTAAGTGCGCACGAATCCAGGGCGGTGTACTTATGTGCTTGCATGATGCAGAAGAATATCCCGAAAGTAGAACTTCAGCAGGAAGTAACCATGAATAGATTTAAAAAAAAAGAAACCGTTGACTGCACGAAGGATATTTGTGGTCGGCACTGTATACACAAGGAATCGGTGGCCAGTTTTTGAGCGTCTTCCTTGCGGAATATCTGATTTGCTGAAGTTTCTGCATCTCCCATTTGTGAATGGTCATTGCTGACATGAACGAACAGGCAGCACGTTGTTCGTTGGTTGCTTGAAGCATTCTCGACACAAGTACAGCTCTCATCAAAGAAATTAGCTATTGCAACACTTGAGCTGGTAAATCAATTCAAGACGTAACGTGGCCGCCTGGTTGAAGGAATTTTGCATGTCTGAGGCCTAAAAACGTGGGAGCGCTAGGGGCTACCGAGACATGGAGCATCAACTCTCTCATCGCCTCTACGCGCAAAGCACTGAACTGAAGTGCAATCTTACCATCGATAACGCGTCTTTCTGAGACATCGGTGCCGGACGATGCCGTTAGTCGGCGGGTTCTCGGGGATCTACCGTTTCCCCCACCCCATCGTTCCGGCGCCGCTCCCTATTCAATTCAATCACCCACTTTGGCTCTCAAGACCTCGCTGTTAAGAGCCGCCCAAATCTCTTCACTTTACTCACTCTATGAGACATTCAGAGGAGAGCATACCATTTTATGACGTAATAATAAAAATAAAGATTAGATGCACGTGCTTATTCCTTTTTAAATGTTTTTTTTTTCAACCGGAATTGTCATACCTAAAAATACCCTTTTGAGCCATTTTCACTATCGCAAAAACATGCTTTAGAGAGAAATGGAGGAACTGAAAAAACATATACAGACACGTTTCCTGCTGAAGCTCTGCACACCGTTCGGCCCATTCAGTTCATAAACCCAACCACAGAGCAAAGTAGTGCTGTGAGACATGGCAAGCTTAAGGAGGTTAGTTGCACTTTTTTCTTCTTCTGAAAATGCCGTTCATATCGCTATGGTGCTATCCCTAGTTTGGTTCAGCGCTTTTGCGGCCACTTGGTGAACTAAGTCCCTCACAGAGAGCGTCAACTTGGTAACATTGTGTTGTGAGCAGCAACAGGCGTGCTACCCTGGTTTCGAGAGCACAAACATACCACGAGGAAGTGGAATTAACTCTTCAACACTTAAAACATACCCCCTCCAACGGATCGAAGGCAGTGCCTGGTGTTACTAAACACGGGCGAAATATTATGGCTGAAAAGACACTGCACCAGGAAGACGTCCAGAGATGGGGACGTCCCGTCCGCCGAGATACGCCTGGTCATCAGCCTTCAGCATCATGAATAAGGTGACGTTCCTTGTGGACTATTTAGATTGGCGTGGCTTTAGAGTAATTAAGTAACTAAATAAAATAAATAATAATCATTAACACGAGTCAAAGACTAACTAAAAGGTTGTAAACGAGATGTAAAGTATATAATTTTAATACAAGGACACTAAAGAAATGAATAGGAATAGTGTTCACCATTCAGTTACGCTTACACCCAACTTGTACGTTATTATAAACTAAAATGATACATCTTTTTAGAAACGTAACAGTTGTTAAAGGCTGTTCACGATAAAGTGAGCACTTTTGAAATAAACCTCAGTAAAAGTTACTGCCCTATCTGCATATATTCTAATGAGCGCGCTGAGTGACATACGCCCAGTAAAGTTGGTAACGATCGATGGGAAATAGTTCCGTATCTTAAAGTCGAATAAAAAGTGTTAGGTAACCATTTGTGATAAATTACATCATTTATTTCTCTTTCTGTTTTTTTTTTTATGCATCGAAGTGTATAAATGAGCAGAGTCCTTAAATATTCACTTTTCTATTCATTTCAGTGTTTCACTTGACCGACGCATGAATAAAGTGATGAGGCCCACGACAATGTTAATTTTACATAAGGTGGAAGAATACACAACGTGCGTACAAACAAGTACATCTTAAGCAGGGATGTCAGAAGTGCTCATTTGACCGTTAACAGCCTATATAGATAGGCGTGTGTCCAGGCCTGTCTTGTACGGCCGTGCGGGGACGTATGGGCGTCTTCTCTGTAGGTATATAAAGTACGGCCCAAATACAAATGTATACGAAGCATGGAAGAAAAGAGCGGTTAGAAGTCGCGCTGTCGCAGACCTTTTAAAAACACAGATGCGAAACAGCTGTTTGTACCGCGGATTCCAGACGCACATGCCAGCAAAATGGTGTCACCGGCCAGCCGAATGTTGGAACGCTGTCCGCCAATCAGCCGGCAGTTCTTTCAACTTATACACTGTTTAAAAAAATGCTCACTCGTTTTACGGAAAAGCGCTGGTAAAAATTTCTCTAGAAATCTTCGTAAACTCTGCGTAAAATTACGGACACGTTGCTTTCCAAAATCGGACTTTCCGTAAATTTGACACAGTGAATTGACGGAATATTTCCGTAAATCTTCTCGTTAATTTTCTGTGATTCCTGTTTTTCTAACCGTCCACCTGCGTTATTTTTGCACCTTTACAGGCATAATTTTGGTATTTGATGTAACGACTTAAGCAACTTTTTTTAGTGTCTATTTTAAATGGCGTCGCTTATTATAGCATATGTTACATACGCCTGATGCTATTTGTTATGTCTGAAGGAATATGTCTACGTGACGTGGATGTCGTGACTGCCAAGGAAACTAATTTTCTGGTTACAGAGCCGAAGAAAGCTTCGTGTAAACCCGACATTCTTCGTTACCAGAACCTGAAGAGAATGGGAAATTACGGAGACTTTCCGTGTGTTGTACTAACGGAGCTCATCTCCGTTTGTCGTCTTTACGGATTGCGTTTTCGTATACTTACTGAACATTTCCGTAAAAGTGTCTGTAAATATACGGAAAGTTTTTAACAGTTTAGGTAATGTTCCGCAGCATGCGGGTGGTCAGTCAGGCACAAGGCCTGTTCCCAGAGCCTCGCGCAGCCAATCGGAGAGTGGGTACGCTCACAGGAAAGGAACCGCCGCGCCATTCTGCCTTTGCTGTGTGCTTATCTCACACCTACTCTGTGGCACTGAGACACATCTGTAAAGAAACGTCGGTGTGTTTGCAAGGTCAGTCGTGCCACTCAAATGTCCATGCACGTTTACTTACTTCACCGCCGTGTATAATCCATTACACGGTTACTTCACACTTTCTTCTGAAGTCCTGCCAAAGTTCTACTTCCTCGCCTCGTGCAAACTTACCTTAACTAAGTCTAGAAAATTACACCGAAGTAGGGCCCATGGTAGCTGAACGGTTAGCCTGCTCGCCTCCCGCAAATTCGATCCGGGTTTAATCCCCGGCCGGGTCACTCCGGATTTTCGCACGTGGGAATCGTGCCGTACGACGCCGTTGGTCGATGGATTTTTCTCGGGGATCTCCCGTTTTCCCACTCTTTCATTCCGGCGGTGCTCCATACTCACCTCGATCACCCTCATCGGCTCTGAAGACCTCGGTGTTACGAGCCGCCCAAATCTCTCCTCTCCACTACACCAAAGTTCATCGTACTCATTTGTAATGATATTTTGCATGAGAACTATTTGTTACTAGGCGCTACCAACACACGTGTTTTCTCACCCTTTTTTTTTCCTCATTTATCATAAATGAAATATTATAAATTATAAAGAAAATATAGTTAAACTACAATTTTAACGAAAACTGAGATATTTTTATATTAACAGAGTTATAAAACGCTTGTGATAAATTACTCGTCAGACATGGGGTAATTTTTCTAAGTTTTGATTCATAAAGTGTGAAGAAATCGTGAATAGACTATAGAAAACCAAGCTGTCAAGTCGAGTAGAGGTTATTGAAGGTGAGTCGTGAAACAGAGGTGCCCTCTGTGCACAACTGAATCTGATTACTGGGGTGTCACGTGACGAATCCTTGAGCTTCGCAGGCTCATTTTTTCTTGTGAGCAACGACTGATAGTGATAATTTGTCTGCAGGTAGGTGACTATTTGTGTGTGAATTCAAAGTGTTCATAAAAAGCGTATCAATTTAATTTTAGAAATATTTTAGATTTTTTTTTTTAAGATGAGCTTATATTATATTTTATTAAATTCTCTTAGAAGTTATATAAGTGACGTCACATGAAACATTGGACCTCCATAAATTTGCTCTCTTCGTATGGTCATCTTCTCCGAAGGACAGAAAGGCAGGGAACCAAATTAAGCGGATCTAAATCTAGGGTTTGCTTCTGCATGTGACATCAGTTTAGTGTTTAATGCATCTACAGGCAATGGCAAGGTTCAGTCAGTGCCTCTGCACTACCTTGCTAGTGAGCTTTATCGACAAAAGTAACTCCAGATTACGGACGACAGCGAATATGAACGTCGCAGGGTCTAGTTTCACACGTATACGAACGACAAATTTCATGGTAGGTGGACAAAGTTCCTGGATACAGGATGATTCACAGGGACTTACCGCCACTCACAGGATTTATTCCTTCCATCATTTGGAGCAAAATATTTCACATACATGTGGGTCCTATTCCCAAGAGTAATTCGAAACATTTGAAAAATGACGAATAAAATAATAACACTTTCAGAAGTGAATACAGCGACGTATTATCAGACCGTATTGTTTACAGCTGAGCATCACAATTGCGTCCAACAAGCTTATAAAATATGTCCAAAAATGTTTCCGTCTACGTCCGTAAATTGGCCGCACGCTTATGAACCGTACGTGTTGATCTACGTGGCTGCACACGGTTTTTCTTTGAATTCTGTAGCGGCATGTATGATACGCTCAAGTAGTTCCTCACGTGTTTGTGAAGTCCTTTGGTAAACAATATCCTCCATCCATCCCCATGCGCAATAGTCTAGGCATTTCCAATTTGTCGAATTACTCTGTAAATATTGGGAATAGGACCCGCATTTATGTGACATATTATGCTCCAAACGGCGGTAACTCCTCACGAATCATTCTGTATACTGACCGTTCGGCGTTGTAACTAAATGTCACATGTCTGTCGCGTTTAGACTTGCGCCAAAGTAAAGCAAACGCAGTTTTGGCCCTGATCCTCCAAACTGGTCTTTCCTGCCAGGATTTAAATATGTAACGAGTTCAACAGTTGATGACATTTGACCAAAGCTGCTGGTAATCCTTTCATTACTACACAGATGCACTGATTGGTTGAACATGACGTAAGCGTATATTATCGTGTAATTCTGCTGACGTTGCGTGGGCGAAAATTATTTAGTATTTTGGTTTTTAGTGTGGTCTTATACGTATGTATTAGCATTATTTCTATAATGTAATTAATCGTTGAAACTTACAATAAATCAATGCCAAATTGCAAACATAAGCCAAAGATTCTGTTTCAGATAACCTGTGAAAATGTTGAATTCCTGAGATATAAATATCACAGTGTATTCTGTACGTATCTATAGCAGTCTACGTTAATGCTTGATATACTTTTCGGGAAGTTATTTACACGACTGATGTGTCGCTTACTTCATTAACTCGACATATTTCTCGTAAGAGCTAGTCGCTTGCTAAGGAATTTTTTTTTTTTTTACGTCGGCGGGAATAATAAGGACCTGTTTGTGTTGCCATCAACGCTTTATCTCCATATATCCTCCCTGCCCCTTGCTCTTGTAACATACTTGCGCCCTCCCACCCCACTTTCCATAACAAAAAAGAAAAAAAAAAAAGAAGTGTGGAATCACAAATGAAGCGATGCGGCCCCAGCAGGCAGTTTATCGCGCCGTAATTTCTCCCGCCTCCCGACGTACCAAAACGTTTCATTTAGATATCGAGTGTGAAGATCTCGTAAAAAGGTTGCTTTTTCCTCTGACCCCTCTGCCGGGCAACCCTTTCTCGATCTCTCCGTCGGTCTCCTACCTGCGTACGTGTTTTACTGTAAAACATTTTAGAAGGTTCTTTCCCCCTTGTGTCTCCCGCGCAGGGATCGCGCGCGGTCCGTGCTGGTATTAATATGCAGATGTCGGGCTCGGCACGGCCCGGCGCGCGAGCAAAGTGAACCCGACACAACTTGGTGTATATATCGTCTTGATGCTCGTGCTGGTGTCTGGTACCTGTTCCGTAAATTGTCAATGGAAGCCCTCACAATTGCCGCCACTTTCGCAATTAAAGCCTGGCTTTGTCCCTTTTGCAGATATTCTTCGTTTTTGCGCCATAATTACGGATTCATGGTAATTACTAACAATGTTAAGTGAATTGAAGAGATTTGGGCGCCTCTTAACAGCGAGGTCTTCAGAGCCGATGAGGACGATTGAGGTGAGAGCGGAGCAGCGCCGGAATGAAGGGGCGGGGAAATGGGATATCCCCGAGAAAACACGCCGACCAATGGCATCGTCTGGCACGTTTGCCACATGTGAAAATCCGGTGATCCGGCCGTGGATTGAGCCTGGATCACCTTGGTGGGAGGCTAGCGAGCTAACCGCTCGGCCGCTGCAGCCCCCTAACATTGTTAAGATTACAGAAAATGTACATTTAATGGGTTGTTTAATACTTTGTGCGTAATTTAACTGTGTGATATCTGCTTGTTGTAAAAAGTCGAGAACCAATTAATAAAATATAAATATGTTCCCGACTTTTTACAACAAGCAGATAACACGCAATTAAAATTACGCACAAAAATATTAAACAACTCTTAGAATGTAAATGTTATATAAGCTTACATTGTCAGTAATTACTATGAATCCGTGATTATGACGAGAAAATGAAGAATTTCTGCTAAATGTATGAAGCCGAACCTTAACTGCAAATTTAGTTGTAGGTAGTGGACATTATTACTCTAGTGAAGGTTCATTATCGATCGTACGCGTCACAGTAAACACTATCCTACTACTTTTAGGATATTATTATTAATTTATTTTTCATCTTTCAACGATATTATTACTAACATGTGTACACTTTTCATAATTTCAAAATGACAGTATCGGTTCTCAGTTTCGTATTCTCAATATAAAAAAAAATGTTTAAAACAAAGTTTTCAGTCATTATTATGTTCATACCGGTTGTCATTAGATTTTTTTTTTTTTTTTTTTTGAGGAGGAAGGTGGTTCGCAGACCTTCTCCCGACACACGCAAACGGAGTCTCGTTTTGATTGTGTTTATGCAATCCATGTTTACACCATAGCCACGCATCGTTTACATTGGTAAACTACTCCTTTCGGAGGCTTTTTTTTAAACATCGAGAGCTGAATTTCGGCTTTGGTACTTGCTAGCTTGCTGCCAAAACCAGCGAAGGTGCGCGTATGGCATATATATATATATATATATATATATATATATATATATATATATATATATATATATATGCAAGATAATGCAAGATTATGCAAGATAATCGTCGTGGCTATGATTTGACTTCTCCCGTAAAATAATGGTGTCTGACGCATAAAAAAGATTTGCGGGTGATGTCACACCCCGTTCAGCATAGTCCACAAATTTGCAACATGTAGAGGTTTTTTCCCTTCAAATTGTAGTGAAAGAGTTACTGCTCTCTTCACAGAATCAGGAGTTACAAGGTGTGCGGTTAACGTGCTTGATATACCCGTTGGGTATGGTGTGCTCGTTTCAATTCTGGCGCACTTCTGAATATGCGGTTAACTGGGAACTTTCGAAAACCTGCTCAGGATATACGTTTGCGACCATTTTGGAACTTATTTTTCTGCATCATTCCCAACCTTGCTTGGGGCATGGGCTTCAGTATATCCATCAATAAGTATGCAACTAAGGGAAGCGAATTTTTCCAAAGCATGATATCGGAAAAGTTTTGTTAACTGCGGACTGGCTTTAATACTCTGCACCTCGCCACTTTTCAAGTGTTCTAGCTAAGACACTGATTGTCACTTATACCCAGTAGCACCACTAAATTTCCTGGGCTGAGATCTACGATCCTGGTTCAAACGTGATCTTCAGTTGTTTCCGAGTTCCAATGTACAACGCTTCCACCAACGTGAGTGGCTGAGTTCCAATCGTGGTCTCCTGATCGCCGATCTAAACTAGGATTTGGACGAAACACTGTTTCTGATGGGCTCTCATTTTGTGGCGTCATGATGCAACTATTTTTTTGAAGTTAAGAGACATTATTGAGATTGTGTGGACCTTATCTCTCAAGACTAAAATATTTTTTTAACTATATAACCTTGTTAAACGTACTGCACATTTTCGTTAGACTAGTATTTTTCATGTTGAAACAAAAAGAAAGGCGTTTTATGTTTGATTCGTAGCTCACGTCACAAACATACTTTTAGTCATTTTTATACCAATACCAAAAGAAAGGCTTAGTAATCTTTAAGAGAATATAATGTTGATTATATTTCCCGATAAAAAATGTTTTCTAGTGCTATCTGCCGGTATATTTTTTAACTACATTTGTCGGCTAGGTCTTCTCTTACACACTCAAAAATATTTCCAAAGTGAGATTCTCTTTTCGACGGGGCTCGTGTGGGAAAGAGACCAGTTTTTTTTTCTGAAGAGCTGTTCCAGTTATCCGTTGTGTCCGCTCGGAGAGATAAGCGTAAATTTCATTATACCTTTACAAAAATCCAATACTTTTTAAATAAAAAAAATCATTAAATTTGAAGCCTTATTTAATTAATTTATATATTCAGAACTTTTTTCTAATAAACAAAATACTTAGCAGTGCTCTTAGATACTACTGTGATCGACTTCGAACCTCCATACACGGCGGTTCGAAATTAACTTCTTTCCGATCTCCAGTTATGCTCTGAGCTAGAATGGTGGAATAGTACTCCGTGACGATCTTAGATCAAGCTCTGTCATGACCTCGGATCGAGCGAAGAACTTGAATGGTGCAACCGGCCATTAGAGTAGAGTGGGTAGATTTGGGCGGCTCTTATCGAGGTCTTGAGAGCCGATGTGGGTGAAGTGAGCTAGTATGGAGCAGTGCTTAAATGCAAGAGCGAGGGGATACGGGAGATCCCCGAAGAAAACCCGTCGACCAGCGGCATCGTCCGGCACGATTCCCACGTGCGATAGCTCGGGAGCGACCCCGCCAGGAATCGAACCCAGTTCGCCCAGGTGGGAAGCTAGTAGTCTAACCACTACACCACCACGCCCCCTCCCCCGGCCTTTATATGTCTACGACTACGCCACAGAATAGGTGAGTCCACAGAGGTGAAACGGAGTGGAGGTTCCTTTGATGTAGGCAGACCCTTTTCTGATTGACAGCGCGAGGCTCTGGGATTGGCTACCGCTTAGTGTAAAAGATTCGCTATTGCCTTGACTACTAGTTGGCGCTGGTTGGCTAACGGCGATTCGCCATGTTTCTGGCCAGTAAAGCCATTTAGCTGGCTTGTGCGACTGGAGATCTCGGTTCAAGTGGCTATTTCACCTCTGCATTCTGAACTGTTCTGTGACCCAGTGTTGCTCAGGCTGCACTGCGATCAAAATTTCTGTGACCTTGGACACTGTACATACGTGACTATATTTGCATTGCTTCCATTCGGTTTTTCTGGCCACCAACACAATATTTTATAACAAATGAAAATTAATCCCCCCCCCCTTTTTTTTCATAAAATGTTTTTAATCCGTTCAGTCCCCCGTGTCCATGATTGAGGACACGCTGCACATGAAGCGTATTTATGGTCGCTACTGTATACAACTACTAGCAGTCCGCATTCGCTTCGCTCAGGTCTTGTGGAGTTATTAAAATACATGTAAGATTTTTACTTTATTATCGGAAATAGTTTCATCGCCGTGTTAGTGTTAGTGTTGGTTTTCTCGTAAGATGTATTTTTACTATCCGTGACTACCCGGGATTACCCACGACTACCTACGACTATCCACGACTACCTGCGACTACCTGCGATTACCCGTGACTACCTGCGACAATTTGTGACTACTCGTGACTAACTGAGACTACTCGCGACTACCTGCGACTACCCATGACTTCTTGCGACTACCTGCGCCTTCTTGCGACTAACTACGACTACCCGTGAATATCTGAGAATTCCTGTGACTACCTGCGACTACCTGCGAATTTTTTAATACTAAGATACACAATTTTTTCTAACATTGTTTCAGTTTATCTTTATTAATGCTTAGAAAGCAGCCAAGTAGCTCAGTTTTCTCCTACTTAGTATACAAATTTTTAAATTTCTCATGTTATTTTTTTTTAACTAAACATATCGTATAGTCCATTCCCTATTGAAAGTAACTTTCTCGGAGCCCTGCTAAATAGCTACTTCCAGACCTGTTTCGTATCCTTCCGCCAAATGTAAACAAGCATTGCCATGTGACTGCCGTGTAGCATCTGTCAAAATCAATGTTTACATGTCATTGTGCGTGTACTTTCGCTACACCTAAAAATAAACATTGAAATGTGACTTCTACTTTTATACCTATCAAATGTGTTGTTTGCTGTTTACAGCTTTTCAAAAACCATTTCGTTCGAATATTCACAGTTTAGACTTATAAAATTATTTAGGTTATCTTTATGACGTTTTAAAAATGCCTGAATTAACGATAGTTCATAAGGTTACGTTACAGTAGCATATTTGTTTTTCACGACATAGCACATTACACGTAATGCACGTTAATATTTTGCCGCGACTGTGTAAACACTGTTACAAATGCGGGGTAATGAACTGTAGTATTTAACTTTTTGTTACTGATATATGTTTGGTTATTTCTTTAAAAGGACAGCCTCAGCTCGAATAACGAAGGAATAGACAGTCCAACGGAAAAGCGACATTAAAATCAAGCACGCAACACGTGTCGCTCATTTTTTGTTATAGAAACTTAAAATATAGTGGTGAACATGTACACAAATAAGCCTACAGTAACTTTTATTCCACTCATATTTATATGTATTTCTACTTACTGTGCATTAGATTTATTTAAATTTATTGGGGCTGGGCTTGGTAATTTTGTTGGGATTGGTGGTAAATCAAGTTACACGACTGTGTTTCAAACACCCAGGGCAAAGGTACAACGTTGCAATAAATAAACAGACGTGGATGTAAATAAATAACTTCGTCATAAAAACAGTTCACATTTACCACGTATAAATAGTTCACATCAAATATTTGAAATCACACACACAGATCCAGCGTAGCGATCACCACACAGCCACGCCACGCTATTTCACACGCAGCGGATAACGAAACACACCGTAACAGTATATTTATTACTGCCGCGGAAACACAGGTTTATCACAAGATCGTAACTTGATTAGGTAGGTTTAAAAAACACAACGTCTACAAACGTGATGTGGTCATTTGAAGTATTTTTCGGAGGAAGTATAATTTACGCTTCGTTTGGTAGAACAGCAATACACCAAGTCATGGCTCGCCACGTCTGCCAACTTTGCTTTGTTTCTGCCCCGCCATCACATCGAAATATATTAAAATAAGTATTCAAACATTAAAATCTCTTTTCAGTTGTAAATTACAAATTCAAAAATCATTATTTTGCTGTAATAAGTGTGAAATATGCTAAAATTGAAAACTTGTACAATTTTGGCGCGTACTAGTAAAGTGAAACTTCCCGAGTGTGAAAGAGACAAAGACAGAGAGAGAGAGAGAGAGAGAGAGAGAGAGAGAGAACGACAAAGCTTGCTCAGCAGACAGTTGCTTCAACGTTGCTCTCGCTCGATAAAATAACACCGTACCATTACGGCCTACTCACGATATTTTCCGCGGTTATTTTAAACTGTAAAAATGATATATATGTTGCATCGGGGCTACCTAAATATTTAAATATTTCAATTGGCACCGTTTAATTTACAAATAGTATTCTAATAAACTAGGTTAAAATAATATTTTAACTGTGAACTATTTCTTACCGGCCGTTGCCAACACGTCGCTGCTCTCGCTGTTGTTAATTCATATTTAAAAATAAATATTATATGTTATAGAAGATATTAAGATAAAGTTTCATTTATTCAATATTAAAGTACTCTGAAGTTAACCACAGTGTTAAATATTTGTGGAATACAGGTTATTGAAAAAACATGTTGACATGTTTTGCCTAGAGTGTTTTTTCAAAGGTTAATTTTCATAAGTCGCTTCCAATCGGGAATGGACTGCATGTCAGTAGTAGGATTTTAGTATGTTTGGGGACAAGGGATTGGGGAGTCGGATTCGGATTCGCCCGGCCACCATCTTGTGACGTCACCGACAGCCGTCTTGGATGCAATGACCTTGACCCGAGACCTTGACCTTGACCCCGGTAACCTCTGACTCCAAGAACCAACAAAAATTGCGAAAAAATTCTAAAAAAATTATAACCAATAATTTAATTAAAAGATTTACACATCCTTTAAAAAAATCATAAGAAAATTATTAAAAAATTTAATTAAAGAACGCTTCAGCAATTTAAAAATCGTTTACAAAATTAAAAAAGCATTAAATGTATTCTTATAAAACTTTATGAAAATTTTTCTTAATTAAAAATACTTTAACCTCAACGGCCATTCTTCCATTTTTTTTCCACGAAATTTCCCTTTTCTCCTAAAAAGTTTAATTAAAAAACACGTTTCCCAGCGCCATCATCAATCACGTTCGTTCCATCCCCAACAGACACCTGGCTCCCTCGCACCGACTCCCTTCACCTATGCTCATTCCGCCATCTTGATTTTTTCATCCGTCATTTGGTTACACGTTACTGGAGACTGCCATCTTTGTTTATATGTTACTGGAGGCTGCCATATTTGTTTTCTTTTTCGTTCGTCATTTGTTTATACATTATTGGAGGCCACCATCTTGGCAAGCAACCACTATATTGATAGGCATCACCCATCTGCCATATTGGAAACCAATTACATTGACCTTGACCCCATGACCTTGAAAATAAAAACTCGAAAAAAATACAAAAATCAGCAAGCATGATACATTAAAGACTACCACCGCCATATTAGATGCAGACTACCTCGACCTTGACCTCATGACCTTGAAAACAAAAAATTCGAGAAAATTTATCTGAAGAGGCAGAAGCTAGTTGAGACGATCCACCTTCGGCGCAGCTGCTGTCACACTAAACATCTCAGCTTACCTCCCTACTGCTTACAATATACAAGTGTGCAAACCTTATGGCATCATATTGTCTTTGAACCATTTGTACTGCATTATCTATACATTGCACAGACACGAAACAGCCAATCACCAAGTTACCTCATGATTGCAGCTGACCAATCACATGCAGGCACTGAGACATACTGTCCCATAGGTAGTCGCAGTTTAACCAAGAAAGTAAACTAGTGACTATTGGTGACGGTTGTGCAATAAGAAACTATTTTCTGTGTAGAGTATGCTGGCGTTTCGTATCTGTCTGAGCAAACAGGAAGTGTATAACTGGATTAAAAGACGTCCAGCATATAATCCATTCACAGTTACTTCACGCTTTTCTGAAGCCCTGACAATGTTCTACTTCCAGGATATTCCTCCGCCTCGAGCAAACTAAGATATACTAAGTCTGGAAAATTACACCAGAGGACAACGCACCGCATTCCTGCGCACTCAGTTGTAATAATATTTCGCATTAGAACTATTTCTTACTAGGCGTTACCAACACACGTGTTTTCTCACTTTTTTAAGTTCATATGACTTAAAGATGGAATATTATAATTTTTATAGAGAATATAAATAACATTCCAATTTATCCAAAAAAAAAAAATTACTTTTTTGAACAGAATTAGTGACCGATTGTGATACATGGTATATTCTGGAAATCACTAAAAACGTCGTACATGGGGCGATTTTTCAAATGTCTGATTCAAAGAGTGTGAAGAAAACGTGAATAGACTATAGCAACTGTTCCAGACCAAAACACTTCTAGTTTGTGTTCAGTGTCAATGAATAATACGTCCCGACCTCGAAATGCCAACCATTGCGCGTGTAAATAAATAATGCTGAATATCAATAACAATAACTTGTCGTAGTAACGAATTTTTCGGGTGGAGGTACAATATTCACTATAAGCATTTGCGAACACTCATGGTGGGACGCGATCTAGCAATGATCTCACGTCAAGTGCAAAATATATATATATATAAATAAAGATAAAACACGCATAGAGACCTTGAATCCATTCACCGAGCGACACAAGTCACGAAGTTTTATGCAAGAACCGGTTCTTTGGTCTGGCATTACTTTAGGTCGGGAGGATTTTATGCTAGCTGTCTTGGGTTGCTCAATTTTATCCGTAATTTATACGACAGATTAAGGATTATTTTTATCATGACATTGTAAGATTCTGACTGGCATTAAGAGCCCTTGTGACCTGGACGTGTTTTCCGTTGTAAAGTTACCTGTCGACGAGTTTTCAAGGCGTATCCCGAACATTTTAGAAAAAAATATATATTCAGTGTGTAGTGAACGTGTTTATCTAAGCACGTGCCAGCTCCAGTAATTTGTACTTAACTCGTTCCAGTTGTATTATACCTTTGTTAGTTCAGTAATGCAGTTCATTGCGTTGTATGAATTATTTGGATAAACAAGTTGTTCGAAACAAGTAAAGTTTTACACGGCTGCTGAAAACCTGCCAGCGGTCTTTATCTGCTTTTCAAGATCATGACGCTATAAGTCATAATTTCATTGACGAATAACTTTGATCGTGTGTGTTCTTGCATTAATCATCCATTCGACTTTTGAGTTCTAATTTCTGCACCCATCAAGGCTCTTCAACGGCACTGTGCGCTGTATGATTTGTTCGATCGTGTTAACAGACCAGAAAGACGACGCCAAGATCACTTTTGAAAGCCCTGCTTAAGATCTATTTGTACGCACGTTGCGTATTCTTCCGCCTTTTGCAAGATTAACATTGTCATGGGCCTCATCACTTTATTCATGCGTCGGTCAAGTGGAACTGTGAAATTATTAGAAAAGTAGATAGTTTACAAATCTGCTCATTTTTACACTTCGATGCTTTAAAAAAAAAAAAAAAAAAAAAAAAAAGCCAAAGAAATAATTTAAAATATCAGAAATGGTTACCTAACACTTTTTATTCGACGTTAAGATACGGAACTACTTCCCATTCATAGTTACCAACTTTACTGGGCGCATGTCACCCAGTGCGCCCGTTAAAATATATGCAGGTAGGGGGCAGTGACTCTTTTCAAAGGTTGATTTCAGAAGTGCTCACTTTATCATGAACACCCTTTAATAAGATTGTATTTCCACTTTATGGAATCAGGTAACCTAAAATTAACCTCGAGTTTAAACTCAATAAACATCTGGAAAAAAAATTCTTCCTCTAGTGTGTGATGTTATTCAATTCAGTTTCGTCACAGGGTCTCTTAGTCACCGAAATGTCGTGCAGCGAACAGACATGATAGTCTCAAGTGGCAACACTGTCATTTGGCGAGTAAGCAATAAAAAACAAATTAATGACCCACGTCCCTGTGTACAGCACTCAAAATGACACGTGGCGCGTCAGTGGAAGAGAGCGCAAGTTGTTTGACAGTAAATTATGTCGCACGTGTAGTTCTTTTTTGGCTGTAGTAACACAAAGTAAATAGACCCAGAGTAGTTTTAGCCTACTTTCAGAAGGAACGAAAGGCTTCTCAGATCACTATCCTTTCTCTCTGTGTGTGTGTATATGTGTCTGTAGTCTTTGCGCGTTGAAACCTCGGACCGTGAGGAGACTGGGGAGGGTCTCAAGCGACCTCACTCGTACGGTGATTTACAATCACAATAAATCAATTTTCCCTTCCCCTGCACCTGTGGCCAGAAATTTCATTTAATTAAAGAAAAATTATGTGCCGAGTTTTTTGTTTATTTTAATTTCTATGAACAGTTTTTCTTGCCACAAAAAGTCAGTACATTATGATAATGTCACTTTTCTTTTGGCCAGCTGAACGGCACTATCGCCCAAATTATCCAAGCAGTAACGGGCCTGGAAGATCAACTTGCCCCCACATGAAAGAACAGCTGGGCAGAACAGCTGGGCAGTACCTTCAAATTTGAGGACGCCGAGAATTTTGCAGACGTAGCGCGCCTCCATACAAGCGTCCGCGCAACTCGCGGACATTTACGAGCTGCAAGCCGCCGCACGGGAAATGCAAAGGCGAAACTACACCCCCCCCCCCCCCCACACCGATCGAGCAAAAAGCTTCCCAGGCGAATTTCGTGACGAAGATCCGCGGCAGAAAAATGGGCTCCACAGGAGTTCGGCAGCGTTTTCCAACCAAGCTCAACGCACAAGACGTGAGCATTTAGAAAGAGCATGCAGACTAATTCCCACAGGTTTTTATAACAAACACGTTGCATACAATGTTGGACGCAAGACTAAGAAACCCAAGCTCATACTGAGACTCACTAAGGAACGCCATACCAGAGCTGGGTGTGCTACAACTCCGCACATGTTAACTTGTCTGCTGCTGCTGCAAGACTCTCGCCGCCCCGCGCGGCCGCTACCTCGAGTGGCAGCGCTGGCGACGCGCGCGCGCTCTGCTGGCTTTCTCAAGCACTCAGTAACCATGCAAAAACCCTATAAAACTACTAACTGAAATCTAAAATATTACGCGATACTAAAATAGAAATACTAAGTATAAGTATAATACAAAATATATTAGAAATGGCTGGCCGGTCTAAGCATATATTTAATAACATAGTAACCACTCATAAGCGAGCGCCCAATTCGAAATTACCAACCGCTGCATACCTTTCATAAGTGACGACTCACTCGTCAAAGTGTGTGTCCCCCCTTTTCAATTTTTGAACTCTTCAACCGAATTTCACCAAACTTGGTACACGTCTAATACTTTGTGAAGACACATGACTTTATAATTTTCAAAATGGCGGCCATAATTTTTTTTTTTGTGATGTGCCATGTCTCGAGATCCATTCGACCGATTTAAATCAAATTTTGTATGCTGGCAGACCAGTGTGTGATCATTAAATTTTTAGGTGGATATTTTTATTTGTCCGCCATTTTGTAAGATTGCACCAATTGAAAATATCAGTATTGTAAATTATATCTCGAAAACTATTCAACCAATTATCACCCAATTTGGCATGTAAGTAATACTATGCCATGTAAAAGTAAGTTATTAAATTTGATTAGTTACTTGTTTTCAACATGACGGCCATACAAATGTAGAGCCTATATTGGCCGTACAATTTAACCAATTTCGACCAAATTTTCTATACTGAAAGTATCTATTATACGCATCATACATACCATTAAATAATCAATTTCTGTCTACCATTTTGGAAGACAGTGCCATACATTTAATAAAGTTATTATGTCATAACTCGGTAAATATTTAACCGATTGGTACAGAAAGCCATGTAAACTTTCATGATTTAAATTGGTCGAACAACGATTTCCAAAATGGCAGCTCCATAAATCACTTTAATAAGTTTGGCTTATATATTAAACGATTCAACCAAATTCAACCAAAATTTGTATGTAGGCAGTATACATTAGGAGCATCGCATATAATATTTCGTTTTTCTGGCAATTTTGTATGATAGTATCAAATAAGAAAATATAGATTTTTATGTTATATCTCAGGGACCAAATAACCGATTTCCTTCAAATTCTTCACACAAGTAGTGCAATGGTAGGCCATGTAAACTTACATTTTTTATGTTACTCAGTCACTTGTTTTCAAAATAAAGGCCCTGTAAATATTTTAGGTTTGTAAACCCTATCATTCGAAACACTAGACTGATTAAATCTGAATTTAATGCCTCGAATCCGACCTTCGTAATTCAGTGGATTGCACGCTATCTTATAGTACGACATTTTCTGGGTTCAAGTCCCGAGTAAGGCATGTGTGTATTTGTAACTGTCTCACTTCTCTTAAATAAGTTTCTGGTTTCATTTCTAAAGTTATTACTTTCAAGGAGACGTCAAGTCCTTCCTACCAACTCAGCTTTTAAGAAATTATTCAAAAATTAATTGCACTCATGTTGAGGAAAGTAGGCTCATTAGCTGCATCAGTAAGTTCTTGTTTATTCTGTGTTGAGTTGTTGTCGAGTTAAGGGATTTGGGCGGCTCTTAACAATGAGGTCTTGAGAGCCGATGAGGGTGAAATGAGTTGAGAATGGAGCAGCGCTGGAATGCAGGAGCCGAGTGGACCGGCTGACCAGCGGCATCGTTCGGCACGATCCCCACTTGCAATAATCATGGAGTGGTTAGGTAAGTTTGGCGATATAGTTCCCGACGTGTGGGCATATCAAAACTTCATGCGCAGCCCTACCCCGTATTCAATATTACGTTCTTAACCGAGCATTCATGTCTCCGAAGATATGAGCCGCTGGGGCAGGGTACCGCGTAGCCACAGAATAGACAACACAGAGACGAAATGGCGTGGGAGGTTCCTTTGACGTGTGTGTAGCCATTCTCTGAATGGCTGCGCGAGGCTGTAAGAAATGCACCTCGTGTTTGATCAGCTACTGCACGCTGCGACATTTGCCTTATTGGCTTGGCTGCCAGTTGGCAAGTAAGGAAGGATTTACAAAAAACCCATCACGTCCGTCAATCACGTAACCAACAGCCAGTCAGAGGTAGCCATTAATTATATCCGTCCGTCCGTCAAAACCTTGGCAAGCTTTAACTTTCGACGGACGGACGGACGGATGAAATTACAGCCTTTTAAACTTTCACTTTTTGCTACCCTTTCATTCCCGAGTTATTTTGAAGGCTTTGTAGTGTGTGTAGTGTTTTATTTTGTCTACTTTTGTTTTCATATGTGAGTTTATGTAGCTGTAAAATGAAACTTTACATTTTTCAGGAAGATTAATTGATTATTACGTTTACAAAAATGAGTTCCTTCTTTGCAATAGTAAAGGTAATAAAATCATGCTTTACATGCTATCCAAATATTTTTAAAATTAATTTTAATTAATTAATTTAAATTAATTTCCTTTATGTACGTGTATGCGTATTTTGGGTACTTGTAAACACAATACCGCCAAAAACTTTCACTTTTAATGGAGATGTGTTTGCTATTTGTATACCGTTTTGTTTGGATTAGTTTGCAGCAATGAACTGATGGACGTTCGAAGACCGGTTGTATATCGCTCGGCCTTGGAGACGGGCGGACGGATTACGGACTACGGATGACGGATGGACGGACGACGAATGACGGACTGACGCAACGGGCTATTGTAAATCCTGTCCAAGGTTACCAGTGGCTGACTAGTGAACGTCGTTCCATTTTGTTGACCAGTGATCATGTTATTTGGCTGGCGTGTGTGGCTGGTAGTTCCGGGCAGCTATACGCTACTGTTCCCGCATGGCTACCTCGTTGCGCGTGGTCGCCGCCAGGTTGCGCCAGCCCTCAAATACGCGGCTAGTTAAGCGGACCGCCGCTGGCTTGCGTGCCTGCCTTCCTTCCATGGAGAATTCTGGGCGTCCATAATTTGTGGCGTGTGTGGGGTGTGAACACTTCTCGCCTCAAGTTCTCGCGCGCTCTCCAGAATTGAAAGGTGCATTTTGTGGTTCGCCATGCTTTCGCCGAACCTCCTATCTTCGCCCCACGTGAAGTTAAGGCTGCAGCTGTGTGTACATGGGCCAGGTTAAAGGCTGAAAACCTAGGCTTGGCAGTTAAATTCATTTAGGTAAGCCCCATTTAGGTTATAGGTGAGGGTAGGTATAACATGAAAGCAAGAAATAATTGTTATTACATTACTACCAACAAATATACTGGATAATACACAACACAAGCTCATAAAATAAACATATTATAAAATTATAATATAAAAAATAAATATTGTGCATGAGATTGCATGAAAGACACAGGGTATGCCTGGAAATGCATGAAAATATTTTTAGCTTAGAATAGAACTAGTTATTAAATTTTCTTCTTTTTCTTACTCATTTTCAGACACAGGCAGGCTCAAGCCATGCCATTTAGTAGCCTTTTAATGTGTTCAAATAGACAAAAGGAGCCCGGGGATAGGTACTTCATAACAATCTGCAAAGGTTCCATCGATCTTATGGCCAGAAATTGGCCAAGTTCAGCAACCTAGGCTAAAAAAACTTTCCTTGGTGGTTGTCTTTCTGTCTACTGTTTACACCAGAGGCGTAGCCAGTGTTGGGGGTTTTTAACCCCCACCCCCTCATGTGTCCATTAGGGTGTAAACTGTTTGTATTTAAGTTATTAATAAACCTCCAATCGTGATAATATACAACTTCCATATACTGCAATGCATTTTACTTTACTCTGAGGTAATATTTCTCGTATAACTTGTACAGATTCACTGCTGATTGATGCCGCTGTACGCTGCATCCCTTCACTACAGTCAGTTTACCCCCCCCCCCCTTTTTTTTAAGCCCACTACCCACTCTTGGGAAATTTCTGGCTACGCCACTGATTTACGCAGTTCCAAATATCGCTCGAGAAACAAAAACGTAACACTCCCTCTACTCATGTAAACTAAACTCGCACTAGTGTCTACTTCAATGTTGCGCTAGTTCTTATCAGGATCTTACACGAACGTTATACAACATCAACGAGCATTTTGATCGATTAATATTATTTTTATGCAATTTCTCGAATGGATTTCTCTTACATTTGAAATAACATTTGTTTAGCATGCAGCCATTTCGGCACTCACGTTGACCGACAGCCAGTACAGAAAGGACACCCATTGTTGTGTGGGCCTACAGGTCTGCTGTTAAGCGGGAGTGTAGGTATTGGCATAACTAGAGCCGCGAGTACACCGTGGAATGACATGACGATGGGCTAGACATCACAGTCCTCTATACACGCGAGACAGTAACTAACTAAATTAAGTTGTCGACATTCCCTCACCACATGTGCACGGGTGTTTGTCATGTGTGTTTCTTCAGGAGAAGGGGAGAGGATAATGGCGAAGAAAGTGTGGTGATACACATGCGCATATCCCCTGTTCTCGACATTCCCGAGTAGCGTTGTACCTTAGTTTGCAAGACCATCAGGGAATTGACCCTGAATGTAAGCAGATCAAGGGGGATATCAACGCTGGTAGAGGTAGTCTTTTTGAAGTTCGGAAAGGGCTGATAGGGTTCGTGGACACCAAAACGGGGAAATTTAGCATATTTTTTTCCTTCAGTTTTGCGGACGTTCTGTTGAAAGGGGTACGTGGATAGTTTACTGGAGTGTGGTGATCCTCCCATTCTGTTAACACTCCTGTGAGCGGTACAGTACAATGTGTATTCTGTTATTTACACCAGTACGTATTGCCCGCCTGTTGGTTGCTGCGTTCAGTTGAGGCATTTGGACAGCACTGTTCAACGCTCACTCACGCTGTACTGATACCTGCTTAATACTGGCTCACAGTTAAGCGGGACGATTCTGAATCATTGTCGTCCAATCACAACAGTGGGAGAAAAGGACTCTTAGATATAACTAAAACTACTAGCCTGTCTTCAGTGAATCTCTGTGTATTTACTACCCTTGGCGGTGTTAACGTGAATAATGGATTTCATATATAAACCTCAATTAAGGGACGCCGTAGCTTGTAAAAAAAAAGGCGATATAATATTGATATTAACGCCAGTTCTTATTCAGCTGTGGAGCTGTATAGAGAAATAAATTCGAGCGGACGCCGATATGATGGCAAACTGTTTCACTAGATTTATTGCGTACTATACTGGAAGCATTCCAGTTACGGGTAGAGACTGATTTCGGAGTTCATTAAACTAGTAAACTGAAATTTGATCATCATAGGACGTTGTTCTGATAGCTTTGCATCGAGTAAAATTCAAGTGTACGGATGCGAACGCTACAGAATCAAATATTGGAGTAATTAGCAGACATACCGTTATACGGTGAGCTTTCTCTGTTCACCAAATATGTGGAATTAGAAAAGCGAAGGATGAACTTGCAGTTTACCTGTACTAATATATCATCGTGGCATTCGACTGGAGCGATTTCGGAAAACCACAAGAAACAGAAGTCGGGATAGCTGGACCCGGATCCTCCCGACTGCTAATCGAGATTTGTTACCACTTCACCGGTATAGGCTGTTCACAATAAAGTGAGCACTTTTGAAATCAACCGATGAAAACTGCCACTGCCTCTATAGGCTGTTCAACGCTAAACTGAGCACTTTTGAAAGGCCTTCTTAAGATCTACTTGATTGCACGTTATGTATCCTTCCACCATATGTAAAATTAACATTGCACGGACCTGGTCACTTTATTCATGCATCGGTCATGTTAAGCTGTGGAATTATTAGGAAAGTAAATATTTTACAAATCTTCATCTTTTTGCACTTATATCCATTGGTAAAAAAAAGCATAAAGCAAAAGTAGTCATTTCAGTACCTGCAAATGTTACCTAACTGTTTTAATCCGACTTTAAGGCATGGAACTACTTTTACTACGACATTACCAACTTTATCGACATACCGGCAGTGACTGTGCCAGTTATTATGTATGCAGGTATAGGAACAGTGAAATTTATAATAGGATGATTTCAAAAGTGCTCAAATAATCGTGAACAGCCTTTACCTGCGTGTATTGTAACAGACACACAGACTGGCCAGCGCCCAGTAAAGTTGGTAACTACGAAGGGAATATAGTTCCATGTCTTAAACTTGAATTAAAAGTGCTACGTAAACATTCGTTAACACTGAAATTACTTATTCTGTTTTCTGTTTTTCTAATATAAGTAAAAATTATCAGATTTGTACAATATTTACATTTTTTTTTTTTTAATTATTTTTACAGTTTCAGTTTACCGACGCATGAATAAAAGTGATTAGGCCTATGGGAATGTTAATGTCAGATGTGATGGAAGAACCCACGGTGTCAATACAAGTATAATTTGAGCAGGGCTTTCAAAACCGATCGGTTTACCTTGTGAACAGCCTGCAGTTTTCGTGCGGACACACACGCACACACACGCACACGCACAAGCACACGCGCGTGCGCGCACACACACACACACACACATTGTTGTCAGTACGGTAACACCACGTGCCGACGCGAGAGGAGTTGACTGGCCAAGTGATCAAAAGACCGGGGAGGCGAGACCGCAAAAATGCGGCCAATTTGCGCGCGGTCCAGCGGTCCGTGAGCACGCTGCGATGACCCGCTGACCTTCAGGCACGTCGTAATACGAAGGATGCCTATTCGTCTAGACATATATTTCAGTCAAATAAAAAATAAGTTATCGTTAGTATTCAGAAATTTCCAGGAAGAAAACTCGAAACAATTCTTATACGTATGAATGTTTCACTTGGTGGTGTATAACACGTCTACAGAGTGTTGAATTTTAATTTTCAATTTTGTATTTTCTGGTTTGTGTTGTATTGCTTTTTTAAAACTGTATGTAATACAGCATTTACATTCACACACTAACCCGTATTCAAAATTCACAAATTCTCTCAAGCACTTCATTTTTACATGTTATATACGAAACAAATTCGTTCCGTTGAAACATGTTTGGTAGCGGGCGAACGTGACATTTGCGAGAAAAATTACCGCAGATGCTGACACATAACGCAATGTAACAGTAGCAGTAAAGAAAACATTGAAAAACGAAGTCGAAATATTTTAAAATCTTTTTTGGGATATTTTTGGAATATTAAAAACCAAAACTGTATGACTGCAGAACTCAGACCGCTAATCAATTCCATTAATAACTATAATTTTACGCCGTAATTATCACAATATTTTTTTAGACAGTATGATCTTCACCTGACATTTCTTTCAAAATGTTTTAAGAAAATTGTAATTAATCCCTACTTCCAATAAATTATCATGCCTATATTTTTTTTGTGTTAACACATAATTAAGGTCAGTTCTCGGGACATTGTATACGCGTGGCAAAGGCTGTTCACGATAAAGTGAGCACTTTTAAAATCAACCTTAGAAAAAAGTCACTGCATACATTTTAACTGGCGCACTGAGTGATATGCGCCCCGTGAAGTTGGTAACAATGGATGGGAAAGTAGTTCTATGTCTTAACGTAAAATAAAAAGTTTTAGGTAACCATTTGTGATAACTTAAATTATTTCTTCCGCTTTCTGTTTTTATTTATGCATCGAAGTCTCAAAATAAAAAGATTTTTTAAATATTTACTTTTCTAATAATTTCACAATTTCACTTGACCTGCGCACGAATAAAGTGACGAGCTCCATGTAAATGTTAAATTTTCATAAGACGGATGAATACACAACGTGCATACAAGTAGATCTTAAGCAGGGCTTTCAGAAGTGCTCATTTTACCATTAACAGCCTGTATAAATTTGTATTCGTTTACAGTGCAATTTTGTAAACCAATGAGTGACGAAGATACCGTCTAGCGATTAAAGTCTATGACTAGTTCGTTTAAATCATTGTCCTTTCGGAGCATTGAATTCACTCGCAATTCATATTTCACTCGGGAAATTTACCCTACTGCTACCAAAAGTAGCCAACGGATTATCTCTTGTGTGATGCGTAAATGTGCATAAAGCAACATATATTAAACCATGCATGCATCTGAAAGTCAAACCAAAAAATTGTAAACGAAAATACAGATTGTACAAAACACTCTTTATATCACATGCAATCATTAATTTGAAACAAGTGCTGAGAATTACTATACGAATATATCAGATATCGCTGAAGTGTATTTTCCTGTGCGGCGCTTTATAATATTGAAAAAAAAAAAAATATGTCTGAGAGAAAAGTAGTTTATATATAAATGTGTTGGAGTAGTGTTCTTTAGAGTTGTTTAGTTATATAATTTCGAAAATTTATTACGCTTGGCAAACGTCCTCATGGACGTACTTGCTCGTTGCAGCAAATCTTTTATTGGCTTACCGTTTCAGAAGTGTGCTCTGTACATAACTTTATTCATCAGCCGTGCGTGTGTACCATTCGAACGGAAATTTGAACGTAATCGTAAACGGTTTGTTTTGAAACGCATCAGATTCCTCGCGCACCTGACTAGCAACACTCACTCGCGTCGAAGGTCCACGCAGTCGCGAACGGAATCAAGCTGGCACAGAGTGTTGAACAATGCAGGTGTGAAACAGCAGCTCTCGCCGCGAACTTCACCCGCACGTGCCAGCAGACACACGTCGCCAGCCCTAAAAAAAAAAAGTTCTTAACCCCGTTCTTCAAGCAGCGTACTCGCCAGCTGGCATCCCAGCCAATAAGAAAACTTGTTGCAGCACGCTATAGCCAATCAGACACGAGGCCCGTTCCCCAGTGCCTCACGCTGCCAGTCCACGAAACCATTTCGTCTCTGTTTACTTAGCTACTCTTTCGCGCTGGTATGGCGCGATTCGGGGACGTTTGTGTCAAATTTAAAATTACTCTTCCTACAGTTGAGTATTGAATGTGTGTTGTATGAAACTACGCCTGTATTTTCTCGCAGGGGTTTGGAAGCTCACTAGAGAGAAACGTTCCGTAAATAATTTTAACGGCATCTAACTCTTGACCAACCGAGTGCTATTCAAGTTTCGCAACCTCACGGTCACTCATTCCCTCTATATATTCTCAAGACTCAGCGTGTATATTAAGTGTATATATATATATATATATATATATATATATATATATATATATTAGTGTGTAAATTAAGACTAATAATTATGAGTATTATAGAAAACATAAATATTAACACTAAAATAATAATATGATCAGTAAATAAATCACCCCCTATACTATATAATCCTTTCCATAATATATAGATGCCTGAAAAATTCGCGAGTTCGATGACCTGCAGTTTATACTCTACAGCCTTATGTACTAATGTGCCGATATCAACTGCACATTGGTTGTCTGCTGTCAGAGTGGAAGGTGACGATTGGGCCACCGTTCAAACACATGTGTTTTGAATTCTAGTTTGTCCCGAAATGAATCCGCGAATTCTTCAGGTTTCTAATAATAAATAATTAATGAAGAAATGAATAAAACAAACCCTATAAAATTAACGATATTCAATCAAATAATAAGGTTATCAATAAATTGAGTACGATAACCACAAAAAAACCTATTATTCAATAAAATAAAATATATATAAGAAAGATTTACCTGAACCCTTTCGAACTCACATTAACGTATAGTTTCAGGTGTTGCAAACAAATATTTTTCTACTCGTGCTGCACTAACACGACACAGCTCTTACTTCGTGTTATCGTGTACAGTGCAGAGGTGAAGTAGCTGCTTACAAAGCGAGCACCAATCGCACACGCCAGCAAGATGGCGCCGCTAAACAAGGGACGTGTCCGAACATCATGCGCCAACCAGCGCCTGGTAACCTACTCGCCAGCCAGCGGCCCAGCCAATGGAGGAATTTTTCGCGACACACGGTAGCCAATCAGACACAAGACGAGATGACCCAGAGAACCGTCACGCTATTTCACTTCTGTATATTTATTTATCTACTTTGTATATAAATAAAGACGTGCATAATTCGCATTATTATTTTGGGAAAAGCTAGTCTCCATTGCCCTATAAATAGATAGACCCGCCCCTCCCCCTCCCCCCGAGTATTTCGCGGATTAAGTTGCAGCAAGCCACGCTATACAGTCCTCTATACACTCGAGACATTATCATTTGTTTATTGGTTGCTGTGATCAAGTGAGGCCTGTGTGCAGGACTGTTAAACACTCACTCACACTACTGCTTCCTGCTTATCACTGGGTCAGGGTTAAACGGGGCGTGTCTGAAGAACTGTCCTCCAATCACAACAGTAGGAGAACAGAACAAGTGTTTGGAGTCTACCTCGCCTCCGAATGAATTCGCGAAATACTCGTGGCTCTACCGATGGCTTCTATACGAGGTCATGTTCTTGTGTAACTGTGTTACAGGCGATTGGCCACTCTGCAGTTGAACTGTTACTATTGGTTGAAAGAGGTCGGTAGGTAATTGGGCTTAACGTCTCGTCGACAGAGAGGTCATTAGAGACGGTGCAATTTCCACAAGGGAGAGGGATTGGGGCAGGAATGGGAAGAAAGCGGCCATGGCCTTTGTTAGGGACCCATCCCAGCATTCGCCTGGAGTGATTTCGGAAAACCATGGAAAACCGAAATCAGGATGACCGGACCGGGAACCGAACCCGAGTCCTCCCGATTGCGAATCCAGTGAGTTACGACTGCGCCACCTCGCTCGGTGGTTAAAAGAGCCTTTCACGTCGTGCCACAAATACTCTCAGCCATTGACTGACGTCATTAGAGCGCACAATACCTTGGAGTTTAGTCTGCTGCCGTACAATAACGCGAATTTTGCAGGTCTCTATTTATAACAGGCCAGCAGAGCGGTTTGCGAATCAACTACCCACAGGCAAGATCACTGGGGTGAGCATCGCGGTGTATAGCAACTGTTCGAAAATAACCTTCGTATGCTTTGCGTGTGAAAATGTGTACGCTACGTCTGAACTGGGTAGATATAATCCATTCATGGTTACTTCACACTTATCTGAACACCTGCTAAAGATCTGCTTCCAGGATATCCCTCCGCCTCGTGCAAGCTAAGCTTAGCCAAGTATAGAAAACTACAACGAAGGAGATCGCACCGAATTCGTGCGCACTCAGTTGTGACAATATTTTGCATGAGAACTATTTCTTACTGGGCGTTTCCAACATACATGTTTTCTCGCTGTTTTTATTCATATTATTTGTAAATAAAGCATTGTAATTTATACCATCGCTTCAATTTAACCAAAACAAGGTCTTTTACGTTGACACATGTATAAAAGGCTTGTGATATATGGCATATTTCGGAAATCACTAAACACGTCATACATTGGGTGATTTTTCAAAGGTTTGATTCAAAAAGTGTGAAGAAACCGCGAATAGACTATAGGCCCTCTAGAATCGGCACCGTAATTCAAACTTCCGCATCAGTGTTGATCAAGATTCCCGTGATAAATTTTAAATAAACAGCCAAACACGCCGTTACGTCGGCACCGCCTTTTGCTTGTTATTAGCTGTCAGCGATCGGTCGATTCTCCGCGCGTTTCTCCAGGAGGACCGCGAGTGGATTTTCGTGCGAGTTCGATTAGCATAATCTTTATTAACAGGCGTGTGTTCCCCGCCCTTGCTCCAAAATTTGTCGACGACGACGAATTGGATCGGACGTGTTATCTGGTTTTCACCGTTTTGGCGTGTCCGACGCACGGCAGTGACTGCCCTGATGAAGCTGTTTCGCTGTTACTCGTGTTCGTGCCTTCCCACTCTCGCAGGCGGCGAACGGCCTTTTTATTACAGCCGGGCCCACGCCTTAAACTCGAACCAGTGAACACGCACTGTTATCCAGTGACCTTTCGCCGTTTTGTCAGTCGCGAGACTTCTCTTCGGGAGCGCGCGCGGAGGAAATACTGTCTGAGTCAGTGAAATGTCAAGGGTATATATACACATACATATATTTTTTTAAGTCATTGAAACGTCTACTAACGTATTTATCTTAAAGCCGCTTCCAAGGTTACTCCTGAAAGTAAATATTGCCGAGAACTGGAGCCAAACTCAATAATGCGACGTCACCATTCCTATCAAGGACTGTCGGTACACTCTAAGAAACTGTTGGCAAATTTACCACTTCATTGTATATGTTTACTACACTGTAAACAATTTCTGGTAAATGTTCTTAACTGTATTGGAAATGTTTTAACCTAGACAATGTATGGAAATGTTTCTACATATCAGGCTGAAATATGGGAATGTCTAGAATCGTTGCTATACAAAATTAGGAACTTCCCTACGCATTTGGCTATTTTCTGAGCAACTGTAGAAACGTTATCATGGATGTATGGGAAAATATTTTACCATTCGCGCTTTGTCGCTGTACGTACACACTGACATGATAAATTTACAAATAATTTACTACCGTGTACATACTGATAAAATTGTAAATTTATATACACACACTGAGAAAGTACGAATATGGTAAAGCTATTTTCCATACATGTAGTACAATTTAAGAAGTTTAAGGATATATATATTTTTTCAGTGTAAAGTGCTGTTATGATCATTGACTTCAGAATAATATAGATAAGATATTAGGGAAAATTATAATACACTCTTTTCCTGCTTAGCTCGGCGACCGTTTGCTCCCGTCTGAAATATAAAGAGTACTATTTGCCGTTTACGCTTCGAAATCAAATAATTTTATGATCGATAACAGAAAATATTTCTCTCCCGTGAAATTTAGCGAAAAGTGCATCAATGCTTAAGAAAGGCGCTTACTTAATAATTTTGCAACACAGTGAGCTTCCTTGCTCGAAATTGCCAAGGTCATTAATTTCGGACGGTGAAATTCTGGCCTTGTTCATTCAGTAGGCGTGTATCTCATATTTGACTTGCGCATACGTTATTATATTACATAAGCCACCTATCCAGAAGACGTAAATACGGAATAATTATCGACAGCATATTATCTAGTTGAGTATCTTTCCGTTGCGGTTATGCTGAGGAATCTGTGATTAGCAATTGATAGCACCGTAAAATTTGAAGTGATATTTAATCCTCATACCTTCAATGAATGCGACACATTGAATTTGAATTGAAAAGTGCTTGTTAACGTCCCCCGATGTTATGACTGAAGGATTATCAGGGACGCCTTCAAACTAACGCGCATGCCTTGCTTAGAATTCGAACCCATACAAAAATAAGAAGCGACTCTTGTAAGTAGTTATGAAGCCAGCCAATAAAATTTGCAAGTATTTATCAGCCACATCGAAAATAGTGAAGAACGTCAATAGAAGATCTCCTCCAGATCTCTTATACAATTTAAATTGCATGTAACTGACGCGAAAAAAAAAAAAAAAACATTCAAAGGCCACACAAAATAATTATCCAAGAAAATTGAAATTTTTTTTTCCAAGGCAGTGGGGAGACAAAACCGTAAGTTCATATAGACCATACACTTTTTTTATAATTTGAAGTCAATCAATTTATATTGGCTTATTTGGAAATAGAGTTTTTTTACAGAATGAATAATTATTTCCCGTTATTACAATCTAAATCACAATTGCATTGTTTCTCTGCGCTAGACACATATATGGAAACACGATTTTCGTTTAAAGGCTTCACGACTAGTTGCATTTCATAACACTTTGGCTCAGATCCACTTTCGTGAATGAATGGTTTGCGTGCTACGCGAATAACAGACGTACAGTATCGAAGTCACCTAATTCCAATTGGCCAGTCAAGCAGGAATGTTCTCTTGCAAAGACACGCCTCCAATAAGCAAAAGAAAACTGCTGGTACTCTCGTAAGGTATAGCATGTGCGAAAATCTGTTCGCGAAATTCGGGTGCCCCTTCACACATATAACAAACTAAACCACCCAGCAGAAGTGAAATAGATGTCATGTCATAGATAGAGACCTGCAAAATTCGCGTTATTATTTGGGGACACGTTAAACTTCAAACACGTGTACCTTTTCAAACAAGTTTGTATTGGACCATACTTTATGCGACACGCCCTGGGCAATTCTGCGCCAAAATGAACACTTCACAATTGTGTGCCCCAATAACGCGCAGTTCAGTCAGAAAGGGGGTGTATTAAAGTTTATGCAGTAGCCAATGGAGAAAAGACGTCAGCTATAGTGCATACATTACCGTGAAGTTCAGCCTGATGCCACGTAATAACGCGAAACAGCCGCATGTTCGAACTACAACTGCACACGCCAGCAAAATGGCTTCATTGATCAGCATCAAGTGGAAACAACGTTCACCAATCAGGGGCTGGCAACCTACATTCCAGTTGGCAGCCCAGCCAGTAGGGAATCTTACGCCCCGTGCAATAGCCAACCAGACACATTATAGCTAGAGAGAGCTGTTGTCCGCGAAAACATTTCAGGACCAGTTGTACTCCAAAACATTTTAGTTCATATGCACTTTCGTGGTTGGAAGATTTTAAATGTCACGTGCCTCAAGTGTCTGTCCGCGAATCACTGACTTTCAGTATCGGAATACTTGATTGCCATTGGCCCAGTCACATGAGAACATGTCTTCTCACCTAGACACCTGGCCAATAACCAAAGTAAGTTGTGGCTGTAGATGTTGGATATTGAAGTCTAGCATGACCACAAATATTTTCTCGAAAACTGTCCCTAATTATATGCTGTTCACGCAAAAATGAGCACTTTTGAAAGCCCTGCTTAAGTATCCTCCTTGTATGCACTTTGTGTAGTCTTACGATTTATGTAAAATTAACATTGTCACAGACCTCATTACTTTATTCATGCATAGGTCCAGTGAAATTGTGAAATTATTACAAAAGTAAATATCTTTCAAATCTGCTCATTTTTACACTTTAATGCATAAAAAAAACGGAAAGCGAAATAAATAATTTAAGTCATCACGAATGGTTACCTAACACCTTTTATTCGACGTAGTTTTATGGAACTACTTTCCATCCATCGTTACCAACTTTACTGGGCGCACGTCACTCAATGCGCACATTGAAATATATTCAGGCAAGAGCAGTGGTTTTTTTATCAAGTTGATTTCAAAAGTGCTCACCTTATCGCGAACAGCCTTTACTATTTCCTTGCATAAATTTTTTTTTACAATCCATATTGTTTGCTTAATTGCATGCCAAAATCACAAGGTTAGTGTCTTTGAGAATGTGAAAGTATTAAAATATAATTAATTTACCGAAAATTAGATAATTCGCATTTAAATAGGATACCATGAGTTGATTTGAGGAAACTTTAAAATCGTGTAATGAAATGTTATTGCAATTTTTAAAATTTTCCAAAATAAGGAAAATTTGGGATGTTTTATTTGCAGCAGTCTACAATTTTTTGCTAAGTATGCCTTAACATGAATTAAGACATCGCCCTTAAGTCACCATTGCTAATTTTCTGTAAATGTTTTCGTTTGTTTTATTTGTGGTCACGAAAATATTTTTTTATGGTGATTTTGAAATGCCATAATGCAAAACCCGTGCTATCTTATTTTTTTTTATTATTATTCTGTTAGGAAAGTTTACTTACAAGTAATTCCTAACAGTTAAACGGCATTTCGCACAAATATTATTTTTTTTTTTGCCGACCAACACTTACGTTTCCTTCAACTGCATTATGAATACTATCGTAGACATGGTGGCTGGACGGTTTAGGCTTAATCACACTGTGGTAGAGTCCCGAAAGAGGCGAGAATTTACTATTGATTTTAGGCTCGGTCACAGCCGCGATGTTGCATTTTCCATTTAAGTGCCTAACTTTAATTTCAATGAAATAACAAAATATTTCGAATTAGCACCTTTGCATATTACAAATGCCTTCAAATGGAGACCCAAATTCTATTATCTCATTATCTTGTAAAAGCTGTTCACGATAAAGTGAACACTTTAGAAATCAACCCTAGAAAAAAGGCACTGCCCCTGGCTGCATATATTTTAGTGGGTGCATTGAGTGGCATGCACCCAGTATAGTTGGTAACAATGGGTGGAAAGTAGTTCCATATCTTAACGTCGATTGAAAAGTGTTAGGTTACCATTTGCGATAACTCGAAATATTTATTTCGCTTTCTGTTCTTTTTTTTTTTTTTATGCACCAAAGTGTTACAATTAGTAGATAGGTAAAATATTTCCTTTTCTAATAATTTCACAGTTCACTTGACCGACACATGAACTAAGTGATGAAGCCCATGGGAATGCTAATTTTACCCAAGGCGGAAGAATACACGACGTGCATAGAAGTAGATCTTAAGCAGGGCTTTCAAAAGTGCCCATTTTCCCTGAAGAGCCTATAAATGTGAAACTTCAAGAATATGCTGATAATTGAGAAAAAAATTATGCTGTATTAATTACGTCTAAGTTACTAGACGAGAGTTCAGAATTTATGTGGGGCCGCGGTGGCTGAGCGGTTAACCTACTTCCCTCCAACCAAGGCGAACCGGGTCACGCCGGATTTTCGCAAGTGGGGATCGTGCTGGACGATGCCGCTGGTCTGCGGGTTTTCTCGGGGATATCCCGTTTCCCCCGCCCTTTCATTCAGGCGCTGCTCCATACTCACCCCAATCAACCTCTTCGGCTCTCAAGATCTCGATGTTAAGAGCCGCCCAAATCTCTCCACCACCATACTCGCCTCGACATTCAGTATTTATGTTCTGACTGTGGTGTGCCGTGTATCGCCAGAGATGCATTCTTGAAGTTTTGAAGTAAGTGTCGCTAAACAACTTAAATAAGCTCGAAAGCATTAGTCCAACACGACGTAGGGAGTAGTAAACGCCTCACTAGATTATCTCGCGAATTTTACCGG
The DNA here is from genome assembly GCA_029891345.1 of Dryococelus australis. Classification (NCBI taxonomy): domain Eukaryota; kingdom Metazoa; phylum Arthropoda; class Insecta; order Phasmatodea; family Phasmatidae; genus Dryococelus; species Dryococelus australis. Next base: position 350,370,913 of record CM056993.1, read on the forward strand.
TTTGTAGCAACGGTCTTGCACAAGTTGGACTGTCAGCTTGGGCGCGGTACACACACACACACTCTCTCTCTCTGTCTCTCTCTCTCTCTCTCTCTCTCTCTCTCTCTCTACTCCCTTCCTCCTCAAGTCTCTTTAGTCTCGCCGTCGTGCTAAGTGTCTCGCGGATAACATCTCAACACGCATCATGCTCTAAACAACCGTTGACTGGCACCGAGACGATGTCGTCCACCGGGTGTGGCCGCCCTGTCTCATTGCATGCACTACTCTCGCCGCAGCTACCAACAACCTCCATTCCTTTTCTTACGACGAGAGAAAAAAATAAACTTATTTTGGAAACAATTCAATCTTTCTCCCAGTAGCTGCACTCAAATATCCACTTCCTTAATTGGCTCGTTTGCAATGAAATGAACAACACAATTCTACCTTTAAAAAAATTCGTCGCCGGCATCCTCGTGTATGTGAAGTTGTACTAATGTCCGCGGAAAATAATGAAAACTACACTGAGGAAAAAAGTTTTGTTGAACCAAACAAGGTTTGTTTTTTGCAACCAAATTATGCAATGAAATATTTTGTTGTTCTTATTTGGTAGCCCAAAACTGTAAGATATGGTTGGTGCAACTAAAGATTTGTTTGGCTACACGTTCATTAAACTGTTTGGGCCGATATAAAAAAAATCGACAAGTTGGACCGGTTTCCGAACCTAGACCACCTGCGCCCGAGCGCTACGCTACGCCTAGGTAATCTCAGTTAATGTGGCAACTAATGACGCCGGAAAGCTTTTAAATAGATGTACCGCAAATATTGGGAAACTTGTCCAAACAAATATTTCAAGTTTTACAGCTTTACTTCTAAGTTTCTTGTTGCATTGTCACAAAATTGTCGCAAAAAAATACAAACAAATCTCGAGCTGCATTTTCGAACGAAGGCAGTCAAATGAGTGGCCAAACAAATATATTCAGTTGATTCAACAAAATATGTAGTTGACAGTCAATTTTTTTTTTGACCCAACACAGAGATTTTGTTTATTCAAACATATATTTTGTTAGATGAATAAAAGTAATTTTGTTACTTTTTAAATTTTGTTTGCTCAACAATATATTTTGTTAGGGCAACTAAATATATATATATTTGGCCTTATACAAACAAATATTTTATTCGATTTTCTCACAGTGTAGTTCCATGCGTTAAGTCTGCCACCTATCTACTACAGCCGAACTAACGTGTCTGAGCAATGTACATTTAACCCTTTTAGTTGCGGTGACCTATATATGGGACGTTGCACAAGAGTTGGATTTAGGGACTATACTATATAAGCACACAGCAAAATGCAGTGTCTAATAAACAATTTATCTAACCTGATTGGGGACATAATTCGTTGTCGCTGTTCCACATACACACACACACACACACTCACTCACTCATTCATTCACACACACACACCCACACCCACACACCCATATATATATATATATATGGGTGTGTGGGTGTGGGTGTGTGTGTGTGAATGAATGAGTATTATATATATATATATATATATATATATATATATATATATATATAGAGAGAGAGAGAGAGAGAGAGAGAAAGCTGCTGCTAATAATATGAAATACAATTTTATTTCTCCCAACATGACAAAGCGTTATTCTGGTGTAGTACAGCTCCAAGCAACGTCTAATATGTCAAATAAAATGTCAATAACAGTTAAAGGACCATGTCGCGTTCAAATACTAATTTAATGCTCAATCAGGAAATAATTTTTGGACACTACTAAATATTTTTGTAGAGGATATTTCAAGTAATTTATGGACGTGGAGCACACATGGCAAGATCACGACCACAGATTAGATTATAACTCAAAGGCGACGTAGCGTGAGGATTAATTTGATGTGTCGGTGGATTGGGCAAGGCCAGAAGGCGCATTGAGGTGTTTGTGGCCACACCCAGTTGTTATTTGAGACAGCAAAGATGTATTTACCGTAGAGTACATGAGGATGGTTCAGTAAAGACCAATACTGTTAGTACTCCCACTAGAAAATACAGTGAACATGACCGATCGGCCATTTATCGGCAGTCATATACTATTGATAGAGCCCCGGGTATTTCGCGGCGGATTGAGCTGGACAGCCGTCTATACACTCGATACATTATCGTTTGCTTATTGGTTGCTGTGATCAAGTGAGGCTTCTGTACAGGGCTGTTAAACACTCACATACACTACTGCTTCCTGCTTATCACTGACTCACGGTGAAACGGGACGTGTCTAAATAACTTTCGCCCAATCACAACAGTAGGAGAAAAGAACAAGTGTTTGGAGTCTACCTCGCCTCCGAACTTTGGGGCTCTAACTATTGGGTTCCTTTGGCTGCCACCAAGCACTACGTTTGTCTGAATTTAACCGTTCTTCGTCAGTAAAGATTTGGGTTCAGCTTCAGGCGCCTCTGAAGTGTACAATGTTGGAGTGAGAGAGTGAAGAGATTTCGACGGCTCTTAACAGCAAGGTATTGAGAGCCGATGAGGTTGATTGAACGATGCTGGAAACACGAGAGCAACGTTACGCAACAAAGGTTTGTGTGTTGCGAACAAGACTGCTTCGGAGACTCTTGAATATTTTCGTAGGACTTTAGTGAAGTGACTTCACGTCGTCCCATGCTTGCACGTGTCAGTTGGCGACAGCTGTTTTGTAACTTTCTTGGTCGACCTCCCTCCGCCACCACTTATATTCCAAGTATGGTCCCGTATAATTCTCTTTTGTTTCCAGCGCCAAATAAGACCTCAAACGACGACGATCAGACTCTGAGAACGATGCGGTGAAGGCTTCAGACGAGTCTTAAAACGCATATCAATAAATGTATTTAAGTTGGCTACGTCTTCCGAAAGTATATGAGAAGAAGTGATAAGGGAAAAGGGGGAATTATTTTCATTGTTTGTTTATTTATTTATTTATTTATTTATTTAGTAAATGTCTTATAGCACCTGTCAGTCTTTAGTCTTCATGGAATAGACCTAACCTTCGTATTTATATTAGGATAAAATTATATTCTTATACAGAAATATTAAACTGCAGGTAAGGCAAAGTATACGAGTATTTTTTAAGTTCTGAATATGTAAGTTAAGTAATTGTCCCTGTTTTCTGTGACTACGCAATCTATCGCTGAAATAACCCTAACATATTTTCTGAAGTCGGAGACTTGTCATCCGTGGGCTGCCAGGTCTTCTTGTGTGTGTGTGTGTGTGTGTGTGTGCTCAGAGTGCTTCTGCAGAGCAGCGAGAACTGTTGACTCCGTGATCGCGTGGATGTTATGAAATATATAAAGTATAATGGGCTAGCGCAGTCTATGAGAGACTAGGTATATTAAAACATGTGTTCTACGTCATCACCTACCATTGAAAGAAAACGTGCGGCCGTTTAAATTTAATTTAATATAACCCATGTAGTATCTAACCTTGTATAAACCAGGCCTACAACAAGTGGTGAAATGTGGTCCTGTATACCTGTTCCCATAGACACTAATTAATATTTTCCTGCTAGGAAATTTTTTTATCACATCATCACAAAATGTTGTGTCCTTTGTATTCTCAATATAGAACTATTAAAAGTAACTAAATGTTAATAAAAACAAGCTGTTTTTAACATGAACGAGGACACAAATTTGTGACGGCAAGTTTTCTCTGCTTTGTAATATTTGCGTTTTTATCTCCCTGCACAACATACGGAACTATCATCTGCATTATTTCGCATATTCACTCAGCTGGCATACAGTGTTATGCATGGAAAATACCCAGGTCTCTTTTCGGTGTGCCATCACTTGCTGAGGGGCGTGAAAAAAATTTAGAACCTTGCGCTAACTATTGAACCTTAATCCTTTCGTAGCCATTGTAGACAATTAAAGGCTGTTCACGATAGGATGATCATTTTAGAAATGAACCTTAGAAAAACATCACTGCCCCTGCATGCATATATTTTAATGTGCGCACTGAGTCACATTCGCCCAGTAAAGTTGGTAACGATGGATGGGAAGTAGCTTCATACCTTAATCTCGAATAAAAAGTGCTAGGCAACCATTTATGATAGTTTATAATTAATTCTTTCACTTTCTGTTTTTTTTTTTTTTTAGACATAGAAGGGTAAAAATGAGCAGATTTGTAAGATATCTGCTTTCTTAATAATTGTACAGTTTCACTTGGCCAACGCATCAATAAAGTGACTAAGCCCATAGCAATGTTAATTTTACATAAAGAGGATGAATACACAACGTGTATACAAGTGCTCACTTTACCGTGAACATCCTATATCTGCACGATGCACAGGAAGATAGTATTTGTTGGATAGGCCCTACTGCACACTGCAAGGCTCCAGTGAGCGTCCCGTGGGGTGTCTCAATCGTGAACGCATGACGTAAAAATTGGTTCGTACCACTGATCACAGAACGCAAAGCCTACAACTTATTGGTTGTGAACTTAACAAGTTCTTTCCCCGCTTTAAGTTGAGCGCGTGTAAAAAATTTCGTATTTGCAATACCATAGACACTATTAATTAAAGTTGGACTTAAAGTGGATAGTTAGATGGCGGGAAGGTGTGCAGATGCAGTCGTGCAAAGCGAATATCCCGCAAACCTTTCTATTAATCAAACATTTTTCCTCTAATGAAACAGTCATTAATTTATTCGCACTGCAGGAAAGTCGAACGAGAGTATAAATCAGCGCCAGAGCTGCTAATTCGCTGGGCACTACCTGGACAGAGTTCATCAGCTTGAGTTATGACATTCACTAAGAGAAATCGCTAACAGTCCTTTTACCTACTTTTTTTTTTTTCGTCCATAGCTATCAGCGCGCGCTCCTTATTCTACCGCGTTGATTTATGGCGGACTAGCCTGAACATGAGGGAGCCTGAATCTTGGTTGGTTCCAAGCAGCGCAGACATATCTTTCTCTCTCTCTCTCTCTCTCTCTCTCTCTCTCTCTCTCTCTCTTTCTCTCTATCATCCCGTGGCCACATGTGCCAGTCACTTTTAACCTCTGAACCATTGACTACAGATGAGGTAGACCGATCTCGCTGGCTGCGCTCAACCAATCTCCGTGTCATAACATTGAACTGCTTTTCTGCCAACGCGTCTAGCGAAAACAGCATTGTTTGGATGTTAGGCTAGAAAACTGATTTGTAAACGAAGGTTTCGAGATATTTTTATACTTCATCTAACCGATTTGTAATGCAGTTTGGTTAGATTAAAATTGTTGGAAGTATTTTATTCAAATAATTCTGTAGTACTTGTCATTTAAAAATTAAAATATAAACAAACATTTTCATCACTGTTGACCATGTGACTTTGTTAGTTGTGTTAATCTACAATCGTGAGTGAATGAGAGCCGACGAGGGTGATTGAGGTGAGTATGGAGCGGCGCGGAAGGAATCTTTTTCGCATCACGACTCAGTCAATAAGACGCAAGGCCCGTTCCCTCAGCCTCGGGCATCCGATCACCGAATGGTTACAAAACTTTTTTTCAGTGATACACGACACTAGAAACGTAAAATGAAATTATATTCATGGAAAGTGGTGCTGAATTATTAAAAGTTTCTAGCTCTACAACAAATTACGAACTTTCCTTAGCAGACTGAGCGGTAGGATGTAAATTCCACTATAGTCAGTCAGCTAACTACCGTGCGCTTGCAAAGCTAATGAAAACCATTAGTGAAAAACCGGGTTATCGGCGCTCAAAATGAATTGAAATTATCGCGCGGTTTTATAATCATACTAGTTGTTTAAGGTAGACCTTATAAAATTGTTAGCACATTGTAGGAAACACTGAGGAAAACTTGGCCTCGCGGTTTCTTCACACTATTTGAATCATTATATTTGGAAAACGACCCTTTGTATGACGTGTTTAGTTATTTCCTAAATTCCCCATGTATCACGCCCGTTTTATACCTCTGTTAACATAAAACTTCTTATTTTTCTATAATTTGAAGTTTTACCTACATTTTATTTTTGAATTATAATATATCATTTATAATAAATATGAATAAAAACATCGAGGAAACATGTGTGTTGGTAGCACTTAGTATTAAATAGTTATCATGCAAAATACTATTACAACTAGGTGCGAACGAATTCGGTGCATTGTCCTTTGGTGTAATTTTCTTAGTTTGCACGAGGCGGAGGAATATCCTGGAAGCAGAACTTTAGCAGGGCTTCACAAAAGTGTGGAGTATCCGTGAATGGATTATAGATCGTTCTTCGTAAAATTTTCCACATGGTGTCTGACTTGCGCAGAAACACGTAATATTCAGAACCGGTACACGGTTTTTTTTTTTCAGTCCATCTTATCCCTGAACACAGGTGCAAAGGAAGAACCCGAAGTTTCTTCGGGCCTTCGCGTGGAATCCGGTTTGGATGTCGGTCTCCACAGATTACTCGTGCTTATGAACTAACAGGCCATAAATAACTTCGCGCCGAACTGAGTGGTTTTTCGGTCCTCCTCCTCTCTTGGATTTCGTTTGCCGAAGTGTGTGATGGCCAACAGACTAGCGGTTCTTCTCCCCTCCTCCTACTCCGGAAATAGCCACCTTTTAGTTGCCCTCATTCTTCCTTCGTGAATGCTGAAGTGAGAACGCTCTTTTACAGTTTATTCACTGCTGTTCCGAGGTGTTACGGCGATCGTTCGAAATATTTGCTGAGTAATGAATGAAGAGATTTGGACGGCTCTTAACATTGGGGCCTCGAGAGCCGACGCGGGTGAAGCAAGGTGAGTATGGTGCAGCGTCGGAATGAAAGGGCGGCGGAAACGGGAGATCCCCGAGAAAACCCCCTGACCAGCGGTATCGCCCGGCGCGCTTTCCAATTGCGAAAATCATCCGGGAGAGTCACGGCCGGTTCGCCCTGGTGGGAGGTGAGCGTGGTAACCGCTCAGCTGCCCCGGCCCCTTTGCTCAGTAGTGTTTCGGGGCACTGAGTATTTTCATTAAATCAATTAAAACCCACATTGAGAGAAATACCAAGAATATATTGGTCTATATACTTAGCGCCAAAAATATATTTAGTTGCCCCCCCCCCCCCCCCCAATATTTTGTTGAGTGAACAAAATTTGAAAAGCAACAAAATTAATTTTGTTCAGCTAAAAAAAAAAAAAATGTTTAATCAAACAAAATATCTGTTTTGGAATAAAAGGAATATGAGCGTCTCGACAAAATTGTGTTCGTTCGGAAATAAAAACGCAAGAGTTTGTTTGCATTTTTCGTGACTATTAGGATATAAGCAGTGTTTTATGGTGCATTTATTGATGCTTAATGACGGCATGAACATCCTAAGGGAAAAAAATTAAACAGAAAACTGAAAAATAGTAAAGCTTTAAAAGAAAATATTTATTTGTGCACTTTGTCGAGTATTTGATCTGCATGTACTCAAAAACGTTCCAATTTTGCCACTCGTCACTTGAGCTGAGTTTGCTAAGGCGTCGTGCTCCAGCACAGATGCTCTAGGTTATAACCCCGATCGGGCTTCTGATTTTTTTTAAATATTACCCGTAACTGTCTATTTAAACGGGGAGCCAAAAAAAAAACTTTGGTTGCACCAAACCAATCTTTGTTTGGGACAAACAAACATGAACAACGAAATAATTCGGTTACAAGATATTTCAATGCCCCTATACAAAGAATTAATTTGGTTGCGCCAAACAAACTTTGTTTGATTAACAAAAAAAAAAAAACTTTTTCTCGGTACACTGTACACATTTGTGTGCATAACGCAGAAGGAAGGTTATTTTTGACAGGTACTGTATACTGCGAGGCTCAATTCATAACGGTTTTTCAGTGGCGTACTGAGAAGGTGGTCCAGAGAGACTGAGCCCCTCTCGATGACAAATAAATAAATTGAGATTATTATTTCCACCTATAGGCTATTCACGAAAAAATGAGCACTTTATAAGCCCTGCTGAAGATCTACTTGTATGCTCGTTGTAAATTATTCCGCCTTATGTAAAATTGCCATTGCTATGGGCCTCATCGCTTTCTTCATGCGTCGGTCAAGTGAAACTGTAAAATTATTAGAAAAGTAAATATTTTAAAAATCTGCTAATTTTTACACTTCGACGAAATAGAAAAACAGAAAGCGATAGAAATGATTTTAAGTCTTCACAAATGGTTACCTAACACTTTTTATTCGACGTTAAGACATGGATCTACTTTCCCCTCCGTCGGCACTAACTTTACTGGGTGCATGTAAACGAGTGCGCTTGTTAAAATATATGCAGGTAGGATGAGTGACTTTATTTCCAAGGTTGATTTCAAAAGCGCTCACTTTATCGTGAGCAGCCTTCGACGGTAAAGTTCGTGAAATGTGCGAGAAGAGATGGAAGGCTACCAAGCTAAGCAGCTTTGTTTTTCTACAATTCATCCTTCTTCTCTCCCCAAGGCAGAGAGAGTGGTTTTCCTCCGCAAAACAGTCTTCTCTCCCATCTCGCCGCATCTCTGGGTTCTCAAGACTGGGCGGAAAATCCCCACAAACTAACCGTAGGAATATATCAGCGCTTTGCGTGTACTCATCATATCACCCGTTCTGTTCTTGTTCCAGGAAAGCAAGCCACAGCAGACAGCACATCACCCAATTAATTTATTACACAGACAAAAATCATTTGGTTAGTTAGTGATTACAATTTTTAAATTTGGTGACACTGATTCCTTAATTTGTAGAGAAAATACGTTACACGAACTTTCGCTGAAAGTAAACGGAATTTATTTGTAGATTTACCTATATTTGTATACAATTAATGTATCGATATCAATAAAGAGGTTGTGCCCCTCCCAAACAAAAAAAAAATGGCTAAGCTAGGGATTTTCACTGTCGGTAACTGATTCGCAAACCGCACTAAAAAGTGCTGTGTTGGGTCAAATTCCATCACGAATAAAAATAAAAGTGTATTATTTGCAATACCGGGAACCATAAATTGAACTATACCTGAAAGTGTTAATATATCTTTTTGTAGTATTCATAAATGTTTGTGGAGTTTCTACTGCGTGTTATGATAGGTATGCGGGTTGAGCTCCTTCCAATGGAATTACGCAGCACTGCGTGATCTGACAAAATGGTTAAGGGGGTAGGAGGGGGGGGGGGGGGAGGTTTTTTACGACTCATAAAAATGGCAGCCATCTTCAAGCGAGGCAACCACCATAAAACGAGGTTACACATACTCTTACAAATCCTGCCACCTAACAGAATTACGATGGCGTCACGGAGTAGATAAGTACACAAACGTGCAAAGGCGCGGCGGCTTCTTTGATGACGGCTTGTCGCCTTCGCGAGGCTCTGGAAACAGGTGTTTCGTCTGAATAGTCACTGCGTGCTGTGAAAGATCGCCTGTTCGCTGGACCGCCGGCTGTTAGACGCTGTCCAGGGTGAAGTGAGCAGTTTTGAAATCAACGTTATAAAAAAAAGTCACTCCCCCGGCTTGCATATACTTTAACAGGCGCACTGAGTGACATGCACCCTGTGAAGTTGGTAACGATGAATGGAAAGTAGTTACATATCTTAAAGTCACATAAAAAGTGTTAGGTAATCATTTCTCATAACTTAATTTATTTCTTTCGCTTTCTGTTGTTTTTTAATGTATAGAAGTGTTAAAACGAGAGCAGATTTGTAAAATATTTATTTTTGTAATAATTTCACAATTTCACCTGACCGACGTACGAATAAAGTGATGAGGCCCGTGGCAATGTTAATTTTACATAAGGCGGAATAATACACAAAGTGCATACAAGTAGATCTTAAGCAGGACTTTAAAAGTGCTCATTTTGGCGTGAAAAGCATATAGTTTAAATGCTGGGAGAAAATGAGTAGCTGTTTACTAGCACAGAATGTCCGCGTTGACTTAACTATAATATATTTTTTATATTTTCTGACCTTTACCGCAATAAACACGGTTAACAACCTTTTTTTTTTTTCGCCAGAAATTGTATGTACACCGCCTTCCCAAAGATCCTTACATCTGCGTGTTCATTATAACATTCGTTTATACATAAAATCTCAGTAAATATAATCACTGTAATTTAATTATCATAGATGGAGATATTTGATTACACGTCAGGAAAAGAAAGTCTGTTGGCATTAATAAAAATGATACAATTAATGATGTATGTAGATATAGACTGTTTGTAAATATAACTTTCTTTAAAATCAAAACTTTCAACGCCACTAGACGGAACGAATCCACTTGTCCGAGTCTCCTTTTTAAATCTACGGTTGTTAAAAACACGACTATATTTATTTTTAAAGTTAGTGTATTGTTATGAATGGGCAAACGTAGGAAACAACTTTCCCATTTGCCAAGTCAATTTATAATTTTTTTTTTTTTTTTTACTGCGCCACTGTTTATTCTTTTGAAGCCAGCTTTCAGCGAGAGGTGCTTGCGAAGAAGTTCTCGTCGAACCGCGGCGGACGGCAGCGATTCCACCGCAGGGTCTGGCTGGCACCGAGGAAACTAGTTCTCGTGCCGGCGACATGGCGGATATGTAAGGAATAATTATCGACGTTTAGCTCCCAGAAATTTGTTTGTAAGAACGCCGGGTCGTCGTAAATAAGACGCAGAAGCGCGCCTGGCATTCCACTCGTAAGGCAAGCGGACCCTCTCCGCAGGTGTTAATGTAATCACGCGGGGACCGCGCGGGAAAATGGTACACCGAGCCAAGAGAGAGAGAGGATGTTGCCGCGTGTTGGGGATCAGGTCGTCTGCAATATATCTGGCGGGCGGAGGCTCGGTTTGGGGGATAAACGAGCAATTTATAGTGCAGCCACGTGCTTACGCCCGGGCCGGCCCGGCGCTCTTAATGAATGTGGTCGAGGGCCCGCGCCAACCTATAACGTATTCCGAGGGCGTGATTAATTCCCTCGGCCGTCCACATAAATCCCTCCTCGTAGACGTTGTGGACACAAGCACACGCTGTGGGGCCTCACTGGGCCCGAGGAGCTCGGGGTAGGCCAGCTGGGGCGGAGCAGGGACCGAAGAACGTGCTTCCGGCCGTTACGGGCACCTGTGACCTTCTAACATTGTAACCTGACGTTTCTTTCCATTCTGTTAACCCGTTCGCTTACGCGTTCATTCACGAACCCTAGGGTTGTATACTATTTTTTAAATGTCCACTTTACGGAAAATGTGCTGGTGAAAATTTATCCAGAGGTGTCCGTGAACTCTGCGTAAAATTGCGGACACATTGATGTTCAAAAACGGACTTTCCGTAAAATTCACGGAACCTCTTCGTTCAGTCCCTAGTTAGTTTTCTGTACTCCTAGTTACAATAATTTTTAATATCTACTTTATTTTAATTTTCATTATGTGGGTGTTCTACTGTGTATGAAAATATATTTTAAAAAGTAGAAATTTGTTATACTTAAGCAAGATTTGAACCCCGAGTCAAAAAGTTGCAAGCTCACGACCCTAACCACTTACCTACAACTCTCACATGGTGGAACTCGTATAACTTGTGAATTTATACATAGGCCTATATTAGTCTCTCAAGCAACTTTTTCTTAGTTTCTGTTAAAGTTAGTGTATTTTAAGTGTTGTTAAGTGTTACAGGCACCTGTTGCTACTTTTTAAGTGTTTGAAAGAACAGGTCTTGGAGACATAGATAACCTTAACTGCCGCAGAATCCATAATTTTCTGGTTACAGGGGGCGAAGAAAGTTTCATGTAGACTCGGCATTGTTCGTGCCCGAAACCCGAATTTATAGGAAAAACAGGGATTTCCCGTATTTTGTATTGCGTTTCCGTAGATTTACTGTGCATTTTCGTAAAAATTTCTGTAAATATACGGAAAGATGTTAACAGTGTACTCACTGGTATAGTTATGGTGGACGCTGTACTTGCGCCAGTTTTCCCTGAGAAAAAATTAATAAATCTGCATTGAAGAGACAGCCGTACACTTCTGTAAGCTGGTTTCAGGTTAAAGACAGTTCACGTTAAAATGAGCACTTTTGAAAGCCCTGCTTACGATATACTTGTATGCACGTTGTGTATTCTTCCACCTTATGTAACATTAACATTGCCATGGGCCTCATCACTTTATTCATACGTCGGTAAAGTAAAACTGTGAAATTAATAAGAATCTAATTTTTTTACAAATCTGCTCATTTTTACACTTTGATGGATTAAAAAAACCCGGAAAGCAAAAGAAATAATTTAAGTTATCACAAATGGTTACCTAACACTTTTTATTCGACGTTAATATATGGGAACTACTTTCCACCCATCTTTAACAACTTTTCTGGGTGCATATATAGAGTTAGGGGCAGTGACTTCTTTCTAAGGTTTATATGAAAAGTGCTCAATTTATCGTGAACAGACTTTAGCAGTAACCAAACTTCTATACTAGCAGCAGAACGCCCTGCTAGTTTATTACAGTTCTGCTTTTTCTTCTGCAAGGACAATCCAGATATTTCTGAAGTTGTTTTGCTGAAGGAACTATGTTTTGTAGGATGAACAGTATTCTCTGCTGTAGGAACTATATTCATAGCTGCAGATAGAATCACAGACAAGACCACAACATACAGTTCCGTTGCAATTACTGTCTTTGTTTTGTAACAATATTTTGATGGCACCCACAACCAGTGTGATTGCTGTCCATATTTTTACAGTCTAGGTGGGTTACGACTTAGTAAATTTGGCTCCTACAACCATGTATTCTTTCTCAGTGTTGCTTCGTGCAACTAATGAACAACGTGATGGAGTTCAGTGATATAGCATCGCCCACTCGTTGAAGAGATACAAATAAAATTCCACAAATCTGATTATTCACACGAAGGACACTGACTGCCCGCTGTGCACAGTACCACTCATAAGTTTCCTTCAATTGCAACGCGCCCATGATTGTGGACTCGGGTAATTAACCTGCCAAAGAAACTGATGCCTATGCACATTACGATAACTTCAGTATTTTCTCTGACCCGAAGCAGTAAATTCATAGTAACAAGTCGCACGGTTAAGCACAAGAGAAAATTTCTAGTTGCACCCGGCGAAGGATTGTGAACGGCGTGTAACCCTCATGCGGATGTCACTATCCGAGGACAGCAGCAACGATAGCAGCTATCGGTTTCTCTCTCTCTCTCTCTCCCACTACTTCTCCTGTTGGCGCCATGTTGCTCCTGCAGTTTATGTGGGTATAGCTCATTCACGGTTACTTGCAAATCTTCCGAAGCCCTGCTAAACTTATACTTACAGGACATTCCCCCGCCTCATGCAAACAGAGCTTGACCGAGTATAGAAAATTATACCATAGCGGCAACGCACCGCGTTCGTGCACGCTCACTTTGATAATGCGTTTTTGCGCAAGAACTATTTCTTACTAGGCATTACTAGAGCCCTGAGTATTTCGCGGATTGAGTTGACAGCAAGTTAGGCTGGACAGTCCTCTATACACTCGAGACATCATCGTTTGCTTATTGGTTGCTGTGACCAAGTGACACTACTGCTTCCTGCTTATCACTGGCTCACAGTTAAACAGGGCGTGTCTGAAGATCTGTCGTCCAATCACAACAGTAGGAGAAAAGAGCAAGTATTTGGAGTCTACCTCGCCTCCGAATCAATTCGCGAAATACTCGTGGCTCTAGGCATTACCATCACACCTACTTTCCCTCTGTTTTATTCCTGTTTATTACAACAGAACTGCTGTAATTTATAGATACAATATAAGTAAAAATTTCAGTTTAACCAAGAAATTAGTTACTTTATTTTGACATATGTATAAAACGCTTGTGATACACGGCGTATTTAACCAGTTGAGTCACCTGGTCTACAGTTGTGGACACGTTGCAAATGAATTAAAGTTATGAACAGAACTATATACAGTAGGGAACCAGTGCCGAGTTTTGCTTGTGACTAATCTTATTTGTAGACTTTTCTACACCTCTTTGACATAAATTGTTAACGTCAATATCATCGAACAAGCAGCACGTCGTTTATTGGCTGAAAAAAATAAACAAATACTGAACGCAAGTACAGTTCATACCAAAAAATTACGTGATTGCAACTCTTCAACTTGGAAATTAATGTGTAACCGAATAGGTTAAGAAACTACCAAAACGTCATATATGGGGTGATTTTTCAAAGGTTTGTTTCAAAAAGTGTGAAGAAACCACGATTAGACTGAATAGAATATAGGCTACCTACCACATATTACTCTTTTATAAGGTGTGCAATACCTTCGTAATAATAGTCTTTCTCATAAATAGACCGAGAAACATTTTTATTAATGTATAAACTATGCTCAGAATGAACTGAGTGCGAAAAATATCCAGTCGGATTTTTTCAAAGTCTTTCTCGCGTGCTAATGAAGATAGTGTTAAGCATAACACTGCGAGTGCGGCTGACGTAATGTTACGTCATTCGAGATTTTACCGAGTTGAATGTAGTTTGCCTGAACATTACGACGTCCGTATCTTTTGAAAACACAGGTGACGGAATAATACTTTACCAGCCATCTCCCTAGGGTTCTCCGCACCATTATATCACGACAATTGCTCAAACGCGCAGGATGTATTGCATGTTATTCTAAGCAAGAAACATCATTCGATTGGGACACCTTCAACTTGGCGTTATACTGGCAGGAAGCCGGCCAGTGCTGAACAGTGTGCAATATAGTAAGCGTTTCCGGCGTTGTGTCAACCAATAGGACGGTTGTAATTTGCAATACAGACACCAACAGAACTGATGGTCATACAGTCGTGAACATAGGAGAACCACTTCTACCTTGGCTTAACCCTTTGAGGAGTATGCATGTATATAGGCGTACTCGGGCAACGTTTATTTGGAAATTTCTTTGTTCTTGAAGGCAAATCTCACACTTCTGTGGTTTTGCTGTTTCGCTGGACTCTATGAGAAACTAAGTAAAGAATTACAACTAGTCAACATTTAAATTCCTACGAAATAAAACTGTTAATTTTAATAATTTCTCAAATGAACACGGTGGATTGTGAAATATATTACATCTGTCACGGCACATTGGTTGGCACTTAGTCAACAAGCGACTACATTGGCCGATGGGCAGATAACAATAAACGTTGTGGAATATTTTAAGCGTGTCTGACGTAGACAGGACCAATAGGAAGAGAGTAAGTGGAAATACAGACACCAACACAACTCGTATTGGTGTAGCGGAGAATATATGCAGCTCACTTCAACCTTGTCTATAGTGACAGTAAATGTGTGCCTTCCTAAAGGGTTAATTTTTAGTCAGTGCGTACCGCACTCAAGGTGTTAAATATTTAAGTATTCTTTTCATTAAAACTTCGATTGAAAGACATCCTGTGTATTAGCCCATAGGAAATTTTCCTGCGTGAAGTAGTATGTACACCACGGTCAATTTACAAACGTCTGTAGAGTATAATTTTAGCAGCTGTGACGAATCCTCTCCTATGTCGACCGGAAAGAAACTACGTGTAAAGGTGGAATGAGAGGAGAACAAATAAAACACAACATTGCCGTATAACAGTGGTAACTGGCGTTTAACACATTATGGCATGTGTTCATTTGAAACCATTCAAGGTGAGCTGGAGGCGAGGTGCCCATATACGCCACGGCAGCGAAAACCAGTTCTTGTCATATTCGTACTCCCTCAGAACCGCCTCGTTACTGATCCACGCCACACGGACACTACATACAGTGTACGGCGCGACGATCTTTATCGCTGGCTCCCAGCCAGATGAGTGTGGACTGTGGAGTAAATCACACGGAGAAACGTTTCCCTACTAGTTACAATTAATCATTTGTAAGCTAGTTGCTAAATATTATCTTGTCACTCTACATCTGATTTATTGTATATAGTCTATTCGCGGTTTCTTCAAACTTCTTGAATCAAACCTTTAAAAAACCACCCCATTTATGCCTTGATTAGTTATTTCTTAAATATTCCATGTATTTCAAGCGTTTTACAGTTCTGTTAACATAAAAGTATCTTATTTTTCGTTAAATTAAAGTTTCACCAAAATTTTATTTATAAATTATAATATATCATTTATAATAAATATCAATAAATACAGCGATAAAACATGTGTGTTGGTAGCGCCTAGTTAGAATTAGTTATCATGCAAAATATTATTACAACTGAGCACGAATTCGGTGCGTTGTCCTTTGGTGTAATTTTCTAGTATTAGTTAAGCTTTGGCGGCGTAAAGCGGACGTATATCCTGAAAGTAAAACTTAAGTAGGGCTTCAAAAAGTGTGAAGTAACCGTGAATAGATTATATATGCAGTGCATTATTTTAGAAAACATGCAAAATTGTTTATGTAGCTAATTATTTATAACAAACTTGAAGTCTACAACACTTGCCTGCTAAAATTAAACATTAGTTTTACACATTCCTAGGGTAGTGAAATTTCGCGAAAATATTTCAAGATATGTTATATTTCAAAACACTGTAGGGTTGTTTACATGTTTTGATCGGCTGAGTCACAGTTTGACGCGTGTTAACTCTCTGCGCACGAATCACGTAGGAGCCGTGCCGATGTTGCCGAATTCTGAATGGCCCGGTCAAATATGAAAACGTCTTCTCAAGCAGAAAGCAACCAATGACAAAAGACAAAATGCTGTTGGGTGCTTAGTATTGAAGTCTACCGTATACGCATATTTATTCGCGGAAAATCACCAGCTCTACACATTCCGCTCTATGGTTTTGTGAGATTTACTCTAGTGTTACAAAAATATCGTGGGCCACTAGTTCCCAAAGAATTCCTTGTAACAAATACGCAGGATGCTCGGAAATTATCTGGACAAAGTGTAATGGGTGATAGAGAGGACCAAAATAAAGATTTATTTCCACACAGCGTGGGTACGGAAATGCAGTGTTTTAACGTATACGTATGGGAAAGACGAAATGAAAGACAGGACAAATGAAAATAAAAAACATTAATTTTATTCTGATTTGAAAGTAGTTACTCGAAAGCATAACTACCAACACGCATACAAGCCTCACACCGTCGGATGGCCGGGCATGTTCTAGAATTCCCGGTATGTCCCGAACCTCTCCAGCAGCAGCGAGTCCATCGACGAGATCTTGCTCGGAGTGAATGGGGGTATCGTACTTGCTGCTCTCCAGGTGTCCCCACAAGAATAAATCCAAACACGACAGATCGGGTGATCGTGGTGGCCAAGGAACAGGGCCACCTCGACCAATCCAGCGATGGGGATAAGTAGCGACCAGGTGAGTCCTGACATCTGCAGAAAAGTGTGCAGGTGCATCATCATGCTGGAAACAGATTCGTCATCGAATGAACCCTGGAACATTGGCCAGCAATTCCGGCAAGGTCTGTTGCAGGAAGATACTGTACGTGCGCTTGTTCAAGCGACGGGGTAGGATTTCCCCGGTCCAATCAAATAATTGTGCATCATACTGACCCCCACATTGATCAGAGAATCGTTCCTGGTAGGTGTGTGGTCGTGTCGCATGCGGATTTTCATGCGCCCACACATGAACACTGTGGCTGATAAACTCTGCTTATGATCTACTTGTATACACGTTGTGTATTCTTCCGCCTTATGTGAAATTACCGTTGCCATGGGCTTCATCACTTTATTCATGCATCGGTCAAATGAAACTGTGAAATTATTAAGAAAATAAATACTTCACAGATCTGCTCATTTTTACACTTCGATGCATTAAAAAACCAGAAAGCAAAAGAAATAGTTTTAAGTTATCACAAATTATTTCCAAACACTTTTTATTCGACGTTAAGATATGGACATACTTTTTCTCCATCGTTACCAACTTTACTGGGTGAATGTTACTCAGTGCGTCCACTGAAATATATGCATGCAGGGGCATCAACTTTTTTTTTCTAAGGTTCATTTCTAAAGTGCTCACTTTATCGTGAACAGCCTTTGGCCCTTTAGGAAGGCACAGATTTAGTTTCAATGAAAACACTGTTGAAGTGAGCTGCCTATATTCTCTACTACACCAATAGGAGTTGTGTTGGTCTCTGTATTTCTACTTACCATCTTCCTATTGGTCGTGGCTACGCCGGACACGCTTACAATATTCCGCAACGTTTATTATTGTCTGTCCACCGGCCAATGGAGTCGCTTGTTTACTATGTGCCAACCAATGTGTCGTGACATATGTAATATGTTTGATAAACTATCGTGTACTTTTGAGAAATTATTACTACTAACAGTTTTATTCTTATGAATTTAAATGTTGATTAGTTGTAATTTTTACTTAGTTTCCGATAAGAGTCCAGCGAAACACCAAAACCATAGAAATGAGAGATTTGTCTTCAAGAGCAAAGAAGTTTCCAAATAAACGTTGCCCGAGTATATACGTGCATACTCCTCAAAGGGTTAGAAATCAGTTACCTACAGGGAAGATCATTGAGCACTGGGCCGGGCAGAGTACAGGACTGGTCAAATATAAGCTTTCTATGCAACGTGTTATTGATTGTCTTCAATGGGCAAGAAAGGGATAAAATACCTCAGCTGTTTCAGCACCAGCCAAATCCTGTTCCCTCTCGTTAATTTGGCAGTACGGTAACTCCGTCAATATACAATAGCTAGAAACAAGATCCGTTTCCAAGACCTCTTGCTGGCAAGGGGTCACAGACAAACGGCCACCACAGAACTTTGCCTCTGTGTAGGAAGTACGAGAACTGAAACTACCACACGCAGACGTCTGATTGTGCTTGTCGATGGACTGCGGTTGGCCTGGCACCCTCCTGTGGAGGTCACAACCAAGGAAAACAACGCTACAGTAGCTATAAGTTTCTCTTTTTTCTCCTACCCCCTCCAACTTTCGGACTCACTTCTCTTGCTCGCAACATTTTGCTCCCACGTTTTACACCCTTTCCGCTATTCCTTTGTAAGGCGTGCAATGACTTAGTAATAATCGTTTTTATAGAATTTTTAGCGGTGATAATGGGAGATAAAACGAGAAAGTTATTTTTGAAAATTGTAACAGTGCTTTTTACAAAATTAAAAACAATACCGAACTCGAATTTTGAGAAATAATGACCGATTATGACTTTTTAAATATTCAATGAAAATAACATAAACATAACATAGTGAAGGGCTATTTTTATCACAATTATTTATTGAACTTTGTCATATTGATTGGTCATCAGTAGTGTAAATGAATTTCGCAGCAGACTTTACATTCCAGTCCTTCATATACTCGAGCCACAATTGTTTAATCACTGGCTGCTGCCACGGCCCACCATTTCTTTTATTCATTTTGGTTTCATCTGATACGGTTACATTGTTGTCGTTTTTTTTTTTTTTTTTTTTTTTTTTACTGGCTAAAGAGTTGAACAGGGTATGTCAAAACTACTGTCGTCCAATCATAAAAGGGAAACAAGGTTTATATTTACGCCGGCGACACAGGGCACCTGAAAACGCCCGACGCCCGTCCACTGGTGCCCGGCCGGGCCCATTTTAACCTTGCATCGTGCAGAGCCCGGCCCGTGGAGCTTGCCGTCTGTTCCCAGCCGTAGTTGAGGATTAGCCTGCCATCTAGCTGTCAGGGAATGTTCCTGCGTTAAGTATTACGCACAGAATTGTGCGAGTGCAAGAGTCTACGGCGTACAGTTTTAGACGCGGTGCGTCGCAAGTGGCCATAACTACAGCTCGTACCAGTCCACGTTCGCTCCAAACAAGGGTACACGGTCATCGCAGTCATTAAGGTTGGCCTCCTGTCTGAAAGTGAGTGAGTGAAGAGATTTGGGCGGCTCTTAACAGCGAGGTCTTGAGAGCCGATGATGGGCGATTGAAGTGAATATGGAGCGGTGCCGGAAGGAAGGGGCGGGGGAAACGGGATATACCCGAGAAAACCCGCCGACCAACGGCATCGTCCGGCACGATTCCCACTTGCGAAAATTCGGTGACCCGGCCGGGGATCCTGTCTTAACGATTTATTGTATGTGGTCGAAGATTAGAAGCTCGCTACACGTTAATTTAATTTTTTACTGTGTCGTAAAACTTATAGAAGTACAGGCTACAGACAAACCACGCAAGTAATTCTCAAGATAAACTATATTGTAATCAATTTTTTTGGCCACAAGATTATATATTTAAGGTTTTCTTTCATATGTAAATTTGCTTACGAATTATTTCTGTCTTTTTTTTCACCATGCTTCTGTCTGATACATGACAAAGATACTAACTAAACAAAAATGACAAAAACTACTTTTGGATCATTGACATTTTCTTGAAGCACCAGATTTGGGTAAGTTGACATACATACGCAGTACACGCGCAGACGACGAACGCGCGCGCCTATTGGTCGGCCAATATCCGTCTCGCCACTCCTCAGGTTGATTTAACGTCCTTGGCATTTGCCGCACGGTCTAGCGAATACCCCTGTCTCCTTTGTATGCAGATCATGTTGTCTCCCACCCTTCTTCAGCTTTTGTTCGCTCCCCTTGATCTTCATTTGAGCTTGACGGCGACCCTGTGCCTGCCACCTCGTGTCCGCGAAATAGTGTTGCCAACTGTCCCTTATTGTACTGCATTTCCCGTATCCTGGAGCTGAAAGAATTATCTCGCATGGACATACGTCGTATATCCCGTATCTCAGACTACTTATATAATAAACGGGATGTTAATAAATAATGTAATTACTCTTATGCTCTAACCAAATAAACACAGGTAGTTACAATTTACGCCGACAGGTAGCATTTGTCAACAAGTTCGTTCGTGGAAGCAGCGCTTGACGAGATATGTAGGTACAGTATCTTTTCTCCCAGTGTATATTGGTGTTACCTGTTGTAAAGCCAATAAATTCAGAAATTCAAATCACAATAAATTGAGACTCAGGTCGCAACCAAAATTTGATTGTTGTACATGTTCACAGAAAATATTAAATTATGTTTAACACTGGCTTTTGCATATCACAGATAATATCTAAAACTGTTTATTCTCGAACAATTTGCTATTATCATTTAACTGGAGTCATATGTGTGCCGAGTTGTCTGTCGTGTCCCTTATGGCAAATCTGATTAGTAGCACTACTAGGAACTGCTCTTGCAGCCTTCCTATCTAGTTAGCTTATGGTGACCTTCCGCGCGGTTCGTTACAGAGAAATGTTTATTATTAGACCATTATAAGTACAATTTTTTTTTTGGTCTACTGCTATAAAATGTTTTCTTGTAAAAACTGCAATATATACACTGTAATATAACAAATTATAGCTAATATTTAAACTCGTATTATCATGAAGTGGAAACTATATTATTTTTATTTTACTCTCGATAATGGGGGAAAAATATAGGAATAAAAATATTTCCAATAAAAAAAATTAATAAGACTTGCCGCTACCGAGGCCCTAAATCGCAGCATTTAGGTTAGAAAGCAGAAATGTTACCACACGATCGCTGCGTCTTATATGTTAGATTTTTATTTTTGTGGTTTAGTTGCTGTTTTCTAACTCGGGAATAAATATAATAATCTCACATCTTGGGGGGCTGTGGTGGCTGAGCGGTTACACTGCTCACCTCCTACCAAGCCGAACCGGGTTCAATCTCCGGCCAGGTCACATCCGGATTATCGCAAATGGGAATCGTGCCAGACGATGCCGCTGGTAGACGGGGCTTCTCGGGGATCTCCGGTTTTCCCCGCCCTTGCATTCCGGCGCTGCTCCGTACTCAACCGGTTTCACCCTTATCGGCTCTGAAGACCTCGATGTTAAGAGCCGCCTAAATATTTCCACTCCACTACATTTTTTTTATACGCCTGAATGAGTTAAACACATCAGAGAGGAACTGGAGCAATAGTAAAATCTATGCTAATAGCAAAATAACTGTGCAACTTTAGCTATGCATCAATTACAGTTATAAAGGCCATTACAACGTTAATATTCACACGTTTTTATATAATGACACGCACTGAGAAGGATATCAAAATTCCTTTGCTATTTATAAGTCAGCTGTCAATTGGCCTATAGTAAACTCACAAAGATTTCCTCGTCACAGACTTGCGTTACTGTCGAAGAGCTGCGCTGTGATCCCGGCAATCAACGATACCGCCATTTTTAACATTCGGGATGCATTGAAAATGAAAATTTCCCTACTACTGAAAACTTCATTCTCGTAGTTTCATTATTTCTTATTTCGTTAGAAATAGTGTGTATCTTTATATAAAAAAAAACGCTTACAGCATACCCAATTATAATTACCATGAATAAAATTAATACTTTTTTTATAACGTAAGTCAACAATATAGAGTATATTTTCTGTAAATTCGATTGGTGGACTATCAGTTCAACATTATATTGACCAACAGCCAGCTAGTAACTTTATTCAGTGAAGTAAACATGTTCAATGTTGGTGGGATCCGAAAGGATGATGGTTAGGAACCCGTTAATTTCGCGAATTCATCTGAGGACAAGTTAAACTACCTTCACGTGTACATATGTGCTTGTGGTTCCATTGGACTGAACTTAGACACTCCTCCAACGACTTTCAACCAATAATGAAACTGCAAGGAAAGTAAGAACCGAATCCCTTGTAGCCTGGTCTGGGGTTAAAGTGGAACAACAGCCAATGAAGTACTAACTGATGCTCGAATGTATACAGTATCGTGGAGTCAAGCTTGTCGCCGAATGAATCCGCGAAATTTCTGGGTCTCTACTGATGGTAAGCAGTAAAGCATAGACGAACAGAAATAGCGTTCCTATAATTCAAGATGCAAACGAAAATTCTATAGTCCTTTCACATTTACTTCACACTTTTCCGAAGTCCTGCTAAAGTTTCACGTCGAGGATATTCCTCCGCCTCATGAAAACAAAGCTTAACTAAGTCTAGAAAATCACATCAAAGGGACAACGCACCGAAATCGTGTGCACTCAAGTGTAATAATATTTAAATGAGAAGTATTTCCTACTAGGCGCTACTAACACACTAGTTTTCTCACTGTTTGTATTCATGCTGCAGATTGCGCCGGCTTAGTTTCCCCGCGCCGTAATCGGAGACCCACCTCGCGTCCTCCTGTTTCTTCCCTTCTGGGAATCCCGTGAATGCCGACAGCGGCGAGACTTGCTGGCGTCACAGACCTCCTCTCGCCTGCTATAGTTTCCGATACGTTTAGTGACGACGCAAGAATGTTCTGGTGAGGCTGGCTGGAGCCTCAGCCCTCCGCGACGCATCACGCGAGGTGGGGAAGATTCTAGGTGGCGGCCTAAGACACTATATATATATATATATATATATATATATATATATATATATATATATATATATATATATATATATATATACTGCCGCGACCCAGCGGCCGGCAGTCTTTGACGGAGGCTGTCTGACCGAGTGTGCGCGAGTAAAGTTAATTGTGGACGACGGCTGGAGATCGCGGGACGATGGCGAGTGAGGTGTTCGTGGCTAGAATGGACGAGAGGGTGTGAGACCGACTAGTGAAGCCTACTGTGCGTGAGGGCGCTTGGAGGACTCTAAAATATAGCGACTGGCGGGACATGGACTTGATTGAGGTGGGACTTAATGGAAGTGTAATACTGATTTTATTGTAAATATTCGAACTGTCAAATATGGATGCATAAATTATAAAATAATTGAATAGGTTGACACACTGTCTACTGGGACTGATCTTTAATTATTCAATTTCATTGTTTTCGATGTCGTAATTATACATTTTATTAATTGGTGTCAATTGTGAACAGTAAGTGATTTCAATATATTGTGAGAATTTGAGTTCTGAGAATTTTTCTGTAGTTATTGTAAATAAAATAAGGAAATTATAATCAATTCTTTTATTTGAATAAGACCTCCATCCCTTAACGAATATGGTATAGCCCACTTCATTTCTAAAGAGAGGGATTGTAACAATATGTATTAGAAATTAAATGTTATAATTTATTGATAAAACATAATTAAAAGTCGTGTTTAACAAAAAGAAGATAATTTGTTGTCCAAACAAGTATAAAACCCTCGTGAAACATGGCGTGTTTAGAAAACAACCAAACACGTCATACATGGGGTGATTTTTCAAAAAGTGTAAAGAAACAGCGAATAGTCTACAGCTTGTCTTGAACATCAATAAATGTTTACTGAGTGCAGAGTTTTAAACGCGTTAGATTCCCACATTTGCGGCAGCAGTTGTTGAGAATGTGTGCCACACTTGTGGCAGACGGTCGCTAGTGACGTACAGAGTAATATGTGATGCCGGTATGTGCTCTTACTTCACTACAACGTTAGAGTTTGTAAGAGGTTTCTGAATTGTCGAATAGACCGAGAAGACATGCCATCCAACGCGACAGACGAAACAGAAGGTTAGTTTAGATTCTCCGTGAGTACTTGCGCCGAGACAGCTCTGCCCACCCATCCTGCAGTAGCGATTGATGCCGAAGCTCACACGTAAACTTCTAGGTATCATATAATAGTTCACCGGACGATGTGGAGACAAGCGTACGTGCGACAGCATTGTAAGTGCCTGTCTCCCTGTGTCCCGACAACAGGTGCCGGCCGACTTACGACCTGTCTGGGCGACACCACGGAAACAATCTAGCACGAGAGCTGCACCATTCCTTCACCAGTGTCTTCTGTCGCCGGCAGACAAAAGTTTACTTACTAGAACATTCTCGAGGGTAAAGGCTGTTCACGTTAAAATGAACACTTTTGAAAGCCCTGCTTACGATCTACTTGTATGAACGTTGTGTATTCTTCCGCCTTGTGTAAAATTAACATTACCGTGGGCCTCATCACTTTATTGATACGCCAGTCAAGCGAAACTGTGATTTTATTGGGAAAGTAAGTATTTTACAAATCTACTAACTTTTACACTCCGGTGCATAAAAAACCCGGAAAGTGGAAGAAATAATTTAAGTTATCACAAATGGTTACCTAACACTTTTTATTCGACGTTAAGATATGGCAACTACTTTCCATCCATCTTTACCAACTTTACTGGGCGCATGTCACTTGGTGCGCCCGTTGAAACATATGCAGGCAGAGGCAGAGACTTCTTTCTAAGGTAGATGTCAAAAGTACTCACTTTATCGTGAACAGACCGTAGAGTAAGGGCAGATCCAGCCATTTGTGAGGGTGTGACGGGGATGGTGGTAATTTCCACCATGCAAAAGACCGTGTGTATGTGTGTGTGTTTGTACAGACATTTCACGGCAAACTGAGCACTTTTGATAGCCCTGCTTGAGATCCATTTGTATACATATTGCGTATTCTTCTGCCATGTGTAAATTGCAATGGGCCTGATCATTTTGTTCGTTGCATCGGTCAAGTGAAACTGTGAATTACTAGAAGAGTCATTGTTTTGCAAATTTGGTAATTCTTACATTTATGGATATCTAGCAATGGTCTTCAAGGAGGAGAGGGACCGGGACATGTGGCACCCTCCCCTCCCAATTCCCCCCCCCCCCCCTTCCTACTTGGGTGTCCTTCACGCGAAAAAAATTGCGTAGAGTTAAAAGAAAGTTTTTGGAATCTAGTTGCGAAAAACGTTTTTAGTGCCATAGTAAGTTAAAGCCTGTACCTACATTTTACAAGTGTCAGTGTTTACCATAACAATTTTTCTGCAATTGTACAAATCCGGTTTTTGCACTTGTACAGATGCAACAGGTTTACAAATACATTTTTAAAAAAATAAAAAAATGGTATTATTACAAAAAAGTTCGATTTGCACCCCCCCCCCCCCCCCCCCCCCCCCGCTCGTCACGGCCGTAGTTGTGCGAGCTGCTGGTTGCTGCACGCACCTGCGTAATTTACGATAAGCGCGAGGCGAATTCCTTCTAGCGCGCGATCCAAGGTTTACGGTTCGCGACTTCGCCGTTCTACGACCGGCTTATCCGCCGCCGTGGCTAAAAGTAAGTGTCTGCAGCAAGAAAGCCGATAAACCATTCAATATAAATGCTGCCGTGAAACAAGCGACGCCCACAGGGTGGGGGGTGGGGGTCACTGCAAATTTTCTCCGCGGTTTTGATGCTGGGTCTCCTAGCACCACTTGAGGCAGGCGTGTCATCGCCTTTGAATACTCGCGACGCCGTTGTGCACGACTTTTGCAACACATCGCGCACGCTTCGACCCATCTCCCCGACCGACCTCAATGGGAGGGAAAAATGTGTTATGACTAGATGCGTGGTAGTTTCGTGAATTCTTCTGGTATAGGCAGTTCACGGTAAAATTAGCACTTTTGAAAACCCTGCTTAAGATCAAATTGAAAGCACGTTGTGGGTTCTCCCGTCCTATGCAAAATTAAGACAGCCATGGGCCTCGCCACCTTATTCATGCGTGAAAGCGTTAAATTATTATACACGTAAATATTTTACAAACATTGTTATTTTTACACTTCGATGCATTAAAAAAAACCAGAAAGTGAAAGAAATAATTTATGTTATCACAAATAATTACCTAACACTTTCTATTCTACGTTAAGATATGGGACTACTTTCTATCCATCGTTACCAACTTTGCTGGGCGCATGTCACTCAGTGCACCCGATAAAATATATGCAGGCAGAGGCAGTGACTTTTTTCTAAAGTTGATTTCAGAAGTGCTCACTTTGTCGTGAACAGCCTTTAGTAGGCTAGATTCCACACTTTACGAGCGCCGCGTCGACACGACGTTTTGGACAGACTACTCGCTTCCCACCCAGGCGAACTAGGTTCAATTCCCAGCGTGGTTGCTCTCGGATTTTCGTACGTGGTAATCCCGCCGGACGATGCCGCTGGCTTGCTGGTTTTCTCTAAGAGTCCTCCCATTTCCCCCGCCCGTGCATTCCAACGCCACTCCATATTCACCTCGTTTCACCCTCGCCTGCGCTCAAGACCTCGATGTTAAGAACATCTAGAACATTGCGACTGGTGGGACATGAACTGAACTGAGGTGGGACTGAATGGAAGTGTAATACTGATTTTATTGTAAATATTCGAACTGTAAAATATCGACGCACAAATTATAAAATAATTGAATAGTTTGATACACTGTCTATTGGGACTGGTATCTAATTATTTAATTTCATTGATTTCAATTTATTGTGAAAATTTGAGTTCATAGAATTTTGTTGTAGTTATTGTAAATAAAATAAGGAAATTATAATTAATTATTTTATTTGATTATGACCTCCATCCCTTAATGAACTTGGTATAGTCAACTTAATTTCTATAGAGAGTAATTGTAACTATATATATATATATATATATATATGTATGTGAGGGCGTGGAAGGCTACACACGCATACAGGCACACACACACTTTAGCGAGTGTGGTGACGTAATGATAAACTTTCGGACTCACATTAGGTAGAACCTGGATTCTGATTTCAGTTTTCCATGGTTTTCCCACATCCCTCCAGGAGAATACTGAGATGGTTCCTTACTACCTGCTTGTCTGAGAAACCCACTCCGTTTTGCAACGACCTCACTGCCTGCCTACCTACTACACACACGTGTACATGCTCGAGTCAAGCCGCTTCTTCTCCAGACATAACTGTGTTGTTCGTGGTTTGGGGGGGGGGGGGGGGAGAGAGAGAGAGAAAGGATTGTAATGGAAGTTCCGAGAAAAGACCCTCGCCCGTATCGGTTAAGAAGAGAAGTTGCGAGGTGAGAAATGACGCGTACCTTCGCGGGAGTAGTGATTTCCGGCCCAGAAGCCGCCGGTGTTATTTCCAGAGGATAAGGAGCCACTGATATCGGGGGGGAATTGCCTGCTCGGGAGGTTTCTAATGGCGGCGTTATTCCGATGGATCTCCTCCGCTGAGATGCGAGTGTGTGCGTGATCAGGGCGTGCGGCACAATTCCCCTTTGTTCCAGCGGCGAAGCTCTCAAGACTCGCGCCGGCTCAAAAGGAGAGCTGTAAATAAAGTAGCGAGAGCCGCAAGCCACGCCATTTGCCAAGCCACGCGGCGGATCGTCCAAAAAGACTACCAGGGTCCCAACACTGTCCCATCTTCCAAACTACCTATATAATCCGTTCACGATCACTTCCAACTTCCGAACTCCTGCTAAAGTTCTACTTTCAATGTGTTCCTCCGCC
This sequence comes from Dryococelus australis, assembly GCA_029891345.1. Taxonomy (NCBI): domain Eukaryota; kingdom Metazoa; phylum Arthropoda; class Insecta; order Phasmatodea; family Phasmatidae; genus Dryococelus; species Dryococelus australis. The sequence continues at coordinate 350,398,870 of CM056993.1, forward strand.
TCACGCAAACAAAGGTTAACCCTTTCAGACCTACTTTAATTTACAGTTTCAGGTTGTTGCATACGAAAAAGTTTACGATGCGTGGTATACTTAACTCGACACAACACTTGTTTCGTTGTCACAGCCGATGATCTGTAGGCTGTATATTCGGCTGCATTTATATAAGCCAATTATGACCTAGACCAGTGAGATGGTTTGCGAATCATTTACCCAAACGTAAGATCATCGTTCATTGAGATTCGCAGGGTGCAGTACAGACTAAAAATTACCTATATTTGAGTAATGTACACAATTATGAACACGATCTTAATGGGTTAACCAAGTCTAGAAATTTACACCAAAGGGACAGTGCAGTGCATTAGTGCACACTGAGTTTAATGATTTTTTGCATAAGAATTACATATATCTTACTGGGCATTACCAACACAACCAATTCCTCACTGTTTTCATTCATATTAATTATAAATGAAATATTATAATTAATAACTAATATACAAATTAAAATTTCCAATTTAACCCAAAATTATTTATACTGGTACATGGTACGCCTGAGGGGCGTATCTAAGTTCGTCAGGGATGGAGGTCTTAATAAAAAGAATAAAAGAACTAAATTTGATTTATAATTTATTCACACAGCTGAATTCGGTTTGTGGTCACTTGACATGGTTAAACGCCCTTGACTATAATTTTTGCATGCATTTAAAATGCAATGCTTTGTGCCCTCAGAACATGGTTGTAACAAAAATACACATTACAATAAGGAATATATATGTATATATATATATATATATATATATATATATATATATATACACACGAATTAGTTTTTGCAAGATAAGTTCATAGATATGCTATCCTATATAATCTTAAAAAAATATTGAATACATGTTATTAAAAATTCCAATATGTTATTATTAGATGCGTGAGTTATAAGTATTTCTGACACGAAATCTGAATTATTCCCGAAAAGTTACATCCGGGAATACGCTACTCGCCATAATTACATTTTGTTTTAAATTATAATACATATCTATGTCTATGAAAATCTTATCTTACACGAATAGATTGGGAAATGTGGTGGGAGGTCTGGCTTTGTACTTAATTGCGAGATAATAAACATCGGCGAGGGTGAAATGAAGGAAAGATGGAGAAGTGGTGGAATGCAAGGGTGTGGGAAACAGGAATACTCCGAGAAAACCCTCTACCGATGGAATGGACCACCACATTTCTCACATAGTAATTCCGGGTGATCTCGTCGAGAATCGAACCTGATAGTGATTGGAATGAGCAGGTGACTGAATTGGTAATGAACGTCGTATTAGAACTTGGAAAAAATGTGATATAACTATAATTACTTTTTTTAAGCTGTTAATGCATATATATCCAATACGGGGATAAGAGTTAGTACCTAATAGCTAGTACTAATGTCATATTTCAATTCGTTTTAAACATAGGACACCACAGTGATGTCGCTTGATACAATTGTGGCTATAAGTTTGAAAAGTTAAAATAACATTATTAATTCAAAACTTTAATTCAAAAGATACAAGTTCTTATAATCGTATTCTCCAGTTTCTTGAGAATAAGCATGGCCACAGAACACAGACAATGGAATTGCAACCAACTATACTTATAATAAGGCTTGAGACATAATGCAACTTTTCATCCTGCCCAGACTTGTACTAGTCCAGTATGCTCCAAATTTCATGCACCTATCTCCAGCAGTCGATTGATGACGACCATTCGTGGCTGTCCGACATAGACATACCGCGCTTGAAATGTTGCTTGAGGTAAGGTCCTGTCCTCGCGGCTCAGGCTGGTTACATAAATACTATAAAGAAACTGAAGATCAAGTCTATGACAAATTCAATACGGCATTGAACACAGTAAATAATCCTAGTCCACACTGTTACATTAGCATTCGGCTTGAAAACAAGGATCCATAATTATATAACACTTGAAATAGTTACTAACACAATTCTATGCTTACAAAAGCCAATATGGCTCTGGTTACTGGCATTCTAACATAATCGAATTCTCCTTGAAAATGCGAATCCGCAGACATAACGCTCAACCAAATTTTGTCTGTAAATTTCGAAATATATATATATATATATAAGTACTTAACATCGTATTCGAATGTTTTTGGGGAAACACGTCATCATAGACATTTTCCGCACTGTAGAAACATTTAAAAACCCTTAAAGCATAGATATTAGTATAAAATCCAATATGGTGTCTTATATATACAAATATATGCAATCGTTGTTTATTATTTAATGTTCCAATTATTCTTAAAAAATACGAGTCCGCTTACATGTCACAAATATACTTTTGTGTACACATATTAAAGATTAAATAAAAATCTACTAAATTAAATACATGTATTTTATTTACAAAAGTATGCTCTGCGTAATTGATGTTTCTGAAGTCATAATCAAATTCTCCTAGAAAATACGGATCTGCCCACATGCCGCTCGACACTTATTTTAGAAGTCAAATAAAAATATTTTAAATTAAATACATAAATTTATTTAGAACATTATGCTTATTATAATCAATGGTTGTGGCATCATCTTATATTCCAAGATGGCGGACTGTTCTGACACCAGATGCCTCAATTTGATTGGTTTTCAGGGATTTTGTCGGTTTAGAGGCGCTGGGTTATTTTTCAGGCCTTTTCGCTATAAATTTAGCAGCTTAACATCGCATAGATGTTTTTTGGGCGCTGTCAATATGGCTGATGCGCAGGTGCAATGGTGGGAAAACGAAAAAATTAATTTACGAGAATCTTCTACCACTACAGAGGGAAATTTCCAGACTTTTCGAAGGAAAAAAGGGAATTTCGAGCGGAAAACAGTATATTTTAAGGGTAAAATGTAACATTTTTTAAGGAAAAAAAGAAAAATTCTAAGGAAAAAAAGGGATAAAACAAAATGGCTACCGGAAACAACTGTCTGCCAGCTCAGTGTCAAGGTCAAGTTCATTAACATCAAAGATGGCTGCCATGACGTCATCCAGCGGGCGGTGAGCATCACCCTGAACCTTGTGTCCCAGAACTGGCTATTACCTACTACTCAAATCAACATTCCTTACATAGTTGATTTTCAAAATGAGCTTTGTACAAATACTACTGTTTTATATCTCACTTTGCCCCAGAATGATTTCCAAAATTGGCTTTATCAAAACTTTAGTCCTTAATAAATTAATAACTTTTGGTTATTGATTTACATTCTTTCACTGAATTGCTCTGAGGTGCCAAATGAATATCTGAGACCATGGTATAGTCTTCCTCGGCCATTAGTTTAGTCTGAACATGTTTTTGCTCTTTATCTCGAAATGTTATGATGGACATAGTGCTGTTTGGATAGGGTCACTCATATATTGATAACTAGCAACACTTTCAAAGAATGTTGAGTAAACACTTCGTATAATGTATGAACTAATGAGATGATGCAGAACTGAATGTGTTTAGAAACACTCTTACAGAATTTGTATATTGTATGTCAAACATCTCTGACAATATATTACCTGCCTCACATCTGGTATAGCTTCCCACGTGATGCAATGATTATTTTTGGTCTCAGATTTGTATGCAGACCTCGAACGCTACGATATGGTGTGAAATATTGATGTGACACCAAATGTGATTCCACTTATGTTCCATATCCACGGCAGAACTAATAGCGCCCAAGAAACTCTGCATTCTTGTTGCCTGGCGATTTTCAGTTCTTCCTTAGTTGTGACGTTATTATGTAGCCACTCGGCAAACGATTTACGTTCACACAAGGTGTAGGTTAGTCCCACGCAAGCTGGAGAAACCGGTAAATGGCAACAAGAAAATTTATCAGCCGACCTTAAAACGTTTTTGTTAGGGTCGTCGTAAATGGTAGAGTAACTTAGCGAAGAGCTAAACGGATTAAAAAGCGGTGACACTTTTTACAACTTTGGTGCAGCAATTAGTTGTCCACTTGCCATTAATTGTATTTTTGTTTTTACTACTTAATTTTGTCAGTATGATTTCATTTCCGCAAATACTTCGCCTAATCTCAGATTTTTCCACGTCCATGTTTCATTATAGTCTGGTTTCCAATCACCTGAAAAATAAATAAACTTTTATGCCAGCCTTTTATTTTCATATAACATTGTTGTTGTGATATCCTTAGTTAAGCGTCCCATGTTCATGAGCTACGAAATACTGACTAAATGTAGATTTAAAACAAATGCTTTGTAGTATTACAAAAATATTATATTTTTATTACAGGGTTTATATGTGGTGGTCTTTCGTATACACTACAAAAAATTCTCTTATTAGTATATAATCATATAACGATTACAAAACTTTTTTCAATATGTATACAAACAAAATATTTACAAACTCCTACATAACTGTGTTATTCAGCCAATACTTTAAATTGCGGCAAGCCTTTTTGAGTGGAGACCGCACAGTTGAAGACATCTCAGATTTTAAAGTAATCGTTTTGGAAAAGTTGGTTTAATAGCAATTAACTGTCACTGAAGACACGTTGCGGTATGGAGGCTAAAGAAAACAGCATTAAACCAACAAACCGACTGTTAAACAGACAGGTATCAGCACAGAGTATTGCGAAGTTCTTTAGTCTTGACCAATAGACTAATTACCTGCTGTGTGTATATGCTATGCTACTTGCACACCTTGCGTATTTTTATGTATAAATATTGTTTAAAACATAAATAATATTTAGTCTCTTTTTCGTGGTGCATTCTTTTTGTTACGGAATTAGATATTTAATTGAGCATTGGTAAAGAATGAAGTTAATTCAAGTTCCGAACGTAGCTCACACTTTTGCCATCAGGCTCGAGCTATATCTTGTTTTGGTTTAGCACGAATAGTTATTAAAGGCTGTTTACGATAAATTAAGCACTATTGAAATCAACCTAAGAAAAAAGTTACTGTTCCTACCTGCATATATTTTAAAACGGGTGCACTGAGTGACATGCGCGCAGTAAAGTTGGTAACGATGGATGGGAAGTAGTTACATATCTTAACGCTCAATAAAATGTGTTAGGTAACCATTTGCGATAGCTTAAATTATTTCTTTTGGTTTCCTGTTGTCTTTTTAATGCATCGAAGTGTATAAATTAGCAGACTTGTAAAATATTTACTTTTCCAGTAATTTCACAGTTTAACTTGACCGACGCACGAGTAAAGTGATGAGACCCATAGCAATGTTAGTTTTACATAAGGCGGAATAATACACAATTTGCATACAAGTAGATCTTAAGCAGGGCTTTTAAAAGGACACATTTTACCCTGAATAGCCTATAAACAAATTTAGTAATGCAGTACATGAAACTTACCATTCGCCATCAAACTTCTAGGGCCACCTGTTTTCGCGAAAATATTTCAGGACATATTGTACTCCAAAACACTAGAGTTCAGATCCCATTTCGTGATTGGATGATTTAAACTGCCACGCATTGCAAGTGTCTGCCCGCGAATCATGAGCACTCAGTCAGAGTTACCTAATTCTGATTGGCCCAGTCAGGAAAGGAACTGTCTCCCGACAAAGACATGTGGCCAATTACCAAAGGAAAACTGCACGTATGCAATAGGACATTGGAGTCTAGCGTTCGCGTAAAACTTTTGGGCGAAAAAACAGTTGGCCCTAAATATATCTATCATATTATTTTGGCCTAGCACGAATAATTACTAAACGCATTTAGTAATGTAGTACAAGAGACCTACCATTTAAGATCACTCACGTCAGCAGATTCTGGTTTATTGGTTTAAAAAAGCGACAAATGCAGGCTAAACTTCTACATTTTGTACATACCGCGAGAGTTTTCGTCATTTGCACTGCTAGGAAAATGTGTGAAGTTAAAAATATCAGCTCGAACAAATTTTTTTTTTTTTTGTTATTTCACTCACAACTCTTTGGAAACTTAGTAACCAAGGTTATATAAATTAGAGAAAATTTTACGAAACACCGCGGGATGTATCAAGCTGAAGTTGCATTTTAGCAAGCTAGAAATGTAGACTTACAATTAATTAAATATGGAAGTACAGAGAGAGTACGTCCCATCTGGGCGATCCAGATTCGATTGGATTTTCACATGTGGGGAACGTGCCGAACGATGCCGCTGTTCAGCGCGTTTTCTCGGGGATCTGTCGTTTTGCCACCCCCCCCCCTCCTTTTCATTTCGGCGCTGCTCCATACTCGCCTCGCTTCACCCACATCTGCTCTCAAAACCTCGATGTTAAGAGCCGCCCATATCTCTTCACTCATTCACCCACAAAACAGTGTGCCATAAAGTTAATTTTTTACCCGTTGTGATGTAAAAAAAATTTTTGTTAGGCCTGCCTAAAACGTACAAGATTAATTTTACTGTGCAGGCCATACTTTGCCGAATACATAAGTGTCTGTTTTTATCTCTTTGCCTGCCTTCTTTTGCAAGAAGCCACAGAGATCAGACGTGGCGGATCAAAGCCTCGACGAGCCATTAAAAAACGTATCGTCTGAGAAGCTTGTAAAGTACAGCACTGTCAGCTCGTGACGTTTATCAAGATGTGTCTTACCGTAACGACGTCATGGGCGTGGTCGAGTAGGAACAACGGGATTATTCCGCGTTGTCTAGACTCGACCGGTCGTAAACTTAAAGCATGTTTGTGTTTGAGAGCCCCTCTAATAAAATGAGGTTGCCGTCGTTGTTAGCTACTTCGAGATCCAGGTCCCCACAGTTAAATCTATTTTGTTCTCGTCGCTTAGCGCCAAGACAGATGAGGCGACCAAGTTCCCCTGCGTAGCGAGCGTGCTCGTAAAACCAACGTATGCATTGCTTCTTCGTAGTCCTTCTTCTCTTAACACTTTCTATGCTCGAGTGTAGCTCGAGCGAAGCTAATTTGAAAATATATTTTTTGTGCAGAACAAAACTCGCATGGCTAGTGTTTAACATGGCCTCGCAAGAAAACCTCAGCGCAGTAACAATTGCTTACGATAGAATTTCTTTTTTTTTTATTTAAAAAACTTTTATGCCATAAAGGATATTTCATTGGGTCAATATCAGCTCGACTCTTCATTGGTTGATGACCGGCCAATAATGAACGCTGTAAAGTACAGGGTAGTGTCCGGTGTGGTATGGACCACTATGGTGTTCGTGCAGTAGTGCGGTTAAACTAGAGTACAGCGCTATAAAGGTTGTTCACGATAAAGTGAGTATTCCTCAAATCAACCTTAGAGAAAAGTCACTGCCCCTGCCTACGTGTGTTTCAACGAACGCACTGAGTGACGTGCGCCCTGTACAGTTTGAGGCCCTTGCGAAGCCCTTCAGGTAAGAACCAAGCAAGGACATATATCCAGCAAAACAAACCAAGTCGTAACAGCAGAAATATAAATCCCTAAGGGCTAATGGCTTAAAAAGGTTGAACAGACTAGCCACCAGATAAAACACATGAGTTATGAAAAATAGCTATAGTCAAAGTTCTCAATACTCATATTACAATTTCTACAGTCAATATAATACCGATACAAAATAACTATATTCAAAACTCTCAATACCCATATACATATTTCAAAATTCAATATAATGCTGATACAAAAATCTACCACATCTACAAGAAGGCTATTGGATTTCCTTTGTACACAATGGTTGAAATACTATACATTTGAAAATTTACTTAAAATACAAAATATCAGATAACAGCCTTTTATCATTTTCTCAAGACTGACAATTTCATGGACAATATCCGGGTAACATCCCCACAATTTTAAATATTTTTGGTCTTTTGGCTAGTTAAAACATCTGTTATAGCCAATCAAAGCCTCCTCCATCTGGAACATACAATAGGCTGAAATTCAATCAAAAGCCTAATGTGATAAGACTTTACAATCTCTTGCATTAAAACTTTACACATAAAAGTTTTAAAATCGTGATTTGCAAAGACTATTTTATTCTATTCAAAACTGGGAATTCGTTTAGTTCCATAACAGTGGAATTTATTGTACTTAATCTCTAACGTTAGCATGAGGTATTCGTCTCACAACAAATTTTTACTTTATGAATTAACATTTTACAACGCGCGAAAATAATTTTCTTTTGAAATTTCTACAATCAATTATATTGTGTGCTAAAATTTTTCATACCAGGAAAATTCCAATACTCTTCAAAATTCCTGGGTAACAACACCCGTTTCTACAGCAAACTGGCCTTATGGCCCTAATGTTGTGAACATATCTCATATTCTGCAGCTGTACTGGTCAACCCCCAACGGCCAGATCTCTCCCCCCCACCAGTCCGCTGGAGGGACTATTTATAGTCAAAAAATTAACAGGGGAAAACTTCCCCACCAAATTCCTTATTGGCTTAAAATGTCCTCCAATCAATAATAATTTCCGGCGAAACTAGTGCTACCTTTATAAAAAATACACTACGAGATTAATCATTACAAGTATAAATTGTTCTGGAGATCCCAATATTTCCAGCACAGTAGAGCCATCTTTACGGCTGTTGTCCACAACTGCCCGCCGTCCAGCGCTTCCAGCGCCCCAAACGGTCAGGTCAGTAAACACACAAGCAATGATGCGCCGGCCATTTTCAGTCCTGCACGGGTGCGTGAGCCGGGTGGTCGCACATGTCTATGGTTCAGGAAATGTCACTGCAGCAACACGTATTTTTTTCTCGTTCGGTGTCAACACACATCATTTATTCAAAATGTAGAGTGTCTTCAGTGTAATTAAATAATAAACATGTCGTATTATGGAGTATTAAATGTAGTAAAAATGCGTAATATAGCTGGGATGGCGATCGGACGACAAAACAGGCAAACTTGTAGCAAACAGGGAAGTTGACGGTAAAATAGAAGTGGCGAAAATTTGTAGTCATGAGACTCCTTGTCTCAAGTTGGTAACGGATGGAAAGTACTTCCATATCGTAGCACCGAATAAAAAATGTTAGGTAACCTTTTGTGATAACTCAAATTATTTCTTTCGCTTTCTGTTTTTTTAAAGCGTCGAAGTGTAAAAATGAGCAGATTTGTAAAATATTTACATTTATAACAAATAATTTCATATTTTCACGTCACCAACGCATGAATAAAGTGATGAGGTCCATGGCAATGTTAACTTTACGTAGGGCGGAAGAACACTATGTGTATACAAGTAGATACTTAGCAGGGCTTTCAAAAGTTTTTATATCCCCGTGAACAGCGTATATCACTATGATTATCCCCCTAACGTTAATGGATCGCAGATATATTTTATAGTTATTGTACCTGCACGTTTGTAAATGCGTTAATTATGTCTTTAAATTGTGGCGGCGTCAGTATTATCAGTGTTACGTGAACACAGGAAAACAGTTATCGATCGTGTAAATACTCCCCTCGAGTAATATTTAAGTAACATTTAAAAAAATGAGCTGTAACTTATATTGTACTGTATTTTAATATGTCACAAATGTTATAACGACACGTCGAGATAAACTGCAATAATACGCATTCCTTCTGTCTCGAAATGAAGCTGTCTGAAGACAAAATAAAATCCTATTAAAGGGGTCCGGAGTTTAAACTAATTCTGACACGCAAATTATTCAGGCTGCAAGTTAGCGACATTTTGAACGCCGATTCAGGAAAATAAGCGCAGTTACTCCGTGAAAACTCTTTCTAGCTGCAAAGAAAAAATTTGTTTAAATATGAACTACTGCAAAGTAGCATTGCCGCAAATATAATTTTCGTTTGATCTATATAGTAATGACCATAATAACCTTGCATCATCGTTACAGTAAATAAAAGAGACGGACCAAGTATTTCAAAATAATACTCGCAAATAAACCAGAGCGGATCCGAGATTCGAACACATACACTTTGTGTTATTTTCCTAACGCCTTGCACCACACGACCACTGCTTTTTCTAGCGTTAGGTAAGTTATGTGACTTAGTAACATGGGCCAGAATACAATGGCAACACTTGGGAAGAACTGAATTTAGTGGTGTGGAGGATAGCCAAACTTCAGAATGGCATACTGTTAAAATGTTCCGTATATTTACGGAAATTTGAGGAAAATGCACAGTAAATACTCGGAAACACAATCCGTAATGACGAAAAACGGAGTTAAGTGCGTAAGTTCAAAATAAGGAAAATCTGCGAATTTCCTATAACTTCGGGTCTCGGGAACGAACAATACCGAGTCTAAACGAAACACTGTTCTCCACTGTAACCAGAAAATTTTTGCTTCTGCAGCAGTTAATGTTATCCATGTCACTAAGACCTGTTATTTCAAACATTAAAAATTAGCATCAGGCGTATGTAACACTTAGCAACACTTAAAATACACGAACTAATAAAGTTATGTGACTAAAATATATTTAGGCCTCAAATTTATAGGTAGCAGGTCCACCATGCGAGCATTGTAGGTAAGTGGTTAGCATCGTGAACTAGAAACTTTTTTAATTCTGGGTTCAAATCTTGCTTAAGTATAAAAAATTCTAACTTTTAAAAATATTTTTTAATACACTGTAGAACACTCACATAACGAATTAAAATATATACTAAAAAATATTTAAACGAGAAATACAGAAAACTAACTAGGGAATTAGAGGAGAGGTTGCGTGAATTTTACAGAAAGTCCATTTTGAAAATCAATGTGTCCGTAATTTTACGGAGAGTTTGCGGACACCTCTGGATATATTTTTCCCAGCACTTTTCCTTAAAATGAATAATTTTTTTTTTTTTTATAGTGTACTAAAGGTCTGCTGGAGGACCATATATTTGCTCAGCCACGGTTTCGTAACTGCAGGAGATACTTATTTGTTTATGAACGTTTGCGTTGGAACAATAGTTACGTACTAAAAATGGAAGGTATGACAGAAAACTTTAAACCGTTACCTTTGGTAAGTAGTAGGGGCGGGCGGGTCCTAGGCCACCTTGGAATAATAGGGACTAATTGGTGGATTATCGATTTGATTGAAAGGCTTACTCTTTAATCCGATTTAAAATTGATAGGGTTAAATTGATTGAAGTTGTTAAATTTATTGATGTTAAATTTAATGAAAGTGTTAAATGTATTGAAAGGGTTAGTTCTTAATGGGATAATTATTTTTTTCATTTTTGTACTTCTTTCTTTCTTTCCTTTTGTGGTGAGCAGCAGGAGCTCTGTACGATGTTGATGTTGTGGTGACCTGGAGGTGGCTGACCAGAGTGGTGGGTTGCAATGTGTTATATAGGTGTTGAGTTGAGAGCAAAAGTCTGTTAATGGTCTTTTTTTTTGTCATTCTATGGGTTTGTAGGGATGTTGGTGGTAGATAAGCAATTTTTGCGAATATATTTAACACATGATAGAAATTCATAGTCTTTAAATGAGTTTTATGTACGAATAAATAACACACATTTCAAATGACTACGTGAATAATAAGTAAAATTATTCCAGTATGGAATTTAATGTGACATGATGTTACTGCCCTGAGTTTAGAAATATAATTTACACAAAAGAGAATTTTAACTACGTGAAATACATCTGGTGTCGACAAGTGCAAACTCACTAAATGGTGAAAATTACGTAATTGTCGAATTAACGATCTACAACAAAATGTCTCTATAAATTAAATGAACAAGATATTTTTGACGTGTCTCACACATACCTTACACGTCTGACTGCCTGTGAGACTGGCGAGTAGGAAGTTTAGAAATGTAATCCACATGTAAAAAGAAAGTACTTGATTAACCATGCATAGTAAAATTGCACCTCTCCCAAAACATATCTCTGACTGCGAGCTTAGTGAAGCACTGAGTCGATCTTACACCGAGAGCCTGACAATATATATGTGCAGCATAGCCGCTCGCCAGCAAGATGCTGATGAGCAGCTAGATATGGCCACATCATTCCTGAGGTCCCTGCACCCCATCCCTACCTCCCACCTCCACCACTCGCCAGAGCGACGCATCCTGTGGTCATTCACCCATATGACCCAATTTTCAATTTTTCAGCACTGACACAAGATGGCGACGACTGGCAAGAGAGCTTCATATCGCACCCTCTCTGCTGTAGGCATCCCCTACCCTATACCTCTTGTGAGAGGGTCATGCCCCGAGGTCAAGAACCTAGACCATCGCTCCCACCTCTACTCCAGAAGCTGTCTTCGCCCAAAAAGTCAATTTCTTCTCCAAGGCCACACATCCCCATCCCAGAACACATTTTTTCTAATATCTCAAGAGCTGGCTTGACCACGCAACAAGCCCTTGCTGCCAATCCAAGGTCACGCAAGAGCCTGGCGTAGTCCCATGACATTTTATATCCCTGAAATAATTTTCTTTGGTCCACGAGAAAATCCTCAGATTTAACATTCCAACAAGTATATATTTGAATCAAGCAAACTATGATTTGAAAAAAAAAAAAACAACACAGAAATACAAGACATATTTGATTCACTTGTAAGAAAAATGTTTTGTACAAGTATTGAAACAAGACATATATTTATATGTCTAGGATACAAAAATATGTATTTCACATGTAGTTTTTTTTCCTAGCCCAGAATTTCCAGACTGTACTATCATATAGGAAAGTATAATCTCGGTAAAGTTTAATATTCTATGTTAAGTAATAATTATATCCAAATTTATTTGTTAAAGGGAGTCGACAACAGGTACATGTTTTTAAAAAAGATATGGGGGACGAGTCATTTTAAATCTTGCGGACAATATCAGATAATGGATAGCTGAGAATTGAGTATGATTGGAGAGCGAGCAAAATTTATGTCTCGAGAGCCGATGAGGGTGACCTGCATACAGAGTTGGATCAGAATACTCCGCGAACGAAAGTTTAGAGCGCAGGCTGGAAGGTTGGGTTGCGAGCGGGTGGGAGATGTGCACGGTGTGGAGCAGGCGAGGGAATGGTTCACTAAACTGTTGATCCCAGAGGCACACTATTATCGATACCCGTCCTCTTCCATCGGCCCGACAACCTTCCCTTCACGTGCAGAACCTAGTGGTCACCTGCACTGTGCATGCACGACAGTGGGAGGGAGACTGGACACTTCCTTTCCTATCCCACCTCACCAACAAATCCACTCCATGACGTGTGTCAACCTGAATGTAGTTCGCCTACAGTTTATACAATGATTTTCCTTGACCTGCCTCTTCTCGCCTGTCTTTCACAAGTTTTTAAGCAATGTGGACTGTACTTACAACATTGCAATGAATTCTAAGCCCTGTTTAAACATTATTTTTGTGAGAAAAAATTTACATCTTAAATGCATTTTTTAAAATAATGTGAATTACCAACACTATAAAAGTACTGTACACCCTTAAACTAGTGTACACTGTAAAATTTATCTACACTAAAAAAATTGTTTACACTATAAAAAAAATTAATAAAGATTTTCGTATAAAAAGTTTATAGTGTGGGGAATTGTATTTTGCTCCCTTAAAACAAACCAATACACCCAATTAACACTTAATTGCGAATTCCCAACTAAACGAATATATGACAGTTACCAACTGAATTACATATCAAATGTAAAGGATTATCGCCTAAATGTGAATGACATCACAATTGAAAGGATTTAATTACACGATATTATCTCTCAAATGCTAATCCAATCAACAAGGGGATTGATTACACAATAAATTGTACATCCAATCCCATCCAGAGGTTTATTAAATGAAAAAAAAACACATCAAATATTTTTTTAAAAATCTTTTATTTTGTATCGTAAGATTAGAAACATTGCATTACAATATTTTAAGTTCTTGATTCTTAACCCATGTATCGTGTGCTTTCGAGAAACCCTTCCATCGAAACAAGGACATATCTTTTTTCCTTTTTATGATTTTATCAACCAAATATTCATTTGGAGAAGTAAATTTTTGCAATTCATGTTCACAAAATCGTCCTTCTATTGGTTCTCCGTCATATGTTGCTAGGTAATACATTCAGGGATGTGTTTGTCTAATTGAAATAATTAAAAATATTACCAAAATCCAATTCACCATACATTTTTTCTCAAAGATTTCTTTCTGCGTGGAGATACAGATAAATTCCCCAACTTTGAACTTTGGTTTTCTTTCGTCGATGATTTTATCATTATTATAAATAGTTTTCATTAGACTATTATCTGTAACTTCTTTAGGAGCCATCTTGATAGTTCTATGATATCTGGAATAACAAAATTTAACTATTTCAGGCAAAATGTCAACCCATTTGTAAATCCCCCCTCGATGTGAAATGTTTATATATTAACTGTTTAATCGATTTGTTGTAGCATTCCACGACACTGGCTTTAAGCTCCAAATATGTTTTGTAGTGATTAATAGCATATTCGGTGATTAGTTTCCAGAATGGTGTAGAAGCAAAATTCAGTTTCTGTGTCGGTTTGGTGCGAATTGGAAGTTCTCTCTTTCAAAATAATCTCCATTGCAATGATAACATTGCTTCCCAAGTTTTGTTTTTCAAAGATATACCCCAAACATATTTCGAATAAATGTCTGTTACAGTTACAATATATATTTGTATCTCTTGTTGTATATGGAAACAATTATTATTTAAACTATGAGTTATAACTCTTCTTCTAGGGTATCTTATCCTTGCAGGAATTTGTAGCTCTTGAGCAAATATACTGAACTTCATAGGTAATATAACCGTATTCTTTCAACTCTTCAATAATAGAAACAATTTTGTTCACATGTGAATTATTCCCAGACTCTCTCGAAGCTATGAAAAGTTTTAATTTATCGACCAATTCATTAGGATCATTTAAATATACAGGTGAAAAATGGTTGTCAATTTCATCTTTATATATTCCACTTCCGACTATATATCTTATTAAATGTATTTTCGGGTGATTTTCATCTCCTGGACGAATGTAAGCATTCATTTGACGAATAAGTTCATTATATTTCTTTAAATCAGTATTTAGAACATTTTTAAACAATAATTCAAACAATTGCTGAATCACATCAGTTACGTAATCACCTGTTTTAATTTTATTGTCAGGCAAAAACGTAATCACTGAATCTCCCAGGAACCAGACATTATCATGTCGATAAACACCAAATGTCATATCACGCATAGCCAAAGATTGTTTTAAAACTAAATAACATAGTGTTAAATGAGAAATGAGTTGGTTTTTATTCTTCTTTCTCAAAGCTTATTCTTCCATTTTAATTTCCATAGCTGTTTCATTAGGTTTATTCAACACAGAATGAAATGTATTGTTAGGCTTGTAAATATTTTATCATTTCCTCGACAGCAGATATGGCTATATGTAATTCCGAAGCAGAGGCCAACAGTTTGATTATATTACATTAAATTCAATCTCTTTATATATTAATTAAGTTGTTGCTTTTCTAACTGATGTGGTAGGTCGAGTACTTTGAGCTTTTTCAATTTGGTTAAATAGCTATCAAATAATTTATAAAATAACTAATTCGTGTTTCCAAATCATCTTTTTTCTCAAATCTATTTGCTTAACTAAACTAGATCTTTTATTAATCAATTCACCTGTTATATATTGCATTATTTGTTCCATTCGTGTTTCAAGTTGTTTCATAATAGTATTACTTACCACTTTGTTAATTACAACTCTCAAATTTTCTTGCATTTCTGCAAGTTGTGTTGTAAAAACTATATTTGTCATATTGTTAAATCCTTACTAAATCCATTTAAACTTTCTTTCACTCTAAATTCACTACTCTGCAAATCAATACTCATATTTGGTTAAAATGTTTGCAAATTATACTTGTGTTTTATAAATATTATTAATCAAATAAACTAACTTTATTCATTTCTCTTGAATATAGTTTGATTGTGATTTACATACGTTTAGCATAATAGTGTTTAAATCTTCCATGTAACATTTACTTACCGCATCACTATCTTTCACAGCCATACCCATATTATGTAATATATGTCTATTCAAATTACAATTCCCATCGCAATTTTTTGTGTAAACAGCTATTGTAATGATTTCATTTTATACCACTGTGTCCAAACTTTGAAATACTCTTTGTCCTTCACCTGGAAGTAAAAACTGTCAAAACCAGACCTATATCTGCCTTTATATAGGCAAAGTGTTGGTATAATCACCAAAAAACCATATTTTTCTTTCCAATAGTAAAAACACATATCTGTAAACTTTGTAAATATCATATAGCCTAAAACATGATCATCATAAATATGTATCTGGAAACAGGGAAAAAAGTTTGATTCAAAACTGTCCATATTTTTTGATCGAATTTATTGTCTGTTTAAAACATTTGGAACATATTTCTTAATTATGAGGAAAATAAAGTTTTATCGGCGGGAGTTGTGAATTTTTGTAATTCACTGGGAATACATCAACCTCTTGCGTCTCGAAATATAGGACCAAGATCCAGTGTCCAAGCAAAAATAACAGTTTGTAGAGAGGAAAGGAAATAGCCCAGGTCAGTTCCAAATCCGCCACTGCCTCCCTAGGGAAACCGTCGCTTTGACATTGAAGCAAGCATTCGTTCATAGCCGTGGCAGCACTCTGGTGGTGAAGGGAGGGGGACGGCCTATTCCCGAGATATCCGAAAAACGCATCACTTGAGTGATGCGCATCACTTGAGTGCTGTAAGGAGAGGCGGCGGTGCATGGCTTTGAATCGATAGTGCCCTCCATGGGCAGGGGCAGTCAACCGAAAAAGCACTTTCTGACCTTAAGGATGGTGGGTATAAGCGCCGTGTTGGAAGGAACAGTTTTTGGGCGGTGTTGGCAGAGAGGCTGTTTGCCACTAAACAGGTTCTTGCAGTGTTGGAGCGATACCAGGGTGTGTGTCCCGGAGCTTTGGAAACAAACTCTGCATTGGTGGGTGGAAGGGAGGGGACAGATCGCCGAAGATGCAGTCATTGACAAGGGCTGGTGTGCATGGACTGAGCATTTCTCCGCAAACACACTCTGGTGAGGGGTGGAGGTGCGGGTGTAGGGATGTCTGGAGCAGTTGGCCTTAGGCAGAGCAATGCAGAGGTTTTTTGAGGGCTTCCACTATCTTAATGCTTCGCTAATCCTCATGCTGCATAAATGCAACACTGGATCTCTCGACTTCACTGGCCTTCGGAGTGTGGTAGGTGCAATTAACATTTTATATAATACACATTTTAATATAAAACTATTATAACAAAAAACTTTTTTTTTACTTATTGGGGGAAAAAAATATACATTCCGTGTGATAGTGCGGTTATCATGTAAACCCCATTTGCGTTCGGTAGACGAAACTTGGTATGACTTTCATCTTGCATTTGCGTTTACAAGTGCGATCTTTTTACCAGACTTTATGGAAAAACATTTGTAGTATGTATGTTATTTTTTAAATAATTCACTTTTATACATCCACGTACTTGTAGGACGAATCAAATCGTTATTAGTATGGAAATAGATTCTATCAGTAGTTAATTTCATCTCAGTTGCCTTTAAGATTTCCTGGCCGTGCTACACTTATATAAGCAGGTGCAGCTCATATGATACACTCATTCTTCGAGTGAGCTCCGTGGTGGATGGATGTGTTGTTGGGAAGCTCCTACTGCCATTTCATTGTGTATTTTCCTATTGTGTCTGTTTAAAATTCAACTAGTCTAATTTATATATCAGTATGTGCATCGTAAACATAATTTTTATCCATTTGTCACGTAAATCGTATTCACATCTATTTTCGAGTAGCTATAACCTTAGTCGTTTGTCAGCTTCCGAATGCACTCCACATATATATTGTCAGGTTCTTGACATAAGATCGACTCAGTGCTTCACTGAGTTCGCAGTCGGACAGACGTGTTTTGGGAGAGGTGCAATTTTATTATGTGTGTTAATTAATTTCTTTTTACATGTGGATTACGTTTTTAAAGTTCCTACTCGTCAGTCTCACGGACATACGGATGTATAAGGTATGTGCGAGAGGCATCATATTTATCTTGTTAGTTTAATTTATATTGACATTTTGATGTAGAGTGTAAATTCCACACTCACATAATTATCATCATTTAGTGAGATGTTATACAACTAGTTAAAATTCTCTCTCATGTAAATTATATTTCTAAGTTCGGGGCAGTAAAATCATGTTATGTTAAACTCCATACTGGAGAAATTGCACTTGTTATTCATGTAATCATTTGAAATTTGCGATTCGATGCATGCAATTTATTCATACATAAAACTAATTTAAATACTCTGAATTTCTGTCATGTGTTAAATATATTCACAAAAATCGCATATCTACACCAACATCCCTACAAACACATCAAAATTAGATAAAAAAAAAAACCTTAGCACACTCTTGCACTCAACTCAACACGTATAGGTATAACACATTGCAATCACCACTCTGGTCATCACCTGCAGAACACCACAGTGTCAACATCGTACAGAACTCCTGCTGCTCCCCAAAAATGAAGGAAATAAAGAAGTACAACAACAAAACCAAGAATAGAAATTATCCGATTAAAAAGTAACCCTTTCAATATATTTAAGTCTTTCACTAAATTTAACCTTTTCAATAAATCTAACCCTTTCAATCAATTTAACAATTTCAATTCTTATCGGATTAAGATTGGATCAAATCGATTTCGATCAAATCGATAATCTACCAATTAATCCTAATTAATCCAAGGTGGCCGAGGACCCACCGCCCCTACTACTTTGGTACAAAGTAATATTTATTTACTGTGAACAAAAGCTGCTCAAATAATGTTTATTTATTTGCTATTAAGAAGATAATATTGCCATAAAACAAACACTTATAAAGAAAACATCTATTAGCAGCAAGCGTATGTTTTTGTAACCTTCTCTTTGAATCAAAGCTACATTGTGTTGCTGTAAACAAAACAGCATTATAGAAATGGTTTTCTTTGTCGTACAGAAAACTTTGTATGAATTTTTTTAGAGTGTAGCCAAAGCGTAGATACACGTGTGAATGTGTCTGTGAAATTGAATGTGTGTGGTGGGTGGGGAGGGAATAAATGATGGAAGAAATTGGGAACATTTCTGGTACTTGGAAGCACGCACTTCAACTGTTTGTCAGTTTTCATACACACATCATCACTGGTTACAGAGATTTAATAGGATTTCATAATAAAAACCAGGATATCAAAATCATGGCTAGTCCAAACACGTTTCTCTATATGTTCAGCTGCGACAAATTCACGCTTTCAAAACGTGAGCGTTTAGTAAGAGAGTAAAGTGAATATTCAGGAAGGCAGCCAATTACTAAGAGACGAACCGGTCAGATCGTGGCACAGCTTCGAGAGTTCCACACGGCCAATCAGTGAGTGGGAATGCCTACACCAGAGGTGCGGCCACGCCTCAGAATAATTGATTCAGAAGTGAAACTGCCACGCCGCTGGCAGGAACATGGCGCATCGCCGTTCACCAACCAGCGCTCGTGAAGGTGGTCGCCTGGGTAAAGACTGTTCACGATAAAGTGAACAAGCATGTGGCAACTGTTAGAGTGAGAACTGTTCGTGAGTTTTGAGGAAAATAACCTTTTTGCTACTCAAAAATACTTCGCAATTAAATAAGGTAAGTTTGAGGATAACCCATTTATAAAAAGATATGAAGTCTTTGCTAACATTTTGAGGTCTGTACTCATTTACAGACACCGTTGCCAGCTACAAGATAGTCGCTTTTATCTTCCGTGGTGAATTGTGGGTGGGGGGTGGGAAGGAGGGTAACAAAATGTGCCTCACTCAGCCAAAAACAATCCCCAACCTCCGTCCCTGGATGCAGTTAGACGTACTCAATGTTAACACCCATCCGAGCCATGACCCGTCATGATATTATAAATAAATTACTGGTAAAATACAACCAACAGCAATAGAGGTTCATTTCAGTGGCCTGCGAAAGAATGTTTTTCCAAACGTTTTGTGGCTAATAACTTATTTTGAAGGTAGAATCCATCGATACGTGTGGCATTGCAAAAATCTCAGACTCTCATATTTAAAATACTGCATAAAAAACATTACTCTTACACAAGTTCCGACAGTTCATTTGTCACTTTACGTAATATCGCGTACCAATATATTTTAACGCAAGTTTAACCAATTTATTATTGCAAGCCACCACAGAGAAGCCACTGAGTTCGCCCGCTGGCGAGTTTAAACCACAGCATGGCGTGTTACACTCCGACACGAGGAAAATACCCAAATGCTAATCACAGTACCTTGCAGCGGCCCTATCATGGGCCTGTTGATGTGTTGGGAACAGCCCGATAATTCGGGCCACGACGCAATGCAGTGGTCGGACCGCCTCCGCCCGAGGCGCCGTCGCGAAGTACTGTTCCGCTCCCGACAATCAGCTCAGCTGTTTTCTTCCCGCAGGGGCGAACTTCATTTCCATCGGCTCTAGGTGTTAAATACGCCGCTCTGTCGCGACACACTCTCACACACGTGAAGTTTATCGTGGAAAGTTTTGGCTAATGGAACAGTCCAGGTGTTATCTCCGGTCAGAATGATTTTCGTCATTCAGCCCGACAATTTTATCAGGGCGACTGTCCAGTAGCACGGGTCGTAACTTCTACCGCGTCCGTCGTTCACATACAGTCCGGATTCTCCTCAAGAACTTTCTACACCAACGTCCCGCAAATAATTCAATGGCTTCCGTGGTGAGTAATTTGATCTATGGGCATTTGGTGATCCTACTACCGTAAATACATAATGTTCAAAGTCTCGGCTCAAACAGTCTACGTTTCTAATCAGTTCAGCCCACATTTCCCTGGGAGAGTTGCCTCTCACGCGAAACTACATGCCAGCTGTTGCCTAGTTCAGCGGCGCCCCATTCCGCAATGTTACTTATCGAGCTGCACCTCGCTCGCAGGAAGTTTCGTCGCGCCTCCGACAATACATTTAATGCGGGCACACTCCAAATATTGCGTGACACGACGATCATGGAAATATTGTCGCAGTCCGACAAACGAATGCACCGTCCACTCTCAGCTGGCTGATAATGCACATATTCGGGCCTCCCGTGCAAATACACCCGAGGCCAACCAGCATCCACTATCCGGCCGCGCGATTATTATTAAGTTCCACAACATTTCACAGCAATAGCACACAGCCGACTATTTCGCCCGCCGAAGTCAGACTTCCCCGATGTTTTCTCGCCAAAGTCACATACTTGGCGTACGTACGGGTTACGACTATATGGTTTACAACTCTCTCGGCCCGCAACTCAACGACTACTCCCGCTGACTCCCCGGCCTAGCACACAAGCGCCACCGACGACGCCCCCTTCCGCCCCGCGACGTCATGCGGAACACGCCAGTGCGATACCCGGCGGCTGCTCTTTACATTATAGCAGCGGCATAAGGAACTACAACAACTATAATCGATTAAATAGCCTCTATTACAACTATACCCAGCAAGAACACTATGATAATTCTCACGCATTGAATAATAGTGCTTACGAGTAAATGTTGTATCAAATGATTACACAGTATAAATGAACAAATGATAGGATTAAATATATAAGACTGATTAAATGGTAAGATTAAATATATATTACCGGTCATAAAACAATTAATCCAATGCATACTAAAAACTACCAACGCGGAGATACCAACTGCCAATAAAAATACACCCTAAAAATGAATATTAAAAATATATACTAAAAGTACATACTAAAAAGTGGCTATTTCCCAAATCGTCACAAACACCCCTCTTTCGAAAAAAAAAAAGGGGGGGGGGGTCAATCCCTCCTTTGAATCAGCTGTGGCGATGCCCAAATCGCCACAATACCTACTTCACGGCCAATTTTTATGTTTGTCGCCCCTAAGCAATCAAAATGATTTACACCCCTTTAATGCACGAATGGGCATGAACGATAATAGTACTGTTATTTCTAATAACAACATCGTTTACGGTGGGATTTATTTGTTGTGAAATAAACAGTCTGTAATTACCGCAGCAGTTACAATGAATATTTTAGCTATTGTTGAACGCATCGTCATTAACCTCGATCTTCTGATCTTATCCCATAGGCGTGAATTCGTATGTGATATATAAATACTAGAGACCTGCATAACTCTTGCTATTGATTTGGGACAAGCTAGACGTAATTTGCCTATATAAGTTTCTAAGCACGACCCGATCTTCTGTATGAGATAATACGCCTGTGTAACCGTATTACAGGTGATTGGTCACTCTGACGTTGAACTGTTACTATTGGTTAAAAGAGTATTTCACGTCATGCCACAAATACAGGGCGACTGAAAATTATCCATTCAGAATGGTTACCATTCCGGAAATTTCGCATCTATAATTACGCAGAAAAATCCGGAATGGTAACCGTTCCGATTTTATTAGCAAAGCACTGCATTACTGAATCCTGAAAAGTATCCATTGTAGGAATGGTCACAATTCCGGATTTTTGTACCGACATTCACATACCAAATATCCACAGTCGGAATGTTTACAATTCCTGTATGTGTGTTTTTTAGTTGTCATACACAAAATCCTGAAAACTCTCCACTGCCTGAATGGTAACCATTCAGGACTCAAGTGTGAAAATATGTTGACGATATTACAATAATATTACAAATAGTACAAAAATATGTTAAACTACAAAACACACACACATTATTTCTCAATGCGAATAGGCTACACACGACAATTATTTATGGGGAAACTCCAAGTTTCGCTGGTGCGTGATGCTTCGTGTCACCACCTAAAAAAAAAAAAATTGCCGGCGCGCCTTGAATCACTGATTTGGGGATTTACTCCCCTGCTGGCGCTGGGACTCTGGTACGGTGCATAATGTTTGGCTACGCTAGTACAGTATTTTGAAGTGCGAGGGGGCTACTCTTGAAAATCGTTTGTGGGGAAACTCCAAGCTTCGCTGATGAGAATAAGACATTCAGGGGCTTCAGTAACACGCATAGCACCTTGGAGTCTAGCCTAATGCAGAAAAATAACGGAAACTTTGCAGGTCTCTAATTAATACTTATTAAATGATGGAAAGCTATGTCGAAATATATTGATACGACTACTTTATTTCAAAAATATAGATTGATACTCCCATTTTATTTACCGGGGGAGTCTATGTAGTGGTACACCAATTTACTCGCGTTACGGAACATAAAGTCTTCGCTTCCCGGTCCAGGCATCCTCATTTCGGTTATACATTGATCCCGAAATCATTAGGCGAATTCTGGCTTATTTCTCCCCTGTTCCTGCTTCTTAAGGCAAATTGCTTTGTCTGTAATGGCATCGCCGATGAGACGTTAAGACCTACCGACCTCTCATTTTATTTCTCTTCCTTTTCCGATTTTTGCAGGCATTACTGCCTTCGAAACACACCGCCTGAGGCAGCTGCCAACACAGCCTGGACAAAAACAAGTGCGGCCGCGGTGGCGTAGTGGTTAGACTACTTGCCTCCTACCTAATCGAAACTTGCTCGTTTCCCAGCGGAGATTTTCGCATGTGGGAATCGCGTTGAACGATCCCGCTGGTTGGCGGCTTTTCTGAGGGACCTCCCGTTTCCCTCGCCCGTGCATTCCGGCGCTGCTCCGTACACTATTTCACCCTCGTCGTGACACAAAGACCTCCATGTTAAGATGGCCGCCTGGTTGAAGAAATTTTGCACGTCCGAAGCCTAAAAGCGTGGGAGCACTAGGGACGACCGAGCCATGCGTATCAACTCTCTCATCGTCTCTACGCGCAAAGCACTTAACTGGCGTGCAGTCGTGCAGTCGATAACGCGCCTCTATGAGACTTTCAGCGGAGATCCTACAATTTTAATGACGTAATAATAATAATAATAAAGGTTTGATGCACGTCCCAATTTCTTTTTTTGATGTTTTGTACTGGAACGTTCATACCTAAAAATGAACTTGAAAACACCCGTTTAAGTCATTTTCACTATCACAAAAACATGCTTTAGAGAGAAAATGAGGAACTGAAAAACATACACCGACGCATAATGTTTCTTAAATTCTATTATTAAGCAAAACCTCGCTCAGGCACGTTGGACGGTTTTTTAATAACACGTTTTCTGCTGGAGCTCTGCTCACCGTCCGGCGGCCGCCCAAATCTCCCCAATCCACTCCACCGAAACAAGCTCGTGGGAACGCGACCTCGCCTAACAAGCAACGCCTTCGCGGGGAGCTGTCGACAGCGACGTGTCGCGGCCTCCTCTGCGCGTCTTCTCCCAACGAGCTGTGATCGATGACGCTGTCAGCGCGTGCGCACAAGGCACTCTTAGTAAGGTGGCGGAGGGGTCTGCGCAGACGTGGAGCGCCAGCTAGCCCTGCCCACCTCGCGATATGCCGGCCACTTGTCGGCTGTCGACACAAGCTCTCCTCAACCGGCGCCTGCCTTTCGTCACTTCTTACTTGTCGCCTCCTCTTGTAACCACAGATATAGTCCTTTCATGGCTCCTTACAACTTTTCTGAAGCCCTGCTTAAGGCCAGGCTTCACCATGCATGGGCGTATAGACAAAGATCTCTCAGTCGTTTTTTTTGGTAGTATTTTCAAGTAAAGATTTTTGTTAGAGATTGAACTTATTTAGATTTGTAAACCTTCCAAATTTTAGTTATTTTTTAAATTTCAAACGTACGTTTTCATTATTTATCAAATTGGGACATTTTATAAATGATTAAAAAGTGCATTCAAATTTAAACATTTAAATTTGAATGATTTACATATGTAGATGCGTTCAATCTTAAACATAAAAACCTTAGTTGAAAATACAATCATAAAAAACGACTGAAAGTTCTATGTCCGAATATAGCCTTTGATTCCCTATACGCCCATGCATGGCGAAGCCTGGCCTTAAGGAGAGGATGTACTGAAACATTTTCTGTGAAATAGTTGTTTGCGCGAATACGTGTATCTCGGTAAATAAGTGCTCTGCTAAGACAAATTTTTGTCAGAAAAAAAAAAAAAAAACGATGTCCCATTTTTATTTATTTATTTTTTTTTTTTTTCATATTAAGTGCTTTCTTGGAGAAAAAAACTCGTGAAAATGGCCAAATATTACATTTTTTAAAGCTTGCCTATGCAGTTTCCTTAAACGCCAAGAGAAAGGCACAAAGATGCAGGCGTAGTTTAATCTGCGGGCTTTCATCGCGTGTAATAAAGGCTCACTGTTCCAGTACAGCGTCACGAAGGAAACACTGCACGCCATGCGCGTAGGAGCGGTGAGGCGTTAGAAGTGCGTGTTAGTGTCGTCCGTATCGCTCCCTCGCTTCTTGACCTTGGACGCGCGGCTCCATCACACGCTTAAGTTGTACTTGTAGGCTATTCCTCCGCATCATGCAAACAAAGTTTAAACAAGTCTAGGAAATTACACTGAAGGATCAACGCACCGTATACTTGCGCAGCCAGGTTAGTAACAGATTGCATGAGAGCTATTTCTGACTAAGTGTTACAACACTCATTTCCTCTCTGTTACTTTTCATATTAACTACACAAGAAATTTTATAATTTATAAATAAATTATAAGTAAAATTCAACAAAAATTACATGATTTTATGTTAACAGGAGTTTGCGATACACGGCATATTTACGAAATTGTCAAACACGTCCTACATGGGATGCTTATTCAAAATGTTGATTGAAAAAGTTCTAAGATTCCGTGAATACACTATAGACAGGAACTCTTCTGAAAAAAATCGGGTGTTTCTACTTACTGCATATCTTTGGACCGCAGATTCTGTAACATGTCCTAGAAGCCTCAAAGCAAATTACAAACATCCGATGTGGCAGCACTCAGTAAACAAATAACTCCAAACTGGAGGTTTGTGGAGCCTTGTCTCGTACCAGAAATTAACGGGGAAATTTTAAGTGCCTCCTCACTAAAGTGACAAGGATTACTCAATGCAGTAGGGGATGGTGCAAAATATTTTCAGGTTTGGGCAAATTTCAGTTTACAATTGGCTGTGTAGTTTTTCCGTTTGGCTCTTTATGGCTAAGGCTATTATAACTATAGAGCGTTATTTTTTTTAACCCCATCTCTAAAAAATGTATGACATGTAAGTTTATAAAATATATGTTAGGCGATCAACTTGGAATTGTTTCAAACGAAAAGTAGGCCTATTCTAAGTGATATTTCTTAATGAATACTGGCATGTTAATAAATCTTGCGTATTTTTACTTTTAGTAATTTTTTATTGATTTTAAGATTAAAATTTACATCTTACGAAAAAATAAGAATTAAATATTTTTAACATATCAGTATTTATTGAGAAAGTTGTGTGTAATCAATTTTTGAAACAGTTGTTTTTTAAAATTGTTGTACTGAGTAGAAATTTATTTAACAATAATTCTTCATTTAATCTCCGCGGCGGCATGCCAGGTAGACAGCGCCCTGAAAGCATATCTCCACATTCAGAAAATATGGTACGTGCGAGGCAAAAACTGGTTTAAATTCAGGCCTTGGCGGCAAGGGGCTCTGCACAGAAACGTTACTGTTAAAGCACGTGGTCAAACAGATTGTTTCTACTGTAGGCTGTTCACGATAAAATGAGCACTTTTGAAAGCCCTGCTTAAGATCTATTTGTATGCGCGTTGTGTGTTCTTCCGCCTTATGTAAAATCACCATTGTGATGGGCCTCATAGCTTTCTTCATGCGTCGGTCAAGTGAAACTAAAATTGTTAGAAAAGTAAGTATTTAAAATTTTTTGCTAATTTTGACACGAAAAATCGTTAAAAACATAAAAGAAAACAGAAAGCTATAAAAATAATTTAAGTTATCACAAATGGTTACCTCATACTTTTTATTCGACGTTAATATATGGAACAACTTTCCTCTCCATCGTTACCAACTTTACTGAGCACATGTCACTGAGTGCGCCCGATAAAATATATGAAGGTAGGAGCAGTAACTTTTTCTAAGGTTGATTTCAAAAGTGCTCACTTAGTCGTGAACAACCTTTATCGCTAAAACGTGCAGTGGCAGGGGCTGCTCTCCAAGGCGCGTTGCGGTCTAGCTAACTTTCGTGATTGCAGGACTTCTCTTAGCTGCTTGCATGCGTCTCACGAACGTGTGAGGGTAGTCGTATTTTGAGTGATCGAAACGAAAAAGGCGACTGATTTTTCTGGTGAGCAGAAGCCAGGAACAAAGATAACTCTGCGAATGCGGTTGTACGAAGCAGAAAACAAAATTTCTGTAATTCATTCGCAGGACGGTACCCTAATAACGAGAATTTTTATGCTTTTGTTATGGAAGTTTGTGACTCGTGTGTAGGGAGATAAATTTTTTTTTATAGCCTTGCTTAAGATTGACTTGTATGCACATTGTGTTTTCTTCCACCATGTGTAAAATTAGCATTGCTATGGGTCAATTTATTCATCAGTTTGTGACGTGAAACTGTGGAATCATTAGAAAAGTAAATATTTTTCCAATTTTCTCATAAGAAACAGGAAGTAAAATCAATAATTTCACGAGCCACAAATGTTTACCTAAAGCTTTTAATTTAACGTTTAAACATAGAACTACTTTTCCTCCATCGTTGCCAACTTCACTGGGGGACACCGTGGGTCAGTGAGCTCGTTCAAATAACTTCAGATAAGAGCAGTGACATTCTTCAAAGTTTGATTCCAAGAGTACTCAATCATGTACAGCCTATATCAATAGGTACCTACATGCGTAGATAACTAAATAAATGCACACACCCAATGCCCAATCATACAGGTAAGCAAGACACCGCATCATTTTGAAATGTATTTTGACGCATTTTCGAAACATGCCACCATCTCTACGTATTGTATATTCTGTTATTTGTCAATGGGGATTAGATTGAAATGAAATGAACCCGTAACTCTACTTTTCGACAGCTAGTCAGCAAAAAACTTCGTGTGGTACAGTATAGTGTCCGATATAGTATATATAGTCCATTCGTGGTTTCTTCGGAGGTTTTAACACAAACATTTTAAAAAATCGCCCCATGTGTTACGTAATCAGTTATTTCCTAAATATGTCGTGTATCAAGCGTTTTGTGCCTCTGTAAACAAAGGCGTGTCTTATTTTTCATGAAATCGAAGTTTTATCTGTGTTGTATTTATACATTATAATATTTCTTGTAAAATAAACACAATTAAAAACAGTGAGCAAAAATCGTGTTGGTAGCGCCTAGTAATAAATAGTTCCCATGCAAAATATTATTACAATAGAGTGCGCAGGAAAGCGGTGCGTTGTCCTTTGGTATAATTTCCCAGACTTTATTGAGCGTAGCTTGCACAAGGTGGAGGAATATCCTGGAAGTAGAGCTTTAGCAGGGCTTCAGAAAATTCTGAGTTAACTGTGAATGGATTATAGCAGTATGATGGTGTAAGTGGGATTATAGACGCCAACAGTATATAGTCCATTCCCCATTGGAAGCAACTTTCTCGGAGCCCTGCTAAATATCTACTTGTTTCGTATCCGTCCGCCAAATGTAAACAAACATTGCCATGTGACTGCCATGCAGCATCTGTCGAAATCAATGTTTACATTCCATTGTGTTTGTACATATGTTCGTATACTTTCGCTACACCTAAAAATAAACATTGAAATGTGACTTCTACTTTTATACCTGTCAAATGTGTGGTTTACTGTTTACAGCTTTTCAAAGAATTCTGTCATATTCCAAAAACCATCTCGTGCGAATATTCACAGTTTAGGCCTCTAACCTTATTTAGGTCAGCTTTATGAAGTTTTAAAAATGCCTGTATTGACGACAGTTCTTACGTTTATTTTACATTAACATATTTGTTTTCCACAACATAGCTCAATACATGTAAGCACGTTAGTATTTTGCCGCGACTGTGTTTAACACTGTTACAACTGCATGGTAAAGAGCTGTACTAATAATTATTTTGTTATTGATATGTTTTGGGTCATTTCTTTAAAAGGAAGGCCTCAGTTGGAATAAATATTAAAACGAAGGAACAACCAGTCAAACGAAAAAGGCATATCGAATTCAAGCACGAAACTCGTGTTTCTCATTTTTGTCATACAAACTTTAAAATATAGCGGTGATCATGCACACAAATAAGCCTACGATAACTTTTATTCCGCTCATATTTCTATGTATTGCTACTTACTGTTTATTAGGTTTATTGAGATTTATCGGGCTGAACTTAGTATTTTTCTTCTGGGATTGTGGCAAATTATGATACACGACTGTTTTCCAAATCTCTTAGGGCACAGGTACAACGTTGTGATAAATAAACAGACGTGGATGTAAATAATTAACTTCATCATAAAAACAGTTCACAGTTAAAACGTATAAATAGTGCTAATAAAATATTCGAAATCACGCACACAGGGCCAGAATATCAACCACGATGCACAAAGGCACGCCATTTCACAGACGCAAAGATTAACTACACACGTCACAGTATATTTATTACTGCCGTGGAAAAACAGATTTATCACAACATCGTAACTTGCCTAAGTAGGTTTGAAAAACAGAACGTCTACAAACGTGATGTGGTAATTTGAAGTATTTTTCGGAGTAAGTATAATTGACGCTTCGTTTGGTAAAACAGCAACGCATCATGTCATGGTTCGCCACGTCTGCCAACTTCACTGTGTTTCTGCCCCGACATCATATATAAATATATTAAATTAAGTATTCAAACATTAAAATATCTTTTCAGTTGTAAATTACAAATTCAAAAATCATAATTTTTCTGTAATAAGAATGAAATATGCTACAATTGAAAACATGTATAATGTAGTAGCTTACTAGCAAAGTGAAATCTCCAGAGTTTGAAAGAGACGGAGAAAGAGAGAGAAAGCGACAAGCCTCGCCCAGCAGACAGTTTTTCAGATGCTTTCTCGCTCGATAAAACAACACCTTACCATTGCGGCCTACTCACGATATTTTCCGCGGTTGTTTTAAACTGTAAAAATGATATATGTTGCATCGGGGCTACCTAGATATTTAAATATTTCAATAAGCATCGTTTAGTTTACAAATAGTATTCTAAAAACTAGATTAAAAATAATATTTTAACTGTGAACTATTTCTCACCGGTCGTTGCCAACATGGAGCTGGTCTTGCTGTTGTTAATTCATATTTAAAAAGAAATAAATATTACAAGTTATAGAAGATATTAAGGTGAAGTTTAATTTATTCAATAATACATTACTCTAAAGTTAACCACAGTGTTATATATTTGTGGAATACAGGTTATTGAAAAAAATAAGTTGACATATTATGCCTAGAGTGATTTTTCAAAGGTTGATTTTCATGAGTCGCTTCCAATCGGGAATGAGCTGTA
Organism: Dryococelus australis; assembly: GCA_029891345.1. Taxonomy (NCBI): domain Eukaryota; kingdom Metazoa; phylum Arthropoda; class Insecta; order Phasmatodea; family Phasmatidae; genus Dryococelus; species Dryococelus australis. The sequence continues at coordinate 350,429,050 of CM056993.1, forward strand.
GTTACCGGTTGCTGCAGTAGAAGATAAAAGCGGCTATCTTGTAGCTGGTAATCGTGTCTGTAAGTGAGTAAAGACCTCAAAATGTTAGCAAAGATTTCATATCTTTTTATAAAAGGGTCATCCTCAAACTTACGTTATTTAATTGCGAAGTACTTTTGAGTGGCAAAAACGTTATTTTCCTCAAAACTCACGAGCAGTTCTCATTCTAACTATTGCCACGGCATGTTTGTCCAAAAGACTCTGAATTACTGCTGTTCTCGAGAATTATGTCGCTGGAAAAAATATATATCAGAAAGAATTCCCTTGTTTCTCGAACATTTCCACTTTTCACGTGAACTATCAGACAGTTTGCTGAAAAATAGAGCGTTCGTGCGAATGCCTGGCGTCACACCAACAGTCAGTCACACTCTCGCCGAAATGTTGTTGATTTTAAAGGTCACTGACTGGTTGTGTGAACGTGTTAAGCAGCACACTTCGTGACCAATCTTCATTTAGAAACAGTGGCTTTCATGTTCGCGTTTCTCAACTGGATGCATTTCAGAACGATATCTTCTCTCTCTCTCTCTCTCTCTCTCTCTCTCTCTCTCTCTCTCTCTCTCTCTGTGTGTAGCTTTTTATGAATAAGAAGTAGATGTTGAATAATCACTGACCTCAGTAATTTTAGTAATTTAATTCGGAGTGGCCTCGTGAAATATAACTAGGGATAGGAAAATTTCGCGAATTCATTTCGGGACAAGATAGACGCCAAATACATGTACAGTGAAGTCACCTTCGCAATTGGATCACAGTTTATTAGACCCATCCTGCACGCCTCTGAGCCAATAGCAGACTTGCAAGGCAGCACTTTGCGAATCCCGCAACTGCCATGTGTGGCGCAACAGCCAATGAAAACACAGCTTAGGCTCCAGTATGCAGAGGACTAAGGAGTCTAGCCTACAGGTCATTGAACTCATAGAATTTTCCTATCCCTAAATATAAGTAGCCAGTGTAAGATATTGGCACATCATACATAATTAACATGGCTTATGCAACTGTTATCACTTCGCTTGTTCTGTTAAATTTTGATCTACTTGTAATGGATATGGTTATGGCTTTAGCACATATAATAGGACCCCAGGGACTGAGTGACTCCGCATTGAAGGGAAAGGTTTGGGTCGTAACTGTAATTTCGAGCTCATATTACGCAGTAGATGTACATACATTTTTGTCGCTGCATGAGAAAGCATTGATCAGGCTAAGTGTTTATAACCTGAGTAGCATTTCTATTAAGATACCCTTCATAAACGATTATCAGTACACCAAGTGATGCTTAAAATGAGTGAATTAGTTAAGGGGTCTAGGTGGCTCTTAACATGGAGGTCTTGAGAGCCGATGAGGGTGAAGCGAGGTGAGTGTGGAGCAGCACCGGAATGCAAGAGAAAACCCACTGACCAGCGACATCGTTCGGCACGAATCCCACGTGTGAAAATCCGGGGGCGACCCCGCTGGGAATCGAACCCGGTTCGCCTTGGTGGCATGGTTAAACAAACATGGAAATTGTGAAAATTGAGCGACTGAAAATCAGTGCCTGATAACTAATTGATATGATTGCTGAATTTCACTGGTTTATTTGTGATTCCCACTGATTGTCGATCATGCCACTACCACAAGTAGAGACGTACAAAATTCGCGTTATTATTTTAGGGCACGTTAAACTTTAAACACCTGTACCTCTGCAATACGTTTGTCATTGGATCAAACTTTATCTGACACGCCGAGGGTAACTCTGCGCCAATAACTGTACACTTCACATTTTGTCCCTCAATCAAGTGCAGTTCAGCCAGAAAGGGGCGTGGCTTCATATCTACGCAGCAGCCAATAGAGAAACAACGCCGGCTCCAACACAGACAGTACTGTGAAGTTTATCCCGGTGCCGATTTATAACGCGAATTTTGTATGTCGCTAGCCATAAGTAAAGATCTGCATGATTCGCGTTATTATTTTGGGACTAGCTAGTCGTCATTGCCCTATAAATATCATAACAGGACCCGTGGTCTCATTGGCTGATGGCTTCTATACAAGGTCACGTGCCTGTGTAACTGTTCTACAGGCGATTGGTTACTCTGACGTTGAACTGTTACTTTTGGTTAAAAGAGTCTTTCACGTCGTGCCACAAATACTCTCAGCCATTGACGGACGTCAGTAGAGGCCGTAGATATGCTTTGTTACAGCCTATGCCTACAGAGATTGGCCGCTGCGAGTTAGCACAACAGTAGAATTAAACTTATGTCGTCCCCGAGGACATAATCTAGTAATAAGTAACTTAGAATAATTAATTTAATTCACCTTTCCTTTACAGGCTACGTTCTTCTCCTTTAGGATAAGTAAAAGCCAGCTAGCGTTGGCTCTGCTGACACTATCCGGCAGCTAATTTCCTTTTAATTTAAGTTTACAGGGACAGTCCCCATCGCACCTTCCCCCCCCCCCCCCCCGCCAGAGTGGGTGTCTCCTCCACACTGATTAGTCCAGCGCCAGACCAATCAAGGAAAATGAGATCCGCCCCCCTTCTCTACTAGAATTTTCCCTCCTACTAATAAAGAACATGTTCCTTACCGATCTGTTTCCTGTAACATTTTCTAATAATGCTTGTAATAATTTTAAGTAATTTTCTGTCGACTGGGTGTTTTTACGGTGCCTATGCCGGGTTTTTCCCAGCCTGTTCTTAGTTATAGTTTTTTAACTATAGGTACACTATGGGAAGAGGTCATGGAACGGTGGCCATGGCTGCTCGACACTCTCTGCCACGATGCATGCCTCCTTGTAGACGTAAAAGGTTCAGCCCTGAGACGCAATAGCTACCGTTCCTACCTCGGACGTACGACTAACTCTTAGAATTAGGGTAGGTTAAAAGAAACGCGAATTTTACTGGTCTCTAGCCGTAAGTCACTTGTTCCCAGTTCATTTGCTTGATTCGCCAGTCGGCAGTAGCTTATCATCTGACATTCAGTCAATGCTATTTCACTGATTGATATCACTGGTTCGGGCTTGGAGTGTACTCAGTCGGCGTGACCGCACAAGCGAAATAACGTGCGGTTCCTTGGATGTTGGAGTATACCCTTTATCTGGTTAGTTGTGCATTGGTTGTCTGATTGGCTACTGCGTACTGCGAAAAGTCCCCCACTGTCTTGGCTGCTGGTGTAACTGGCGAATTTTACCCCCAGGTAGGAAAGGACGAACACCCCCGCGATCGAGACAGGAAAAGAACGTTCTAAGTACATCATTATACCATTGGTGAGATGTCGACACAGTGAGGTGCCATACCGAAAGGAAAAGGGTGTTCAGAAATTGGCTTTTCGGAAAAATAAAATTTTTCTTGGAAAGTGGTACAATTCCACTCTACTAATTACACAGAACATGAAATTACCACGCTTGAAAATCATTTCTGGGGAAACACAAAGCTTCGCTGATGCGTGACCATTTTGCGGTTACCACCTACAAAAAACAGTCAGCTTGCATTGAATCACTGTTTTGGGCATTAACTCTCCTGCTGGCGCTGAGTACTCTTGCTCGGTGCATAATTTTGGCTACGTTTGAACAGTAATTTTATTTGCGAGGGAACTGCACTTGTTCCTTAAATCGATATTCCACCAAGGGATACTGTCTGGCGAGAAAGTGAGGGGTGCTCTCGGGGATTAGTGTCATCCTAATATACTGTGGTCAACCGAGGATTGTAAACACTGTTGTCGCGGCTGCTAGCGGACCGCCAAGCTGCTTTGACACATTCCGCCACTCAGGCATTCAGGGGGTAATAATCACCTGGTTAGAATTCGCCTGCTACTCCAGCTGTCGTGTAGGCTACCAGGCACTGAGTACTGAAAGGTGCGTCCACACGTAGCTGGCTAGTGACGCAGTTCTGCTGGTCTGTGCGGAGCGAGATCGCGGTATAAGCGACTCTGCATTCTCAAGCGCTCCGACCACAAGCGCTTGGCGTGGATTAGATCATAGACCAAAGCTGAGGTAGACCGATCTCGCTGTCTGCGCACAACCAATCTCCGTGTTCCAAAATTGAACTGCTTTCCGGCCAATACAGTTATCACAAATGGTGTGGATTGGATTTGAGGTTAGAACACAGTTTAGTAAACATGTGCATTTGAGATGTTTTTATATATCATGTAACCAATTTGTAATGATTTTCTATTAAATTCAAGCTGGTAAAAGTATGTTATTAATCTAATGGTGCTTGTCATTTAAATATTAAGATATTAAAAAACATGTTCATCATTGTTGACCATGTGATTGTGACAGTTGTGTTCCTTTGGGGTAGGTCAATGTTGGGTACATGCGCAGAAGACGATTAAGAAGTCTACCTCATCTTTAGTCTATGGGTTAGATTACTTTATGGGCAGTGATTTACTTCTCCATCACTGTCTTCATAGTAACTGTGCATAAGCCATTGACTTAATTTCAAGAATTTAGTGACTTTGCCTAAGAAATAAGTTATGCGAGTGAGAGGCGGTAGAGGCCGATAGCAGACAGCATAATCGAGAAATTAATGCCACCGATGGGTTGAAAACAGCATCCAGTATGGAGGGCCCGACAGCACTACCTATAATTTAAAAAAAACATAAACAAATATGGCTGCCACCTAGTGGCTAAATTGACAGCTTGCCTGGTGGCGACATCAATTATTAATATACTAGTGCCACCTAGGTGATGTTAAAGTAAATATTATGGCCTCCAGCAACATATAAACAAATAACAAATGAAAATAACCAAGATGGCTGCATACGACAAAAAGAGCAAAGTCGCTTGGTAAAGAGGAAAAGGAAGGGTTGAACGAACGTGAGTAATTAGCCAATGAGAATCATGGGAGGGGGTTGTGGGAGTGTTGACGATCAGTCTTCTACTGGAAATGGTGCTGGAGGTATCTCCAGAAATGTAAGTTAATGAAATAAAATTCTAATAATATTTTAATAATTATTTTAATAATATTTTTAATAATACATTTTTTCTGGGAGTTCAAGGTCAAAAGTCACGATTCCAAGGTCAAAGGTCAAAGTCACTGACATCCAACATGGCCTACAAGTTAGCCGCCAGGGGACCGGAATGACAGAGTATGAACAGTTCCAACTCTCCGATCCCAGACCTTGATGGAAATGGCATTTTTGAGATGTTGAATTCAATTAATCATGAACAGCCTGTATCGTAAAATCGGTAGAAGGCTTTCAAAAGAATAAAAAAAGCCAATACTGCATCGTAATGCTGCGAATGCCTCCGTATATGCAAACAAAAAATGAAAATATGTTAAGCCTTGTATCGTATTCGAGCAAGGACCTGCACTGTTTGGCGTTCTCAAGTGCGATTCTTATGCTGCGCCACTCATTAAAAACCTCATGATGAAACAGTAAGTGGTTTCCAGGACAAAAAAATATATATAATGACCCGCCGAGGATCTAGGCACATTCCAAAAATCGGAAAGTTTCGTTTCCTCTATTCTGCGCTACACTCGGTAAAGTGAGCTCTTTCGAGGACCTAGTTACTTTTTCAATTCAACCATTTCTTATCCTTTATTAATCTTTTTAAAATAAATATTTTCATGTAAGTAATAATTACCGTGTGTATATTCCACTCGGATCTTAATATCTAAGGCTGAAATAAAATATATTTATGGGCTATTATTCCAAATAAGAGAGCTTTCAAAAGTACTCACTTTACCATGAATAGGCTAAAAAGTGCGGTCCAAGCTTTACTTTTATCATTAGTTTACTAGTTCTTGCGTTTATAATTTTGTTTCGCACAATGCTGAGTTCACAGACACTTTAATGTTGTCCTGAAACAACATGCTTGACTAGTGGTGCATTGGCTACTGGGCTCGACTTGAGCATATCACCGAAGAAATACAGTTACAGTTATAGCGAGGCTACGCATAGATAATATTTAATGCGTAGTCTGTTTTCTTAGCAGCCTTATGTCGTGTTAAAAAGGATTTTAAATCATTTTTACACACTATTACAACATTAATTTTTTTGAGTGGTGGCTGGAAAACGAAATAAAAAAAAAAAAGGATTTCGCACCTCCCTAACATTTTTAAAATTATAAAACCTAAAATAGGAGAATATAGAAAGACATTTCAACTACTGGCAATCATGAGAAATACTATTCTTTATTACATTTAAACAAACTTGGCTCATAAATATTATGTTAAAGTTTTTTATTTATTTACCGGAAGCAACTTACTGCAGCATGGAAACGCAATACATTTATTATTGTAAATTAAGCGGATTTTTATAAGTGTGTGAGATAGTCTTTGACTGGCTTCCGGATTTCGGCAGACGACAATAAACATTTCTGGCGTATCTTTTCGTGTACTCGAAATGACTGACAGTGAGCCTTGTGAAAATAAAGAGATGCATGTGTGGAAAGAGTCTTGATGCGCGCTGTGGCAGGACGTACAGGGTTGTTGGCGAGTGAGACCCTGGAGTAGAACGCGCTAAGGTTCGGGAGACACGTGGCGCCCGCCCGTGTCGTCGCGACGCCGTCGCGCCGTCGGGACGCAGTTGGCGGCCCTTAAGCCATAGTATGTCAACATTATATTTATACTTTTTGAAATAAACCTTTGAAAATCACCCCATTGCGTTTTATAGTTGTGTTAACGTGAAAATGTGTTAATTTTGGTTAAATTTAATTTTCACTTATAGCCTATTTAATCTATAATTACTGTGAATAAAAACGGAGAGAAAATAGGTGTTTTTATAATATCTAGCAATAAATGGTTCTCATGCAAAATATTATTAAACAGTGTGTCCACGAATGCGGTGCACTGCCCCTTTGGTGTAATTTTCTGGATTTAAGCGTGTATGCCACGATGGAAGATTCCTTGGACGATTCCGTGTAAGCCTGCATAGCCGCTTTATGGATGATTCTATGGAAGAATTGGTCGACTGTTTTAATGGACGTTTTCGTAATTAACTCGTATGCAATTTTAGATGGAAGGTTTCCTACAAGGTTGAAATTATAGTATGGACCACCTGTTTTCCGCGAAAAGATTTACGCGGAGGAGGCTAGACTTCAATATCCTATGTGCACACTTTTAGTCTTCATTTAACGATTGGCCGCTTGCCTTTGTGTGAAGAGTGTTTGTTACAAGAGAGCACGAATCAGAATTAAGTTTCTCCGATACTTGCCATACGCGATTCGTAGGCAGACCGATAAGACGCATAACTATTCAAATGATCCAATCAACAAAGCGGTTCTGAACTAAAGTGTTTTGGAACACAACTTGTCCCGAAATATTTTCGCGATAAAAAGGTGCCCCTAATTATAGCCAATTAGAGAGAGAGAGAGAGAGAGAGAGAGAGAGAGAGAGAGAGAGAGAGAGAGAGAGAGTGTGTGTGTGTGTGTGTGTGGAGGAGTAGTTTTGTTTATTTTATTTTGATAAAAGGCATAGTGAATTAAAAAATCACGATAATGTTTACTGATTCTAAAACAGTATCGTGTGAAAATTATGGTAAACATTCCTGTTTATATTAAACAAAATTTTCACTTGTAAACAACCAAACGATTAGGTTCTGTGCATAACGCATACTGCGGAAGTTGTGATGAGTGAAGATTGTACCTGAAGCACAGTTGGAGAAGTAGTGGAGTGTAGAGATTTCGGCGGCTCTTAACATCGAGGTCTTCAGAGCCGATGAGTGTGATGGAGGTGAGTATGGAGCTAGCTCCGGAATGTAGAAACGGGGGGAAACAGCATCGTCCGGCACGCTTCCCACGTGCGAAAATCCGGTGACTCGGCCGGGGATTGAACCCGGATCGCCTTACCACTCAACCACCGCGGCCCCAGTTGGAGAAGTAAAATCATAAATAAAATGCACTCGTCTTTACTTGTGCGGTTGCATGTATTGTTGGATAGGTTATTCCAAAGCGCCCTCCACAACTGCTTGCATTCAGGCTCAGGTAGCAGGCCTCGTGGAATATTCCTCCCGTGGTTATACGGAAAATTTTATCGGGGCGTACCGACTTTAGTCAGGCTTCGTTTGCACGATGCGGAGGAATATCCTGCAAGTAAAACTTTAACAGGACTGCAAAAATGGGGCGTGGCGGTATCTTTGCGTGAGTAAGACTACGTTGACGCGCGCGCACGCCTTGATGTTTATTTTACGTTCCCGGCACCGCTTCACTCGATCATATGGCATTTTATGGGTATCACTGGATTGCTTTTCTGATGCTCTTTCCAACCGTATATGATTTATGTATTTCGACTTACCTTTTCGACGAGTATAGGCAGACATTGTGTTAAGTTTTCTTAATTTTTTAACATTAAACTCATACAATTTCACCATAACCACGCCAAACAAATGTTTTTATTCACGCAATCGATTGATCTTGACAAGAGCTGTCGGCTGAAACTTAAAAGAGCGTCGTAGCTTCTCCTAGTCAAAAGTTATACTACGCGGAAGTTATGAAACGCGGCGAAACGAACTCAAAATTGTGGTAGTCACCCCCCCCCCCCCCCTTTTTCCACCGGCGTGATGCTTCGCATTTCTCACTCAACGTAACATATTCTTTGATCCTTTGGCAATCGAGTGGTGTAATTGAATCGTGAATGTAGACGATAGATTCGGAGCTGCAATGCCAAATTTTATCCCCCGATTTTGTTATCATCAGAATTTCTGGTCTGCCTCCCGCCGTGGTTGTAAATTTATAGACATATTCGCCACAAAATGTTGGACGTTTCCAACAATGGACTGTAACGAACGCAGCTCCTCGTTCCTGACCTGATTATTCCCTTGCGTGGGCCGCACACACGCTAATTTACGACGCGGGCTCCGGCGTCGTGAAGATCGCTTGGGCGACCCCCCCCCCCCGACCCCCCGCGGCTTCTTCCAGCCCACCGGAGATAAAAAGAAGCGGCGATAAATCTAGATGCCCGACTCGGCCGCCAGGCGATACATCACCGGTGTGACGCTAGGGGTAACGCAATATCAAGGTCCCGCCAGGAACTGATCTCATTGGCGACCGGGACCCGGTCAACCGACCGACATCGTCCGGGCGTCCTGCCCTTGACCGACACGCCACTCCGTTCGCTGCAGTGTTGCCAGATCGACCACACCAAAATCTGCAGATTCCCGCTAGTGAATTCCACACAATTCTACACACATCATCATTCGCAGTTGTATACATATTAATTAAATTTTTTACCGCAGGTGCATAAATATCTGCAGCCAACGGCTATATTCTGAGAATTTTATTTTGTACGTCTAAGATAATAATTTGAACTTGTTGCCAATGTTATACGGCTTATGAGCGACAATTTTTTCACACAAAATATGCTGGGAATGCAATGATAGAGATATTGTCAAATTCAATACATATTAAAAAGTACCACGATAACATTTCGTAAGAAAAATATCTTTTTTGTAAGATTTAAGTTAGAAGTTTGTATTCCACACAAGAATCCACACTCCAACAGAAATTCCATACATTTCGTGGAGTTCTACACACTTTTCCCAAAAACTCCATCTCCAGCAGCTGGCTGGCTGGCTATCACGAAGACGTGCTGGACGTAGTCCGACGCCGCTAAGGGCGATCCAGGCACGTGTATCACATTCCTCGTAGCCTCTACGGGAAAGAATCTGCATTTTTTTTCGTCGACAACTCACCTCTAGGCGGCGTTTTAAAATACTACACTGATAGTATTGTAAAGTAACGTAATGGGAAGATTAGTTAAACCAAAGTAAAAGTGGTTCTGGAGCTCCATATGTAAACTGTATTTACTGCTTTTTTTTAAAAAGGGACTGTATCCAATGGCGAAAATAAGCGTAAGAACAAAACAACGGAACCAAAACCCAATATATCCTTTATAATGAACAACAGAAAGCTAGTTTCTAAGTTTATTCAATAGTTCCTAGCTACAGAAATCTTACATTACCATTATCACGTAACTTTCACTATGTAATCGCCAATGCTAGAAAAATAGTACACAAGCTCTGCCAATTTTCAGTCAGTGAGCCATCATCTACTGGCGAATCACTGGAATGCACTGAGGCTGTACTGCCGGGCAGTGCAGTTAATTTGGAATCAGTATAAATCACTGTTTAATCAGTGAATATCAGTAATTAAAACGTTCAGTAGAATACTACTGATCCAGGCGGAGCAGTATCAACCATAGACTAATGATGAAGTAGACCGCTCATTCGCCTTCTGCACATGTACCCAACATTGACCTACCTCAAAGGAACACAACTGTCAAAGTCACATGGTCAACACTGATTGACATGTTTATTTATATCTTGAGTTTTAAATGACAAGCAATATTATATTAAGAAAATACTTTTACCAGTTCCAATTTAATCAAATTACACTACAGATTGGTTAAAGGAAGTACAAAATCATCTCTAAGCACTTGTTTACAAATCAGTTTTCTAACCTAAAATCCAAACCATGCCGTTTTAGCTAGACTTTTTGGCAGTAAGGCGGGTCAGTGTTGGGACACGGAGATTGGTTGTGCGCAGCTAACGAGATCGGTCTACCTCATCTTTAGTCTATGGTTAACAGATCTGCAGTCGAATTCGCTGATTCGGAGCAGAACTTTAACTATTTCGATTTTTGAGTGCTGGAAGTTGTGAAAATTCGCTTGCTGCTGTGAACGGGCGAAAGCGTTAATTATTTTTTTTTGTAACGCTGAGCTAATGAACACGCGAAAAACGTAAGCAACAAAAATAACGTTAGCGTGTGCCAAAACGATATAAGCAGTGCACAATTTAAACTGTCCGTGGGACAACATTCCTTATTTTTTTAGCCGTATCGTAATTGGGGCTTTCGTGTTGAAATATGTCAGGCAATTTCTTACGGCATTTTCTCAAACGTGTTCACAGTTGTGGCCTTGATGAGCGTAGGAGAAGAATATGAGCCCAGTGTGATTGTACTCATTAAATCTACTGTATCGTCACGCTTATTTTAGAATATTCAAAGATGAGCTGGGAGAAAAAAAAGTCTACCACTCGACGGAAGATGAAAATAACTACTGGAATTAATCCCTCAACAATAAAAGCGCTGTTGGTTGCACGTCGTATTTTTTTCCTCCATGTTAATAACGAACTTTATGGGAAAAGACGCTGTCTATACAGCTTTCCAGACCATAAGCATAACAGGGGTGGGTGTAAAATGCCAGAGCTTGCGCCATAAAATATATGTGGTACACGGAAACGTGATCACTTACTTAAGCTTCGCCACGCTTTACGGATAACAAGCCATTACTAATCTTTACTTAGAAGTCAACGTCAGACTCCAGCGACCCTAGTTTATATGGAGTCCAAGATGTTATGTTCAAGCGGCTACGGGCTGAAAATAGCAAGGCCAAGCAAGAAGAAATCTATTTTTTTTTCAGAGATACTTTACTCAATCAGTATGTTACCGGGTACATAAACACGGAAAGCCAGAATTAAGAGACGCCGTAAGGTAGTCTGTGTGGTCGTTGTAGACACTCAGGCACTGATCATTTTGCCTGATATCGTTGGCGTGCATCACTTTCCTGGTGATACACGACTACCTCGCTCTCCCATTCCATCCCTTGCAACATAATTTACAGTATCAAATTCAAACGGGAAAATTAATAATTGAAAATCCAGAATGGGAATTTGGTACGTTCTCATGTTGAGAACAGCCATTGTCATTAACATATTATTAGGGATAGGAACAGTTCGCGAGTTCATTTCAGGTAACGATAGACGTCAAACACGTGTACACAGAAGTTGACTTTGCAATTGGATCACAGTTTATTAGACACACCCTGGACGACTCTGAGCCAATAGCAGACTTGCAAGGAAACAAATAGCGAGTGCCATACTGCCAGGTGTGGAGTAACACTGGCTACTCTATGGGTAGGGACACCCGAATTTTGCGAAAAGATTTCCGCACATGCAAGACTGAAATATCCTGCGAGTGTACCAGCAGTTTACTTTTGATTATTGGCGACGTGTGTCTGCGAGAAGATATTTTCTTAGTTGAATAGCCAATCAGAATTAAGTTGCTCCGATACTGTGCGTCTCTGATTCGTGGGCAGATACTTAAGACGCGTAACATATAGATCACCCAATCACATACGTGAATCTGAGCTAAAGTTTTATGAAATACAACTGGTCGTGAAATATTTTTGCGAAATTCGGGTACTCCTATCTACGGAGCAGCAGCCAATGAACAAACATCTGAGGCTCGAGTATACACATGACTGTGGAGTGTAACCTACAGGTCATTGAACTCGCGAATTTTTCCTATCCCTGCATGTTATGAACAGGCATTGGTTTATGTGAGCAGAACGAACGTACATAATAACTACTTCCACTAAAAAGTTTTGCCATTCCATTCCTGCGTGTTCCATTATGTCATGGCTATCACCTTACCTTAGAGCGATTTTGTGCGTTTTTGAGGCTCTCAATCAAGAGAGCGTAAGGGAGTCATTATCAAGCACATCAGATGAACTATAGTAAGGGATATGCGAAACTCGCGTTATTATGTGGCATCTGGCTGAACTTCACAGTACTGTATACACCAGAGCCGATGTCTTTTCGCCATTGGCTGCTGCATAAACCTGAGTCCACCCCCTTTCTGACAACTGCAGGTGATTGGAGCACACGATTGTGAAGTGTTCATTTATTGGCGGAGAGTTACCCAGGGCGTGTCACATAAACTATGGTCCAATGACAAACGTGTTGAAAAGGTATGCGTGTTTGAACGTTAACGTGTCTTCACATTAAAAAACCAATTTTGCAGGTCTCTAACTATAGTCTGTTTACGATTAATCAAGCACTTCTGAAATCAACTTTTGAAAAATGCCACTGCCCCTGCACGCACATATTTTAAATGGCACAGCGACTGCCATGCACCCGGTAAAGTTGGTAACGAAGGAGGTAAAGTAGTTCCATGTCTAAACTATGATTTCAATATTTTGGGTAAACATTTGTGAATATTGAAATTATTTGTGTTTCCTTTTTTTCATGGGTGTAAAGTGTAAGAAAACATGTACTTTTCTTATTATTACACAGCTTTACTGGACTGACTCGACGCATGATTAAAGTGATCAGGCCAACGGCAATGTTACTTTTACATATGGTGTAATAATACACAACGTACATACAAGTAGATTTTCAGCAGGACTTTCAAAAGTTCTCAATTTACCGTGAATAGCGTGTATCGCCCTTGTGTTCAAGCATTGAACGTGAGTGTAGCGCTGTGGTAGTACAACAAACCTTAAGATAGTCGATTATTTAAGGATGTTACAGTACGGGTTTATATAAATACCTACTTCGACATTTTTGTATACACAGAAGATTAATAAATTCCATCATTATTTACAGATTTTTCCTTCATATGTTCAATTGCTTAAATTTGTTAAACTGCTTGTTTGTCCGGTTGTCTGCTAATGATAGAATTTCACCATTGAGGATCCCACTCATACGTAACAAAAAGTCACTTGTAACTTACAACAGAACTACTACATTGGCATAGTTTAGAAGCACAGTGCGTTCCGAATCTTCAAGAGTTTTGTAAGCACAACGGAGGCCTACTTATTGCGTGAATTCGTTTGATTAACACTTCTTAGCGCTGCGATTTAATTTTTTTGACAGTTTGTCCTAAAATTTTACAATTTTACTTATAGTTCTAGTAATTTTTGACAACTATTTTTCGAATTTTTGTATAAGTTTATATTTATTTAAACTGTACAAGAATAGTTTTGTAAGGAAATAAATTTTAATATCTATGACAAATTATGGTTGATACTTAAAATTGTAAGTAAGCGTAGTAATGACAATTTTTTAGGCTATTCACGGAAAAATGAGCATTTTTTTAAAGGCCCTGCTAAATTTTTCTGTTATTTAATTTCAATCTTTCCGCCACTTTTTGATATCAACATTTCAATATACGTAATAAACATAGTGTATATATTTCATCACTCTCAAAAGTTAACGTCTGAGGCTGCCTTTTGGTAGGGCCATAAAAAGTGCTCACTTTACCGTGAACAGCCTATATATGTTCGAATGTCGTTACACAATTAATTAATTTTCGTATTAGTAAGAACACTTCATTCTCCTTCACTCTCCCCCCCCCCCTTTTTTTTCTCCATATACCCTTGCATCATGAACAATTAGAGAAAAATGAAATATGATATCTTGCTGCGCCAAAGCCGCTTAAGAATGCGCTAGTACGGCCTTTGATTACGGCCTTTGAGTTACACGAGCAAAGTGTACGGAATCTTCTCACGTTATCTTCTGATGCATATGTATACCTGGACACTTCCATTTTAAAACCTTACCTCGTTTCCTTAAAATCCCTCAACGACTGACGAAAAATCTTTTGCGAAGGCACGTAAACGCCGTATTCGCTTCGAAAAATTGCAACGGTAAAAACAATTTACAATTTCAGTTAAATAAATTACACACTTCGCACCCTGCTCCGGCGTCGCCATTACTGCGTTCGCCTTAGCTAAAGCGTGACGATACGTTATGGCGCGCAGGAGGGGCAACCCTTGACGAGCACTCGTGAAATTACTAGTTACAGTTTTGTTACATCACTGAACACGTTCGAGCAAACAGAATGAGTGCACCTTACGCAAAAAAAAAAAAAAATGGAGTTATTTTAGGGCTACCCGTTGTTTGGCCTTCCTTAGCTGTCATACGTCGAGATAATTTACATCTTTCGACATCTTAAAATTTTCATGACATGAGAACAAATTAAATGTCTTTGACCATACATACGCCTGTCTACCTTGCAGTGAGCCAAGCTGTGTTGACCTCACAAAACGGATAGGTGTGTTTGTACCGCGCCGAGATTTCTACCGTCTCATTTAATAATGTCCATCTCTGGAACATAAGTCATTGGTTTTATTACAGTTTCGTCCGTACGAGCACTAAGACGCTAAGAAATGATTTTATTTGAGAAAGGAAGCGGCGAATATTTCAACCTGCTGGGCTATTACACGTCAATTTCGAGCATGTCGGCTGCCTTGAACGTAACAACCTGACTCAAAGCCGTTTGCTGAGATTCATTTCTCTCCGAGAGCATCGCGAACTCTACACCGAACAAGAAAAAAAAAAAAAAGAAAGTCTGGAAAGATACATAAATATTAAAAAACGCCCTCATTTGTCAGACGTCCTTTTTTCGTTTTGAAGTCCTTCCGCTCGCGTTCACAGGAGAAGGGATATATATATTTTTTTTTTACGTAAATGATACAGTCGCTCCCGTACGAAGCGTCCTGAACACTATGTCGTCCTCGTAAATACACTAGACGAGTTTATGGGCCGCGGCTGCTCGCGGCAGGCACGTTGGCAGCACTGAGGAGGGGGCGGGGCGAGCTTGACACGGTACAGAAACCACACACGCTCGGCGCCTTGCTTCGCGGTCTTGCCACGTAACTAACAAGTAGCAGCCACCGTCTTAATTACGCACTACAATAAATTTCTCCGCCCCGGCGCTTGTTGTGACGGCTCGTACATTCCCTTTTGGCGGCGAGTAAATAACTGAGAGTAACGAAACACAAAATTGAAAGAAAACAAAAACCGAATAGAACTATATCACGCTGTAAAACTTTCTAAAATTGTCTATAAATTACTGCGGGACGCCTCGGTGGGGGCCAGCTTCCAAAAAAAATTATCATAAAATTTGGTGTTTCGGGAGAGAGGTGATCAGCTGGATGAGATTAACCATTGCTTTACAACGCCGAGACTTACTTAAATTAATAACGCCTAAGCTAAGGGTTCAGGCTCTCAGACTGTAAAAATAATTAACTGATATTTACGCAAGGATTCAGGGAGACCCCGCACCATTCACGACCATGACTCTAAGCTGTAACCACAAATTACAACCATTAATACTAAACAATTCACAGGCCATTTAATTGTACCAGTGTACAGGATTTTTTTTTGGTAGGGCCGCTATTCAACAGCCAGTTTTTCCCTGTATTTTGAAGATATCGTATGGCTTTGTGACATAATGTTAATTTACAATCAATCATATCCATTTCAGTGGTTATAAAAATATAATTCTATCGTTATCAATACCATTGTTTCTGCGCTGTAGTGTCCTTGTGAGGTTATTATAAACACGAGCCGATCAATGACTGCACGTCCACGCGAGTTTTGTTCTGAACAACAAAGAAATTTTCAAACTATAATGTTCGACATACATTCGAGCATAGTCTACAAAGTGTTAAATTTTGGCTTTTACTTCAAATTACATCTCAAAAATTAAAATACGGAACTACGCGTAATTTTTTCAACGAAATATTCGTCGTAATACTCTAATATTAAACATGGCAAATTATTTTAAGCTAAATTAAGACATATGAATTTTGTTCAACTTTGAGATTTGTATGAATGAAACAAAGAAGGAAATTAAAATTTTTTATATAGCTGCTTTCATTCGCTTTCAAGAAGTGGTTGCTCGCCATTGCCATGTTGTAGTCATATTATTGTTACGTATCACAACGAAAATTAAAGTATTATTGATCAAAATGCATAAAAAAATTTCAGTTTTTTGAAAGCCCTTTATCTTTGCAGTTGCCGTCCGTGTCCTATACATGGGATGTTTCACTAAAAGTGACTTCTGTGATCTACAGGGGGTCGCGGTGGTGTGGCGGTGAGACCGGGCTCGATTCCCGGCGGAGTCGCTCCCGGATCTTCACATGTGGGAATCGTGCTGGACGATGCCACTGGCTGACGGGTTTTCTTGGGGATCTCCAGTTTACCCCGCCCTTGCATTCCGGCGTCGTTCCATACTCACCTCGCTTCACCCTCATCAGGTCCTCAAGACCTCAACCTTAAGAACTGCCTAAATTTTTCCTCTCCCCTCCATCTGTGATACGCTCTGTACAGCAGAAAACATTGTCTAATGGAGTCAGTCCCTCACGCGTGGAAAGGTATGATTGGTTGATGAGACTATTCCGCAGTCACGATAATAGCTGCTGTCTATCACATAAAGTACGAACAAACATTTATGCCTGACGGCTTATCTGTAGGGATAGGAAAATTTCGCGAGTTCAATGACCTGTAGGCTAGACCCCTCAGTCCTATTCATACTGGAGCTTTAGCTGTGTGTTCATAGGCTGTTGCCCAAAACTTGGCAGTTATTGGTTTCGCAAGGTATTTTCTTGCAAGTCTGCTATTGGCTCAGAGGCGTGCAGGGCTTATAGATTGTGATCCAATTGCGGAGGTGACTTGACTGTATATGTGTTTGACGTCTATCTTGTCCCAAAATGAATTCGCAAAATTTTCCTATCTCTACTTATCAGTAGGGACCTGTAAAATTCGCGTTATTATTTGATAACATGCTGGACTTCATTTCCTTATAACTACATGGGAACGGTTCATGATTTCATTGGCTACTGGCTATTATGCAGTGTCATTTACCTGCGTGGCAGCTATACTGTAGATTGGTTGTTCAGTCATTCAGCCTCTACTATTGGTTAGAAACGTCCTCGGTACATACCACATGAGTTGTCGGCCAATGGCAGAAGTCAAACGAGCATACAACGTCTTGGAGTTTAGTCCGTAGTCACTAAATAACGCGAATTTTGCACGTCCCTACTTATCAGGTCACGGCTTATAAACCTAATTGTGGCCTAATTTAAACTAACACCCGTACCTTGCCTAGGATTCGAACCCAGAACCTCCTGCACCGCAGACCGGTGGCACCACGAGCGGTTGGTTCACAAAGTAGATAAATACGCAAAGATGAAATGGGTTGGCGGTTCCTCTAATGTGGGCGCGTCCATTTACCGAGTGACTGTGCGAGCGCTACGCGAACAGGCGTTGTGTCTGATTGGCTACGGAGCACTGCGAGAAGTTTCCCGTTGGCTGGGCTGCCGGCAGGTGAGTAGTTTACCAGCAGCTGATTGGAAAACGACATTACGGCATGTTACTGACCAGCAAAGGCATGCAAAATTCGCGTTATTATTTGGGGACACGTTAAACTTGAAACACGCGTACCTTTGCAATGTGTTTTGTCATTGGATCATGCTTCATGTGACATGCCCTGGGTACCTCTTCCCCAATAAACGAACGCTTCACGATTGTGCGCCCCTATCACGTGCAGTTCAGTCATAAAGGGAGTGAATTCCAATTTATGCAGCAGCCAATGGAGAAAAGACGTCGGCTCCAGTGCATACAGTACTGTGCAGTTCAGTCTGATGCCAAAAAATAACGCTAATTGTGCTGTCCCTACAGATCAGTAACGCCATTTTGCTGACGTGTGCGGCTGGATTTCACGAAATAAGCGGCTTTCCGACCTCTGTATACTCGAGTACTCTGTGGCCGAGCGTTCTGCTTCGCCTAGTACAGTTCCGAACAAAAAAATGTCCTGTGCAACACCTAAGACTGTCGTTTATTCGCAGTATCGTCACAATCTTTGAATCAAACCTTTGAACAATCATCCTATATATTACGTGTTTGGTTGTTGCCTAAACATTGCATGTGCCGCAAGCGTTCCATACTTATACTGACACAAATATATTATATTTTGGTTTAAAATTTAATTTTTGCTCATGTTTGGTAGGCTGTTCACGGTAATGTGAGCACTTTTGAAAGCCCTGCTCAAGATCTACTTGCATGCACGTTGTGTATTATTTCGCCTTTTGTAAAATTAACATTGGCATGGGCCTCATAACTTTTTTCGTGCCACGGTCAAGTGAAACTGTGGAATTATTGTAAAAGTAAATATTTTACTAATCTGCTTTCATTTTTACACTTCGATGCATTAAAAAACTAAAAGCGAAACAAATAATTTACGTTATTACAAATACTTATGTAACCCTTTATATACGACTGAAAGATACGGCACTACATTCCATGCATCGTTACCAACTTTACTGGGCGGATGCCACTCAGTACACTCAAAATATATGCAGGCAGGAGCAGTAACATTTTTCTAAGGTTGATTTCAAAAGTGCTCACTTTATCGTGAACAACATTTAATTATAATACATTTATAAATAATACGGATAAAAACCGGGGTAAAATGGGGTGTTGGTAATGCCTTATACGAAATAGTTCTTATGAAAAACGTTATTAGACTAGGGGAGCACAAATCACGGCGCGTTGTCTCTTTGGTGTAATTTTCTAGACTTAGCTACTCTTTGTTTGAACGAGGCGCAGGAATATCCTGAAAGTAGAACTTCAGCAAGGATTCAGAAAAGTTGTAAGTATCGCCATGGATGGGCAATATTGAGTATATTAACATGTAACTGATAGTGTTAAAGGCGACACGAAGGCAGGCGATAGTAGAGCGGCAGAAGAGAGCGCCCTTTGCTCCGAGATGACAAGGCCAATCAGCGGGGATGCGCCCCAGCGCAGTTCTTGTCCCCTCTGTCCGCGGTCTGGTCCAGGGGAACGCTTAGATAGCGCGCGAGACACCGCACAGACGAGTCCATTTAAAACTTGTTTTTATTTGTATATAACCAAGGGGTTGGGGGGGGGGGTAAAAAGAGCATCCTGAGAACGGGGTCGTCTGAACCACGACGTCAGGGTTGCTAGTGAAGGCCCAAACTCCGCTATGGGAAGACCGATATTGTTCCTCAGGTTCGTCATGCAACCCTAGACTAAATATGAGGTAAACCAATTTCTTTTTCTGGGCGCAATCAAGTCTCCATGTCCCAACACTGAATGCTTCTCTGCCAATACGAGTAGCGAAAACTACGTCGATTGGGTTTGAGGCTAGAAAACTGTTAATACTAAACAATTGCTTTGAGTTCCCCCCCCCCCCCAACCAGGTAAACTCTATTCGCGATAAAGTAAGCACTTTCCAAATCAACCTTGGAAAAAAGTCACTGCCCCTGCCTGCACATATTTTAACGGGCGCACTGAGTGACAAGCGCCCAGTAAAGTTAGTAATGATGGATGGGAAATAGTTCCATATTTTAACGTCAAATAAATAGGGTTAGGTAACCATTTATGCAAACTGAAATTATTTCTTTCCTCTCTGCTTTTTTTAAAATGCTTCTAAGTATAGGATTGAGCAGATTTGTAACCTATTAATTTTCTAATAATTACACAGTTTCGCTTGACCGACGGATGAATA
This sequence comes from Dryococelus australis, assembly GCA_029891345.1. Taxonomy (NCBI): domain Eukaryota; kingdom Metazoa; phylum Arthropoda; class Insecta; order Phasmatodea; family Phasmatidae; genus Dryococelus; species Dryococelus australis. The sequence goes on from CM056993.1 coordinate 350,449,093, forward strand.
AAGTGATGAGACCCAGGCAATGTTATTTTTACATAAAACTGAGGAATACACAACGTGCGTACAATAAGCAGGGCTTTCAAAAGTGCTCATTTTACCGTGAACAGCCTATGTAATGAAGTTAGATTACTTCAAATCGGTAAAAGTGTTTTATTAATATAATAGTGTATGTCATTTTAAACTCATGATATAAACAAACACGTTCATTACTGTTCACCATGTGGCTTTCACAACTGTGTATACTTTGGAGCAGGTCAATGGTGGGTACATGAGCAGAAGGCGAATAAGCGGTTTGCCTCATCTTTAGTGTATGCATGCGACCGACTAGGAACGATGATGATCAGCGTGTTCATAGTTCCGTCCTTCAGACGTCAAGCGCTTTGCGGTGTCAGTCCGTGCAGTCGTAAAAATGTATTCCGCGAGTCTCCTCGGTGCCAGCCAGAGTGAAGGCGCTTCATGCGTACAGGCTGTTCACGATAAAGTGAGCACTTTTTAAGGCCCTTCACAGTTTTTTCCTTTCATCCCATTTCCATCTTCCTGCTACTTTTCAGTATAAACATTGCAATGTGAGCAATAAACACAGTGAATACATTCACCACATTAAAAATGCAAAGCCTGAGGCTGCAATAAGATATATTTGTTAGTAGTTAATGCCTGTTGGAAGGGCCTTAAAAAGTGCTCACTTTACCGTGAACAGCCTATACGAAGAGGTAATGTCACGGGTGTTGATTCCGCGCCCACTCACCATAATCATAGTGACTCGGAATTTGATTGCTGAGTTTGTGCGGGAGGTTAGAGGGTAGCATCCAGCCTCTCCATTTTTAACTACGTGATGTGAACTCGACGCATTACCGTTTTTTTTTTGCATTTATAGTTTTTAAACATGTATCGGTATATTATCACTAATTTTTTATGTTCGCTGTAAACATTAGTTTACTTTGTCCGGGGCAGAGAATACTTAAACACTTTGTAGACTATGCTCGACTGTGGGTCGAGCAAAACTGATTTGAAAATTTCTTTGTCTTTCAGAACAAAACTCGCATGGATGTGCAGTCTTTGTTCGGTTAGTGTTTAATATGACCTCACAAGAACACTACAGCCCAGTAGCAATGATATTGCTAACGACATAATTTCTTTTTTTTATAGCCACTCAAAGGGACATGACTGATTGTAAATCCATCTATACGATAAAGGACATTTGATTGGGTCCATATCAGATCGGCCTTCCATTGATTGATGGCTGGCCAATATGAACGCCGTGAATTACAGGGTAGTGTCCGGTGTGGTATGAACTAATAGGACGATGGTGAATTCTAACACAGACTCAAACAGAACCGGTGTTCTTGTAGTAGTGGGTATAGATGACTTCCTTCTAATTTGTCTTAAATGCCAATAAATGTGCGCAGTGTGTTAAAAATATACAGGTGTAAAACATCTACTTACATCGCGAGTTTCCTCGCCAACCCGCGGACCAGCCAATAGGCTATCTTTCACAACACTCTGTAGCCAGTCGGACACGAGGCTCGTTCCCAGAGCCTCGCGCAGCCAATCAGAGGATTGCTACGCCCACCCACCGCTTCATTCTTACTCTGTGTGCTCATCTACTTTGCAGCGGCGTGTGGTCAACTGTTGCAAGGTAAGCTGTGTTTTGCTCTGTGCTGTACCAAATCGTGAGTGAAGAGATGTGGGCCGCTCTTAACATCGAGGTCTTCAGAGCCGATGAGGGTGATCGAGGTGAGTATGGAACAGCGCCGGAATAAAGGGGCGGGAAAAATGGGAGATCCCCGAGAAAACCCGCCGACCAACGGCATCGTCCGGGACGATTCCCACATGCGAATATCCGGAATGACCCGGCCGGAGATTGAACCCGGATCGCCTTGGTGGGAGGTGAGCCGGCTAACCGCTCAGCCCCCATTGCACCCCCTGTACCTAATCGTTTGTTAGTCTACACATCGGCCACTTAAACGCAGAATTGCATTTGATGTCACAGCACGTGTGTAATGGGTGCCTCGCCGCTCTCTCGTGAGTGGCCGCAGTACATTCAGTTTCTCGTGGCTCCGCTATGGTTACTGGTTCCTGCTGCGTATGCCGAGTGTGTACAGCACTGAACAAGCACCAGCTTACCTTGCAACACTTTACTATACGCCATTACTTGAGACCTGAATAATTCGCGGATTCATTCCCGACAAGCTAGATTTCAAAACACATGTGTTTATATAACTTTAGCCATTGATACACACACGGTGTTTGTCGCCTCCTGGGGAACGGTGGCACAATCGTCGCCTTCCACTTTGACGGCAGACAACCAATGTGCAGTTGATATCGGCATATTACTACATAAAAGTGTAGAGTCTAGCCTGCGGGTGATTTAAATCGCAATTTTTTGAGGTCTCTAGCCATTACTACTTAGTGTACGCGGTGAAGTAAATAATGTTGTTGCCTCTCACTCGGCGAATTTGGTTTGATATCCACCGCATAGACGAAATGGCTTCGCGGTTTAATGTCGTGCTAACAGTAGTAATGCCAATACTACAGATATTTTGTTGTTATCTGTTAACCGTCAGTAACTAGCAATGTACTGTTAATCTATTAAAGTAAATGTAATATTAAGTAATTTAATTACGATATTAACTTTTTAGTGTGCTGTCAACAGTAAGGTGGTGTTTATGATGCGGCAAAACAAATTCTGTGCTGATTATTTTTTCACACAAAAAAAATTATTACTGACGAAGAAAAAAATTTACGGCTGGGAGGAGAATCGAACCCGCGCCTAGAGTTCTTGACGTTCTCTATTCTATGAAACCTAACGTCCTACTAATTGCTGCAATTTATCATTGCTGGCTGGCCCTCATATTGTGGGTATTAAAGACAGTAGAACGACAAACTGCACTACTCTTCCGTTGTGTGGAAATACTTTATTCTTGAGGGAATGCAAAGTTTGAAGGCAGGTATAAGTTGTATTTAGTTCTCATACTATGATTTAAAAATTAAATACAGTGGTTTTATTGTACGAGGTTATTGCTGCTCACTGGTATCCGCCATTTTACAACGTCAAGTCAATGTAATCTTGTGTTAATGTTGCAGTAACACAAGTATTTAGTTCTTCGTGTTATTTTTAACGTAATACATCATTTGGTTTCGGCAACATTATTTGGAGGCTTTGTTAACATAACGCTCCAGGAGTACAGTATTTACATTGTATAGGTTGTTTACGGTAAAGTGAGCACTTTTTAGGGCCCTCCCAACAGGCTTTAACCACTAATAAATATATCTTATTGCAGCATCAGGCATTACATTTTGAGGGTGGTGAAATTTATACACTGTGTTTATTCGTCACAAAGTAATGTTTATATTAAAAAGCAGCAGAAAGATGGAAATAGGACGAAAGGAAACATTTAGAAGGTGCTTACTTTCCCGTGAACAGCCTATAGTAATATAAGACTTTGTAAATGGTTAACATTACCTTTGTCACATCATTACGAATTTTCGAAAACATTAACATTTAAAGAATGGCTCAGTAGTAAATTTTTTGTTTCCAGAACATTAGTCTTTTTTCTGTGGATCCTTTGATGTGGGGCTGCCTATTCTCTGATTGGCGACAAGAAGCTCTTAGAAGATTCCTTGTGTCTGACTGGCTATTGCGTGCTCCGGAAGTTTCCCTGTTGGCTTGGGATGCTGGCTAGCGAGTAGATTAGCAGACGCTGGTAGGTGAATGCCGTTCAAACATGTACCTGGTCAGTGACGCCATATTGCTGGTGTGTGCGGATAGAGTTCGGGATACCTCTGTAATTTTAACTATTCTGTATCCGTAGTGAGCATATCTACACGTGGTTGCCGCGTGAGGCAGGGTCACATGTGGACGAAGGTAAGCCGAGGGTAAGCGGAGACTGCTGCCCTACGCGAGGGACAGGCCTGTCGCCTCGGACAGCCCGAAGAACGAATAAGGTGAGACGAGATAGGGTGGAGACGCAGCAGAATGAATACGGCGGAGGAAACGGGATAACCCCGAGAAAACCCCTGCAAGGTCCGCCACACCCACTACATGAGAGCCCACAGTCCGAAAATTCCCCGCCCGCCTGGGCCTGAGATAGAACCGGAGACCTCAGAATTGGGAAGCCAGTGACTAGCCAACTGAGCCAACTGTGGGCCCGAAAATAAAGGTGTGTGAGTGAGATGCAGAGCGGTCGGGCATTATGATCGTGGTGCCAGGGAAACATGACATACGAGGAGGTTAAGTATAAGTAGGTATACCTCCTCGCGTCTCATGTTCTCCTGGTGGGACAGTGACAATAGCAGTTTCCCCGGTCGCGTTTTCAGTATTGGATAGGAACAGGCACGAAATGATATCGCACGAGTGTCGACTAACAAGCGAGTTCTACTTATGATTGTTCCTGCTTCGTGATACAAGTATCAGCTACAGACTAGAGGAATGGTGTAACGGGTATTTAACCTGTTCTTCTCAATAGCTGTTACTGAACATGTATTGGAAATACTCCAAAGTATACAGAACTCCTGCTGCCAGCCAAATTGTTCACTCTTATTTATTCCTTTGTGTTCTGTTCTTATTTTAGCGTTCGTCTTTTCGTGTTCGTATGGTTCATTACGAAATATTTTAAGTTGTAAATGCTTAACTTGTAGGCTAGCAGATACCCTGCAGCACGAACATCGTTCAGTCGAACATTTAAATAAAATACTGATGTGTGCAAATCAAACGTAATAAATTTATCTGCAAAATAATAACTTTGAAGGGTTTACTTTCGTCGTCAATATAACAGAAAATTTTTATTTATTTTTTACCTCTATTTCTTGAAATTAAGACGTATCCTTTTCTTCAAATTAACCACAACGTTTACGCAATATTTTTTGTATGTAATACAGTTTCAAAACAGAGTAAACATTTTCAGTAACATATTTTATAAGGAAAATAAGTATTTTTTTTTTTTAAATTTAACAATAATTTAATGAAAACATGCCCTGGGATTAGACACAAGATATTTTAATAAAGGAATGATTTTAGATGTAAGTGGAAACTCACATTCAGACGTAGTTTTTAAACAAAACTCCTGGTATAAATATATTAAAAATACTTAGTTTAACTTACATTTATTCCTTAAAGTTTTAAAAAATGTTTCATACTGAACTGATTTCACAGCTGAAAACCACAGTTGTACGAACTCAACAACCTGCAGTTAGGAAGTAAGAACCTTTCAATCCTAGCGGCTGAGGTCGCCTCGACATGTTTGACTAGATGCCTGTCAAAATATTGGAGGATCGTGACTGGCAGTTGGTTGCGTGTTTGACAGATGAGGGCGACGTGCCATTATTAACCCCGACAAACAGCCTTCGTTCATTTCATCGGAGACAGAGAGCAAGCAGTCACACAGTACATTCTTCGCTCAGAGTTCTCAAGAGGGGTGGGGAGGGGACAGTTTTAGGGAAGCTGTTTAGGGATGCCAAAGTTATTTTTTTAGTGGCCTGTATGCTAGATCTCACTATCTCCAACTGCTGCAGCAATGAATAGTAAGCTTTACACAAGAAAACGTGACACAGAATACTTTGTTGAGTTCCAGCAGGTTTTTTGTCGATTCACCATCGTGCTCAGGGTAAGGTACAATTGCACGAGTACGTGGGATTTAGGTCCAGCTTGCAACAAAATAAATTTGCAAAACATTCCAATAACTGAAGATTCTATAATTTAATTTTTGCTCACGTGTTTTCGTCTAGGGGAAAAAATCCCAAAGTGCAACTATTAGTTCGTTAATATAACCTGCAGTTCATGTACAACAATTAACCCGTCGCACAATTATCTGTAACGTCAAATTTTTATTCGTGAATGTATTTTTCCTGTGTTTTGCTGCTATGCACTCGGTGGCTGACGTTTAATCAAAGCAAGCCAGGAAGTGAGTTAAGAGAATTGGATGGCTCTTAACATCGATGCCTTGAGAGCTGATGAGGGTGCTTGAGGTGAGTATGGAGCGGCGCCGGAAAGAAAGGGCGGGGGAAACGGGGGACCCCCGAGAAAACCCGCCGACCAACGGCTTCGTCCGGCACGATTGCCACGTGCGAAAATCCGGAGTGAACCGGCCAGGGATTGAACCCGGAACGCCTTGGTGAAAGGTGAGCAGGCTAACCGCTCAGCCACCATGGCCCCTAGGTTCCAGGAAGTGTATTAGGGATAGGGAGCAGGAAAACAGCGCCATGGAATGTTGTTAACCCGTGTGTGACGCGACCAACGTTAGTAAGAGAATAGGGCCAATCACACAGAAGCTTAGCTGCCACAACGGTCCTTACTCCTGCCGCACGCGCCTGCGATAACATTCGAGGTTAATCACCAGTGTCCAGAGATGACCTTGTCAGATGCTAGCTGATCCAGCAGGGAATCACCCACACTCTGCCCACGACAGTCAGTCAGAGGTCAACGACTGAACTTCCTGCCTTAGCTTCTGGGTATGTGCGCATTCTGTGCTTCTTTTTATAGAGACGTGCTATAGCTGTTTCACGGCTTAATGTGCACTTTTAACATGGGGCGTTGAAGTGGAGTGGAGTGAAGGTATTTGGGCGAGGTCTTGAGAGCCGAAGTGGGTGAAGCGAGATGAGTACGGAGTAGCGCCCGTATGCAAGGGCGGGGGGAACGGGAGGTCCCGGAGAAAACACGACGACCAACGGCATCGATTCCCACATGCAAAAATCCGGGAACAAACCCCGCCGGGAATCGAACCCGGTTCACTTAGGTGGGGAGCGAATACTCTGGCCACTATACTTCCGCGGCCTATAAGGCGGTGAATATAAATTAACTCTAAATAGATACGTACAGATACCTACAGATTTGGGGAAGCAGAAATAGAAAATCTAAAGTAGGAACTATCTTGTGAGATATCTTGCACAGCAATAGTATATCAAACTTTACGGCATGAGAAACAGATCAGTGGAAATAAAGCGTTGTGGTAAAATATGATACATTCTTACATAATTAGTAAAAATATGTAGGATTGCACTCTCTTGGTATTTTTGTATTGGCTTCCGTAAAATTGTAAAATAACATTGACAGCTGATCGTTTATGCTCAACGAACACTTAATTTATTCTACCTGCGTATTTAATACACACGTTGAAAACCTAACGTTGCCATTTACATGTTTTTGTTGTTTCGTGCTCTTTCGAAGGAATATGTGAAACTACCAGAAACGTAAATAACTTACTAATACGCCATTTCGTATTTCAGTTCAATATTAGAATCCATTTACGAGGTTACGTCACACTTTTCTGAAACCTTGCTAAAGTTCTACTTCCAGGATATTCCTCCGCCTAATACAAACAAAGCTTAACTAAGACTAGAAAATTGCACCAAAGGATAACGCACCGAATTTGTTGCACATTTTGCATTAGAACTATGTCTTACTAGGCTCTGCCAACACGCGTGCTTTCTCACTGTATTTATTTGTATTTATTATAAATAAAATATTAGAATTTATAAATAAAGTACCGGTAAAACTTCGTTTTTACGAAAATAAGATACTTTCATGTCAACAAAGGTATAAAACGCTCGCGATTCATGGCATGTTTAGGAAATTACTGAACATGTCTAACGTAGGGTGATTTTTTCAAAGGATTTAATATAAAATTGTGAAGAATCCGTGAATAGACGATACATTCAAAATAAAAGGTTAAGATATTGAACTTGTTTCCTTGTAAGTAATTATTTACACTTGTAATCTTGTCTCTCAGAATTCACTTGGCACGCGTTTTCAAGAGTAAGAAAGTTTTTTTATCTTGTTTTTTTTTTTTTTTTTCTTTAAACGCTTCATAAATTATCATTGTAAAGACTAGCTGAGGTCACGGTTTATTGTACTGTCGTGTTTAGTTCTCTCTCTGCGACGGTGATTGAAAGGCGTCTCGAATGTAGTCTGACAGATTTATTGACAAGTGTTTATGTTACCTACAGTGATGTTTATGTACGTTCCGTTTCTGCGGGAATCTTAAATTTATTTGATATGACGTAATGTTTACCTCAAAAAACTTTGTGCAACTAGGATGCAGTAACTGTCAGAATTTTTAAAGAGACTTAGTGGAACTGACATGAATTATACGCGATATTTATTAGCAGACACAGGAAAGGAAACTTTATCATGAGCAAGGGTAATATATGGTTAAAGAGTGTTCAAGACAAAGTGAGCACTTTTGAAATCAACCTTGGAAAAATGTCACGGTCCCTGCCTGCAATATATTTTTTACAGGTTCACTCAGTGACATGCGTGCAGTAAAGTTGGTAACGATGAATGGGAAGTAGTTCCTTATCTTAACGTCGAATATAAAGTGTTAGATAACTATTTGTGGTAACTTACTGTAAAGTATTTCTTTCACTTTCTGTTTTTTATGCATCGTGTAAAAACCAGCAGATTTTTTAAATATTTACTTTTGTAACAATTTCACTTGACCGGCGCATGAATGAAGTGACGAGGCCTATGGCAAAGTTAATCTTACACAAGGCGGAAGAACACGCAATATGCATACAAGTAGATCTTAAGCAGGGCTTTCAAAAGTGCTCATTTTACCGTGAACAGCCTATGCATTAATTTTGCTCTTGTTTATTTTTGCGTGAATTAGCTGTTACATATTATGTTTCCAGTTTTGTCACGTTAACAGTCAGGAAGGTGGAGGGGAGGAGGGGAGGAGGTGGTGTACCATTGCTCGTGTGGGAATATTAGCTGAAATGTTGGTGATTACACAAAGCTTCAGTAAACAGCTTACAACGCCATGTCCAACGACTTTTCAAGGAATTACACCCTTCCTGAGCGTCTCCTCTCAAGGCGTCCTGATTATTCTGTGCTTTTAAAAGGAAACATTTATTTTACAGCACATGTTTTTGAAAACATTTCAGTAAGCGTTGCAGTTAAAACAGTAATGGTCTGAGACATTATGGCGTGAGTGAAGTGTTTTGGTCTTCTCTTAACATCGAGATCTTGAGAGCCGATGAGGGTGTAGCGAGGTTAAGTATGGAGCAGCGCCGGGATACAAGGGCGGAGAAAGTCGAAAATAATTCGACATCAGTTACCATTAAATAAACCATTTAGTTATTTATTTAAGATCAAATTCAGCCCAAGGCTGGTTTACAAATGGTACTTTTTACAACTTAGTATAACTACATTATGTTTTACAATCGTATTTTTTATATTATAAGTACTACACATTATACATAGGGCTATAACTTTAATTTTAACCATAATTATAACTTTAATTTTAATTTAACTTTAATTTTAATCCTAGTCTATGTAGACAAAAATAAATCTTACGGACGATAGTTCTACTTAAACTGGCTCTGAAACGTAAAGGATTTATTCTTCACCCTAGACGAGTCCAGCGAGGAGGTTTTCAAATCTCCTGGCAGGTCATTCCAAATTTTGTTTGCCATATATGTGAAAGATTTTTGATAAATGGCCTTCGAAAATCGAGGAATTTGAAACGAATTTTTATTACGAGTATTATGGCGCTGCAAAGAGTCGATATTAATAAGCTTTACTAGTAAATATTCTGGCTTTGGCGTATCAATAATTCTTTTTTAGTTGCTGAATGATACACATGCCTATTTTCCATATTCATCCATTTGGATGTGAAAAGGGCGTCGGTAACGTGATCTCGCTTTTTAAGATTGAAACAATATCTAAGGCACGCGTTTTGTACTTCCTGTACTCTATTTGTTTTTTTTTTTTTTATTGATGAGACATGGCACTACATTTCCTAACTCATTGTTAACATTATTGTATTGCGGTCAAAGTTTTGTGTTAAGAACGGATAAACAAATTCATGATCGACGTAGCTTAACTGCTCAAATGTATTTGAACTATACCTGCCATGACACTGCACTTGCAAAAAGTACAAAGCCTACACAGTAAAAAAAAAAAAAAAAAAAAAAAAACAGTAACTTTTGCAAACGAAAACTTTGAAACTGGTTGCACTTCCATGAAGCACAGCATGATAAACGTTCATATTTAACAGAATTAACTAGTAAAATTACTTACTATCAGCAGAAGTCTATATTAACGATAGTTAACGTCGTCATACTGTCAGGAACCGCGGCGATGTAGTGGTCAGACTACTCGCCCGGCGGGGTCGCTCCCGTATCTCTTCACATGTGAGAATCGTGCCGGACGATGCTGCTGGTCGACGGATTTTCTCGGCGACCTTCTGTTTCCCCCACCCTTGCATTCCGGCGCTGCCCTACACTCGCCTCACTTCGCCCTCATCGTCTCTCAAGGCCTCGATGTTAAGAACAGCCCAAATCACTCCACTCCAAAATTTCTGCGCCTTCGCTGCCTAGTCACCAGCCTCCTATTCAGTTCCCCTCTCTGGTTCCCAACTCTCTCACTCATTCGTAGGGGAGTGGCATCACACTGAACTTCACATTATTGTATGCACTAGAGCCGATGTCTTTTCTCCGTTGGCTACTGAACAAACCTGAATTCGCTCACTTTCCGACTGAACTACACTTGATTGGGGCACACAGTTGTGAAGTGTTCATTTATTGGTGCAGAGTTACCCAGGACGTGTCACATAAACTATGGTCCAATGACAAACGTGTTGAAAAGGTACACGTGTTTGAAGTTTAACGTGTCGCCAAATAATAACGCTAATTTTGCAGGTCTCTACTCATTAGGCGTTACCTGCCACCGCTTGATTCCTCTCGGAGGTGCGAAGGTCGGCATTTAAACCTCCTACAAACTTGTGTAGGTGTGGCGAGATGTTTGTTAAGGTTCAAGTAAAGCAACTTCCTATGGAGCACTGCACCCGACTATACAATATGAAGAACTCATTTTAAAAAAAAGTAGCACAGGCACCCTAAAAATTGTCAGAAAAGTGCGATTTATGCTGTAGGCTATATGAAAGAAGAATGTATATATTTTGAAAATATTTGATTAAAATATACTTTTTAAATGTAAAAAAAAAAAATCTATTAAAATAGTCTGTATCTTTAACAAAATTTAAGCGAATTTCCATCCTGGATGCTTCAGAAAGAATTTGCAAAAATTCTTCGTCATGGAATATCGTAATAACGTTTACTATAACTGCGTGTAAGAAAATTTTAATAATAACGTAGCAAATAATTTATATGTGCATCCATTTGTCACAAACATTTATGGCTCAAAGTGATGGAAATAAAGTTAATTATAAAATTGATACGATAAATTATTACTATGATTTTATTACACATGATCACAGTAAATATTATTACGGTCCCTCTTGAAGAAGATTTTCTTTCAAATTCTGCTTTCCGAAGCATCCAGGATGGAAATGCGCTTACATTTTGTTAAACGTACAGACTATTTTAATCGATAATTTTTTTCATTTTAAAAGTATATTTTAGTAATATATTTTGTAATGTATCTTTCAGATGCAGCATAAATCGCGCTTTGCTGACAATTTTTATGCTGTCTGTACAACTTTTTTAATGAGTTCTTCACGCTGTATAGTCGGGTACAGTGCTCCATAGGCAGCTGCTTTACCTCAGCCGTAGGAGGAAAATACATTCTCCATCATTCTACTCACGGTGTCGCGTGTTTTTTTTTCTGTCACGTCGCTAAAACGCGCTCCACAAGTTATCGAGTCGCTCTCCCTCCTCCATCCACACCGCTATAGCAACACGATGAGCGAGTATGAATCGCCTGCGCCAAAGGATGTGTGGAAGGACTACGCCGACGATCTGCGGCTAGAGGAGCTCAACATTTTCGGAGGACAGATCATGAGAACTCATGGAAGCTGGTCGTTTAGATTCCTGGTTACAAGTCACACATTTCCCCGTCTATCTTTCTTGTCGTCGGTCAAGAAAGAGTTGCTCACGAATCTTTATGAAACTTTGCTGGAACAGTATTATGCACATGCATACTTCACCATGCATGCATTCGTATCAGTACTACTAAGCGGAGTTCCTCTGCGCATGCTCAGTCGGTGGCCCGGAAACCTTCCGCTACCCGTGAGAACTACGACATCCATTTTTAAGCTTTTCCGGAATTACTTAAAAACGGACAGCCAGAATTGCTTTTTGTCTAATAGCGTTTTTCCTTTCGTCATTTCTCCTGTGTAATTATTGACTAACGTTGGAGAAAAGATTGGCCCCAGTTGCCGTTACAGTTGTCGATCAAATTACCCCGTGATCGTATTGTTTCTTATAGAAAACTCATCTAATGTGATATTAGGACTGCGTTTAAACGAATTTTGAAACAGGCAATTGATCTTAGAGAAAAAACATGCATATTATGTATTGACCATTTTCAAATTATTTATGAAACTCTAATAGCAACGTATGTGCTAATAACTGTACCTAAATGTTATCTGCCTAACAAAATACAAATCACGAATAAATTAATTTTATTTCTGTTCACACTAAGTCGAAATCAGTGGTATCGATCAGCGAAATAACATTCACTGGAAGTCAGTTGATAAGTTAACGTTGACCGCCGAATCAAATAAATTAATTGTGAACAAGCGACTTATAGAAGTGGAATTCACAAATAAATCAGTGAAATTCAGCCACTATACTAATTTGATTATAATTGCGTAATTTTCACAGTTTTCACTGAATTGGCTCAATTCTGACTGTTTCAAGTTTAGCGTGTAATTATAGACATTTATAAGTGTTATTTTTGTGTCATAATGGATATCCTTACAAGTATCTCCAGTGTTGTAAACACCGACCGTTTATGATTATAATATGTAAATAGTGTATCTGTAATCTCTGATAGCATAAATGGACAACTACTTTATTATTTATTCCATCAGAATTTTTTCTTCACTCAGTTGTTAAGTAGACCATGTGTGAGTTTACTGAATGAAACTTAATTTTAAAGGGTATGTGGAATATATTTGTCGGAAAGCAAATAGTTATATTAAAATCCTAATCAACCCAAGAAGGCCTAATATTGAGAATGTACTCTCGTTTAAGAAAATAATAATTTAACTTGTTTGCTAAGACGGATGTTGTTCAATCATCATTATATTGCATCAAATTATTTTGACTGTAAGATTTCAAGATTGCCTGAGAAATTCTTAAAAGCGCTATTTTAAGTAGGTTAAATGAACATGCTCGCAAAACTAACATCAAGTAACGTAAGCGATATGGTAAAATGATAAGAAATTCGGAACGTTATTTATGGAGATATTAAAAGCGGAGCTTAGCATAGTAATGTGAACCACATTACGGTGTTTTTTTTTTTTTTTTTTTTTTTTTTTTTAATATTGCCACGATGATTTCAGTTGGCTTGCTTCAAGACTTCCACATCTGGAATAGTCTCGTTACACTCATTCAAATGCGCGGATGGACTGTTGATCGGGGCCGGTTCCTGAAAGCTGAAACATTACCAGAGTCACCACAGTGCACAATTTACAACCGAACCAGAAGAGGGAACGCAAAAATGGCACTGATGGCCCTCGACTCAGTATTTCAGAGGAAGTGAGTGTGATTTTATGTGGCTGTTTGCATTCGGCAAGAGTTAGGAGCATGTGGCACTTTATCATCCCACTCTCTAGAAAAGGGCTTCATCCCGAAGAAGTTCTTGCAAGCTGTACAGATGGAGAAGCCATAAAACTGGGCTTGAAGAAGCTTTCGTTGGGCTTGTGAATCAGGTTTTCTTTCGGAGTGGAGAGCGCTGGGGGTAAAAAAAAAGAAGCGTCAAGTGTTTTACAAACAACACTTATCTGTTTCAGATATTTTAATGTTACACTTCAAAGTCATATCGTTGATAGACAGGAAGGTCAGCTAAATGGATGTCATACTGAGAGGCTCAGAGCGCGTTGATTTATTGAAACCTCGAAACCTTTGCCTTAGAGATCGAGGAGTGATGGCCACGGAGGATTTCCGTGAATTTGTTTTGCTTCACGGGGCTTATTACATGTTAAAATACTAGCTTTATGATGCCGGAGTTCATAATTTACCTGTGAAGTACTATTACTCTGTATAACATAATTTTGAAAAGAAACAATTTGTTAGGCTTATAAAGTTCCCCGCTTTATGGACCATACAGTGCGTTGAGGGGATTAATATACACGGCAGTAAATTGAAGTATTTTTAAAACGATATTCCAGAAGAAACTTCGGACACTTAATAAGAGGGCTGTAAGTAAAGGCTGTTCACAATAAAGTAAGCACTTTTTTAAATCAACCTTAGAAAAAATCCATTGCCCCTACCTGCATATATTTTAACTGGCGCATTGAGTGGCATGCGCCCAGTAAAGTTGGTAAAGATGGATGGTAAGTAGTTCCGTATCTTAACGTCGAATAAAAAGTATTAGGTAACCGTTTAGGATAACTCAAACTATTTCTTTCGGTTTGTGTTTCTTTTTAATGAATCGAGGAGTAAAAATTTAGCAGATTTGTTTTGCTGTTCTAATAATATCACGGTTTCCCTTGACCGACGCATGAATAAAGTTATAAGGCCCATGACAATGTTAAATCTTACGTAAGTCGGAAGAGTACACAACGTGCATACAAGTAGACCTTAAGCAGGGCTTTCAAAAGTGATCATTTTACCATGAATAGCCTACAGCTAGACTTATTAAAGTTCTTTTGCAGTATCTCAACGTTCGTTATAGCCGAAATTATCAACATTGGCTTACACTTGTATGTACCACATAGAGACGCAATGTGCATTTGACTTTATTTCATTCGTTTTTAATGTCTCGCTCTACTTCTTTGACACCACAGTCCACACGAACAGTCCGCCTGAGCATCATCAACAATCTGTTTCACGCCAATGCTTTTGAGGTCAAGTTTTTCTGATTTACAGTTAACAAATGTTTTAATGGTATTTTTATCACGCATAAATTATAAAGTACCCTAGCCAATTTTGCAGCCATTACCGCCGTTTTATAGTTGTCATTTCAATACACGGCATCAGTTCCTTTTATTTGAGTGATTTAATTTTTCACCGTTATCAACGAACGTTTTACGACCAACTCCCGTTTTTTTAGGACTGTTCATTAGACGTGCTGATTGAGTTTTATAGGACTTGAAAATACTTACCGATTTAATTATACGCTCGTTGAAGGGGTTTTATTACTTCCAGTCACCCCTAAAAGTTAAAACCTGTTATTTAAATAACTTTTCAGTAACAACACTCGATGAAAATTTTAAGTTCTTCAGACGCCACATTTAGCTGCACAGCCGAAAGTTACACTCATTCGTGATGGCTTCATTTATAGACATCATTCTTCCCATACTGTAGGTTTGCCTATTTCTATTTTCTCGGGCACTTTATGATGCAGGGACGACACCTCATTCCCTCAGATAATGGTTGCTTATAAATACGAAGCAAGATAGAGGGAAAATTGAACTACCAATTAGTAAAAGGTGAGTAATAGAATCTTCACTAGGAATGAGAGAATTTTGCAAATTTATGACAGGAAAAGCAAGACTTCAAAATAATTTTTTTTTCCTGTTCGAAGACAATTTCTTGTACTCGTGGATAAATATGAGACAGCTACACACGTACACGAGAACAAAAACGGAATGCCGTGCTTCCTAGTTTGGTGTACGACTGACTTATTTTAGGGCAGCAGTCGACAAACAAATAGATGAGAATCGAGTATACATAGGAATAATCTAGCCCGCAGGTCAGTGAACTAGCGAAATTTTCATATTCTTACCCATTATATTCAAATGTAACTACGAGAAGAGAAACGCTGAGATGAAATAGAACACATAACTTTGGGATCTATAAAATAGTATTCAGACTACTTTTTGGTAACCATACTTGAGGCAAAATAACCTCACTAAAAATTATTTAACTCATTGGCTCTCCATCGCAAGCAAATTACTTTTTTTTTTTTTTTTTTTTACCGGCATGCTGCAGAATACGTCAAATTATGACGCGTTTTGTTCGCTGTGAGAAACTAGCAACAATACCGACTGTTGGAAGCTGCTGACATGTCAGAATTTACAACTGGCTGCGGCTTGTGCAATAGAGCCACATAAACTCTTCTCATAGTCCACACTCAGTAAATTATTACCAGTTGTTCTTGCTAAGTGCAGCACAATTGCAACGTCGCCCGCATTAAGAGTATGTCCTCTCAGATATAGGCTGTTCACGGTAAAATGAGCACTTTAGAAAACCCTGCTTAAGATCTGCTTGTATGCACGTTGTGTATTCCTCCGCTTTATGTAAAATTAACGTTGATATAGGCCTCATAACTTTATTCATGCGTCGGTCAGAAGAAACTGCGAAATTATTAGAAAAGTAAATATTGTGAAAATCTGCTCATTTTTACACTTCGCTGACCTCCCGTGGCGCAGTCTGTTGGTGAGCCACCGATCTGGGGTGCGGGAGGCTCTGGGTTCGAATCCCGGGTAAGGCACGGATGTTTATTTAAGTTAGGTTATAAGTTAGTTTGTAAGCCGTCTCCTTCTAAGCTTTCAAGCATAAAACCAGGGGGCATTAAAAAGTCCTCTACAATACAATAAAATTTTACCCTTCGATATATTAAAAAATAATAATAATTATTATTATTATTATTTAAATTTTCATAAATTGTTAACTAACACTTTTTACTCGACGTTAAGATACGGAACTACTTCCCATCCATCGTTACCAACTTTACTGGGCGCATGCCACTAAGGGCACACGTTAAAATATATGCAGGTAGAAGCAGTGACTTTTTTCTAAGGTTGATATCAAAAGTGCTCACTTTATCGTGGACAGCCTTTATCAGAAGGTAGACGCGCAAAACTAGCCGAAAATAGAATGGCGTATAACGTGCAGAAATGCGCGTGACCAAGGAGCCGGAACGACTATCACGACATATCCTATGCATTGTAGAGCCGACAAAATACTGAACGCTGTTGTAGGAGATCGTGAAAAGGGCTATAGACACATTCAGGCAACACTCTCAGTAGCTGAACTATATGAAACTGTATTGAGGAACTTGTTAGAATTTAAGTCTTGAGTGTAGTGCGTTTGTCAAAACGAAGGGGGGTTTTTTTTTTCAGCCAGCAAAACACTTGTTTTTATATGGCCAAGAAATATGCAACAACTTGAAAGGAGTTTTGTAGGATGAGGCAGTGTAAAACGGTAAAAGCCAGGCGTTGACCACCTACATGAAGTTAGCTGGAATGCCCTCCTCTTTTGGGAAATGTCACGATGACGATGAAGATTGATTGATTGAAGAGATTTGGCCGACTCTTAACGCTGAGGTCTTGAGAGGCGATGAGGGTGGAGTGGGTTGAGTATTGAGCAGCGTCGGAATGAACGGGCGGGGGAAACGGGAGATCCCCGAGAAAACCCGCCGACCAGCGGCATCATTCGGCACGATTACCACTTGCGAAAATCCGGAGTGAACCAGCCGATTATTTAACCCAGTTCGCCTTGGTGGGAGGCGAGCAGTCTAACCGCTCAGCCACCGTGGCTCCCATGACGATGAAATTTTCTTCCGGTGTGCGTAAGCGTGGAATAATCTGTGAAGAATTAGCCGCTGCAGTAAACGGTGACATTTCACAACCCTTGTGAGTGTCTGGATAGCTGTGGACGTATGTTTGCATAGAAGTTACGGTGGCCATTGAGTTAGAGGCGACTGCAGGTTGTGATCGGGGTGTTCCCACGCTAGTATTGCAGCATCTGTAATACACCTAGGGAGGAGTTCATGTGAGAGCGACACAATGCATGCAATCTGGGTTAATGTCAAGTGTAGTTTTCACTGGTGGTACTAGCTTGATTCTTTAAGTGATTACAAGGGGGCCGCGGTGGCTGAGCGGTTAGACTGTTCGCCGCCCACCAAGGCGAACCGCGTTCAATCTCCGGCCCGGTCACTCCCGGATTTTCGCAAGTGGGAATCGTGCCGGACGATGCCGCTGGTCGATGGGCTTTCTCGGGGATCTCCCATTTCCCCCGCCCTTGCATTCCGGCGCTGCTGCATTCTCACCTCATTTAACCCTCATCGGCTCTCGAGACCTTGTTGTTAAGAGCCGTTCAAATCTCTCAACTTAATTCATCATTTAATTTATTACTGTGGCAGGATAATAAACTATTATTCACACTGTAAATTTCCGTTTTACGATAAAACACACTATCTGAGATAGCTGTATTTGTATGTAGAAGGAAATATTCCGTTATTTACTTAATTAACACCTCCATTCCTTCACGAACCAGGTTAGGCCTAAGCAGTTGTAAATACATACATTATATCTCAGGTTTATTCACCCAATTCCAACAAAATTGTTGTATCAGTGGTGCTGAGGTAAGCACCTAACATGTACCGCAGGTATGCATATCAAACTTGCGGCCTATGGGCCACATGTGGCTCCTGGCTCGAATGTGTGCACCCCCGACTTATACATAAATTGAACAAATGGAATGCGGCCTGCGTTCCGTATATTCGTAAATTAAACGTGAAAATCGTGAGCGGCATAGCTATTTTGAGGTTATACATGTACAACATTAAATTGGACAGTCAGTTCCATGAATTTAAAAAAAATTATATTTGTAAATAGATTTTTTTCTCATCTAAAGTTGAACAATTCTAACTAACAAGTAAGCTCACAGACAAAAATTAAAAAGTATAATGAAAGTTCTTTCAAGGCAAGATATTACACCAGAATTTTTACATTTGGTGGCCAAGAAGAGATGCCAGACTTCTAATAGTACCTTCTTTATGTTTTCCTCATTCAATTACTGTATGGTGCTTTTTTTTTTTACGCTACATGTATTATTTTTGTAATAATTCATTTGTGTGAGTTTAAAATACAATAAGGTTGTGGCAATATCAATCCCAATTATTTTACCGTTCGGCGGCTCGTAGAAATCTCTTGATTAAATTTTGTGTACATCAAACCAGCCCTCAAACCTCTGATGTACGAGATTTTAAAAGACCATATACGCTTGCGTTCGAAATAGTCGAGATCTCTGATCCTCCCATTTTGCGAGACTGTGCCGCCAGAGAAGGTGAGCAAGTGATACCATCTCGGAAACAATGTATCGTATAGCCTCAAACTTTGGCGTACCTGAAGTGTTATGAAAGTAAAAATCGTTTTTGAAACTTAAATAACACGCTTTTTTTTTCCCCTTTTTTTTTTTCTTTAGAAATGTTGGCCTTATTACATTTTATCCGTATATTCTACATCTCCAAGACCATTTAACCAATCATCCTTGGCACGCTGTTAAAACTAAGAACACAACTTTTCTAAGTTATTGCTTATTTTTAAGAAGGGTGTTTAGTTCTACTGGTAAAAGAAGTATTTTTACGTAGTGTAGTGAATTATTAAAACAATTTACTCAAAATATGATAGATACATAGTGCAGCAGAGCACAGCAGACAGTTTTTATTGATGATGGATTACATAATATTCTTGATGTTAGAGGACTTTTCTAAGTTTCTGGATGAATTTACATATAGCCAAATTATATATTTTTCTAACCTACAATTTTAAGAATACTGTATCTAGTTAGTACATGGAGCTTAGCTTACTCTAACCTGGAAAGAAAAGCTTATGAAATCATTTTCATATCTATGCGTGTTTCTAATATAATGTTTTATTTCGAATTATTTTCATAGTTTAAAATTAAGAAAAATCTTGTTTAAATCGGACGATGCTGCTGTTCGGCGGGTTTTCTCAGGGATCTCCCGATTTCCCCGCCCTTTCATTCCGGCGCTGCTTCATACTCACCTCGCTTCA
Organism: Dryococelus australis; assembly: GCA_029891345.1. Lineage (NCBI taxonomy): Eukaryota > Metazoa > Arthropoda > Insecta > Phasmatodea > Phasmatidae > Dryococelus > Dryococelus australis. The sequence goes on from CM056993.1 coordinate 350,468,739, forward strand.
CCATCATCGGTTCTAAATACCTTGATGTTAAGAGCCACCCAAATCTCTTCACTCACTCACTTGTTTAGATTTTACCGTCAAACTATGATGACATAAACGGTATAATCGGAACAACTTCGAAAAATATGTAAGAGGCCTAGGAGACATGCAAGATCATGGTAACTATGCGTCTTCAAATTAATTATCGTACACAAATGTCCAGGTTTATAATAAGTGTAACATTCCTTAACTGTAGGAACTATATATTTGCTCTTGACGAAATAAACTGCTGCTTAATCGATTATAATAATGCACAACTCTCTAATCTCTATACCAATGAGTACCTCAACATAATTTCAGGAAACTATGTCAGATGAAAATTGACTAGTTTGCTGCAACAATTACCTCATTTTTTCAATTATAACAGAACTTGTTGCTGCTTGCTATAAAATATGTCCCGGTCGCTGCAAGCCTATATAGAATACTTTCTGCTAATGTTATATGTTACTGCGTATTTGTGAATGGAATTTGTTAAATGTGTTGTAACTACGAGTATGTTTGTTTTTTTCAGAAAAGAACACTTTTTTTTAATGCTGCTCACCGTTTAGTCCTCATTATAAGTCAAGTGTTTGGTTTTGGTCACTTAGTAAATGCTGTTTGTATGCGGCAAAACCACGTGCTTGGTGATGAGTTGTCCTTCCTTGAGTTATTAGTGTAAACAATGTCAGTTATCACAAGAAGAGTGTTTGTATCGTTATCAACGATAAAAGTGTTGTTCCAAAGTAGTAGTGAATTTAAACTTTTCAATTGCTAAACATTTTACATACGCATACATATATATAAATACGTATAGCCACGTGTTTTTAAAGGTTAAGGAGAAAATGCCAGGGATTTTTATCATTGTCTTCTATTACCTTCTATTTTAATTAACAATTAGGCCTAACATCATAAAAGTTAAAATGTTTCTTTTTAGCGTATGATTGAACAACGTTTTGCAGAGTTGAGACATGTGTCTGAGTTTAACATGTGTTTCAGTAGCTATATGTAATCGTACTGGGATTCCAATCGGGCTCAAAATTTCTTTGTATGACTTTGCTTCAGTTGTTGCTCCTTATAATTATACATGGGATACATTCAATATGAATATAGTTTCAAATAGATATGTTTTTTTTTAAGGGAAAAAATTTAAAAACTTATTTTTTTTAAATTTTTACATTGCTATTTTTCTTTTTGTCTACAGGTATGTACACTTCATGTATCAAGGTGTTCAATTCAGTTAGTTACTGCGCTTACGTGAACAAGATAAATTATTCCCGAGGCAGAATCAATTTGGTGAACTCGAATGAAACAGCCTTTGTGTACTGGGTGAGTCAGAGCCAGTTTTAATATACTCACATTTGCTTTTTGGACTTAAGTTCTTATTGCCTACTTTGAAGTGCATGTCTCCTAAGTAAATGGTAATTATTTTTTATGGATTAAAATGATTAAATGCTCTTCGATGTTGTTGACATGAGTGTATATACCGTTGTTATTTTTAATTCTGGAGGCAATCCAGCCTGTTACTAGTCGAATCAGTAGTGATAGTTGGAACAATAAGAGTGTGTGCTGATGTAACTTGCTCATTCAAGTTACTGGAAAGATATCGGACAAACCGTATAAGTTCACTACTTCATTACCTTTCTAATTAATTTGTTTGCTATTTGCCGTGTTAGAACACTCATGTGACAACACATATTTTAAATAAAAAATGTTTCATATTCTACTCAAGGAAAAAATAGAAATTCGTTTCTCGACATAAGGCAGCTACATTAAATGGGCAATTCACTTATGTGGTTAAAATTAAAATGGCCATAGATGGCTACATGACAGAAAGGAAGGCAATTGTTTCAGCTAGAAAGCAGTCTCCTGCGAGCTGGAACAATGTTTTATGTCAGATAACTCAATAGACAAGATAACTGTATAGTGCTCTATAAATGGTTAAAAAAAAAAAAAAAAAAAAAAAAAAAGACTGACAATAAGTGACGGTAACGAAACGATAAACTGAAAAATTCAGAAAGTGGCAGGTAACTTCATCTCAAGTTTAGTGGAGTCTTCCAGGGAAGCTCAAGACTGCTTTGTGTTAACATTGTGAGAAGACTATACACGTAAAATCCTGATGATCCTCAGCATATACAGCAACCAGTTTCCAGCTTGTCTGTTTTAATCCAAAATAAAAATGAGAAATTAATAGCGGAAAACGTAATTAAAGCGTTGAATAATTTAAACAATTGCGGGAACTTGGGAGTTTACGCCTTACAATATACTAGATCAATTGCTGACATAAAATATAATTTTTTTCTAAATAATGGTCAGTTTATTTAACCAGGCTCTCCTAAGTAAATGACTTCAAATGTATATACAGTATATAAATGTATATAGTTTTATTGAGTTGGAAATTACATTCAAAATTATTTAAATATATTGTTATGACACAGAAATTAGTTCATTGGCAGTGAAATAAATTTCGGAGCTTTTCATTGATATTACTTTTCAGTTGTTAAAGGAATCATTAGTTAAGGATAAGCTTACATCGGTAAGTAGCTGTATATCCCATTATTTATCAGCAACATAAGTTTTTCTAAATGTTGATATGAATAATTTCTTCATAATTGTTCCCCCAGATCTGCAATTTGCAGTAATTCAATTAGAGTTAAGAGACGCATGGGCTTTTATAGTATCGTGTGAATTATGAGATTTACGGGATGGGTTTTCAGTTAGTGTTAACTGCAAGTCACAAACTATTTCGTGAGTGTTAATTGAAATTCTTGGTAACTCTCTGTTTGATATTTTGTTCAGTTTCATAGACGATTCATGAGATTACTAAAAAAATTGGAACAGTATTAAATATATTAAAAACTATTTTGGAGAACTTCATGATCTATGATTTCACATAATACGTAATTAATGGATTCTGAGAAAATCCGTCCAATGTATCTACATAGGTACCAAAAATTGGAAAGGAGCAGTGAATGGATTTTATACCAAATTTATTATTAAGTCTGTAAACATCTAAGCTGCAATATATATATATATATATATATATATATATAAGTGCGATTGAATAGCACGGCTATGTATGCCATAAGTGGAATACTCTAATATATTTACCCCAAAATTTTAAACCCCTAATTTTTAAGTATATCTATTTTGCGGGTGAATGACCAGTGTTTCCGTATATCTACTTTTGATAGCAGCTGTATAAAAAGACAGTGTAGGTATTAGGAGTCCCTGTTCAGCGTGTTAGGGATGGAGAAGTTAACAAGCTCGATAGTTGCATTTTTTGGTAACCAAGCACTTTAATGGTAACTTACCTGTAATGCTGCCGAATATCTTGCTCGGAGGAAAGTATAATTGTACGACAATAAGTTAAAACACTTTTAATGGTAACTTACTTGTAATGCTGCCGAATATCTTGCTCGGAGGAAAGTATAATTGTACGACAATAAGTTAAAACACTTTTAATGGTAACTTACCTGTAATGCTGCCGAATATCTTGCTCGGAGGAAAGTATAACTGTACGACAATAAGTTAAAACACTTTTAATGGTAACTTATCTGTAATGCTGCCGAATATCTTGCTCGGATGAAAGTATAATTGTACGACAATAAGTTAAAACTCTTTTAATGATAAATATAATAAACTTGTAGTGACTAATTGGCTAAGGAGTTTTGTGGAATTGTTCAGATTCCAGTGTGTATGCTGCCTAGAGAAGTGTTGCAACAAATTCGTTTATCGTTTATAAATACTTTAAAACAATATTAGCTGCAACATTCGGAAATTCTGAAATGAAAAGGGCAATGGAACTTTTCATGTATTAGTATATGTCTCAAACGTAAGAATGTTAGTTGATAATTTAATTTCAACTGAATAACGTTCCATATTGTATAGACATTATCATAATTCATTAAAAAAATTCATGTTGGCATAGAAGAGGGTATTTCACGTTTTAGTAAGCTACTTCCATGGCCTTATCTTGGGGCAGCAGTAGAATGGTTTATTAAACGCTGCAGTGAATGTTGGAGTTGCAAGGCAAAATTCTTAAAATGTTGCTCATTTACTTTAAGAAATAATGTATTTGAATGTTTTAGACCTTTACAACAAATAAAAAATCAATTTTACAGCCAACCTAGTTGTGGTCGATAGTTTTTCAAAGCCTGGGATCGGGAGAAATACATAAGAATCGTGTTTAGAATTTTCACAATTTGGGGATCACATGTAATAGGGGCTACTGATGATGCAATTAATTTTGCCTCTGCCGAAACGAAAAAGGTTGGTTCTGGACGGGGTGATAATATTATAATTCTGACGGTGACGTCAAAAGTGCATAAATGCAATTTTAATCAGCACGTCACCCTTATTTACAATATACTTAAATGCTGTGGGAAGATAAATTTCACAAGTAGGTTGTAAGGGTGTGCCACTGGAAACCTCCCTTTCCAATTAAACTGAGTTGTTCTTGACATTGCCATTGGATCATATATTAACCAGTATTTCATCATTTAAACATTCAGTTCGGATTCCCTTGAACAAAAATTAACCATAAGTTCGCAAAGATACATTTTCAGAACGTGCGGTGTTTTAATAATGTATGGAAAGCCTATAAACAAGGCCACGAAGGTCTCTTTCTCATAAACGATTTATAATGAATTATGTTCCACTTCTCGTGCAACATACTTAGGTATTTCATTCTACATAAAGCTGGAATGAATACTGAGTTCTTTTTATACCATGAATCTGTTTCTGATGCTGTTTTCTTTGTTAATTTATCAAGATTCATGTCGTCCCAAAAAAAATCCACATCCTTTATAACACAAAACACGTAACCTCATACTGTAGGTTAAGATTGTAATTGATGTGTTGAGTCACTCCAGGTTTTAGGGGTTTTGCATAATTAAATTACATTCTCAGTTACACACTGAGTTGTAGTTAGGACGTTTCTGCTCTCAGTATCCAGTCCTGTCGACAAAGGAAGCTTTTCGCACACTTCTCGTGCTTGTAAGTCATAGTCGTTATTTTTTTTTTTAGGAAGACAGAATTGAGTCTGATCTTCCGAACTGAAACAGGATTGGTTGTCGTGGAGACGTCTCGGAATATTGCTGCTGTTATTGTTTGCCTTTTGGGAGGTAATGTAAGATCGTGCCCTGTCTATTTTTCCTACGCCGATATTATCCACATATGAATTAGTCACATCAAACTGGCTGACTGCAACTCCAGACCTTCATTCATGGCTTATGAATTCTCGTCGAGTTGTCCAACAGACGCTCGCCTATAGTCCATTCGTGGTTACTTGCAATTTTTCTGAAGCGCTGCTGAAGTTCTACTCTCAGGCTATTCCTCCGCCTCGTGCCAATAAAGCTTGACTTACTGTAGAAAATTACACCGAAGGGACAGAACGCACTTTAAAGGCTGTTCACGGTAAAGTGAGCCCTTCTGAAATCAACCCTTGATAAATGTCAATGCTCTTACCTGCGTATATTTTAACTGGGACACTGGCAGTCATGGTACCCAGTAAAGTTGGCTACGAAGGAAGAAAAAGTAGTTCTATGCCATGAACTTAAATTGAAATTGTTAAATAAAAACTCGTTAATACAATTTTTTTTTTTTACTTTCGGTTTTTTTTATTGCATATAAATGCTAGAATAATCAAATGTTTAAGATATTTAAGTTTCCAAAAATTTCACAGTTCCCCTTGATCGACGCATGGATGAAGTGATCAGTACCATGCCAATGTTATTTTTACACTTGTTGGAAGAATACACAATTTGAATACAAGTAGATCTTAAGCAGGGCTTCCTAAAATGCTCATTTTGCCGTGAATATCCTATAACAATATCTTGCATGAGAACTATTTCTTACTGGGAATTACCAGTTTACCTATTTTGTCTCTGTTTTAATTCATATCAATTAGAGATGAAAGATTATCATTTAAAAATTAAGTATAACGAAGTCCAGTTTAAGGAAAAATGAAATACTATTATATTAACAGATGTAAAAAAAAAACACTTGCTATAGGCCTAGGCCCACCTAAATATTGAGGAAATAACATGCGGTGATTTTGAAAAGGTTTGAATGAGAAAGTGCGAAGCTACTTCATATAGACTATAGTTGTCCCACCAACAACGCTGCGGAGACACGTTGTTTCACGAACTGGCGATTACAACGTGCGAGTTGGCGTGTGTTTGTACACACCTATAGGCTGTTTATGCTAAAATGATCACTTTCGAAAGCCCTGCTTAAGATCTACTTGTGTACACGTTGTGTATTTCCCCGCCTTATGTAAAATTAACATTGCCATGGGCCTCTTCGCTTTATTCATGCGTCGGTCAAGTGAAACATTGAAATCACTAAGAACGCAAATACTTTACAAATTTTTACACTTCGTTGAATTAAAAAATAAACTGAAAGTGAAAAAAAAAATTGTTTTGAGTTATTACAAATGGTTACCTAGCACTTTTTATTTGACTTGAGAATATGGAACTACTTTCCATTCATCGTTACCAACTTTTCTGGGCGAATGTCACTCAGTGCGCCCATCAAACTATAGACATGCAGAGGCAGTGACATTTTTCTAAGGATCATTTCTAATGTGCTCACTTTATCGTGAACATCCTTTACGGGTTAATCACTGGGTATGAGGTACAAGATTATGTTGGGTGTATGGGCTGCCTTCGTTGTCCTGAAGAAGATTTTAGCAGTGTTCATTGGAGCGTTTTAAATGTCTCGCTGCACTCTCGGGCACCTACAGAGAACAAACGTAGGGAGGAAATGACAGTAGTACGAACATCGGCCAGTATTGGTATATGCGTGTTACCAACATCGCAAGGTCTCTGCCTGCCAAGCCTGTAGCCACGGATTTTAAAAGGGGAATCAATATTATAGAAATTCCCCTTTCAATGCATTTACTTTAAAGATAAATTTTTCAAACAAGTACTCTACGAGATATTTTCTTTAGGAATACTAACACGTTAGGAAATCGTACCAATATTTGCGTTAAGAATTTTTTTTCCTTTAATAATATATTATCTAACTTTATACTTTACAAAAATCATCTATTTTCTTATTTTGTTTTAAACGTGGCAGTATTCACTACGAAATTTTAGTTTACTATTTGAAAACTGATGCTCTGGGAAGGAATTTCTTCAACACCGATTTTATATTTTAACTCCGTGACTGCAATCTTGGAAGGCAATGACACACTTCGCTCTGATGATTTAGATTTTTCTGAACTAAATCACTGAAATTGCGTAAGCAAACGGTGATAAAGTTAAATAACCATACTTAAAAAAAAAAAACTAATAAATACACAGTCGAGGAATTACGCCGGAAAGCTAAGAAAACAGTTTCACAGTTGGGGACTTCGAAAGCACACGAACGTTATCTTTATATGTTTCCAGGCAAGCCATGTGCTCAGTCGTTGGAAAAAAACAAGTTCATGATTTCGGCATTGTGTCTATAATGTAAATACACAAGTTTGGTAAGAAATGTTTAATAATGATGGAACCTGTATGTATTTGACACATGTTTTCATCGGTGTTAGGCTTCACGCTAATAAACAGCTTATGCAAAAATTTGTTAGTTTGGTACTTTGTAGTGTAGTTGTAGATATTATAATTCAGAATGTTAGTTTGGTACTTTGTAGTGTAGTTGTAGATATTATAATTCAGAATGTTAGTTTGGTACTTTGTAGTGTAGTTGTAGATATTATAATTCAAAATGTTAGTTTGGTACTTTGTAGTGTAGTTGTAGATATTATAATTCAGAATGTTAGTTTGGTACTTTGTAGTGTAGTTGTAGATATTATAATTCAGAATGTTAGTTTGGTACTTTGTAGTGTAGTTGTAGATATTATAATTCAAAATGTTAGTTTGGAACTTTGTAGTGTAGTTGTAGATATTATAATTCAAAATGTTAGTTTGGTACTTTGTAGTGTAGTTGTAGATATTATAATTCAAAATGTTAGTTTGGTACTTTGTAGTGTAGTTGTAGATATTATAATTCACAATGTTAGTTGGTTGTCAGGGTAAAAGATGATCACTTGGAAGTATACGATGTTGCAGTTTATAAAATTAAGATACAGATCACTTGTGCAATAACTGCAATTGCAAATAAAAAGTGTCTTTCGATTTAGTGTTAGTTAGTGTAACTATAGGTTGTTCACGGTAAAATGAGCACTTTTAAATTACTAGTTGCTTTTTCAAGTCCTAGTTACTTTTTTCTTTCAGCCATTTTTTATCCTTTGATCACCTTGTAAAATAAATATTGCCGTGTAAGTAATAAACACAGCGTGTAGTTTCCACCTTACTCGGAAATTAATGCCTAACGCTAAATTAAAATATATTTATTGACTATTATTCCAAATGAGAAGGCTTTAAAAAGTGTTCACATTACCATGAATAGCCTATAACCGGTGAGCTACAGAGAAATGATGAGGACGGTTTCTTCTAGTCAACTGCACTAACAGCCGCCAGTTAACAAATGTGCCGTATCTTGGGCTAGAAACATTGGCCTAACACAAATAGATTCAGCTATTGGTTTCTTATCGCCCATTAAACAGCAGCATAAAAAATTTACAACGAAGTAACGCAGAACACATTTAAAATAAATTTTCCTGGCAGCAGCAAGCAAACATTCGAACAAACGTAATATTATTTTTGGTTTATTTATTGCAGTTATAGTGTTGTAACAATCCAAGGTTTACAGGAGTTGTTCTGTAGAAGGAAATGTGTTCTCTGTAACAGAAAGTGTTTTCTGTTTTGGGACCTAAATTTATAGTTACGTATACAATTCCATGCAGGACCACGACTATATATTTTAAGTATATTTCTGTGTTGTTATCAGCAACCCATGTTACAGAGCTGCCGCTATATTAAGAGTCTAGATGGGTTTGGGCGTTAAGAAATGGTTATGCTACACTCGTATTTTTTCTAAAAATTACGCATATTTTCTTTCTTCAACATATTTTTAAAAAATGATTATATAAGAACAAATTTTCGAGAAACGTAACTTGTCTGCGGACAGGCATATAAAAATAGGTTGGCGTTACAGTTAGTTTAAAGTGCAAGTGTTGATCTAAAGAAAAGTACTAAACATCTCTTGTTATAATAAATAATGCTGATAAAAATAAACGCCATAGGAGATATTTTTGGCACTCCTCTTGTATTTTTTTCGATACTGACGCGTAGCAGAGTTGAAAATCTTTCATATTTATATATTTTGTTTGTTGGGCGTGATTGCCAGCAGTGTGGTCTGCAGGCCGATGGAAATTCTACGTTGAGGTACAGTATTTTTCACGAGTGCCAGGATTTCTAATGGTGTTGTGCAGAATATTAAATAAAATTGTCCCTTCCCCTCAACCCAAAAACTGCTTTCCTCTGTGCCGTCGGATAGGTTCTCGCGAGACCGCTATTATCGGGAGAGTGGGCCGTAATTTCGGCACCGAACGACCCAACTTCCAGCGCAATTAACGTCACGAGGCCTGACGCAAGTGGAGTCGCAGCGCACTCTCGAAGGCAGCGGCAGTCGGAGGAAACACTCAGATTACCGGCTGGAACTATTGGTTGTCAAAGACCGCCCGCCAGGCGCCTGCTCGGATTTCATCGTGTACAAAAGCGAACTTGCCTTTCGCCTCCGTTGGTTGTAAAAAACTTAAGGGATTTTTTAAGGTCGCAAGTCTCATGCTACTGTTTCGCTCTAACGGGATTACTTATTTTAAAGGTTGTTCATGATAAAGTGAGCACTTTTGAAATCAACCTTATAAAATAGTCACTGTTCCTACCTGCATATATTTTAACTGGCATGCGTCCAGTAAAGTTGGTAACGATGGAGGGAAGGTAGTTCCATAGCTTAACTTTGAATAAACTGTGTTAGGTGACAATTTGTGACAACTTCCCCCCCCCCCCCCGCATTGAGGTGTAAGAATGAGCAGATTTGTAACATATTTCCTTTTCTAATAATTTCGAAGTTTGACTCGACCGACGCACGAATAAAGTAATGAGGCCCATTGCGATGTTAATTTTACATGAGGCGGAAGACTACACGACGTGCATACAAGTAGATTTTAAGCGGGGCTTTCAAAAGTGCTAATTTTACCTTGAACAGCCTATAATAAAAGCGAAATCGTCCCAGTTAACCATCTGACACTGATTTCCTCGCAGAGACCTCTAAATAGAAAAACAACAGTAAATTACAACCGTATTATAACTATTTGATAACACCGAATGAAATCCTATGGAGTACGGTTTTTTGTTCTCAGATACACGCGGATTTTAATGAGCGGCTACAAAGACGAGATATCGTGTTATACTCTTGGTATTGTTGACCTTATAACCACGTCTTTTTAACAAAAACACACCGTGAACAAGGCGAACCCCCGTCGTAGCTGGCTGATTATCTTCCTGTGGCGTCGATTAATATATCAGAATTCGAATTAGCCATAATTTCGTCACCACACGTGGGCCGGTGCTGCTAATGAACTATACTAGACTTGGAATATAAAACAGATAACTATATTTTAAGTATTGTAACGGGAAAAAATCTTGTTTGGGACTGTAGAAATATCAGTTCAACGCACTATTATGTGTTAAATCAAAACAAAACAAAATGGGTTTGGCTGTGTTGGGGAAATGGGTCGTATGTTTTGCGTAAATACGTCTACGTTGACGCGCTCGGACGACTTGATGCTCATTTTAAAGTTCCCGGCATCACTTCACTCGATCATATGGGGGTTTTATGGGTATCGCTAGATTGCTTTTGAGATGCTCTTTCCAACCGTATGCGATTTCGGTATTTCGAGTTGGCTTTTTGACGAGTATAGGCCGAAGTTGTGTTAAGTTTTCTTAATTTTGTACATTAAACTCATATACAATTTCACCATAACCACACCACACGAATTTTTTTTATACACGCGATCGATTGATCTTGACGAGAGCTGTCTATTGAAACCCAAACGAGCGTCGTAGCTTCTCCTAGTCAAAAGTTATACTACGTGGAAGTTATGAGACGCGGCAAAACGAACTCAAAATTGTGGCGTCCCCTCCCCCCCCCCCCCCAACGCTACACGCACGATGCTTCGCAGGCATCACTCAACGTAACATATTCTTTGATCCTTTGGCAATCGAGTAGAGTTATTGAATTTTCAATGTAGACGATAGATGCGGAGCTGCAATGCCAAACTGCAGGGCCTATTCCCTTATTTTGTTATCATCGGATTTTCTGGATTGCCTCCCACTACAGTAAATAATTTAAAGGCGTATTTACGTCAAAAAATGTTTGTGCATGATGTTATTGACAACAGCTGTATATCAAACACAGGGATACATCCTCAACAAGGAAATATGTACCCCACACGTCAGGAGATTTCGATGGCTGGACGCTATTTTCTGTTGTGTGCAATGTAGTGCATTAAATCATTTTCCTGTGCTATGTCCAATATATAAGCAACCATGGCTGAAAGGTTTAAGAAGTGGCCTCCGTGCGAAATCAGTGGTTAGATACCTGCAAAATGCGCGTTATTATTCGGGGACACGTTAAAATTCAAACACCCGTACCTTTTCAACGCGTTTGTCATTGGACCGTACTTGATGTGACGCGCCCTGAGTAACTCTGCGTCAACAAATGAACGCATCGAAAGCGTGTACCCCAATCACGCGCAGTTCAGTCAGAAAGGGAAGTGAAGTGAAGTGGAGTGAAGAGATTTGGGCTGCTCTTAACATCGAGGTCCTCAGAGCCGCTGAGGGTGATTGAAGTGAATACGGTGCGACGCCGGAATGAAGGGGCGGGGGAAACGAGAGATCCTCGTGAAAACCCGCAGACCAACGGCATCGTCTGGCACGATTTCCACTTGCGAAAATCCGTTGACCCGGCCGGGGATTTGACCCGGTTCACCTTGGTGGGAGGCGAGTGTGCTAATCGCTCAGCCACCGTGGCCCCAGTCAGAAAGGGATGAATTCAGGTTAACGCACCAGCCAATGGAGAAAAGACGTCGCCTGTAATGCATACAGTACTGTGAAGTTAGTAGATATAAAAGGGGAGTTCTGGCTCACCACAATTCTTAGGGTTATTTCTTCTAAAATTACAACAAAAAAACTCAGTACACTAAATAGGGTTATTTCGTCTAAAAGTACAGGAAAATTAAAAAAAACTCAAAATCTGAAATTCGATGAAAAAACGATGAAAATCAAGCAAATTAAAGTCAAAGTCAAGGTATTTGAGGGCTAAATTTAAGCTCTGAAAGCTTTTTAAAAAGGAGCTCTCAAAAACAAGCAATTTTAAGTAAAAAATAAGACAAGAATATTTTAGTAGTTTTTCAAAAATAAGCGTGCATGATTTGACACAGGGTAAAACATGTAAAATTATGCAAAAAACATGCACATTTATCGTTTTCAAGAAACTCTAATTTTGCGAACGAGCACTTTAAATCAAGTAAATTTACGACAAAATCAAGCAAAATCAAATGAAATATATAAATTATAATTGATAGAATTTAAATATTAAATTCAATGTCATGCACAGACTTTCCACTTTTCGGTCCTTTTAAGACTCTATATTCTATAAAAACTTCCTTCTCATTTATTAGTTTCAAAGCATTTTTATCAAGTATCTTTGAATAGCGCTCTGGTAAAGTAATTTTATACTTATCATCTAGAATAAAATTAATTTTTTTTTTACCAAACTTAGACTCATAAATTTCAAAATCTGTAGCAGTAAACCATTTATTTTTTCCTAGATCTTGCAGTTTATTCAATTCATACGAATTGTTGAACTTCTTGAGGAGAGTTTCCATTTTTGTATTGTGTAATTTATAGAGAAAAAATATACAAAGAAAAATATTTTTTCTTTATCTTAATAAATCTATTTTCTTAATAAATAAAAAAGAAATGATGCTTGAAATGGAAAATAATACCATATCTAATCAATGTAAAAATCTAGTGAATTATCAAACATAGAAAGTTTTGCACCACATAAACGCACAACAGATAAACATTTTTACATCTGTAAAAAAATGTTATAGTGAATATGCTAGTAGTCGTTATGAATTTAAACAAGAGAGAGTAATGTGCGAATGTGGAAAATATGTTTGTAATACAGCTCTCAAAAAGCATAAAAATAGTAAATTACAATACAGCATTAAATATTCTAAACAAAAATCAACATGTTAATTGCCCAACAAAGCCATGTAAAGTATGTAATGAGAATAAATCTATAAAATTATTTTCTCTTAATAAAAATAGTAAGGACAAATATTCAATCACATGTAAAAAAATGTTTTAGTGATTATATGAGGAATTATTGTCATAACAAGAAGTTAAATACGGTTTCCCAGCAAATTTAAACGCTTTTCGATATACCCCGTATATTTGTTTTTACATTTTATTTAGAAATGTTTTCTCTTATAAATACAACTATAAAAATGGGGGCTTATATAACATCTAAATTGGACAATGTGGGAGTGGGGAAGTTGAGAGATATTGCTAGATATTTTAAAATAACGTATATAAGCAGACTAAGGAAAAACGGTCTAATTAGCACTCTTGTACAATTATTCTATGCATAGGCTTATAGACGAGTGGAGAAAAAGAACGCTGAGAAAAAGAAACATTACAAAATTACCTTTAGCTAATGTCAATATCAATAATTATATCCCAAAGATAGAAAAGAATTGGAAGAAACATTTCCTTTCTATAATAATTTATTTGTTAACAGAAGAAAAAGAAGAACCAACAAAAATTACTTACTTAATAAAGCTATTACAAGTATGATATCAGGATATAACATTGAAAATACCTTTAATTTAGTACAGGCTATTCATTTTTTGACTTCATTAAAAAATAAGGTGTAATTTACTGACGTTTAGCTGTCGTTTAACAATTTAACAGCAAGGAAATAAGTTCTCACAAAAATCTATAAGTAGAGACCTGAAAAATTCGTGAGTTCAATGACCTGCAGGATAGACCCTACAATCTTATGTACAAATATGCCGATATCAACTGCGCATTGATTTCTACTGTCACAGTGGAAGGCGATGTTTGGGTCACCGTTCTCCAGGAAGTGTCAAACACCGTGTGGACCAATGGTTGAAGTTATATAAACACACGTGTCTTGAATTCTAGCTTGTCCCAAATGAATCCGCGAATTCTTAAGGTCTCTATCTATACGGTACATTACTAAAGCTGTAAACTTTTATTAATATGAAATATCGTACAAAAAGTGTTACGTCAGACATTTACCGTCCTTACTGCTAAAAACGTTTAACAGAAATTTTTAACATTTTTTTGTAGCTCTACTGCGAACGTTCATCCATTTAATCTCTCCTTTTTTTTACCGTACTTCTCGCAGAATTGTGATATAAAGTATAACTTTAATATTTTTATATCTCACAAAAAAAACTGTTAACCCTTTCAGACCTACTTTAATTTACGTTGTCAGGTGTTGCAAACAAACTAAATTTATGATGCGTGATGTACTTAGTTGATACTGCACCTGTTTCGTTGTCACAGCTGTCATGAGCTGTAGACTATAATTAGGGATAGGAAAATTTCGCGAGTTCAATGCATACTGGAGCTTCAGCTGTGTGTTTATTGGCTGTTGCCCCACACCTGGCAGTTATGGGATTCGCAAGGTGCTTCCTTGCAAGTCTGCTATTGGTTCAGAGGCGTGCAGGGTGGGTCTAATAGACTGTGATCCAATTGTGAAGGTGACTTCCCTGCATATGTGTTTGACGTCTATCTTTCCCCGAAATGAAATTGCGAAATTTTCGTATCCCTAACTATAATGATCGTCTACGGGAATATGAACAAATTTTGACCTAGACCAGTAAGACGCTTTGCGAATCATTTACCTGCAGGTAAAATCGTTGGTCAATGAGCTTCGCTGTGTGCAGTACAGACATAAAATTACCTGTAAGCTGTTCAAGGTAAAATGAGCACTTTTGAAAAAGCCCTGCTTAAGATCTACTTGTATACATGTTGTGTGTTATTTCGCCTTATGTAAAATTAACATTGCGATGGGCCTCACCACTTTATTCACGCGTCGATCAAGTGAAACTGTGAAGTGATTGTAAAAGTATTTTATTGTAACAAATATGCGCATTTTTACACTTAGCTGGATTAAAAAAATACAGAAAACGAGAGGAATTATTTAAGTTATAAATGCTAACCTAACACGTTTTGTTCGACGTTAATATATGAAACTACTCCCCCCTCCATCGTTACCAACTTTACTGGACACATGTCTCTCATTGCGCCCGTTAAAATATATGCAGACATAGACTATTCACGGTAAAGAGAGCACTTTCGTAAGCCCTCTCATTTGGAATAATGGTCAATAAATAATATAATTGTAGCCTTAGACGTTAACTTCAGAGTGTGGTGGCATGTACACACTGTATTTATTTTTTACATGGCAATCATTATTTGTAAAGGTGGTTAAATGAGAAAATACAGCTGAGAGGAAAAAGTAACTAGAGCCTCAAAAGTGTTCACTTTACTGTGAACAGCTTGTGGGGGCAGTGACTTTTTTCTAAGGTTGATTTCAAAAGTGTTCACTTCATCGTGAACAGCCTGTACACGTGCGTAATGCACACAAATGTGTACACCGGGTCCGAATGGGTTAACGAGCTCTGATGATTTTTTTTTTTTTCCTTCGTTCGGCGACGCAAGGTGTAGGCGGACAGGGCGTTTGGCGGAATCGTAAGAATTACGAATGTGTTTCCGTGGCCAGGAGGGTCTCCCTGGACTGCGTGAGAACGCCTGTTCCAGAGAGCCCGTACTTGTGTGCCTGCGGCCGACACGGAAAAACACTCTGGTCTCCCTACCCTCGGTCAACATTCCTCGGCGTCGCCTCATTCAATTAGGGAGACGCGGCGAGGGCGATGATGTCCCTCGAGAGGAGTTGGTGGAATAAGGGCGAGGTGCGGGAGCGAACACCTCGTGACTAATAGCACGGGGTTCCCCTGTCCTGCTGCGCGGCTATTGTCGCGCCTGTGACTCCCGTCCCACGCCACCTCTTTATCGGGGCTACTC
This sequence comes from Dryococelus australis, assembly GCA_029891345.1. Taxonomy (NCBI): domain Eukaryota; kingdom Metazoa; phylum Arthropoda; class Insecta; order Phasmatodea; family Phasmatidae; genus Dryococelus; species Dryococelus australis. The sequence continues at coordinate 350,484,776 of CM056993.1, forward strand.
AATTCCCGGGTCGGGGATGTGAAAAACTTCCCCGGCTCCGAGACAAGTAACGTTTACGACGGCGGCTGCAACCTGCGTGGACCGCTGCCGAGAGAAACCGGGCCGTTTTATCTGCAGTTCCATCGCAGCCTGCTTACACGTGTTTGGTGATGACGTTGGCTCGAATCCCGGTCAAACACCTGTGATTAGTGTGCCTGACATCCCTGGATGGAGCTATTCCTATGTATAGCGTGGTCGTCAGTCGACGTTTATACCCTCGATGAAACGGTCCGCTTTATGCCATATGTAGTGAAAATGGGTGCCAGTCAGTGAAATACGCACAAAAGGCTCCATTTTAAACCGGTAGCAGCGTACTGATCATATCAGTGAACCATACTACTTCGGGACTTACTTTCCAGTTCAGTCAACTTATTTGCCAGCTGCTAACAGCTTACTGGCTGACGTTGATTGACCCATGCTTCACTGGATGATGTTGCTGATTACAGTTTAGGGTGTAACCACGAATTTTAAGAACTTTTAGGGTAAATGTTTTCAGTATTAGTTGGTTACATTAAAATTTTAATAACTGTATAAGTCGTAGCTTCTTCTATATGGCTGATCACTCGCTTGACACATGATGCTTAATGCTTCCTTAACTGATATCCACTCAGCAAAATAAGGACACAACACCTTAAGAGTTTGAGCACCGTCTCATGTATGATGCATAGATGTCGCTTGCGTTGTGGCTATATCAGTCCATATTGCTCTTCGTGACACCCAGCTCATTAATCCACGACAAATTAAGTTTCCCTATTCCTTGCAATACGCGAAGGAGTGAATCTTGGGTTGCCTGTGTTTTGTACAGCTGACAAACATGATTACAAAACTGTTCAGTGCCAGCAACAGAACAATGTTATTGTTTCAGGAACACTTCAAATATTGTATTGTTGAAGTTGTTCTTTTGAAGGCACTATAAGTAGTTATGTTTTGTAGTAGAAACTCATGTGCTCTGCGGTGTACTGTATAAATTGTATGCAAAATAGCAAAAATAACCTCAGGCTGGAATACAACAAACAGTTCTGTTGTTATTACTTTATATGTTGACAATATTTATATTGTTACATGAAGGACGCTTGAGGGGCGTATCTGAGTTCGTGAGGGTGGAGGTATTAATAGAAAAAATATAATTAACTAAATTTGATTTCTATTTTATTCTCTCCGCTAATATATTACATCATTAAATTATCGGTCTCCACTCTTACTCTTTATATTTATCAATGAACGCAGTATTTGATGTCTATTTCAAATCTAATTAACGTCCTTCTCAATTATCTCTGTTCGTTACAGCCAATTAACTCATACTCATTATGAACACGTGTTCAGTTTATATTTTGCCATCATTTATATAGGCTGTTCACGGTAAAGTGAGCACTTTTGAGGCCCTAGTTACTTTTTTTCATTTCAGCCATTTTTTATCCTTTAACCACCTTTCAAAAAAATGTTGCTATGTAAGTAATAAGCACAGTATGTATATTTCACCGCACTTGGAAGTTTAGGTCTACGGCTAAAATAAAATATATTTATTGACTATTATTCCTAATTAGAGAGCTTTCAAAAGTGCTCACTTTACCGTGAACAGCCTATAATATCTTTCACTCATGCATCTAGTCCAATAGTCCAGCCAGCCAGCCAGCTGCCCACTCCACGGCTTGATACCCGCAGTCGCAGACTTCCCTTCCACTGGTCGCTTCTCGTCTTCTATCGCTCGGAACTCAGCCACTCATTCATTCATCAACTCCAACGCAACTCTCGGCCCAGAGGCCTGTCGCAATATTTATAGTGTCGGGACGATCATCTGGAAGGTTCAACGCACCCCTAGTCGTGCTGAGAGAACAAGGTCAGTAATCCAGAGCATTCTTCAGATAAACGCAGGAAACAATACAACCAGGGTCCGTGGCGCGCGTCTGTAATTTGAAACCCGTAATTGCTTGGATCCCGCCATCGCTATCATATAACGACGCTCTCTCTCTCTTCTCCTTCGATCACTCGCCGGGCGTGCCAAGGTCAGCAGCGCAGACCAGGAACGTGTAACAATATGTTACCCGTTTATGGTTCCTACGACCCAATATTTTTTTCTCAGCGCGCTTTCGATGATATTGTAGGATGTATTTCCACCATATTGAAATATTTATTGCTTATTCAAGTCATATTGGCACTTCAATTAAGGAGTGTCGTCTGTATACAACCTCTGCAGAAGCGTTACTCAGAATGACACGAAGTGCCAAGCGCAGAAACAGCGCTTTTTCTTTTGACTAACCCTAGTGATGCATATTAGAGACTTTTTTTTATCTATGTCTTTGTTACAGTGCGAGGTGTTACCACGGAATAAATACGCTAACGCGACAACTGTAAATACGCTGCTTAAGACTATTCCCTTGAAGAAACAGAGCAGTGGTCATCGTTAGACATACTGGAAAATTTTGAAAAAAAATATTTGGGCCAGCACATCTTCCAAAACACTGTAGTTTCCTGATACATTTACGATTGGAAGATGTATTTTTTACTCGGCTTGGGCACTCTGCAGACCAGTCATAAAGGTTAGGTCTTAGAGTGCCAGTATTCTCATTGGCCCAGAGAAATGGGACAACAGCTTCATACTCACACGACAAGAAGTATAAACCATGCATTATTAGGGACCCGAAAACATTTCGAGAAGTCATTCGGCAGCAAGCTAGAATACACAATACCTACGATGTGTAATCGAACCTCAGCTAGTTGTTCATCGGCAGTTCGCTTAGTTTAACCCCAGATCAGGTAGCACGGGCTTGGATCCTTGTTTTTTTCGCAGGCCCGCTATTGGTTGAAATTTTTCCTTCGCAGGTCTAACAAACTCTGGTCAAATAGATAAAGAACCTGAAATGGAGAGTGGAAATATTTGGATGGCTCTTAACATCGAAGCCCTGAGAGCCGATGAGAGTGAAGTGAGGTGAGTATGGAGCAGCGCTGGAATGCATGGGCAGGGTAAACGGGAGATCCCCGAGAAAACCCTCATCGTCCTGCACGATTCCCACATCCGAGAGCAACCCCCACCGGGAATCTCGCCCGATTCGCCGAGTCGTGAGGCAAGTAGTCTGTCCGGGTGATCAACACAGCTCCAGAACCCGATATTTTCGTGTGGTTGAAGCTTAAGGCCGCCGCCTACGTGGCGAATGAACTGCATTACAAAGTGTTAGTAATTCGCCTTTTACTGCGAAACTATTAAACTTGCGTCCAATATGCTGATCTACGAAAAGAACATACACTTCTGACGAAGGCTATAGAGTGCTTTTATGACGTCACACACGTTAGAAACACCGTTTCGGAGTACTCCAAAATGGCTAAAAACCTTTTTTTCAAAGCGCTCTATCTCGCGTCGGATACATACAAAACTACTCAAGGGTCACCGCTGAACGTCCCATACGTAGAGCGGCCAGTATTTGGCGAAATTAATTCACTCGGAGGCGAGGTAGACTCCAAACACTTGTTCTTTTCGCCTACTGTTGTGATTGGACGACAGTTATTTAGACACGTCCCCTTTAACTGTGAGCCAGTGATAAGTAGGAATCAGTAGTGTGAGAGAGTGTTTAACAGTCCTGTACAGAGGACTCACTTGACCACAGCAACCAATAAGCAAACGATAATGTCTCGAGTGTATAGAGGGCCGTCCAGCCTAGCTTGTTGTCAACTCAATCCGCGAAATACTCGGGGCTCTACCCATACGCAGTGCGACGAGAACACTCCACGTCAGTTCAGATCCTTGCGCTTAGTGGCGATAGCGTACGTGATCAGCGAGGAAGTGCCACCCTTATTGCTCCTATGCCTCTCGGCCTCCAACGCGGGGAAAACCTCCATGTAGGCAGGAGCTGTAACTTGTCGCAGACCTCCGTGGCGCAGTCGGTTGGTGCGCCGCCGCGCCGGTTTGGGGTGCGGAGTCTCTGGATTCGAATCCCAGGTAAAGCATGAGTGTTAATTTAAGTTATATTTTAAGTAGGGCCATCTGTTTTTCCGCGAAAAAAACTACGTCGAGGCTAGAATTCAATATCCTAGCAACCTTCCTTTCGGCTATTGTCCGCTTGTCTTTGTGTGAAGAGAGTCTGTTATAGGCTGTTCACGGTAATGTGAGCACTTTTTGTGAAAGTGGTTCTGACCTGAAGTGTTTTGGAACACAACTTGTCCTGAAATCTTTTTTGCGAAAAACGTGTGCCCCTAATTATAAGTTTGTTTGCAAGCCATCCTCTGATAAGCCTTCAGGCATAACACCGGAAGACTTTATTAACCCTTTGAGGAGTATGCACGTATACACTCGGACAAAGTTTATTTGGAAATTTCTTTGCTCTTGAAGACATCTCACAGTTCTATTGTTTTGCTGGTTCGCTGGACTCTATGGGAAACTAGGTAAATATTACAACTAGTCAACACTTAATTTCATAAGAATAAAACTGTTAATTCTAATAGTTTCTCAAATGAACATGGTGGTTTGGACAACATGTTACATCTGTCACGACACGTTGGTTGGCGCATAGTCAACAAACGACTCCGTTGGTCGATGGAAAGACAGTAATAAAAGTTGCGGAATAGTGAAAGGATATACGGTTTAGCCAGGACCAATAGGAAGAGGGTAAGTAGATATACAGAGACCAACACAACCCGTAATGGTAGGGGGTACCCGAATTTCGCGAAAAGATTTCACGACCAGTTGTATTTCATAAAACTTTAGCTCAGATTCCCGTTTGTGATTGGGTGATCTATATGTTACGCGTCTTAGGTATCTGCCCACGAATCAGAGACGTACAGTATCTGAGCAACTTAATTCTGACCGGCCATTCAACTAAGAAAATGTATTCTCACAGACACACTCCGCCAATAAGCAAAAGGAAACTACTGGTACGCTCGTAGGATATTGCAATATAGCATGTGCGGAAATCTTTTCACGAAATTCGGGTGTCCCTACGTATTGGTGTAGTGGAGAATATAGGCAGCTCACTTCAACCTTGTCTTCAGTGACATTACATCTGTCTCTTCCTAAAGGGTTAACACATCGAGGTCTGTACATTTGCTGGCACTTAAGACAAATTACATGTGTCACCTATATCCGCTACTGGAAGAACACCGGTTCTGTTGGTGCCTGTGTTAGAACTCGCAATCGTCCTATTGGTCCATACCACACCGAACACTACCCTGTACTTTACAGCGTTCATTATTGGCCGGTCATCAACCACTGCCGAGCCGAGCTGATATTGACCCAATCAAATGTCCTTTATCGTATAAAAGGATTTGCAATTAATCATATCGATTTAAGTGGCTATAAAAATTAATTCTATCGTTTGCAAAATCATTGTTTCTGCTCTGTCGTGTTCTTGTGAGGTCATGTTAAACACTAGCCGATCAATGACTGCACGTCCATGCGAGTTTAGCTTTACTCGACCTACATTCGAGCATAGTCCAAAAAGTGTTAAGCCATGTCCAATCCAGTCGAATTAACTTATCGTCAAACGAAGTCGCGAAAATTTTCGTGTATCTGACCGCCCGTCATCGCTGCGCTCGTGGCTGCTGTAGGTCAGCCGGACGCGTAGCGTACAGTTCGCCGTCACTCGGGCCGCCTGCGTCAACGAGAACTTGTTGATCCGGTCGGCGCGGCTTGTCGCAGCCGGGGATCCTGACCGCCGCACATATCCGTCTCGCAACCCGAGCCCCCGGGGTCAGCGGGCCAGACACCCGCTCTCATGCATCTTCTTCAGCTGTCAGCCTGAAGGTAGACGTATTTTCGGGCAGCCTCCCAACCGCGCCCCCCTCCCCCGGGGGGGGGGGGAGGGGGAGACTCGTAATTGGCGAGTATCGCGAGCTGGCCCCGCCTGTCGAGATTGGGGTCAAGTGGCGTTCGCGCATCGGGCTCATTTTCGCCGCCGTCACCCGCGATTGATCCGTGTCACCGCGCTACTGTCGTCGGCGACCTCGCTGCATCTCGACTCGTTAGCGCCGGGTGCAACAGTACCCGCACGTGCGGTCTTCATCTCGAGGACTCGACTGTCTTGTTGCCGGTCCGATCGCCTGCCAGCCGTCCCCCATCATTCTGCGTCACGCGCCGATCGAAACAAAGCTATCATCAGATCCCTAAGGCCTTTCGCGGTAAAGTAATGTATTGTATAGGGGTTTTTAACGTACCCCGGTTTTATGCTTGAAAGCTTAGCAGGGGACGGCTTACAGACTAACTTGTAACCTAATTTAAATTAACACTCATGCACTGAAAGAAAAAATATTGTTGTAGGAACCACAATTCTGTAGCCGTTACCCTCAAAGGCAGTTAAAATAGGGACAACAGTCTGTTTGGTTGTGGCTACCCTACGAATTTTGTATAGGTATATGGTAACGCCAACAGAACACAGTGTAAAATGTCACTGCGTCAAAAATCAGCGACGTCATTACTTTCTACAGAATAGAATGGTGCGATTACAAACGAGTAGGGTTCTGACTACAATCCAGTATAGCATTCCCTACAACGCAGCTCTGATGCCGCTACAGAGCTGATTGTGCACTTAAAAGAAACAATTCCAGCAGAAGTGTAATTATGGTAATCCTAACTATCTACTCTGTTGCCTCTACTGAGCGGCATGGTAGCCCTAGTCATATTGTGTAGTCTGTGGTAATTCCCTCGTCGGCTCATTATATGCTCTGCTAACTGTACTTATTTTTCAGAACTTGAAAAACTCTTTGTGGAATCAGGCAACCTTGAACTGTCGGATCTTGGGTTGATAGACGGACATCTTAGACCGCTCAGCTATTAAATCAGTTATAAGATTTAGGTTTCTAAATGTATTTGTTTTACATGGTTTGATATTTTTAAAGCGTGTCATGTAAAGCGTGCGCAGACGAATCTCACAAGACGAATTTACATATGAGTTAGCTTATTTATTTAATAGAATAATCTTTACTTTATGTTATATGTATATTTACATTATACAACAGTGGGTGTCGTCTGATATAAATTTTTTTTTACGTGTAACATTCGTATAAACAGATTTTCCGTTCACATCAGATAACGTGTAGTACCAATAAAAATATGGCGTTAGTTATTTCATTTTATTAACAGTTTGTATACGTGGTATACGTCTTTTAAAAACTAATAGGACATTCCAGAAACATCGCTGCCATAATCACATTTAACACCTAAAATGGCGGTGTCTGTCAACACTTTAAATGGTACACAGTGCCCTCACAGATTGTCAACAGCCTCCGCTAAATAAATATCACTTCCCAATAGCAACAGTTTCCTATTTATATTCTGTATTTTCAAATCTACTAGTTCTATAATCACGTAAGTATTAGAGGGTGTCATTAACAGGCCACGGCGCTGTTGTAATTACTATACTTGCTTGTTAACTCAACAATACTATGTAGTTCTGTAATCTTAACGGAATCAGAGAGTAGGCCTACCTCCAACAGCCCATGATACTGTTGTACCTACCATACTTCTTTCTGTAAACTTTTGAGAAAAAAACTATGCGATTTCTACAGAATATTCTATTGCAGTTACCAAACAGCACTGTTGGGTTTACAATATCTTGTTCTGTTATCGTAACAATACTGTAAGATTGTGTTCACAACTATTTGTGTAGTTCTACTACAGAAAACACTGTTACTGCTACAGAAAATATGGTTCCCACAACAGAATAATGTTTAACAATGTTTAGATTGTTCTGCTAACAATTTGGATTTTGAAGTATTAGAGAACCTTCTGTTGCTGGTACTAAAGTTTAGTTGTCGTTACCATGAAGCGCCATTACATTACTGTTCTGTTAAATTCTCTCTGCTGATTTCTTTCAGTGTGCCTTACCCGGGATTCTAACCCAGAACCTCCCGCACCCCAGATCGGTGGCGCACCAACCGATTGCGCCATGGGAGGTCGGCTTCACGCTAAAGTGAGGCATTTTGAAAGAACTGCTTATGTTCTGCCCCTCTTCCACCTCCTTTCCCGATTTGGCATCCTTTCACTACACCTACGTAAATTTAACATTGCCATGGACCACGTCATTTTATAATCGAGTCAAGTGTAACTATGATATCGTTAAGCCGGCTTCACATGATACCCATTCCCGTAGCAGTTTTCACACCCATATTCTGCTTGGGTTTCTGCTCCAGTGTTGGTTACAATTCAGCCCCCTCCGGAGGGGTCTGGCTCCGGGTATAACAGTTTTCGTACCCATAGGCATGCCCGAAACGGTAATATAACGTGTCTGCTATACCCACGAAGCTGAGGCAGACAAAGATGGCGGACACCCGGGTAGCAACCTCAAGCCATATATGTCCATTATGAAAATATTACGGTTTCTGTAAAACGTATTTATGTAGAACATGAACCTTAATGTACCCGTAAGTAACGGAAACGTTTCAAATTATTCACACGGTCGTAATAAAACAATAAACACAACTTTGAAAAATACGCTAACAGTGGACATTTATCTTGTATATACCCCGTCTACACAGGTAATGAGTATGTTGCCTGATTAGCTCGGTAGTATGCCCTGCCCTCATAGCTCAGGGGTAGGGTGGCCGACTTCTAGTCGAGGGGCCGCGGGTTCGCGCCCCGGCCCCTCCGCGGCAGATCCTCAGCTCGCTCGTCGCACTGAGAATTTATCAGCTAGTCGGTTTAACTTGAGCTCGACAACGTTACTTCGATACAGCTACAACGACAAAGAAAAGTATGTTGGTGCGCGGGTCTACGTCACAAAGTATTAGGTTTTAGAGTTCAAATCTCCATCGTGTATCGAATTTTTTTTTAGTGATTTCATGTGATACTTTGCTGCTTTTTATAACTTATGTTTTGGTTAGAAAAAGTTTATTTCTAGAATTCCTTTGTCTAAAAGCAATAATGCGCAAGTAACAGCACAGTGCAATTGACTGGTTGTGCTTTTGCTAATCAAATCGATTATTTTCTAAAGTAGATAATTTAATTGAGCTGTGTAGCGTGAATAATATTAACAGAAGCATATAAAAGTCTTATTTTTACTGTTTTGATAATTCTACCTTCTTTTAGCCTTTTAACCGTAAAAGTTTGTTCTGTTACGGAAAGCACAAGATTGAGTATTATCCTCGTTAAAGATACTTATTTAAATAATTTGATAATGTTTTAATGAGTAGCGTAAATGCCTGCCGTACATAGACGTGAATACAGTACATTGTTTTCCACATATAATGCAGTGCCATAACATACATCATTTTCCATACATTAATAGTAGGATAAACCTTAATAAATACAGCCCTCAGGAAAAAAAAAACTATTTTCGTACTTTCTGGATGTACCACAAAGCGCCTACATATAATATTTGATTGCATTTGTACTTCTGCAACTGCGGAATTTCTGCCATTTGCGAGTCGTTTTGCCTGGAATTTGCAATTTTCTGCTAGCACTTACGGTTACGTGTGGGTATGAACTGACGCGTTCTTTCTTCTCTTCCGCTATAGAAACTTACATTGTGTTGTGACCATGGGTATAACAGAAGGTAAACGCTGTTCGCTATAAACTTTAGAAAAATGTCACTGCCCCGGCATGGATATATTTTAATAGGCACAATAAGTGATATTCGCCCAGTAAAGATGGTTGCTGCATCTCTTAACTTCGAATAAAAAATGCTAGGAAATTATTTGCGATAACTTAAAATCATATCTTTCGCTTTTTTTTTTTTTTTTTTTTTAATGCTTCGGCATAGAAGTGTGAAAACGAGCAGATTTATAGAGTATTTACATTCTTAATAATTTCACAGTTTATTTTATTGACGCATGAATAAAGTGATTAGGCCTATATAAATGTTAATTTTATATAAGGCGGAGGAACACACAATGTGCTACACAGGTAGATCTTAAGCAGGGTTTACAAAGGTGTTAATTTTACTGTGAACAGTCTAAAGCAGAAATTGGGTATCATTTAGGGCCGGATTTAATAACGCAGGGGAAAGTGGGCGTATTCTGCGCACTTAACTTCAAAAAGTCTCAGAGACAAAAGTTTTCATTTTATTTATTGGGCGAAACCACTGACGTAGACCTTATCGATTTACCTTGCTGCCTGTCGCACAGAAAGCGGAAAATACCCGAAAATTGTTGTAATAAAATTATGAAAACAAGAATGTGTAGTTGAGCACGATTACCCGAAGGGTGGTGCAATACTGCGCATATGATAGTGTAATTATGCGCACTAATTTTGCAGTAATTTTTTCGTTAAAACCAATATAAATATTATTTTACAATAACTCAAGGTATACTTATATTTCATTGCGTGATTGCCCTCAGAAATTCACATACCAGCTTGCAAGATATAAAAAATATATGTACAGATTCACATAAAAAAAGTTAACTTTACAGCCAAAGAAAAAGTGACAACCTGTTTATTCTTACATTTCTTGACTTACACATAATTAAAACTGTTATTAAGTAATTACTTAAACCCTACATAGTCATAGTGATTGCCAAGGAATTCCACATTTGCCTACAAGTTTGCAAGCTATTTATAAAAAATTCAGGTTTAAAAGATAATTTTTAGCCTAATTCATGGATTATACTGATCCACGTCAATAACACCCATTTTAAACCAAAGAAAGCACAGAACACCTGCTTAGCCTTACATTTTCATTCTTACGAAACATAATGTATATTAGCCTATTAACTTTTATATAGGCTAGTTTCCTTAAATTTACGCATGCGCAGATCGCAAGTATAATTTTCTGCTGAATCCCATCCAGAGCATTAGGAATGAACCCAAAGAGCACAATAGACACCTCTATACCATATTTCACCATCACGTCCACATTCGTCACATACGAAGCACACTTACTTATTATATTCATTAACACAAATACATCATTATCACCGCCATCGCAAAGTGCCTTCTTATCGATATCTTATGGTTCGGTTTCACTTTCTGAAAAACTTTTTTTTTTTTTTTTTTTTTTTTTTTCCCCCTACCTTTTGGCTTCTTAGGATTTTCTTCTTTCGTGTTTTGTGATTTTCGTTTAAGCCCATTTTCTTTCTTGTTTTCAGCGTCCTGCAACTTTTCTTTTAGTGGTGTTGAGGTCAATATTTCTGAATTAAGTTTTCTAGAAGGCTTTTTTAATGAGTGTGCTATATTCGAGCAATATTTTTCTCTGGTGGTTGGCAAAGGCGAAAGAGCTGCTTTAGTGGTGCCAGAAGGCTTAGGCCTACTTGTGTCACACCCAGTGTGTGGTGACGTTTCGGAAATTTTCAGCCCTACTTCGCTTTCATCTCTCAGTTCAGATACGGTTTCCCCTGCTGTAAAGAGACCTAACTTGAATTCTTCAGCATTGTTGAACTTATTAGGGTTTAATGGCCATATACCACCAGTCCTGGATCCAGAAATAGCTTTCTCCATTCCCGCTGTCTTTAAGGAGGCATTGTTAAACAATTCAGCTAACTCGTAATAAGTTATTTTCTTGTGATGATAGGTTCTCAAATAAAGATCACACTGTCTGTTGAATGACAATTTCAATGGAGCAAAAAATGTAAGACCAAGAGGCTGCAAGCAGTGGGATGTGTGTGGCGGAAGGGACACTATAACTATTCCATTGTCTCTACAGTAGATGTAAGTATCAAGCGAAATATGGCTCATGTGATTGTCCAAGATAAGCAGAACTGGGTATTTTTTTCTACATTTTACAATTCCTTGAAAACGATGTAGTCACTGTAGAAATAATTCTTTGTTTGTCCACCCATTTTTTCTACATACTGCTCCGCTGGGTCCATTTTTTTTTTTTTTTAAGTTGTAGTGATATTCTATCATGGGAGTAGATAAACATAGGGGGAATATAACAACTTGATGCGCTAAAGGAACACAGAACTGTGACAATCTTCCCTCGTTCCCACGATGTTACTGCGCCAATCTGTTTCTTTCCCTTTAGGCCAGGATTTTTCGAAGGTTTCTGAACTGTGCTTATGCCAGTTTCGCCGCAGTTAAATATCTTGTCTTGACTGAAGTTGTACTTTCCCATTGCGTTTTCAATGTTGCTGAAATACCCGTTGATAGCTTCCTTATTAAAATAAGTAATTCTATTATTTATGCTTGTTCCTTCTGGTTTTCGTAAAGAGATTCCATTATTTATTTTTAGAAAAAAGCTTAGCTAGTCTTTTCCAGCCATTTCGAAGACGCGTCAAAGTTGTGTTTAATGGAATTGGCTTCTGCATATTCAAAAGCCAACCGACGCAATGCTATAGGTGTCATTCCATGAAAAATCTTCGCCAATGTCAAAGCATGTTTCGCAAGTTCTTGTGCTTGTTGTTTCGTGAAAACAGGTTTCCTGCCCAGAGGAGATGGCTGTGTTATCCCCATTTTTAATCGAAGTCTTTTCGTTGACTCTGCAACACCGAAAGTTCTTCCGACTCTATGATTGTCCTTCCTAAACGAACAGCATCTAATGCATATTGAAGCTGTTCTGCTGAGTAGTTTCCTCGATTCGTTGACATTACGTATGGCTTGGCATCTATAAATTGAAATAAACGCATGCACAAACCTGCTCGCATATTTTACCATATAATGATAATTTATTTACTTTATCAATCTCATAGGCATAACCAGGAGGTGGTCCAGGTATGCACAGATCCGTGGCCATCAATTAGATCTGTCAGGGCTTAAAAATATGCTGCAATCTTCCTGCTATTCTTTGATTTATGTGTTTGTTTCATTCTAGTAAAGGAAAATGAGTTGGGGTGTTTTTTTTTTGTTTTCAAACAGTACCTAGCACGCCTTCCTATGTTGAGCCTTGGCCATGATACATGTTAAATTAAAGTGTGTGCTTATGGGTCTGGACCATATATTATCTTAACTCTGGTTGCGCCTATGGTCATCCCTCCAATATTTCCCTAATGGTCCTTTCACATTGCCGAGTTTTTCTATCAAATTATTCCAAATTAAGTTCGTCAAATAAAGTGGGATGCTAGCGATGCCACAAAATTGTACTACCCCCAAATTGTTTGTTGCAGGATGTTTGACGACTTCTACTTCCATCCAATATTTCCGGATTGGACCGGTTCTAAAATATCTTGGATGTTCGATGGGTTCACCAATCAGGCTAGTGCTAAACGAAAAAAAGCGCACAGCATATGCGAGTAAATATCGTTATCTATCATAAATATACCTATCAATTGAAGCTGTTGTGTCAAAATGATGTTGAAGCGAGAAATTTCACGACAGAATTAAAAAAATTAAAAACTACCAAATTACAGTGAACATTTTGCTTGTATATAAAAATTGAATTTTCGTTCATTAATACAATAAAATCGCGATATATTTAGCATTGCCACTTGTGTTGGCACAGCATTGTTGATTAAACTTTGAAAATAGGACTTAGTTCAAAACTTCTCATTTTCACAGGAAATGAAAAACTTTGATACTTTGACAGCTCTTCAAATAAACTTGTGATTATAGGAACATTCCAATTTCTTTGTTCTAAAAATTTAAAATCCTTTTTTCGTCATACTTTATTGACAGCGAAAATTTAATAGCGTGACAGGGCCTTAAGACATCTATTTAGATGAAATTACTAGAAAAACGTGTCAAATAACAATGCACCATTTATGTTGCATAATCATCAAAGAAGATTGTCAGTGGCATTCGTTCAAGTTGTGAAATTGTATGTCATGCAGATCTACATTTTAAGGAAATTTGTTGACCGTGGCATTTATTAGGGTCTTAGAATTTCATAAATGAAATTCAGACATTACTGCGAATGTCGAGTAATTCTGCGCATTTGCAACAATCTGCGCGCAGTATTACCCGATGTTACATTTTTTGTCTCTCGTGGCCATTATTCTGATACAAATAACATACATAAAATAATACATACATCTAACTGAAGATCGATAATCACATTATTATTAACACACAATACTTTTGCGCAGACAATTAAAATCATTTACTTACATTCAAACATTCACGATGGTAAAATTGCAAGAATTTTCCGGCAAACAGTCTTTTTTTCGGTGTCTGTCAACGTGTAAAAAATGGCGCTTTTGGACATATAGCACGTAGTTACCGAAGCGACCGCTAGATGGTAGTAGTAACAACGTAAAGCTACGTGTGCGTTCCGAGATATGACGATGCACAGAATTATCTCCTGCGCAGAATTACCCAACTTTCCCCTCCACTTATGCGCATGAAATAAAAATAAACTAAATTCAATAAATATGCTGTCCGTAAGTTTAAATGTCACACTTCTATTACATCGCAAAATGGGACTGTTTTTCGTGCCTCGTTGCCAACTCTACAGACGTCAAGCCAGCCAGCGTATCCGTTGAAACGCGCGCAGTAACGGATACGGATAGTGATATTTTTCAAATGTTGATATCAAAATTGAAATCAACATTTCAGCGTGTATGGACGCTGCAGTGCAACTGTGTTACAGGTCGTTCACGGTTATCTGAACTCTTCTGAAATCCCTTTTCAAGATCTATTTTTTCCCTCACTTTGCATTATCCCACCACATGTAAGTTTTATATTTCCATGGTTCTAATGGCAGTTTTCGATAAAGTGAGCACTTTTTAAAGTAGTCTTACATTAGAAAAATGTCACTGCCCCTGCCAGCATATATTTTACTGGGCACACTGAGTAACATGCGCCCGGTAAAGTTGGTAACGATGGATGGAAATTAGTTCCATAACGTCGAATGAAAAGTGTAAGGTAATCATTTGTGATAACTTAAATGACTTGTTACGCTTTGTGTGTTTTTTAACGCGTCAGTGTATAACAATTACCAGATTTCTAAAAAGTTTGCTTTTCTAATCATTTCAAAGTTTTACTTGACCGATGCATGAATAAAGTGATGAGACCCACGGCAATGTTAATTTTACATAAGGTGGAAGAATACACAACATGCATGCAAGTAGATCTTAAGCAGAGCTTTCAAAAGTGCTCACTTTACAGTGAACCGCGTATAATAACTTTATTCGTGGGCCAGTCAAGTGAAAACGGAGATTTTGTTTGGAACCCAGATGTGTTTCTAATATATTATATTAATTCATTCTCTTGTATGTATAATGCAAAAACACAAACTGGATTTGTCATAAATTTAAACATTACATTTGCAATACAATGTCAATATTTGAAACATTTCTTTTTATCCCATGCTAACTTAATTGCGAGAATGCATACGAGCGTGTATGATAGCGATGGACGGTGATTTTCTACAAAAGGTTAGTTTCAAATGCTGACTTTACCGTGAACGACCTATACACAGGCTTTCGTATATTCACTGAAATTGTTACGGAATGTACAGTACAGGTGATACACGGAAACCAATCCGTGGCGACGCAAAACAGACCCCGAGCTCTATAATTACAAAGTGCGGAAGGACCCTGTGTTATCCTTTAGCTTCGTTTTCGGGAATGAACAGCGTCGAGTTTACGCGAAGCTATCTCCGACCCTAGAACACGAAGATTACAGCTTCTGCGGCAATTACCGCATCCACTCCGCACAGATCTGTTCTTTCAAACATGTGGAATCAGACGCCTGAAAGAGCTAGGAAAACTTAAAAAAATCAAACATTAGTGTAAACCAAAAAGTTCGGTATATCATATTTCTATTTTTAAAAAAAATGATGGTAGGAGCTGTGTAGCAATATACAAGATAAGAAAGAGTTCGACGTCCTGGGCGTTGGTGGGCTACGAACCACAGTGATTACGTTGTTCAGAATTGTAACAATGCTCATATTTGTGGTAGCAGGATACGACATACACGAAAGATTTGTCGCAGTCACACATGAAATCCCTCCTTTTGTTTTACATAATTGTATAATTTTATCACTGTGCAAATCAGTACATGCCATCGTGTTATCTAGTTACAGTTTAGAGTGATCATGATAAGCAAAATACACAGCCTTTGTTTTTTAACATTTTATTACAACCTGAAATTATTTCCGGGCTTTTTGTAAAATAACAACACACACACATACACACACACACACACACACACACACACACACACACACACATATATATATATATATATATATATATATATATATATATAATCTCGCTGTGTGCTAATTGTAGAAAGAAATGATTTTCAGTCTCGCATGTGAAGCCTGATCCTCGAAAGAGGAGGAATCTAAGAAATTTGCACACTAAGAAACTATTCGAAAACTTACTGCTTTCGCTTGTGGCATGCGCAGCACAACCTTTGGCTTCTACGAACCTTAAATATTGTTTTTTTTTTTTTTTTTTTTTTGAGTGTTTTTCCCGAACATTCAGTGAAATCACCGTTTCTGTTGCCATGCAAAATTTTAAGAAAAATGTGTTTACTTAAATTTAATTTTGATGCTAATGTGGGAAAAGACTAACCTTGTCCTCAAAGTCACGCTGCCATTTTGAGTGGGTGAGTGAGTGAAGAGATTTGGACGGCTCTTAACAGCGAGGTCTTGAGAGCCGATGAAGATGATTGAAGTGAATATGAAGCGGCACCAGAATTAAAGGGAGGGTAAAACGGGAGATCACCGAGAAAACCCGCCGGCTAGGCATCGTCCGTCACGATTCACACTTCCGAAAATCCGGTGACCCGGACGGGGATTAAGCCCGGTTCGCCTTGGTGGGAGACAAGGCGTGCTAATCCCTCAGCCCCCACCTCCAATCTTGAGATATATATATTGTTGTTAAGGCGTTTGATTACCTTAAGAAATCTTTTCATTTAAGGGGATCCCCATTAATATATTTTAATAGCAAACTCAGTAAAAATGAACAAAAGGCCTTCATAATAATAATAATAATAAAAGACAAAAATGGAACAAAGATTGCATACTCATTTGAGTTAGTAACATTTAAAGATTATTTTTAAAGTTAAAAAAAAAATAAACTATATTTGTTGTTGCTGTTGTTTGGGATTGTGGGAGTGGAATAGATATTCCGCGATATTCCGCGAAAAGATTTAGTGACAGGATGCAGTTCAAAGCACTGTGGTGTCGTCCAGCTTTTTGATTGGCTGGAACATGTTCTGGTCGTGGTTAACGGTTTGCGCACGATTCATGAAGTTAGAGTGTCGGAATTACGGAGTCCCGAGTGGCTCAGTCAAACGTGGAAACAACGCCAGGCAGCCAATGGAGGTATGACAACATCCGCGTTGTATACATAGGCTAGTATTGGAGTCTACTGTGTGCTCAGATTTATTCGCGAGAAATCCATTGTCCCTACACATCGGCGTATGAATACAGTGAGAAAGCGCGAGACGTAAATTCTTTTCCCAGACATCCATCGCAACGTTCCTACAGTTTATCAAGAAAGAGTCAAATGCGTAGGGAAGTTCTCAACTTTGTAGTGTAGCGATGCTCAACACTTGTATATTTACGGTCGGATGTGTGGTATTGTTTCCATATAAATAGGGATAGGAACATTTCGCGAGTTCAAGATAGACTTTGAACACGTGTACAGTGAAGTTGACTTTTTGTATTGGATCGCAGTTCATTAGACATGGCCGTCCAGGCCATGTCTCTGAGCCAATAGCAGACTTCCAGGGAAACAAACAGCGAGTGCCATACTGCTAGGTGTGAAGTAACACTAGCTTTTCTATGGGGCAGCAGCCAATGAACAAACATTCGAGTCTCGAGTGTACACATGACTGTGGAATCTAGCCTACAGGTCATTGAACTAGCGAATTTTTGTGTCGTAACGAGCCAGTGGAGACGGAAAAAAACCGGTGGAACAATTGACTCTCGAAATGCGATCTGTCTGCGTTGCAGGCGTCCCCGACGGTACATTTCGGACGAGCAGACCGCAGGCCGGCTTCAGAAGTAGCAACGCTCTACCTTTCTTTTTCCCCACGCACGTCACTGGCATAGGCTTTCCACGATAAAATGAGCACTTTTGAAAGCTCTACTTAATATATACTTGTATACACGCTGTGTATTCTTCCACCTTATGCAAAATTAACATTGTCATGGGCCTCGTCAGTTTATTCATGCGTCGGTCAAATGAAACTGTGAAACTATTAAGAAAGTAAATACTTTACAAAACCGCTCATTTTTACACTTCGATACATAAAAAACTGAAAGAGAAAGAAATAATTTTATGTTATCAAAATGGTTATCTAACACTTTATTCGACGTTAAGATATGGAACTACTTTCCGTACATCATTACCAACTTTACTTGGCGACTGTCACTCAGTGCGCCCAATAAAATGTATGCGTGCAGTGGCAGTGAGTTTTTTATAAGGTTGTTTTCAAAAGTTCTCACTTTATCGTGAACAGCCTTTAACACTTTTCTACGCCAGCAATGAGCTTCACTTTGGACGCGGGGTTTTAACATGAGTGTCTGTGTCCAGTAAACGGCCGTGGGGTTTAACATGGATACATCTGCGTTAGCGGCTAATAGTTCCTTTGGGATATGTGAAATGGAAGCAACTAAGCAGATACAGGCTGTTCACGGTAAACTGAGTACTTGTGGAAGACCTGCTTGAGATCTACTTGTATGCACACTGTTTATTCTTCCGCTAAATGGAAAATTAACATTTTAATCGTCCTGGTCACTTTATCAACACGTCGGTCAAATAGTAAAAAAAAAAAAAGAATGTTATAATTAGTTAATACTTTAACTACGTCCATTAAAAAATATACAGTGGAAGAAACTATTTTATTATTTCCAAATATTTTCCTAACAACTTTAATTTTAACGTAAAGACATGGAACTACTTTCTCTCCATCGTTACCAACTTAACAGTGTGCATATCACTCAGTCTGCCCCTAAAAATATATGCAGGTAGGGGTAGTGGTATTTTTCAAAAGTTGATTTCAAAAGTTCTCACTTTACCGTGAACAATCTTCCTGCTCCTGCTCCCCCGCTTACCATCAACCTTTCCCAAATTAATATTATTCCTTATCTTAGTGGATCAATTCAAAGCGTGCAGTTCTGAGCGATTGTAAATGCTATTGTTCAGACTATATATCATATTTTATCCAGGCCGGACCGTTTGGGTTGGGAAGGGGGGAGGAGTGGGACCGGGCGTCTCCCTGGGTAAGGTTTATTCTACTCAGGTTGGTTTTAGATCAGTGCTTTTAGTTTGACAAACAATTTTCCGGCACGCATGTGTACCAAATTTTCTCTATTTTCTATGTTAAGAGACAAAATAATTGCAATAGTCATAAATCTAATATAAAATAGTTAAGTAAGTAAAACTATTTTATTTTATTATTCACTTAGCTTATAATTTTAATTGGAAGTGACCTGTTTACAACACTGCTCACCTAGCAGCGGAAATGTTGTGTTTGTCAAACTCTCCCATACGAAAACTCGTTTTATTCACAAATCCCCGGCATAAATCACCGTGAGCATTAATCAGTAAAAAAAATGGGACCCACGCTTGTGTATATGGGACCAGTTACAACACAATATAACGGCGTAAGATGTCGCGGTAACGGCGTAAACAGGATTGGATGTTTTCAATTCTCTTACGTCGAGTTTTACGTCGGCCAATCACGAGACAACATTTCCAACCACAAGAGTCATTGCAGTGCTTGCTTATAACAAGAGATCAGTGTTATGGCCATCCCTGCACATCGAACGCAAGTCTAACCGATCAACGGTGCCATATGAAGCTGAGAAAATGTTGGCCGTTTGAGACGGCTTACCTTCGCTGCGACGGGAGTGTGTTTGACGAGCTCCACGCCTCACGTCCGCTGGACGGGCCTGCTGATCTGCAAGTACGGGCGCCGCGGGGCCGCTACCGCCCACGAAAGCTATGATGACTGCCGTCCCCTCCCTCGTACGTCACCTTGACCACGTGATGCCTGCCAGCCAGTCACGTACCACTAGGGTGCCCTTCCAGGACTTCTGGATATGGACGGAATGAAGATCATTTTGCAATGTTCTAGATGATTTCAAATAAGATATAAATACAGGTGTCTCGCCCGGATTCGGGGAGACAGTACAGGGTTTTCACATGGGCAGGTACTGCTGTTCCGTCAACTTTAAAAAAAAAGGGGGGGGCGCTTACTGCCATTTTAGTTAAGTATGGTTTAAAACAAAATAATTATACGTAACCTGCATATAGCTGGAAAGTGATGTAATTTTGTAAAAATGTAAATTTTGGGGGAAGTTTTAAATATAATTATTTTTATACATTTTTATACTAAATGTAATCAGTGGGAAAACTGTATTTTATATAACGTTTATTGGTCGTAAAATTTTGGAAAAAACTATGCAAATGGTAATAGTTTGATATATAAACCAAGGCAACGAAAATTTCAAACCTTTTCACTGGAACCAACCCAAATCCCTTTTTGACCTCATTGTGGGGGGGGGGGGGTCTCAGCTGTTTTCCACCTTAAAACACCTACATTCAGGAAGCAGTTGAAACCAAGACCTCGTCCTGTGTGTGTTGGCAACATCGTCACATCAGTTATTAAATTAACTTTGCGCTACAGCTCCGATGTCCGTTTATTTAAATAGCCAACTTAATCATTAACATGTATACAACAATTTAAATATCCCGAAACACGATTCCCGCGTTTCATCACATGTATATGAAGAAAATAAATATCAGGTTAGCCAACACACTGTTTGTAAGTATCCGCGATGCACGTAAAGCCTGTCACTTTTTATTTGTGCTCGTTTCTGATTGGTCGCGTAACAGTTTTCTTACTGCGTTTGTAACCATATTTCATACTTCCACGGTAACGTTACTGTTATTTTGGTACGGGAACGCTACGGTGATTATAACCAGGGCTTAACCTGAGTGGAATTAACTTTACCCTGGGTAAGTGTGTTGCCGTTGGGAACCATACAGCTATAGGCTGTTCACGGCAAAGTGGGCACTTTATAAAGCCATCTTATTTGGAATAATAGGCTATAAATACATTTTACTTCAGCCTTAGACGTTAACTTGCGAGTACGGTGGAATCCACACACTGTGGTTATTATTTGCATGCCGATATTTATTTAAAATTGTTGTTAAAGGATAAAAAATGGCTGAAAGGAAAAAGTAACTAGGGCGTCAAAAGTGCTCACTTGACCGCGAACAGCCTATACTGACATGACATTCATAAATCACGGTTAATGTTGTGGATGTACTTAGATCCATCACTACACGAGTGTGATGTCTTACGGACACTTAGGTACCCAGCTACAGGTACTTGCGCGCATGCCCATCAGAAGTAATTGTCCGCCGTGGAGGGGGGAGGGGTATACTATTGTTCCAAAGCTGGTTATCATAAAGCTCAATGTCGAACCGTGTTGCAATTGCGCCATGAGCAGCGCTATCGTTATACGAGTCACATAATTGACTGCGAGCGACCTCTCCCAACGTCGCAGATGTTATTGCGAAACACGCAAGTCGGACTGCGGAAAAAAAAAAAAACTATGTGGGAAAAGAATAGACCGCGCGCTACCATCGTGCAGAAATGGTAACGTTCATACGTGGTGAGAAATTTATTTTTTCATCGGAATTTCTTTCGCCCCTGAAGCTTATAAATACTGCAAGAGGAACCCAAGATCTCAGACTTCCCATTGTCTCAACACGCTGCGCAGGACGGCGTCTGCAATGATCATTAAGGTAAGGCACTCAATTTTCTCTTGCTTGCTGTTTGGCAACTGTTCGCGGTAAAACGAGCACTTTTAAAAGCACTGCTTATGATCTACTTGCATACACGTTGTGTATCCCTCCGCCTTACCATGGGCCACTTCGCATTATTCATGCTTCGGCCGAGTGAAACTGTGAAATTATTAAGAAAGCAAATACTTTACAAATCTGCTTATTTTTACACTTTGATGCATTAAAAAAATAAAACAGAAAGCGAAGGGAATAATTTTAATTTATCGCAAATGGTTACTTAACACTTTTTATTCGACGTTAAAATATGGAACTACTATCCAGTCATCGTTACCAACTTTACTAGGCGAATGTCAGCTAGTGCAGTCGTTGAAATATATGCGTGCAGGGGCAGTGACTTTTTTCTAAGGTTGATTTCAAAAGTGTCCACTTAATCGTGAACAGCCTTTACGTGCAACTTATTTTCTGTTTTCCTATTCAACTATGGGAAGATGGCTCCCAGCAGATCAACCCTCAACTTCACCGTTACACAAAATAATTTACTTATAACAATACACACATATTTATTAAAGGCAGACCTACGTTATATTTAAATGTTAATTTGTAAACATATTATTGTACCGTGTTATTGACGAGAATTTCACTTATTTTTCTCGGTCTGAAATCTAAATTTATAGTATTTTGATTGACAAGAATTTCACCCATTGTTCATTCCATTGATATGTGATGCAATTTGCCAGTTATTCTCGCCGAGGTACATCACAGAGAACTATCATGTAAACATTTATTTAGCCACTTATATCAGTTTCTCTCAAGCAAACACATGTGCACGCATACATTCGTACATCAGGATAATTTAAAAATCTGTTGGTGTTTTAATATGGTATATAATAAACGGCGATAACTAGTTTAGAAATTTGTTGTAGTCCATCATGTTGTGCGAAAACATCAATTTATATTTCTTGTAAGAAATCGAAAACTCAACACGCGAAGTATATGTAAAGAGGAATATCCACCTATACAAAAAAAAATTATTATACGTCCTTCAAAACATTCTTGCCCAAAATTTATTCGAGTGACATGCTTTCTCCTTCATTTGCCCCGTTCCCCTCTCCCCCCTTCCACCACAACCCTCCTCGTCATCCGTATTATTGCATCACTTGTTCGTGGAGAGCTGTTAGATGTGTATAATTTTGCGAGTGAATTATGTAATTAGGCCTATAATAAATTCACATTAATAGTGAAGTGTTTTTGTTTAGTTGTACGGTGCGTCCTTTTAATGCCAGGACCAACTAACCATAAATTTGAAGGCCTTAACACAAAACCTCATCACTCCTGATGATATAGGTCATTCACGGTAAAGTGAGCACTTTTTGAAGCTGTTTCATCAGACATAATAACCAATAAATACATTTAATTGTGGCCCCGGACTTTTGGTTTTGCGTATGGTGTATGTATACATTGTGTTTATTACTCACATGACAGAGTTTACATTAATAAGTGGTTTAAGAATATAAATAGGTTGAAAGACAAAAAGTAACTACGGCTTCAAAGGTGCTCACTTAAGCGTGAACGGCCTATAACTATTTGATGATAGCCGAATTTCCTAAGCAGCGTAACGTACTCTGCGCTTCCAGCCTAACTCATTGTCCGTAAAGAGATCGCACATGATCATGTTCATATCATGATCACCACTTGAAAATCGTTGAAAATTCTGTGAAATACGAATTTTAACCAGATGAACAGTCATCACTTGATTCCTTGGGCCACATCCGCTTACTTTCCTACGGAAAGCTAGACCTAGAGATAACCTTCCTCTACGTCTGAGTTCGTGTGTGTGTGTGTGTGTGCGTGTGTGTGTGTCTCCCTAAAATCTTTTAAATCCTTGCAATAGTTTTCAAAATATCGGTACACGCATAAACACAAATTTAATTTTTTTATACCACGCTGCATGCTCATTTTGAAAATGACAACCTTTTAAATTCGCGGATACTATATACATCTCAAGAATCATTTAACTGATTCCAACCAAATTCAGCAAGTTAAAATAACGAAGTCAGAAAGATAAAAGTCATAAATTCGTGTTTTCGGTAAACCTCGTATTTCCGAAGATGGAATCACCTAAAACCTAAAGATATGTTATCTCGGGAACAATGGTACCTACTACCAACAAATCTGGCACGAAAACATTGATATATTTACCCAACTTGACAATTTATATTTTAGTATATCAAAAACGTATTTTCAATATGGCGACAATGTAGATATTTTAGACAAGAATGCCAACATTATCAAAGCATTTGACCAATTCCAGCGAAACTTAGTATGCTCATAGTGCCTGTTCCAACGATTTAAAATGCTAGTTCCTGTTTTTTTAAATGTTAACCTCTCTGTCAAATAGCGCCACCTGGGAAAGAAAATAGTGGACCGTATCTCTGAAATTGCTCTACTTATTGCCGTTAAATTTGGCACGCGAATATAATTCCATACTCAGCCTCCTTCAGTCTCATGGTCTCTGTAGTTGATCCGACACGTATTTTCAAATCGAAACTACATAAATATTTTAGTTTAATATGTCGTATCTACCGAACAGTTACACTTAATTCTACCAAAATTTGTATGTTGGCATTCCTTTGGCGACAATTAAATAAATTATTCGTGTATTTCTTTCCGTCTTTTTTAAATAGCTCTGGTGTAATGTTAATATTTTCAACATTTTACTAAAATAAACGAAATGAAATCTACAAATAAACACACCAAAATTACAACAAAAGATAGTGAATTAAGGAATTTAAGATGGTTAAGTTATTATCTAAATGATTACCTCGTTACATAACATCCTACTCCAGGAACAAACAAGCCTATACGACCCAACAGTGCATTCTGACTGTTCGTAATGTTTCAGTAGTAGGTAATAGCCGATTGACGCGCTACGAGATCTAGGATAGGATGACAGGATTCTGGGATCGCCTTGTAGTTACATCACCCGTCCGCCATATTGGATGTCATTAACTTTTTACCCCTGACCCATGACATTTTACCTTGACTTTGACCCCGAGGACCTTTGACCTCAAAAACCACAAAAAAAAAAACCTTTAAACAATTACAAAATACCATCAAAAAATTCCAAAAAATAAAAAAAAATCTCAAAAAAATTACGAAAAAATGTATTATTAAAAATGGTCAAAAGATTATTAACGTGATCATCAGAAATGACCCATTTTTTCCCAGTCAGGCCAGGGGGACTTGTGACTCCTGTGACCGTGGAGCCAGGTGACCGGGATCAATGACTCAGACATATGACCTTTGACCTTTGACCATGAAAATAAAAAATCCAAAAAAAAATATTAAAAAATCTCAAAAATATCCAAAAAATCTCAAAAAATTATCATTAAAAATTAGTTATTAAACATTATTAATAAAGCAATAAAAATTAATTAAAAACTTACAGAATTAAAAAACTTACATTTCCGAAGGTTCCCCTATCACCACCATTAGTCAAATTCCTTCCATCCCCAACAGACGACTGACTCCCTCATCCCCACTCCCCTCAGCCATACACATTACGCCATCTTGATTTTTTCGTTTGTCATTTATTTATACATTACTGGAGGCTACTATCTTAGCAGGCGACCACCATCTTGGTAGAAATTACCCATCCGCCATATTGGAAGTCAACGGACATGAATTTGACCCCACGACCTTGAATGACCTCGAAAACAAAAACTAGAGCGAAATACATAAAAGTCTGCAAGTATAATACATTACAGACTACTAGCGCCATATTAGATGCACATGACCCTGACCATGACCCCATGACCTGGAAAAATGAATCTCGAGAAAACGACAAAAATTAACCAGCATGGTACATTACAGGCCACTACCACCATATTAGATGCAGATGGCCTTGACACTGTATGTTTATGTGACTAAACCAGGCCCATCACGACCACATGCACGAGTATGTTATAATCAAGGTATGGATCACTGTTTTATAGGCGTAATTGGCGTTGATTTAAATTTCAGTACTGCCAGACCCTGGAGACTTGGAACATATGATGACAGCTAGGACGATAATGATTCGTGCTCTTCCCACACACCAATCCACATCACTCCACACCAATCCTTACACCAATCAACACTAATCCACACACCAATCCACACCAGTCCACAGCTGTGAGTACAGGTCCACTGCCCCATGCTACTAGCCTACCTAACTTAATAATATTTGCACATTATTTCTTGGCATTTCTGTGTTACTTTCCATTGCATATACTATATTACTGAATTGCTCTTTGCATGTACTTTCAGATGCCGTTGAAATAAATGTATGTTTCCAGGGGAAAAGTCATTCGTGATTCAATTATTAGCACTTAGCACTGCAATCGTAGTCATCGCCGCAATTAGCACCACAGCACCGCAATTAGCACAGCAGCACTGCGATTAGCACAGCAATCAGCACTGCTATTAGCACCGCAACGCCCCATTTAGTACCACAGCACTCAATTATCACCATACGCTCTGCAGTTAGTACTTTAATCAGAGGTCCTTATGGGCCAATGAGTCAATGGGACATTAGGGGTCATGTAGGGGTTAAGGTGGTGGTGGTGGTGGTGATAGTGGTGAGGGAGTCATTTATGGGTCAATAAGGGGTCATTTTTGAGTCAATATGGGACATTTTCGAGTCGGAGACTGACTCCCTCATGCGATGTTTCAATACCTGCATGTTACTGGCCCCCTGCAATCACGTGGCAGCTCGGTGATTGGCTGGCCAGTGTCTGCACAATGTATTAATGGTGCACTACGATTGGTGTCAAGTCAATATGATACAATATGGCTTGCACACGTGTATATTGTAAGCAGTATGGAGGTAAGCGAGAGGTTGAGTTTGACAACAGCTGAGTGGAAGGTGGATGGTCTCGACTAGCTTCTGCCTCTTCACATAGATTTTTTCTCGAAATTTTACTTTCAAGGTCATGGGGTCAAGGTCAAGTTAGTCTGCATTTAATTTGGCGGTAGTAGACTCTAATGTATTATGCTTGCTGATTTGTAGGCCATATGTATTTTTTCGTGAGTTTTTTTCAAGGTCAGTCAAGGTCATGGGGTAAAGGTTGAAGTAGTCTGTATCTAATATGATAGTGGTAGCATGTGGTGTATTATGTTTGCTGATATTTATGTATTTTATAGAGTTTTTACTTTCAAGGCCATTGAAGGTAAGTCATGGGGCCAAGGTCGAAGAAGTCAGCATATAATATGTGGGTGGTAATCTGTAATGTATTATGCTTGCTGACTTCTATGTATTTTATAGTGTTTTTGTTTTCAAGGTCATTCAAGGTCACGGGATCAAGATCGAGGTAGTCTGCATCCAATATGGTGGAGGTTGTCCAATGTATTATGCTTGCGGAATTTTGTTTTTTATTCTCGGGTTTCTTGTTTTCAAAGTTGTGCAAGTTCATGGGGTCAACATCATGGCCACCTTCATCTAATGTGGCGGATGGAGTCAAGCTGACTAATTTGTTTGGTATGGGGATATGGTGGAAACCTCAGGAATTAAGTTTTTTAAATCATTTTTTTATATTTTTAAAAACTTTTAATAATACCTTTTTAGTTCATTTTAATAATGTTTATTTTTTATTTTTTAAATGATTTCTAATAATAATTGTTTAAGAAATCTTAAATTAATTTTTAATGATATTTTTTGGGATTTTTCGAATTTTTGCATTTGCAACGTTAAAGTAAAAGGTCATAGGTCAAAAGTAATCTGCATACAATGTTGATGCAAGATGGGTGATGCTTAGGTCTGGCTCCTATCCTGTATCCCGTGTATCGATTTTACATAGGGTATCCCTATATAACTAATATGGCTGCCACTGTTCTGTAGGTCCTAAGGAAGCCTCTCAGATTAATTAAATTGGGTAAATATTGGATTTCATGGGCTTCTTTCTGCACGAGGGTGGCTTATACCATTTTTAGGGGCTCCTAACATTTTTGAAGTAAAAATGGGAATTTTTAAGGAAAAAAGAGAAAAATGGCGGACGGTGACGTAACAAGATGGTAGCCGGGCGGCTCCTGCACTCCTACTCTTCAACCCCTTGTCCTTCAATCGCCTATTTCCTACTACTGATATACATACATACATACACACATTATACACATTTGGTTGCCGCGTTAATATTTTTATCGCATATTATATTTAAGGAACAATCTAACGATTTGAACCCAACTTTGTATTCTGGCTGGAATTCATTTTATATAATGTGTTACAAGTTGAAATGTTGTCTTTTCTTGGGCTAGATCCGAGCCTACGTTGTGAATAAACAAACGAATTTAATTCGACGAACTATACTAGAGAGGAACCAGCTTACCATTATTATAAATATATGGAGTTAAGTTTTAGTGAATCTTAAAATTATTTGAAAGGAAGTGTCAAACGTACTTATTTTTGATACAACTGGTTCGACTGATTCTTCAGACAAAAAGCAAATCACTAAAAAACAGCGAATGATATGGTTGATTAAGTAATGGGAAAAGTCACAAAATCAATAAGTGTACGAAATCGGGCATTTAAAAAATCTAATTCGTTAATTTAAATCGACTGAAGTGACAATTGAATAAGGCAGGCGCTCTTAACTGACTTAAACAATGACATTCTTATTGACTCAGATTTAGATTGTGACATGTTGTTTCTCTACAGTTAATGCATATTTCGCAGTAGTAGTTACCTTCTCCCGATCTCATAATGTGAAGTAAGTTACACAAGTCTCGTAAATTGTAAAATGTTTAATAATAATGATATCGCTACGTTTTGCAAATGATACGCCTTTAAATACAGGGCAAATTGTGGAAGTCCTCCTGCTAATGTTTCAAGATGTATGCACAGGAATTTAACTAGAAAATTTTGTTGTGTGCCTGTTGTATTTTTACAAGTTAGGAGCCCACGGCGGTGCACTGCTTACACTACTCGCATCACACCAAGGTAAACCAGGTTATATTCTCAGCAGAATCATCTGGATATTCGCATGTCGGGAAAACGTGGCGGATGTTACCGCTGGCCGGCGGGCTTTCTCGGGGCCGCGGTGGTGTAGAGGTTAGACTACTCGCCTCCCACCTAGGCGAACCGGGTTCGATTCCCGGCAGGTTCGCTCCCGGATTTTCGCATGTGGGAATCCTGTCGGATGATAACGCTAAAGGGGGGGAGGGGGTTCTCTCGGGAATCTCCCCCCCCCCGCCCTTACATTCCGGAGCCGATCCATACTCACCTCGTTTCACCCATATCGGCTCTCGATACCTCGATGTAAGAGCCGCCCAAGTCTCCACTCCACTCGGGGTGTTCCCGCTTCGCTCCCACCTGCATTCTGCCCTTGCTCCGCCCTCACCTCATTTCACACTTGCCAGAGCTCAATACCTCGCCGGAAAGCGCCGACCAAAATCTCTTACATCAACATCTTCCAACTTTGAAAGGTTGTAACATACTATATAACCTGTTATATAAAACAGTGAAATTTATCACAGATATTAGAATGTAATGTTTATAACACTGTCGTAATTTCGTTTACAGAAATCAGGCCTATAGTCACTGTAATCAGAACAAAAAGAACGCCGAAATTATAGCCCAAAAGCTATTCATGTTTATCTGGCTGTGTTTGGCAGCGTATATATTTAAAGAGCAGATTATATGTTCGAAATTTCAATATCTTCATATTTCAAAACATACTCCACATTTACTTTTTACTTTTCAGGACGTGTTTTGATAAACTTATTCTCATGTCATTCATAGAAAAAATAAGGTTCAAAATCTGTTGTCCGAGCTATATATGGTAATACACGATACGGGGATAAAGTTTAAAGTACAGTTAAGCATGCTGAAATACATAACATGCGAAGTTTATATTTTCGTTGATACTGTTTGTTCCAGATACTGCATGTAGCAGTGCTTGTGGTCACACTAACATATGCAGATTGCAAAAGTGATGACCATGACAGTCCCTCGAAAAATGTTGGTCACCATGGTCGGTTGAAGGGAGCTGCGGGCAGTGCAGCTTCAGCCTCTAGCGCTTTTGTTGGATCATCTGGTGGTGGTGGTGATGGTAGTGCTTCGTCGTCGTCTGCCTCATCTGCCTCATCTGCATCTGCTGGACCATCTGCTGGTGGTGGTGATGGTGGTGCTTCGTCATCGTCTGCCTCATCTGCATCTGCTAGTGAATCCGAAGTTGGTCTGCACGGAGGACATAGTGTGCTGGCGGGAGTTTCAGGAGGATATGGTGGTTTCAGAGGGCATGGTGGATGGGGAGGTTGGGGACATCCTGGATGGTACGGAAGAGGCAGACCTGCCGAAAGTGCTGCAGCTGCCTCTGGCGCTGCTTCTAGTGCATCCGAAGGCGCTGCATCATCATCATCTGCTTCATCTGCTGCTGCTTCTGGTGTTGGGGAATACCCTGGGTTTTATGGACACTGGGGATACCCAGAATTGCCATGGGGTGGGAGAGGTGGATATCCCAGTTGGAGGTGGGGTTACCCTGGTTGGCTAGTACAGGTTGGATCTGCTGGAAGTGCTGCATCTGACTCTGGTTTGTTTGGTAGATTAGGAAGAGGTTGGGATGGTTGGGGAGGTTTGGGTGGATGGGGTGGCGGGGGAGGTTGGGGGCACCCTGGTTGGCCATTAGAAGGTGGACATAGTGGAAGTGCAGCATTATCCTTAAGCCCTGCTTCATCCTCCAGTTCTGCTTCTGCTTATACGGAAAGTGATGCGAAAGGTGATTCATCTGCTTCATCTTCATCTGTATCGCCTGCTTCACTGTCACTTTCACTGTCTGCTTCATCGGCCTGATCTGCTTCATCGGCTTCGCCTACTTCGTACGACTGTTGTGACAATTGCGATGATTGTAAGCAATGAAAGTGTTGTGACCGCGACTAGAGACTTAGTAGGCTGTACAATTCTTTCAAAATACTCAATCAGATGATAGTAGATAAGCTGAATCTACGATATCTGTTTGGAAAACTATTGGCAAAGTGCCAGTCTGCTGTGTTCTGCATGAAAAGTAAGATTCAGAAAAATGCTGTTTTGCTCTAGCATTTTTCTTCGTTAGCTGAATTTTACTCGTCCTATCATCTATGTTATAGTTAACAGTGACATAAAAAACATGCACGCATAACTGATTGGTTTTATTTTGTACTATAATATTTCCTTATTTACACCTTAATTGTCAGTCTTCAAGCAAAGTTTGGGTTAGACAGAAACGTTTATTACTAAAGTAATTTTCTCACCGAATCTACTGATATAAAATTCTCAACTGATTGGACCAAACATTTAACCTTGGACCATACATTTAACTAGAAATTCAGTTTTCATGTTCGGTATGAAAAAAAAAAAACAATTGTATTGCTACCGTTCATTAGTAGATCTTAGAGTGACACTTAATAAAACCCTTTGTTTATCAGTTTTGTACTTACAGAATCTACTTCCGTGTATGGTCCTAGATCAGTCCAAAAACCAGGATGTCTAGAGCATTGTCATCGCAGCATATTGCCATTAAAAACAGTGTTGTAACATTTAGGCGACTTAGTTGGCGATGAAATAATTTCTTCTTAGACTGATTTTATTTCCTATTGTAAAAAAATATTGCATGCTCAAAATATTATCTATGAATTTTAGGATATTTGGTGGCAGCGCATGTTGAAACAAGGACAGCACCAACAGTACAATTCGTGCATTGCTAAAAAAATATATTCAAATCAGATTACACTGCACACTGTATCTCAGGAGACGTTCTGCAACCTCATGCTGCATGTATATTTAAAAAAACTCTCAACGACACATGTGTAAAACGTTGACCTCTGCAAAATTTCATTATGTAATTCATAAAATCATTTTACACGAAACCCATTTATTATATAAGTTATTCGCGTTAAGAGAGCGCTTTTGTAAGTCCAGCTCAAATCCTACTTTCAAGATTTAAGTTAAGCAACTGCCTATGGAGCACTGCACCCGACTATACAATGTGAAGAACTCATAAAAAAGTAGTATAGACACCACAAAAATTGTCAGAAAAGTGCGATTCATGCTGTATATGGAAGAAGAATATATATATTTTGTAACACTATAAAATATTTTACTAAAATATAATTCGTAAATGTAAAAAAATAATCGATTAAAATAGTGTGTATTTTTAACAAAATGTAAGCATATTTCCATTCTGAATGCTTCAGAAAGGAGAATTTGCAAGAAAATCTTCGTTATGGAATATCGTCATAATGTTTACTATAATTGTATGTAAGAAAATTGTAATCGTAATGAAGGAAATAATAATTATTATCTATTGTACGTGCGTCTATTTTTCACAAACGTTTATGGCTGAAACTGCTGTAATTTAAGATAATTACAAAATTGATATGATAAATTATTACTATGATTTTATTACATATGATCACAGTAAATATTATAACGATCTTTCTTGAAGAAATTTTTTTTGAAAATTCTGCTTTCCGAAGCATCCAAAATGGAAATGCGCTTAAAATTGGTTAAGTATGCGGACTCTATTGATCGATCCATTTTTTAATATTTAAAAAGTATATTTTAGTAAAACATTTTTTAATGTTGCAAAATGTATTCATTCTTTTTTTCATATGCAGCAAAATACGCACTTTTTTGACAATTTTCATGGTGTCTGTAATACTTTTTTAATGAGTTCTTCAACCTTAAGGTAGGAGAGTGCTTTCAAATGGAATGTCGTACCCGACTGTACAACGTGCAGAACTCAAAAAGTAGTACACATACTACAAAAATTATCAGAATAGTAATATTTATGTCGCATGAGAAAGAAGCATGTTTATATATTTTGTAACAATGTAAAATAATTTTTCTATAATTTACTTATTTGAGTGTTTAAAAAATTATATTGCTAAGATTTTATAAGTGTAATTCCCCATTTTGCAAAAGGGGCCGCGATGGTGTAGAGATCAGACTACCCGCCTCCCACCTAGACGAACCGGGCTCGATTCCCGGCTGGGTGGCTCACGGACACGGGAAAAAATGTGACGAAATCCCTTCTGTGGATTGGTGGTTTGTTGAGGCTGAGGATTACAGGATCTCATGGTCCACAATCACCTGAATCTCATGCCCTCCTGCTTCCTTGACTGGACGACATACCTGTAGTGCCAGCTTTAATGGGAGTTTGCCAGTGAAATATAAGCAGTAAGGTGCACAAAATTATGTCAAATCCATCACACTGAATCAACCTGGAAGGCAGTTACTCAATGCAAGCCTTGATTTCCACATCAACACAACACCTTTAGTAGTAAATGGAACATCGAACGCAAGTCCTTGTACCAGAGAACGGTATAACTAAGGTTGTTGTGGGAAAACTGGATAATTTGAACTTTATGTTAAATCCTTTCCTGTCAAAGTGAGATTGTGTGTGGTAATGTGCCCAGCGATAAACATTACGGGTTTCAAACTTCTCACTTAATTATACTTTACCTCCCACTCCATTTCTGAGCACCTAGTAAATACATTCTTCATCATACTCCCAACAAACATAAAGCACGTCTAGTACTAACGTTACTGGAATATATTCAAGTTACATTAAATATTATTGTCGTGAACAAAACCTCTGATTGGTTGAAAAACCAAATATATACAAACGTCCTCGCCATTGATATAACACGCGATTTTGACAGTTCTCTAGATGTTTTGCAAGCTTTAGCTTCCCCTGTTATATTTACAAGAAACTAATCAAACGTTGCAATACAAAGATTGAGTACTATGCAGTTGGCTACATCCCAATTCACTCTTCAACCAAAATCATGTATAAAATTATTAACCGCAGAATAAAATGTGATTTATACACATATACAGAAAGTAGTATGTAAAAAACAAAGCGCAATGTATTTCACTAACCGCATAATTTATGGAAACGAGAAATCTTAGTTACAGATCCTTCTCAATTCTGACAATTTTGTTTTCAGATGTAAGGGAAATGAATATTTTTGTTTTATATTGGGAGATGCGTTTCCTTTGTCATCTCTAAAACACAATTTACGCCTTTTCATTCCCTTATGTGTTCAATAAAAAAATACTGAAATTAACATTTTGATAATTATATAAGGTTTTTTTATAAGAAAAGAGCATAACGATATCTGATTAGTTTAGTGAGCTATTGATGAGTTCTCAACAACACATTTTACCCTTTATCACCACCTTAAGGGTTGAATTTAAAAAAATGCTTTCTTAAGTGGAAGCCATCGCATAATTTTCATGCTTGTGCATTCAGCGGTTTGTGCTGTGCGTTGAGTGATTCAGTCAGTCGGAAACTTAATCTTATACAAAATAGATCATAAATTATTGACGTAGTTTGATTAATTGGTTCGAAAGGGTATAAATTGAGTACAAAGGACAGAGTTGAAAAATGGATAATGCAAACAATTACCCTGTCGATTTCATCAACAGCATCTAGCCTTCTGGCCTATCACCACACAAACTTCTTCTCAAGGTTGGGGCTCCATTAATGCAAATGTCAAAATGCTTCACTGTTAAGTGAAGGCTTGGCAAACATATGTAATCGAGGCCATAGTCTTCACTGGATGTGAACCGAGGGTGGGTGGGGTGATAAGATTTCATAACGCGCATACCACTCATTCTATCCGAGTACCATTCGAAGTCAAGATAACGTAATTCTCCCTTAAGGCCTATTTTGCTATAACTATAAATAAATCCCAAGGAAAGTCATGAAATGTGGCAGGGAGAGATTTGTGGGACTGCTTCTCACATGGGTAACTAACTCTAAGTGGCTTGGTCCAGAGACAGCTTGTCTAGCAACTTGATAATCCTAGCACCTGAGGGCAGAACCACTAACGATTGTTCACGGTAAACTGAGCACTTTTGCAAGCCCTGCTTGGGATCTACTTGTATGTACATTGTGTATTCTTCCACGTTATGGAAAATTAACATTGGCGTGGACCTCATCACTTTATTCATGCATCGGTCGAGTGAAACAGTGAAATTACTAGTAAATTAAATATTTTTCAAATCTGGCTATTTTTACACTTCCGGTGCATTAAAAATATAGAAACTGAAAGAAATAATTATTTCAGTTACCACAAAATGTTACCTAACACTTTTTATTCGACGTTAAATATGGAACTACTTTCCATCCATCGTTACCAACTTTACTGGGCGCATATCACCCAGTGAGCCCGTTGAAATATACGCAGACAGGGGCAGTGACAATTCTCTAAGGTTGATTTCAAAATGCTCACTTTATCGTGAACAGCCTATAATGTTTTGTACAAAGACGTCCTTCGGCGAACGAAAATAGTAGCTGCTTCGTGTAGTTCACGCGGCCGAAACCGCGGCCAGAAAGCTAATAATCCTCTATGAGGCATGAAGACAACACAGAATTTCTTCACGTTTAGGGAGCTAATTTCGTGGCACGATAAAAGGAAGATCAAAAACTGCTCTCGTTTTCTTGTGTCTCCATAGTGCGGCGAGCCAACTAACTTACGCTTTACGAGGTTCTTCTTCTTCTTTTCCTGTGACGGGGCCGAGGTGGTGTAAAGGTCAGGCATCTCGCCTCTCATATAAGCGAACCGGGCTCGATTCCCGGCGGGGCGGATGAATTAGCTGGAGCCGACCGGCGCCACAAAAGGCGCGCCAAAAATTGTTGGAATCCCCACTGCGGATAGGTGGTTGGTTCAAGCTGAGTGTTGCAGGGTGACATGGTCCACAATCACCAGCATATGATCTAATGCTGTCTGACTGGACGGGTTACCTATGGTGACAAAATAATTCACAAAACAATTAATTACAAATAATCACACGAATGTGACTAGATGATTATGAAACGGAAGTGTGATGTGGTGATAGCGACGGTGTGGCATTATTAGGGGTTCGTACGAGAAGCCCAGGTTTGATAGAAACTTTCCGAGGTTCTGTTCCAAATAGCCAGCACTCACACTCGCACTCCCTCCTTATGGAACTATCGTCACTCGCACTCTCCAAATTAATTGATACTGTCTGCAATCGATTGTTATTCTGCATTAACCAAATATTTACTTAAAAAAACAATATACTAATTAATATTGACATTTAAATTAACAATGGATGGATTATTAGGGATTATGATGGGTATGATAGTAGCATAATGAATGAAAAGAGTCAGGTTAACATTTTATGTGAAATCAACACTTATAGCTTGGAATTTTAGCACCGTTTATTCTAAAATTATGGATTAATAATTTTCGAATTTATACATTTACTGAAAATACTTTACAGTAAAACAATATTTGTTCCTGTGCCATTCCACTGTTGTCAGTAATGTAGTGCTGCTTATAAAATCGTAAATTTTAATGCGTAACCTAAAATAGGCCTATAATATATTTGTTTATAAAGGTCACACGAAGGAGAATTAATTCGGGCAGATTATTTTATGTTAGAAAACAAACAATATAATGGCGTTTGTAGCGAGCGCGGATGGAGAGTATGCACACGCAAACACTTGTAAACAAACACTCGCTCTAGCACTCGCACTCGTTCTCGATGGACATTTGGAACAGCGCTCTCTGACGTCATTGCCGGGTGCGAGTGCTAGAGCGAGTGCTCTTTCCTTGCTGTTCGGAACACGGCCCGAGCTGCGAACGAACTTCCCTCGAGGAAGGACGATGTTGACATGCGAGTAACGGGGCGGCTCGATTCTGGACAACGTTGTACCGGGGATGCCACGAGGCCTAATAAATATGCAGCTCCATAACGAACCCCATTTAGATATATTGGCCAGGCACAGTTTCTGCTGGGGAA
Source organism: Dryococelus australis (assembly GCA_029891345.1). NCBI lineage: Eukaryota > Metazoa > Arthropoda > Insecta > Phasmatodea > Phasmatidae > Dryococelus > Dryococelus australis. Next base: position 350,521,113 of record CM056993.1, read on the forward strand.
CATGGTGGTTTTCATTATAGGCTATTCACGGTAAAATGAACACTTTTGAAAGCCCAGTTTAAGATCTACTTGTATGCACGTAGTGTATTATTCCGTCTAATGTAAGATTAACATTTGTCGTGCGCCTTATCACTTTATTTATGCGTCGGTCAAGTGAACCTGTGAAATTATTAGGAAAATAAATATTTTACAAATATACTCATTTTTACACTTCGGTACATAAAAAAAAAACAGAAAAAGAAAGATATAATTTAAATAATCAGAAATGGTTATCTAACACATTTTATTCGACGTTAAGATACGGAACTACTTTCCATCCATCGTTACCAACTTTACTAGACGAATGTCACTCAGTGCGCCATTAAAATATATGCATGCAGGGGCAGTAATTATTTCTAAGGTATATTTCTAAAATAAATACTTTATCGTGAACATTCTGTAGAACGCGTGTTATACGCGTGTGAGGAGACAGCAAACAGACTATGTAGAGCGGACGCTACCTTTTTTTTTTCTAAACTACATTATTCTAGGTGTTGTGTGAAGTTAAAGCCCGAAGGTAGGGCGGGATTTTATTGCGTCTCAGGGCCAACCCCTTACGCCAACTACGAAGGAAAATCATGCAAGGAGACATGCATCGCGGCAAAGAGGGATTGGCCTGCACTTTGGGGCCATGACTACCTCCCTAAGTGAACTTAGAGCTAGTCTTAACTATGAAGGGCGAGGGAAAAACCGTCAAGAGAGACGTGAAAACCCTTGCGACATAGAAGTAAAAATTTCAAAATTATTTCATTGCATTAAATTAAATTAAGTAGAATGCTACAGGAGACAGAGTATTTGGGAACATGTTCTTGGTTAGTAGTCGAAAAGACTAGTGAGCGACGCTGGAAGTAGCTGCTACTCCACGTGGCGAGGTGATTAGTCACCGGGGCAGAGCGCACACTCGCGACTTGAAGGCGGTCATTACCGGCTCTTTAATGCGTGCATTTGTAATTGCCGCGAGCTGTCAGGCCGTAATGGGCCAGTACACGGTTTGCCTCTAAGCCGCCGCAGCTTTCGTAGCGCCGGCCCAAGACTCCTGCCTCTCTCTTATCCCATCCCCTCCCCCCTTCTTCTTGCAAGCTTACAAATAATCTTAGGTGGACGGCACGTGGCTTAGGGTGAGGCTAAGTGACTCGCGCAACGCTATAAACTCGCCTGCTGCACTTTTTTTTTTTTTTTTTTTATCCTTTGAGCAGTATGCACGTATATACTCGGGGCTAGGTTCATATGTAGGGACATTCGAATTTCGCGAAAAGATTTTCACGACAAATTGTATTTCATAACACTTTAGCTGAAATCCACTGTCGTGATTGGATGGTTTCCGTGTTACGCGTGTTAGGTGTCTGTGCATGAATCCCAGATGTACAGCATTGAAGTTACCTAATATTGATTTGCCGGTCAATCTGGAAAATGTATTCTCTCAAAGACACGCCGCCAATAAGCTGAAGGAAACTGTTTGTATGTCCGTGGGCTATTGAAATCTAGCGCTCGCGGACGTAAATTCGCGAAATTCGGGTGTCCCTATTTATATGGCAATTTATTTGCTCTTGAAAACAAAACTCGTAATTTTTTTACTGTCAATGTTTCCCTCGACTTCTGTCAAAATCTAATTTAAAAAAATTACAACTAGTCACCAGTTCATTTCGTAGCAACAAAACTGTTCTTTCCAATAATTTCTCAAATGAACACGATACATTGTAAAACATGTTACATCTACCACCACACGTTAATTGGTAAACAGTCAACGCGTGACTTCATTGGCCGACGGCCAGTCAATAATAAACGTTGTATAGTACAGTATGCGTGTCCGGGTTAGCCAGGGCCAATAGGAGGATGGCAAGTGGAGATGCAGAGACCAACACAACTGATGTTACTAAAGTGAAGAATGCATGCAACTCACTTCAACCCTGTCTTCAGTGCAGCCAGTATGCAATCCTCTAAGGTTTAAATGCTGTTCACGATAAAGTGAGCACTTTTGAGATCAACCTTAGAAAAATGTCACTGCCCCTGTCTGCATATACTTTAACGGGTCCACTGAGTGACGTGCTCCCAGTAAAGTTCGTAACGATGGATGGAAAGTAGTTCCATATCATAACGTCGAATAAAAAGTGTAGGTAACCATTTGTGATAACTTAAATTATTTCTTTAGCTTTCGGTATTGTTTGATACATCAAAGTGTAAAAATGAGTAGATTGATAAAGTATTTACTTTTATAATAATGTCAGTGTTTCACTTAACTGACGCATGAATAAAGTGATGCGACACACAGCAACGTTAATTTTACATAAGTCGGGAGAACACACAACGTGTATACAAGTAGATCTTAAGCAGGGCTTACAAAAGAGCTCATTTTACCGTGAACAGCCTATAAACACTTCGTAGATTATGCTCGAGTGTAGATCGAGCAACGCTAATTTGAACATTTCTTTGTCGCTCAGAACAAAACTCTCATGGATGTGCAGTTTTTCATCGGCTAACGTTTAACACGACCTTACAAGAACACCACAGCGCATCAAGAATGATATTGCTAGCGATAGAATTTAATTTTTTTTTTACATAGCCACTCAAATGGATTTGATTGATTGTAAATCATTTTTTTTACGATAAAGGACATTTGATTGGGTCAATATCGCTCGCCTCTTCATTGGTTGATGACCGGCCAGTAATTCACGCTGTAAACTACAGGGTAGTGTCCGGTGTGGTATGGACCACTATGGTGAGTTCTAACACGGTCACCAACAGAACCGGTGTTCTTGCAGTAGTGGATATATGTGACTCACTTTTAATTTGTCTTAAGTGCCAGTAAATGTGTGCAGACCTCGATGTGTTAACCCTCTTTCAACACTTGGCGAAATTATGTAGTGAATTATTTGGCAACTGTTACTGCTCATATAGGCCGTTCATGGTAAAATGAGCACTTTTTGAAACTGTTTCTTCAGACATAATGACCAATAAATAGATTTCATTTTCGCCTCTGACTTTTGGTTTTGGGTATGCTGAATGTATACACTGGGTTTATTACTCACATGGTAGAGTTTCCATTAACAAGTGCTAGACGGATATAAATTGGTTGAAAGAAAAAAGTAACAAGGGCTTCAAAAGTGCTCACTTTACCGTAACGGCATATACCTGCGTATATTTTAACAGTGAAGTTGGTAACGATGGAAAGAAAGTGGTTCCATTTCTTGTTATAGGTAGGGATAGGAAATTTTCGCTAGTTCAATGACCTGCGGGCTAGACTCCTCAGTCCTATGCATACTGGAGCTTCAGCTGTGTGTTCATTGACTGTTTTCCCACACCTAGCAGTTGGGATTCGCAAGATGTTCTCTTGCATATCTGCTATTTGCTTAGAGGCGTGCAGGGCGAGTCTAATAGACTGTGATCCAATTGTGATAATGATTTCACTGCATATGTGTTTGACGTCTATCTTGTCCCAAAATGAATTCACAAAATTTTCCTCCCCCTAGTTATAGGTAGAGGCCTGCATAAATCGCGTTATTATTTCAGGACAAACTAGACTTAATTGCTCTATAGGTTTCAGAACACGACCCGTGATTTCGTTGGCTGATGGCTTCTATACGAGGTCATGTGCCTGTGTAACTGTGTTGGTTACTCTGACGTTGAACTGTTACTATTGGTTAAAAGAGTCTTTCACGTCGCGCCACAAATATTCTCAGCCATTGAGGGACTTCAGTAGCACTCATGACACCTTGGAGATTAGTCTGCTGCAGAAAAAATAACGCGAATTTTGCACGTCTCTAGTTATAAGTAAACATGTGCGAATACTGAAATGCTTTCTTTTGCCATGCGTTTTTTACATGCATATACATACTTGAAAGGATAAGTAAATCTATTAAACATTTAATTTCCTAGAAAATTTCACTTCTCCGTTTGACTGAAGCACAAAAACTGATCAGGCCCATTGTAAGGTTTATATATAGATATGAAAGGAAAGACTGACTGACTGAATGAATGACATAAATGCCCAGCCTCAACCATTGGTCCTAGAAACATGAAAATCGGAGGAAAAGTTTATTACGTAATGTAGGAAGCCACCAAGGACGGTTTCTCTTTTTAAATTCAATTCCTAAAGTGGTGAAATGGGGTGTCAAATGTGTATGGAAAAAAATATTAGATGGTCGTATTAACTCGAACCTTCGTAAATGTACTGTAAAAGAAATAAATAATCAAACAGATGAAGCAGTTCATTATCCGGTGGAATTTTTGAGCGCTCTTAATCCATCGGGTTCCCCATGCCAGAAGTCTTATACTACGTGTGGGCACCTTTGTTATGTTGCTCGGAAATTTGAAGCCACCGAAACAATGTAATGGCACTACGCTGCAAGTTGCGTCTCTATCGCAATGTAGTCGAGGCAACTATTTCAACTGGATTGGCTCAAGGAGAAACAGTGTTTTTGCCGCGTATTCCATTGATTCCCAACGACCTCACTTTTGAATTCAAGAGACTGCAGTTGCCTCTCAACGTGTGCTTCCCGATAACCACTACACCATCGTGGCCTCTCTTCTATTCTCCGAAAATCGTACGAGAAATATACATTGTATATTTAAACTTATTATTTTTAAATAGTAATTTTCCATTACAATTTTTCTGGCTATTATTTCGCATCACAACAAAAAAGAATGTGATATGTTGTAAACATAGACAGTAACTTTATCCTTTTGAATGCCTTCAAGTTGGCGACCCTGGCATGAAGGAACCTGTTAACTACTTTTGATCCTTTGACCCAGAGGCGCCACTCATCAGTAGTTTTCCAAAAATTTTATGCCGACGCGAATCAGTGGCCCGTCCAGAGCCAAACTGAGAAGACAAGTTGTTTTTAATGAGCGTCAATAACATGCTGAGGTAATATAATACCTCTTCGGTGTGCCGCGTTAAATTTACAACGGTCCTTAAATGTATAACATATATCACCTATATCGCCGACGCGGTTCATATAATTAAGCCTACGTCCAAATTTATTATTCTGATTTTACTTTAAAGTTGAGGTTTTCTGTAATGTGGTGGCAGGCGTGACCGATCCAAATTAATGACAATAATTCGTGATAAAAAAATTATAAAATATAATTATTACGTTTAAACTGAATTTTCGATGTAAAGCTGGCTGACGTATTTAATTTTTAGTAGCCTATGTAAGGCTATGCCTATCAAAACATTTTTAAACATAGGAAATTAGACAATTATCTTCTTTTAAGTGGTGGGTTACAATGTCAAGGATCATCGTTAGCCGTTTAATCACAGGTTTACAAGTGTGCACTGAAAAAAATACTTCGTGAGAGTTACATTTTTTTTTTGTGTAATGAACACACGTTTATTTAGACGTCGCCACTAAACTTTTGTGATGACGAAAACAAATATTATGATCACAAAAAAATTGGCAATGTGACTTGTCAAAAACTATTTTTCTCGGCGTGCGTCATGGTTTACTGTCACTTCACAGTGTAGGGGGGAAATGAGTACCTACTAGATGGCATATAAATGTAATCATTTAGTATCGTTTTTCTCCAGGAAAAATTTCCTGCTTGTTGGTAGCGTAAACTCCAGCTTTTCCAATGATAACGAGTTTTACAGACATGCGTAGATACGTAATGCTCTTTCCTGGACAGTCTGCGTATGCGTTTAGTTGTGCCGACATTTGAACTTTTGTAACGGTGAAAATAAACATAATCTGTAACGAAATTAGACTCAGTCGATGAAAACTTGAGACGCTGAAGACGGCGAATGTCAGTGAGCACGAGACAAGGTGTCGCCACGTGGATGAAAGTATGGCCTTCATGAATTATAAAAACTTTAAAAATGACCAGGAGATTGCCATAACCTCCAGAACGAAATATCTCTGGGAGATGTGGACATGTATTTCGTGTATATGTGAATAAATAGTGTGTAATAAATTTTGAATTTCTGAGAAAACTAATTAAATTGTGTTTCACGATGTGGGCCCAAAAAAAAATCCCAAAGGCTAAAAATTTGACAAGCTTTTTAATTATGTGAACTTCGCGTGAAAAGATCGTGATAGGTCTCCTTGAAACACACTAGTCAAGGTATAGCCGTCTTACGTGAGCGTGTTACTCGTTAAGTGTTACGTGTAAGGTGAGGTCATCGCAATCCTGGCCTAATAGAGCAGATTACATCCCGTCACGTTGTGCAAAATTAACAGAAAACAATATCTGTCGTGACTGCTTTTTGCACATACCCCTTCGTATCTTCAAAGACATTCATTGCTGCCAAAAAAAGTGTACACTATCGTCTCCGCACACTACATGGAGTTATAGGCTGTTCACGGTCAAGTGTGCACTTTTTAAGGCCCTCCCAACTGTCATTAGCCACTAATAAATATATCTTATTGCAGCCTTAGGCACTAAGTTTTAAGGGTGGTGAAATGTATACACTGTGTTGATTGGTCACATTGCAATGCTTATATTGAAAAACAGCAGGAAGAAGGAAATTGGGTGAAAGGAAAATTTTTGAAGGGCCTTAAAAAGTGCTCACTTTACCGTGAACAGTCTATATATGCTGTTCACAGTAAAATTATCGCTTTTGGAAGCCCTGCTTAAGATGTACTTGTAAGCAAGTTGTGTATTCTTCCTCCTCATGTAAAATTAACATTGCCACTGGCTTCATAACTTTATTCATGCGTCGTTCAAGTGAAACTGTAAAATTATTAGAAAAATAAATAAATATTTTTCTTAATTTGCTCATTTTTTTCTTTTCGATGTATTAAAAAAACATACAGTGAAAGAAATAATATATGATTTTACAATTGGTTACCTAGCACTTTTTTCCGACGTTAAACTATGGAACTACTTCCCATTCATCGTTACCAACTTTACTGGGGGCATGCCACTCAGTTGTGCCCGTTAAAATATACGCAGTTAGGGGCAGTGACTTTTTTCTAAGGTTGATTTCAAAAGTGCTCACTTTATTGCGAACAACCTTTACTATTATTTTATAGCTACTTTGAACTATGGAAACCAATTTATCATCGCAGTGCTGAACACTCTAATTCTGAATCAGTGATTTCAATTAACAGAATTATTTTACTGAATATCCATTTAATGAGGTGTTATCTGCCTGCAAATCAGTGAAATGCACTGAGGTTTTACTGCCAGAGCAGTGAAATTCACCAGGAATCAGTAGAAAACCACTGTTTTATCAGTGAATAACATGAACTTGAATGATCAGCAGAATTTCACTGATTCAAGTGGAGCAGTTTTAACAGATACGCAGTCGAATTCGCTGATCTGGCGCAGTTTTGACTAGTTAGATCTTAGGGTGAACTTATTGAAAGATTTAATACCGCTTCTCCGACTCCGCATTTGCAATTTCGGGGAAGCGGTGTGTTTGGTATCGGAGACGTGAACAAGCGGAGAAATGCACAATCGGTAAAGTTATTGCCCTCCTCAGGTACCGAGCGAGGTGGCACAGTGGTAACTCACTGGACTCGCATTCTGGAAGACCCGGGTTCGATTCCCGGTACGGCCATCATGATTTCGGCTTGCCATGGTTTCCCGAAATCGCTCCAGGCGAATGCAGGGATGGGTCCCATACAAACGACATGGCCGATTCCTCCCCAATCCCTCTTCCTTGGTACATCGTGCACCGTCCCTAATGGCCTCGCTGTCGACGAGACTTTAAGACTAACTACCAACCAACTAAAGTCTGTTCACGGTAAAGTGAGCACTTTTTAAATAAACCCTAGAAAAAGGTTACTGCTCCTACCTGCGTATATTTTAACGCGCACACTGAGTGACATGCGCCCAGTAAAGTTGGTAACGATGGAGAGGAAAATAGTTCCATGTTCTAACGTAGAATTAAAGTCTTCGGTAACCATTGGTGATAACTTATATTTTTTCTTTAGCTTTAAGATTTTCTAGTGCATCGAAGTGTTAAAATAAGCAAATTAAAAAAATGTTTACTTTTCTAATAATTTCACAGTTTCACTTGACCGACGCATGAAAAAAGTGATGAGGCCCTAGCAATGTTTATTTTTCATAAGGCAAGAGAATACACAACGTGCATACAAGTAGATCTTAAGCAGGGCTGTCAAAAGTGCTAATTTACCGTGGATAGCCTATACTAACATCCTTCTGAGGTTACCTGCTCCTCCAACGTAGCCTCCTCCAAGACCGTATTCCAGGCACGCAGATATATGGCGCGCATTACATTATCCATTCACGATCACTTCACACTTTCCTGAAGCCATGATAATGTTCTACTTCCAGGATATTCCTCCACCTCATATGGAAACTAAGCTTAACTAAGTCTAGAAAATTTACACCAAATTACAAAGAATCGAATTCGTGCGCACTCAGTTGTAATAATTTTTTTCATGAGAACTATTTCGTACTAGGTGCTACCAACACAAATTTTTCTCGCTGTTTTCCTTCGTATTTATCATAAACGAATGATAAAAATGTGTAAATAAAATGCAGGTAAAACTTCAATTTAAGGAAAAATATAGTACTTTCATGTTAACAGAGGTATAAAACGCTTGTGATACATGGCATTTTTAGGAAATAACTAAACACGTCATACATGGGGTGATTTTTCAAAGGTTTGATTGAAAAAGTGTGAGGAAACCGCGAATAGACTATACTCACATTGTCCCTCCGGTAATTACACCTAGAACTGAAGGTAATGTAGAAAGGCCACTAATGGAGCACTGCGCCTGACTTGACAACAAGCAGAACTCATTAAAAACTAGCACGCTCTCTACCAAAATTGCCAGAAAAATATTATTTATGTTGCATACGAAAAAAAAAAAAAAAGAATTAATTTATTTTGTAACACTGTGAAATATTTTTTCTAGACTTTACTGACTTAAACTTTTCTAGAATATCGATTTATACGAGCCAATTTTTAATCGAAATCTAACACTATTTGCATTATGAATGCTTCAAAAAGCACATTTTGTAAAGGAGAAAAAAATTTCATTTAGCAGGATCATTATAATAATTAAGCTGATTGTACGCAATAAAAAGGAGTAATAATGAGTACAAATTATTTTTAACAGCGTCTATTACATCCACGAATGTTAGGCTTATCAATTTTGTAACTGAAATAAAAGTATACAAAGCCAGTCAAAAGAAATAACATTAATGCAAATACTTCTTTTGCATACAACCCGAGTAATAGTTATGACTTAGTTGACGAGGGTTTTCTGAAACTGTGAGTGCCTTGAATGAAGTTCGCTTAAAATACTTGCTGCTGTTGTTTTTAGAATTGTTTCGTAATAATTTCTAGCAACAAGTTTAGAGTAATCCTTTACTTGCAGCTTGAATCACTTCACGTTAGTGGTTGAAGCCAGGAGCATTTCCTTGCCGTAGTTTTTATGCAGTTATACGCTGTTCTTGGTAAAATGAGCACTTCTGGGACCCTAGCTACTTTTTCTTTTCAACAGTTTTGTTTTCTTTTACCACTTTTTAAAATAAATATTGAAATGTAAGTAATAAACCCAGTGTATATATTCCACCGCACTTGGAAGTTAACATCTAAGGCTAAAATTAAAAAAAAAAATTTTAAGCAATTATTTCGAATTAAAAGGCTTTCAAAAATTCTAACTTTACCGCGAACAGCCTATACTAAGATCAACCTATTAACAGTGTCATAGCATTTGTTCGAAGTGGCGGCCAGCGAGTTCGTTACGTGACGTATACCTCCTGGAGTTCTTGTGACGTTTTTTGGAAGGCAAGTAGAAGTTTTGTGATATGCACAGCTGATACATGCTGTTCACGGTAAAGAGAGCACTTTTTGAGGCCCTTCCAAAAGGCATCGACACCTTATTGCAGTCTCAGACGTTAACTTTCGAGAGTGGTGAAATGTATACACTGTGTTTATTAGTCATATTGCCATGTTTACATTAAAAAGTGGCGGAAAGGAAGAAATTAATTGAAAGGAAAAATTTAGCAGGGCCTAAGAAAGTGGTCACTTTACCGTGAATAGCCTATACCTTCCTGAATTTACATCAGCGTGAACTACACCGTCGTGAACCGCCATCGGAAGAAGTATGGAGGCCTCTATTACTCGCACGAAGTTTTTCCGTTCCCGAACACGAGTGTTGGCAAATATTTTCATTCTGAACTATTGAAATCGCTCTTGGTCTGCATAACGCCTTTCCAGGTATGTTCTCCATCGGCTCGTCGATGATTCATTCAACTAACGATTATGCCGAGATCTCAGCGGTAAAGAAAGATATAAGAGCTGTGAAAATTACGGCGTTAAGGAGAGATTCGATAAAGTCACGGAGTCTTAGTCCCGGGAAGAATCGGCTATTGGCCTTGTGCGGCGAATAAATGTATTCGTCGCTGATTTGCCACGGCCAACCCTGGTTCAAGAACATCCTCTGTAACGCCTCATCAGTAATCATCTACGACAGCATCTCGTATGATTACACGCACTATTATAGCCAATAACACCCCGATAACTATACCTATAATACACACTGTTCATTCTTACATGTTAGCATACTACACCTACCGTCTCATGACATTTACTTAAAAAAAAAAAAAAAAAAAGTTTATTATAGTGTGTACCACGAGGAAAAAAAATCACATTGTTACTCAGACACATAATTTTCTGATCATGTTTTATAAAATTCATATTATAGTTGGAAAAAGTAGAACCACTGGATGGGAAAAATGCCGATTCACGTATACCAAAAATATATGCCAATCCAACCCTCTCGAAACGAAAAGTTTATTTCGTTATAAACATTATACATGTTTATATATGTATGCATAGTCCCTTTGCTATTTCTTCGCACTTTTTGAATCAAACCTAAATATGTCCTGTAAATATTACAAGCGTTTTATACTCCTGTTAATGTATTGATGCTGGTCTTGCAAAGCTTTCCTTTCACAGTTTTTGTTTGGAGGGGATTCTTGGCCGGACATGTAAGTTGCGGAATGACATTTTTCAGAGAAATACTAGGAACTTGGAAACCTTACAAAAATGACTTGGTTACGAAACCCGCTGCAATTGCAGTATCCGTACGAAGATAACAAATACAACTGATAATTCATAATTGAAATAGGTTGTCGAAGTCGCTGAAGTCCTCGTATCTGTTGCAGATTCTGAAAAGCTTTACAAATTCGTGAGACTATCAGCAGAAACAATGTGACATTTCCAGCTTCTTTGAACGCACTGAATTAGTTCTCTTAAGATATTCAATGCCCTGCTTTAATTTTAATAAAATTTTCAAAAAATGAACAAACATTTTAAAAATGGCCTCAGTTATTCTTGATGTTTTAGGTTTTTAATTTGTGTTACAAGTCACGTCTTCGCGGAATGCAAATTCTCGCGATTTTAAATATATATACGCGTGCACATACATCACATTTACCCAATCCCCCCCCCCCCCCAACTTTACCATCCCCGAACCGTTTTAAGTTACAGGCTTGTACCCCAATATTAACCTCTGCTTCAGTTCCATGAAGACGCTGCCCATCCTACCCCTCAACTCCCTTTCATGGGGCCATTTGAAATTCTCGAACCTCTTGGAACTACAGGCTTCGAATTAAAAATATATTCCACCTTACCCGATAATTCAATTTCTGTGAGGACTATCTCCTCAATTGCCGGCGGCGGGACCTACTCCGTATTTTCGGGCGTGTGGATCGTGCTGGACGATGCCGTTGTTCGGCGAGTTTTCTCGCGGTTTTCCCGTTTTCCCCGCCCCTGAAATCCAGCGCTGCTCCATACTCACTTCGCTTCAGCCTCATCGGCTCTCAAGAACTCGATGTTAAAGACCGTCCAAAATCTGTGATCCATCCCGCCCCATTTACCCACTCTCTACTATGACCCCTTTGCCATTTCCGAACTCTGTAACCTACACTCTAAATCTGAAACAGTGAGAATCAAGACAAATCAAGGAAAATAGTGAAAATTGAGCGATAGATAACCAGCTCCTTGTAACTAATTAATAGAGACATGCCAAATTCGAGTTATTATTTGAAGACAGGAGAGACTTCAAAACTTGTGTTTTGTATCGCCGTTGTCATTGGACTACAGTTTGCTAGGATACGCCCAGGACGGCTTTGGACCAATAGGAAACATTTATACGACTGTGAATTTTAGCGTGCTGCCAGAAAATAACGCGAATTTTGCATGTCTCTGCTAATTAATATGGTGATTGAATTTCACTGATTTATTTATGATTCCCATTGAATGTCTAGAATTACACTGCCATAAATTATTTGTTCCCAGTTAATTTGCTTTATTTGCCAGTCGGCAGTAGCTTATCAACTGACTTTCAGTGAATTTTATTTCACTGATCGATATCACTGATTCGGGCTTAGAGTGCACGGGGTTCATTCTTTACATGTACTCCAGGAGCCTTGACAGCTTTCATTTCCATATCTGTAAGCCCTGATTTTCTTCCCACGCGGGCATTTTGCGCCAAGTTTCTTGGACATACATCAAATGTATTTCATCCTTTAAAAAAAATCTTCAGTGTTTAACCCTTTGGGAAGGCACAGATTTACTGTCACTGAAGACAAGGTTGAAGTGAGCTGCCTATATTCTCCACTACACAAACACTAGTTGTGTTGGTCTCTATATTTCTATTTACCCTCCTCCTATTGGTCCTGGCTACGCCGGACACACTTACAATATTCCGCAACGTTTATTATTGTCTGTCCATCGGCCAGTGGAGTCGCTTGTTGACTATGCGCCAACCAACGTGTCGTGACAGATGTAACATGTTTAACAACCCATATTGTTCATTAGAGAAATTATTAATATAAGCAGTTTTATTCTTATAAATTCAAATGTTGACTAAAGGCTGTACAAATTCAAGTGAGCACTTTTGAAAGCCCTGCTTAAGATCTACTTGTATGCGCCTTGTGTCTTTTTCCTCATGTAAAATAACATTGTCATGGGCTTCATCACTTTATTCATGCGACGGTCAGGTGAAAATGTGAAATTATTAGAAAAATAAATACTTTACAAATCTTCTCGTTTTTACACTTCGATGTATTAAAAATAACAGGAAGAGAAAGAAATAATTTAAGTTATCATAAATGGTTACCTAACACTTTCTATTTGACGTTATGATATGGAACTACATTCCCTCCACCATTACCAACTTTACTGGGCGTCTGTCACTCTGTGCGCCCGTTAAAATATACGACGTTAGTAGCAGTGGATTTTTTCTTAGGTTGATTTCAAAAGTGCTCACTTTATCGTGAACAGCATTTAGTTGTAATTTTTTACTTAGTTTCCCACAGAGTCCAGCGAAACAGCAAAACCATATAAGTATGATATTTGTTTTCAAGAGCAAAGAAAATAGAAAATAAACGTTGCCCGATTATATACGTGCAGACTCCTCAAAGGGTGAAACAACGATTGGCCTGTTTTTTGCGGCATCTTTTCCTGTCCCGCTGATTTCCCCTGGCCCGTTCCAATATTGGTGCACATCACAAGATGATTTTCTTCGAGAGCTGCAGTGGAAGTAGCAGCTTCCAGTTAACGCCGCCCGCTGTTCTCGTTCTAGGAGCCGACGACCGTCACTTTCTACGATCGTGTCCGCACGACGTTGTCTCTTCGTCCCGCTGCCCCCGATGTCATTTGTCTCTGCTCTCGTCGACCGTGGCTTCTCCAATACTTCATTCCTCCTAATTGCACTCGTGCGTCTTATCCTCGCCCTGGCGGCCTCTCGCCACACAAGTACCTGTGTCCGGTCGCCTAAAGTGGCGTTTCTTTACGTCCTTTAGAAATATTACTTTGAGTGCACCGTTCCTTGACACGATAAAAGCAATTTGTTGCTTCCTCAATGTTCTCCGATATCAAGACTGAACAGGTTTTGTCCCGAGTTTGTATGGCTAGCAGTATCTCCTAGCAACTACTTACTACATATATTTCACTACAAAACAGGTAATATTTTTTGAGACTAGAATTATCAATGAAAGTAGTAAAATAAAATAGGATTTTCGTTAGGAGCATTAATCTTACAGTAAGACAAAGATTTGCTGCAGTAGCATTGAAATAAAATATAGTTATTTCAACTAAACATTTTTTTTTTGTTCTTTCGTCAGAATGAGCTCTTTTGAAGTTCCTAAATTTGATTCAGTCCAACATTAATGTTGATATCGTGTAATGTGGTCAAAACAGGCAGTTCGGCACAGTATAGAAAATGTGTAGTAAAAAATTTTCATTAGTGTGCAGTTAATTCAGACAGCAAAGTAAATTTTGGTTACAGTTTTGATAATTTAATGCAATTAGTATGGCTTTAAGTATAAACTGCGAAGAATATTTTGTGAAATGTGTTTAAAGCAAAAGTTAATATGAATAAGCAGGAAAGTGAAAAGACAGAATATAGTCTCTTAACTCTCAATACAATTGGTGGTAAATGCAGAGGAATATTTCATAACATCTCGTAAATGACACTTTGCCATTGCCATCCATGTTCTCAAACTGAGAGGTCTAATTAAGTCCTACATACTGCACATAACGTAACAAAATTGTTGTGCCTGTGTTATGAAAACGACTAGGTGGAGCGTAGTAATTTTTTAAACAGTTAGGAAATACGTTGTTCAATTCATTTCGGCTATCGGACGGTGAATCATGATGTAAAGTCTGGCAAATCAGCAAGCATGTCCGTGGATATGCGGCTGTTGCATGAATAATACAACCTATTAATATTAACTGAGTTCTTTCGAAAACCCTGCCCAGGGCATATTTGCTGCCAATTTTGCATCTTTTCTGCACTTTGATAGTACAGCACATGTAATGCTAAGTACTGTGATCCTTCCTGAACTCCTTGCACAGTTGGAGGAAGACTAAAACATTTATTTTAAAACTAGATACGGCACCTCTGTAACACCATTTACTATCCGACCTGGACGCCAGAGGGGACCACACACCTATAGAGTCCTGTGAGTGCCACTATAATTCTATACAGAAGTTGGTACATGAATAGCGCATCACTAACATATTTCAACACTTAATTTTTCATGCAGCAATGTGTTTAAGGTTTGTTTTCATCTCTCAGTCTAGGGTATCATTCCTTTTCGCCCTTCAGGTATGAAGAGTACCATTGGTCCCAACTCGAAAGCCCTTATCATTCGGCGTGTGTTAGTGCCGTCTCTATGCTTGTTATTATAGTCGGTCGTCACTCTTCAGGAATTGCTTCAAGAATTTTCACAACTGTGAGCGATTTTTACCAGAGTTTAGTAATGAGAAGTACAATCGGGTAATCAGCGTACAGATTCATTTTATCTCGACTCACATTTTAGCTCAGTCGTCACTAGCCTGTCATCGATGCCCAAATCTCTCCACTCACTCATTCTGCAGCAGACTGAACTCTGGGGTGTTGTGTGCTCTACTGACGTCCGTAAATGGCGGAGAGTATTTGTGGCACGACGTGAATGGCTCTTTTTAACCAATAGTAACAGTTCAACGGCAGTGGCCAATCGCCTGTAACACAGTTACACAGACATATGACATCGTATAGAAGCCATCGGCCAATGAAATCACGAATCGTGCTCAGATACTTATAGAACAATGGCTACTTGCTTGTCCCAGAATAATAACGCGAATTTTGCAGATCTTTACTAATAACTTTATTCGTGCGTTGGTCACGTGAAACTGCGACACTACTAACAAATTACTATTTTACACATTTGCAAATTTATCCAATTATATGCCTTAGAACTATAGAATGCAAAACAATTACGTTTAGCATTAACAAATGTTTACCTAACATTTCTATTTCGACTTTGATGTATGGGATTACTTTCCTTCGGTAGTTACCAACTTACCTCGGCGCTCGCCAGTCAGTGTTCAAGTTTAAAATAAGTTCAGATAGGGGCAGTGACATTTTGCAAAGGTTGATTTATAAATATAAGGTAGATTGATTTTCGTCGTGTGCGCGTGTCCCCAAGTCTGACTTGTCCATCACCAGTATAACTTTTCACATGCTCAACAGTGATGAACGTATTTGATTACATTTGAGTTTTCAAAAGACAAGCCCTTTTAAATGAATCAAAATAATTCGACTCTTAACTCCATTATATTCTATTCTCTTCAAAATTACGTTAGAAAAAGGTGGACAAACATCTCAAATAAGTGTTCTTACGTCAAACCATAGCCAATATTTTTGACAGTGCCACAGAGTGAGTACCAAACAATACACAGGTAAAACATAAGATTACTCTGCGAACTCCAATCGTACACGCCAACAAAATGGCGGCACTGGCCGGCTGTACATCGGAACATGGTTCGCAAATCGGCTTCTGATGACCTATACTAGCCAACCGGCAGCCCAAACCGTTGCGGATCTTTCGCAGCACCCAGTAGCCAATCAAACACAAGCTTCCATTCCCAGAGCCTCGCGCAGCCAATCAGAGCATGCGTAGAGCTTACTTCCACGTTAAAGTAACCGCCACGCCATTTCGTCTCTATGTATTTATCTACTCTGCGCTCTGAGAAGCCAGACTTCTCGGTGTTGAAGCTTGGGAAAACCTGCCGCAGAATAACACTCGGGGTTTGTCTGATTCTTTACCCACTCGTATCGACGCAGGTGTCTATACGCTATTCACGGTAATGTGAGCACTCTTGAAAGCCATCTCATTTGGAATAATAGTCAATAAATATATTTTATTTTAGCCTTAGGCGTTAACTTTAGAGTGCGGTGGTCTATACACGCTGTGTTTATTTTAAAAAGTGGTTAAAGGATAAAACATAAGTGAAAGGAAAAAGTTACTAGGGCCTCAAAAGTGTTCACTCTGTCGTGGACAACCTATAGGCTCCAGACGGTAGGCAAGACATATAGTCTTGTCGACAGCCAAATCATTAGAGACGGAACAAGTTGCTCAGACATGCAGGATCAGGGCAGGAATCGGCCGTGGCCTTGTAGCGAGGAACCATCCCGTCGTTCGCCTGGAGTGATTTCGGGAAACCACATGGAAAACCGAAATAGGAAACGGCCGGGCCCGGGTTCGAACTGAATGCGAATCCAAAGTTTAACCAGTGCACTATCTCGCTCGGTCGAGACGGCTTGATGTGCAGCAGGTTGGCAGAACATTATTCTTATGCAACAGTAGTATAATTTATTTGATTTCAGTTTATTCTCATAATAATACAGTTTTTTTGTTTTAATTCCTCGTTTTCTCCCCCAATGACAAACCTGCGACGGAAGCGAAGAGTAAATAAGTACACTGAGGGAGAAATGGTGTTGCAGTTTCTCTGACGTTGATGTGCCCATTCTCTGATTAGCTGGGCGGGGCTCTGGGAAGGGACATTGTGTTTGATCGGCCACTGCGTGGTTCAAAAGATCGTTTGGTTGGGCAACCAATTGGCGAGTAAGTAATAAGTAGGAACACCCAAATTTCGCTTAAAGATTTCGGCACATGCTATATTCGGATACCTTACGGGCGTACCAGCAGTTTTATTTTGCTTATTGGCGGCGTGTCTTTGTGAGAAGACATTTTCCTACATGACTGGCCAATCAGAATTCGGTAAGTTCAGTACTGTACGTCTGTGATTCGAGCACATATACCTAAGGGGAATGTTGCGCGAAAGCTGTACATTTACCAAATTTTTGTCACAAGCTCTTTTCCAAAGGATTTTTTTTTCGAAATTTTCTGTACGTCAAGACATTAATAATTAAGGACAGGTGTTTTTCACGAAAGGATTTATGGCTATGCTATACTTTAATAACCTAAGTCCACAACCACGACTTCCTTTGGTTATTGGCCGCGTGTCTATGTGAGAAGACGTGTTCTTATTTGACTGAACCAATCGGAATGAAGTACTCCGATACTGAACGTCCATTATTCGCGGGCAGACACTTGAGGCACGTGACATTTAAAATCATCCAACCACGAAAGTGCATTTGAACAAAAGTATTTTGCAGTACAACTGGTATTGAAATCTTTTCGCGAAAAACACCTTTCCCTATTAATAATTATTGTGAAAACCTTCTTATATTTTTAGATGTTCACTGCTTTTGTTATTCTTGGAGCACTGATGGAAGATAATAAATAATATCTTATTTCTTATCTTCCATGAGTGCTCCGAGAGTAACAAAGGCAGTGAATATTTAACGGTGTAAAAAGGTGTTCGCGATTATCATTTACGTCTTGTCGTGCCAAAAATCTCCATAAACCCTCTGAAAAACAACTTACAATGTAAATCGGGTTAAACATACTGCTTTCGTGCTCCAGTCCCCCTAAGACTCGTAGCACACAAACCATCCAATCAGGGAAGTGGATCTGAGCCCAAGGGTTGTAAAATACAACTAGTCGTGAAATATTTTCGCGAAATTCGGGTGTTCCAAGTAATCGGCCACTGATTTGCGAGTGGTTCTCTGATATGCTGCTGGTCAATGACACCATTTTGCTGGCTTTTTTATGTGAAGTTTCTCGAAAAAGCAGCTGTTTCACTTGTGCATTCACAAGTGCTCCGTTCCCACGTCAAATAAGTTAAATGCCGTTTTACAAAAGCACGCGACCAATAGGAAATCGGCATGGGTTCACGAAGGATGTATCGAATTTTTTTTCTTCGAATACATCTCTTCGCGGTAAACAGATTCCCTAGTTATATGCTATGCTTAGGGCCATCTGCTTTTTGTGAAAAGATTTACTTTTGAGATAGACTTCAATATCCTATGTGCACACTTCTAGTCCTCATTTGGCTATTGGCCTCTTGTCTTTGTGTGAAGAGAGTCTGTTAGACGAGAGGACAAATTAGAATCAAGTTTCTCTGATACTGACCGTCTGTGATTCGCCGGAAGACAAATAAGGCGTATAAAAATTCAAATGATCCAATCGGGAAAGCGGTTCTGAAGTAAAGTGTTTCGGAACACAACTCGTCCTCATATATTTTGTCAAAAATTGGTGCCCCTATTTATATACAGTCCTTTGATAAGCCTTCCCGCATAACACCGGGGACGCCAATAAACCTTTTCCATTTGCAAAATTGAAAAAAAAATGGATTAAAAAGAATTTCAAAACTTTTCAACCACGTCTTGGCGCACCTCTAAAGGCCGGTGCGGCGCCCCGGGTGATCGCCCTGTTCGACCGGCCTTTACCCATTCAGACCCGTTGTATACAATTGTGTACATTACGCACGTGTAGGTATTTTTTTTTTGCCTGTACTGCACACTGTACAGTACACGTCAACGAAAGACTGCAGTGTGGCTAGACTTACGCCCTGTGCCCGAGGTGGCGGGGAATGTTTCTGGCCTACCGGGCATTTCCCAAAACTGAGTCCGTGTGCACTCGAGTGCACTGGGCCGTGAATGCTGTTAATGGGGATACCGTCGTGCTTAAAATCAAATGTGAAGGACAAAGCGCGGAATGCGGGTAATTAGTGTATGAGTGAGTAGTTTAGTGTAGTGTTTCTTTTTAACCTTTCGGACAGCACGGCGGTTTCAAAATTGCAAAGTTCCGGGTGGACCCTGAAGATAAAGGAGCCGATTTGGCTTTTGCTTTTGCGGGGGTTAAATGTAACGGTTAAAAAGTAGCGCTCTAGGTATTATAACCTTTTAATAGGTATCGGCAACCTAGAGGGGAGGTTTGGTGAGGCCAGCGCAGGTTCCACCCGGAAATTTGTACTGCACACTGCGAAACTCAAATACCAATGCTCTTACCTGTGGGTAAGTGATTCGCAAACCTTTTTATTCGTCTAGGTCGTAATTGGTTTATATAACTGTAGCCAAACATATAGCCTAGAGTTTCATTGGCTGTGACAACGAAACAAATTTTGCGTCGACTTAAGTACAGCACACAATCACAATTTTTTTGTTTGCAACACCTGAAACCATAAATAAAAGTAGGGCTGAAAGTGCTAAAAACGCCCGTAGCCAAATGAATCCACGAAATTCCCGTGTTTCCAATTATGGCACGTGATGTACGTGTCTTGTGTCACCCTTGGAGCTCCCGGGCCTGGGGGACACGCAAATTGCGTCCCTCGGCCAATGGAGGACTAGCAGCAGGCGACGCCAGCACAGCGCACTTCTTGTTTGGACAACGTAGCGGCTAGAGGCTGTGGCGCCTCGCTCAAAGCCCGCCCGAGTGAGGCAATTACACGGCTGTGAAAACATTCCCGGGCACGTACGTGCGCGTGTGGGCGAATCCGTAATGCGCCGACCGCGCTGTTTGTGCTCCGATCACCGCTTTCTCCAGGACCTCAACCGTCAACACACGCCCCGCTGGAGTCAAGTACAGATCTCCAACTGTTTTCCCATCGCTCCGACCAATATTTAAACGCGTCGCCGGGACCCAAACACTCCAGCAGCCAAAGCGGCCGACAGAAGCGGTTAATAAGCCGCGTCGGCAGCCTGTTCGCCGCTGTCTACGTACTGTCTTCCTGCGAAGTGCCCTATCGCTGCTCGGCCACCTACATGACGTGCCAACCGAACAAACTTTACCTGAAAAAAATTATCGAACATGACTTTGAGGATTAGTCCCGAGTGTACAGTATCCTGAGCAATAACAGATGAATGTTTCTGCCCTTGAACACAAAATTGGTATTAGTGAGTGAAGAGTGAAGAGATTTGGGCGCTCTTAATAGAGAGGTTTTGAGAGCCGGCGACGGCGATTGAGGTAGGTAGCAGCGCCGGAATGAAACGACTGGGGATACAGGAGATCCCGGAAAAAAAAAAATCCGCATATCAGCGGCATCGCAGGGCCCGATTCCCACATGCGAAAATCCGGTGACTCGGCCGGGGATTGAAACCCGGTTCATTTTGGTGGGACGCGAGCAGGTATTGTGTTAGCGGTTTATCAGAACGCCGTAACAGACCGACAACGGAAATCGAGAACAAAAAAAAAAAAAAACTACTTTTCTTAAAAACCGCTCAAATCAACTAAGAGAGACGAAAAATTTTTTTGCCAGCGTATCCTCGAAATAACTGTATCGTGTTGGTCCTTTAATGATGGGGTGACTTTCTACAGTCTAAACCTGACACAGTCAGAATCGAGTTAAATCAGTGAAAACAGATGTAAATTCAGCTACTGATAATCAGTGCCGGAAAATTAATTAATATGATGGCTGAATTTCACTGATTTATTTGTTTTTCCCACTGAATGTCGAGCATTCCACTGATATGTCGCTTGTTCCTAGTTCATTTGTTTGGTTTGCCAGTCGGCAGAAGTTTATCAATTGACTTTCAGTGAACGTTATTTCACTGATTGATTTCACTGATTCGAACTTAGAGTGTATTATAAATAAAGTACGAGTACCAGAATTATCATTGGCACAGTGGTATGGGGAAACAACTTCCTACACATACGGAAAAAAATAATGAAAGAAAATGCTCTGACTTGTGCACAGTGCTTTGAATGCAATGGAATAGTCAACCTTCCTCGCTATTCTCCAACGTCTCTGGTTTGTTACTCGTGAAAGGTTATTTACAGAGACGTGTAAAACTCGCGGTTTCATCACAGAACATGCAAGTATACAGAAGTGGAATGTCTTGGCGGTTCCTTTCATATGGGTTCCGCCCATTGACTAAATATGAGGTAGACCGATCTCGCTGACAGCGGACAACCAGTTTCCGTATCCCCACATTGAACGGCATGGATTGGATTTGAGGTTAGAAAACTGATTGGTAAACAAGTGCTTTTTTTTGGATGTTTGTATACTTCCCCTAACCAATTTGTAATGCAGTTTGTTTACATTCGAATTGATGAAAGTATTTTATTCATATAAAAGAGCTTGCCTTTTGAAAATTGAGATATTAACAAACACGCTTATCACTGTTGACCACGTGACTTTGACAGTTGTGTTTCCTTGGGGCAGGTCAATGTTGGGTGCATACGCAGAAGACGAATAAGTGGCCTACCTCACTCTTAGTCTATGTGTTCGCCAATAGGACTGTGGTAAGTGGAACTGCACATACCAATGAAATTTGTGGTTTTGCCCCGGTGGTTACAGGATACTACGTTTAGTTTATCTTGAATACCTGTAAATGTGGACAGAGGTCAAACTATAGGTGTAGGACTAACACCGCATGCCCGGCAGGCGAATTGTAGGGTGCTGGCCCACGTTCAGTGTTGCTAACTTAAAGATAAACCAGGCGGCTAGTTACTTAATTATATTTTTTTTTATAATCCAATACTTAACCGTTCTCCTTTCGAGGTCTCTTCAGAATTTGTATTTTCTTCCATATCTGTTGTTTGCTTCGAAAAATACAGAGCGCAGCACTTATTAGTATTAGTTATGTTTGGGCATCGTTCTAATTCGAATACGAGTATAACACTGATATTTAGTGCTTTTAAAATTATTTTTAATGGAGGAAATCATATTTTTATATTTTGATTGACAGGGCTCAAAATTAACAGCTAGATGTAATTAATTTAAAAAAGTATCGGTATGAAATCCTTTACTGATACGATACTGGTAAAGTATCGAAATAAAACTATCGATTCTAAAATACCCGGAATCGAAAGGAAAGCATTGATACCAGTATCATAACAGTAGTATCGCAACATCCCTAGCTCACGCCAGACTTGATCAATGTATTTTCGCAGTGCGCCTTCTGTCGCAGGGAACATTCTAAATGTTCAACCATTTACAGGTGGCGCAAAACTTTTTTGAGGTGCGTATAAAAACTAAGCTGTGATCCAGACCCGAAGAATTTGCGCACTTCTATTCATAATACAATAATAATTCATATTACGGACTTTTCAAAGCCCTGCTTAAGATCTACTTGTATGCCCGTTTCGTGTTATTCCACTGCACGTAAAATTAACATTCCCAAAGTCCTGGTCACGTGATTCATGCATCGGTCAAGTGAAAGTGTGAAATTATAGGAAAAGTAAACAATTTACAAATGTGTTAATTCTCATAGTTATAAGTATTGTTACGCGCTTGGATGCTTCCCAACTCGCACGAGTGAGTGGAATTGAAGTACAGCAGTTAACGGCGGCAGTAGATCAAAGGATTGTTTTGAATGAACGGGCGAGCGATAGACTGGTGACCGCGTATCAGTTAGATAATGCGAGTCCACACGATAATCCTTTCTGCAGCGTGTGCTGCTGACCCTTGTTGTATTGATTTCTGAATTTACCTGAAGAATGTTCTGGATTACTGACCTCGTTCTCTCAGCGTGACTCGGGGGTGCGTTGAACCTTCCGGAAGGTCAGGGTGATCGATATAAATTGTGGCGCTCTCTATGTCCAGAGGACGCAACAAGGTGGTTATCCAAACGCCCTAAGTTGCCCTGAAGCGAGTGGTGCAGAGAAATAGCAAAGAGGCATCCATGCAAAGCTAAACTATAGCAATGAGCCTGAACTGTGATTGGAAAATATTAATCAGTTGGTATTTTATTCCACTTTCTATTTTGCAGTGTGACCATACCTCAACTACTAAAATTTGTGGTTAACATTTTTACTGTAGATAATATTGAACATTTTATCGTAGTTATCTTTGGTTTTTCAAATTAAAAATTCAGGTATATCTCTGAGTTATATTCAGATCTTACCACAAGCTGAAAAAGCCAAAGTAACCTGCTTTAAATAACGCTAATCAGAAAACAGTATTAAATATACTTTCATCATGCATACTGGCTACATCTTCCAAAAGTATGTACTGTACTGAACTTGTAATATACTGAGCTGTAAACATCACAGCATTCAATAACAAGGTGGAATATAAATTCATTCCTTTAAATTTTACAGACAGATCTTTAAATATCGTAAAATGTAAGAACAAAGAACTTATTTGTTTATTGCTCATGGCAAAATTCTTCAACAAGGCAGTTCTTGCCTATGAACTGTACAGTTCCCACTGTCATTGCAAAAATTTACACTGGTAAATTGTAACAGGTTGTGTTATATATATATATATATATATATATATATATATATATATATATATATATATATATATATATATATATATATGTATATATATCTATATATAAAATTATGAGAAACTTTGTATTGGGCCATAACTTAATGGCCAGCATACAAATTCTATATTTATTGATTATACACGCAATATTCTCATTACTTGGACACAACCACAATGCTAAATGCCATTAGATGCAAAACTAACAAAATACTGGAATATGCTAATACTTTAGTGTTATACAAGCAAATGTTTAATACTGGAATATACTAATACTTTAGTGTTATACGAGCAAATGTTTGATACTGGATAATGCCTTGATTGGCCATAGCCACAAATACGAAAATGTCGATTTCCTTATCAATTACTAACTGATCCTTAAAATTTTCCATTACAATCTTGGATTTTAAGCCCTTTTAAAATCTTTAACAAGAGCATGTTTACATTATCTATCATTCGAAACCTTATGCTCTATAACAATATTGATGGTGGCTTAACAAGAGAAATATGGGAAAATATTTTCCCTGGGCCATCATTTTAAAACTTCATAAACTTACAACAGGATTTCTCCAAAATCTCCTAACATTTTTTTCTACAAAAATGCTTTCCTGAATATTGAAAGCAAAATTTACTCTCTCCACAAAGCTCCTACTAGGACCTCCCATCTGGTCCAACCTAATTTTCATGCCCGAAAGGCTTAATGTTCAATAATTGTTCTCAAAGTACTTAACGGACGAGGCCATCTGATCACCGGGAGGAACTGTCTCTTTCGAGTGGTTCTCCTGGGGAAGTATTTATATGAAAGTCACCAGAATTTTAACACACTGGGCTCGGCCAATAAGAACGGTCTCTTCCATGCGCGTCCAATAGACACCACCAGCACGCAAAATCTCCATGGTGGGGTAAATTCAGGGGGTGCCTCCAATAAACGACGATTTCTTCCCACCACGCCTCCTGGGAGTCGGCCCGCCCACAGAGCAGCGACGAGCCGCGCGCCAAACCGCCGGGAGAATCTGGTGAGCGCGCATTCGCCAGGTAGCATCAGGAGGGAGATGACTTTCGCTGCTCAGTTGGCCTTGGGGGAGGCCTGCTGTGCGCTGAATCCACGTCGCTCCGGGCAAACAACCGCGCCGGCCGTACGTATGGGCAACGAACTCTTCAGCTGAACTTCACCTTTGCGTTTGTTGTGAGCACCCAGCAGAATTCTTCCAGATTACGACAAACTTCAAGTAAGTGAGGAATCAACGAAGACATTAACGTAGTTAGAGATTTATTTTTGCAAAAATACAAAGCTTCATAGCCCGCGTCATCTCTGTCCAAACGGGGCAGCCGAAAATTTCTTAACAGCGATTACCTCATAATTTATTTGGACAACGTCCCGAAGTGTGTAATAAAGTTTTCAACCGGAGAAACGTGCGTCGGAATTACATTTTCTGCACGTACAAGCGAGCTAATAACTTCGTTTCAAACAATTGGCAGGGTCCGTTTTTACTCTTAACAGCAGAGCAAAGAAAACGGCAAATTCAGTTCGTGCTTCAAAAAGAACCAACATTTTTAAAGTCACATAGTGAGCAAAATTCATTTTGATCGTGTCGGTAAAAATTATTGGGGGGGGGGGGGGGAAGGTGTTGAGAAAATTGATACACTCCGTCTCAAAATATTGCGACAGGCCTCCGGGCCGTGAGTTGAGTTGAGTGGAGTTAATGAGTGAATGAGTGGCTGAGTTCCGAGCGATAGAGGACGAGCAGCGAGATAAGTGACCAGAGGAAGGGAAATCTGCGAATACGAGTATCAAACAGCAAAGAGTGCACTGGCAGGCTGCACTATTGGACTAGATACGTGAATGAAAGACATTGCAAATGATGGCAACAGATAGACTTAACACATGTTAATAATGAGTAATAGTTAATTGACTGTAACCAAACAGAGACAATTCAAAAGGACATTAATTAAAGTGGAAATAGACATTAAATGTTGCGCTCACTGTTGTATAAAAAGAGTAATAGTGAGGACGGATAATTTAATGATGTAAATAATAGCTGTGCGAATAAAATAGAAATAAAATTTTGTTATTTTATTTTTATTAAGACTTCCATCCCTCACGAACTCAGATATGCTTCTCAGGCGACCATGTAACCGTATTAAAAAGTTGAAAGCAAGAGTTATAATTCCAGTGTTCAGAAAAGTTTCCGTAAGACTTTTAATTCGACGTTAAAGCATGTAATTGCTTTCTCTTCGTTGTCGCCAACTTAACTGGACGCACGCCGGTCATTGCGCCCATTTAAATACACGCAGCTAGGGACAGTGACATTTTTCAAATATTAGTGTCAAAAGTGCTTATTTCGCCGTGAACAACCTTCAACACCCTGTCACACTGGCAAATGTCCGCCTTCAAATATGTTAGACAATTCAATTCGAGGACAAAATATTGCCATCAAATAAATTTGGATAAATAATCTTGATGTTTTTAAAAGTACTTCTCACTGCACATTTTTTATTTCACGCACATAGTCTGATCTTTATTTAGACGCAATTTCCAAAGAGTAATAAAACCCATTGCAGTGAGGAGTATTTGACTATTTGTAAATTATTTTCACATCTACAGAAAATTTTAACTTTATTTGTCCTGCATATTTGGTGCGCAATAAATGGCTTTGTTTTTTTTGTCTTTACTGTTTTGGTTTATCGTGCATTTCCTACGGCGATATAGATAGGGGTACCGAATTTCGCGAAAAGATTTCACGACCAGTTGTACTTTATAAAACTTTAACTCAGATTCACGTTTGTGATTGGGTGATCTATATGTTACGCGGCCCAAGTATCTGTCCAAAAATCAGAGACGTGCAATATCGGAGCAACTTAATTCTGATTGGCCAATCAACTAAGAAAATATCTTCTCACAGACACACGTCGCCAATAATCAAAAGGAAACTACTGGTACGCTCGTAGGATATTGCAATCTTGCATGTGCGGAAATCTTTTCACGAAAGTCGGATGTCCCCAGTTAGAGTACTGATAGATATTACATATATTAATAATCTTCACAAACTTATTTCGTTTCTAGTTATTGGTAGCCATTTTAATGTTGATTAGTTCAAAAGTAACTGATTTTAATGTGCACTATTCTCATTGGTTGAACTCGTCAGAAATCCAAAATGTCATATTGAGTCCAAGTCCAATACACGAAATGTTTGATGGAAACTGGGGCCATACAACTTTTTCAAACAAACATGGCGGCGGCAACTCATTGGAAGCAGTTTCACGGAAAAATTTACAGCGTTACAGGAGCTGTATTAATTTAAAGCCTCGACTAATTTATAAGTGACTCAGCCACAAACTGTTAATTAGACACTTCAGTTAATAAATTCAAGCCTTGTTCAAAACAAATTGTATTATCATAGTATGAGAACGATTTTCGTGAGTAAAAAAACAGAATGATAATAACATTTTAATGTGAAAAGCCAAAAAATCGAGCATATTAGTCACAAAAAAAACTGTAACTAGATATAACCTGAATTTGGTAACATTTTGACATACGGCTACACCCATGTCGATAAAAACCATATGACCTAAATAAGGGTTTATGTTGGTAGCCTGATTTTTGTACATTTTGCAAACAATTCCTCGTAAACTAGTTGCCATAAAGTTTTTGTTTCTAACACAGGTATATTATTGTGAGTTAAAATCGCTGAGGTATAGCAGACATACGAAATAAGTATAAAGTAGTTACATGCTACAATAAACAATATCTGTATACTTAATTTTTATAGACTGTTCACGGTAAAATGAGCACTTTTGAAAGCCCTGCGTAAGATCTACTTGTATGCACGTTGTGTAATCTTCCACCTTATGAAAAATTTACATTGTCATGGGCCACATCACTTTATTCATGCGTCGGTCAAGTGAAACTGTGAAATTATTAGAAGAGTAAACATTTTATAAATATGCTAATTTTTACGCACTTAGACGTTAAAAAAAAGCAGAAAGCGTAGGAAATAATTTAAATTATCACATATGGTTCCCTAACACTTTATTCGACGTCAACATATGGAACTACTTCCCATCCACCGTTACCAACTTTACCGGGTGCGTGTCACTCAGCGCGCCCATTAAAATACATGCAGGTAGATTTCAGAAGTTCTCACTTTATCGTGATCAGCCTTTATGCCACAATCTGCTGTGAACTTCGTTTTAATGCAGTTGTAATATTACAAAAATGATCTTGGCAACTATTTTCCAAAACTTTTTTTTTTTTTTTTAGGAACAGAGATGTTTTGCTGTGTACGGTTGGCAACGTCGCCCGCGCCGTGTCGGCTAGGCGGGCTGTGGTATCTGTAGACAGCTGGATTGCACGCACGCTCGCTGAAAACTGCACCAGCGCTGACTCGCTATCTCTTATCGCCGCTGGATTGCTCGCGCCGAATAAAGTGCAACGTCTGCAGTTTCGGCCTCGCGAGCCGACCACCCTCCTACGTGCATTTTCCCAAACTTTTCTGCACGGACGAATTTCGTCAAGGATTCGTCCCAAATCTCCCATTACACAATACATCCGCACGGAGTTGCTTAACACCTTGAGTGCTGCCGTCGTCTGAATACAACAGAATTGCACGTATTTTCCCGTAACGTGACGACATCCGTAGTCTTGGAAGTACATGCACGGAGAAATATCACACTCTAAGCTCGAATCAGTGGCAATGGCCCCTCTTAGAATCAGTGGAAAACCACAGATCGTTTCAGTGAAAAAATTTCAATGATTGAATTAGTGACCTGAAATTATTTCACTGATTGAATAAGTGACGGCAGACTAAAGTGGCGAGTGAAATACTGTATTTATTGCATGTTGCCAAATAATTACATTAAATAAACATATTTACGATAGTTTACTATTTATATTGAGCAAATTACTCAAAAAAAAAAAAAAAAAACCAATCGGTTGTGACCAGAACTGAACCCACACCCTTTCTCTTCCGCTTTCCACTCCGTTACCTTGCCATCTTTTTTTTTTTTGCCGTTGTTGTAATTGTCGTTGTTGTTGTTGTAGTTGACGAGCTCAAGTTAGTCCGAATTGTTGACAAATTCCCAGTGCGACAGGCGAACTGAAAATCTGCCGTGGCGGAGGCACCGGGGCGCAAACCCGCAACCACCCGACTACAAGTCGGCCATCGTAGCCCTGAACTATGACGGCAGGGTGGCCATCTGCGCTACCAATTCAAGTTGGAAAACATTAAGAAAATAAAAGTGTTTACAAAAATCGTGAAAATTAAAATTGTATGCGATTACTTTTCGTTTTTGCTTTGATATGGTACCGTTAAAATTGTTAAAACGAATAGTATATATGAGTTAACTCTCTTCGCCACTTTATAAGCAATTTAAACATTTAAACAAAGCGCTGTGACGATTACACAAAAACGAAATTAAAAATGATTAAAGATGTAAAAACGAAATGAAAGACTGTGTGTTCATATTACCTCATAAGATGGCGTTTTGAAAGACAAATCACGTTTTAGAAAGTATTTTGTATTGGTTTGATTAGTTTATTTCACTCGGTACACGCTGTTTAACGGCTATTTTTAAACGTTTTTGACGGCATTTTTACAAGTTGTTTAACTAATCTACCAATCAAAAATAAACCACTGAGTAAACAGTGAAAAAAAAAAAAAGATTGATAAATCAGTGGAAAATGTCGCTGAATCAATAAGTGAAGGAAATGTGGCATTTTTTCACTGATTCATAGGTTAAATTCCCTGAAGTGAATGTTGAATCAGTCAGACACGTTAGAGTGATTGAAACAGTGGGATTTTCCACTGATTCGGATTTAAAGAGTACTTCGCCAGCAGTATCCTCGAGGTTCTCTGCAAATTTGTGTCAGAAACACTCACGGCGTAAATTAATCAAATGAACAGGATGGAATGTATATTAGTCTACGTGAGCGAGAGAGTGAGTGCAGAGATTTGGGCGGATCTTAACATCGAGGTGTTTAGAGCCGATGGGGGTGAAGCGAGGTGAGTATGGAGCAGCGCCGGAATGAAAGGGTGGTGGAGGAAAAGGGAGATCTCCGAGAAAACCCACCGACCAGAGGCATCGTCCGGAACGATTCCCACTTACGAAAATCCGGAGAGAACAGGCCGGGTATTGAACCCGGTTCGTCTTGGTGGGAGGCGAGCAATCTAACCGCTCAGGCACCACGGCCCCAATTATGCTGGTTTTTAAGAGTGGGATGGACCCCCATGGGAACCCCGCGTCCAAGGTCAAGAAGCGAGGGAGCGATACGGGCGACACTAACACGCACGCCTAGTGCCTCATCGCTCCTACGCACAAGGCGTTCAGAGTTTCAGTCGTAACGCTGTACTGTCCAAATTAGATATGTAACAGCGGGTTTTATTCCACGCGATGAAAGACCACAGATTAAACTACGCCCGTATTTTTGTACTTTTTTCTTGCCGCTTAAGGAAACAGTATATGCGAGAATGCGATATTTGACCATTTTCACGAATTTTTTTTCTCCGAGAGTACCTACATTTAATATATATATATATATATATATATATATATATTCGTTTTGCCAGAAAAGATTTTAAAAAACAATTATCTATGCCCCTATATATATATATATATATATATATATATATATATATATATATATATATATATATATATATATGGGCATAGATAATTGTTTTTTTAAATCTTTTCTGGCAAAACGTCGTATTTGCAGAACATTCAAACAACTATTTCACAGAAAATGTGGGGGGGGGGGGTTCATTCCACTCTTAACATTGAGTTTACAAGTAGATCTTCATGAGGGCTTTCAAAAGTGCTTAGTTTGTCATGAGCAGGCTACAGCGTATGGTGTGGCGGGAAGTGGCGGCCACTAGGGGTGGGCGACGAGCTGTCGGCGCAGTCGCATCAAGAGGGGTGCAGTAGGCGTGGCCGTCGCGGGTTGGCGGAAGTGTCCCGGGCATCTAGGGGATGTCTGCGGGGGAGGCAGGGAGGGAATGCCGTAACAATTATCACGGCGGTGAAGGTGTGGGAAACACGGTCGGGGTCTAGCTGTCGGCAAACACACGCCGGTCGCCCAGAGGGGGCGTGTTTGCCCAAGTCATCAGGGAGGCCTCTTCGCTTCCCATCGCTGCATCGCGCCATTCCCGTCCAGCTCCGCAGCGGAGCGTCAATTACGACCCCTGCCGCATGCTCCGACCCTACGCGGACTTTCCCGGGACCGCTGCAATAGCTCGCCAAGTGCGCAGACTAGGGACGGGTAGGGAATGGAACATTTCGTAAATTATATTTTAGCACAAGTTGGTCTTCAGACGCATGTCTTATGCTATGTTTACTGGGCCTTAGTAGAGACCTCCAAAATTCGTGTTATTATTTGGGGACACGTTAAACCTCAAACGTCTGTACCTTTTCAACGCGTTTGTCATTGGACCATAGTTTATGTGACACGCCCCAGGGTAACTCTGCGCCAATAAACGAACACTTCACAATTGTGTGCCTCAATCACGTGCAGTTCAGTCAGAAAGTGAGTGAATTCAGGTTTATGCAGCAGCCAACGGAGAAACTACGTCGGCTCTTGTGCATACAGTACTGTAAAGTTCAGCCTGATGCCACATCATAACGCGAATTTTCCATGTCTCTAGGCCATAGTTATCAGAATAAGTTGGATTTCAAAACATTAGTTCATAACGGCTTTGTCGATTGGAGCATTTAAATTGTTTTGCGCCTTGTCTGTCTGCCCCCGGATCACGGACGGCCAATATTGAAGAAACTTAAGTCTGATTGGTACTCATGTAACAGACTCTCTTGACAGAAAGACAAGCTGCCAGTAGTTAAATGAAGACTAAAATAATGCACATAGGATATTGAAGTCTAGCATCCGCGTAAATCCTTTCGCGAAAAAACAAGGGGCCATAGTTATCACTTATCAGTAGGGATAGGAAAATTTCGCGATTCCATTTCGGGACAAGATATATGCCAAAACATATGCAGGGAAGTCACCTTCGCAATTGGATCACAGTTTATTAGACCCGCCTTACACGCCTGTGAGCCAATAGCATACTTGCAAGAGAACACCCTACGAATCCTATAACTGCCTGGTGTGGGGCAACAGCCAATGAACACACAGCTGAAGCTCCAGTATGCACAGGACTGAGGAGTCTAGCCTACAGGTCATCCAACTCGCGAAATTTTCCTGCCCCTTCTTATCAAACAACACCAGGATACTGAGATAATAACAGACCTGCATGAAAACAATCTCTGAATCCCATGCCACCTGGCCTGAGGCTAAATGGCTACTCACTGGGACAGCAACCAATGAACGAATAACCGAGGCTCGAAAATACGCAGCACAGCCCATTCGACGAGTCTTTGAAGTCCCGAAATTTTCCTGCCCCTAAATATGGATCGTTACAGCTATTTTCCGTGCCTGTTACTACTGATACTGATGCAGAATTGCATCTGATACGAAGTATTTGGTACTTTTTGTATCAGTTACAAGAATTGCCGACTACGCCGCTACTTCGGCAGTTGCGTCCACGTTGTCAGCTACACGTTGGCGTTATCAAGTACGTGCTGTGGGTTGGTGTAATGTGTGGTATGTATAGCCTACAGTGAAATAAAGTAAAAAAAAAAAAAAGTGAAATAAAGTAAACAAGAGCAGAAAAAAAGAATTAATTTTCACAAAACATTTTTTTTAGAGGATAATAAACTTGCTATACGTAAATTGTTTATACGAAAGCTAAGTTACAAATTACCGTCTTAATTTTTTTTAACGTGAATACCTAACTGTTGATTCGCCAAATATAAACCAAGTAATTGGATTTTAACTTAAAATGATATTTTTAATATGATAAAAATAGTGTTATTGTTCCATGGAACAACGTACATTACATACTGGCGTATGTTGTATCTGATAGTTTGGCAGTGCACTCGTTTAACAGTACCTGATTCCAGTGAGTGTCATATACAAATTAACAGGATGATAGTCTGTGACCCAGCGCTAACGCAAACCCAGTCACACAGTACTAAGCTTAGTTCTGCACAGTTTGGGAAGATCAATGTTAAAAGTTTGGCAACCAGATGTTTTTGTCACTAGGTAAGCGCTAGTGTCGCATGTGTACGAGATTTTCTCTATTTTATACATTAAAAACAGGATAATTGTAATATAAATCAAATATAAAATAACTTCCTAGCAAAGAAATTTTTTTCTATTTTATTATTCAGTTATATTAAAATTGTATATATAAGTGGTCTCTTTTGGTACACTGCGCACCTAGCGGCAGAAATTTTCCCTGTCCCAAATTCTCTTATTAGAAGACACGTTTTGTTTCTAACCTGAGTCCCAAGGTCAAGAAGCGAGGGAGCGATACGGGCGACCCTAACACGCACGCCTAGTGCCTCATCGCTCCTACGCGCAAAGCGTGCAGTGTTTCCGTCGTGACGCTGTACTGTGCAAGTTATGTCTGTAACAGTGGGGTTTTATTGCACGCGATGAAAGCCCACAGATTAAACTACACCCGTGTATTTGTATTTTACTCTTGCCGCTTAAGGAAACTGCATTGGCAAGTTTTAAAAATGCGATATTTGACAACTGTAACGAATCCTTTTTCTCCAAGAATATACTAAATATGACCAAAGTAAAGATATAGGGATGTAGACAATAGTTTTTTAATCCTTTCTGGCAAAAAGTCGTATTTCCATATATTTTATTTACCGAGATACGCGTTTACGCGCAAACGACGATTTTCCAGAAGATGTTTCCTTACATAGTACCCTTAACAGGCTTACAGAGGTTAAACAGCCGCTTATACCGCGTCAGTGGTCAACATCATTTGCAGGAGCGCCCGGTTACCTACCTGCCAGCCAATATGCCAGCCAATAGAACATCCTTTCGCCACACAGTAGCCAATCAGACACGAGGTGCGCCTTGGATCCTTGCGCTACCAATCGGAGAATGGACACGCCCGCACCAAAGGAAACCGCCACGCCATTTGGTCTCTGCTTATCAACTTTGTGTTCAACACTCACTCACTCTACTGCTTCCTGGTTATCACTGGCTTACAGTAGAACGGGGCGTGTCTAAAGAACTGTCGTCCAATCACAAGAGTAGGAGAAAAGAACAAGTATTTGGAGCCAACTTCGCATCCAAATTAATTCGCCAAATATTTGTGGCTCTAATTATTATAAATACTTCAAAAAAACGCATAATGCAAAAAAAATCCCTCATCGAGCAAGACTATTATGTATAATTTTTATTATGGGGGTGTGTAATGCAAAAATTGGCAATAATGTTTACGAATATATCCTATGATAGATATTTTACACATACATTTCACCCACGAAAGTTATAGTTTTCATAATTGAAATGAATCTGCATAAAATTATCTTTTAACATAGTACCTATAATTATTTACGTTAGTCATAGTAATTATTATGATTGCCCAACTTGGCAAAAGATTTCTTGCCAAATGTTTTTTCTGAAGCATCCAGGATGAAATTATTAATTAATTTTAATTAAAAATAGTTTCTTATTCTCTTGTTAATTTTTTTTTTAATTTTATAGAAACCAGAACGTATTACTGCAGTTACAGATTTAGAAAATTTTTCTATATCATCGGTAATTCAGCTCCCGAAATAACTTTCACTGGCTGCTTATTTTTAACCTCTTAGTTTTTTCAATTTATTTATTTAATTTGAGTCGGATTTATTATTCGTTTCTGCAGTAAATAGGGATGTTTTCTTTTCCACATTGGTATTTCAAGATACCTCTTTTATTAAATTTACGAAGTTCTACAAGAAGCTGAACAATCATAAAATTTAATATTATTCTGCAAAAGAGTTTTAAGGCAGATGGAATGTTACATAAGAAATTTTACACGTTGCAAAATTATTCCAACATGTGACATATAGTAAAAATATTGTGTCTCTTCTTGTGATAGGCCTAAGCTACAATTATCATGAAATCCAAATATTTACAATTCATTACTTAAACATTAAAGCGTTATACGGAAATTGTACGTACAACTTATAACGAAAAAAAATTGGCACGAAGATACATAATTTGGAATAACACATGTGAATTCTTTGGGTTAAATCATTTAAGTTTTTGGGAGTGAACTAAGTATGGGGACACGAATTCCGCGGAAATATTTCCGCACATGGTAAATTTTAATACCAAACTGACGTACCAGCAATTTTCTTTTGCTTATTGGCGGCCTGTCTTTGTGAGAAAACATTTTCTTGATTGACTGACCAATTAGAACTAGGTAATTTCAATACTGTAAATCAGTGATTCACCCGTAGATAGACCTACCTAAGATGCAGATAGACCTACACGCAAGCTTAAAGTGTTATGAAATACAACTGGCCGTGAAATATTTTCGCGAAGATCGGGTGCCCTAGAAATAAGAAATTTGTGAAGTTCTTGATAAATATTTTTTTCGCCTATGAGCTCATTTTTGCTCATACGTGCATGTTACGAGGCGCTGGATCTGTATTTGGGGCGCCGCCTGAGTAGCAGTGTTTGGTAGGCACGGGGAAAAACAAACAGAGGCGTCGAGGGTAAACTAGGCCAGCAAGCGTGAATATATTACTTCATCGGAAAGTCCTAGCCAGTAACCCGGGCACTGTTTAGGACGGCGTCGGCGGGCGTCCTCGTAAGTCAGACGTGCAGCAGAACGAACTACCAATGGTGAGTACAACACCGACTTGAATGTGAGACGGGGTGCAGTGAACAGAGGCCGCAGTATAGTCAGATAACGATCAAGTATAACAATTGAATGAGCTGCTAATTACTTAATCGAGTCTCAGTCTATTAACGTAAATCCTTTAGGAAGGCACAGATTTACTGTCACTGAAGACAAGGCTGAAGTGAGCTGCCTATATTCTCCACTACTCCAATACGAGTTGTTTTGATCTCTG
Organism: Dryococelus australis; assembly: GCA_029891345.1. NCBI lineage: Eukaryota > Metazoa > Arthropoda > Insecta > Phasmatodea > Phasmatidae > Dryococelus > Dryococelus australis. The sequence continues at coordinate 350,556,886 of CM056993.1, forward strand.
TATTTCTACTTAACCTCTTCCTATTGGTCCTGGTTACGCCGGGCACGCTTACAATATTCCGCAACGTTTATTACTGTCTGTCCATCGGCCAATGAAGTGGCTTGTTGACTATGTGCCAACCAATGTGTCGTGACAGCACAACCCATCGTGTTCATTAGAGAAATTATTAAAATATACTGTTTTATTGTTATGAATTTAAAGGTTGACTAGTTGTAATTTGTTACTTAGTTTTCCATAGAGTTCAGTGAAACAGCAAAACCATAGAAGTGTGAGATTTGTCCTCAAGAGCAAAATATTTTCCAAATAAACGTTTCCCGAGTATATACATGCATACTCCTCAAGGGGTTAAGGAGAAATAAATTATTTGTAGATGTGGTGATAACTTGAATGTAAAATCAGGTGGATATAAAGTAAAGAGCTATTCATTGTAAACATAGTCCATCACTGAGTTAACGTCCCTACCATCAAAGTAAAATAACGTATTGTTATGAGTTTTACCTCCTTGGCGTAACGTAAAGCAAGGAAGATAACAACGTGTTTTCTTTATACACGTTTCATTTATCAAAGGCTCGGGATATTTTCAAAAGTTTTATTTCAAAGCGCTGATTATACGATGACTGCAGAGACGTGCGAAATTCGCGTTATTATTCTGCACCATGGCTAAACTTCACAGTACTGTCCTCACCGGAGCCGGCGTCGTTTCTCCATTAACCGCTGCATAGATATGAAGCCACGCCCTTCTGACTGAACTGCACGTGATTGAGGCACACAGTTGTGAAGTGCTCATTCATTGGCGCAGAGTTACCCAGGGCGTGTGAGACTTTAAGTATGATCCGATGAGGAACGTATTGATATGTGTACGTGCTTAAAGTTTAACTTATGCCCAAATAATAACTCGAATTTTGCACGTCTCTGTATATAGTTATTGCTATTCATTTGCAGTAAACACAGGCGCTATCGCAGTAGAAACTCTGCGAGTTTGTAAACCACGTTATCACAGAGTAGATAAGTACGAAGCGTTGCGAATTGGCGTGGCGGCTCCTTTGATGTTCGCGTACCCATTCTTCTATTGGCTGCACTATTTCTTACTAGGCGCTAAACACACACACACACACACACACACACACACACACACATGTTTTTTTCACTGTTATTATTCATACTTATTATAAATGAAATCTTATAATTTATAAATAAGATATTTGTCAAAATTCAATTTACCGAAAAATAAGATAATCTTTTATAACACAAGTATAAAACGCTTGTGATACATAGCATATCTAGGAAATAACTAAACGCGTCATACATGGGGTGATTTTTCAAAGGTATGATTCAAAAAGAGTGAAGAAACAGCGTGTAGACCATAGTCTAGAATTGCAAAACACGAGCGTGTGTCGACGCAGGCCCGTGTTACACTCTTGCTCTACGCGCTCTCCACCGATGTAAGTTATTCGTCGGGAATGTTGTTTGATAGAGATGATCCCACGTTTTCTTCTATACCATTCCTCGTCTCTCTCACGGGGTAGTCTGCAGACCTCTCCATGCACAAGTGGGGGTTGTTCACACAGGAATCCAGCCCCTAAGAGCCGCTAGTTGTTGCATGACTTGAAGCTTTTTTTCGTACTTGACTCTCAATCGACGGAATAGCTGACTGACGTGGCCATTTGTATGTAAACTTGAGTGTAAGCACCTAATATCCTACAGAAAATATTATTTTCTTTTGTAATTTAGTCGTAACGTTTCTAGAATATGTCATCAGCGGAGGCGACGAATTTAAACAGAGCACTTCTCAGGTTTTTCCTTAGAGAGCAAGGCGTGAATGAGCCTTTCTGTTGGGTGTTATGCATTGGCTCGTTACTAAGGATAAGAAAATTTCGCGAGTTCCATGATCTGTATGGTAGACTCTGCAAGCCTTTGTATAGTCGAACCTCAGGTATTTGTTAATTGGGTATTGCCCCAGTGTTATCCCACATTTGACAGTATGGGATTCGTTTCTTGTTCCCTTAAGTCGGCTATTGGCGCGGAGTCCTCCGGGTTTGTCTAATAAACTCTGGTCCAATTGCAAACGCGACTTCAGTGTAAACGCGTTTGAAATCGATCTTGTCCTGAAATAAAACCGCGAATTCTCCCTATCCCTACTCATTACGTACGGGCAATTATTTTTCGCGAAAAGTATACAGGATAAATTGTGTGCCAAAACACTTTAGTTCAGGACCAATTCCCCGACTGGATCTTTTAAATTGTTATGCTTCATATCTGTCTGCCCATAAATCCACGAACTTTCAGTATCGGAGAAACTTAATTAGGATTGGTTCACTCATGTAACAGACTCTCTTCACGCAAAGCCAAGCGGCCAATAAAGGAAGGCTACAAATGTGCTCATAGGATTTTGGAATCCAGCCTCCGCGTAAGTCTTTTTGCGAAAACCAGGTGGCCCTATATACTCACTAGTCATTAGCAGGGACTGAAAGTACTAAGCCAATGCAATAATGATCCTGCGATAAAAGTGCGGTCTAATTATGAGGCGTCTCAGCTTACATTAGAACTACCATTTCACTGGAGCAGCAACGAAAGGCTAAAATGCCAAAGGTGTCAGTAGCAAATACGAGTTGTGTTGATCTCTGTATCTCTACTTACTCTCTTCCTATTGGTCCTACCTACGCCGGACACGCTTACAATATTCCGCAACGTTTATTACTGTCTGTCCATCGGCCAATGGAGTCGCTTGTTGACTATGTGCCAACGAGTGTAGCATAACCACTTTTTAACGCCCATAACTAGAGCCACGAGTATTTCGCGGATTGAGTTGCCAGCAAGCTAGGCTAAACAGTCCTCTATACACTCGAGATATTATCGTTTGCTTATTGGTTACTGTGAACAAGTGAGACCTCTGTACAGGACTGTTAAACACTCACTCGCACTACTGCTTCCTGCTTATCACTGGCGCATAGTTAGGTCTAAACGGGGCGTGTCTAAACAACTGTCGACCTGTTACAACACTAGGAGAAAAGAACAAGTGTTTGGAATCTACCTCGCTTCTGAATGAATTTGCGAAATACTCGTGGCTCAATTCTTAACAATTCGGCTTATATCAACTTTCTTGATTAGATTGTTTGCATTTTACGCATCTTAGGTATCTGCGCGCGAATCACAGACCTACATAATGTATGTTATATAATTTCGATTGGCCAATCAAGCAGGAAAATGTCTTCTCACAAAGACACGCTGCCAATAAACAAAATAAAACTGCATATACGCCTGTAGCGTATTGAAATCTACCAAACGCGGAAATCGTTTCGCAAAATTCAGGTGTCCCTACTCATCGGGAATTTAAAAAAATGCCTTACGCATTTTATTGGTACTCAAGACGCCTGCCGATAAAATCTTGTTCTGATGTTTTTATGTTTCAAGATATTTGACGCTCCGAGGGATTTCAGCCCGTCACCTCTGTTGCACAACGCAGCTGATCCTCTCATCACTATCGCATTCTATATGCTGTTCACGGTAAACTGAGCACTTTTGAAAGCCCTGCTTAAGATCTACTTGTATACACGTTGTGTATTCTTCCGCATTATGTAAAATTAACATTTACATGGGCCTCGCCACTTTATTCATGCATCCGTCAAGTGAAACTGTGAAACTATTAGACAAGTAAATATTTTACAAATATGCTCGTTTTTACACTTTTATGTATTAAAAATAACAGACAGCGAATGAAATAATTTAATTTAACAGAAATTATTACCCGATACTTTTTATTTGATGTTAAGATGTGGAACTACTTTCCCCTCCATCGTTACCAACTCTACTGGGAACATGTCACTCAGTGCGCCCTAAAATATATGCAAGTAGGAGCAGTGATATTTTTCTAAGGTTGATTTTGAAAGTGCTCACTTTATCGTGAATAGCATTTACTAGGGATTCCCTTCGACCCATATATATATATATATATATATATATATATAATATATATATATATATATATATATATATATATATATATATATATATACATATGGAATGTTGCTCAGGAGTCAGATTTAATTATCTACGTTGTACGGTGCAGAAGCAGCAACCGATAAGAAGTATCTGACTTGTAGGGAGACGTCAATCGTTGCTGGAACTAGATTCCGCTGTCCAATAAACAGCTGCTGCCGATAACATCAAACACAAACACATATTTAATTGTTCCGTTTTATGAAAAACCTTTATAACTATTACTTGTACACTTCCATGCAAAAAATGTTGCTCGCTGCAGCGTCTACTGCACTCTAGTAAATTATTCGGAAGTTTACCATACCAGGGTATACACTTAGTGAGAAAGCATGAATGGCACTGTTCTCTCCATTACATTCATTGTAGCATTCCTACATTTTCTCAGGAAACAGTCAAATGATTAGGGAAGTTCCCAACTTTGTATAGTACCAACGCTACACATTCATGTATGCGCAACTTGGTGTGTTGTATTACTTCCACGTATAAGTTAAATATTCCATTATAGTTTAGGATGCTTACCAAAAAATGTTTACAGTGTGTATGTTTATTGGTGACTGAAAGTACTAAGCCAATGCAATACTGATTCCGCGAGAAAAGTGCGGTCTACTTATCAGGCGTCTCAGCTTAGACTAGAACTGCCATTTCATTGGAGCAGCAACGAATGGCTAAAATGCCAGTGGTGTCAGCAGCAAATGGCTGCGTAATCTCGCGCGAAGGTTATTGAAATCGCGAAATTTTCCCGTCTCTGAATATACCGTTCTCTTAAATATCGGGTCCAATCAACAGTGAGTTTGGGTGCTTGACGTAAACAACAGCGCTTGTTAACTTGCGGAGTAGTGTCAACAAAGAATAACAAGACAACTCCTACGTCCAAGAAAGAGACTTCGTGGTTTTTTTTTTTTTTTGACTCCGCGGTCGTGCTGTCTCGTGCAACGACCTGTACGCAGGACACCATAACCAGCCAGAGAAAGAATTTTCGCTGAGACAGCACTACAGCGAGAGTAAAGGCTGTTCACGGTGAATATTGTCACTGTCCCTACCTGCTGGTTGTATTTTTAACGGACACAGCGGCCAGTAATGTCGGCAGTGACGGAGGTAAATTAGATCCATGTCTCTACGTTGAATTAATAGTGTCCGGTAAACATTTGTCAATACTACAATGATTTACTTTTCTTTCTGATTTTTTTTTTTTTAGTCTTTTTTAAGGGCGGCACAAATTTTCTGGCACTGAAGACAAGGTTGAAGTGAGCTGCCTATATTCTCCATCACAGCGGTATCAGTCGTGATTATCTCTGGAGTTCCACTTACCATCAACCTAATTGGTCCTGGCTACACCAGACACGCCCACTGTAATCTACAACGTTTATTATTGGCTTGCCGCCAACTAATGAAGCCGTGCGTTGACTGTGTGCCTGTTAATATGTCGCGACATCTGTAACAGGTTTTACAATCCATCGTGTTCATTTGAGAGATTGTAAAACTAACAGTTTTATTCTTACTGGCTTAAATGTTGACTAGTTTTTTTTTTTTTTTTTTACTTAGATACGTGCAAAGCCCAGCGAAACAGCAAAACCTATTTAAAAGAGCGAGATTTGGTTTAAAGATTAAAGTAATGTTCCTATATAAGTAGCGTCGAGTATATACGTGCATGCTCCTTAAATTTTTAATGCATTTAAATGTACAGATTATAAAATGAGTAAAATATTAACTTTTATAATAATTTTACAATTTTCCTTTATGGCGCGTGAATAAAGTGATCAGGTCTACGGCAATGTTGATTTCACGTATGGTGGTAGGACACACACTGTGCTTACAAAAACTTTTTTTAAGAAAGGCTTTCAAAACTGCTCATTTTACCGTGAACAGCATATACTTGACCTACTATAGTCAATTGACTATTTCTTCACACTATTAGAATAAAACCTTTGAAAAAACACTCCGTGTATGACGGGTTTAGTTGTTTCCTATATATGCCATGTATTACAAGCGTTTTATACTTGACTTAGCATAAACATACCTCATTATTGGTAGAATTGTACTTTTAGATATATTTAATGTATAAATTATAATATTTAATTTATGAGAAACTATGTATGTTGGTAATGCCTAAAGGCTATTCACGGGGAACTGGGCACTTATTTGAAAGCCCTGTTTATGATCTACTTCCATGCACACTGTGGATTCTTCCACCATATGTAAATCCCCTGTAACATTGTCAAATTTTCCCGTCCAACTGCTTCCAATAAGTTTGGTCACATAAAGTTGGGCAGTTATAACTAGAGCCACGAGTAATTCGCGAATTAATTCGGAGGCGAGGTAGACTCCATCCAAACACTTGTTCTTTCCTCCTACTGTTGTGATTGGTCGACAGTTCTTCAGACACGCCCCGTTTATCCATGACCCAGTAATACGCAGGAAGCAGAAGTGTGAGTGTTTAACAGTCCTGCACAGAGGCTTCACTTGAACACAGCAACCAACAAGCAAACGATAATGTCTCGAGTATACAGAGAGCTGTCCAGCCTAGCTTGCTGCCAACTCAATCCGCGAAATACTCGGGGCTCTAGTTATAACGTCATCGGAACGTCATAAACGACGCCATATTTGTCTGAAAAAGTAGGATGAATTCATTTTCCATCAAACATTTAAAGATTGGACAGGTTCCAATATTTCTTTGATGTTTGACGGTCTCAGCCAATCAGAATCGTGTACGACAAAAATGGACCTCAAGAAACTAAAATAAAGAACAATTATTGCATATAATATTACGAACTCAGAGGCGTTAAATTTCATTTTGCAGGAAATATCTTTGCTAAACAATTTAAAGTTAGTAAGGAAGCGAAAATGTATTACAATGCTCCTTACATTTCATCCAGTAATGGACTGCATGGAAAACAGAACCAATATCTCTGTAGGAAAATAATTTTTAAATAATAATTAAAATTAGATTCTTTCAGTAAAAAAAAATTGACAGTCTACACATTTTCAAACATATTCAAGAATATTTGATAAAATTTGTTGTAAGGAAATAATTGATGGCCATATTCAAATTTTGTTGTCAAATATACTTGAAGGCAAAAATTTTGACAGTGTGACAGGTCTTTAGGTTAACATCGTCGTGAAACTGAACACTTTATTCGTCCGTCGGTTAAGCGATGTGAAATAGTTATAGAAGCAAATGTTTTACGAATTTGCTCATTCTCTCACTTGTATGCATTTAAAAGTAACAGATAGTACAATAAATCATCGAAGCATGTTTACGTAACACTTTTCACACATCGTTAAAACGTGGAACTACTTTCCTTCTGTTGTTGCCAACTTTACTGGGTGAATGAAAGTCAGTGAGCCCGTTAAAATATATGCACGTAGGGACAGTGACATTTGTCAAATGTGTATTTCAAATGTTGATTTCAAAACTGCTAGCTTTGCCGTAAACAGCATTTAGTAAGAAATAGTTTTTGTGCGAAATATTATTACATCGAGTGAGTACGAATATGGCGCGTTGTTCCTCTGCTGAAATTTTCTAGACTTGGGGTTAAGCTTTGTTCACATGAGGCGGCGGAATATCCTCTGGAAGTAGAACTTCAGCAGGGCTTCAGAAAAGTTAGACGTAACCGTTAATGCACTATGCGAACTGAACCTACGGATCCTTCCCCTCTCCACTACCTCATTTCCCACTTCCTTATACTTGATGGGACTATGTAGCTGCGGGTCCAAGGTCAAGAGAGCTGATGAGGGTGATTGAGGTATGAAGCAGTGCCGGAACGCAAGAGCGGGGTAAACGGGAAATCCCCGAGAAAATCCTCCCACATGCGAAAATCCGGGAGTGACCCGGCCGGGGATTTACACCAATTCACCCAGATGGAAGGCGAGCAGGCTAACCACTCAGACACCGTGGCCCCTTCGGGTGTAGTGCTTCATTGTATGCCAGTTTTCTTCTACCTTAGGAAATAAAAAATCATGAATTTATTGCATCAAACCTGTGGTACGGATACATAAACACAGAGAGACGAAATTGTGAGGTGGTTCCATTCATGCGGTCGAATTCATTCTTTGATTGGCTCCACGAGACTGTGGAAACGGCGCTCGTGCCTGATTGGCTAGTGCATGCTGCGAAAGTTTCTCTTCTTGGCTAGGCAACCGGCTCGCAATTATGTTACCAGGCCAGGCGCTGATTAGCAAACAGCGTTCCACCAATTTTTGCTGGCTGTTGGCGCCATTTTGCTGGCGTGTGTAGCTGTTCCACCTCTATATTCTTAAGTATAGGCTATTCACGGTAAAGTGAGCACTTTTAAAACTTTGTAGACTATGCTCGAGTGTAGCTCGAGGAAAGATAATTTGAAAATTTCCTTGTTATTCTCAGCAAAACTCGCATGGATGCGCAGTCTTTGTTCGGCAAGTGTTTAGCATAACCTGACAAGAACACCTCGGCGCAGTAACAATAATATTAATAACGATATAATTAATTTTTTTATAGTCACTCAAAGGGACATGATTAATTGTAAATCCTTTTATACGATAGAGAACATTTGATTGGATTAATTTCAGCTCAGCTTTCCATTGGTTGAGGACGGCCAATAATGAACGCTGTAAAGTACTGGGTAGTGTCCGGTGTGGTATAGACCAATAGGACGATGCCGAGTTCTAACACAGACAGCAACAGAACTGGTGTTCTTGCAATACTGGATATAGATTACTCACTTCTAGTTTGTCTTAAGTGGCAGTAAATGTGTGCAGACCTCGATGCGTAAAGGCCCTAATTACTTTTTTCCTATCAGCAATTTTTTTATTTTTCCAGCCCTTTTAAAAATAAATATTGCCATGTAAGTAATAAACACAGTGTGTATATTCCACCGCACTCGGAAATTAATGTCGAAGGCTACAATCAACTATATTAACACACTGAGGTTTACGCACATTTACTGGCACTTAAGACAAATTAGAAGTGAGTCCCCTATAGCCACTACTGCATGAATACCAGTTCTATTGGCGTCTATGTTAGGACTGACCATCGTCCAATTGGTCCATACCAAACCAGACACTACCCAGTACTTTACAGCGTTCATTATTGGCCTGTCATCAACCAATGGAGAGCCGAGCTGATAATGACCCAATTAAATATCCTTTACGGTATAAAACAATTTTAAATCAATCATGTCCTTTGAGTGGCTATTAAAGGAAAATAAATTCAATCGTTAGCAATATCATTGTTACTGCGCTGAGATTTTCTTTTAAGGTCGTGTTAAACATTAGCCAAACAAATAATGCACATCCATGCGAGTTTTGTTCTGCACAACAAAGAAATGTTCAAATTATCTTTGCTCGAGCTGCACTCGAGCATAGTCTACAAAGTGTTAATTGACTATTATTCCAAATGAAAGCGCTTCCAAAAGTACTCGCTCACTTTACCGTGCATAGCCTGTACTATGCGCCTGCCCGAGCTCGTTTTTTGTCGGTGCAGCTGCGATGTAAAAGATGCCGAAAGCTGACGACGTCTGCCCCAGATTTCCCTCCGCGGCGCCAGTTGACTGTAAAAGTCGGCGCCCGCCGCCGGCGCACGTTCACGACCTCCAAGCCGCAGTCGCGATTCGCACGCTGCGTTCCTAACGAGGCGACCTTGTCTCCGCGCGGCGCGCAGGACCCTCTTGTCTTCCGCGTACGCCGGCGTCGTCGGCGTCTCGGGCTTGACCTCTTCTCGAATCCCAGTTGAGTCCGCAAACCCCCTCTCCCCCTTCCCCACTTTTGGCAAGTTCGCACTCTTCTGCGCCACCGCTTCCTCCATCTGGGTGACTTCTCTAATTAGGAGTTTGTTCAACCCGTCCTCCGAAACTTCGCCGTTTTAGAACGAAGAAGACGTTCGTCCCCTGCCTTTTATCCCCCAAAATCACATCAAGGCCACGATCTCTCATTTCTACAGCTTTTGAGATTATTATTATTTTTTACCCACGGGAGCCGAAATTGTAAAATCCTTTTACAATTTTGTTACAAATAGTTTTTTTATGTAGGCCTAGTCTAATTTTTTCAACACAAAAAACTTTATAATTATAACTAATTATAATAAACACAATTTTAATTAAATATTTAATTGGACAAAAGTATACAGTTTTTATATTTAAAAAGTAGTCCACATATTAAAAACAATTCGTAACAAAACTGTAAGAGGATTTTACAATATCGGCGCCCATTTGGGTTTAAAAAAATAATTTTCGCGAAAGCTGTCGAAATGGAAGACCGTGGCCTTAATAAACCCTTTCAGTCATTATTGCATAGGCCCCGAGTATAATGGCGTTGGTGAGTGTGTTGGGGGGGGGGGGGCGTTCCCCACTCCACTTTTCAACCAGCAAAGGCGTCGTCACTCTGGGTTGATGAACTGTGACTGCTCTCTGCTTCAGTTTGTAATAATTATTTACAACTTACTGTAGACTGTTTGCCTTATTCTTTTTAAAATATACCATGTTTATACGTATTTACATAACAGGAAAATTTGAGTAGAAATTATTATTTTTAAATATTTAAAACCTTTGCTCACGTGAATTTAGCGTTATATACGTCCATAATCGCATGCACATACAACGCACAATAAGAAAGAGCCACAAGTAATTCGGAGGCGTGGTACACTCCAAACACTTCTATTTTCTTCTACCGTAGTGATTGGACGGCAGATCTTCAGACACGCCTCGTTTAACTGTGAGTCAGTGATAAGCAGGAAGCAGTAACGTGAATGAATGTTTAACTGTCATGTACAGAGGCCTCACTTGATCCCAGTAACCAATAAGCAAACGATAATTAGAGACCTGAAGCATTCGCGGATTCATTTTGGGACAAGCTATAATTCAAAACATGTGTGTTTATATAACATTAGCCATTGGTATACACGGTGTTTGACACCTCCTGGAGAAAGCTGGTTCATCCGTCGCCTTCCACTGTGACAGCAGATAACCAATGTGCAGTTGACATAGGCTTTTTTGTATACATAAGACTGTAGAGTCTATCCAGCAAGTCATTCAACTCGGAAATTTTTCAGGTCTCTAACGATAATGTATCGAGTGTGCAGAGGGCTGTCCAGCCTAGCTTGCTGTCAACTCAATCCGCGAAATACTCGGGGCTCTAGCAATGAAAGAGTGGGAGTGGAAGGGAAAGAGAAGGAAGAGAGATATAAGATTTATATGAACGTGGGTCTGTCACAGGAGGCTTGAAACTCCCCCCCCCCCTTTTTTTTTCTGTAAACATGAAATAGACGCGTGTGCACGGTGGTATACATTACGGACACTGTACGTAAAGTTTGTTTAATGATCTGCGCTTTACAGAGCAGGAAACACCGTCCAGTAAATAAAGTCCCTCACTTGTGAGAGACATAATTCGCTGTTGAAACTACATTCCTTTGTCTCATGAGCAGCTGCTGCCGATAATAACAACGAACGCAAAACAGTGATAATGTATTCATTCGAACTCGCTCTTATCCCTCGTGGCACGTCAGTATTTGACAAATGGCCCAAGCACCAGATCGCGCGAGGACAACTTGTATACAAGTCGTCTCGTATAACCCTCAACGTATGCGATACGAGTGTTGCAATCTCCAATTACATTGATCCGTATACGCCTTCATTATTCGACCGGAGCGACATGCGAGAGTAGTCGAGTTTTATTTCGTCGTGTTACAATAAATGGAGCAAGCAGAGGAGAGATTTCAATTTACAGGATCCTATTGTATATATCGATTGGCTGTCTGCCATTGTTGTTTGTTTGCGTCTAAGTGAGGCAGTTGGTAGAGTTAATGACTGAATCGCGTCCTCTTATAAATAGTGAGATAAGCTATCGTTAATACCGAATGTCTTTCAGTTACCATTGTTTCACGGTTTTAAATACTCAAAGATACGTAAGGAAATATGATGAAGTTTCATAAACGTCGTCTATGTTGTGTAGAAACTAAAGAAATTGTGCAATGACGTTTTGATTTCTAACACGATAAAAAGAACGTTATGGAGGGACGTATTCTGACACAAATTTGAATAAATGTAAAACGTAACTCTTGTTCAGATTCTGTTCTCTATTTCATACGCACTATCTTACACTTAACATATTCAGTGTACTTCGCTCTTTCTTCAGTATTGTAAGAATTTTAGTCAACTCCTCAGCCATGGCTATGCTCAATGAAATTATTGCAATGTTTTAAAATTGTTAAGGGCTGTTCACGATAAAGTGAGCACTATTGAAATCAATCTTTGAAAAAAGTCACTGCTCTTACCCGCATATATTTTAATGGGCCCCCTGAGTGACAAATGCACAGTAAAGTTGGTAACTATGATGGACAGTAGTTCCATATCTTAACGTCGAATAAAATGTGTTAGGAAACAATTTGTGATAACTTAAATTATCTCTTGGGCTTTCTGTTTTTTTTTTTTTTTTTTAATACATCGAAGTGTATAAATGAGCAGATTTGTAAGATATTGACTTTTACAATCATTTTAAAGTTTAACTTGACCGACGCACGAATAAAGTGATGAGACCCGTCGTAATGTTAATTTTACATAAGGCGGAATAATACACAACGTACATACAATTAGATCTTAAGCAGGACTTTCTAAGGGCTCATTTTAACGTGAATACCCTATACCAGACGCCAGAGGGGCATATACAGAGTTCATGAGGGATGGAGGTCTTAATAAAAGTAGAACTAAATTTAATTTTTATTTATTCACACAGCTATTATTTACAATATTAAATTGCCTTCTCCACTATTCATATTATTATTCGCACTGAGAGCGCAACTCACACACATTATTATAGGCTGTTCACGGTAAAGTGAGCACTTTTGAAAACACTCTTATTTAGAATAATAGTCAATACATGTATTTTATTTTAGCATTAGACGTGAACTTCCGAATGCGGTGGAATATACACACTGTGTTTATTACTTATATGCTAATGTTTATTTAAAAAGGTGATTAAATGATTAAAAAATGGCTGAAATAAAAAAGTAACTAGGGCACCAAAAGTGCTCACTTTACCGTGAACAGCCTATAACACATGTTTTGTCATTTTGTTGCCATCATTTGAAAGGTCTTGCACTTACGCATACAACTCAATAGTCCCACCTGACGGTTTCTCTCTCCATTGTACCGTTGCTCGCAGTCTGCAGAGTTTACTCCCACTGGTTACTTCCGTCGCCACTCGTTGCTCTACTCGCTCGTCGTCTCTCGCCTAAGGTCGGGTAATCGTCAAAATTACCAATTTTCAAAAACTGTCGGCTCGGAGGCCCGTCCAGGCCACAGTGGTCGAGCGCTTAGCCTGCTCGCTTTCCACCAATCATGGTAAAGATAGTTTTTGTTCCCTGCTCGTAATGATGCATTCTTAACTCTTAAGTCGCGAATAAATATATAATTTTAGGAATTGCAAAGAACAAATTTTTGTTTGTTTGAAACTCGACCAGGTAAGTATAAAATTCTCTTAAATACCTCGATATAAATATGTATGTAAATCAATACATTGGCAGCAGCTGTTTATTGAGCCTGCAGAATTTAGTCTCAGCAGCCAAATAACGTTTCAGAACCCGTGAGGGGACTTTTCGTATTGCTTGCCATTTTCTGATGTGTTTAGTGAAATTTATTAAATCACTTCCTTTGAGACATGGTGACTGACAAGAACAATCCTGCGTAATATTGAATGTGTGTATATATATATATATATATAATGATAATATTAGTTATGTTAAAGGCGCTGCCTGGTGCGGGGCTGTCCAATCCAAAGAATATGTCATGTGATTTTAGGCGTATCTCAAACACAGACCAAAGTTGAGGTAGACCGCTTATTCGTCTTCTGTGCGTGAATTTAACATTGACCTACCCCAAGGGAACACAACTGTCATAGTCACATGGTCTGCAATGATGAACGTATTTGTTTATATCTTAATTTTTTTCAATGACGAGCACTTTTATACGAATGAAATACATTCACCAATTCGAATTTAATCCAACTATATTCGAAACTGGTTTAACGAAGTATACAAACATCTCAGAGCATTTGTTCACTAATCAGTGTTCTGACATCAAATTCAATCCAAGCAATTTTTTTCTAGTCTTGTTGGCAGAAAAGCAGTTCAATGTTCGGACACCGAGATTAGTTGCACGCAGCCAGAAAGATCGGTCTACCTCATATTTACTCTATGGTCTCAACTAGAGTTCACAATACCGCTTTCAAACAAAAAAAAACACTTTGCGCCCTTTGAAGAGAAGAGCCACACTATAGGCTGTTCACGGCAAAGTGAACACTTTTGAAAGTACAGCTTAATATCTGATTGTACGCAAATTGTGTATGCTTCCGCCATGTGCAAAATTATTATTTGCCTGGGCCTGATCACTTTATCCATGCGTCGCGTCGGTCATGTGAAAATAAGAATATTAGTAAAGTAAATATTTTACGTATTTTTTTATTTCTCACTCTTACACTCATAACAAATACTAAAAACACCAAAAATCATTTTAGCATTCATAATCGGTTACCTAACACTTTTAATTAAAGGTTAAGATATGGAACTATTTTCTCTCTGTCCGTCGTTACCAACTTTACAGAGCGCATACCAATCGGTGTGGCCATTAAAATCGTATATGTAGGGAGTCGCAGTGACATTTTTCAAAGGTTGATTTCAAAAGTGCTCAGTTTGCCGTGAACAACCTTTATTTTATGCCACTTTACGTTTTCATTATTTTAATGTTATTTCTACTACAGGTTGGGAAAATCAATGTTCAAAATATGGCAACAGAAAATTTTCGCCATCAGGTAAGCGCTGTTGTCGGTATTGTACCGTATTTTCTCTATTATCGACGTTAAAAAAACAGGATAATTGTAATAATAATAAATCAACTATAAAATGACTTCGTAATTAAGTAAAATCTTTCCCTGTTATAATTAACGTAGCTTAAAATCTTTATTAAAAGTTACATTTTGGAACACTGCGAACCTAGCGGCAGAAATTTTCCCTATGACAGACTGTCCCGTAGTAAATCACGTTTTGTTCCAAACCTGAGTATAATTAACCTTACTTGTGTTCAGCGCTTGTCTTACAACCACTGAACAACATGCTGCGTGCCGCACAATATTGGAGTTACCTATTCGCACGATTGAAACGTAGAAAAATTACACATATCAGATTTTCCACAAGGAAGAATGCGCACTAATGCCTGGCTGCTGTGTACAGCACCGCTCACGAGTATCATTCACGTGCGATGTGTGCGCGACTTTGGGCGAGGTGACTAAACGGGTTCATGACTGACACGTCGGGAAGCATAATACGCTTATATTACTTATTATTATTATTAAGGTAGCGCGGTGCCATTTGCATGGAAGGGGAGCGACGAAGCGCTTGTGTGAACCACCTCAGTTTCAAGCTACTGCACTGAGAGAACACAGTCAAAATATATGTAGTTGCCCCAACAAAATATTTTTTTTGGCTAGAAAAACTTGAAAAGCAATCATAATATTTTACCTCTGTTTTGGGCTAAAAGAATTTAGTCTGTCAACAAAATATGTTGTTGAATCAACTGTGTGTGTGTGTTATATATATATATATATATAACACACACACATACACATACACACATTCGTTTGTTTACCGTCGTTCTAAAATACAGCTCGAGTGCTTGTTAGCATTTTGTGTGATAATAAGTATAGTAACGGTGTTTGTTAGTTTGTTAGTGCAGTTTATATTAATTTTCGATTATGGCATGAACATCCTATTAAACCAAGTTCGACAGGAAACTGAAAAGTAAAGCTGTAAAACTTGAAACATTAATTTTTTCACGTTGTCCGGTTTATGAAAGTTATGTGTAAAAAGTCCCAGTTCAACCAGTAGTCTGTTAAGCTGAAGTTGTTAGAGCGGATATCATTCGGGCTCAGATTATCTAGGCTCGATTCTCGGCCTGGTTTCCGACCTTTCTTGCGTTAACCATAACCGTTTCATTTGCCTAGCGCCAAACAGATCTTCAGTTGCGTCAAACAAATCTTAGTTTGCGGCAACCGAATGATAACAGCAAAATAATCTGGGTTCAAGAACAAAATATTCGATTGCTCCTGCACAAGTAAACTGTTTGGTGGTGCAAACAAACTTTGTTTGATTCAGCCAAAAACCTTTTCCTCGGGGCGTGGAATCGAACTCGCGACCTCCCGCATGCGACTCGGCTCGGACGCTCTGCGCTTCTGTACGTCCTTGTCTGTGGTGGGCTATGCTTGCCCTTGATGGCTTGTTAAGTCCGTGAACAGCTGCGCAATGATTTGAGCGACTCGTGATGCTTGTGTCGCGGTTGGTTACGCCAACTGCCACTTCCCTGATACCAATGTTATGCTTTCTTTTGGTTTACTCTTTCGCTTATTGCTTTTTTTCTTTACGGAGTTTTTAACCCGTGGTCATTTGCCGGATTTCAACTGTCTTGCACAGCTGTTTGCTTCTATAACAGTTTATGATGCTGCACTTGTGTGTCAACTATCGCCTGGTTCATCAAATGAAATAAATGACTTTGTGACCTGGCATTTACTGGTCGTTGCTACTGTGTTAGGAACCTTGACGTGTCCTTTGATGCCATTAGTACAAATTGCAATCTACTTTGCGTGGTGATCGTATCGAGTTTAAGGAGTTCAAATAAACTTTTACGATGTTTTGAGTAGAGAGCACGAACAGAGACAAAAGTCATTTCAACAGTTACTGCTCGTCATTTTCAGATCTCCTATCATGCCTATTTGTGAAATTTAGATTGTGTATATCACGAAACATTCAAATTATTCCTTCCAAAGTTTGGCTACAAGTGATATAGAAAACACTTAAGATTTAGCATACTTCAGTGAAATAAAACTCTTTTAAGAAATATTAATTAGGCATATAACATCCCTGGAACCAAAAGAAATTTAATCAGTTCTTATACGCTAATTACAAACTCCGTTAAAGTAACTTTTTCGAGGGTTACAGATAAAATTTCTCTTCCATTTTTTTTTTTGGTAAAATCATACTAGTTAGTAAAATCAGACTCTTGCACAAAATATCGTTTGCTATTAAACCGATTACCAACAAATTTAATGTACAAATTGTGAAATGGAGCACAACTAGTAGAATTTATAATCACACGATTTTTACCAAAGCGATGACCCATTTCGAAACGAAATAATTTATCTGAACCTGTATATCAATTTACCGCTGGACTTTAAATCTAGGCACATCTTAGTTTTTTGAAATTTATAACTCTTTCTTGTACATTTTCACAGTTCTTAACAACCAAAAAAATACTCAATTCAGTGAACATTTAAAGATATGTTTAACCAAGTAGTGTTGTGAGTACCTCAGTGTATAGTTGGCAGGTTCTGATGCTATCTGGTTGTAGGCTATTCACAGTAATGTGAGCACTTTTGAAAGCATTCTCATTTGGAATAATAGGCAATAAATAAATTATATTTCAACCTTAGACGTTAACTTCCGAGTGCGATGAATATAAACACAGTGTTTATTACGAATATGTAGAGCCACGAGTATTTCGCGAATTAATCCGGAGGTCAGGTAGACTCCAAATACTTTTCTTTTCTTCTACTGTTGTGATTGGACGACAGTTCTTTAGACACGCTCCTTTTATCTGTGAGGCAGTGACAAGCAGGATGCAGTAGTGCGATTGATTGTTTAATAGTCCTGTACAGAGGCCTGACTTGATCACAGCAACCAATAATCAAACGAAAATGTTTCGAGTATACATAGAGCTGTCCAGCCTAGCTTGCTGCCAACTCAATCCCAAAATATTCGGGACTTTACGTATATGGCAACATTTATTTTAAAAAGGTGGTTAAAGGAGAAAATATGGTTGAAAGGAAAAAATAACTAGGACCTCTAAAGTGATCATTTTACCGTGAACAGCCTATACTTGCTCATGATCCGTCAGTCCAGCCGCAGTATTGGCGAACATTGACTTTATTATTTTGGCGGCCTTGATCTTGTATGCACATTAGCTCAAAAATCTTTCAAAAATTCGAGAATTCCAAAGCAATATGTTATAAAATATTTTCCCAAGTTTTTTTCAGGAAATTTAATATTTAATCATGTCCTTTTCTCTTATCTAACTTACGGCGACCGTATTGAATTCACTTGTTTACTAGGGATAGGAAAATTTCGCAGTTCCATTCCAAGACAAGAAAGACGTCAAACACGTTTACACTGAAATTGACTTTGCAATTGGATTACAGTTCATTAGACACGCCCTTTACGACACTGAGCCAATAGCAGGCTTGCAAGGAAAAAAGTAGCGAGTGCCTTTTCTGCCAGGTGTGAAGTAACACTGGCTACTCTCTGGAGTAGCAGCCAATGAACATACATCTGAGGCTCGAGTGTACACAGAACTGTGGAGTATAGCCAACAGGTCATTGAACTCGTGAAATTTTCTTATCCCTACTTGTTTACTGCAGATTTGTTAATTAACTAAGCCCTTTAAGTTCCAGTAAATTATTATAAACTTACGCTAGAGAGTAGATAAGTATACAGGGCGTACTGGTGTGGCGGTACCTTTGATATGGGCCTACCCGTTCTATGATTGGTTGTGCAAGGATCTGGGAAGGGGCCTTGAGTCTGATTGGCTACCGTGCGCTGCGAAATGTACCCTGTGTGCGTGGCTACTGGCGCGCAAGTAAGTTACCAGGCGCTGATTGGCGAACGTCGTTCCGACGTGTTGCTGGCAAGCGACGCCATTTTGTTGGGGATTTGCGGTTGGAGTTTGCGGTACAACCCGCGGTTTCGCCTCTGTATTCTGATTTACTTTATGCTTCCGCTTTCCAACGAACAATTTTTTTTTAATTTTTGGAACTGTACAAGTTTCAGTAGGGCGACCTGTTTTTCGGCGAACATTATTTACCTGCAGGCTGGAGAATACAGTATCTTAAAGACTGTTGACACAATACAGTGAGCACATTTGAAATCAACTTTAGTAAAAGTCACTGCCCCTGCCTGCATATATTTTAACGGGCGCACTGAGTGACATGCGCCCAGCGAAGTTGGTAAAGATGTATGGAAAGTAGTTCCGTATCTTAACGTCGAATAGAAAGTGTTAGGTAACCATATGTGATAACTTGAATTATTTATTTCGCTCTCTGTTTTTTTTTAATGTATCGAAGTGTAAAAATGACCATGTTTGTAAAATATTTAATTGTCTAATAATTTAATAGTTTCACCTGACCGACGCATGAATAAAGTAAGGAGCCCGTGACACCATTAAATTTACACAAGGCGGAAGAATACACAACGTGCAAACAAGATGATCTTAAACAAGGCTTTCATTTGCTAAGTGGGGGAGAGGGTTTGATTAATACAATTCCCAGCGTCGAGGAAACCAACTCTCGAGTCATCCATCTGAATCACGTCATCGTCATATACGCGCGCGCGCACACAAGACCGTGGTGATGTCAGCAGCTTCCGCGTCAAAGATATTCGCACTCTGTCGCCGGCGACATACTTCAGAAATAGAACCATTGACTGCTGGCTCATCCCCTTGGGGCCGAGGATAATTCTTGTGGTACTTCGTGCTGGCTGCAGAGAGAGGATAGTGTCATGCTGAGGCCAGCGACCCTGGCCATCTCTGGGGAGAGTACAGCGGCAGTCTCTCGCTTGGACCTTTGTCAGGGACCCCCCCCCCCCCCCCGCGCGCTCGGTAAGTCCTCGAGAGGCGAATTGAGAGGATGGACCCCGGCCACCTCTGCGTGGAGTGCAGTGGGCGGCCCCCGAACTCTGAGAACCTCTCCCTTCTCCCCTACTCTAGATAATGTACCGCGAATTGTGGCCGCGGCCGGGAGAGAGGGACTCCAGCGCAGAAAGGGCGAAGGTCCGCTGGAATGCTCGACCACTTCAATGAAGACGTACGACGTGTCGAAGAGAACTCGGGTTGGGCGCGCTGGTCGACGCTCCTGAAGACAGTGAGTGAGTATCGCGTCACGAAAATAGCGACCGACTCACAGCAGGCAGGCACTTCTCGCGTGTCGGCATTAAATAACACTTAGCCGTTAGAGTCATCGCGGGACGCCAGACGTTATTTATTTCACTCCGCGAAATTGGATCGCCTATCACGCTGAACATCTGCTGCCGCTACGATGCAAGCCTCGGTTTATGGCTCGCCTGCCTGGCGAATAACGTCAGCAATATTTTCTAGTCGCGTTCACTGCCTTCGGAGTTCGCAGAGCCACATATCACCTGGTAAAACCACTCAGCCACCATGTTCAATACGGAACTTACCGCGATGACGATCGATTGATGGTTACACACTAATCGAACGTTATAATCGCTGTTCTTTCTGCAATACGTGTTCATCACTTACGCAGTCTCATCGAATTGTAATAACGTCACGCTCCTATCGGCTGAGTTTCACGTATTTTAACCCTTTGAGGACGGCACAAATTTACTGGCACTGAAGACAAATTTGACGTGAACTCCCTATATTAACCGCTACAACAATATAAATTGTGTTGGTCACTGTATTCCCACTTACCATCTTCCTATTGGTCCTGGCTACACGGGACACGCTTACTGCAGTCTGCAACGTGTATTATTGGCTGGCCGTCGGCCAATGAGGTCGAGCCTTGTCTGTGTACCAATCAAAGTGTCACTATGGATCTAAAACGTTTTACAATTAATCGTGTTCATTGGAGAAATGACAAACGAGAAAAGTTTTGTCTAAGGAACTGAAAAGTTGACAACTTTTGATTTATTACTTATATTCCGATAAGGTTCAGCAAAACAGTAAAACTATAGAAGTGTGCGTTTTGTTTTCAGGAGCAAATAAATTTCCATATAAAAGTGGATCCATGTAGGCCCTATGTACGTGCATACTCCTCAAGGGTTAATGATGTAAATAGCCAGAACGGCGAATACGAAGTAAAATAAACCAAAACCCATGTACATCAATTCGTATGAAGACAATGGAATATGTAAAAAGTTTTTCAATGCTAAATAAACCTTAATGCTAACATGAATAAACTAACATTCTTAAAAGCTTGTAGGCTATATCCGAGAGTAAGGCACCATACTTGACATCTGTTTAACCACCCCGAAAGCGATTACGTCAACAGCCGAAGAAAAACCGTAAAATGGAATCGTTATTGCAGTTTATGGTACTCCGTTCTTGGACTTGTTAAGGCGCTCGTTGACCAACGGAGTTAACCCTTACACTTCGCTCGGAATTGTGCAGTGAGTTGTGTTCGTATTCACCACCCTGAACTCAGCGTGAAATCATCCGAACTGTTATGTTTATGTGACACTCCAAATCTATCCTTTATTCATGTATGTTGTTTAAGAAAGAATATATATATACTTAAATATAGTATGTGTTACTCGGTTGACTCGGAATCAATTCAGCTACCGACGATATATTGACTCCCATGCTCTAATATAGTATGCCTGCATATCTATACGCTCTTCACGGTATACGGAGTTCTTTGAAAGCCCTGCTTATGATGTACTAGTATGCACATTGTTTTTCTTCTAACATGTGTAAAATTAACATTGTAGTGGACCTAATAATTTTACTTACACGTCAGTCAAGTGTTACTGTAAAATTATAATTAATGTAAACATGTCACAAATTTGCTTATTCTTATACTTTATACACCTAAAAACAAAAACACTAGTTATATAATTATTTCAGTATTTACAAATATTTGCCAAGCTCTTTTAATTCGAGGTTAATACACGGAATTATTTTCTTCCCGTTACCAACTTTACTAAGCGCTTGCAAGTCTATGTGCCTGTTAAAATATAAGTAGCTAAGGACAGTGACATTTTTCAAAGGTTGATTTCAAACTGCGAAAAGCCTGTGCACCAATGTGTTCCCAGTTTTATTTCACAAAAAAAAAATTATGGTCACCAAACTTTTGGTGGTAGCTATAAAATTATTTTGTCAAAATATAACTTTTTTTTTTTGTCATTTAATTAGTTAGTGACAGCCACAAATGGACCTTAGTGGTCACCAATGAGTGCAGTGTGTTGGTAGGCAATAATATGTTCGTTAGTCGCAGCAGAAGTATCACGATTCTCGGAGCAAAACTGGTTAGTGAAGCTGACAGAAATTTTGTGTGGGTTGCGGTCTTTGGTAGGTAAGTTATAGTCACTTCCAGCACAGCTCGCATGAATACTAGCTTAAATTATCTAAACTTCGTGCCTAACATTTGAAATAACAATCCTGAAGACTATCTCAGAAAACAAGACACGAATGGAAATGCGTTGCTAATACCTCCCTCGCTACTAACCTAGTTGTCGTCGAACCAATTACCGTTGAGGTGCATCAGCGAGTTAATGAAATTTCTGTGTGTATGAATTTTACAGACTATTAGCGATTTAATTTCGTCTCCTTTGGCCACTGCATAATGGTGTCTCACTTTTACCTGTATTCATTGGTTTCTGCCTCAGTGATTATAATCTGCTTCACACTGTTAGTTAAGACATTTTGAAATCAACATTCGAAAGAAAAAAAACTCGGTATATGAGGATGTAAACTCGGTATTTTCTTCGGTATATGAAGATTTAATAAATGTAACGAAATTTATACTAGGATTTTATTGCATAAATCGACAGATTAAGACAACATCTTTCGTTTGGCACCATAAATTATCGTGCTAGCAAATCGGAACCGCGAGGTATCCTGACCGGAAATATTCCCCCATGCTTAAATGGCCGCCAGTGGCCCCCCTCCCCGCCCCCCGTCAAAGCCCTTTCAACGTCATCCTTGCGTCGTAGTCTTACACCTGGCCGAACGAGAACACATTTATTTCAATCGTGTGATTACTCACGAAGTTCATAATGTCGGAGTGGATCGTCCTGAAAACGATTAGATCGCCGTTTCCGCCTTGGTAAAGGCTGTCCACGATAAAGTGAACACTTTTGAAATCAACCTTGGAAAAAAGTCGCCGCTCTTACTTGCATGCGTTGTGACGGGCGCACTGAGTGGCATGAGCCCAGTAAAGTTGGTAACGATGGCGGGAAAGTAGTTTCGTATCTTAATGGCTAATAAAAACTGTTAGGTAACCATGTATGACGACTTAAATCATTTCTTTCGCTTCCTGTTTTTTTAAATGCACCTAAGTATTAAAATGAGCAGAGATGTAAAATATTTACTTTTATAATAATATCAGAGTTTCACTTGACTGACGCATGAATAAAGTGACGAGGCTGATGGCAATGCTAATTTTACGTAATGCTGAAGAATACACAAGGTGCATACATGCAGATCTTACGCAGGGCTTTCAGAAGTGTTCAATTTACCGTGAATAGCCTATAGTTGGGCTTAACGTCTCGACGACAGCGAGGTCCATTAGAGACTGGAGCAAATTGCTCAGAGAAATGGGAAGGAATCGGCCATGGCCTTTGTCAACCCGTTCAGTCCCGAGTTAATTTACAAGTTCGTGTGTTTGCAAACCGTTAGTTTTTGTTGGTGGGCACTGTACCTGTATCGAGCGTGCTTCTCGCAGCCAGTTGTAGGCTATCCACGGTAAAAATGAGCACTTTTGAAAGCCCTTCTTAACCCGTTCAGTCCGGAACAGAATTTGAAGTTCAAGTGTTGCAAACACGAATAGTTTTGGCGTGAAGGTACTTGCGTGGAGCGTGCTTCAGTGGAGAACATGATACGTGTTATGCGTTATTATCATTAACCACTCACAAACGAGAGCAGCGGAAATTATGGCAAATAAGATTACTCACAAAGACAACGCCCAAAACACCGACAACTGATTATTTACTGTGTACAGTACCGGTCATAAATATCACTTATTTGCAACATGTCCATGATCGTGGGCACGGAGAGTGAAAGTGTTAGTATCTACTTGTATGCAAGTTTTTGTATTCTTCCGCTTTATGTAAGATTAACATTGCCATGTGCCTCGTCGCTTTATTCATGCGTCGGTCAAGTGAAATTGTAAAATAATTTAAAAAGTAAATACTTAACAAATCTGATCATTGTACACTTCAATGAATTAAAAATACAGAAACCGAAAGAGATAATTTAAGTTATCAGAAATGGTTACCTGACACCTTTTAACACCACCAATCGTTGCCAATCTTACTAGGCGCATGTAACTCATTGCGCCCGTTAAAATATATGCAGTCAGGGGCAGTTACTTTTTTCAAAGGTTGATTTTATAAGTGTTCAATTTATCGTGAACAGCCTTTAACATAAGTGTAATTAATTACGTACTGCCTGTTGGTTGATGTAAAAAGTAACCATTCACAAATGAGAGAAGCAGAAACATCGACAAATCATATCTCCCACAATGTGAGACACTCAAAACGCCGGCACTGATTCCTTGTTGAGTACAGCGTTGACCATAAATATAGTTCGTGTGCAATATGTCCTCGATCATCCCAGCAGTCGCCTAGGGGTGATCTCGGGAAACCATGGAAGACCGAAATCAAGATTGCCGTGCCGGGATTCAAACCCCAGTCCTCCCGAACGCGAGTTCAGAGTTTAACCAGTGCGCCACCTCGCTCGGTGTCATGGCGGGAGGTCGAGTGGGCGACTATATCGCCACAGCTGCTGAAACTGTGTACAGCAGACACTTCCATCACGCAATGGTGTGCACGGTATTTCAAGCATTAATATTTTGTAGGACCCGAGATACAGAAAAAAATTTCGTTTAACGATTCTCGTAATTTTTGTGTGCAGGCAATTTTAATCTACATTATGTTTGCTAATTCGGATTTGATATTTACGTGCTTGTATTCTTCAGAAGCTTTATTTTAGTGTCATAAAAACACTTCTTGTTCTATTTCCGAATGTTGTAAAATTATAATTTTCCAGGAAAATAAATATTGTTAGGAAAGCTTTGCACAATTCATCGGTAGACTAATGGAACTTGTCTCCAGTGCGGAAGAAACAAGGCACCAGCGATAAAAGGAGGGGCGAGAGAGCGAAACAGGCCGTTGGTTAAATGATGCACTGGTGATCTTGAAAATAGCATTTATAGAAATAAGTCAAGTATTTCGCCGTCCCCATCCGAGCCCAATTAATAACATTCTGCGTGTGACGAATTCTCTTAAATGCAATGGAACCACCTTATGCGCGACGATTATAAGTCACTTGGGTCACGACGCTATGCTCACTGAGCACAAAGAGTCGGTGTGTGGGTATGTGTGTGTGTTCCCGGCACGGCCTCTCCTCCACTCGAACGAGCATTGAGTCACAGAGTTGATAAATACACAGAGAGGAAATTGTATGGCGGTTTAATTTAACGGGAATGCCAATTCGTCCATTGGTATAGATCTGAAGAATTCGTGGATTCATTTTGAGACAAGCTAGAATCCAAAACACGTGTGTTTATATAACTATAGCCATTGGTCCACACAGTGTTTGACACCTCCTGGAGAACTCTAGTCCAATCGTCACCTTCCACTGTGACAGCAGACAACCAATGTGCAGTTGACATCGGCATATTTGTACATAAGACTGTAGATTCCAGCCTATAGGTAATTGAACTCGCGAATTTTTCAGGTGTCTATCTATTAGCTACGTGAAGCTCTGGGAACGGACCTTGTATCTGGCTGATTACTGTGTGCTGCGAAATGTTCTCTGTTGGTCGAGCTGCCGACTGGCTAGAAGGTTGCCAGGCGCTCATTGTCAAACGATGTTCCTTTACGTTGGTGGCTGGTGACGTCATTTTGCCCTGCACGTCCGGGCTGGAGGTCACCTTACAAGCGGTATGGTTCACCTCTGTATTCTGAAGTGCTCTGTGCAGCCATGCCGCGAACTACACGTGTTAACAGGTCCTTCCCCTTCCTTGTGCACACACACCTGTGCGTCCAAATATTATGGTTTCGCGTTTGTGGATTTCGTTGACACGCGCGGGCCCCGTCCTGCAGTTTGCGAAGAGGCGGAAAAACCGTGTTGATATTCCGACAGCCTGCCAGCGTCGAGTGCTAGCTAGCCTGGCACCTAGCTCGTCGCAGCCATTCTGGATGTTCCCGTACTGTGCCCCGTGGCGGTCGGGCATTTCGCACCCCGTCACGACGAACAAACCCGGAACCGTAGTTTCTTGTGTTGGAAACGTAGCAGACATTGCCATTGGCCTGTTCCCCCCAACATTCCAAACTTCCGATTCTCCATATTTCACCCCTAACAGCACTACAGACCTCAGCTGTTGGGCTCCGTTGAATTTCCTTTCACTTTAAACTCCTTGTATTAATATAAAATATAAAAAATATGAAACATCATTGAACCTCGTGAGTTATTATTTATTTTTTTACTTACACACGTGTTAGTGGTACAAGTTAGCCTTCACTTTATTGCTTTGAATTTTATACCTTAAAAAGTTTTAAATTATTAATTTAACTCAAGACCGGGAATCATCATTAACATTATTTGAGACTTCATCGAAAATTTATAATCTATGAAAAAAAAGACAACTATATAAAAAAAATTAGAATTTCTCATAACGTTACCAAATTCA
The DNA here is from genome assembly GCA_029891345.1 of Dryococelus australis. Taxonomy (NCBI): domain Eukaryota; kingdom Metazoa; phylum Arthropoda; class Insecta; order Phasmatodea; family Phasmatidae; genus Dryococelus; species Dryococelus australis. The sequence goes on from CM056993.1 coordinate 350,583,319, forward strand.
ATTTCATTAAAATTTTCTGCCCTTTATATGTGTATATAATTGTTTCCAAGTTAGTATATGGTGAATAGTTTTGACGTGCGCGGAGGGCCCTACTTGTGTGGAGCGTGCGTCTCACACAATCAGTGAACAACATTATGCGTGTTCGGTGTTGTTATCATTAACCATTCACAAACGAGAGCAGCAGAATTTATGCCAAATCAGATTACTCACAAGGACAACGCCCAAAACATTGTCAACTGGTCATTTACTGTGTACAGCACCAGTCATAAATATATCTAATTTGCAACCTGTCCACCATCGTCGACACAATGGGACAGAAAGGGTTAAACCTAGTTTACTTACTTTCGAAACTAAATGTCTTACTGTGGTGTGGCCAGTGGCGTCTCGTGAGGGCAAGCAAGGCAAGCAGTACTTGCCCAGACAGTTTCCTGACAATGTTATATTTAAAATAAATATTAAATTCTAACTTATATTTAGGCTACTTTAAGGTAACTTTTCACTCATTCGGTACACATTCTACCCGGGAAACAATACTGTACATTATAAGAAAACAACTGTTGGATAGCAAAACCAAGATGTTTTGCAGCGCCGTAAGTAATGCTTTCAGCAGGTAGGCGGCCGCAATGGTGTCCCGGCCGACGGAGGGGTGGCAGGGTAGGAAGACCGCCCGGGGAGGGGCGGTGATAATGGCTGTGTCTACCTGTGTTAGAAGCTACGATGGTAGTGCTTTCTTCGCCGAACTGAAGCGGACATAGCCGAAGCTGGCAGTTGGCGTGGTGTAGTTTACAGTAACTAGATCGATGCGCGGGCAAGTCCGCGCCCACAACACGAATCGTGTTGTTTTTATTTAATTTTTCACTCGGGAAAATTTTATGATAAAAAAATATTAATGCTTTTACAAGCGGTTTAGTTTATATTTATGTACGAAAAAAAATCTTTAAATGGCACCATTTTGAACCTTGAAATCCTAATTTTCCCGGGGGAAGACCCCCGGACCACCCTCTCCCTTTATTGTTGAGACCAACGCCACTACTGTCCCCTGCACACAGTAGCTTGCCCATGGAATTATAGCACGCATCGCCCCTGGGTGCGGCCCTTGGTGGTGCAGCGTCCATTGAGTGGCAGGTTCGTAAGGTGTGGGCGCTTATGCTCTCGTTGTCTCTCAACAAGGACGTGCAGGGAATGTACAGGAAAAGAGTTGTAATTCAACAGAATAAAAAAAAAAACCTTATCTCATTCTTTGTTTGTGTGAGTACGTTTCACCATACTACCAACGTTGTAGAACAGAAACTACAAATTTCCACGTGTTTGTGCATGATGTCAAGCACCTGTGTATTGTGTTCATTTGTTCGCAGTTATTTGACACCACAATTCTTTTTTTTTGGCAATATAAATAATAAACATGGTGGTGAAAAACAACTGCATAAACAGTTACATGCGAATATTTAGAAGATAAAACATGGCACTAACAAATAAGAGCTACAGAAACAAAAAGATAGAGCTGTCACCATTTCAAAAATATATGTAAACAGAGCACGTGTTTATAGATATCTGGGGAGTAGTAGGGACGTGATGGTTCTGCCCCACTTTTGATTAATCGGATTAACCATTTTATATCAAATTGATTGAAAGGGTTAATTAATATGGGGTTAAATTTTAATCCTATCAAATAATTCTTAATCCGGTAAAAAATTTCTTAATCCAATCTTAATCTGATCTTTTTTTTCTTTATTTTGTGTATGGGTATACTTTATTTTCTTTCTTTCTTTTTGGATGGGGCAGGGGTATCAGGAGCTCTGTACGATGTTGATGGTCTGTACGATGTTGATGGTGTGGTGTTCTCAACGCGACTGACCAGAGTGGTGGGTTACAATGTGTTATATAAATGTTGAGTTGAGTGCAAGAGCGAGCTCTGAGAAAAATTTGCTATTCTTTCTAATTTTGATGTGTTTGTAGGGATATTGTTGGTAGAAAGGCGATTTTTACGAATATATTTAACACACGAGAGAAATTCATAATGTTCTACATATGAATACATTACATGCATCGAATCGCAAATTTCGAATAACTACATGAATAATAAGTGCAATTGCAAGAGTCTTAAATGTAACATGAGTCTCGAGATAAGAAATAAAATTTACACAAGAGAGAATTTTAACTACGTGAATAACATCTGATATCGACAAGTGCTAAACAATGACAATTACATGGGTGTGGAATTAACAAATTACAAAAAAATGTCCCTATAAATTACTTTAATTTAACGAGAGTCTTGCTAAATACATTCACAAGTTTACACAAACAAATTAAAGATTCAGCCTGGTGAATGAAATCTTACAGGGAAAAATAAACTTTGAATTCGGTTTAAACCAGACACAATCACCTACCTGAAATTATATTAAAATAAATCCATTCGATGTATGAATGAGTAGCACTTACGTCGAGCTGTGAGCAGATATGTGTAGCATGTCCGATAGGTAAGTGTGTTTCAACTACGGTAAAAACTCGTAAATGAAGGAAAATTTCTTTAAATGTTTATGAAATTCACTGCATTTGTTAACACTGACTGAATTTTAAACTGCTAGAAATTCTCTTTGACCGAGCTCAGAAACATGATTTGAAAATCTTATCGCAATATTGACTTAACACACGAAATTTGTATTTTCCCAATAAAATACTTTTATATTAAAACGTAGATTGTGTCTATCACTAGAAATAAAGGTAGGTGCGATAGTCTGTAGTTGAGGTAACCCGCGATCATAGCCTCGTCGTCCGCCAACTGTCTACCCACCCAGTGAAGATGAGAGAGAGAGAGCTGTTCATGTCTGTCTACTCCAAGCATTGAGGACCAACTGAAGATGGCGGCAGAAAGCAGGAAACTTCTGTGTCTCTCTGCCTGCTTGTAGACACCCCTACCCACCTTCCACTCCTAGCCAGACTGCTCGCCCAGGCTGCCCTCTATTGTCAGTTTTTCAACGCTGATGCAAGATGCTGACAACTGCCTACTTGCATTCAGATTGGGAGAACCCTGCCTGCCACCTCCTCCCTCCACCCCTCAGAACTGACCCGAGAGCAGAGGAACTTACCCCAAGGTCAAGAACCCAGATCATTCCCCTACTCCTACTCCAGAAGCTGTCTTAATGTGAAAAGTGAGTTCTTCTCCAAGGCCATGGCTACACACCCCAGCTCCCACCCTTTACCGTGAGGCAAGAGTGCACATTCTGCTACCTGGAGAACTCCCCAATACAAACACCCCACCCTTGCTCCAGATCCAAGCTCACTGAAGAGCTTGGCATATTCCCAGTGAATAAAAAATTTCACAACTCCCATCGATTAAATTTTATATCCCTTAAATAAAGTTTATTTGATCCCCAAGAAAATCCCCAGATTTAACATTCCAACAAGTGTATATTTGGATCAAGTAAACTATGATTTGTAAAATCACACATAACTACAAGACATATATTTATTCATCTAGCAGACAAACATACGTATTTGACATGTAGTTTTCCTAGCCCAGAATTTTAGAGAGTAGTAGGAAAATATAATATAATCTCGCTAAAGTTTAATATTCTATGTTAAGTAATAATTACTTCCAAATGCATTGGAAACAAATAATTTATGTGTTGGAAAAGCATCTCTTATTTTTCAAGAGTGTGACATGTTTTTACCAAAGATATGGGAACGAGTTATTCTAAAGGCTTGTGTAGAAAGCCAGTTAGCATATAGTAGAGAATTGAGTGTGTTTGGGGAGCTAGTGAAAGTTTGGTTTCAAGACCTCATGAGGGGGGAAACGTTCAGAGCTGGAGAAGTGCTGGGGTCGGGTTGCGACTGGGCTGAGATGTGCACAGTGCAGAGCAGACGAGGGAATGGATAAATCTAGTACACTAAGCTACCGCTACAGCCGGCCAGCGCAACCAAACGGCCACTCTACCCCTCCTGTGCCCGCCCGACGATTCCTGTCCACTTCCATCCGCTCGACAACTTTCCCTTCAGACACAGAGCCTGATGCTCGCCTACATGCACATGCGACAGCGGGAGTGAGACTGGACACTTCCCCTTCTACCCTGCATCACCAACAACTTCACTCATCGATGTGCGTCGCCCTCCCTACGGCTCGTGTTCCTTTTACAATTCAACATATCCCCGGACCTGCCTCTTCGCGCCTGCCTTTCAAAAACTATTTATGTTTGGAACAAGCAGTCTGAGTTTACAACATTGCATTGCATTTTAAGCCCAGTTTGCAAACCGTTTGTTTAGTAGCCAAAAAAAAAAATCTTAAATGCACTTTAAAAAAATCGATTCTTACACTGTCAGAGTAGTGCACACTATAGACATTGTTTAAACCATCAAAAACAATTATGAAATTTATTCATGTAAAAATTTTTACATCGTAAAACTTTATTATATAATGTTAAACCAGAAAATTTTTATAACGATTTTCGTATAAAAATTTTAGCTTGGGGAATACTATTTTTGCTCTTTTAAAACAAATCAATTTCCAAGAACTGTATCGTTAAAAGCAAAGAAATATAACCTACCACAAACAATTATGAAACCCAGAAATATAATCTGAGAAACAAATTTCAGTAAACATTATTCAAATTCCAAGAAATTTATCATGTTACAAACACATTCTAAATAACATTACAACAACGAATTAATAATCATGTCTTAAATGTCTTAAAAGCTGCAAAATTCCATGAAACATTATCCCGATTCCAAGAACATCAAAAACAATCAAATACGTCACATTTAAAAGGAATCTTTTGCAATGGAATACCACCCAAAAAGAATTAATTACAGTACATACCATACCAAATACACCCAATTAACACCTAAATGTGAATTTCCAATTAAACAAATCTATGAAAATTACCAATTGAATTACATATCATATGTAATGGATTATAACCTAAATGTGAATGATGATGAAAAGGATTTAATTAATCACACTGGATTATCGCTCCAATGTTAATCCAATGAAATGATAATTCAATCAAAAAGGGATGGATTACACAATAAATTGTACATCCATTCCCCATCCAGAGGTTTATTAAAACAAATAACTCATAAAATATAATTAAAAATATTTTATTTAGTATTAAAATTCTTTACTGTAGTCTTTTAAGGTCTTGATTCTCAACCCAGGAGTTTTCTGATTTTTGAGAATCCTCTCCATCGAACCAAAAACATATCTTTCTTCCTTTTAATGATTTTATCAACCAAATATTTATTTTGAGAACTGACTTTTTGCAGTTCATATTCATAAAATCCTCCTTTTATTGGTTCTCCATCATATGTTTCTATGTATTATATTCTGGGTTGTTATTGTCTAATTTAAATTATTTTAAATATATCAGAATACCCATTCACCCTGTAGTTCTTCTCAAAGAATTATTATAAATAGTTTTCATTAAACTATTGTCCGTAACTTCTTTGGGAGCCATCTTAATAGTTCTCTGATATATATTATTATAAAATGTAACTATTTCAGGCAAAACGTCAACCCATTTGTAAGTCCTTCTCGATGTGAAATGTTTATATATTTTAGTGCTTAATCGATTATGTGTAATGTTTCACAACACTGGCTTTAAGTTCCGAATATGTTGCATAGTGATTAATACCATATTCAGTTATTGGTTTCTGGAATGGTGTGGAAAAGAATTCTGTTCCTCTGTCAGTTTGGAGCGAATTTTTCTTTTTCTCTTTTAAAACGATCTTCATTGCATTTGTAATCTGTCTTTCAGTTTTGTTTTTCAAAGGTATGCCCCAACTAAATTTCGAATAAACATCTATTATGGTTAAAATATACTTATGTCCCTTATTGCACTTTGAAAGCAATGACATTACACACAAATCGGATTGAAAAAGATAATTAAAACCATGAGTTATAACTCTTCTTCTAGGATATCTTGTCCTTGCAGGAGCATGAAGCTCTTGAGCAAACTTACAAAACTCTATTTGTAATTTATCGACCTTCCATTAACACTTCAATAATAGAAACCATTTCGTTCATATGTGAATTATTCCCAGACACTCTCGAAGTGATGAGAAGTTTTAATCTATCGACTAATTCATTAGGATTATTCTAATATACAGGTGAAAAGCGGATCGGATGATTTTCATCTCCTGAACGAATGTAAGCATTCGTTCGATGAATAAGTTCTTTATATTTCTTTAAATTAGTATCACAATATCTATTTGGAATATGCTTAAACAATGATACAAACAATCCTTGACTCACATCAGTTATGTAATCACCTATTTTAATTTTTATTGTCTTGCATAAATGTAATCACCGAATCTCCCAGGAACCAGATGTTATCATGTCGACAAACACCAAATGTCATATCACGCGTAGAGGAAGAGGGTTTTAAAGCTAAATAAAAGTGTGTTAAATGAGAAAAGGGATGTGTTTTACTCTTCTTTGTTAAAACTTCTTCTTCTGTCTTAATTTTCAAAACTGTTTCATTAGGTTTATTCAACACAGAATGCAATGTATCCATTCTGCTCGAAACAGGTTTAAATATCTCTTTGTTTAAAACATCCTGTTCCATACGAGCTCGTTTGGCTTGTAAACATTTTTCCTTCACCACAGATATAACGTTATGTAATTCCGAAGCAGCAGCCGACATGTTTTGATTATATTACATTAAATTCAAACTATTTATATACGTGAATTAAGTCGTTGCTTTTCTTACTGATGTAGGTCGATTACTATGAACTTTTTCAATCTTATCTACCTTACTTATAACATCAAATCTTTTTTAAAGTTTTAGCTTTTAAATCATTTATAAAATAATTATTTCATGTTTCTCAAATCTGTTTGTATAACAAAACTTTTTTTAAAACAGCTTGTGTTTGTCTAATTGAAATAATTGTGCAGTATGTTTTGTATCATCCTGTAGTTACATATGTATGTTTTGAAACTGCTTGTGTTTGTATATATTTTGTAAATAAATATTATGTAAAATGATTCCCTTTCTTAAAATTTATTTCACCTATTAAAAGTGAACTTGTTTTGCTAAGAAAAATATTTTCTCCCCAAAGACGTGTGAGAGAAATGTTCTGGAAGCAAACAGTCTAACCACTTTTCTATAAATAAGTAAATAATATACGATATCGGGTAAGACTTGGTTAATATAAGTTAGTTTCTGTGTTCGAGTCCTGGATAAGGCATGTATGACAGTACTTGTATAAACATAAAAGAAATAATGAATGAAACATGTAACTAATAAAATATAAATTCATTTCTGCGTGTGAAAAAGGTAGATATGCTCAATTTTATAGATGTTTGAACTTAAATGAATTGCGTCGAATTTTTTCGATTAAACGTTATTATCTTAGTAATTTTATACTCGCTTCGAAATCTTATACTTATAGCATTTGCCAATATCTCAAAACTTGGAAAAACCATTACGTTTAGAGATCTGAGTCCTTAGCAGTGTGGCCGCTCTCTGTCCACAGTCATAAACCTTCACTGTTAAGTTTCAATGTTTTTTTTGTCTGTTACTACCAACTACAGAAACCGAGATTTCAGAGGCTGCCAGCCAGAGTGCAACAAACCCCTGCAGAACGAATTTTGGATTTATACCCTCCCAGCAGCCCAGGCACCTAGCATCTCACAAAGAAACCAGCCAAGGACATCCCCATCCCTGGTGGGGAAGGGAATTCAGATCAACGATTTTAACCATTAAGAATAGCAAGGTCAAAATGTCTTACTATCTGTTTGAAAACTCTCGAGTAAAATATTGTGTCTTCTACTTGATAAAAATTAATATTCATTTTGCAAGCTCCATCATGCAGGAAAAAATGTATACACAAGACATACATTAAAAATGAACTAATATTTATGAAACAAGTTTTACTCCCCCATACTCACCGACCTTTACAAAAAGTTTTAAAATGATATCTTATAAAATATAATCTTTTTATAATATTTAAATCATGATAGGATATATTAATGGAGAAATTTCGGTATATGGTTGGCATAAATATGATTAACAATATACGAATTAAGAAAATGGAACATATTTACAAAAATTTCAACATATTATATCTCTTGATTTAGATAAGATATATTGTCAATTAGAAAAAAATTTCCTTTAAAAGATTAAAGTAATCTTAGAGAATCTTAAAAAGGGATTATACCATGTTTTTTATAAATAATATTACTTTCCGTATTTCTATAAATTATATATAGTTTTATTAAATATGTTGATCTCTAATACATTGCTAATCATTTTAATGGTTTATTTTATATAAACTTTATGTGTTTGTTATTATTCAGAAGATATTTTACTGATAAATATATGTTATTAATTTCTTCGAGCAAGAAACTTAGCAGAGAAATTTGTCTCAGAGGTCGGGGGCACTGGCTTGGAGATATTTGAAATTCGGTGGTGTGGGAAGAGAGGGGAATGGGTGTTTGAACTCTGACTTCTGGTTGGAGGGGATAAAAGGCTTCTTAAGCATTTTACCTGGAAATTTGAAATTCTTATAAATAGGGCTTCGGCCTCTACGCCCCTTGTACTTTTTCTAGTTGTTTGTCAGTTCGGTTCGCTTTGCGATGTCGGGCTCGTATGAAGATTACTTTCTTGGCTTATCTATTAAAGAATTTAATAAAGAGCTTAATAAATTTGATTGGGAGTATTCCAATAGACTAATCAATGGTTTGGATGATTTAGTAAGCGGTTTCTTAACATCTTTAGAGGAAGAGGAGTTTACCTTCACATTACAACCAGTGATGGCATCATTATCCCCATCTAAGAGAGCTTCCACAATGCTGTCAGCCACGGCGTCCACATCTTCAAAATGTTTGTAGCACCATCCACCACGATGCCCATGTCTAAGAGAGTGTCCACAGCACCATTAGCCACTGCATCCACATCTTCAAAGTTTGTAGCACCATAAGTCACTGCGTCCCATCTTCAAAGTTTGTAGCACCGTCCGCCATGGTGCCCATGTCTAAGAGAGTGTCCACAGCGCCATCAGCCACTGCGTCCACATCTTCCAAGTTTGTAGCACCATATGCTATGATGCCAAAGTCTAAGAGAGTGTCCACAACACCATCAGCTACTGCATCCACATCTCCAAAGTTTTGTAGAACCGTCTGCCATGGTGCCCATGTCTAAGAGAGTGTCCACAGTGCCGTCAGCCACTGCATCCACATCTTCAAAGTTTGAAGTAACGTCCACCAGGATGCCTATGTCTAAGAGAGTGTCCACAGTGCTGTCGACCACTGCATCCACATCTTCAAAGTTTGAAGCAACGTCCACCATGGTACCCATGTCTAAAAGAGTGTCCACAGCATCATCAGCCACTGTGTCCATGTTTTCAAAGTTTGTAGCACCGTCTGCCACGGTGCCCATGTCTGAGAGTGTCCATAGCACTGTCAGCCGCTGCGTCCACATCTTCAAAGTTTGCAGCACTGTCCGCCACAGTGCCCATGAATAAGAGAGTGTCCATAGCACCATCAGCCATTGTGTCTACATCTTCATAGTTTGTAGCACCGTACGCCACGATGCCCATGTTTATGAGAGTGTCCACAGTGCCATCAGCCACTGCGTCAACATCTTCAAAATTTGTAGCACTGTCTGCCATGGTGCTCCCTCCTACAGAGTTTAGAGCTTTAGACGTAAGAAGAATAAAACCAGGAAAGCTATGACTGTTATCACCCAAGATTTACTTCTGTTGTAAAATGTTAGATTTAACATCACCCTCCCTAAATGTCTCCGAAAGCTGTATTTACCAATAATAATTTGTTGCAGGAATTAGACAAATTTTTTAAATTAAATTTTGTTGTGTTACCTGCTCCAAGTCAGACATCTATTGAAATATTGTCTCCTGAAACACAGTGACATAAATTAATTTCTCCGCCTCTGCCTATATTCAGTCCGTCGCTGCAATAAATAATTTATAGCCCAATCTCAGCACCTCCTTCACCTGTATCACCTCCTTCACCTTTATCACCTCCTTCGCCACTAGTTCTTATTCCAGCAAAGAAACACAAATTAAGCTTAGGTCTTAACTCTAGACGTAAATTGTATTGAAAATTCATATTTTCTAGTGATGAATGATTCCTTCCACAATATAAATTTTACAAATTTTTTAATTATTAAAATATTTGTAATTATTATTTTTACTTGTAATAGGGTGAAAAGTTTTTACAGTTTAATGATTGAAAATTTAAAGATGTAATGATTTTTAAAGACAATTCATTCTGATCTAATGATTTTCAAAGACCAATTATTGAGTTTTGATAATAAGTTTATCGATTCCAAAGACTTGTTTCACAATTTTAAAACCAATCATTCAATTTCAAAGACCAATCATTCAATTTAATAAAAAGTTTATCAATCCAAAAGACTTGTTTCAGAATTTTAAAGACAAATCATTCAAATTCTATAAAAAGTTTAATGATTTGTTTAAAAGTTTAAAGAATAATCATTCATTCACATTTTTTCACTCTAAACACATTTTGATAGAGTAATGGTGAACAGGAGAGTTTTTATTCTTAAAAAGCATGTTTGGGTTATACATTTAAATGTTAGAGTGTTTGAATATTTTTTTAAGTCATACCAAGATATGGTGTGATTATTTTTAACAGTTTTAATGACATAAGATGGAGTTTTTTGTTCAAAAGCATGTTTGGCTTGTACATGTAAAGAGTGCTTGAATATTTTTAGAAGTTGTACCAAGATATAGTGTGATAATATTTAACATTTTTAATGACATAAGATGGAGTTTTTGCTTAAAAAGCCTGTTTGGCTTGTACATGTAAATGTTAACATGATGAACAAAAAAATTATGGTATTTATTTCATTATTTGTAATGTAATATACATGAACAATTTCGCTATATGATGTTTTTTAGAAGTCAGTGGTAAACACTGTTTGTATGTCATTTAAGTTTGTGATGTAATATGTTTAATGCCAAGCTATATAATTAATTGTGTCTTGAAACTGTTTATGAGTTTTTTAATAAAAACATTTCCTTTTAAGTTAAAAACAAATAGCATGACTTGTTATTTGTTTATTAAATCCACAGGTCACTAACTTTTTTCAATAATATCTTATGTATAATGAGTAGTCAGAAAATAAATCTTTTGTTGCAAAGCTATGAGTGAATGTCTAACAGCGTCAGTAAGCCAATGACTTATATTTAAATTCAAATTTAGTAACTTTTTGCTTGCTTTCACAAAGAAGATGCAAATTTCTTGACTTAAAAAAAAACTTACAATCATTTAAATTGAAATTTGAATAAAAAACTAACTTTGAAGGGATGAGTGGATGTTACAAAAAGAATTATGGAGAAAATCAAATATAGCTGAATGAATTAGGTTTTGCAAAGCAACGAGGCAGCAGGTTTAAACTTTCGTTCACTCCGGCTATTCAAGTTTAATGTTGGATTAGGAGACACGACGTCCTGGTGACCAACTTTCGTAACATTCCAGGGGAACACATTGAAAGCGATCCCAGAATACCTTTACAGAGGCAGGTAGCAAAAACCTCTGTCCTTCCTTGTCTACAAGAAAGTTTCTCCAGCTAAAGCTTTTACATCTGCACCAAACATAGTCCAGCAAACAATTTAAATATTTCATTTTACATACACAGATTACAGCTCTTCAAAATCCAACACAATAATGTCTGGAGAAGAAGACAAACACAATACAATATATTTAAACTAGTATTTTAATAAATAAAAAAATCAAGTTAAGTTATGTAAAGATACATGTATATTTCCCATAAATTTTCCAAATTTGGACCTTTTTAGAAAAAAAGTAGAATAATGTTGTAATCGCTATATTCCAACTCTGATAAACATGATTTCCGCCTGTATTAATACTGGTTTGTTAAACTTACGTTGGAAACTGTTAAAATATTAAATAAATTCAAATATATTCTTTTTATGTTACATGGAATACATTTTGCTGTTAGAAGGTTTTTGGTTGGACATAAAAAGAGAGGGAACGCATTGGTTGAGCGGTTAGCACACTAACCCCCCCCCCCCTGGCACAAAACACCATTAAAAAAAAAAACAAAATATTGACAACATGTGGATGTGGTGTGAAACGTCTCTAATACAAGGCTTTTATCAGACATCACTCTTGTTTCCCCTATTCTCACTGGTGTGCTATCTGGTCTGGCCCAGTGCTTCTTGCCTTGTTTCCCCTGATAGGCTCTTGAGCTCTCTTCCTGGATTATAGTTAAAAGTTGATGTTTGCCTTTTAAATATGGGGCTTATATTGGGAACTTTATTTCAGGGACTTGTAAAATATTCTTTCATTTTGCTGTTCATATAGTCAACCTGTTGCAAAGGTTGAAATGTCAGCGAGTCAGGCTAAATCTCTTGGGGCTACGGGTCGAAGCAGGGAATCCAATACTAGAAAAACGCGATCTGAATACTTTAGTGGGGGAGGAGTGCATAGCTGAAACAGATACTGCAGGGTCGCCAACACACGAAAAAAATACGAAAAAGCTAGGGTGCGTAAAACAGGTTTTTGCAAACACCAGGCTGGATCGATAACGGAGCTCTTCAGAAAAGTAGAATTTCAAGGCAAGTCACCTTCGGGACTAGGGGTGGGAGCAGGTGGTAGGTAGGGCTCTCCCGATCTGAATGCAGCTAGGCAGTGTTGCCATCTTGACTCAGTTGCAAAAAATTACAAACATGGGCAAATGGGTGAATGACGCCCAGGACCTCGCAGATGCAGCTTGGCGAGGAGGTCGGTGTAGGGGGTGGTTGGCATCCTGGACTCAGATTGGTACTGAGGGGTGGAGGTGGGGGGTAGGCAGGGCCCTCCTGATCTGTATGTAAGTAGGCAGTTGTCGCCATTTTGCCTCAGTGGTGAAAAATTGACAATTGTGGGCATACGGGTGAATGATCACAGAACACATCGCTCTGGTGAGGGGTGCAGGGAAGGGGTGAGGGTTGGGAAGGGGGGTGGCAGGCAGGGCCCTCCCAATCGGAACACAACTAGGCAGTTGATGCCATCTTGCTACATTGCCGAAAAATTGACAATCGCAGGCAGCCCGGGGTAGTAGTCTGGTGAGGTGGGGAGGTGTAGAGGGGGTGTCTACAAGCAGGCAGAGCAATGCAGAGGTCTCTTATTCTCATACCACGTCCATCTTTGGAGGTGGTGAAAATTGATCTAAAGAAAAAATTACTTTTATTTTACATCTGCCTTACTTATGTTGTATCTTGTCCTCCGATTGGCTGGCGTCTGGCCATGACACATCTATCCGCCAATCAGCAATGGCGAGACGAGAGGCGATCAGGATAGTTGTATTTAGTACTTTGTTTAATAAATTCAGGGTGAGTCCTTTAAAAGAGGCCGCGTGGGACATGTGTGTAACTCTGCGAGGGAATGAGGAAATACAGTCTAGTGTGACAACAAAATACCTAGAGTAGGTGCTGAAAGTGGCCGCCATTGGCCTCGAGGCAGGTGTGCAGACGACACCAAAAGTTGTGAAAGTCACGGGCGAGGACATGCTGCGGGATGACATCGGTACGGGGCCTCTTTTAAAGGACTCGCCTTGTATTAATGCTGACTCCCCTATACATAGAGATAGGAAAATTTCGCGATTTCATTTCGGGACAAGATAGACGTCAAATACATATGCAGTGAAGTCACCTTCGCAATTGGATCACAGTCTATTAGACCCGCCCTGCACGCCTCTGATCCAATAGCAGACTTGCAAGCGAACACTTTGTGAATCCCATAACTGCCAGGTGTGGGGCAACAGCCAATGAACACACAGCTGAAGCCCCAGTATGCATAGGACTGAGGAGCCTAGCCTACAGGTCATTGAACTCGCGAAATTTTCCTATCCCTGCCTATAGAGAAGAAATAGAGCATAACAAAAAGTAATATTAATACGGAATACTGTCTATACACAAATGAAAAATACTTACACATTGAAATAGCCATAAGATTATACTGTTAACTCATCTAATAAAGCATGTTTTGGCTTAATAATAAATGAAGTGACAACATAAGCAAGTACGCTGTAATCATATATAATTATTTGTTCAGACTAACTGTAAAAATAACCTCGAAAATAAGCATTGTTAGATATTCTTTTTGCGAATGTGTGACATTTGCGAGAGGAAACAGACTGCTAATATGTCGAGCGGATTGATTAAAAAAATAAAGACGAGTGGTCCAGCGCAGGTGAAGCCCTAGGTACGCGGGCGCCGCGAAGGATGAATCCGACGTTCAGTAAGAATTACGCGCGTTATTGTAAGATGCTCAAGACCACACGAGATAGCCATGTTTGTTTGAGCACGAAGATTAATGCCCGGCGAGCTCGGAATTAGCGATCCGGCAAAACCAGTTCTGGTCGTAGATCGCGTCTCGTGCAATCGCCTTCGGAAATCTCGGTTGAGTTACACAGCCGAGCTGCCGAGGGTCGGGTCGGCAGGCAATCTGGGAGGCGAGGGATGAGGTTATCCCCAGTGGGAAGTGTTGAACGCAGTATGAGAAGTTCTGAACGTTCCCTTTCAGTTTCAGCCGCAGTGTCCCATAGGTAGAACCACGAGTATTTCGCGAATTCACTCGTAGGCAAGGTAGACTCCAAACACTTGTTCTTTTCTCCTACTGTTGTGATTGGACGTCAGTTATCTAGGCACGCCCAGTTTATCTGTGAGCCAGTAATAAGCAGGAAGTAGTAGTGTGAGTGAGTGTTAAATAGTCCTGTACAGAGGCCTTACTTGATCACAGCGACCAATAAGCAAACGATATGTCTCGAGTGTATAGAGTGCTATCCAGCTTAGCTTGCTACTAGCAGGACTTTGCACAAGATGTAGATTTTGTTATCTGTACTGCACGCAGTTAAGTTTATCACTTGGCGGGAAGCCCGCGGCGTCTGAGCGGTTAGCCTGCTCGCCTCCCACCTAGGCGAACCGGGTTCAATCCCCGGCCGGGTCACTTCCGGATTTTCGCAGGTCGGAGTCGTGCAGGACTATGCCGCTGGTCGGCGGGTTTTCTCGGGGATCTCGCGTGTTTTGCTCGCCCTTTCATTCCGTCGCTGCTCCATTCTCACCTCATTCACCCTCATTCACCCATTCTCAAGACCTCGCTGTTCAGAGTCGCCCAAATCTCTTTCAATCACTCACGTGGCTGGAGACAGCATTCGTTGCTGATATTAATATCCATTTTTATTGCTTCCGACATATCACAGTGTAGTGCACTGAAATTTTTACTGTTGCAAACAAAATAATTCTTTGCTACAACTTCTTAAAAATTATATATTTGTTTGTGACGGAAAGAGTTAAAGAATAACAAATTATTTTCCCATGTTATTTACACCGGAATACGAAACGTATATAATAATCCTCATTTTTATTTCATTGCCACCTACCAGTCAAATTCATAAATGTTTCATTCCGCAGCTCTCCAACTTACAGACACTCCACCTGTGGGAGGTTTGTTTCAAGTGTACAGACTGATTTCATAAGTGTCGATGTGAGTGAGTGAAGATATATTCTGCTGTTCTTAACAGCGAGGCCTTGAGAGCCGATGAGTGAGATTGAAGTGAGTATGGAGCGGCGCCGGAATTGGGGGGGGGGGGGGGGTGGGGGCGAGGGAAGCGGGAGATCCCCGAGAAGACCCGCCGACCAACGGCATCGTCCGGCACGATTCCCACTAGCGAAAATTCGGTGACCCGGCCGGGGATTGAACCCGGTTCGCCTTGGTGAGAGGTGAGCGTGCTAATCGCTCAGCCACCATGGGCCCTAGTGCCAATGTGGGTGAAGTGTGTTCAGCCTGGTGCAGCGATGGAATGCAGTGGCAGAGGAAACGGGAGTACACATAAGAAACCCAATCGTCCAACGGTAAAGTCTACTACGTTTACCAAGAGCGTAAAGCCGAGTTTGATCTCGCCGTGAATCGAACCTGATTCGCCGTGGTGGCAGGCGAACAATTTGACCATAACACCACCGCGGCCGTGGTGGAATACAGCCTTGAGGGGGCGTGGGACCAAAATTGACGATACGCACTATAATCGAGTCAACAGGTTTTTACAGGGCAATATTTAAAAAAGTAACCCTACAGTTTTGCCATTTTCGTGAGCAAAAGTATATCACGGTGATGCGTTTCTAATGAGCTATTTCTAGGGATAGGAAAATATCGCGAATTCATTTCAGGACAAGATAAGACTTCAAACACACGTACAGTAAAGTCACATTTGCAATTGGATCACAATTTAGTAGACACGCCTTCGGACGACTCTTAACCTATAGCAGACTGGCAAGAGAATACGTAGCGAATCCCATACTGCCATGTGTGGGGTAACACTGGTTGCTCTCTGGGACAACAACCAATGAACAAACATTTGAGGCTCTACTGTACATAGGACTGTGGAGTCTAGCCAACAGGTCATTGAACTCGCGAAATTTTCCTATCGCTAGCTATTTCTGACTCCGAGAGTTCAGACATTTATATTCGGCGCAGAATATTGTGCTGAAGTTAGGTGAGGACGACGAGTGGGGCTTTAAGGGAGGGGGGATACGGAGATAAATGAGCGCGTGGTTGGCGTGTAGAAGGGGAGGGGAGTGGACGTGGTTGGTGCTGAATGATGCTCGCCCGGAGGGGGGGGGGGGGTACAGGTTCGCTTGACCTGGCTCGGAGTCATGAATCCTCCTCTCCAGCTCTGAGGATAAAGGCGGATTCCCATACCCGCCATTTTGGATTTGTCGATCTTTCGACAAAGCTTCTATTTCAGAAGGCGCATTGAAATTTCCTGCACGACATATTCTAAATAACAGCTTCCCAAACTTTATCGAACTGCCACAGCTTCACTACATTTGTTAATTTTTAGCTGATAACTGTCGAGGCGAAACGTGAGGTTTGTTTCTTGTGAACGATTACAAAGGCAGCGATATCAACATAAATCAATAAATGCTGACCTCGGAAAATGCACTAGACAATTCTGTGTGCTCTGTCGTTCCAAAAAAAAAACATGATACAAAACTGTATTTCCAGAATTTGAACAAATTCCATAAATCCAAGATGACGGGTGGGAATTTGCCGTAAGTGGCTCATTCCGCTAAGACCCTCTAATCCTCTTGTTCGACTAAGGATTTTTTAGGCTCTTGCTTCGGGTTCACGTTTTTCATTTTCTCCATTGTTAAAACATTTTCTTTGGTGAAAAAAGTGATTTTCGGCCAAAATAATTAATTTTGGAAGTGGTATTTGGAGTGGAAAAAGGTGATTCTATCGATAACATGACCGTCCCAGGCCCTCGACCAATATGGCCGCCGGCGGCGCCTACCAATATGGCGGCAACCTTGACCTCCGATGCCAGGTGCCATGCGCCAAAACCGACATGTGTACTCTACTGTTTTGCATCGCCTAAAATCATGCAAGTCGTATATATGTGTAACTGAAAATATTTCTTCCTTTAAAAGAAGTTAGTAACAACATATTATATAAAATAAGTCAAAGAGTGATGGGAAATTTTTTGAATTCAAAATATTGTAAATCCAGACTGATCTTTTACAGTCTCGTCACAAAATGAGATTCGCTTCGTTAGGGCAGTGTCCCTGAAATTTGATCGAGGACATGAGACAGTAAAACGAAATGCAGAAACACCCACGTCTGCGGGCTTGCATGAAGATAAACTTTTACAGTCGCCGCTTAGCGGGAAATAAAACTGCCTGACTTACGAGAACGTCAAATAAGCATACGAAAAACTAAACCGTAAATGTCCATGTTTCACCTGGGTAGTCCTGGTCTTCTGCAAATTGACTGCCCGGACAGGATACGTGTTTTATACGTCCAGCTTAAGTGAGCAGGTTTCCTTTTTCGCATCTTCGGTATAGTCTATTCGAGGTCTCCTCACTCTTTTTGAATGGAACCTTTGAAAAATCGCCCTATGTATGACGTTTTTTGGTTGTTTCCTAAATATGTGACGTATTACAAGCGTTTTATACTCGTTCTAACATAAAAGTAACTTTTTTTTTTAGCCAAAATGAACGCGCCAGCCATGCAGAGAAGCTATTGTCTATTCAGGGCGAGGCCACAGGCAGCGAGACATTTTGGGAACACGAATATGTTTGTTAATGAGCGGCCTTACCGCTGCCAGACGACGGAGGCGCAAGATAGAGAGACGTCGTAGCCGAGACGACATGATGAGCAGCCTTCGGCAACAACAATAAGGTGATAACGTTCCGGTGGTACAAGTAAAGACTCTAGTTAATTATAGCGTGGCTTGGCATAATGTAATAACGGTGACTTAATAGTTATTAATATATTTAACTCGCCCCGTCTCAACGCAACTTTTTTTGTTCAGAGTTGTGCTTGATTTGATGTAAACGTTGTACGTTCAAAGCTTTATAATATATATTGATATAGTAGTAAAAGAGTGTCTACCTTCTGTCTACGTTTCCACACTTATTTTGCATGCCCCCCCCCCCCCATAACGCAACATAACACCCTATGTATAAATTATGATATTTCACTTATAATAAAACATGTGTAGAACAGGGATGAAATGGGTATGTTGGTAATGCCTGGTAAGAAATATTTCATATGCAAAATAATATTACACTGAGTGCGCTGTCCGTTTGGTGTAATATTCTGTACTTGTCAAAGCTTTGTTTGCGTGAGGCGGAAAAAACATCCTGGAAGTAGAACTTTATCAGGATTTCAGAAAAGTTGGAAGTAACCGTGAAAAGCCTATTTGCTCTGCAGCATGAATCTCGCATTGATTCTTTAACACAGAGTTCTGGCGTACGAAAGATTCAAAGAAGAAAGCTAAACCAAATATACTGGTCTCATTCAGTGTGCTGTCGGTTATCACAAGCAGTCTTGTATCCTGTAGTGTGAGATATAAACTTCTTATTCAATCCTATCAAGGTTATTTATCACTTTCTGAAGGACTCAGAACCAATGGAAATAGACCTACAACGAACTGCATCCTCAGTCATTTCTTCCGCTGTGGCAGTAAGGTAGTTGCGAACACTTGCTATTTAGGCAAATAAACGAATTTGGGCTCTTAGCCTGCAGCTAACGATTTTATTTGGTGTATAATAATAGCAACAAAAACTACAGCACAAACATTTAATCAATGCCACGTCACAGAGTAAATAAATACACAGACACAAAATGGTATGGTGGTTCTCTAGATGTGCACTCTAAAAAATTTTCTGTACTTTCATAAGAAAATCCTTGGGAACCCAGTTGCCAAGAAAGTCCTTTGTAAAACTACAAAGAGTTTTCTTGTAAAATCTGAAAACCTTTATTTTATAATTAATTTTTTCTTCTAGAAAACAAATGTTACAAAGCAATAACAGAAAATAACACACACGCATATATATATAATTTTAGAAAAAATTACACTTCGCCAGTATGGGGACTAGAATCCATACCCCTTGAATTATTAGCCACCCTTAACCACAAGACCACCTTGGCTTACGAGCTTAAAACTTTATTTTTACAGTATATATGCCTGCAAGTACCTACAAAATAATATATAAGTTACTTGGTTAAGAAGAATAGTTACATTTATTTCATTTTAAGAGTTCTGTTGTTGAGTTAGAAATTTGGATGTCTCTTAACAACGATGTATTGAGAGCCGATTTAAGACTTAGGTGCAGCTAGTAAACATTAAGAGTTAATGAATAATGACACGTTTTATTGAAATTGTTTTATTATGATTGTTTGAGTTGTTTTCAGTGTTTTGCGTTATTCAAACTTGCAATACATTTCATTTTGCACGCAGCTTTACTTTACATCACCAATAGTTTTTCCACAAACAGCTACGTATATGCGGTTTTACATTGTTGAATATTCGCCATTTTTTTGAAGATCGTGGATACGGATCAGTATAGTACAAACATTTCTTGAGGTATACTACAAACACGGCCATTGTAGTTTCACAAGATACATCTTGGTACTGTTACAAGCATTTATAAAATTACAAACGATTTCTCAGTAATAACTACAATCCATTTATTGACTGGCTGCGCCTTGTGCCTGATTGGCTACCGCTTGCTGGGAGAGGTTTCCTGTTGGCTGGCAAGTAGGTTACTAGGCGCTGATTGGCGAATGGCGTCCCGACTTGTTGGTGGTCAGTGATGCCATTGTACTGGCGTGTTCGGTCCATGTTCGCGCAATAAACGTCTACGTCAACTGTGTATTCTTGATTCCTCTGCGGTCACGTGCAAGTTTTGCCTCGTGTTCCCATTCGCTAAGCGTCACGTGACTGGCACGAAGTGGGGAAAGTTCGCGTGTTTGATGACCCGTAAGACTACTGCGTAGCCGATATAGCGCGACTATTAGACTGCCTTGTTTTCGAGGGCGAGCCGTGTCGAGTTGGTAGAGTTATCCAACGTTCCGCCATACATTGCAACAGGCGTCTTCAGGGTTGAAATATCAACTTACCCTCTACAATCAAGACTTAACTTTTGTAGCAACGGTCGTGGAGGCCTGCAATCATCTTGATTACTGTTTGTTTGCAGTGCCAGTAGTGCATAATATAATAACTTATTTTGCAGGAAAGTAGCAGCTGACTGAGAATCTTGAAAACATGTCTAGTAAATGGACACAACAGCAAAATAAATGTTAAAATATAAGACATAAAGAGTGCTCTAATTTTTCCGCCCTATGGTAATAAAATAATTTTCTGAGTTTGGGTTTACAGAAGAGAAACTATTAGTTGATTGTGTTTGAGTGGGACACTTTTGAAAAATTCAGTTCATTTTGTCCTTTCAGTACGCCTAGCATGTATTTCACTTTACTGACTTATTAACACTTCGAATTCTTTAGACACACTCAAACATCAAAGTTAAAAAGAAATAATTTTAAAAATAATGGGCAATGCCGTATTCCACCGATTTCAAAATTAATTACGTTTGCTTTCAGACACAGTAACAGAGTACTTGAAAATGCAGATGCGAAACCACAGCTTGTTTCCTCAAACTCTAGCCGCACACGCCAGCAAAATGACGTGACTCGCCAGCATCACATCGGAGCGCCATTCGCCAAACAGCGCCTAACGTACTTGCCAGCTGGCAGGCAGCTTAGCCAATAGGAAACCTTTCTAAACGCGCGTAGCCAACCAGACAATGGGCTCCGTTCCTAGAGCCTTGCGCAGCCAATCAAAGCGAGGTACGGCCAAAGAAAATGAACCGCCACTTTTTTTGTATTCGGTGTCACAGCCTTACATTTTAGTTTCCAGTGCCATCATTGGTTTAAAACTGCCAGTTGGTGTTGACGTTAAAGAAAACCTCTCCAGTCATGGGCGGAGGTTATTTTCAAAGGGTGATTTCAGGCGAGCATTAACGTGAAGGAACCAACGACAGTAAATGGTGGCTGATGTACCTAGGAGGAAGGATGAGTGAAGTGAAGAGATTATGTACCTGCACGTCCAAGGTCAAGAAGCGAGGGAACGATACGGGCGACACTAACACGCACGCCTAGTGCCTCATCGCTCCTACGCGCAAGGCGTGCAGTGTTTCCGCTGTAACGCTGTACTGTGCAAATTAGATCTGTAACAGTAGGGATTTATTACACGCTATGAAAGACCACGGATTAAACTACGTCCGCAGATATCGTTGTACTTTTCTCTTGCTGCTTAAGGAAACTGCATAGGCAAGTTAAAACGATTGGTATATAGACAATAGTTTTTTAAATCCTTTCTGTCAAACAGTCGTATTTCGATTACTTTTATTTACCGAGATACGCGTTTGCGCGCAAAGGACGATTACACAGAAAATGTTCCCGTATATAATCCCCTTAACAGCGAGGTCTTGAGAGTCTGAGTGGGATTGAAGTGAATATGAGCGGCGCCAGAATGAAGGAGTGGCGGTAACGGGAGATCCCCGAGGAAACCCGCCGACCAACGGCATCGTCCAGCACGATTCCCAACTGCGAAAATTCAGTGAACTGGCCGGGGATTGAACCCGGTTCAACTTGGTGGGAGGCGAACGTGCTAATTGCTCAGCCACCTTGTTGTAGTTAAAAATAAAAAGGGTGCGGTTGTGATGTCCACTGCGCATACGCAAGGATGGGATGGAATCGACGCCCTCTCCACGCCGCCACATGCCCACGCACTGTTGTGCAAATTGCCGCGCGACAGCTTGGCCTCCCGCTGGGCCGACCAGTTTCCCTGACCATAAGCCGATGACGTCATCGCCCTCTCTCCTTACCCTCCTCCTCATTTCACCCACGGCTTAATTCACTGGCCAATTTATTTTTTATTTTTTTTTTCGGCGCCGGCCAGGGGAGCAACACGTTGGGGCAGAACCAGGCCCGTAACTCAAGTCGGTTTCGTACCTCCCCCCCCCCCCCCCCCCCCCCCTTTTCCTGATCATTCTTCCAGCCATTTTTTTATATCTCAAATAAACGAACAAACGCAGTCGATGATATCATTTGCATGCCATTCCTTGTCCGTCCAGACACGAGTGTGGCGCGGCGTGACAAAGCGGCATTTTATTTCTTACGGCTAACGTTGCAACTGTTTGAATTGACTTGGTGACCTCGCGAAATATCAGCGTGTAGCGTGGGCTATGATGTACCGTGTCGAAAACTACAATTCTGCAAGTACGGTCTACATAATTTTTTGGTGGAGTGTGTGTCTCTCTCTCTCTCTCTCTCTCTCTCTCTCTCTCTCTCTCTCTCTCTCTCTCTCTCTCTCTCTCTCTCTCTCCCTCTATATCTATCTATCTATCTATCTATTTCTCCCCCTCCCACTACACAAAAGTCTACGTCGTTTTATTTCATTCGTTGGCGGCTACATCTGTTAGACACTAATTTTACTCTCTGCGGAGTCGCAAATGGTTCTGGCACTTCTTTCGTCGTGGATTTTATTTGCCTGTTGGCTCGTAATAACGTATATCTATGTCCTTGCGCCGAGGATAACCAGGATCTTAATACGGTGATTGAGGAGATGGCGAACTTCTCGTCAAAAAAAAAACCGAATTTCACTTGCAATAGCAGCGAAAATCACTTAAGTGAATGAAGGGAATGCTACTCTTGCAACCAGATTGAAATGAGATCATGAACTTCGGAATGGTACATATGCATGCTAGTGTATAGCCAAACAGGCTGCTTGGTACAATTACACTAATCTAGCATAAGCAGTCAAAATTTCAACATTTAAAATATATAGAACACTTATTTCCAACACTGATACCTGTCAAACTTCCTGGGCGAAACATTATGTCCGAGGAAATATACGTAAAATCTGAACCAAATTTGGTACATTGGCTGTATAGGCCCTATAAGTGGGCCTTGAATTCTCTGTATTATGGCTTCTTTGAACCTTAATTTTTCAAAATAGCGCCACCTGAAAATTAAACTTTTAAGGCAGTATCATAGTTTAGGAGCAATGCAACCGATTCCGGCCGGATTTTGTCATAGTAAATAATCTCCGTTTACGGTATTTTATTAGATCACTAATGTTCAAAATGGTGGCAATAAGAGTATTTTAATATATTATGCCATATTTTATGAACTGTTGATATCTAGTGGAATCATAATAGAAAGATGATAGTAACTGATAAGAGCATTCAACTGACATTCATTTACTTTCTAGGAAGATGTGGCAACTGAAATAATAAATCTCTTACAAGATGTTTAGGCCACGTTTCAAAGCATTATTACCAAATGTGTATACAAGTTGTGCTGTGGAACACACCTTAAACTTTATAAAATGTTGATTTTATAGACTTTATATTTAAAGAGTTGGCTTAAGTACTTCGTTTTATAATGTTTACCTAATATGCAGAACAATGACACCTGTTTAAACCGAGTTTAGCGCAATAACAAAAATTATGAGACATCTAAAATCTGTCAGTTAAAACTTTTTCATCCCCTGTTTTGGACAATAGTGACATTAAAAAATTAATTTACTATTCAGGAAATAAATAACTGATTCCTACAAAATTTCTGGTTAGGGAAAAATAATCATAATTACAAAACTTGAAATATTTTTTGTGAATCTTTTAAATAACTACTTTTAAACCAAATGTTTAATACAATATTTCATTATCTTTTTCGAAAAGAAACATTTGAATATTTAGATAAAATATTTAGCTAAAAAGCAAACAAAATTGATACCAAAAATATTTATAATGGTTTCTACAATCTCACAGCATTACATTACTTTGTTATATTTTCAAAGTATCGCCTCCAAAAATTACAAGCTTAAAAGTTATCTTTCCTTTTTACAAAAAAACTTCAATTCAAAATATTTTTAAACATTCTGGGCAAAGCCTTCTTTTTTCGCATTTACGTAACGAGACGTACTTTTTATGGGGAATTGGAGCTCTTGAACACGAGACGAAAACATATCGTCCCAACAGTTCCGCAAGAATGAGCATCACCTCACTCTATAATATCATTACTTTTATGGGATATATATATATATATATAAGAAAAGTTCTCTCTTAAAGTATTTTAAAACATTAATATATGGGCGACAAGTCCTGGTAACTTTGAGTAGATAAATAATTCCGAACTCCAACGCCTGATACCAATGTTATATAAATTTTGATTTAATAACTTCATATGTAATTTGCGGTAAATTTGCTTAGAATGTCTCAATAAATAACTATATTTATCTTAACATAATTCATTGAAAATATTATCTCTATGTCTAAATATAGGTCAATCATAAAACCAAATATAACCGGTTTGTTCGCTATTTTGTGCCGATTCTACTTTAGAAGTGACGAATCACAAAAGTTTTTTTACTCTCGATATTCTTAATTCTTTCTTTCTTTCTTTTTTTTGCAGGGATTCTTTTTGAAAGCACATCATTTTTGCAACAAGAAACGTGTATTTGAGGTTCTCACCGAAGACAGTTACCAACTTCAGAACAATTCCCCCTATCTACAGGTATAAATTGTTCCATTGATATTTCTGCAACCTTCGTGTAGCCAGTTTTCTCGTACATTTCCTTCAAATATGGGTTTACTGCTCTGGAGAATGCCAGTGTACGAGGGAGATCTGGGTTGAGTTCAACACAC
Source organism: Dryococelus australis (assembly GCA_029891345.1). Lineage (NCBI taxonomy): Eukaryota > Metazoa > Arthropoda > Insecta > Phasmatodea > Phasmatidae > Dryococelus > Dryococelus australis. The sequence continues at coordinate 350,608,297 of CM056993.1, forward strand.
TCAGACCCAGTGTGTACAATAGGGCACATAATGAAGACGAAGTTTATTTTTTGCTGTTGCTGTACACCGCGATGCTCAATGCGGAGTGACCTCGCATGCGGGATAGCTCATTCGTCAACTGCTCTCCTGGTTTAAGTTCTGAACATTTCACATCAGTAATACCAAACGCAAATTGGGCGTGGTAGCGAGACAAGAGCTGTGTTGTGTTAAAATACGGCATGAAACGAAAACTGTCGCGATTGCAACACCTTAAGCCATAGATGAATGTCGGTGTGAAAGGGTAAACTTCTGTGAAAGGGTAAACTTCTAAGATTGCCAACGCCAGTTGGGAGGGGAACAGCTATGTCCCCATTGAATGAACAGTTCTTTTTCTTCAACCTCGGAGTCCGGAGGATTTAACAGGCGTAATCTGTTCCGAGTATTAACTCACATTCCAAGGTATTAACTCTCCGCCATAGTGACTTCATCAGCCTTAGTTGAATGCTATCAGATAGAGGGATATACGTTCCTTCCAGTAGCAGCGGGGGGCGCAGACATCCTCTCACCTCTCGAAAGCATCACGTAAGGAAGTTACCTGTGTGGACCACCTAGATTGGGTGGAGACCTGTCCAACTTCCACAAAGACGCTTCGTGTACGGGTTTTCCTATAGGCCGTTCACACGGTAAAGTGAGCACTTTTTGAAGCTGTTTCATAAAACATAATAACAAATAAATACATTTCATTGTGGCTTCGGACTTTTGGTTTCGGGTATGGTAAAAGTATACACTATGTTTATTACTCACATGGCAAGGTTTACATTAACAAGTGGTGGAAGGATATAGATTGGTTGAAAGAAAAAAGTAACTAAGGCTTCAAAAGTGCTCACTTTACAGTGAACGGATTGTACCAGGCGGAACAGATCTTCGTTCCTTTACACAGGTCGCAAATATTTCCAGTATACGTCATCACCACGGACGACTCGCCATAGGTTCCACGGCAGAATAGTTGAGTTAAGAGATCTGGGTGGTTCTTAACGAGGTCTTGAGAGCCGTTGAGGGTGATGAGGTGAGAATGGAGCAGCGCCGGAATGCAAGGGCGAGGGAAACGGGAGGTCTCCGAGAAAAATCCGTCGACGAGCGGCATCGCGATTCCCACTTGCGAAAATCCGAGTGTGACACGGCCGGGGATTGAACCCGGTTCGCCTTGGTGGGAGGCGAGTAGGCTAACCGCTCAGCCACCGCGGCCCCTAGGAAACGGTCGACTTCTCCCTCGAAAAACCATAGTATCTACTACTACTACTCGACCAAGCCAAGTGTACATGCGAAAATTTTGTGAACTACACAAGCGATAAGGTCAAATGCCCGGTTGCAGGCACACGCGCTTGCGCAGACAGCTAAAGGCTGTTCACGATAAAGTGAACACTTTTCAAACGAAGCTTAGAATAAAGTCACTGTCCCTGCCTCCATATATTTTTATGGGCCCTGAGTGATATACTTCCAGTAAAGTGGGTAACGATGGAGGGAAAATAGTTCCATATCTTGACGTTGAATAAAAAGTGTTAGGTAACCATTTGTGATAACTGAAATTATTTTTTTCGCTTTCTCTTTTTTTAATGCATCAATGTGCAAAAATGAGCAAATTTGTATAATATTTACTTTCCTAATAACTTTATAGTTTTACTTGATCGACGCATTAATAAAGTGATGAGGCCCATAGGGATGCTAATTTTACATAAGGCGGAAGAATTCACGACGTACATATAAGTAGATCTTAAGCAGGGCTTTCAATAGTGCTCATTTTACCGTGAACAGCATGTAATATAATTTAATGCCCCGTGATCGCCGCTGCTCCTCCCCTCTCAACAGCAACACTAGCGCTTGAGTCTCACACCCCTGCCTGGCTGCACACTCGGCTTGGTCGAATGTAGTCTCTCCACGGTAAAGTGAGCACTTTTGAGACCCTAGTTACTTTTTTCCTATTAGCCATCTTTTACCATTTCGCCGCTTTTTAAAATAAGGATTGCCATGTAAATAATAAACACAGTGTTTATATTTCACCGGACTCGAACGTTAGTGTCTAACGCTAAAAAATATATATTTATTGACTATTATTACAAATGAGTGGGAAATCAAAAAAATGCTCACTTTACCGTGAATAACCTATATAGTTTATTCACGTTTCTTCACGCTTTTTGACTCAAACCTTTTGATAAACTACCCCATGTCTGACGTGTTTAGTTATTTCTAAAAATGTATTTTATCACTAACATTTCATCCCTTTGTTGACATAAAAGTAGGTATCTTATTTTTCTTTAAAATTGTAGTTTAACTATATTTTCTTTATAATTTATAATATTACATTTATAATAAATATGGAAAAAAAACTATGAGAAAACACGTGTTTTGGTGTTTTGGTAGTGCCTAGTAATGAATAGTTCTCATGCAAAATATTATTAGAACTGAGTGCGCACGAATTCGGTGCGTTGTCCTTTGGTGTAATTGTGCAGACTTAGCTAAGCTTAGTTTGCACGTGGCTGAGGGATATCCTGTAAGAAGAACTTAAGCAGGGCTTCAGAAAAGTGTGAAGTAACTGTGAATGGACTGTAGTAGTTATGGCTTAGGCGACCTTCCCGAGAATCAAACCCAGTTCTTTGTGGCGAGAAATAAGTTAGTTGTCTGGCGACCACACCGCTCCCACCAATAACCTCGGGAAGTATTCAAAATAAAATATAAAGTTTGAATTAAATTTTTGTTGAAAAATGCATTCTCTCATGTAGTAGGCCTACCATTGCATGTGAAGTGGAACGGTTAAAACGATCATAAACATTTTGTGGAAAACAGCAAATTTGCCGATGGAATGGTTGAAGCTTGGAACAAATCTACTCAAGGTGAACATGTTATGCTCTGAGGTCAGATACTGTATAGTAATTTATGGTGTTTCATTACTCTGCCTTAATTGAATTATAGTAATCGCGTAGTCACCATAGACAGTAATGGATGATAAAACAGAACGTCGAAACCAAACCATAAAAAATATTATAATATTAAATGTTGTGACAATAGTTAACGAAATTGTCCGAATATTTAAATTAGCTCAACGATATAAAAATATTTACTTTATTTTTTTAATAAGTTGTGATTTAAAAAAAAAACGTATTTTCAATTTTCCTTACTTGTAGTTACTTATATTTCATGATAACTGCAACTATTTCCAATAAAAAACCGAGTAGGGAGTGAATCCAGGGCGAGGTAACACTCTCCGAGTGACGGGCTTTCCAGTTGTGACCCGTAGGTGCCCGTCATCCCCGGACAGGATATGAAATTAGACCCTAGGATGGAGCGGCGCTGGAATGCAAAGGGCGGGGGAAACGGGAGTACCCCGAGAAAACCCGCCGGTAAGCGGCATCGTCCAGCACGATTTCCACATGCGAAAATCCGGAAGTGAACCCGCGGGGGGGATCGAACCCGGTTCGCCGTGGTGGGAGGGGAGCTCCATAGTCCTCTGCGCCACCGCTGTCACTCGATTTCCAATTATTTTACAACTCCGAAACTATTTGCCTATACTGAACCTCACAAGAATTGAGAAATTATAACTGAAACCTAAATAAAAGTGTTTTTAAACGGAAACATTGCCGTTCTACAGCTGCGGCAGTAGTTACAGCACTCTGCACGGGACTTGCCAGCACAGTTAAGGCCCTTACACAGTTGAAAACTTTAACATTTGACTTTACCATTTGACTTTACGTTTACTTTCCCACATGCTGCTTCTTATGGAGCTTGACACAATGGAACTGTCAAAGGTAAAGTCAAGCACTTTACGATTTCGAAAAGATAAAATTTAAATTCAAAGTCAAGCATCCATTTTGCCGAAAATCTAACAGAGGTTATGTGGAAAGTGCGTTATTTTATTGTGGGCCGATTTTAATCTCAGTATAGTACTAAACGGAGCTCTTCTTGAATTAAATAAATGGCAAACGAATATAATGTAAAGCGGAAATATATGAATTTACATATTTTAATAAAGTAAACAATAGGGTTTTTTTTTTTGTTTTGAACTTCTAAAGTAAATATTAAGCCTATTTTTTTTTTTCAAAAAAAAGGTACGTAAAATGCATTCCTGGATAATATCATAATTATTTTCATAACAAGATACACATTTTTACGATGCTCGCAGAACAGTTGTTCAATTGTCTGAACTCTGACTTTACAATTCTATCGTGTATTGGTGCTTTCGTAAGAGGAAAGGAAATGTAAAGTCAAATGCTAAAGTTTTCTATTGTGTAAGACCCACCATACACGTACAGTTCTGCCTTCCGATTGGCCTGACAGGCGGAACCGTCGCAGATTGGCCTGTCACTTCCCACACACACACACAGACGCAGTTTGGCCGGCCGGTAGGCCGAGGGATGTCATTACATTGTTCAGTGTCGTGCGAATACTGTAAGTGTTTAGTTGCTTAGTAGATCCATGCCGACAGTCGGATGAACTTGTAGCACGTGCAACTAGTGCCTGTGCACTGCAGAAAAGGAGAAAACGTAAACGCAAGATGTGGACAAAGATGGTTCCAAAGAAAGAATCATTATGCACACGTCAACTTGCTTACGGAACTAAGGTGTTACCCAAAAGACTTGACAAATTACCTGCGCATGGACGAACCAACTCGCCTAGAAGTTTTAAGCATGGTTGCTCCTTTCGTAAAAAAAAAAAAGATACTTCTATGGGAAAAGCCATAACACGAAATGAAATATTAACGGCGACACTCCGCTATTTAGCGACTGGGAGAACACTTGAAGATTTGAAATTCTCTTGTCGCATAGCTCCACGAACGTTGGGGAAGATAATAGCTGACACCTGCGCAGCGATATTCAAAGCACTGAGGAATTATTGCAAGGTAGGAAAATAAACTGAATTACATTTGTACTTGTGTAGATGTTTGTTAAAAACGTAAACACGTATCATAATTCATCTCAAATGTTAAACTACTTGCAACTAGGTTAAACAAATATTTAGTTGCTATGTGTTTAATATACATTAGCACAGAACCTTTCAAGACAAAGACGTACAAGAAGGAAGACTTTGTAAGCAATATTGTCAATATGCCTTGACTGTCTAGAATGCTTATTGACACGTATGTGATATTCCCTGCACATGAGTTCTGAATTTACTTCCACTAAATATACTACAAATTGTTACGCCTACGGTTGTAGACACAGAATATGTTTAGTCTCTCCCATATTTTGGCCGTAACTGGCGAAGAATCACCTTGAAAGAGTCGTTTACGTTCACCCACAATCATGAATGGAACGACGGGCGATGTGTAAAAAATATACGATATTCACATTGCAAAATACTGTTGGGATGGCGCAAATGTGAAGTTTTGTGGAGGTTAGTTGCGGTTGTCTCCTGTTGGTTGAATCACGCAAATACGTGATCGCCGAATCGCCAGGCAGATTTCCCACTTCAGCTTCGAATAGTGCTTCATTAATAATTTTTTCTGCATAAAGTCTCTGCTCTTTGCTCAATAAAGTTCTTAACTTTGCAGCAACATTTCTGCCGAAAATATCAAATTGATCTTATTTTCTTACCTGCGCAAGACGTTCACTTACAGTTGATAATATTTATTCACCGGCGGACAACATATTTCTGCGCTTAAATGACTTTGCACTACCGCTTGGACTAGAAATCCGTGACGTATCAGTAAGACAATACATTATATATATATATATATATATATATATATATATATATATGAAAAAGAAAGATAACAATTTCATTTATATGACTTGAAGAAACGTCAGAACACCACTAAACAGTGTCTTCCCTCCCCTGCCTAAATATTTGTCTCTGTTCTGCTGTGCACGTGCCAAACAGCCCCCCAATATCCCTTCTTTGTCTTATTTCAGTGTCCAACAACGAAGAAAGAATGGGAAAACGTTGCGGGGGAATTTGAACGTCGCTGGAACTTTCCGTATTGCATCGGAGCCGTGGATGGGAAGCATGTAACCACCATGCTGCCTCCAGGATATGGATCGTACATTTATAATTACAACAAAATTTTCACAGTCAAATTATATTAGGTATAGCAAATGCGAATTATCAATTACTGTACTTCAGCTTTGGACTAAACGGGCGGGTGTCTGATGGAGGTGTCTTTGAGGCCTCGGACTTTTCGAAAAAAACCAGAAGACGGGAGCCTGAATTTGCCAAAGGAGGGAACTATCGCTGGAGAAATATGCGGTATGTGCTAGTGGTGGATGAAGCATTTCAACAAAGGGATTACATTATGAAGCCATTTAGTAGCAAGGTAGCCAGCCACTCCAGCTCGTGTTTTCGGTACAATTGTTGAAATAGTTGGTGTTTTACAAAAACCTATCTCTTTAAATGATTTGACTAAAGTACATCACATTGGTATGGCGTGTTGCACCCTACACACTTTCCTGCGTTCAAAGGTACCACATCAGTACACCGCATTGGAAAGTTTGTATGAGGAGGAGTTCGAAAGTGGTAATGTTTCGCCTGGACCTCACTGCAACGAATCTATGAATCTCAGTAAAACCGCATGCCATCCAACTAATAGTGCAGAACTCGTTAGAGAGTCGTTTGTGGAATACTTCAACAATGAAGGTCAAGTTTCCTTGGCAACAAAGGTTTATTGAGTAGAGGCATTTCTTTACGTACATTTTCAAAGTGAAGAAACGCGTAGCAGTGCAATAAGTACATAATAATGTAGTGATAAACTGGTTTCCTTAGAATATTTCATTATTGTTTGGTACCCATATACGCATTTTACAAATTTGTCTATAACTGACTATAGTGTTTACACTATGATGTATGTAATGTTATAATTACTGTAGATTAGCTATTAATTAAAACAACATAAGTATACGAACTTGCTTTGTAATATTTTCACTATACAAGTCCTGTCATTTAATTGTTTAATCCCTAAATGAGTAGATGAGTACCTTGGCATATTTCGTTATATTCTTTGAATTGCATCGTTTTCATATTATATTTATATGCTTATACTAGGAATATTTACATGAGCGAACAGTAATATAATTTTTATTACTTTGTGTGGCAAATAAAATTTGCTATATTACAAGGATGTATATGCCTAAGACTCTTAACTAAGTTACATAATAAACTGAAGTCAGCAAAATGCTTTGATTTGTTATTGGTATGTTACCTCTGGGTCACTTTCTTCGTCAAGATTTGAGAGTCCTTGCAATGCCTCTTCTTGGTCCACGAGAAATAGTAGGTCGTGGTAAAACAATAATTTTGGCAAGGTATGCATATTGTGTGCTCATTCCAGACTTCTTACACTGTTGCACTTTCTTGTGTTCTTTGCGGAAAGTACTTCGTAAATTGTGATTTTTTTTCTTTCAAAATAGTGTCCCTAGTTGCATCGGGATTAATTGTTATCACTGTTTCGAGAAGAGGTGCGTACGCAGTATCCTTCATTTCGCTACTGTGGTACGATTTACACTTTACTTCCCACAGGCACGGAAGACCACGAAATGCGTCGATGAACTCAGAAACAAAATCTTTGGACCACTTTGCCGAAACAAAGTAAATGATATTAACCCTAGAGCTATCCACTACCTATATTCACACGGGTGTACAGAAAACTGAGCGATGTCACATAGCGGGATCGGCCTGCCGGCAAGTCCACACACGTCCATTAGGCCTGTGAGCTCGCTGGCCGACCAACAGTCCAGACGATTTACCTGCAGGCCGCCACATACACGCCAGTTTTACCTTTCAGGCCAGGACTATCCAGGCCGATCGGAAGGCAGAACTTCACGTGTGCGGTGGGCTTAAGAAGCTTCTAGGGGCCAAGTGTGTATGTGTATGTGTGTGTGAGTTATGGGCGCACTGCCCGCTGTTGTCGCGACCTCCAAATCCGCGCCCGAGCCGACAGGTTTCTCTCTCGCCATAGCGCATGCGCGAAACGTCTAGCCGCGCGGTGGTCGGACCGGTCCGGCGCTGTAATGTACCATTCGCATTCGCGAGCCGGTCCCGAGGTGTACCTGGTCAACGCCGCGGGTCGTAGGTCGCTCAGCGACATCCCCGTGCCACCCACATTCGCCGCAGGTCCACGCGCCGCGGCGTTGCCAAACTTGCATCCGCCGCGCCATTTTGCTGCCGTGGTTCGCAACTGTTTCACGTCCCTTTCTTACCATTTTTTATATTTTCAATATTTGGCGAAATTCTGTAGCAGGCTTTTCAACAGGCTGGCAGAGATAACACTTGATCGTATGATGTTTTTTTTATTATTTATTTCATTAACCCTACTTAGCAGTACAGCCATCCAGGGTGTTAAATTCTATCATGACTACTTCAATTTAACAAACAGTATATTAGTTATATAGATTCACAATTATTATATAGATTCACAATTTGATATAGATTCACAATTCGATTGTATGCTGCAATTTAGTGAAGGGATTTGGGCGGCTCTTAAAAGCGAGATCTTGAGAGCCGATGAGGGTGATTAAAGTGAATATGGAGCAGAGCCAGAATGAAGGGGCGGGGGAAACTGGAGAACCCCGAGAAAACCCGCCGAGCAACGGCATCATCCGGCACGATTCCCACATGCGAAAAGCCGGGTGACTCGGTTGTCCATGGTGGGAGGCGAGTGCTGCAGGTTAATTTCGCTGCTTGTATTTACTTGGCTTGTCCACACAGTTCTCACCAGTGGTGCCAACAAAGGCGTGGGTGGCCACCTTTAAGTGCACCAATAATATCAGCGATGTCCAGTCAGGTATCTTGTGACGGAGCAGTTTCGTTCAGTTACACGGTGTTCTTGTAGGACAACATTTTTTTAATCATTTGTTAATTTATTATTTACCTAAAAAATAACATTGAATACCTCTGTGGTGGCTGTTTTATAAGAGAACAAATAGTAATAAATCGTTGCGCGCCATTTATTCGGCTATGATGGTATTTATAGTGTCATCGGCCCTGGCCCAGAAACTACTTTACATGTCGTGTTGTGCCGAGGAAGGAGATTTCCAGAAGTTTCATGCATTGGCCTGTCGTGGCCGACTTATCTTTAACCCTTTAGGAAGGCACAGTTTATTGTCACTGAAGACAAGGTTGAAGTGAGCTGCCTATATTCTACACTACACCAATACTAGTTGTGTTGGTCTCTGTATTTCTACTTACCCTCTTCCTATTGGTCCTGGCTATGCCGGATACGCTTACAATGTTCCATAACGTTTATTGTCTATCGGGCTGTGACGTCAGTGCAGGTAGCTGTCAATCATCCCGCCCGACACGCGATGTATCGGCGGGCAGGTAGTGGTGACTCACCTCTATAGAGCGTCCCACTCTTAAGTTACAGGACAGTGTGAATGGCGGGCGATGTTGCCACATTACTACAGTTTTTCGACGTAACTGGCAGGCTGAGTAACAAATGGGTGGCGAAGGGAACGTCGTGATTTAGATAACTGTTTACGTCCTTGACAACTCTTAAGTGAATCAGATCCTGCGACGCAAAGCTAAGCGGCTCCTTTGTAACTGAAATCTGTGAGAAACCGTATCATTGCGATTGCATGGCACGCATGCAACGAAAATGGCACATCTAAAAGTGAGCCGCTCTATAACAGCCACGTTACTGTATGAATGGACATGGAACACAAGGAACGTTATAAATGTTTATTTTTTTAAGATAGACACACACTAAATATAACAGAATATATTTCAAGTTTTCTGTGTGATGTAAGAGTCCCAAGTTTGGTACGTAACGTCAAGAGTCCTATCTATGCATTTGTTCGAGACTCGATTGAATCCGTAGTGATGGTATTTCGTGTTTTACTCTGTGTCTTATCTGAAAATGATTAAGTTCAAGCAAATAATTAAAATCTCAGACAGTAAATTACTCAGTGGCGTGTGGTGAACTGCTGCAAGGTAAGCTGGCGTTAGTTGTGTGCTGTACCCTGTTGCTTTCTAGTGTACACTTCCACCAATAAAACGTAACTCGGCAGCTGACACCACAGGGCATATGTAATGGGTCCCTTGCTGCTCGCTTGTGAGTGGCCGGAATACATTATATTCCCCTAGGCTGCACGGTGGTTACTGGCTCCTGCTGCGTGCGCCGAGAATGTACAGCAGTAAACATGCACCAGCTTAACTAGCAACACTTCACCACACGTCACTGAAATTACTAAAAATAACTGACCTGTAACAGGTAATGCTAATATGCATATGCCAGCCGAAACTTACGTAGTTATGTATACTACAACAAATTATCAGTAGGCCTATTTGTTTTCAAATGGAACTCGACAAAAAATGATCGCTTGATAATTACTTTTGGTCTCGAGTTGCTTCCATTTTGCTTATCGTTTGTACAGAAGATAACTTACAAAACTGGTTCTACGACAGTGAAAACATTTCAAATCCTATATTGCAATCTGAATTTAAATATTTTTCTTGATCAGAAGAACTTTATAAATGTGGCGGGTGTATAGGTGTGTCGCGCCCATTACTGCTATGGAGCGTGCAGTGAGATAAATGACACAGATTGCGAGAGCTTTTTTTTTTTTTGTCCGACAGCCACATTCACCTGATCCGAGAAGTGGTATTGAGTTTGTTGGCAACGCTGCCTTCCCCGTTCTCTTTACGCGGTTCTGCCAGGCAAGACCTGATGGATTGCTGGGAATTTTCGTGACCTCCTCAGTCGTGGGCGGTGTTGCCTAAATAACAACTCGTGCCGACACCCTAATGCAAATTTCTCAATTTCTCTCTACAGGAGATAAACTAATGTCCCCTTCGCTGCAAATTCAATTACTATTGAATGTGAGAGGCTGTGGAAAATTATTTCAACGTGAGTTCATCGTTCATAATGCAAGATGACGCAAATTCCTAATGTGCTCTGTGGTCACCCCTTTTTTTAAATCGCACATTCAAGAAGAGACTAAGTTGAAAAGAATTATATCCAGGGAAAGGAGGGAATTTACATAAGTATTTTAGTATTTAACGAACCGTTCTTCAAGCATGTTTTCTCTAATTAACCCCTTCTTTCCTTCACCATTTCTTCAAGACAAGCAAGATTTTGCAGTACATACAACTAACATGGTGTTGAAATATTAGTATAAAATGTATGCAATGCAGTCAACTAATTCATTTATTAACATCTCATAAATAACTTTAGTTGTTATATCTACCTACGTTACAAACAACATAACGTGTTTCAAATGAATTTTTCTTATGTTCCCATCAATAATCATTTGTGCATTCCTAATGTGATAAACCAGTTAGTAAAACCAAATAAAAAAAAAATTATAGAAACATATTAATACCGTATGCCAATGTAAAACACTATATGCATCGTTGCAGAAGAGCGCTTAGCAAGAGTGAATGCGTAGTCTGCTTGTTAATGAAGAAAACCCATTCCGTCGTTGACACGCAAATGAACGATATCAACGGCCGGTAGCTACTGTGCACAGAAAGATACCAGCTCCCAGTGTTATGAAAATCTTCCCTGTGGTTAATCTAATTTGTAGAATATGCTGCCAGTATTTAACACGAATGGTTAACGGCAATATTATCGAGCGAGTGAATGGGTGCTGAAAGCCGACGAGGGTGAAGCAGCGCCGGAAGTGCAAGGGCGGGGGGAATGGGAAATAAGAATAGGTGCCAAGTTTTGCCATACGCCTTGTCGATGCCCAAAATGAAATATAAAATTTGTGATGCAAGTTACGGCGAAAATACATCAAGTCCAATATGGGAGGGAGTGATGGCCCTCAAGCTGAGCGCGAGGCAAACAGTTGCAAGCAAACGCAGTAGAGAGTAATACCGGACAGCTGCATACGAACAACACAGGCGAGCGTGTGAACAGCAGCAGCAGCGAACCTAGCGGCTTGAGGTGGCAAACACTCACGAACTTTGAATCCGTGTATACGCACAGTGGACATAACGCGTGCATTTGTGTACGAAATACAGAATTCCTAGAAAGTATTTTGCTTGGAACATTTTTCTTTTTATTTTATATTGTAGTACAGATGTCTTAATGCGTGCACAGTAGTATTTATTAAAAAAAAAAAAAAAAAAAAAAAGGCAGTATTTAATGCCGAAAATTTAGAATAATATGTGAACTCTACAATCTTTACACTAATAACTGTAAAATTTATCTTGCAATGTCCGGGACACATTTGAATATATGGAACACACCGTGATTAAACATTATTTGTTTTTATTTTTTGTACATGTGTGTATGCTACAGAAATACATTCAAAATATGTGCTTGTTTTTCCTCACTAGGCCTAATACCTAACCTACTACACACACACGTTTTTGACATACTGTTTTGTAACATCTATCGCAAATTAATAATATTGTGTTGGTAATTTCTGTATAAGAATTATGTTCTAAAAACAATATTAGTGACCTTCCTCATTACAAAAATAAAAAGTGATAAAATCAAATTTGTTGCTCTTTAGCAAGTATGAGTAGTCCCTCTAGATAAATACCGATTTAATGCACATCTCCAGCGCACGAGTATCAAAAATTTAAAATGAACAAATAGCTTTAGTTCCCACACAGTAAAATATTTTTCGAAATTAGCTTCTTGAAAGCTGCTACTGTGCTGATTGTATGTTTGTGACCCACGACTCTGTAGTCCCAAACAAGGCAAAATTAATCCTGAATATATATTACTGCCCTTTTTTTTAAATTAAGGACATATTAATGCCAATTATTTTTATTTTACTGGCCAGTGTTGGATCTCGTCAAGGTTTTTTTTTTTAGAAAAAAAAAAGGGGGGTGGCAAAGTTGGAGTCTGCCCGCCCCACCTTTTTTATTTTCAATTCTAAAGTAAGGTTTTGTTTAGTAAAGTGTTTATACCAGAACATGAATGTCAAGCTTCGGAAACTCGTGTTTCATGTAATGTACGTGCTGGAAATAACGACTAAAAATATTACAAATATACTTGTTAGTGGAAAAGCAAATCCGAAAATGAAATGGATTTTGCCCAACTAATAGTGTAACTGAAATAATTATACACAATGCAAATGCCACCTGTCATTGTAATTCAATGAACGCGAATCTCTAAAATTATTAATACTATATAAAACATAAGCAATTCCTAGTTTAAAACGCACGACGGTAAATGTAAACAAATGTGTCGTCACCTCATGCCGGTAGAGCGCAGCACAATCACTTTTCGCACGGAAAATCGCCAGCTGTCCAGTAGTAGTCTCTATAGTATTTGTTGCAAGTGGTTTGCACATCCCGCGGTGGTTGTCGAGGAGGAAGAAGGGCGCCACGTTTCTCGCAGCAGGTGGCGACGACAGGGCAAAGGTTTTTCTTTCTTCTTTTTTTTTACGGTCTGGCCAGCAGCGACAAAGTAACCCCGCTAAAAGCGCGCTCCCGCCGCGGGTAAACAACTACCTCCTGTTTTCCCTTCGAGGCCGGAGGGGCTTTCGCCTTCGCTGACGTAACCTTGAGTCTCTACCAGCCTTCCCCATCCTCGTCCCCCTCATTCCGGCGTCTGGGGCCACGAGTCGATGCTACTTTCGCCTGCCGTCTTCCCTCGAGCACTACCTATAATCCATTCACGGTTAGGGGCCACGGTGGCTGAGTGGTTAGCCTGTCGCTTCCCACCAAGGCGGAGCGGGTTGAATCCCCAACCGGGTCACCGGATTTTCGCAAGTGGGAATCGTGCCGGAAGATGCCGTTGCTCGGCGGGGTTTTCTCGGCGCCCTTTCATTCCGGTGCCGCTCCATACTCACCTCAATCACCCTCATCGGCTCTCAAGACCTCGATGTTAAGAACCGCCCAAATCACTTCACTCACTCCCTCAGCGTTTAGACATCTTATGTAGATTGGCTGTTGCGAGATTCCCGAGCGTGAAACACTTAGGCACGCTATCTTACGCAAGAGTAATCAAACAACATTTTCCACAAATGTGATGAAGCGTCTCGAGCCACTCCCATCTCATTCCACTGCGCGCGCGTGCGCGCATCTGCTCGTCGCAACATCTGCCACACGTCCGGCGGCAACGAGGCGGAACAAAGACGCGACGTTTCGAAACACAAGCAGGCCACGACCGCACACGTCGTCATTTTTTTTATGTCAACCGCAGAGTCCTCGGCGGCCATGTTCTATGTTGCAAGTAATCCGGGGAGCCGATTGTTCCAATCTTAACTTCAGCATCACTCAAAATTTTCCTCAAGCGGCAAGAGAAGGATACAAAGATACAGGCGTGATGTTTCATCTCGGGTAGTAAAACTGTCACAGATCTCATCTGCACAGTACAGTGTCACGACGGAAACACTGCACGCCTAGGCGTGCGTGCTCCTTCGCTTCTTGGCCTTTGGCGCGGGTTTCCTACGGGTGTCCGTCCCACTATTAAAGCGGCTGTCTTACCTCTGTTTGATTGTATACTGTGCTCCCCGGTCGTGTCAGATACGGATGGGACTTGTTTGTTTACCCTTCATCCTCGGTGTTAATGAAGCCGAGGTCGTAATGAGGTCGCGGCGTCGCCCAACGTTCGTCGACCCGCCCACCGGTTATCCGGCGCTCTACGGCAGGCGGCTCGCGTCATAGACAAAATATGAAGTAGACCGCTTATTCGTCTTCTGCACATGTACCCAACAGTGATGCACGTGTTTGTGTATATCCTAATTTTTAAATGACAAGCACTATTATATTAATTAAATACCTTTACCAGTTTTAGTTTAATCAAACTGCATTACAAATTGGGTAGAGGAAGTATACATTCATCTCAAAGCATTTATTTACAAACCAATCAATTTTCTAACCTAAAATCCAAACCATGCCATTTTCGCTAGACGTGTTGGCAGAAAATCAGTTCAATGCTGGGAAACGGAGATTGGTTGTGCGCAGCCAGCGAGATCGGTCTACCTCATCTTTAGTTTATGGCTCGCACAGCTTCAGTTATAGACCATCCACAGTACCTTCGAACCATACCTTTGATAAATCTCTCCACGTATGACGTACTTGGCTGTTGTTTAGATATGTATGCCACGTATTCACGGATGCTTCCAACTTCTCTGGAGCCCTACTAAATCTCTACTTCCACGATATTCCTCCGCCTCGTGCAAACAAAACTTAGAAAATTACACCAGAGGACCAACGCACTACATTCGTGCACACTCACTTTGTTGATATGTTGCATAAGAACTGTTTTTTACTAGGCTTTACTGACACATATGTTTTCTCACTGTTTTTAATCATACCAATCTTAGATGGACTATTATGATTTATATATAAAATATAAGTAAAAGTTGAATCCAACCATCATTAAAGTACTTTTACGTCAACAGAAATATAAGACATACATTTAGGAAATGACAAAATATGTACATGGGGTGATTTTTAAAAGTTTGGATTCAAAAAGTATGAAGAAACTGCGAATATACTATAACCTCTAGTATCTCATTTTTAATGGTTGTGAATAAAATCATTTCCCCAGGAAACTATAAAACGTGCGTCCAATGTGCTGACATACGAAAAGAGCACGCACTTCAGAGGAGGTCTTTATACTGCTTGGAAGACGTAACGCACATTAGAAACACAATTTCAGAGTACTCCATCATCACTTGAAACTGCTTTTCCAAAACGCCTTACCTAAAATTATACGCGCCATATACATGCAGAAATCCTCAAGAGCCTCAATTTAATATCCAGCAATCAAATTATAGGATCACCACTGAAATACCAATGAGTACACGCAGCTCGACGAGAACACAGCACATCAGTTCAGAGACTTGCGCTTACACTTAATGCACGCAATATTGTCTACTCTATCGCTCCCGTGCTTCTGAGTCTCAAACCGTCCCGCCTTATTTCAGTTCACATTGCAGCAGTCCAGAATGTTCTAGAGATCTCCGACCGCTCTCTTACACAGTAGCCTTCTACTCGTAGGGTACCTCGCCCACTCGTCTGTTCACACATACTCGTCTGCCGTCGTCTCGCATCCTCCGCCGTCCTCTTAGCTGATGTCCCTCGTTGCTCCGGACTTCTCCCGATTAGCACATACCAGCCAGAAAGGTTACAGAACAGAACATACTAAAAGGGCACCAGTACCCAGCTGGAGGCCATAACTTGTCTTACTTACTAGAATTAAAAATAAATTAGGAAAATAGTCGAAATATGACATTTGTCGCGTTATAAAAATTTAAAACAAGTTAAGTTTTAAAACTACAGATGCTTAGAATTATATTTTGTTATAATATTAAAGAAAAAGGTTACGCTATAATTTTAAAATGTTAAAAGTTAAATTTCCTCTGCCTCCACGCTTGAACCCTCACCCCGCCATACGATATCGTTTACGTGAGGTGTCCGTCGTGTGTCTGATGTTTGTGTCTGTGTTGTGATGGTGCCAGATGCAGCCAGAAGGCTACAACAAAAGCCGCCTATCCTACGGTAGCAGCGGTATTTGTAGCGTCGTCGGCCGCAGCCCAGAAACTTCTCCATATGCCGGGCTGTGCCGAGGACGTGATTACCAGAAGATTCTTGCTCATCCTCCCAAGTCGCCGACTCCTCCGGCAGGGCGGTGGAGGAGGGGGAGGGGCTGTGACTCCAGCCAGGTCTGATGTCGATCCTTCCCCCGTCCGCTGGTTGGCGTAGAGAAGACCGGTTCTGCCTGGGGGTGCGAAGTGAGTGAAGAGATTTGGACGGCACTTCAGAGAACTATGTAGCTGCGCGTCCAAGGTCAAGAAGCGAGGGAGCGATACGGGCGACGCTAACACGCACGCCTAGCTCCTCGTCGCTCCTACGCGCAAGGCGTGCAGTGTTTCTGCCGTGATGCTGTTCTGTGTAAACTAGATCTGTAACTGTGGGGTTTTATTATACCCCGATGAAAGTACGCAGATCAAACTACCTGCGTATAATCGTACTTTTCTTTTACCGCCTAAAGAAACTTCATAGGCAAGCTTTAAAATGCGATATTTGACCACTTTCGTGGGGGTTTTTTCCCCCCATTAATACACTTAATATGATAAACGTAAAAAGATAGCGACACAGACAATATATTTTTTTTTCTTATCCTTTCTGGCAAAACTTCGTATTTCCAGAACATTTATTTACCGAGACACGCTTTTACGTGCAAACAACGATCTCATAGAAAACATTTCAGTGCATAGGGCCCTTAACAGTGAGGTATTGAAAGCCGATGAAGGTGATTGAAGTGAGTATGGAGCGGCGCCGGAATTAAAGGCTGGGGGAAACGGGAGATCCCCGAGAAAACCCGCCGACCAACGGCATCGTCCGGCACGATCCCCACTTGCAAAAATCCGGTGACCCGGCCGGGGATTGAACCCGGCTCGACTTAGTGGGTGGCAACCAGGCTAACCGCTCACCCACCGTGGCCCCTGGGGGTGGGAAGGGTTGAGGTGGCCCACCTCCCACAGCGCCAGGACGGCGCATAGCCAGTTAACATGGCGCCTGCTCCCAGTGCGGTAGTTCGCGCGTGACAATGCGTTTATCTGGTCGTCAGACCATTGTTAACTGAGGCGTTTAATGTAAAATGTTTTCGCCGTAGTATACATTTTTACAGGTAACATTAACCCATCAGACCCAGTGTACACAATTGTGTACAATTCTCAAGTGTAGGTAATATTTGGTCTTCACTGCACACTGCGAATCTCGATGACCAATGATTAGGGACATGTGTTTTTCGCAAAAATGTTTATGGCCATGCTAGACTTAAATATCCTATGTCCACAATTATTACTTACTTTCGTTATTGGCCGCGTGTGTGCGTGAGATGACATGTTCCTATTTGACTAGGCCTATCATCATAAAGTACTCAGATACCGAACGTCCACGATTCGTGGACAGACACTTGAGGCACGTGACATTAAAAATAATCCAACCACGAAAGTGCATATGAACTAAAGTGTTGTGGAGAACAACTGGTCTTGAAATCTTTTCGCTAAAAACACCTGTCCCTACCAATGATCTTACGTTAGGGTAAATTATTCGCAAACTATCTTACTGGCATAGGTCATGATTGGTTCATATAACTGCACTCGAACATATAGCGTACAGCTCATTGGCTATGCCACTGAAACAAGTGTTGTGTCAGGTTAAGTACAGCACCCATAATAATTTTTTTCGCATGCAACGCCTGAACCCGTAAATTAAAGTGGGCCTGAAAGGGTTAAAAGTAATATGGTTTTAGAAGGTATGCGGTACTCCACGGGCAAACTCAGTCCATTCCCCATTGGAAGCGACTTTCTCGGAGCCCTGACAAATATCTACCTGCAGGCGCGTTTCGTATCCTTTCGCCAAATGTAAATAAACATTGCCATGTGACTGCTATGTAGCATCTGTCAAAATCAATATTTACATGCCATTGTGTGTATACGTGTGTTCGTATACTTTCGCTACACCTAAACATAAACATTGAAATGTGACTTCTACTTTTATACCTGTCAAATGTGTTGTTTTTCAAATAATTCTGTCATATTCCAAAAACCATTCCGTATGAATATTCACAGTTTAGGCCTCTAACATTATTTGGGTCAGCTTTATGACGTTTTAAAAATGCCTGAGTTGACGACAGTTCTTACGGTTATTTTACATTGACATATTTATTTTCCACGACATAGCACAATACATGTAATGCACGTTAGTATTTTGCCGCGACTGTGTTTAACACTGGTACAACTGCGAGGTAAAGGGCTGTACTAATTAACCTTTTGTTATTGATATGTGTTGGGTTATTCCTTTAAAAGGACGGCCTCAGTTCGAATAAATATTAAAACGAAGGAAAAACCAGTCTAATGAAATAGGCACATTAAATTTTTGTCATACAAACTCTAAAGATAGCGGTGAACATGCACACAAATAAGTCGACAGTAACTTTTATTCCGCTCATATTTCTATGTAATGCTACTTAATGTTTATTAGGTTTATTGGAATTTATCGGGCTGGGCTTAGTATTCTTCTTCTGGGATTGTGGCAAATTACGTTACAGGACTGTGTTTCAATCCCCTTAGGGCAAAGGTACAACGTTGTGATAAATAAACTGACGTGGGTGTAAATAATTAGCTTCGTCATAAAAACAGTTCGTAGTTAAAACGTATAAACAGTGCTAATCAATTATTTTTAATCACGCACACACACAGGGCCAGCGTATCGACCACGATGCACAAAGGCACGCCATTTCACAGACGCAATGATTAAAACACACTTCACAGTATATTTATTACTGCCGTGGAAACTCAGATTTATCACAACATCGTAATTTTCCTAAGTAGGTTTTAAAATACGACGTCTACAAACGTGATGTGGCAATTTGAAGTATTTTTCGGAGTAAAAATAATTTAAGCTTCGTTTGACAAAAAGCAACACGCCATGTCATAGTTCACCACGTCTGCGTAACTGCCCCGCCATCATATCTAAATACCTATATTAAAATAAGTATTCAAACATTAAAATCTCTTTTCAGTTGTAAATTACAAATTCAAAACTCATTATTTTGCTGTAATAAGTATGAAATATGCTACAGTTGAAAACATTTAATGTTGTTGCTTACTAGCGAAGTGAAACTTCCCGAGTGTTAAAAAGATAGAGAAAGAGAGAGAGAGAGCGCGCGACAAGCCTCGCTTAGCAGACAGTTGCTTCAAAGTTGCTCTCGCTCGATAAAACAACAACGTACCATTACGGCCTACTCACAATATTTTTCGCTGTTATTTTAAACTGTAAAAATGATATATGTTGCCAAAGGGGCTACATAAATATTTCAATATTTCAATAGCCGCCGTTTAATTTCGAAATAGTATACTAAAACACTAGGTTAAAATAATATTTTAACTGTGAACTATTTCTTATCGGCCATTGCCAACGCGTCGCTGCTCTCGCTGTTGTTAATTCGTATTTAAAGAGAAATAAATATTACAAGTTATAGAAGATATTAAGGTAAAGTTTCATTTATTCAATAATACAGTACTCTAAAGTTACCCACAGTGTTATATATTTGTGGAATACAGGTTATTGAAAAAACAGGTTGACATGTAATGCCTAGGGTGTTTTTTCAGTGGTTGATTTTCATAAGTCGCTTCCATTCGGGAATGGACTATAGTTGGCAACACCGGCTGCTAGTGGATGTTCACCCACTCCTGACCGCAAACAAGAGGCGACGACCAGTCTCCGGGGGTTGATTCACGACCAGACTTCACAATCAGGGGCGGACGCGAGCCGGCTCGCTCGTGCGCTCTTAGTTACGCTCTCTCCAATCGCGATAACTCACCGTAGCTACTAACCCACTCGCGTTTGCATTTTTATCTTTCCCATTCGCGCCGACTCTTTCCACAATGCCGATTCGTCGCGTTTCGCCCTGCGTAGGTGGTTGCGAATTTCCGCTGAGATTTTTTTCTTGTCCACGAACACTAATACTTAACGTGACGTTAGAATTACTCTTTCAGTTCCGCGCAATTTGTTCTGCGAGACACTCGTGAATGGATCTGTCAAAACCGTGACGTGAATAAGTTATACGGAAATAAATCATTTTAAAGAAACCAGCTAACGGATTAGCTACAACAAAAGACCGGGGCAGTCAGATGTCATTGTTCTTTAAGGAGTATTTTATAGAAGCTGCGTATGTTTTGTCAGCTAGATTCATCACAAATTAGCATTACAATTCATGCTTCTCTGACAAGAATTTACACATTTTTAACGATCTATTTTGATTCAAATCGTCTCACTGATATATAAGGTTTTCATGATTAATGAATTAAAAGGAGGAATGATGGGCATGCAGATGCTATACTGCTACTGTTTGTTTTCACGGTATTGCTTTACTACGTTGCTCGTATGCATACCAATTTCAATTCAATGTATCATCTCAATTTTCATTCAAATGTATTATTTCAGATTTTTTTCCCCAGATTCAATATCTCAGAGCATAATGTCTAACTTAAACAGCTATTTCGAAATCGCTTTATGTCTAATTGCAGTCAATCCAAACAAACTTTAACAAATTCTATTGAAATCCAGAAATTAATATAGGATGATTTTTCAAATGCTTGATTAAAAGCGTGTGGTAAAACCTGAATAGAATTTGACGTAGCAATGATGTGAATACTGTTGACGGCAGTTATCTGGGCGCGTCTCAGCATCTCGAAGCGGGGAAGTGGGGTCGCCGGAGAAAGGGGAAAAACTTGGGGGAAAGGGGACACTTCTCAAGACTAGGGAGCTCACGCGTCCAGATATCTGCCGGCTTTAGTAGGTCGACACAGGGGATATAGGCACACCCGCTGTGCACTTCAGTGCAATGCTTTGCCTACTCATTTTGAAGCTTTGCCTGGAAGGGCTACTGAAAGGACTGTGTGATTTTCTGAAATATAAAATCAAGAATTTTATTTGTACTACTTGACGTATCTGGATGGAGTTTGTTTTAACGACGATGCATTTAAATTAAGAAAACCATCATACACAGCAACTGTTGATACAATGTACAGTTCTCGAATATAGTACATTGGTTGGCTGTTTTCGTGTAGTAACGTATAGAAACCGCAAGATCAATACATATGCAAGAATAAATATTTCAAGATTTACGAAATTTTATAATGATCGAAAAACCTTTCCCTGAATACAAACTTTAGTGATATCCGTTATATTTAAGATAAAAACATAAAACTGATGCTAGAATGATGGAAAACTTACCGATTTTATTGTTGCTGGTTTCAGTAACGTGGCTGTAATGTAGCAGTTTCAATGTCCAGGAAACCGTACATGTTCACTAATTAGAAAAAATAAAAAAGCTCAGTGTGTCCTTGTATCACTGGCAAGGGCACTCAGTGAGGACTCGCTTGTTTAATATATCAATTTTATTAAAATTTTCAGTGCAAACCATAATGTAGGGTTATGGTAATAATGTCAAGTCTTTGAAATGTCAAACCCTTAAGCGATTTGTGGACTTTGCATTTATACTATTTGCCGTTTGGTATCACGTTTCCAAAAATTGTATTTACATAAAATGTTTCTGATTTTACTGCATCGAGTCTTGTGTCTAATTGGTCGTAGCAGTACTAACTATGAGAATATGAAACACGGACGGTGTCACAAATTCTATCCCCATTTTCGAGTTCTGTTTCGTAGTTAGGATTGGGTGTTGAGGATTGTGTTTTCTGTAATGCAAATCCACTACAAGAGCGTTTCATATATTCTCGCTTTATTTGTGTACACTATAGACCAAAAAGTAATTGGGCACCTGTCCACAATGTTTGCTCGGTGATTGTCACCCCGTTAGAATCTCGCAGGGCCACCTCTTGCGGCTATAACAGCAGCCACCCTCTCTGACGTGCTCTCTATGAGTGTTTGCAGGACATCCACGGGGATTCGTCACCATTCCTCTTGAAATCATTCCATGAGTTGAACAATGGATTTTGGCCGCGCCTGACGAGTCGTCACCCGGCGATCCAATTCGTCCCAAAGATGTTCTATAGGGTTGAGGTCGGGGCTCTGGGCTAGTCAGTCCAATTAGCGAACACTGTTGTCGACGTACCACTGCATAGTAGCCCTTGAAACATGTCACGTGGCATTGTCATCCTGGAAGTAACAAGGAGTCCATGCCGTAAAAACGCCACAATGTTGGGAGCATTTCATTATCCAGAATGTTACAATAGACCTCTGTGTTCATGGTACCACGGATAAACACCAGCGGTCCTATGCCGAAGGCCATGAAACAGCCCCACACCATCACTCCACCATCACCGAATTTCCTAGTTAGCACTATACACTCCGGCAGAAGCTGTTCCCTGGGTAGACGCCACACCCATACACGTCCATCGGACCGGAATAGTATAAACCTCGACTCATCACTTCACAGAACCGATTTCCACTGCTCCAGTGTCCAGTTGCGAAGGTCCGAACACCACCTGAGGCGCCGAGCTTTATTGCTCGTAGTGATTTGGTGCTTATGTGCAGCTGCTCTTCCGAAATATCCAAGTCAGTGGGCCTCTGTACGCAATTTTCCAATGGAAACCGATATTTCTGTTGCTGCATGAAATTCCTGTCGGATGGTAGCCATGGGCTCTGCGATTTCTGTCGGTCAAGATTGGAGGTCGCCAATCGACCTTCCACTTACGCAGGACGAATGCGACCGTTGATTTGGGCCTGTTTACCATCCGTGCAATCGCCCGGCTAGACAGCCCACTGAAATGGCAGCCCACAATCACGCCCTTATCCAAGTCCGATAGCTCTGTACCTCGTGCCATCTCCTTGTCAACTGGTTCTACACCGGCCTGCAGCGTATGGCGACCACACAAGTCAACTGATGTACTGAACTACCTATCTTCATGGGTGCCCAATTACTTTTTGGTCGATAGTGTATGTTTTTCTCTTGCCTGTTAAATAGGAATTCCATTTAGGCATTTTCCCTTCTTGAATACAGGTTTACTGACATAAAATAATATATTTTTGAGAATGCAATTACTTGGAACAGGAATTGGCCACATCAATGTCGTACGGAGACAGTGCGAAGAATAAGGATGTTGTTTGTGCTGAACAAGTAGTCATCTATTAATTTTTATTGGTTAAAATTGACTCTCGTGAATTATCGAAATATCTACATATTATGTGTGATGCAATTAAATTCATACTGGGTCGACAAGCTTGAATAGCATTTTTGAGCTATTTTAAGGAAAATAATGGGGAATTTCGATGGCAGAAGAGAACGCCATTGCCAATTAATTCCAATAAAATAACGAATGAATTTATACCAAATAGTACAAACTGGTGGCATTCTGCCATGGTGGCGAATATGCATAACACAACTACTTAGAGTTTAAATATAAATTCTTGCCTAATTGAGCTTTTAAGTCTATTAAGGAAACAAAAGTTTGCGACACCAAAGAGAGATACAAAAGTACTTTTCTGTTACCATTGACCCGTAGAACCGACGCTGCTAACTAAGTGCGGTACTTAGATATGTTAGACGGCCGAAGATATCAGCTACACTTTGCAGTGAGAAAAAGTTGTTTTCGACCCCCCTCCACAAGACAAACAAAAAAGGCATTCGTTTTGGATTTTTCCTAGTAAATATACAGCGTCTGTTTCTAAATATAGTAACTGTTGAACAACATTTTACAGACGATTGAACCGAGGTCTTCGTAGCCCAAGAAAATGTTGAACATTTTAAACTTTTTTGTTCAAACTGTTTGAAACCAGTTATCTTCCTAGAGGCCAGGATGTTTTTGTTTGTAACTTCTCGTTGAGCAAAAATTATCTTTAATTTGTGTATAAGGGCGTTTCTTTTTCAGTAAGACCTTCACGTGCGAACGAGTTCGCGCGCTGCGTTCGAAATATCGCTTGCATATCCGGCAAGCGAGGTCCCGATGGAAATATTGCAGGTACGAGGTGACGCAGTGGTGTGGTGTTAAGGTCTGGGCATTGTGTGGTAATGTGCTTCCTCCAATCCTCCGCCGTTTCACCTTTCTCTTACCGACTTGACCCCGCGGTGATTTGTGAAGTGAGAGGATCATCCGACAAGCAGGTAAATTGTTCGTCCAAGGTCGTCGGCTATGTAACTCCTGCAGTTGTAACGATTCTTTGGGAATTTGTCACCCTGTGTGAACGAGTGGCGGGAGTGTGCATTCCTTCTAGTTCCCTGCATGAAATCCGTATCGCGTGTCCGAAGCCTAGATACGCTCATCCGAATGCCTGATGATCGCGTCTACGCGCAAGGCTTTGAACTGGTCTACAGTTTCTCGCCAATTCACCTCTATAGGACTTTCCGTGATGACCCTATCTTTTTACGGTATAATAATAAAGACATTTATGATGCATGTCCCTATACTACCTCAAATAGTCTGCGTCGGAAGTTTCATGCAAAAAAAATGAGTGCGAAACTCTCTTAATAGCCCTCGTTAGTAATAGGGAAGCACGGGTTTAATTTCACTTTAATTAATCGGATTATCAATTTGATATCAAAGGGTTAATTAAATTGATTGTGAGAGCTAATCCTTAATCCGATCAGAAAATTTTTAACCCGATAAAAATTTCTTAATCTGATTTTAATCCGATAAAAATTCGAAAGTGTTAAAATTATCGAAAGGGTTAATTTTTTAATTTTTCTTGTACTTCTTTCTTTCATTCTTTCTTTCTTGGGTGGGGAGGGGGTAACCAGGGCTCTGTGCAATATTGACGGTGTGGTGTCTTGAATACGACGGACCAGAGTGGTGGATTGCAATGTCTTGTTTAGGTGTAGAGTTTAGTTGCAAGAGTTGTATAAATGAAAATACAAAACGGAAACTGTAGTCCACTCACGATTATCTCCAACTTTTCTGGAGCTCTGCTAAAGTTCTACTTCCGTGATATTCCTCTGCCTCAAACAATCTAGAAAATCACACTAAAAGGACAGCGCGCCGCATTCGTGAGCACTCACTCCAATAATATTTTGCATGCTGTGGTGTGGGCAAGCCTTTGCCTTGGCGCTTGGCAAGGCAAGGGCTTGCCCACAGAAACAACTACTTGTGATTTGCACTGGCACTAGACAATCTGCTAGCTGGCCAGTCTTCGAAATCAGAGTCGCAACTCCAAGCAGATTCCTTTGCTAAGGCTCTCCCAGAGTATACGTCCCCAGAACTAGCATAAGTGTTGGGGGATATACAAGGGCTTGGCATATGAGAAGGACTCGCAACATGGTCTGCAAAAACTCGAGGCGCTGATTCCTCAAGAAAGTCTCTCAAACCCATACTTGAATCAGAACTTGTAGATGAAATAGTAATTATATCGGGTTCATAAAATTTCTCCTTTTTTGGAGCAAACCGTCTTTCGCATTCCCAAAATGGGCGATTAGCTTCAACAACAGTGAGTCAATTCAAAAACCAATCTTTATTAGGAGGAGGATCATTAGAAATAAACCAAATAGGTTTTTTACAAGCTGTTACATTTCCAAGACCTCCTTTGACTGGCAAGCTAACTGCCATACCTTCACACAATCTCTTAATGAATAAGTCGCAATGGTTTTCATGAGAATATTCTTCACAAACAATTACATCGTAATAACGCTCGTCCAAGTCTTGGAACGCGAATTTCCCTACATCGGGATAAAAAAATTCGCGCCCCTTGCAAAACTCTGTTAGAGCAACTTATCTTGGCGCTTGCGTGAACCCACCAGCACAACCTTAATGAGGGCGAGGTCGCGAAACAAGTCGCCGCCGCGCTTCGAGGACGCGAGCCGAGCAAGTTAACAACAAGTAGGATAATTACTAAACAACTCATTTATAAGGACTGCAGAGCTGCGAGCCCGGGTCTTGTCTTACCTCACCAAGCAGACGACGGAACAAGATGGACCTGCAGATGGCGTTCGAGCCGCCGTAATCGCAACTAGCACTCGGTCTTCGGCAGCTATACAGTTATGCCGTTCCATCAGGGTCGTCGAATGGACACACATTAGCTAGATACGTGGCCGTAATGAAATAAATAATAATAATGCATATAGTTGGAACATATTAACGTAATACGCTCATCCGGCGCAATATAACGTAATTGAGTTAATGTAAAATGTAGTATGATTTATATTGTAACATATTTATTATGGTTTTAATTAAATGATGGATGACTTTAAATATAGTGTTCACATCTGAGTCACGTCTGATCCCCCAAATACTCTGTGCGGTAAGCCGCTAAGACTTATCGTAACAATGAGGACTATTTATTTTCTAGGCATTACCAACACACATTTTCTCTCTATTTTAATTCATAATAATACGAGATTAAATAATAACATCCATAGGTAAAATATTAGTAAAAGATCAGTTTATTCAAAAGTAATATACTTTAATGTTAACAAAAGTATAACACGTTTTTGATGTATGGCTTGTTTAGGAAACAACCAAACACATAATACACGGGGAGGATTTTTCAAAGGTTTGATTTAAAAAAGTATGAAGAAACCGCGAATAGACTTTAGTATTCGGACGCGTATCTTTTCTTATAGACTGTTCACGGTAAAGTGAGCACTTTTTAAGGACCTTTCAACAGGCACTAACCACTAACAAAAAGATTTCATTGCAGCTCCAGACGTTAAACTTTTGGGAGTGGTGAGATGTATACACTGCGACGATGTTTATATTTAAAAGTGACAGGAAGATAGAAATCTGATCAAAAGAAAACTTTAGTGGGGCCATGTGCTCACTTTACCGTGAATCGCCTAAATGCTTTTCGTAAGAAGATACTGCTCAAAAATTTTGCGCGGTTTTTAAATTACACCCGTACAACTGAAGTGCACTCTGAGGTGTGTAGAGGGAAGCAGCCCGTATGCTCTCAATCTACACTGGCATTTTAATAGTAGTGTTATTTTGTAAATTTCAAAGCCAGGGGACAAAATTATTATCCCCACACAATTAACGTTTACAGTGTGGATTATGTAAATTTGAGAAATGTATTACTCTAGTGTCAGTGTCGGATGCCATATTTATTATATGTAGGCCTATATGTGTATGTATATATACCCACGCATTGTATATACTTTCTTGAAAGACCCGGCGTTCTTCGTCAAGAGAAACGAACTAACTATCTTCAATGCAAACTTATATAACAGCAGAAATTTCTGTAAAGTTATAAGAATTAAGGATCGCAAAAAAGGATTGCGTTTGATCGCCAGGAAATGTTTCAGGATTCTGAAAGCTACACCGTAAAAACAACATGCAAATATATGTGTCCAAAGTTTGTAATGAATTGCGTTCTGTATAAGAAAGCACAGTTCGAAATTTTTATTGTCCAAGCTCAATGTGCGAATAATATCGCAAGCCGTATTTAAAACGTGCAACTTTGCGTACTGTACTCTAACGTGTATAAAATATGCGTCATAGATCACGAACTACAAGACCACAGCGCAGGAGCGATAGCCAGTTGCCACTTAATATTCATTCAGTATGGACACATGTTTGTGGGCTATACCCAACGTAGTTACGGCCGGGTTCCCACCAGCTCGCCAGTTAAACACGTTCCTTTCGGCGGATCATTCAATTTAATTTCTTTGAACACCCGACTAATTTCCACGCGAACAGGAACATTTTCTTTTATTTATTGCGGAATCATAAATATAAGACATAATTAACCTGAGAATCGGAAGGGAGTTCTTGTCGGCCGGGTGTAGTGAGTACAGTGGCTCTTGCGCTTGGTCGTAGCGAAGTCGTTATTTTCAACCAGACAAGTCACACACTGATAGAAAAAAATTGTCCGTAAAGTTACGAAAAATACCTGTTACAAATCATCCAGACATCTGCGTCAAATTACTACGGTCTCTTCGTTTTATTTTTTTTCCAATAAAGTTCTCACCGTAAATTTCACACGAATCTCCGTGAATTCACACGTGCCCACAAACTTGCAAGTGTGTATGTGTGCGTGCGTGTTATATATATATATATATATATATATATATATATATATATATATATATATATATATATATATATATATATATACACTTGTATGCTGTACTACTTGTATGCACGTTGTGAATTCTTCCACCTTATGTAAAATTAACATTGCCATGGGCCTCATAACTTTATTCGTGCGTCGGTCA
Organism: Dryococelus australis; assembly: GCA_029891345.1. Classification (NCBI taxonomy): domain Eukaryota; kingdom Metazoa; phylum Arthropoda; class Insecta; order Phasmatodea; family Phasmatidae; genus Dryococelus; species Dryococelus australis. The sequence continues at coordinate 350,636,783 of CM056993.1, forward strand.
AGTAAAACTGTGTGATTATTAGAAAAGTAAATATCATACAAATCTGCTCATTTTTGTACTTCGTTGCATTATAAAAAACAGAAAGCGAAAGAAGTAATTTAAGTTATCACAAATGGTAACTTAACACTTTTTATTCAACTTCTAGATATGGAACTATTTTCCATCCATTACCAACTTTACTGGGCAAATGTCACTCAGGGCACCCATAAAATATATGCATTCAGGGGCAGTGACATTTTTCTAAGGTTCCATTCAAAAGCGCTCACTTTCCAGTGAACAGCCTTTAAAAAGCATTAGCTATTATAAAGTAGTTTCTTATATTAAATGTTAGGTGATCAAAAAAGGGATTTTTCTGATAGTGGGACAGGTTGTCGGATAGGCGGGTTGCTGAGTAAGAAGCCCCTTTTCTAAGAAGTTGTAAGTTAACTTTGTATGCCGGCGTATACATTTTGAAAGATTAATTTCATTTGCTCTAAAGACAATATTTATATATGTATTTTCCCCCGATGCATAATTTAAATTGCAAATCCAGGTTTTCAAGTTAATTGGTACCACGGCTAGCCCGCAAAAATAAATATCCTTTGACCGTCCGCTTGATGTGTGAACACGGTTTTAATAACGATGTTTAAGAAAACAATATTAAGGTGCACGGGCGTTGAATACATCATGGGAAACGGGACGAACCTGCTCTTCGACGAAAAAAAAAAAATTATCGGGTTACCCTAAATAACCGTGATCGATTTAATTTACCGCTGCGTTCCTCATCACTTCACTTGTCATGTGTGGTCTTTAAAAAAACACGTTTTAATTTATTATTGAAAAAATTTTGTCGCGAACGAAAACTGGGATGAGATCCTGTAAACAGAGTTTAATTTTTTTATGTAAGATAATATACTAGAACGATCATTAATATTAATTTGGATCTCAACGTAAATTCATAAAAAACCATTTAAAAAATTTAAACAGAAAATTACAATCACCAAAAAATTAAAAATTATTGTTTTCAAACTAAATAAATTACTAATTCGTATAAAAATTCGTATCAAAATAGTAATAATTAGAAATATTTCATTTGGTTTCAAAATGCAATATTTAGCACTAATGTTTTCTTACTATTGAAATAAAATACCTGTATAATTAACAATTGAACGAAACATCGGTTTTTTTTCCATATAGTTTTATTATTTACAATTGGTACAGTAAATAATCTACTTGATATAACGTTTTCGAATGAATCACTGCGAGTTTATGTTGTTGGTACATATTTTGTAAACATAATTCGAAAAATTATGGTATAGTGCTTTTTTTTTTTTTTTTTCTTCCGGTTTTAAAATATTTCCACAGTTATTGAGTTTATACAACAAATATACATTTTTTTTTTAAAACTTTCAATCAACTCTTTATTTAGGAAAACATCTCAGCAATAATTACAAAATGGCCAAGGGAAATAATAAACATTTCAATTGGCGGGGGGGGGGGGGGGATACTTAAGAAAAATTATCAGAATTATTGAGGAGAGGAGTAGAAATATACTTAGGGGAAACGTCAGTGACTATGGAAAAAAATTTATACTTTTTTTATATTTAGAAGTAAAAAATTTAAAAAAAATTGTTTCAAGAATATTTTTATATAAAAATTTATACATTTCTTACAGTGTAGATTTGAAAAGTGCTCACTTTATTGCGAATAGCTTAGCTGCCAAATATCTTTATTAAATGTACAACGTGGCTCTGAAGAAAAAATTAATGTAAAGAGACCTCCACCTCACTGACCAAGTTGGGAGACAGTAGGAGATGGTACGGCACTTTTGAAATCCCCGCTTAGTATCTAATTTCCTTTGCCAATTTCTATCCTTCCCCGTTACGGAAAATTAACATCGCCATGGACCATATCGCTTTATCTATGCGTTAGTCGAGTGTAACTGTGGAAATGACATAAATGTAAATGTGTTTTAATATGCAAATTTTTACTTTCATGCGCATAAAGCCAACATAAACTAAATTAAATACATTCACTTCCCACAAATTTTGAAGTTTTTTTTCCAATACGACGTTAAAAACGTGGATCTATTTCTTCCAGTCTCGGTGCCAACTTACAGACAGCTTGCTGGATAGTGTTTTCGTTCAAATACACGCATTGAAAGGTGATGATATTTCAGAAGTGCTCACTTTACAGTGGACAGCTTTATATACTTTTCACGGTAAAGTGAGCACTTTTGAGGCCCTAGTTACTTTTTCCTTTCAGCAATATTTTAAGCTTTAAACACCTTTATTTTAGATAAATATTGTCATTTAAGTAATAAACGCAGCGTGTGTATTCCACTCTCTTTAAAGTTAACGTCTAAGGATAAAATAAAACATATTTATTGACTGTTATTCCAAATGAGAGGACTTTCAAAAGTGCTCACTTTACCGCCAGTAGCATATAAGTGTGTGTACATAAGAGAAAGGAGCTGCAGATCCGCGTGCGGGGGTCGGTCGTGGACGCGGCACGTGGTGCGGGGCGGCATCCGAACCACACGACGAACTGGTCCTCCCAGGGCTGTGGGCGCGAGACCAGGGCGGGGCGGAAAACCAACAGCGCCGCCCTTCAATTAGCCCGCGCCTCATCTCTCGCCTCGTTACTGCCTGCCCAGGGTCTCGCCCCGCCAGCGCCGATAATCGACTGGCGGGGTCCTTCCTGGAACCCGGGTCCTTTCCACTTCCTCCGCACACACCCTCGCTGTCACCCCAACTGCGACGACGCAGCCTGCTGGATGCTTTGGCCTCCGCAACTCCAGAATTTGTAACAGCCAGTGAACGCCAAGATCAGCTCCCCGACAAAAGCGCAGCCCCAGGCAGCACCACAGATTACTTGAGAATAACGAGGCGAAACAACCCATCATGGCCTGATAACCTACTTGCCGGCCGGCATTCCAGTTATACACTGTTCACGGTAAAGTGAGCACTTTTTAAGGCCTTCACAACAGGCTTTAACCACTTAATAAATATATCTTATTGCAGCATCAGGCATTATATTTTGAGGATGGTGAAATGTATACACTTGGTGTATTCGTCACATTGCAATGTTTATATTAAAAAGCAGCAAGAAGATAGAAATAGGACGAAAGGAAAAATTTATAAGGGCCTTAAAAAGTGCTCACGTTACCGTGAATAGCATATACTGGGGAAACTTTCGCGGCACTCAGTCGCCAATCATATGGAAGGCACGTTTCCACATTCTCGCGCGACCTTACCAGAGAATCGGTAGCCCGCATTAACCCCTCCAGACTTAGTGTAGCCTACACATTTGAGTAGGTACATTATGCACGTGTGGGTAATTTTTTGGTCTGTACTGCATGCTGCGAAGCTCAATGACGAATGATCTTACCCGTGGATAAATTATTCGCAAACCGTTTTACTGGCCTAAATCTTAATTGGTTCATATAACTGTAGCCGAACAAATAGCCTACAACTCATTGGCTGTGACAACGAAACAAGTGTTGTGACGACTTAAGTGCACCACGTTTCATAATTGTTTTTGTTTGCAACACCTGAAAACTAAATTAAAGTGTGTCTGAAAGAGTTAAAGGAACTGCTAACCAATTTCGTCTCGGTGTAGCTACTTATCTGTAGAGACTTTTACAAAAGACGTGTTATTATTTGTGGACACGTTGAATTTAAAACACGTGTACCTTTTCAACACGTTTGTCATTGGACCATACTTTATGTGAGACGCCTTGGGTAACTCTGCACCAATAAATGAACACTTCACAATTGTGTGCCCCAATCACGTGCACTTTAGTCAGAAAGGGATTGAATTCAGGTTTATGCAGCAGCCAATGCAGAAAAGACGTCGGCTCTAGTGCATACAGTACTGTGAAGTTCAGCCTGATGCCACATAATAACGCGAATTTTGCATGTCCCTACTTATCTGTGTTCTACCGCTGTCACTTCCTACTGCAACGGACGGCACAGCATGTACTTTCCTGTTCATTACCCTAAAGCGGCCCTTCCCCTTGTGCATGGCATTTTCCAACATACGTCAAAATACGTTCCTCCCTCTTGCCCGTTCGTAATCGTGGATAAAGAGAGTATTTCTCACGTACCGTTGTAATCACCGTTGCGGGAATTCCCAGCATTTGCTTGGAAACAACCCGTCTTCCCCTCTGAGCACTAAGCAAGATGGCGCAGTGGTACACCTCTGGACTCCCGCAGTTTCCCGGAAACCTCTCCAGGCGAATGCTGGAATGGTTCCTTACTACAAAACTCAATGAATCTGTCACCAAAGAAAACCTCTAATGAGTCCTACCAATCGTTCCGTGCCCCTACTTATGTTTTTATGGGACTTGTAGGTTTTACTTCACACCGGAGTGTCTTTTACCCTATCCAATGAGTTTCTTCACATTGGAATTCATGCTTTAGGCCCCAAACAGTCTGAACTTTCAGTAGTTCATCGTCCCCCCTAGCGGTCGGGCCTTGGTGCCATCTATTTAATCATTCTCCTCTAGCGAGGGAGGACCATCGGTGGTAGCAGGTGGCACCTGGCGTAAGCTCTCATTTACTCGAAAGGGATTAAACCCCGCCACCTTGAATTTATACAATTTCCGACACAACTTACTTCACAGATTTCGTATTTTATTTTAGGCTTCGACATTACATAAGACATTGCATTGCAAATTTTCTAAAATCGTTATTGCTTGACTACTATTGTTAGCAGGTAAAATGCCTGTAATCACAAGAAAAAAAAATGTTATTTCTTTTCGGCAATCACTAGTCACAAATTAATAAAGGCAGTCCACCTACAAAATTTTTGAAAAGCTTGAGCAGCTATTTATTATGTACGGTGTAACGCGAGAGAAATTTCATGAAGCATTCATAAATAGAAATGAAGAAAACAATGACTGAATCCAAAACGCGAGGGCCGAAGCATCGCACGGAGAGCCTGAACTGGTACGAAGGAAAAATGTGATTGGGCTTGCAGTTTGTCGCATATCGTTACGTTTTATATAATGATGTATTCTTTTAGTTTATAAAAACGTACAAGTTTGGGTTAGGCGTAACTCAATGGGGAACACTGTTTATTATTTTATCATATAACTTGCACCTCGTTTACAACCTTTTAGCCACACTTAAACTCGGAGGAGCTGTTATTATATTAATTGATTACATTGTGTTAATGAGTATTACTATTATTATTTAGTTACTTAATTATTTTTAAGCCATGCCATTCTAAATAATTTCTAAGGAACGTCGTCACCTTATTCATGATGCCGAAGGCTGGTGACTAGACGCATGTCGGCGGACGGCACGCCCCCATCTCTGGACGTCTTGCTGGTGCAGTGTCTCCACGACAAAAGACTTCGATCGCCGTGTTTCCAACCGTAATATTTTACCCTTGTTTAGTAATAATTGGCCCTGCCTTCGATCCGTTGGAGGAGGTTTGTTTCAAGCGCTCAAGGCTTCGTTCCACTTGCTCATGGTATGTCTGTGCTCTCGCAATCAGACAAGCACGCCAGTTGATGCACATAACATTGTTTATTGTTGGCTCAGGATCCACCAGGAGAAAACAAATAAATCTTTAGGGTATTTGCAAAAGATACCACAATTGTACACTTGTGTGGTTGATACCACACTGGGAAGACAGTTTTGCAATCTCTGCAAAACAACATAGGTGCATTGCTGCCGCCTCCTATCCATTCAGTACGCGTGCGAGACTGTGGAACTGGACTTCGTGTCTGATTGGCTACAGCGTGCTGCGAAATGTTCTTTCTTACGCTGGCCAAGGGGCGACCGGAAACGTCGAGGCGTGTGACGCAGAGGCCGATGTTCTCTCTCTGTTACGGCACGGTTGAAACTTCGCAAGCTGAAGGATGCCTGGAGGGCACTCTCCCATGAGCGGCGCTATTCTGTAGTAATCCTTCAAAATTGTTAAACGTATCTATTCCTGTAGTAATGTTCACCTGGCAGTGGTTTCTAGAAACATATTCCTTATTGAAATGTAATCACTAATCAAAGAAAATCTACCAATCTAGATAGTAGAAGGAGTGCGAATAGTAATTACTATTAGTATAATTTTCGAAACTAAATTGCTAAATGTTCCTCTTGAGTCCTCACAAATGATACATCATGTATGTTGAACGACCGACACAGACCTAAAAAATACAGATACACACAAGAACAAATACACTGATGAAACAACACTACTAAATAACACCTACACAAACAAAATTACACTGACACCAACACAACACCGAGACAAACATCAAACACACGACGGACATCTCACAAAACGACAACAACCGTCGGCCGCTCTGTCACCGGAGAGGATGGCGGGGTGAGGGTTCAAGGGTGGAGGCAGAGGAATTTTTTACTGTTGATATTTTAAAATTATAATGTAATCTTTTCTTTTAAACTTTAACGAAATAATTTTAAACCTCTGTTTTAACATTTAACTTGTTTTTAAATGTTATGACGCGACAAATTTTACGTTTCGACAATTTTATAAATTTATTTTAAATTCAAGTAACTGAGACCAGTTGTGGCCTTCGACTGGGCATTGGAGCCATTTTAATATGTTCTGTTTTGTTCTGTCCTGGAGAGACATTAGAGGTTGGGTAGTGCCTCGGCCGGACCACGGGTCCCTCTGGGTCTGAGGTTCCCAGATGGACGTGGGAGAGAAATGGGCAGCACATCACAGTGTCAGATCGCAGCTTGGAGCTGGTCAACTTGGATGTCAGCTGAATGTGCCTTCGCGCGCTGATCGAGCGTATCTCAATCCTTGTCCATGAGGGGACTCGGAGTGTTGCTGTTATACTCCATTTGGAGGTCTGGTACAGCCGTTTGGCGAGTATTCCCCCAAAATGGCGACAGGGAAGTGGCTATTCCATACTGTCGATAAAATTGTTAGGACACAGTTCCTTCGACGACTTGCTTCCTGTGCGACTGGCTGCTGCCCCGACCTTCCCCGGACGCCGGGTGTCAGTCAGCAGTGCATCATCACTGATGAGGCTGTTCTCACACTGTGATTCCAGGTGTCCAGGTGTCGGCTGAAGCCTTGTTGGATTCATCTTGAAAAATTTATCAACTTTTGTCTCCTCTGTTGGAAGAAATGGGTGTTTTAAATGCAGGTGTGGAAGTATTAATTTCTTTAGTTGAAAGCAAATCAGTGTTGTGTGTGTGAGATACAGTTCTGGAAAGTTACAAGAATGGGACTTAAACAAAAAGTTCGTGGTGTAATATTCCGAGTATTATTGGGACGCCGTAATATCATCATAGCAACAACTTCTTTAGTTTTCACCCCTATCAGAATAGCGCACATCAGTGAGGTGTCCAGGAGAAATTATACCTGTTTCGGATGTTCGAGTTCGGCCTATCACATGCCAGAGTGGTCGCCAGAATGACGTAAACAGAGACGTCTACAAGAATCATTAGCGACACTGGACACAGCTGCCAACTTTGATGAAAGCATACTCTTTAGTGTGTCCATTGAAACAAATGCTGTTGGGCAAGGATTTTTTCACCCGAAGGTTTACTTCAAATGTGCTCGAGTTACTGCGGACTAGCTGTATGAAGCTTCATCTGGCATTTCTGAAGGCGTTCACGCTTTACAATTCTCGGATTCCAAGTCAAACTAATGTATGCCTATGTTTAGCTTGCTATAGTAATATAGTTACGTAACATAAGTTCGTGACAGAAGGAAGAAACTAAGCATGTCGTTCAGAACTGCTTTCTTAACCACGTACCAACTCCCAATTTCTGAAAATCAACATTATTCACCGTCACACAGAAATATGGGTTTGAGTCCTGAGCAAGGCGTAGTTATTGCGTGTATGCCGTTTCAGGTGAAGATTTTAGACTAACTGAGTTATTTTGTAGACATCCTTCTATCCTCACGCTACCTACCTTTACGTTCATCATTAACCTTTTTATGTATAAGATTTTAGGTGTTAAAAACCTGATCCCAGTAATATTTTATAGATCTTCTACGGTTGACTAAGTGGCGCTTTAAGTCCCTAGTTTCTTCTTTTAGCGACTTGTGTGTACAATTCCGCCAAATTTATACATTATAGTTGCTATGCAATTTGCCTAATAACTTCGGGGTCTTGAGAGCCTTTGAGGTTGAAGTGAGATGAGTATGGAGCATCACCGGAATGCAAGGAGGGGGAAACGGGAGATCCCCTAGAAAACCCGCCGACCAGCGCTATCGTCCGGCATGATTCCCACATGCGAGAATTCTGGGGCAACCCTGCCAGGAGTCGAACCAGTTTCGCCTTGGTGGGAGGCAGTAGTCTAAACCACCGCACCACCGCGGCCCCAAAATGGCGTGGCACTGTGAAACTGTTAGAAACATAAACATGGTAAACTTTGAGGTGGGCCGTTTTTCTTTCTTTTGCATGCCGTTACTGCTCCGCTCCACCTAACTTCACTCCGATTGTGGCCACGGTGGCTGAGTGGTTAGCTTGCTCCCCTTCCACCAAGGTGAAGAGGGGTTCACTCCCCGACCGGGTCACACCGGATTTTCATATGTGGGCTCTCATGACCGCGCTGTCAAGAGCCGCCCAAATCTCTTCACTCAATCACTCATTCACCCCAATCGGCGTTGAAGACATCGGATGTTACGGTGGCCGCCTGGGTAGGCCGCCGAACGGTGTGCAGAGCTCCAGCAGAAAATTTTTTAATGAAAAACCGTCCAACGTGTCCGAGTCAGGTCTGCTTACGAATAGTATTCAAGAAACGGTACGCGTCTGTATACGTTTTCCAGTTCCTCCATTCTTTTTATAGTATGTTTTTATGATAGTGAAAATGGCTTAAACGGATGTTTTCACGGTCATTTTTAGGAATGAACGTTCCGGAACAAAACATTTAAAAAAGAAATAGTGACATGCATCAAACCGTTATTTTTATTTTTACGTCATAAAATGGTAGGGTCTCCGCTGAAAGTCTCATAGAGGCGCGTTATCGACGGCAAGACTGCATGCCTGTTTAGTGCTTTGCGCGTAGGTGCGACGAGAGAGTTGATACGCATGTCTCGATCGCCCCTAACGCTCCGACGCTTTTAGGCTTGATACCTGCAAAATTCCTTCAACCAGGCGGGTACCTTAAGCGCCGCTCTAGTCCATCGCCTCTCTCGGCTTGCTCTTACCCCGCACCGCACGCCACTGGCGCGGGCTCTGAGACCCCGTAATAGAGGGGAGTGCTCACTGAAGGTCGGCGTGGGTGCCATCCGTCTGGGAGAGAAGGGCCCTAAGAATAGGGCCGGTGTGGGGCGTAGCGCCCGGCCTGATTTACGACAACTACAGTCCTGGGGGGGGGGGGGGGGCCTACCCAGGGACAAACGACTGTGGAGCAGTCACCCACCGACAGGCAGGATGAAGAGCCTCGCGTCTTCGGCAAGACTGAACAGGCCGTAAACTCCGCGGGGAACTGCCAACAACATCAAGCCAAGTCGTCGCCACCTCTGCCGCAGGGTAATTGGAACCTCAACTCTATTTCGGCTGGAAGGAGTCTTTCTACTTCCTGGCCGTCCAGAGGATCGCTGCAGGCAGATCATTGGGGTGGTTGTGGGGAGATTTGGGTGGCTCATGACATCGAAGTCTTGAGTGCCGATTAGGTTAAAGTGAGGTGAATATGAATTAGCACTCGGGGAAACGGGAGACCCCGAAAAAACCCGCCGACCAGCGGCATCGTCCGGAACGATTCCCACATGTGAAAGTACGGTTCGCCATGTTGGGAGGCGAGTAGTCTAACCACTTAACCACTGTGGCTCCTTGGCATATCACTCGCCTACCAAGTACGCAGTGTTATAAAAGCATTTAAAAAAAACGTATTTCACGAACACCAAAATATTTTCGCTGTCCTTGCAGCAAGTTTCGCATATTTACTGCCTCCTTTACGTGAATACATAAAGTAATATAGCCTCGGGTATTTCGCGAATTCATTCCGAGGCGAGGTAGACTCCAAACACTTGTTCTTGCTGTTGTGATTGGACGACAGTTCTTCAGACACACCCTGTTTAACTGTGAGCCAGTGATAAGCAGGAAGCAGTAATGTGAGTGAGTGTTTAACATCCATGTACAGAGGCATCACTTGATCACAGCAACCAATAAACAAACGATAATAGGTCGAGTGAATAAAGGGCTGTCTAGCCTAGCTTGCTGCCAACTAAATCCATATATTCGGGGCTCTAGTGGTAGTATGGTCGTGGCAATGGAGAAAGTGTTAAATCACTGCAAATACATTACTACCACAGAGAAGCTAAGAATTCAGTGGTGGCTGCGCGAGGCTCTGAGAACGGACTTGGTGTCTGATTGGCTACTGCGAGCTGCAAAATGTTCCCTATTGGCTGGGCTGTCTGCTGGCGAGGAGGTTACTTAGCGCTCATTGACGAACGGTGTTCCAACAGTTTGTTGGCCAGTCACGTCATTTTCCTGGCGTGAGGTTGGCTGGAGTTCGCGGAATAAGGAGCTGTTTCATTTCTGTATTTTTAAGTTCTTGCAGCTGTGATAATGAGGGTAGAATTAAAAATCTGCAACATCCACACTACCGTAAAGTTTGTCAATTTCGAATATCCCTGCAAGTTTTAGTGTTGGCCGTGAGAGGGTAATAAACCAATTTTTAATAATAACGGCAGTTGATGCTGTCTCTTATTTGAATATAATTCGTTAATACATTTCCATATTTACAATTAAACAATTAAAATTTGAGTTGCAATTTTTGTTAATAATTTTTATTTATTAAAATTATAGTTAGGAATGACAGGTTTATATTTCGGGTAGAGCAGCTAGTTCGAAATAGCGTCAGCCTCTTCTCATCATCTGCGGGGCTACGGAGACTGCGCGGTAGGACTGCTCGCCTGCCACCAAGGCGAGCAGGGTTTCGCATGTGGGAATCGCGCCCTGACGATGCCGCTGGTCGGCGGATTTCCTCGGGGATCACTCGTTACGCAACGCTCTTTCATTCCGGCGCTACTCCATACTCATCTCACTTCACCCTCATCTCATCTCAAGACCTCGCTGTTAACAACCACCCAAATCTCTTCCCTCGCTCCCCTCCCACTTATCTGCGATGGCTTTAGAGACGTGATAAATTCCCGAGTTAATTGACTTATCGGTTGACATCGCCTTCCTTTACTTAAGCGGATTTTAATTGCTCAGCGGTTCGTTAGTACCAAGGTGATGCCACGTTTGGGATTGCCTGATTTTTTTTCTATTGACTCAGTGCCCTCGTGAAGGTGTAAAGTAAATTACTGGTCAGTAAAAAAATTTATACATACCTACAAATATTTATAAATTCTAATATTGTCTTGAAAAGAATTCATGAATGTTTCAGGTTTCAATGACAACTTAGCCTGAAGACAATAGATCGTGTGAATGAGTACATATTAAACTATGTTAAAGGCTGTTCGCGGTAAAGTGAGCACTTTTGAAAGCCCTGCTAAAGATCTACTTGTATGCACATTCCGTATACTTCCGCCATATGTAAAATTATCATTGTCATGGTCCTGGTCACATTATTCATGTGATATAATCGGCTACAGTCCCCCTGTGTTCTTAAGTAGTACGTGGTCCTGGCATTCGTCTGGAGTGACCGAAAATACCGTAGATAAGAGATAGTCTATAAGTAGAGCCACGAGTATTTCGCGATTTTGTTCTGTGGCAGGGCAGACTTCAAAAACTTATTATTTTCTCCCTCTATTGTGATTGGACATCAGTTATTTTCACTCCTCACTCAACTGTAAGCCAGTAGTAATTAGGAAGTGAGTGTGCGTTGGACAGTCCTGTACAAAGGCCTCACTTGGTCTCAGCAACCAACAAGCAAACGATAGTGTCTCGTGTGTATACAGGTCTGCGAAGTCCAGCTTACTGCCAAATCAATCCGCGAAATACTCGTGGCTCTATCAATAAGTTTTCCCATCGAGCTACTTATATGTTATTCGTGGCAAACTGAGCACTTTTGTAAGACCTGCTCAAGATCTACTGGCGTGTACTCTATGTAATCTTCCACCCTGTGAAAAATTAACATTTCCATGGGCCTCGACACTTTATTCATGCCTTGGTCAAGTGAAACTGAAATTTTTAGAGAAGTATATACTTTACTAATCTGGCTAATTCCTGCAACTAGATGCATTAAAAAAAAAGAACAGAAAGATAAAGACATTATTTAAGTTTTCACAATTGTGTACCTAACATTTTTAATTCGACGTTAAGGCACGGAACTACATACTGCCCCTCCATCGTTACCAACTTTAGTGTACCCCCGTTAAAATATTTTCAGGTAGGAGCAGTAAATTTTTTGCTAAGGTTGATTTCAGAATTGCTCTCTTTATCGTGAACAGTCTTTATCTGAGGAGCCACACACTTTTTACAGAGTCATCGCCCACTTATACGTAGTCAATTTGTTTTCGTAAGGCCGTAAAAATTTATGTTACATTATTAGATAATATATAATTTTATATTTATATGTATATATGATAATATTTTATTACATGTTTTACGCTAGTGTTAGTTTCAGTTAACATCAAATTACGTAATTATAGAGAAAAAAAAATATAAACAAGACTAGCTGATAAAATATTTTGTCCATAGGCCATCCTGAGAAGTCTGGAGGGCAGCGTGATTGAAGAACCCATGCAACTGATATCAGAATTGGTGGACCGGGTGTCGGACCCGAGTCCTTCCGCAAGCTGGGTCGCTGCTTGACCACAGTGCCACATCCCGTCGTTGAGCTCTGTGGAGTAATGGTTGCCTGGGTTGTCTCACCAGGGGGCCACAGCTCTCGGTGTAGTTTCTGAACTAACGGCACGCTCCTCTTTGATCATTCTGTGGACGAAACTCGAGGCGCATCGCGACGCTTGCCCGCCTTCGATTGGCCACGGCCACGTGTCTTTGGTCGTGCGTATTGTCGCGCGGAAGACATCCCCGAGGTGACACTTCAGTGACGGACGCCGTCCGTCCTACAGAGAGTGGTTCAGTCTCGTGTTGTTACCTACTACGTGTGCAGCACAGAAGGCCGTATGTACCGAACTACTTGAACGATAGCCAAGATTACATGAGCTCGCAAAAACCTTCTCCTCTCCCCATCTTCTCCATATGGTGGTTTATCTCCATATGGTTACCTGTTTGCTAGGATTCCGCGTACTGTACACACTGAAGTTGAAAAAACATTATATTTCGTTGTTATTCCATGTCTTTAAAGTGTTTTAAATTATTAGAAGTGTGTGGTAAAGTCTGATTCTAGTCTGGCATCCATATTGCTCTTTAAACGCTGTAAATTATTAGAAGTGTGTGGTAAAGTCTGATTCTAGTCTGGTATCCATATTGCTCTTTAAACGCTGTAAATTATTAGAAGTGTGTGGTAAAGTCTGATTCTAGTCTGGCATCCATATTGCTCTTTAAACGCTGTAAATTCTGTTATTCTCTGGAATTATTATCCTAAGGGGTTGTCTGTGTTTGTGAGTGTCCTGAGAATAAGCAAAACTAAGTGCTTTCGTAATATCCACTTTTATTGTGTTGGGTATTGATGCTTGGTGTGCGATTCAAAGTTTGAAGTTTCTGTTCCTCATTGGTTATCACACATGTGCTAAGCTACTAACCCATTTAATTGGTCCAAAGCAGAGCGTTTGTGATTTGTCTGCAAAACCCTTGGCCGAGTCAACAACCTGATCGTCGAGTCATGGAAGTATAAACTTGCTAAAGTTTTATCGAAGATATGTTTCCGCAATTTCCCAGTGTTTTTTACTAATATAAAGCTTAAAACTGTGTGAAAGCTGAGCTCAGTTTATTATTTCTTCACGTAGGCACCCTTACAGTAACAATACAACTTTTACCATTGCACGTGTTATAACTCCAGCGCAGATAAAACAGAAGTGAACATTTAAAAAACAACCATATAAAACATTCCTTCTTAATAATAAGTGCAAACAAAGTAACAATGTTTACAATTTGCTGTCAGCATTGGAGGCTGCGATGGTGTAGTCATCAGACCTCTTGTCTACCACTAAGGGGATAATGGCTTCAGTTCCCGGGGGTCAACCAAGAGATCTTTGTACGTGAGAATCTTGACAGACGTCGGCGCAGAAAGTCCTAAAAAGCATTTCATGGCCTCCTGAATTTTTTTCTCTCTCTCTCTTTTTCTCGCTCTCTATTTCTCACTCTTTGTCTCTATTCTTATCTCTTTCTCTCTCTCTCTCTTTGCCCCCTCCTTAGTGAATAAACGATTGTCGGCCTGCGGCCAGATGAATTCTTGAAATTCACGCCCGTCAACTCACGGCGTATAAAGTTCGCGTATTGTGTTAAGAGGGAAAGGCGGGCCGGATTCGCTGTATGCCGCCTTCCACCGCCCTTTGCCGATAAATCGTGGAGTGACGTGCGAGACAGTGAGTATATGGTGTACTCGGTGTGTGGGTGAGGCGGCGCTTCTCGGTCGGAACACGTCCACGAGTCTTGCAGTGGGGAGGTGGCGGTGTCCGCCGACAAATTACAGGGCTTGCAGTGCGGCCTGTGACGGCGCCGGACGGACGACTGTGGCGCCGCCCCCTCGGGCCGTCACGAACACACCGCCCCTACCTCCCCTCTCTCTACTAACCCCTTCTCCTGTAACAGGGTCCGCTGTGACACTTCTCCTACACCCGTCAACCTTCCTTCATTTCATCTCTCTTTATTACCAGCTTTTGCAGTTCCCGGCCGTAGAGTAAATATGCGGTATATATATATATATATATATATATATATATATATATATATATATATATATATATATAGGGATAGGAAAATTTCACAATTTAATTCCAGGACAAGATAGATGTCAAACACTTTTACACTGAAATCAACTTTGCAATTGGATCACAGTTCATTAGACACGCTTTGGACGACACTGAGCCAATAGCAGGCTTGCAAGGAAGCAAGTAGCGAGTGCCTTTTCTGCCAGGTGTGAAGTAACACTGGCTACTCTCTAGAGTAGCAGCCATTGAACAAACATCTGAGGCTTGAGTGTACACAGGACTGTGGAGTATAGCCAACAGGTCATTGAACTCACGAAATTTTCCTATCCCTAGGTATATAGCATATTCACTGTTACTTCCAACTTCCCACAAGCTGAACCGGGTTCGAACCCCGGCCGGGTCACTGGATTTTCGCATGTGGGAATCGTGCCGCACGATACCGTTGGTCGGCGTGTTTTCTCGGGGGTCTCCCGTTTTCCCCACCCTTTCATTCCGACGCCACTCCATACTCCCCTCAATCACCCTCATCGGCTCTCAAGACCTAACTTGTTAAGAGCCGCCAAAATCTCTTCACTCACATACTTCCAACTTTTCTGAAGCCCTGCGTAAGTTCTGCTTCTAGTATATTTCTCAGCCTCGTGCGAACAATGCTTAACCGAGTCTATAAAATTACGCCGGAGTGCCAACGCGCCGCATTCGACCGCACTCAGTGTCATAACATTTTGCTTAAGTAAGGTTTATTGCTTACTTCGTATTATCAACACACCTTTTTTACTAGGGAAATTTTTGCTAATTCAATATTGTAACGCAAATACGAGTTCGTAGTTCAGTCGTTGTGTCTTTACTGCTTGTAAGGTCAATAGCTAGTTGGGTATAGAGGTTATTTTGGAATGTTATTTTTTTATATAAACAACCTATAAAAACCAATAATTCACTGAGGAAAAGGTTTTGTTGAATCAAATTGAATTAGGCACAAACGAATTATTTGCTTGTGTAGGGGCGATACAATATTTTGTTGTTCAAATTTGGTTGGTGCAACTGAAGCGTTGTTTGGCTCTCTGTACGTACATTATAGTTATTTTGTACCAAGAAGCTGTTAAATTAAAGTACATAAATATTTGGGGACAACAACTGCTCCAAAATCCAGAAATTCTTGTTTACAAATTTTATCAGAACAGATTAGTGCACAGTGATTTGTGATTTTTTTCGCATTCCCTAGCACGTTACTGATCATTCTAGGATTTTCCGGAAGCCACGCAACATTTGTCGGATGGAAACTGTCGAGGTATTGTAAAGCGTGAACTAATTTCGTTGGCGGAAATCGTCGGGCCGGAAAGTCGTGTCGGACTGTCGGGACGAGCTCGGTCGTGGCATTGTAAATCCAGCGTTAACGCTGACGTCAACTCACACGCATTACGTTGCTTGCTCATCGCGGGAAGAATGTTCGGCGCGAGTACATTATCCACCAAAAAATAAAAAACCAAGCCATTCCGTCCCTTGAGCTCGTCAATTAAATCGGGATCCAACGGGCAAAAATCCAACACATGGGCAAATTTCGTTATAGGCTGTTTACGGTAAACTCAGCACTTTTGAAAGCTCTGTTCTTCCGCCTTTCGTAAAATTAACATTGCTAAGGGCCACATCACTTTGTTCATGCGTCGGTCAAGTGAAACTGTGAAATTATTAGAAAAATAAATATGGTACAGATTTGCTCATTTTTACACTTCGATGGATTAAAAGAAGGAGAAAGCGAGAGAAATAATTTAAACTAGCACACATGGTTACCTAACACTTTTTATTCAACGTTAATATATGGAACTACTTTCCCCGCCATCGTTACTAACTTTACTGGGCACATTTCGCTCATTGCGTCCGTTAAAATATATGCAAACAGGGTCAGTGACTTTTTTCTAAGGTTGATTTCGAAAGTGCTCACTTTATCGTGAACAGCCGTTATACGTTCTAGTGCGAATAGCAAAGTTTGTTCTATACGAGTGTAATAACATGATACAAATCGGAGGATTTTACACGATTATATTTGTTTTATGAAAATTGCAATTATCCCGTTTACTTCCATACAACACGGAAAAATCCGGTACACGCCCGACACTAGTGCACCCTATCGGCGGAAATCTTTAGTTGCGAAACTAAAAGAATTGGCTTCTGAACCTGATTACTTTAAAGCTCACTGTTGTGCTTCTACATGAGAAAGTAAGTGAAATATATATTTTGAATTTCGTTTCCGAAGGTTACACTGTGAGAGTTGTATGCTCCTGAAAAATCTTCCTTTTTAATATCGTCAAGTACTTGAAAGTAAGAAACTAATCTTTCGAATATGTGAAAGACAAAAGGAAGAACTTCGTTCAGTGGGAAATTTGTTGGATATGTTATTCCGCCTTTATTGTTTACACGGGACTTGGCGCCTTCTTTCAGCTTTTTTTTCTTCTCGAAAAGTTGCTCTGGGATATATGTTTCACAATAATAAGTAAATCAGCGCGCAAAAATTAAAAAAAGAAAGAGATCGGTTGGTTTTGTCTGGCTGAAGCCGCCCTGATTAGCCAGTTTTCAGGCAACCGCACGTTAAGAAGAACAGTCCACAAAAGCCGTTTTCCACAGAATTTTTTGGAAATTTTTGCCACGACAAGATATAAATAATAATTTCCAACTTATTATACTATTAGATATTGACTCATTACATGTATTATTCTCGGATCCTTGATGGATGATAAGAAAGAATATCTTATTTCTTATCTTCCTTCAATGATCCGAAAATAATAAAAGCAGTGAATATCTAAATATGCAAGAAGGTGTTAAAATAAATTATTTATGTCTTATCGTGCCAAAAATTTTGATAAACCCTACGAGAAAGCACTTATGATGAAAATAGGGTAAAAATGCTGCTTTTGTGCACCATTCAAGGTGTGTGCAAACCCCTACTAGATATGCAGCTAGTAATACTGTTCTGCGTGACTGCGTAGCCGCACAATCAGGTGTTTTTCAGATGGACTTAAGATGCAATGGCTTGAATCGTCACGTGATTGAGAAAGACTGCCTTCAAGTTACCAAACAGGCGGAGGGCTATCATAATACGTTAAGGACAGTTTTTCGTTACCTCGAAGAAGATTATCATACCAGATCTCTCATGTAATTAATACTGCCCTGGAATTAATTAACGACAGAATGTGACCTAGCAGCCAGAAGAACTGTGATGGTGCGATGATTGTCATCTCCGACTTCATAACATGGTCATCGATATTTAACCGCCGTCGCAACTGTTATGTTTACAAATATGTGTATATCAAAATACCAACAAATATAGGCTGTTCACGGTAAAACAAGCCCTTTTGAAAGTCCTGCTTAAGATCTACTTGTATGCACGTCGTGTATTCTTCCACCTCATGTAAAATTAACACTGTCATGGACCTCATCACTTTATTCATGCGTCGGTCAAGTGAAACTGTGAAATTATTAGATTTTTTTTCTACAAAACTGCTCATTTTTACACTTCGATGCACAAAAAAAATCAGAAAGGGAAATAAATAATTTAAGTTGTCCAAAACGGTTATCTAAAACTTTTTTTTTCAACGTTAAAATATGGAACTGCTTTGCCTCCATCGTTACCAACTTAACCGGGCGTATGTCACTCAGTGCGCCTATTACAATATATGCAGGTAGGAGCAGTGACTTTTTCCTTAGGTTGATTTGAAAAGTGCTCACTTTATCGTGAACAGCCTTTAGTTATATATATATATATATATATATATATATATATATATATATATATATATTATATATATATATATATATATATATATATATATTACTAATCAGTCGACATTCTTCTACACAGCACGTAAGAAATTTTGATGAGGTATTCAAACACAGACTGTGGGAAAATGTGTCTTTAAAAAAAGTCTTAGCTGAAGTAATTTTCTTTCAAGAGTTTGAAGTAAATCTGACGATTAGATGCTATCATGATGTAAACGTGTAAAAATTGTTTCCGGTAGCAGTACCATCCAAAATCTTGGACAGTTGTAGCAAACAGTTATGTGCGCATAGTAGGCACTCAATGGCATCTTGGGCATGGCCTACAACACTTCAAGAATAACACCATTTGTAACAAACAAGAGGCTAATTTATATAAAAAAAGAAAACTTAATGTGGCTTTCTAAAGAAAGGGAAACAGATGTGCTGCTCAGGAAAATATGAGCGTAATGACGTAGCTGTAATCAGGTACTATCAAGTTCGTGCTGAAGAGTTGCACTGCAATAAAACTTGAGCACTAACTGTTTCAAGTAACATGATATTATTCTCTGTTTTCTTAATTTATACGTTAGCATATGCTTACTGTCTTAAAGTTTCCATTTCGTAAGTTTACTTCGGCCATCATACAAAAATAAAAAAATAAAAAAATGAAGCCATAGATACTTAGATATGCGTATAGTAATTTTAAATGAAAACATTCATTGCCGTACTATAATTGGCAAAAACCTCTGTGATACTGTGTTCTAGTGAAAGTACCAGCTGCAACTGATTGATGGACAAGGATGCTGCTGGTTTTGTTCATACCTTCCAATCCTCCTTTCTGTTAATCTGTCGAGGTCGTCCAGAATATGTCCCCTGTGTATGGGTATCATCACGTACATATCGCTTTCAACACAATCTACGAAGATTGGACAGTCCAAATGACGGCTAGTTCTGCGCGCCTTCAACCCTGCCTTCCGTAGTCTTATTGTATGGCCTCTCACTTAAACTTATTCAGTTGTGTGCATGGATGTCTTATACATTTTCTCGGTATACCTATCGCTCATTAATAACGACTGGAGAGAATCATGCATGTCACATCACATGCACTGTTCTGATTACTGTGTTTATACACCCATGCACTATCATATGAAATGTCAGTTATTTGCATATCATACATCGATGTGGCCATTTGTCAACTTTCGCTGTTGCCGAATGATTTTTACAGGTGAGCAGATTTTTGTGGCAAAGAGCGTTAATGTGTATCAAGAGGCGAGATTAAAAACTGAGACGGAATCTCTGGGTTAATATTAAACAGTGCAAATGAATTGGGGGCGGGGGGAATAATTCCTAGCAGAATAGGTAGGACCTTACTACCAGACTACCTGACAGCTTCGCCTGGTCAGTAAATGACTCATTCTCATGAACAGATTCTACTCAGCATGTTACTGGTGAAACAAAAACACCTGAGCACAATCCGAAGGACTACGTAAAGATATCTGCCAAAAGTTCGAGCACAGCTGGGTCGAATCAGAGCAGACTAGCCATGTGTCACTATGTGGCACTTAAAATGCATTGTATCAGAACTGTCTTTTGTACACTACTGAAGTAGTATTTGTTAATTACTTTAGTTGAACACAGTACGACAGGCCTTTTTGAGTCATAGCTGTATTGTGGCAAATGGACTACGTACTGTATAGCACTTAAATACAGCTTTGTTAGAATTTCCATACAAACATGATTCAAATTTCCATTTATTCGTAGTGATTAGCATAGTGTAGGATCTAATGTATGTAGGCCATATTGGGAATAATGTTAAGTATGAGTTTTAATTTTTATGAGTTGTATTAGAGAGGATGAAGAAAACAAGGAAGGGTCGTAATTTATAGGTTCACGGGTGCCAACCCACTCCCTTTTGTAAAGAATAATTTTTGTGGCATTCTTGGGACGAAAAAAAATATCAGCTTTCTCAGTCACGCTTGGGGGAGAGAGAAGCTACACGCCCAGAAGACGGGACAAATCATTGCCCGTGCAGAGACGTTAACACTTAATATGATAATTAATTAATTTGTAATGAAACAGTTCAAGAAAGGTGTAGAAAATTATATCAAGGTAAATACATTAAATTTAACTGTGGTGCAATACACGAGGTAATAGAAACCGACCATTATATTCATTACTGTTTGTATTGGGAGCGCCTGATTGGCTAGGAAGTTTCGCTGCGTTTTGGAGCTGTGGTCTAAGAATTATGTTGTTTTAAGCACTCGTCTGAGAGTCATCCTGCGGGGCCTGGGGCGGCTCGCCAGAACGCGAGACCCGCCATATTTTGTTGATTAAGTTTATTCGCTGGTTAACAAGCGCCCTGGGAGGTTTGGAGCGGCTAGCGAAAGCGCGGGGTCCATTGTTTTTTTCTTTATGATTGTGTTTATTTTACTCTCGCACCCGAGAAGTTCACCTGATAAATCGAGTGAGTGAAGAGATTTGGACGGCTCTTAACAGTGGGGTCTTGAGAGCCGATGAGGGTGACTGAGGTGAGTATGGAGCAGCGCCGAAATGAAAGTGCGGGGAAATGGGAGATCTCCGAGAAAACCCGCTGACCAACGGTATCGTCCGGCACTATTCCCACATTCGAAAATCCGGTGACCCAGCTGGGGATTGAGCCCGGTTCGCCTTGGTAGGAGACGAGCGGGCTAACCGCTCGGCCATCGCGGCCCCTTGGTAAGTCGAGTTTTCGCGCAAAGTAGTTGACCAGATCGCGCGTTGTCGGAATATTTTATAAAAGTGATATGAACGATAGCAAACCGACTTTCGGCTTCTGGGCAACCATAAGGAAAAATCGGCTTTTTTGATTCCTAACTTCACCTTGTAAAGAAACAGTGAAAGTTTTAATTAATTACTTAGGTGACAACATAAATTTTCTTGTCTAGCTGAAAACCAGAACCCAGTGTGGTATAGGGAAGCAAACGTCACTACAATTGAAGTTGCAGTGAGCTGAGAGATCGGTGAGGAATACATACTCCGAGACAGGCTAGGGAACGCGACGATGTCTAATGGTATCTGTACCTGAAGTGGCATGTTGGTGTCTAATGGAAGGGAGGGAGACACTCTTATGCCCGGTTGCACCAACATATTCCCCGGTCCGAGATCGAATGATCCTAATTCCGAACCAGGATTCAGTTTGGTCTTGGTTCCAATGTAAAAGTGTTGCACCAACAAAATTTCATGATTCTGTATCTCAGGTCCGTCGATCTTAGTTTCAAAGTGAGAGATCGAGATTAGATATGAGACAAATTTTGCTATTGGTTCCTAATACATGACTCATGGAAGTAAGCTTATTTTTCACTATAGATAGAACTAGATGTGCAATGTCTTATCTGTTTTAAGTGAATTATTGTTGTACGAATTTTACTGAATAATATTGAAGTGGGTATAATGTTTTAATTTCCCAAGAAAACAATCAAACGTAGTTCTATCTGTTGGCGTATTTTCAAACTACATTTGTCGACGATGGCTGCTATTCTCGGATCGAGATTTCGAACCGCCAGTTTCGGCGGTTCAAAATGAACTTGAATGGTGCAACAGTTTTCTGTGTCGATCTTAGATCCGATCTAGGATCGAGTTTCGAACCACGATGGTGCAACCGGGCATTAGAGAGGTGAGCTAACTCGAACATAGCCTGCGTTTGACGAACCTGCAGCACAGCAGCAACGTGCTAGGTAAGCCTATCGCGGTGGGGTTATAGACGGTTCGGTAGTAGCGTGAGGAGAGGGTTTTGCGCAGTCGAAGAAAAAATCACGACAATAACCGATAGTTGCCGAATGTGCATACGAGTGGCAGCGTGCTTGGGGAAGGATACCGCGGCGGGGCTTTGGGTTTAGTTGGTGTGTTGAAGGGGAAGTGAGAGGCTCCGAGCTGGCGAGAGAGCCCGAGCATACCCGATGGCTGCCGAACCTGCAGCTCGACCTGAGCGGCAGGGTGGCGGGTGGGAAAGGCTAGCGCGGCTGGACGGTAGGCGGCAAGGAGGTGGCCTGTAATGCGTGTAATGGCGCCAACTATCTGTAACTGAAATCTCAGGCGGGAGGCTGTCACCGTCTCGTGCTCATCCCACCGGCGCAATAATTGATGTAATGTACAGTCGTGGCCAGCTGGCCGATCTCCAGCCAAGTCAAAACGGACTCTTAATTTTTTTCGTAAATTTTATTTAAGAAATTCTTTGTACATCTACGCGACTTTGTAAAAAATACAGTCATAACTTTTGTAAACTGTCTTCTTTGTAACGTTACAAGAGCCGTGTTCGTAATACACCCAAAAACATTTTTGTAATGCCCAGAAATCACTTAAGTCACGAAGTCAAAGTTATAAATTACTGTTTCTACCTAAAGTTTAAGACCAAACCCCATTTTCACACAATGTGTCATTGGTCTGAATTTTTGAGGTAATAATCTTGGACTTAATTGTTTTGTGTAATTATACTTGTAAAATACAGCATTTTTATCACAAGAAAAGTAAAATATCTCATTTATACATTAAGTTAAATGTAACTTATGTTTTTAAATCATTTTAATAGTTATTGCTGGAATAAAAGAAACGAACTGGAACAGTGAACCAAAGTTGAATATATTTACTATAAAATTTTTGCTCAAATTATATGTGTGTATATATATATATATATATATATATATATATATATATATATATATATATATATATGGAAACACGATTTTTGCGAAGAGTGTTACGCGGAGACTGTAGTCCATTCACGACTACTTCACACTTTTCTTAAGCCATGTTGGGTTCTACTTCCAGAATATTCCTCCGCCTCGTTCATACAAAGCTTAACTGAGTATATAAAATTACACCAGAGGGGCAATGCACGGCATTCGTGCATATTCACTGTAGTAATATCTTGCAAAAGAAATATTTCTTACTAGGCAATACCAACATGCGTTTTTCCCACTGTTTTATTTATATTAATTATAAATGTAATGTTATAATTTACAAATAAAATATAAATAAAATTTCAATTCATGTAAAAATAGGGCACTTTTATGTTAAAGCAAGTATAAAACGCTTGCGATACATTTCATATTAAGGTAACAACCAAGCACGTCATACGTGGGGTGATATTTCGAAGGTTTGATTCAGAAAGTGTGAATAAACAGGAAATAGATTGTATATTGTAATATCTTACGGACCTATCACTTTTCGTTTGATTATTGGTCGCGCGTGTTCGTTATAAGACGTTTCCTCGCCTCACTGGCCGTATAAGAATTACGTCACTCCGGTGGTGAACACATCTGATTTACGGGCTGACACACACAGCGCGTGACAAGTAAATCAGCCGATCACAAAGAGGGTGTGAGCTAAAGTGTTGTTAAATAGGCTGCAACTAGCCACGAAATCTTCTCGCGAAAATCGGACGTCTCTAAATATACGTATTTCGAATTTCTGGAATATTTCCTTCAACTTAATCGTGAAACTTTTGGTAGTTAGGTTTGGAGCTTTTGTTTGTATGGAACCAGAAATTGCTGTGCAGTGATGCCAAGATTCGTGGATATAATCTTCAGTCGTAACAGCCGACAAAGGAACTGTGTTATCCCAGGACTGCACTTGGATATACGTCGTTTTTTTCATTTTGACCGCCTGCGGTGTGAAGTGGATTCTTCTAAGTGCCGTCCAAAAAAAAAAATGCGGGGGAAAAAAAATATACGAGGGGTACTTCCACGAAGCAGACGCAAAAAAAAATCTCCTGAAAAGGAGCCGAAAAATTTTTTCCCGCTCGAGTTAAAAACTTACTAACTAATGACTCAATTAGGAATACTTTGCCAGGTAGCTGATGTTTAAATTTTTAGCATTCCTTCCTCAGAAAACAGGAGTAAAAAAAAAATGTCGGGTGTTTTGACGACTGGGGCCGAGACGGTAATTTTCCCATACAGCTCCAAAATAACTTTCTGTGGGAAAACGATCACTAAAATTAGGCTTCGCGTTATTTCTTTAGGGCTGTGGTAATTCATCTGAACGGTGGTGATTTTTGAGGAAGTAACCGTTTTTCCTTTGCCACGCGCCGTATTTTCAAGCTGCATTCACATCTCCGCGTGGCACATTCACGTTTAGGTATAGGCTGTTCACGTTAGCGTGAACATTTTTTAAGGCCCTCCCAACAGGCATTAGCCACTAATAAATATATCTCATTGCAGCTTAAGGCATTAAATTTTGGTGGTGGTGAAATGTATACACTGTGTTTATGGGTTGCATTGCAATGTTTATACTAAAAAGTTGCAGGAAGATGGAAATTAGATGAAAGGAAAAATTTATAAGGGCCTTAAAAAGTGCTCACTTTACCGAGAACAGCCTATACGCGAGAGGGAGCCTCGGCATGTTCTCAGGTTATCTTCAGAACCCGCGCCTACAAATGGGAAAGCACGAGCATTCTGTAAGATAAATCATCGGTTGTACACCTTGTTCATGCAGTGCGAGTTGTGTATGTGTGTGTGTGTCGTGTATCCTCGTGTACGTTCACATATGGTAGCTATTACTTACGTAAGCATATACATTAGATATATATATATTCGTACATACACACTTACGAAGTGTGCTATTACTAGCAGCACAACTGTGTTTATACGTGTCGTGTTTATTCGAGCGTGCCCCATATTGGGCGCCAAAAATATTGTGTTTGCCTGACCAAACGTGATATGTGTCTTTTCCTTCATGAACACGGCCACCACGTTGATGCGCCAAAAATACTACACTTACTAGTATCTGAGCAGGACGGTGTCACAACGGAAATTCAGGCAAGTATTTAAATGAGCATGGAATATGAGTACTCCTGGGACGAACTCTATAGTCGATTCACGGTTTCTTCGGCCTCTTTGAATCAAACCTTTGAAAAATCTCCCTATGTATGACGTGTTTAGTTATTTTCTAAATACGTCCTGTATCACAAGCGTTTTATACTTGTGGTCATAAAAGTTACTTTTTTTCCTTTTAAATTGAAATGTTGTTAATATTTTATCTATAAATTATAATGCTTCTTTTATAAATAATTGGAATAAATAACAGGGAAAAATAGGTATGTTGGTTACGTCTACTGAGAAACAGTTCTTATACAAAATATCATTACAACTGAGTGCGCACGAATGTGGTGTCCCTCTGGTGTATTTGTCCAGACTTGTTAAGCTTAGCTTGTACGAGGCGGAGGAATATCCTGGAAGTAGAACATTAGCAGGGCTTCGTAAAAGGCTGAAGTAACCGTGAATGGATTATATAATTGAACATGAAAGAAATTTAATAAATCGACAAACGAATATGCATACCATTTGAACCATGTATCATGTCATCAAACTGGCTTCTGCGCTACATAAAAAGATAAGACTAGATCGTAAACCAAGAATTCGTGCATTTTACTAATAGTTAGAGACCTGAAAAATTCGCGGTTTCGTTCACAGACAAGTTACAAACGTGTACCTTTATGTTACTTTTGCAATTGGTCGAAGAGTTGTTTGGCACTTCCTGGAGATAAATGGGTCAATAACAATCACGCAATAAATTGTAGGTCCAAATAACCGCCCTGTGTTTCCACAACAAGCAACCAATGAACGGTTGAGATCTGCATGTGAGTATATAAGACCGTGACGTCTACCGTACAGGTAATTGAACTTGCGGATTTTTCAGGTCTCTGCTAACAGTGCAAAATCCTAACTTCGATACAGCACAACAAATACTTCACACACTATACATAGAATCTATCAATTATTCCTTTCCTAGAATCTTAAAACAAAACAAGAGAAACATTAAAACATTTTATATATATATATATATATATATATATATATATATATATATAATATATATATATATATATATATATATATATGCACACACAAATTCTTCTCTAGTACATTGGCAAATGAGAACCCCAATATTTAGTTTGGTTCATTCAATACATGATAACCATGCATTTACTGAAATTTTTATATGTTCCATTATTATGTAGTTTTATCATCTTCTTCCACAGGATAAAATGCTTTCTTTCAATAATCCTTTAAATTACACAGAACTCATGTAG
The DNA here is from genome assembly GCA_029891345.1 of Dryococelus australis. NCBI lineage: Eukaryota > Metazoa > Arthropoda > Insecta > Phasmatodea > Phasmatidae > Dryococelus > Dryococelus australis. Next base: position 350,663,295 of record CM056993.1, read on the forward strand.
AATGATAAAGGCATCTTCAGACAGCCTAATTATAATTACTTGTTCTGCACATTCCTTCTACAAATGCCATTGCTACTAAAAGTAGATCTAAATAATAATAATAATAATAATAATAATAATAATAATATTCAATTCTATGAACGGTTAGTTCTTAAAATCAGACTTTTTCCGAGGCACAAAATGGAGAACTAATCCTCCCTTTTACATAATTTTGTACTACATAGACACGAGTCAAATCGAGTATTCAATTCATTAAAATCACATAATATTGTTTTAGAATAAAGGAATAAATCTGCTACAAACATAAAAATAAAGGTGCAGTTCGCATTTCACTCGCCTCAATATGTGAACTCAAACTAACATGTTAATTCTTTTTCTCTTTATATATATATATATACACATAATCAAAAATCCAAGACAATTTAGAAAAAATAATTTACAAATGTTTTCATTCTTACACTTATATGCATTAAAAAAAATCAAGAAATAAAATACAAAATTTCAGTATTCGCAAATGTTTATTTAACACTTGTAATTTTATGTTTACACATGGAACTACTTTATCTCCATCTTTGCCAACTTTATTGGGTGCATGCCAGTCAATGTGTCCATTAAAATACATGCAGATAGAGGCCGTGATATTTTTCAAAGGTGGATTTCAAAAGTGCTCAACTTATAATCATCGTGAACAACCTATACTCTGTGGTCACGCGCAGCCAAATCTGCGAACAGGTACACTAACATCAAAGTAACAGCCACGCTGTTTCACTTATATGTACTTTCCCTAGGGGCGTTGGAAAGTGGATTAAGTGGAGGATGTGGAGCATGTGACCTCCCCCCAATCTCGCTAAAGTGCGCCAAATACTTCACGAGGTATGACATGTATTTAATAAAGTAGGTCGTCACCAAATAATATAATACAGCCCCTTTTTTTTCGGTTTTAAATTTTTCGTGTGTTAGTGTCTGTGAACATTCTTATAATTGTTTCAAAAACTAAATGTTAGGCTGGGAGACCTTATCCTCCACCAAGGGCGCCAAATTTTCTATGTGAACTTTCTGCCTCCCCCCCCCCCCCAACCCCAAACCCTTCCGCAGCTCCTCCAAAAATTCATCCCAACCGACAAAATGGTTGCGACGCCCTCGTACTTATTCTGTGATCCGGCAATGAAGGGAGTAAAGCGCCACAGTGTGTGGGATGGGAGAGTGTGGAGAGATTCGGACTGCTCTTAGGATCGAGGTCTTGAGAGCTGATGAGGTTAAAGTGAGATGAGAATAGAGCAGCGCCGGAATATATGAGGGCGGGGGAAAATAGGAGACCCGCGAGAAAACTCGCCGACCAGCGGCATCACCCGACACGATTCCCACATGCCAAGGTCCGGGAGCGACCCCGCCGAGAACCTAACCCGATTATTCTAGGTGGGAGGCGAGTAGTCTAACCACTACCCTTAGACTCTAGGCCGTTACCTTACCATCTGCGCTGCCAAGCCAGACGAACAGCCGCCGTTACACGAAAAAAAAATTGTGATTCTATATAACTGATTTACTGTTTGTTAAATTGTAGTAGTAATGGTAGAATTGAACACCCTGGATGGCTGTACTGCTAAGTACGGTTAATGAATAATAAAAAAAAAATAAAAGTCTAACCACTTCACCACGGCGGCCCCCAGCAGTGTGTTGGAAAGTAAGTATAGTACCCGGCAGAGGTGTGGGCAATTCTTAGAGGAGTGAAGCGGGGTGAATTTCGCGAAGGAGGAAGAGATCTGCGGACAACATTGGCTATGCTCTCGGCTGTCTCACAAACATCAGGCGTCCTCACTGCTCTTATTGAAGGCTGAAGGCCGATTTTTTCCTAACCTACCCAAATTCTACGTGTTAGATGTACGTCCGAGGTAGGGAAGGGAGCTAGATGCGTCTCAAGGCTGAGCCCTGAGGGAGGGAATTCGTGCAAGGAGGCATGCATCATGGCAGAGAGGGATTGGGCAGCCATGGCCGCCGTTTTGAACCATGACTACCTCCCTAAGTGTACCTATAGTTAACTAAGAAGAGAAAGGGAAAAACCGGTATAGACACAGTAAAAACCCTTTCGACAGAAAATAATTAAAAATGGTTAAATGCATTAATAGAAAATGCTACAGGAGAATTACAGTTATAGGCTATTCACGGTAAAGTGAGCACTTTTGAAAGCCCTGCTTAAGATCTATTTATATGCACGTTGCGTATTTTTCCATCTTATGTAAGATTAACATTGCTAAGGTCTCGTCACTTTATTCTTTCGTCGGTCATGTGAAACTGTGAAATTATTAGAAAAGTAAACATTTTATAAATGTGCTAATTTTTTTACATATCTGATGCATTAAAAAAACTTAAAGCGAAATAAATAATACAAGTTAACACAAATGCTTATCTAACACCTTTTATTTGACGTTAAGACATAGAACTACTTTCCACCATCGTTACCAACTTTACTGGACACATGTCATTCAGTGTGCCCGTTAAAATATATGCAGGTAGGGGCAGTGATATTTTTCTAAGGTTGGTTTCGAAAGTGCTCACTTTATCGTGAACAGCCTTCAGGAACCATGTCCTTTATTAGTGGTGAGACAAATACTAGTAGAGAGGGGACTGGATCTTACTTACCTTTGTTGAGGTTGGCATTGGTTTAACCAGAGTGGTGATGATGCCCCACTCTGGAGAATCAGTAAAAGCGTGTTTGTTATTTTTGAACTCAGTTTCTTTATGTTCAGAGATTTAGAGGCTAGCGATATGACCATTTCACCATGGGACTCCGACTGAAGATCGTTTGTTTGGGGGTTGGTTTAAATGCTGCCGGGCCATTCTGTTGTCTTTCAACTACAGAACGGTCCGTGACGGGTTAGAGACTAGCGAGCACTAGAGAACACGCGTGTCCAGACCACAGACTAAGTATGAGGTAGACCGCTTATTCGTCCTCTGGGCATGTACCCAACATTGACCTACCCCAATCCTACAAAACTCGTACACAACTGTCAAAGCCACATGGTCAACTGTGATGAAAGTGTTAGTTTATATCTTAATTTTTAAATGACAAGCACTGTTATATTAATAAAATAGTTTTACCAGTTTTAATATAATCAAACTTCATTACAAATTGATTAGAGGAAGTATACATTAATCTCAAAGCATTTGTTTACAATTCAGTTTTCTAACCTAAAATACAAACCACTTCATTTTTGCTAGACGTGTTGGCAGAAAAGCTGTTCAATGTTGGGACACAGAGATTGGTTGTGCGCAGCCAGCGAGATCGGTCTAGCACATCTTTAGTCTATGGTCCAGACGTCTGTCGGGCAATCAAATATTGTGGAAGGGGGCAGGCGAAGAAAACTGTAGTGAGTAGTCCTTCCTCTTGGTGCAGCACAATCGCTTTCTTCAGTCAATCAGATCGCCTTGCTCCGGTGCCTTCGCCATATTTACAAGTTGCATACCTTTGAATGAGGGTTCATTTTACTTCGTATGAATGTAGTTTTTAACTAGGGTGGTGTTCACGAAGAAAAAATTCATGCCATGCATATAATGCTTAAGCGGGGTGTATTTCATGATTCGTGTATTCGTATCTACTGTGCTATTATTTGTTAAACGGTTTGGTTTTTATTGTTTTGTCTTGCGATTTAAAATAGCACCGTAATTAACGACATGCATCACTTTTCAATATTTATAATGCTGTATTTACGATTCGGGAGCGTGACTTTCATTTATTTGATTCATATATTCAAAATTGTTTTCCATAGATAGCGGTACCCGTTTTTCGCTAGACACATTTTAGGACAAGTTGTGTTCCAAAATACTTTAGGTCAGAATCACTTTCCAGATTGGACCATTTGAATTTTTATGCGTTTTAAATGTAGGGATAGGAAAGTTTCGTGAGTTCAATGACCCGTAGGCTAGACTCCTCAGTAAACTGCATACTGGAGCTTCAGTTGTGTGGTTATTGGCTGTTGCCCCACATCTGGCAGTTACGGAATTAGCAAAGTTTTTCTTGGAAGTCTGCTATTGGCTCAGAGGAGTCCAGGGTGGGTCTAATAAACTGCGATCCAATTGCAAAGGTGACTTCACTGTATATGTGTTTCACATCTATCTTGTCCCGAAATGAATTCGCGAAATTTTTTTATCCCTACTTATATATCTGCCCGCGAATCACGAACGGTCAGTATCAGAGAAACTTAATTCTCATTGGGTTACTCATGCAACACACTCTCTTCACACATAAACAAGCGGTCAGTAGGCAAAGAAAGGCTGCAGGCGTGCTCGTTGGATATTGATAGAGCCACGAGTATTTCGCGAATTCATTAGGAGGCGAGGTAGGCTCCAAACACTTGTTCTTTTCTCCTACTGTTGTGATTGGACGACAGTTCTTCAGACACGCCCCGTTTAAACTGTGAGCCAGTGATTAGCAGGAAGCAGAAGTGTTAGTGAGTGTTTAAAAGCCCTATACAGAGGCCTCACTTGATCACAGTAACCAATAAGCAAACGATAATGTCTCGAGTGTATAGAGGACTGTCCAGCCCAGCTTGCTGCCTACTCAATCCGTGAAATACTCGGGGCTCCAGATATTGAAGTCTATTCTCCGCGTAAATATTTTCGAGAGAAACCGGCTGGCCTTGTCCACAGATCCTGCTATTTAGCATAAAATTTGAGGATCACGCTTCGCGTTGAGATGTCATATAGTGAGAGGGGCTTCTTCCACGTGTGCAGGGGAGAGCAGCAGTAGAAGCAGGCTTGTGAGCACGTGGATGTGGATGCCCCGCGTTGTCACGGGGTCACGCCCACGCCGCGCCGAGCTGGTTCTCCCCTGATTGCCGCGTGTCGGCGCGCCAGCCCAAAACAAACAATTTCACGGTGCGGGCGCAGGCAAGCCACATTCACACCACCCTGTACAGTCTCAGCCGCCATACCAGGCCCCTGCTACCGCGAGCCGCACCTCGTCCATACCGCACACTATGGTAAGGGGTAGTGAAATTTCGCGAGTTCAGTGACCTGTAGGCTAGACTCCTCAGACCTATGCATACTGGAGCTTCAGTTGTGTGTTCATTGGCTGTTGCCCCACACCTGGCAGTTATAGGATTCGCAATGTGTTCTCTTGCAAGTCTGCTATTGGCCCAGAGGCGTGCAGGGCGGGTCTAATAGATTGTGATCCAATTGCGAAGGTGACTTCACTGCATATGTGTTTTGACGTGTATCTTGTCCCGCAATTAATTAGCGAAATTTTCCGATCCCTAATTAGGAATAGTGAAATTTCGCGAAAAGATTTCACGACAAGTTACATTTAAAAACACTGTAGAACCGTTTACGTATCTTGATTGGCTGAATAACTTTTTGACACATATTTACTGTCTGCACACGAATCACGTAGGAACCGTGCCGATGTTGTCGAATTCACATGGGCTCGGTCAAATATGAAAATGCCTTCTCAAGTAGACAGCAACCAGTGACAAAAGACAAACTGCTGTTGGGTACTTAAAGTATTGAAGTCTACCGTGTAATCAAATTTTTTTCGCTTAATATCAGTAGCTCTAACTACAGCCTATTCACGCCTTCTTGACACTTTCTGAATCAAACCTTTCAAAAATCACACCATGTATGACCTAAATGCTAGATATGTCATGCATCACTGGCGTTTTACACTTCTATTAGCATAAAAGCAGCTTAATTTCGGTTAAATTATTCTTTTACTTATATTTAATCTATAAATTATAATATTTTATTCATTCCAGCTTTAATTGTGAGGTTCAGAATCTTCAACACATCAGTTTTCTCACAACGAAGACGCTGACAACACCGGCTGCTGTTCCCTTGTTGTGCTCAGAGCTGACTATAGAAATATTTCGTGTACAACACGTACTTGGTGATGGAAGCAGCCGCGGTGGTGTAGGGACTAGAGTGCTCGCCTCCCACCAAGGTGAACATGGTTCTATTTCCGGGAGAGCCGTTCACGGATTTTCGTGCGTGCCGCTGGTCGGCGGGTTTTCTCGGCGATTCCCGGTTCCCCTTCCCTTGCATTCTGGCGCTGCTCCATCTCTGGTTGTTAAGAGCCGCCCAAATCACTCCACTACGCTTGATCATGTACATGGAGACTGAATGCACTAGTTAAAGATCCTTAGCACTTTGTAGACTATGCTCGAGTGTAGCTCGAGCAAAGCTAATTTGAAAATTTCTTTGTTGTTCAGAACAAAACTCGCATGATTGTGCAGTCTTTGTTCGACATCACTAAAGCATGACAGCTCAGTATCAATGATATTTCTAACGATAGAATTTATTTTTTCATAACCACTCAAAGGGAAATGATTGATCCTAATTACTTTTGTACGATAAAGGACATTTGATTGTGTCAATATCAACTCGGCTTTCCATTGGTTGATGACCGGCCAATAATGAACGCTGTAAAGTACAGGGTAGTGTCCGGTGTGGTATGGACCAATAGGACGATGGTGAGTTCTAACAGAGTGACCAACAGAACCGGTGTTCTTAAAGAATTGGATATAAGTGACTCACATATAATTTGTCTTAAGTGTCAGTAAATGTGTGCAGACCTCAATGTTTCTTCCAGACGATTGTGCGCTTCAGCCGAAAGTTGAAGCTGTTCCCTGTTATGTAGACAAACTCATTTTCGTCTTCCGCGGGGCCGCAGTGACTGTGCAGTTAGCCTGCTCGCCTGTCCCACCAAGACGAACCGGGTTCAATCCACGGTCAGGTCACTCCCGGATTTTCGCATGTGGGAGTCGTGCCGTGCGATGCCGCTGGTCGGCGGGTTTTCTCGGGGATCCCCCGCCCTTTCATTCCGGCGCTGCTCCATACCTAGGGACACCCGAATTTCGCGTAAAGATTTCTTCACATGCTAGACTGCAATATCCCACGAGCGTACCAGCAGTTTCCTTTCGCTTATTGACGACGTGTGCCTGTGAGAAGATATTTTCTTAGTTGACTGGTCAATCAGAATTAAGTTGCTCCGATACTGTACGTCTCTGATTCGTGGGCAGATACTTAAGACGCGTAACATATAGATCACTCAATCACAAACACGAATCTGAGCTAAAGTTTTATGAACTGCAACTGGTAGTGAAATCTTTTCGCGAAATTCGGGTACCCCTATCCATACCTCAATCGCCTTCATCGGCTCTCAAGACCTCGCTGTCATGGGCCGCCCAAATCTCTTCACTCACTTACTCATTCACTTGTCTTGTGCGTTAACATTGGTTTCCGTTTTTCCGACAGTGGTGCTAATAATCCGTGACAGTACAATGATTAGACACCCATAAATTTCTCGAGTTCATGTGACAGTTCTGTGTTCGACCCAGGCCCTAGTGTGTATTCATTGGCTGGCACCTTCATAATGAGCACTTTATTCGCTGTATTAGGTTGTACGTTATTGGCTCTGTCTCTTTCTGCAAGCGTGTTACTGACACACAGTCCTGCAGGTTGTGCCAGGAGACCAGTTGCCCAATCACAAAAGTAGCAAGAAATTTCGAGTGTTTAAAAAACACCGCTTGAAGTCGCGAAATTCTCGGGTGCCTGGCAATAACTTGACGTTTATTTGCACTTAGTTTCCCAACATATCAGGGTTTAATAAAAACAAAGTAGTTTCTCATAATCTATACCTACATAGTTTTGTCTTGCCGTTTGTATAGATATTTCGTATCACGACAATACAGCTAATAGCGTTAATAACGTTTTCTTTTTTCTTTTTCAGGTAATCCGCCAAATCCACGGTGGGAATGCAGAGGCTTCAATTTCAGTAAGATAATTCGTAATTTGTTATTGATAGGAATAAGTAAATCTGTCACCAACCTGTGATAGCATACTACAAGTTAGCGATTTTTTTAACTGAACAAAAAGCTTAATTTTAATATCATAGTAATTATCTAATTACAGTATTTTAACCCATTCAGACCCAGTGTACACATTTGTGTACATTACGCACGTGTACGTAATTTAATGTGTCTACTGCACACTGCGAAGCTCAATGACCAATGAGCTCTCCTGTAGGTAAATGATTCGCAAAACGTCTTACTGGTCTAGGTCATAATTGGTTCATAGTCCTGCAGCCGAACATATAGACTACGTTTCATTAGCTGTGACAAAGAAACAGGTGCTGTATTGACTTAACTACAGCACGCATCAAAAAGTTTCTTGTTTGCAACACCTGAAAACGTAAATCAAAGTGGGTCTGGAAGGGTTAGTAAACTGTGAGAAAATGCTTTGCCTGTAGTTGTAGACTGCATTGCTGCGTCTGGTTATTAATACAATATGTTTTATAAAAAAATTATAAAATTATAAATTATACAATTATAAAAATTATCGGGCTGCTGGATAGTCCAAACATTTAAAGAAATATTTTGTGGCCGCCACAAAATATTTTTTTCAGTGAATGCGCACTGGATCAGCAAGGTTTGTTCCGCTATTTACTTCTTGTTTATAAGATGAGAAGTTCCAGGAAATGTTTTTATCTATATGTTTCCAAAAAAAAAAAAAAACACAAACTGTTTATTATTTACGAACGTAGCCGAAATATATTCTTGTGAGTATTTGTAATTATATCACGTGACATGTGAAACCCAGTTAATGACTTAAAAAATGATGATAATTGGAAATGTAGATATTGACATTATGTATTGATTTATTTATTACTGATATCAGCTACATTTTTTAGTCACATCTGCAGGTATATCTTAGGCCCTTTGAGTCACAATTTTTAGAGGCTCCCTCGTTTATCTCGATTCAGTAAAAAACCGGCGAGAAAACAAGGACCTAATACCTGGTCAAACTATCCAGGATAAAACTTTCCACTCCCAGGGACAGTAGCCTGTATTTAGGATCTAATGTGCGTAGGAGAAAGCACTAAATGTTTCCAGTCATCCTTAGTGTTGGAGCCAATGTTTATGGCGGGAAGAACTGACTACCAGAATACATAGTACTATATACACACGTTCGACTGTTTTCTTTCGTTATTGGTAGCCAGGCACGTACGAAGCTATATACCATTTCGTTAGGTCACTGAGGATTCTGATACTCTGTAGTAGAACTTTTATGATTGGTCTTGAAAAATCTTAGCCCAGTGAAAAACTTTATCGTCCAATCAAGAACGTTACCACAGAGTACTTAACTACAGCTCACGCCAGTTACTAGCCATAAAAAAAATTGGAGTGTGTATGATTGGATCCTGCGTGCTGCAGAAGGTTCCCTATTGGGCCGGGCTGCCAGTAGGCAAGTTGGTTACCGGACGCTGATTGGCGGATGGCGTTACGAGATGTTGCTAGACAGCGACGCTATTTTTTCTGACGTGTGTAGCTGGAGTTCGCGGAATACGCGGCTGTTTCACCTCCTCATTTAGTAATCTGTGGCGACGGTAGGAACAGTTGAGCTAAAGTAAGACGTCTCGTTTACCAATCTGAGCATCCATCAGGCAGTAGGAAGGGGAACTGGTTGTTAGCCCGGTCGCCTGGTAAGTAAACGCCCTTGACGCGCCGATGGAAGTAAGCTCTACCATTGTTCCCGCCTGACGTCACTGTGGTTGGTTGAAAGGGGCGAAGGGGCGATCGGGGGTGGTGGTATCGCATTACCGGCGCAGGTCCTGTAAGATGACCGATGACCCCACGACCCTCCAAGATTGAGTCGTCTGCTGAAGTTGGCTACGCCCTGTAATACCACAGCGCGCCTTCACAGCCACGTACTCTTACAACGTACACTGCCTTTTATTTATTGGCTGTATTAAGATGCCAGCCTACCTGCCACTGTTTCCCGCGTTTGAGGCTGAGTAGCGCGGGAGCGGTAGGACGAAAATGCCACGCACATCAAGTGCGAAATCGCCGCTACTACGTGTGCAGGGTTCTCTTTGTGCTGCGTTCGCCTATGGATAGGGTCACCTGTTTTTCGCGAAAAGATTTCAGGCCTACTTGTACTTCAAAACACTATAGCTCAGATCCAAACTGTCATGCACTGCAGTAGCCTGCCCGCTAATCACGAGCACTCAGTGTCGGAGTTACCTAGTTCTGATTGGCCAAGTCAGGTAAGGAACTTTCTCCTGGCGAAGACACGTGGCCAGTAACCAAAGGAAAACTACACGTATGCCATGGACATCGGAGTCTAACCTTCGGGCAAACCTTTCCGCGAAAACATAGGTAGTCGTAAATATGTAGAGCCCCGAGTATTTCGCGGATTGAGTTGGCAGCAAGCTAGGCTGTATAGTACTCTATACACTCGAGACATTATCGTTTGCTTATTGGTTGCTGTGATCAAGCGAGGCCTCTGTACAGGACTATTAAACACTCACACTACTGCTTCCTGCTTATCACTGGCTCACAGTTAAACGGAGCGTGTCTGAAGAACTGTCGTCCAATCACAACAGTAAGGGAAAATAACAAGTGTTTGGAGTCTACCTCGCCTCCGAATGAATACGCGAAATACTCGTGGCTCTGTACATATGGGTAGAGACCTGCATAATTCGCGTTATTATTTTGGGACAAACTAGATGTCATTGCGCTATAAGTTTCTAGAAGTGAGTCACCTATATCCAATACTGCAAGAACGCCTGTTCTGTTGGTGTCTGTGTTAGAACTCACCATCGTCCTATTTATCCATACCACACCGAACACTACCCTATTCTTTACAGCTTTCATTATTGGCCGTTCATCAGCCAGCGGATAGCCGAGCTTATATTTGACCCAATCAAATGTACTTTATCGTATAAAAGGAATTACAATCAATCATGTCCCTTTGAGTGACTATAAAACATTCTACAGTTAGCAATATCATTGTTACTACTGTGGTGTTCTTGCGAGATAATGTTAAACTCTAGCCGAACAAAGACTGTACATCCATGCGAGTTTTGTTTTAAACAACAAAGTGTTAACACTTCAATGCCAATTGATTCGGCAACATGTTACACGGAAGCTTATAGTTTACCTGTATTGTATCTTGCGAGGCTCAGTGCTCAATGATCTTCCCTTTCGGTAACTGATTCCCAGGGACATGCAAAATTCCCATTATTATGTGGCATCAGACTGAACTTCACAGTTCTGTATTCACTAGAGCTGATGTATTGTTTACATTGGCTGCTGCATAAACCAGAATTCACTCCCTTTCTGACTGAACTGCACGTGGTTGGGGCACACGATTGTGAAGTGTTCATTTACTGGCTCAGAGTTACCCAGGGCGTGTTACATAAACTATGGTCAAATGAAAAACGTGTTGAAAAGGTACAAATGTTTGAAGTTTAACGCGAATGTGCCAGCAGTTTTCTTTTGCTTATTGGTGCTGCTTGACTGGCCAATCAGAATTATGCAACTTCATGACTGTACGTCTGTGAGTGACGCGCAGACACCTAAGACGCTTAACACGCAAAGCATCCAAGCATGAAAGTGGATCTGAGATAAGGTGTTATGAAATACAACTGGTCGTGAAATCTTTTAGCGAAAATCGAGTGTCCCTACTAATTCCTAAACCGTGCATCCGCGATTTGTGTTATGACTGGTTCATATCGCTGATTAACGAACAACAAATCCTACACCTTATTGGTAGAGACAGGTGTTTTTGGCGAAAAGATTTCAAGACCAGCTGTGTACTGCGAAAGGCTTTTGTTCATTCGCACTTTCGTGGTTAGATGATTTTAAATGTCATGCGCCTCAAGTGCCTGTCCGCGAACCACAGACAGTCAGTATCCGATTACTTTATTACGATTGGCCAAGTAAAATGACACGTCTTCTCAAGTAGACACGGGGCCAATAACCAAATAAAGTTGTGGTTGTGGACTTAGGGTATTGAAGTCTAGCATGGATATATATTTTTTTCGCGAAATATACCTGTCTCTATAAGCTGTTCACGTTAAATTGAGCACTGCTAAATTTTTGCTATGAGTAAAATCTCTATTTTTACAATTTTTTAATATAAACACTGTCACGTTACTAATAAACACAACCTATACATCTCACCAAACCCAAAAGTCAACGTCTGAAGCACCCACAAAATATATTTATTAGTGGTCAAAGCGATTCGGCAGGGCCTTAAAAAGTGCTCACTTTACCGTGAACAGCCTATTCCTAGCTATTGGCTGTGTTAACTAAACACGTTCCTTGCCAGCTTAGGTAGAGCATGAGTCACAAAATTTCTAATTTGCAACACCAGAAACAATAAATTAACGAGGGAGTGAAAGGGTTAATGACAGACAACTTACATGCTAAACTAACATATTGTTTTATATCAGAAGTGCAGTCGCTTTTTTTCCAAATGTGTTCTCCTTAACAAAAAAAAAAAAAAAAAATAGGAACTCGCCCTTCCCAGTAAAATGTAATAAGGTAAGAACTGAAATAAAACCAATGTTGAAGTTTACACGGTCTTGTAAGGACACAGTGCTGGGTGATTGCAGCGCGCACCGTGAGAACCCAAACCATAGTTTCCTCTCCCTTTTTAGCTGGTTTGTTGTTGCGGGGCGCGGAAAAAATGTTTCGACCGTCCTTGTAAGAGTTTGAAGTAGGGGAAGGGTATGAGCAGGGGGATGAAGTGGAAACATTTCCGAAGTCACGGCGGGCCACGCCCCGACCCGCGAGATCTCCGGGCAAGTGTGGGAAAGTGCAATCCTGTCAACACACTCCGGGTTCCCCTCTTCACCATTTACTCGTCTAGGGACCTCTTAAGAAGAGTGTTGGTCGCCGCGAGGGATTTGTGGGAGGGGAGCCCGCTAACTGGCGGAGCCAACACGTGCGGTTACGCTCTGCCCGGGGCCCTGTGGGAACGAGATTGCGGCCCCTGATAGAGCTTAAAGGAACTAGCCTTCGAACCGTCCCACTCTTCCACCATCTCCACCTCCCCCTTACATAGCCCTTTATTTCAGCTTGACGCGGCAATTTGACTGCGCAGATACGTTAACTGATAATGAGCGATCACCGATACAACGGTGACTGCTCCGAACTGTTGCTGGTGATTTTCGCAAGTTCCCCCCCCCCCCCCCATCCACCGTTGTTCACTATGAATGAGTTGCGTTTACTACGTAGAAATTCGGCAGAAAACGGGTACTGATGTTAACTTTGAATTATTATTCTTAAAATATGTTTGCATTTATTTGATGGTTAGGCCGGTTAGGGGGACCCGATTTTAGAGAAAAGACCGCTGTCTAGTTTTATATCTAAATATTTAACCTCAGAGATCCACTTTCTAATCTCAGACGTTCAGTACAAGAGTAACATAATTCTGATTGGTCCCGTCAAGCAGCAAAATATCTTCTCCCATAAAGACACGGCCAATCAAAGCAAAGAGACCAGCTCGTGTGCTCCTAGGTTATTGACGTGTATGTAAGCCATAAACTAAAGATGAGGCAGACTGACCACGCTAACTGCGCACAGCCAGTATCCGTGTCCCAATATTGAACTGCTTTCCTGCCAGTACGAGTTCCAAAAACGGTGTGGATTGGATTTGAGATTAGAAACATTTTTAGGAAACACGTGCTTTGGGATGTTTGTATGCTTCCTCAAAACAACTTGTAATGCAGTTTGATTCGATTGAAATTGGTGAAAGTATTTTATTTATGTAAAAGTGCTTATCTTTTGAAAATTAAGATATAAACAAACAGGTTCATCATTCTTGACCATGTGACTTTGACCATTGCGTTCCTTTGGAGTAGGTCAGTGTTGGGTACATTGATATACCTACTTCCTTAAAGGGAGTATAGTTCAAACAGTGCATGAAAGGATGTCAGGGGTACAATCAATTAATGCTATACCTTGTTTATAATATACTGTTGAAATTGTTTGGGTGGGGGGGGGGGGAGATTTCATGATGGTAGAGCAAGTGGGGTGAATAAATATAAGGAGTTATAGGTTGCTATATGGTTATATAATTAAATCTTGAGATAACATAAGATACTCTAAATGGTCGGAGGAGCATTGTTAAGTTAGCTACATCAACTACCTTATTGAGAGCCACGTTGTTATATGGTAGTTGTCCCACATTGAGAAGTAACCGGAGGCTTATGAAGTATGATGAATTAAGGCGGTCGTCACAGCAGGCTTCTTGGGACGTCCATATCGGCCGGCGTCACATGGAGAAAGACCCTGCCCCCGCACTCCATTGCCGTCATATGAGCGTGTCATAACGCAACATGGCCTGATTCAACTAAGGTCCCTTCACGTTATCGTAACAACGTGCGCAGAGGAATAAGCGGTCTACCTCATCTTTAGTCTATCATGTAAACAGTGTGGAACTCTTTTCGCAAATATCGGATGTCTACCCTGATGGTGAAAGTACCAGAGTGCTTGTTGACTTTCAACTTTGTGTATTCATGTCTATGAATTTACTTCCCTTATTAGCGATCGTCCGTGAGAACGTATTTTATCTATTTGACTGAGCCGGGCTATGCTTTAGGAATAACTTTATTCAGACTGAACTTTACAGTATTGTATGCACTAGAGACGATGTCTTCTCTCCATTGGCTGCTGCATAAACCTGAATTCACCCCCTTTCTGACTGGACTGCGTGTGATTGGGCACACAATAGTGAAGTATTTGAAGTTTAACTTGTCCCCAAATAATAACGTTGATTTTGCAGGTCTTTAGATATAAGTAACTGTGCATCAGCCATTCGTATAATAAATTTCGCGAGAAAAGAAACACATTTCTGTTTATTACCCCTTTCAGCCGCGAGTTAATTCAAGAGTTAAAGTTTGCAATCGATATTTTTTTTAGTGTTACTGTACTTGTGTCAAGCCTGCTTATAGCATCCAGTGAGCAACGTCCTGCGTATTCGCTGCTGTCGGCATTGATCACTCGCAAACGCAATTGAGAGATGCAGAAACATCAACAAATCAGATTACTCTGAAGGAAGACACTCAAAACACCGGCCAATGAGTGCGTGAAGAGATTCGGGTGGCTCTTAACAGCGAGGTCTTGAGAGCCGATGAGGGTGATTGAAGTGAATAAAGGAATGAAGGTGAGGGGGAAACGGGAAATCTCCGAGAAAACCCGCCGACCAACGGCATCGTCCCCAATTGCGAAAATCCGGTGACCCGACTGGGTATTGAACCCGGTTCGCCTTGGTGGTAGGCGAGCAGGCTAACCGCTCAGCTATCGTGGCCCCACCGGCCAATGATTACGCGTTGTGTAATGTGCAACATGTCCTCGATAAAAAGGATTCCACGTGTTAACCGTACGTCTGATTGCCCTATTTGTAATCTCCAAACAATTAAATTGCACTTGGGGAACGTGGTATAAGTTGACGCTGGACAGCGGGATTTCTCGGGGTATTCCCCTTTTCTCTCTCCCCTGCGCTCTATCGCGGTTCCATTTTCATCTCGTTTCAACCTCATCGATCTTCAAGAGCTCTCTGTTAAACGCCAACCAAAGCATCTTTCTACTCTAAACAATTAAAACAACGAACTTCAGTCTTAGTATGTACCCCGGCCAACATCAACACATTTTGCGAAGAATCCAGCGACATATTTCAGATGCCTTTTTACGTCTCTTTCTGTAGTCTTACCGTTGACAGTTCGCAATCTTAGTTTGTAGTCCTACCCTTGACAGTTCGTAATATTTGATAGATGTGCCTGCCTGAAACCGCATACATATTAACTAACACTAACACTAATCAGCCTGCTTTTTGGGTCCGCTTTTGGTATTCTGCAAAACTTTGCGAGCCCGTCATGTAATGACGCATTAGTGTGTTACTAAAGACTGTTCACGATAAAGTAAGCACTTTTGAAACCAACCTTAGAAAAAAGTTGCTGTTCCTACATGCATATACTTCGACGGGCGAACTGAGTGGCATGCGCTCGGTAAAGTTGGTAACGATAAATGGAAAGTAGTTCCATATCTTTACGTCGAATAAAAATGTTAGGTAACTATTTGTGATATTTTAAATTATTTATTTCGGTTTCTGTTCTTTTAATGCATCATATGTGCAAAAATTAGCAGATTTATAAAATGTTTACTTTTTTAATATTTCACAGTTTCACTTGACCGACGCATGAATAAAGTGATGAGGCCCATGACAGTGTTAAATTTACATAAGACGGAAGAATAGGCAACGATCGTACAAGTAGATCTTATACAGGGCTTTCAAAAGTGCTCATTTTACCGTGAACAGCCTATAGGTCCATTGCAATGTTAACTCTTTGGTACTAGTACATAAAAAGTGAAGAAATGTGTAAAACTGATAGGCTACTAATGTCTTCTGTATGGCGTCATACGTTTCTTTATTAACCGGTGTATGAATGAATGAGTAAGTGAAGAGATTTGGGCAGCTCTTTAACATTGAGGTCTTTAGAGCCGGCGGGGGTGAAGAGAGGTGAGTATGGAGCAGCTACGGAATGCAAGGGTGGTGGAAACGGGAGATCCCTGAGAAAACTCATCTACCAGCGGCGCCGTCCGGCACGATTCCCACATGCGAAAATCCGGGAGTGACCTCGCCAGGAATTGATCCTGGTTCCCCTAGGTAGGAGGTGAGTAGTCTAACCACTACACCACCACGACCCCCCGATATGTAAAAAAATGTCGTTTCTTGACTGGGGGTGGCGTACCTCAGCAATTTATTAACCTCATTATTGATTAATTGCAATACTGCCTGGGTCTACAGCAGGGATGCGTAGTCGGTTTAACAAACTTTCGACTCCGACTGTAATTCGTCAGTTTTTCCACTACCCAAATCCGGCTCCAAACGCAAAAATTAAGATAGGAAAATGATCGTTTGTTGAATAAAAAAAATATTCTGTTATACAGAATAATCCATATGTGAAGTTTACGTGGCATGTTGCTAAACCTAGTGATTATAAATTAACTGAACAGAGAACAGCGAGTAACATAATTTTCGAGCTTCAAAGGATTGTCAGCCAAGGCAGAGTTGGAGTTGCTGTTTTAACAGAGTTGGACTCCATCCAAAATTGCTCACACGCCGTCTCACTCCACAGCCCTTGTCCACAGAAGTTTTTCTCAGGATATGACAAAGAAAGAAGGGGAGGTTATAAATTGTAAGGTCAACACCTACAGTATATTTTTGTCGGTCTGAGCCACTCTCGCCTTCCAGGATATTAGTGAAATGTAACCCACAAAAGGAGTGGTAAAAAATAAATACTCAATAAAGTAAAAATTAAAAAGAACACTTAAAAGAATACTTTCGCATTAAACAGGAAGGACATAGGTGCGAGTGTGGTAAGAAACTGTGTGACCGGTATTTGGCTAGCTGGCCACGCAAATAAATAAATAAAAAAAATAAAATAAAATCTGCGACGTGCCGGACGGAATAATGAACTAAGCCGAATTTCCAGAAGTTTACAGTCAGCGGCGAGCACTCAACAGTGGCAACTGCCAAGTGAGTGGTGGCGCAGTCACTCGTGCTGCTGGATACTCGTGGCGCCAGTCGTGGGAAGGGCTCCGGGCGCACGGCGCGGCCATATTTGTTCCCCTCATCAGCACGTGTGTCTTCGCGTTTCCATTTCTGGCCACCAGGACGTGCCTACTTCGTAAACAGACGCCGTAGCGCCATAGGCGACTTACATCAGTTATTTCAGGGGAAGGGGGAGGGCGAGGTTCATTGGCTGCCTACCAAGCCGGCAGTCGTAGACTTCAAATGAGGAATCAATGTTAAATGAAATTATTTTTCATTGCGTCAATTAAAAAATATATATATTCCAAATAAACAAAAGATTTCTCAAGTAATAATGCTACGTTAAGACATCTTGGCGATTGTTTTGTTTAACCCGTTGCATCACACATTAATTTCAGAGTTCAATTGTTGCAGTCACGTAATTTCTGGGTATGTGCTGTACTCGTGTTGAGCATATTTCTCGCAGCCAAAGAAAAATATTGACACTAGCCAATCATATCAAAGAGGTGTACAAATAAGGCGGAGGAATACACAACTTGCATACAAGTCGGTCAAGTGAAACTGTCAAATTATTAAGAAAGTAAATGCTTTACAAATCTGCTTATTGTTACACTTCGATGCATTAAAAAAACAGAAAGTGAAAAGAATAATTTTGAGTTGTCACAAATGGTTACCTAACACTTTTTATTCGACGTTAAAGTATGGAACTTCTATCCAGCCATCGTTACCAACTTTATTGGGCGAATGTCACTCAGTGCGCCCGTTGAAATGTATGCAGGAAGGGGCAGTGACTTTTTTCTAATGTTCATTTCTAAAGTGTTCTCTTTATCGTGAACAGCCTTTACAGTACTAGACACTGATCTCTTTGCTGTGTGCATAACTGATCATAAGTATCACTAATATTCAACGTGTCCACGATCATGGACATGGTGACTAAATGTGTTAGTATTTTTTTTCTTCTAAAATGTAATATTGAAATTTACATATTGCAATAGAGTATTCTTAGTAACCACCAGACCACACCAACATATGTATAAAACTCGCCCCTAACTCCACAACCATGTAATCCATGATGCACATAAATTGGAGACGAATGAAAATGATGGGAAAAAGTAAATCAGTAGCAGCATGATGATAGTTTGAGAGGGTGGCTGTAGAAACTAACAAAATTAATTTCCCTTTTTCACTTTTAATTTCCGGCCACTTATACACATTTCTGGTTTTCCTCCGCCCCAAGAAAAATATGAACAGTTTTCAAAACAATTAACTTTACAAACATTGCATTAAAACATTAAATATTACAATTTCCGGGCAAATGTTACTCAGTGCGCCCGTTTAAGTATATGCAGGAAGTGGCAGTGACTTTTTTCTAAGGTTGATTTAAAAAATGCTCACTTTGTCGTGAACGGCCTTTACGAGGGGTGCCCACCACCACCAGCACTATGACGCAAGGAATCACTCTTACAACGCCCTCCTTAGCCAGCATTCACACGTGTAATTCGCCACCTCCTCTCTTGTAGGCGCGTGCAAAATCACACACATGCCAGAAACCGATAACGAGGGCCACCTGTCTTCCGCGGAAATATTCCACGACACGACTATTTGTATTCCAAAACACGTTAGTTGAGAACCAATATTGCGGCTTGATGATTCTAGCTCGCACACGTCTAAGGTATCTCCCAGCCAATCACGGGCGTCCAATGTCGGGTAACTTTTTTCTGATTGGTCCAGTCGAGGTGAAGATGTCTTCTCGCTCAGACCCGCAGCCAATAGGCAAAGTAAATTTACAAACGTGCCCGTAAGAAGTTGATATTTAGCCTGTGCATAAATATTTCTTTGCGAAAAACAGGTGGGTACTAACGATAAAAAGGTAATCCGTAAAAAAAATTAGGATGATAAAAGGTTAAGGTATAACTTGAATGAAAAAAAATCTTGTTTCTCAAGAAATGAATACAAGCCTATCTGTAACTACTTTCAGGTAGACATTCTTGTATATAATTTTAAGTTTTATTTATTTTTTATTCTTTTAGGAAAGTGATATATTATTTAAAGAATCCAAAATTAACAATTAAAAATATTACTTAAAACGAATAATAATTAAAAAAATTGAGTAGTCATTTTGCACCAAGTACTGGTAGCTGAATCTATTAATAAGCTTGCCTTCACGCGACGATTTTCTATCAGGTCTGTACTTCCTCCCCCCCCCCCCCCCCCCACTTCATTTTCATACATTTTTAATGAAGTAGTTTGCGTCATGGACCTTCTTTGTAGGCACTCTTGATTTTAGTGACTGAAATGCAGATTAAATTACACGAAACCCAACAGGTGCTGTGACTAGATATTTCGCAGTTGTTTTCACTTGAACATGCGGAAACACCAACGGGTGTTCATAAGCTCTCAAATCATATAGCATTTTCACAACAAAAATTTAAAAATTGTACATAAATTTGTATTAATACGGGAATAAATTGACTTATTAAAAACATAAACGTATATTTTTGTTCGCGTGCGATGTCGGCTTACGCTTTTGAGTTTGGGAATAATGTCCCTGAAGAATTTACTGAATCCTGTTTCATGCTCTCAGACGCACAGGAATACAATTTTCGCACAAGGCCGTTACTGTCAGCCAAGGAAGTGGATCCATAAAATAATGAACGTTATTACACGAATCAAATCTTCGTAGGATTTCGAACACCGGTTAAGGTAAGACCGGATAGTGGAATCTTACTAACTGAGAATGATTTCACTCGGCGAGGTACGTATTTGTGTGGTCTGTTCATGGAAATGTGATAGGAAAAAAATTTAAAATGCTTAGCACTGAAGAAAGTAAAGACGTTCATTGCAGAAAAATATCAGCTGCGTAAAAAAGGACCGTAGCTAACAGCGAAGTAATCGTAGGAAGCCATGAACAAGTGAAGAAGTACGCATAAATTATATATAAAATACCCGTACGGTATACGTAATATACTGTCGCGTTGAGAGTAAAGTACACAGACTGAGCTGAACGAATAATAAACAACCACAACGAAGTTAATTGCAAGAACAAAATGTTTATTTGCGAAACAGCAGCGATGCTGAAGCGAGTTCCTGATTATTTAAAGCAACAATTTGTAACCGCGTGAGCAGCGTCACCCTGTAACACTGTATCGAAAGTGTTTTTATTTCAGTATAAAGTATATTTCGCAACTGGAGTAAAAATGCAATTACCTATCTTTACATAACTTGTATAGTCATCAAAAGAATTCCAAGGAAAAAAAAATCTGGTTGCTTCGAACGAGCTTGACGTTGTAGGCAGAAGGTCGGGTCGGCACGGTAGGGTTTGTGAGAGAACGACGAGGCATTTGTGGTTCCTGTGAGGGTTGTCTCCTAGTCCAGGATGCAAAAGTGAGTTAGTGTACGGAACACCGTTCAGCTTATGGAAATTGCTAGCAACTGCAGTAAGTATTCTTTCCTTGAGCAAAGAAAGTTGATATCACGTAGCTAGAGGATAGGAAATCTTCGCGATTCCATTTCGAGACAAGATAGACGTCGAACACATATGCAGTGAAGTCACCTTCGCTATTGGATCACAGTCTATTGGACCCGGCCTGCACGCCTCTGAGCCAATAGCAGACTTGCAAGAGAACACCTCGCGAATCCTATAACTGCCAGTGTGGGGCAACAGCCAATGAACACACAACTGAAGCTCCAGTATGCATAGGACTGAGGAGTCTAGCCTACAGGCCATTGAACTCGCGAAATTATCCTATCCCTACACATAGCATATCAAAATCGCAGTTTAGTATTTTCGTAATGTAGAATTAAAATAATCGAAATCATTTACAGGATATTTTACAAGGATCACTGAAAAGTGTTGACTTCATTCATTTTGAGGTATACTCAGCAACACTTATATGACAAAAAACCATATGCCACAAATGAAAAATTAGCAATAATTGCCTTATTTTAAGCAATTTTTAAGAATTGCGAAAACGTTTCACAGGGTGATTTTAAAGATTCTTTGCTTAACTAATGGTGTCTAATTTCAATGGAAATTGTCTCATTTCGGTGAGTTAGTTTTTATTATGTGTACGTCTCAAAAACACTAAAATTGCGATTTTGTCAGGCTATTGAGTGAAAACTGTACCATCTAATTTGTTATACAAGGGAATATTACTTGTAATATCTACAAGATTAATAGTATTCCGTACAGCTATGAATTGTTGAGTTTTTCTGTGGCCAGTACCCTTAAGGACTACGCCTACCCGGCAATTGAAGTGTATTGCAGATTGTTTGGAATACACGTTTTTCCATGAAACTATTAAACGTCCGTCCAATGTACTGTTCTAAGAAAAGAACACGCACTTCAGACGAGGTCTGTTAAGTACTTTCAAAATGTCACGCACGTTAGAAACGCCATTTCAGGGTACTCCAAATCGCCTAAAAACGGATTTTTCAAAACGCCGTATCTCAGAATATACGCATCAGATACATACAGAACTACTCAAGGGCCGTGCACTGAACCTTCCTACAGATTTTCCACCAATAAGAGAATAGGGTCACCTCTTAAAGTCCCGTAGGTACACGCAGTGCGACAAGAACTCTGCACGCCAGTTGAAAGACTTGCGCTTAGCGGCGATGGCGCACTTGTTGTGCGTGGCAGTCTCGTCCTTATCGCTCTACCGCGCTTTTCGGCCTCAAACGCTGATAAAAGCTGGCGGTAGACAGGAGCCTTAAGAGGGCTACCTACTAGGCGCAGCAATGTGTTGCAGTGTGTTGGGAAATACTTTTTTTTTTTTACGAAACTATTCCACGTGCGCCCAATGTGCTAATTTACACAAAAAAACTCCAGGCGATGACGGAATGTCGCTTTCATGACACTACGCATGTTAGAACCACTATTTCCAAGCCCTCTAACATAGCTAAAAACAGCATTTTCAGACTGCCGTATGTCAAAATGTGCTGACCGGATGTACGTGAAACTCAGATAAATCCTGCATTGAACTTTGCAACAGACTTTTCATAAGTAAAATATTATAGTCACTGCTTAAAGTCCCATAGAAAAAACGTTTCGACGAAAAGCTTGCTCGCTAGTTTAGTGCTTCGCGCATAGTGGCGATGAGGCACTTGATGTGCGTGCCAGTGTCGCCCTTAGCGTTCGCTCGCTCTTGTGCCATGTCGCTTCAGTTAGGCGGCTGGGACTAGATTCCAGTGACAATATTTCCCTTGGAACTCCTGTTAGAGCTCAGGAAGCAACAAAGAGCTCGTCCCGCCACAGCCTTGCCCCAACGTTGGGCGCCATAGTTCCCAGCCGAGTGTCCTGCCATCCCGCCGACCAACCGCAGTGCCGGTTACCTGAATGAATACCGCGCTATGTTGGCCACGGGGGGAGGGGGAGGCAGAAGGGCTCGGGAATTACACGCTACACACAAACAAACGCCGTACATAACTGCCGTGGTGGCTGCGGGGCAGTTTCAGATAAATTGATACGAGGAGCCACCAGCAGCAGGGCGCGCTCTTGGAGTCTGCACGCCCTGCCGGCCGGAAGGCAGCAGATCCCGGGCCACCTAGCCTCGGCCAAACCCACCGCCAGTGATCGGTCGGCCGGATAATACCGCGCGACGATGATTTATTAAGGCGTTTATCTGCCGCCACCCCCACAGCTCACCGCACTTTATTCGTTCAGGCAGTCCGGGTTTCACTTCCCCGGCGCTGCCGATAACACACCTTATTAATTAGCTGCAGAATGCTTTCCTGTAGGCTATTCACGGTCAAATAAGCACTTTTGAAAGCCCTGCTTAAGATCTACTTATATGCACGCTGTGTATTCTTCCGCCTTAAGTAAGATTAACATTGTCATGGGCCTCATGGATCGATCAAGTGAAACTGTGAAATTATTAGAAAAGTTAATATTTCTGCTCTTTCTTACACCTCGGTGCATTAAGAAACACAGAACGTGAAAGAATTACTTTAAGTTATCAGAAATGGTTGCATTGCACTTTTTATTCGCCGTTGCGATACGGAACTACTTCCCATCCATCGTTACCAACTTTAATGAGCGCATGTAACTCAGTGCGCCCGTTAAAACATGTATAGGTAGGGCCAGTAACTTTTTCTAAGGTTGATTTCAAAAGTGCTCACTTTAATCATGAACAGCTTTTACCTTTGTGAACGTTCAACTTACATATGACTACATCTATTCACATTGTTAAGGCGTGCAGCGTGTTTGAAAGAAATGCGTCCACTACTGAGCAACTTAATAATACAGAGGTGAAAAATCCACTTATACCGCGAATGTCTTCCACACACGTCAGCAAAATGGCGCCACCGGCTATCAAAATATTGAGTCGCCGTTCGCCAATCAGACTTAGTTACCTGCATGCCAGCTGGCAGCCGAGCCAATAGGATAATTTCCGCAGCATGCAGTAGCCAAGCATGCAGTAGGCCACATTGAAGGAACCACTACGCCATTAGTGTCTGCTTATTTTTCTAACTCTCGTGTCTTTGCCGTGTGAAGCCAGTGGCAGTCCGCTGAGCCAACAACCAGGTAAACCATGTCTGAAATAAACGTTTCTAAAAGACGCTAGTAACATATTCTCTGTCTTCAGAAAATAAACCACTGTAATTCAGTTTTCATTGTACATCTTTACTTACCAGCGCTCAGTTTACAATTGAGATTTCAGTCTTTGATTGAATAATGTTCAGTGATCTGCATATTCTATCTAAAACAACAGGCGATACCAGAGCACGACAGTAAATGAATTAAGTAAGACTATCAGGGCCCTAAGAGGACTATGTAGCTGCGCGTTCAAGGTCAAGAAGCGAGGGAGCTATACGGGCGACACTAACATGCACGCCTAGCACCTCATCGCTCCTACGCGCAAGGCGTGCAGTGTTTCCGTCGTAACGATGTACTGTGCAAATTAGATATGTAACCGTGGTGTTTTATATATGCGATGAGAGACTATATATTAAACTACGCCCGTATCTTTGTACTTTTTCCTTGCCTCTTAAGGAAACTGCATAGGCAATCTTTAAAAATGCCATATTTGACCATTTCCACGATTTTTTTTTCTCCAGGAATACACTTAATATGACAAAGGAAAAGAAATAGGGCCATAGATAATAGAACATAGGACCCATAACTAATCCGATTTTCTACTTGTAGAAAAGCACCAGTCACCAATACCCAATTATACTTACAGTTCCGTTATTTCGCTCTCCATTACTGAACGAGAAATTTTCAAAATTTCTTTTCCTAGTGCATATCCTCCTGGTTAATTATTCTGTTGTAAACTCTGGTACATTCTATTGTGGGAAAAAGGTGCATAATCTTCCATATCATGCTGTGTACCTCCCTATACAGCCCTTTAATGTTTCTCTTAAAATTGTTCTGTATGTGCCCTCTATCACGTGGGCGTCTGTTACTTGGTCTTCGTGCAGTGTTACTTGAATTTTTTCCGTGCGGCATTTCCAAAATCAGTGTTCGTAATATTTATCCTGTTGAATACTGCTGCTTAGACATTTTATAACCCTAGCAGCTCGTTCTTCCGCTATTATTCTCTGCGCTCGCCTTCTATTTCTCTACACCCCCCTTCACTTTTCGCTCCAGCTTTTCATCCTATCACTTCGCTCACACGTATCGAGAATGTCTCCTACTAGTGAAGTGGATTGTCCTTTCACATTCCAAACTGCTGTTCTCAGTCATCGATCCTAGAGTTCAAGTCAGGTTTGAATATTACACAATATTCCGATTTATATCCACATCACATCCTACTACGTGCTGCAGTTTTTATTTCGTTATTTGTACTTGGGCAATTCCATTTGCTAACAGTCCACGTTCATTTAAACGTCACGTTGCATTTATTCACCATTACATTATATTTCTTTTGTATGATGGCTTTATCGACACGAGTATTTCGCGAATTCATTCGGAGGCGATGTAGACTCCAAACACTTGTTATTTTCTCCTACTGTTGTGATTGGACGACAGTTCTTCAGACACGCTCCGTTTAACTGTGAGCCAGTGATAAGCAGGAGGCGGTAGTGTGAGTGAGTGTTTAATAGTCTTGTACAGAAGCCTCGCTTGATCATAGCTACCAATAAGCAAACGATAATGTCTCGAGTGTATAGAGGGCTGTGCAGCCTACCTTGCTGCCAACTCAATCCGCGAAATACTCGGGACTGTAGTCTGATGCAATTCAAAGTTTATTAGTGCTTAAAGCGTCCTAATTTTATATCCACAAGTTTTTTTGCTGGACGATGTAGATGAAGTGAGATGTAAGTGCTTTCATATCATCGCAGTACTTGATGCTAGACAGCGTAGGATGCGAAGAGTAGAAGTGTTTAATTCTGGTCGTTAAAGGCCTCGTAGTCTGTGGCCTTGGTAGTTTGAGTGAGTCTCTCGCGGGGCCAGTTTTCTCTCCGCTAATGGCGCGTGGCGATTGCCCGCTAATGACTCTCGTTAGAAGGCAATCTAGGGCCCGTTTTCAGATGCGCGGCGTTTGTGTAGCGTTTCACACTCTTTTCGAAATTGATGGGGGTATTTTATGTACATTTTTAAAATCCATTATCAAGGCGCTTAGCGATTAATGCGGTGCAATTTTGGGCAGACGACACTTTTGTGACATGTGTTTGGCAACGTTCGAAAGGTACTTTAAACTGCACCTGCTTTTAAATTAGCTTTAAAACATTCTTGCGTGAAAGAAAACGAGTTTGTCATTTCTTCCCTGAAGTTTCCTTAACTTTGTGAATATAAAGTAGCGTTAAATTGCACCATTGCTCGTTAAGCGGCATGTTTGGACACAGTGGCACATTCTTAAGTGTTAGCTTTTTTTTTCCCAGCCACGCCGAAGGATGCTGGCCCTCCACGTGAATTAAATGTGATGGTTCACACGAATTCACCCACGTTTAATTTCCTTTGGTTATAAAATTCTTGCCGATAATAATATGCAACTTTATTTTCTTTGTGAACAAGGGAATGTTATCATCCATAAAATCTTCGCAGTGTGGTGCTAGAAACCACAGATGTTGTCATTTAAAAGTTGTCATAAAGCTCAGTATTTTATTGAATTAAAATGTAACATATTTTTACACTTTTTTGTGATACTATATGTGTATGAAATAACATGTTATTAATTTTAATTTGCATACATATTTGATTCCAGTGCAGTATAATTTTATCAAAAAGTTAATAACATATTTTGGATTATAGTTGTCAGTTTTCGTAGCAGGAATATTTTAATGTATGCTGGTTGACATGGACATTGAGGTAAAAAATGGTAACTATGTACAAAAAATTTTATTGATAAAAATATTCCTTATAATTGTGTGAATAAGAAAGTATTGTTTTAAAATAGCTTGGATTCATTAAGCAATTTATTTCTTGCTGGATATAATTTGGGTGATCTTCAGTAGAGAACATCACCAGTACCATTCCAGCTATGATATGCGCTATTAAAATGTTCGGCTTCAGGAACTGAGGTAATCAATATGTAGTCCTCAAAATAAGTATGACGTGAATGAGACTGTTGAATACTCTTCCTTTTAGCAATTTTAAATGTAGTGTTATGTTAAAAAAAATTTTGTCGTGACATCTAAACTTGAAAAGGAATAGTTAAAGCCTAGTTTACAAGAACACTGGAGAGTCCAAATAGACATACCCAGTGGCCTGGGAATTTCAGAACTTGGTAGCTCTACAGAGATTGAATAATCAGCAAGCCATTTTCACTTCATAATAATTTTGAACAAGCAATAGAAATTCATGAGCCTCGCCAGCATACATAATAATTTCCAATGCATATCGTTTGAATGCTGTGTTTAGGAAAGATATGTAACATTTGAATTAAGTTTAAAAGTAACTATTTTGGTTCGTCTTTACTCCATGTCGGGGTATTGTCTTGTGTTATCTTGTGTGTGTATGGTATAATGCATGTCTTGTCCATAATTGTGTTATGGGTTTATTACGTCAGTGTTATGTTTTGTTGTATTTTATTTTGTTTTATTAAAAGGGTTTCTTGTTAATTTTATGAGGGTATTTTCTTGTTTTCTCCAAGTATTCTGTCACTGTTGCTTAATGCATGCACACGGTTACATTCATTCAAAATAATTTTCCTCGGGCCTCACCAATTACACTCTGGACTTTAATCTGCGAGTCTCTGCTAGTGGGGAATTTTGACAGTACAGGTGAAAACCGGGTAAACATGATAAATACATCTGTCCGTGTCTAAGATAATCACTAGGGCACACCAGCAGTTCTGTCGATCGACAATACCCTCACAGTTCTCACTCTACATAGGGCCATTACCACGTGGTAGTATATTCTGGTGGTGTTCGCTTTCATGACCCTCACAACAGATTTCAGACCTCAATTAAAAGAAAAAAAAAAGGCTTTTCAGGAATACGTTTATTCAACTCAAGTTGCTTTTATTAATTTGATATAAAATAATTTGAAATACTAATTTTCAGAGGTTCGAACATCCTTTAGAAATCGTGTCATGTTCCCTATCTCACATTGCAAAAGAAATCTCAACAGGTTTTTATCACAAGGTCAGACTAAACCTGATTAAATTACTGCATTATTTCTTTTGGTGCCGTACCGAGCGTGTTGGCGCAATGGAAAGCCACTGGACTCCCATTATGGAGTACCGGGTTCGATTCCCGGTCCCGCCATCTTGATTTCGGTTTCCCCATGGTTTCCCGAAATTATTCCAGGCGAATTTTGGGATGGTTCGTTATGACAGGCCATGGCCGATTCGTTTCCCGTTCTTGCTTCTCTGAGCGACGTGCCCCACATAAAGGCTGTTCAAGATAAAGTGAGCACTTTTGAAATCAACCTTAGAAAAAAGTCACTGTCTCTGCACGCGTATATTTTAATGGGCGCACCGAGTTACATTAACCCAGTAAAGTTGGTAACGATGGATGGAAAGTAGTTCCATATCTTAAAGTCGAATACAAAGTGCTGGGCAACAATCTGTGATAACTTGAATAATTCCTTTGTCTTCCTGTGTTTTTTTAATGCATCGAAATGTAGAAATGAGCAGGTTTATAAAATATTTACTTTCCTAATAATTCCAAAGTTTCACTCAGGCGACGTATGAATAAAGTGATGAGGCCCGTGGCAATGTTAATTTTACATAAGGCGAGGGAATATACAACTTGACTACAAGTATATCGTAAGCAGGGCTTTCAAAAGTGCTCATTTTTACAGTGAACTGACTTTAAATGTATACCTACCACTTCACGGTGACCTCGTGGTTTTGATAGTGCTGGGGAGATGAGAAGAATACGGAATATCAGTCCGCCTCGTGTTAAGTGCACGGGGCAGGTCGTGAGCTGGTGGTCGGAATGTCTGCTGCCAGAAACAGGGAGACACTAGAACCAGTAGTAGTCATTTGTTAGCGCGGGTGCTCGAAAACCCACGCTTGCTCGTGCCGACGAAGGTTTCCAGAGGCTGGTCGGCCGCATTCCAGACGCCCGTTGTAGGCGTTACAAGACCATCGGCCGGCGACGACGTCGTAAACACGTCACAGCTTCCTCTAGTACAAAACCGTCCCCGGCAATGTCAATGTCAGTTCCCCCCCCCCCCCTCCTTTATTCAGCCTCCTTCTTCGAAGACTTCTGTCAAGGGCTATGCGATATGGCGATATATATTGGTCCCGGAATAATACCATCGCAACTGATACATGGCCCAACAATGTATGCAGAGCAATATCTCCCATATCGTAATATGCGATATTACCGCTATGCAACATATGCTGATGATTATGCTATATCTGCAATATCGTTGAGGCCGATATCCGCGATCTCAGCACGTCTTCAATGGTCAATCTGCCCATTATGTGTATCATGTCACGACATAAATATAAAATGTAAATACGTTCGATGGGTGTGTGGCGGCGGGGACGAAAATGAGAGGGTGGTAAAAGAGGCCCGAAGAGTAAGGGAGCAGGGGATTACAAAAGAAATTTATTTATATATTTTTTTCTCTCCTCTCCAGGTGGTTTCCCGCCGAGCCAGTTTTCGAAACGCGTCTCTGGGGTCGAGTTACGCCGAACCAGTAAATACTGCGCTGTCGCAGGCTGTAGAAGAGGTTATGGAAAGAAAGGGGTGAGGTGTGGGGAGTTGGGATGTCACAAACGGCGCCTTGTTAAGGAGGGTCACATAAACCCGGCAGGAGGACGCGCCGCCCCGACATAATGTAGCGACAAGTGTCGGAGTCCTGCTGAGGTCTCCATCTCGGGCCGCCTCCCTCCCCGAACAGCAGCCAACCCCTCCCCCCCCCCCCATTTTCTCTCTTACAATCTCGCCCATGGACGAAGAATGTGGTCTCGCTGCAGTGCCCTTCTTGCCCCCTGAAACGTTTAACAGAATAATAGCAATAACGATGCAACATTCCGATACCGTCGAATTCTCCACGCGCGATACCGTCACAGAGTAGATGAATACATAGAGGCGAAATGGCATTGCGGGTCCTTTGATAAGGGCGTCCAGGGACGTATTTAGGGTGGGGTAGGGGCGTGGTGCCCGGCCCTCCTTGCTGTCACAACTTTTTTTATTCTTTCAATTTCGTTTGTTTAGATATTTTGCTGCAAGCCTTGAAATAGTCGTTCTGTAAGTATAGGTACCTAACTTCAAACTATCCAAACACGGTGTATCGTCTCTAATGACCTCGCCCGCTACCTGTGTACCTAACCCCGTAGTAGAAGCCACAAGCATCACTCGTCCTAGTATTCACGTAGTTCGTAATTCGCACAAAAGATGTCAGCAGGTAATCGGTTTCGGAACAGGACAACGCTGCTTCGCCGAGCGTTTTCCAGTTCTATTTATGTTGAGTGCAGTTGCAAAAGTAATATGGCCAAAAAAAAAAAAAAAAAAAAAAAAAACCACGAGCAAGCAACATTAAATCCATTTTTAAATGCCGGCAAAACAGATACGTTAGAAAATAAAACTTCGCTAGAAGTACAAGAAATCACTACATCGCCATTGCTTCCAGCTCCAGGCATATGCTAGTATAAACAGAAAAGTTAAGTTGCTGTGATGATATCGTTCAGATACACAACAAATGATTCCAAAGATAGGAGTGCAGGCCTAGTGATAAAAATATTCTTCGTGCAGCTGTAACAACATTAGTACCAGGCCTATTAGGCCAATGTCGTTCTCATTTTTGTCTTATTAAAATTGAGACATGCTTTGTCTTTTTCAGCTTCATACCGATGTCAACAATTGATGTATATAAAATGTTGTGAAAACATACGGCTTAGTCAATTATTTGTTAAAGCATCGTCAAAAAATGCACACTACTCCAGGGTTTAGAGTTAACATTACTAGGGACACCTATTTTTCGCCAAAAATATTACACGACTATTCGTACATGAAAACACTAGAGCGCAGATCCACTTTCGTGATTAGACGATTTTAACTGTAGCGTGTTGCAGGTGTCTACCCGCGAATCATGGACACTCAGTGTCGGAGTTACCTATTTCTGATTGGCCCAGTCAGGTAAGGAACTGTCTCCCGTCAAAGACACGTGACCAATCAACAGTCAACTGCACGTATGTCGTAGCTCATTGGAGACCAGCCTTCGCGTAAATCTTTTCGCGAAAAACTTATTAGATACACAGACACAGACAGGAAAGTGATCTTATAACTTATTAAGACCACTTTCCTCTCTGCGTCTGTTATGTGTGTCTGTGCGTGCCCCCTCCCCCTTTTTTTTTCTTCAATTTTTGAACACTTCAACATAATTTCACCAAACTTGGTACTTTATATTTTCGACCACGTTGGGCACTTACTTTCAAAATGGCGGCTGTTATAATTTTTAAGTGATATGCCATATCTCGGGAACTATTCAACCGATTCAAACCAAATTTTGTATGCTGGTAGACCATTGTTTAAAGCATTCTATTTTGAGGTGGATATTGTTGTTCTCCCGCCATTTTGTAACATCGCGCCAATTGGAAAAATAAATATTTTACATTATATATCGAAAACTATTACCATCCAATTTGGCATCTAAGTAATGCTATTGTAGGCCATGTAAACGTAAGTGATTAAATTTCATTAGTTACTTATTTTCAAAATGATGGCCATACTAAGGTTTTAAGTTAGTGAGGTGAGTATTAATTAATACACAAAATTTTGTATCAAGTTAATCGTTGCATGAATATGCGTTAGTAGTTCATATATTATATCCGTGATGATGGGTTACGCAATTAGCTAAGCTTCTATTGCCACATTTTTTAATAAATCCTCTTAAATCTGAATATAAAAAAATTAATAAAAATGCAACATGGCGAGACTGAAGGCCGGGACAAGACAGCGAACTCACGCGGTGGGGTGTGCGTGTGAAGATAGAGCTCGGGGGCAAGTCCAAGTGTCGTCACTGAATGCGAAGGGGGGGAGGGGGGTGGCGTGCTTGTTGACAAAACAAGACGTTTGTCACGACCTTGTCACCCCCCTCCCTCCTCCTACTCGGAGCTAGTGACGGTGCGATGACAGCGCTGCTATCATCGCGGCAACATCTGTACTTCTCTCACAACCCGAGCACGCACACCGGAAATTCCCGCAGCGCAAAGCCGACCCTGTCATTAACTCATCAGCACCACTGTCTCCGGTAATTAACACGCCGCATCGCGTCGTGTACTGTTCGCCCGCGTTTCTTATTCCACACACACACACACACACACTCCTCTCTCATACCTTTGAACGTTCATCAATTACATCCCTACACACCAAATTTAAAGCCATGTTCAAATTAGCACTTTTGTTTACTAAAAGGTCACGTGGTCCGAATTAGTCTAAAAAAAATTATGACGTATTTGATATTTTAGTATTCAAATTTTAGTATTATAAGGAAGTGCCTTACCAGAGGTTACCCAATATTATTTTTAATTTTCCTTTACTTAATTTGCATACTAAAAGATTTCTTTTGCATTTACATATGTTGTTGATTAACATTTATCACTAGTAATATTTGCATATGTGATATATAAATTCGTTTTAAATTATGTCGATGGAAAGTGAAACGAACAGTTTTTCGTAAGCAGTAATCAAGTTAGTGCAGAAGTGGATGAAAGAGAACGGATTATGACATTCATGCAAGGAAGATACGTTTGTCTAAGAAATGGTGTTTGTTTGGAACTTTCGAAACAATGCATTACAGAGTTCTGTTAAAAAGGAATATTTCGGCATGAAGGAAAGAGAACTTTTGATTGGAGGAGTCGTTCGAATGAAGTCGGAGAAAGATGACGTCCACGACGCAGAGCCGATGTGAGGGACAGCCAACATCGTCCCAGGATCTGCAGGAGGCCTGATCGAGTGTCACAGAGGCGCGGTACTGCATCCTACGTCTGGAGCACGCAGAGTTGGGAAATTGTATCCTAATTAAATTAGGATATCGCCGCTGCCAGGTTCATCGTAGTCCAGCTGCCATCTCCATTATTACGATCGCCCTCGAGTAAGGTCTGCATTAATGTCAGATAATCCTGCCGACATTTATTTGTCAAGACTTTCCTACCAACATATTTTATTTAATTGAACTCATTTAATGCCATAGCAGAAAATGATTTTTCTGAATACTCTTCAAGAGTTTCGTATTAACATGGAACAATAACATGAACTTTGATCAACTTTCCAAAAGACTTAATAAATGGCATATCTAGAAGATAATTTTCTCTAATTAATTAACAGCATATCTCAGAGGTACGAGTGTAGTGAGTTTGCCTGTACCACGGGCTGTAAACTAACCCGGAGCATTTTAGTGATTTTGAAACACAAGAGACTTAACAGAATTACAAGCCTATCAGCTTTATGCAAACTTCACTGTCGTTCTAAATATTAACAGTATTTGTTTGGATTTTATTACATTGGTTCAAACTTATAATTCCTTTAATTATTAAAAATAACTGACAGCAGTCGTATTCAAATGTTCTAGCGTAGTCTAATTATTAATTTATCAAAGAAAGAATTATTGCAGTGTTTGTGTTATGTTTGAATTTACAGAGGTGTTAGTAAAATCCATTTGAATAATCCTATTTATCTAATGTAATTTTAATGTGTTCTATAGTTTTAATCAGAATCCAGACGTGAAACATGCAGAAGTGTTGGTATGTAAAATAGTTCTTCTGTTGTTCAAGCATATAATCTTACAGACCCGAGAATTGCTGAAAACGCCCGTTATATGATAGTAATTCATTCATATTTTGTTCTTGTGTCTCATAATCACACATATAATTTTCATATTCTACCCAATCTTACCCCTTTTCAGAGTGGCAATCAACACGTGGTCATAATTTGTCAGATGTTGCCATTCTATTATAGTGGTTAGCCCAACGTGCTGGCATATTTTATTTGTTATACACGTTGCCGCTTCTCAAAACTGTTTTCCCTATTTTATTACAGTATGTAACGAAATTTATAAAATAATGAATTACCCAATCACAACCATCGCTTAACAAGTGACTATCGACGACGTCCTAATTGAACACTGCTAAATACCAAAATACTGATTTACTAAATGGTAAATTTTAACACAGCTTGTATCAATGATTTCAAACAGTAGGAATACTTTACTGAATCTTCAGTGTTAATGAGCTGTAATGTGTCGGTAAATGTTGTGAAACGCACTGAGGTTATACTGCCAGGCGAGTGAAATTCCCCAGGAATCAGTAGATGTCAGTATTTAATAAGTCAGTACCAGAACTTAGACTAAACGTTGGGTAGAATTTTACTACTTCAAGTGGAGCCGTTTAAGCGAATCTGCAATCAGATTTGCTGATTTCGAGCAGATTTAACTGTTTAGATTTTGTAAAGCTTAATTTTGGGTAACTCACTTATAGATCATAATATTACACAGTTATCCGTTGTTTAAATTTTCTTGTTTTTAATGCATTGATTTATACTAATACGGCCTAATCACAAAGAAATCGAAATGAGATTTCTTGGGGAAAAAAAGTTTCAAACAAAAGATTTTTAAATGCAATTTTAGTAATATGAATACAGAACTTTATCTGTTTGCCTTACCTTGCAATGTAGACGTAAATTTTTAACTAGTAACATTCAATGATGTTATAATCAACACTTCAAAATTATTTGAATTATTACTTTTTGCCAATTTATGACATTAGACTAATAATGACGAAATCTCTGAACCATATTTTACTGATTTACTGTTTAATGTAACATAAACAGAAATGAATTTAACTTTGTGCATAGGTAGTGGCTATCGTGAGCGTTACATTCTGCCATTGAATAATCCATAGCAAAATACCATTTTGGAAAAATGCCGCAGTAAGTATGTCATTCGTTTATAAAAACTTGCTTTAATTTGATTTTGTTAAAAGTTTCTTATGTTTGCACCCCCAAGTTTACTTGTTTCAGAATAAGTCGTACTCAACTTAGGGTCCATTAAGATAAATTAAAATATTTATAAGTCTACTTTAACTTTTTACGACGGATTAAAAATGAGGTAATGATATTCTTCACGTTTGACAGTTGCTGAAATTATTTCCTTGGTGTTTAGTATTAGCTTCGTGGTTTTAAATAGGGCCTAAGTTTCTTTTGGTATTAGCAATTTTTTTAAGTAAAAATAAATAAATTTAACTGCCGGGAACGTTATTGAATGGCACTAAAGAAATGCATATGATGGATAAACAGTATAAGTTATATAAGAAACTTCCCATTTTAATTACGTTGGAAAAGTATACATTACATGAATTGCATAAATATTTAAATTGTCATTAAAATTGTGGTTTTATTGTTTTTTTAAATATTTTTTTGGCACATATTAGCGTTGTCACAAATATCACTAATGCAGACTATCTTGTGTTCAGAAAAATTGAAGGTACGCCAAGACTT
Organism: Dryococelus australis; assembly: GCA_029891345.1. NCBI lineage: Eukaryota > Metazoa > Arthropoda > Insecta > Phasmatodea > Phasmatidae > Dryococelus > Dryococelus australis. The sequence continues at coordinate 350,698,464 of CM056993.1, forward strand.
ATGACAAACCTCGGTGAATATTGCAGACTAACGCAGTCGGCAAGAAAGTGCATTTTAATGATAAATAATCAATTACGCTTTACGAAGTTGGGAAGATATAATTAAGTTGCATAATCCTCGGGGGAAAAAAAGCGTATTTTCACCTCCGTCGACTAACGTCCACAAACTGAAATAAAGCAATGATTATAGAAAATATTTCGAAGTCATTTTCGTTGTACGTCATGAAGCTAAGGAATTTTTATACGCGATGCACTGTCAAACATTTCCATAAATGCACATAAATTTCCTCAAAAAAAATATGTTGCAGAACTGAGGTCGTGATGATGAAAAATGTAACTCAGCCCGCTAATTACTTATTGATTTACTTCTAGTAGATTCGGGTACTGGGAATGAAAAAAAAAATGCGTCACTCTGATCTGAAAATAGAATTATTTCTGTAGCAGTTGAGGTAATTACGCCCCTGATTTACGTTCAACTATCGAATATTAGCACAACTTGTAAAAAACGGTCGCACTTGCAATTTTTCCAATAATACAACAAACTGAAAATATGCATGAGTTACTCTGTTGCAGACAGTAGTTTTTCACCGTATTAGATTAGTGAATAAGACAGGCGAATGGCTGTGGTTCTGTGCAAGTTCAAATGCTGCGAAAGAATAAATGCTTATGATTTTCAATAACATTTTATTCTCGCACTCACACGACTAAAAGAAAATTACAGTATTTTTACAATATTTTTTTGTGTATCACTTTATAAGCCACAAATGAGACCAAAATTAATTACCAGGTTTACGGAAAGTTTATTAATTCCAAAGAAAATTCCGTGGAATTTATAAGAAATCCCATTCGTGTGAAAACGCAGCGTGCGTAAATTTAGGAAGATTCCTGTCCAATTATTTTTACCGGTCCCGCATTTCGAAAATTCATTGGAAAATTCCCCAACAAAGTGGACACTTCAGCTATAGCGGTAGTCAGTGATTACAGACACTAAAATATCGCAAACATTCTTCGAGTCAGCATATTCTCTAAAATACTGTAGCGTGTTGATCCTTTCACGACTTGGTGCAAATTCGATTCGAATTAACTTCACGCAGACCAGTCAGAACATTTTTCTTTCAGAGCACCATAATTCTCATTGACCGAGTGGTATGGGAAAGTAACTTCACACACGGTAACCAATAACTAGGGACATGAAAAATTCGCGTTATTATGTTGCATCAGGCTGAACTTCACAGTACTGTATGCACTACTGCCGATGTCTTTTCTTTGGGGTTACCAGCCGTCCTCTTTTACCAGGACATGTCCTCTCTTTGAGGCCTTGTAAAATGTACGACCGGGTTTTACAAAAAAAAAAATCGAAATGTCCACTTTTCCAATAAACGTGAAAGACAGGGAAGCTTTTCTTGTTTGTAGGGATGTCGTTAAACATTCTAGTAACAGTGCCAATGAACTTCTTGCATGAGTGTAAACATTTTTGGAGATTTTATGTTCATGAACAGTCGTATTCTTTTTGTGTATAAGTTGAGATGTGCGATTTCTATTCAAAATTTCATGATTATTTGCTAAGGAGATAGAGACCTGTTAGAAGGAATAAAATGGTCAAAAGTAATGCGTGAACGAAATGTTCCTGTAACAGAGCTGTGCGAGCGTGATTATATGTTATAAAAAATTGTGTCCAGTGCTTGTGTACAACTGTGTTTTGATGAATACTTCTACATTACTTGCTTGCAAAATATTCAGCAGTGCCTACAAACTAAATTGAATTTACTTTCATATTCAGGGTGAAGATCATTATTAATTCATATGGTTAAAAAAAAAAAAAAAAACTTTTGTATTAATTAAAAACGATACGGAACCGACTTTCAGATACAACTTTTCGTTTAATATATTTTCAACTGACTTGTGACTTTACTGGTGTTTTATATTTCCAATGTAAAATTGTGGATCCGCTTTCCTCTATTTTAATGCCAGTTACTTGAACATATGCTCTTTGAGTGTCACATATCTGGTAACCCTACTTTTCTCCATTGACAGCTGCATAAACCTGAATTCACTCCCTTTCTGACTGATCTGCTCGTGATTGGGGCACACAATTGTGAAGTGTTCATTAATTGGCACAGAGTTACCCAGGGTGTGTCACATAAAATATGGCTCACTGACAAACGTTTTGACAAGGTACACGTGTTTGAAGCATAACGTGTCCCCAAATAAAGAACGGGAATTTTGCAGGTCTCTAATAATAATGCGCAAGTATTGTCCCGTGACAAACGAAAGGAAAGTTATATGTTCTTAAAAATAATTCGTTTCTACGATAAAGGTGAATGTGCAGGTATGAATCAGGTGCTGCACTGGAGATCTTGAAAAGTGTTATCTTGGCGCAGCGGTAGAATGTATGGGGCGGGCGCAGTAACTACGCGGGCGCCACGCACTGGCAGTTAGTTGCCGCGTCTGCCGCGACGCGGCGCCGAGATCGCGGAACTGCGATTGATCGCGTTTAGATTGGCGGCGGCGAGGCAGCGCGCGCCAGAGGAGCGTGAAAAAGGTCGCGTATCGCTTCAGAGACGGCGCCTGCCGCATGCGACTCGCTTTTGTTTTTCCATGTTATTTCTGCGCACGCGCGCAGTCCCGCCGTACAAGGCGGCATCCGAAGAAACGTGATCTCGAGTTCGAGTGACTTCGTTTAGCGAGCGCGCACGGTTTTAGCAGTGAGATCTAATGAGCCGATGAGGGTGATTGAGGTTAGAATGGAGCGGCGCCGCAATGAAAGGGCGGGACAAACGGGAGATCGCCGAGAAAACCCGCTGACCAACGGCATCGTCTGGCTCGATTCCCACTTGCGAAAATCCGGTGACCCGGCCGGAGATTAAACCCGATTCGCCTTGGTGGGAGACGAGCAGGCTAACCGCTCAGCCACCGTGACCCCTTTAGGTTTAGAGCCGCGAGTATTTCGCGGATTGAGTTGGTAGCAAGCTAGACTGGACTACACTCTATACACTCGAAATATTATCTATAGCTTAATGGTTGCTGTTATCAAGTGAGGCCTCTGCACAGAACTCTTAATAACTGTCGTCCAATCACAACAGTAGCAGAAAAGAACAACCTCCGAACTACCTCGCCTCCAAATTAATTCGCGGAATACTCGTGGCTCTATTTATAGTTAGGGGTAGAGAAATTTCTCGAAAAGATTTCAAGACAAGTTATATTTAAAAAACACTGTACGATCGTTTACGTATCTTGATTGGCTGCATTACTTTTTGACACATGTTTACTGTCTGCACACGAATCATGTAGGAATCGTGCCGATGTTGCCGAATTCTGAGTGGCTCGGTCAGTAAAAACGCCTTCTCAAGTAGACAGAAACCAGTGGCAAAAGACAAAGTGCTGTTGGGTACTTATAATATTGAAGTCTACTGTGTACTCATATTTTTTCACGAAATATCACTAGCTCAATTTATAGTATAATCGCTTTTACTTGAGATTTTTTGAATCAAACCTTCGACAAATTTCGCCACGAATGACGTGTTTGGTCGTTTCCTAAATATACGAACTATCGCAAGTGTTTTATACTTGTATTTACATAACAGTACCTTATTTTGGTTAAGTTTAACTTTTACTTATATTTGATGTATAAGTTATAATACTTCATTTATAATTGATCCTTTCAGTCCTCGTGTCCATTGATCGGGGACATGTTGCACATGAAGGATATTTATGGTCGGCACTGTAAAGTGTAAGAAATCCGATTTGTTGAAGTTTCTGCAGCCCTCTTTTGCGAATGTGCAATTCTGACAGAAATGAACACGTAATACGTTACTAATTTGTCACGAGAAGAACGCTTGACACAAGTACAGTGCTCATCAAAATATTGTTCTATTGCAACACTTGAGCCCGTAAATTAATTCCAAAATGAACAGGAGAAAATAAGTGTGATCGTATAGGCCGTTCACGGTAAAGCGAACACTTTTGAAACCCTAGTTACTTTTTTGTTTCAACCAATTTATATCCTTCCACCACTTGTTAATGTAAACTCTGCCATTTTAGTAATAAAGACAGCGTATACTTTCACCATACTCAAAACGAAAAATCTGAGTTCACAATGAAATGTATTTATTGGTTATTATCTATAATAAAACAGCTTCAAAAAGGGCTCAATTAACCGTGAACGGCTTATAATGCCTAGCAAGAAAAAGTTCTTACGTGAAATGTAATTACAATGAGAGCGCACGAATACGGGACCTGGCCATTTGGTGTATAGTTTTCTAGACTCAGTTACGCATTGTTTGCTTGAGGCAAAGGAATTTCGTGAAAACAGAACTAAGCAGGGCTTCAGAAAAAGTGTGACGTAACAGTAAATTGCTTATATTTAGAACCACGAGTATTTCGCGAATTGATTCGGAGGCGAGTTAGACTCCAAACACTTGTTCTTCTCTCCTAATATTGTGATTGTCAGACAGTTCTTCAGACGCGCCCCGTTTAACTGATCGTTTAACTTGATCACAACAACCAATAAGCAAACGATATCATCTCGAGTGCATGTAGAGGGCTCTCCATCCTATCTTGTTGCCAACTCAATCCGCGAAATACTCGGGGCTCTACCTATATTCTACTCAGGTTGGGAAGCTCATAGATTGGCAACTAAAATTTTTCGCCGCTATGGTTCACTGGTGTCGCATGTTTACTGGCTTTTTTTTTCGTTTTGTATATAAGTATAAATGGAATAACAGCAATTTTCGTAAAATAAATATAACTTTACAAAAAATTATTTTTTCTATTGTATTATAAACTACACAAAAAATAAAATTTGTTATTCGCACTAGAGTGTAAATATAACGAAAAATGGCCATGTTGTTTAATATTCTATCGCAAACTGAATTTAGCAAAACGATGTCTCACATAATCACTTTTTTTTTAACACATAGAGGTCTGCACACATTTAATGGCACTTACGACACTTTAGAAGTAAGTCACATATATCGACTACTGCAAGAACACCGGTTCTGTGGTGTCTCAGTTAAAAATCACCATCGTGCTATTGGTCCACACCACACCGGACACAACCCTGTACTTTACTGCGTTCATTATTGGCGGGTCATCAAGCAAAGGAGAACCGAGCTGATACTGACCAATCAAATGTCCTTTATTGTATAAAAGGATTTTCAATCAATTATGTCCCTTTCGGTGGCTACAAAAGAGAGAAATTCTACAGTTAGCAATATCAATATATCATTGATACTGCGCTCAGATGTTCTTGTGAGGTCATGTTAAACATGATCCGAACAAAGACTGCACATCCATGCTAGTTTTGTGCTGAACAATAAAGAAATTTTCAAATTAGCTTTGCTCGAGCTACACTCGAGTATAGTCTACAAAGTGTTATATATGACAACTGTATAAAAAAACTGAATGAGTCTTGAGAGCCGATGAGAGCGAAATGGGGTGAGAATGCAGCAGCGCAGGAAGGCAAGGCGGGGGAAACGGGAGATCCCCGATAAAACCCGCCGACTGGCGCCATCGTCCAGCACGATTCCCACTTACGAAAATCGGGGAGTGGCCCGGCCGGAGATTGAACCCGGTTCGCCTTGGTGGTAGGCGAGTAGTTTAACAACTCAGCCGCCTCGGGCCCTAGGAAACACGTTATTTGCCAGCTTTAAGTACAGCACGCATCAAAACATTTCTAATCTGCAACACTAGAAATTAAATATTTATTTGGGAATAGAAGGGTTAATGTGTTTTAAATACACGAAATCTTCTCGCGAAAATCGGGTTACCACGATCATCACTAGAGACCTGAAGAATTCGCGGATTCATTTCGGGTCTATCTAGAATTCAAAACATGAGTGTTTATATAACCTTAGTCATTGGTCCACGCGGTGTTTGACACCTCCTGGGGAACGGTGATCCAATCGTCGCCTTCCACTTTGACAGCAGACAACCGATGTGCAGTTGATATCGTAATATTTGTACATAAGACCGTAAAGTCTAGCCTGCAGGTCATTGAACTCGCGAATTTTTCAGGTCTCTAAATCATCACACACACGAGGCGAAAAGCAGCGCGCGATCGCTATCATATTTGCCGATCACGATCCACCGGCAGAGAGTCTGGCGGGAGGAAGTGGAACATGATTGAGTCGACTTGAGGAGGAACGGTGGACGGGGATAAGTATTTGGAGGCTGCATTTTTAAATGAGCCGCCACCCACGATACTGCCTCCCACATCCGGTATCGCACTCCCCGCCTCCCCCCCCCCCCAAACCTAGACGCGGCGCCCGCTAATTAAGTGAGCTGGCGCTCGCGTGGGACGTCCAGTCGAGCAGCCCCGCTCTTATGAAGTCACTGGTTTTATTCTGTCTAGCAGGCATAGAAGGTTAGACACACTGGAAATTTCGCGAACATTTTTTTGAGTCCACATATTACTACAATTTCCCAAAGTCTGTTGGCGTCGCCATATATTTTTTTTAAGGGATGAAGGTCACAATTAAACCTCTGAGGACGGCACAAATTTACTGGTAGAAGGTTGACGTGAGCTGCCTATATTCACCACTACAACATATCAATTGTGTTGGTTACTGTATTTCCACTTACCATCTTCCTATTGGTCCTGGCTATACACAGGACGCGCCTACTGTATTCTGCAACGTTTATTATTATTATTATTGACTGACCGCCGGCCACTGAAGTCGAGCCTTGTCTGTGTACCAATCAAGGGGGCACAATAGAGCTAAAACGTTTTACAATTAATTGTGTTCATTGGAGAAATGATAAAAAGTAACAGTTTATTTCTTACGAATTGAAATGTTGACAACTTATAATTTATTACTTGTATATTGATAAAGTCCAGCGAAACAGTAAAACTATAAAATTGTACGTTTTGTTTTCAGGAGCACAGAAATGTCCATATAAACGTGGCCCCGTGTATGTATGTGCATACTCTTCTAAGGGTTAAATAACATAGCTAAAGCCCCTAGTATTACGCGAATTTAGTTGGCAGTAAGCTAGGCTGGACAGCCCCCTATACACTCACGACATTATCGTTTGCTGATTGGTTGCTATGATCAAGTGAGGCCTCTGTACAGGACTGTTCAACACTCACTCACACTACCGCTTCCTGCTTATCACTGGCTCACAGTTAAACGAGGCGTGTCAAAGAACTGTTGTCCATTCACAACAGTAGGAGAAAAGAACAAGTGTTTGGAGTCTCCGAATGAATTCGCGAGATACGTGTGGCTCTAAACATAGCTAATAACAACATATATTTATTTATTAAAAAATAATCCAAACTACCTTATACTTACTATTTCGACAGCAATGATCATCATTTGCTGTTTACAGCTGCCATTGTAACAATCGTCCCTCGCCTCACGTAGATTAACACAATCAAACACTTGCACAGTTTTCTAACACCTAATGAATTACTTTTAATGTTATATATTTGTTTTCTGGCAGTTCAAGTATTTATACCAAGTCTGTATCACTCGTCTATTCAGCCCCACTTTGTTTCGGTCAGGATATCGCCCGTATTTATAGTCTCGAAAGTTCTAGGGCGCCACGATCGCTCCCGTACACATGCGCACTCTACTCGTCGGGTAACTCGCCGTCCGTAGCATGTCTCACTTCTGCCACCGATTCTCTTATTCTTTAGGCGCCCCTGTTTTAAGGCATTTCTGATTCTCTTATAACGTTAAGGTTTGTGCGCTCAAAACCTATGTTTAAAGCCACGACTATTTCTCGAATTCATTTGGAGGCGAGGTAGACTCCAAACATTTGTTCTTTTCTCCTACTGTTGTGATTCGACGACAGTTCTTCATGCACGCCCCGTTTAACTGTGAGCCATTGATAATTCGGAAGCAGTAATGTGAGTGAGTGTTTAACAGTTGTGTCCACAGGCCTGACTTGATCACAGCAACCAATAAGCAAACGATAATGTCTCGAGTGTACAGAGAGCTGTCCAGCCTAGCTTGCTTACAACTCAATCGGCGAAATACTCGGGGCTGTTTTTATGTTACATGCTGCATAAAATATAGAGAAAAGTTCATGATCTAGAAGCGAAAACGTATAGGTATAACTATCGGAAATCATTTATAACAATTTATTAGGGGCACAACGGATGTCAGCAAATGAAAAAAAGTTCCGGTGCCCATTTACTCTCATCCTGGTGCCCTTTAATAAATTTATGGACGGGCAATGTATATCCTGAACACTCCCCCCCCCCCCCTTCTTAGTTCTTACGCCACTTGGAAGATACATTTTGAACTCTGCTTAGTACTTGTATATCAGTCATACAGGTACATTCTTAGTGTGTCAGAATTTTCATAAACCCAGTGAAACGGGACATTAACTTCTTGTAGGTATACACATTCGACAGCAAATGGTAGAGCATTTTGTGACGTGTGTGCAGTACGTTTGAAACTAGGAAACGAGAAAACCATCGTCTCTGTCAATGCTCTGTCAAGGAATACCTTGTAATATTTTCCCTTCAGTTTAAAACTTCGAGGACTACGCTAATGTCGTTGAGTATAGGCTGTTCGCGGTAAAATGAGCACTTTTGAAAGCCCTGTTTAAGATATGCTTGTATGTGCGTGCCGCCCTTTGAGCACTACTGAGTTTCCTCTCATGATGCACCAGCTCGGCCCTGTGATACCACATTACTTGAGGCGATACAGCCACACACGCCAGCAATATGGCGTCGCTGGCCAGAAACAATCCAGAACGCCACTCGCCAATCAGCGACTGGTAACTGAACTTGCCAGTCGGCAGTCTAGCCAATAGGGAATCTTTCGGAGCACGCAGTTGCCAATCACACGTAAGCGCCCGTTCCCGGAGCCTCGAGAAGTCAATTGGCGAATGAGTACCCACAGATCAATGGAACCACTCTGCCATTTCTCCTCTGTATACTTATTTATACTAGAGATGTTGTAAAAGTATCGATATATCACAATTGTATTATGTGAATAGTATATCGATATAAATTGTTGATGTATTTGAATTATATTTTTTTATCTAAAACAGTACCTTTTTCCAGGTTTCGGAAGAACATATTTTTAAAATGCTCTTTTTTTAATAAACTCTGTTTTGAATACAAAAATCGAATAAAAATTTTTTTTATGTGTACTTTGGCAACCTGCAGCAAAAACAGTTACATCTTTCTGCAATGCCTCGTGTTCTTAATACGTAATATTTCAAGCAATTTTGCATTTGTCAAGTCCTTTAATACATCAAATATCGGCTCCCGATATACCGAAAATCGATATTTTTCTTTCGACATATCGTTTCGTTTTTTCCCGACATCATCATTCGTAAATCCCCTGTCACACTGTCAAATTTTTCCGTCAAACTGCTTCCAGTGAATTTGGTCAAATAAAGTTGGACAGTTATGACGTTATTGAAACGTCACAAATCCTGCCATATTCGCCTGGGAAAGTTGGATGGCTTCAGTTTCCATCAAACATTTGAAAATTGGACGGTTCTAAAATTTATTTGAGGGTTGACGTCTCAGTCAATCACAATCGTGAACGACAAAATTGGACTCCAAGAAACTTTAAATTAACTAACAATCTCTTGAAATTGAATACGTAATGAAGATAATTATTTATGTAGAAGCTGCCTGGGCATGAATACTGTGTTTAGTGAATATTGCACATAATATTACGAACTCAGAGGCATTACATTTCATTGTACAGGAAACATGTTTGAATAAAATTTTAATTTAGTAAAGAAGCGAAAATAAATTACAACGTTCCGTAATTTTCTCCCTGTAATGGACTGCATTGTAAAACAAAAGCAATATTTCACTATGGAAATAATTTTTAAATGATAATTCAAATCAGATCCTCACAGGAAAAAAATTTGACAGTGTGATATTTTCAAACACGTTCAAGATTATTTTATAACATTTGTTGGAGGGAAAAATTTGATGCTCTTACTATGTCTTCAAATTTTATTGTCGAATTTAGTTGAAGGAAAAAATTTGACAGTGTGACAGGGGCTTAACGCGTTGTACGCGCGAGTCACGCACCGCGTACATGCAATGAGCGACGGCGATGTGGCGCCGCGCCGCACCGCGCTGCCATGGTGAAGCCGCGTGTCCGACCAGCACACAGTATGTCACACGGGAGGCAGACGGCGTCTTGCCATGTAAATTCATGGCGGTGATGCGCAGAGGCGAAATGACTTGTACCTGCCCAGGCATATTACATCTTTTATTTTTCTCCCATACCTTATAAGCCTTGCGTCGTGCCGGCGCGCGATCACAGGATGTACCGAAAACATCGTCTCACCGAAGTAACGCGTGTAATTTGAATACAAATTACATACATTACAAGTGCTCTTATCCACATTTAACTCTTTTGCAATTTTTTTTTAACTTCTTTACATATTTTTACTTTGATCGCTGTTGAACTTCGGCAGATGATAAGTATGGCTGAATTGGCGTGATTTCAGTGTTTAAAAATTTTTAATACACTCTTCCTGCATGAAACTTACACATTTTATCACTATTCCTTATATTTTAATAATTACAGCAGTCGATCTAGAAATTTGCATTTAATTGCAACGACAAGTCTAAAATTCACAATCTCTCCACACACTCCAGCCGATGACATTTATTCAATAGTGATTACCTTAATGATGAACAATTTTTCTTGTCTGGTAGGCTGTCGATTTATTTACGCTTAGGCTTACTTCTGTTACAAGCTCACATTAAAGCAAGGCATGTCGATGACAAAAATCTGTCGCTTAATCACGAAGTAAGAGGTATGTTTAGGCGTCAGTTGTGTCATTATACTAAACAGTGAAACGCTCTTATGGCTTTTAAGTAATGTATCGATAGGACAAGACCTCTCCCTACTGTGCACGAAAATCGACGTCCAAGTTGTACGAGGAAAACTTCAACATTAAACTTCGTAAAATTGCGCAAGAGTGCTTAAGAATATCGATACATCGTATTAAATTACAAACGGGGAGTTCGTTTTCTTTGTTGTGCATAGTTTTCCTGTATGTGTTTTGTTCGTTGCTGGTTTTAAAAAAAAATGGCATTATATTTTGTTATTTAAAAGAACTTTGCTTTCTTTGTCTGGTCCTTGTAACCCTTAGGATTTTTTTTTGTCCTGGGGTGGGAATTAAACACGAATAAAAAATACTCTAGCCAAAACAAATGACTGAAACTTTTCGCCTAGGCCTATATGGTTTACATAAGGAAACACTCTCCCTTCCTACTGGCCTATAGGCTGTACTACTAGCTCTATCCCCGTTTACTCAGTCCACCTTATGAGGTGGCAAGGGGGTGCTTCGGGGGTGTAACTTAGTGGTAGCTGAATAAGTAAAATGGATTATAAAAACATATATTTAATGGAATAACGCTTTACAATTAACTTACACTGAATGACAGATTCAATTATTATACAGAATTACACTGTGGCCATTCACTGAGAATAAGACGCAGCTAATCCCTGTAGTTGCCGAATGTAATTAATGACAATGGGAAAGGGGACTGTGACTCGATACCAGCATTGGTCCCTACCGCTACGCGAATTATTCTCGTCCTTAACTTCTGGACGGTTGGCCTCGGATACCTTCTGGCCAGTAGTAGGTTGATGCCCTCATCTTCAGCCTCAATCACACACTCAATACAAGTCGTAGTCTCGTCGCCATCTGGGGGGGGGGGGGGCGAGGCACAAGCCTGCTAGGTCTCTCATATAGCCGGGACGAAGTGAGGCGTGTTTATAAAACAAACATGTCCGGCCACCATCTATACTCCGCCCGACCTAAGGTGGTGTAGCGCCGCCACATGACGCTACACTACGGCATGCCTAAAATGTCACCAATTGACCATTTTTGGTCTGACAATCACTTACGAATTCTTTGAAATAACTGACACGATGGAGCCTATGAAAATAATTTCTGTTGATATTTGGCACCGCCCTCGACCAATAACAAAATGTTTGTGTGATAGCAAGAGTCGATATCAGTAACTAGAACAAAAGACGCCGTTAGTATTGGCACCAGCTTCTGATCTTGTACAGCAGCGTTCATGGGTTTACCTTTTTTTTTGCAACGCGTCGTACAAGAACGAGTATTGGCCAGTCAAGCAAAAGAATGCCTTCTCGCAAAGACGCGCCGACAATTGGCAAAAGAAAACTCCTAGCATGCCCGTGAAGTATTGAAATCTATCACGTGCTGAAAACTCTTCACGAAATTCGGGTGTCTTAATTGATATATACATTACAAAAATTGTTTGTAAATTATTAGTGATCGTAATCATACCTGTGGCTAGGTGATATAAGAAATTTTTTTTTTAGAAGATAAATTGCTTATTAGCGATATTACTCCGAAATGCGAGTCGCTGTTGGGAGGAGTAACTGCATTCTTCTTCTTCTTTTTTATTGTAGTTTGAGAATACTTTGGGGCAGTGATTTTTCGCGGATAAATTTCGAGACAAGATACAGTTCAAAGCATTGTAGAGTCGTGCAACGTTTTTGATTGGCTGAAACATGTCCTGGTTCGTGTTAACTATCTGCGCACGAATCGCGAATATTCAATGTCGGAGTTACGGAATCCTGAGTGGCGCTGTCAAGTGTGGAAACGACATAAGCAGTCGATGGAAGTATGAAAATAGCTGAGGTGTATGTCTAGTATTGAAATCTACTGTACTATATGCTCCGATTTTTTTTTTCGCGAAAAATCACTTGTCTTAAGAATAGTTAATGCTGTTGTAATTAATATCATATTGTTATATTATAATGCATATAGTTGAAGACAAAATAATTCAATGAAACGACTCGTCAAAGATGTATGTTGTATTTATTTTGCGCGAAACCATGTTGTAAGAGCGAATCTTCTTCCGACCCTCTCTGTTTTACAGGCACGGTTCCCGTATGGATACCTGTTTTTCACGAAAATATTTCAGGACAACTTGTACGCCAAAACACTATAGCTCATATCCTATTTTCTAATTGGCTGAGTTTAACTACACGCGTTGTAGGTGACTGCCAGCAAATCACGGTCACTCAGTGTTGCAGTTACATAATTATGATCGGCCAGTCAGGTAAGGCACTGTCTTCCGACAAAGACACGTGGCCAATAAGCAAATGTAAACTGCACATATGCCACAGGACGTTCGAGTCTAGCCTTCGCGTAAATCTTTTCGCGAAAAACAGTTGGCCCTACCTATACCTAAGAACACCCGAATTTCGCGAAAAAGATTTCACTACCAGTTGCATTTCATAACACTTTAGCTCAGGTGCACTTCAGCGATTGGGTGATCTAGGTGTTACACTTCTAAGGAGACTGCTTGCCAATCACAGTAGACGTGCAGTAGCGGAATAACATGATTTTGATTGGTCAGTCGATTAGGAAAATGTTTTCTCACCAAGACACAGCACCAATAAGCAAAAGAATACTGCTGGTATGCCCGTGGGATATTGAAATCTAGCATGTGCGGAATGCAAGGGTGGGTGAAACGGGAGATTACCGAGAAAATCCGCCGACCAGCGGAGTCGTCCGGCACGATTCCCACATGCGAAAATCCGGGCGCGACCCCGTCGGGAATCGAACACGGGTTTTTTCCTCGGTGAGGGGCGAGTAGTCAGACCACTAAACCACCGGAGCCCCTCACGGCAGCCAGGCCAATAGGAAGTATTACGATAACCGATCAGGCGCACAGCCCGTTTGCACACCAATGAATAGAGACCTGCAAAATTCGTGTTATTTTTTTGAGTCAAGCTAAAATTTACAATACTATGTATACTCGAGCCGGCTTCGTTTCTCCATTGGCTACTGCCTTGACGTTAAGTCACTCCCTTTCTGAGTGAACTGCACGTGATTGGGGCACACGGTTATGGAGTGTTCATTTATTGGCGCAGAGTTACCAAGGGCGTGTCAAATAAAGACTGGTCCAATGACAAACGTATTGCAAAGGGAAGCTTTTTTTAAGTTTAACATGTCCACAAATAATAACGCGAATTTTGCAGGTCTCTACCGATGAACTACCGAGTTCGCTTGAATCAATGGAACCGCCACGCCGTTTCGTTTCTGTACGCTTGTCTATTCTGTGCCTCGGTCCTGCAAGGAAATTAACCTCCCGGCACACTTCAGCTCCCAGACTGTGTATTTACCGCCGTTGTGGGCGGTGGAGTTCCTGCGTGCGGCTGTTTGTTTTGAGGAAGAAAACTACGTGGAATGAAAATAAACTCGCTACCTCTGCAGCGTCTCCCCTCTGTTCCGTCGGCCGGGCGCCTGCCACAGGCGCTCGAGATACCCTCAGCTTCCGAGTCGCTGCGTCATTGCTCTCCGGCTGTAGACGTGATTAATAGCGCCACCTGTTTTTCGCGAAAAGATATACGCGGAGACTAGGCTTCAATATCCTATATGCACACCTTTAGTCTTCATTTAACTACTGGCCGCTCGCCTGTGTGTGAAGAGAGTCTGTTACATCAGAGAACCAATCAGAATTCGTGGGCAGACCAATAAGACGTATTACAATTCAAACGATCCCCTCAACAAAGCGGTTCTGAGCTAAATTGTTTTGAAATACAACTTGTCCTGAAATCTTTTCGCTCTAAATCGGTGTTCCTAGTGATTAACCCTTTGAGAACGGTACAAATTTACTGGCACTGAAGAGAAGGTTGACGTGAACTGTCTATAATCACCACTACAACAATATCAATAGAGTTGGTCACTCTATTCCCATTTACCATTTTCCTATTGGTCCTGGCTACACGGGACACGCCATCTGTACTCTGCAACGTTTATTATTGGCTGGCCATCGGCCAATGAAGTCGAGCCTTGTCCGTGTACCAATCAAAGGGTTACGATACAGCTAAAACGTTTTACAATTAATCGTGTTTTGGAGAAATGATAAAAACGAACAGTGTTTTTCTTACGAACTGAAATGTTGACAACTTATAATTTAGTACTTATATTTCGATAAAGTTCAGCGAAACAGTGAAACTATAAAAGTGCCCGTTTTGTTTTCAGGAGCAAAGAAATGTTCATATAAACGTGGCCCCGTGTATGTACTTGTATACTCCTCAAACATTATATTTAAGGCGATTTTAGACATAAGTTGTTTTCCAAATGTTGTGTCGAAATTTTTTGCTCGACAAGACGTAAATAATAATTTTCAACACCTTTTTACGTTGTTAGGTTATCACTGCCTTCATTATTCTCGGGGGCACTGATGAAAGAAAGAAAATTATTATTTTTTTCTTATCTTCAATTAGAGCTCCGAAAATAAACATAGAGAATTTTTAACCGTGTAATAAGATGTTCATAATTGCTATTTACGTCTTGTCGAACCTAAAAAATTTCGAAAAATCCTCTTTGAAACAAATTGTGACAAAAATTATAGAAATATACGATTTTCCTGCACCACCCCCTTTCGAAGTTCAAATACAAACCCCATATTAACTCATTCAGATCCAGTGTACACATTTGTGTACATTATGCATATGTAGGGAATTTTTGGTCTGTACTGCATACTGGGAAGCTCAGTGACCAATGAGCTTACCTTTGGGTAAATGATTCGCATACCGTCTTACTGCTCTAGGTTATAATTGGTTCATATAACTGTAGCCGAACATAAAGTCTATATACTATTGCCTGTCACAACGAAACAAGTGTTGTACTGACTTAAGCACAGCACGAATCATTAAATTTATTGTTTGCAAGACCTGAAGCATTAAATTAAAGTGGGTCTAAAGAGGTTAAGAAAATTTCGCCTCAGTGTATTAATTTTGAAAGATAGGCTTTTCAGACAAAATGTGTTCTTCGTGAATTTTTTTTTTGTGAGAAGTTCCCTACGGCGAAGATGTTTCCGTAGCATGTATAGCCTAATTGCAAGGCAGTTTCAAAATTTATGGTTCACAAAAATACATACTGCCTATCTGTATTGGAAATATTCACCCGTAGGGATCTTCTCCTGAAAAATTCGCGAAGAACACATTTTGTTTGTAAACGGCGTATCTTTAAAGTTAACGCACTGAGGCGAAATTTCCTTAACATGGGATTCCTTATTTTAATTTGCAGCTGCCAGCCGGTAGGTAGGGCCAATAAGCGAAATACTTCCAACATAGGTCATTGATTCACTATGTCGTCACAGAAAACCAAGTCTGAGACACAAACTAAACACAAAAAAAAAAATTGCCGACACAAAAACCGATTCCAGAGTAGCTGTAGTGAACACAGCTACTCTTGGCTCGTTTTTCATGTTCGATAATTTTTTTGTGCCTATTTCGTGTTTCAGACTTGGTTTTCTGTGGCGACATAGTGAATCAATGACCTATGTTGGAAGTATGTTCCAAACATGTCACTTAAACCTTTCAGACCCACTTTTATATTTTGAGGAGTATGCTCGTATATACTCGGGGCTAGGTTTGTATGGTAATTTCTTTGTGTTTGAAAACGAAACTCTCTATTTTGTAATGTCACATTGTCCCTGGACTTTAATTAAAATCTAAGCAAAAAATTACGACTACTCAACAGTTGATTTCGTAGCAAGAAAAAATGTTCTTTTCAATAATTTCTCAAATGAACGTAATGCATTGAAAAACATATTACATCTGCCGCGACACATTAATTGGTACACAGTCAACGCGTGACCTCATTGGCCGACGGCCAGCCAATAATAAACGTTGTATAGTACAGAAGGCGTGTCCGGGTTAGCCAGGGCCAATAGGTGGATAGTAAGTGGAGATGCAGAGACCAACACAACTGATGTTGCTGTAGTGGAGAATACATGTAGCTCACTTCAGCCCTGTCTTCAGTGCCAGTAAATTTGTGCAATCCTCAATTGATTAATTACCGGTTTTAAGGTGTTGGAAACAAAACATGTTGCATTATGTGCTATACTTAAGTCGACACAACACTTGTTTCGTTTTCACAGTCAATGAGTCATAGGCTCTACGTTCGGCTACAGTTAGGACCTATACCAACTAATTATTACCTAGACCAGTGCGACGGTTTGCAAATTCATTTTCCCACAGGTAAGATCATTGGTCATTGATAGAGAGACCTGCAAAATTCGCGTTATTTTATTTAAGAGTAAAATAAATTTCGAAACGTTATACATTTATATTGGTTTTATTACTGGGCAACAGTTTGCCTGGCACCTCCCGGACGTATTTGAACCAATAAGAAACAGTGAACGACAGTATGGCCCAATCGCGTCCAACCAAGTCGAGAGGAAAAAAAAGGCACGTGACTTCTGCGGAAGCCAATAAACGAAAGACCCTGACTCGAATATAAATAGGACTATGAAGTTCATCGTGCAGCTAGAAAATAACGTGAATTTTGCAGGTGAAGTGAAGAGATTTGGGCGGCTCTTAACATCGAGGTCTTCAGAGCTGATGAGGGATTATTTACTTGAATATGGAGCGGTGTCGGAATGAAGAGATGGTGGAAACGGAAGATCCCCGAGAAAACCCACCGACCAACGGCATCATCCGGAACGATTCCCACTTGAGAAAATCCGGTGACCCGGCTGGGTATTGAACCCCAATTGCAATAATCTTTCAAATAACTCAACTGTAGACGTGTGCGAATTCGGTATTTAGGTTATTAAATAGACCACGTGGCCAGGTCGATCGGAGTTGGGAAGTTTGGTCTTCTCTTCACTTCAGGATTTTGAGAGCAGATCATATGACCGGGTTAACCCTTTAAGGAATATGCACGCGTATACTCGGGCAACGTTTATTTGGAAATTTCGTTGCTCTTGAAGACAAATCTCACACTTCTATGATTTTACTGTTTTGCTGGGCTATATGGAAAAATGAGTGAAAAATTACAACTATTCAACATTTAAATTCATAAGAATAAAACTGTAATTTTAATGATTTCTCAAATGAACACGATGGATTGTGAAAAATGCTACACCTGTCACGATACATTGGTTAGCACATAGTAAACAAGCGACTCCATTGGCCGATGGACAGACAATAATAAACGTTGCGGAATATTGTAAGCGTGCCCGGCGCAGCCAGGACCAATAGGAAGAGAGTAAGTATAAATATAGAGATCAACACAACTAGTATTGGTGTAGTGGAGAATATAGGCAGCTCACTTCAACCTTGTCTTCAGTGACAGTAAATCTGTGCCTTCCTAAAGGGTTAATTAACGAAAATATTTTATACCAAATTCACGAAGCTGGAGAAGCACCCTACTTCCGTAAAATCGTTTGCTATATTGTTTACGTCTAATTTTATGCCTGTTTCCACGCAACTTACATTTAAACGAACGACAAAAATTTAAAATTTAACAATGAAATACTGATGCGTAATTTTGTTCGTTACTGACGCTATTTGAACTAAGAAAAGTTATATTAGGTGCAGTTTTTCAAAAATTACAAAATTAAAATTTGTAACATTTATTTAAAATAAACTTTCTCCTTGAAGAGGGAGCGAGTAAATATACTGATTTTAAATTTTCCCATCGTAATACTTGCAATGTAATTATTATTTTATTTTCATTGCTTTAATAACAAAAAAAGGGAAATGTTCAGAAATTAGTTTCCTAAGCTGAGCACTAGGTGCGCTGCCCACTGTCGTTCGAATTCAATACGCTTGATTCCCGATATCTGAAATTGCCAATTAACGAATTGGAACACGGTTTGTGTGGAAAGACCTTGAAAATTCACATATTAGTCAAGACCAATTAGACAAAATATACGGATAAAATCTCGGAGTTTTGGAAATTGACAGAGGTGTTCATCTCGACGTCCTTTTTCACATACTAAAAGTCTACATTGGGAAAAAAATGTAGTACGCTAAATTAAAGTACATAAAATTTCCTACAAGAATGGTTTTATGCATATTTTTCTTAAAGTGATAAGTGTAAGAGAAGGCAGGTTTGTATGGTAATTGTCGAATAAGGGCGATTGATTATTATCATTATTATTATTATATTCCAAACAATACTCTGAATTATTAGATTTAGTTTGTGCCAATGTCTACATTAATGTTGAGAAATCCATTAATCCAGTTGTTGAGGAAGATAATTATCATCCAGCACTTTGTTGTCAGAGTCTAGTAGCTGCTCATAAAAACCAATCTAATGATTTTAATTCTAACAGAGATTATCAAAAAGGAGATTACATGTCTTTATACTTAGCAATTAAACGTTTTGGTTGGTCTGAAATATATCAAATGGATCATTTTAATGTTATGGTTGATTACTTAACAAATAACTTACAAGTATTAATTAATCAATTCATACCAAAATCTAAACATGTAAAAAATAATTATCCAGTCTGGTTCTCTAAATATTTGATCAAACTGTTAAAAAGGAAACAGCACTTCTTCAGACTTAAAAAAAAAAAAACTAAATCGGACCATAACTATACCTACTTCTCTGAATTTAGAAAAATGGTCAAATTTAAAATAGAAATAGATAAGAAAATCTGGCAATCCGAAATCAATGATAACTTGAAAAACAATCCTAGCAGTTTTTGTAAATACGTAAAAAACATGAAAAATTGTTTCAGAGAAAAAATTACTTTAATTTCAGAAGGTAAAATGGTACAGGATCCATATGCTCTAGCCAATATTTTTGCGAATTATTTTGCGAAAAGTTACACACGATCCACCTCCTGTGTCAATTTAAAGCCTTATAATTCTATTAATAATGTAGATATATCTCTTCCTAGCATCACACAAGGTTTGGTTCTCTGGGGTATAAAACAGCTTAAGAGCAGTAAGGCAACTGGTTGCGATGAAATACCAAATTTTATAATGAAAGGTTGCTCTAACATCCTTACCCCTATTTTATAATGAAAGGTTGCTCTAACATCCTTACCCCTATTTTAACTCACGTATATAATTATAGCTTTACGTGTGGTATATTTCCTCATATTTGGAAGCAAGCCATAGCAGTTCCCATTTTTAAAAAAGGAAATAAGCATGAAGTTAGTAACTATAGACCTATCTCATTATTAAGTAGTTTTTCTAAAGTTTTCGAAAAAGTTATTTATTACAAAAGATTTAATATGCGAGTCCCAACATGGTTTTCAAACAGGGAAAACCACAACAACAAAGATTTATACTCTGAAGTAACTACACAAAAACAAGTGGATGTTATATTTTTTTTTATCTACAGAAGGCATTTACAGAATACATGCCAACATCAAATAATTTTGAATAAGTTATGTGCAATTGGGCTTGATTTTTTATTTATTAAATGGTTTACTGATTACTTTACTGACAGAACTTTAAAGGTAAAAATGGAAAATTCTTTTTCAAAATCTCACAAAGTTTCTTCCGGAGTTCCACAAGGAAGTGCTTTAGCTCCGCTACTCTTTAATATTTTTATAAATGATCTTGTCGGCCTAATAAGGCACTCGCAGGCACTTCTTTACCCCGACGATCTAAAGATTTGTATACATCTTAAAGATGATGGAGACTGTACGTTATTACAAACTGATATTATAGCAATTCCTGATTGGTGTTTAGTAAATTCAATAGGACTCAACACATAGAAGACAATATGCATCTCATTTACAAGAAAAACCAATCCTATTTATTATAAATACCATGATAAAAATATGCTAATTAATAGAGTAGAACATGTAAGAGACCTCGGAATTATTCTTGACTCTAAATTATACTTTCACATAGATGTATATAGTTTAATTAACAACACAAATCGTACTCTAGGTTTAATAAAATTCATTACTTTTTCTGCTGCTTCTTTCGATTTACTATTATGTCTCTATTATTCACTTATTATATCCAAAATAGATTACTGTTCAGTAATATGGAATTATATCACACTGACAGACTGCAATAGATTAGAAAATATACCAAAAAAGGTATTCACATTGATTTTTAATAAATTTCCAACCAGTGTAGGATTTAATTACAATAATGCATTAGTTAGTTTTAATACTCAAACATTAAAAGAACATCGTGAAATTAACGACGCATTATTTTTAATCAATTCATTTTTAGCATATATAACTTGTATAGCTGTTACGAATAACGTAGGCCTAACAATTTCAATGTATATTCGTAGAACTCCATCTACCTTTTCTGCTTTAATTAAAAAAAAAATTTTAGTTAACAGGCGTGTTTCTAATTTCAATAAAAATTGTTCTAAATTTGATCCTTTTTCAGGTAAGAAACTCACCTTTCTGGACCTATTTAAACATTACAGTAGTTAGTAATTTTCCTTTATTAAACAGCTGTTCTCTAAGTTATTTTCTTTAGACTATGTTATAAAGTTATTTGTATATAATTTCCAGAATCTTCTATCAGAATTCATTTTAATTTTTTTATTTATTTTATGTTTTTTCCCCTTTTTTTGTGTCTTTCTATGTTGTGTTTGTCTTCATTGTTTGTGGTCGTCCTGTGCTTAATGTCTGTTATTGTCTTATGTGTTATGTCTATTTTTTTTATTTTGTAGTTTTGGTGACATCCTGTCATAGGTAGTTTCTGTAATGTTGGATGGCACATAAAGCCTGTTAATAAATATAAATAAATAAATAAATAAAATAAATTATTATCGCTTAGCGAATAAATTCAAAATCAAATTAGTTCTTAAATTTTTATTAAGACCTCCATTCCTTACGAACTCTGATACGCCCTTCTGGCATCTTGTTACAATAGTTTAATTTGTAAGCCATACCCCACCTCTGCCCGCTTTTTCCCTTGTATAAAGTCGGGTCGTTAAAATAAATAATAAAGCTTTGCCATATTTTTGAATTAGTGTATACGTAAAGGCAAGGAAATGGAAAATGTCCAACGTAGATTGTATTGTATTGTATTGTAAAAGGATTTTTAACGTCCCGCAATTTTAGGCTTGAAGGTTTGCAGGGGACGGCTTACATACTAACTTATAACCAAACTTAAATTAACACCCATGCCTTCCCCGGGATTCGAATCCAGAGCCTCTCGCACCCCAAATCGGTGACGCACCAACCGACTGCGCCACGGGCGGTCGACCCCAACGTATACTAATTGGCAATTTTTTTCCTACGTGTTTCTCTCGAAAATGACATTTGTCGGCACCTTTGTGTCCACCGACTCCGCTTAATTTCTCTGTAGCCGAGTGGCCGAACGAATAATAAAAGACATTACTTCTGTCCTCGTTGATTAAGAGTCTTTTCTATACCTCGCGCCTTGAAAGCTGCCTGCGACCGATACACAAGTTAATGAGCTTCAAAGATGCCGACTAATATCTTCCTCGGATGGAAAAATACCACAAAGTATTACACTACCGCGGGGACGACAATAAACATTGCTATGTGTGTCATTTTCTAAGCTTCATGACTGGCGGCATCTCGCTCTCAAAGGCTAACGCATTAGTGTGTGGGAAGGAGGCAAAACAGTCACATTTCACAATGACATTCTGGCAACTGGATTCAGTGTCAAGCCTTTCGTTGTTGTAAAAAAAAAAAATATTCATGGACATATTTTAATTATACTTAGTGGAAAACAGAAATACGTCTTAACGTATTATTGAAATATGAATGTTAATATTGTTGAGTTGAGTTGAGAGATATGGGCGGTTCTTAACAACGAGGTCTTGAGAGCCGATGAGGGTGAAATGAGGGGATAGTTCAGAACCACTTCCCGATTGGATCATTTGAATTGTTGGACGTCATATCTGTCTGTCCGCGAATCGTGGACTGTCATTATTGGAGAAACTTAATTCTGATTGGCTCTCTCACCTAATAGACTCTCTTCGCGCAAAGATAAGCGGCCAATAGCCAAAGGAAGGCTGCAAGTGTGCTCATAGGATATTGAAGTCTAGCCTCCGCGTAAATCTTTTCGCGAAAACCAGGTGGTCCTAACCATGGCCGATTCCTCCCCCTCTCCATAAGGTCCGAGCATAGATGTAATCAAGGGTATGCTAAGCATTATCGGCTATTCACGGTAGAGTGAGCACTTTTTAAATCCCTCTTATCTCTAATAATAGTCAATAAATATATTTATTATAACCTTCGTCCTTAACTTCCCAGTGCTGTGGAATATATTCACTGTGTTTATATTACGTACATTACCAACATGTAATTAAAAATGTAGCCATGGATAAAAAATAGCAGAATGTAAAAAGTAACTAGGACTTCAAAAGTGCTCACTTTACCGTGAACAGCCTCTACTCAGCGGTAAGGACATGGTCCTATGTATTGTCGAGCCTCAGCTTCCTGTTTATTGGCTGCTGCTCCAGTGCTGTAGCCATTGTCACCTCAGACCTCGTGGTACGCCATTTGGTGCTTGTTTTCTTGCACTATCTCTTATTGGCTCATAGTTCACCGGGGCGTGTTTAATAAATCTTATTCCAATTGCAAACACATCAATAATACACTTATATTTGAGGCGTAACTTTTTCCTAAATTGAATTTATTTCGTAAAATTTTCCAATCCGCGCCCATTAGGAAGGAATTAAAACACACTAACGTCCTCACCTGTAGATTACAGCCCCGGAAGCACGTCTTCAAAAAAACTGAGACCCGCTATATTTTTACATGTTATTTGTTAGCTTCAATGTACCACACATACATTTATTCTTGCTTGACCACACTGCACGCTAAATTATGACATCAGTTCTTGTGTCTTTGGAATGTGTCCACCCGTTAAAGTCTATTCGCACATAAAATTAAACCTTTGAAAAAAAAACATCCTGTGTATGAAGTGTTTGGCTGTTTCCTAAATACGTATCTCATGTATAGAGAAATGCAAAATTCGCGTTATTATTTGGCATCAGGCTGAACTTCACAGTAATGTATGCACTAGAGCCGATGTCTTTCCTCCACTGACTGTTGCATAAACCTGAATTCACACTCTTTGCGACTGAACTGCACGTGATTGAGGCACACAATTGTGAAGCGTTTATTTATTGTCTCAAAGTTGCCCAGGGCATGTCACATAAAGTATGGTCCATTGACAAACGTGTTGAAAAGGTACACGAGTTTGAAATTTAACGTGTACCGAAATAATAACGATAATTTTCAGGTCTCTCAGTCATGCATCACGAGAGTTTCATACTTCTGTTACTATAAGACTATCTTACTTTTGATTCAGTTGGAATACTTATAAAATATAGTGAAAATAGGCGTGTTGGTAGTGCCTCGTAAGAAATAGTACCTACGTAAAAATTGTTAGAGTGAGTGCGCACGTACACGGTGCGTTGTCGCGCTGGTGTACTCTTCTAGACTCGGTTAATCTTTGTTGGCATCAGGCGGAGGAATGGCCTGAAAGAAGAACTTGGACAGGGCTTCTGAAAATTTGGAAGTAACCATCACTGGACTACACCAGAATACTGACCATCTGTTCCACGTATGTGCGCCCAGGGATGTTGCGATACTACCAGGAACACCCGAATTTCGCGAAAAGATCTCACGATCAGTTGTACTTCATAACACGTTATCGAAGATTCACCTTCGAGATTGGACAATCTAAGTGTTACGTGACTTAGGCCTCTGCCCACCAATTACATGCGTACAATGTCCGAGTAACCTAAGCCTGATTGGCCAATTAAGTATTAAAATATAGTATGTGCGGGAATCTTCTCCGGAAATTCAGGTGTCCCTAGATACTGGTATCGATTATTTTCTTTCGATACTGGGTATTTTGGAATCGATACTTATATTTCGATACTTTACCAGTATCATACTAGTAAATTATTCGATACCGATACTTTTTTTTTCATAATTACTTCTAGCTGTTAATTTTGAACCCAAAGTCCCCCACAACAGCCACGTGTGGAATAGGGGGTTGGTAGATGAGGTTAAGTCGCTGGCTGCCTGGAGATAGGCGAGCCAATCAGCGGCCAGTGGGCTGCGATGTTGAAGTAAGTTGTTTTCCCAGCGGGGTCCCCGGCCGTTCCGACAACGCGGCAGATAGCGCGTAAGGGGGTTCTCCGAGGCGTCCATGTCGACATTCAGGGCGACAACAGGGTGGTTGGTGGTGTCGTCGTTATTTCACATGCTCCTCCAGAGAGCTGGCTCGAGGGTACTTTACAAGGTGGCAGTGTAGGGCAATGTTCTAGAAGGAACATGGTGGCATGTGTTTTGCAATGCATTATCACAGAATAGATGGCCTCAGTGGTGCAGTGGTTAGACTACTCGCCTACCACCGGGTTCGATTCCCGGCGGGGTCACTTCCGGATTTTCGCACGTGGGAATCGTGGCCGACGATGCCACTGGTCAGTGGGTATTCTCGTGTATCTCACGTATCCCTTGCATTCCAATGCTGCTCTATACTCACCTCATTTCACCCACATCGGCTTTCCAGACCTAGACGTTGAGACCGTTTGTCTCATGTACAGCGGAAAGTTACGAGCCACACCCCCAACTTGACTGCTGAGCGGCGCTACAACCGACGTTTCGCTTTCTGGCCTGCCCACATGCTTGCCTTACATACATCGCACGACGCCATATCGAGCAAGATTATTTTTCCTAGAAACTTAATTATGCAATAAGTCCTTGTGTGCTACTGTGCTACGTGAAAGTAAGGAACTCTTATCTTGACTGGAAGTGCGATGTGCTGACGACGAACGATATACGTTACGTGTTGATCGTCGGAGCGCGAGCCGCGGCAGACCGGCTGGCAGCGAGGCGCCTGTCATTCCGAGAGCCCCGGGAAAATAGTTGGTTGACATGCCACCTAGGGCGGTGGTGTAGCGTAGGGGGCATGTTCACGGTAAGCTGAGCACTTTCGAAAGCCGGGCTTAAGATCTATTTGTGTGCACATGATGTATTATTCCACATGATGTAAAATTAACACGACCATGGGCCTCATCACTTTATTAATGCGATGGTCAAGCGAAACTGTGAAATTATTAGAAAAGTAAAACAATTTGAAATCGGTTAATTTTCACACTTTGACGAATTAAAAAAACCGAAAGGGAAGTTATCACAATTGGTGGCCCAACAGTTTTAATTCGACGTTTTAAGACATGGAACTCATTCCCTCCATCGTTACCTTTTTTATTGGGTTCAGATCGCTCAGTGCGCCCATTATAGGAGCAGTGACTTTTTCTAAGGTCGAATTCAAAAGTGTTCACTGTATCGTGAACAACCTTAATAGTGGTATGAACCCCCCCAGTTTTAGTGAAATAGTTGTTTGCGCGAATACGCGTATCTTGGTAAATTAATGTTCTGCAAGTACGATTTTTTGCCAGAAAAGATAAAAAAAAAAAACAATTATCTATGCCCGTATTTTTGTGAAATAGTTGTTTGCGCGAATTCGTGAAAATGTTAAAATATCGCATTTTTAAAGCTTGTCTATGCAGTCTCCTTAAGTGGAAAGAGAAAAGTACACAGGTACGGGCGTAGTTTAAGCTATGGTCTTTCATCGCGTGTAATGAAACCGCTGTGCCACAGATCTAATTTTGCACAGTGCAGCGTTACGCCGGAAATACTGCACGTCTTGCGCGTAGGAGAGATGAGGCACTAGGCGTGCGCGTTACTGACGCGCGTATCGCTCCCTCGCTTCTTGACCTTGGACGCGGGGGTCTATCTCACTCTTATTGGTTGTTCACGGTAAATGAGCACTTTTGAAAACCCTGTTTAAGATCTACTTGTGTACACGTTGTGTATTCTTCTGCCTTGTGTAAAATTATTATTGCCATGTGCCTCATTACTTTATTCATGCGTGGGTCACGCGAAACTGTGTAATCATTAGAAAAGTTAACATACTTCAAATCATTTCATTTTTAGAGCGACGCATTAAAAATCAGAATTCGAAATAAATGATTTAAGTTATAACAAATGGTCACCTTAACACTTTTTATTCGACGGTTAAGATAGGGTACTACTTTACATCCATCGTTACCAATTTAACCGGGCGCATGTCATTCAGTGCGCCTGTTAAAATGTATGCAGGTAGGAGCAGTGACTTTTTTCTAAAGTTGATTTCAAAAGTGCTCACTTTATCGTGAACAGCCTTAACAACCTCGTCGTTGTGCAAGTTCAGTGTCCCGTGTGCCGGCACACCATGCAGAAACCGTCGTCCGAGCTGCTATGTTTCTGGAACAGCTGACTGTTCCGGTCCGCCCAACCCTTACAAGATGGAAAGACGGGAGAAATCCCCAAAGTATTCGTGGCTGGCACAGTGTAAGTTGACATTCAGCGGCGCTGCAGCCCGTGGGCTCGGCACGTGGCGCGGCTCCACGGCACCTGGGCGGACTGAAGATGGCCCTCTCGGCGCCTGCAGTACCTGGAAGCCGACGTCGATATCTCTCCGCGGAGATCTGTCTCCAGCCGCGCCCACAGTCCCTTTGATACCTGCTGCCCCGCCGACGACGGCTAGCTCCTCGACACACATTCTGCACACTCCCGTACACATTTGTCAACCTTCCCCGGATCAAGGGCTGTCCAAAAACTAACCACGTTTCAGTGACTCCCGAGGTACAGCCTGTTCACAATCATAGTGAAATCCAAATGAGAAAACAATGCGCGCTAGTCCGAAACGCTTGGAGCGAGTCGGGAGGGTCCATTGCCTCAATGACACTACCATGTTTGTATATGTACTCCTGTATTTTGTTTTATAGGAAAGACATAAATCAGGTTAAAAATAGTGACATACACAACTACTCAACCAGGCAAGCTAGTCAGCTACACTTGTTTCCATTCACAACCAAGGAAACAGCCCTAAGTCCCTACCACTCTAGAGCTAAACTTATTATTAACCTACCACCAGCCATTAAAGATATAAACAACTATAACAAAGTTAAAGCAGAACTAAAAAAGTATTTCTTAAAAGTGACATACTATTCTCTAGATTAATATTTTTATAATGGTAGGATCTTATTGTAATTCATATGTTATTTGTATTTATTGTAACCAAGCTTATAATTTAATATTCACGGTTTTTACTAATACATAGGGTATTTATATCTTGGATGGCAAATTGTTGTATTGCTTATATATTCGCATACGTCTTTATTAACTTGTAATGATTTAATTGTAAGCGATGCACTGTTACCTTGTATTATGTATATTTTTTCAGTTAAGTTAGATACTTATTTTATTATTGTATTATTACTATGCGTACAATTAATATAATATATAATCTGACAAACCCCAATCCGTTTTTTTTTTATGTATGAAGGATGCTAAACTAAACTAAACAATTAATTTACGAAGTACGGAAAGCTGTTTAGCATATACACTAACTCTAGTTTTTAAACTCCACGGCGTCGTATACGTGTTCAGATATATATTTATTTTCGAAACATGAAAGTGTCACGAGGGGAAATGCTTTCCGTACTCTTGCCAGTGTAACTATGTTACTGATATATACGGGAGAATACTAGCTGCATGTTGAAATAGATTAATGATTAGGGCGGATTCAATCCCAGCCACCACCAATAGTTCTTCTACGGATTATAGATAAGATTTATTGCGTTATGGCGACGACAGGTGCTTCATTATGTGATATATTGAGTACAAAATATCCAAGCCTCGAGCTCAAGCACGGCTCTGTAAAAAAAGATACGTATTACGTCGCGTTTTAAAGAAGTGGTTTTATTAATACCGACACACGACCAAGATATCGCTGTGAATACCAACAAGCAGATGTGGGATCTCCGTTCATTGGACTGAAATCAGTCTCTTAACAGCTCTGTAATTTGGTATAGTATTACAATGACTGATAACACCGATGAGGGTTTAGAGTATAGTACATCAGCCGTCCCACATCAGCCTCTCGATATAAAGCATTAATAAAAAATTGTGTTACGTGACACCGCTCCTGTGGCTTATGCTAACATCTTCATGTAAAGGCTGTTCACGATAAAGTGAGCACTTTTGTAATCAACCTTAGAAAAAAGT
This sequence comes from Dryococelus australis, assembly GCA_029891345.1. NCBI lineage: Eukaryota > Metazoa > Arthropoda > Insecta > Phasmatodea > Phasmatidae > Dryococelus > Dryococelus australis. The sequence goes on from CM056993.1 coordinate 350,727,225, forward strand.
TTCTGCTCCTACGTACATTTATTTTAATAGGCATACTGAGTGACATGCGCCCAGTAAAGTTGGTAACGATGTAAGGAAAGTAGTTCCATATCTTAACGTTGAATAAAAAGCGTTAGGCAACCTTTTGTGATTCTAGGGATAGGAAAATATCGCGAATTCATTTCAGGACAAGATAGACTTCAAACACGCGTACAGTAAAGTCACCTTCGCAATTGGATCACAGTTTAGTAGACACACCTTCGGACGACTCTGAACCTATAGCAGACTGGCAAGAGAATACGTAGCGAATCCCATACTGCCATGTGTGGGGTAACACTGGTTGCTCTCTCTGGGACAACAGCCAAGGAACAAACATCTGAGGATCTACTGTACATAGGACTGTGGAGTCTAACCAACAGGTCATTGAACTCACGAAATTTTCCTATCCTTAGTGATTACTTAAATGATTTATTTCGCTTTCGGTTTTTTTAATGTATCGGAATGTAAAAATGAGCACCTTCTTAAGCAGACAGCAACGAAAAAACAGACGGATGACTGACTGACGAACGGGCGACTGACGGGATCGACGGATAGTTGTGAGCCCAGCTTAACAGAATGCAAAAAGAAGTAAATCATAACCTCAAAAACCACTTCGTAATTATTTACAATCGCGTCCCACACTTATTTTTAAACGCAGCTAACCATACTGTGACTGTGACAGTACAGCGTATATTGCTATTTGAATCAAAGTTTTCTTTATATTGAACGCAGAAAATCCCGTTGACTTCAGTCATCTTATCTAAATAGTTTATTTACTTCATAGCAGCCGAACGGAACGCAAGGCACAACAAAAAAAAAGTTGTTCGGATGTTATTACACAACCAGTTAACTTTGGACAAGAAGTGACTGCTATCGGAACAAGTTTGGAGCCAGTGAAACCATGTACAGAGCTGAACATGTTTGAAGTGAAATAGTTCTGTGTTTCGTGTGACCACGGCCTTAATCGTTTATCACAAAGAGAAGGGGACAAAAAAAAAAAAACAGAACCAGTACTGAAACGAACTAACGAGGAAAGTATACAGAGACATATGCAAATAACTGTGGACTAAACAACGAAGACAGTACAGACCAACACAGCAGGCGATGAAGTGGGTATAGGAAATGCTGTTCCTTGTCACAGGAAAGAATATTTTCAAGTTTACACGCTCTCAAAAAATATTTCATTACAACACTTTTTCCGTCGTGACTACGAAAATAATTTTGTGAAGAAATTGTATATTTTGTATTGACGAAAAAATGGAATTAGATGTATTTTATGGAGGCGATATTTTTTTTGTCATTGCGTGTGACAACAAATAGGGTTACATGAGAAGCGAATAAGAGAATTATTCGATTATTATTCCTTCGAAAATTCCTTGAACACGTTCGGGCACAACGTATCGGTTTCGTTTTAACCCTTACAGTTGCAGTGCCCTACATGTAGTATGTTGTAATGAACTGATATTAATTAATTATACTATACACGGCAGGAAACAATGTTTGATAACAGAAGTCCCTAACTTGGTGGGAGACATCATTCGTTGTTGAGACTGTATTCTGCAGTCTGATAAACAGCTGCTGCCAGTAACATTAACACATTGAGGTCTACACACATTTACTGGAACTTAAAACAAATTAGAAGTGAGTCGCCTATATCCACTACTGCAAGAACACCGGTTCTGTTGGTGTTTGTGTTAGAACTCACCATCGTCATATTGGTCCATACCACACTGGACACTGCCCTGTACTTTACAGCGTTCTTTATTGGCCGGTTATCAACCAGTGGAGAGCTGGACTGATATTGACCTAATCAAATGCATTTAATCGTATAAAAGGATTTACAATCGATCGTGTTTCCTTTTGAGTGGCTACAAAAAAGTTATATCGTTTACAATAGCAGTGTTACTGCGTTGACGTTATTGTGAATTCGTGTTAAACACTAGCCGAACAAAGACTGCACATCCATGCGAGTTTTCTTCTGAACAATAAATACATTTTCAAATTGGGTTTGTTCGAGCTACACTCGAGCATAGTCTACAAAGTGTTAAAAACACCAAACACAATTTTTTTTAATCAATCTCAATGTGTTACAAAACGTTACTGACACTTGTTCAATTTCGAAAGGGGATATATAGTTCTTTATACGGCGCCAAAACACAGAGAAGGTAAGTTCTCAGAGACGAAACGACGTGGTAGTTCTTTTGATGTGCGCATATCCATTCGTTGATTGGCTACGGCAGGAGGTCTTTCAGTGGTCCTGTTGTCTTATTGGCTACAGCTTTTTGCAAAAGATTTCCTATTGGCTGGGCTACTGGGTGGCAAGAAGGTTATCAGTCACTGATTGGCGAACGTCATTACGACACGTTGCTAGCCACTTACGAAAATCCGGGCGTGACCCGGCCGGGTATTGAGCCCGGTTCGCCTTGGTGGGAGGCGAGCAGTCTAACCGCTCAGCTACCGTGTCCCCCCTGAAATATCAGTGATGAAAGTGTTTTTTTAAATCTTAATTTTCAAAATGTAAATCCTTTAAATACTTTTACCAATTTGAATGTAAAGTTTTTTTTTTTTTTTTCAAATAGGTTAGGAAAAGTATACAAACATCTCAAAGCACTTGTTTTCTAGTCTATAATCTGTTCACGATAAAGTGAGCAGTTTTGAAATAAACCTTAGAAAAAAGTCACTGCACACTGAGTGATATGCGCCCCTGTAAAGTTGGTAACGAATATCTTAACGTCGAATAAAAAGTGTTAGGTAACCATTTGTGATAACTTATATTATTAATTTCACTTTGTGTATTTTTATGCTGTAAAAATCAGCAGATGTGAAAAATATTTACTTTTCTAATAATTTCACAATTTCACGTGACCAACGCCACATTGTTTATGACAGTCGTGTTGGCAGGCGAGCAATACTGTGCCCCTCGAGCGTGAACTTTCCCCCATCTACCCTGTACGTGTCAGACCGCTGCAACGGCGCACACATGTTAACTCCGCTCGCCCAGAATGTTTTTCCCTCTCGTAACCCGCTTGCTTTACGTCGCACCAACCCGCACCCCCCTCGACCACGTAGGGCGCGCGTAACACATTTAACGCGACGAAGGAAGCGCGATGGCTGTGTGGAGGGGGTGGCGGGCCGGAGAAATATTGAAATGAGGCGCGATTATCTGGAGGAGCTCGTCAACCCCCTGAGGCAGCGGGAGGGAGGAGATCCCCCTAGCTCCCTCGACTAGGAATGCCTCCTCCGGCGGCGATGTGGGCTGATTAGTGGCCAGGTGGGGGTGGAGGGGGTGGGTTATCTTGATCGGCCGCACCCCCGTCGTGCGGTCCAGATGCCATCCGCGCCTCTAAACCGGCCCTCGTCTCTCTCCCAGGCCGCCGCGTCGCGTGGCTACACATCGCCAGCGCCGAGCCATACAGCACTTAGAAATAAAGAGACGAAATAGCCACTTGTTCTGCCAACTCCAGCTGCATACACACTACCAACATTTCGGTGCGCTGTTTGCCAATCAGAGGCTAGTTAACTTACTTGCACCCCCGCAGCCCAGCCAAAAGGTAGAGCCACGAGTATTTCGCGAATTCTTTCGGAGGCGACGTAGACTCCAAACACTTTTTCGTTTCCTCCTATTGGTGTGATTGGCCGACAGTTCTTCAGACACGCCCCGTTTAACTGTGAGCCAGTGACAAGCAGAAAGCAGTAGTGTGAGTGAGTATTTAGCAGTCCTGTACATACGCCTCGCTTTATCACAGCAACCAATAAGCAAACGATAATGTCTCGAGTGTATAGAGAGCTGTCCAGCCCAGCTTGCTGAAAACTCAATACGCGAAATACTTGCGGTTCTACCAATAGGGAACCTACCGGAACACGCGGTAGCCAGACAGAACACGAGGCCCATTCCTGGATCTTTGCACAGCTAGTCAGAGAAAGTTTGCGCCCACATAAAAATAACCGCCACTCAATTTCGACTCCATGTACTTGTTTACTCTGTAGCCTCACTTCACCTGAACTTGCAACTAGGAAGTTATTTGGGCTTCATTAACCTCAATGTCATTTGGGCCAATATTCACAATGCTTAAATGTTATTTCGCTCAAAAGTAATTTGGCCTTTTAAGATCATTTAGCCTGAAGAGCAATTGATCTAAATGTCATTTGCCGAAAATTTACTCGCTTTAAAAGTAGTTCAGCGTAAAGTTACTTCGCGTAAATGTCATTTGGTGTAATTACTTGGCCTAAATGTCGTTTGGACTGACATTCACTTTGACTAAATATCATTTCGCATGAAGTTCACTTAATCTTTTAAGGTAATTTGGTCTAAGGTTTATCTTGGCCTTTAGATCGAATCACCTATAATTAGTCGATCTAGCTGCCACTTAACTTAATTACTTTGTATAGATCTATTTTGGGCTAAAATTCACTTTGCCTAAATGTTATTTCGCCTAAAAGTCACTAAACTTTGTAATGTCATTTGGCCTAAGATTAAATGCGTCAAAATAACATTTGCTGAAAAGTTACTTGGCCTAGAAGTAATTTACCCAAAAAATAACATGGGATAAGGGTTACTTAGCCTAAGGGTTATTTAGTCTAAGTCACTTGCAAAATCGTTTTAACTCGTGTGAAGTTTAGACCAAATGATTTTTCCGTTAGTTGAACATGGAATCGCTTTTATTGGATTACAAGTACCAATTACAAACATCCTTCGTCCAAACTCAAATTCGTACAACCGTCGAGTTCTATAGTTTATAAATACATTGTTGGTTTACCAAGAAGGGCGTACTAAATAATTAAGTGTGGTTTGAGTCAGCGAGATAAAAGTCATTGCACAAAACATTCTGTGGCGTCCCCTGAATAACGAATCAGGTTAAATGTTCTTATCAATCAATAACATAGAGTACCATAACTTCCTGTAACTGAGTATACGTGTCTAGGAAACCTGTATAACTGGAGTACTGTGCGTCCACGCGCTTTCACGGCCTCCAGTAGCTGGTATTTTTTTTTCTTCTGGTGACACTGAATTTCAACTTTTCCAGATTTTTCATCCACTCACGAGACGAAAATTACGTTGTTTGCTCCTTCGAGAGTTCCGTATATTTAGGAAACTAAGAGTGCAGAAATCGTTATATGTTCAAAAATTTTAACCACTTGGTACGCCGCTGGGATAGTAGACCATTAGAACATGTTTTCAAAGCGTGTTTGGCTTTGAGTGTATAGTCTGTTCATGGTTACTTCCACCTTATCTGAAGCCCAGCTTAAATTGTACGTTCAGGCTATTCTCCCGCCTCGCGCAAAGAAAGCTTAATTAACTAGGTCTAGAAAATTACACTTAAGGACAACGCACCGTATATGTGCGCACTCACTGCAATAACATTTTGCAAGAGAACTTTTTCTTATTAGTAGAAACTTCTAAAATTCGCGAGTTCAATGACCTGCAGGATAGACCCTATAATCTTATGTACAAATATGCAGATATCAACTGTGCATTGGTAGGGACACACGAATTTCATGAAAAGATTCACGACTGCTCGTACTTCATAACACTTTAAGTCCAAATCCACGGTTGTGATTGGGTGATCTAGATATTACGCGTCTTAATTGTCTTCTCACAGACACACGCCGCCAATAAGCAAAAGGAAACTGCTGGTACGCTCGTAGGATATTGAAATCTAACATGTGCGTATATCTTTTCGCGAAACTCGGGTGTCCCTGCGCATTGGTTTCGACTGTCACAGTGGAAGGCGATGTTTGGGTCACCGTTCTCCAGGAAGTGTCAAACACCGTGTGGACACAATGGCTATAGTTATATAAACACACGTGTCTTGAATTCTAGCTCGTCCCAAAATGAATCCGCGAATTCTTCAGGTCTCTACCTATAAGTAGAGATCAGCAAAATTCGCGTTATTATTTGGGGACACGTTAAACTTCTAACACGTGTATCTTTTCAACACGTTTGTTATTGGACCATACTTTATGTAACACGCCCTGGGTAACTCTGCGCCAATAAATTAACACTTCACAATTGTGTGCCCCAATCACGTGCAGGTCAGCCAGAAAGGGAGTGAATTAAGGTTTACGCCGTAGCCAATGGAGAAAGGACATCGGCTCTAGTACATAAAGTACTGTGAATTTCAGCCTGAGGCCACATAATAACGCGAATTTTGCATGTCCCTACTTATTAGGTATTACCAACACACCTTTTATCTCACTATTTCTATTAACATCAATTATAAGTGAAATATTATAATTTATAGATAAAATAGAAGTAAAAGTTCAGTTTAACCAAAAATAAGATGCCTTTATGTTAACAGAAATATAATACAATTGTGATATATAACATATTTTGGAAACAACCAAACGTCATACATGGGGTGGTGTTTCAAAGGTTTGATAGAAAAAGTGTGGAGATAGCGCGAATCCAATATACTAATGTTGTATACAACAGACTGCCGGAAAATGATCGGGCCTTTACGGTAAGCCATCTGTAACACACTACCGTGTTCGGTTCCCCAGCATATAGACTTGAACAAAGGAGCGTTTAAGTTTAAATTTTACTTTTTTTGTAAAGAATTTTAGCTACACGGGCACTGCATTGCGGATACCTCATAATTTGTATTTGTTTATTCCCCAGGCTTGCTTGAACCCTAATATCATCATATCTTAGGCTACGTTCAGAAGGAAAGGGGCTTATGAAACCACCCTCCTGTCTGTGAGTGTGTGCATAGGTGTGTGCATATGCATGTGCGTGTATATGTAAGTGCCTTAGAAACTCATGAACCAATTCATGGAATTTAGCCAAATTCTACAAATTTGAAGTACTTACAGAAGTTCTACAATAACACAAGTCCATGACAGGTTTAGTTGCCGCATTTAGCCAAATGTGAAAGCATGCGCCATAAGCAGATAGAAAAAAATAATAAATCAGGATCCCGAGAAGTGGCCAATAAAAGGGTCATATATCCATAACATCGCCCCGCTGATAAAGACATCAACATACGTTTTCGTCCTGAAACCTGAAGCTTTTAGGCTCGCTTCCAAACAGACTGAAATGAACTCCCGGATGCTACATCACAAACTGATGCATGGCACGTCCGAACGACTATCGTGGCGTCATTTTTTTTACATCATTAACCGCTCCTATATCAGCTCTCTCCCCCTCTCTTCACTCTCGCAGATAAAAAAATTCCTTTACATTATTATTTTAATAATACCCGTTCTCATAGTGTTACAAGTCCTTTTGAAGTTAGCCGGCGCGCACACTTCATTAGCGAGATAATTAGCTTTCAAACAAGCGGACGCCGACATCTTAATGAAGAGGTTCTCTTTGAATTTCATGGTATTTCGAGTTTCGCCACTCAGGATATAACTGCTATGAAAATAAGGTCAATAAATAATTGTGTGTAATTAGTGAAAAAAAATATGTTCTTGTAGTTCGTTCGTAATGTTGTAAAGTTTGGTTTGGAATCTTAGGTATCGATTAGCAATTTTTTTTTTAGATAACAGTACTATATCACGCCTTTCCATTGTTTAGACTATCTACAGCTGTTTTTCAGCATGGAAGTTATTTCAGCCATACAATTAAGAGACCCGAGAATTTCGCGGGTTCATTTCTAGACAAGTTGGAATTCACACATTTGTACGTTCATTTCACTTTTGTAATTGGTCGACGTGTTGTTTAACATCTCCTGGAGATAAATGAGCCAATAACAAACATGTAATTAATTGTGTGAAGTCTAGCCTACAGGTCATTGCACTCGCGAATTTCTCGAGTCTCTACTTATAATGTATCAAATAAGACGTAGATCTTGGATCTTTTCCAATAAATATTTTCTAGCTCTGCGAGTTAAAAACTATCCAAAGTGCAAAAATAATTGAATGGTTAGTTAAAGAATAATTAGTTCTTTGTTTCAGCTAAAAAATTATGTACATCAAGCTAACACGCAAGCCCTAGTGCCTCATCGCTCCTACGCGCAAGACGTGCAGTGTTTCCGTCGTGATGCTGTACTGTGCAAATGAGATCTGTGGCAGTGATGTTTTATTGCACGCGATCAAAGACCATGTATTAAACTTCGCCCGTATCTTTGTACTTTTCTCTTGCCGCTTAGGGAAACTGCATAGGCAAGCTTTAAAAATGCGATATTTGACCATTTTCATGAATTTTTTTCTCGAAGAATACACTTCATATGACAAAAGTAAAAAAAAAATAGGGGCATAGATAACTATTTCTTATCTTTTCAGCACGGTTACTTCCAACTTTTCTGAAGCCCCGCTAAGTTCTACTTTCAGGATATTCCTCCGCCTCATGAAAAAAAAGCTTAACCGAATCTAGAAAATTATAGCCTACCAAATGGACAACACTCCGCATTTGTGCGAACTCAGTGTAATCGTATTTTACATAGTAACTATTTCTTTTCAAGCTTTAACAACACACCCTGTTTTATTCGTGTTGGTTATAAATAAAATATTTTATTTTATTGGTAAGACATAATGATAAGTCCAGTTTAACCAAAAATAAGGTACGTTTATGTTAACACAAGTATAAAACGCTTGTGATATATGGCATATTTAGGAAATATCCAAAAATGTCACACATACTGTGCATTTTTAAAGGTTTGATTAAAACGTGTGAAGAAACCCCGAATATACTATAAAGTAAGTGAGTGAAGAGATTATTGGCGGCTCTTAGCATCTAGGTCTTGAGAGCCAATACACTATAAACAATAAGTCATATGTTCGTGTAAAAAAAAAACTCCCTACTCTCCACAGCGTATTCCGAGAAGTTACTGGTGACGTAATTGCGTTTTTTGATATCGAGAACGTTTCTGGGAGTCTTATCCTAAAGGCAGAAAAAAAAGTTCCGGATGACTTTTATTTGTGCGTTGTTCAAAACTTTTATGCCCGCAAATAAGAAATATCTACATTAAAAAGCCACTTTGTCTGTCCTACACAAATTACTCAAGGTAAACACTAATGCTTATGAGTAAGGAATTTCTGAAGCAGAACGTCTTTGCGTTGTTAACACTTTGTAGACTATGCTACAGTGTAGCTCGACACTGAGCGATAAACGAACAAAATATTTGTTTGTATAGGGCCAAATACATATTTAGTTGCCCTAACGAAATATAATGTTAAGTAAACACAATTAAAAAAGCAACAAAATTACTTTTTGTCGTCTAACAAAATATACTGTTACAATTTCTCTCTCTAGAGATTAAGTGGGCTATACCAAGTTCGTTAAGGGATGGTGGACTTAATCAAATAAAATAATTAATTATAATTTTCTTATTTTATTACAGCAAAATTCTCTGAACTTAAAATCTCACGACTAATTACTAAAATTTAATACAGTGTATAATTACCACAAAGATATCAATTAGATAAAATAATTAAAGATCAGTCGCAATAGACAGTGTATCAACCTATTCAGATATTATGTAAAATATGTGTCCAAATGGATAGTTCGAATATTTAAAATTAAAATCAGTATTACACTTCCATTCAGTCCCACCTCAGTCAAGTCCATGTCCCGCCAGTCGCAATGTTCTAGAGTCCTCCAAGCGCCCTCACGCACAGTAGGCTTCACTCGTCGGTTTCACATCCTCTCGTCCATTCACGCCACGAACACCTCGCTCGCCGTCGTCCCGCAATCTCCAGTCGTCGTCCACACTTAACTTCGCTCGCGCACACTCGGCCAGGCGGCCTCCATCAAAACTGCCGGCAACTGGGTTGCGGCAGTATATATAGTGTCTTAAGCCGCCACCTAGAATCTTCCCCAACTCGCGTGATGCGTTGCGGAGGGCTGAGGCGCCAGCCAGTCTCACCAGAACATTCTTGCGTCGTCGCTAAATGTATCGAAAACTCTTTGCAGGCGAGAGGAGGTCTGTGACGCCAGCAAGTCTCGCCGCTGTCGGCATTCACGGGATTCCCAGAAGTGAGAAACAGCAGGCCGCGAGAGCATCGTTCCGTGAAAAAAGGGGGGAGGGGGTGGTTCTCCGATTATGGCGTGGGGCCGCTGAGTCGGCGCCAGCTGTAGCACGTAACAATATGTTTCAATAAACAAAATCTCTGTGTTGGGCCAAAAAAAATTAGACTGTCAGTTATAAAACTTTGTTTAATCAAATGTATATAATTGTTTGGCCACTCATTTGACTGCCTTCGTTCTAAAATACAGCTCGAGAGTGTATTTTTTGTGACAATTAGGATAGTAACCGTGTTTGTTAGTGAATCTATTGATGCTTAACAATCGTACAAACATATTAATAAAACAATGCGACAAGAAACTGACAAGTAAAGCGGTAAAACTTGAAATATTTGTTTGCACACAATGCTCAATATTTTTATCATATCTATTTAAAAGCTTTCCGATGTCATCAGTTGTCACATTAACTGAGATTACTAACGCATGGTGCTCGGACGTATGTGATCTATGTTCGAAGCTCGGTCGAATTCAAAAATCTTTTTATATCGGCCCAAACAGTTTAATGTACGTACAGTCAAACAAATCTTTAGTTCCACTAACCAAATCATACAGTTTGAGGCAACCAAATTGGAACAACGAGTAATTTGATTTCAGCAACAAAATATTTAATTGCCCCTATACATACAGATAATTTGGTTGCACCGAACAAGTCTTGTTTGATTCAACAAAACCTTTTTCTCAGCGGAGGAAATCTAATTTGAAAATGTCTGTGTTCAGAACAAAACTCGCATGGATGTGCAGTCTTTGTTCGACTAGTGTTTAACACGACCTCACAAGAACACGAGAGCGCAGTAACAATGATATTGCTAACGATAGCATTTCTTTTTTTTTTGTATAGCCACATACGGGGCATCAATTGATAGTCAATTCTTTTGTACGATAAAGGACTATTGATTGGGTCAATATCAGCTCGGCTCTCCATTGGTTGATGACCGGCCAATAATGAACGCTGTAAAATACAGGGTAGTGTCCGGTGAGTTCTAACAGACACCAACAGAACCGGTGCTCTTGCAGTAGCGGATATAGGTGACTCACTTCTAATTTGTTTTAGGAGGATGTACTGAAACATTTCCTGTGAAATAGTGGTTTGCGCGAATCCGCGTATCTCGGTAAATAAATGTTCTGCAAAGTGACTTTCTGCCAGTAAAGATTATAAAAAAAAAAAAATAAAAAAAAAAAAAACAAACAATATCTATGCCTCTCTCTCTCTATTTTTTTTTTACTTTTGTCGTATCAATTTTATTCTCGGAGAAAAAAATTCGCGAAATCATAAAATATCGCATTTTAAAGCTCGCTTATGCTGTTTCCTTAAGCGGCAAGTGAAAAGTACAAACATACGGGCGTATTTTAATCTGTGGGCTTTCATCGCGTGTAATAAAGGCTCACTGTTACAGTACAGCGTCACGACGGAAACACTGCACGCCATGCGCGTAGGAGCGGTGAGGCGTTAGAAGTGCGTGTTAGTGTCGTCCGTATCGCTCCCTCGCTTCTTGACTTTGGACACACAGCTGCACCCCACTCTTGAATGCCAGTAAATGGGACACACAGCTGCACCCCACTCTTAAATGACAGTAAATGGGACACACAGCTGCACCCCACTCTTGAATGCCAGTAAATGGGACACACAGCTGCACCCCACTCTTGAATGCCAGTAAATGGGACACACAGCTGCACCCCACTCTTGAATGCCAGTAAATGTGTGCCAGACCTCGATGCGTTAATTGCCAGTAAGTCGGTACTGCGGTCAGATTAACTTCAATGTGAATCGGCCTCGTAGCTCTCGCGTGTACGCTAAAATGCATCCAAGCTTTCGACTGTGTGGCCGGAGGAGAAGCTGGGATTTTTTTATATATATTTTTTTTTATCTGCTGCGTGTCTCGACTTTCAACACGCGAGGTATCGCGTTCGGCGATCTCGTGTCCTGCCAAGTTATTAATCGCCGAACAAATAAATCCGCCTGACCTTCGGTAGGCGGCGCCAGGTTCTGCCTGCACGGCCCAGATGCTATCAGCGCGAAGAAGAACGGCTTCTCGTGATTCACGTCTCATTTATACGTGCTGCTTTAATTGTTTCTTGCCGCCCTTCTCCCTCCCTGGAACTGTTCCCGCGTAACACCAAATATCCCCCAACCAGAGTTCGTTGCAAGGCAAGAGGAGTTACGCTTTACGCAATCGAAAATCCCGGGCAACTTTTTTTTTTTTTTTTTTTTTTTTTTAATCATTATTCCTGCTCCAAGTGCGAGCATAACTTTCAATTCGACACTCATATACTCGCCCCAGTAGGTATAATTCTGACATGGTAAAGGCTGTTCACGATAAAGTAAGTACTTTTGAAATCAACTTTAGAAAAAAGATACTGTCCCTACGTGCACATATTTCGACGGGCGCAGTGAGTGACATTCGCCCCGGTGAAGTTGGTAACGTTGGATGGAAAGTAGTTCCATATCTCAACGTGGAATAAAAAATGTTTTGTGATTGAAGCGAATATGGAGCGGTGCCGCAATGAAGAGGCGGGGGAAACGGGAGATCCCCGAGAAAACTCGCCGAGCAACGGCATCGTCCGGCACTATTCCCACTTGCGAAAGTCCGGTGACCCGGCCGGGGATTGAGCCCGGTTCGCCTTGGTGGGAGGCGAGCGTGCTAATCGCTCAGCTACCGTGGCCCCAAAAAGTGTTTGGTAACAATTTCGGACAACTTAAATTATTCTTTCGCTTTCTGATTTTTTTAAATCGAAGTGTAAAAATGAGCAGATTTGAAAAATATTTATTCTACTAATAATTTCGCCGTTATACTTGACCGATGCATGCATAAACTGATGAGGCCCGTGGCAATGTTAATTTTACATAAGGCGGAAGAATATACAACGTGCATACAAATAGATCTTGAGCAGGACTTTCAAATGCGCTCTTTTTACCGCGAACAGCCTATATATGGGTATGAGAAATTTGTTGCGTGGAAATTAGTTTTACTTTTACAACGCATAATTTTACAGGCTGCACATATTTTTTAAGCATTAAAAAAATTGCTAATAGTAGGGCTAATGAGCAAGAGAAAATGTGTATGTATAATTCTATAATCGTCGCATAATTTAATATACATGCAAAAACTGCACTGAGCACTTTTGAAAACAACCTTCCAAACAGTTGACTGTCCATTTCTTCGTATGTTAATGCGCAAACTCTGACTTGTGTGTTCTAAGTGAAGTTGGCAGTAATGCCGGGTAAAATAATTCCACGTTTAAAGGTCACATTCAAAGGATATTTTTAAAATTTTGTGGCTATTTATAGTAATTCGTTCAGCCTCTGTTGTATACACGAACGAGCAAAAATCGGGTTGTCGGTTACCCAATAAAGTTCAGTGCAGGTCCCTCATAGAAAATTGCCAAAATAATTGCCAGATATTCTACAAGAAAAATATTGCAAATTTTAAATGTTAAAATCCTATTTTAATGATGTTTGGGAACTCAGTTAAGAAGTGGAACTATAATTATTTACTGCGCATTTTACTTTTAACATAAATAACTTCCACGATCTGTTTCTACGGATGTTTTGTTGTTGTATGTGCGTGTGTGTTTGTGTGTGTGGCTAGAGTTTGCAGTATAATCGACTGTTTAGTCTCTGTATTATAAGGCGTCACTTAGTGGTGGGATAATCGCATAATTTAGTAATTCGAATGATTCGATTACGATAATTTCTAATCGAATAAATAATCGGTAACAATAATCGTTTGTCCTATCCTAATATCTACATAAAAATTGACCGCAAATACTGTATACCTATTCCTATAATTTTTTCTAAAAATTATTCCGACTAAAATTTTTTCGGTTAATTTTTAATAATTTCTGCTATTTGGAAAATTTGTTATTTCAAAATTATATTTTATATATTTAATAAATATGAAACATGTAGGTATCTGCAATATTTTGATTTGTTTAAGTATAAACAGCTGAAAATCGTGAATAATCGAATTGTTTTAAATAATCGATGAATGGATTATAGCCAAATAATCAAATAATCGATTATTTTACAAGCGATTATCCCATCACTAGTCCCTAGTTATGTGGGCCTCATACTGAGCAGATGTATTGATTCTAATTAAAAAAAACCTCTATGGAATATTTCAATGCAAATCTTTTTTCAAGACAGAAATGAAAGTCGATGTTTTGTTACCAATTTATAAATTTAGTTACTGAAACACAATGTCGTGGAAAAGTATCAAAGTCAGCGAAAATCGCTGTGAATAGCCCTACCTCGGTTTATAATATGTAGTCTTCTGTGTAACACTATTTTAAACTTTGGCGACTGTGTTGTATTTTTTTTATGAACATATTGTATTAACCCTTTAAGGACTGCACAAATTTGCTGGTACTGAGGACAAGATTGAAGTGTGCAACCTATATTTCCCACTTCAGCAACATCAATTGTGTTGGTCAGTGTATTTTCACAAACCATCGTCCTATTGGTCTTGGCTACACCGGACAGGCTTGGTGTCCCTTGCAACGTTTATTATTGGCTGGCCGTCGGCCAATGAAGTCACGCGTTGACTGTGTGCCAATCAATGAGTCGCAACGGAGTAAACATGTTTTACAATCCATAGGGTTCATTTGAGAAATCATTAAAATAACAGTTTTGTTCTTACGAAATGAAATGTTGACTATTATTTTTTTAAATTTGATTCCGATATAGTCCAGCGAATTGATAAAACAATAAAAATGTGAGTTTTATCTCCAAGAGCAAAGGAATCTCCACATAAAGATAGCCCCGCATAAATACGAGCATACTCCTCAAAGGGTTAAGACCCTATAGCCACTGCTTAGAATTCTGATGAAAAAGAACACACGCTAAGCTTGCTTACGCTGTTTGGCATCGCCTTCGCGATGCTTCCGTATCGCTAGACTTGACTTAAGCAGGTTTCACACGATGCAAGATGCATTTCGCGCGACAGTTCGTGCGAGAATGCCAACTAAATTGCGTGCGAAACGAGTTCACGCGCAGATAAATAAGACGAATACTGTCTCACACCAATATTAGTCGATAGCCCTGGTGAGTACCAAACAGCCCAGGTATTATAATACAGAATATAAAGTTGCTTACTTCAACAAGGTGTTTCTTTCTAAGCTATCCCTCCAAAATATAATTGTTTTTATTTTATTCTCAGCGAACTGTCTAAACTTCAATCCACGCTTTAAAGTTATTTTCCAGCAATGTTTTATTTCCCTGTATCCCTTTTCGCACACCTCAGACTATGATTTTCTTTTACTCTATAGCTGAGATTACAACAGGTCACATGACCAGCAAACAAGGACCAATAGGATCGCTATTCGCATCGCCTTGCACGAGAGAAAATAGCACATGCTCTATCTCCTCATTTCGTGCAAAGTGTGCCTTGCACACACAAACTAGTGCGAGAAATTCTGGTGTGAAACCTGCTTTCGAAGTGGGCTGGAACTGCGCATCCAAGGTCAAGATGCGAGGGAGCGATACGGGCGACACTTAACACGCACTTCTAGCACGTCATCGCTAGACACGTGAAAAATTCACGAGTTCAATGACCTGCAGGCTAGACTATACAGTCTTTGCACAACTATGCCGATGTCAACTGTGGATTGGTTGTCTGCCGTCACTGTGAAAGGCGACGATTGGGCCGCCGTTCTCCAGGAGGTGTCAAACACAGTCTGGACCAATTGCTAAAGTTACATAAGTAAACGGGTTTTGAAATCTAGCATATCCCAAAATTAACCCGCGGATTATTCAGATCTCTATCGCTCCTACGCGCAAGGCGTGCAGTGTTTACGTCGTGACACTGTACTGTACAATTTATATCTGTAACAGTGGGGTTTTATTACACACGATGAAAGACCACAGATTAAACTACGCCCGTATTTTTGTACTTTTCTCTTGCCGCTAAAGGAAACTGCATAGGCAAGCTTTAAAAACGCGATGTTTGACAATTTTCATGATTTTATTTTCTCCATGTGTATACTTAATATTTTAAAAGTAAAAACATAGATCCATAGATAATTGTTGTTTACCTTTTCTAGCAAAAAGTCGTATATACAGAACATATAATTATCGATGTACGCGAATACGCGCAAACAACGATTTCGCAAAAGAAAATGTTTCAACGCACACTCCTCTTAACGCATAATATTTTTTTAAAATGTGAACCCGGCTTAAAACGCAACCCGGGAGCGAGACGACTGTCGGAAGTTGAGGTTGGCGGGCGGCTCATCTGTGGCGCGGGCGATGCTGACAGTTGGAGCGTTGACAAAACAAACCTACCTTGGCTCGTTCGAAATTTCCACGAAGTGCCCCTTCGCTTGCCTCTCGTCCACGTAATCGTCCTCCGTTTCCCTTCCGACCCCCCTGGAAACACTTTCTCGACTTTTAACGGAATTCGTGCGCGGCTACGTCGCTCGCGACCCGCCACGTGTGCCGGCCCACTGATAAATAGAACCACGACGAATTTGAATCTACTTTCCGTGAGCGCAAGACGTGGCTATGTGTCCTCCTCCACAACGAATAACTTACACAAGCCAGCACAGGGCACACTGATTGTTAGGTATATGAACATTCCGCGAGTTCAATGACCTGTAGGCTAGACTCCTCAGTCCTATGCATACTGGAGCTTCAGCTGTGTGTTTACTGGCTGTTGCCCCACACACCTGGCAGTTATGGGATTCGCAAGGTGTTCTCTTGCAAGTCTGCTATTGGCTCAGAGGCGTGCAGGGCGGGTCTAACTGACTTTGATCCAATTGCGAAGGTGACTTCCCTGCATATGTGTTTGACGTCTATCTTGTCCCGAAATGAAATCGCGAAATTTTCCTATCCCTACTGATTGTCCAGCACGGCGAAGATTGGAAACAGTTATTACCAGCGCTCTCTCGGATGAATGAACGGGATTATAATTCCTTACGGTTTCCATAGTAAAATTTTCCTGGTTCAGTTGTGATTATGAGGTATTAACCCTTTGAGAAGTATGCACGTACTAAACGGGGCCTCGTTTATTTGGACATTTCTTTGCTCCTGAAAACAAAACGCACACTTTTATAGTTTTAGTGTTTCGCTGGACTTTATCGAAATATAAGTAATAAATAGAGACATGCAAAATTCGCGTTATTTTTCTGCAGCAGACTAAACTCCAAGGTTTTATGTGTGCTACTGATGTTCCTAAGTGGCTGAGAGTGTTTGTAGCACGACGTGAAAGACTCATTTAACCAATAGTAACAGTTCAACATCAGAGTGACCAATCGCATGTGACACAGTTACACAAGAACATGACCTCGTATAGGAGCCGTCAGTCAACGAAATCACGAGTCTCGCTCAGAAACATATAGGACAATGGCGTCTATCTTGTCCCCAAATTATAACGCGAAATATGCAGGTCTCTAATAATAAATTATCATTGTAAAACCTTTTTAGATCTATCGTAACTCCTTGATTGATACACGGACAAGGCTCGACTTCATTGGCCGACGGCCAGCCAATAATAAACGTTGCATTGTACAGTAGGCGTGTCCCGTGTAGCCAGGACCAATAGGAAGATGGTAAGTGGGAATACAGCGATCAACACAATTGATATTGTTGTAGTGTGGAATATAGGCAGCTCACGTCAACCCTGTCTTCATGCCAGTAAATTTTTGGCGTCCTCAAAGGGTTAATAGGGACCTGCACCTTCGCGTTATTATTTGATAACATGCCAGACTTCATTTCCTGATAACTACATGAGAACGGTTCGTGATTTCATTGGCTACTGGCTACTATACTGTGTAATTTACATGTGTGACAGCTATACTGTAGATTGGTTGTTGAGTCGTTCAGCCTCTACTATTGGTTAGAAACGTCCTCGGTACATACCACATGAGTTGTCGGCCAATGGCAGAAGTCATACAACGTCTTGGAGTTTAGTCTGTAGTCACTAAATAACGAGAATTTTTGCACGTCCCTAGCGTATTAATAAATTGAAAATTTATTCGTCGTTTTACAGTGTGAATAAATTATTTCAACACACACAAGTTCACACCAGGGTTCGCTAACTAAAAATTAAAAGCAGTTTCAGAAAAAACTGCTATGTATTTGTGCACAGTTCAGTTAACTGTGGTGAATAGAGAAATAAAAAGCGGTATTAAATTGCGTCTTCTGGTGGTTTTGATCCGCAGAAAAAAATGGTAGTGTTTTCTCTTTTTTTTTCTCCTGTTGATTTCAATCCTCAGAAAAAAAAAATGGGCTACAATTAATTTTTAACTCAGGTAGTATTTAAAATATCAGTGAGCTTCTGCTCACTGGATGTCATAAAGTGTCGAGTTCTGTAATTCGCCATAATTAATGGCAATAACAATAAATTAGTCTATTTGAGTGGCCATCTTGTTAAATATGCTTCTAGTGATACAAGAAACAAGTCCTGCTAATTTAATCTTAAAATTGCTGTAATTAATTAGTAGAACAGCACTTCTGATTCCAATGAAGATTTCTACTCATTCGGGCGAGTCAATACCACTGATTACATTTAAGGAATTCCAGATATTCAAGTACAGCAACTGTGCATATTCCAGTGTAGCTGTTCTCTTAATCCCAGTGGATCCATTTAATCAATTCCATGAATGCATTTCCAAAGGTACCAGTAAAACAGTTATGCTTAATTTCAAAATGAGCTATTAAACAAATAAATAATAGTGGTATAAATCGCGTATTCCAGTGAAGACGTTACAACTAGGAGCATCCGTTTTACGTAAAAAGATTTCACGACAAGTTATGTTCCAAAACACTTTAGTTCAGAAAAACTTTCCCGATTGGATCATTTGACTTGTTATGCGTCTTATTTGTATGCCCACGAATCACGGACGGTCAGAATCGGAGAAATTATATTCTCATTGGCTCACTCATGTTACAGACACTGTTCACGCAAAGACAAGCGGCCAATAGCCAAAGGAAGGCTGCAGGTGTGCTCATAGGATATTGAATTCTAGCGTCCACGTAAATCGTTTCGCGAAAAACAGGTGGCTGTAGTTACAATAAATTAAGTATAGTTATTCGTATTCTCCTGATTCCGGTGGCACGAATTTCATAGATTTGGAGTAAAACATCAGTGGTATGAGACATTCACCGCGATTAAGGAAGGAGGAGGCAGGTTTTCAAGGTTACGTTCAGTCTCACACTGTAAAAAAAATCCTGGTAAAGGTCCTAAACTGCAATGGAAGTTTTTATCCTATACAATGTATGGAAATAATACTACGTGTCAAGCTGACAATATGGGAATGTTTAGTATTGCTACTATAAAAAGTTGGGAGCTTGTCTATGCATTTGACTCTTCCCTGAGCAACTATAGGAACGTTACCGTACATGTATTGGAAAATAATTTACCATTCACGTTTTATCACTAGGGGTAGTGAAATTTCGCGAAAATATCTCGAGACAAGTTATATTTCAAAACACTGTAGGGTCGTTTACCTGTCTTCATTGGCTGAGTTACTGTTTGACGCGTGTTGACTCTCTGCACATGAATCACGTAGGAGCCGTGCCGATGTTGCCGAATTCTGAGTGGTCCGGTCAAATATGAAAATGCCGTCTCAAGTAGACAGCAACCAATGACACTAGACAACCTTCTGTTGGGTGCTTATAGTATTGAAGTCTACCGTATATTCTCATTTATTCGCAACAAAAAACAGTATATTCAAACAGAAAATCTGCTGTACTCTGTGTTGGTTCGACTTAATTGAATCACGTGCTCTCAAATTAAGTGTAAGAATGTTTCTCACTCTGAAGAATCCATGCTTTAAATAATCACCCTCGTTTATGCACTAAATCTGGCTCCCACGGTTGTTTGAAACAGTTCTTCTAACGCATGGCAGGTCTACAGCTGAAATAGATGAATTAGGTACCAATTGTTCGTCAAGAAAGCTATTATTCTAACTCTTCAGATGTAATTATATTCTAGGAAATCTCCCGCAGTTCACTGTACTTGCTGCCATTCCTCACTCTTCAAGATCAGCTGATCGCGCAAAGAGCGACTCAGTAGAAATTATTGTACCAGTAATAGTAATAACGAAATACACCGGAGACCGCCAAACTTACAAATGAAAAATAAATTCCACATTTACACGTTATTAGGTCACCCAAGATATGAACTCGGAATATTGCTCGAGTTTCCTCGACAAAGGCCGTCGACTGTATTGACGGTAGTGAATATGTGAGCGACATAAGCATCGGAAAAGCGTCACAAATTTCCAATGTAGAGCGCTGCAGAATGTTTGCAGATACTCGCGGTAATATACCTGTCCGCCGCCCCTTTAATGTCTGTGTGCTTGCAGTCGGAAAGTGGCGAAGTATTAGTTGGAACTTACATACCTGTTCCTGTACGGAGAATGTTTTCGGAGAAAAGTAGAGTGAGCGAGTGAGTGAAAAGATTTGGGCGGCGCTTAACATCGAGGTATTGTCTTTTGTAAGCCAGTAGTAAACAGAAAACAACATTGCAACCGATTTATCAATAGTTAAAGCCACGAGTATTTTGTGAATACTCTCGGAGGCGAGGTAGACTCCAAACAATTGTTCTTTTCCCTTACTGTTGTGATTGGACGACAGTTCTTCAGACACGCCCCGTTTAACTGTGAGCCAGTGATAAGCAGGAAGCAGTAGAGTGAGTGAGTGTTTAACAGTCCTGTACAGAGGTCTCACTTGACGATAATGTCTCGAGTGTATAGAGGGCTATCCAGCCTAGCTTGCTGCCAACTCATTAGTACGCGAAATACTCGGGAGACTATCAGTAGAGGGCGGAAAATTCTCGGATTATTTTAGGAAGAAGCTAGACTCTGTACATTTGTGTCACTTCTGCAATTTGCTCTTGACTTATTTGAAATGATCTGAAGGTATCTGAGCCAACATAGAACATATAAAAAAAGGCAGACCCAACCACAGTTTAGCACAGTGGCAGCAAGGAGCTCAAGGGCAGCTGATATCTGCTTGTGTATACGAACAAAAACGGATCCATTAGTAAAAAAAAAAAAATCACCGATAAACGGCGAATGCAATGGACGTTGGTTCAGTGGAAAGTGTCACTGAGTCGATAAGTAAAGGTAAATTAGCACCTTTAACTAATAAATCAGCTAAGTTGACTGAACTGACTAATGAAAACGTCAGTTGCTGTTAACTGATTTCAACAGTAAAATTCTCACTGTTTCAGATTTAGAGTGTACAGTACACCCCGCCGGGCACTCTTACTGTGCTGAAGAACTTCTATTGTTGGCTGGTTATCGATCAGTGAAGTGCCGAGTTGATTTTTGAGCTAATTCGATGCCCTTTGTTGTGTAAAAGGATTTATAGTCAAAAGTGTCATTTTAAATAGTTATATTATTTTTTTTTGTAAGTAAAATAATTGTCGCTGTGCTGTAGTGTTCTAGTGATATCCTGTAATAGCTTAGCGGAACAATGAATTTATATGCATGCTAGTTTTGTGTTCAAGGCATAGTCCTCAATGTTAAGAGCCTGTGTCACAAGTCATAATGCATTTTTTTTTGTTTATTCATTCCTGTCTCAAGTTTAGGAAGATTTATAGAAAAATGCCACAATAGAAGCTTAGCTAATTACCTTACCCATCATTACGGACATAATACATTAACTACTGCCGCATATTAATAGAACAATTAACTTAATACAAAATTTTATATAGTCTAATTATTTCTCACATTTTAATGACAACAATGGAAGAACTATTAATAATCAGGTACAGAAATTTGCACAGAACCATGAAATGTAATGCTTCTGTAATAAAACATTTTCAGTAATGACCCGGACCCTTCTGTTATGAGTTATGGCACTAAAACGGATACTTCCTGTATAAGGGGCGATACAGCCTCTTAAGGTATCTAAAGAATTCACGAGTTCAATGGCCTGTACGTTAGACTTCATAGAGTTGCCTTTATAGTGTCATACTTTACTTAGATTGTGGTCAAACCGTACCTATTTGTTGAGGTTGGGGGATCTAATGACTGTAGAGCAGGTGGGGTAAATAAATATATTAAACTATTGGTTACTATATGGCTATATGATGAAATATGTGGAGATTACATGAAATACTATGAGGTCGGGACAGCATTGTAAATTTAACGGCATGCACTACTTTACTGAGAGCCACGTCAGTATATTGTAACTTACCCACCCTGAGAAGTATCCAAAAGCTGATGAAGTTTCTGCGGTCGGCACAGCAGGCTTCTTGTGACTACCATCTCGTCCGGCATCATACGGAGAACGGCCTCGTCAACCGCCCTGCATTGCCGTCGTATTGGCTTGGCATAATGTAAACATGGCCTGATTCCCTGGTTGGTAGAGGGGATTCCTGCTTACCGGGGTTTGGGCAATGCGAGTCCCGATTGCGGCAACTGACTGTCCGTATCACTGCCCATGAATGGTGGCGTGTTCAGGCAGGCCGTCGAATTAAGGCATGTTCACGCCTATGTAACAATAGTCAAGCAGACTTCAGCTCCTCGCTGGTCGCTTGCTGTCACAGTGACAGACCATGATATGGCTTACTTTCGTTTCTTGTTTATTGTTGGTTCTGAGTTTCCCGGGACGCGCCAAGGACGTCGTGGATCGCAGTTGAAAGTGGCACATACGTACGAGTGTATGAAGTTAAGATTGTTGCCGGATGGTGGGACTATTTATTACCTCTCTGATCTCATAGCACAGAGACAAAAATGGCGTGGCGATTCCTCTGATGTATGGGCGCGCCCAATCTCTTATTGACTACGTGAGGCTCTGGGAACGGGCTTCACGTCTGATTGGCTGCTGCATTCTGTGAGAGGTTCCTTACTGGCTGGGTCGCCATTTGGCGAGTATGTTATGAGTAGAGACCTGAAGAATTCGCGGGTTCCTTTTGGGACAAGTTAGAAATAAAAACACGCGTGTTCATATAACTTTAGCCATTGGTAGAGCCCCAAGTATTTCGCGGATTGAATTGGCAGTAAGCTAGGCTGGAAAGCCCTCTGTACACTCGAGACATTATCGCTTGCTTATTGGTTATGTGATCAAGTGAGGCCTCTGTACCGGACTGTCGTCCAATCACAATAATAGGATAAAAGAACAAGTATTTGGAGTCTACTTTGCTTCCGAATTAATTCGCGAAATACTCGTGGCTCTAACCATTGGTAGAGACCTTCAAAATTCACGCAATTTTTCTACAGATTACTAAACTCAAAGGTGTTATTCGTGCTACTGACGTCCTTCAATGACTGAGAGTATTTGTGTCACGACGTGAAAGACTCTTTTAACTAATAGAAACAGCCAACGAAATCACGGGTCGTGCTCGGAAACTTACAGGGCAATGACGTCTAGCTGGTCCCAAAATAATAACGCGAATTATGCAGGTCTCTAGCCAATGATCTGCACGGTGTTTGACACCTCCTGAAGAACGCTGTCCGAATCGCCGCCTTCCCCTGTGACAGCAGATAACCAATGCACAGTTGACACCGGTATATGTGTACTTAAAACTGTAGAGAGTAGTGTGCAGGTCATTGAACTCGCGAATTTTTCAGGTGTCTATTTGTGAGGCGGCGATTGGCAAATGGCGTTCCAACATTTTGCTGTCGTGTGCGGCTGGAGTTCGCGGTATAAGTGGCTGTACTTCAATATTCCACGTTCACAACCACAGCGTCCTGTGGTTATTGACAGGACGTGTACAAGTGAAGGCATGTTCTTATTTGACTGAGCCAAACAGAACAGAGTACTCCGACACTGAGCGTCCATGATACGCGGGCACACACTTGATGCACGCGGCATTTAAAATCATCCAACCACAAAAGTGCAAATAAACTAAAGTGTTTTGGAGTACGATTGGTCCTTAAATCTTTTCGTGGAAAAACACGTGCCCGTACTCACAGTACGGAAAGCCTGCACGCCAGTTAGGTGCCCCGCGAGTAAAGGTGATTTGGGGACTCGAAGGGGTGCCAGTGTCGCCCTTATCGCTCAACTTGCTTCTGTGTCTGGAACGTTGGAAATTGTTCCAGGGCGCCCTAAACCCACAGTGTGAAATAAAAATTAAACTCTTGCACTTTTCTTCGCACCACTCCGGCATTAAATTAATCGAACTGGCTGCTAATCCAGCGAAGATAACAAATATGTTTATTGCAAGTCACATTACGACATACAATGGCGGTAATACTTACAACTTGCGGGTAAATGAGCGTGACACGAAACTGTATGGAAAAATGGGGTGTGGCTGGGTTGGGACACGGCCGTTTGTTTTACGAGAATACATCTACGTTGACGCGCTCGGACGCCTTTTTTTTTTTTTTTTTTTTTTTTTTCCTGGCACCGCTTCACTCGATCATATGGGGTTTTATGAGTATCACTGTATTACTTTTGAGATGCTCTTTCCAACCGTATACAATTTCTGTATTCCGACTTGACTTTTTGTCGAGTATAGGCCATCATTGTGTTAAGTTTTCTTAATTTTTTTTTACATTAAACTCATACAATTTCACCACAACCACGCCACAAAAATGTTTTTGTACGCGTAATCGATTGATCTTGACGAGAGCTGTCGATTAAAACTCAAACGAGCGTCTTAGCTTCTCCTAGTCGAAAGTTATACTACGCGGAAGTTGTGAGACGCTGTGAAACGAACTCAAGTTCCCCACCCTGGTCACGCGATGCTTCGCAGTCCTCACTCAACGTAACAAATTCTTTGACATTCTGCCAATCGAGTGGTGTAATTGAATTTTGAATGTAGACGATAGTTTCGGAGCTGCCATGCCAAAGTCTATCTTCCCGATTTTGTTATCATCGGATTTTATGGATTGCCTCAAACTATGGCTGCAAATTTAAAGACGTCTTCACGCCAAAACAACACAAGTTGCCGCAACAATTAACACGACTTTACAACTGACGTGACTACGCACAGGTTGCAGATACGGCCTCCTGCTAGCTACTGGCTGGAAGGAGACTTTGGCTAACGGGGTGCAGGGAGGGGTGGCATTTGCGAGAGAGAGAAGAAGAACGTCAGTTCGCATTTCTTCCCGGTACTTCACTAATGTTTGTCGAGCTGTAACTCTAGCGTTTTGGCGTTGTAACCCCTCCTGTATATGGCCGCGGTTACACAGCATGCAGAACTACTTCACTTAAAACAAAGTTCAGCTATTGAAGAGGTTACATTACCTTCGAACGAGTTCCGATCGCAATTGTTTCTCGTTCAAAGTGAACAGTTTTCACAAGTCGTTTCGAACGACTTCTCTTCTCTGCTGCACTCCTATTGGCTGCTCCCAAGTAAACAAGCAGTGTATTGAATATTACTGAATGTGGCGGGAATTCCACACTTGTTGAATTAACTTAGGTTTAAGGTTGAATGTACAAATACCCACCCATTATGCCATTACAGTAAAATTGTAGGTTTCATAAGAAGTTAAAAGTTCAATAGTGATAAATGTTGGAGGCTATTATAAGTTCCATGTTGGTTGAGGTTAGAATTTCCATTGCTTTCATTCTGTTTTTAGTGTGTAACCGTGGAAACACGTTCTGTTTTTAAACTTCTTCAAACATGGCTACCGAATGTATTTAGCTGAATGTGTTTAACAGCACTCGTGTAATCGCGGCCTATGCAAACAATGCAACAACAGTTCCATAAACACCCACCAGACCTCGCAAGGACAAAACAAGTCTTTGCCCACTACGAAGGAGAGGGGCCGCGGTGACTGAGCGGCTAGCCTGCTCGCCTCCCACCAAGACGAACCGGGCTCAATCCCCGGCCGGGTCACCGGATTTCCACAAGTGGGAATCGTGCCGGACGATGCCGTTAGTCGGCGGGTTTTTTCGGGGATCTCCCGTTTCCTTCGTCCTTTCATTCCGGCGCCTCTCCATATTCACTTCAATCACCCCCATCAGCTCTCAAGACCTCGCTGTTAAGAGCCGTCCAAATCTCTTCACTTCACTTCACTACGAAGGAGCAACAGAATGTAGTTGTTGGAAAACGGGAGCAAACGGGAGTGCACCAATAAAAACCATTGTTCGTCGGCAACGTCTGTTGATTGTATTAATTTTTTCTCGCAACATATTATCGATACGTTTTATTAGTAAATGAAAGTATTACGAAGGTCCGTAGAGAAAAGGTGGAAATGACAAAGATCAACTCACAGCCTTATTGGGAGTGTGTTTTTTGATTACGTCCTGGGAATTACCAAGAAGGCATTACTAGTATTTCTGTACCTTAAACTACGTACTCTGTCCTAAAATATTTAAGTTTTCTAAAGTCAAACTAAATAAAGCAATAAAAATATATAACTGCCATAATACAATTACCACAATCTCTTAAAGCCCTTCTCAGTTCGTTTACACTTTTATTGATTTCTTTCTAATTATAGCTTTTAAGAAGAGAAAATTGAAATTTGCGTCAATACTCACATAGCTGTTTACATTACCTTTCATTCAAACATCATATGAACTGTAGCGAATATTATGTTACATATTATTTAATATACAGTTACTTTCAAAATATTTAATCGCGACAATCAGGCGTTACGTTTGTAGTGAAGGGTAAAATAATTAGCGAAATGACTTTAAAAGTATTGATTTAATTTGTTTTCTTAAAAATAAAATTAATAGGACATGTGAGTGGGAACCGTAAGTTGTGCCAGTGTTGCGCCCAGCTCGGGTAGTCGGCGAGGCGTCCCGCCTGAATGTTGGTGGGGGGAGGGGCACGCCGGGTAGTTTGTACAACTCTCGAGACGTCATGTCGGGCTGTCAACTGTCAACTGTCAAGGTGGAGGAGGAGAGGGTGCAGGAGAGGTGGTAACATACCGACACACGGGCACGAGCGAGCGTACACACACCGACACACACACCACACCGGGTGTGCTCGTGGCGTGGCCTTGCGTCGGCACGGCGCGGGAGGAATCTCACGTCGTCCTTCTTAACTCTCCCGGCCTTATTACTTGCCCGCCCATCCCACCCCCTACCCCCAT
Source organism: Dryococelus australis (assembly GCA_029891345.1). Classification (NCBI taxonomy): domain Eukaryota; kingdom Metazoa; phylum Arthropoda; class Insecta; order Phasmatodea; family Phasmatidae; genus Dryococelus; species Dryococelus australis. Next base: position 350,754,151 of record CM056993.1, read on the forward strand.
CCCACCGAGCGCATCGCCGTGACAGCTGTGACCTGGTTCCTTGCTCGTGTCATCGGCTGGCCTTGGTCTTTAAGGCGCCACGCCCTGCTGCGCCAAGACGGCGTAGTCCCCGCTAACGTCCGGCATGTTTACAATTCAAAGGACCCGCCTACTGCGAGCCATTTTCAAGAGTGATAAGGACGGCATTGCCACGCGTATCACGAGCGACATCGCCTCTAAGCGCAAGTCTCTGAAAATTGGCGTGCAGTGTTCTCGTCGTACTGCTCGCACTTATGGGAGTTTAAGCAGGGACCCTTTGTTATATGGTGAAAAGTCTTTGGCAGTGTTCGAAGCCCAGTCCTTGAGTATTTTTGGATGCACGTGACTCGACCAAGTTCGTTAAAGGATGGAGGTCTTAATTAAATAAAAGAGTTAATTGTAATTTCCTAATTTTATTTACTACAACTACAAACAAAATTCTCTCGAATCAACGTATCACAATACATTGAGATCACTTACTGTTTACAATTAATTAATTTAATCAATACAATCTACAACTACCTGAAGGAAATTAATGTATGTAATAATTAAAAATCAGTCCCAATAGACAGTGTATCAAGACCTATTCAATTATTTTTTAATTATATGACCATACTTAACAGTTAAAATATTTATAATAAAATCCGTATTTCATATTCATTTAGTCCCACCTCAGTTTAGCTTATCTCACACCAGTCTGCAGTGTGCTAGAGTTCTCCGAGCGCCCTCACGCCCTCTCGTCCATTCCCTCCACGAACACCTCGTTCGCCGTCGTCTCGCAATCTCCCGTCGTCGTCCGCACCCAGCTTTTCATTCCGCACTCAGCCAGATGGCCTCCGCCAAAGACTGCTGGCCATTGGACCACTGCAATGTTTATAGGGCCGTAGGCCATCACCCAGGAATTTATCTAAATCCCGCGTTGCGCCGAGGGTCCTAAATCCCAGAATATTGTTGTCCGTTCTCTACACTTGTCGGCTTTTCCAGCAAGGGGAGGAGGAGGGGCTGTGACACCAGCCAGGTCTCGCCGCTGTCGATCATTCACTGGCTGCCCCCACGGGGGTGGGGCGACAAGGCAGCGAGCGCGTCTGTTTGGAGGGAATGGAGGATAGAGGTGAGTCACCACAGAGCCGGACTGCGCGTAACAACATGTTGGGAGTATTCTGAAATCGTGTTTCTAATGTGCATAATGACTTGAAATAACTCAAGAAGCCTCGTTTGAAGTGCGTGGTCTATTCGCAGATCAGCACCCTCAACGCACGTTTAACCATTTCAGTCACAGTGTTATCTATCTGGGACGTTGCATGTTAAGTGGCCTGAATGGTCTGCATTTTACATAACAGAACATACCGTCCAATGAGAAAGGTTCCTTACGTCTGGGAGACATCATTCGCTGTTGAGACTAGGTTCCGTAGCCTCATAAACCACTGTTGCTATAGTAACATAAAGCACACAGCGATTTCTATTGGTACTGACGTAAGACAAAATGTCGTCTTCAACCGATGATTCCATCTGTAGGTGAATGTAATGGCATGCTTCCCGCCATGCTCGACATCGAAGTGATTTTATCACTACGTGATGACAGTTCATGTCTCGGGAGAGTGTGTGTGTGTGACCTGCTTGTTACCTATGACTGGCAGGCTGCAAGTTTTTGTGATGATGAGTATGGCCCCGAACAAAAAAAAATTGTTTTTTGCAACACCTAAAATTATATTTTTACTGAAAGGGTTGATATTTTCGTGGAAAAAGTGTCGGTTTTTAAAACACTTCGCTAAGCATTTCAATCGCCATAAATATGACGGGCAGGCTGGATTTCACACTCCTGTAGTTCCTCCATCACCCACAGAGTAGTATACTTTCGGACTTGCGTTCGGGAGGATGTTGGTTCGAAACCCGGGCCAGGCATCCAGATTTAGGTTTCCCGGAATCACTCCAGGCAACTGCTGTGAAGGTTCCTTACTATAGGCTGTTCACGGCAAACTGAGCACTTTTGAAAGCCCTGCTTGAGATCTACTTGTATGCACTTGTGTGTGTATTCTCTGGTGTTATGTAACATTAACACTGGCATGGGTCTCATCACTTTATTCATGCTTCGGTCGTGTGAAATTGCGAAATTATTAGAAAAGTAAATATTTTACAATCTGCTAATTTTTAAACTTAGGTAGGCTTACATTAAAAAAAATAACAGAAAGCGAAAGGAATAATTTAAGTTGTCACAAATGGTTACCTAAGTTAAACTATTTTCCCTTAATGGTTACCAACTTTACTAGGCATAGGCGTATGTTACTCAGTGCGCCCGTTGAAATATATGCAGGTAGGAGCAGTGACTTTTCTATAAGGTTGATTTCCAAAGTGTTCATTTTATTGTGAACAGCCTTTACCAGTCATGGCCGATTCAATCTCCCCTCTTGCACTCTGAGCAGGTTTCTCCGTCTCTTATAACTAGATACCCGGACATTTCGCGAATTTATGTGAGGACCAGCTAGATTTCAAACTCATGTACTCTCGACTTTGTTTTCAATTGGATCGCAGTTTGTTAGCCACGCCCTGGACGAATTTGAGCAACTAACTATTCAGCAAGAAAAACACGACCGAATCCCTCGCCACCTGTTTAGAGGTGAAACTAGAGCAACAGCCAATTAACAACTAAGGCCCTGTCCAAATTCAGGTACATACCAGTGCACTGACATCCTTGCATACTTTACTTAGGCCTACTCTTGGAACCAAACTTGATGACTTCGGACTGGCAGTCATGTTGGCGTTGGCAGCATTGTTAGCCAGCTGATTACTTATAATGAATGTGTATTCCTACAAATAACTAGATAATCGCAGAAAGTTGTAGGGTTAAATAAAGTATTAAATAATATTTCAATTTGATATACGTAACTGTTGTTGTCTTTCTGATTGTGCATGAGTTTGCAATTTTGATTGCTTGTTTTACCGTAGCTTTTATAGTTTATGAACATTGGCCTAGATAGAATTTATCGTTTAGACCTTTCTTTAAGGTTACGATAATTATTTACTCAGTTCAAAATTCCAAGCTACCAAACAGTAAGTTAGCTCTACTAAAATTTAAATAAAATAATTACCTCCAATGACAATAGTAACCTACCAATCGCTTCTCAAAATGGCGGCACATTTACTGCAAGGACGCAAGAAGTATACATCTTCATATACTTGTTTACTTGCATACTTCACTTGCGATTTGGACAACACTAGTGATGTCACATCCGGGGAAGGTAGCCTACGCACAAGTATGCATTTCAGTCGAATTCGGACACAGCCTTTCTGAGGTTCGAGTACACGAAGGATGGCTTGTTGCCATATGAATTCGCGAAATTTCTGTGGTCTACTAAAGAACTCGCTGTTGAAAACAGCCACTTGTTCCTCCAACTCCAGTCTCACACCCCAACAAAGCAGCATCAGAGACCAGCAACACTTCGGGACGTAATTCGCCAATCAGCGTCTGGTAACTTACTCGCCAGTCAATAGGGAAGTTTTGGCAGCGCGCAGTAGCCAATAGGCAACAAGGCCCAGAGTGTGGGTACGCCCCCTTCAAAGGAGCCACCTCGCCATTTCGCCTCTTTAGACTTACCTTCTCTGTGTTTACGTGCTGTCTGGGTGTTTGACCGCCAGATAATAATGCATGTATTGTTACAAGACATGCGAGAGGCTCATTAGAGTTCGAGAAACATGGGGGTTTTAATTACAATAAAAGAACTAGATATGATTTTAATTTTGTTACAACATTAAAATATCTATCTCTACAATTACTCCTGGTATTCTCAGAGAGCACAATATATAATGTCCATCTCAATTTCAGTTAAAGTCCTTCTCAATTTCTCTACATTGACTACAGTCACTTAATTCACACTTATCATTAACACAATTTCATTCTGTCTGTTGCCATTGTTCGAAATGTCTTACAATCACGCATCCAGTTCAATAGCTAAGTCCGCTAGTCGCACTCTTCACTACGCCGATGCTCGCATCGTAGATTTTACTCCCGCTGGTCACATTCGTCGCCACTCGTCGCTCTTCTGGTTCGTCATATGTCGCTTAAGTTCACATAATCGCTCAAACTGCCAGCTCGGAGGCCCGTCGTGGCTTATATAACCGCGGCGACCAAAATTTGGAACATTCCTCGCACCCCCCGAGTTTCGCTGAGAGTCAAGGACGGTGAACCAGAAAATTCTTTTAGGTAACCTTAGAAAGTCTATCTTCCGAAGGTCAGGAGCGCGTGAGATACGTGAGCTTACCGCGGTGACACGCAACGGCATGCCTTTGTTCCTCAGATTACGGCGTGGCCTTTACACACTTCTTCGCTCGCACCGCACGGGTCAAGGGCAGCGATGCAAAGCAGCGATCGCGCAACAGTATTGCAGTCCTGTGTAGTGCCGCGTCACTGAATAGATAACTGCACAGAGGTAAAATAGCGTGGCAGTTCCTTTAATGAGCTTGCGTCCACGCTCTGGTTGTTTGCGAGAGGCTTTAGGCCCGCCCTGCAATGACACTCATACGTAAGAAAACGAACACGGAACACGTAAACGGAACAAGCTGTCTAACCGCGACGAATATAAGCTATTTTACAATAGAAAGGAACGTACAGCTCTGTAACATACGAAATAGAAAATACTCAGCTGTTGCAAATTACATGTATAAGTGTTAATGTATGTACACACCTTACTTTTATACTTTTTTAGTGTTCAACATTACGTAGGCCTATACAATACTACCAAACCATGACTACGTGTTTATTAAAACAAAAATGATAATAGCCACGGCGAATCCATACACTTGTTGCTGTGTATTTCACAATTACCATGAAAACTAATATGACAAATCAAATTCTCGATTCCTATTGGCTACACGGATTCACGGACACGGAAGAATTGGGAGTTCCCTATTTATATTACGTGCATCAGTTCGTTATCCGCGTGTGCATGCTTCCAATGTAGATTGAACACGGAGCGTATTGCGGCTTCGCTGTCATTCGTTTCAGCGCCCCTGTCACTGTGTATGATTGGCTAATGCGTACGGCAAGGTTTTCCCTATTGGCCGAGCCGCCTGCTGGCAAGTAGGTTGACAGGTGCTGATTGGCGATTGGCGTTTCGACATGTAGCTGTCTAGTGACGCCATATTGCTGGTGTGCGCGTCTGGAGTTCGAGGAATAAGTTGCCAATTCGTTTCTGTATGCGCATGTAGTCTGTGCCGAGATGAACTCTGAACCAATAAAACACCTGGAAGGAAATAAACACCGAATCCCGTGCAATGTAGTCTGTAAAACTGGCTACACACTGGGCAGCAGCCAGTAGGGGGAGAACACAAGTACTGGGCCACTTAGACATTCGACCCCTATAGAGGGGAGGGGTGGTGAAAGTAGATCACGAGGTCATCAGAAGTCATAGAAAGTAGGTCACGGGGTCAAAGTTCAAATTGGCCCAGTACTTGTGTGCTCCCCCTACTGCATCCAATGAACAGAAAGCTGAGGCTCCAAAATACTTAGGACCATGGAGTCAAGCCTGTCCTCTACCAATAGGATGGGTATAGAGTGGGGATAAGTGGGGATAGAGAGACCAACAGAACTGGTGTCCATGCAGTGCTTCATAAAGCCGACTCATCTATGGCTTGCCTAGGGTATCTGCAAATTAGTACATACTTCAAAGCTGGCATCAGTCTCCACCATCTTGGATTTTCGGAATTTTCGCCGTAAATTGCGTCACAGATTTCGTATTTTATTTTGGGCATCGAAAAAACGTAGGGCATTACATTGGACATGTTCTAAAACGCGTATTTCTAGACTGCTGCTGCCAGGACCACATATGTATCCGAAAGCAAGAGAATTTTTTTTCTTGCCTGCAATCACTAGTCAAAAAATAATAAATTCTCGATAGATGTAATAGTTTGATTAAGATTCAGGAGCTATTATTTACGTCATGTCGTGCGAAAAATTTCATTAAATGTTCTTAAGTGGAACTTATGGCAAAAATAGCGGAAAACAAAGATGGAGGGGACTGATTTCTCTTAAGGTCATATGTTCAGTCTGAATACATACCGATAGGGGCATCGCATACGTAAATGGACAGTCAAGCCACCTTTAAACTAGTAGAGGGTCATTTATTGTGTTTCCATCATTGTGCTCTTTTGTCCCGATATTTTTTCACTGTCGCTTCATTTACCTCGTTAAAAATCAATAATTTTTTAATATATTTACGTAAGGCTGAAATGTGCTATTTGCGATTCTAAATAAAACTACCAGAACAGTGAAAGTACCTATACTAGCGCCAGTTTTGTCTTCCAGGAGAAGAGAAAATTTCCCACTAGCGTAGTTAGAGCTTCACTTGGGCGTTGATCGAAGTATGGATACTGATTAGGGTGTCAGCGATGTCAATTTTTTCAGTTCTCAATGTTGCAGCAACAGTGCAGATATTGCTGAAGTTGTATTTCGTTCTGTTGTAGGAACAGTGTTCGAATTATGAAACTATAATAATATATCAAATAATAATATTATTATAATTATGATAATATAATTATGATAATAATACGTAAATATAATATGCATTAGAATACTTATAATATCATAATATTATTAATATATTATACAAAATAATAATACAATATTAATATATAATATATTGTATAATAATATAATATAAATATATTATATAAGTTAATTATTATGTAACTATATAATATAATAAGTATTGTCTAGATTGCAGTGAAAGGAGCATCAAGCTATTTGAGAAGCACTCTGAGAAAACGCCTGAGATACAGAAATCCCAATATCCCTTCACCAACGTAAGCAAGTTCTCTGTTGATGTCAGGTATGATGTTCCGTTGCTATACGAATAAGATGTTTCATTCCCTTACAGAGAAAAAAATGCAAAAAAAAACTGTTTTTGCTTTCAAGGCAAAGGGGAGAAAATTCTAATGGAGCATTCCACAAGCTCGTTTTCCAATATTTATTTTATTAGAACTTTCTTTTAATTTCATTTTTTAAAATATTTCCCAAATTTACTCTCTACATGTTATGTATTAGGCTAATATCTGAATTTCAGGTACAATTAAATTTGTATTCATACAATACAACCAAAATTGTTACTTGAAAGACTGCTCGACATTATTAAAACCCAAACTCTCTAAGTTTGCAATCCGATTTATAACTTCATGTATATATACAACGCTCAGGTAGGTTTAGATTCCGAGGTAACAAGTTTATGAAAACTGCTGGCGACGTAACGTTTCGTCATCTGAGTCTTGAGAGATAACCGATGACGTTCGGCAAACTCCATAAAACTTAGTTAAATATAGGAGACGTAATTATTACGTCACACTGTTAAAAGATTTTTTACTTGATTTTATGTAAAAGCGTCGGAAAAAGTTCGCCAGAACTGTCCGTGAAATTGCGGAGACGTTTTCTTCTGAAATACAGACTTTCCGTAAATTTCACGTGACTTTACGGAAATTCACTGAATATCTCAGTAAATTTCTTAGTCGGTGTTTCCTTAATTCTAGTTTTAAAGATGAGATATCGAAAAACCGACTCTAATTCTTGTTACGGTTGTGTTTTACTGTGTGTTAAATACTCCGTTTTCGTATATTTACCGGATATTGTAGTGCATAATTCCGTACATTTACGGTCAGTTAGCATGCTCGCCTCCCACCTAGGCGATCCGGGTTCAATCCCCGCCCGGGTCACTCCCGGATTTTCGCACGTGGGAATCGTGCCGGACGATACCGTTTGTCGGCGGGTAATCTCGGAGATCTCCCGTTTCCCCTGCCCTTTCATTCCAGCGCTGCTCCAATCACCCTAATCGGCTCGCAAGACCTCGGTGTTAAAAGCCGTCGAAATTTCTTCACTCACGTACATTTACGGGAATTCTCTAAAACCGCGGTAGCCCTCATGTCGATGCCTTACGTGTTAGTGAGGGGCGCAGATAAGCGCCGAAGCTACCGCCAGCAGTAGCATATGCATATACGCATTAGTTCCGGACGGGCGGCGTCGGACACCGCTCGGGGGCGCAAGGCCCCGCTAAGCAGTCCGGGGCAGGCGGAGATACCCATCTGGCCTGTCCGTGGCCGGTCCGTGGCCGGTCCATGGCCGTGCAGTTGGTCGCCGGCGGCGAACCACCTACGACTGGTCATCCGCCCAAATTAAATGAACCGGTTTTTTTTTTAAAGACGTCTTTACTGCAGCGATGATTCCTGTTCAGGCGCTCCTAGCGTGGTGGCACTGGTTCGGAGCCCCACGTGAGCTAATGATCTTTCTCGTCTCGCCCCTCCGGCTTCAAACTTGCTACACTGTTTTCCTCCTCCATTTGCCGTCCTTGGATCTTCTTCCCGCCGTTGTATATCTTGCATTAGTTATCTCTTCATTATGTAATAATTCGTACTGCACGAATGCTGTGGTCGTAACTTAAAGATTTAGCCTAGAGGAAAGATTGTGTGAGTGAGTCACAGCCTGAATGGAGCGTTATGGCCAGCAAATCTAACTCTGTACCACAGAGGAATACTGCATTTTGTAATGATAAGTACACTAAATTTTGACAGACAAGGTGACCAACCTAAACAATATTTAAACAGTAAATTCTCTCGTTATCATAGTATTGTATCAGCTAACGAGTGTTTGCGGGACGTATTTTGTCATGTTGGTGACTGAGTGAAGAGATGATGAAGGTGATTGGTGTGAGTATGCAGCAGTGCCGTAATGCAAGGGCAGGGGAAATGGGAGATACCCGAGATAACCCGCCGACCAGCGGAATCGTCCGGCACGATTCCCACATGCGAAAATCCGGGAGTAACCCGGCCGGGGATTGAACCCGGTTCGCCTTGGTGGGAGGCGAGTAGACTAACCGCTCTGACCTTGTGGCCCCGTCATGGTGGTGATATTGATGATGACTAGGGAAGAAAATAGCATCCAGAACTAAATATTTTAATTCGAAAATCTTAAATATACTTAAGAAGACACTTATAATTTAAATTATGCTTTCACAGAGTTGTTTTATCGCGAATTTGCTTTTAAAAAATTCTTGGATAACAATTGTGACAGAGCATTCGAACTCTTACGATGAATGAAACGTTTCCATCTCGGTGAACGCAGTTGTGAATGTGATATCTTTCATCGCGTTCATATGAGTACTTTACTGGTGTTACTGGAATATTTATCAGTTGTTAATTAATTCTATATTCGCTTGTTGGTTGTAGGAGTGCCTTTATAGTGTGTTTTATTGCGTGAAATGTAATACCATTGGCACGTCTATGGCTAGAACACCTATTTTATGTACCGTCATGACGAGCAACAATTTATTTACTTTCCGAACTTAATTATGTTAATTTCGGAAACCCGTGAAGTGACGTATTTACTGAATGATTCAGGAAATAAATTGTTTCGTATCAATGTCAGACGAACGTGTTCAAGGACAACATGTGCTCAAGAGTTGCGAACAGGAATTATGCACAGTACGTCAAGTGTGTTTTGTAAATTATATATTTAGAAACAGTTATTAAAATGTTTGAAACGTACATGACCCAAAAAAAAAAAAAACACAATTTCAACTTTTTGTTTTGTAATTTAAAAATAGCGTTTACTGCATGGAAAATCCGAGAAGTGTAAGGTCAACTTTGCAAAAAAATATTTGCGTACTGAGTGTCTTTATTGCTTGCGTCGGTGTCGGTATGAACATCAACATATTGATCGCATTTTGTTCTTTCGGTGAAGTTAAAAATCCCAGGCTATAACGATTCGAATCTTACTTCCGTACGAACAAAATTTTCCACTGCTCCGTCCAAATAATATACAGATCGAAATTAAATGCCCCATAAGACGAGCAGTAAAACAATACCGTCATATGATATACGTTATATTTAAGTCACTCCCCTCCCCTTTTTCACCCGCATACCTAAACCCATCCTCACGTTAATAAAATAAACACAGCCTATGCAGTGTAACTTAGCCATAACAACAATAAAAGAAGTTGGAATGGGATACGTTGGAATTGAAACACATGTGCCTTTCAATACGTTTGTCATTGGATCATTCTTTATTTGACACGCCATTGGTAACTCTGCTCCAATAAATTAACACTGTTCGCGGTAAAGTGAGCACTTATGAAAGCCATCTCATTTGCAATAATAGTATATATAAATAATATATATAATATATAAATAATAAAAGTAATATATTCCAGTTCTCTCGGACGTTTACGTCTCTGACTAAAATTATATATATATATAATTTTAGCCATAGACGTAAACTTCCGAGAGAAGTGGAATATATTACTTATATGGTAATATTTCTTTCAAAAATTGGTTAAATAATAAAATATGGCTGAACGGAAAAAGTACCTGGAAATCACAAGTGTTCATTTTATCGTGAACAGCCTATATAATAACCTACAGTGAGCATAGCATCGCAAGAAAAATGTTGGAAAGCCGTTCGCCTTGTAACTTATTTGTCAGCCAGCAAATAAACATTTGCAACATGCGGTAGACAACTGGACATAACGCCAGTCCCCAGAGCCTCGCACAGCCATACCACAGCGTGGGTACGCCTACGTCAAAATACTGCGGATTCTCTATCCATCGTTTCTCAGGGAACTGACAAAAAAAATTTCAATACATGTGGACTTCGACGATTGCGGTCTTGGAATGCATATATATCAAAAATAGGACCACAGAGTATGTTCCATGGATGCGAGATTTCAATCCATCCGAGTTCAATACATAGATGTTCCACTAATCACCTCATAATTTCACCTCTGTGACGTTGCGCGAGGCACTCGAATGTTCCGTACACGATTGTTTTGATCTTGTAACATGTAAGAGTGAACTTAACGATGAAACTACCATTGTATTTGCGGAAAGTCTGTAGGGGGATTAGTCCCTGCCATCTTACATTTTTAGAATTTTCGCAAAAATCCTGCACATTTTGCATTGAATTTTACGGAATGACAGTGCACAGGATATTCTTTTGTAGATTTTCTTAAGTTGGTATTGCTTTACTACTGTGGTTAGTTTAACTGCTTTAGTCTGGCCCGCAGGGAAATTTTCTCACTTCTTCCCAGCCGTTACTAGTTAAAAATGAATAAAGACAGTGAAAACATAACAACTTAATGAAGTTTGAAAAGCTATTATTTAAGCTTTGCCGTGCGAGAAATTTCGTTCAAGCAACTTAAATGTAAGTTATAGCGAAATATGGATAAATTCAAGATGGCGGAAAATGATCCCCCTTAAATGCAAAGTGTCTACCCAGGTTACAGAGTAGATACGTACAAAGAGACGAAATGGTGTGGTCGTGTCTTTGACGTGGGCGAACTGACTCTTTAGGTTGGCAACGTGCGGGCTCTGGAAGCTTCCTCGTGTCTGCTTAGCTTATTGCAAGCTGACGAAGGTCCCCTATTGGCCGGGCTGCCGACAGGCAGGAATGTCAGCCGCTGACTGGCGAACTGCGCTCCGACAATTTTATGGCCAGCGATGCCATGTTCCTAGCGCGTGCGCGGCTGGAGTTCGCTGTATAAGCTTTTGTTTCACTTCTGTAATTTTAAGTACTCGGCGGTCGCGGTGACTGAGAGGTTAGACTACTCGCCTCCCACCAAAGCGAACCAGGTTTCAATCCCCGGCCGGTTCACTCCGAATTTTCGCAAGTGGGAATCATGCCTGTCGAGGCGGCTGGTCAGTGGGTTTTCTCGGGGTTCTCCCGTTTACCTCACCCTTTCATTCCGTCGCTGCTACATACTCACCTCACTTCACCCTCATCGGCTCTGAAGATCTGGCTGTTAAAAGCCGGTCAAATCTCTTAACTCACTCACTATTCACGCACTCTTAAGTATAGGCTGTTCACGGTAGGCTACGGCGAGCAATTTTGAGACCCTATATACTTTTTTCCTTTCAGCCGCTTTTTATATTTTTAACCACCTTTTTAAACAACTATTGATGTGTAAGTAATAAACACAGTGTGTATATTCCACTCCACTCGGAAATCATCGGCTAAGGCTAAAAGAAAATATAATTGTTGACTATTTTTTCAAATGAAAGTACTTTCAAACGGGCTCAGTTTACCGTCAATAGCCTATACTATCAGTCAGGTACTGTAATTTCGCAGGAATTTGGTTAGTGCATTTTCGAATACAGCAGTACATATGGAAGAGCCCTTTTTAGTTGCCTTAGTGGGCTTCCGAAATGTTCCTAAAAGGCGCGATGTTTTCTAAGTGTATTTTCTTAATCTTTTGATGTGTTTATTATATTTGTGTATAAATGTATTGTTAACATGTTAAACAGTTTAGTAATTTAAAAAAATACTCTTATCTCTTTTTTCATAGAAGTGTCAAGCGTTAAAGAATAACGAGAAACTTTTAGAAAACAAGCACTCGATATAAACCACATATTGGTGTTTTCAAGTATTTCTCCCGTGTCGGTTTAGTTTTGTTAAAAAAAATACCATAATATGAAACCTAACACTCTTACTTGGTGTTGGAATTTAGTTGTGTGTGAGCGATTGACAAGGAGTAGGGAGGAGTTTAGTGGTTAAAACACTCTGTCACAAGAAACATGCTGAACACAAGTATAGCACATACCAAAAATTGCGTTATTGTAACACTTGAATCCAGAACTCATTAACGAATTAAGGGTTAATGCATTTACGGTTAACGATTAAAGGATATTAACAGCTCTAAGACCACCATTATTCACTAGGGTAAGTGGTTACCACATCGTGGTGATACTAACACATTGAGGTATGTGAACATTTACTGGCACTTAAAAGACAAATTAGATGTGAGTCCCCTATATACACTATTGCTAAAACACCGTTTCTGTTGGTGTCTGTGTTAGAACTCATCATACCACACCGGACATTATCCTGTACTTTACAGCGTTGATATATTATTGGCCGGTCATCAGCCAATGGACAGCCGAGCTGATACTGACCCAATACAATGTTTATCGTTTAAAGGATTTATATCAATCATATCTCTTTAATTGGCTATAACAAAAAGAAATAATATCTTTAGCAATATCATTCTTATGCGCTGTCGTGTTCTTGTGAGGTCGTGTTATAAACTAGCCAAAACAAAGACTGCACATCCATGCGAGTTTTATGTTGAACATTAAAGGAATTAATTTTCAAATAAGTTTTGCTCGAGTTACACTCGTGCATAGTCTACAAAGTGTTAACACTATAATTCATAAGAGAGCGTTTGCGATCGGTCAAACAGCCTAACCAACTGGATGAACGTAGCCACTGACTGGCCAGTCACTTAACACCCGTGTCCTAGCCTAGGGCGTGTAAAGGTAGTAATCTTACAATTGTTAACCAGAACACTATACCCAAAAAGACTGTGACTTCAATGTGTTCACGTATACGTTTGTGAATTCTGAGGTTTAGACGCCGATAAGTCCTCAAAGACAGCTGCTATAATTGTATGCATGAAGTTGAAGAAATCTATATGGTGTTTCAATGAGGTACATTATAAATACATACATTTTAGAAACGTTTTGCATAAAACGTGACAGTCGTTAATGGGTTTGAATTAAACATCTTTGTCAACGTAGCTATCGAGGAATAATTATTTTTCCCTCAATCCGCCTGAAGTACCTACACAATGTCCCTTCATAGCCAAAGTGCGGAGTTCGACATTATTTTGTTGATCCGATTTAGCTTATTCAAGCATTAATATTGTTTTATTATTCAGAATATTACAAATTGTTTTTAATAATAACAATTAAAAAAAACTTTGCAACTTTTTGAAGATGATTGGGAAAACCGCGAGGAAAATTAAGTTAACTGGAGAGGCTAAGGTTGAGTGTTTAACCTTAAATTTTCAGTTATTTTATAAATTATTACTGTACAGTATACGCTAATTCAGTCAAAATGGTGTCCCAGCTGCCATCCAATCATGCAGATATTTGCTCCCGAATCGACGTGGTGTTACTACTCAGTGCTCTGCTGTACGTTCAGTAACAATTAAAATCACAAATGGGAATACACAAAACATATCTATCACTATTACTATCTATTTTAACAATCTTTAAATGGTACCCACAAACAATCAGATAGCTGTCCCTATTTTAACAGCCTAGATAGTCCCTACAAACACATTTCTTTCTCAGTACATAAAGCTGGAGTCACAATAGCCCAGCGAACACGACACGACGGACTGACACGAAGTCACACCACGACGATTTTTCACATTATATTTTATTGTGTATTTCAATACCCCAACAATATCTGCCCGACAAGTTTGGTAGTTGGTTGTTGAAAAATCATAATATCCAATACTTACGATTTAAAACTCACGCTAAAGCGATTTTTTTTTGCTTTTGAATATTTTTTTAATTCATGCTAGAGAAAGAAGTATTTAACCCACTCAGGCCTAATTTACACAGTAGTGTACATAACGCACGTGTAGATTACTTTTGGTCTGTACTGCACACTGCGAAGCACAATGACCTGTGTGTAAATGATTCGCAAATCGTCTTACTCGTTGGTCTAGGTTATAATTGGTTCATATTACTGTAGCCGAACATATAGCTTGCCTGTGGCAACGAATAAAGTGTTAAGTACAGTACACGTCATAAGATTTTTTGTTTGCAACACCTGAAACCGTAAATTAAAGTGGGCCCCACAGGGTAAAAAATAAACCTGAGCGTGATTGACGCCAAGTTACTTTTATCACGGTAGGGAAATACGTAAGACATTTTGTTTTTTTAATGTTGTGTTTACATTTTTTGCGCGTGCTTTGACGAACCCAACACGTCAAGAAGTAGAAATAGATTCTCTTTTCATTGGGCTGTCGGGGCTGTATTTTTGTCGGACTCACGTCACGATGCCCCTGCTTTTCATTGGATGCTATAGGCTGTTCACGGTAAAATGAGTACTTTCGGAAGCCCCGGTTAAGATAAAATTGTATGCACGTTATGTATTCTTCCGCCTTATGTAAAATTAACATTGCCAAGGGTCTCATTCCTTTATTCATGCGTCGGTCAGGCGAAACTGTGAAATTATTAGAAAAGTAAATATTTTACAAATCTGGTCATTTTTTACACTTCGTTATATTAATAAAAGCAAACAACGAAAAAAAATTATTCAAGTTATCACTAGAGCCCCGAGAATTTCGCGGATTGAGTTGTAGCAAGTTAAGCCGGACAGTCCTCTATACACTCGAGACACTAACGTTTGCGTATTGGTTGCAGTGACCACATGAGACCTCTGTACAGGACTGTTAATCACTCACTCGCACTACTGCTTCCTGCTTATCACTGGCTCACAGGTAAATGGGGCGTGTCCAAACAACGGTCGTCCAATCAAAGTAGTAGGAGAAAAGAGCAAGTGTTTGGAGTCTACCTTGACTCCGCTTGAATTCGAGAAATACTCGTAGCTCTAGTTATCACAAATGGACACCTAACACTTTTTATTCGACGTTAAGATATGGAACTACTTTCCATACATCGTTACCAACTTTACTGGGCACATGTCACTCAGTGCGCCCGTTGAAATATGTGTAGGCAGGAGCAGTGACATTTTTCTAGGGTTAATTTTAAAAGGGCTGAATTTATTGTGAACAGCCTTTACTCAGATTACGTCTTGTCTTGTGGAGTTCGTTGGGTTATTGTGACTACAGCATAATTCGCTGGGTACAGACCTGTACCTCACTCCGACAGACTCTTGGTTCACGTGATCGTACCCAACGGCCGGACTGTTTTTTTTTCTCGAGCAGCGGAACCGGTATTTATAGCTGCAGGTTGTGTTGCTATCAAAAATAATTTACCTGTAGCTGTGTCGGCGGGGGAGTGGAGCGCCTCACCAGGCAGGAAGCTGACTAACGTGATGTCGTTCTAACGTGTTGTAGTGCTGTAGGCAAGAAGTGTGTAGAGCGCGTGCCGTCCCTAACCATGGGAAAGACTCTCCAACAACACCTGGTGGCCGGGCGTGAAACTATTATCATTTCGGGACATTTCAGTGTTATGTCACCCGACAGGTAAACATACAGATGTGAAACAGCCGCTTATTCCGCGAACTCCAACCGCACACGTCACCAAAATGGCGTCCAGTTACATGAGCGCCTGGTAACTCACTTGCCATCGGGCAGCCCATCAGCCAATATATTACGTTTCCCAGCACGCAATAGCCAATCAGACACACTGTCTGTGTCCAGACCTTCGCGCAGCCAATCACATAATAAGTACGCACACATCAAAGGAACCGCCATGCAATTTCGTCTTTGTGTAATTATCTACTCTGTGTTGCTACCCGGTAGGCAATCTACAGAACTGCTCTGTTGTCACTTGCCAGATAAATATTTTTTTCAGTGCACATGCTTTATTATACGTTTGCAGCTTAAAAGTGGTATGTAGTCCCATCCCGAGTGAGAAACACACAGTGGTTTTGCAATAATGATCATTTTGGAACTATTAAAGATATGCAACGAAATTTTTTATATTTTTCAAAGTTTTGCAGTACCATACGCAAAATACTCGGAAATTGTCAAATTTATTTCGGAAACACCTTTTAACATATTTTCTCGCCTATTTGAATAACAAAGACACCTAGCCTAATTTTATTACGAGCGAGATGTTTGACTTCGATGTTTAATCGACCAAATGTTTCATAACTGAGTCATGCCTTAACTGCTAGTTTGAGAAAATTCAATGTAACACTCACCTAAATTAATGTTTCCATTCTGAATTTGGAAATATTTGTGCGTATTAGTGCCTGAAAAATCATGAGAAGGCAAGTATAGTGTATGTGTTAGCTTAACTCATAAATGATGGCAGTTCCCTTTTACAATGCACACAACCAGTAATACCCAGAAATTATCCTGCCTGGAAAATCTCGCAACATTGCATTTATTTCACAAAAAAAAATTTTAAAAATTTGTGTTGTATATATAAATAGTCTTGGATATAACTATTTGCTTTATGTACGCTCGTCATTTCACTAGTCACTATGAAAAACAATTTTCAGTAAAACTAAATCGTTTAAGTTTTAGTTCTACACCTATGGAAAGATGATGGAACATTCTGTGCTTAGAGCGGGAGTTGTTTTGTACGCTGTTATGTATTTTTTCTCGGAGACCTTTTTTTACCAAAGTATTTCCTACTAAGTTTTGGCCGTCGAATCATGTAGTGAAATCCGAAACCCCGAATTTCCCGACTAAATGTATACCTCGAGAGTGCAAGTTGATGCGCGTGTTAATAATGCAACGAATATGAGAGCCATCAGCACCATCTGACTACCGGCTTAACTTGAACTAAACCCCCAAATGATATTAAAATCTGTTCTAAACTAATTGAAGTTTTCAGTTTAGCGAGAAAAAAAATTTTTTTTTTTTTAGAGTTAACAAAACAGTTCGTTAATTATTCCTGATAATAATGTACGTCTGATGTTGCCGTACATCTTTCGATGATCTGTAGGACAGACTTCACTGTCGTATGTATTATTGAGCCTTTGCTCTCTGCTCATTGGTTACTGTCCCAGTGGGTAGCCATTGTACTTTAGGCAAGGTGGGATTGAATTCGGGCCTTAGTTCCTTGCAGGTCTGTTATTAGTTCAGTGTTCATCCTGGTCTTGGCTCGTAAACTATGGTTAACGACACCCGAATTTCGCGAAAAGATTTCCGCACATGCTAGATTGCAATATCCCACGAGCGTACCAGCGGTTTCCTTTTGATTATTGGCGGCGTGTGTCTGTGAGAAGATATTTTCTTAGTTGACTGTCGAATCAGAATTAAGTTTATCCGATAATGTACGTCTCTGATTCGTGGGCAGATACTTAAGACGCGTAACATATAGATCACCCAATCACAAACGTGAATCTGAGCTAAAGTTTTATGAAATAAAACTGGTTGTGAACTCATTTCGCGAAATTCGGGTGCCCCTAACTATGGTACAATCGTTAATATAGCGTAAATATAGGTACATGCGTTTGAAGACTATCTTCTCCTGAAACGATTTCGCTAAATTTTCAGTACCTAATCTTCCCAAAAAAATACAATTTCTGACGCCCTTCTCAAAGGGCGTGGCAGGGGGCTTATATAGAGCCCAGCAACGCAAGTGAAAATATTTAAAAAACAATTGTATAAGACAGAGCCACGAAGTGTAAGGATTTCTGGCCAGAACACACGTGAATTCTCTGAAAATATTGCATACTTTATTTGATATGAAATACGACTTGATTCATTTAGGCTTCAAACTTTTATCAAACTGTTTATCTTAAGAATGATACCCAGGAGCAATACAACTATTCGTAAGTGTTGACATATGAATGCCCATTCAAATTATTTTGGCTAATAGAAATACAAATTTACCTAGCATAAATTATTTTATATTTTATAAAATACGATATTGAAAAAAGATGGAACATTTCCTTTTGAGACATTCCATAATTAATAGGACAGGTAATCACTCAATATATAAACAGTGATGATTAACTTATATATGATATATTTTATATGTGATTATACCATCAGGATAAATAAACCAACTTTCACACGAAAGTTATCTTTTCTATCACTCCTACTTATGTTTAATGAATACAATGTCTCACGAAGAAAGAGACTTCAATTATTTTCGTGATGTTAGATTCTACAATTTTAACATTTTCACTCAAAAGTGATTTTCTAAACGAGTGTTCCACAATTACTCACATTTACATGTCTTTATTTTGGGTTATTTGAAAGTTATTCAGACTCATTAATTTTCTTAACTTTTCTATTATTTTATTAGAAAAATTATATATTTTTAAAACATTGTTTCATTTCAGCATTAAAACAGCCATCCAAAATTATTGATTCCTTCGTTTTATCCCAAAATGGCTGAGTTACTAAAACATTAATACACAATAATCTTTTCGATTTTTCATAAGTCGAGTTTGGTAACAAAATGGCTGTTATTTTAAAGCATAAGATATTTTTTACAAAAATTCTATCAGCCACTTACTAAGAAATTCTATCCTTAAATATATTAAAAACGCCCTATCTTTATGGACGGGCATAGCCGCCATTTTGCCTATTTTCCGACATGATGGGTCAAAGTTACATTATATCAATTTACTTAACTTGTGGAGAATTCCAGGAGAAAAGTCGGGTCTCTTGAGGCTACCGACCACCTCCCAAAGTTTTATACTCTAGGATCGGGCAGTTGCCACTAATCTTCCATACAATATTTTAAAACTAGCCTATCATGGCTTAGAGAACATTCGATAATGATCTTGAGACGTCAAAAAACTTCTTGGTTGGTGCCGACTTCCTTCCACGTGGCCTCACTTCCGGCGACTACGACACCAGTGGCGCCACAGCGCCACATGGCTGCCGCTCGAAGCTCCACCGTCCACGCGCTCGCAAGTGAACCCTCGGTGCTGGCTGCGGCCGGAGGCTATGAGTTGTCAGACGTAAAGTCCCTTGTAACAAGGGTAACTACAGCAGATCGTCCAGAAAATACGCAAATCAGGTTGGTGTTACCATTGCGCTTAGGAAATGTAGTTTTAATTTATAATAATAAAAACTGCATTTCATGTGAAGAACATATTTTCTGTCGAGACATAGGACACAGTAATATTCCGTTGCCTCGTCAAGCGGTATGTTGAGTGGACAGTCGAAGGCGGCCATGGAGACACCTGTCTCAAATTGAAGACTTATTATTCAGAATTAATGCAGCAGTAAATCACGTCACTATCTTTTCATTCCGATTCTTCTGTTAAAATACAAATAAGCACCTATAAAATATTTTGCAAAATTAAACTTATCTTTAGGGGTCGAATTCTACATATTATATGGTCTTAACGATCAAAAATAAAATTTATTTATTCTTTATAATTGTTATCTGCTGTTTCTCTAAGTGGACACACACCGTATCTAGTTGTCACAAACAATTTAGTATTCAATACATCATCTATCTACTGCAACTTGAAATAAAAATTAGTTATCAAGTGATTTTTAAAAAATTGTATTATGAACTGCGTTTTTTAAAATGGGATCCCGTGCACACAATACCAAGTAGACAAATATAAATTTATTAATATTGTTATGACTTGTTATGTCCATTACATTATATAGGATAATTTAATGGTAAATAAATACAGTGCAATTTTAGCTAGGACGCCACGTGCGCCAGAAGGAACTATTTCTAGCTACTCACCTACGTGGTGAAATGCATATAATATATTGGGGGGGGGGGGGATATGTAAACAATTATGTGGTCTGACAACAGAAGTCCGCAGGCCAAAATAAAAATACAAAGAAAATCATTAAAAGTAAATGATAACTTATATCCCTGCATTTCCCAGAAAGAGTACATTTGTAGGGGTAAAAAGTTACGTACACATGATTCAACCTATGACTGGCAAAATAAAAAAAAGACAATAATATATTCTGTTAAAGGCTGTTCACGGTAAAGTGAGCACTTTAGAAATGGACCTTAGAAAAAAATCACTGCCCCTGCATGCATATATTTTAATGGGCGCACTGAGTCACAGTCGTCCAATAGAGTTGGTAACAATGGATTTAAAGAAGTTCCTTATCGTAACGTCGAATAAAAGTGTTAGGTAACCATTTATGATAACTGAAAATTATATCTTCTGCTTTCTGTTTTTTTTTAATGCATCAAAGTGTAAAAATGACCAGATCTGTAACATATTTTATTTTATAATAATTCCACAGTCTCGCCTGACCACGCATGAATAAAGTGGCGAGGACCATGGCAATGTTGATTTTACATAAGGCGGAAGAACACACATCGTGCATGCCAGTAGATCTTAAGGGTCCTATGTACTGAAACGTTTTCTGTGAAATCGTTGTTGGCGCCTAAACGCGTGTCCCGGTAAACAAATGTTCTGGAAATAGGAAGTTTTGCCAGAAAGGATAAAATACTATTGTCTATATCGCTATCTTTTTACTTTTATCATATTAAGTGTATTGATGGAGAAAAAAAAATCTTGAAAGTGGTCAAATATCGTATTTTTAAATATTGTGTATGAAGTTTCTTTAAGCAGCAAGAGAAAAGTACGACTATACGCAGGTAGTCTGATGTGTGTACTTTCATCGCGTGTCATAAAACTCAAACAGTTACAGATCTAGTTTACACAGCAAAGCGTTAGGACGATAAAAACTGCGCGCCTTGCGCGTAAGAGTGATGAGGCGCAAGGTGTGAGTGTTAGTGTCGCCCGTATCGCTCCCTCGCTTCTTGACCTTGAACGCGCAGGTACATCGGACGCTTAAGCAGGGCTTTCGAAAGTGCTAATTTTACCGTGAACTATCTATACTCTGTGACATTGCGTCAGCATAAGGACATCCTGTGTAGCGTTACCTTGGACGAAAGGGCGCCACGGAGCAGGTCCTGGTGGTCCGGTGCAGAGAGCAGTCAATCAGTCAGTCAGCTAGTGCCTGGGGAGGGGGGTGGGGGGGGGGATTGTTGGCTGGTTTGGGGGGGGGTGGGGGGCAAGGTCCCTGGGAGTGCAGACGGCGAGACGAGGTGACCGACGCTGGCGAGGCAGGCAGGCAGTCAGTCAGGTCGTGCGGAACAGCTGTCTGCGACGCCGCCGCCTTACATATTCATGACGGCGACGGTAGCCTCTTGGAGAGACAGCTCCACTGAAGACGCCCTCCTGGGACCTGCGTGTGTCCACGTTTACGCAATCTACACGTGCCCGCACCTCGCACTCAAGCTGGACTCGCGCAGTTACCTCCACGAAGGTGTTCCTCTGTGGCCGCGTGTAAGCGATTCCCACCCGCAACGGTTTGACCGAGGCCTATTTTATCCAGGCCGTGTCTCAATTTACAGAGTACTCTCTCTCTCTCGAGAGAGAGCACTCTTCCGCACAACCTGGCGAGAGCGCTGCTTCGCGCTCTCTCGTGCTCTCGCTCTGGGAATTGAGACAACCACTCTCTCGTTTCTCTCCGACGTCAGGTAAACAGCTGATACTAAAAGGCGGGAAATAATTTTAAGCTAAAATCGCGGTCATAGCTATTGTAAGTAATTTATGTGTGTTCAAAATAATTCACAAATAATTATAGCATTACCGGAATAACCATTAGAGCATAAAACACTATTATTTTTGTTTTATTTTACTGTCATGTTACAGCAAAGTCACAAAAAAACGAAACTTAGTCAAAAATCTGTATTTATATTTTTATAAATACATGTTGCGTATGTCATTGCGCTGTTTAAAACAGTCGAAATTATTCACTTACAGTTAAAATGCAATGTGGTTTTGGCCCAGAAAACAAATATGGCGCCTACGACAATTTCGTGCTCTCTCTCTCTCTCTCTCTCTCTCTCTCTCTCTCTCTCTCTCTGTGCGCTTGCTCTTTCTCGCTCTCTCCGACGAATTGAAACGACCAGAGAGCGTTCTCTCTGACGTCATAATGACGTCGTCGCGAAAGCGAGGGCACGAGAGAGCGCTCTCTGGACCAGTTGAGACACGGCCTCAGCCTCCTCTTGAAGACGTTGTACTAAGGGTAGGTGTATGTAGTATCCACCGACACTAGTTCGACCTATGCGGCTGTGTTCGAGAGCGCCGTCTGTCTGACGATGACTGCTCGCCTCGCACCTAGGCGAACTGGCTTCTATTCCCGGCGGGGTCGCTCCCGGATTTTCTCGGGGGGGGGGGGGCGGGTCTCCCATTTTAAATTACGTTACGTTAAGACGGGGGATTAGGTTGCTGTTATTGCTTTATGTCAAGCCACGCTATCTATACAAATAAATAAAATAGAGGTGTCTATCTGCGATTTTACGATTTTCCACTTTTAATTATTTTTTTCATGTAGTATAATTGATTAAAGGCTGTTCACGATAAAGCGAACACTTTTGAAATGAACCTTAGAAAAAGGTCACTGCCCCTGAACGCATTATATTTTTAATGGGCGCACTTTTTAAAGCCCTTCTTAATTTTTCCTTTCATCCTATTTCCATCTTCCTGCTACTTTTTAATACAAACATGCACTGTGACGAATAAACACAGTGTATACATTTCACCACCCTCAAAATTTAATGCCTGATGCTACAATAAGATATATTTATTAGTGGTTAAAGCCCGTTGGGAGGGCCTTAAAAAGTGGTCACTTTACCGTGAACAGCCTATAACGATGGGTGAAAAATATTTCCATATCTTACCGCCGAATACAAATTTTTAGATAACTATTTGTAATAACTTATATTATTTCTTTCACTTTCTGTTTTTTTTTATGCATCGAAGTGCGAAAATGAGCAGATTTGTATAATATTTACTTCCCTAGAAATTTCATAGTTTTATTTGACCGACGCATGAATAAAATGATGAGGCCCATGGCAATGTTAATTTTACATAAGGCGGAAGAATACATAACGTGCATACAAGAAGATCTTAAGCAAATCTTTCGAAAGTGTTCATTTAACCGTGAACAGTCTATACTAAGCCATATCTAATGCTAAAATTTTCATATCTGTCTGTCTGTCCGACCGGATTTAACTCAAAAACCCAAGAACGTATTGACATGAAATTTACAAGGTCTATAGATATTAACACCCGGACTAACTTAATCTTTGTTTCATCGAGATATCTCAAACGGTTCCGGAAATATGATGGTGATCAGGTATGTAGTACATATGTACTGGATTATACTTTTCTTAGGATTACTGCATAAAAAAAGCGTTATTAAAAAAATTTCCTTCACTTCTCCGTAGTGGCCCAGTAGCTAGAGCTATTCCAAGTGGGGCAGTAGTGGCTTAATGGATAGAGCTATTCCAAGTATGGCAGTAGTGGCTTAATGGATAGAGCTATTCCAAGTGGGGCAGTAGTGGCTTAATGGATAGAGCTATTCCAAGTGGGGCAGTAGTGGCTTAATGGATAGAGCTATTCCAAGTGGGGCAGTAGTGGCTTAATGGATAGAGCTATTCCAAGTGGGGCAGTAGTGGCTTAATGGATAGAGCTACTCCAAGTGGGGCAGTAGTGGCTTAATGGATAGAGTTATTCCAAGTGGGGCAGTAGTGGCTTAATGGGCAGAGCTATTCAAAGTGGGGCAGTAGTGGCTTAATGGATAGAGCTATTCCAAGTGGGGCCTTGTTGGCCCAGTTGTTAGAGCGATTCCAAGTGTGGTCACAGTGGCTTAGTGGATAGAACTATATCAAGTAGGGCCATAGTGGTCCAGTGGATAGATATATCTCAAGCGGGGCCGCAGTGGCGCAGTGGCTAGAGCGATTCAAAGTGGGGCCTTAGAGGCCCAATGGATAGAGCGATTCCTAGTGGGCCGCAGTGGCTTAGTGGATAGAACTATTTCACGTGGTGTCTCAGTGGCCCAGTGGCTAGGTATACATTTATCTACACTTCATTTAAAACATAAAACATGTGCGAATCAATGACAGGGCGTAATTTAATAACTCCATTAAATATGAAAGAAGCAATATTACTATTTCAAATATAAAACCGTAGTGAAATTATGGTGGACTTTATTTTATTAACTTCATAAAACCTAAGAGAAGCGAAATTTCTATTCCAAAAATAAGAAAATACTTCCTTAATTTCAAGCGAACGGAGTCGCATGGGTCAGCTAGTATTATTCTAAAGTCGTTATAGTCTACTTGAACCACCAGGGCGTCTTCACTTTATTGCCGCCGAAGGCTGCTCGTCTTGTAGTCTCGGCTACGGCGGTTCCCTGCACGTCCTCCGTCGCTCCATCTTGCGCCTCCGTCGTCTCTGCGGCAAGGCCGCACTTGGAGCCTCCGCGCGCCGGCGCTAAATTCCCGCCGTGGATTTACAAACATATCCGTGTTTCCAAATTGTCTCGCTGCCTGTGCCCTCGCCCTGAATACGGCGTCGCTTCTCTGCGTGGGTTGGCGCGTTTAGGCAAGCGCTAGAGTTAAGGTTATCCGCGCCCACAACAATACTCACCTCACTTCGTCCCACCGGCTCTCAATACCTCCATGATAAGAGCCGCCCAAACCATCGACCCTTGTGCAGAAAATATTCTATTTCGCGTCATAATTTTGAATTCATAGTAATTACTGACAATGTACGATTATAGAAAATTTCCATGTTAAGAGTTGTTTAATATTTATATGCGTAATTTTAATCTTGTGTTATCTATGTGTTGTAAAAAGTCGAGAACATATATATGTATATATAATTAAGTTTTAGACTTTTCGCAGCATCCAAATAACACACATTTAAAACTACGAGCAAAAATATCATACTACTCTTAAAATGTAAATTTTCTATACGTAATCGTACATTATCAGTAATTGCTATGGATCCGAAATTATGACACAAAAACAAAGCATTTGTGCAAAAAGGGTGAAACCGAGCCTTTTAACACACTGAGGTCTGCATACATTTACTGACACTTAAGACAAATTAGAAGTGAGTAACCTATATCCGCTGCTGCAAAAAAAAACCGGATCTGTTGGTGTCTGTGTTAGAACTCACCATAGTCCTACTGGTCCATACCACACCGGACACTATCCTGTACTTTACAGCGTTCATTATTGGCCGGTCATTAACCAATGGAGATCCGAGCTGATATTAATCTAATTAAATGTCCTTTATCTTATAAAACGATTTACAACCAAATATGTCCCTTTCAGTGGCTTAAAAAAAAAAAGTGAAATTCAATCGTTAGCAATGTCATCGTTACTGCGCTGTCGTGTTCTTGTGAGGTCATGTTAAACACTAGCCGAACAAATACTGCACTTCCATGCGAGTTTTGTTGTGAACGACAAAGAAATTTTCAAATCAGTATTGCGCGAGCTGAGCATAGTCTACAAAGTGATGGAGGGAGAAAGAGTGAGTGAAGAGATTTGGGCGGCTCTTAACATCGAGGTCTTTAGAGCCGCTGAGGGTGATTGAGGTGAGTATGGAGCAGCACCGGAATGAAAGGGCGGGGGGAAACGGGAGATCCCCGAGAAATCCCGCCGACCAACGGCATCATCCAGCACGATTCCCACGTGCGAAAATCTGGAGTGACATCGGCTGGGGATTGAACCCGGATCGCTTTTGGAGGGAGAAGCAAGGATCTCCACGTGAGGCGTGTTGTCAGCGCGGGCGGCCGGCGACACGCGCGATGCCGATGAGGCGCGACCAGACTTCGTTAACGCTTTGTAGAATCTGCTCGAGTGTAGCTCGAGCATAGCTAATTTGAAAATGCCTCTAATGTTCAGCATGAAACTCGCAGGGATGTGCAGTCTTTGTTCTGATAGTGTTTAACACGACCTCACAAGAACACGGCAGCGCATAAAAATGATATTGGTAACGATAGAATTTCTTTTTTTTTTTATAGCTACTCAAATGGATATGATTGATTGTAAATCCTTTTATACGATAAAGTACATTTGATTGGGTCAATATCAGCTCGGCTCAGCAGTGGTTGATGACCTACCAATAATGAACGCTGTAAAGTACATGGTAGTGTTCGGTGTGGTATGGACCAATAGGACGATTGCGAGTTCTAACACAGACACCAACAGAACCGATGTTCTTGCAATACTGGATATAGATGACTCACATCTAATTTGTCTTAAGTGCCAGTAAATGTGTGCAGACCTCAATGTGTTAACGAGGATCTCCCACCCGCCGGACCGAGATCGTCGCAATGGCACATCGTCGAAACTGTGACGCGAGATTCTAGACACGCGTGAGGTGTGGGCTGTCCGTGCAGGAGAATCAGGGTATTGCGTGCATGCCACCTGACACGCGTGAGGCGTGGGCTGTCCGTGCAGGAGAAGTATGGTATTGCGTGCATGCGACCTGACACGCGTGAGGCGTGGGCTGTCCGTGTAGGAGAAGCAGGGTATTGTGTGCATGTCACCTGCGCCCTTACTAATTCCTGAATCCCAACAATAAAATGCTGCTAAACAATGCATCCGTGCATTTCGAACTCTTCGTCAGCTTAACCCACTCAGGCCCAGTGTGCGCAATTGTGTACATTACGCGTGTGTAGGTAATTTTTGGTCTTTACTGCACGCCGCGAAGCTCATTGACCGATGAAGGTGCCTGTGCGTAAATTATTCGCACACTGTCGTACAGGTCGAAGTCATAAAACGTCCATATCGCTGTAGGCGAACATACAGCCTACATCACATTGGAGCTGCCAACGAAAGAAGTGTTGTGTCGATTTAAGTGCATCACACATCATAAAATGTCTTGTTTGCAACACCTGAAATCGTAAATTAATGTGTGTCCGAAAGAGTTAACTGCTCACATCAACGCACTCATCGAAAGTTAATTGCACTATCTTGAGACGAGTTTTAATGCAATGAGAATACGATAATGCAGGTAGTTTGAGGCTGTTCACGGTAAAGTGAGTGAGCACTTTCGAAAGCGCCGCTTAAGAGCTACTTGTACGCACATAGTGTATTCTTCCACCTTATGTAAAATTAGCATTTCAATGGGACTCAACATTTTATTCATGCGTCGGTGAAGTGAAACTGTGGAATTGTTAGTAAAGCAAATATGTTGCAAATCTGCTCATTCTTATATTTAGGCGCATTTAAAAAAAAGAGAGAAAAATAAATAATTTCAGTTTACAGACATGGTTACCTACCACTATTTACTTGACGCTAAGATATGGAACTATTTCCCCTCCATCATACCAACTTTAATGGACGCATTTCACTCACTGCGCCCGTTAAAATAAATTCAGGCAGGGGTAGTGACTTTTATAAGGTTGATTTCAAAAGTGCTCACTTTGTCGTGAACAGCCTTTACTTCTTAAACTTATACGGGTTTAATTAAAAAAATGGCAAAGTATATCATTATATTATCCACAACATTTTACATAAGTTCCTTAATTTTACGTTAAGGCATAAGTAGAGCCCCGAAGATTTCGCGGATTGAGTTTGTAGCAAGCTATTCTGAACAGCCCTCTACACACTCCAGAAATTATCATTTGCTTATTGGTTGCTGTGATCAAGTGAGGCCTCTGTACAGGACTGTTAAACACTCACACTACTGCTTCCTGCTTATCACTGGCTCACAGTTAAACGGGGCGTGTCTGAAGAATTGCCGTCCATCACAACGGTAGGAGAAAAGAACAAGTGTTTGGAGTATACGTCGCCTCCGAATGAATTCACGAAATACTCGTGGCTCTACATATAAGTAGGGACAGGTTTTACTCGCGAAAATATTTATGGAAATGCTAGACTTCAATATCCTACGTCCACAACTATAACTTCATTTGGTTATTGGCTGCGTGTCCACGAGAGAAGACATGTTCCTATCTGACTGGGTCATTCGTAATAAAGTACTCCTATACTAAACGTCCATGATTCGCGGACAGACACTTGAGGCACGTGGCATTTAACATCATTCAACCACGAAAGTGCATATGAAGAAAAGTGTTTTGGAGTACAACTTGTCTTGGAAACTTTTCGCGAAAAAAACTGTCCCGAAGTATAAGTACTTTTCCTCCGTCGTTACCAAGCTATCTGGGCGTATGTAAGTTAGTGAACCCGCCAAAATACATGCTGGTAAAGGCTGTTCACGATTGTGACCGTGGGACCGTCACGCGTAAATAATAAGTAAGACCAAGGGGCGTATTGTAAGTTATTCGTCAATTTTTTGTATTCGTTTCGTTTCGAAAGCTCTCGAAACGAATAATATCTTCGAGAAAGGCAAATTGGTATTCTAAGTCATTATTCGTTTCAGTCCTCCGAGACTTCGGCAATGTTCGGGTCTTCGTTAGCGAATGCAGGGTGGCAACACTATGCACATGAACGTTAAATCTTTTATGTGACTTTGTTTGTAAACTATGAATAATTAAGATTGAAAACATTAATAAACCAAAGCAGTAAAGCGTTAAAAAATGTTTTGTTTGCTTTTGGTGAGTTTTAAAAGTTAGTACTAAATACATAATGTGTTAAAGGAGAAAGGTATATTTCGTTCGTCAAGTGTGTTATATTTGCTAACGATATCGTACTATCTTGTAACTCGGCTTGACGTGTGATATATTACACATAAATATTCTTTAATTTCGTCTGCACTAATTGAAAAAGACTCGCATGTAGGCCGATACGAGAGAACAGATAGAATTTTACTTGTTACATGCCCGAAGATTTTTCCCAATTACCATTTTGCTGTTTGGCTGCAAGCTATTTACGAACAACTGTAGTCCTGTTATTTATAATACCAATATTAAAAAAATAAGCGGTGACCAAACTAGTCATTCTCGTGTTTCTTGTGGATTGTAGTAATATCAATATATGAATTTTTACTCAATTATTTTCAAGAGAAAGTATGTTGGTTGTAAACCATCAAAAATTATTTACAGTTTAGCCCTACCTATCACGTAATTTACAAACTACATTGTTCAAAGCTAATTTTTGAAGAAAAAAACGGTGTTTATGATCTCTTATTTCAGTTTAAACAACTGCAATAATCTAATAAATTCCATCACAATAGCCACCCTACACTGCTGCTTAGATAGTTCACAAATCAAAACAGAAAGGTTAATTGGTGCTTTAGAATTTTTTTTTCTGAAATAGGTTTTTATGTTCCTGTAATGCATGAAGCCACATCATATCACGATTATCTTCTTTCGTAGTCCTAAAAAACAATCTGTTACACACACCAGCCTAGTTTTTATAATAAAACTTGGTAACGAATCTCGAAAGGCTTCGCTTTCGTTTCGAGTTTCTTATCGAACATAATGACGTGAAACGAACACTAGAATGCGCTTAGAATAGCTCCTTTCGTTAGTAAACGAAAATTTGAGTAATAACAAATAATTTTGTCGAGAGGAAACGAAAAGAATAACTTAGAATAAGTCCCTAGGAGTGACATCCCGGGTGTTTTGTTACAGCATGAAACCCTTAGGCGGGGCTAGCCCGCCAAGCTTGTTGGCGTTGCAGGTTGCAGGATGACAGGGATCAGCCTTATAGAGCACCGCTTCATTGCTATTGGCAGACGCCTTCGCGCGCTTGCAGAAAAAGTGTTTAATTGTAGATGGAACACACGCCGTAAAGGTGGCCTTCCGATGGAAAAGAGGGCGCCTCGTATGTATAGACGGCGCTGAGGTCTGGTCTCTAGGCTTGAGGAGGGGATGCGGTGTCGTATAAGTACGGGTGCAGGGCTTCTGGGGTGTATGGACCCACCCTAGAAGTAATGAAGCTGCGTCGGAATGTTGAGTATTGAAAGTCTGTTGTGAGAGGCATCTGTGAAGTTA
This sequence comes from Dryococelus australis, assembly GCA_029891345.1. NCBI lineage: Eukaryota > Metazoa > Arthropoda > Insecta > Phasmatodea > Phasmatidae > Dryococelus > Dryococelus australis. Next base: position 350,784,288 of record CM056993.1, read on the forward strand.
GGTTCATAAAACCACGTGTTGGTGAAAAGGAACTTAGAACTCTTGGACTTAAAAAATCTTCTGTTGCTAGCGGAATTGACTTAGAAAATTTTCTCTTGGGCAGTCGTCAGGACTCTGAAATTTTCGGTAGTGCTAAGTGTACGACTTAGACTAATTCCGAGTGAAAGTGGGACTTAGCCTAAAAATGGAAGTCCGCAGGAACTTAAACATTTCACTAGCCTAGGAACATATAATTTTTTTTGGAGTTAGTTGGCACTTGGATTAGCATTTGGATTCTGGAGCCCAGTGGAACATAGTTGTTTTTATGCTAGCGGAGGACTTTGACTCTGACTATGAATTGCGGCTGTACGGACACATTCTTTTTTCTCACTGAAGTACAGGATCCAGCTTGAAAAAGAAATGCGATCCCTGTGCGAGTTGGGACTTGGATTGAATGCGAGGATCGGCGTAGGGCATTAGAGGATTTCTACCGCCCAGATTATTCAGGTTGTGCAGAGACTTGGTGAAAGCTAGGTAGAGCATTTTGGCCCGCGAATGTTTTGCGGACGTGTTCGAAGCTAGTAATCCTAAATTATTTATGTGCGGCTAGTAGAAGGGAGAGGAGGAAGTGATACAAGGTTATAAGGGCTTTGAAGTGGAGTGCCTCAGATTTTATTTAAAACATTTGGATTTTGACTCCGTCGTGTGTTTGGCGCGTGGCGTGGTTGGGACTAGGGTTAAGTACCTCATTGCTGCTAATTTTGAAAAGGGACTGGAAGATAGCAGAGTTTGATGGGATGGGTTTTGATTGTGTGGGTGTGTTTGCGAGGAATTGGTGGGTGAAGGAGTAGAAGTGCCGCTCGCTTGCTGCGAGAAATGGCGGGGAGAATATACTTAGCTTCTCTTTCACCAGGTGTGGGCGTGAGTGAGCGGTATCGGCGGAGGGTAAAGTCGGCACCTAGGTGCGCGGACGTGGAGAATATCCACACCACCCATCGATTGCTTGGAGTTGAGTGGTTGAAGGTCCAGAACTGGCCACCGCTGAAAAGTGACTGGTTGGGATAGTATCCCTTGGTTCTGGGCCTGGGTGTTGGTATTTTTATGACGGTTTGGCTGGGTAGTGTGTATGTGCTGGGGTGGGAAGTTGGGTGCGGCCAGGTTATTGGAGTAACGAGAATATTGGAATACATCGCAGACCAGAGACCACTCCTCGGCGAGCTGTTGTGTTGAGTGATATGATGAAAAAATGGTAAAATTTTGTATATAAAGAAAGAAGGCTGTGAAATCACGGGAATGTGAAAGATGTTGGTTTTTGAGATTCTTGATGCTGGGTTTTAAGGGGGTTTTGCTGGCAGACAGCCAGGATCACTATTGTGAAAATTTGTGTGGTTTGTGTAAAGGTTATTAAAATTTTCAAAGCCATTTTATTCAAGCCATGGCTGAGCTAATTTTAGGTGCTTGGTCCGCTATTTGAAGGTTATTGGGGGTTTAGGGCGTGTATTGAATTTGCCAACGTTTGTTAAAAGTTTCAGAGATGCCAACAATTTTCAGTTATTTTGGGATTGTAATGAGGAAAGAGATGAAGTTGTGAAATATACTGTACGCATTATTTTGAAGATAATAGTAGATTGTTATGAGAACCGAAAATGATTATTTACGGCATTGTGAATCTGGTAGCTGATTGTGAACCCTTTTTCCAAACTACACTTAACATTTGGACCTAGCACATGCCGCTAGTCCAATAACAAGTTACTATGAGTGTTTTCCTACTATATGTTTTGAGATATTCACGGAACCCCATCCTTCCCTTTTTCTGTGTTTAACTTAGACCAGAAAGGGAGAGTTGGGCTAGTGGTTGGGCCACAAATGTTACGGCATTGGGGGGCTCACGATAAAGTGAGCACTTTTGAAATCAACCTTAGAAAAATGTTACTGCCCCTACATGCATATATTTTGACGGGCGCACTGATAGACATGCCACCAGTAAACTTGGTAACGATGGCTAGGAAGTAGTTCCTTATCTTAACTTCGGAAAAAAAGTGTTAGGTAACGATTTTTGACAACTTTATTATTTCTTTCGCTTTCTCTTCTTTTAAACATCGAAGAGTAAAAATGAGCATATTTGTAAAATATTTACTTAACTAATCATTTCACAGTTTTACTTGACGGTCGCATGAATTAAGTGCTGATGCACATGGCAATGTTAATTTTACACAAGGTGGAAGAATACATAACGTCCATACTAGTAGATCTTAAGCAGGAATTTCATGTGTGTTCATTTTACCGTGAACAGCCTATAAATTAAAGATGAGCTATACCTAGTTTCACCTGCGCATATTCGCAATATTGAATCACGCATCCTCTGCAGAAATGTAGAAATCTCGCATCTCAAATAATTTTTCGTACCTTTGTTAGACTTGGTTTTTCAATGTGCCTTTTATTGTAAAAAATATTTTGCGTAACTGGAATATATTGTTTGCATTAAACTTTGACCAGGTAAAGTAAGCATTATAAGAACGTGCTTATAAACACAAGAGTGTGATAACCACCACGTTACATAGTGCATAAGAATGCACATGTGAAACAGACACTTAAACTGCGAACTCCATGCACACACGCCAGCAAAATGACGTCACCAGCCAGCAACGTGTCGCAATGAGATCGTAGATCAACAACGGGTAACTTACTCGCCAGCCGAGACATTAGGGGATCTTACATAGCAGCCAATCAGCCTCAAGGCCCATTCCAAGCGCTTCGAGCAGCCAAACATTGAATGGGTACGCCCACATTAACCCATTCAGACCCAGAGGATACTATTGTGTACATTACGCATGTGTAGGCAATTTTTTGTCTGTACTTGAACACTACGAACCTCAATGACCAATGGTCTTTCATGTGGGTAGATGTTTCGCAAACCGTCTTACTGGTCTAGGTCATTATTGATTCATATTACTGTAGCTGAACATATAACCTACAGATCATTGGCTGTGACAATGAAACAAGTGTTGTGTAGACTTAAGTACAGCACGCATAATAAAATGTTTCGTTTGCAACACCGGAAAGAGTATATTAAAGTGGGTCTGAAAGGGTTAAAGGGATCTGCACACCATTCCGCCTCCGTGTACTGATCTACTCTTGGGGCCGCGGTGTTTTAGTGGTCAGACTATTCGCCTCCCACCCAGGCGAACGAGGTTCAATTCCAAACGGGGTCGCTACCAGAATTTCGCACTTGGGAATCGTACCTGAAGATGGCGCTGGTCGGCGGATTTTCTCGGGGATCTCCCTCGCATTCCAACGCTGCACCGTATTCACCTCGCTTCACCCTCGTCGACTCTCAAAACTTCGATGTTAAGAGCCACTGAAATCTCTCCTCCAGTGGCGTGTCGTGAACTGTTGCTAGGTAAGCTGTTGCTTGCTCACCTTCGTACATTCTCGGCGCGTGTAGCAGGAACCAATACCAACTGCGGAGCCTAGGGAAACTGAATGTATTTCGACCACTTACAATGAGCAGGCAAGGGACCCATCATACACGTGATGTGGCGTTACCTGCTCAACTACGTTTTAATGGTAGAAATGTGAACTATCAAGCAACAGGGTACAACACAGAACTAATGCCAGCTTACCTCGCAACAGTTCACTACACGCCACTGCTCTCCTCTCCTCGAACCCAGCGTTGATTTTCGACGGTTCTGTCGGCGAAAATAAATTCGTAGTCGGGACTCTGCCCCACGCTCCCAGCACGGGACAGAATTGTTTCGAGGAGAAACTGGACGACTGGCGCGAGGCCAGTGAACCCAGTGGAAAAAGACGGCCGCCTGGCCACCCGCACTCTGGAGGAATGCGGCGATTTTCTCACGGTCCTGCTCTCTACGTCCTGCGCCAGGAGGTACTCCACCATTCTAACATAACACTCGAGTCCACTCGTGCCGCAAGTCGTTTATGTAAACTGCCGTGCGACGTGTCTCCGTGCTAGGCTTCCCTCGGGGCCATATCACTACAGGCTGGTCACATGAAAAAACTCACTACCTTAACCTGCAGGCATTTTAAAAGGCACACAGACTGGCATGTGCCCCAGTTAGGTTGGTAATGACGGAGGGATTGTAGTTCCATGTCAGAACGTTTGATGTTAGGTAAACATTTTGTGGATATTGAAATGATTTCTTTTGATTTTTGTAATTTCTAATGTAATTTAACCATTTCTCTTTCAAAAGTCAGTGGGCTAAACCAGATTCGTTTAGGGATGGAGGTCTTAATTAAATAAAAAGAGTTAATTATAGTTTCCTTATTATATTTACAATAACTAAAAACCAAATTCTCTCGACACAAATTCTCACAATACGCTGATATCACTTGCTCTTTACAATTAATGAATCAAATCAATACAATATACAATTACCTCAAGGAAATTAATGTAATTAAATAATTAAAAATCAGTACCAATATACAATATATCAAAAACTATTCAATAATTTTTATAGATTATATGTCCATATTTGACAGTTCCAATATTTGCAATGAAATACGTATTACATGTTTATTCAGGACCACCTTGGTTTAGTCCATGTCCCACCAGACTGCAATATTCTAGAGTTCTCCAAGCGTCCTCACGCCCAGTAGCCTTCAATAGACGGGTTTCACGTCCTCTCGTCCATTCACACCACGAACATCTCGCCCGCCGTCGTCTCGTAATCTCCCGTCGTCCGTCCCTCACCGCACTTAACTTCGCCCACCGCACTTAGCCGTTGGGGTGTCGCCAAAGACTGATGACAGTCCAGCTGTGGCTGGTATTTGTAGGGTCGTATGTCATCGCCCATAAATGTCTCTAAATGCCGCGTTGCGCCGAGGGTCCTAGTTCCCAGAATAATCTTACGCATCCTCTACACTCGACGGTTTCTCCAGCCGGGGAGGGGGAGGAGGAGGGGCTGTGACGCCAGTCAGGTCTCGCCACTGTCAATCATTCCACGACTGCCCCGGGAGGTGGGAGCCACGAGGCAGTGACCGAGTCTGTCGGGGGAGGGGAGGATCGAGGTGATTACCCCCCCCCCCCCCCAACCCAAAGAGCCGGACCACGCATAAAGGGAGGTCGCGGCCGCTGCGATTTACATCGCGTATAGGTACATAAATGTAAAAATTAAAAAAGAAAAATGTAAAATACTAATTTTTTAAATTAATTTTACATCTTTACTTGACCGTCGCATGAATAAAGTTATGAGGCCCAAGACAATGCTAATTCTATATAAGATGGAAGAGCACACAATGCGTATAAAAGTAGATCTTAAGCAGGGTTTTCTTAAGTGTTAAGTTTACGGTGAACATATTATTAGAAGAAAAGAATATTTAATCGTTCAACCGCAGTAAATTCACACACACTACATTCGAATCAGTGATACGCAGAGATATTCAACTACTATCATAAGTGAAAATGGCTCCACTTAGAATCAGCGGATAACAACTTATTGTTTCAGTGAAAAAAATTTCGCTGATTGAATTAGTGACGTGAAACAATTTCATTGATTGAATAAGTGACGGCCGACTGCAGTGGTGAATGAAATATTGCTTCTATTGAATTTAGGAAAATAATTACTTGGAATAAACATATTTTCGATCGTTTACTATTCATATTGTGCAATTTAAAAAAAGTGAAGAAAAAAAAGTTAGTAGGTGACCAGGATTGAACTCGCGCTCCCTTCGACTCTAAGCCGTTGCCTTGAAATGTGAGCTACCACGCCAAGTTGGAATTGTAAGAGGAAAATATATTTCTTATAAATACCTCTGCGAAATCGTGTAGTTTGAAGTTGTATGCTCATACTTTTCGTGTTTAGTTTAATTGGTATCGTTATGATTGTTAAAACAAATAGTATGTATGAGAGCACTCTCTTCACCACATTTAATTCAGTTCAAACCTTCAAACAGAGCACTGAGACGATTACATGGAATCGAAATGAAAGACGTAAGAACGGAACGAAAGGCTGTGTGTTCATATTACCTCGTAAAATGGCGTTTGGAAAGACAAAACACAATTTAGAAAGTATTTTGTATCGGTTTTATTCGTTTATTCGTTGTTACTTCACTTTATACACGTTGTTTGACTGCCATTTTTAAACGATTTTCGACGGCCATTTTTACACGCAGTTTCACTGATAACATCAGTCAAAAATAATTAGAGACGGAGCAAGTTGCTCAGATGTTTCGCTGGTCCATCAGTCAAAAGATAAATCACTGAGAAAAGAGTGGAAAAAATGATTGACGAATCAGTGGGAAATGTCACGGAATCAATCAGTGAAAAAAATATGGCATTTTTTCACTGGTTCATCAGTTAAATTCACTGAAGTGACTGTTATCAGTCAGATACGCTTGACTGATAGAAACAGTAAATTGATCACTGATTCAAATTTAGAGTGCATAAAATTTATTTAGACAACAGTATTTTATATATATATATATGCACGTGTATGTGTGTGTGTGTGTGTGTAGTGTAGTGTGTGTGTTTACATTAACTTTTTATATGTTTCTTTTATTTGATATGTATAAATTGGAAAACTGGTTATACAATTGTGGCATTGTTGGATATTTAATGAGGACGGGTAGAGGAATAATAAAGCTTGAGGCTGCGCAGATCGGGCAAACTATCTGGGCGTGCTAAAACTTCAAGTCCGTCACCATCCACCTGAAATCATCCTTTCAATCAGAAGGGGTTCCCTTCCAAACGTCGCGATCCAGGCATGACAATGTCTGGAAGGCAGTTCGCTGTACAGTGAACCAGTGGCGGCTGGTGACTTTTGAAACTGGGAGTGCTGTGGCCATCCTACCCCAGATCATTACAAATAGCATTTTTTTAATGGGCACAGTGATAAAGTGCTTGTTTGAAGAAAAAATTATCATCGCTCGATTTGTAATGGTCAACATTCTGTGGCTACTGATTCAGAGCTAATCACTAGCACATGTATATATATTTGTTTTAAGTTTGTTTGGGTTATATACCTTCCAACCAGTACCTACGTGGTGTGGTACCTCACACGAGACGACGAGAGATAAGATGATAATAATACTAGTTCTACTATACTAATTGTGATGATAGCTTAAATATACTAAAACAAATATTTTTAAAAACCTATACTAATTTACATACAGCACATACAAAATGCCTGTCAAATTTAAATTAGAAGATGAAAGTAGCATATCTTAATCAATATATTTGTAAACAAAATACATTCTTAACTCAGTACGCTCTATCTAACTGGCAATGAATATTTACCTCAGCAATCACTGGAAATTTTATAGCTTTTTTATATGTTGTAAACGGGTTTAATGTCTTTTAACTTGTCTCCCAAATGTATCAAATTTTTTTTACTCCATTGACAGTCCATGCAAGATCATTAGACTTCATTATCAAAAATTAAATAAAACAATGCATTTCTAACGTCACGCCCGCATAGCTAGTCCGCGAAATTGTATGTACTTACATTGAATTTTCGCGTATACGAACCAATGCGTTTACCACATTGGCTTTGTTGTTTTGTTATATTTAACTGTGGCCTTGCTGGTCCCAAATTATTGAGCTCTAGTTTATTCTCGTGATTCAAATTCGTTGTCGTAATAAGGTTTAAAATGTTACAGAATTATACATTATTTACAAGTTTACACAACACAACATCAACAACAATTCAACCCTGCTTCTGACCGATGGTCATGGCTTATCGTTAACAGCAAACTTATTCAGAATATTACACACTATATTTGGAGCTCACACGAGTTTGAACTATATCTATAAATAAAAACTATTCGTAATAAACACAAGCATTGTTAAGAAATGTGTTTAACAACTGCAAAAGAGCGGGGCGCGAAAGGGATAGAGGGAGGGGGGGGGGAGGAGCTGCCGCCTACGCAGGAAGGAAGGCCGCCTGTCGGAGGGCGTATTTACGCCGTGGAAGGCCTCGCAGAATCTTGTTCTCCTGCACCAGGTCGGGTCCTCAGGGAACATTGTTTCAACTGCTCCACAACTAACTACACTTTCAATCCCTGGAAACAAATTTATGGTCGGAACCGTTCACAGGGTGTATCGAAATTCTTACTACAAAATCCTCTGGTTCTTTAAGAGAGAAGTAAAGCAACTGCCTATGGAGCAGTGAACCCGACTATACAATGTGAAGAACTCATGCAAAAAGTAGTACAGGCACCATACAAATTGTAAGAAAAGTGTGATTTTTGCTGTATATGAATGAAGAATGTATATATTTTGCAGCCTTATAAAATATTTTACTAAAATAAACTTCTTAAATGTAAAAACTAATCGATCGATAGAGTCCACATTTTTAACAAAATTTAAGTGTATTTCCGTTTTGGATGCTTCGGAAAGCAGAATAGAAATGTGGTTAGAGTTTGTTAAAAATACAGACTATTTTAATCGATTTTTTTTCATTTAGAAGTATATTTTAGTAAAATATTTTATAATGTTGCAAAATATATACATTCTTCTTTCATATACAGCATACATGGCACATTTCTGACACTTTTTATGGTAACCGTACTGCTTCTTTACGAGTTCTTCACGTTGTATAGTCGGGTGCAGTGCTCCATACTCCATAGGCAGTTGCTTAGCTTCAACCTTAAGAGCCGAGCAAACTTCTCTACTCCGCTCCTGCCGAGCAGAAACCTTAGTAAGTAAGAAATGTCACTTGATCCCTTTTTGATCCAGCTTTGTGATGTCACGTGAAACGCTGGAGGGTACTGGGTACGTGCCGAACAGAAGTACAACACTGTAGCTCGACCTGTTCACTGTTCGTTGCCGAAACTGCGAGCTACACAGCCGTGTAGCTCGGATCCTCTCTCAAATATTTGCGCGGAAGAAGGAAGTGCTGTGCGGTTGGCCGAATACAGAGGAAACCAAACAAAATTTAAAAAAATATTCGGAGGGCTGGCAGCAATTCTGTGAGCAAACCGTACCGCTCCCGTACATCCAGGAAAATGGCTTATAGCTAGGGATAGGAAAATTTCGCGTGTTCGCTTACTTGTAGGCTATAATCCACAATCCATTGTACAGTCGAGTCACAGATTTTTGTCCATCGGGTGCTGCCCCAGTGTTACTCCACACCTGGCTGTGTGGGATTCACTAATTGTTCCCTTGCAAGTCTATTATTGGCTCATGTAGTCATCTAGGTTATGCATAATAAAAGCCTGATCCAATAGCAAAGACGACTTCATTGTACAAACGTTTGAAATCTATCTTGTCCTGAAATGAATTCGCGAAATTTTCCCATCTCTACTTATAGCACGTTGGGAAAGTGGGAATTTCAAAACCATTATTTATTCACTTGTTTTTTGTAATTACTGCATGTATGTCTGTGTTTAACGAGCATTAAAACTCGTTTTCTGTGAATAAAGCTTTTTGTGAAATATTTATTCCTTCTGTGTACGGAGTAATTTTGTATTCAAGTCACTATTTATCTTACTAAGGATTATAATTTATTTTAAAAAATTGGTTCACATACTGAAACGAGATCACAAGAACGTTGCATATCTTATCACTTATCGGACACATTTCAAATACTTAAACCCAGTGATTTACTTCAAATTGAACAATTTGTTTTTCGCCCACAAGTTGATAAAAAAAAATTTATTTTTGAGCTGATGAGTTTGTCTCGCTTGAAATTAAGCTTTAGCTAGTGGTCATCTTAATCTCGTATATTAGAGAAGAAACTTGGTAATAAACTACAAGTGCTCGTGATGACGCATTTTAAAGGAATACATATACACCGATGTTGGGATACCAAAATATTTTTATATGATACCAAGTAATTCTCAAAGAATCATAATTTTGGAGCAGTGATATTTACTTTCTTTCTTTTTTTTTTTCAATTGACTCTATTATTGAATAAAGACGTAGGTAAATTCGGCGTATTGTAACATCAAAAATACATTTGATAGTTTTATGCACCGGATTTGGCAAAGGACTAAACGAATACGGGTATGGAAAAGGGGCATCTCAGCACTATAGGCAGTTCGCAATTAATTAAGCACTATCGAAAACAACCTTTGGAAAACGTCCCTGCCCTTCTTGCATATGTGTAAACAGTCATTGACTGGCGTGTGCCCAGTAGAGTTGGTGAAGACGAAGGGAACGTAGTTTATTGTCTTAACGTAGAATTTAAAGTGTTAAGTAAATATGCGTGAATACTGAAATTACTTAGTTTGCTTTATATTTTCAATGCATGTGAGTGCAAGAATAAGCAAATTTGTAAACTTTGATCGACGCATGAATAAAGTGATTAGGGCGGTGACAACGTTAATTTTGCGCGTGGTGGAGTAATACACAGCATACGTAAAAGTAGATCCTATCAGGGCTTTCGAAAGTGCTCAGATTACAGTGCGTGAACAGCCTGTTGGAGTAGGGGTCTACCATGTTCGGCAAGGCCAGTGGAATAAATTATTCCCGCTTGAAAAAAAAAATTGCTACCAAAGCACAACGAATCAGCAATCATTTTCGGGAAAAATGGCATATTATGTTGTTATAGACTGTTCGCGGTAAAATGAGAACTTTTTAAAACACTGCTTACTTGTACGCACATTGTGTATTCCTCCGACTTATGTAAAATTAACATTGCCACGAGTCTCATCACTTTATTCATGCGTCGGTCAAGTAAAACTGTGAAATTATTATACTTATACCTATTAAAAAAACAGAGAGGAAAATAAATAATTTCAGCTTGCACAAATGATAACCTAGCATGGAACTATTTCCCATCCATTGTTAGCAACTTTACTGGACGCATATTATTCAGGGCAGATACGAAAGATCATTGGGACACAATAAACTCGACCCTGCAACGGCTCACATCCAGCCGATAATGAACGCTGTGCAATACAGTCAGAATATTTCGAATACACAGGTGAAAATAAAACCCGCTTGTACTGCGAACTCCAGCTAATTACGTTTGGAAAAATGGCCACACTGGTCAGAAAATTATTTGGAACGGCGTTCGCCAAACAGCGCCTGGTAACCTGCTGACCATCTGGCAACCCAGCCAATAGCGAAAGGCCGTTCATAAATCCTCGCGCAGGCAATCGGAGAACGGGCACATCTATATGCTGTTCACGATGAAGTGAGCACTTGTGAAATCAACCTTATAAAAAAAGCCGCTGCTCCTGCCTGCATATATTTTAACGGGTACACTGAGTGACATGTGCCCAGTAAAGTTGGTAACGAAAGAGGGAAAGTAGTGCCATATAGTAAAGTCGAATAAAAAGTGTTAGGTGACCATTTATAATGAAAAATTATTTCTTTCACATTATTTTTTTTCTAATTCATCGAAGTGTCAAAATGAGCAGATTTCTGAAATTTTCCTTTCCTAATAGTTTCACTTGACCAACGCGTGAATAACGCGATGAGGCACATGGTAACGTTAACTTTACATAAGGCGGAAGAACGCACAACGTGTATAGAAATAAATCTTAAGCAGGTTATCTAAAAATGCTCATTCTACCGCGAACAGCCTATAAAGAACTGCCTGGCCATTTTGCATCTGTGTCATTGTCTAATCGTTGATACATAACTTATTGACTGCGTATGTTTGTAATAATACGTCTCCTCGCCCGACTGTCCTATCATAATTGCTCCACTCCAGTAGTGAACGTACATGACTTACGGTAAGGCACATAAAACACGTGGAAAATCAGCCATTCGCAAAAAGGGGATGGGAATTAAAAGTGATTTTAAAATATAACCAGTTGTGGAATCTTTTCGCAAAAATCCGCTAGTGACCCGGCCGGGGATTGAACTAGGTTCGCCTTGGCGGGATGCGAGTAGTCCGACCGCTCAGCCACCGCGGCCCCTTTACACGTTTGAGGACGAGAAGCACGGGGAGTGATGTAGCCTGTTCACGGTAAAGTGAGCACTTTTCAGGCCCTAGTTACTTTCCCCGTTCAGTCATTGTTTATCCTAACCACCAATATTGACAAATATTGCTATGCAAGTAATAAATACAGTATGTATATTCCACCGCACTCGAAATTTAACGTCTAAGGTTAAAATGAATTATATTTATTGGCTATTATTCCAAATGACAGTGCTTTCAAAAGTGCTCGCTTTACCGTGAACAACATATAAGGACGACACTGCCGCGAGCATCAAGTGTGGTATCACCAATAAGCGCAAGCCTCTGAACTGCGGGACTTTGAGCGGTGGCGTGCAAGATTCGATGCTGTGTCCTCGAGTATTACCGTTTGTGTCTGACGCGTATGTTTTGATATGCAGTTTTTTTTTACTTACGTCGAAGTGTCGTGAAATAGTGTTTCTGATGCGCTTGATGTCTTGAAAGCACTCAGCAGGCCTCGTCTGAAGAGTGCAGTGGCTTGTGGCGAAGTGTTGCAAGGTAAGCTGGCGCTGTCAGCCAAAGAAACCACGGGTGGTGCTCGGATAGGGCAATGACATCTAGTTTGCCCCAAAATAATAACGCGAATTATGCAGGTATCTAATGATTATATAATGTCAAGCGGTAACCCACGGCATTAGTTTACATTGTGATTTTTTTTTCATTAGCACATCTCGTTCAGTATTTGATATTATGGCTGTAGCAAAACAGAAAAAGTTTGCATTTACCTACAAATTATTAAAAAAATATAAAGTATTATAAATTTTTTATTTGAGAAAAATGCTATCACATACAATGCGTATAAGTTAAACAACGTTTGTTAAATGATAAAATAATCAGTTATTAGACCCACGAGTATTTCCGAAATTCACTCGGTGGCTAGGTAGACTCAAAATATTTGTTCTTTTCTCCTACTGCTGTGATTGGACGACAGTTATTTAGACACGCCCCGTTTAACTGTGAGCCAGTGATAAGCAGGAAGTAGTATTAGTATTGTGGGTGAGTGTTTAAAAACCCTGTACAGAGGCCTCACTTGACCACAGAAATCAATAAGCAAACGATAATGTCTCGAGTGTATAGATGCCTGTCCAGCCTAGCCTGCTGCTAACTCAATCCGCGAAATACTCGGGGCTCTTATCAATTATTGTTCTGTATGCAACACCCTTAGCGTCGCCAGTGTGGTGTTGGCCAGCTCCCAGCGAGGGAGGCGCTGGCGGTCTGCTGCAGTTGCTCCAAAACCGACAGCAGCCATTGTCCTCGGGCGCCACTAACTTACCCGCCTGTCAAATTACCGCGGCCGAATGCCTGCCTGCTTGTCCCAGTCTCGTTCGCTTCACTTCGTGTCGGTTCAGGGCGTGCCTGGGACTGCGACACAACTGCCGACCGGCAGACACAGCAGCAAACCCTGCATGCCGCTCCCATACAGTACAGGCAGGGATAGGAAAATTTCGCGAGTTCAATGGCCTCTTGACTATACTCCACAGTCCTGTGTACACTCGAGTCTCAGATGTTTGTTCATTGGCTTCTACTCCAGAGAGTAGCCAGTGTTACTTTACACGTGGCAGAAAAGGCACTCGTTACTTGTTTCCTTGCAAGCCTGCTATTGGCCCAGTGTCGTCCAGGACGTGTCTAATGAACGGTGATCCAATTGAAAAGTCAATTTTAGTGTAAATGTGTTTGACATCTATCTTGTCCTGGAATGAAATCGCTAAATTTTCCTATCCCGCTAGGTAGAGATCTGAAGAATTCGCGGATTCATTTCGGGACAAGGTATAATTCAAATCATGTGTGTTTATATAACATTACCCATTTGTCCACGCTGTGTTTGACTCCTCCTATAGAACGCTGGCCCAATCGTCACCTTCCACTGTGACAGCAAATAACCAATATGCAGTTAATATCGGCATATTTATACATAAGACTGTAGAGTCTAGCGTGCAGGTCACTGAACTCGCGAATTTTGAAGGTCTTTAGTATAGGCTGTTCACGGTAAAATTAGTACTTTCGAGGCCCTAGTTACTTTTATCTTTCTGCCATTTTTTAATTCTTTAACCACCTTTTTGAATAAATATTGCTATGTAAGAAAAAAAACAGTGTGTATATTCCACCACACTCGGAAGTTAAGGTTCAAGACTCAAGTAAAATTAATTTATTGACTATTATTCCAAATGAGAGGGTTTTCAAAAGTGTTAACTTTATCATGGCTAGTCTATGCACTACAATACACTGAATTTTCTAAGGTTTGATTTTTAAAAATGCGGGGGAAAAAAAAAAACCGCGAGGAAACTATACAAACTGAAACTAACACAAAAAATGGTCTCGTTTTAAACAACTTCTAAAATTTTTAAAATTATTTCGTCGCATGGTTTTAACGATTCCTCGAAGTAGACCACTCAAAATAAAAAACTTGTCATGACTTTGCATGGACAAATTTTATCTATCTGGCACCACTCTGCTGAAACTAAATATTGGTATACAAACTTCTCAAGGTTCCCGAAAACTGTAAACAATACAGCATTTGTGAAGGAACACTTATTGTGCCTTTCATCAATAAATTAACGTAATGATGTTTAAAACATATATGGTACTTGAAGAAACTGAAAACATCATAATGTGGCAATTGTGGACTCGTGTGGACTGTAAATAATCTGTGTTGCCACCTCTTGCCTGCATAACTGCATCACAGCTTCTTGGCATACTATTCTTCGGATGTGCGTTTGTGGGCTCAAACTGGGAAGTTAAGTGAGCCAAGCTGAAGGAGCTCCACAGCGCTGCAAGGCGCCACATTGCGGGAGCCACACTGTTATGACAGCAGGGTGGCGGGAAGAATTCAGTCCAGGGATAAGTAGAGTATATAAGAGGCCGTGCGTGCAGCGGACCCCCCCCCCCCATCCCCCACCACATCACGACTGACCAGCTATCCAGGCTGCCGAGAGCGTCGTCCACGAGCTGCATCAGGGCGTTCAGGGTCGACGCCAGCAGGTCTGCACGGTAACTCCACGGCGAGACGAGGGCCCAGCCGATCGACTCCCGTTTGGTGTGACTGCTCGTCAATGCACAGTGGCAAGGGAAAATCTGAATTAAGCGCAGGAAGGGAGCGCTGAGGCACTAGGCGTGCGTGTTAGTGTCGCCCGTATCGCTTCCTCGCTTCTTGACCTTGGACGCGCAGCTAAATAGTCCTCTTAAGTAGTTAGTGTTAAATGCGAGGTCTTAGAGGAATTCAATTAAATGGATAGTTAATATATTTGTTGTTAAGAGAAGGGAAGGTTAGCCTGATTATTGTAATTGAGATAACTGTAATAAGATAAATGTGTTAGCGCTGAGATTTAATAAATAGTAGCACTTGTCAAGTATTTTAAATAGCTGTTTCATTTCATCTGAAGTTACGTTCCCATTGCTTGTACTATGTCATGTAAGACGATCAGAACAGTGTTGCCATTCCTCTTGTAGGGCTTCCTCTAGTTGGGCAAGTGTTTGGGAAGGATCTGGACGTCCTCAACTTGCCTTTTCAGATTATCTTGTACGTGCTCTTTCGGGTTCATATCAAGCAATCCATTGAATTGTTTCTTAATCACATGCTGCTTCTAACATTTTTAATTATAATTATTTTATTATATTCCGACGTAGAGCACACAATTATTGGAGACTGTGTTTTACCGCGGGAAACATTTTACTGTTTGCTATGTTTCAATGTACGGTCATGTGTGTGTAGGAACCTACTTTCTCATTTCTCAGCGTCAATGAGGTTTTTTGACTCGCCAAGACTGAACGTTTTTAATCGGTCTGTAATGTACCAGAGTACAAAAAAATACTCAATTAATCGTAAAATGATTCAGACACTATAGTGTTTTGTAAAATATTTTGGCTAAAAAAGAAATTTATTTTTACCAGTGCCGCCTATATATAATTATGTACATAACAAACATAAGCATTTTGGGCCAGCTGTAGACTGCGAGGCTTAATTCCCGACGATATAACATTCGATTATGTAATTCGTAAGTTGTACTGCTGTTCTGCGTTGTGGCTGCAGCTCGTCACCTACGATAACGAAGTAAGAGCTGTGTCGACTCAAGCACAACACGTATCAGAATATTTTATAACTGCAGGACACATAATCGTAAATTAAAGTGTGCTTGAGAGGGACGTATTACTAGGTATCGCTAGGGATAGGAAAATTTCGCGAGTTCAATGACCTGTAGGTTATACTCCACTGTCATGTGTATACTCTAACGTCAGATGTTTGTTCATTGGCTACTGCTCCAGAAAGTAGCTAGTGTTCTTCACACCTGGGAGTATGGCACTCTCTACTTGTTTCCTTGCACGTCTGCTGTTGGCTCAGAGTCGTCCAGAGCGTGTTTCCTTGCACGTCTGCTGTTGGCTCTGAGTCGTCCAGAGCGTGTCTAATAAACTGCTATCCAAGTGCAAAGACAACTTAATTGTACACGTGTTTGACATCTATCTTGTCCTGACATGAACTCGCGAAATGTTCCTATCCCTAGGTATAGGTGATTATCGCGAAAATATTTATGGCCATGCTATACTTCAATATGCTACGTCCACAACCATAACGCCCTTTGGTTATTGGCCGCGCGTCTACTTGAGAAGACATGTTCTCATTTGGCAGGGCCAATCAGAGTAAAGTACTCCGATACTGGACTTCCATGATTCGTGGACAGACACTTGAGGCACGTGACATTTGAAATCATCCAACCACGAAAGAGCATATGAACAAAAGTGTTTTGGAGTACAACTGGTCTTGAAATCTTTTCGCGAAAAACAACACAAATGAAATATTGATTGTAGGAAAAGTTTTACTTAGAGTTCCTGTCCTATGTTTTCCTTAAGAACTAACGTGGTCCTAAGTTTTGTCAATGTTGTTTGGCAAGATGCGCGCGTGTGTGTATGCAACAAAGGAGTTCGTCAGTTGAATTCATATTCTCCTGGTTCAGTGTTTTCCTGATCTGTATTACAGAATATTTGGGGTCGGCATCTGTACCAGTAGAGGACTATTGCAGATCTTGGCGCAGCACAATAATTTAAATAAAATTATAGCAAATGTATCACTTTCAAGCATTAATTTTTCAGTCTCTTCTTCAAATATGATTCATTTCGTCAATTTCACCCCCAAATTCAAGATAATTTGACCCAAATCTTCATTCTCAATTACAGGCATTTTTCTTTTTAAACATACTTTGTTCACTCTTTGATCAGTGGTCCTTTTCAGGGTGAATGAGGCTAAAATTATGGTCAAGAAGGCAAATATTTACATTTATTTTGAAAGCACACAATATGTTATGAGATATTTATGGTAAAATACACAGTGCGGTAATTTCATTTATTGTTAAAACATATATATTACAGATTGTGCTATAAAAAATTTGACGGGGAATTAGAAATTTCTTTGAATTTACCTTGAAATTGGTTGAATATTTGTTAAATTATTGAGTTGCGCCAAGATATGCACTAGTCCTCTACTTGTACCTCCCTGGAGACGACTGGCGTGGACAGCGCCATCAGATGGTCGGTCGGGTTCCAGCTTCCTGAAGGGAGCTGATGTGGCTTGATAAAGACTTTGGTGACGACCCCGCCCCTCGTTGCGCCACCTCCTGCCCCACCGTGGCGCGATACCCATCTCCTCGCCGACCGCCTTCAGCCCTCGGCAGACCGTAACCGACCGCTCCAATAACCACTCGCCCCTCTGATTGGCTGCGCATCGCGGTCCATCAGCCCCTGTTCGCGCCTGCGCTCTACCATTAAGGCTGCTCGTCACCGTAGAGTTCATTATTTTGTAATTATGCGAAACACCGCTCGGCCTCATAGTACCTAATAACTAGAGCCCCGAGCATTTTGGGTATTGAGTTCGCAGCAAGTTAGGCTGGACAGCCCTCTATACACTCGAGACATTATCGTTTGCTTATTGGTTGCTGTTATCAAGTGAGGCCTCTGTACAGCGCTGTTAAACACTCCCTCACACTTCTGCTTCCTGCTTATCACTGGGTTCACAGTTAAACGGGGCGTGTCTAAATAACTGTCGTCCAATCACAACAGTAGGAGAAAAGAACAAGTGTTTGGAGTCTACCTCGTATCCGAGTGAATTCGCAAAATACTCGTGGCTATACAACTAACTAGAAATAAGTGTTTTTTTTTAGCAAAAATATTTCTGGACCAGCTGTACTCCAAAACACTTTAGTTCATATGCACTTTCGTGGTTGGAAGATTTTAAATGTCATGTGCCTCAAGTGTCTGTTCACGAATCATGGGCGTTCTGTATCGGAGCACTTTAATCTGATTGGCCCAGTAAAATGAGAACATGTCTTCTCAAGTAGACGCGCGGCCAATAACCAAAGTAAGTCGTGTTTGTAGACGTAGGATATTGAAGTCTAGCATGACCATAAATATTTTCGCGAAAATAACCTGTCCCTACTAATAACTAGGAACCTGAAAAATTCCCGAGTTCAACGACCTTCAGGCTAGACTTCACGGTCTTACGAGCAATCGTGCAGAACTCAATAGTTTGTTGGTTGCTTCCTGACACAGCGGAGAGCGATGATCGGGCGTGCATTTTGCTGTATGTTTCTCACTAGCCCAGGGTTATTCCAGAGGTGTTAAATAACTCGTGGACCAATGTCTAGGGATAGGTGATATTCGCAAAAATATTTATGACAATGCTAGACTTCAAATATCCTACGTCCACAACCATAACCTCCTTTCGTTATTGGCCGCGCGTCTACGTGAGAAGACATGTTCTCATTCGACTAGGCCAATGAGAATAAAGCACTCCGATATTGGACGTATATGATTCGTGGACAGACACTTGAGGCACGTGACATTTAAAAGAATCCAACCACCAAAGAGTATATTAACAAAAGTGTTTTGGAGTACAAATGGTCTTGAAATCTTTTCGCGAAAAATACCTGTCCCTACCAATGGCAAAGGTGACACAAACGCAAGTGCGTTTCAGTTATAGCTTGTCCCAAAATTAATCCACGAATTTTCCAGGTCTCTATAATAACACAGAGGTAAAATAGCCGCTTATTCCGCGAACTACAGCTGCTCACGTTAGCAAAATGACGCGACTAGCGAGCTGTATGTCGAATTGCTAGAGACCGGGAAATTTCGCGGTTTCATTCGGCAGCAAACTAGACTCCACAATCCCTTGTACCCGAGGCGAGGTTATTGGCTGTTGCTCCAGTTTAACCCTAGACCACGTAGCACGAGATTCGGCAGTCTTTCTTTCATGCAGGTTAGTTATTGGCTCGAATTCATACAGGCCGTGGCTTACAAACTGCGATCCAATTGGAAAAATTGTCAAAAGTACATGTGTTTGACGTCTAGCATGTTCTCAAATGGACTCACGAAATTTCCGAGACTCAACGGATTGCCGTTCACCACACAGCGTATGGTAACTTACTCGCCTGCTGGCAGCCCAGCCAATAGGGGACCTTCCACAGGATGCAGTAGCCAATCAGACCCATGCTTGTTCCCAGAGCCTGGCGTAATAAATCAGAGAATGGGTACTCCCACATCAAAGGAACCGCTACGCCGTTTCGTTTCTGTGTTCTTATTTACTCTGTGGTTCAAATTGCAGACATTACATATAAGTAGAGCCCCGAGTATTTCGCGGATTGAGTTGTCAGCAAGCTAGGCTGGACAGCCCTCTATACACTCGAGACATTATCGTTTGCTTATTGGTTGCTGTGATCAAGTGAGACCTCTGTACATGACTGTTAAATACTCTCCCCACTACTGCTTCTTGCTTATCACTGGCTCACAGTTAAACGGGGCGTGTCTAAATAACTGTAGTCCAATCACAACAGTAGGGGAAAAAGAACAACTGTTTGGAGTCTATCTCGCCTCCGAGTCAATTTGCGAAATACTCGTGGCTCTAGTTATAAGTACTCATTCATCACATACAAACTTTTAGATCGCTTAGTTTTTGCATTATGGCATGTAGAAATCAAAATTTGAATTTTTTTGCATCATGGCATGTTAAAATCACAATTTTAGAGTTTTTCTATCATGGCAATTCAAAATCACAATTCTAGCGTTTTTGCATCATGACATTTTAAAATCAATTTTTTTTTTGTGTTTTCGCATCATGGCATGTCAAAATCACAATTTTAGTGTTTTTGCTCCATGTCATGTCAAAATCACAATTTTACATTTTTGCATCATGGCATTTCCAAATTACAGTTTTAGTATTTTAAGGACGTGCAGATAAAATCAACGAAAATATTTACTGAAAATTCAATAAGGGCGACTAAAGGGTCATGCCCTAATTAATTTTAAGGTATGCTTAGCGAAACTTATTTTTATAAAATTCATATACTGTTACAAATAAAAATTATGCAAACATTTCCATTTCCCATTTGTTATATTTTTTTGAGTATTGGCTAGATTACTTTGATGAATTCTGTCACTGATTTCGCAACCACATCATTTCCTTTCAATATTTATTTATCATATTTTGCAGTACAGAAGTAATAACTGAAGCCCCTCAATGGCTGAGAGTATTTGTGGCACGACGTAAAAAAAACTCTTTTAAACAATTGTAGCAGTTCAACGTCATAGTGACCAATCACCTGTAACAGAGCTACACAGGCACATGACCTCGTATAGAAGTCATCAGCGAACGAAATCATGGGTCGTGCTCCAAAACTTATAGGGCAATGACGTCTAGCTTGTCCCAAAATAATAACGCGAATTATGCAGGTCTCTACTCATTATGCACGGAAGAATACCAGCCCGCCTGCACGTTCCTAGTTGACTGCCCTTGCCTCGACATCGCCCTGATGTGTCAACCGTCAGCCCGCCGGCTTGCTAAAGTACACGACGCAAGATAATCGTTTCACGGCAAAATTATTATGAAAGACTTTTTTTTACATACTTATAAGCTAACTGTTACTTACTGTGTACACGATCTAGCAGTGTGAAGTCGACGTACGGTAACGAATACGTGAAGTTCGCTTGCAGATCCCGACACGGACATCCGACTAGCATAACTGCTGGGAACAGACTGGGAAACATGTTGGCCATCCTTAGTTCGTAATGCTCGTTCCTAGAGCGCTAGGCGTCGTCGAGCCTACAGGGAACGCGCCCCGTAATTCTAAATAAAATATATGGCTTTTTAATCACTTCTGGAACCTGCAACTCATTCCTATTGGCTAGGGTAATATCGTAACCCCCTCTCGTGGTTCACCCCTAGTTTTGTTTCAGTATAAGTCCCCGCAGCTGCTTAGGGCAGCAGAGACTGATGGCTGCTGGGGACGAGATCACACCTGAGATAAGAAGTCGCATATTAACAATGTAGGGCTCATAAAGCCAGTAATGTATAATTGGACAATTGCTGTCCAAAATTTCTTGTAGAAGTAATTCTTGTATGTACACTTGAATTTTGAAGCTAAACCAGGCAAGAAAACGAAATAGTTAAAATCTTCAATTTTTATAAAGCTATCAACATCATTTAGCTTTCCATGAATGAAACGATACGAGAAGTGTGTAGTAACAAGAGCATTCATAAATTACGTAGAATATTGGGTAATAAGCGAAATAAAACGCACTGAAATCCACAATGATAAAATTAAGGCTGTTGGAGAGTTCCCATGGAATTACAGCCTGTAATTTGGAAGAAGTTAACATTTTCAAACTCACATGAGTCATCTAGAAAACGGGTTTGTGAAATAAAAACAAGTAAATATAATTTTCACGTATTTTATTAAGGCAAGGCAAATTCTCTGTTAAAATGTTGTCAAGGAATTTTAATTCCTAAAATGCGTAGTGGCATGATAATTTTGAAAATGCCAATTGTCAAGGCGGTTCTGCTCAGAATTGTATTTTTAAAAATATCAGCATTTTAAAAGAACTGCCAGGGAAAGCTACAAATGTCATTAAACATATTGTTTTTACATTGCATTGCAAGTCCTTTTGAGATGGATATGAAAAATGTACCTGGTTTATATAAATGGAATGAATGTATTTGCTTAGTATTCGTGTTGTATTTTTTTTTTTTTTTTTAGCCATAATGATTGTAGCTTTGATCTAAAATATAGTAAACATTTTCAAAGAACTTGCGTGTGTGTGTTTTTTAGTTTTGTAAGCAATTTCTGCTTCAATACGGAGGGGTTTTGATGTACGACAGTTTGGTCGTAGGTACTTTGGAAAAGAGACCTTGCGTCGCCCTACAGTGCAGGACGAGGAAAGGGCCTCAAGACGTATTTTCACAATTATTCCTAGGAACGAAATCTTTGGTATACGTTGTTCACTGTTAATTGAGCACTTTTTGAAAACCTTGTTTAGGGTTTACTTTCCTGCCAATATTGTACACTTCCGCCACATGTGAACATAACATTCCCATTGGCCTGACCACTTTATTAGTGCGCTACCAAAGTGAAACCTTGAAACTTACAGGTAATTAAATGTGTTATTAATATGAGAATTCGGCATTTTTGTGTATAACAAAAATAGAAACACCAGCTTCAGCAGTCATACATTTTCTACATTACATTCGTAATAATGTACGCCAAGTCTTAGAATAAATTTTCGTGGCCAACTTTATCGAGAGCCAGCATGGCAGTGTACACTGTAGCACGTGTAGTTTTAGCCGTAGGCTTTTGATAAGTACATGCAAAATTCGCGTTATTATCTGTCATCAGGCTAAACTCCACAGTAACGTATAACTCGAGCCAGCGTCGTTTCTCCATTGGCTGCAGTATAGATGTGACGTCACTCACTTTCTGACTGAAACGCGTGTGATTGGGGCACACAACTGAGAAGTGTTCATTTATTGGAGCACAGTTTCCAAGGGCGTATCAAATAAAGAATGATCCAGTGACAAACGTACTGCAAAGACAAATGTATTTCAATTTTAACGTGTCCCCAAAAAATAACGCGAATTTCGCAGGCCTCTTGATTAACGATAAAGTGAGAACTTTTGAAAGCCCTCTTATTTGGAATAATAGTCAGAAAATATATTTCATCTTACCCTTAGACGTTAACTTCCAAGTACGGTGGCATATACACAATGAGTTTATTACTTACATGACGTTATTTATCTTAAAACATGGTTAAGGGTAAGAAATGGCTGAAAGGAAAAAGTAACTAGGCTCTCAAAAGTTCTCACTTTACCGTGAACAGCCTATATTGGAAATTATGATTTTAAAATCTGATTTAAAAAAATGTTCGCATTTCTGTTTTCAGCCTATACAAGATATCTAGAGTAGTTCCATTATGTGTAGCACATCGTTACATTTAATATTAGAACATAACTTATTTGGTTAACACCAAAAATCTCACGGGGACAAGTGACTGGTGAATTGATTGCACGCCAGTTAAGCGTTGCTACAATCCATTAACAGTTAATACAAACTTTTCTGAAGCGCTGCTGAAGTTCTACTTCCATGATAATCCTCCGCCGCATATGCACACTAAGATTAACTAAGTCTAGAAAATTACATTAAAAGACGACGCACCTAATTTGTGCGCACTCAGTTGTAATGATAGTTTGCATGAGAACTATTTATTACTAAGCGCTACCAACACGCTCACTGTTTTCTCACTGTTTACCTTCGTATTTATTATGAATGAATGATTATAATTTAAAATTTATAAGCAAAATGAAGGTAAAAATTCAGTTTACGGAAAAATTAGATACTTTAACGTTAACAGAGGTATAAAACGCTTGTGATACATGACATACTTAGGAAATAAACAAACACGTAATACATGGGATGATTTTCCAAAGGTTTGTATCAAAAAGTGTGAAGAAACCGCAAATAGACTATAGTATAGGCCGTTCATGAAGCTGTTTCATCAGACACAATATCCAATAAACACACTTCATCGTGGCCTCGGACTTTTGGTTTTAGGTATGGTGAATGTAAACACCGTGTTAATTGCTCACATGGCAGGGTTTACATTTACAAGTGGCGGGAGGGTATAAATTGGTTGAAAGAAAAAAGTAACTAGGGCGTCATAAGTCTCACTTTACTGTGAACGGTCTATAGTCATTGACAAACGAGGCACACGTCGATGCCAGTGCCTGAGTCGCACTTTGCAGCCACGTGCCTAAGAGCACCGAACAGACTTACAAAATACCTCCTGGTGGGCGGCGCCCTTTAAGTGTGGCTGTCGCGACATGAGCTTGCAAAATTTGTGGGCGGCGTGCAGGCCGGGTCCAGAGACGAGAGAGAGAGATAGAGAGAGAGAGAGAGAGAGAGAGAGCAGAGGAGGAAGTGTGAAGGCGCGGGTGGGGCTACCGTAGCCTGCACCTCGCCGACAAAGACGAAGCACAAGGCGCACGGTTGTGCCTCCGCGCGCGCGCGCTTGCACGCGAACACGCACACAGCCGCCGGCCACGCAAATATTTGGCCACTCGCGCCCTGCCTCCTGGGGGGTCCGAGACAAACAGTCTCCCCTCCCCTTCCCCCTCCATACTGCTCTATCAGGCATATATGACTGCTTTCCCACCTCTACCTCCCGTCCAGGGGCTAATCACTGCATAGGGCTTTCGTTGCTCTTATCGAGCACTAACAATTCCGTTTGTACCACCATTGAAAAGTTATTCATTTATAAAATAATTTATCCATCGGATTAGTGTTCAAGCAGTTATCTTTTTTTTACGTTTTAGATCAAATCAACTTCACTCGTATACACATTAATAGAGCCACGAATATTTCGCGAGTTCATTCGGAGGACAGGTAGACTCCAAACACTTGTTCTTTTCTCCTACTGTTGTGATTGGACGACAGTTCTTTAGACATGCCCCGTTTAACAGTGAGTCAGTGAATAAACAAACGATAATATCTGGAGTGTAAAGAGGGCTATCCAGTCTAGCTTGCTGCCAACTCAGTCCACAAAATACTCGGGAATCTACACATTAAGCATTAAGCAAACCATTTAAATGTTTTCAATTATCCGTGTTGAAATTATTCCATAAAGTTGGCGTTCTTGACCAAGTTGTTTACTAGCTTCCTAACGTGAATTGCATTTAATTCCAATTTTGAAATGGGATAAATTAAAAAGATATGTGTAAAAAGATGCCGGGTTCCTCACTGTTCGAAGCCAAACACACTTGTGAAATACTTTACCTTTCCCAGCAATCCAGAAAGCTAAGTTTCTAAACCAATTTGGTTTGTTTTGACTGGTATCTAGGTTTGGGCTCTTTATCTGGTTACGAACTGTCAATTATTTCCTATAGTAATCCATTATTTGCCTAAATATTTGTCTCTTTTATTCAAATACTACAGTTAACTGTCAAAACAAACAAAATTGTTTTTGAAAATAATTATTTTTTTGGATTGCTGGGAATCTCGGATATAGGTACCGCCCTGCAGAGCAAAAAAAAAAAAAAAACATAAAAATACAACCCAATTTAATTGCATCAATTTGGTAATTGTTAAGACTCAAAAATTCTTACCATGTCCTCTAAAATTATATTTGATTAATCTTAACGTTATAAAATAGCCACGACAAAATAATGATTTGTTTTTATTTTGGTCACAAGAGAAGCGTTAGTGGCCCGATCGTATAGCGGTAATAAGCAAATAAGTTCAGCCTGGCAGTGAAATCTCTTTCCCTTCCATATTCTTTGCTCCCATTCTCACCTCGATCACCTCACCCTGTCCTCGTTCACACTTCGCACACCGCCACAGAATAAACAAGAATACGCGTGAAACAGCCCTTTCCTCCACGAACTCCAGCCGTACGGGCCAGCAAAATAGCGTCGCTGGGCAGAAACATGCCACGACGCAGTTCGCCAATCAACGCCATGGTAACTCAACTTGCCAGACGGGAACACAACCAATAGGGAAATTATCGCAACCACGCAATAACCGAATAGACAGCAGGCCCATTTCTAGAACCTGGTGCAGCCAATTAGCGAATGGCTATGCTTCCATAGAAGGAACCGTCATGACAGTTCACTTCTGTGTGTTCCTGTATTCTGTGACACCACTGCAGTCCTTTCCTTTTCTAGGGTTGCATGGGTATAGGCTGTTGAACGTAAAGTGAGCACTTTTTAAGGCCCTTCTAAATTATTCCTTTCACCCAATTACTATATTCTCGTTCCTTTTTAATATAAACCTTGCAATGTGACAAATATTCACTACTCTCAGAATTTAACACCTAAGGCTGCAATAAGATATATTTATTAGTGGTTAATGCCTGTTGGGAGAGCCATAGCGAGTGCTCACTTTAATGTGAATAGCCTATACCTAGAGCTAGTGGTATTTCGCGAAAAAATATGAGTACACGGTAGACTTCAATACTATAAGTACCCAACAGCAGTTTGTCTTTTGCCATTGGTAGCTGTCTACTTGAGAAAGCGTTTTCATATTTGTCTGAGCAACTCAGAATTCGGCAACATCAGCACGGCTCCTACGTGATTCGTGTGCAGACAGTAAACATGTGTCAAAAAGTAATTCAGCCAATCAAGATACGTAAACGATCCTACAGTGTTTTTAAATATAAGCGTGCAAACCGTGTGCCTGCCACCAAGGAAACCCTAGTTGTATTCTCGGTGGGGTGCCAGGGTTGATGTTATAGTGTAAGCCTATGGCAAGTGGAATATCGTCCTTACATGTAATGCAAGCAGCACAAACGGCAGCCAACTCCAGAAACAAAACGATGTGTGGAGTGCAAGCGACTATAGACTGTTCACGGTAAAGTTAGCACTTTTGAAAGCCCTCTCATTTGGAATATTAGTCAATAAATACATTTTATTTTTGTATTAGACGTAAACTTCCGAGTGCGGTGGAATATATACACTGCTTATTACTTACACGACAGTATATATTTTAATAGGTGGTTAAAGAATACGAAATAGCTGAAAGAAAAAAGTAACTAGGGCCTCAAAAGTTCTCACTTTACCGTGAACAGCCCATGCATATTTTTGATGAGCCATGTGACTTTGTATATTATGTAATCGCCATAAGGTTTGTTTATGCTCGTTTAAGCAACTTTTACCTATATATTACCTTGTAATATCATGGTGGGGCACAATCGCTATTTTGGTATAATTTTAGTCGCAATTGTATTAAAGGAAAAGGGGTTTAAAAAGGAAATTGTACCTTCACTATATTTTTAAAAGTTGTATAGCTGAAATTTTGTACTATATAAAAATAAATTAAGAATTTTTTTTTGTTTCACTGGGTGTGTGAAAAGGACTCCTGTGGCAAGGTATCCTAGATATTCCCCTGTGCCTTTAACTTATTCTGGTTCTGGATGGATGGTTGAAGTGTTTGAACTGTTTAAGAGAAATAATTTGAATCAATATTTTCTTATAAGTTTGCCAACTGCTGAGTTGTCGGTGGTTGTTGGACTCGGGATGGACGGGTTGTTGGCAATCGTGCACATGAGGTGCTGGTGACGATACCCTGGCGTTTCAAGATGGAACATTGAAGTTTTGGATAGCCGTTATCTGCATTAGTTGTGAAAAACTAGGTAGTGCTTCAGGTCCTACTTCAAAGATATACTCCGCCCTTAAGCACCTGTCACGCTGTCAACATTTTTCCGTCAAACTGCTTCCAATAAGTTTGGTCAAATAAAGTTGGACAGTTATGACGTCATCGAAACGTCACAAACTCCGACATTTTTGCCTGACAAAATTGGATGGCTTCAGTTTCCATCAAACATTTGGAAATTGGACCGGTTATAAAATTTATTTGATGTTTTTTTTGCGGTCTCAGCCAATCAAAATCGTGCACGACAAAAATGGACGTCAAGAACTTAAAATAACGAACAACTGCTGAAACGAACTAAATTATCAAGATAATTAATTTATGTAGAAACTGACTGGGCATGAATTATATTTTAAGTGAATATCGCACATCATATTACGAACTCAAAGGCATAGTTGTGCAGGAAACATACCTTATGTATAAAATTTTAATTTATTAAAGAAACGAAAATAAATTACAATGTTACTTACATTTCTTCCTGTAATGGACCGCATGGAAAAATAAAATTAATATCTCACTGTGAAAATAATCTTTAAATAATATTTCAAATTAGATTATCCCAATAAAAAATTTGACAGTGTAACACATTTCCAAACACATTCAAGACTATTTGATAAAATTTGCTGCAAGGAAAAATTTCATGGCCGTATTTTGTCCTCAGATTTTATTGTTAAATATAGTTGAAGGCAAAAATTGATTAGTGTGACAGGGGCTTTAGGATTCGCTTCAGACCAAAGGTCGAACTAATTTTTTCTCCTTTTTTCGTGATTAACCTGCAGTCTAAGTTCGTCGGTCTGATTTGGAAATATCCTGTACGCATTCTTGCCGTAAAACACTAACAGAGTATTCTGACGCTTTTAACTTAGAGGTAATATGGCATAGAGTGCGCATACGAGCTACACTGTAATCACTCTCCGTGTTTTAACATAGGACTTCTTTACTGCCAATAGCACTATAGGTTATTCGCTGTAAAATAAGCACCTTTAAAACCCATACTTAAGATCTACTTGCATGTAAGTTGTGTATTCTTCCACCTTATGTAAATTTACCATTGTAATTAGTCTTATAGCTTTATTCATGCGTTGGTCAAGTGAAACCGCGAAATTATTAGAAAAGTAAAAATTTTTCAAATCTGCTAATTTTACTCTTCGATTCATAAAAAAAAAAAAAAAAAAAAAAACAGGAAAGCGAAAGAAATAATTTAAGTTATCAGAAATGGTGTCTTAACACTTTTTTTTCAACGTTAAGATACGTAAATACTTCCCATCCATCGTTACCAACTGTACTGGGAGCATGTCACTCAGTGCGCCAGTTAAAATATATGCAGGTGGGAGCAGTGACTTTTTTCTAAGGTTGACTTCAAAAGTGCTCACTTTATCGTGAACGGCTTTTATCAAAGATAAGATAGATAGGACTTGAGTTTAGAACGCTGTTTACTCAAGTAAATGCTGCGAGATGTTTGCGCACTTCCTTTAAGCTAGGGAGCACGGTGGCTGAGCAGTTAGCCTGCTTGCCTCCCACCATAGCAATCCGGGTTCAATCCCCGGCCGGGTCACTCCGGATCCTCGCATGCGGGAATCGTGCCGGACGATGCCGTCGATCGGCGGGTCTTTTTCGGGGATCTCCCATTTCCCCCCTTTTTTTTTTCGTTCCGAAACTGCTCTATGCTCACCTCAATTACCAACATCGGCTCTCACGATCTCGATGTTAAGAGCCGTCCAAATCTCTTCACTCACTCACTCCTTTAACCTAGTTTTAACCCTTTCAGTAACAGTACCCATAATCGAGGACATGCACGTAAGTAATATTTCTGGTTGTTGCTGTACACAACAAGAAGTCAGTGACCGGCATTTTAAGCGTTTTCCTTGCGAGCAACGTGATTCGTTGATGTTTCTGTACTTCTCATTTGTGAGTGGCTAACGCTGACATCAACGAACGCGCAAAGCGGTTGTAAACTGGTTGCGAGAAGCCTGCTTGGCACAAGTAACAGCACGCATAAAAAAAAAAAAAAAAATTACAAAATTGCAACGCTCTGGATCGACAAGTCAATTCAGGGCTGAACGGGTTAATGCAGGAAGATTGAATTAAGTTGCTCGCAGCAGTTTTATTCACGTGAAAAGGCGGATGTGTTGAAAATGCGAAATAATATAGTATAGTCCATTCACGTTTTCTTCGGTCTTTTGGAATCAAACCTTTGAAAAATCACCCTAGGCGTAACATGTCCACCTGTTGTGTTCAATCACTTGTATTCCAAAATTATGTAACCCTGTGATTAACGTTAAAGCACTGTGTTCTTGAATAATTAATAATTCACTTAATATCTTCTATAACTTGTAATATTCATTTCGTATTAAATACGAATTAACAACAGCGAGAGCAGCAACGTGTTGGCAACGGCCGATAAGAAATAGTTCACAGTTACAATATTTTTTAACCTCTTTTTTATGTATACTATTTGTAAATTAAACGTCACCAAATTATATATTAGTGTTGTTAGGTAGCACTGACGGAAACACATTTTATTGCTGCAGTAAAAAATATCAGTGGAAATTACTGTGCGTTGGCTCGCTCTAGTGGCACGGTGTTTTTTTTTTTTCGTCCGGAAGAAAAGTTTCAGCGAGGCGGATCGTGTCGCTCTCTCTCTCGCTCTCTCTCTCTCTCTCACTCACTCTCTCTCACACACACACACACTCTCGGGAAGTTCGTACCACCTGTGTGGCAGGAAAAGTATAAATCTTATTATTTATAATTTCAACACATTTTATTTTTATACTAATGACAGCAACAATAACGATGTTTGAAATTGTAATTTACAACTTAAACTAGATTTTATTGTTTAAATACCTATTATATGTTATTTAGATGTGATGCGATGGCGCGACGCTTACAAATCCAGCAGGTTGGCAGACGTGGTGTGGAAAGTAGAATCTAGAATCACGCGCTTGTCCCAACCCAACCCAATATGGCGGGTGATTATACCCATTGCCTTACGACTGGCAGTGAATTGGCGACGTGTCAATGACACGGTGTGTTTCTGAACGAAGCGTCAAGTTCGTACTCATGTTTTTTAAACATCATAGCAAGTTGCAATGTTGTGATAAAAATGTGTTTCCACGGTAGGGTTAAAAGTGCTGTGTTGTGATCGCTGTGTTTGAAAGGACGTGGTGGCTGCGTTGTAATCGCTACGCAGGCCAGGTGTGTGTGTGTGTGTGTGTGTGTGTGGATTTCAAATATGTGCAGAATGTATACGTTTTAACCATGAGCTAAAGTTATGACGAAGTTACTTATTGAAATTCACGTCTGTTTATCACAACGTTGTACCTTTGTGCTAGGTGTTTGAAGCATAGTTGTGTAACGAGCTTACGTTTCTGTGATTTGAATGTATGGCACGATCCCCTCAAAATATTAAGCCCAACCAGATCAATTTAAATAAATAATACAATAAACATAAAACCCAGTAAGTAGCAATGCATGTAAAGATTAGCGGAATAGACGTTACGGTAGGACTATATGTTTGCATGTCCACCACTATATTTTACGTTTATCGATGCTACAAACAATAAATACGCGACACGAGTTGCGTGCTTGAATTTACTGTGTCCCTTCGTTTAAATTTTTATTCCAAATAAGGCCGTCCTTTTAACGAAATAAACCAACACATATTAATAACAACAGGTTAAATACTTTTGTTGTTTCCGCCACAGTTGTTACAAACACTATCGTGGCTAAATGTAAATGTGTTATGTATCACGTGCCAACAGCCAACGCTTTTGACAGTTATGAAAGTAGACGTCACATGGCAGTGTTTATGTTTACGTGTAACGGAAGAATGCGTGATCAGTAACCAAAACTAGATATTTAGCAGGGCTTCAGAAAAGACCGAAATTATCGTGAATCAACTATAAGCACGTTCTCGTTGTTGAAACCATGAGGCCTTGACAGCTGTATTGTGATTCGCGAATCAATGTCGGGGACTTGAACATAACACAAGAATTGGTGTACGTCATTTTTAACCTATAGTTTGTGTTATGTATAGCCAATTCACGATTTCTTCAGACGTTTTAACATAAATCTATGAAAAATCACCCCATGTATTACGTATTTAGTTATTTCCTAAATATGGCGTGTATCAAGAATTTTATACCTCTGTAAAAACAAACGTATCATATTTTTCGTTAAATTGAAGTTTTACCTATATTTTATTTATGCATCATAATATTTCTTTTATAATAAACACGAATAAAAACTGTGAGAAAAAATATGTGTTTGTAGCTCCGAATAATAAATAGTTTTCATGCAAAATAATATTACAACTGAGTGCGCAGGAGAGCGGTGCGCTGTCCTTTGGTGTAATTTCCCAAGACTTAGTTAAGTTTAGTTTACACGAGGCGGATGACTATTATGGAAATAGAACTTTAGCAGGGCTTTAGACAAATGTGAAGTTACCGTAAATGGATTATAGAAAGATATCTGTTCAATGACCTGCAGGCTAGACTCTACAGTTTTATGTACAAATATGCCAATATCAACAGCACATTGGATGTCTGTCGCCACAGTAGGAGGCGACAATTGGGCCAGCCTTCTCCAGGAGGTGTCAAACACCACGTGGACTAATGAATGAAGTGTTACCAACACACATGTTTTGAATTTTAGCTTGTCCCGAAATTAATCCGCAATTTTTTCAGGTCTCTAATTGTTAGGGACATGCAAACTCCAAGACGTTGTATGACTTCTGCCATTGGCCGACAACTCATGTGGTACGTACCGAGAACGTTTCTAACCAATAGTAGAGGCTGAATGGTTGAGCAATCAATGTACAGTATAGCAGTCACACATGTAAATGACACCATATAGTAGCCAATGATATCACGAACCGTTCTCATGTAGTTATAAGGAAATGAAGTCTAGCATGTTATCAAATAATAACACGAATTTTGCAGGTCCCTAATAATTATTGATATTCGGTCGCTACTACCTTTAAAATAGACTGCAGAAGTGTCCTGGTATCGGGCCGGGTGGCATTTCGGCTTTTGTAGACGAGGCTGTTCTGCAGCGCCGGTGTGAGCAACCGCTCTTGGGAATTGTCTGCGCACGCGAATCCTGCTCATGAATTATTCACGAGAGAGAGAGAGAGAGAGAGAGAGAGAGAGAGAGAGGAGAGAGAGAGAGAGAGAGAGAGAGAGAGAGTCGTGAGTCGTGAGTATGGGGCCCGCGTGTACCCGGTCCGCCGTACGTCGTGGAACTCGTACCGTGGGTAAGTACTCACCCCTTCACCTCCTCCCCTTCTTCGGTGCAAATATACGCCCGCACTTCATTCACCGGGGAGGAATTACGTTGCCCCTACAATGCACGATGCGCGAAAGCAATGTTTCTTTTATGGTCGGCCCCAGGGCGCTTCAGTGTATCTCCTTCATACACATTCCTTCCTTCTAATCTATCTCCTTCATACACATTCCTTCCTTCTAATCTTGTTCGGTGGTGGCCGATGTACACTTATCATTAGAGCCCCAAGTATTTCACGGATTAAGTTGGAAACAACCCGGAAAACCCTATATACACTCGAGGCATTATCATTTGCTTATTGGTAGGGATAGGAAAATTTCGCGAGTTCACTTACCTGCAGGCTATATTTCACAATCCATTGTACAGTCGAGTCACAGATGTTTGTTCATTGGCTGCTGCCCCAGTGTTACTCCACACCTGGCTGTATGGGATTCACCTATTGTTCCTTTGCAAGTCTACTATTGACTCAGAGTCATCTAGGTCGTGCATAATAAAATCTGATCCAATAGCAAAGGCGGCTTCTTTGTACACACGTTTGAAATATATCTTGTGCTGAAACGAATTCGCGAAATTTTCCCATCCCTACTTCTTGGTTTCTGTGATCAAGTGAAACCTCTGTACAGGACTGTTAGACACTCACTCACACTACTGCTTCCTGCTTGTCACTGGCTCACAATTATACAGGGCGTGTCTAATGAATTGTCGTCCAATCACATTAGGAGAAAATAACAAGTGTTTCGAGTCTACCTCGCCTTCGAATGAATACGCGAAATACTCGTGGCCCTGCCTATAATACATTCACTGTGTTATTTCATACTTTTCTGAAGCCCTGGTAAAGTTAAACTTCAGGATATCTCTCTGCCTCATTAAAACAAAGCTTGAACAAGTCTAGGGAATTACACCAAAGGGATAGCGCACTGCATTCGTGCGCACTCAGTCCATAAGAAATATTTCTTACTAACACACTTATTTTCTCACTGTTTTTTATTTAAATTATAAATTTAATATTACACTTTATAAATAAAATATAAGTAAATATTCTATTTTACAAAAAAATAATGTAATTTTATATTTACACAAATATAAAACGTTCATGATAAACGATATATACAGGAAACAGCCAGACACGTTATACATGGGGTGAGTTTTCAAAGGTTCGATTCAAAAAGTGTGAAGAAACCGCGAATAGACGAGAGAGAGAGAGAGAGAGATAGAGAGAGAGAGAGAGAGAGAGAGAGAGAGAGAGAGAGAGAGAGAGAGAGAGAATGGCGTGGCTGTACAATGTGGTGTGAGCGGACCTATTCTCTGACTGGCCGCGCGAGACTCTGGAACGGGTCTTGTTTCAGATTGGCTACTACGTGCCAACGGTAAATCGCGTGTCGGTTGGGCAGCTCGCTGGCAAGTAGGTTACTACGTGATGATCTTGCGCACGGCGTCCCGACGTGGTGCTGACAAGTGACGCCATTTTGTTGGCGGTTGTGGCAGGAGACCGTGAAATAAGCGGCTGTTTCACCTCGGTATTCCTACGTATAGGCTATCACGGTAAAATGAGCACTTTTGAAAGCACAGCTTATGATCTGCTTGTATGCATGTTGTGTAGCCTTCCGCCCTATGTAAAATTAGCATTGCCATGGGTCTCATCACTTTATTAATGGGTCGGTCAAGTGAAACTGTGAGATTATTAATAAATTGAATATTTTACATATCTGCTAGTTTTTACACTTATATGCATTAAAAAAACAGAAAGCGAAAGGAATAATTTTATGTTATCACAAATGGTTAACTAACATTTTTAATTCGACGTTAAAATATATGGAACTACTATCCAGCCATCGTTACCAACTTTACTGGGCGAACGTCACTCAGTGCGCCCGTTAAAATATATGCAGACAAGAGTTAGTGACTTTTTTCTCAGGTTCATTTCTAAAGTGCTCACTTTATCGTGAACAGCCTATAGATACGGCCACCCTTTTTTTGCGAAAATATATAGAACTTAGGTCCGCTTTCGCAATTCGATGTTTTTTTTAACTGTCACGCATTGCAGGTGTCGCCCGCGAATTCAGAGTCGGAGTTACCTAATTCTGATTGGCCCAGTCAGGAAAGGAACTATCTCCCGACAAAGATACGTGGCCAATTACCAAAGGATAACTGCGTTTACGCCATAGGATTTTGGAGCCTAGCCTTTACGTAAATCTTTTCGCGTATAGCCGGTAGCCTAACCAATAGTACTCAGAATACTTGCATCCTACCAAGGCCAACCAGCTTTCTTCCTCGGATTTTCGCATGTGGGAAACGTAGAGAATGTTTCTGTTGGTTGGTGGGTTTTCTTGGGGTCATCCCGTTCCCTCCTCTCTTGCATTCCGCCGCTGCCCTATCTTCACCTAATTCTACCCTCATCGGCGCTCAAGACTTCACTGTTAAGGATCCTATGTACCTAGAGCTGTTTTCCGCTTTCAGTGCCCAGACGCAAGGGAGTGATACGGGCGACAGAAACGCACGCGCCCAGCTCCCTATCGCCCTTACCCGCAAGGCGCTGAACCGGCGTGCAGTATTTCCGTCGCCACGCTTTACTCTGCAAATCAGCCAGAAGGACTATATTACAAGTGATCGAAGCCCATGGATTTAACAACAGACGTTTCTCCTACCTCTGAAGGATCCTGCGCAGGAGGGCTCTAAAATACCATTAATTTTTATTAGGGGAAAGTAGCAGAATGCGTACCGCCTCCTAAATCATACTACCTCCATATTTCAGGAAATGGGAATACCACTGCGCTCTTGTAGCAACAAGATGAACCTGTTGTAGTTCCCGGCAAGTCCAAAGAATAACGTAAGTGTAGAACCTCGTTTATTGATGTTATTGGGGTTAATGATTATTTGAAGCTCTAGATGTAGTTTCTGAACCTCATTTGTAAGCCTGTACGAAATTGAAAAGTAAGTAATTATTGTTTTAATATATATATATATATATATATATATATATATATATATATATATATAATTGTAAAGACAACACTTCTTTACATTTTGAACTAATATATGTATCTGGCGACAAAGAATTTGAGGTTATTTTTCATATTTTTGTTTTGTTTGATGACGAGTTGCCTAAGTCGTACCACGTCGCAGTTTCGCAAATCGTACCGGTACGATTTAGGATACTACAACAAGGCAAGTTACAATGAAACCCGTTTATTGCTGACTGTAT
This sequence comes from Dryococelus australis, assembly GCA_029891345.1. Classification (NCBI taxonomy): domain Eukaryota; kingdom Metazoa; phylum Arthropoda; class Insecta; order Phasmatodea; family Phasmatidae; genus Dryococelus; species Dryococelus australis. The sequence goes on from CM056993.1 coordinate 350,820,074, forward strand.
GTGTAAACACTTCGAACAATCTAAATAACTTTTTGCATAGTATTATGCAGTGATCTCATTTTATTACAAACTTCAGTATAGGTTCCGCATTAAATCTGTGCATTGTTTACGGAACATTTTTCTTAATGGCCTTACATCAATATCCGAGGACAATGGGTTTCAGTTGAACACGCCTTACATTTGCCAAGTTCCTTATTTACCACGTGAAGAAGTATTTAATAGTCACCGTAAATAATAGATTACTAAAACACATGTCCGTTGTATGTTACAGAATGACGAAAAGGAAATATGGAGCTTGGACTGAAATGGAGATGGCAATGGTTCTTGCGTCGCATAGAAACGGGGACATGGATTTTAATGAATGCAACATTCCAAAGTCATCATTGAAAAGGCACTTGGACAGGAAGAATGTTGTAGCTAACGAATCCGTAAAAGCCATAGGCCGTACTACCACCTTTCTACCCGAAGTAGAGCAACAATTCGTTTATCATATTTTAAGATTAGAAGAGCTTGTGTTTGAGGTAAGAATCACTGATGTCAGGAAGTTAACATTTCAAATTACAGAGCTCAATGAAATACCACACAGCTTCAACAGATTGACAGAAATGGCAGGGATGAAATGGTTTTATGCTTTTAAAGCCCACCATAAGGAATTAGCGCTACGTGAGCCCCAGTCCACTTCCATGGCACGTGCAAAGGTGTCCAACAAGACGAATATGTTAGGATTTTTTGATATCCTGGAAAGAGTTATAGATTAAAACAAATGTAAGGCTACTCGTGTGTTCAATGTGGATGAGACGGTTTTCAATACTGTACAAAAAATATGCCAGAAAGTGTTGGCTATGAAAGGAAAGCTTCAGGTGGGAGCTATTGCAAGTGGAGAAAGAGGTGTCAATACAACAATAGTGTGTTGTACTAGTGCGTCGGGGGTGTATGTTCCACCTATGATAATCTTTAAACGCATGAGAATGGCGCATGAGCTGCAGGTTGGTGCCCCTCCTGGAGGTATTGTTGACATATCGGAAACAGGGTACATTAACAGTGATCTTTTTGTAAAATGGTTACAACATTTTATTACTGTCATCAAACCAAACATCGACAACAAGGTTCTCTTAATTTTACATGGTCGTTTGACACATTCGAAGAATGTAGAAGCTTTGGAACTTACAAGAGCCAATGGCGTCCTAATGTAGCCGTTGCCTCCCCACACAACTCATCAGCTATAACCTCGGGAGAGGTCCTTCTTCAAGCCATTAGAAACTTATTAAACCCAGGTAGTTGAAAACTGGCTTCGAACAAATCCCGGTTTGTTTGTTACCCAGTATCAGGTTATCCAACTTGTAGCAGAGGCCTGTGCAAGGGCAGCAACTATTCAGAACGCCATTAACGGATTTCCTGCTTGTGGGATCTGGCCGGTAGATCGTAATATTTTTAACGATTCCGACTTTTTAGCAGCTGCAAATATCGAAGAAAACGAATGCCACTATGATGAAAATGAGACGTACACGCCATCTTGTAAGACTACAGGAAACATCAGCGCTCCAACAGGTAGTGAAATAATTAGCCCTAGTGATCGGCCTACTCAGCAGGAGATGATCTCGAAGTTGAATGTTTCTATTGGAGCTATTTATCCGATTCCAACATGCCCCAAACATGTGTCCACACCAGCAAGGCGGGGAGCTCAACGTGCTGTTGTACTGACAAGCAGTCCGTACAAACGTGATTTGATGGCTGCAAAAGATAGAAGAAGGAAGACGACAAGCAAAGTAGATAGCAAATCTACAAAAGGTAAGGGATGTTCTGCATGTGCAAACAAGCGTTTAAGAACAACTCCAGACAACAATGCACCTTCTACTTCATTCGCATCCAATGTAACCATAGAACTTGTGCAAGACGATTGTTTTTGTTCAGTATGCGAGGAAAATATCGTAGAAAATATGGTCCAATGATTAGTGTGTCACGCCTGGGTACATGAAACCTGCGCAGGGGTTAAATCAGGCCTAAAACGTTTTATTTGTGTAGCATGTAAATTATTTGTTTGTTATATTTAGGGTGAAATGTGTACTTGTATACACTTAAAACATCATTATAGCTGTTTACATGGACAACATTTAGTATTAAACTATTTATGTTTGTAGCGGTACGATTTACGATACTGGTGGTACGATTACTAAATCCATATTGGAGCAGTATATTGAAGATTGACCCAAATTAATGCAATAATGTAAAAAATGGTACGCCTTAGGCAACCTTCCCCTACCATTTTGACGTTTTTTTTTTTAATTTTTTGAATACAATTAATATATTATAAACAAAACTGTACGTCATTCGATTAAGGTAATTTGCTTTCCCTGGCAAAAAAAAAAAAAAAAGTATCCCCAGAACATTTATTTACTGAGGTACGCGATTGCAAACAACGATTCTTCAAAAAATATTTTATTACTAGAGAGCTACAAAATTCGCGTTATTATTTGAGGACACGTTAAATTTCAAACACGTATACCTTTTCAACACGTTTATGATTGGACCATATTTTGTGTGACACGTCCTGGGTAATTCTGCGCCAATAAATGAAAACTTCACAATTGTGTGTCCCAACCACGTGCAGTTTAGTCATAAACGGAGTGAATTAAGGTTTATGCAGCAGTCAATGGAGAAAAGACGTCGAGTCTAGTTCATACAGGACTGTGAAGTTGAGCCTGATGCCTCATAATAACGCGAATTTTGCATGTCCCTACTTATTACATGTAATCTTAAGTGGCGAAGAAACCTTATACTTTTGCGCATTAACTGCGTCATACACTTAAATCACCTTGTAGTAGATTAACGGCGAGAACATGAGGTTTTTAGATTGTAAAATTCACTGGGGTAAGCGTGCATATGGAAGACGTGTTAATTTTGTTCAGTCTGCAGTATGGTTGTGCTAGATAACTTTTACGCCAAGTAAGTTCTAGTTGTACCACGTTCGTTTACGTGCTGTCCAGTTTCTCTCTTCTTTTTATTTTAGTCAACATGGCGAAGTAAGCGCATACGCGGTTGTTATTCCGTTTCTCAGTGCAGTCAAATATGCATCTGGCTACGAAATGACACTGCGCAAATGTTTTTACAACCGCATTAACGCAGGGAACTGAACACAAACCAGCACACCTCGAGGTATAGAGTTGCTCCTTGGTGAAATGACGACGAATTTGTTAAAATTATTTTGTGTTCTCAAGGCCTAGAAGAGGTGGTTCGCTGAGGGTGACCGAAACTCGCGTATCGCATATTGGCAGGCAACTGACTCCTACGAGACTATCACCTACAATCCTGTTATAGTTTGGCGTTATAATAATAAAAGCATTAAGTGCAATGACTGTATATATGCTATTTTAATAGGCCTTTTATATTTCAGTCTATCCAAATTTTCCTCTCTAAAATGTTTGCGAGGAAACAATCCTTTTAGTCAGTCTCTCTCTCTCTCTCTCTCTCTCTCTCTCTCTTTCTCTCTCTCTCCCCCCATCTCTCTATATAACGACGTATATATGTAACAATATATAAAGATATTTATTTATGCATAACTATATATATAATATATAACAACGTATACATGTAACAATATATAAAGATATATATTTATACATAACTATCATATATATATATATATATATATATATATATATATATATATATATATATATATATATATATATATATATCAAAAATGGGAGAAGAAAAATGAATTAGTAATTGGACTTAAATGTTTCTAAATACTATTCGCAAGCAGATGTCACTTACAAATAACAAATATTGGGACAGTGTTTTAAGACAACATATAATTGAGTGAAGGTCTGCACGACTTTTCGTGGCTTGGGCAAATAACGCACTTCATTCAACTCTTTAATATTCAGCTTCAAAAATTTTCGACCCGTGGCTGCAATTATTATGAAATTAACATTTTGCGACAAACAAAAACATTTAATAAATTTGCAGTTAATCACCAGAAGTATACCTATTTTATGTCTACTTATAAACCAAATTATTTCTTTATTTTTTGCTACTGAGATTTTTTTTTATATAAACCAGAATTTATGATCATAAAGATTTACAGTGTAATCTGATCGAAGAACGTATACTAGAATTTAGATTATCAAGTGTTGCCTTAAAAATCAACAACTGCCGTTGGAAATATTTTCTGTCATAAACGCCTATCCAGTCAAAGGCTCTGACTTTATCAGCGATAATAGGCATTTCTGCTTCCAGTTTGGAATCAATGAAGAATAATCAAATACTTCAAACTGTGCATTTAACCGCGAACCTTATGCATGCGCTACAAACTTGCAGAGGATCATGCAAAGTACGTATTATTGACGATGATGAAATCGATTACCTTGACCTTCTGCAGACCTCTGTGTGCGGTCCTACATGTCCAAGTACACGCGTTGCAATCCGGACACATGATGCGATTAATGGCACAAATTTACTATTTTCAGCGCGTGTGGGTTGCTGGCGTGTTTCCATGACGGGACCCGACATGTACGTATGTTTGCATAAGTGGCAATACTTCCTCGCTGTGTATCAACCGTGTCTCCTCCAGGGGCGAATTCATGGAGGCGGATAGAAAGGTTGAAACTCTCCCCCCCCCCCCTTGCCTATTGCCTTCGTAGGTTATCAACATTTTATATTAAAATCATTAACCAGTCAATACTTTTGATGAACATTAGTGATTGCTGTAAACTGGAATGCACTTCATTGTACTGTGAAGTAATTATTCTCCACGTATTTGTGTTAGTTAACACATGTGCAGGGATAGGAAAAATTCGCGAGTTTAATGACATGTAGGCTACACTCCACAGTAATGTGTAAACTCGAGCCTCAGATGTTTGTTCATTGTCTGCTGCCCCATAGAGTAGCCAGTTACTTCACACCTGGGAGTATGGCACTCGCTACTTGTTTCCTTGCAAGTCTGCTATTGACTCAGAGTCGTCCAGGACGCGTCTAATAAACTGCGATCCAATTGCAAAGTCAACTTCTGTGTACACGTGTTTGACATCTATCGTGTCCTGAAATTAACTCGCGAAATGTTCCTATCCCTACACATGTATCAGCACCATTAATGTCGGTTTAAACTTCCTCCCTTTCCTTCAGTCAGTATAACCACCGCCTAGGAATTCTCTGTCTATACCACTGCCGGTCCTCCCATCATAATTACTTCTATAGTCTATTCACGGTAACTTCACACTTTTTGCAATCAGCGGTAACCTATAATTAAGGACATGCGAAATTCGCGTTATTATATGGCATCAGCCTGAACTTCACAGTCCTGTATGCACTAGAGCCGATGTCTTTTATCCATTGGCTGCTGCATAAACCTGAACTCACTCCCTTTCTGACTGAATTTCACGTGACTGGAGCACACAATTGTGAAATGTTCCTTTACTGGCGCAAATTTAGCCAGGACGTGTCGCAATGCATGGTCCAATGACAAACGTGTTTGAAAAGGTACACGTGTTTGAAGTTTAACGTGTCCCCCAAATAATAACGCGAATTGTGCAGGTCTGTATCTAAAATTTTATTAATGCAAAGTATGTGGGGAAATTTAATGTATGTCCATATACTGGTTTTGAGAGATTTTAATCAGTACATTTTGATGTAGGGGAGCATGGAAATAATGCTTGTAATATGCGTGTTGTTTTGAAAGTGGTCTTCGTATCTCGTCTCAACCGTATATTCTTTTCATAGAGTACTACATTCTACCCACGTAAAGTAGTTCCGTAAAAACAAAAACGTGTATTCTAAACATTCTACAACGCACTTCAAACTATAGGTACATAGTCCTCTTAACGTATGGTCTGTACGACGTAGATGATTAAAGCCTTTTTGCGCTAACCGTCCCATATATCTGACCAATGTGACTGAAACTGGTTTAGTGTCCGTATGCGATAAATGATATCGAGAGATCTGCAAAATCCGCGTTATTTTTATGCAGCAGACTAAGGTGTTATGCGTGCTACTGACGTCCTTCAATGGCTGAGAGTACTTGTGGCACGACGTTGAAGACTTATAACCAATTGCGACAATTCAACGTCAGGGTGACCACAGTAACACGGTTACACAGGCACGTGACCTCTTATAGAAGCCATCAGCCAAGGAAATCACGGGTAGTGCTCAGATACTTATAGGGCAATGACATCTAGCTAGTCCCAAAATAATAACGCGAATTATGCAGGTCTCTAGTAATATCGGAATTGTAGGTTCTCAATGCGCTTGGTGGTATAAGCCGGTGCCTGAAATATACGCTGAGCACTAGGCACGCGTGTTCTGATTTTATACAAACTTTACAGGCGCTGAGCTAGTATTGGTAGACACACCCGATTTTCGCGAAAAGATTTAACACTTTGGCTCAGATCCACTTTCGTGATTGGATGGTTTGCAGGCTACGAGTCTGAGCGCGAATTAGAAACGTACATTATGGAAGTTACTAGTTCTGATTGCCCAGTTAAATACAGTCACAAATACACGCCGCCAATAAGCAAAAGGAAACTGCTGGTACGCCCATAGTGTATTGAAATCTAGTATATGAGAAAATCTTTTTGCGAAATTCGGGTTTAGGAAATTTAAAAAAACTTATTCCATCTTGCAGAATGGGACGGTTATTGATGTATTCGGCCCGAACTAACTACCTAAATTTAACCTCTAGCCTATAAAGAGTTGGCTGATCGTTTACAGACACTCCTGATTATGTGACTTTCGAAAAGACCTTAACATAATCGAAAGTTTTATGTACAGTCACTCATTTATATGCTTTTCACAGTAGAATGAGCACTTTTGAAAGCCCTGCTTAAGATCTACTTGCTTGCACATTGTTTCATCTTCTGCCCTATGTAAAATTAACATTACCATGGGCCTCATCGCTTTATCCATGGGTTGGTCAAGTGAAACTGTGGAATTATTACAAATGTACATATTTTGCAAATCTGCTCATTTTTACACTTCAATGCATTAAAATTTAAAAAATGGAAAATAAATAATTTAAGTTATTACAAATGGTTACGTGACACTTTCTATTCGACGTTAAGATATGCAACTATTTTCCATTCTTTGTTACCAACGTTACTGGGCGTATATCAAACGGTTCGCCCGTTAAAATATATGTAGTCAGGGGCAGTGATTTTTTTCTAAGGTTGACTTCAAAAGTGCTTACTTTATCGTGAACAGCCTATAAACCTGCGTGCTCTACCGAGTCGAACGGAGGCAGATGAGCATTCTAGCCTCGTTACCCGGCAAAAAATGTTGTTGCAGAACTTAAAAGGCCATAAACTGGAATATGACATCCCTGGTATTGCCAGCGTTCTCACACCGAGTCGCCGTGTGGTCCTGAGGACACAAACTGTGAAGGTATCTGCATAGTCAATGCCGAAATAAAAATTCTGCCTGCAGCGTTGGAGTTGGCAACCCTGGTTGATTCAGCAATGACAGATGGCGAAACATTGTTTCCGCACATAGATTCCATTCCAAGCTGGTGAACGCACAGCCCTGTTTGGAGGAGACCGCCTGAATGGTTTGGAATTACCATTTATTAATGAATGTGAGACGAAAAATCCATTTTTTTTACTACAAAACTATTTTCGATATGTTATGTGCAATACATATAATGCCAAGGGACATGCAAAATCCGCGTTATTATGTGGCATCAGGCTGAACTTCATAGTACTGTATGCACTAGAGCCGACGTCTTTTCTGCATTGGCTGCTGCATAAACTTGAATTCTTTTCCTTCACGACTGAACTGCACGTGATTGGTGCACACAATTGTAAAGTGTTCATTTATTGGCGCTGTTACTCAGGGCGTGTCACATAAATTATGGCCCACTGACAAACGTATTGAAAAGGTTTACGTGTTTGAAGTTTAATGTGTCCCCAAATAAGAACGTGAAATTTGTAGGTCTCTAGTAATGCCATTTCCAGCAAATGAAAAATAAATGTTGGATGTTGAAGACATTTCTTATTCAGTTTAAGGTGGTGTTAGCAAAAGTTCCTTACGAAAATTCACTTGTGTCCAATAATCGAACATCTGATTGCCATTTCTTAATAAATTTGAGAGGAAAATCCGTTATTTTATTTTGGTACGAATCACTTATCATTTTGTGGGCATTATACATTATGTAAATTCCCGAAAAAAAATTACATACGCCGAGTGCAATTTTTTTCACTGTTGAAGGTGTTGTGAAGTTCCTTACGAAATCAAAAATGCGTCCATAGTGGTGCTTAATTCGATTAACAAAGTTCGTGAGCTGATTCCTTAACTAAAATCAAGTGGGAAATATAAGAAACACTTATACCTAAACTGAATTTTAAGTGAGATATGAGCCCCTGAAAATCGAACTTTGAAGTAGTATTTATTTCTAAATATTGTAAGAGAAGTCTAATTAAGTCACAATTGTACTAACATTGTTTTATTTTATCAGGATCTTCAATCTAAGAACAAAATTTCATTAACAGCTCTCCCCGTAATGAAATTGCCACCATCTTAATGCATAAAACATTTTACCGACTAAAGTGAAGAAAATTTGATGTTAATTGATTCAACAGTATTGCTTAATAAAAAAAAAATTGATCTTCTTGTTTTAACAGCCAAGGACGCACTGTTTTAGTATAAAAAGCACACAAACCGTAGGCTTCATCGATACAATGCCAAATATGTATGTATAGTCCATTCACGACTATAGGCAACTGCGTACATACGTCTATCGCATGTTGCTGTGCCAACTTCGCAGGTGATGGTAGAAGACACTTAACATCTAATGTAAACAACATGTATTATACATTTATGAGTAGAGACCTGCAAAATTCTCGTTATTATTTGAGGACAGAATAGACTTCGATACGTTATACATTTATACATTGGTTTTATTACTGGGCAACAGTTTGCCTGGCACCTCCCAGACGTATTTGGACCAATTATAAACAATTAACGACAACATGGCCCAATTACGTCCAATCTAGTCGAAAGGGAAAATGGCACCTGACTTCTACGGAAGCCAATAAACAAAGACTCTGACTTTAATATACATAGGATGGTGAAGTTAATCGTGCAGCTAGGAAACAACGTGAATTTTGCATGTCTCTATTAATGAACCTACGTTCCTCTACATGGTTGCAAATAAATTTTAATGAAGTTCTTAAAAGCTTAGATGGTAGATAGGCCTTGGCGTCTCGTTGAAAGCAATATCATTAGAGACGGAATTAAAAACATATGCAATAGTAGTGAGAAGATTGCAAATGCACACTTGCCCTACCCGGAACTCGAACACAAAAAACCTCGTACTGCAAGCTAGCATGCAACTCACTGTATTACGGAAGTACGATTCGCAGCATCAACTTCGGATGTAACAATCTAACGGTTTGGTACATAGGGTTTGCTAACGTGAAATATTTATGGTCCCGGCATTTTGAAAATTAGCGTCTGAGCCACTTCGATCATGTAACTTTATATGACCTAATTTAGCGCTACTTGTGGGAAGCTTTTCGTGTAAATAGGTTGATTGGTTCCCGAGATACGACATAAAAACTTATACAAGGTTTGTTTGAGTTGTTTAATATAAATTACAAACTCGCCTAAACTATGTAAGAGGCTGTCATTCTGTAAATCAGTACCTGACTCACTTTAAAAATGTAAGTTTATATGGCCTCCTGTAGCACTACAGCTGTGCGGAATTTGGTGTAAATTAGTAGAATGGTTCCTGAAATTTGGCATAATGGTTTTCATTTTCTCACCTGGCACTGTCTTCGAAAAAGATCGGCAAAGCAAAATATCTGTACTCTGTGCGTATAATTAATGCTTCCGATTAATACTGTCAGCATACAGAATTGTGATATTATCTTTGAAATTGATAAACTGAGAAGGGATTTCTTTATCATTGATCCCTAGCTTAAAAACCGTGACTGCAGGATTGTTAGGCAGCGCCCTTAAAACTATAATTTAATCCAGATCCAAAACTCTGAACCTACTGACTACAGTCTATTAGCGGTACCTACACACTATTAGAAACAAACCTTTGAAAAAGTCCCGCTATCTATTACATGTTCGGTTGTATCCTAAAACGCCATGTATCACAAGCATTTTATACTTTTGTCAACATAAACGTACCTTATTTTGGTTCAATTGAATGAGTAAAGATATATGGGCGGTTTTTAACATCAAGGTTTTGAGGTTAAGTTGAATTCTTACTGTCTATACATTATGGAATTTCATTTATGATTAATTTGGATAGTGTTCCGGGGGGGGGGGGGAAGGTATGTTGCTAACGTCTAATAAGAAATAGTTCTCATGCATAATATTATGTAACTGAGTGTGCAAGAATGCGGTTGCATTTTCCCTCTGGTGTAATTTTCTAGACTTGGTAAGCTTTGTTTGCGTGATGCGGATGAATATTCTGGAAGTAGAACTTAAGCACGGCTTCAGAAAAGTTGTAAGTAATCGTGAATGGACTTTAAGAAAGAGTTTAGGGCAGGCTGCTACCTTACTGCTGATAATACAATTTGCGAAAATAAATTTTAAAAGTTTGGGAGCCAAAAATTCTCGCCACTAGGTAATCACTAGTGTCGGCAATGTACCATATTTTATCAATTTCCTACGTTAAAGTAAAAAGCAGGATAGTTGGAATAATCATAAATCAAAATTGAATAACTTCATAACTAAGTAAAATCCTTCTCTTTTATAATTCACGTATCTTAAAAGTGAAATTATAAGTTACCTTTTGGAGCACTGTGCGTCTAGCGGAGAAAATTTTCCGCACCCCAAACTATCCCATTAGTAGGGACCTCCAAAATTCGCGTTATTCTTTGGTAACATGCTAGATATCACTGTTATATTCCTGCTTGAGCGCAATTCGTGATTTCATTGGTTACTAACAACTGTAAGACGTCGTTTACCTGTGTGACCTCTTCACTGGCGATTGGTCGCTCAACCGTGGAAGCTTAACTATAGATAGAGACCTGAAGAATCCGCGGATTCATTTTGGGACAAGCTAGAATTCAAAACATGTGTGTTTATATAACATTAACCATTGGTCTACACGGTGTTTGACATCTCCTAGAGGAGGATGGCCCAGTTGTCGCCTTCCACTGTGACAACAGGCAACCAATGTGCAGTTGACATCAGGATATTTGTACATAAGACTGTAGAGTCTAACCTGCAGGTCATTGAACTCGCGAATTTTTCAGGTCTCTAACTAAAGGTAGAGAGACCCGAGAATTTCGCGGGTTCATTTCTAGACAAGTTGGAATTCACACACTTGTACGTGCATCTTACTTTTGTAATTGGTCGACGTGTTGTTTGACACCTCCTGGAGATAAATGAGCCAATAACAAACATGCAATAAATTGTGCGCCTAACCACCGCATTTCACTGCCGCAACAAGCAACCAATAAACAGTTGGTACCTGTACGAGACTATATAAGTCTGTGAAGTCTAGCTTACAGGTAATTGAACTCGCGGATTTCTCGGGTCTCTAACTATAGGCTAATGGCGTCCTTTGGGCATGCCACACAAGTAGTTTGCCAATGAGAGAATTCAAACGAGCCAGAAGTATCGTGGAGTTTAGTATTCACCTTCAAAAGAACAGGTATTTTGCAGGTCCCTATCTTAAAAAAAATCACGTTTTTATCCTAACCGAGTATAATAAACCTCACTGCTGATGAACACTGGTGAATTCTGAGCGTGATTGCAGTGCTCTTGAGCAGTAAGGGAACGGGACGTGCAGTAGCCGTGTGTAGGTCGGAGGGCGCGCGCAGGCCAGCCAGCGAGGCGCGCGGATCTGCATGACAAAGGCGCGAGGTGGCGCCGTCCAAGTCCTCCAGAGGCGCCGCTGTCGGCGTGATGGAGCCCCCTCCTCGGGTCAGGCACCTCTTCTCTTCTGTCGCAGACAACACTCGCTCACTTCGCCACTTGTACCACACGCCGCGCCGTGGCCGGAGAGAACTCTCTCCTGATCACAGCTCGCGGCGCGGATAAACATCGCCACTGACGGAAGTCCAAGCCAGTGTTGCCAGATGAGGAAAATGAAATTCTAGAACTGAGGGCCCTAAAATTCTGGTACTAAAGAAAAAAATCCCCCCCTCCGCCCATATCCCAAATAAAATCAGCATTGTTTTCAAACAACTGTTAAAAAGTTAAAAATGTTATTTTATGACAACATAGTCTGATTTAATACTACGTATAGATACAAACTAAAAGTACAGTATAACAAAATATGCTTTAGCAGTTGTGACACAATACAATTACTTTTATTTTAGCTACCAAAATAATTTAAATTAACCAATACTTACGCAATATCCACAAATTTTACAAAATTTTTAAACCAACAAAAATCTGGTATTTATATGCATAACAGAATGAGAAAAATCTGGCACCTGGTGCCAAGAGAGAAAATCTGATACAAATACCAGAATTCTGGTACATATGGCAACACTGGTCGAAGCCATCGGCTGGCACGTCTCTCCACCATGCGACTGAGCCGGAAAATAGTTCCAACATTGTCAGTAAGGCAGGACTTATAACAACTCGTCACGTTCATCCGTCCGTAAATCACGTGACCAACAGCCAATCAGAGGTGGCCATTAATTCTGTCCGTCCATCCATCGAAACCTTGGTAAGCTTCAACTTTCGACGGACGAACGGATGAAACTACAGCCTTATAAACTTGCACGTTTTGTTACTCGTTCATCCGAGTTCTTTACAAGGCTGTGTAGTGTGTGTGCAGTGTTTTGGTTTGGCTGTCTTTTGTTTTCATATGTTTGTTTATGTAGCTGTAAAAAGAAATTAAGTTACATTTTTCCTAAAGATTAATTGATAATTACGTCTAGAAACACGTGTTCCTTTTGTGCAATAGTAAAAGTAATAAAATCATACTTTATATTATATTAAAAAATGTTTACATAGATTAATTTTCGTTACGTATGTGTATGTGCGTTTTGGGTACTTAGAAACACAATAACACCAACAATTTTCACGTTTTATAGATATTTTTTTCGTATTTGTAAACATTTATGTTTTTATTAGTTCGCAGCAATGAACTTACGACTTACGTACGAAGTTGGGCAAATCGCACGGCTGAGAGACAGACGAATGTATGACGGACGGGTGGATGAAGGATGGACGCGACGGGCTACTGTAAATCCTGTCTAAATAATAAATTCCATGTGGGAGTACACTCAGGGAGAGGTGACATCCTCCTAACGACGGGCTTTGAAACTGGGATCCATGGTGCCCGTTATCCACGACATCACGTGGAATGAGACCCTGGATTTGCTCTGGAATGCAAGGGCGGGGGAAATGGGAGAACCCCGAGAAAACCCGTCGGCAAGCGGCATTGTCCGAAAGTGAACCCGCCGGGGATCGAACCCGGACACCACGCCCGGGTACTGGACTGGACATGCATGCCGTATTGGCAACACGACATGCATGCGAATCATCCTCCGCAGTTGGTACGTACTCCAACCTTAAAAGGGGGCTGCTGGTTGGTCCAAATCTCCGCTGGAGTGCCGCGCATGCCAAAATTGGTATGCGGCACAGCTGTGCATCAATCGTCTGTGCCCCCTCCGCTGGGGGGGGGGGGGCATGTCAGGCCTAAGAAGCTTCATTGCGGATGCGATGAGGTGGATGGACATGTTTCCGTGACCTTGGGGTGGGAGCTGGAACTAGGAACAGTCCTTAGTATGACTCTGAAAGTTGTCTCCTGTGATACCTTGAAGGATCCGGTACAGGAGGGGAGGAGGTGTGGAGAGCCGGACATGTTCCAGAAAACATGTGTTGGGAGGCGACCGCCCTGGGTGCTATAGTCTGTCCTCTGTTTCTCCACACTTTTTGAACCAAACCTTCCAAAAATCACCCCATGTGTTTAGTTACTTTCTAAATATGTCATGTTTCACAAGCGTTTTATACCTCTGTTAACATATAATAATCTTATTTTTCGTTAAATTGAAATTTTACCTATATTTTGTCCATAAAATATAATATTTCATTAAAAATAAATATGAATAAAAACATTGAGAAAACTTATGTTTTGGTAGCGCCTTGTGAGAAATACTTCTCATGCAAAATATTACTACACGAATTCGGTGCATTGTCCTTTGTTGTAGTTTTCTAGACTTATTTAAGCTTAGTTTGCATGAGGTGGATGAATATCCTGGAAGTAGGACTTAAGCAGATCTTTAGAAAGGTGTGAAGTAACCGTGAATGGATTATAACACTTTTTTCGTGCCCAGTGCCCTGAACACTTTGAACACTATGACTGAGCTCAGGGTAGATAAATACACAGAGTCGAAGAGGCGTGACAGTTCCTTTCCTGTGGGCGTAAACATGCTCTGATTGGCTAGACGGGGATATGAGAACGGAGCTCTGTGTCTGATTGGCTACTGTAAGTTGCGGAATATTTCCTATTCGCTGGGCTGCTGGCTGGCAAGTAATTTATCTTACCAGGCGCAGAATAACGAACGGCGTTCCATGTTTCTGGTCATCAACGTAATTTTACTAGCGTTTGCAGCCGGATTTCGCAATATAAGCCGCTTGTTTTGACATCTGTATTCCTACTTACTTTGTGATTGTGTCCTGCCCACGGGCCAATACAATGGCAACCTGTTGCCTCACAAACCGAAGTCATCCTCTGAAAATTTTTTTCAGTAGACTTTGTGGTTTAAAATGCTGTCGTCGAACGTTCATCACTGTTTCAGACGGGGTTCCCAATACGGTAAGTTGTCGGCCACACCGAGTGGATGGACTGAAAAAAGATACGACGCTCTCGTGCTTTGAGGACTGTTAAAAAAAAAAATTTGTTGATATTTACGTTCTGTGCTTGTGAAACGTGTATACATTACGACTCTTACCTTTCGGAGAAGAAAGTGCCGTGAGGTTTGCTTTATGTCCGATTTTGATCAGTTTGCATTACTGAGCCGTCTCTTTCACAATAGAACAGTTATTTACTGGAGAAAAAAAAGGGGGGATGTGGAAGTCGATCCATTGTACACGTGACTGCAACAAATTGCTGCTACTGACTAATATATATCTTAATTCTAAAGCCTTCTCTTCAGACGACCGTACAAGACCTTTCTTTCCCCCATCCTTGAGTGTGATAAATTATCGAGCTAAGGTTTCCGGAGCTGGATAAATTATTTTGCGATTTTTTTATTTTCTCGAAACTCCTAGCTTTTATGTGAACCGATTTGGTATCCCTGTAAGTTATTTTATCACACTTCATGTCAACGAAGTACCAGAAAATGTTTTACACAGTAATAACTTCAAAAAGTGTTGGCAACCAACTTGCATAGGCTTTACAATAAAGGGAATTATATTAGGTAAAACCAGTCGTCAAGAAAGCACCCTATTGTTAAAAACATTGTTGTGCGATAAGTACAAATAATTAGTCAAAATTTAGAAAGGCGTACAAATCGTGATATTGTGATATTTTAGTTGCTAGTCCCTTCTGTTCCACACATATATAAGAGTTATTGCTTGTTTAATCGAACTGATTTCGCCTGCTAACGAAGCTGATCGTCGGCCCAACCTTGTGAATGTCATTGAGTGATTTACCATTAGTAGTTTTGGCTGAAGCATCAAATACAACTCTGGTTTTCGTTGTAGTGCTAAACTCCTTTATCACAGGATGGTGAGATAAGTAATGAACTGATTTTGCATCATCCTTTGAACCATCAACTACCTTCATATGACCTAATGATTCATATTCCTCCAAGAAACTTATGCACTCTGACTGTAAACTTGGATTTTTCAACAGACGTTGCTCAAGACGTTGAAATATCATTTCTGCCATCTGATGGGAAACACCAAGTTCTCTGGGATCTTGTTTGAATGGTAAATGTACTATGAATCTTCCTGTAGCATTCCTTGTAGTGGTATGAACAAAATGATCTTCACATTCATTTTCTTCCTTTGATCGTGGAGTGTGATGAAGTTCTTCTGTTTCCAAAAAAATGTTGAAGTTGATGCTGCAGACTGCCATCATTCCTGATAAGAAATGCTTGTTGATCCAGTTGAACTGTACTTGAGGTTAAGTATGGTCCTGACACTAGCCACTCTAGTTTCGTGTTTTTTTAAGTATGGATAACAAACTGTCCTGGATCTTTGTTTAGGGAGAAGCAATTGGAAAATATCTCTCCTCCAATAAGTAGATTAATTTGTCCTGGTGGATTGAAATTTTCATCTGCTAATTTGATGTCTGGAGGAATATTCCACTCCTGGTAGCTAATGTAATTCCCCGGGACATTGCCCGATATTCTAGGTAATATCACACAGTCAAGAGTTGCAGAGTAATTTGTAGTCATAGGCAGAATTTGGACTGTGGCGCCATATTTTACTTCTGCCCCAACAGTGTTTATCCCTTGTAGTGGTACACTGTTAGGAAATTTCTTCAATGCCAGTTTCTGAACCAAAGACTCACTGACAAAGTGTGCTTGCGAACAGGAGTCCAGCAATGCTCTACAAGTATGTAAACACACCTGTGTTATTACGCACCTCAATGTGGCAGTAGGTAGCAGTATGTGTGAGTGCAGCATCACGTTTAAAGAACAATACTGAGCACTGCTGCTTCTGTTGTCATCATTTTCACTCGCATCCCTTTCTCTTCCACATTATTTTTGTGAAGTCTTTTCTTGATCTTCCACCTGGGGAGATTTAGCTTCTCTGTGTAATAATGCATTATGCTTCCTTCCACATTTACGGCAAGAACCAGATGTGCATTGTCTTACTATGTGCCCTACTTGCAAACAATTAAAACACAGTTTGTCCTCATACATAAATTCATTACATTCTTGGATATTCCCATTTAAAAAATTGAGGACACCTATGTAAAGCATGCATCTCATGACATTTCGTGCAAATTACCATCCATAGCGATATAAGCTTGTGTTACACTCTTAACCTGCTTTGTAACTCTATCTTGTTACTTGTAAACTGTGCTAGATGCTACTGGAAGTATGCTAGGTTTACTAAGCTCTAAAGCCTGGCATCTGGTTTCTAGGAACGCACATATATCCTTTAATGTTAAAATCTGGTTGATTGATGAGCTTACTTCCCATTCCTTGTGACCTTGTTCGTCAAGTCTTTCAACAACTAGCTGTGACAACAGTACCTCATGCAATGGTATTTTTAGCTCTAAAGCTTCGATAGCCTTAAGGTTGCTTTCTAACTGGCTCAACAAATTTCATCGGATGCCGAATGCCTGGTAACAACTGGCAAAGACAATAGTTGCCTAACATGTGCGGTCACAATGAGTTTCGGGTTGTGGTATGTCTTATACAAGATTCCCCATGAAACTTCAAAATTATTAGATGTGATTGGCAAACCTTCTATTATTTTGTGTGCTTCGCCTGAAACAGATGACAGTAAATAGTGATGTTTCTGGATGTTATCTAATAAATCGTTATTGATCACAAAACTTGTAAATGTATCTTGAAAATGTCTAAACTCTGTGACATTTCCGCTGAATGTGGGCAATTTGATTGCAGGCAATGTAATGTGTCTGTTAGAACCTGAATGTATCGAAGGTGAACACTCATTGTTCGCAATGTTTGTGGATTCTATATATTTTTCAACAATGACTGTGGATCGTCCTAAATTTTCATAGTAATTGTTTCCGAACGATTCTATATCATGTTTGTGTTGTTCAGAGTCTTCGTCGTACAATTCAAGCTGTTTCTGCACCTCGCCCTCATTTCGCATACACTGGAACCTGCAACATGTTTCTTTACAAATGTTTGCATTCGTTTCAATTTCGCCTTAACCAGACCTCTATATTTAATCAAGAAGGATTTTTGTTTAGGATCCATGCTAACAGGGAAGAAGAGAAAAAGAAAATAGACTTAGCTCGCTTTGCAGCTCCCTCGTTGGCTGTCATCTACTGGTGATGCTGAGAAGTGCTCCGCGACCGACACTTCTCCTCTACTGACGACAGTCCGTCACTTACCGCACTTACCTTACGTAAAAAAAAAAAACACAACCACGCGTCACAGAAATCCGGCCTGGAGGACCAAATGTTTAATCGAACTGATAACGAAACTAATCGTTAGCATGAATAACGTGGAGGTCGCCATAGATGCAAGTTCAATAACTGGATTTCTGCACGTTTTACTATTTTACTACGGTAATGATATTACATACACGTAATCACAGCACACACAGTAAAAAAAAAAGAGTCTGCTGGTGCCCTACACAGCTTGAGAAGTAACGCCATCCCAGTACTCGACCAGTCCTTCCTCCCTCGCCCCGCACATTGTGAAATCCTGCGCGGCACTGACCCAGGAAGCAGGGCATGCGGGCGGTCAAGGTTGTCCGGTACCTCCAATGACTACTATTAGTGTAAAGTTTTGAGCTCACAATTCTCAGAGATCCACAACTCTACAGAAAAGTTTCCATTGTGAACATTGCTGTTATCTATAAAAATTACTTAGGAAAAAATACATTTAGAGCGATAAAAAGTCATTCTTCTGAACAAACATAAAAAAAAAAGATGTTAACATTGGAGGTAGCAATTCACAATGTCACGCTTCTCCCACGATAAAACTAACCCGAGAGGTTAAGCTACAAAGAGTTAGATTCTATCAAAACATAGAGCTAGTTACAACGGTAGGCCACCTATTTCCAACCAATATTAATGGTTGCTTTCACTAGTAACCTGCAAAATTCACTTTATAATTTGGCATCACGCTATACTTCACAGCTCTGTGAATACGCCAGCTGGTATCGTCAATTCATTGGTTGTTGTCTGGTTGTTCTTCTTCTGGCGAGAATTCGGGCACACCGTTATGAAGCGTACATTCATTGGCGCACATTTTTTCCAGAGCGTGTCAAATGAAGTATGGGCCAATGACAAACATAAAGCAAACTTTACAATGCCTCTAGTTTAGCCTTAATTTTATGCCTTATGCTTTGCAAGTCTTTGCAATGGCTTTTCTTCCTTCCTCGTGAAAAAAAAAAACCTTGCGTTTAAGGCGGTGTTCATTTGGGGTGACGAAGGAAAGAGGCGGCGACAGTAATCCGTTCTTCTCGCTACAAGTCTTGCTACTCTCCCGGCGACCGAAGTCGGGAGTAGGTATAGGCCGTTCACGGTAAAGTGAGCACTTTTGAAGCCCTAGTTTTCTTTCAACCAATTTATATCCTTCCACCACTTGTTAATGTAAAATCCTGCCATGCGAGTATTAAATACAGTGTATATATTCACCGTAACCGAAACCAGAAGTCCGAGGCCACAATTAAGTGTATTTATTGGTTATTGTGTCTGATGAAACAGCTTCAATAAAGTGTTTACTTGATGGTGAACGGCCTGTACAATGGCGACTGCATACTGCGCGCGGTCTGCTATGGTCGTGTGTCTGGCCACCCAAACAGCCCTTCCCTTTGCTGTAGAGGTCGCCGCGCCGGCCGGCCGGCCGTGTCCTCGCTAATGCCCGTGACGCAGAACAGGTTATAAATACAGAGGTGGAACAACAGCCTCTTACCCCCGCGAGCTCCAGCCGCACACACTGAGAGAAAATCGAACAAAATATTTGTTTGTATAGGGCCAAATATATTTTTAGTTGCCCTAACAAAATATATTGTTGAGCAAACAAAATTTGAAAAGAAACAAAAGTACTTTTGTTCGTCTAGCAAAATACATGTTTGAATAAACAAAATCTCTGTGTTGGGCCAAAAAAAATTAGACTGTCAACAACATA
The DNA here is from genome assembly GCA_029891345.1 of Dryococelus australis. Classification (NCBI taxonomy): domain Eukaryota; kingdom Metazoa; phylum Arthropoda; class Insecta; order Phasmatodea; family Phasmatidae; genus Dryococelus; species Dryococelus australis. The sequence continues at coordinate 350,839,774 of CM056993.1, forward strand.
TTTAGTTGAATCTACTGTATATATTTGTTTGGCACTCATCTGACTGCCTTCGTTCAAAAATACAGCTCGAGAGTTTGTTTGTATTTTTTGTGACGGTTAGGATAGTAACCGTATTTGTTAGTGCATCTATTGATGCTTAACTATCGTATAAACGCATTAATAAAACAATGCAACAAGAAAATGACAAGTAAAGCTGTAAAACTGTTTGCACACGCTGCCCAATATTTTTTCTATAGGCCTATCTATTTAAAAGCTTTCCGGCGTCATCAGTTGTCACATTAGCTAAGATTACTAAATCGTAGCGCTCGGTCGCAGATGATCTAGGTTCGAAACTCGGTCGAATTTGTAAAATTTCTTTATATCGGCCCAAACTGTTTAATGTACGTGTAGCCAAACAAACCTTTAGTTGCACCAACCAAATGAGTTCAACAAAATATTTTAGTTTCAGCAACAAAATAGTTCACTGCCCCTATACAAACAAATAATTCGGTTGCACCAAACCAATCTTGTTTGATTCAACAAAACCTTTTTCTCAGTGCATACCAGAAAAACGGCGTAGCGGGCCCTCAACTTGCCGGAGTGCCACTCGCCGATCAGCACTTGGTAGCCTTTTTGGCAGCTAGCACCTCAGCCAATAGGAAATCTTTCGCGTCATTCCGTAGCCAATCAGACACAGGGCCCGTTCCCAGGGTCCCACGCAGCCAATCAGCGAATGGGCACGGCCACATCAAAACAGCTGCCACACCATTCCGCCTCATTACACTTAACTTCTGTGTGTCCCACCGAGCGAGGTGACTTCGAGAGGACCTGAGCAGTGTATACATGTTCCTTCGGGCACATGCATCATGCATCAGGAACCAGCATACGCCAGCCATCTTGGAAGGCGCGGTAGGCGGCCATGTTGATCGGCGGACTGGGACGCCCATGTTGTCGACAAAATTGCCTGCTTCACTCCAAAAACTACTTCCGAAATTCATTATTTTGGCCAAAAATTATTTTTTTTTTACGAAAAAAAAAAAAAAAAATGGAAAAATGAGGAAAGCCGATTTGAATCTCCTCGAAGCAAGAGCCAAACAATCTTCAGTCGAACAGTAGAATTAGAGGCTCCTAGCGGAATGAGTCACTTAATCCTCAGAGCACGAGAGGAGGATTCGTAACTCCGAGCTGGTGCAAGCAGACCTGGGGGCTTGTTCTAAGTTTCGTCGGTAACTGCCCACACCGTCATGAACCTACTGTCTCGCAACCGACAAAATATTGGTCGGATCCAAAACGGTATTCAGAGTTATCAGTCGTTTAGCACGGGAGCGCAATCGGGCAACTTCGGCTTACCGACTTCACCACTCCAAGCTAGACGAATGTCCGTCTCTCTGCGCACGGTCGACAACGTACAAACAAAATATTACTACAATTACTTGTTTTAAAATTTCACAATTATTTTGAAAAAAACATTACTTAAAGACACGAATAGTAAGATTTATATGTTTTAGCTGAACAATAGTAGTGAACAATAGTATATGATTACAAATATGTGTTTTATAGGAAAATAGTAGTGTACAGTTTTCGTTGATTTTGTGAGAATTTTGAAAAACTGTGGTTGGTGGCCATGTTGAACAGTATTTTTTCCCCCCTCTTCGTGAGTAATAGGTGTTTACGTGTTACAGACGAGGCCCGTGTGTTTAGCAAACTATTTGTGTATGTGGAAAATAAAATGTTTTCCAAAGACTAAGTGGAGGAATGTTAGCAGATGTTAATTATAGATTTCACGTAAAACTGTCATGAATAACAAAGAAATGTACACGTCTTAAATCGATTATATTAATATTCCTAACCTTGGTGTCCGCCGAAGTGTACTGCATAACCATTCTAAAACCTCATGTTCAAGAGATTGCGAATTTTACAAACAGTAAGTTTGCAAAACTTTGTTATTACTTATGTTTTTTTAAATATATTTGTAAACCGTTAATATAGTTATTGAAATGCACGTGGCCTGAAAAAGCCGCACTTTCCATATTTTTCTAGTGAGTGAATAATATTTGTATATTTGTCAATATCGTAAATTCAACGAGTGTGAGGTTAACTTCGGTCAAAACAAATCATTAAAACTATATAAAACAGAAGCAATTCCCAGTCTAAAATGCACGACGGTAAATGTAAACAAATGATTCTCCACCTCAAGCTGGCAGAGTGCAGGGCAATCACTTTTTGCACGGAAAATCGCCAGCTGTCCGGTATTAGTCTCTATATTATTTGGTCAAAGTGTATGTGTGTGTTGCTACATCTGTACAATTACGAACAGCGATGTATCCCGTTTCATTTTTCATTAAAGTTTAAATTTTCGAAGTTAAATAATTTGATTATTTCCACACGAGCAAAATTTTCCACTGCTTCATCAAAACAATATACAAATCAAAATGCCACACACTCGTAAGAAAATCAAAATAATCTCATCTCATGAAAGACGTAAAACTAAAGCTCCCCCCCCCCCCCAAAATTGCTGTTTCGTTTTTCCCTCGACATAAAATAAACAGAACCCTAACAAATTGAACTTGGTAATTTATAAAATAAAACAACTTGGAATGCCAACCTAGCTATAATATCCTACATTAATTACTGTATGGAAGTTAGATAACGTTCGTCTTTCAGTGTCTGTCACGACAGGAAACACGAGGAGAAAGGAAAGTGCAAGTGTGCATTGGACTCAAACACTTCTTTACCGTCTTTTTCTGGAAGGATAAATTCGTGCTACTTTTATAGAACTGTCAAAATTTACCTACTATAGACTATAACAGAGCCAGCCTCAAAACATTCCGAACTGTAGGCTAATAGGGGCCAAAATACAAATGTACATAACTTATAAGATTGTTTTTTTTAATTTTTATGTTGTTACCGCATATCATCAAACAACTGTATTTCACATATTGAGACAAAGTAAGCATTATGTGGGAGGAGAGTTTAGATCTTCAGCCGTGGAGACTCTTATGTTACGAAGCACGTATCTTATCTACTAGACCACCGAACACATGTTTCTCAAGGGATGAATAAAGGCGTAATTAGGTAAGCTAGGGTTATAATAGTTTATTGAATAAATATTTACAATTGAGTATTTGTACATTAACGCGCTTGTAATAACATCCCACACCTGTATCATGTTGTGCACAATGTTTGACAGACGTGCGTGATGCACGTTTGTAATAGTTATAACCAATCATTTCATGCTAATTCGCATTGTAAATTTACGTGTAGGAAAATTATAGTCCCATACATCACAAACACGTGCTGCACAGACTTTGTACTACACAATATTTATTTCCGTATCATTGAAATACACGGCCACATTTAATACCGACGTCCGCCATATTGGTTTAACTACGAAATTCTAGCCTGCCAACTGCTCGTGAGCAGTTGAGACATTCCGACTCCACTCGTGACGTCACTCGACCTTCGTTTCAAGCTTAGAATACCAAATAGTAGGTCGGGTCTGATAATTGTATGGCTGCTACTTTTTTTTTTTTTTTTCCGTCGGAACGAAAACTTAGAATAAGCCCCTTGGCCCTCTCCTCCGTGTGCAATCCTGCACCTACCACGTCCACACCCTGTTACCTCCTCACCCCTCACCCCCCTCAGCCCCTTACCGTCCCCCTTAACACGTCACCTACCCTAGCCCTCAAAATTTAAAAAATTGAGGACCATAATCGTTTACCTCGCACACTCGCACCGTCACACCCTCTCCTTCCACTCTTCTACCATTGGCTTCTAAATAACGACTCTTAACACATATTTTGCCAGTATTGGGCACTGTAGAAAGGGCTATAGTCCATTCCCGATTGGAAGCGACTTATGAAAATCAACCTTTGAAAAAACACACTAGGCATAACAAGCCAACCTGTTTTTTCAGTAACCTGTATTCCACAAATATATAACACTGTGGTTAACTTTAGAGTACTGTATTATTGAATAAATGAAACTTTACCTTAATATCTTCTATAAATTTTAATATTTACTTCTTTTTAAATATGAATCAACAACAGCGAGAGCAGCGACGTGTTGGCAAAGGCCGGTAAGAAATAGTTCACAGTTAAAATTTTATTTTAACCTAGTTTTTTAGTATATTATTTGTAAATTGAACGGTGCCTATTTAAATATTTAAGTAGCCCTGATGGCAACATATCTCATTTTTACAGTTTAAAATAACAGCGGAAAATATCGTGAGTAGGCCGTAATGGTACAGTGTTGTTTTATCGAGCGAGGCTTGTCGCTCTCTCTCTTTCTTTGTCTCTTTCACACGCGGAAGTTTCACTTCGCTAGTAAGCAATAACGTTATACATGTTTTCAATTTTATAATATTTCATACTTATTACAGCAAAATAATGATTTTTGAGTTTGTAATTTACTACTGAAAAGATATTTTAATGTTTGAATACGTATTTTAATATATTTAGATATGATGGCGGGCCAGTTACCTAGTGAAGTTTGCAGATGTGGCATTATTGTTACTCCGAAAAATATTTCAAATTAACACATCACGATTGTAGAGGTGTTTTTTAAACCTACCTAGACAAGTTACAATACTGTGATAAATTTGTGTTTCCACGCCAGTAATAAAAATACTGTGACGTGTGTTTCGTTAATCATTGCGTCTGTGAAATGGCGTGCCTTTGTGCATCGTGGTCGATACGCTGGCCCTGTGTGTGTGCGTGATTTCAAGTATTTGGTTAGCACTATTTATACGTTTTAAATGTGAACTGTTTTTATGACGAAGTTAATGATTTACATCCACGTATGTTTATTTATCATAACGTTGTACCTTTGCCCTAAGGAGTTTGAAACACAGTGGTGTTACGTAATTTGCCACAATCCCAGAAGAAAATTACTAAGCTCAGCCCGATAAATTTCAATAAACCTAATAAACAGTAAGTAGCTATACGTAGAAATATGAGCTGAATAAATGTTACCGTAGGCTTAGGTGTGTGCATGATCACCGCTATCTTTTAAAGTTTGTATGACAAAAATGAGCAACACGAATTGCGTGCTTGAATTGAATGTGCCTTTTTCACTGGTTGTTCCTTCGTTTTAATATTTACTCCAACTGAGGCCGTCCTTTTAGAGATATGACCCAACACATATCAATAACAAAATTATCATTACAATTAGTACAGCCCCTTTACCTCGCAGTTGTAACAGTGTTAAACACAGTCGCGGCAAAATACTAACGTGCATTACATGTATTGAGATACGTTGTGGAAAACAAATATGTTAACGTAAAATAACCGTAAGAACTGTCTTCAATTCAGGCATTTTTAAAACGTCATAAAGCTGACCTAAATAATGTTAGAGGCATAAACTGTGAATATTCATACGGAATGGTTTTTGGAATATGGCAGAATTCTCTGAAAAGCTGTAAAGAGTAAACAACATATTTGACAGGTATAAAAGTAGAAGTCACATTTCAATTTTTATTTTTAGGTGTAGCGAAAGTATGCGAACATATGTACACACACAATGGAATGTAATCATTGTTTTTGACAGATTCTACATGGAAGTCACATGGCAATGTTTGTTTGCAATTGGCGGAAGGATACGAAACGGGCCTGCGAGTACATGTTTATCAGGGCTCCTAGGAAGTTGCTTCCAATGGGGAATAGACTATAGTTAAATCCTTATTTTTGGCATCTACCACCAGAGTGCTCTCATGTCGTCTATTTCTAAACTTATTTTGGCGACTCCAAAGATAAAGTATTGAAGAATAGTATTTTAATCGAGAAAATCACAAAAAAAAAAAAATCTAAAAATCGATAACCATACAATATTAACCTCACACTAATCCCATAACCCTCACCTTCCCCCTCCCACTTAATCTCACTCAATCAAAAAAGTCGCTAAAAATCGATAAAAATACATTAACCTCACACTTATCCCATTACCTTCAACTCGCCCCCTCTTCTCTCCTCCTACCACCTCACAATCATTAAAAAAATATAGAAAATTCACGAAACACTGAAATAAGTTAATAAAAGTTTAGGAAGATATTACATCACTGACTCTGACACACATGTTGGATGTTGATGACCTTGACATTGACCCAAAAAACCTTGATCTTGAAAAATCAAGGAAAAACCCGAAAAATTACAAAAAAAAAAAAAAACTTAAAGAAGCCTTCGAGTAAAAAATTACATACCTGATACAAAAACTCGATTTGGATGTGTGACCCTAAACGTTCGATTCTCGTAAAGATAGCTGAGCACAGGCACTCTCTGATACGACTATTAGCAGACGTCTGAACCCCCACCTCTATATTTCATTGGCTACATAGCCGATCAATCTTACGATCCCGAAAGCGAATTATTGACTTTACGTAGCACATATACCCCCTCCCGTGCCACGCGAAACACACATATCGTCTTTCTTCTTGCCTCGCCATTTACTTACCATATCTCAGCCACCATCAACATTGACACATGTCACAACTCATTCAATCGACTCCCCCCTATCCCCCAATCCACCAGCAATAGCCTACACGAGGCGGAGGAATATCCTGCAAGTAGAACTTTGGCACGAAGTAACCGTGAATACATTACAGCAACATTTGTGACGTAGATACATTTTAAAATTTCATTTCACACAAACGTTAGATCGGTGACGCCTTAATGAGGTAGTATCCTATCCATTTTGGATTTTTTTTTTCCACTGCAGTTCATTTTTTAGATAAAATATTTTAAAAAGGAATGCTGTCAGGACAGAGGTCGTACCTTAACGGATATTTATCTGGTTTCAGGAATTCTGTAAAGTAGTTCCTTATACGACATTGTTTGAAATCCAATACTAAGGGGAACCTTCCATCTCCATATTGTATTCTTGGTTTTCCTCTGACCTTACACTGCAGTGCAGACATAAAGACTGAACTACAAAATCATATATACGCCACAATATTAATTCTGCCAAAATTGGCTAAATTAATCATGTGACGTAAATAAAGAGTTCGTAGTTCAGTCGCTACTGTAAGTCTGCACTGTGTAAGGCGAGTTGATAGTTAATTATGGGGGCATTATCAGAGATTTATTTTTTAAAAAGTAGTAATAAGCTGGGGAAGCCAACAATTCAGTAAGGTAGGGGAAGATTCTCCTTATCCCTTTGAAGACGGCACAAATTTACTGGCACTGAATACAATGTTGAAGTGTGCTGTCTATATCCACCACTACAACAATATCAATTGTGTTGGTCGCTGTATTCCCACTTGCAATCTTCCTATTGGTCCTGGCTACACGGGGCACGCCTACTGTAATCTGCAACGTTTGTTATTGGCTGACCGCCGGCCAATGAAGTCGAGCCTTGTCTGTGTACCAATCAAAGTGTCACGATAGATCTAAGACGTTTTACAATTAATCGTGTTCATGGGAAAAATTATAAAAAAAGAACAGTGTTTTTTCTTACGAACTGAAACGTTGACAGCATATAGCCTAATTTATTCATTGTATCCCCATAAAGTTCAGCAAAACAGTAAAAATAGATAAGTGTATCTCAGGAGCAAAGAACTATCCATATAAACGTGGACCCGTGTTTGTACGTGCATACTCATCAAAGCGAGCATTAAATCTTATAAGTAAGTTATAAAGAGATATCTATACGCTATCCATGGTAAAGTGAGCACTTTTTAAAGCCCTCCATTTTGAATAATAGCCAATAAATATATTTTATTTTAGTCCTAGACGTTAGCATCCGAGTGCGATGGAATATACACACTGTGTTTATTATTTACATGGCAAATTTTTTGTTTTAGAAACGTCGTTAAAGGATTAAATAAGGTTGAAAGGAAAAGTAACTAGGGCCTCAGAAGTGCTCAGTTTCCCGTGAACAGCCTATATAAATAAACACACGATGTCAGAGATAACACCACTTAAAATTGCCCGCTATATTAAGATGCAAGCCTAGAGGGGCGTGCGAACGCGAGAAAGGGTAGGGGGAAAGGCAGTTAGGGGCGGGTCTGTGCGTGCGCACTGTCCGCCCACGTCCGCTCACTGGCCAATGGCGGCGCGGAGAGGCGACGCCTGTGCGAATCGATTGGCCCGGGGGTGGTAAAGCGAGACTTGTTCCCCGCAGCGGTAATTAGCGAATGCCACGGGCGGCCGGAGGTCGAGTGACAACATCTCCCCGCGGGCTGCGAAGTTCGTCTTGCGTTTCCCGACGACGTAATTAACACACCTAAAGGCTGTTCACCATATAGTGAGCACTTTTTTAAATCAACCTTAGAAAAAAGTGTCTCCATCCTCCTGCATATATTTTAAGGAGCGCACTGAGTGACATTCGCCCAGCAGAGTTGGTAACGAAGGATGGAAAGTAGTTCCATATCTGAACGTCGAATAAGAACCGTTGGGTAGTCATTTGGGATAACTTTAATTAGTTCTTTCACTTTCTGTTTTTTTTATATACAGCGAAGTGTAAAAATGAGCATATTTGTAAAATATATATTTTCTAATAATTCTACAGTTTCACTTGACCGACAAATTAATAAAGTGATGAGGCCCATGGCAATGTTAATTTTACACAATGCGGCGGAATACACAACATGCGTCCAAGTAGATGTTAAGCAGGGCTTTCAAAAGTACTCATTTTACCGTGAACCGCCTATCTCTTTCTCTGTGGCTACTGCTGCGCAGCGCCGCCCTCGACACGACATACAACAGGCGAGTGTACAGAAGCGAAGCGCGTGGCGGTTCCTTTCACGTAGGCGTAAAGGTTGTTCACGGTTTAAGGGGCCCGCCTACTTGCAGCTGTTTACCTGTTTGGCCCACGGAAGCGATAAAGGTGACGCTGCCACGCGCATCAAGTGCGCCATCGACGCTATACGCTAAGCTCTGAACTGACGTGCAGCGCTCTCGCAGCGCTGCGTGTGCCTATGGGACTTAAAGCGGCGACCCTATAATTTTATTGGTGGAAAGTTGTAGCAAAGTTGAGTGCTTGTCCCTTGAGTACTTCCGTGTGCACATAATCCGCATATTTTCACTCTAAATCGAAATCAGTTATTCAGTTGAAACTGCTCCATCCGGAATCTGTAGAAAAAATATCACTAATTCATCAGTTGAAAGAAATCTACTAATTCAAGCAGTAGAAAACTAGTTATTTATAGTTGGTTAATGCAAGTACATGTCTTTGCATAGTTCAAAAGTCAATCTTTCTTTAGTTTAGTTCGGATTCTGTGCTTTAAAAGATAAATATAGCGGTTTCAATGTAAGAGGTTATCGATGTTAACTAGTATCCGCCATTTTACAATGCAACGAGATACGACCGATTTAAAGTTATTTTTAGTGACAGATAGATCAGTGATAATTTTGCTGACTCGATAGTGCGGTGATTCAATAAGAAAGGTGGATTTACACCAACAAAAGTTTTGTGGTCTGCAAGTTAACAGATCAAATAATGAGGAAACGACAAACACAGTTATTACTAGTCACTCCGTCTCTTCAAAATAGCAGTTTCATTATGTAAAATCTCGTTTCATTGTAAAATGGCAGATACAATAAAACACCGACAACACCGATAAAACCACTATATTTCTCTTTTACAGCACCCCATCTGAACTAAACTTAACTTAGAATGACTTTCGAGCCTTACAAAGACATGTACCTACGCACGCATAATATGTGTATATTTCAACAACATGAAGTACTTTCACATTACGAAACTTACAGCCGTTCGCCATTGTAGGTTTATGTTACTACGCAAATGCGAGGCCGTTTCTCTCAGTGGCAAAGTAGCAAGAATTTGTATAACGTCAGCCAAAAGAAACAAGAGAATGTGTTGCATTTTGGGGTGGCAGTTCGATACCAACCACTTCCAAAATATCATTGTACATGTAATAATTTTGTTTTGCGACAAAATAATTGTACTTTATTTATTTCAAACCGTAATGCACGGTTTTTAGTCCTTGTGCTTTTTATTACTCGACTATAAATAACTGATTTTCTACTGTTTGTATTTGTAGATTTCATTTAACTGAAGAGATTAGAAGTTTTCTTTTTCTACTGATTCCGGATGCAGCAATTTCAACTGACAATCAGTAAAAAATTGCTGATTCCGATTTAGAGTGTTGAGATGGAGCACTTCGAAAAAGCTGTTTTTAGTTATGTCGAGAGTGCTCCGAGATGGCGTTTCTAATGTGCGTGACGTCATGAAAGTACTCGACAGGCATAGTCTGCAGTGTGTGTTCTGTTCGCAGACCAGCACGTTGGACTCACGTTATATAGTCTCGTGAAAAAAAAACGGTATTTCAAACACATCGTAACATATTTCGAGCGCCAGGCAGGCGGGGAACTTAAGGCGCCTGCCTAGTTAAACATTTGTAATCATCTCAATGTCGCGTCCGGCCATAGGGAAGCATTGTGACGGGAATGGAAAATAGCATATAAAATCTTCGCATGTGTGGTTTTGTCAGAGTTTTAAGCGGTGACTATATGTGTTTTAATACAACGATCTGTTAAGAAAGCATGCAGAATTTTCTCTATGGTTTAAAACACTGTTTTACAGAAGTATAAACATCTTAAACATAAACATACGTACAACGAGTTTTGCTTGCTTTGGCCCTCTTCGATTTGCATTTCTGTAACAAAATTTATAAATCGACAACAACATATCAACTTTCGTTTCGGTCCTAAAAACATTTGCATTGAAGTAGTCCATGCATTTTTTTTATAAAATTATAATATACATAATTGCTTACGACGAGACCCGTATGGCAACTAGGGATACCTATTAACCCATTAACATATTGTTACAATTTCTCTCTCAAATTTCAGTGGGCTAAAACAAGTTAGTTAGGGGTTGCAGTTCTTAATTAAACAAAAGAGAAAAATATAATATCCTAATTTTATTTACTACAACTACAAACATAATTCTCTCGACCCAACATCTCACAGTAAATCACTTACTGGTTACAATGAATGACTTCAATTAATATAATTTATAATTACCTCAAAGAAATCAATGAAATTAAATAATTAAAAATCAATCCCTATAGACAGTGTATCAAAAACAATTCAGTTATTTTTATACGGCATGTGTTTATATTTGACAGTTCCAATATTTACAATAAAATCCATATTACGTTGTCCGTCGGTCCCCGTCAGTTAAGCCCATGCTCCGCCAGTACGCAATGTTCAAGAGTTCTCCGAGCACCCTGACACACAGTAGGCTTCACTCGTCGGGATTAACGCCCTCTCGTAAATTCACACAACGAAAACCTCTCTCGTCGTCGTCCGTACTAAACTTCGCACCCACACTCAGCTAGATGGCCTTCGCCAAAGACTGCTGGCCGCTGAACCGGTGTAGTATTTATAGGGACGTAGGCCATCACCCAGAAGTTTCGCTGAATCCCGAGTTGCGCCGAGTGTCCTAATACCAAGAATATTCTGGCGCCTCCTCTAAGTTTGTTAGCTCCTCAGCTGGGGGGAAGAGGAGGAGTGGATGCGACGCCAGCCAGGCGTTCACTCGGGAAGACGGTGCATTACTGAGCTCGCTTGTGACTAATGCTAGGCTATGAGAGGGTAGCAGTACGACACATCTGTTCAGTTAGAATGTCTGTATAGAAATGTAAGAGTGTTTAAACGTACCTCAGCTATGGAAGGAAATTAAATTATTTTAAGTTATGCCTGTCTGGCTGTGATGTTTTACTAGCGGATATTTGAGCGAAATTGTATTTTATTTAAAATTAAATTCACCCTGTCTGATTAGATATGCGTTTCGAAATTAATTAAACGGCTGATGTTAGAGAAGTATAACAAATGGACTCATAACGAACACAACTACGTGACGCCTGTCAGTTCTACACGTACCTTAAATTATTTTAATATATGTTCGTCCAGCTGGGAGGTTGCTTAAGGAATGACGTTAGTATAAGCTTTGCAGAGACTTATAAGCATGACTAGAGACGTGGAGTGCGGCCGCTAGGCAACTGAGCTGAAATTACGGGAAAGAGGGGTGAATACAAAACAACTGTTTCCAAATAGGTAAAATTACCCACAAGAGAAATTATAATATGCCATAAGTATAAGGAATGGAGCAGAAAATGAATAAATATATATTTTAAACAGCAGAATGAACAACTTCCTGGTTTCATAAGTAAATAAAATGCGAAGTCACTAAACGAATAAACATAATTAAATTTCCACATCAAAATGAAAACTCGTTTACCACCCATTCTGATACTTAAAGATGGAATAAACCACACGTTCAAAATATGCAAACTTACTAATGAACTAATTGAATTCACTACATTCTACAACAGACAACGAAATGATTTACACACTACTCATATGCATCCTGAATTATATGTAGAAAAATCTTACCCCAATGCTGCATTTTAAATTATTGTTATTAATTCACAATTTCAGTATTGTAAGAAGAAGAAGAAATCATTTTAAACACAATTTCCGTCGAAGCGTAGGGAGACTTAATCCTGCAACACTTTATAGAAGTGTAGTATATTTTTAATAAATCCACAAAATTTCCTCGAAGAAAAAATATTTAAAATAACGGACTCACTACATCGGTCCAAACAATTATTTAACACACACACACACATTTAGGTTATTCACATGAAAAAAAATCCTAACTGAATGACGCACGGATTATTTTAAAAAAAAGAGAAAAAAAAGACTTTCACAAACTTAAAAATGATGGAGATGATGTGTACACTATAACCTATCGCAATAAAAGTTCAGGGAATCCCATACATAACACGATAAATGTTTATGAAATAATTGAAGCACTATATTAGCTTAACACATGAATAAATTTTCCCCATAAATTAAATGTTATAAAAATTATTATATTAAAACGATAGCTGAAGCCTGGTTAAAATTAATGATCTATGGAAACGTTTAACGAGACGTGAAGCCGCGCTGCTCGGGTCCGCAAATCGGCTACCCTCTGTCATAGCCCTAGTCTCCGCCAAACGACGCTACTACCAGTGATATCGGAAGAGGTGGTTCAGAGGAGAGAGCAATGTATCCACGACAATGCTTGTCGTCAAACTAAAGATGGCGCCAGCCAGCGAGAAGTGGTCATGATGCTCCTGCCTGTACCCCTCCCCCCTTCAATCCTCCAACCCCATTGTCCAGAATGTGTATTTGTAAAAGACGAAAGTTCCTGTCCACTACTATCGATCCAACACCGCAGTCCGCAGGGTGCCTGCTTAGCGTTATGTTCCCCCGTCCACTCCTCCTCTCCTCACTCTAGCCCAGAATGTGTGTTTTTTCCGAGGCGAGAGCTGCCTTGCAACCACTATGTGCCCTCCCCCCACCACCCTTCCTCCAGCCCTTTGTCCAGCATAAGAGCTGTCCAACTGCCTATCTACCATCGGGCAGTGAATCACCCGAAGGCATTATCCTGGCAAAGTTTCCCTCCCCTCTCTGCCTATCAAACTTCCACTTTCACCTGTCCATTGACTTGTTCAGAAGGGGAGGTTTCTCCTATTTTCGAGATGCAGGGATGGCTTACTTCCAGCGAAATAAAATTTCGTACCCAAGTGCCGGTGATAAAATTTTATTCCTCGATACTAGGAATTAACTCTTACCCGATATTTTAATCCCCAGGTTAAATTCCAAGAAATTTTATATTTTTATCCAAAAATGAATTTTTTAATCCTAAATTTCAATCACAATATATAAACCATTCCTAAGAACCTGTTTTTAATATTAATCCAGTAAACTTACAATACGTCTACCTAGAAATCTAGGAAACTAAGTATATTTTCATACAAGAGATATTTTCACTCGATAATTTTTTTTTTTAAGTATTGAAACAAGATGTATCTATCATTCCACTTCACAAGTTTCAACTATCACATTTAAATCAACATGTTCTAAAACAAAAGGTTTTTTCTTTCAATCTGTTTAAAAATATTTATGCATATAGCAGAGGAAAAATACGTATTTCACGTGTAGAGTTTTTTTTTTCTACGAGAGTAAAATTCAAAGTTTCAATTCAAAAGCTTCCCAGCCGAGATTTTCGGCCACACTATGTAATAGAAATGTGTATATTTCAAGAAATTTTAAACATATTTTATTTACAAATACTACTTTTTCCACATAATGTTAATGAAATAGCACGAATCCAGCCTGAAATGACTATTATTGGAGCTGAAATCTGTCAAATTTTATGTTATTTTCAAAAAAGTCCAAATTTAAAGGAAAATGACTGCCCTTTTTTAACACAAGTTTCGTTTTAAAATCGTTCAGAGCTGTTTATGGTTGTGTAAAGTATGGCTGTGTTTTGGCAGCATGTTGATTGCCAGCGAAAGTTGTAATCTGTTTTGTGTGATGAAATATTTATGTTAAAAGTCGGTGAACTGCAACTCTTGCTGCTATAGAGATGAAATTCAGCTGGGAAGATTTGTCTAGGTATGGCGCTAAGCGCTCTTATACCTGGCTCTGAAAAGGTATTTTTGTGAAACCATTTTCCCTTTCTTGTGTCCCCATTATGTTAAGCTTTGGCCGATGGAGGTTTCCTCAAGATGCTACGAGTTCCCTTGTTTCGTTTCAAATTCAGGTGTCCGATTTTCTGAAAATTTTTTGTAATTATATTTCCCCTCAGCCCTTCAAAGGTTGTTTTTATTAAATTTCCTTATTTTTTCTCCCTCACGAATACAGAAGCGAGAAACTTGTATTTCTCGTGAAAGTGACCAAGCACCCAGATACCTGATTTGAAATTCTTTTGAAGCTCCAAACCTGAAAAGATTACCATCACATGTTTATGATAATTTTTTTCAAACTTCTCTTTAGTAATATAACATTTTATCCACTCATCATTCACAAAACAAGATATTTAAAAAATTAGTGACTTGAGGAATTAAAAATAATAATTAACAAGCAACATTATTATTTTTTTATCACAAAACATTTTTATTTAAAAAAATTTTAAAACTGATCTTAGTTTAGACTTCCAAGACAAAGAATCTACATATTACGCCTTAAAATCATTAGAATATTCTCATGAATCATGTTGTGACTGAAAAATGTTAAACATGGTTTCACCATTTACATCTGAAAGCACTAGAAACTTAAAAATTGTTACTTCATGTTGCATCACAAATCATATTACAGCTCAAAGTCATTAAAATGTCCACACCAATCATGTTACAACCAAAAAAATTTAAAAATGGTTTTAACAATTTACGTCTGAAAGCACCATAAGCTTAAAAATGGTTACTTCATGTTATGTCATATTCATATTACACCTCAAAATCATTAAAATATTAACATCAAACATGTTACAACTAAAAACTTTTAAACTGTAGAACTTTCGCCTCATGTTATTTCTTAAAACTGTAAAATTATAAAAAAATCATGCTACGACTTAAAAATTTCTTAAGTTGAAAAATTATCACATTTTATGTAAGAAATCATTGACACTAACAACATACACTTTATATTACACCTCAAAAACTTTTAAGGTGATAAATTATAAAATTATGTTACATCACAAAACATAAAAAAATAAAATAATATCATTACTTCATTATACTACCGCAAAATCATTAAACACTTGAATTTTCACAACAATTTCCGTTTAGAGTTAAGAGATAAACTCAATTTGCATCTCTTTGTAGGAGCAACTGGTGGTGGTGGTGAAGTATGTGAATATGTTGATATTGGTGATAATATAGGAGTAAATATTATTTTGTGTGGTGAAGGCATGAACGAAGGAGGAGGTGGGGAAATTAATTTACATTTTAGTGAATCAGGTGATAATAATTCAGGAGATGGCAGACTTGGAGTAGGTGAAAACACAAAATTGAAATGTAAAAATTCTTCTAACTGTTGGAATAAGTAATTGTTATTTTAACACCTCTTCCTGCACATTGTTTAAGGGTATAACCGTTAAGTTATTTTATGGTTGTCATTAAATTTAGAACTTCCATGCTCGACGGCGTAGGCGTCGCTGTAGGTAGTCTCGATGCCGGAGGCGATGCTCCTGTTTCTCTCGATGCCAGATGTGACACTGTAGGTACTCTGAACGCCAGAGGCGATGTTCCAGTCGTTCTCGATGCCGTAGGCAGTGCTATAGGTAGTCTCAATGTCGGAGGCAGCGCTGTAAGTAGTCTCGACGATGGCGGTGGTGGGAGATAGTCGACTCTGAAAGATACGATCTACGTGGTGTGTATTAAGTGTGAACGATTATTCCAATATACACTGCATAAAAGTTTGTATAAAATACTTCCCATCCACTAGATTATTATATCAGAAATAGAGAGGCACCATTAGACCAGAGACCATTACAAATAAAAAGTGCATGCAGTATTGTGAAGATGTCTTTCCATTTAAACATTCACAAGTCCTGATTACCATAATTTAATAGCATGGATCACACTACACATGTCTTTCACTGCGCAATTACACGAGTCATGATTACCATAATTTAGTAGCGTGGATCACACAAAATATGCCTTTCAATGCGCTACATTACATTACACTAGTCCTGGTTACTATAATTTAAAAGTATGGAATATGTTTTTCAATGCACAATTACACCAGTCCTGATTACCATATTATCCAACAGAAAGACATCAACCATTTTATTAAACGTAGTAAATAATTAATTATGTTAGCGAGGACAATACTCTAAAACTCATCTCAAAGATTCATGATATATATTTCCCCAAATTTACACAATTTAAAAATGACACTAACATTTGTAACCAACTTGTTCATATTAACTATATTAACCTGCAGTGAATACTCTGGAATAACTAATCTCTATATCTGCTACAAAAGAATATAGACCTTCCTTACAGTTCTGTTTTTTATTAACTCGTGTGGCTTCAAGACGCAGCAATTAGGTCCATAATAAAATTAACGTTGGTTGGGCCAGTCAGGCTAGGAACTGTCTCCCGACAAAGACACGTGGCAAATAACTAGATCCCCGATTATTTCGCGGATTTAGTTGGCAGCAAGCTAGGCTGAACGGCCCTCTGTACACTCGAGACATTATCGTTTGCTTATTGGTTACTGTGATCAAGTGACGCCTCTGTATAGGACTGTTAAACATTCACTCACACTACTGCTTCCTGCTTGTCACTGACTCACAGTCGAAAATAACAAGTGTTTGGAGTCTACCTCTCCTCCGAATTAATTCGCGAAATACTCGTGGCTCTACCAATAACCAAAGGACGAAAACTGCACGTATACCATACGGCATTGAAGTCTAGCCTTCGCGCAAATCCTTTCGCGAAAACACAGGTGGTCCTAATCATGTATGACATCGAGGACTCTGGGTTGGAACATGCCGTGCGTAAGAAGACGGTGTGAACAGCCTCCCACATGGGGTTTGTCCCGCCTGAGTTGTTGCCAGGCGCTGTTGAGGCGACACTCGCCGTGTCTCTCTCCCACCCAGCTCGCCACTTGTGAGTGGCGCCCGCTTCGTCATCATCATCATCGTCATCGTCATCTCTTCAAGAACCGGCGGCGAATTCCTGTCGCACGTAGAGACCCCCCCCCCCCCTCCACATCCCACCACCACACTCCACCCGCGCAGGCGACAATGTCTCTGGATGCGGTCCAGCCAGAGGCGAAACGTCTCTTGAACCGCGATCTCAAGTCACGCTCTCCCACCGAGGCGACCCGGGTTTTTGATACCCGGCGAGGTCGCCTCCGGGATTCTCGCATGTGGGAATCGCGCCGGAAGATTCTGCTGGCCAGTCTGGTTTTCTCGGGTATCTCCCATTTCTCCATCGCCCTTGCGTTCCGGCGCTGTTCCATACTCACCTCACCGATCGGGATGGCGCCACAAGAACGTTCTACGAATTTACGGAGAAGCCCGTGCCCTTTAAGCTATCCCCCAAAATGTACTGTGGAAGCCAGATGTGTAAACTGCAACATTTCCTGGTGGGGCGATGTCTTACCAAAGATGCAAACTTCTTTACTGTTCATTCCCATTGCTACATATCCATTCACGAAAGTTTTTTATTTGTTTTAATGATAAGGACAGAGTCATACAAAAATACACATACGCATTGAGGCAGGAATTTTTAGTAGGAAAGGGTCGGTACGCAGGTTTGCTAGGTGTCCGGTGAAAATGAAAGTCTTGGTTGTACCTATTCGCTTATTACAAGTTATCACGCAACTGCAGGTGGCCGGTTCAGAGCATTAATTATCTGTTTAACCTCAGTTGTAAAAAAAAAAGTTCCTAACTAGCCCATACATACAGTGGACAGTGCAAATCTGTACGACCGAATATAAATTGTCTTTAATTGGCTATAACACCAACACTGCTCGAACGGTTTAATTTATTGAGTTCGTTTTTCCAAGACCCGTCGTATATTACGGGACAACACTCACTTATTCTGCTAATAAGGGGAATTTATTTAGGCATATTATTCCACCATCAACCAAGTGGCCAATTAACTGCCCTCATTAGTGGCTTAGTAAAGTTTTCACCTTCTAAAATTAGGGATAATACTGAAGAGGACTTTGGATTTCACTGCTCTGCTAAAATACATCCCAGTTTCTTTAATGTATGTCTGCTGTACATAGATGTGTGGAAAATGAATTTTAAGAACGTAATTTTCAAGCGATAATATAAGTGTGCGGCAAAATTTTATATTCTACGTGTGGCTAACTGTTGCAAGGTAAGCTGTCTTTATCTGTGTGCTGTACCCTGTTGCTGGCTAGTTTACACTTGCGCAACTTAAACGTAGCTCGGCAGCTGACGCCATAGGACGCGTAAAATGGGTCCCTTGCTGCTTACTTGTGAGTGGTCGGAATACATTCAGTTTCCCTAGACTGCACGGTGGCTACTCGTTCGTGCTGCTTCCGAGAATGTACGGCAGGAAGCAAGCACCCGTTTAACTTGCAACAGTTCACCACACGCCACTGCCCTATATATATATATATATATATATATATATATATATATATATATATATATATATATAGAGAGAGAGAGAGAGAGAGAGAGAGAGAGATAGAGAGAGAGAGAGAGAGAGAGAGAGAGCCCCGAGTATTTCGCGTATTGAGGTGGCAGCAAGCTAGGCTGGACAGCCCTCTATAAACTCGAGACGTTATCGTTTGCTTATTGGTTGCTGTGATCAAGTGAGGCCTCTGTAGAGGACTGTTAAACACTCACTCGCACTACTGCTTCCTGCTTATCACTGGATCACAGTTAAAACTGGGCGTGTCTAAAGAACTGTCGTCCAATCACAACAGTAAGAGAAAAGAACACGTGTCTCGAGTCTACCTCGCCTCCGAATGAATTCGCGAAATACTCGTGGCTCTACCTACGGATATTTGGCATATAGGTAGGGATAGGAACATTTAGCGAGTTCATTTCAGGACAATACAGACGTCAAACACGTGCACACTGAAGTTGACTTCGCAATTGGATCGCAATTTATTATACACATCCTGGACACGACTTCGAGACAATAGCAGACTTGCGAGGAAACAAGTTGCAAGTGCCATACCACCAGGTGTTAAGTAACACTGGCTACTCTATGGTGCAGCAGCCAAAGAACAAAAATCTGAAGCTCGAGTATACACATGACTGCGGAGTGTAGCCTACAGGTTACTGAACTCGCGAATTTTTCCTATCCCAACATATAGGTACTGCAAAAGTATTTTTGCCTCTATCCTGCAAGAACAGGAAGAAACTAACTTAGTAATCAAAATAAAGATTTCGGACTTGTGTTATTCTTGAACCGGAAATCGTTCTATATCTTCCATAGGATCCATGTAATATACAAGACGCTAGCGGTACGGCCGAATAATGAGCAGCGGGATATGATAGTAAACGAGGGCTGTTCCGAAAGTTCGTGTACTAGCAACACTGCGCCGATTCTACGAAAGCGATTCTATGTCTGTCGCCCGTGAAGGTAACCCATGGTTATGTAAAGGCCAACGCGTAATTGTAATTTTTTTTTGCTTGCTATAAAATTGAACTGCAATGTGTATTTTAATGGCTGGTGAGAAGGATATACACTACCGAAAATTTCTGTATATTCATGGAAACGGTTCCGCGAATATGCAGGTAATGTATGGAAACGCGCTGCGTAAATGACGGAATACGGAAACGATTACCGTACATACAAAATAAAGACCTCTCCTTATGTCCCATTGCCACGGGTGGGTATAATGTGCTGGAGGGGAGGGTAGGAGGAGGTCACAGGGAACATGACTCCTTGATCTCCCCAAAACCCTTACATTGGCATGAAAACACCCTGTAATAGTGTTAAAATTGAAATGAATTAAATATAAATAGTGTTTAAAACACTGCTTTACTAATTTAATTTTTTTTGTGTGAAAATTATTATGAGACAGTGCGCCTCCATGCACAATGGTAAAATGATCCCCTCCCCGTCCTCTCTCGAAACTTAAAGTCTTGATCCGCTTGGGGCCGCGGAGGTGTAGTGGTCAGACTACTCGCCCCCCATCTAGGCGAACTGGATTAGATTCCCGGTGAGGCTACTCCCGGATTTTTGAACGTGATAATCGTGCCGGGCGATGACGCTGGTAGGCGGGTTTTCTCGGAAATCTCCCGTTTTCCCCGCTCTTGCATTCCAGCGGTGCTCAATACTCACCTCACTTCACCCTTGCCGGCTCTCAAGACATCTATGCTAAGGTGGCCGCCTGGTTGAAGGAATTTTGCACGTCCGAGTCCTAAAATCGTGGGAGCACTAGGGACCACAGAGACATGTGCATCAACTCTCTCATCGCCTCTACGCGCAGTGCACTGAACTGGCGCGCAGTCTTGCCGTCGATAACGCACCTCTATGAGACTTTCAGCGGAGATCCTACAATTTTATGACGCAATAATAAATATAAAGGTTTGATGCACGTCCCTATACCTTTTTTAAAATGTTTTGTACCGGAATGTTCATACCTAAAAATGACCGTGAAAACTCCCTATAGAGCCATTTTCACTATCACAAAAACATTTTGTTACGCTCTGCACCTGGCGCCGGAAGGCTGCCCGGCGCTGTGGCGGCGGACCCACCTCCCCCCTCCCCGCACCCGGGATGACACTTGCCTCTTGACTCCTCTTTCTGGGAAACCCGTGAATAATGGACAGTGGCCGTCGGGCTGTTGCGCTGCTCGGCGCCTTGCTGGCGTCATGGCCCCATCTCCCTTGCTTGAGGCTCCAACGGGTTTGGCGACGACGCAAGAAAAAAATATTATATATATACTGCCGCGGCCCAGCAGCCGGTGGAGGCCATCTGGCAGTGTGCGAGCGAAGATAGTGCGAGGCGACGGCGACGGCGGCGGAAGAGTGTTCTTGGTGTGAATGGACGAGTGGGTGTGAAACCCGGCGAGTGAAGCCTACTGTGTGTGAGGGCGCTCGGAGGACTCTAGAATATTGAGACTGGCGGGACATGGAATGAAATGAGGCGGGACTGAATGGAAGTGTAATGCGGATTTTATTTTAAATATTCGAACTGTCAATATTGATGCATAATTTATAAAATAATTGAATCGGTTGATACACTGTCTATTGGGACTGATCTTTAGTTATTTAATATAATTTATTTCTTTGTAGTAATTATATTAAATTGGAGTCATTAATTGTGGAAGTAGATGATATAAATTTATTATGAAATATTGAGTGCAGAGAACTTTGTTTGTAGTTAATGTAAATAAAGTAAGAAAATTATAATTAATTATTTTATATGATGAAGACCTCCGGCCTTTGACGAACTTGGTATAGCCAGCTTAATTTATAAAGAGAGAAATCGTAACAATACTTTAGAGAGAAATTGAGGAACTGAAAAACGTATACAGATGCGTAACGGTACTTAAATGCCTTACAGACACGTTGGATGGGGGTCTTTTTTTTAATAAACGTTTTCCGCTGGAGCTCTACACACCGTTCAGCGGCCTACCCAGGCGGCCTGCCACCTAAAGCGGCCCGCCTACCTGAAGTTATTTTCCGCGTTTGAGGCTGTGAAGCGCGAGGCGATAAGGGCGAAACTGCCACACACATCAAGGGCGCCATCGCCGATAAGCGCAAGGCTCTGAACTGGCGTGGAGTGTTCTCGTCGTCCTACGTGTACCTATGGGACTTTTAGCGGTGACCTTATTATTTTATGCATGGAAAGTCTGTAGGAAGATTCAATGTAAGACCCTTAAGTATTTTTGTATGTATCTGACGCGTATATTTTGAGATACAACAATTTGGAAATGCCGTTTATAGCCTTTTTGGAATACTCTGAAATGATGTTTATAATTTACGTGGCGTCTTGAAAACACTCAACACCTCTCGTCTGAAGTGTGTGTTCTATTCATAGATCATCACATTGGAGTGAGCGAAGAGATTTGGGCGGCTCTTAACAGTGAGGTCTGGAGAGTCGCTGTGGGTTACTGAGGTAAGTATGGAGCAGCGCCGGAATGAAAGTGGGGAGGAGGGAAACGGGAGATCCCGAGAAAACCCGCCGACCAGCGGCATCGTCCGGCATGATTCCCACATGCGAAAGTCCGGGAGTGACCCGGCCTGGGATTGAACCCGGTTCGCCTAGGTGGGAGGCGAGCAGGCTAACCGCTCAGCCACCGCGGCTCCCATCACATTGGACGCACGTTTAACAATTTCGTTAAAAAAAAAAAGTGGATTTCAAACACACTGCAACTCAGTTGGAGCCCGAGGCGGGGGCCTTAAGCCATACATACTTCTCAACTCTAGATCCGCTCCTGTCCACTCCTTTGGGTTTCGGAAACTAACAACGGCGAGGCCATGCAAAAGGGTTTCTCCGCGCTATAATAACAAAAATTTTGTTCCTGCAGCAGTAGTATACTCTTGCTACTTATACCTATTTCTCCAAACATCATAAAAATATCACAAGCTACGTGTAACAATAATCTACGCTTCAAACACTCAAACATCGCTAGAAACAAAAAGAAAATATGCAAATAACCGTCTCTGCAGTACACTCCAGCAGGTGAGCGCGGTTGGCGACTGGAATCAGAAACTTCTGGTCCGTGTTCTAATCTCACCCAGTACACACCATTTCACTGATTTTATTATTTTTTTTAATAGTAAACCCCACCTGTAACGAAAATTATAAATTTTTTTCGTAGTCTCTCTTCATAAAGAGGAAATTCCCCTTAAATTATCGGAGAGGTTCCGCGAAATCACTTGGACAACTGTCCATGATAGAGGACATTTTGCACATGAAGGATATGTATTGTTGGCGCTGTACACGCCAAGGAATCAGTGGCCCGTGTATTAAACGTCTCCCTCACGAGAAATATGATTTGTTGGAGTTTCTACGCCTCTCATTTGTGATTGGTCAATGCTGAGAGCAATCAACACGCAGTACGTTGTTCAATGGTTGCAAGAAGCACGCTCGTCACAAATACAGTGCTCATAAAAATGTTACCCGATTGCAACACTCGAGATTGTTAATTGATTCGGGACTGAGCGGGTTAGAGTGTACATAGGCTAAAATGGGCATTTAACGAGTATATATGTGTATAAAACTTCCTGTAAAGGATACTCAACGTATGGCACAGGGACCTGCAGCACAAATTGGCAGCTGTGATCCCGAACTTCTGCGCTCCGTTTGGGGATGAAGACAAACGTTGTCCTAACACTTTCGACACTGGACAAAATTATCCACTGGAATCATGACTTACTTGTGAAGAGCTGAATATTGCATTGGCTACTCCACTTTTCTTACGTCACGATTTCATTTTTCTTGCTCACCCAGAATTCACCTGAGTTACCGACGTATGTCTGTAGATGGCCCGCTGTGTGGCACTAGACATTCATCATGCTCATTAACGTATGCTATAGTAAATAGATTTTACTCGACCGAAAGATATATTTTGAAGGAAAAGTTTATAATTTTTATGTTACTTACCGATCTAGAGAATGGAATCGAGCTATAGGCTGTTCACGGTAAAATGAGCACTTTGAAGCCCTGCTTAATATATACTTGTATGCACGTTATGTTTTCTTCCGCCTTATATAAAACTAACATTGCCATGGGCCTCGTCATGTTGTTTTTTTCGTCAGTCAGGCGAATGTGCGAAATAATTAGAAAAGTAAATATTTTACCGATTTGGGATTTTTACATTTCGATGCATAAAAAAAAACGAAAGAAATAATTTAAGTCATTACAAATGGCTACCTAACACTTTTATTCGACGTTCAAATATGTAACTACTTTCCATACATCGTTTCCAACTTTACTGGGCGCATGTCACTCAGTGCGCCCGTTAAAATATATGCAGGTAGGAGCAGTGACATTTTTCTGAGGTTGATTTCAAAAGTGCTGACTTTATCGTGAACAACCTTTAGTAGACGTTTAAGATTTCCAAACGGAATCATTCTACGGTGTACAGGCAACGTGATAAAAGTGTCAACGCTAGGGTAAAGATTTCCAAAGATGGATTACAGAAATACTGGATTAATGCATGACTAGCATTACTGAACTTGAAGAAGTTGACTTGCAAGGATGACTCCTCGTAGCACGGAGGTCAATTGCTGGCGAGGACCGGGTAACCAAATAACACGCGGGTTCCAGGAAAGCTGTAAGCGACACGTCATGCACGCTGACTGGGGTACGCGAGCCGAGAGGCGAAGCACGGTTTGATGAGGCGGAATAAACAAAAGCGAGGCTGGAGTAGAGCGTGGGCGCAGTTTCTGTGAACGTCGTGGGGCAGCGCCGACTACGGGCTTCACTAAACTGCCCGTGTTAATTGGGAGGCGTCAACAGGCGCTCCTCCTACGACCAGCGGCCGCTGACGTTACTATCACCACGTCCATCACCAGCTGGTGCCACGGTGGCTGAGCGGTTAGACCGCTCGCCTTCCACCAAGGCGAACCAGGTTCAGTCCCCGGCCGGTTCACTCCGGATATTCGCATGCGGGAATCGTGCTGGATGATGCCGCTGTTCGGCGGATTTTCTCGGGGATCTCCCGTTTCCCCCCGCCTTTGCTTTCCGGCAATGCTCGAATCTCACCTCATTTCAGCCTCGTCGGTTCTCTAGACCTCGATGTTAAGGGTGGGATGGACCCCCGCGTCCAAGGTCAAATAGAGAGGGAGCGATACGAGCGACACTAACACGCACTTCTAGTGCCTCATCGCTCCTACACACACGGCGTGCAGTGTTTCCGCCGTGGCGCTGTACTTTCTAAATTAGATCTGTAACAGTGGGGGGTTTATTACACGCAATGAAAGACCACAGATTAAATTACGCCCGTATCTTTGTACTTTTCTCTTGCTGCTTCAAAATAACTGCATAAGCAAGCTTTATAAATGCGATATTTGACTATTATCACACTTTTTCTCCAAGAATATACTTAATATGACAAAAGTAAAAAAAAAATAGGGGCGTAGATAATATTTTTTAAAAATATTTTCTGACTAACAGTTGTATTTGCAGAACATCTATTTACCGATAGGCCTATGCGTGTATTCGCGTAAACAACTATTTCACAAAAAACGCGGGAGTCCATCCCGCTCTTAAGAGCCGCCCAAAACTCTCTCAACTCAACACTTTTGAGGCCTACACGCATTTAATTCAAGACAAGCTAGGAGTGAGAGGCCTATATCCACCAGTTCAGGATTTCTTTCAGTTCAGAGACTTGCAGTGGGGTATTACCCCCCACGCCACCTTCCGGCCCCCACGGAATTTGAAAAATACATTCTGCAGATGGAAGAATTAGATCTTAACACACGCTGTCATTATTTACATGACATAGGCCAAGATCATTTGCAAGCAGATCTGAAATCTTTCAAATGTTGGGCCTCCAGTGTAAACGAGACTGTGTCATCATGAACCTATTTTCCCCGGTCTTTTGTTGGTTATGATGAACTGAAAAATAATAGTGTAGAGATACTGACGCTGCCAGTATCAACAGCTATTGCTGAAAGGTCCCTTAGTGGTGTGAACAAAACAATGACTCCAGCGTAAGAAATAGTTCACTGTATCACTGCATGAGGATTTCTATTGGAGGTGAAGAGATTCCAAGAGAAGAATAGTTACACAGAATTCTGTAGTGTTGTGCCGCCAAGGAGACTATGCCTGCTTTAAATGTGAACCAACATAATCAACAGATAACTGAACTTCAAGGGTAATTATTATTTTAAAATTCAAATTGCTTATTCACCTGAATGCACCTGACGTAATGATTTTTCCCACACCCCTTCCATTTGCAAAATTCCCCCTTTTACCGAGAAGTTTTTTGGAAGAAACGCTGTCCACCACTACAGTAATACTAGTTATGTTTGGCTCTGTGTTCCCACTTGACTTGATACTGTTGGACTGTGTCGCACAAGACAAGATTGCTATACTGTGCTACGTTCGTTATTGGCTATATTGTCAGCCGATCGCGTGCTGAGATGGTTGTGTCCCAATGAAATGTATTTTCGTATCCTATAGTATTAGACACAATGAATCCCGTTTTTTTCAGATATTGTGCAAAAAATCGATTTTTTTACTTGCGAAATTAATTGTTCATTTTTATTGTCTTTTTTTTAAACTAGTATGAGTAAAATGATTATGTACGTTTTGGCGCATCGGCGTCTCGCACGGAGCGTCGGAGTTGTTCATGCGGCGTCATTCCGGTCCCCCGGCGGCCATTTTTCCTCAAAATTTCATTCTCCCCCCCCCTTCAAAATCGACCATTTTCCCTCAAAATGTCCCTTGCTTCCCTTCAAGATTTCCTGTTATTCCCTTAAAAAAGCATCGATCCCCCAGTTGCAAAAACGAGCCGCAGAAAGGAAGTTTTCAGCCAATTCGGGGGGATTTGGGAGACTCGCTTCTCGAGGGCAGAGCAGTGGCGGCCATATTGGTTTTATAGGCATAGGTTATGCCAAATCGATACACAGGGCCCAGGGCCTGGAGTCAGACCTGACCATCAGCCATCTTGGTTGTGTTAGCCATCTGGTCCGCCATGTTAGACGTAGGAAAACTTGACATTGACCTTTGACATTGAAGCTAAAAAATCCCAAACAATTCCCAAAAAATCCTAAAAATTCCTAAAATCCCCAGATATTGATAACGAATTATCTAAAAATTGATTTGAAATATAACATTAAAATTTAAAGTGTTCGGGCTTAGAGAGGACGAGGAACTGGAACCGACCAGCCAAAATGTTATGACGTCACCCAACCATCATGTCGGACCGAGGTAACCTTGACCTTGACCCTATATCTGTGACCTTGGATGACCTTGAAAACAAAAACTTAAAAAAATAGTAAAAATAGAATAAATTCATAAAAGTCAACGAGAATATTACATTTCTGACTACTACCGCCATAGTGTATCTCGGTGATCTTGACCTTTGATCTTAACCCCATAACCATTGACCTTGAACCCAAAAATACGTCAAAAATCCCAAACATTTCTTACGAATTCATAATAATTAATAATAAATTTATTTAAAAAAATATTATGTGTATTATTTTTAACACTTACATTTTCAGAGGTTCCACATAGCACCATATCCAGCAGACGACTGACCCTCGTCATTTTCTATTGGCTGTTTAGTCGGCAGGCCTTTATCCCTACTGATCAATCACGTCGTCTTAACATTCTTCTCCCCTATCAATGTTTCTCGTAGGTTATTTAGTTGGCAGACCACCACCCATACTCATTCCGTCGTATGCTTCCATCTTGGATTTTTTCGTTTGTCATTTGTTAGTACATTGCTGGAGGTTAAAGTAGAAGTGGTGCTGTCGGCACCCTCCATATGATATTCTATTTTCACCACCTAAGTGGTGATTTAGCCACCAGGCGAGCTGACGAAACAAACATTCTCTCATGCTCTGTCATGTCATGTTCACCATCTTGATTTCGTTTTATTTTTCTTAGGTACCTTCCTTTTATTTTCTATCGTTCCTTTTTAATTTTGCCACCCCGATTTAGTCACCTGTACTCCACCATCTTACATCGTATTCATGCTCTGCCATTCCACTTCGATTAAGTAGCCTGCTGACAACCCGGTCCCCTCGAACCGCCATCTTCGGTTACATCCTCTGTATCCTTGTATCACACCTGTTTGCTCATTGGCGACTCCCTCCATGAGGAGTAGTGAATGGGTTGGAAATAACTGAGTAAGTTTTTATTGCAGGTTCGTTACTGACTCAGTTTTTCAAGACGTGTTCAATAAACTCCAGGCCTGTCACAAACGCAACACCGACGTACGATTCTTCGAAGTCTAACGTGTCGCCAAATGA
Organism: Dryococelus australis; assembly: GCA_029891345.1. Taxonomy (NCBI): domain Eukaryota; kingdom Metazoa; phylum Arthropoda; class Insecta; order Phasmatodea; family Phasmatidae; genus Dryococelus; species Dryococelus australis. The sequence continues at coordinate 350,867,935 of CM056993.1, forward strand.
ATCCAAAAGATTTCTCTGTCTACGTCTGAAGCACATGCAATACATCTGGTAAAATTTTTTCGAAGATTTTGAATACAGTATGTTAAGGGAAGTTGGCCCAAAGTAGTGATGCCATCTTTACAAGGACATTTGTAATCAACCCCTTCTTGAGCATTTGTTGAATATATCTTACAATAATCAGTCTTTGTTAATATCTTAAAATGAATTTCGGTGAGAAAAAAATTGAGCAGGTTCAGTGGCGTGTGGTGAAGTGTTGCAAGGTAAGCTGGTGCTTGCTCAGTGATGTACACACTCGGCGCACGCCGCAGGAACCAATAACCAGAGTGGAGCCAGGAGAAACTGAATCTCCTGCGGCTACTCACGAGAGAGCGGCCACTCACCCATTGCACGCGTGCTGTGACGTCAAATGCACTACTACGTTTAAGTGGCCAATTTGTGAACTAGCAAGCGATTAGGTATAGCACAGAGCAAAACACAGATTACCTTGCAACAGTTCACCACACGCCGCTGCGCAGGTTAATTTATTTTGAAATTGCTGAACTTTTTTTTGAAAAAATAGTGTTTATTTCAATGCTGTGTCGTAATTTTGTTTGGACTACGTTACATAGTTTAAATGGCGAATGACATGTCTGCACAGTGTCGAATTTTCAATTCCCAACAAAATTAAATATTAAAAACACTAATAAAGTTCAATCTGACGAAGAAAATGGCATTCATACTGTGTTTCACTTAAAAGTAGTTTCCAGTTACATTATCGCCACATTTGCAAAATTCTTATATGGTATGTTGTTCCTCATAAAGTAAAATATCTAAATTGCTAGTATTAAATAATATATTAGTTAGGGTGTTACCTATGTACTCACATAAACCGAAGCAACATTTGGTACGCAGCGTCACTGTAACACACAGATATGGTCGTACATCAGTTCCTTTTGCGCTGTCACAAACTTACTACTGCATCGAAAAAACAGCCAGAATTTAGAAACGATGAAAGTGTACTGCTTGTCAGGCTTTTCAGTATACCTTATACTAACAAATAAACTACGTTTTTTTTAAAACGACAAATATTTACAGTCACTGCGTATGGTGTAATGGAAAGGTAAGGCAATAGACGAGTGCTTACGAAAGTGCTGAACGAATATGAATGAAGTTGTAAGTAGTGAACCAATGTTTGCATTCACGTTAGTTCTAGACAGCACTGCTCCACCCAAACTAGTTGGGTTGCTCCACCCAGATATGTCAGTTGCCCCACCCAATCTTGTCAGCTTGCTCCACCCAGTTAGACCTAAATATGCCCAAATATGCCCGACTGCTCCACCCAACTTTATCTAATAGTTCCACTCAAGCATATCAAGTTCGTCTCCCAAGTATGTCTGAAAGCTCCATGTAAGTATGTCTTATCGCTGCACCCAATTATGTTAAGCTCCTGCCATCTCTGATAACGGCATTGCTTAACTTTCTACTGTCTCTTCAAAAATACTATATATGGAACAACCACTATCTGTATTAACTTAATGTTGTTTTTGTTTGATCTATATACTAATGGGACATATAATCTTGCAATGTCATAACAATATTTCAGGAATAATTTCTGTGGCAAAGCGGGTTACTGTATTTTGAGGGTTAAACAACTGAATTTACTATTTAATAAATTTAAATGTGATACTACCATACTAAAAAATGCACACAGAAAAAAATTAGTAATTGCAAAAGTAAGCTTTTTTTGTCTTTCGATATAAAAATAAAACAAAACAATGTGAAATGATATTTTTTCTTTGCTATATAGATACCTTAGCACATATTTTTTTACAGTATGGTATTTTAATTAGCATAACAATATTTAAGCATATAGTAATGTTACATGGGGCAGGTTGACAGGGAGGGGTAAAATACCTCTTCCACAAGAGCTCAACCTTTTTTTCCAGAAAGTGTATATAATCTTTGTATTTTAATACTGAACAGCAATGTTACGTTATGTTAAAAATTATTCACATTTACTCATGCATTTGAATGAAGACAGTAGTAGAAAAATTATGTACTGTTTATGTGAGGTGAAATGTAGTAAAAATAGGTAAAATATCAACATATTTGAGATTTTGATATTCAGTACAAATTGTCCACTCCCTAAACGTGACCCTAGGATCCGCCCGTGTATAGGCTAAGTGAACACTTTTGATAGCCCTCTCATTTGGAATAAGATTCAATAAATATATTTTATTTTAGCCTTAGACGTTAACTTCCGAGTGCTATACATACTATGTTTGTTACTTACATGAAAATATCTATTTAAAAAGGTGGTTAAAGGATAAAATATGGCTTGAAATAAAAAATAACTAGGGCCTCAGAGAAGTTCTCACTTTTCCATGAACAGTCTATGTAGTATGAAAGTGTTGGTGAAGGGAGTGTAAGAGGGTGAGAGTGGCGCACGGCGGGGGCGGCGCCTGAGTTTGCGTGATGGTGGTGTTGCAGGCGGAGGGCCCCAGTCGGGCCGGGGGCGGCGCGGGGGCGGCGGGAAGGAGGAAGGAGGTGGAGCCCAGCAGGCCGCCAGTTCGCCCCCCAAATGCGCCGGCGCTGGGGCGGGCAGGACGCTGCAGCGGCTCGTCCACCTCTGAGAGGCGACTATGCGCGCTGACGGCCGCCGCTCGGCCATCCTCCTCATGGCGGTGAGTAACAACCTTCCTTACTTGCTTATTTCGTCTCCTCCACGCTGAGGAAAGAAAACATGCGTGCACGAATATCTATTGCTAGAGACCTGCAACATTCCCGTTGGCAACAGGCTAAACTTCATAATACTGCATATACTCGAGCTGGCGTCGGTTTTCCATTTGATGTTGCATAGATGTGGAGTCACTCCTTTTTTGATTGGGCTACACGTGACTGGACAACACAACTGTGAACTGTTCATTTACTGGCGCATTTACCCATGACATGTCAAATGATGTATGGTCCATTGACAGACTTGTAGACTACATGTGTTTCAAGTCTAACATGTCCCTAAATAATAACGCGAATTTTGCAGGTCTCTATCAATTGCTAGAGGCGGGTATTTCGCGGATTGAGTTGGCAGCAAGCTAGGCTGGACAGCCCTCTAAACGCTCGAGACATTATCGTTTGCTTATTAGTTGCTGTGATCAAGTAAGGCCTCTGTACAGGACTGTTAAAACACTCACTCACACTACTGCTTCCTGTTTGTCACTGGCTCACAGTTAAACGAGGCGTGTCTGAAGAACAGTCGTCCAATCACAACAGTAGGAGAAAAGAACAAGGGCTTGGAGCCTACCTCGCCTCCAAATGAATTTGCGAAACACTCGTAGCTCTATATATTGCGAAACATATGGCACTCCCAACAGAACAACTATTTTTGGGTTATTCCCACAAAATCAGAATTGTAATGACCTGACAGAAGGCTATGTTGCTATTACCTGTAATTGGTGGAGATGATAGTTAACCGTGGGAAAAGTTGACTGTTTGCTAGGATTCAACGTACTGTTCATATGTCCAACAGTTTTTTTTTTTCCTTATTTTCTGTCATGCATGTATGAAGCTACTACCCCATTTCACTGGGCCAATGAGGATTCTGATACTACAAGGCAGACCGTTTGTGATTGGCCTGCAAACAACTTAGCCGAGTCAAAACTTTTCTTCATCCAATCATGAAAATAAACTAGTTGGAGTGTTATAGAAAAAATGATGGCTAAAAACATTTTCACAATTTTCCATCATCTATAATAATCGGGTTTGCGGCATAGACTAAAGATGAGGTAGACCGATCTCACTGGTTGCGTACAATCTATCTCCGTGTCCCAACACTGAACTGCTTTTCTGCCAATACGTCTAGAAAAAACGGTGTGGTTTGGATTTTAGGTTAGAACACTGATTAGTAAACAAGTGTTTTGAGATGTATGTATACTCACTCTAACCAATTTGTAATGCAGTTAGATTAAATTCAAATTCATAGAAATATTTTAATCATATAAATGTGCTTGTCTTTTGAAAATTGAGATATAAAAAAACGCGTTCGTCATTGTTGAACATGTGACTTTGACAATTATGTTTCTTTGTGGTAGGTCTACCTCATCTTAGTCTATGGTTTGAGGATGGCGGAAACGAACACTCTGTCAGAGTATTACAATTCTAGTTTTGGGAACAATCCTTATATTATAGAAGTCCTTCTGTTGGAGGTAGTACCTATCGTCGTCGTCCTCCCCCCCCCCCCCCGAAAGTAGGAATGTTCAATTCTGCAGTGACTCGCTTGCACTTTCGTCTCCTCTAGCTTGCACCACTCACCTGTTGCTTCCGGTCACATCTATCATCCTCATGTTTGCTTGTACCTACATCTCCTATATATCACCTGACGTCTCTGGTACCATCTGACAGCAGCCTGCTTCGGCCATTCTTTATGGTTACACGACAATTTTGCAAGTTCGCCAAGGACGTATCAGGACATTTTTTTCCTCCCTCTAAATCTGAAGATTGGTTTTCGCACCCCCAACCACTACTGATCACTAGACATAATTTATTCACTATACACTATTTATTCCACATGGCTGTAAACACTCGAGCCGGTTTCGTTATTTCACTGGCTGATGTCTGCGTGTGAAGCCATGCCTCTGCTGACAAGATTCGGTCACAACGTTATGAAGCGTGTACACTTTGACGCAAAGTTTTTCACGGTGTGTCAAATGAAGTATGTTCCAATGAGAAACGTTGTACAAACATACACGTGCTTAAAAAATAACTTGTCAAAAAAATATAACTCGAATTTTGCAAGTCTATACTCATCACAAATCTTCCTCTTCCCAAATCTACCTCTCACTGTTACAATTGTATCAAGGCTGATTATGCGCTCTTTAACTGTCGCTTTTAATATATATATATATATTTTTCAATTTAATGCATATTCGATTTATGTATCCAAACAAACTTTAGGGTATGCAAACTTACCTCATCTTCCTCGGAGAGATAAAAGCTATAGGATGATCGATGTCTATCTCGTAGTGATTTTTATTTATTCCAGATTAAAAATACCTTGAAGACGACAATTTTTCTTATGTATTGCCAGATAAAATAGTTAAGGCGTCGCTGAAGCTGTGTCCCTACAGTACCGTGACCCTCATGGCCACATGTTTTGCATGGTCCCTGATCCGTCCCTAGTTCCCTGACCTATCACACTCTACATACTAGAGCACTTGCTACTTGACCATCCACTGTTGCTCAGTGGCGTATCAACCAGAGAGAGCGACGCATACATTGCCCCTCTCTAAATTTGGTAAGTAGCGCCGGAATGAGAGTAAATGGGTCCCCAAACTATATTTTATCGCCGAGATGACTTCAAAGGTATATAGTTCACAGTCTCTAATCAATTGTTGCAATGCATTTCTGATACTTTAAACATCTGGGCTTCTAGGCTGTAGATCATGCTCTGTCTTTTACGCAGCATGTAACTTCCGTTTTGATCTCACGAAACGAAATTTATAAGAGAAGCGAAATTGTCGTGATAGGGGTGCCTAAAAGACGTGACTGCTCCTAAGTTGAGACGTTTTGCCACTGCAGTGTTGCCACAATGGATATAGGCTGTCCGCAGTAAACGGAACACTTTCGGAAGCCCTGCGTAAGATAACATGTATGCACGGTGCGCCGTTCTTCCGCTATGCATAAAGCTAACGTCGTCACATGCCTGGTCAATTTAGTCCTGAGTCGGCAATGTAAAACTCAAAAATTATTATAAAAGTAAATATATTTACAAATCTGCTAATTCTTACATTTATACTGGATGTTGCACAATTGCATAACAATACTTCGGGGAACATTCCTCACATCTGGAGGATGAAAAAATTTTATATTAACATATGTCCACAAATGCTTCGTTTCTTTAGTACAGCTCGTAATACATAACGTACAGTGTATGACCCGCGGACTGGATCATGTTACTGTGGAATGCCATCGCAGTGTTCGTTTGCATGATACACGACACCCCACGCCACGACACTACACCTGGAACATTAGGAACTTCACAGGAATCAGTTGCATGTGTTAAAGCTTATCGTCAGCACTAAAGAAAATGTTCAAAATGCCGCCCATCAGCACGAATACATGCACCAACCCGCCGTTACATGGACTCCCGGATGCGTTGATGATTTCCTGGAGTATTCGGGATTGTTTCGCAGCCCGCCACAATACGGTTACGAAGAATGTCCAAATCGTCCACTCTGGTTGAATACACAAGTACCTTGAAATGTCTCCACAAATAAAAAAAATATTTGATTAAAATCAGGGCTCCTTGGGGGCTGGTATGGGGCTGCCAATTATAGCTGCGATGGCATTCCATAGCAAGATGATCCAGCTCAAGGGCCATACACTGTAGCTTATGTATTACGAGCTGTAGTAAAGAAACGAAGCATTTGAGGACCTATATGACATTTTTCATCCTCCAGATGAGAGGAATGTTTCCCCGAAATATTGACGTGCAATTTTGTAACATTCTGTATACGTTAAAAACAAATTTAAAAAAAAATGATTTCAGCATTCACAAACATTTACGTTTATTTCAGCGTTAGCATGGAACTAATTTCCGTCCGTCGTTGCCAACTTAACAGGGCGCACGCCACTCAGTGTTGTCCGTTAAAATATGTGCATTTAGAGATAGTGACATTCCAACGTTGATTCCGAAAATCTTTAATTGACCGTGAACAGCCTATAGTCAGTTTTACCCCTGACCAGGTGGAATTAGAATCCGTCTTCTTCGTCCAGCAGGATTGTTATTGCCTGGAATTCTCACCTCCGTCCAGTAAACTCACATACTTACAGTTATAAAAATAACTAAAATGCACATGCGAGTGAGGTCTAGTCAAGGTAGGCGGACTCCTTAATTCACATGTTTCCAGCGGACAAGTGATCGCACCTTCGTGTGTTAACGTCTTTAAAATTAACCGTGAATGGGCTATAACTAGGGATAGGAAAATTACGCGAGTTCAATGATCTGTAGGGTAGACTCCTCAGTCCTATGCATACTGGAGCTTCGGCTGTTTGTTCATTGGCTGTTGCCCCACACCTGACAGTTATGGGATTCGCAAGGTGTTATCTTGCATATCTGCTATTGGCTCAGAGGCGTGCAGGGCGGGTCTAATAGACTGTGATCCAATTGCGAAGATGACTTTCACAGCATATGTGTTTGACGTCTATCTTGTCCCGAAATGAATTCGCGAAATTTTCCTATCCCTAGCTATAACGAGCATATTGGAACTCAGTTCCTAGACGTCTGCCGGGCACTATAGTGGCTAGGAGAACCAGATTGGTCGGCACCAGTGTATGCCGCAGCCAATCTCCGCACAGCATCAGCCAATCTCCACACAGCATCTCCTCGAACAGAAGCTACAGCTGGACCGAAGTGTTGTTGTTTCTTTAAACTGGGGACGTAGTTTCTAGCCCGTCGCGCCGCAGCCCCAAAACCCGAAGAGTTACATCTCCGGGGAAATTAATTACCCCCGCGGGAAGCAGATACATCTCTCAGACACAAGGAAACGAATTCTTAATTGCTATTAATGGATGAACGTCGCAGTATGGAAGGAAAATTAATTAATTTATCCTTCCATCTACATATCACAGTTATTCTAAATAGTTTTTACGTACATCATCGGTTTTATGCTATCCATTTCCCACTCGTAACCGTGTCTACAGGAAAATATTAGATTATAAATATAGACCGATATAAGAAATGCCATCCAGAAATACAGTGCAAGCCAGAAGGATGTTTATATTTAATTTAGTAACCTCTTCAAATTTCTAATGTTTGGTTCAGTGCAATTCTGTATTGCAGAGGTTGATAAGATGTCACAGAGTAAATTAATATTAAAAATTTCGAATATTATACACAGAAAAAATTTTTTAAACGGAACTGAAAAGTTATTGTAATAATAAAAATACCAGTAGTTTCGCAAAAAGAATTGTTTTAAACTTGTTGCATTCGTACTTATGCAAAAACCGGACTTGTATACCCACAGAGAAATTCTTGCAGTAGTACTAATACTTGTATAATTTACACGTATTAAGTTGTAATGGTATACAAAAACTTTCTTTGGCAACTATGTTCTTAAATTTTTTTTTTGTAAAATTACAGGGATTTTTTTTGTATACACCTGCACGACGGCCCATTAGACAGGGAAAATGCATGTTCTTCTCTTCGCTTGCCTAGTTATAAAATTAATTAATTTAACTGTTATAATGCTAAGAGATATGTTTAAGTGTTCCGCATACCTGATGCGACCTTTACGCGCTCGGACACTGTAAAAAAAATCGGGTAAACTTCCTAAACTGTGACGGAAGTTTTTAACCTATACAGTGTTTGGAAATAATACTACATGTCTGGCTGAAAATATGGTCATGTTTAGCTTTGCTACTATACAAAGATGGGAACTTCCCTATGCATTTGACTCTTTCCTGGGCAGCTGTATGGACGTTACAATGCATGTATTGGAAAATAATTTACCATTCACTCTTTGTCACTGTACGTATATACGGATACGGTAAATTCACAAATAATTTCTCAGAGTGAAGTTTCAAAAATATTGAACTCTAAGGCCGACTCTTGCTCACTCGCCAATTGCTTGATCGCCTTTGCAGGCAAGGTCTCAATTGGCGAGCAGTCTTTCATTTGGTGACTCACCTCAGCGTGACTTCAAGCGATCTTACATTTTTATCACGCTAATAAAAACAAAAGTATCATTCTTGTCTACAGACAACTCTGAGGTTTCTGTATGGAAAATTTTCGATGCAAAAACTGATTCTAAAAACATCCGTCTCAGCTAATTTTCAAGTTCAAATAAAATATCCGCTGGAGTTGAAATGAAGGCTTGAAACTTGTCTTTGGAAACGGAACGTTTCTTAAATGTTATTCGGGTTTTTGGACAACACTACAAAATATTCAGCCGTTTTTGAATAATTTGTGTTTCCCACTAAACCTCTGTAAACGCACTTTATTTGCCAGCTAGGTGGAGCCCTCAAGTATATTGCTTCGAACGTGTTTTTTATATGGCATCACTTGCAATAATTATAAGCATATCTAGTTGGTATTTACTCTGAACAGAGCAACAATCTGCGTATGAGCCCCGGCATTATATTATATAGACTGTTCACAGTAAAATGAGCACTTTTAAAATCCCTGCTTAAGACCTACTTATATGCACGTTGTGTATTCTTCAACCTTATGTAAAATTAACATTGCTATGGGCCTCATCACTTTATTCATGCGTCGGTCAAGTAAAACTGTAGAGTTATTAAAAAAGTAAATATTTTTTAAATCTGTTAATTATTACACTTCGATGCATTTAAGAAACAGAAAAAGAAAGAATCATTTAAATTATTCTCAAATGGTTACCTAACACTTTTTATTTGACGTTAAGATATGGAACTGATTTCTAACCATCGTTACCAACTTTAACGGGCGCATGTCACTAAGTGCGCCCGTTAAAGTATATGCAGGCAGGGCCAGTACCTTTTTCCTAAGGTTGGTTTTAAAAGTGCTCACTTTATCGTGAACAGCCTTTACTGGTTGGGCTGGCTGCTTCTTCGCCACGAACCGGCAGTGTTCGGACATTTCGGCAGATGGTTGGTCGCGAGCCAATAATGTTCTACTAGTGTATTCATGTTAACTAGAACCCGTTACTAACCAACGGGAGCAGTCGATTAGTTCGAATGTAATGTATTGAGTTGAGAGATTTAGACGGCTCGTATCGTCGAGTTCTTGAGAGCCGATGAGGGTGAAATGAGGCGAGAACGAATCAGCGCCGGAATGCAAGGGTGGGGAAAACGGGAGTTCCCCGAGAAAACCCGCCGACCCGCAGCACAGTCTGGCACGATTCCCACTTGCGGAAATCCGGGAGCGATCCCGCCGGAAATCTAACTCGGTTCGCCATGATGAGAGACGAACGCTCTAGCCACTGCGCTACCGAGACCCCATGGGGCTAACTGAATTAATTATGGATATACGCAACGGCGTCTGTCAAAGCCTGAAAAATAATGGCAAAGTTATATGATATGCACGCAAACGAGTGTCTCTCAAATGAATTAATTGGCGGCAGCTCCTCATGCGACGCGTCATCGTGCATGAAGTTTTCAACTGCCTGTATGTAAGCCACCTACAGTGAACACTATGCAAGCGGGTTGTATCTCTGAAGGGGTTGCCCAACGCCCACGGGAAGGAAATTTTTCTGGCGTATGGGAGTTGCATATCGTGTCGCTTTTACGCTGGGTGGCCTATTTGCATGCGTTTAACAGACGCCTTGTACAGCGCCACATCGTAATGAGGGGCTCTCGCCAGTTAATTCATTAGTAAAAATAGCTCTCCTGGGCAACCTCTATACCAGACGTATAGCGTTGGTGCTTTCATACTCAGTTTGTATGTTTATAGGTAATGGTAGGCGTTCATTTTCATTAAAAAAATATTGTTAAAAAATCTGTTCACTAATAAATAGCTTAACACTTTCACTCATAGACGAAGATATATTTTTAGGCGTTTCAAAAACGAAAATTTTTTTTTTTTTAAAACGTTACAAGTTCCTAACAGTTTATAGCTTTATCATATGTCGGGACCAATTGGCAGCAGTGGTGTATGCTGATATAGTCTCCACACGAATTACGTCTGTCACACATGTGAAGGACTTCCTTTATCGTAAGCTGTTTTTTTTTTTTTTTTTGCTATGTACGACACAGATCATTAAATACATTTCCTGTACAACCTCTCACTGTGGCTGAAGGGTTAAGGAATATTGGGACTGTATTCTTTTTTATTTGACAGTACATGTGTGGAGGAGGCGGTTCAAAAACATTGCCAGGCCTGACTTAGGATCAAACCCAATCAATTAACCAATTGCTGCTACGGCGAAAATTACAACTAGATCACCAAATACTTCCTTTTTACACATTTCATGGGACATGATGTGTGAAATTTCAGGAGATCCAGGAAGAATTGAAATATATGCTATGAACGACCAAAAAATAAAAATAATGGTTTAAATAAATAGAACCCATCCCTACCTCCTGTGGTTCCAAGAATGATGTGTATTTTCTCTCTCTCTCTCTCTCTCTCTCTCTCTCTCTCTCTATCTATCTCTCTCTCTCTCTCTCTCTCTCTCTCTCTCTCTCTATTATATATATTAATATTAGAGAGAACTATGCAGATTTCCTTTTGTACTGGCCACCACATATGGGATACCAATCTGAAAAGTGAATAAAAAAAGGTTGCTAAACTTATGTTTAGCAGTTTATTATATAGTTTGTAGTGGGCGTGTGTATGTAGACAGTAATACTTTTTCGTTTCCCTTGTAATATTTCAGACAAAATAATTTATTTTTAGTGGCGCCGTCTTAACATAAAATTGATATTTTTTTATGCTCAACCAAGTGAAAATTTCTTTTCTCAGCATGTGCCTGGGTACATGCTGAGAAGAGAACGTACTGAGAGAAGCAGCGAGCCAACACTTACGAAGACTTATACACCCTCGAAGAGCAGGAACATACTTTCTGTACGTTTATTTCACAAGACACTTTGATAAGAAAAATACTTTCAATATTAAAAATAATGATTCAACCCTGGAATGACGTAGGGGAAAAACACTGAATTAATGTAGTATACCACCAGCAGGATTAGTTTCTTATAGCCCAGTTTTCATTCAAGTATAAAAGTTATCATTCATTAACTTTCTGTTCCAAACTTACTAACTGACTGGACTATAGCTAAAAGAAAAATTCCTGTGGCAATTGGGAAAAGTTAAGAAACAAGTGACATTCCTGAATTAAGTACGAGTGGTCGTACCTAGCTTAATGAGGCCCCTTGTCACGGTAAAATTAAGGCAACGTCACTTGCAGAAGTTCAAAAATATAATAAAATTAAAATAAAATATATTTATCTTGTAAAATTTTGATTATTTTGTGTTCCTAACTCCGGTGAGAAGAAACTCTGTCTCTAGTTATCCGTAGACAAAAAGTTCGTTAGCTGGTGTCAAAACGTTAAAATTCAAAATGGCGTCGCCGATAGGGGATAAATGTTATGGAAGGGATGGCTGACGCTACGTGTGACACAAATCAAATATAAGTCTCCCAAAACTTATCTCTTTCTGTAGATAACTTGTTTCTCGTCACTCACTCTCAGCTGACTGACGGATGCATGCCAAACAGGGTAGGCTGGGTATGCCACTTTAATACTTTTCAAGCGTAGGGACGTAGCGGAGATGTGCCGTCTCTCGTACGCTACACATCATAGCTAGACTCCTAAAATCAATCCTAAACAAGGGGGCACGTCGGCTCTCAACACTCGCAGTAGATAAAACACTTAAATTAAAACAAGGGGTAGCTAATAACACCCCCAAGAAATAAATAAATCCTGCTCGTTACCTACTGCAGGTACGAGCCCTAGCCTACATGTCTGTGTACTCCGGAGGTCAGATGAGAAGAGCGAGCTTAGTTCTCTAGGCTCGAAGTAACTGAAACGAAAAAAAGGCCTAAAGGTTCCAGCCAATGGGAAGCCAGGATTCGAACCCGGAGTCAATTTATTAAAATTATTTAAATATTTATTTGTTATATCAAAGAAAAATTCTATTATTATAGTACATACTTTGTATTATTTTAGTTAAATTAATCCAAGTCATTAGGCAAATTTATTAATGCCTATTATTTGGGGTTTTATATGCCCAATGATTTCTGTAATGGCCATGGCATTGCGACTGTGCCGATGAAGGTCACGAAGTCGTGCAACGTATGTCGTCAACTTGTGGAATACTCCCGACTATCTAGTTTCTCTTCCCTCGAAGACAAAACTTGCACACAGATGCACTCCCATTATTTCGTTAGTTTTATCATGTTATTACAAAAATATTAAATAACCAAAAAATAATTTGTGCGAATAAAAAAAAGTGTTTCGGTTTAAGACTTTCATGGCCATGTCCGAGTGTACTTCTGCCTTCGAAAAATAGAATTCACTCTAACGCAGTTCCGTTGTTTCTATCGTGTTTGTAGGCTGCAACAAGAGAAAACAGCACATCGGAGACGAATTTCGTAAATGAAAAATAAACATCTGCATGATTTTGCTTAAATGAGCGCTATAGGTGCAACATCGTGTCAGATACGAAAAACGTAAATTTATTGGCTTACTGAGTGAAGAGATTTTGGCGGCTCTTAACATCGATGCCTTGAGAGCCGATGAGGGTGATTGAGATGATCATGGAGCAGTGCCGTAATGAAGGGGCGGGGGAAACGGGAGATCCCCGAGAAAACCCGCCGATCAGCGGCATCGTCCGGCACGGTTCCCACATGCAAAAATCCGGGAGTGATCCAGCCGGGGATTGAAACCGGTTCGCCTTGGTGGAAGGTGAGTAGTCTAACCACTAGACCACCGCGGCCCCCTATTGGCTTACAGCCAGCTTATAATCAACGTTGAGCGGTACAGTAAGCATTACCGGTGTTGCGTCACAGAATATTTAATAATACAGATATGAAACAAACCCTTTTACAGCGAAGTCCAGCGGCACACGCCAATAAAATGGCGTCGCTGGTCCGCAACACGTCTGAGCGCCGTTCACCAGTTGGCGCCTGATAACTCATTTGCCAGCCAATAGCCAAGCCATTTGGGAATCTTTTGTAGTACGCAACAGCCAATAAGATACGAGAATCACTTCCTGGTCGTCGCGCAGTCAGTCAGTGCACGGGTATGCCGCCACCCCGTTTCAACTATGTATACTTGCCTATAGCATGTTCGCGGTTCCTTCGCACGTTTTGAATCAAACCTTTGAAAAATCACCCCATGTATGAACTATTTAGTTATTTCCTAGATATGCCATGTATCAAGCTTTTTATACCCCCGTTAACATCTTATTTTTCGTTCAATTGAATTTTCACATACATTTTATTTATAGATTGTAATATTTAATTTATAATAAACACGAATTAAAACAGTGAGAAGACATGTGTGTTGGTAGCGCCTAGTAAGAAATAGTTCTCATTACAAAATATTATTACAACTCAGTGCCCACGAATGCGGTGCGTTGTCCTTTGGTGTAATTTTTCAGACTTAAGCTTGGTTTACACGAGGCTGAGGAACATCGTGGAAGTAGAACTTCAGCAGGGCTTCAGAACAGTCCGAAGTAACCGTAAATGGACTACATTCCGATTGTCGCTCCCTGGGGTGATGTAAACATGCGACTAATTTCTAACTTGTCTTGAAAGTATTCAAATGCTTAGCCGTTGTACATATATACCTCAAATTGTAAGACATATGTTTAAAGTCACGATTATTATAACGCCCGATTAATGAAGAAACTGATAAATTCCATGTCGCGCACTAGACAAAAGTTTTCTTGTACTTTCAAGTTGCCTGACGCTGAATGTCATAACTTGTGCAATGCCAAAAGAATTTAATTCACTACCTACCTATAATTTACTCATTACATATTTTCCGAAATGTTTTCAGGCTTGGGCTTAAGTATCAGGAAACGGCAATAACTGCGGAGTATATTCTCTTTTTCCCCACTCTTTTTGACTACAGTTAGGCACAGTCTAACTTTTACACGCATATAGTTTAGATCTCCGCTTTTAAATATGCTTGTTAGTCAGATTAAATATTAACTCTTTACATCAGGTAAAGTACTAGTCTTTACGAAATATTATAGAAATATACAACATTTAAATAACAGTTGCTGTAAGTCGTCAGCGATTACAGTGAAAGTAGTACATGGAGTATTTTTTATCTTCGAAGAATGTGTATGGACTATTTATACTCTGTGTGGTGATCACCGTTATTTTTTACTCCTTTCTGAGTATCTGGCGTTGAATAAACCAACCTTAGGTATAGTTATATTTGATGAGCGTTCTGAGAGTAATTTCTATTAAGTGTTACGCGTGTGTGGGGAGGGGTAGGAACTTTTTATTTCTAATTTCTCAGATTATAATGGTGTTTGGGGACTGTCAAGGTGCGTCGAATTCATGATGACTTATTGTTGTAAACTAGCTACGTGTGTACTTTATGCGCCCTATGTTTTGAAGCTTTGTATTCGTGAGATGTGTAATAACCCTGTAGGGCTATTTTTTTTTTTTCGCGCTTTGTTTCAGGGCCATCCTCAGAACGTCAAAATACACATCCTGATCAAAACAGCTTACAAAAACTATAACTCCAATACTCTGCCTTACCATCAGCGATCCGTAGCCGTGTTTTAGGAATACGTAGGTATAAAGTTATGGGTTTGTCTTACACCTGATATCGATCTTCTCATCTGACGGAAAAAAAAATACATTAAAATACTCTCGTCTGTAAATATGAAAGTTTTAAAGTAATAAACACGTCCCCCAGCATGTTCCTTGGCAAGTGGCTCTATGATGAACGTTCTTGATTTACTTGTAATGTGTTCCTCGTAAATTAACTCTGAAAGCTGTGTATACCAAAGAACTTTCACTGTAGGCGGACGTGATTTTTTTCATCAAACAGGTTCCTCTTTCCTTGGTCACTTTTGGTGCTACGAACTTGAGGTTACTGGTGTTCGATGCCAAATTCATCACTCATTCCAAGCATTTAAACCGTTTTGTAATTTTGTCTCACTTTTCGATTTGCTTGACATAGTTTATTACTAATACTGTGAGTAATTAAATTACTACAGTTGACCCATTCTAACCTGTGAAGGCAATTGTGTAGATAATAGTATATTATATTATATTACAACATATTAACGTATATAAAGGCTTTTCACGATAAAGTGAGCACTTTTGAAATCAACCTTAGAAACAGATCACTGCCCAGGCCTGCATGTATTTTAACGGGCGCACTGAGTTGCATGCGCTGTGTAAAGTTGGTAATGATGGCATGGAAAGTAGTACAATATCTTAACGTCAAATAAAAAGTGATAGGTAATCATTTGTGCTAACTTAAATGATTTGTTTCGTTTACTGTTTATTTTAATATATCAATTCTAAAAATGACCAAATTTGTAACATATTTACTTTTATAATAATTCCACGATTTCTCCTGACCGACTCATATATAAAGTGATGAGGCCCGAGGCAATCTAAATTTTACATAAGGCGGAGGATTACACAACGTGCATGGAAGTAGAACTTAAGCAGGGCTTTCAAAAGTGCTAATTTGACCGTGAACAGCCTATAATACTTATAACGCACTGGAAGATTTCAAAGTAGTGTACAGTGCAAGGCTCAATACCCAATCAACTTGTTCGTGAGTAATTGATTCGCAAAGCGTGCCACTGTTGTAGTTTATGAATGGTTCATGTTACATTCGCCAAGCACAAAGCCTACAGCTCATTGATAGAGACCTGAAGAATTTGCGGATTATTTTTGAGACAAGCTAGAATTCAAAACACTTGTGTTTATATAACTATAGCCATTGGTCCACACGGTGTTTGACACCTCCTGGAGAAACGCTGGCCCAATCGTCACCTTCCACTGTGACAACAGGCAACCAATGTGCAGTTAATATCGGCATATTTGTACATAAGACTGTAGAGTCTAGCCTACTCGCGAATTTTTAAGGTCTCTACTCATTGGGCATGGTAACAAAACAAGTACTGTAATGTTTTAAGTGCAACAGGTATCAAAACTTCTTTCATGCAACATCTGAAATCACAAATGAAAGTGGGTCATAAAGGGTTATTAATAGATACCTGAAAAATTCACGAGTTCAATGACCTGCAGGTTAGACTCTACAGTCTTATGTACTAATATGCCGATATCAACTGCACATTGGTTGTCTGCTGTCACAGTGGAAGGTAACAGTTGGACACCGTTCCCCGGGAAACAACGCTTCGGCCAATGGCTAAGGTTATATAAACACACGTGTTTTGAATTCTAGCTTGTCCCGAAATTAATCCACGAATTCTTCAGGTCTCTAGTTATTACTTTTCCAACCCCACACAGATATTTTGCTATTTGGTGATATTTTTTTATTCTGGTGTTTTTATTTAAATTTACATTTACATTGAAAACTATAATGGTTTTCCTTTACAAGTCCCAGACATCTTGCCATTTTTACATTCCACTTTGGGATGCTGGGGACGACGTGAATATTACAGCTTGTAACGATTGATGAAACGAAGTTAAGGAGATCACCTGCATTGAATTGATCGTTTGTAGCCATCAAATAATGGTATAAAATGGGTAGAGTACTGCTATTAATGTGATGTTCATTTTGTAATTACGTAGTTTCCAATTTTATGCAGATAAAATGATAGTAATGACGTTGATTTTCTGTTTTGTACACAGTGGGTAGTTGAATAATTAAATATACCTAGTTTTCAGTGATTTGTGTTTGCGTGGGGAGCAATTATGTCACAAACTTAGTATTTTGAACATCTTCACTGTTCACATCTGTACCTAACGGTAATAGTAGTCTCTTCTTAATTCAAAGAGCCTCTTTGAGGACGAATTATCAGCAAACTTGTTTTCCCCTTGACGTTAAGATTTTAGCTTATGGCACTGTTTTTTGTACCGCAAAGCCAGTTTTTTATGATATACGAAATGCTTGGAGGAAAACAACTTAGTTCTTGAATTAAAATAATAATGTTAAAAATTATGACTTGGTGAGATCATCGTTCGCTCCGCTACGCCGGCGAGCCTCGGTATATTCCGGAGAGTTGGGAGCAAACAGCAGTCAGCGATCAAGGATAACTTCGTACACAAACAAAGGCCGTGCTTGGTAACGCGATACCTGTAAAGCAGCGGCTTCGTTGTCGACCCACTTGGGC
This sequence comes from Dryococelus australis, assembly GCA_029891345.1. NCBI lineage: Eukaryota > Metazoa > Arthropoda > Insecta > Phasmatodea > Phasmatidae > Dryococelus > Dryococelus australis. The sequence continues at coordinate 350,885,669 of CM056993.1, forward strand.
AGCGCGGCGCGAGGCAGGTGACATTACTGGGAGTAGGAGAAGCAGTGCTGCGCGGTGCAGCAGACATTACGAGTGGGTACTTTATCAGGGAATTATGCCTTATTTACACAATTGTTCTATTTTGTAAGTCGTTAAATTACATCATTTTCTTTTGGTGGTGTCCACGTCTTTAACCCTTTGAGGACGGCACAAATTTACTGGCATGAAGACCAGGTTGACGTGAGCTGCCTATATTCACCACTACAACATATCAATTATGCTGGTCACTGTATTTCCACTTACGATCTTCATATTGGTCCTAGCTACACGGGGCATGCTTACTGTACTCTACAACGTTTATTATTGGCTGGCCGTCGGCCAATGAAGTCGAGCCTCGTCTGTGTACAAATAAAAGAGTTACGATAAATCTAAAATATTTTACAATTAATCGTGTTCATTGGAGAAATGATAAGAACGGTGTTTTTCTTACGAACTGAAATACTGACAACTTATATAATTTATTACTTATATTCTGACAACTCCAGCGAAACAGTAAAACTATAAAAGTGAGCGCTTTATTTTCAGGAGCAAAGAAATTTCTATATAAACGTGGCCTTGTGTATGTACGTCCATGCTCCTCGAAGGGTTAACATCAGCAATCCTGCAACACACGTCACAGAGAGACCACTAACGTATAATTAGATGGCAGAGCGGGGACAATGCATTTTAAATAATGGCGGTGTAGTTTGGTGGCTCGCTTGCTTCGACTCGACTCGGAAGTGCTCGGCAGTCCTCGGTGGACCTGGCAGCCACCTACTTCGGCTCAACTAGGGATTGCTGGACGAACCAGAAAGTGCTCGCCAGTTAAAAACCACTGACTCTGCAAGCAGATACATCAGTGTCCGCGAGATGGCGGCTTATTTATTTTACAGGCATTGGTTAAGTTAAATTTAAATATCTTGTAATTTCTTCCGACTTGTCAATTTTTATTCATACTTCAAATTTTAGAGAGTTATAGAGCCCTGCAGAAATACCTCCTACCCCCCTCCCCACCCATCACTCTCTCTCTTTCTCGCTCTCTCATTTAGTACGTGCGTATCAATTTACTAGTGAATCAAAATATTTTTAAAAATTTAATTCATCGATGTTATTTTTTTCAGTTCGCTGTAATCTCGTGTAGTATATTTCGTGGCGATGTGTTAGGCTCTAAGCATTTTTATATGTATATTTAAAAGCACTGGGACATCAAACCAACCTCAGATGACCGCAGAAACATACACCATGAATACTTCAAGCATTTTTTTAAATAGTTCAGTCGCTATTAATCATTCCTCTAAAATACTACGAACCTACCATCGAAAATTCTCAAACACATTTCAAACACACCTTAAATATTACCTCAACCATACCTCAGACATAGCTCAATACATCTTAAAAATATTAAATATCTCACAGATATTCCTCAAATCTATTGAATATCCCTAACTTCAATTATTAAATATTCCTCACCTCATTCATCAAACATTAGTCAGTTCACTCAAATTTCAAACCTCCCTCAGACATTTCATTTCCCTAACATTCCTTACGTAATTCAATTAAACGTTCTACATTTCACTCTTCATTCAAACATTTCTCTGTTCGTCCTTACCTCAAATAAAACTCAGCAGACTTGAACCGGGGCTAGAGAAACAATATTTCAGGCTGAATTACAACACTCTTTGAGCAGTTGCTCACGGAATTTTAATGTCTCATTCGATATAGCTCCTTTTCTTCAATTCATTAATGACTTCGCGAAATAAGTAGCTAGTGTTGTTGTCGCCTACTAAAATTTTCAGACCACTGTTCGCAGTAGATTCGTTGGGGAGACGCATGAGTACATCGGGAAAATCGCCGTACTCTTCATCAGCATCACCGTCCTCATGATCGTCTTCATCACCTTTATTTTTTTCAGCACAGCCATTACCTGTTCCTTCATCAGTACAGACATTAACAATTTTTTCTTGCCAGTTTTAAATTAAATTGGCGATGCTAGTCTTCACAACTACTGCTACTACAGTATTTGTTTTTTTTTTTTTTGAAACTCGTAAATTTTACGTGTCTGTTTAGGAAGTGTTATTTCGCACGAACCAACTGTATCGAACGTTGTAATTATGTATTTCGACCAATCCATTCCCCTGAATATTCAGTGGTGAAAACTTTCCTCGGTTCATTCGTTCGTCAGATAGAACTTAGCCGATTTTAAACGACGCGAGAAAGACATAGTAACACAGATGGAACCATAGACCATAGTTCTCCTTGTGCACTTGTTCGCACAAATTTACATAAAAGAGACTCTTGCAATGCATCGTATACACCACTGAATTAATAAGTCTTTCAGAAAGCCAGTAGGGGCTGCATAAGAAACTAAGCACACATTACTATGTGTACATAAATTTACTGCCCTATTTATTTCATACATTCGATATTTACATTTCTCAGATATTTGCAGATTAAGGATGGTTCCCGATTGTTTCATTTGATATGACACCTGTCCTTAAGTTCAGTGATGATTGAAGATATCTCCGCAATGAGTGAGAAATATCCAACTTGTTACACAGCGATCAAATGCCTGGGTCCATTAAGAAGTTCACTGGAGTCTTCGAGATATATGTAGTCAGTGTTCTTGTTGTTTTCTGCCCTTCTTCACACCACATTTTCCAGCAAAGCTGTTGGGGAGATGTGTGGGGTCATCTAGTCTAGTTGTAAACTTCAGTCTTTACAGCTACTCGTGCTATATTATTCTTCTGAACTTCATCCAGTTTACGAGCAAGTTTTTGCTGGTATACATGCTGATTCTCAATTAGACTGACAAACTTTGGGAAGTGATTATTTATGGAAAAGTAAAAGGAAAACTTATGTGACACTTTATACCTAAACAGAATATTAAGGAAGGTATGAGCCCTTAATAAAACGAGATTTTAAGCCGTATTTGCGCAAAATATCGGCTCTTCCGTCGAAGGTCCCGATAACATACAATAATGTTCCGAGAGTTGTCATTGTATTTTACTTCGTTACCGATATTTTGCACAAATACGGTTTACAACCTCGTTTTTTAAGGTCTCTTACCTCCCTTGATATTCGGTTTAGGTATAAAGTGTCACATATGTTTTCCTTATACTTTTTCATGAAGAATCACCTCCCGAAGTTTGTCGGTCTAATTGAGAATCACCCTTTATATTTCGCACGAACCGACTGTAAGACACGCGATTGTTGCTCGTATATTCTGTAGTTCCCTCGTCTTCTGTGATCACAGTATGCATCCCGTTAGCAGGAGGAGGCAACGATGTCAACACATGCGGTGTCTTGGTAGTAGAAGAAACACTGTACTTGCAGACCTTGATATGCATATTGAAGTTATCGGTGCGAGATAACTGCCTAGGACTGTTATCGCTATTAAAAATCACACTTAGTAAGTTTTTTAAAAGATTCGCTTATCTCGTGTCGCTGCGCGTTGTAGGCTATAGTCGAACGCATAAACTTTATGGCAGTATCGGCGCCATCGGCGTTTCGACAGTCAGTTTGTAACGTTATCCATATATAGCATGAACAGGATAAGACACTGAGGCTAATCCTCTTTACGTTACTCTTACTCTGGGGGAATAACTCATAGGTAGCTCAATGATACAAGGCAATTACAAAAACTACTAAATCTTTTATTTCCCTTATTGTACAAAAATGAACTGTAATATATCATACAACAACTCTGAATAATTACTTGGCTCATCCAAACTAGTTTTAATGTTATCAGTAATTAAGGCTCTTAATAGGGGACCTCTAGGGTTCGCTGCGCCTAGGTTCGTTTCCGGATCTATCCTGCGCCCAGCACCATATCTCCTTACCATTGATTATTGACGACACCTCGCCAGAGATCCACCGCCTCATAATGTCGTGAAGTCGTGGTGGTTGGCCGTTCAGATCAACGTCACTCCAAGACGTCGTTACAGGATATCGGATCGCTCTGCTGGGTTGCCCTTAAGCTGCTCACGCCGAAGTCCGGAGTCGATGGCCCTCGATGCGGTCCCGACAGAGTGGGTCAGAGAGTGGAGGGTGTCGTCATGCACCGGAGGCCTTACATACTGTATTGCTGGCCGACGTACAGGGATGTCTTCTGCCACCCTCGTGGCTCCCTAGTTGCCCTCGTCGCGAGTGCACCAAGACAGCGCTCGGTCAGCGAGGTCCGCGATCGAGCCCCGCGTCCATGACAGTTTGCAAGCCCTCGTACGCGCGAATAATCTCTCGTACAAGGAGAGAAATCACTCCCAAATCGATGTTCCATCACGGTATCAGAACAAAAGCTGAGCTGCTGATGACTATCATTGTTCCATACTGAGTGTCCGGAAATCGAAAGGGAGTATTCTAAGGGGTGGTAGGGCATGCCGAGACAAAGATGTTGATGTAAGTAACATGTGTACGGAAGTACCTTCCTACCGAGCTACAGGCGTCAAATAATGCGCGCTCCATTTGAATTTGGCGCGCTGTCTAGGCCAATCACGTGCGAGCCAAGTCAGCCTTCTCCTGGACGCGACTTCTTCATTGTGATCGCAGGAACATTCCCTTAGTTCTCGAGGCGCTCTGAGGAGGACTTGACTACGAGGATTCTCGCCGCCTGCCTTTAACGTTCAACAAACATCCTGTATTTATACAAGAGTGCGTAACAACATGGTTATAGGTTGTTCACGGTAAAATGAGCACTTTTGAAAGCCTTGCTTAAGATATATTTCTATGCACGTTGTGTGTTCTTCCGTCTTACTTAAAATTAACATTGCCATGGGCCGCATCACTTTATTCATGCGTCGGTCAAGGGAAATTGCGAAATTATTATAAAGATAAATATTGTACAAATCTGCTCATTTTTACACTTCGAAGCATTAAAAGATACAGAAAGTGTGAGAAAAAAATTTATGTTATCACACATAGTTACCTAACACACCTTTTCCCCTCCATAGTTACCAATTTTACTGGACACATTTCACTAATTGCGTCGGTTAAATTTTATCCAGGTAGGGGCAGTGATTTTTTTTCAAAGTTGATCTCGAAAGTGGTCACTTTATTGTGAGCAGCCTTTAGTCGCGTTAACGCCTGCTTGCAGATCGGAGGACGTCACTTCGAGCAGCTCCTGTAAAGGCGAGCCAAGCTTCACATCTCTTTGTTCATGCATTTCGAATAGCTAGCTGTTTGCAGTTGCGCGCGAAGGACGGGGACTGTCGGTCTGCTGTCCGCATGCAGGCCGGCCCTACTCCGGCCCGCACGTGATTGGCCCGACGCAGCGCGCCGAATTCAAACGGTGCGCACACCGTTTGACACTTGTAGCTCGGTGGTGGGGCGTTTCCGGACACATGTTCCCTATATCAAAATGTTTGTCACCGTGTGCCCTACACCTCTTAAAGATATGCCCACGATTTTTTTACCAGTCCATTCCATATTTACTAAAGGCTGTTCACGATAAAGAGAGCACTTATGTCACTGCTCCTACCTGTGTATATTTTATCGAGCGCACTGAGTGACATGCGTCCAGTATAGTTGGTAACGATGGCTGGGAAGTAGTTCCGTATCTTAACGTCAAATAAAAAGTGTTAGGTAACAATTTGTGATAACTGTACGAAGTTCAGGTACACCCATGTATATGTATGTGTGTGTGTGTAATATATATACATATATCAGCATTTGGTTACTGGTCAATCGGCAGACAGGCCAGCCATTAGGGAATCTTTCGCAGCATGCGATAGGCAGTCAGACACAAGGCCTGATCCCAGAGCCTCTAATCAGCGAATGGATACGCTCACGATATTCCGTAGTCTTGTGATGGCGCTCTGAGGAATTTATGCGCCGCGCCGCACAGCGCCGCCACAGTGCGTTCACCTCCGCAACTATTCACAGAGCGACACACAGTGCGGCACAGGGGCCAGTTACGAACGCCCGAGTGTGAAGGGCGAAGGGGGAGGGGGGTTATCATGATGGGGGCCAACTGCGTGGGTGCAAGGCCGTGTTCCGTACGCAGGCGTGATTATAATAATTACCGTTCCCCACTCTCCGTGGCAGCTTTCCGAAAGCTATCGGGGACATCGGCCTGTAAATCTGTTTTGGGCTCTTAACCAGGTACGCGGTTGGTATATTGACTCACCGCCCACCAGCGTTTCCAAATGCAGCGAAATTGCCGTACATAAAGGTACCGTAGCTTTTTTTAGCTCGACCGACATAGTGGCACACCCCTGGGTGCTGGAGCACTGATATGATCTCGTTCAGGCTGAAATTTTAATTGTATGCATTCCATGTTTGGACTCGCTTCCTACATACGAAAGTACGTGCATCAGTTATTAATCAAGAATATATCACGGGTATAACACATTTTTTTCGATCGTTGGTTGTGACAGTAACGAGCTACATGTAAGACGAGGTACAACATAAATGTGTGTAAGAGGATGGGTAATTTAAACGCTGCATAAAATTGCCAAATATAGCGAAATATCTCTGCATTGTAGAGGAAGTTGGGGCCATACACAAACTATGTAGGGGAACGTACGTGTGATGGAGAATACAATATTAATTCATTCCGTCATTTGATTAAAACCATTAAGAGTTTACCCTGTCATAATACATTATAATTTACAACACTTCACTCTACATTTTACGTAAATACCTTAAACTGCGCCGAGGGAGGGTGTTACGTTAAGATACTTCATCCCTGCAATTATTTATACATTATCTAATAAACTAGTGCCACGGATGTAACTAAGAGCCCTTATGTCATCTGCTGGAACGGCATTACCTATGCGTTGCCGAAGGCTGATTGCTGTCTCGACTACGGCGGAAGAAACCCCATCTGCTGGTCCATCTTGTCTCGTCGTCTGCTTGATGCGATAAACCGAAGCTTAACTCCTTCGCTTCCTTTTATACTTGGTAGTTTATAAATTACTCTGCTTGCGAACTGCTCCTGCGGCTCTCGTGTCCTGGTAGCGGGCGACTGAAAAGTTTCCATTCAGAATGGTTACCATTCCGGAAATTTTCCATCCATACTTGAACAGAAAAATCCGGAATGGTAACCGTTCCGATTTTATTAGCAAAGCACTGCGTTACTGAATCCTGAAAAGTATCCAATGTAGGAATGGTTACAATTTCGGATTTTTATACCGACATTCAAGTACCAAATATCCTGAAAAGTGTCCACAGTCGGAATGTTTACAATTCCAGTATGTGTGTTTTTTAGTTGTCATACACAGAAGTCTAAAAACTGTCCACTGCCTGAATGGTAACCATTCAGGACTCAAGTGTGAAAATATGTTGACAATATTATAATAATACTAAAAAATAGTACAAAAATATGTTAAACTGCAAAACACATACGCGTTATTTCTCTATGCGAATAGGCTACACACGACAATTATTTATGGGGAAACTCCAAGCTTCGCTAACGCGAAAAAGACAGATTGGTTACCATTCCGGCAGTGGACAGTTTTCAGGCATTTGTGGATGACGACTAAAAACACACATGCCGGAATTGTAAACATTCCGACTGGGGTACTTTTCAGGATATTTGGGATGTGAATGTCGGTAGAAAAATCCGGAATGTTAACCATTCCTACAATGGATACTTTTCAGGATTCAGTAACGCAGTACTTTGCTAATAAAATGTGAATGGTTACCATTCCGAATATTTCTACGCAGGTATGGATGCAAAATTTCCGGAATGGTAACCATTCTGAATGGCTACTTTTCAGGCTCCCCCCCCCCCCCCCACCTGATAGTCGCGGCGGCGCTTTGCTACCGTGACCTTGCTCTTGTTGGTTTGTGTGCTGGTGCGTTCACACTAGCGACACAGTAAGGGATTGCCCATAATCTGATCCTTCATGCTAGCGACCTGGGGACTTGGTTGCCATGTTTGACGAAACTTATATTCGCATTCCTTAAACAACCAGCATCTCCTAGCTTCCTTCTGTTCGACTTTCGATAGAGAACACCACACAAAGGTGGGAAGTTGTTTTCTCTGAGGTCTGCCTTAGTCCCCCCGTCCAGCTCACTAGCCTATGTGTGTGTGTTTACAATTTCCGTCCCATTATCTCCGCCTTTAAGGCGATTCCATAGAAAATGTTTAAGCTTGTGCACAAGGGAACGCCAGTCCGTTTGGGAAGAAGCTTGGGACTAACTTCGAAAATTTCGACATGAACTCGTAACTGAAATCCTCGTAAATCTGGTTCGAAGCACCGTTTAATGTTATTGTAAGGAAATGAAAGCCGAAGTTGTAAACTACAAATACTGCTTTATGTGTTTCTTGTTCTTTTTAAGATAAACTGCGCAAGCCAACTGTAGACATATTTTCATTTAATATTTTCCTTTGGGATATATCGAATATGGTAGTAGTAAAATGTGGCAGTCCTAGTTTAAATGAGTTTTACCTTTCCAGAGATAAAATTGTCTTAAAAAATGTATATGATGTTCTTAGATATGCGTACACGAGCAAGTAAGTATTTTATAGTAATTAACTTGCTAGAAAGCACTCTTAGGGTAGAATCAGCCGACATTAATGAGTTTTTGTTAGAGCCTATTTAAGAGTTATTCGCACTCTAAATTTGAATCTGTGATAATTTCACTATTTAAATCTTTCAACAGTATCTGACTGATTCAACAGTCAATTCATCGAATTTAATTGACGGATCAGTCCAAAAGTGCCAGCACCTATTTATTCAGTGACATTTCCCACTCATTCGTCAGTAATTTTTTTCACTGTTTACTCAGTGGTTTATTTTTGACCGATGGATCAGTTAAACAGCAAGTAAAAATGGCCGTCAAACATCGTTTAAAAATGGCCGCTAAACAATATGTACCAAGCGAAATAACAACGAATAAACTAATAAAACCAATACAAAAAACATTCTAATATGTGTTTCGTCTTTCAAAACATCATATTACGAGGTTATGGACAGTCATCCTTTCATTCCGTTTTTACGTTTTTCATTTCGGTTTCATGGAATCATCCAAGAGCTCTGTTTGAAGGTTTAAACTGCATAAGTGGTGAAGAGAGTGTACTCATATATACTATTCGTTATAACAATCCCAACGTTACCAGTTAAACCAAAAACGAAAAGTAAGGGCATAGAATTTAAGTCTTCAAGATTTAAATAAGAAATATAACATGTACATCTTCCTCACGTCCAGCAACATGGCATCGTAGCTCAGCTAGTAAGGTAACGGTCTGAAAACGAAGTTGATTACGTGTGTGAGTTCAATTCCAACTACCTCTGAGAAAGTTTTACTTTTTTAAATAACGGTAAATTGCTCAATATGAATAGTAAACTGTCGTAAACATGTTTATTTCGCGTAATTATTTAGCTGAACTCGATAAAAACAATATTTAATTCACCACTGTAATCGGCCGTCACTTAGTGAAATTTCTTCACGTCACTAATTAAATAAGTTAAATGTTTTCTCTGAAACAATAAGAGGTTTTGCATTGATTAAAGGGGAGCCATTTTCACTGATTCGAGTAGTTGAATTTCACTGCGAATTAGTGGTTTTCCAATGATTCGAATTTAGAGTGTATGTCATTCCCGTCGAGCTAGGATCACAGAGTAATTAAGCATACAGAGGTGAAACGGCTGTTTGTAAAGTGAACTCCAGCTGCAAACGCCAGTAAAATGGCTAACAAAATGATGGGACGCCGTTCGTCATTCAGTGCCTCACAGTGCCAATCAGGTGATGGATACGATTTCATCTCTATATACTTACCTTCAATGTTCCTGGCTATTGGGTGAGTTGTGACGGGGCATGGGTGGATATGAGACAGAATGCAGTGTTGTAAAAACGGGAGAGTCCCGAAAAAACTCACTGGGTATAGGCAACGTCCGCTACGAACTGTGCTACTAAATTTTTTCTTCAGAGTTTAGTTCCTGTATGGGTCTGTAATTCACAAATATTGATTTTTTTCCTGCCAATAAATATAATTTAGACGAAAATATATTAAATACATCGCGTGAAATTCCACGGAAAGGAGTAATCGATTTTTCGTCAATCTTTGGCGAATTTGAATGTCTCCTTCGAGGCCATTCTTGACTCTCTTTAATCGAGTCGGAAACTAGGGGGTTTCTATTCCACCTTATTTAATTTCAGATATTACTCGTCTTTCCTGCCCGGAAAGTTATAGATAGGGGTAGTGAAATTTCGCGAAAAGATTTAAAGACAAGTTATATTTTCAAAACACTGTAGGGTTGTCTACCTGCCCTGATTAGATGAGTTACTGTTTGACGCGTGTTGACTCTCTACACACGAAACACGCAGAAGCCGTGCCGATGTCGCCGAATTCTGAGTGGCTTGGTCAAATATGAAAACGTCTTCTCAAGCAGATAGCAACCAATGACACTAGACAAACTGCTGGTGGGTGCTTATAGTATTGAAGTATACCGTTTAATCACATTTATTCGCAAAAAATTACAAGTTATAGTCATAGAGCTCTCCGAGTACTCCCGAATAGACGCGCACTCTACTCGTCGGATAACTCGCCCTCCGCAGCACTGGCCCGTCCCTGTCACACACTCTTCTGCCGCAGTCTCTCACACTGTCACCCGCCATCGGTCCACTCTTCCCCCGCACTTCACCAGATAGCCATCACATACTGTAGACCCTCTGGTTACGGGGCTATTTATAGTGGCAGGCGTCCTGACCCAGAGAATCTTATTTACACCTCGAACTACGCCGAGAGAGAATATTGCCAGAAATCCCATGCAAAAGCCCGCTGCTGCTGCTGACTTCTCCAGGGGTTGAAGGCGGGTGGGGGGGGGGTGACGCCAGTCCAGACGAGTTGTCAATCATTCCCCGCCCACCCGGTGGCATAGTGGTGGCCGGATACCGGCCGCACGGGCCCAGCGCGAGGGTCCACACGTTAAGGCTGTTCACTGTAAAATGAGCACTTTGGAAAGCCCTGCTCAAGATCTACTTAAACGCACGTTGTGTATTCTTCCGCCTTACGTAAAATTAACACTGCCATGGACCTCGTCACTTCATTCGTGCGTCGGTCAAGTGAAACAGTGAAATTATTAGTAAAGTAAATATTTTACAAATATACCCTTCTTACCTTCTTACGTTTCGCCACATTAAAAAACACAAAGCGAAATAAATAATTTAAGTTATCACAACTTGTTACCTTACACTTTTAATTAGACTTTAAGATATGGCACGATATTCCATCCATCGTTACCAACTTTACTGGGCGTGTGTCACTCAGTGCAACCGTTATAATATATGCAGGTAAGGTCAGTGATTTTTTCTAAGGTTGGTTTCAAATGTTCTAACTTTATCGTAAACAGCCTTTAACAACATTAAGCTGCTAACTATCCAAATTGACAATTAAATAACTAACTACTACCACTAGTTTATTTTGGACATGGATATAACATATGGAGGGTTTCCAGAAGGATTTGTTGATAGTGAAGTTCTGTTGGGCCACGCAGATATTAGCGTGCGTGAACTCCGACCTGAGAGGGCGCTGGCTCAAGTCCACACAAAAGGAGCAAATACTCAATGTCTTGTTATTCGAGCGTAGTTCAGTTCCTCAACAATCGAACAGCCCCGTGAAAGAATGCACTGTGCGCTGGAGCTGTTTGACGCTGTAGTAGTTAAGACGTTATTTATTTTTGTTAAGCTAATATCCGGCTTGAGTGATATTCTGCTGTTTATGCACATCAATATTCGTTCAGACACATCAGTTGGTGCCAAGAACATGTGTTTGTTTTTCTACTGTAAGCTAATATTTCTATTGGCTCAAGGGAGTCTTCTTCCGTGAAATGCTCTCAGCTGTGTATTTAAGCTCTCTGTGTTCACTTGTGTTATGAATATTTTACATGGCGTTTTCATTCGAATTTTTTGAACCACCTTCGAAGGGTTCACTTTAACATTGCAAGTTTGTTCGTTTTTTTTTCTTTTTTTCTTTTTTGTAGACTACGGCGTTTCCGGAGGTTGTGACGCTGGCCTCCTATGGTTTCTATCTTTGGCTCGCGAGACTCGCCATGTAGGGGCTTCCTCCGAATGCTGCAGTATCACAACGTTGTTTTCATTTAATCTGTTTTCCTTTCCCTACCACACAGAACCGTATTCATTATTCAGGTTGGCCGAGAAACCATAGGCTTGGCACTTCACCTGAGCACAAACCTAAAGCTATTACTTTAATGTGCCACTTAGCACTAGTTATATAAAAACAGAAATACAAAAACGTAAAGAGGCGAACGCTCTACCGGAGGAAATACGAATTCGAAATTTGATTTATAACTGAGCAGTTGTGTAATAAAGATGCTAAGGCAGCATACACGTTTATTAATACCCTCCCTCCTCCCAAAAGTATTTTTAAATTTGTAAAATAATGCCAGAACACCTTAACATGGAAATTCCAAGGAAATATAAGCTTATTATATCACCTTCGCGTGTGTGTGTGTGTGTGAGCATTTTTTTTGTGTGTCTACCTCTAAATTCTTTCGAACCCGTCCACCGATTGCAACTAAACTTGGTTAACTTATAGCATTGGTAAGGACAGGTGACTTCTATACTTTATAACGTACCAGATACTTATTCTTCAAAATGGCTGTGATTTAAAACTACGCTGCACTGTGTTCACCATTCGCCGTTGCCCATTTCCCGTTGCATGTAGCAGGAAGCAGTTCTTGTAATGATACATGTGAAACAAGTGCTTGTATACGCGTATCTCGGAGAGTAGATGTTCCAGGAAGGTGAGTTAATCTCAGGAATAGTGAAACATCATTTATCTACGGTTTTCACTTCATACGTATATCCAATTATAGGCTGTTCACGGTAAAGTGAGCACTTTTTAAGGCCCTCCTAACAAGCATTAACAACTTATAAATATATCTTACTGCAGACTCAGGCATTAAATTTTGAGGGTGGTAAAATGTATACACTGTGTTTATTGGTCACATTGCAATGTTTATATTAAAAATCAGCAGGAAGATGGAAATTGGATGAAATGAACAATTTGGAAGGGCCTTAAAAAGTGCTCACTTTACCGTGAAGTATGTAAGTTAAAAATAACATTCGTAGTGAAAATTGCAAAAAAAGAAAAAACGAAAGTTTATTTTTTTTTCCGTTGCTCCCCATAAAAGGAATACAGTGGCGTGTGGTGAAGTGTTGCAAGGTAAGCTGGTGCTTGCTCAGTGCTTTACACACTGGGTGCACGCAGCAGGCACCAGTAACTTGATTGGAGCCGGGTGAAACTGAATGTACTGCGACCACTCACGAGAGAGCGGCGACTCACCCATTACACGATGCACTACTACGTTTAAGTGGCAAATTTGTGAACTAGCAAGCGATTAGGTATAGCACAGAGCAAAATACAGCTTACCTTGCAACAGTTCACAACACGCTGCTGGAGGAAGAAGAAAATTACAAAGTGGTGTCTGCAGTTCAATGCATTCGACTCCCAACTGCACGTAACAGTATTCCAGTGTTGTACAGGCGTGGTACCTAATTGACTAGGAATTCGTCCACGGCGAGTGCATATCAAAGTTTTCGGAAGACATCGAAAGTTGCTTCTTAACGGCACGTGGTGTCATTATTGCGTGTTTGAAAATTTCACAGGACTTTCGCCTTGTTCACAGAAGTCGCCAGAATATGGGGAAAACAAGGAGCAGACTACGTTGTACAAAGAGTGAACTGTAGAGTACTGTTTTCCTAATATAAACTGTCACCAAATATGGGGAAAACAAGGAGCAAACTACGTTGTACAAAGAGTGAACTGTAGAGTACTGTTTTCCTAATATAAACTGTCACCAAATATGGGGAAAACAAGGAGCAAACTACGTTGTACAAAGAGTGAACTGTAGAGTACTGTTTTCCTAATATAAACTGCCACCAAATATGGGGAAAACAAGGAGCAAAATACGTTGTACAAAGAGTGAACTGTAGAGTACTGTTTTCCTAATATAAACTGTCACCAAATATGGGGAAAACAAGGAGCAAACTACGTTGTACAAAGAGTAAACTGTAGAGTACTGTTTTCCTAATATAAACTGTCACCAAATATGGGGAAAACAAGGAGCAAACTACGTTGTACAAAGAGTGAACTGTAGAGTACTGTTTTCCTAATATAAACTGTCACCAAATAATGAACCAAATCTTAGATTTCTTTGTACGGTTGGTATTGTCTTTTAGTATGGGTAAACTATAGATCACAGGATAGGGAGGGAGAAAGAGTAAAGACTGCACACTAAGAATATCCATACATAGTTTTCTGTACGACAAAGAAAACAATTTCTTTGAGGATGTTTTGTTTACAGCATAACAATGTAGCTTTAATTCAAAGAGAGGGTTACATAAACGTAAGTTTGCTGCTAATAAGTGTTTTAGTAATACGATTTTGTTTTAGGCAGTATTACATCTTTTTATTGCAAAGAAATAAACATTATTTGAGCTGCTTTTGTTCATAGTAAAGAAAAATCACTTTGTACCAAAGGTAACGGTTTAAAGGTTTTCTGTCGTATACATTGCAGTTTTCAGTACGTAACTGTTGTCCCAACGTAGACGTTAATAAACCAATAAGTATATTCTGCAGTAACGAAACTGCAGTTGAGCAAATTTATAGTCCTACAGACGTTCAATGTCATTCTGAAGTTCGGTGATTCTCCACACCACTGATTTCAGTTCTTCCCTAGAGGTGGCATTGTATTCTGGCCATGTTACTTCCTGGAATACAATGCAGATCAGAAGCAATCCGGATGCAGGAATACAATATGGTCGTGTGGTGCAGGGTATTAGGTTAATAACGCAATGCGTGAGGGTTCGCATCTCGGCGCCGCACTGGTATTTTTTTTTCAGTATTATTTTGTAATATTTATTACTTCTCTCTCATTTACAAATTACGTTTGTTTGTCAGAGAAGAAAAATTATTACAGTATAACTGACATTACCACAAAAGAGTCTGCTGAATTACCTTGACGACAATTCAAGGTTACCATTGTCTTTACTATATAGATCAAACAAAAATTATGTTCGTGGCAAGGCTACTTTGCAGTTGTTCATATTTAAAAAAATTTTACTTTGCGGCAACAAATGATGTTTTAATTATGTTTTGCAGCAAAGAAAGCGTTTTTACATTGTGGTTCACATGTAGAACAGCCGATCAGAGGCCGTCCCACGTGAGTCGTGCAGAAACCGAGGACGGCTTCTGATTTGCTGCTCTAGTTTTCCGCTCTTGTCTGTTCGGCGTGATCGGCGTACATGCGAACCAGGCATAAGTTGGGACCGGTGAACATGGATTACCCTGAAAATGAAATGATTTTCGATCGCATTTATAATAATATATGTCAAAACATTGTTTTCCGGATGGAACGCCGTGGACACCTTAATTTTCTAATCTCTGTAAACACATCTTCACGGTGCACTAGATTATATACCATACCGCAAGCATCGCAAAGTGTAACTGTTCCAAGTTCCCCTGAAACTTCACATCCGTGGGCGTAAAATATGTTAGGGCGGGTTTAAAATTTATATATATATATATATATATATATATATATATATATATATATAACTTAAGAATGCAGCAACCCCAGATCTCGCACACAGAACCACGACTTCTGTACCTGTGATTCACAGTTCACACGACAATTTTTAATTCCAGCCAATGAACGCTCACGATAAGTGTGCCCTCTTCATGAAGACCCTTGTTTTTTTTTTTTTTTTTTTTTTTGCAATTGTTTATGAAGGCTGTGCTACAATTGGTTTAGCAAATGTACAGCACAGAATGCACGCACAACTCAAAGCAGAAAGCTACAATCAGAATAGGATACCCACAGAAACGATGAAAGTTAACACGAAACAGTCCTGAAAATGAAAGGAAACGATGCTCGGTAAATTTTGAGTGCGTGTGTTGATAATGTCACTAAATATAGAGAGAAAATGAGTGAGTTGGTAATACCTAGTATAGACTGTTCGCGGCAAACTGGGTGTTTTTTATTGTTCTACCTATGATCTACTTCTATTCACGTTGTGCGTTCTTCCGCCTTATGTAAAATTAACATTTAACATTGCTGTGGACCTCATCACTTTATTCATGCGTCGGTCAAGTGAAACAGTGAAATTTCTAGAAAAGTAAATATTTTACAAATCTGCTTACTTCTACACTTTGATGGATTAAAAAAAAAAATAACGTGACAGAAATAATCTCAGTTATCACTAGAGACCTGCAAAATTCGTGTTATTATTTGGGGACACGTTAAACTTCAAACATGTGTACCTTTTCAAACACGTTTGTCATTGGACCATAGTTTATGTGACACGTCCTGGGTAACTCTGCGCCAATAAATGAACACTTCACAACTGTGTGCCCCAATCACGTGTAGATCAGTCAGAAAGTGAGTGAAAGCAGGTTTATGCAGTAGTCAATGGAGAAAAGACATCGGCTCTAGTGCATACAGTAATGTGAAGTTCAGCCTGAAGCCACATAATAACGCGAATTTTGCACCCCCATAGTTATCACAAATGGTTACCCAGAACTTTTTAGTCGATGTTAATATATATAACTACTTTCCCCTCCATCATTGCCAACATGACTGAGCGCATGCCACCCAGTGCACCCGTTAAAATGAATATGCAGATAGGAGGAGTGACATTTTTCTAGGGTTGATTTCAAAAGTGCTAATTTTATCGTGCATAGCCTTTAAGAAATAGTTTTAATGCAAAATATTATTACGTCGAGTGCGCACGAATGCGGTGTGTTGTTCCTTTGGTGTAATTTTCTACACTCGATTAAACTTCGTTTGCACAAGGCGGAGGAATATTCTGGAAGTAGAACTATAGTAGGGCTTCAGAAAAGTTTGAAGAAACAATGAACGGACTATACTCTGTGCCTACAGCTCATTGGTAGAGACCTGAAAAATCCGCGTGTTCGATGACCTATAGGCTAAGACTACAGTATTATGTACAAATATGCCGATGTCAGCTGCACATTGGTTGTCTTCTGTTACAGTGGAAGGCGACGATTGGGCCATAGCATTCTCGAGGAGGTGTCAAACACCGCGTGGACCAATGGCTAATGTTATATGGAGACACATGTTTTGAATTCTAGCTTGTCCCAAAATGAATTCGCGAATTCTTCAGGTATCTGCCCATTGGTTGAGACGATCAGCGAACAAGTGTTGTGTCGACTCAAGTACAGCTCTCATCACGGAATGTATTGTTCGAAACGCCTGAAACGGTTAATTAAAACGTCTTCGAAAGGGTTGATGTTGCGACGACTGCGTGTGGTCGCTCACTGCTGCCGAGTGTGGAGAAAGTGGTTGGGGGAGGGGGATCTCGGTGGGAGCCGGCGGCGGCTAGGGGCGTCTACCATGGGCCGTGACGCCGGCGTCTGCCCCTTTGGCGGCGGCTGGCGGGCGCCACTCGCCCAGCCGTCTTCCTACCTCACTACGCCGGGTGCCTCCTTAGTGCGACCTGGCAGGCACCGGCCTGACAGTTCTATAAGTAGCTCCCCACCTACCGACGTGTGTCGCCGTCACACAGAGCCACTCCACATCACAGAGGCGGAACAGCCGCTTGTAACGCCAGCTATCGCCGTCAAAAACAACGACATCACTTGCCAGTACGGAGAGCCGCGCGCTAACCAGCGCCTTGTCACGTAGTTCTTTAGTGTACACAGCCTACCAAAAGCTTAAGGACATTATTATATTTAGTTAACAAAAATGCTATCACTATAGTTCATCGTTCAAAACTTTTATTGTTAACTACAACTTGTCATCATTTCGACTTCGGTGACTCATTCGTAGAGCCCCGAGTATTTCGCGGATTGAGTTGGCAGCAAGTTAGGCTGGAAAGTCCTCTATACACTCGAGACATTATCGTTTGCTTATTGGTTACTGTGAACAAGTGAGACCTCTGTACAGGACTGTTAAACACTCACTCACTCTACTGCTTCCTGCTTATCGCTGGCTCACAGTTAAACGGGGCGAGTCTGAAGACTGTCGTCCAATAACAACTCACTTGATCACAGCAACCAATAAGCATACGATGTCTCGAGTATACAGAGAGCTGTCCAGCCTAGCGTGCTGCCAACTCAATCCGCGAAATACTCGGAGCTCTACCCATAAGTTAGGCTGCAGTTATATGAAACAATTATGGCCTAGACCAGTATAACGGTTTGCGAATCATTTACCAACACGTAAAGATCATTCATTGGTTATTGAGCTTGGCAGTGCGCAGTACAAACGATAAAATAACCTACACGTGCTTAATCTATAAGCCAATTCACGGTTACTTCACACTTTTCTGAAGTCCTGCTTAAGTTCCTCTTCCAGCATATTCCTTTGCCTTGTGAAAATTAAAGTGAACAAAGTCTATAAAATTTCACCAACGGACAACACACCGAATTCGTGCGCACTCAGTTGAAATACGTTCCATGAGAACTATTTATTACTAGGCACTATCAACACACGTGTTTTCTCATTGTTTTCATTTATAATTATTATAAATGATATATTATAATTTATAAATAAAATATCGATAAAATTCACATTTAGCGAAAAATAAGATACGTCTATGTTAACGAGTTCTTGTGATACATGGCATATTTAGGAAATAACAAAATACATTATACATTGGGTGACTTTTTAAAGGTTTGATTTAAAAAACTTCGAAGAAGCCGCTAATAGACTATACGCAGTTGTGTACATTAGATCTGAATGGGTTGATTTTTCTATGTGAGAATTTGAATCAACTTCAGGATAACACAAATGCAACGCCGTGTCAGAAAATCAGGCTCGAAAAACTGATTATTCGTCTACATGTATTTATTTATTTTTTCGTTAACTTTTAAGATAAATGTACTGAGATATTTCAGTGCGCAGTGTGTCCAGAAAGCCAGTAGCGATAGAAAACAAATACACCACCGCAAACTAAATAAAAAATACAGTGCACAAATTTTCTGCAATAGTACTCAAAAATGTACTGAAGAATTCAGTAAAAATTATTTTTATTCAAATCGAAAAATTAAGTTACAGTTCCCTTGAAAAGTCTACATAAGCAAATTTAACCAATATACTTTACAACTTTAATTAAAATAAAGGCTATATTGGGAAAGTAAACCACATTTATATTAATATTCCAAAATAACTGTTACGTCGGTAATTCAAATTTTTCAAAAATTACAAAAAAAAAAATCACTATTTTTTTTAGGATGTAGGCTATGTAGTTTAGTAGGTTTGTACAATTTTTTTAATTTATCGATCGGCTTAATACAAAACTCAAAAACTCTGGATGCTCTGCATGCGTAGTACTGGGGAATCAGATCGAAGTCAAGTTTTCAAAATCAAGTATTTTTGCTGGTGTCAATACAGTTTTGAGATCACGCGTAGGAATATCACAACACAACGGTCCCTTGTCGTAACCGGAATGCAGGAAAGGAACACCGTAATATGTCTAGTTATAACATTCAGTTTATTATTAACTCTGCGCGTCTTATTTTCACATGCCTGTGCATTCAGAGTCGGTATCAATAATTTTCAACACTCCTCGGGCCAATAAACTCGTATTTACACTATGTTATTTCAGCTCAACGTAAGAAGTACGGCGCCGACCTGCACTGAGTAATGTTCTAGAACGTTCTATCTCACAGAGTATGACTTCACCTCCGGATCTGCGAGTCCTAAAACGGGCCTACACACTCATTACACAAAACATCATTTCACAAACAGTATTTTTACAAAAATCAGTTCTTATGACAATTCAAAATAAAAATAAAAATGATCAAATGACATTATAAACTCCTATATAAATAATTTTATTTACATGACTGGATTTTACAATCTTGTAGTTTAAATTCAAATGACCTAGAAATATTAACTCATATAATTACACACATGACAAACTTTCTTGATAATGAACACAATTTCTTAAGTAAATACAAAAATAGACTTCCTTTAAATGAACAGTAACATATCTTTTAAATAGTGTAAACATGTGTCTGTGTTCTTATACAACATTCAGAACACAGTTAATAAGAATTATTTTCATACATCCCAAAGTGGAAATCAAAATTAAATACATACTCTGCTTGAGCTATCAGACTCTGTACATTTGGTTTTCTGTACTGAGATTACGTGATCCAGTTCTTGTCTTCAGTTAAGAGAGTCCTTTAGGACTCTTTTACACGCTCCAGTTATCGATTGGTGGGTAGTTTACTGTCCGGCAGTAAAAAAAACATTTCAGGTTCGCCAGTTCCAGCCGGACGGGCGAATATAGCAAGTAGAATCTCTACCGGTATTGCATAAAGGGGTTTAACAACATTCTTGCACCAAATTGAAAGAAGGAGGGGACGTAACATTATATATACAGACTAGAGGTGATATATAATGGCATCGTTGTGTCCAAGCTTCGACACCGACGACACATATGACGCGAATATGTAAGCAGTCCACAACAGAACTGGACTTAGCAGACCTTTTTGTCATACTGCCAAGTGTCCAGAATCACTTTAATTACAGTCTTCTTTTATTAACTGTGTAAAGCTATTATATGTAGTTAAGTTTCCAACATTATAAAGCCAGGGTTGGCAATGACTAACACATAATTTCTTTTAAGCATTATTTAGTACATGGCTACGTTTAACGTCTACAACCCATGCCACCAATGTATACCATAATTACTTGGTATTACCCCTTTCAGTATTGTAAGAGGTAAAATTGTTCCAGATAACAGAGCTAATTGTATTGTCGACTATATCACTATTTTTAAATACGATGGTTTATTTTAAAAGATAATTTCGTACGGAAATATTTATTGTGTAGTTTAATATCATTTTCACTATGATTCTACTTTAGGTCGTGCTAATATACCGTATACATTTTTTGCATGCAACACCTGAACCCGTAAATCAAAGTGGGTCTGAAAGGTTAAAAAATGAATTTTGTTTGCACACGCATCAGCTCCGAGTAAAATCAATCGCGAGTGAAGTGAATGAAGATATTTGGGCGGCTCTTAACATCGAGGTCTTGAGAGACGTTGATGGTGAAGCGAGGTGAGTATGGAGCAGAGCCGGAATGAAAGGGCGGGAAAAAACGGGAGATCCCCGAGAAAACCTGATGCGTGATATAGTATTAGCGGTGACTAGGGATGCACCCGAATTTCGCGAAAAGATTTCCGCACATGCTAGATTGCAATATCCCACGAGCGTGCCAGCAGTTTCCTTTTTCTTATTGGCGGCGTGTGTCTGTGAGAAGATATTTTCTTAGTTGTCTGGGCAATCAGAATTATGTTGATCCGATACTGTACGTCACGGATTCGTGGGTAGACACTTAAGACGCGTAACATCTAGAACACCCAATCACAAACGTGGATCTGAGCTAAAGTTTTATGAAGTACAACTAGTCGTGAAATCTCTTCGCGAAATTCGGGTGTCCCTAGCGGTGACTAGCGCAACGAAACTGCACAATTCTACTTCAGGGCTGCAACACGTGCAGACAGTCCTGTAAACTATCCCTCGTTACCTCCGGTTTCCCAAGTAACCCCAATCCCAAGTAGACGGTAGCAATAGTAAACATCGCTACTGCACTATATGAATGCAATGTTGTATCAAAAAATTATTTTGCCCCATCACAGTCCCTTCTCTTATACGTTGTTCACAGTAAATTGAGCACTTTTGAGGTCAATTACTTTTTTCTTTCTGCTATATTTTATCATTTAGCTACCTTTCAAAATAAATATTCCCATATAAGTAATAAACACAGTGTGTATATTCCACCTCACTCGGAAGTTAACGTTTAAAGCTATCATAAATGATATTTATTGACTATTATTCCAAATGAGAGGGCTTTCAGAAGTATTCACTTAACCGTGAATAGCCTATACCTTACAACTGCATGTATTTCAGGGATTTTAGAACACTTCGTATATCATAAAAAATTTCTGTATTTATGCGAATCACTATGTTTCAGGATTTCACAAGCGCTTAACTTTCTGTTAAATATTCTTTGTACTGCACGGGCATGAAGCGGGACGTGTGAGAGAGGAGTTAGTATGCGAGCCGGTCGCCAGAGGCCCCCCCGGCGCACCGGGAACCGACGCGTTAATAAACGGTAATAAATTTGCGTGATGAGGGCAGGTTGGTGGGAGAGCCTACCTTGCCGCTCGCGCCCCGGGCCGGCGCACAATTGAAAAGGAAATCGCCGTCTCGCTCGCCCGTTAATTGTGATTAATACGGCGCTCTAGCGCGGACGTAACTCACCCGCCGCGCTAAGCCGCCGTGAGTCCGCCGCGTCGCCCGTGTAAACCTGGCCCCTCGCGATGCCCTGCGCACACGCGTAGTTTCGTACTTGAACTTGCAAAAGAGGTGGTGCGGCCGTGTATACAGAATCGCAGTCCGCATTTAACACTTTGTAGACTACGCTCGAGCTACACTCGAGCAAAGCTGATTTGAAAAAAAATATCTTTGTTGTTGAGAACAAAACTCGCATGGATGTGCAGTCTTTGTTCGACTGGTATTTTATATGACCTCACAAGAACACCTCAGCGCAGTAACAATGATATTGCTAACTACACAATTTTTTTGAATAACCCCTCAAAGGACATGCTTAGGGGTAGTGAAATTTCGCGAAAAGATTTCAAGACAAGACATATTTCAAAACACTTAAGGGTCGTTTACCTATCCTGATTAGTTGAGTTACAGTTTGACGCGAGTTAACTCTCTGCACACGAAACACGTAGGAGCCGTGCCGATGTCGCCGAATTCTGAGTGGCCCGGTCAAATATGAAAACGTCTTCTCAAGCAGACAGCAACCAATGACACTAGACAAACTGCTGTTGGGTGCTTATATTATTGAAGCCTACCGTATACTCAAATTTATTCGCGAAAAATACCTAGCTCTAGACATGCACGATTTAAAATGCTTTTATACTATAAAGGATATTTGATTGTGTCAAAATCAGCTCGGCTTTCCATTGGTTGATGGCCGACCAATAATGAACGCTGTAAAGTACAGGATAGTGTCCTGTGTGGTCTGGACCAATAAGACGATGGTGAGTTCTAATAAAGGCACCAACAGAACCGATATTCTTACAGTAGTGGATACATGTGACTCACTTCTAATTTGTCGTGAGAGCCAGTAAATGTGCGTAGACCTCAGTGTGTTAAATAAAAACGCTCCTCTAAGAAAACTGTTTAAGGCCTCTGGATACAGAAAAAAATATTATTTATATTTGTAACAAATATTGTTCAACTTATATGCGTTGTATGTGTTGTGGCATTTTCCATTCCGCTACAGCCAAAATAACAAATACTAACTTAAGTTGTACAAATAAAAAAAAATAGTAGACCTACTATGTAAACATAATGTTGTGCAAATGAAAAAAAGTACTATGTAAACCAGTGCCAATGGCTACCATGTGCCACATGTGCAATCACCAATTAACAGAGACCGTACATACGAAAATAAATATGAAATATAAATACATTTTTGCATATTTTTAACATTTTTTTTATGGTACGAAATGTAATTTATTTTATAATTACACATGTCAAGTGGTAGCCCACAGCATTAGTCAACGTTGTAAATTTTTTCGTTAGTAAGTCTTATTTAGTATTTGTTATGACTACTGCGAAACGACAAAATTTTCGAGTTTACATTAAATTATTTAAAAAATATAAGGTGTATTTTTTTGGAGGAAAGTATTATGACATACAATACAAACACATTGAATAATGTTTGGTACAAGTATAAAATAATTAATTAATTGGTATCCAACCTCCTTAAAATGTTAACACTTTGAGTGCTGTCGACGTAACACAGACACGAAATGCTGGGGCGGTTCTTTTGACGTGGACGTACTCGTTCTCTGATTGGCTGCCCGAAGCTCTGGGAATGGGCCCCTGTTTCCAATTCACCACTTTTAATTTATTTTTCTAAACTACATTATTCTATGTGTTAAGTGCAAGTGCGAAGGGCTGAGCCCCTCACGCCTAAAGGAGAGGGATTTGAATACAAAGGAGGCCGGCATAGTGGCCGAGAGGGAATGGGAAGGCATGGCCATCACTTTGGGGCCATGCCTACCTCCCTAAGTGTAGTGTAGTTAAAGCTACATTAAAAAGGGGTATGGTAAAACCCGCATAGACACGGTAAAACCCATAGAGACGAAAAAGGGGTTAAACTCGTGGGAGCACTAGTGAGAATGCTAAAGGAGATAGCAGGTGTGGAGTCCACGCTGTTTAATATTGGAGTGAAGAATCTAGTAGCGAGGTGGCGGGGCTTTGGGCCAGCATGTTAAAGGCGCATGCACCCTGGAGGTGAAACTGCCATCCATATTTCTGCGTGGGCAGCCTGACTACTCTCACAGCAACATCGACAGCAGTGACTTCAGGCAGGGTCCTTAAGCTTCCAGCCGAGGGCCAAGAAATCCGGGCAGCTCAGTCATGGCATCTACTCCATCTTCGCTCTTCTGCACGGACATCAGGATCTCCGCATCGCTGGTGTAGGTGGGGGTAACGGATTGGGTAGCCACCCCCTCCCCCTCCACCAAAAGCTCCCTCGGTCGTAGGGTGAGCAGCGCTCGGCGGGACATCCAGGAGCTACCAGTTGTTGAGGCGAAACCGCTGGCCCACGAGTGAAGGCTGACGCCATTGCTTCCGAGTTCCGGTGCTGTTCCATTCCATTCCGCACGCATATACAGTTGACAGCCCGCGTGCGCTGTGAAAGCTTTCCCCATTGGCTAGGGCTGCCGGTTGGTGGGAGTGGGTTTACCAGGCGCTGGTCTCGACGAACGACACATGTTGTTAGTCCAAGTGACGCCATGGTATAGGCTATTCACGGTAAAGTGAGCACTTTTGAAAGCCCTCTCATTTAGAATAATAGTCAATAAATATATTTTATTGTAGCCCTAGACATTAACTTCTGAGTGCAATGGAATATACACACTGTGTTTATTACGCACATGGCAATATTTAATTATAAAAGGTGGTTAAAGGATAAGAATTAGCTGAAAGGAAAAAGTAACTAGGGCCTCAAAAGTACTCAATTTATTGTGAATAGCATATAGGATGCTGTCAGTGTTCTGCATGCATCATGTATTGTAGATTCTACGTGGATTGTGCATGAGCGTAATCTGTATCGCTAACGCCATCTTCCATTATATTATGAAATGAGTCCTTGGGCGGGAGTAAAGTACTGTACATATATTCCATCGACCTAAACGAAGTCATAAGGATACACTCCCTTTCTTTGTGCCAATTCGAACTTTGTATTGTCTGGGAACTGTGAGCAGGTGATAGTCAACTGGGCAGAATACAAATTTCCTGCCACACTGAGAGAAAATCGAACAAAATATTTGTTTGTATAGGGCCAAATATACATTTAATTGCCCTAACAAAATACATTGTTGAGCAAACAAAATTTGAAAAGCAACAAAATTACTTTTATTCGTCTAAAAAAATGTATATATGAATAAACAAAATCTGTGTTGGGCAAAAAAAAAATTAGGCTGTGAACTAAATATTTTGTTGAATCAACTGTATATATTTGTTTGGCCACTCATTTGACTGCCTTCGTTCGAAAATACAGCTCGAGAGATTGTTTGTATTTTGTGTGACAATTAGGATAGCAACCGTGTTTGTTTGCATCTATTGATGCTTAATAATCGCATAAACATATTAATAAAACAATGCAACAAGAAACTGATAAGTAAAGTTGTAAAACTTGAAATATTTGTTTGCACACGTTGCCCAATATTTGCGGTATATCTATTTAAAAGCTTTCCGGCGTCATCAGTTGTCACACGAACTGAGATTACTAAGGCGAAGAGCTCAGACGCAGGCGATGTAGGTTCTAAACTCGGTCAAACTTGTAATTTTTTTTTTTTATGTTGGCCCAAACTTTTTAATGTACGTGTGGCCAAACAAATCTTTAGTTGCACCAACCAAATCTTACAGTTTGGGGCAATCAAATTAGAACGACAAAATCATTTCGTTTCAGCAACAAAATATTCCATTGTCACGGTACAAACAAATAATTTGGTTGCACCAAACAAATCTTGTTTAATTCTACAGAATTTTTTTTCTCTGTGTTCCATCGAATTAACGAAATTTCTTTGTGCCAATTCGAACTGTGTATTGTCTGGAAACTGTGAGCAGTCGATACCCAACTGGGCAGAATACACATTTCTTGCCAATGTCTCCAGAGATGCATTCATGAAATTAAAAGAGAGTATGAATCTTTCGAATCCAGAATGCTTGCGTCCGAGCTGTACGCCCTAGCAACTTCATCTAAACCGACTACATATTGGACGTTAATGATTTTAAATATATTCGAATACTGGAGAACGTACGTAAAGAAATATTTCAAGTTTTACAGCTTTACGTGTTGAACTTGTCTTATTGCGATTTGTATACCACAATAATTAAGCATCAAATAAATGCACTAAAAACACTGTTACTATCCCAATCGTAACAAAGTTTGCAGACCATCTCTCGATCTGTATTTTAGAACGAATACAATAAAATGAGTGTCTATGCAAATAGAGAGTTGAATCAACTAAATATTTTGTTGACAACGTAATTTTTTTCGCATAGCACAAAGGTTTTGTTTATTTCAAGCGTGTTTTTAAAATTAACAAAATCACTTTTGTTGCTTTTCAAGTCTTATATTTTATTTCCTCGTGGCTACTATACATGTCTGGCCCTATGCAAACAAGTATTTTACTAGCTGGAATATACATTTCTGTCAGTGTAGGGTGGTGAATTATAACGTGATGCCAGAATATAACGCAAATTTTGTGGGTCCGTGCCATGGGGAAGGTTTAGAAATGGGGGCGCAGAGACCAGCCGATCTGATGGACATTCATAGGGCTATAGGCCGTTCACTGTAAAGTGAGCACTTTTTGAAGCTGTTTTATCAGACATAATAACCAATAAATATATTTCATTGTGGCCTCAAACTTTTGGTATTGGGTATGGTGAAAGTATACACTGTGTTAATTACTCACATTGCAGGGTTTACATTAACAAGTGGTGGAAGGATATAAATTCGCTGAAACAACAAAGTAACTAGGGCTTCAAAAGTGCTCACTTTACCGTGAACGGCCTATACCGGTTCTTCGCGAAAAGACTTATGCGAAGGCTAGACTCCAATGTCCTATGTCATACGCGCAGTTTTCTTTCGGTTATTGGCCACTTGTCTTTGTCGGAGACAGTGTCTTATCTGACTGGGCCAATCAGAATAGGGTAACTCCGACACTGAGTGTCCGTGATTCGCGGGCAGACACCTGCAACGCGGGGACAGTTAAAATCATCCAATCACGAAAGTGGATCTGAGCTATAGTGTTTTGGAGCACAAGCAGTCCTGAAATCTTTACACGAAAAACAGGCGGTCCTAGTCATGCAGTCGTGAATATAGGTCACTCACTTGTAAGCTTTTCATAATTTTAAGATAATCTGCACCGCACTCACCATGTTAGCAAATTTGTTGTGAAATATGGGAATTATTATTATAGCTTGCGTGTAAGTAATGGGCTCAAGTTTCAATTCACGGGAAGAAAGACATAGAGGAATATGTAAGATGGTCGTGCGACGCGTGGCTGTGTAATTTTTTTTTTTTTTTTTTTTTTTGTTCCTCGTCAGACACGACGACGAGAATAACGACAGGGCGAGGTACAGAACGGAACGCACAAGGAAATAAAAAGGGGGGAAGGGGGAGGAGTGAGAGCGCTGAACGACTTCATCTGAAACATGACAGAAAGAGAGGCAAGAAGCGAACAGTTCACGGTCTTGCACGACATTCGTCTCCGTCCAGACTCTTTAGTAGTCTTGTTTGTAGCGACTCCGACGTCGTGTACGGTCGCCTGGTGGGCGGCGACGTCATCTACAGAACGCGCGTGTACTGGCGACGGATACTTGGGTGAAACAGAACAGAACAGAACATGTTAACATGGCACCAGTACCCAGTTGAAGGCCATAACTGGTCTTAGTAACTAGAATTTAAAATAAACTTGTACAATAGTCGAAACATAAAATTTGTCGCATTATAAAAATTTTAAACAAGTTTAAGTTTTAATATTACAGAGGATTAAAATTATATTTGGTTATAATCTTAAAGAAAGATGTTACGTTGTCTATAGTTTAAAAATGTCAAAAGTTGAAATTCCTCTGCCTCCACACTTGAACCCTCACCCCGCCATCCTCTCCGCAGACAGAGGGCCGACGGTTGTTGTCATTTTCGTGAGGTGTTCGTCGTGTGTTTGATATCTGTATCGGTGTTGTGATGGTGTCAGTGTAGTTTTGTTTGTGTAAGGTGTTATACGGTGTAGGTGTTGTTCCTTTAGTTTATTTGTTCTTGTGCGTATCTGTAATATTGATGTCTTTGTGAGTCGGACGACATCAATATACTAGATTATGTTATTGTTTATAATGATATGTGATGTGTTGTTAGCGAGAGCTCAAGAGGAACATTTATTAACATAGTTTCGGAAATTATACTGATAACAATTATTAGATTGGTAGGTATTACTTTGAGTAGTTATTACACTTCAGTCAGGAAAACAATTCTAGTTAGCACTCCCAAGTGAACATTACTAAAGAAGTAGATAGGCTTACAATTTTGAATGATTACTACGGTGGGCTTGGAATTTTGGGGGGTTCGGAATTCGGTAACCCGGGTCTGGGAATGCGGCGGTTCACGTGGGCGCTTGTCTAATTATTAAAGATTATATTTAGTTATTTAAATTTTGGGCCAAAACGCTTAAGTTTTTATACTGGTTCTATTATGGCTAAATAAAATATCCTCTCCCTTACTCTTATAAAGAGAAAGAGTGAGTGAATAAAGAGAGTTGAACGGTTCTTAACAGCGAGGCCTTTAGAGCCGATGAAGGTGCTTGAAGTGAAAATGGAGCGGCGCCGGAATGAAGGGGCGGTGGGAAACGGAAAACCCGCCGACCAACAGCATTGTCAAAGAATAGGGCCTACTTGAGGTTTCAGAACTCAAACAGCCGCACATCCCTCTGAAACGGAGAGAAAGGTTTGTTTATGAGGGCCAAAAATGTATTTCGTTGCCTCTACAAAATACTTTTGTTGAGTAAACGAAACTTGACAAGCAAAGAAAAAATTAATTTTTTTTATGTAATAAAATCCACGCTTGAATAAACAAAACCTCTGGGGTTTGGCCAAAAGAAATTAAACTGTCAATAAAATACTTTGTTGAATCAACTGTATATATTTGTTTCGCCACTCATTGGATTGCCTTCGTTCGATAATACAGCTCGAGAGTTTGTTTGCATATTTTTTGACAAGGGTACTAACAACATTTTATTAGTTTATTTACTGATGCTTAATAATGGCGTAAACATGGTAATAAAACCAGTTCAACAGGAAACCAAAGTTGTAAAACTTTAAATATTAATTTGCTCACGTTGCACAGCATTTGAAATGCATTAACTTAAAATCATCATAACTTTATCATGAGTCATGTTAGCTGAGGTTGCTAAAACGTAGCGCTTGGACGTAAGTGCTCCAGGTTCGAGTCAAAGTCGAGCTGCTAACGTTCATTGTTATAACTTTATCATGAGTCATGTTAGCTGAGGTTGCTAAAACGTAGCGCTTGGACGTAGGTGCTCCAGGTTCGAGTCAAAGTCGAGCTGCTAACGTTCTTTGTTATAACTTTATCATGAGTCATGTTAGCTGAGGTTGCTAAAACGTAGCGCTTGGACGTAGGTGCTCCAGGTTCGAGTCAAAGTCGAGCTGCTAACGTTCTTTGTTATAACTTTATCATGAGTCATGTTAGCTGAGGTTGCTAAAACGTAGCGCTTGGACGTAAGTGCTCCAGGTTCGAGTCAAAGTCGAGCTGCTAACGTTCTTTGTTATAACTTTATCATGAGTCATGTTAGCTGAGGTTGCTAAAACGTAGCGCTTGGACGTAGGTGCTCCAGGTTCGAGTCAAAGTCGAGCTGCTAACGTTCTTTGTTATAACATCCGAAATTTTTTACAGTATGTGGAGTCAAACAAATTTTTTAAATCCACCAACCGGATATTTGTTTGGAGTAAACCAAATAAGAACAAGAAAAGTATTCGGTTTCAACAACAAAATATTCCACTGCCCCTATACAAAGAAGCATTTTGTTGGCTGTAAACAAACTTTTCTCTCAGTGTATCCGAGATATAATCTTCACGGCATTCTTATATCATAAACAGTTACTTTCAACTGTATCCTAATGAGTTAATTTTTCCAATTTTGAGATTTATACGAAAAAAAAAAAAGTTTAAATTTCTATGTCCCGTTTATTCGTGTGCGAAAAGGCATTTCTACCACTGTCATTCCTTTTTTTACAGTCTTGATTCTCACTGGAACAAAAGGAGGAATCCATACAGACAGCCTATATAGTTTCATAGATCCTGCAGCCTATTGCGGACCTCGGTGTCTAAGAAGTTCCGCTTGATTTGCCTTATTGATGTCACCATGTCCCTGCCATATACCTACGGAAGCGGCTTTCACGCTAAATCTAAGGTTCCGCCTGGAAATACCGGGATCCGAACACGCACCCTCGGCTACAGAGGTCGCTGACCACCAAAGAAGTCACACAACAGTCTTCGAAATTAATAATTTATGTTAAATGTGATCGAGTGTAGAGGCTTTTTCACTGTCTTTTAAGGGAACTGTGCGATTTTGTTAGATGATAATCGGCTTAAATAGCTTAGCAATGAAAAAATTAACTTGTAACTTATTTTATTATAGCGATTTAAACCGTAAATCACCTGCCAAACAAATGTAAAAAAGTTAATTATAATGTTTAATTTATTTTTATTTTTATTTATAGAAATACCATAATGTATTTACTTTGAAAGCCAAAAT
Organism: Dryococelus australis; assembly: GCA_029891345.1. Classification (NCBI taxonomy): domain Eukaryota; kingdom Metazoa; phylum Arthropoda; class Insecta; order Phasmatodea; family Phasmatidae; genus Dryococelus; species Dryococelus australis. Next base: position 350,916,493 of record CM056993.1, read on the forward strand.
ATGGCTCGCTTGTAATTAGGGTTTGACTGCTGTTTACTTTGAACTTAAATTTAATTCTTAAACTTAAAGTGAACCATGTGCATTCTGGTAACTTCAAAATTAATATTTATTTCAAACAAAACAATAAACTCGTAAAGTTTCTTAAAATTATGTGATAAAACTTAGTGCGTAAGTGAAGAGATTTGGGCGGCTCTTAACAGCGAGGTCTTAAGAGCCGATGAAAATGATTGAAGTGAGTATAGAGCAGCGCCGGAGGGAGGGGTGGGGGGAACGGGAGATCCCCCAGAAAACCCGCCGACACGTCCGGCACGATATCCAATTGCGAAAACCCGGTGACCCTGCCGGGGATTGAGCCCAGTTCGCCTTGATGGGAGGCGAGCGTGCTAATCGCTCAGCCACCGTGGCCCCGTAAAGCTTAGTGGTATATGCAGTTGGAATTTAGGAAAATAACTGTAAAAGGTGTCTTAGAAGTATTGGAACATCGCCAGATAATGAATCGGTCAACTTTTTATATTAATAATTAATTTTATTTATTTTCATTGGTAATACGTATAGATTTGAACATTTTTATATTTATCTATCTACTCGTATTGAGAATTAGTACAATAATTTATGATAGAGTACTATAGCGATAAACAAGATGTTTGATAGTAAGCATTATTAATTATCATGTAGGCCTACATACTGTAGTCACAAATCACGTCGAACTTTTCCATTTATCGTACGTTTTTATGTTGTAGATAAAAATGTTAGGATTCAATATGATATTCCGTATTTATTTCTCAAGTCAAAGATTCACGTGCGACTGAATCACTATCGGCGTTTTATATAGAAACATTTTTCAGTATTATGGAAAGGAGCGTGTTTAAAAACTTTAACTGAAAATATATTTCGTCCATGACAGCTTTCCACGTCGCGTGCTGTTCGGATGTGTCATTCAAAAAAACCTTTCTTAGCATTAATGGGGTTGTGATAATGTTATTACGGTCTGTATTAAATCATGACAAGATAGTGGCGTACTGGTGCATTATATTAAAATGACGAGGCGTGGAAGTATGTAAAGCGATGTGAAGTGTAGAGACTTATTTCCGTTTCCTTCGAGCCTTCATTTTTCATCCACTTGTCCCAGACTACCGTCTGCTTCGAAATTTTGGTGTCTCGCCGAGTGTCTCTGGAAGCTGGAAGAATTCGAGCGTGGGTTCCAGCAGCGCCTGGAAAGGAGTGTAATAATGAACTGTCGACGCTTACGAACGCACCTTGCTTAATGGCTACAGCTCACGACTCACAAGCTGCCGGCGTGGAGAAACTTTCGAAGGTGCGGAGCATGCACCGAGAGAAAGGTTTGTTGTTCCAGGCAACAAGATACGTGTTTGTATAGGCTGTTCATGACTATCTGAGTACTTTTGAAAAAAGAAACCTTTGAAAACTGTCAAAGCCGCTAAAGGCTGTTCACGATAAAGGGAGCACTTTTTAAGTCAACATTAGAAAAAAAAGTCACTGCTCCTATCTGCATAAAATTTATTATGCGCGCTGAGTAACATGTCCCCAGTAAAGTTGGTAACGATGTAGAAGGAAGTAGTTCCTTAACTTAACGTCGAATAAACAGCGTTAGGAAATAATTTGTGATAACTGAAATTATTTCTTCTGCTTTCTGTTTTTTTTAAGCATCGAAGTGTAAAAATGAGCATATTTGTAAAATATTTACTTTTGTAATAATTTCACAGTTTCACTTGACCGACGCATGAATAAAGTGATGAAGCCCATGGCAATGTTAATTTTACAGAGAGCGGAAGCATACGCAGTTTTCATACAAGTATATCTTAAGCAGGGATTTCAAAAGTGCTCATTTTACCGTGAACAGTATATACCTGCATGTATTATAACGGTCGCTCTGCCCGACATGCGCCCTGTAAAGTTGGTAACGTCGAACGGGAAGAAGTTCCATACATTGACGTTGAAAATAAATTGTTTATAGACAGATGTTATTACAGAGGTGATTTCTTTCACTTTCTGTTTATTTTTTTCAACATACAAGTGTAAGAATTAGAAAATTTGTAAAATATATACTTTTCTAATAATTTCTCTGTTTCTCTTGACCAGCGCATTAATAAAGTTACCAGGCCTATGGGAATGTTAATTTTACGTATAGTGGAAGAACACACAATATGCATTCAAGTGGATCTTAAGAGCCTGCGTCATCCGCCATATTGAATATTTTATTTATTTGTACCTGATTCTAATTTAGGAGGATTTATTGAAATATTCGACAGCAGAAGCTTAGCTAATTACCTTACCCATTATCCAACAATTATCTTAGTACAATGTTTGATATTAATTCATTTCCACCCTTTAATCGCAACCATGGAACAACTACATCAGGTACAAAAATTTGCCCAGTACCATGAAATGTAATGTTTTTACAATGAAGCACTTTCAGTAATGACCCGACTGTTCTGTTATGACACTAAAACAAACAGTTTCAAAAGCGCTCTGTGTATCGCATGGACTAAAGATGAGGCAGACCGCTTATTCATCTTCTGTGCATGTACCCAAGATTGACCTACCCCAGATGAACACAACTGTCAAAGTCACATGGCCAATAGTTGTGAATATGTTTCCTTAGATCTTAATTTTCAAAAGAGAGGCACTTTTATGTGAACAAAATACATATACCAAATTGAATTTAATCCAACTACATTACAAACTGACCAGAGCAAGTACACATACATCTAGAAGCACTTGTTTACTTAACAGTATTCCATCCTCAAATCCAATCCACGCCGTTTTAGCTTGGCAGAAAAGCAGTTCAATGTTGGGACACGGAGATTGGTTGTGCGCAGCCAGTGAGATCGGTCTACTCATAGACTAAAGATGAGGTAGACCGATCTCGCTGGCTGCGCACAACCAATCTCCTTGTCCCAACATTGAACTGCTTTTCTGCCAACACGTCTAGCTAAATTGGCGTGGTATGGATTTTAGGTTAGAAAACTGATTTGCAAACATAGGCTTTGGGATGAATGTATACTTCTAACCAATTTGTAATGCAGTTTGATTAAATTAGAATTGATAAAAAATACTTTATTAATATAATAGTTATTGTCATTAAAAATTAAGCTGCAACCAAACACGTTCATCATTGTTGACCATGTTACTTTGACAGCTGTGTTCCTTTAGGGTAGGTCAATGTTGGGTACATGCGCAGAAGTCAAATAATCGTTTTATCTCACGGCCGTAGAAGACAAGTCTGGACACTAGCTTGAAAAGTTGACTCTCTTATTGACCCATTTAGTTCATGAACCCAGCCACAGAGCGTGTAGTGCTGTTTGACACGGCTAGCACAGGGCGGGGAATTGCAATTTTTTCTTCAAATGGGAAAGTAACGTTCATATCTCTATGGTGTTATCCCTATACCAGCAACGCTAACAACACTAGTTTCCTTGCAGCGCCCTGCGGCTACTGCATGAACTAAATCAGTTAATAAGGGGGTCAATTCGCTAACATTGTTAGTTAGGCTAGTGTCCAGACCTGTCCTCTACGGCTGTGGTCTACCTCATCTTACGTCTATAGCCTCAGTCACGACCTGCAGCTTCTCAACAATGACATATCGTCACAGAGCAGTTGAGAATACAGAGGTGAAACATTCGCCGACACCGCCAACCCCAGCCGCACACGCCAGCTGAACCACGTTACTGAAGCTACGTTCGCCAATCAGAGCTTCGTAATCAACCTTCTAACCGGCAGCCCAGCCAATAGAGAAACTTTGGCAGCCCAGCCAGTAGCCAACCAGACAATTAGGGCTCGTTTCCGGAACCTCGCTCAGCCAACCGGAGAATAGGCTCGTCCACATAAAAGATACTGTCACGCTATTTCGTTTCTTTGTAACCATCTACTCTGTGGTATCGTAATAGGCGAAGCCGCCCACGGAATTGCAGTGAGAATATATTTTTATTTAAGATAACAGAAGAGTTTTAAGTTTTCTTAATATAAATAGCACACAGAAAAAAGTCTTAATGTCGCTGCAACAAAAAATAAATACTATTCACACATTTTTTTGACCGTTTATGATTTAGTAACATTGATAATGCTTTGACAAAGTTACTTAATGTTAACCAAAAATGGCGGATAGTAGTGAACAGTGATAACTTCGTAAAATAAAACCACCGGATTTAAATTCTGAAGCATAGTTAGAGAACTAAATGTATCATATATAAGCTCTATAGTTTTGCAAAGCAGTTTACGTATGCCTAAAAATTGCTTATATTTCTAGAGCATAAAGTTTTCCACATATGCCGTTTGTCGTTATTTTGGCGATACTGCAACCAAATATTGTATTACGCTGATACTAGCAGGAAGAACAAAATATTTTGTGTCACTGCAACATTGAAATGTCCGTTACACTGGCTTGTCATTGTTAAATGGAGGACGGAAGTGAATGGCGATAACCTCGTAAAATGTAACTACTGTATTTACATTTTAAAGTATAGTTTGAAAACTAAATGTAGCTTAGACCAACTATCAAGCCTTTCAAAGCAGTGTGCGTGTACCAATTATGCATATATTTTTATATCATGAAGGATTTCCACGTAACAAAAACCAAGCTGCAATTTGTTGTTATGTTATTTGAGTACTTATTATACGAAAACTCGCTAAAAATGTCAAGATAGCGCAGTTTGTAGGACGTCGGCTTCCTTCAAGTAGAATGCTTACATCACTCATAGCGCGGGCTCAATGCCCCTCCCATCAGTGATTTTTTTTTTTCGTTTGTAATATTTATTTTTGTGACAAAATAATAGTAATTAATTCATTTTAAATCGGAATGAGTTTTAAAGCATATAAAATACGAGAAAAATTTTAACATAAATGTTAACCTCAGTTCAACACATAATTTGTTTTGCCGCAACATTAACACCACCTTAAAGTTGACAGCAGAGAAATAATATAGTTTTGTTATGTTATTATTTTAGTGTCTCATTAACATAATAACTTAGTGGTATATTAAAATGTGTGTTAATTTTTTCAAGTGTTAATTTATTGTCTAGCACTTTTGTAAACGAGACAATGTTTCAATGTTTTCTTAACACTTTCATATGGGGATTTATGAGCAGAGTTGTCATTTTTGACAGGTACCTCTTACGTTCATCTGTTCCACTTTGCTGTTTAGTTTTACAAGCAAGGAGTGTACCATGTGAAACGTGTCCTCCAAAATTATCGCGTGGTAAAGAAAACTGCTCGACCATAAAATGCGTGACTGAGAATAATGAACTGATTAACGATATACAGATATACAGATAGTTTTATAGGTGCACGTAAAGATAGCCACACCCACGATCACAGCGAGCCATTAGAAACGTTGGCCGGTACTTTGGGTGAGCTCTGTGTGATTACGTGAAGGAAATACAAGGCGAAAGTGAGTCAAATTACCAATAAAATATTCAGCATCTCGCGAATACATACGCTCATTTCGCATTTAGTCTCTTAAAGGCTGTTCGCAATAAAGTGGGCATTTTTGAAATCAATCTTAGAAAATTGTCACTGCTCGTACTAGCATATATTTTAACGAGCGCACTGAATGAAACGAGCCCAGTAAAGTTGGTAACGGCGGAGGGGAATTAGTTCTTTAATTTAACATCGAATAAAAATTATTAGGTAACCATTTTTGCTAACTTAAGAAGTATATATTTTGGCTTCTGGTATTTTTAATGCGTCGAAATGTTAAAATTAACAGATTTTTAATATATTTACTTTTATAGTAATTTCACAGTTTCATTGATCGACGTATGAATATAGTGACAAGGCCCATGGCAATGGTAATTTTACTTAAGGCGGAATAATACACAGAGTGCATGAGGGTAGATCTTAAGTAGGGTTTTCAAAAGTGCTCAGTTTACTGTGAACAGCCTAGAGCAACAATGGTTTCGCTGAATAATTTTTCCGAATTTTCTATGTTTCCAAATACATATCTTTCGAGATAAAATCAAACAAAATTGCAGGCGACAGTAAATCAAGGAAAATGCTTCTGGTTCAATGTGTAATTAAATGCAATAACCCTGGCATCTGTAATTTCGCATCATGTCCAAATTCTGGCCTCTCAGACGAACGTCAATTTTCTGCGACCGTCTTCAATTCTGGCAAACTAGTTAAAAAGGTGTTCTGGTATGTGACTGAAACGCAAAGACATCGTGTTTCGTTGGCTGATGTCAGTACCAACAATTGCGCGTTAAATCATCATTTCCTCACCCGAGCTGTGGTGCGTGCCACCACAATAGTAGGAGGTGCCATTTCAAAGATTAACTATTCCGCACATATACACGCGCGCGCAAACCACACACACACACACACACTGTACAATCTAATATAAAGAAAGAATTCTGAGAGACAAGAGGAAGATAATCTCTTTCTTTCACCTCCCACATTTAGCAAGAAAGTAAGAAGATCGCTTAAGAGGAACCTTCCTCCACCATTTCGGTTTCTTGGGTTTTCTAGATTCTTTTATTTCTAAAAATGAAAAATTCCAAGCGTACTCCTACACCTAACTAGTTATTGATCTTAGCACAGACAAGACAAGGCAACTACGAACTCATATATTACGTCACAATATTATCTCCGTCTAAATTTGGCGAAATAAATATTGTCCCATATATACGAGTTCGCTGTTCAGTCGTTACGTCTGTACTGCTGTGTAAGATCAATAGCTATAGGCTGTTCACGGTAAACTGAGCACTTTTGAAAGCCCTGCATAAAATATACTTGTAAGCACGTCGTGTATTATTCCGCCTTATGTAAGATTAACATTGTCGTGAGTCTCATTACCTTAGCCATGCGTCGGTCAAGTGAATCTGTGGAATTATTTGAAAAGAAAATATGTTACAAATCTGGTCATTTTACCCTTCGATGCATTATAAACGCAGTGAGCGAAAAGAAACAATGTACATTATTACAAACGGTTACCTAACACTTTTTATTTGGCGTTAAGATAAGGAACTACTTTCCATCCGTCGTTACTAACATTACTGAGTGCATACCGCTCAGTGCTCCCGTTAAATATAATTCAGGCAGGAGCAGTGCCTTCTTTCTATGGCTGAGTTTGAAAGTGCTCACTTTATCGTGAACAGCCTTTAGTTGGGTGTAGGGATACTTTCGGAATTTTCTTTTTTAAAATCATAAATAAGCTATAAAAACAATAATCTACTATGGAGAGGAGTGGAGGGGAAGTAAATTTCCCCTAATGCCTAGAATAGAGCGCAGTGTTAGTAAATCGGCACTTGGCTTCAAATCCAGAAACCCCTGGCTAGGTGCAGCACCAATACACAGTGGGTTATGCTGAGCTAAGTCTTTTATCGGTGCAGTTCTCTGATTCCCTAGCGAGGAGGTGCGGAACAACAGAAATATACAGTCACACTAATATCTCTGGCTCAAGTCACTGTTGTCCCGTACTTCCTTAGTAAAGGCTGTTCATGGTAAAGTGAGCACTTCTGAAATCAACCTTTGAAAAATGTCACTGTCCCTACCTGCATTTATTATAACTGGTACAATGCCTGGCACGAGCCCAGTCAAGTTGGTATAGGCTATACACGGTAAAGTGAGCACTTTTTAAGGCCCTGCTAAATGTTTCCTTTCAATTAATTTCTATCTTTCTGCCACTTTTTAAGGTAAACATTGCAATATGGCTAATAAACATAGTGTTTATACTTAATCACTCTCAATAGTTAACGTCTGAGTCTGCAATGAAATATATTTATTAGGGGTTAATGACTTTTGGGAGGGCCTTAAAAAGTGCTCACTTTACCGTGAACAGCCTATAACGACGCGACGGAAGGAATGTAGTCCCATGTCTTAAAGTTGAATAGAAAGTGTTAGATAAAACATTTGTTGTTACTGAGACTATTTAATTTCCTTCCTTTTTTAAAATGCTTTTAAGTGTAAGATTTAGCAAATTTGTAAAACATCTAGATTTCTAATAATACCACAGTTTTACGTGACCAGCACATGAATAAAGTGATTAGGCCTATGGCAATGTTAAATTTACATATGGTAGAAGGATATAATATAAATAGAGAATTAGATCGTACACAGGTCTTCCAAAAATTTTAATTTTACTGTTAACAGCCTATAATGGTTGTAGCTGTCGGGCCATTTCTTCAGGCGCACAGAGTATGCGATTCCGGAGTTGAGTTGAGAGAGATTTTTGGTCGACGCTTGATAACGAGGTGTTGAGCGCCGGTGAAGGCTAAACGAGGCGAAGAGGGAGCAGCAACGGAATGCAAATGCGGGAGAGGGGAAACACGAGCACCCAGAGAAGACCCGTCACGTTTACCCACGTTCGAAAATCCTGGTCATCCCATCGGGAATTGAATGTGTGGAACTACGCGAATTTCGCAAATTTTGTCGGTGGTAGGTTGGACTTCAAGTAAGTATATAGTCAATTCGCGGTTTCCTTACACATTTGAATCAAACCTTTGAAAAATCACCCCGTGTGTGGCGCGTCTGGTTGCCTCCTAAATATGCCATGTATCATGAGCGTTTTAAAAGTACCTTATTTTATTTATATTTTATCCATAAATTATATTTCATTTGTAATTAATATGAATAAAAACAGTGAGAAAAAACGTGTAGGCATATTGGTAGAGACCTGCAAAATTCGCGTTATTTTCTAGCTGCACGATGAACTTCACCGTCCTATTTATATTCGAGTCAGGGTCTTTCGTTTATTGGCTTCCGCAGAAGTCACGTGCCTTTTTTTCCTCTCGACTTGGCTGGACACGATTGGGCCATGCTGTCGTTCATTGTTTCTTATTGGTTCAAATACGTCCGGGAGGTGCCAGGCAAACTGTTGCCCAGTAATAAAACCAATATAAATGTATAACGTTTCGAAGTCTATTCTGCCCTCAGATAATAAGGCGAATTAGGTCTCTACCTATTGGTAACACCTAGTAAGAAATAGTTCTTATTGTAAATAGCATTACACTGAGTGCGCGCGAATACGGTACGTTGTCCTTTTGGTGCAGTTTTCGAAACCCGGGTCAGACCCGTCAAGAGCGGGAGGGGGATGGGGCAAGGGGTGCGATGCTCAGGGCCCGGGTCCCCGGGAGGGTGGCAAGGGGGTGCGATGCTCATGGCCCAGGGTCTCCAGGAAGGGAGGCAAGGAGGTGCGATGCTCATGGCCCGTGGTCCCCAGGAGGGGGGGGGGGGGCAAGGAGTTACAATGCTCAGGGCCCGTGGTCGTAAATGTTTATTTATAAAACGAAGTATTAGGTACAAATCTCATTTCGATACTCAAAAATTATGAAATTTTTTGCATGGATGACGACTATTTATGTTGTAAACGGTCGATTTTTGGCGTGTAGGGGGTTGGAGGTGGGCACAACACGCATTGCTCAGGGTCCTGGAACTTCTCTTAGTAACTCGGTTAAGCTGTTTTCCCATGAGGCTGAAGAATACCCTTGAAATAGAACTTCAGCAGGGCTTCAGAAAAGTTGAAAGAACCGTGTAAGGGTTTTCCCTGTATGATTGGACTGCAGTGGTTTCGACACATTCTGTACAACTCTCTAGCCGGTAAAAACCAGGAATAGAAACTGAGACCGTGGCAGGTGCGATCAAGTTGAATAAATACCAAGTCTCACACCGCGAATAAACGATCGTGACTCGAGTACGTGAAGTAATGAGGAGTCAAAGGCTGTTGCCAAAAGAATTCTCGAAATTCTCTTACTTCTATGAATGCGATTTCGGGAAAATATACGGAGGAGAGACGAGTCCGCGCTGTGTTGGGAAAGTGTTAAAATGGCACTCAACCATAGCACTGTATTAGCGTAGTTTGGAGACAAGCATGAATGCATCTAGTGTATGCATTAGAAGCCAGGTCTGCCGGTTGCTTTTTAAGAGCACCGTGTTTCTGAAATTACGAAGATGTCACGTTACGCTCTAAACCTGAATCAGTGAAAATTTCACTGTTTCAATCAGTCAGACGTATATGAACTGATTCAACAGTCACTTCAGTGAATTTAACTGATGAATCAGTGAAAAAAATCCCACATTTCCTTCACTTATTGTTTCAGTAACATTTTCGTATGATTCGTCAGTAATTTTTTTTTTTTTCATAGTTTACTCAGTGGTTTATTTTTGAATGACGGATCAGTTAAACCGCGTGTAAAAATGGCCGTCAAACAATGTTTAAAAATGGCCGTTAAACAACGTGTATCAAGTAAAATAACAACGAATAAACTAATAAAACTAATACAAAATACTTTTAAAATATGTTTCGTCTTTCAAAACGCCATTTTATTTAGGTAATATGAACATTCAGCCTTTCATTCCTTTTTTACGTATTTCAATCTGTTTTCATGTAATCGTCACAGCGCTGTGTTTGAAGGTCTAAACTGCATATAATGTGATGAAGAGAGTGCACTCATATATACTATTCGTTTTAACAATCCTAGCGGTACCAAATAAACCAAAAACGCAAAGGAAGAGCATACATTTTAAATCTTCACGATATTGCGGCGAAAGAATAAGCCAGATATTTTCCTCTTTTTAAGTTCATCTTGGCTTGGCAGCGCATAACGGAGCTGACCTCCGTGGTGCAGCTGGTTGCGTGCCGACTTACGGTGTAGGGGTTCCGGGCTCGAGTCCCGGGTAAGGCGTAGGTGTATATTTTTGTACGACCGGCTGTGTCCTCCTTGCTGAGGAATGCGTCTAACACACACTGTACAGCGTCAAACCGCAACCACACTCGTCCAAAAAAAAAAAAAAAAAAAGGCAAGGTAACGGCATAAAAGCGAAGGGAAAAGGATGTGCGAGTTCGATCCCGGCCACCTGCAAAAGTTGTAATTTTTTCAAATTACGGTAAATTGTTCAATATGATTATCAAACTATCGTAAATATGTTTATTTCGCGTAATTATTTGGCTACATTCAATAAAAACAATATTTAATTCGCTACTGCGGTCGGCCGTCACTTACTAAATCAGTGGAATTGTTTTACGTCACTAAATCAACCAGTGAAATTTTTCACTGAAACAGTCAGTTGTTGTCCACTGATTCCATCCAAGTGGAGCAATTTTCACTGACTCGTGTAGTTGAATTTCACTGCGATTCAGTGGTTTCCCGCTGATCCGAATGTAGAGTGTAGTGACATAATTTATGTAGTTCCCCAGCTGGTTGCCAACACGGCCGGCAGTGAAGTCTACGGAGAGCAGCGCTAACGATATACTTTGTTTTTGTAATTGCCTAATCTCAGTGTCACCTGTTTCATTCTAATATCATATTCCCGTGAGAAAAAAAAATCCTACTAATTTCTTTAAGCTGTAAAAAATGTGTTCCTGACTGCATGGCCACACACGGTTCAAAAATTTATTTCGTTATTCATGGTTACAGACTACAAATTCTTTCTGCGTCAGTTCATTGTCAACTGCAAGAATGTGCCTAAAATGCGACTCAAGATCGTTAAACAAGAACATAAATGTGATCGTGGTTCCAGGAGCTGTTTTAAAATTAACATAACCGCCATACTTTCATCCACCCATGAAAAATTTTTCTGAAACGCGCACTTCGGAATTTTGTTCAACGACTTTTTTTTTTTTTTTTTTTTTTACCCATTTCAGACGAGACACTTACAGAAGGCATATAACAAGAACGTACCGCCCGTCTTTGTATATGTTATGCATTATGGCGTGGCGTGTGAGAGTCTATAACAGGATTAGACGCCATAAAAAAAGCTGTTGGAGTAAATGTATCCTGGTAGTCAATGCCTCACTCGACTATACGGTAGTAGAAAGAATGGGCATGTTTCAGATTTTTTTTTTTTTTTTTACGTTATCGTGGAAGTGCGTAAATCGACTAAACGTGGCATGGTAGGATGATTGCAAAAGTTTCCGAACTACGTGCTACTAACTCTGTGCCCATCAAATTCGTCATGGCGAAGACAGAATCGCCGACGTAAACAGATGTCGAACTGGCACGGGTATCCTGAATTCTACATATTTATAACGGCGTCTCTTGCCAACAAAACAGAATAGGTAAGTAAACAGTAAAAATATTTCACTACTTGGACCTGACGGTTTTTTTTTTTTTTTTTAATAAAATGCCAGGAACTTGTAGTTTCAAAAGATCGCAGCTCGTAAATATATATTTGTCCGCATACAAGAGAGTCGCTTGCGTGGACGTCAGGAAATTTTTGCTGGAAATATGAAGTGAGAACAAAATGTACACGAATTCCACCCATTTAGAGGATCGGAAGACTTCCTAGTTATGCCCAGTCGAAAAAAATCATTGTTTTTTTTTTCTTACAATCTAAGCTGGTGGCTGTTCTAAAACAAAAAAAAAAAAAAGGCGGCGTCTTGATGTCGAAGTTTTAGATTCGCATGAAATACTCAGTTATAGGATGTTCGCTTTTGAAATCAACCTTTGAAAAATGTCACTGTCTCTAAATGCTGTTCACGGTAAAATTAGCACTTTTGAAAGCCCTGTTTAAGATCTACTTGTACATACGTTATGTATTCCTCCGCCTTACGAAAAATTAACATTGCTATGGGCCTGATTAGTTCATTCATGAATCGGACAAATGAAAATGTGAAATTATTAATAAACAAAATGCTTTATAGGCTGTTCACGATAAAGTGAGAACTTTTTAAGGCCCTCCATACACACATTAACCACTAATAAATATATTTTACTGCAGTCACAGACGTTAACTTTTGAGAGTGGTGAGAAGTATACACTGTGTTTAGTTGTAAAACAGCAATGTTTGAATTTAAATGTGGCGGTAAGATAGAAATAGGCTGAAAGGAAAATTTTTGCAGGGCCTTAAAAAGTGCTCACTTTACCGTGAACAGCCTATACAAATCTGCTCATTTTTACACTTAGATGCATTTAAAAAAAAAACAGAAAGTGAAGTAAATAATTTTAAGTTATCACATGGTTACCTAATTGTATTTATTCGACGTTAAGATATGGAACTACTTTGTATCCATCTTTACCAACCTTACTGGCTGATCGTCACTCAGTACGCCCATTAAAATATATGGATGCAGGTTCAGTGACTTTTGTCTAAGGTTCACTTCTAAAGTGCTCACTTTATCGTGAACAGCCTTTACTTGCGAATATTTTAATGAGCGCTCTGGCAGTCATGCGGCCAGTGAAGTTGGTAACGATGGAGGGAAAGTAGTTCCATGTCTTAACATTGAATTAAAAGATTTAAGTAAACATTCGTGAATACCGAAATGATTTATTTTACTTTCTGGATTTTTAATGCATACGAGAGGTAAGAATTAGCACATTTGTAAAATATCTACTTCTATAGTAATATCACATCTTCACTTAACCGACGCACGAATAAAGTGATAAGGGCCATGACTATTTTTAATTTTACATACAATGGAAGAATACTCAAGATGTATGCAAATTGACCTTAAGCAGGGCTTTCAAAAATGCTCATTTTACCGTGAACAGCCTATAATGATGTGTAACTTTGTGCACTCTTAGCATAACTTAAACTAATTTTTAGTCCAATTTATTTAAACTCTGCAACCTTGCTCTTGTGCATCGCTGAACTAATATCAGTAAGAGTTATGAGTAGGGACTGCAACATTTCGCAAATTCGTTTTATGACAGGTTAGTCTTCAAACACATGTAGGTGTCGTTCCGCTGTATCTACAATTTGGCCATACTTTATCAGACGTGCCCAGGATGAGCACTGCGTTTGAAAGCAAACCTGCAAGGAACCAAGGCCCAAGTCCCGTACCACCTGACATAATGTAAAAGTGACTACCCGCTGAAACAACAACCAACGAGCAAATTGCTGGGGCACGAGAATACATACGACAGCGGAGTCTATCTCACAGGTTGTCGAAATCGGGAACTTTTCCTGTCGATAGTTGTGAGTTCTAACGGACAGACCTTTGAAACGTGGACCAAATTAAGGCCCCGTAACAACGAAGTCTGTATTCATTACAAAAAAAGTCACGTCCTTTTTAAGTTTACGACAAGTACGCCTATACGTATGCGAATCTCTCCCCTACATAGAGCGAAATGCGGGACGAGGATTGTCACGCAAAGACGATATACAAAACGCACCGTAAATTATATTTAATTCGATCTTCCATTGCTATTAGGCCACCAGACAAGTGCTGTTTCCGAATACTGGCCTAATGGTTCCCTTAGGGTAAGGGATCCATAGAAAGTGTACTCTAGTGGACACGGCCATATTTTCTTAGTTTCCGAATTCTCACTAGGTATGCCGATGTATCTCTTCACGCATCCACTACCAAGGGATACAACACTCGTATCCACTGTCGCATCCACACATCCCTTAGCTACGGAATTCGTTCGTCATTTGTTTATATTATTGTTTACACCATTTCGCGCGTGTAGTGTGGCTGTGTCCACTTTTAAGTTGTTCATTAGCTTTTTTTTTATTTTGCTTTTAACAGTGCATAAATTGGACTCCAACATAATCGCCGAAAATAAAATGATGTTTAAAATACTGACCACTTGAGCAATCAACTTCATTATACACATTAATAATTTCAACAAATGCGTTTGTATTTTTTTTATCTTCAAACATAAACTGTCCTATTTTCAATAAATCTCGATTCCAACTTGCAGCCATCACCAAGCAGAAATTATAAAACCTCAACTCGAACATAATTTTCCGATTTTTGTCTGCAATAAATTGTTGACAACGATACACCATAGATAACGCAAACAAAGATACAACTTCAAAGTAGTAAGAAGTGTGTTACAACTAGCGCTACCTAAGCACGCTCTACCTGTAGCGCAGATTTCGGATGTTATCCATCCCATCAATGCAGCCATTTCCACAGTGGATGCATGTACGAAGGGACGTAGGGATGCGGGAGCGATGTACGCATCCACTGAATTCGGAAACAGCCAAGATATCTGTACTTCTAGACGTGCTGACCACCGACTTACACTAGCCTCCGGCGTTGCAACATGAGGATGTACTCGCATACTCTGTTTTAAAGCACACGCGACTTTTAATTGTAATCTCGAGTTCCTCTCGCCACAAGACGAGTACACAGGGACGAGCTGGCGTGCACTCTACATCTGAACCAGCAAGAACTGAGCCAAATCAGTGAAAACCAGTGGAGATCAAGTTACTGATAATCAGTGCCACACGACTAAATAATACGGTCTGAATTTCACTGATTTATTTGTGATTCCCACTGAATGTCGAGAATTCCACTGCGGTTGGTCACTTGTTCCGAATCCATTTTGTCACGGTTTTGCCTTAAGGGCTTACCGCACAGAGTGTTTGGGGGAAACGTGTCTCAAAGATAGACCACCTTGTTTAAAGTCATTCCGTCATTTAATTAAAACCATTATTAATCTGTTACAATATGAATCAATCTACACTTTACACTATCTCAAATACTTTATATTGCGCCGGGGGAGCGTATTACTTTATACTACCTGACGTCTGCTCTCATGAACATTATCTATTTAACTGCGGCCACGTATCTATCTAGTGTGTGTCCATCGCTGGTCCTACGGGAACTGCTTTATATGCTGTTCACAGTAAAGTGAGCACTTTTTAAGGCCCTGTTAAATTTTTCTTTCGACCTATTTCTATGTTTGCGCCACGCTTTAATAAAAACATTGTTATTTGTCTAATAAACACAGTGTATACATTCCACCACTCTCAAAAGTTAACTTATAAAGTTGCAATAAAGTATATTTATTAATGGTTAATTCATGTTGGAAGGGCCTTAGAAAGTGCTCGATTTACCGTGAATAGCCTATACCTGTCTCGTAGCCGTAGGCTGAATCTAGTTGCGATTACGGCGGCTCGAACCCCATCTGCAGGTCCATCTTGTTCCGTCGTCTGCTTGGTGAGGTAAGACAAGACCCGGGCTCGCAGTTCTGCAGTCCTTATGAATGAGCTATGATTAGTAATTATCCTACATGTTGTTAAACTTGCTCGGTTCGCGACCTCGATGCGCGGCGGCGCCTTGTCTTTGCGACCTCGCTCTCTTTAGGGTTGTGCTGGCGGGTTCACGCAAGCGCTGAAGCAATGGCTTGCCCACACCACAACAACTTGCTTGATTTGCCAGTCGGCAATAACTTACCAAGTGAAGTCCAGTGAATATTATTTCACTGGTTGATATCACTGGTTCCGGCTTAAGAGTGTGGCAGTTCCTTTGACGTGGACGTACACATACTCTGATTGGCTGCGCAAGGCTCTGGAACGGGCGTTGTGTCGGGTCGCCTACTGTGTGATCAGAACGATTCCCTATTGGCTGGGCTACCTGATGACAAGTGATTACAAAGCGCTGACTGGGGAATGACGTTCCCACACCGTTGCGGGCGTGTTCGTCTACAAGCGTCTGTTTCACATCTGCATCATTATGTAGGCACTTCGAAACGGTGCATAGTACTCTCTCCGTAGCGTCTCCTATTTCTTAACTAAGTGCTCTTGTTAAACGAAACATTTTAAGATGCAGGGGTCGCGCTGGCCGAGCGGTTAGCCTGCTCGCCTCCCACCAAGGCGAACCCGGTTCAATACCCTGCCGGGTCACTTCCGGATTTTCGCAAGTGGGAATCGTGCCACACGATACCGCTGGTCGGCGGGTTTTTTTTCGGGTATCTCCTGTTACCTCTGCCCTTGCATTACGGCGCTGCTTCATATTCACCTCATTTCACCCACATCGACTCTCAAGACCTCGATGTTAAGAGCCACCCAAATCTCTCCACCCACTCTTTCACTCATTTAACAACTAGTTTTCAAAGAACTGATTGTAACAGGTACATCATGTCTTTACTGTGCAATGTGTTTCGTGTGAAATCATGTGGCTTTTTAATTTTAAACCTAAGTTCCTCCCTCACCGGTAGTCTCTCTGTAATACCTCCTATTTTTATTTGCAAGTTTACAGTGGTATACAAACTAACTTCTGCACATATGTTCTAATGTAGCAGTGGGTGTACCGGCAAGGGACAACCACTCCATACTTGGATTGCGTGTAGCTGGTTGTGGCGAGTGCACAAAGAGTGTGACGGGTTGGGGGGGGGGGGGTCACCGTTGTAAGCAGCCGTGTCCTACAAGCACAGGAACACCTGCCACAGATGCCACGGGGTCTCCTGGTAATGCGGGCCAAGGGCTCATATTTCACGGTCCACACCCTCTCAACCGGGATCGCAGGCCCGCTCGCCGTAAATCATCGGCTCATTCCAGCTCCCACGCGAGCTGCACGCATAAATAACATCTCAGCAGCCGTGATAAATAACGCGTAAACACGCTGTTTACCAGTGCCGGCCAGCCGCACCGCGCCGGGAATTTCATCCCGATCCCTGATCCTCCAGGCCAGACTTATTTACGGTCGCCCTCCGCCTCCGAGCCCTGTTAATAGAATCCCCGACTCTGTCGAAAGCCGATCAGAGGGTTGCGACAATTCCACGGGGAACACTGTGCGTCCGGGGTTGTTTTGAGCATTCCTGGTGTCACCTCGACCGCAAGGTAAACATCTCTCGAATTTACTGCCGGGCGCGGGCGAGAGTTGAAATATTACTTTTTGTACAGGCGTCTTCTTTCAGCAGGTTTTTAAAATAGTATACCTGGGGGACGAGTACAAAACGGCATAGGTCAACTACTGCCTCCGGTTCTTTATACACGGAAGATCTACTTGAGAATAGCCAGATTTGTAACTGTGAGAAGAAGAACCCATGTGACGACCCGACGGTCGTAACTTGTGCTGTGTGTGTACACTGGACGGAACAGGGATAGGGAACCGAGGGTGCGCGCATTTACCAACCCCTTCGGTTCTGCTTTTGTCTGCCCGTATCACTGATTTCACGTCCTTCCTCGTAAAGAAACGCTACTTCCTTTTTGTGACGATCGCGCGTAAGTTTCGTGGTATCACGTTAAGTCGATCTTGTGTCGCCTCGCGGAGGGGGAGCACAATAATACAGATGTTTGGGGATGGGAACCATATTTCAGACACGGGGAGGATGCGTATCATCTCGCTGTTAGCTTCGTGGGGAGTCTCCAGTCGTATACACTTCATGCGCGACGGGCTTAAGAGGGCTCGAAATAACTTTAGGACGTGTTGGTTGCCTCGATGAAAACATGGGAACGGAAGGGTGCCTCGGCACGCGAGGATAGTCATCGGAATGGCTCGCTAGTTGTAGTGACCACGGACTACATATTGAACTGCATTTGGCAGTTGTGGCGGTGTGACAGGTCAGGGTTCACCGTCAAACACATCAGTAATTTCTTGGGAAGCAGTTTCCGGCAGGCAGTGCGTCCGAGATCCCGCCAGGAAAGGACTGTATATCGTAGGTGTCTACATGCCCAGCAGATTGTCCTCAGGAGTACAGTTTTTAAGAATAGGCGATCGGCCGAGTTGTTTCCGAGATACTTTATAGGTCTGTATTTTGCGGCAGTAGTGTAGTGCATACTTCATAAAGACAGTTTTATTTAATTAGGTTTAAAGCCGTTCAACACTGATAAACATGCGTGGCCTCTAGATAATTATTTTGTGGTGGCTACAAAATATTTTGTGCTCACCACAATATTATTTGGCTGTGTTTATACCAACAAAACATTTTGTAGCAGCCGCAAAAAAAATTTTTTGTCAGTGAAGCGTCAATTTTTTTTTTTTTTTTTTTTTTTTTTATGGTTTCGTGACATGTTATCAATGATAAACGCAGCAAAGAAAAATTGGCAGCTTTATTTGTACACTTAAAAACAACAACACAAAGTTTGGTTTCAGCTAAAGTGTACTTTGAAGTCACAGGCGTTTCATAATGCCGCTTCTTCAAGTCCTATTCATTTTTTTTTTAACTGTGTTAAAAGTGTAACTTTTGACTATTTCACGATTTAGGTTTTATTTCGAAAGTTTAAAACTGAAAAATCCAGCAAATCGAATTGCAAGTTTTCAATGAATTTTCTTCATGGCATTCTAATATCGGCAATTATTTTGAACTTTAGCTTAACGTATTGGTCTTGTTCAATTTTAAAATTTTCCAGGAAAAGTTGTAAATTTAAATAGTTTCTTATGATTCAGTAAAAGACCTATAGATAAGAATAGGAAAATTTCGCGAGTTAAATTACCTGTAGGCTAGACTCCACAATCCTTTGTACAGTCGAGTTACAGATGTTTGTTCATTGGCTGCTGTCCCAGTGTTACTCCACACCTGGCTGTATGGAATTCACTTCTTGTTCCCTTGCAAGTCTACTATTGGCTTAGAATAATCTAGGTAGTGCATAACTAAATTTGATCCAATAGCAAAGGCGTCTTCAGTGTACACACGTTTGAAATCTATCTTGTCCTGAAATGAATTCGCGAAATTTTACTTTCCTTACCTATAAACCTATATCCGGAAACGTACTTTAATATCAAATAATTGTGTTCAAATTTTCGGCGTACAACGCTGGAGAACAAGGCGGTGCGATCTTGGGTGTAGGACAAGTTGCATAGGAAGTAGGCACGCGCACTGCGACTGTAACAATTTAATGTCGCGCGCCTACGACCTACGAAAGGAGTTGTACGCCTCAATTTTCAACCCAATTATATGATATAAAAATACATTTCCGGATATAAGTGCAAAGGGCATTTTTTTCGCATGTGGGAATCGTGCTGGACGATGCCATTGGTCGGCGGGTTTTCTCGGGATCTCCCGTTTCTCCCACACTTTCATTCTGGCGCTGCTCTATACTCATAACAATCACCCTTTTCGGCTCTCAAGACCTCGATGTAAAGAGCCGCCTAAATCTCTTCACTCACTGAATATTAATCTTAAGATATTTATAACGCAGCCATTCTAAAAATAATTGTCTGAGCTTCTAAAATTATATGAGTTTGTGTAGCCTACCAAGGGTTTTTTTTTTTTTGCCAAACTTACCTTCACTTCAGAGATTTGTTTGAGCCTATTAAAACACACTTGCATTATTTGAAATAATGGAAGCATACGATACGTAAAATCGCTTATTATTTTATTATAACCCGATGACGTGTTTCACAATACAGTTTATTGAACAGGCCTTGGATGACTTTTGGGCCAACGATAAATATTTCACAGTTGGCTAAAAAAAACCATGAGTATTCCAGTCAGAATAAAAATTGAATGTAATGACTGCAGCAATTGTCAGAGGGCTAATATAGATCATACATAGAGTGGTAAAATTTTGCTTGCTGCGAACTTAGCAGGTAAAATTCTCGTACCGTGTTAATACGGATCATTCCACCACATACTTTCATGCAAGTCACGGGCCACAAGCTCGTATATGTTTTTTAAAGTAGGAGTTCAATGTAGATGCAATTATAAAAACTTGAGAACTGTGTTCTTAAAAATTTTGGAAGTCAATCTGAGCTCCCGTTTATAAATTCCGAGGAGCCACGCTAGGTAACTTTAACGGGCGGATAAGAAAGGAACTGCGTGCCATAAAGACTTCCAACTTATCCCACACAGTCGCGTGTGCCGCATGCTGGGAGCGCATATTTCAGGAGCGGGAAGGAGGAGTAGATCATGCATCTCGGTGACGGAGAGCCACGTTGCACCTCACCCGCTTCAGAATTCCTTACCTCTGTTCATTATGGCGTTTTTAAACTACTGCACACTTTATCGCCTATAGGCCTTCCACCCGCTCCTTACACCCCTGCCGCTTCTGTTCCCCAGGAGGGAGGAGACGGTGGTAGCGAGAGAATTACCTCGTATTTGCTGTCGCATGGAGGGATTCAAACGGGCGGCATAAACATGTCGCGCTGTTGCTATCCTACGGAGATCCGAGAGTTATGGCGTCGCGGGGAGAAAGAAACATATGATAAAATGTTCACACACAATACTTACTTCACGGAAATTTTGTTTTATCTATGACCTTGGTATTCCAGGCCGACCCTGGGACACGGGACTCAACCCAATAAACCCTCTGCAGAAGAAATAAAGGCAGTACACGATAAAGTGAGCACTTTTGAAATCAACCTTAGAAAAAAATCACTTCTCCTGCCTGCATATTTTGTAATAGGAGCACTGAGGGACATGCGTCCAGTTAAGCTGGTAACTATGGATAGAAAGTAGTTCCTTATCTTAGCGCCGAATAAAAAATTTTGGGTAAACATTTCTGATAACGTCAATTATTTATTTTGCTCTCTGGTTTTTTAATGCATCAAAGTGTACAAATGACAAAATTTGTCAATTATTTTCTTTTTCTTACAAGTTCGCAGTTTCACTTGGCTGGCGCGTTAATAAAGTGATGAGGCCCTTGGCAATGTTAATTTTATTTAAGGTGGAAGTATACACAACGTGCGTACAAGTAGATTTTAAACAAGGCTTTCAAAAGAGTTGTAAGTAACCATGAATGGATTATACCACGTTTGTCACATGCAAGATCTCGGGGTTGAACAATCCGAAGTTGGAACCTGGTTTGCCGTGGAGGGAGTGGTGTGCCCTGCCAAATGAGAGGCTGAATTGACGCAAGTAGCGGGGGCGTGTCGGTTTGGGCACATTCTCGCCCCTATCTACATCGGCTGTGTGTGATTAACCTGGGATAGGTCTGCTCAAGATATTAAAAACTGCTTGGTCGTCCTTATCGACATTGGGTGCATTTGTTGAACCTGCGAGAGGATCCTAGGGCTGGGATGGAGTGACGAACCTGACATAAGGGCGAGATGAACATAATTTTTGGATTAGCGAGTTCGATTCTCAGACAGAACACTTAATATTATTTTATTTTCGAATTTAACAAAAATATATTTTTGAGTTGGGTACCTGCTAGTGGTAAAGGAATGTGATGTTATTTTTGGATAATCGAGTTCGATTCTCGTTCAGGACACTTAATATTATTTTATTTTCGAATTTAACAATTTTTGTTAAATTTGAAAATATTAAATGGTTTATCCGAGAATCGAACTCGCTAATCAAAAATAATGTGCCTCTCTACCTTATGCCAGGTTCGCCACCCCATCCCAGCTCTAGGATTCTCTCGCAGGTTGAACAGATGCACCCAATGTCGATAAGGGCGAGAATGGGCCCAAACCGGAACGCCCCCACTACTGACGCATGGCCATTGGTGGCCGTGACCATGCCTGAGGCACGTAGACCCCCTTCAATCAGTTTTGAAATTGGGTTTTATATCACTTGCTCACGTCAAGGATAGAGTTACACCACGCCCATTGTTCCACATAACTCTGCCAGCCTCGCACTTTGTGCGGATATATTGGTTGTAATTGCGTGTCGGTCTCGTATTGTTAGTTAGCCTCACGGCTCGTGACCCTACGTATAACTCACTGGGTCGCTTGGCAGAAGTCTTGGGAACATTATTTAAGCTGCGAGACCTCATTTTTATATCCGCGAGCGAAACCATGACGTATGGCAAAGTTCGCTTAATGGGGGCTGCACGTTTTGAATGTATCAGTCTTTTCGGCCTGAATATGTCTTTAAAATTGACCGATGCATGGAGTATCAGGACGGAAACGTCAATGTAACATATGCAGGATTATCCATTCCGGAATCATTACGTCGTGATATAAGCTGGAGTCAAATAACCCGACGAACACGACACGACACACCAACATGACGCCAGAGCTCGACGGAATTTCATATTATATATTACTCAATGTTCACAATACCCAGACGAAATCTGCCCGGCCAGTGTGTTAATTGGCTGTTGGAAAATTCTAAAATGGCAAGTTATCATTGCAATATTCAATACTTACTTTTTAAAACTCTTGATACAGTGAATGATAAGTTTTCTTTTGACAATATTTGAATTTACACGAGATATAAAAAGTATTTAAAAACGAACTGGAACGTTATTTTGCCAGCAAGTTAGTTTATTGTTTACTACAGTAGGGAAATGCACACGAAATTTGGTTTTCTAATGTTGTATTTACATTTTTGAGTGTCCCGACGAGTCCGACACCGACGGAAAGTAGAAATAGAATCTACTTTTGTAGGGCTATCGGGGCTGCGATTTTGTTGAACTTACATCACAGTAACCTTGCTTTTCATCGGTTGCTACTCAGATTTCGTCTTGTCGGGGTTGTCGTGTCGGGTTCGTCGGGGTATTGTGACTCCAGCTTAATAAGACGATTGAAAATGTTGTCTCATTAGATCGGGTACACGACTACAATGCGAGCATGACCTCGAGTTGTCGCCAGGCATGCGCGAAGCCACGGTGGGGACCCGAGCGACTGGCGGCCATTTTGGACGTGGGCGAAAATTTCGCAGCAGTATATCTCGCGACTCCGCTATACTAGCACGCTGATTTTGGCACCAAACGAAAGATCTCGTCTAGACATGTCGATTTAAGCCATAAAAGAAAAATATAAATTTCTTTACTTTCATTTTTATTTCTATATCCTAAAGAAAATATTGCTCGCTAAAGCAGACGTTTTCTCGTGAAACACACACCATTGTCCCCGACAGAGCCACACCCCTATTTTTTTTTGCCACAGGTTTTATGTTAAAAGTCGTTTCAAAATTTTGAGTACAAAAGGACAGCTTTCGAAAATTTCTTAAATTGTTACATATTCACTGTCTTGGTTATTTTCGACTTGCAACGTGATTATTTCATCCTGATAGACTAACTACACAAGGCGATAATAGCAAGAGCAACGAAACAATAACAAATTTATTACATGATCATTTATTTGTGCCTCATCAGTCAATAAAAGTTGATTACAAATTTTCGCTCTGATACTGTTTGCAAGAAATAATACAAAATTCTAAAACTCTAAACTTTTGGTGTATAAACTAACTTATCGGGCTTGCCTTTTAGGAAAATAAATATAGCATTGTCAGCCGCCAGTACTGTTTCTTTCATATGTGGACAAACACCATTTTATTATAAAAATGACAACGGCGGAAAGAGCTTTTTTGTTTAATCATCTATTTTCGTGTTATAGTAAGAAATTACTGGTGCTAGGGATTTATTTAGGGCAGTCGTGTGACCTTGGGGACATATGTGTACACCAATCTAACGACGTGTTTGCTTCTAAGGCAGCGTGCGTGTGAATAACCAGCGACCACAAAATTAAGAATAAATGTAAAAAAAAAATTCAGTGCTCCCGTTTGTCAGTGAAAACAACAGAACAAAATCCGTGTAAAAATTAATTGTTCACTATGGTTTTTCAAAAGTTTGTTAGTTTTCAAATAACTGTGCATCCTTTGTTTTCCTTTGTTGCTAAGGCACGCGCGGCTTAGGAACTATTGCAATGAGCACCAAGGTCGGAGACGTCTGCCCTCACAGTGTTCACGAGAACCGCCAAGTCCCCTAGTGATTTGTTCGTGAATCACGGGTTCACGCTGATCCATCGTGCGTGATCCATACTCTAGACCCGAATCAGTGATATCAGTTAGTTAAATACCAGTCACTGAAAGTCACAGACCAGTCAACCAGTCGAACGAAAGGGGAACCGGTGTTACGGCGTGTCGTGTCTGGAGATACGACATAAGAAGTGGTCTTATTTTTTCTCGTTCTCTCAAGCTTGAGAAGGAGTCTATGATACGTTAGTACACATATGCGATGTCCCTTCCGGAGGTGTATATCCAGCGCAAACTCCAGTATTAGTGATAGTGCCAATTAATTATTGCAATGTACGTTGTTTAGATGTGTTATGCCTCGGCTAGCTCGTTATTTACTCGAACAGTAAGCAAATATGCAGTAGCTTTATTTGTTTCGTATTGCCTCGAAAAAGCGAACCCGTGCAACACAACTGGGTATGCTTGTTCCTGGAATCTTAAATGAGTGAGTGAATGAGTGAAGAGATTTATAGGCGGGACATACATACATAGGCGGGACACCATCGGGACCTGGCAGCAGAGGTTGGGAAGCTTCTTCTAGAGGAAGAGTGACATTTGACCTATTGCCAAGCATTGAAGATCGCTTGAGGCGTAAATGGTTAACCATGAACCATAATAGTGCTCAGCTGTACACTGGTTATGGTAATTTCAAAGCGAAGTTACATAGTTGTTCTGTCACCCCTTTGTGACGTTTGTGGAGTGGACGACACACTGGAGCATGTACTTCTGAGATGTCTCAAGACCGAAGACCTAAGAGATTGGCTGCAGGGGTGGCAGACAGAAGAGGGCTGCAGCTTACGCCGCAGCGGGTGATGGAGGACAAAGAGTAGCATGAGTTGTGGAATAGATTCGTCACAAAGATCGGCAAAAGATTGGAAGAGTATGGCCAGTGACAGTGCTAGCATTCCGATGACCCACGAGGGAGTGCTCGGGTAAAGTCAGAGCACTTTGTATTGGAGAGGAGGATAGGTTTTCACTGAGAAAACCGGCTAAGGCCGAGTGAGAACGATAAACGGCACAAGGCACAAGAATGAAGATCAAGAGGAGAAAGTGCCGCGCACTGCTTACTCGCCTGAGTACAGTCCAGTGCGGGAGGATGGAGGGAGTGCCGGTCTTCGGGTCGTGAAAATCTGACCTAACACGTAACGGTTTCAAGAAAGGCAGCGGAGTGGACTTCGCACTATGTGATGTAAGGACTGCCATTGCCGACAGCGGTGAGAAGTGTGTGATCGCAATATTTTTCAGAGGCATTCGACAATGATTGGTAGCCCGAAGTAATGTGGCAGCTGAAGAGGAAGCAGTGTCCTACCAATATCTGCAGGGTACTTCTGGACTACTTCCGGGACAGAGTCACCTATTACTCGGCAAGGAATGTACTGGTTAAGAAGGCACTCATCAAGGGATACCCACCAAGAGTTAAGTTCACATTCTCCACTTCAAAGACCAAAACCATGATGATGAAAGGGTCACTTGCTAGAAACCCGTCAGTGGGGAGTTCCTCCAGTGTGTTCAGGAATATAAATATCTGGGAGTCATTCTGGATAGTAAAATGAGCTTCCTGAAGCACATCCAGTATGTGGCAAGGAAGGCTGTTGTTCTGTTTCACAGACTCAGAACATTGTGCTAAGGAAGATATACAAATCAGTATTCGAAGGCATTATTACACATGGTGTGGTAATGCGGCATTCTCGAGTGGATCTGGTGGTGCATTCCAGGAAGCTCTTAAGTGCTCAGATGGCGGCGCTTTTGGCTGTGGCAAGAGCGTATCGAACGGTATCCAGTGAGGCACTTTCAGTGTTGGTTGGTGTCCTGCCTGTGGATTTGTCGGTGAAAGAACGAGGTCTACTTGCTGAGGAGAGAAGGATTAGAAAACTTACCTCGCAAGATCGCAAGATGTACAGACAGGACATATGAGGGTTTGGCAAGAGAGATGGGACGTCTCTACTAAGGGAAGAATAACTTACGAATTGCGTCCAAGTGTTGAAGATCGTATGAAGAAAGCATGGATCACAATCAACCATTACAGTGCTCAACTGTACACTGGTCATGGGAACTTTAAGGCGAAACTGCACCGTTTTGGACTTGTTCTGGGGTGGCAGACAGAAGAGGACTGCAGTTAACACCGCAGCAGGTGATGGAGAAAAAGGAGCTGCACGAACTATGGAATCGACTTGCCACTAAGATTGGCAAGAGACTTGGAGAACATGACCAGTGGCAGCGTGAGCACTCCGGTGACACATGAGGGGGTGCTCGGGTAAAGGCTTACACAAAATAAGTCAGAGCACTTCTGATTGGAGAGGAGGACATATTTTTACTGAAAAAACTTGCTGAGGCCGTGTAAGACCTCAAGATGGCACTAGGCACTCAAGATCGAAGACCAAGAGGAGAAAGTTCCGCGCACTACTTACTCACCGGAGTACAGTTTAGTGCGGGAGGATGGAGGGCTTGACAACCTTCGGACCGTGAAAACCTGACCTAACAAGTAGTACTGGCCGTCATTACAGTATCTTTCTCGATCCCCGGGGAGGCCTGGTCCACCGTTTACCGAGCCTTTTAATGCAACTTCCCCTACATTGCGCACTGCAAACCTCTGACCCCCGCTTTGGAGGGGCTGCGGTGGCTGAGCAGTTAGGCAGCTCGTCTCCCTCCCAGGCGGACCGAGTTCAATCCCCGGCCGGGCCACTCCCGGATTTTCCCATGTGGGAATCGTACCGGACGATGCCCCTGGTCGGTGGGTTTTCTCGGTGGATCTCCCGTTTCCACCACTCTTTAATTTAGTGCTTTTCTATTCCCACTTCAATCACACTCATCGGCTCACAAAACCCTACTGACAAGAGCCGCCCAGATCTCTGCACTCTCTTCGCTCACCCCTGATTTAGCACAGGAACATCGCCACTTCTCCTCTAAGATGATGCTCACTTCCATAAGTCACTTACTTATTCCTCGCTCCGGTAATATTGCGTGGGCCTGCCAATACTCAATAAGCATTTATTGCCATCCAATTTCATTTACATTAAAATGTTATAGATTCAATTAGTATATCCTGATTGTCTGCACTCGTATGATGAATTAACTCCGGTTATTTATCCTGAGATATAATTGGTTAAACCACTTCTCCGACAGCAGATGGCCTGGAGCAAAACAGTGGAAGGGAGGGGTACTTGAAAAGGCTGCCTGGACAATACATCTGCCGGAAATGGCTAGCCACCCGTTTCATTGTTACCATTTACTTGATGCACCATAGAATCTCATGATTAAAATCCCTTGATACAGTATAAAAAATTATGAAAATTTTTGGCAAAAGGCTTTAATGTAAAATTTTATAATTCATTATTAATTTAATTCTCTTCTTCAACTGGACACAATTACGTGAAAAATCCAACCCACATTAAAGCCAATCTAAAATATTCGATGGCAAATATTTTCCCAAAATAGAATCTCTTTTGTTGGTAATTAATATAGCGTTATATTTTACTGTTATGTTTTTCTTCTTCCTAAATTAATTTTTCATTTCACTAAAATTTGTCTTATGAAGAAGGTCAAACTACAGAGATATTCTACAAAATTGTTTATCAATAAAAATTAGGATATTAGTTGGTCCGTATGCGATGTTTTATTTTGGATAGAATAGTGGTTGGTTTTCGTTTCTACAACATTTAAGAGTGTTTTATCATATCCCCGAAATCCACACAAAAAATATACGATATTGTGTGATGGTTCAAGTTTTCTAAACTGTAAACAATAGTGTTATATAACGATTATTCAATTATTAAACAATTGTTAAAATAATAGTTGTCTTAATATAATTTATATATATAAACTTAAAATCTCTGTCACTTTCGTTAGTAAAACAAATTTTTTGGATTTACTGTTGGTGTTTTTCAAACTTGTAATAAAATCCAATATATCAAACTAAAATGTTGGTAAATTAATGTTATGAAATTTCTTCACAAATTCTAAGTAGACAAACGATGTTTTTTGTGTGTTTTATGTACAATTCGTTTTCTGAAATATATCACGGAAAACCACTACGGCAGAATAACAAAATATATCGACGTAATTTCACCAGCAGTTCAAAGTGTTCTGGTTCGTACTTAACATCAGCTCAGTTTGAAGGAAAACAATGCACCGAATTTTTTTTTTTTTTTTTTTTTTTGGGTGCGCTATTCATAAATATAAGTGTGTGACGTTCATTTTACGTAAGGTTATTTATTGAGCTATAAAACTCACGACATTTAGTGTGTATCCGAAACGAATTGCGTCACATTGAAAGCGTTCGGAAAGAAAAATAAATAAAATTTAATCTTCGCGTTAAACTTCAACTAGCAGAATATTGTATGTGACATATAAACGTTTATTTTACAGTTTTTTTTATAATAATGCATTAAAATGCATTTTTCCATTTGAAAAAAAAAATGCAAAAACATTACCTACCAGAAATAAAGTTTTGCAAAAATGTAAAAAGAGAGAAAGTTTCATTCTTTTTGAGATTTTTAAATTGATATATATATATATATATATTTATGATCAGTAGATATCCCTAGGTTTTTTCTTCTAAAAGTGACTTTGGCTCAGCTCGTGCTACAATAAATTAAAACACACTCCTTCACGCTCCCTTGCTTAATTTGGGTTTAATGGTTTGATTAATTTTGGCATTGTGTTCCAAAAGCAATAAGACTGTGATTTTGAAATTATAAACTGTACTCTGTATTTGCAGAAAACTGTACAAGTTCTACAATTTTTATGACTACTATAAACACAATATTCTTTTCTACCCACATGTGTGAAGCACGCGTCACTCTGGCTAGCTAACAGTCAGCGACCAGCATCGACTCGCTTAGTGCGACTCGGAAAAATCCAGGCGCTAGTCCTCACACGTGAGCGTCCTGATAGCATTTGGCCAAGAGCTTGTGCCCATCTAATATTACTAGCGGCGAGGTTTCGAGATTATGTTACGTGACTCGCATTTAACAGAGCGCACAGCTTCGTTACAGTGAGTCGTGCATCACGTTGGCTGG
This sequence comes from Dryococelus australis, assembly GCA_029891345.1. NCBI lineage: Eukaryota > Metazoa > Arthropoda > Insecta > Phasmatodea > Phasmatidae > Dryococelus > Dryococelus australis. The sequence goes on from CM056993.1 coordinate 350,945,762, forward strand.
ATGTGGCTTTGGTTTGGTTTTTTTTTCTGTTTAAGTAAAAAATGTCGATAATTCATCAAAGTGGAACGTAAAACAAATTACACTGGTCGAGTCTAGGCAACGCCCACTATGCTATATGAATAGTAGAGAGTAATCAAACAGCAATTTTCATAACGAAGTGATTTGTAAAAGTGTGTTTTTATTTAAATTCTGCGGCCTTGTTTAGACAATCTGCACTCCGCCTGCAAGCAGGCCATTCTTTGAGAGATTTCTGCAGATGCGTTGCATTTTTAAAGCGTAACATATTTGAATTAACGGGCCGATACCTAGTCAACGCCTTGCAGGATGCAACCCGCTGATACTTGTTGCAGAGCGGTTGACCTAACCGCAGGCGTTCAACACACGCACAGTACAAGAACAACGTACGTGCGGGTACGAGTTTTTTTTTTCTTTCACGTGTTCAAAGTAGAGATACAAGAGAGGGATACGGGCGACGATAACACGCACTCCTAGCGCTTTATCGCTCCTACGCGCAAGGCGTGAAATGTTTCCGTCGGTGCGCTCTACTAAGATATTTAGGTCTGTAACACTGGGACGGGACTTCATTGCACGCGATGAAAGACTCAAATGTAAACTACGGCCATATGTTGGCACTCTTTGTTACTTCTTAAGGCAACTTAATGGGCAAGCTCTATTTTTTTTACATTTAATTTGATAAAGTAAAAAAAAAAGTGAAAAAGATTTTTACATCATCTGTAATTATAGAATATTTATTTACTGCGCAAACAACGTATTAAACAAAAAAGTCATGGCTACCAACTTTTAAGAATACAAATGCGAAACGGCCGCTGTACTCGTAACTCCAACCGCACACACCCGAGGCTCTTAACTTTCGCGCAGTGTTCTCGCCGCAATGCGAGTACCTATGCAACTTTCAGCCGGTGACCCTATTTTATTGGTGGAAATTTTGCAGGGCGGTTCAATGCAGTACCCCTGAGTATTTTTGTTTGTAACTGACGCGCGTATGCTGAGATGCAGCGCTTTAAAAAAGTATTTTTGGCGTGCTATGAAATGGCGTTTCTAAGGTGCATGACGTATTGAAAACACTCTACAGCCCCAGTATAATCTGTGTGTTGTTTTCGTAGAAGAGCACACTGGACGCACGTTTAATAGTTTTGTTGAGAAACGTGTATTTCAAACACTCTGCAACGCAGTCCAAGTGGCATGTAGGCGGGAGCCTTGAGAGAGTTGCAACTTATTCCGATTAATAGAGGTTAGAATATGTAGGCTGTTCACGGTAAAACAAGCACTTTTGAAATCCCTACTTAAGATGTACATGTATGCAAGTTGTGTAGTTTTGCGTTTTATCTGAAATTAACATTGTCATGGGCCTCATCATTTTATTCATGCATCGGTACGGCGAAGTTGTGAAATTATTATAAAATATAAACATTTTTCAAATCTGCTCATTTTTACGCTTTGATGCATTAAAAAACACATAAAGCGAAATAAATGATTAAAGTTGTCACAAATGGTTACCTACCGCTCTTTATTTGACGGTAAGATGTGGAACTACATTCCCTCCATAGTTATCAACTTTACTGGGCGCATGTCACTCTGTGCGCCAGTTAAAATACATGGCAGTAGAGCTGTTCGCGAAAAAGTGAGCACTTTTAAAATCAACCTTAGAAAAAAGTCACTGCCCCTGCCCTGAGTGACATACACCCAGTAAAGTCGAGAAGTCACAGAAAAGTAGTTCCGTATATTAATTTCAAATAAAAAGTGTCTGGTTGCCATTTGTGATGACCTAAATTATTTCTTTCGCTTACTGTTTTTTTTTTTTTCAAATGCATCGAAGTCTAAAAATGTGCAGATTGGTTAAATATTCACTTTTCTAATAATTTCACAGCTACACTTAACCAACGCATGAATAAAGTGATGAGGCCCATGACAATGTTAATCGCACATAAGGCGGAAGAATACACAACGTGCATACAAGTAGATCTTAAGCAGGGCTTTCAAAATCGCTCAGCTTACCGTGAACAGCCTATAGGAGCAGTGACTTTTTTTGTACGGTTGATTTCAAAAGTGCTCACTTTATCGTGAGCAGCCTTCAATAGTTACTAAGGAATACTAAGGCTTCGAAGGGGAAACCATGTGCTACAAGTATCCACGCGGACTTCCAAGGGATGTGTAAGAGGGCATGCTGAAAGGTAGTTAGGAAGGCGCGTGCAAGAATAAAAAGGGGGGGCGACGGAAGAGGCGAAGAGCAGCGGGACGGGAAAACGCCCAGTCATCGCGTGGCGACGGCCAGGAATGCCAAACAATAATATTTGGGGTGTCGTGTGGGAGGGCCTCGGTAACGAGCCTTATTCCCGGGCCAGGAGGACAAACAGCAGAGGGTGTCAACCTCGGCGTAACCAAACACTCTGGCCGACCTCCGCGGGCAGCAGTCGCCCCCTGGCGAGGCTTGGGGAAGGCTTCTTCGCAGCTGCGGTGGCGGAGCTGGTATGCGGCCACCTCACCCCTCTCGTCCGCGCCATTGTCTAGCCAGGTGTCGCCTCTATGGCCCGGACCTACAGTAGCTCCACATCTCAACACTTTGGGTTTGACACTCTTGTATAGGCTGTTCACAGTAAAATGGGCACTTTTTAAAACCCTGCTTGATATCTGCTTGCATACACGTTGTGTATTCTTCCGCCCTGTGTAAAATTAACATTGTCATGGGCCTCATCACTTTATTCATGCGTCGGTCAAGTGAAACTGTGAAATTATAAGATAATGTAATTATTTTACAAATCCGCTCATTTTTACACTTCGATGAATTTAAAAAAAAAAAACATAAAGCGAGAGAAATAATTCAAGTTCTCACAAATAGTTACCTAGCACATTTTAATCGACGTTAATATATGGAACTGTTTTCCCCTCCATCGTTACCAACTTTACTGGGCGAATGTCATTCATTGCGCCCGTTAAAATATATTCAGTTAGACACAGTGGATTTTTTCTAAGGTTGATTTCAAAAGTGCTCACTAAATCGTGTACTGCCTTTAGCATCACAACTCTGCAAATATGTTCACGTAATACCAATGTGGTAGCTCTCTGAAACTACCTACACTCTAAAAATGTTTTTTGTACTTTTACCAGAAAAATTCTCGGTAACCCAGTTGCCAAGAAAATCCTTTGTAAAACTACAAACTGTTTTCTTGTAAAATCTGCAAAACATAATATTTGTAATAACACAAATGATAGCCTTGTATTACAACGTTCATTATTGAGAAGTGTACGCAAGATAATTTTATTCTTCTAGAAAACAAAAGTGATGAAATAATTACAGAAAATAACATTATATATATTTATATAATATAGGAAAAAATAATACATTGCCAGCACGGGGACTAGAACCCACACCCATTGTTTAATTAGCCCGCACCCTTAACCACAATACCAACTTGAAGTAAGAACTTAATTATTATTTTCGTAGTAAATATAGGTGCACGTTCCAACAAAATATTAAGGAAGTTATTTGATTATGAAGAATACATTTATTTCATTTTAAGAGTTCTGTTGTTGAGTTGAGGGATCCTGTATAGATAGAAAACATTAACAGATAATGAGTAATATGCAAAGGTTTTATTGAAATTGTTGTGTTATGGTTATTTGAGTTGTTTTAAGTGTTTTACGTTGTTTTTAAAACTTACAATACATTACTTTTTTGCACGCGAAAAAGGCTGTATACAGTTTCCCGTTGTTGAGTTTCCGACATTTTGCTGAAGCTCGTGGATACGGGTCAGTATAGTATAAACATTTCACGAGTTCTATTACAAACAATACCCTTGTAGTTTAACACACGAGCAGTTTTACAAGAGAAACCTTTGTACTGTTACAATCATTTGTAAAATTACAAACAATTTCTCAGTAAAAATTACAATTTTTTTACAGTGTACTACACACTGGCACATATGAAAGGTAAAAAAAAAAAACTACTCTTAAGTAAAGGTTGTTCACGATAAAGTGAGCACTTTTGAAATCAACATTATAAAATAATTACTGCTCCTACTTGCATATATTTTAACGGACGCACCGAGTGGCATTCGCTCAGTAAAGTTGGTAACGATGGAGGGAAAGTAGTTCCTTATCTTAACGTCGAATAAAAATTGCTAGGTAACAATTTGTGATAACTTATATTATTTCTTTAGCTGTAAGTATTTTTAATGCATTGAAGTAAAGAAATAAGCAAATTGCAAAAATGTTTACTTTTCTAATAATTTCACAGTTTCACTTGTCCGACGCATGAATAAAGTGACGAGGCCCATGGCAATGTTAATTTTACACAGGGTGGAAGAATACACAACGTGCATACAAGTAGATCTTAAGCAGTGCATTCAAAAAGTCATCATTTTATCGTGAATAGCCTATAGAATGTAACGAAAATCAACAATCAGAAGTACAAGTTATGAGATACAACATTTTCGAGAGAACAACAAATGCATTACTCATAAAATGGTTGTTAAGTTTGTCAACGTTGCTACACACCCCTAGGTTAATTTTTACGTCTGTCTAGCCGCTATTGTTATTTTTATAGTTTAATATAATGGCCGATTAGTTCAAACATCGGGTTGCAGAGTTCGTTGATCGTCGTCAGGGGGCCGCAACTCTATAAGCGGAGTAAGAGCGGACAGCGTACTGCAATACGGAAAATATAAAATTTTCCTGCGCGGAAGTTACTGAATTCTAAAATTGATATAATTATTTTATTAGTTTTACTTTATTTGTGTATTTAATACAAAATGAAGGTGCAATATTTAGGAAGTATGGAGGTTATTGTGGCAACATCGCAACAATAGAACTCGTCTTTGAGCAAGAATAGACACTACTTTAAATACAAAGAAAGACGCGGAATGAATGTGTGTTTGTTCAACGTGTTAACTAATCTGCCCGCTCGTGAAAAATGCGCGTGATGAGAAAGCGTTCTGAACCACATTGCGGGTATACGGATGGTAATGCACCTACGTTAAAATTTATAATAAAAAAAATAAAAGAATAGTCTACACACGAATTAAAAACTGCCGTAGTTACCTGAGAATGTTTTGCAAGAAAAGTAACTTTTACTTTATATTAAACGTTACAAATACTTGCAACAAATTTGTACTCCCCGTATAACTTCTCGGAAATAATACTTTTCCCTTAAGAGTTTCCTATTCAATATTTTAAGTAGTTACTTAACTAAGTCGTTAGGTTGCTTGTAAATAGCGGCACTATGGGCCAAAGGAAATAGGAACGTGAGTTGTAACACTGAGTTGCAACTCTATCTTCTTTACGTTGTGGGTCGTCATTGGTTGGTTGATATTCAGTGAGCAGTCTGCGATACAGAATTCTTTCACTTGTCGTTTTTACAATTTCGTAAAATTTGTAAATCATTATTTGTAATAAAATTTGCTAAAACGAAACTCCCTGGCAGGTTTTTCTTTCAATTTTTAAATATATATTACTAAATCCCTCTCGCATGTTATACCATTTAGTTACGCCCCGGTCTAACAGTACCAACGTGACATCTCTCTAAAACTAGTTAATATATATCTGCCTGCAAATAGTTATACATAATGAGAAAATAACAGCTCCCTAAAAATTAATCACAAGAGTGTGCCATATTTCTGCAACTAATGGCTACTTAACTGAAGTCAGGCGTATCTCTGAATCAATTTACCATACGACAGCATTGTGACATCTACGTGAAACTAGTCACGAGGTAACTGAATCACTTTCACCCAAGTCAGTAGGAATAAAATTCTCCTCTCCATAGCTGCAGCCATTAAGCAGCGATAGTTATACGAATTTATAGATCACTGTGCTAGTTAGTTCGCGAATTTCCTGTATCTCTTCTATTAGTTTAGTGGCATATATCCGTAGATAATAATTAAATATTAGCCTTGCTATTATATTTCTGGAAATAAAAAGCTACTATAAAAAGTTCCTCTCTCCCCCTCCCCCCCCCCCCCCGGAAGGTAGAACGCCCGCGATATTGCTAGCGCACTGTCAGCATACAAAATTTGGTTTCAATCGGTTGAATGATTTCCGAGATGACATATCATCCTAAATTTTAAGATGGCTGCAATTTCGAAAGTAAGTGTCCGGAGCCGTCTAAAACCAGAAAAGTCAGGTGTCCTTATTTAGTACTAAATGTTTACGGAGTTTGGTAAAATTCGTTACACGCGTACAAAAATTGAAGGGGGCGACAGACACCCACACACGCGCACGCGCGCGCGCGCGCACACACACGCGCATATATATATATATATATATATATATATATATATATATATATATATATATATATATATATATATATATATATATATATATATATATATACATACATACATACATACACACACAGACGGAAAGTAGGCTAAAAACATAAGAAGATAAACGACATGGGAATACAAGATAGCAGTCAACAAAGTTGAAGTCGCGGGAGTGAGTAATAAGGAAACAATATGGCGGTCGGAAACAAACGGTGGCCGTTAAAGATCAAGGTCGCGTGACGTGATTGGCGACATCATACAAGATGTTGACGTCATCCAAGATGACAGCCAGCTCCTCACTTTCTGTGCCAGGTGTCATGCTCCCCTATGTCATTGCAGTTACCAACACAGATTTTTTTCAGATATTTATTTCAGAAATACTGAATTAACGAGGAGCCACCTGTATAAAGAATATGAATATTTTTTTAAATATATAGTTATGACTTTTCGTTTGCTAAACAAAAATATTTGGACTGAAACTGTCTTTCTTTGACCTGAAGTTACTTAGCTTGTCAGAGCACTAGTGCAAGAGATACGCTAAGGGCGACACTTTCACACACATCAAATGTCTCGTCACCCCTGTGAGTAGCGCATTGTGCTAGACCGTGAAAACACTGGACTTATAACACTTATGTAACACTGGCTTCAGTAATTTCCCTTTCAAGATAAATTGACACGTTGGAGATGAAATGAGATACCGAAACTTCTCAGTAAACCGTCAGAAATTTTTGAAATGCTATTCTTGAGCAATCCTCGCTCACGGTATTTAAACAGATTTATAGCAGAAGCTGCTGCATTACTAAATGGTAAGTAGTGATCTTGAACCGGTTTCGAAAGGACGAGGTGTGATGTCGTGACACTCGCTGACGGTGAGAACTGTTCCCGTAAGTAATGGCCTCCTTATGTGGCGACCACCGAAACATGGATCAAGATAACAAAGAGAAATGAGGGGAAAAGGAAATCTCTTTTGGAACCGGCCAGTTGTGTTTCTGTGGTATTGTATACGGCACATTACCATAGCGTCCGCTGAAACGCCTTATTAATAGAGATATGAGTAAAAATAAGAACACATTCTACGAAGATACCGTCAAGATCGGACTCTGCAAACACGTTCGAAAGAGTCAGTAATCACAGCGTATTCCTTCAGGGTGAAAGCAACACGACACTGGGCCATGCCAATTCATATCCAGGTGAAGGATTCAAAGACACTGTGAATCGTTGATTTTTATGTGTGGATTGTTCTCACTGGAACCGGCCGTCATATATTGCAAGAAGCTGTTTTGGCATTCGTTTGGAGTGATTTCGGAAAACCACGGAATTGAATTCATACCTTTAGAACGCGACTTTAACATGTTGCCACTGCACAAGCTTACTTCGGTCGAATAGTTGCAGCCCCGTGGACCCGTGGCCATCCACTGTCCGGAGACCACGCCCCCTCCGTGCTCAACCCAATCAGATTCGCGTTGTTATAGTATGGCGCTTGTATGAACGCACCAGCACGCCTCCAAGGCGAGCGAGGTCGGGGAAACGAAGTCTCGCCACGACAATCAGGACACGAGCCGCAGTAGCAGTTTACAAACAAACGGAATAATTTGTAAACCACCAAGTATACAAGGAAGCCAAGGATTTACGTTCATATCTGGCAACATCCACACCGTTAAAAAGAATTTCCTTCATTTTACAGAACAGTGCTGGTAAAAATTTATTCAGAATTGTCCGTAAACTCTCCGTAAAATTACGAACACATTGATTTTCAGAAGCGGACTTTCCGTAAATTTTACGGAACTTCTCCGTTAATTTCCCAGTTAGTTTTCTGTACTTTCCATTTAAAATAAAAAGAGATAATGAAAATGCCTTTAATTTTCGTTATGTGGGTGTTCTACCGTGTATAAAGAACGATATTAAAAAAGTTAAAATATTTTGTACTTAGCGAGGTTTGAACCCGAGTCAAAAAATTATCAGTCCATGACTCCAACTCTCACTTGTAAATTGTGGTATAATTTTTATATTTATACTCAAATGACACAAGCAAAAATTCAGTTTCTATTAAATTTAGTGTATTTTTAGTATTGCCCAATGTTACAGACGCCTGATGCTATTTTTGTTTTTGAAAGAATAGACCATAGTCGCGTGAATAACCTTAACTGCCGCAGAAACGATAATTTTCTTGTTACAGTGGCGAAGAAATCTTCGTGTAGAATCGGCATTGTTCGTCCCCGTAACTCGAAGCCAAAGGGAATACGGAGACTTTCCGTATTTTGTATTTACGGACTTAATTCCGTTTTTCGTCATTACAGGTTGCCTTTCCGTATATACACTGTACATCTCCGTAAAACATTAAGTAAATATACGGTAATTTTTAACAGTGAGCCGACGACGGGGCAACACGGACCAGCAGATGGTGTTTCGTCCGCCGTATCATCAATCAGCCTTCGGCAACACAAAGGTAAAGCCGTTACAGCAGTTACGAAAATTTCTCGTTGTTCTATGCGTGCCTTGCTGTAATTAGATAATCTATATATGCTCGCAGATATAGAATAACTTAACGCAACAAGCTCCCCCGGTGCAGTTTAAGGTATTTACGTAAAATGTATAGTGTTTTATAATTGATAATGTGACAGGATGCACAGTTAAATGGGTTGTAATGACATGACGTAGTGAAACAATATTGCGTTCTCCACCAGAGTTACGTTTCCCCACATAGCTTGCGCGACCCCACAAACGGGAACGCAACAGCATGCTGGGAGCGACCTCCCGGCTCACCATCGTACTTGTGATCTCCTGTGTCGCCGGCACGGGACTAGGTTACAAGCGGGTGCTGCTCCCGCAGATCTGACTGCATTCGCTGTTAATTACAACTTTTCTGAAACCCTGTTAAAGTTCTACTTACAGGATATTCGTCCGCCTCACGCGGAGGAATAGTCAACATTCTAATTTAACACGTAATTTAGCAAGTTACCAGTGTGCACCATATTAGTCATAAAATTTTTGCTTTGTAATTTATTTTGCGTATTGCCACTGTTGAAAATATACAGTATCTTGTTCACTACTTTTAACAATACGGAAATCATTTCATTCAACCTCATAGTTTAGGCGACGTTAAGTTAAATTACGTTTCTATAGGCGGTTCATGGCAAAGTGAGCACTTTTTAGACCCTAGTTCCTTTTTCCTTGCAGCCATATTTTATTTTTTAACCACCTTTTAAATACATATTGCGATGTAAGCAATAAACACAGTATGAATACGCTACGTACTCTGAAGTTAACGTCTAAGGCGAAAATCAAATATATTTATTGGCTGTTATTTCAAATGAAAGGGGTTTCAAAAATGCTCAATTTATCGTGAATTGCCTATACTAGATAAAGTGTTCGATAAAATACGCTCATCGAGAACTTGATTGAAGGTTTAAGCGTTCATGTCTGTGATATACTCTGAGGAATTCATCCTGCCTGGCAAACTATCATATTTCTTACACCGATAGGTATTAGATTCTAAAAATTCACGGATATTAGTTTTTAGCCCATCCACATGTACCATAAGAAGATCGAGTATCCAGTCAATGTAAAGAACAGAAAAGTTATACATGAAAGGACACCTTGTGATTATAGAAGGCCACTTGGTATACCTACCACAAATTTCAGTTCTGAGTCAAACGTACCTGGGGTGGGTTTGTAACATCGCGGTCTGACATTCTTTGCCAAACGAGCGTGATGCCTTAGCTACCAAGGTCATCGAGGAAATTGCTCGCTTCGTTAACAACGATTTTCTGATAACCCTGCACCCAAAATAGCTATCCTGAAACTAACCTTTTCTTTAATTATCGCCTTCCCGACGAATACTGAGTTTCATCAGTGAAACAAGATTTTCACATACAAGTTTTGTGAGTGAATGTTTGCCCCTGGGTCTTCGGTGGTAGTTATGGCAAGTCGCGGTCTTTAAAATGCTTTAAAAAATTTTGCTGTGTTACAATTTCTTGGCCTAAGTTTTCCCAAACGCCCACTTCATATTCAGCTTCCTTCCAATCTTAAATCCTTAAACTGGCCTTCCGCAATTAATCTCTTCCGCTGCCTCGTCCATATGTTCTGCCGTTATTCTCATCCTGCGCCATATGTCACATATTCTATTCTTTGATATCTTGGCCGTTATTCTACATTCTTGTCCTCCATTCATCCCACTGCTGACATTTAAGGAATTACTTCTATAACCAGTCCGGTGTTAATCCTCTTTCCTTCATCACGCCATAAACGTATTTACTGTTATATCCTCTTGAATTTCCCGTCTTTCATTACCTAGTCGGCCGGGCTGCGCAAAACTAACCAGTTCTGGAGGCAGTTGCGTCTGACAAAGTACAACGAATGGAGAGGTATTGGCGGAGTCTTCAGAGCCGATGAAGAGAGGGTGAAGTGGAGCGAGTACGGAGCAGCGTTGGAATGCACGGGTGGGGGAATTGGGAGATCCCCGAGAAAACCCGCCGACCAGTGGCATTGTCCGGCACAAGTCCCACGTGCGAAAACCCGGGGATCTAACACGGTGCGCCTTGGTGGGAGGCGATTAGTCTAACCAGTCAGCCACCGCGACCCCGTCGGGCTAAGGAGCTTAACTCGAAAAACGTGGAGATATTCTGCATATAATGTCTTCGGTCTTTCAGTTTTATTCTATACATTAGGTGGTAATAACAACACGTTTGTTTGTAACAAATTTCTTAGGGACGACTGATGTTGGGCCCGTTGCAACATTATTTCTCGGTATGTGAAGGAAAGGTGAATGGTTTCCTGCTAGGAGAAACTTAAAAACATTTCAAGGCTTTTAAAATTGTTCAGTAAGCCGCGATAGCTTACAGAAAGGCGTCAAACAACTAACAACAGAGTTACTGTACCAAGTTTAAGTGTTTCACATCTCTACACGCCGTCAACTCTTCCGTTACAAATGCGTGGCGACAAAGAATATTTTTGTAAATATAAACCTCACAAAAATGTTGTGGCACAAGTAAAATTTCCTTATCATTTCAGTATTTAGTGGTTTGGTGGCAACCGCAAAATGACTTTTGTAGTCACCAATAAATTCATCGTGTTGGTAGGAACAATGTTGCAGAAAAAACGTTACAATGCTAGCAGCAATACTAGTTAATCAGGTTCACAAAAGAAGGTTTGCGGGTTGCAGGATTTTATAATAAGGTTTGGTTTAATGACTAGTCCATAGCAGGATCAAGGAAGTAATATATCAAGAACCAATGATGATCTGAGTGATTTCTGACAACCTGATACCAGGATGCCCGGGCCAGGGAACGATCTAGGGGCCTCTCGAACAAGAGTTCAGTGTTTCATCACTTCACCACCTCATTGGATATTGCACATGGCCATGTACACGCCACAAACGTAAGAATGGCCCAAACGCCAAGGCTCCAATACTTCATCTCAGGGAAATATTATATTATATTCTGGTATAATTTATGTGTAACATTTACTTACTTGGAATAAAGTGATCATGTAATCCGTCCCTAATTTCATAGGAATGTCCCTCATGAATTAGTTCGTAATCTTTTGCAAGGAAAAGCATACAGACAAATATGGTGTCATGGCGGTCACTTTCAATGCGTAGAGTACAACGGACGTATTTTAGCAGTTGCAGAAAAATGTTTGACTCTAGACGGCATTATTGATATTGCTACCAACTAAATATTTAGTAGCAGTTAATATACCTACGTCTTTCAATAAACAAATATGTTAGTGATCAATAAATTACTTTAATTCTAGGCAGTCTACGTGTTAATGTGCACAACAATCTGATATTTTTTGACAGTAACAAAATTTTGCCTTGGAAAGCATTAAGAAAATAGTTTTTGTAACTACCAACAAAACTTTTCTTTCAGTGCGGCCTGCAATACTGGCTGAAAATATATGTAAACATATTCATTTAAGTGCTGTTGTAAGAACTGTTATATACCTCCCTGTGGTATATAATCTTATAAGTACAATTAGGGTTGATCAGGTTGTGGAATTAAAGGATTATGAAATAATCTCCAATTAACCAATATGAATAACCTTTACTGAAGTTACAGTAACAGTATAAACAATTGTGATGTGGTTAGAAGGGTGTTGGCTTAAGGAGGGTTGTGGATATGTGTAAGAGGGATAAGGTTAGGGGGTCGGACTAACTCTCTCGCCCCAGCTGGTCAAGACTCACCCCCAATCGCCGCTCGGTTACCGCTGACCTCGGTGGACCGCCGTCGACTTACACTCTGACCCACTTCTGTCCTGACCACCACACTTCTCGTCCACGCCCGCCTTCACCGTAATCCTCAACTCCCATTGGCTCTTACTAGCGGCCTGGGCGGAGTTACTGACGTGAGTTGCTGCAACCTCACTGTGTTAGCCAGACCCAAATTTTCTGCTAACATCTGTAGAACGCTGTACTTCCTGCCGTTTAGCCACAGTCCCCGTTGTCTGAGATTACAGTTTATAAAACAACTGTTGTCCATGTTCGACACTTGCCTGGCCTCGCTTGATATGTCGCAAACGTAACAGAACGCATTTGCTGACAATGTTGCGAACATAAGTGATACGAATGGGAAAAAACAGTCAAGAAGACGTGACTTGTGTCTCCAGATTCAACACTCTGAAGAACGCTATTCCGTAGCGTGTCGTGTCACAACTGGTTTGTCGATCAGCGTTAGATATTTGGAACACGGAAAACTTATGCAGACTATCCCAGCGTCCCGTGTATTCCTTTTTTATTGGCCAAGATGAAATGTCTGCTCGAGCCTATTAATTATAAAAGGATTCAGAAGCTAGATAACCAGCCACCGAAATTCTTGGATGCTATTCGCTCTGAAAAGTGACGTAACCACTCATGATGTGTTTCATATTTGTCAACTGTTGTCACGTGATACAACTATCGGCCGTCAGATCGCTTCTTTCTTGAACAGCCACTTTCGTGGTCATGACTTTTCGATCGACGGAAACGTGTGTGAAGTGAATCGTGCAATGACAATGTATTTTATCATGCATGAGAGGTTATTAACCCATTCAGATCCACTTTAAGGTTTCAGGTGTTGCAAACAAAAAAAAATTGATGATGCGTGCTGTACTTAAGTCGACACAACACCTGTTTCGTTGTCATAATCACTCTACTGTAGGCTATTATGCGTCGACTACAGTTATATGACCGAATTATGTCCTAGACCACAAAGACGGTTTGTGAAGATTTACCCACAGGTGAGATCATTGGACATAGAGCTTCGCAGAGTGTAGTACTGGCCAAAAATGACCTACACGGGCGTAATGTGCACAATTGTGTACTTTGTGTTTGAATGGGATAACGGAAGGAAGCAAATAAGGTTTTGGGTTCTCCCTGTGCTTTTTCAAGGATGGCAGAGGTAAATATTCATATGAATGAACAGAAATTAAGAAAACGTGCCAGAAAGTATCAAATAGTACTTCAATATTTCAGTCACTTCATTATATTAATATCTGAATAGTGATTTTAATGACCATTTGTTTTCAGTAGTAACTGTAGTAGTTTGGGGAAATGGTTACATATTTAAACTTTTTTTTTTGACGTAAATTGTTTATATTTTAAACATAGAGTTTTGTGGTTTCTCCTAGTTTATGTATACTTCAGACCATTCTTTTTTCAGTTTTGTTTCCCACTGGGAAAAAATTTTTTTCTCTCTTCCGTGTTAAGTCCATTTTTCTTGGAAGTTCTGTAGAGCATGAAACGACTGTTTTAATTGAGTAAAACGTCATTCCCAAGAATTTTTATTATAATGATTCTTATGATTTTCCAGAATCCACGTAGGCCTATACAGAAAATAATAGCGTACTCTACTATCAGGAACGGAAGTATTTTTTTATTTATTGACACATCTTACTTTGCATTGTTTCTGTACTATTATCTCCTTCAATATAATTAATTATGGCCTCTCATTGTTTCCTCACACTTATTTTAAAATAAACCTGTGATAAATCACCCCATGCATGACGTGTTCGGTTGTTTCCTAAATATGTTACACATCGCAAGCATTTTATACTTGTGTTAACAGTAAAGTACTTTATTTTGGGTCATATTAAACCTCTAGTTATTCTTGACATATGAGTTATATTATTTTATAATTAATAGGACTTAAACTAGAGAGAGAATAAGTATGTCGGTAATTCCTGTAGGTTTTTTACCGTAAATTGAGCACTTTTGATAGCCCTCTCATTGGGAATAATATTCAATAAATATATTTTATTTTCGCCTTAGAAGTTAACTTCCGACTGCGGTTGAATATACACTGTGTTTATTACTGACATGGTGATATTTATTTTATAAAGTGGTATTTCTTTATTTATGTTATATTTTAAAAGGTGATAGATATATTTTTAAGAAGGTGATAAAATAGCTGAACTACACTATCGACCAAAAAGTAATTGGCCACCTGTCCACAATGTTTGCTCGGTGGTTGTCACCCCGTTAGAATATCGCAGGGCCACTTCTTGCGGCTATGACAGCAGCCACCCTTTCTGTCATGCTCTCTACGAGTGTTTGCAGGACATCCACGGGGATTCGTCGCCATTCCTTTTGCAAGCATTCCATGAGTTGAGCAATGGATTTTGGCCGCGCCTGACGAGCCCTCACCCGTCCCAAGGATGTTCTGTAGGGTTGAGGTCGGGGCTCTGGGCGGGCAAATTCAATCGGCGAGCATTGATGTTGGCGTACTACTGCATAGTAACCCTTGAAGCATGGCACCTGTCATTGTCATCCTGGAAGTAACACAGGTCCATTCCGTAAAAACGTCACAATGTTTGGCGATTTCATTATCCAGAATGTTACAATTGGTCTCTGTGTTCATGCTACCACGGACAAACACCAGCGGTCCTACGCCGAAGGCCGTGAAACAGCCCCACACCATCACTCCACCATCACCGAATTTCCTAGTTAGCACTATACACTCCGGCAGAAGCCGTTCCCTGGGTAGACGCCACACCCATACACGTCCATCGGACCGGAATAATGTAAACCTCGACTCACCACTTCACAGAACCGATTTCCACTGCTCCAATGTCCAGTTGCGAGGGTCCAAACACCACCTGAGGCGCCGAGCTTTATTGCTCGTAGTGATTTGGTGCTTATGTGCAGCTGCTCTTCCGAAATATCCAAGTCAGTGGGCCTCTGTACGCAATTTTCCAATGGAAACCGATATTTCTGTTGCTGCATGAAATTCCTGTCGGATGGTAGCCATGGGCTCTGCGATTTCTGTCGGTCAAGATTGGAGGTCGCCAATCGACCTTCCACTTACGCAGGACGAATGCGACCGTTGATTTGGGCCTGTTTACCATCCGTGCAATCGCCCGGCTAGACAGCCCACTGAAATGGCAGCCCACAATCACGCCCTTATCCAAGTCCGATAGCTCTGTACCTCGTGCCATCTCCTTGTCAACTGGTTCTACACCGGCCTGCAACGTATGGCGACCACACAAGTCAACTGACGTACTGAATTACCTATCTTCACGGGTGCCGAATTACTTTTTAGTCAATAGAGTGTAAAAGAAAGTAGGGCCTCAAATGTGCTCACTTTACCGTGAACGTTCTATAGTAAGAAATAGTCGTTTTGCAAAATATTATGATACCGAGTACGCGAATGCAGTGCGCAGTCTGTTTGGCTTAATTGTTAAGACTCTGCTAAGCTTTGCTTGCATGAGGTGGAGGAATATCCCGGAAGTATAACTTTGGCAAGGCTTTAGAAAAGTTTGAAGTAACGGTAAATAAGTATACTAAGGTAATGTAATGTATTAGTTTCAAGACGGTACTGCATACTTAGTCTTGAATTTTCATATCGCCCGAAATTTATATGTACATTCCTACCTCATGTTATAACTGTATGGAAATTTTGACGTTTCTTAAAATGAATTTGTGGCCATTATTATCACTTTCACGTACAATGAAAGTTCCTTTTCAGACTGCGAGGTAACATGAAACAGTCGGTTCACTTGGTGTACTTTAGATAGTGTAAACTGTTCATACAGGAAAATACTTACATAAATGCACTTTTAAATTAAAACATTTGCTTGTACAGAAATACAAGCTAAAACGTAATTTTGGCATATAAACATAAGATATAATGTGTACGTTTAAGGCGTTAGAAATTTACACCATTGACGTAACGACTCACCAAACAGGCTTCGATGTTTCACTATACATAGTCAAAAACCTTGACTGAAATGGTAAAAATAATCGTATACAGCTACATTGTTCTAAATACAGTCAGCAGATTGGTAACAGTGCTTGAAGAAAGGGCAACAAAGTACAACAAACTTTCTTTGGTAACGACGCACAAAAAACGGCCTTGTAGTCGCTGGTGCCGTTAGCCTTCGGTAGAATGCGTAATTCATTAATAGAACTACTTTTATTAGGCTGTAAAGGGGAATGTAATTTGTCTTTTTATCGTTTTATTACCTTTTTACTGCATGCTAATTGCATTAATAATGCTAAACATGCTGGGAGGATTATTTTCCTCCTGGCATGCGCAAGTTTGTTTGAGAGAGGCCGAGTGAATGAGACAATTTGGTGGTGTTTATCACTAAGATCTTTTCATGGAGCAGCAATGGAATGCAGCGATGGGGGAACCGGGAGTACTTAGAGAAAACCCACCGGTCTACGGCAACGTCCGTCAAGTTTCCCACATGCAAAAATCAGGGTTTTGCACCACCGGAAATGGGACTGTTTGCAACGCTGGGACGTGAGATGTCTAACTACTACCCCACAGTGATTCCTTTATTCTGTTCCAAACTTTTTTTTTTGAGAACATTTTATGGTTTCGTGACACGATATAAATAATGACTTGATTAAAATACCAAATCATTCGAATTTTTTTTCATTATATCATTAAGAAAATCCTTCGGTTTTTTATTTCAGACATAATTTGTTGTGAGTTGTGACACGACCCACGTCTTTCCCACTGGGTTGCAAGACGTGGACCGAGGCGTGCCTATGCAGCAGAATTGTGTTGATCGTGACTCCAAGTTCAGGACGCGGCAGGCGGCTGGCTGGAATGTGCAAACAAACGGGGAATCAGCACATCTCCCCGTGTCCCACTGGCAAAGACGCCTAACACCGAGATTATTTAAGAGTAACTCAAGGAAGAGTGGCGTATTTTTGACGTGAATACAACTTTAAATCTGCAACCATAGTGGGAGGCAATCCAGAAAAATCCGATGATAACAAAATTGGATGATACAATTTGGCATTGCAGCTCCGAATCTATCGTCTACATTCAAAATTCACTTACACCACTCGATTGCCAAAGGATCATAGAAGATGGTACGTTGAGTGAGGCGTGCGAAGCATCGTCCGCGGGCACGAGGAGGTGGAGGGGAGGGGCGCAATTTTGAGTTCGTTTCGCCGCGTTTCATAATTTCCGCGTAATATAACCGTTGACTAGGAGAAGCTACGACTCTCGCTTGAGTTTCAATCGACAGTTCTGGTCAAGATCAATCGATTGCGTGTATAAAAACATTTGCGTGGTGCAGTTATGAAGAAATCGTATGCGTTTAATGTAAATATAAAGAAAACTTAACAAAATTTCGCCTTATACTCGTCAAAAAACCAAGTCGAAATATAGAAATCTTATACGGTTGGAAAGAGCATCTCAAGAGCAATGCAGTGATACCGATAAAAACCCCACATGATCGAGTGAAGAAGTGCCGGGAATATAAAATAAATATCAAGGCGTCCGAGCGCGTCAACGTATACGTAATCACGCACAACAAACAGCGATGCTCCCAACACAGCAAAACACTTTTTTTTTTTCTTCCTGTCTTCGGAGCGAGCCGCGAGGCGTCCACGGGCAGTCGCGACGCTGGTCTCCTGTTGAGCTGCCCCCCCCCCCCCTCAGTTACTTCAACTACTAGACTGAAAAGACGCCTCTACGGACGTAGAGGTTGAGTTGAGGGAAGACGGACTATGCAGTATTGAAAGTATGGACCCATGCGTACGCGGATAAGGTACAGTTGCGCGCAAGGAAACTGGGCAACACACAACTATTCCATGTTCGTGAATTCGTGTAGCCGATGGAAATCGAATATTGTGTTTGTTGATATTCGTTTTCGTGGCTGTTGTGGTATACATGGCAACAAGTTCTTGCATTTGCCGTGGCTATTACAATTTTTGTTTTAATAAACTCTTGCTCATGGTTCGGAAGTAGCTTTACGCATTGTTAAACACTGTAAAAGTATACAGAATGAGGTAAGTACACTATGGAGCGTATATCAGTAATTCAGAACTGCAGAATGATTCTGATTTCGTAAGTTGCAGAAATTAACATTTCTTTGTATTGTTAAATGACCCGAATTCATCCCGATTCGTCCGTTCGTTCTGTTTACGTGTTCGTGTCCGTTTTCTTACGAATCCGTGTATTGCAGAACGGGCTTTACCGAGACGATTTCATTCTATATTTAGAACACAGAAAAGCACTGCTTTATAAAAACATTCTATTTAAAATCTCAATTTAAAAAAATTGTGGCAATTTTTTAAGATCAAATTTATATTTTTACCAAAACGACCTGATCAACTCTTTGAGATTGCATTGCAATATAAGATAGGTGTATGTTATATAATTTTAAAATAAATTTTAATAGTTATCATTGTGATTGTATTTACGAAAAGTAAATGTAATTTATACGGATTGTCTTATTTTGTATTTCAGGAATTCCCATAATATTTGGAGTGAATTTATAGATTAAATGCCTGGAATTGAAAACTTACCTACCTTATAATATTGAAAAGTTGATATTTTACGGTAAAATTAATTTGTATTTTACGTGTTAAATAGTACAAAAAGTATAACATAGATCATGAAACTACAAATGAAATAAATATAACAAGGAAAGGGAGTGAGTGAGTGAAGAGATTTGAGCAACGCTTAACAGCGTGGTCTTGAAAGCAAATGAGGATGATTGAAGTGAGAATGGAGCAGCGCCGGAATAAAAGGGTGGGGAAACGGGACATTCCCGAGAAAACCCGCCTACCAGCGGCATCGTCCGGCACGATTCCTAATTGCGAGAGTCCGGGAATGGCCCGGCGGGGGATCGAACCCGGTTCGTCTTGGTGGAAGACGAGCAGGCTAACCGCTCTGTCACGGCGGCCCCAACAAGGAAAGTATACCCTTATTTTTCACGAGACAATAGTGACATGCCTACAATAGTGGCCTTCACTTGGCCGACTCGGAGTATCATGCAATTTTTGCCAATGCCAGTGACGACAGACGGCGGTAACTATACGCATTCGTGCAGCACAGCGACTGTGATAGAGCGACGCAGATAATTTCTGTGACTGATCGCTCATTCATAAGAATAGACGCGGTCGCTATCGCTGTCCCTTGGAATCTTCTATCACGACAACCTTGAGGCGGTGACAAAATCGTCGTGACAGGTAATACTACCCATCAACAATACTTGGTAGTATCTGCTAATCCCAAGTGTTATCTCAGAAGTCACCGCTTTAGTTGGAAAACAGACGAGTGGTTGCCTTTGAGGAAGGCAGCCTGCAACACTTCAGTGCACGATGTGTCAACCGGCAATCTAGCTCATGTTCTTGTCTTAATGCAACAGTTTTTTTGTATTATAATGTGGACGGCAGAGACGTTACTGCGAGAAAGTGCCCCATTAAATTGGTTCCTGTTACCGTATTAAGTAACGAAAGAGGTCGCCAGCCTTCTAGCATTGTATTGGTAGTTCACACAGCAGACAGTTCTTCACAGTGTGTACGATGGAGTGGAGTAACGAGGAACTGACGGACAAGCATCTCATGTGTGGTGAAATATTTATTGATGCATCAGCTGCGCATCATCCATACATGGAGAAGTTTCCGACCAAAGTTTGCCAGATGCAAGTGCATTCATGATATTTCTTCGGCGTTCGCGTGAAACAGGGACTGAACACACAAGTAACTAAGAAGTTGGCTGATCGCAACTAGACATCGAGAACGATGTGTTGGACTATCTTAGGGCTAACCAAGGTGCCAGCACTCGAGGATGTGCTAATGTGTTGAATGCGTCAAAGTATATACAGTATGTCGCATTTTATGGTGAGACAAATTGCACGCATATCGCTACCAGCTAGTGCAGGCGCTTCTGCCGCCTGGGCAGTCTGCTCGTTTACAGTATTGTGGAGTTATTTCAAGGCCAGATCAGACGATCCCCAGGTTTATATGGTTTTGTGATTTTCGCCGACTAAGTGTCCTTCATGAGGCACCGTTTCTTGCATCTTCCACAAAGAGTATGTGTGGGCACACATCAACCTACATGTAGTATGGAGATCCCACTTCCAATGTTTGTTTTCTCTGAATGATTTGGCAGGGATAATCGAGGGGATGCAGATTGATCCTCACATCCACCCCGCACAGCTCTCTGGAGCTAACTATAGGCGCTTTTTGGATGACGACCCGTCACAACCACCTGAAGATGTACAATTGAATCTACGAGATGGCGTGTGGTACATCTACGATGTAGCACCACTACACTTTAGTAGCACAGCGAGACATTAAATGGGTGCGTGGTACCCAGCGCGATGGATTGGCAAAGATGGACCAATGGGATGGCCACCGAAATCGCAGGTCCTAGACCGAGTCGACTTAAACTTGTGGGGTCACTTGAAGATACAGGTGTAAGTGGACAATGTGGAGGACCTCTGGCAACATATTCAAGGCACGTGCAATATGGTACCGGGTAATCCCAGTATGTTGGAGGGTGTGCAACAGTCATATACGAGTTTCGCATTCGTGCGTGTATGGAGAAGATTGGTTGAAACATCGAGCATGTGCTGTAACCATGTAAAACCTTCGCATTCCAATGCAAGCACTAATACTAGATGCTGATGTTAGTATTATTCCGACCACCCCCATTTCTGCCACAGTTTACTTTCGGGTCATTCTCCTGCATTTGGGAAAGAACATGAGCAAAGTTGTCAGTTGACACATAATGCACGACAGAGTTACAGGCTGCTTACCTCCCAGGCAACATGTGATCTGCTTACCAAATAAACGTACGATTTTTACGGTAACAGTCGAGATTAACGGATACTACGAAGTTAACTTTTATTGATGTTTTCATGTTGATTACTAACATGTCATATCAAATTGTTTAAGCAGGGGATTACACAATTCTAAGCAGTATGAGTGCCCCCCCCCCCTATTTAATAAACGAATGTGTCTTCTCTCCGGAATACTGTTTTCTTGTGGTTACCTACCTTGTAAACATTTGCCTGTTTCGTTGCTTAATTGTAAGTAATTGCCAATTTATTGTTGCATAGAACATTATTACTCTCACTTTCGGGGGTGTCTACCACCCTCCGAAATCACTGTAGACCCTAAGTCGTATATATGTTTCCGAATTCCTTTATCTTAAGGATTTCGCTCACGGTAAGTTATCAAACAATAACGACTCACCCTGAACGTGGTTAGGATTTTGTAATACATGTATTTACAGCTGCCAAAATCATCAAGATATTTACTAGTAATGAAGACCACATGAATCATCATAAAGGTAATATATAGTAGGTGTTTTTAACTTAACTGCATGTTGAATACACTCTTTTAGCATTTTATTTTACGTATTTTGCATGAATGAAAATTGTGGTTGCGTTAGAATTTTCATTATGTCAAATGCGAGATCCGAGTATGTGTATAATAGAGACTGGACAGAACCAGTTAGTTAAGTCACAATTAGGTATATTAGTATGTATATAAACCTACATAATGTATGTCAATAATATGTTTTGGCATTATATTTCTATAGAAATAAAACATCAACCATAAGTAGATTTCACATATGTGTTTATTAAATAATTTACACATTTCCAAAAAAATTACAACCAAAAGTCAATGTCTTTCATTAAAATATATATCATTTTTTAAGTAATTCCATCCATTGAATTTGATTGAAAAATGTTGTGTGATCATAACACAGAAAGTACATTTTAAAATATTAATCATACATGTTTATAAGTGAAGAGGAAATACAGGTTCAGTTAAAGCACTGGGAATAGCACTAGCAGTCACATCCAGGATATCCCCAACCACCACGTGGTCCCCATCCTCCCCAACCACTAGATGGGCCTCCGTAATAACCCCCATATCCTTGATACACACCAACTCCAGATGCATCAGCAGAAGCAGCAGCTGTGGCAGAAGATGATGCGGCGGCACCACCACCTGAAGCACTAGAAGCAGCCGAACTAGAAGCAGATGCAGCACTTCCGGCAGTTCCAACTCCTAGCAAACCAGGGTATCCACCCCACCACCCTCCTGGGTACCCGCCATAGCCCCAACTTGGGTAACAACCACAGCCCCATCCTGGATAACCCCAGGAACCATAATATGCAGGATATCCACCAGATCCAGAGGCAGCAGCAGATGCTGAAGCAGAAGATGATGCAGAACCAACAGCGCCTCCTGCTGCACTAGAAGAAGCAGCGCTAGAAGCAGCAGCAGCAGCAGCAGCACTTCCGGAAGCTCCACCTCCCCATAGTAGAGGATATCCCCCGCCACCATATCCTCCCAAGCCACCATATCCTCCCCAACCACCATATCCTCCCCAGCCATCATATCCTCCCCAACCACCATATCCTCCCCAGCCACCATTTCCTCCCCAGCCACCATATCCTCCCAAGCCGCCATATCCACCCCAACCACCATGTCCTCCCCAACCGCCATGTCCTCCCCAGCCACCATGTCCTCCCCAACCACCATGTCCTCCCCAACCACCATATTTTCCCCAGCCGTCATATCCATCCCAACCACCGTATCCACCGCAGCCTATTCCTCCACCCCAACCACCTCGTCCACCCCAACCACCTCGTCCACCCCAACCACCTCGTCCACCCCAACCACCTCTTCCACCCCAACCACCTCTTCCACCCCAACCACCTCTTCCACCCCATCCAGGGTATCTCCAGTTGTGGTCATCATCGTAGTCATCCCAATCGTCACAGTCGTGGTCTGCATATGTTTGAACTATCACGAACAGAAGTACTGCGAGTATCTGCAACAAAGAAATGTCAATTTAAAATATATTTAAATGTTCTATTTTTGTTGAATACAACTCCTGTTTATTGTAACTTTTGGATGCAAAGAAATGTTTTTGGTATTCAGTATCAGTGGCCAGCGTACCAGAGTCACTGTCCTGTATTCTTTCTTGACTACAGTCATGAGAGTATCAAGTATTTCTTTAGGATGGATTGTGCATGACTATCGTACTTGTGCTGCAGGTTTGTTATGGTTTCCGAAATCATATTACGTATTTAACTGCTTCACTGATAAAATATCTGAGTCTGTGTGAATTAATTAATTAATTTTTGGGCATTTTGCGATTAACCTGGCGAAAATAAAAGAATGAAAAAAAAAAATGCCATGAGGGGATTCAAGGAAAATATTTTCTAACATTTTATTTTGGTGGAAATTAACTGAAGTCTAAAGAAAAATGTGACCAATGAGGTAGGTTTAAAATCATATAAAAATAGAGTGTTGGTGTTCTCTTTGGAAACGACTCTTGGGTCTGATACGTACATTAATCGTATCTAAACGTTCTCCGTGTGCATTTTCGGTATGAATTCGGCATTTAACTTAGTGCAGTAGAGAATAATATGAGACACGTCTATACATACAGCCAAGAGTTCGAAAACAACCTAGTGGTAAGCCATGACAACACAACATAACTTTTAAAATATCTTTTTAATTCACTTGAAATTATTAACTTCTTCAATATAATTTTTTTTGTTTAAATACGTTCCTTTTCGTTTCACAATTGTAAGAGACCCCGGAAATTTCCCGCATTTATTTGGTAACAAGCTGGATGCCACGGTTCATCTGTACTCAAGCCCGAATAATTTTCGTTGGTTATTGCTCCAGTTTTACCCCAAACGAGGTAACACGAGATTCGTAACTTTCATTCCCTTGCAGGCGCGTTATTAGTTGTAATTCTCACGGGGCGTGCCTAACAAATTGTGATCCGATTGAAGAAGAAACTCGAATGCACGTGGTCAAGCGGTTCCTTTGGAAACTACCCCAATCGCGAGTCCGCGAGCAGCGCGATGTTATGGATACAGATTGTTGTGGCACACTGCGGCGCGAGTATTTAGCGCGCGCGGAGGACTGATGTAGGTAGGGCCTGTCGCTGATCTACTGCCAGACAGTTGCCATCTGAGGACGGACGCGAGGCATTCCGGGACCGCCTATCAAGACTACAAGCCTTCGCCATCAACCACGAGGTCATATTGTTCCGTAGGATTCTGCAGAGACACTTTAGATATTGATTGTCGTGGCTGATCGTAATTTGAACCAATTATATATAATTAACTCCCCCGCTTAGAGTAAAGCTTTTTGTACGGGTTGTATTATTTGTGCTGATAGAGATCTATATAAGGAGATAAGACACAGTGGCAAGAGTTTAAATTAAAGCTATGCCTGCCTGTTAATAAGCTCTTATTAACATTTCAGTGAAACTGAAATTATTATAAAAGTTGTTATAAAACGTGTTTGCGAACGATGGCTGAAGTATAGCTTACTTGCCGTGCATGAATATATTTCTCCTATTATTGCGGAAAGTAAATGAAGTTTGATTTCAGTTGGTTTATTGGAACCGAAAATTATGCCATGCCATTATAACATTTAGTACGACTACCATTTTCAGTATATTAGTCTGCTACAATAAGTTTCTACAAAATATCATATATCCATAGTTCCCATTGTCCTACTCACAAAACAAATTTTGTGAGATTCTGTATAATAGTTAATGAGAAATCGTTAACATTTCAAGGCGCATTATCTTCAGTAATTCCTTAATTAAATGATTACTAACTGTCGAAAACAAACAGATTTTGAAATAACCATACTATTTAAAAAGGTACGGTCGTGAAATTTATGTTGAAAATAATTTATAACTAACTTCTCTAAACTAAATTAGTTTTAAATTAATCTAGTAATTTCAGGGTTAGGAATCATGTTGATAATAAGTGTGTGGTAATTCGGTATAAAGATTTAGGAAGTTTTATTAAGACATAGCTACATGCAAAAATTTATTCATACCCGCTGCCCTCATTTATTCATACCCGTTGCCCTTATTTATTTAATGTTTTTCAGATTTTATCATTCAGTTTCTTCTAACTTTACGGTCTAAAATTAAACAAATAGATTTTCCTCCCAAACACATGCTCACTGGCGCTCAATATAGAAGAAACCAGATGCAAATTTTTGTCCATTTTCTGGAGCGTGTTTCTGGTATGTTCAAACTTATACATGTTTCTGGTAAACGATCTTCGAGACCAACTACGGCCAAATATGTTTTGAGATCAAAACCTCTTATTTACATGCATAATTCCTCGAGAATTTTTCGCTATCATCAAAGAATTGGAAACACATTTTGTCCACAAAAATAACATTTGTACCCGAATTCTTTGAGTATTTTATCTCAGTAAACTAAAAATCGCGTGACATATTTTGCAATTCTCTAAAAATCAAAATGAGTTTTCGGTCGCCGTTCACTCTTTTACACCGGCGTACATGTGATGAGAACAAATCGATGGAGACGCTTCAAACCTAACGTCCGCCATATCTTGAACTTTTGGGCATCGTGATGGCACTACGTAGTCAGGATTTTCCAGGTTTCCAGGCGTCTAAAGCCCCTGTCACACTGTTAAATTTTTCCATCAATTGGCTTCCAATAAGTTGGGTAGTAATGACGTCATCGAAACGCCATAAACGCTGCCATACTTGTTTGAAAAAGTTGGGTGGCTTCAGTTTCCATCAAACATTTGAAAATTGGACCAGTTCTAAAATTTCTTTAATGTTGGACGGTCTCAGTCAATCAGAATCGTGCACGATAAAAATGGGCATCAAGAAACTTTAAAATAACGAAGAATTTCTGCAAACGATGTATGCCATGAAGATAATTAGTTTATGTAGAAGTTGTTTGAACATGAATGCTATATTAAGTGAATATTGTAGAAAATATTACGAACTCAAAGCCATTAAATCTAATTGTGCATGAAACATATCTAATAAATAAAATTTTAATTTAGTAAAGAAACGAAAATATATTACAATATTACTTACATTTCTTCCTGTCATAAACCGCATGGAAAAACTCATGCACGCAGCATATAATGAAGTTAAGTCAACGTATTTAATTTATGTGAAAGGGCGAGTTGTTGATAAAATGCAAATGTAAACAAAATCGTCCATAACTGCTAACCACGTGGTTCTGACATTCGTACTGACGATGGCGAGCCAATGTAAGGAGCATGCGCAGAAGACTAAAATCGGTCTATTTCTCAGGCTTACGCTCTGTGCACGAGCGTATCGACTCAGGATGCGAGCTTCCATTTTTATACGTTGACCGATTTAAACCATTTGTATATTTTAAACGCAGCCAATCAGTCCCGTTATTAACGTCACAGTACGAGCTCCAGTCTACACTTCAGAAAATGTTTCAAGAAAATAAGTTTGTTACTGCTGCTGCCTTAGTGTGGTGACGGCCGAATGAAACAAAAAGTTTCTTTCACGTACCGCATTCAAATATATATAAAAAAAAACACTTTGTCCATCTTGTCCCGAACCACATTTAAAAAAAAATGTTCGTAAAAGGTTTAATGTCCTTAAGATTGTGGGTAAAATAAGACTTATAGACACAACCAAATAAAAACAAATTCCTATCAATTTACTCCTACTTTCTCTCTTTTAGCAATGTTCATCACTTCGCAAGACAAAAAGTGTTTTTGGTTTGGAAGCGCTACTGTGAAAGTTAGCAGAAACTCGTCTAGGATAATATAACATGTAGAACCTCGACCTTTCACTAGACTGGCACTGCACACTAGGCAGGGTCCTTATGTATAGTTTATTCCTGGTATCATCACACATTTTTAATCAAACCTTTAAAAAATAGCCCCATGTATGATGTATTTAGCTATTTACTAAACATGTCACATAACGCAAGCGTTTTATAGAACTGTTAACATCAAAGTATCTTATTTTTGTTCACTTGAACTTTAACTTACACTTGTATCTCTAAATTATAATATTTCATTTATAATTAATGTGAATTGAAACAGAAATAGAATATGTGTGGCTGGTATTGTCTAATAACAAATAGTTCTCTTGCAAAATATAACTGAACTGAGGGCGCTCGAATGCGGTTCTTTGTCCCTTTGGTGTGATTTTCTAAACTAGATCAAGCTTTGTTTACATGAGCATGAGGAATAGTCTTAGAGTAGAACTATAACAGGATCTCAGACAAGTTGGAACCAACCATGAATGGACTCTTAATACCTGAGGTTGACGTAATTCTGGTTTTTTTTTTTGTTCTCACATTTCGCGGTTGGCTGAGAGGTCTTTTTTAAGTATTCGTGGGCTGCTTTTTGTGCTTAGCATAGATTGCTTTGTCGTGTTACGTATTTTATGGAGTACCATCAGCCTTACAGAGAGCAGTCAAGTGCTGTTAGTTAAGGGCTGTTCACGGTGAACTGAGCACTTTTGAAAGCCCTGCTGAAGATATGCTTGTATTGTGTAACCTTCCACCGTATTTAAAATTAATATTTCGATGGGCCTGATAACTTTATTGGTGCGTCGAGCAAGTGAAACTGTTATAAAAAGTAAATATTTTTACCTATTTGGTCAAATCTTGTTCTTATTTGCATTAAATTACAGAAAGTAAAGAAAATAATTTCAGCATTCTCAAATGGTTTCCTAATACTTTTAATCCAACGCTAAGACATCGGACTACTTTTCTCTCTGTTGTTACTAACTTTACAGGGCGCATGTCAGTCAATGTGCCTGTTAAAATACATGCAAACAGGGGCAGTGATGTTTTTCATAGGTTTATTGAAGTGCCCACTTGACCAAGAACAGCCTATAGAGAAAATTAAGCGTCTTACCTTAATGATCATTGCTAATGTCCGTATGAGTTGTTCGCTGTGTGGAGACGACGGATGGCCTGACTCGAAGGGGTCCACGGACAGTATATATACCCTGCCAAGATGCTAAATTTTTTAATTTAAATACCAGCTTTAATTATCACGTGCATCCGAGACGTGTTTCGAAGACTAGTTTTTTTTTTTAAATAGGAGGTTTTACAGAAGAACGTAAGAAGTTTTCGCAACGATGTATGCTCGCCTTAAACAAAGAGGCTGACATCACTCTCGACTCGGCACGTATTAAAGAGATAGCACGCAAGGCACGATACAAGGTCGCGAGTTCATAAGTGATCAGTTGTTCCCCAAGCCCACAATGTTCTCTATGTAGTAATGCTGGCCCAGTGGCTCGATTGTAGTCTATTAGCGGTTCCTTTACACTTTTCGAATCAAACCTTTGCAAAATAACCCCATTTATGACTTGCGTTGTTATTTCTTAAATATGCAATTTATCACCTCTGTTAACATGAAAGATTCTTATTTTACGTTAAATTGAAGTTTTAACTTTATTTTATCTATAAAAAATATAATAATTTTTGTATAATTAATATGAAGAAAACCAGTGAGAAAGCATGCGTGTTGGTAGCGCCTAGTAATAAATAATTCCCCAACTAAAATATAATTACAAGTGGGTGCGCACGAAATCGGTGCGTTTTCCTTTGGTGTCATTTTCTATACTTAAATAAGCTTAGTTTGCAAGAGCCGGAGGAACCTTGAATAGATTATGCATCGGTTGGCGCAAGAGTCTTGAAATACCAAAACAGAATTGGAGCTAAGGGAAGTAGGCCTTACCAGATCATATTCATACGAAATATGTACTCATGGAAAACATTACACCCGGCCATCATTTAGGAAAGCTGCGAGTAAAATTTTCTCCAACGTGGCACTATGAAGACGTCAATAGTATCACTTGGTTACTGTTTGTTACCATATTTCTGAGTCGTCACAAATAAATTTTCAGCATGCTGCTTCTTGAAACTTTTAAATCCTCGACTCAGTTTTTATAACGACAAAGTTTCGTGAAACACTTGCCTGTAATGAAAATTAAATAATTAGGAACTTGCTTTTTAATATGGATCTTAGTTGAACCAGATTTCCAAATCTATATAAGTATTAAATAGTTTTTTATGTTTCCTTTTTTCTTACAGTTGCGAAATATTTACACTTTGTCATCTTTGTGCACGATAGGCCTACGACGTATATATTTTTTCGGACTGGAGAGTTACTGAAGAGTTGAACGCATCCTCTGAAATCCAAATCTTGTTTCCACTCAACTCAACGTGCATGTAGTGAGTATTATACAAGTCAACATCCAATTGAAGCAGTCATTTAAGAACGGGCACATGCCCATAAAACCCATTTTTCAGGACGGACAAAAAACTGATTGTCTATTAAATGAATAATAAAGTTCCAAGATTCCCTATCTGTAGTCAAAGTATTCATGAATGTACACTAAAATATGGCTCTACATATTCCACATGATTACAACTATGTGTGCAAATAAACATGTATCAATTAGGACAAGTGCCCTTTCTATAATGAAAACATGTAAAATGAATACAAATGTCCACTTTATTTACAAACCCTGATATGTATGTATGTATGTGTGTGTGTATAATATATATATATATATATATATATATATATATATATATATATATATATATATATATATATATATATATATATCTGTGTGTGTGTGAGGAGCAGCACTTCATAGATAACAAGTAAGTAATACTTAATATTATTAATAATAAAAAATGGTTATATGGACATTTTAAGCATTGTCCGAACTCATTACGTGTAGTCGGCCACATCAAAATTTCATGGGAAAAACCTGTGTATTCTTCAGGTATATAAATTCGAAGATTCTTCAGGTCTTCAATATTTTTGTCATTTATACAATTTGGTCCTTCATTTGCCTGTTCAGTTGGTAGCTTAACACTATGTTTCAGCTTCAAACTGAATGTGTGGTGCACCAGTCCATCTATAAATTCACTTGTGGTCACAGTTCCTTGGTTCTCAGACGAATGCTCAAGATGAATAAATGATGCTGGCTGAAATAGCACCTTTGCATTTCTTGCAGCGTCTCTTTTTCTTGATTCTTCTGAAATACCACCCCGTTTATATATTGTTGGCCACCACTCGATGAAGTTCAGTATGTCACTCGTCTCAGCAAGATTGATTGTGAACTTATTTGGTTGTTTCGGTGCATTAAGAAGTAATTCACAATACTGCATTACATCATAGTTTCGGACAATCTTTTTAACTGCTTTCCTAATAATAGAAAAATCTCCTTCATAAGTGATGGAGTGACCTCGTATTCAGTA
The DNA here is from genome assembly GCA_029891345.1 of Dryococelus australis. Classification (NCBI taxonomy): domain Eukaryota; kingdom Metazoa; phylum Arthropoda; class Insecta; order Phasmatodea; family Phasmatidae; genus Dryococelus; species Dryococelus australis. Next base: position 350,976,315 of record CM056993.1, read on the forward strand.
GCAACACATCTTTGTTAGAAAGAGCTCTATTTGTGTTACCAATACCTCTCATATCTTTCGGGGCTTTGTCTTGCAAAATATAACTTTGGATGCGTCGCAGTCTCTTCACACTTACATCTCCAAAGAGACTCACAAAAACCTTCTAGCAACTCAGATCTCGGGGAATTTACCAAAATGAAGTATTTTTAACAAACTTTTTAGGTTTACTTACAGATGATTCGTTGCGCGGCCGCCTTCGTTTTATCTCGTGAGTTTTAATAAGGCTGGATAAGAAAATATCTTGCGCATTCTTCGTACCCATATCATACAAACGTTGGAAGATTTGCATTTGTTGTTCAGAAATCTTACTGAAGCAATCACGTCTGCATCTGCACAAGTATGTAACATAAAAAAAATAACACAATATACTGTGTAAACTTAAGGTAAACTATCTGCCTGGTATTTACCTTACTGGAACAGTATTTTCAAGGGTCGCTATCAGTAGTCAATAATGTTTATGAATGTATATAAATTGATATATATATTAACACATTGACGCAAAGTTACTTCACTTCTGTTTGGTTTTGTTCACAAACTAAAAATCTAACTATTACAAAGTGATGAACATTAACCTACCCACATGAATGACCTATTAATCTTGCTGGAACAGTTTTTCCTTTGTAGTTCTGGTGTTCCAATCTTTTAACTTTAGCCTTTTTAAATTATATTTCATTTATATGTTTCCTCATGTAGTATTCTTTTTTTTTTCTCATTTTTGCTGGTCTGGGATATTCACTAGCTCACGCCATTACTGCAAACTTCTGTGTACTGCACAATGCCTTGACTGTTTACAATGTCAGGAAGCATAGATATATACATAATAGATGTAGCATAGAGGTCTGGTATATGTGTGTTTGTTTCAACCTCTATGTTTGACCATTTGCACTTTTTTCATTCCATTCCACAGAAGTATTTTAGTAACAAGTGTATTTTATTTGCTACAGACTGGAAATCACAACTCTCAGAAATTGCAACGTCAAAAAGAGAGGCCGAATAGAAAATAACTAACGTTATTCCGCTCACTACATAGGTAATTTAAGAATAGGCACATGTCCATGGACAAGTACCTTTTCAATACTGATAGCTGGATCTCTGTTACAATGTGCATTGTTTAATGATACATAGAGGTGGGACAAGTGGCCTTTATTTACAGAGACGATGAGTTATGATCTAAGGATTAGTTCTATGAAATAATCAGGTTTTCACTGTTTTTGGACTAATGCCCTTTCTTAAATGACTGATTCAATTGCTTCCTACATGGTTGAGCTAATTCAGAAATAACTGTGTTATAACAAAAATTATTAAACTCATTTGAGGGTGTGTTCAAAGGACCTGCATTCGTTTTAATTTCTGGTGTAACGATTCATTAAATTGCGTTTCTTCAGATATGCATGTCTTTGTGATGGTTTTAATGTATAAAGTCTCTCTTGGGTAATCAGAATAACCTGCAATAAAAAATCGTCAATATATATATAATATCAATAATTTTTGAAGTAATAAAAAAATAAACTGCAGTACGTACAATTTTTTTTTTTTTGTAGTTAACTACAACAAATAAATATTTACTCCAAAAAGTAAAACAGTTTTGCAACAACAGCTAACAATTTTTGTGGTAAATGAAGAACTATTTTTCCAGTGTAATAGCTTGGGACAACCCATACACGTCCGTCGTCGTATTGAAGCTTAAGTTGCAAGTTACGCTACCGTTTAAGAAACCATGTGTTCCGGCCACGTCCGGGAGTCGAACGAGCGTCCTGCGAACTTGGGATCCGTGGCGCGTGGCGGCCGGGCAGAACACGGCAGAGACCGTGGCACCTGGAGCGGAGAGGTGTCAGGAAGAGGGGGAACCCAGAGCTATATAAGCGAGTGCGAGACGTGCCCCATCCCCACGCTGCCACCATATTTATGTGTATCTCTTCAAGACTACTCGAGGGCATTACGACTTCAGGTCCAGTATTCCAGTGGTAAGAACTTCGAGATTTGGATGCAGGGTAGGACCCGGATTAGGAAGTTAGGCCGCGTTCACGTTAATTACAACAAGAGTAAAACTGTGAAGTACTAGGAAATTAGAGGCGATTGGCTACCAAGCAAGTAAATATAGAGCCTCATGTTAGTTCAGGCCTGAGAGAGACCAAATTAACGCAATTCTGTATAACTTGTTAGGAATAAATAAAAGGCGTGTATAAAGGTGAGAATTATTTACCTACTGTGCTTCGCTACCCCTTGTATATGTTTTATATTGCTAATCATTTAGGAGTGAATGAAGTTCGAGAAATAGCAATAATAAAACATAGAACAACTGGTGGAGGCGCCGACCTTCCCACATCGTCCTGTGATCCACTGCGCCAACACCGAGATTATTTAAGGTTGCAATCACGGAAGAGCGGCGATTTTTTCATCCTGTCTTCAGACCGAGCTGCGAGGCGTCCATGGGCCGTCGCGACGCTGGTCTCGTACTGAGCTGCCCCCCCCCCCTCGGTTACTTCAACCACTAGACTGAAAAGACGCGTCTACGGACGTAGAGGTTGAGTTGAGGGAAGATGGACTATGCAGTATTGAAAGTATGGACCCATGCGTACGCGGATAAGGTACAGTTGCACGCAAGGAAACTGGGCAACACACAACTATTCCATGTTCGTGAATTCGTGTAGCCGATAGAAATCGAATATTGTGTTTGTTGATATTCGTTTTCGTGGCTGTTGTGGTATACATGGCAACAAGTGCTTGGATTTGCCGTGACTGTTCCAATTTTTGTTTTAATAAACTCTTGCGCATGGTTCGGTAATAGTTTTACGTATTGTTAAGTACCGTAGACTAGACGGATATTTGATAAATGTGCATCTTAGGTGCATTTTGAGGTAAAAGTCGGGAACCTCATTTTTAAATATATTTAATGAATGCTGAGTTCGACTAGCCCGGTTCCCAAGCTGAATTTTTTGTTTTTTATATTTTAGCAAGCATAAACAAAATAACCTTCAAATTGCACTATACTGACAATTACATTATAATATTGAGTACATGTACATTTATCTCATACACCTTTATGTGCAGTCTGAAGCTCTGTTGTATTCAACATTTGTTATACATTGTTGTTCTGCAATTGTGGATGTTCTAGGTTTATTTACAAAAAAACTTATTACAGTTATTACATTATATTATATTGTTTCTATTCAAACGTCGTTCAATCCAGTGGTTTTCTCGACGAGGTGTTCGCCTGTAGACTTCAGCTTGTGCATATTTAATCTTATATTAAGCATAAACAAAATTTCTGGCAAAACTGCACTATAATTACAATATGTTATAACCTTCTGTCCATGTACTATACGTCATAATACTTAAGTGTAGTTCTGGCGGTATCTACATTTATTTTATATGGTTTTCTTGTAATTGCCACTGTTCTGTGTTCATTCTCAAAATTTTTATTGAATTTTTTGTAATCCATTGTTTTTTCTCAACAGGTGACGATGGAGCCAGTCGTTTCCTTGAAGAGGGCTTCCCTTGTTGATTATAGCTTGTGCATATTCTGCCAAAGCCATAAAAACAAAATTCCCATTAGTACAGCAAGTGATCATGGACTTAGTGTATTAAAAGCTGCTGCATGTGCCAGATGGAAGTTAAGGGACTCTAAGAATATACAAGCGATTGACCGTTTTGAAATGTGTTAAATTCTGGCGCACCTGTAGTGTGGTACAAGTTGTGCTACGCTCACGTCGCAGACAAGAGTAAAATCGAATGTTTACAGGTAACTCAAGCACATTACTCAAAGGGGGAAGCAAGTTTATGTAGCGTTCATGTTGAAGTTGAGGACAGTCCTTCATTGCGGAAAGAGGTGCAACCTGTTAACTGAGCAGCATGCATTTTCTGCCAAATCAGTGACAGTAAACAATGCCTGAGCTCAGTAGTGACAAAACAATGAGTAATAGAATTCTTCTGGCTTCTCATCTTGACTACAACGTTGCAATTCACTTGGCTGGAGTGATAGACCTCATAGCCGCAGAAGTCATGTATTATCTCAACTGTCTAAGAAGATTCACCAGATCGACCTCAAAAACAAAGCAAGTATCATCCGACACAGACATTGCTTTGATATGGCTATGTAAGGAGCTACATCAAGCAGCTGACAAAGGTCATGTAATTTCTCTTGGGGATGCCTGGGAAAGGTATAAGGAGCTGGCTGGGGAATCATCTACCAGACTTCAACAGTCCTACTTTAGTAGAAGCACAACATTCAAGGAAAAGTTGCGGTCACAGCTAGGTAATCTGTTCACATTCCTCCAGCCTCTTGACCGGTCCCTATCAGAGCGTAAAATTATGTTGATTCCCACAAAATATCAGCCACATGTAGTTCTGCAAATGAAAGACGACCCCACAGAGGAAACTGCGGAAGTGCTTAGACTGCCTAAATATGAGCCTGAAGACAAAATTTTCTATCTTTGATACATGTAGCACCGAAAATTCGTAAGGATTTGATTGCGACCCCTGATCACCAAGGTTAATCTGTAAGTGAATATCAGGCAATAGCATGCATACCAGATAGTTTATACATGCTATTGAGAATAATATTTGGTGGTCAAGAGTCCATAAACTACAACAGTGATGTAAATGAGGAAGAACATATCCGAAGAAAAGTTCTCTGTGTAGCACAAAATATTGTTTATGGTGTCAGTGGGGGCAAAAAATGCACTCCTAATCATGTTGGCCTTGCCAGTGCACTGCACCAAGCTACGAGGTTAAAAGATCTCGTTACACTTTTCAACAAGGCTGGACACTGCCTGAGCTATGAGCAGGTCATGCAATTAGACACCTCATTGGCTGAGAGCACTTTGAAAACATTAGACCACACAACTGGTGCAGTAATTCCACCAAACATTATGATGAACAAATTTATGCACTACACATATGACAATAGAGATATCTTGGTTAAGACACTCGATGGGAAAATTACTTTTCATGCAACCCAAGTCGCTGCTTGGCAAGAGGGCCTGACAACAGATGCTGCTCTGCAGGTACTTCAGCCATCTATCAGGCGTTCCCTCATTGTCCCCAATGTCCTTGGCATGCTGCATCCTGTCTGTATTACTCCTAACACACGTGAACCCGTATTAAATGCACCTGTTGATATAACATGTTTCAATGAAGAGGAAAATGATTGCTCGAAACTATCAGAAGCTACGGACCTAGCTTTCTTTCTGAGTCGCCAAGATTCCGAGACAAGACCTTCCTGGACAGTATTCAATCAATCAATCTGATCAGTAAACCCAGAGCAGACAGCAGCAAGATACCTACCCATAACTAGCTCCAGCTCATGAATTGGATACTTTAAATACAGTTGTGAAGAGATACATGTCAATATCTTCATATTTTGGGCAGGAACATACAGTTACAGCGGACCTCTTGGTCTTGTATTTAGTATTTTAATGCAGCATTCTTAGCCTTGTGGCCTTACGCGCTTCGGCCTCCCAATAGTCGGGGAAGAGGAATCATGTCCTCTCAACGCAAGAAGACCAAGATTAATGCGACCGGTGACCAGATCCGAAGCCCAAACCTGGCATGTCTACCACAGAGGTTCTGATCCTCGCCCTCAAAGACCAAGCATGTGGTTGGTCGGGGTTCTATCCATACCCCTAGTGCCTTTCCAGGGCACAACCAGGGAAGGTTGCCACTCACCGCCAGGTCTGTCATCGAGAGTGGGAATTTCTCCAGACCTCCTCCAACATATGGAATCAACCACTACCAGCATGAGTCCAAGCCTATGATCGGACATCAGAGAGAACCTCATGGTGGGGCCAACCGATCGTCCCATGCTACCACTTAATTTCCATGGCACTTGTCATGGCCGACATTATCCGCCGAATGGAGGGGCAAGAGGGATTCCCTTCCACAAAGTGGTTGAGAAGACCTCACTGGGCATAGCCTTACACACAATTAAGGGACAGTCACACTCCACTCCCTGGGAGCCACATCCTTAGTGGCGCGGAATTACTATGACCCAGAATTACCACCACCCCGGTGGCTGGGCACAAGAGAGCAGTCGGGTCCCCTCCACGGTGTCATGGTTCACCAGAGATAGCAGCCCTTTCTCTGAAATGGAGAGCTTATATCATATCATATATAGTCATATATTCTCCATAGTTTCATCACTGCAACCAAGCCATTGCTCCTTCGACAATCGAGGTGTTACGTGACCAATTTCTGGTTACGGGGGGTGGGGGGGATCGGCCATACCCCATTTCATATCCTTGTACTTCTTTGAAGTACAGACTTTGGGCCCCAACAGCCTGAGTGCTAAGTGGTCAAAAAACATGCCAAGTGGTCGAGCCTTGGTACCAGCTATTGGTCCAACCATCATGGCAGATACCCCTCGCCAGTCAGGAGGACTGTAGCAATCCATAGTAAACGGATGGCATTGCCCAATCTGTTAAACGACTAACAGGGGTGACCCGGGAAGCCTTGGTTCGCCTTGAGTGGAGATAGGCTATAAGAGATGCTTCATCCACCCTGTGCAGGTTGTGTGCTGTGCATGCCTAGCTCGGCATACTATGGCATGGTACTGCCACACCGCCTATCATGTCCGCAGCCTTTCTCCTGTTTACTACACCCCAGGGATATCAAATCCCGAAGAAATGCCTCACCCGGGAGTCACACAACCCCCCCGACAGGAACATAAAGCATCACAGTGGATGATGCATTATACTGCAGACTTATGGAGCTAAAGTGATCTGTTCCAGAATACCAGGATAAATTAATTCCATGCCTTGGTAGCCTTCATATCTCAATGAATTTCATAAAAGCGATAGGACAACATATCGGTGAATCTGAATTAGCTGAGGTGTGGTTGGAAAGTGAACTGTTGGGGCAAGGTTCGGTTGAACTTGTTCTCATAGGAAAGGCATACAATAAGAGTATGAGGGCTCACAAACTCACATTACAGGCCTTGTGGAGAATTTTGTGCAAGCATTTCTGTCATATCTTGCTGAAGCAGATAATGACTACACAACGGTGCTTTTTTCATTAGTCAATGATGAAACACCTGAACGAATCCCAGAACTTGTATCGCTTCATATTCAGGAAAGGGTTTGTAAGCTTCTTACAGATTTTATTGAAAGTAAATCTGAGGATGCCAACTTCATCTTTTGGTTCCAGTATATGGACATGGTGTTAGCACGATGGCATGTGGGATCTCTATCTTCACTTTTTCTCTCAGATGTTGTCATACTTCTAGCGGTATGACCACCTTAACTATGCAAGTTGGGGTGCAATATATGCAGCTGACATGCACCAACTTCCATATACAGTGCCATCAGAGTTTCGAAAGGGCAATTTTGTTGTCAAGGAATCTTCTCAAACCTTCAGCCAAGTTGATCCTGACCAAGCTATGGAGTGGATATATGGCACAGGAAAGAAAGGTGGCAGAATCTTTGGTATCACCAAGACAACATCAGCACTGTGCAGGTGGACATTGTCATTAAATCTGAGATCTCACATTGCAGCTAGCACGCATGCAATTTTCAATCTTCGTCTTGGGAATACCTACCTCCACAATGAAGTAACCAAGTCACGACAAAAGTGTGACAATGATAGTTAGACTGCCTTGGTATCAACATTCCAAGGCTTCAATGTGTTTTCCACTCTTACACACCAAGAGTTATTGCAAAACATTGCAAAAAAGATCTGGCAACAAAGTCAATCCAGGACTCACTACTTCATGCCTAACAACTTGGAAAAGAGGAAATAAATTTCTTTGTCCAAAAGAGATTGATTCTTTCAATGCTACACGACAAGCCACATGTTTCATTCAGTGCAATTCTCAAGAGTAATAAACCACAAACATTTGCCTCTCTATATGAGGTGGGTGACAACAATAATGACAAAGGCAAGAAAACCATCTTGAAGGCTGACAAATGTGCTTCTACCTCTAATTACTGCTTATGAAGCGGGTCCACCGGTTGACTTGCCAAATGTTCTAAAACATGAACTTCTTCCAGTTCCTTTGTCCCTTGTGGAAATGAATGGTACACTTCGTACTGGGAACAAATATATTTTGGCAGATTTGATAACAGAAGGAATTAATTGTCCTGAAACAATTCAACTTCACGAATCTTCATCTTGTCTAATCATTGATCGACAAGCACTTGTGGTATCACTGAGAAAGCCTGAGGATGCCCTAACCTTTGGAAATCTGGCTGACATGTAAGTTATGACAGGTATCAACAGATAGATGTTGTGTTCGACAGGTACAGAGAAGAGTGCTACCAGGAAAAGTCGTATCTAATTCACTTGAGCGATTAGACTACTTATTGAGGGTCGCGACGTACCTCTTCCAAACAACTGGAACAATTATCTTGCAGTAGCCGAAAATAAAGCAGATCTAGCGAATTTTTTGTCTAATGAGCTGTGTTCACAAGCATTAAAGGACAAGGAAATTGTAGTTTCAGGAGGGTTCAGGGACGGATTTGAGGTTAGGTCATCTAGAGGAACTACTGATATGTCAGGTACATCAAAGAGATGGAATTATGTACCAATCAATTCTGTATTTGAGAATCTACTAAATGATCTGTTTGCAATATTGCTACCATTTCATACTTTAACTGGCTGTGACACCACCTTCCACTTTACCCATCACACCAAACGCTCATCTTGGAAGGTTTTCAAAGAGCACTACGAACTGCTGAAGAACCTGGGCATTGGTACACTCACTGAGGAGATTCTCAAATCCCGAAGAAGCTTTCGTTTGCAGAATATATAATGTGCACACAACAGACTCGGCTGATTCAGCAAGACATATCTTGTTCTCGAAGACAGGTAAACCAGAAGCAATGCCTCCGACAAGTGATGCTGTTCGTTTCCATTTGATGCGAGCACATTATCAAGCTATGGTGTGGGAAATGCTCACTATGCTATGCCTAACCTTCCTGCGCCTGTGGAAATGGGGTGGAAACATGGTAATCTAAGACTAGAGCCTATTTCCATGTCACTGAGGGTTTTCCCCGAAAGTTGCCTGGAAATTATTTCATGCGCATGCTAGAAGCAGTGTGAGAGTCTACGCTGCAAATGTCGCAAATCAGAACTCAGGTCCACGCCAATTTGTGTGTGTTGTGTGTGTAGCAATAGAGACATGATAAGGCTCATGCACCTTGTATGAATTTTATGTAGTTCAGCCAAACAGGATGAAATTTTCCGTAAATTGTTTATAATTGACCCAGCTTCATTATTCTTAAACATTATCTTAGACACGTTACTTCCCATTCTTTTTGTTGTTGTGAACTATTAATACGCCTATAGGATTGAATGTCTGTCTCAATATTAATGTAACAATTAAACAGACTTTAGGGATATATGACCAGTGTTGTACACTCATTCTGAGACGAAATATGTATGGTAAATAATTATTATGTCCATGTATTTACATGATATTGAAGTACTTGCTTGGTATCATTGAACAGAAATGACACTTTGTGGGTAATTTTGTTTTTGCTTATTAAATAGTCATACCCTCGGAATTCGGCTTGGGAGCCGTCTAGACTATTGTATAAATATACAGAATGAGGTGTGTACACAATGAAACGCATATCAGTAATTTAGAACAGCAGATTGAGTCTGATTTCGTAAGTTGCAGAACTTAACATTTCTTTGTATTATTAAATAACCCATATTCATCCCGATTCGTCCGCTCGTTCTGTTTACGTGTTCGTGTCCGTTTTCTTACGAATCCGTGTATTGCAGAACGGGCTTTGCCGAGACGATTTCATTCTATATTTAGAACACAGAAAAGCACTGCTTTATAAAAACATATTTAAGATCTCGATTTGGAAAAAATGTGGGAATTTTTTAAGGAGATCAAATTTATATTTTTGCCAAGACGACCTGATCAACTCTTTGAGATCGAATTGCAATATAGAGTAGGTGTGAGTTATATAATTTAACAATAATTTTTAATATTGTCATATCATCGCAATTGCATTTATTTGAGATACATTTAGTTGTTATACGGACTGTTTTATTTTGTATTTCAGGAATTGTCACAATGTTTGAAGTGAATTTATATATTAAGTGCGTGGATTTGAAAACATATCTTATAATATCGAAAAGTTAATATTTTATGGTAAAATTATTTTCTACTGCAATTTAAATGATACAAAAAGTATAATATAGATCATGAAAATGCAAATGAAACACACACACAGATATATATATATATATATATATATATAACATGGAAGAATGAGTGAGAAGAGAGATTTGGGCAGCGCTTAACAGCGAGGCCTTGAGAGCCGATGATGGTGATTGAGGTGAGAATGTAGGAACGCCAGAATAAAAGGGTGGAGAATACTGGACATTCCCAGAAAATCCGCCGACCAGCAGCATCGTCCGGCACGATTCCTAATTGCGAAAATCCGGGCATGGCCCGGCCGGGGATTGAGCCCGGTTCGCCTTCGTGGAGGGCGAACAGGCTAACCGCTATGTCACGGTGGCCCCAACAATAAAAATATACCCTTATTTTTCACGAGACAATAGTGACATGCCTACAATAGTGGCCTTCACTTGATCGACTCGGAGTATCATACAATTTTTGCCAATGCCAGTGACGACAGACGGCGGTAACTATACACATTCATGCAGCACAGCGACTGTGATAGAGCGACGCGGATAATTTCTGCAACTGATGGCCGACTCGTGGGAATAGACGCGGTCGTTATCACTGTCCCTTGGAATCTTCTGTCACGACAGTATTGGAGCGGTGACAAAATCTTCGTGGCAGGAAATATTACCCATAAACAATACTTGTTAGTATTTGCTAATTCCAACTGTTAACTCAGATGTCACATCTTTAGTTGGAAAACAGATGAGTTGTTTCCTGGGAGGTAGGGAGCTTACACCACTACAGTGTACGATGTGTCAACTGACAACCTGGCTCATGTTCTTGTCCTAATGCAACAGATTTTTGTATTAGAATGTGGACGGCTGCGAAGTTACTGCGTGCAAGTGCCCCGTTACATTAGTTACTGTTATCGTATTAAGTGACGACAGAGGTCGCCAGCCTTATTGTATTGTGTTGGTAGTCAACACAGCAGACAGTGCGTAGTACGGTGTGAAGTAACGAGGAACTGACGGACATGCATCTCATGTGTGGTGAAAATTTTTTGATGCATCAGCTAGCTGCGCATCGTCCATACATGGAAGAAGTTTCCGGCCGAAGTTTGCCAGATGCAAGTGCATTCATGACAGTTCTTCGGCGTTCGCGTGAAACAGGAACTGAACACACAAGTAACTACGAAGTTGGCTGATCGCAGCTAGACATCGAGCACGATGTGTTGGACTACCTTAGTGCTTACTTTGGTTTCAGCACTCGAGGAAATGCTAATGTGCTGATTGCATCACAGTCTACACAGTATGTCGCATTAATGGCGAAACGGATTGCACGCATATCACTACCAGTTAATTAAGGCACTTATGCTGCCTGATCAGCCTGCTCGTTTACAGTATTGTGAGTGGTTCCATGAATAGATTAGGCGATCCCCAGGGTTATGAGGTTCTGTGATATTAGCGGACTAAGCTTCCTTCGGGTAGAACGGTGTCTTCAACTTCCACAACGAACATGTGTGGACACACATCATCCCACATGTAGTATGGAGATCCCACGTCCAATGTTTGTTTTCTCCGAATGATTTGGCAGAGATTATAGAGGGGATGCTGATTGATCCTCACATCCTTCCCGCACATCTGTCTGAAGCTTCCTATCGACACTTCTTGGACGACGACCTGCCATAAGTACTTGAAGATGTACTACTGAATCTACGAGATGACGTGTAGCATATCAACGATGTAGCACTACCACACTTTAGTACTACAGTGAGGCAGTACATGGGTGCACGGTACCCCGCGTAACTCTAAGGTAACAGTCGGGATAAGCGGATACAACGAAGGTGACATTTTTATTGAGGTTTACATTCTGATTACTAACATGTCATGTCAAATTGCTTCAAAAAGGGGATTGCACAATTCTAAGCAGTATGAGGGCGCCACTACCTATTTAATGTACAAAGGTAACTACTCGCCGGAACACTGTTTTCTTCTGGTTACTTAACTTGTAAACATTTGCGTGTATACTACTTTTCGTTGCTTAATGGAAAGTAATTGCCAATTTATCGTTTCATAGCACATTATTACTCTCACTTTCGGGGGCGTCTACGACCCTCTGAAATCACTGTAGACCCTAATTCGTATACATTTTTCCGTATTTATTTTTCATAAGGATTCCGCTCACGGTGGATTTTCATACCTTAACGACTCACCCTGAACGTGGTTAGGATTTTGTAATACATGTATTTACAGCTGCCAAAATCATCAAGATATTTACTAGTAATGAAGACCACATGAATCATCATAAAGGTAATATATAGTAGGTGTTTTTAACTTAACTGCATGTTGAATACACTCTTTTAGCATTTTATTTTACGTATTTTGCATGAATGAAAATTGTGGTTGCGTTAGAATTTTCATTATGTCAAATGCGAGATCCGAGTATGTGTATAATAGAGACTGGACAGAACCAGTTAGTTAAGTCACAATTAGGTATATTAGTATGTATATAAACCTACATAATGTATGTCAATAATATGTTTTGGCATTATATTTCTATAGAAATAAAACATCAACCATAAGTAGATTTCACATATGTGTTTATTAAATAATTTACACATTTCCAAAAAAATTACAACCAAAAGTCAATGTCTTTCATTAAAATATATATCATTTTTTAAGTAATTCCATCCATTGAATTTGATTGAAAAATGTTGTGTGATCATAACACAGAAAGTACATTTTAAAATATTAATCATACATGTTTATAAGTGAAGAGGAAATACAGGTTCAGTTAAAGCACTGGGAATAGCACTAGCAGTCACATCCAGGATATCCCCAACCACCACGTGGTCCCCATCCTCCCCAACCACTAGATGGGCCTCCGTAATAACCCCCATATCCTTGATACACACCAACTCCAGATGCATCAGCAGAAGCAGCAGCTGTGGCAGAAGATGATGCCGCGGCACCACCACCTGAAGCACTAGAAGCAGCCGAACTAGAAGCAGAAGCAGCACTTCCGCCAGTACCAACTCCTAGCAAACCAGGGTATCCACCCCACCACCCTCCTGGGTACCCGCCATAGCCCCAACTTGGGTAACAACCACAGCCCCATCCTGGGTAACCCCAGGAACCATAATATGCAGGATATCCACCAGATCCAGAGGCAGCAGCAGCTGCTGAAGCAGAAGATGATGCAGAAGCAGCAGCGCCTCCTGCTGCACTAGAAGAAGCAGCGCTAGAAGCAGCAGCAGCAGCAGCAGCACTTCCGGAAGCTCCACCTCCCCATAGTAGAGGATATCCCCCGCCACCATATCCTCCCAAGCCACCATATCCTCCCCAACCACCATATCCTCCCCAGCCATCATATCCTCCCCAACCACCATATCCTCCCCAGCCACCATATCCTCCCCAGCCACCATATCCTCCCCAGCCACCATATCCTCCCAAGCCGCCATATCCACCCCAACCACCATGTCCTCCCCAACCACCATGTCCTCCCCAGCCACCATGTCCTCCCCAACCACCATGTCCTCCCCAACCACCATGTCCTCCCCAGCCGTCATATCCATCCCAACCACCGTATCCACCGCAGCCTATTCCTCCACCCCAACCACCTCGTCCACCCCAACCACCTCGTCCACCCCAACCACCTCTTCCACCCCAACCACCTCTTCCACCCCAACCACCTCTTCCACCCCAACCACCTCTTCCACCCCATCCTGGGTATCTCCAGTTGTGGTCATCATCGTAGTCATCCCAATCGTCACAGTCGTGGTCTGCATATGTCTGAACTATCACGAACAGAAGTACTGCGAGTATCTGCAACAAAGAAATGTCAATTAAAAATATATTTAAATGTTCTATTTTTGTTGAATACAACTCATGTTTATTGTAACTTTTGGATGCAAAGAAATGTTTTTGGTATTCGGTATCAGTGGCCAGCGTACCAGAGTCACTGTCCTGTATTCTTTCTTGACTACAGTCATGAGAGTATCAAGTATTTCTTTAGGATGGATTGTGCATGACTATCGTACTTGTGCTGCAGGTTTGTTATTGTTTCCGAAATGGTATTACGTATTTAACTGCTTCACTGATAAAATATGTGAGTCTGTGTGAATTAATTAATTAATTTTTTGGGCATTTTGAGATTAACCTGGCGAAAATAAAAGAATGAAAAAAAAAATGCCATGAGGGGATTCAAGGAAAATATTTTCTAACATTTTATTTTGGTGGAAATTAACTGAAGTCTAAAGAAAAATGTGACCAATGAGGTAGGTTTAAAATCATATAAAAATAGAGTGTTGGTGTTCTCTTTGGAAACGACTCTTGGGTCTGATACGTACATTAATCGTATCTAAACGTTCTCCGTGTGCATTTTCGGTATGAATTCGGCATTTAACTTAGTGCAGTAGAGAATAATATCAGACACGTCTATACGTACAGCCAAGAGTTCAAAACAACCTAGTGGTAAGCCATGACAACACAACATAACTTTTAAAATATCTTTTTAATTCACTTGAAATTATTTTACTTCTTCAATACAATTTTTTTTTGTTTAAATACGTTCCTTTTCGTTTCACAATTGTAAGAGACCCCGGAAATTTCCCGCATTTATTTGGTAAGAAGCTAGATGCCACGGTTCATCTGTACTCAAGCCCGAATAGTTTTCGTTGGTTATTGCTCCAGTTTTACCCCAAACGAGGTAACACGAGATTCGTAACTTTCATTCCCTTGCAGGCGCGTTATTAGTTGTAATTCTCACGGGGCGTGCCTAACAAATTGTGATCCGATTGAAGAAGAAACTCGAATGCACAGTAGTTGCAATTTAACTTGCTCTTAAATGGATTTGCGAAATTTGTGGATTTCTCGTCAATAGCCTGAAAACAATTGCTTGGAAATCACGGGGCCAGCAAAATTCTCCACTCTGTAACTCCAAGAAAAGCACATATTCCGCTCTTCAGAACGATATCCACGCCCGAAAATTTCTTTGTTAAGAAGGCCTTAAATATACGTATATAATTGTATGAATATTGTGTATTCTTCTACCAAACGCAAAATTAACATAGCCATGGGTATTATCACTTTATTCATGCGTCGGTCAAGTGAAACTGAAATTATTATAAAAGTTGTTATAAAACGTGTTTGCGAACGATGGCTGAAGTATAGCTTACTTGCCGTGCATGAATATATTTCTCCTATTATTGCGGAAAGTAAATGAAGTTTGATTTCAGTTGGTTTATTGGAACCAAAAATTATGCCATACCATTATAACATTTAGTACGACCACCATTTTCAGTATATTAGTCTGCTACAATAAGTTTCTACAAAATATCATATATCCATAGTTCCCATTGTCCTACTCGCAAAACAAATTTTGTGAGATTATGTATAATAGTTAATGAGAAATCGTTAACAGTTCAAGGCGCATTATCTTCAGTAATTCCTTAATTAAATGATTACTAAGTGTCGAAAACAAACAGATTTTGAGATAACCATACTATTTTAAAAGGCACGGTCCTGAAATTTATGTTGAAAATAATTTATAACTAACTTCTCCAAACTAAATTAGTTTTAAATTAATCTAGTAATTTCAGGGTTAGGAATCATGTTGATAATAAGTCTGTGGTAATTCGGTATAAAGATTTAGAAAGTTTTATTAAGACATAGCTACATGCAAAAATTTATTCATACCCGTTGGCCATATTTATTTGATGTTTTTCAGATTTTATCATTCAGTTTCTTCTAACTTTACGGTCTAAAATTAAACAAATAGATTTTCCTCCCAAACACATGCTCACTGACGCTCAATATAGAAGAAACCAGATGCAAATTTTTGTCCATTTTCTGGAGCGTGTGTCTGGTATGTTCAAACTTATACATGTTTCTGGTAAACGAACTTCGAGACCAACTACGGCCAAATATGTTTTGAGATCAAAACCTCTTATTTACATGCATAATTCCTCGAGAATTTTTCGCTATCATCAAAGAATTGGAAACACATTTTGTCCACGAAAATAACATTTGTACCCGAATTCTTTGAGTATTTTATCTCAGTAAACTAAAAATCGCGTGACATATTTTGCAATTCTCTAAAAATCAAAATGAGTTTTCGGTCGCCGTTCACTCTTTTACACCGGTGTACATGCTATGAGAACAAATCGACTTAGACACCACAAAGCTAACGTCCGCCATTTCTTATTACTTACATTTCTTCCTGTTATAAACCGCATGGAAAAACTTAAGCAATATCTCACTATGAAAATAATTTCTAAATATATTTGAAATTAGATTCTCCCAATAAAATAGTTTGACAGTGTGACACATTTTCAAACACATTCAAGATTATTTGATAAAATTAGTTGATATGGCCGTATTTTGTCCTTAAATTTTATTGTCAAATACTGTTGAAGGCGAAAATTCGACGGTGTGGCAGGGGTTTTATAGGGCAAAAGGAGTTGAGCGCTCCTCCTAGCTGCGCTGGCCTCTCTCCGTGTTCCTACAGTCTGTCGTTTTTCAGTCAACAACGCTGTCAAAAACAACGTGGATAATATTTGAGGTTAAATAGATTACAAGTGTTTTGAGATGTTCGTATAATTTATATAGCTAAGTTTAATGCACTCAGCATATAATGAAGTTAAGTCAACGTATTTAATTTATGTGAAAGGGTGAGTTGTTGACAAAATGCAAATCTAAACAAAATCGTTCATGACTGCTAACCACGTGGTTCTGACATTCGTACTGGCGATGGCGAGCCAATGTAAGGAGCATGCGCAGAAAACTAAAATCTGTCTATTTCTCAGGCTTACGATCTGTGCACAAGCGTACGACTCAGGAAGCGAGCTCCATTTTTATACGTTGACCGATTTAAACCATTTGTATATTTTAAACGCAGCCAATCAGTCCCGTTATTAACGTCACAGTACGAGCTCCAGTCTACACTTCAGAAAATATTCCAAGAAAATAAGTTTGTTACTGCTGCTGCCTTAGTGTGGTGACGGCCGAATGAAACAAAAAGGTTCTTTCACGTACCGCATTCAAATATATAACAAAAAAAAAAAACACTTTGTCCATCTTGTCCCGAACCACATTTTAAAAAAATGTTTGTAAAAGGTTTAATGTCCTTAAGATTGTGGGTAAAATAAGACTTATAGATACAACCAAATAAAAACAAATTCCTATCAATTTACTCCTACTTTCTCTCTTTAAGCATTGTTCATCACTTCGCAAGACAAAAAGTGTTTTTGGTTTGGAAGCACTACTGTGAAAGTTAGCAGAAACTCGTCTAGGATAATTTAACATGTAGAACCTCGACCTTTCACTAGACTGGCACTGCACACTAGGCAGGGTCCTTATGTATAGTTTATCCCTGGTATCATCACACATTTTGAATCAAACTTTTAAAAAATAGCCCTATGTATGATGTATTTAGCTATTTACTAAACATGTCACATAACGCAAGCGTTTTATAGCACTGTTAACATCAAAGTATCTTATTTTTGTTCACTTGAACTTTAACCTACACTTGTATCTCTAAATTATAATATTTAATTTATAATTAATGTGAATTGAAACAGAAATAGAATATGTGTGGCTGGTACTGTCTAATAACAAATACTTCTCTTGCAAAATATAACTGAACTGAGGGCGCGCGAATGCGGTTCTTTGTCCCTTTGGTGTGATTTTCTAAACTTGATCAAGCTTTGTTTACATGAGCATGAGGAATAGTCTTAGAGTAGAACTATAACAGGATCTCAGACAAGTTGGAACCAACCATGAATGGACTCTTAATACCTGAGGTTGACGTAATTCTGGTTTTTTTTTGTTCTCACATTTCGCGGTTGGCTGAGAGGTCTTTTTTAAGTATTCGTGGGCTGCTTTTTGTGCTTAGCATAGATTGCTTTGTCGTGTTACGTATTTTATGGAGTACCATCAGCCTTACAGAGATCAGTCAAGTGCTGTTAGTTAAGGGCTGTTCACGGTGAACTGAGCACTTTTGAAAGCCCTGCTGAAGATATGCTTGTATTGTGTAATCTTCCACCGTATTTAAAATTAATATTTCGATGGGCCTGATAACTTTATTGGTGCGTCGAGCAAGTGAAACTGTTATAAAAAGTAAATATTTTTACCTATTTGGTCAAATCTTGTTCTTATTTGCATTAAATTACAGAAAGTAAAGAAAATAATTTCAGCATTCTCAAATGGTTTCCTAATACTTTTAATCCAACGCTAAGACATCGGATTTCTTTTCTCTCTGTTGTTACTAACTTTACAGGGCGCACGTCAGTCAATGTGCCTGTTAAAATACATGCAAACAGGGGCAGTGATGTTTTTCATAGGTTTATTGAAGTGCCCACTTTACCAAGAACAGCATATAGAGAAAATTATGCGTCTTACCTTAATGATCATTGCTAATGTCCGTATGAGTTGTTCGCTGTGTGGAGACGACGGATGGCCTGACTCGAAGGGGTCCACGGACAGTATATATACCCTGCCAAGATGCTAAATTTTTTTAACTCAAAAAATACATTTAAGAACACAGCTTTAATATCGCACGCATCCGAGACGTGTTTCGAAGGCTAGTTTTTTTTTAAATAGGAGTTTTTACAGAAGTACTGAAGAAGTTGTCGCAACGATGTATGCTCGCCTTAGACAAAGAGGCTGACGTCACTCTCAACTCGGCACGTATTAAAGAGATAGCACTCGAGGCACGATACATGTTCGCGAGGTGAAAATTGATCAGTGGTCCCCCACGTCCACAATGTTCTCTATGTAGTAATACTGGTCCAGTGGCTCTATTGTAGTCTATTAGCGGTTCCTTCACACTTTTTGAATCAAACCCTTGAAAAATAACCCCATGTATGACGTACTTAGTTATTCATTAAATATGCAATTTATCATAACCGTTTTGTACCTCTGTTAACGTGAAAGTATCTTATTTTTCGTTAAATTGAAGTTTTAAATGTATTTTATTTTTAAATTATAATGATTCGTGTAGAATAAATATGAAGAAAGCCAGTGAGAAAGCATGCGTGTTGGTAGCGCCTAGTAATACATAGTTCTCAACTAAAATATAATTACAAGTGGGTGCGCACGAATTCGGTGCGTTGTCCTTATATGGGTTTTTTTTTTAGACTTAAGTAAGCTTAGTTTGCATCAGGCGGAGGAATATCCTGGGAGTATAACTTTATATCAGAGCTTAAGAAAAGTGTGACGTAACTGTGAATAGACTATGCATCGGTTGGCGCAACAGCCCTGAGATCTCAACATTATTGGTGCTAAGGGAAGTAGGCCTTACTAGATCATATTTATACGATATATATATACTCATTGAAAACATTACAGGCTGCCAAAATTTAAGAAAACGGCGAGTGGGATTTTCTCTAACGTGGTAGTATAAAGACGCCAATAGTATCACTTGTTTATTGTTTGTTATCACATTTCTGAGTTGTCACCAAGATTTTCAGCAAGCTGCTCCATGAAACTTTTCAAACCGCGGCTCGGTTTTTATAACGGTAAAGTTTCGTGAAACACTTGCCTGTAATGAACATTAAATAATTATACAAATGCACTTTATTATGGCTCTCAGTTGAACCTGGTATCCACATCCATATATTAAGAAGTATTATTTTTATATTTGCATTGTTTTAATTGCCGAAATTTTTACACTTTATCATCTTTGTGCGCGTAAGTCCTAAAGACATAAAAAATGTTTCGTACTGGAGTGTTACTTAGGCGTTGAACGGGTCCTCTGAAATCCAAATCTTGTTTTCATAGCAACTGAACGTGCATGTGGTGAGTATTATACAAGTCAACATCCCATTACTTCGTACAAGATGGAGCTCATTCATAAATAACTCTGTCATAACAAAAATTACTAAACTCTTTAGGGCATGTGTTAAAAGGACCTTCATTCGTTTCTGCTTCCGATATAAGTAACAATTCATTAAATTGTATTTCTTCAAAGATGCGTTTCTTTGGGATGGTTTTAAAGTATAAAGTTTCTCTTGGATAATCAGAATAGCTTGCAGTAAAAATCGTCAATATACCATTAGGTTTTTGAAGTAATAAAAAAATAATCTGCAGTACCTACAATTTTTGTAGTAATCTACGACAGCTACTGTCAAAAGTAATACAGTTTTGCAACAGCAGCTAACAGTTTCTTGGTTACTGCAGGACTTTTTCCCCGTGCAAGAGCTTGGGATATCCCATTAACTTCCATCGTCGTACTGAAGCTTAAGTTGCAAGTTACACAACCGTTTAAGATACCAAGGAAGTCAGAATATGGTGGGTTTATGGGCGACGTTGGGCTGAAGTGGAAAAAAAAAGTGAATTTTTGATGAGATCATATTTATTTCGTGACAACAAAACTGCACTATTTTCGCACTCACCAAATAACAGATTAGTATTCATTGCTAAATAATTTTGTTTGGTCGTATAGAATTTGTTGTTATGCAACTTCATGTTTATAATAACAGTCTTGTATTAATCAGCAAGTCGGGGGAAGAGTGGACTGGGGAGGAGAGATTTGGGCGGCTCTTAATATCGAGGTCTTGAGAGCCAATGAGGAAGAAGCGAGATAAGTATGGACCAGCGCAGGAGTAGATGGGTGGGGAATAGGGAGATCCCCGAGAAAACCCGCCAACAAGCGACATCGCTCGGCACGATTCCCACATGGGAAAATGCGGGAGTGACTTGGCCGGAGATTTAATCCGGTTCGCCTTGGCGGAAGGCGAGCATGCTAACTAACCGCTCGTGCACCGCGGCCCCGTGATTGTTATTGGCTGTATTTATACAAAATAATACTTTAATAATAACCAAATCTTATTTCATGTATCATCTTAGGTGAGTGATCGAAAATCTGTTTCCTGTCAAGCTTTGAAAAGATTTTAATATAACTTCAATGTTGTTTCACGACAAAGTAAATTAATATAATATAAAAATTACGTATTCTAAAAATTGCGCTCTCATCTCGAAAGCATTTCACCTATTCTTCCATCCTTAGTGCTCGGCTTCACATATTATGCAGAAATCCTTCATTTTCGTGCGATAATTTCAGTTTCAGAGGTCTTATTGGAAATGTTTGGCTAGAGAAAATTTACAATTTACTAATTGTTTAATATTTTTGTATCTAATTTTCACAGCAGGTTATTAGTAGATACGTCATGCCTATCCAGTGGCAAGGGCTCGGGGCTGAGGCACAGGCCGCGATCTTGAAATTTCCCGTTTTCCCTCAAACTCGACTATTTTACCCTTGAAACACTCAAAATTTCCTTTTTTTTTTTTTTTTTACCTCAAAATTTTCCTCCCTCTCACCCCTTCCCCAAACCCTCTTAGATTTTTCTTTTTTAAGTGTTACCAAATGTCATGGGAAAGTGTAAAATTTACATAACTTATTTTTTATAAACCGATTTTGCATTAAAGTACATTTTCGATACATTTTCCTGTATCTTTCAAAGATTCAGGCATTTTTCAAATATTGATAAATTACAAATTAATATTATTAATTATTTATGAAATCATCGATTCCTAGATGTCTGATCGTTTTACGTTTGATTTGACAAGGTCAACCATCTTCCTGGCCCCTGAGAGCGACGTTCGAAGAGGTGTTGGGCAGCGGAAGGGGTGGTCGACGCTTTTCGTGATGGTTAGGACTCTTGACGGGTTTGCGGGTGATTGGAGGAAAGGGGGGGGGGGGGTTGTTAAGTCCATGGTCTTGGGATGTGTGGTGTGCGGGGTGGTTTGAGTGTCTTTGCAAACAAAAAAAAGGGGGGTATATTGGTACTTTGAATATAATTTCCGACGATTTTGGGGTAGTGATATAAATCGCTTTAATTATTATATACCTTTATAAAAAAACATGTATTTGAAGGAGTGATGGGGGAGGGGGCCGGGAGTAATTGGGAGAGAGGGTAAGGTTGAGTAACGAGATTGTATAGTGGTTACGGTGTGGTTGAAGGATGCTGGTAAAGTGGGGTGATGGAAAATGAGTTGAAAAAAAAAGGGGGGGGGGTATTTGGGCATATCTCTTAAATTCAATATGATTGTCCTGCTGACATTTGGTTACATAAACGATATGACATCATGATCGTATGCGCCTTATTATGTGCCTAAGTGTAACTATATATTTTAATTATTAAAAAAATATAACTAATTTTATAGTATTAGTTTCTCAGATTCCTCATTGTGTCCGAGTTTCGGGATACCTCAGCCAGATTGAGGAATCAGTCAACCACATTGTGGAGTAAGCACTTTTTTCACAGTTTTTTGGAAATTTAGGAGGGTCTGGGGGAGGGGAAGGGAAATTTGTGGTAAAAGATAAATTTTAAGTGTTTTAAGGGGAAAATGGTTGATTTTGAGGGAAAAACTGTAAACTTTGAGGGGAAAACGGGAATATCCAAGATGGGGACCTCGCCTCGGCGACTTATCCCCCTCCCCCCCCTCTCTCTTTGCCTACGGATCGTCATGACCTAGCTACTGTTATTTCCTGCTTGCAAAAATGTATGAGCTTATTAATAATATATCAATATGTTCTGTCTTTTTGCAACCAGCAGGTAAGATATTATAAGACTTAGGCACAAAAATGTCAATGAACTCGTAAAATGTAAATTTTCTATGATCTTAAACTGTCAGTGATTACTTTGAATCCGAAATTACGACAGGAAAACGAACAATTCCTGCAAAAGATATGAAGGCGAGCTTAAAATATTGCTTATTTTGGGAGAGATTGTGAACGACGCACCATCAAGCACGTTCTTGGGAGTGCGATTGTTTTCTTTTGTTTTATCTCGTGTGCATGGCTGGCGGCGCGGCCTTGGAAACAAAAGAAAAACGTTGCTATTGTTGTGAAAGTTCGAATGGTACCGCGTGTGTTGGCGTTGTTCAACATTGTGCCAGCAACCGACATTGTTACAGAGTATCTGACCGATGACATCGCGTCGCTATTCGATCATCCCTCCAATCAGTATTTAGCTGGTTTAGTCTATTCGCGGTTTCTTCGCTCTTTTTTAATAAAAATTTCTTACTCGGCTATCTTCCTCTTCAGCACGTTCAACCGATTATTTATCAGTCTTCTCAAACACAATAAAATTCAGTATTCCTTATCGCTAGTTATTACACATTTACCTTAAAAAAACATTTTTTTGAAATTAGTTTAGTAAAATTCACCTATATTATTAATTATTATATCATTAAAACGTCTTGCAAATATCCTCGTCCATCTTTGGAGGTGGTGATAATTGTACTTAAGAAAAAATTAGTTCTATTTTACA
This sequence comes from Dryococelus australis, assembly GCA_029891345.1. NCBI lineage: Eukaryota > Metazoa > Arthropoda > Insecta > Phasmatodea > Phasmatidae > Dryococelus > Dryococelus australis. The sequence goes on from CM056993.1 coordinate 350,999,708, forward strand.
TTTGCCTTATTTTTGTTGTCTCCTGTCCTCCGACTGGCTGTCGTCTGATCGTGATACATCTCTCCGCCAATCAGCAGTGACGAGATGAGAGACAACCAGGATAATTTTGTTTAGTACTTTTGTTTAATACACATTTAATTCCGACTAACCTCTAGGAAAGAGATGAAAAATAATTAAGTATTAATACTGTATATTGTCTAGGAACAAATGAAAAATACTTTCACATGATCTCTGTGCCAATAAACTATTAAACTAACCAAAGATTTTACAGTTAACTCATATAGTGAAGCTTAATTTGGAATGATATTAAATGAAGCGACAACGTAAGAAAACACTCTGTAATAATATATAATATAATGAAATATCTGTGATCAACGGTAAACATAGCCCCGAAACACTGCAATGTTACAGCTAGTTTCGTTCTTCTTAAATAGGTCGTATATCACATACTTTTTTTAATACTTCCGTTAACATAAAAGTCTTATTTTTTGGTAAAAGTTAACCATTACTTATATTGTATTAATAAATTATAATATTTCATACTGTATTCAAATGAACAAAACCAGTGAGAAAATAGGTGTGTTGGTAATGACTAGTAAGAAATAGTTCTCATGCAAAATATCAATAAAGTGAGTGCGCACAAATGCGGTCCACTGTCCCTTTGGTGTGATTTTCTAGACTCGGTCAAGCTTTGTCTGCATGAGGCGAAGGAATTCTACCTGGAAGTGGAACTTCAGCAGGGCTTCAGGAATGTTTGAAGTAACCGTGAACAGACTATGACTCACACAGTGTTGATGGCCAAAGGCCCGATGGTTTGTGATGGCTAGAACCACGAGTATTTCGCGAATTCATTCGGAGGCCAGATAGACTCCAAACACTTGTTCTTCTCTCCTACTGTTGTGATTGGACGACAGTTCTTCAGACACGCCCAGTTTAACTGTGATCCAGTGATAAGCAGGGAGCAGTAGTGTGAGTGAATGTTTAAGAGTTCTGTACAGAGGCCTCACTTGATCACAGCAACCAATGAGGAAACGATAATGTCTCGAGTGAATAGAGGGCTGTCCAGCCTAGCTTGCTGTTAACTCAATCCGCGAAATACTCGTTGCTCTAGTGATGGGAAAGGAAAGGTGGGACCAATATCTCGCGCTAATAGATCCCAGGGTTTGTTCTTTGTGACTGTTGATTAGGTACAGTTGTCGAGGAATAGGTTCACCGTCAAAATCTCGCGCGTTCTCACTGAGACGAATGTCTTTCTTCGACTGTGATTTCGCCGTTATGAAAGCAAACCTTACAGAACGTCGCAAAGAAAAAAAAAATACACACCCAAAGCCTGCTCTGCGTGAGTTTTGGAAGAGAACGGGAATGAAAAAACTTGGGAAAAAAATTCCACCCAACGAAATTTTACATGCACAATTTAAAAATCCTCCCCGTAGGACGAAATTTATCCGATCAATCCTTACCTTGCAGGGGAAAAAAAAAACAAATCTCGTAACATACAATTTTCAGTCTAATAGAAATTAATTACATCTTGAGTATCTTAGTGTATGGTAGGCCTGCTAGCTAAAAATAACATTCATATGTGCGTTCTTATACAAATGTGTACACTAGGTTTGAATTGAGAATTGAGTTGATACTCGTAGTTGTTGGGATATTTTTTTGAATCTATGTCTTTGGCGCCCATGGTGATTACGTGACATGGAAATGGAGCAGAGATGGAAGGATTTCGTGCCGAAAACACGCGGTTCAAGTCAACGTCCGCCACGTTTCCCGTTTGCTTAAAAAAAAAAAGTGTTACCCCGCCGGTAAATCGTATCCAGATTACGCAGGTGGGATGTTTGTACTCTAAAGATGGTACATCTGCAGCATCACGATATTTATCACACTGGAAAAAAAAAATCACCAGCGAGGTCACAGCCGAATAGTTCAGTAAACTGTCTTCGGGGCAGGCAGAACTAAGGTTACTTGTACTACATGCTGGGAAGATAAATGTTAAAAATTTGGCATAGGAGAACTTTTCGTCATTAGGTAAGCGCTATTCTAGGCAAGCAACCAGATTTGCTCTATTTTCTATGTTTAAAAAAAAACAGGATAATTGCAGTAATTAAATACAAAATAACTTCGTAACTAAGAAAATTTCTCTTTCTAGCCTACTTTCCGAAGGAAAGAAAGACTTATGAGATCACTTTTCGGTCTGTGTGTGTGTGTGAATGTGTGTTTAGGTGTGTGGCTGAGTGTCTGCTCTTGTGCGTATACCCCTCCTTCCCCTCTCCATTACAATCTTTTCAAATTTTGAACTTGTCAACCTAATTTCACCAAACCCGGTGAATATATAGCACTAAGTCAGGACACCTGACTTATATAGTTTTTGACCACGTCGTGCACTTACTTTCAAAATTGTGGCAATTTTAATATCAAGGGTGATATGTCGTATCTCGGGAACCATTCAACCGTTTTAAACCAAATTTTGTATACTGGCTGGCGCAGTCGGTTGGTGTGACGCCAAGCTGCGGTGTGGGGAATTCTGGTTTCGAATCCTAGGTAAGGCAAGGGTGTTAGTTTAAGTTATATCATAAGTTAGTTTGTAAGCCATCCTCTAATAAGCCTTCAGGCATAGCACCAGGGGGCGTTAATAAGCCTTTTCCATTTCTATTGTATGCTGGCAGAGCAAAGTGCAAGTACCAAATTTTGACATGGTTATTTTTGTTATTCCACTATTTTGTAAGTTAGCACCAAATAAAAATAAAGATTTTGCTGTGTATCTCGAAAACTACTAATTCAATTCTCACCCAATTTGGCATGTAAGTAACACTACACTGGGCCAGCTAAATTTAAGTAATTGAACTTGATTAGGCACTCATTTTGAAAATGGTGGCTACACAAATATTTTAGGTTTATTGAATGTATCTATCGTACCACTTAACCAATTTTGGGCAAATTTTGTTAGCTGAAAATATTTATTACAAATATAATTTATGCCAACAGTCACTTTTGTCAGCCATTTTTAGTGCCACATTAATACATATTGTTCTTATGTAAATATGTCGGAAAAAAATTAACCGATTACTACCAAATGTGGCAAACAAGAAGTACTGCAGCAGTTGATGTAAATTGGTGTCAGATACTAATTTTCTAAATGGCGGCCATATAGCCATTTAGCTTAGGATGCTATATCGTTGAGACCATGTAATCTATTCCAACTTAATTTTGTATGTTGGTAGTTTATATTACAGCTATCAAGTGCTTCTACATGGAGCATCTTTTGTCCACAGGTTTTGTAAGATATGCCACATGAAAAAATTAGTTTTTATGTAATATCTCGGTAAACAATTGACAGATTCCTACCAAACTTTGCAAACAATTTTCACTGTAGGATGTGGTGTAATCTGTTATGTTTTAAGTAGGTCAGGCACTTATTTTAAAATGGTGGCTATATAAATATTTTAGCGTACTATCTTTTACTAACTAAATATATTATAACTTAGCTTTGTATGCTGGCAGTATCTACGACAACCATCAAATTTTTCTATACAGAGTCTCATTTCTGTGCAAATTTTGTAAACAACTAGCCCCACAATAAATATTATGTTTTTATGTAGTATCTCGGAAAACAATCAACACAGTCTTACGAAATTTGGCGAAGAAATTGTACTGTGGTAGGTCATATGACTATATATATATATATATATATATATATATATATATATATATATATATATATATATATATATAGTGACAGGCGCTTATTTTCGTAATGGCGGCTATAAAATAATTTTAGCTTAGTGTGCTATATCTACGAAACTACGTAATCGATTTTAATAACGGTTTTGTTCTCCATTAATGAAGATCATCACATGAAAAATATGAATGTTTTATGCCATATCTCATAGGGACCAATCAACCGATTTTCACCTAATCCTTCTCACAAGTAGTGCTATGGTAGACCATTTAAACTCACATGTTTTAAGTGGCCCAGTCACTTACTTTCAAAATTACGGCCTTGTAAATATCCTAGATTAGTAAATCCTATCATTCGAAACATTAGACTGATCAAATTCGGGTTGACGCTTGAATCTAACATTCGTAATGCATTTGACTGCACACTAGCTTATGTTACGATGTTTTCTGGGTTCGAGTCCCGAGTAAGGCATGTGTGTATTTGAAATTGCCTTACTGCGGTTCAATACGTTTCTGTTTTTATCTCTAAAGGCTGTTCACGATAAAGTGAGCACTTTTGAAATCAACCTTAGACAAATGTCGCTGCCCCTACTTGCATGTATTTTAACGGGCGCACCAAGTGACACGCATCCGGTAAAGTTGGCAACTCTGGATGGCAAGTAGTTCCATATGTTAACGTCGAATAAAAAGTATTAGGGAACAATGTGTGATGATTTAAATTATTTCTTTCGCTTTCTGTTTTTTTTTTTTACGCCTGAATGTTTCAAAATTAGCAGATTTATAAAATGTTTACTTTTCCAATCATTTCACAGTTTTACTTGACCGGTGCATGAATAAAGTGAAGAGGCCCATGGTAATGTTAATTTTACATAAGGTGGAAGAATACACAACGTGCATACACGTAGATCTTAAGTAGGGCTTTCAAAAGTGCTCATTTTACCGTGAACAGTCTATAATGATTTGCTTTCAACGAGACAAGTCGTACCTACCAACTCACCTTTTAAGGAATCATTAAAAAAATTAATGGCACCCATGTTGAGTAAAGTAGGCTCATTAGTTATGCCAGTAACTTCTTGTTTATAATTCACGTAGCTTAAAATTTTAATTAACTGTTACCTTTTGGAAGAGTGCGCACCTAGTGGCGTAAACTTCCCCGATGCCAAACTCTGCCATAAGAAATTTCGTTTTGTTCCAAACCTGATCAGAAACCACCTTACCAGAACCAAACTTCGTTACCAGCGACAGCATATTCTGCTAGCTTTTTGCAGGTTTCTTTTTTTTCGAGAAAAATCCAAATATTTTAAGTTTTTCTGTTGAAGGAACTATCTGCGTAGGAGGAACATAATACTCTACTGTAATAACTGTATTCACAGTTACAGATACAATCACAGACAAGAACACAACAAACAGTTCTGCTGCTGTTGCTACCTGCGTTAACAATGTCTAAGATGTACAGGTACTTGAGACCAAACTGATTGGCGTCCCTATATTAACAGTCTAGATGAGCTACAGTTACAGTAATTTGGTTCCTACATTTAGATTTTTTTTTTCTCAATGCACGTATGGTGGTAAAAGCTGAAAGCATTAGAAATGTATTTCTGGAGAAGATCAGCCGAAATAATAAGGCTAATGGAAGTGGAAGAAGAAATGTATGTAGTTATAGAACAAAGAAGGTTGGAATGGTATGGCCATGTAAGAAGAATGGAAGATACTAGAATACCAAAACTTATACAGGAATGGGAAGTTGTAGGAAGGAGAAGAAGAGGAGAACCCATGACTACCTGGCTCCAAAATGTACAGATAACAATGAACAGATTTGGCGCAGAGGAGGAAGATACACAAGACCGAAATATCTGGAGAAATTTTTTTGAGAAGATAATGTCGAGTTCTGTACGAAAAAATTCTTCCGAGTTTATTGTTATGTTGGAGGAAAAACCTCTGTATTGATGAAAATCTCTCTTTAAAAAAATATATGTTGGTCATAGTGTGATTAGTTGTTCAGAACTCTGTTAATGTTTGGTGAGAGGCGAGGGTGAAAATTCGTATTTTGTTAATACTTTTCGTGATCTACTTCCTCTTACCTGGCTCATCACTGAGGACACTCGGCTCTGTAGAGAAACAACAATGCATGTTTTTTTGGCCAGTGCTCTGGTGTAAAGATTACTGAGCGAACATTTTCTGTACGCTATTCCCAATTGATTTAGCACATTTGGGAAGACCGGCTCGAGATGTATTTTTCCGCTCGGCTCGTTTCTGAAAGCAGGTCAGGGAAAATAGTAAGATTCTGCACTAACTTATGTTTAATTTTTTTATTGTTTATTCTTTACCAAAAACTAAGTGTTATGTATTATTATGTAAAGTGGTTAGGTGTAAGTGAAGGTGATACATTCTCTTCGCCACAAAAAAACAGTTTTATTATTATTACTATTCAGTCACATGCAAAAGTAATATTTTTTCAGGCCCGATCATTCAAGCGTGCGTAGAACAAAAGGAAACGGAATGAAATAGATTCTCTGTTTACAAATTTAAACATTGCTCTTTAAATACATATGAGTATAGGCTATTCACTGTAAAGTGAGCACTTTTTAAGGTCCTAAATTTTCCCTTCTACGCAATTTCTATCTTACCGCTGCTTTTTAATATAAAACTTGCAATATGACCAATAGGCGCAGTGTATACATTTCATTACTCTCAGAATTTAACACCTTAGGCTGCAATAAGATATATGGTTAATGCCTGTTGGGAGGGCCTTAAAAAGTGCTCACTTTACCGTGAATAGCCTATACTATTCCTACACTGTTACCAACGTTACTGTGGGTATACCAGTCACTGTCCGTTAAAATAAGGGAAAGGGAATTTTCGCAGAGATTGGTTTCAGGAGTGGTCAGCAGATGGCGAACCATCTGTAGCGAATTATGCGGGAGATTTATTTGGTACAAAATTTCTTACAAGTGAAGGTTTTAAAATCAAAGTCACAATGATCATTATTGTTTATAGTTGTTGACGTTCCAATGTTCCCTTAACTGTGCCTGTACCACCATAACTTTTCTTTTTACTTTCTTTGAGCAAATATAAAACGAGAAAGGTCCTTTTAAAAATATGCTTGTGATATCGGCTGTGTCTAGTTGATACACCCTCCCTCTTCTTTAACTTTACAATTTCCTCCATTCAAAAATAAAACGGATGTGTGTTGTTCGACCATATTTTGCACATATCGTCCTCAACACTCGGCAATTTGTCATTAATATTATTTCCCCAAATACTGGCTAATAGCTTCAACCCAGTCACTGGCTAATAGCTTCAACCCAGTCACTGGCTAACACTCAAACTGATGAGAAGTCGGGAAGGCACAATTTAAATAAACTGCTTCTGAATTTGCCTGCAATGGAGAAAGGAAGCGATTTAGCTTCATAGGAAAACATGAACTATATTAAAGTCTACGGTTTGATGTAGAGTGGTATTTTTTCTTAATTATATACAATGGAAACTGCATGAAGCCTAGTAGCAAACGTTAAGATGCAGATCCATGTACGCACGGAGTTAGTAATATAGGTTTTCATTAGTGTATCCATTATACGTAATTTTAGCATAGTTAAGTGTAATTGCTTGATGAACAGGCCTGAAAATTCAAGCAATAATTTTTCCGTTAAACTTTAAACAACAGTTATACCTACACATGTTCCACGATTAAAAAATTACGAGCGCGATTTTTTTCCCCCGTTAATTGCCACATTGCCATTTCTAAAGAAGAGAAGAACATTTTACTGTAGGAGGGAAAAAAAATTCTCTTGCTCACTGCTCGCAGGAGCTTCAAGCTGTAAAAAGTTCTTACGAAGTTTGTTAAAGAATTACATTCACAATGGATTTTTTTCGTTAGAACTAAAGACACTATTCAAGTGTGGAAATTTCATTGACGTCAAAGATATTGCTGCAATGGAAGTGTCAAATACAATCTTACACTTCAGCCTAACTTCTTCACGTGCTTTATCGATAACCATGTGTGTCTTAATTTAAGAGCATTTAGTTCAAATAAACATGTTTAAAAAAATTGTATATTGTAACACCATGTTCGCGTAGAGCAGTGAAAACTGAGAAGAAACCATAACGGTCATTTTTTATTATGGCCAAACGTTTGGTCACAGCGACGACCCCACGATGTAGCGTATGATCGTGTGCATAGACTAAAGATGAGGTAGACCGCTTATTCGTCTTCTGCGCATGTACCTAACATTGAACTACACCAAAAAGAACACAGCTGTCAAAGTCACATGGTCAACAATGATGAACGTGTTTGTTTATGTCAATTTTTAATTTACAAGCACTATTATGTGAAAAAAATGCTTGTACCAATTTGAATGTAACCGAACTGCCTTACAAATGGGTTAGAGGAACTATACATACATCTCAAAACATTTGTTTAGAAATCAGTTTTCCAACCTAACCTCCAAGCCATGCGGTTTTCGCAAGATGTGCATGCAGAAAAGCAGTTCAATTTTGGGGCACGGAGATTGGTTGTACGCAGCCAGCGAGATCGGTCTACCTCATCTTTAGTCTATGATCGTGTGTGCACTCGAAGTCCGGATCAGTGATAGTAATAGGTGGAATAACAGAAAATTAACTGGGAACACAGGTGATTTATAGCAGTGGAATTCTTGACGTTCAGTAGGACATCACAAATAAATCAGTGAAATTCAGGCTGTTGGAACGGGCCTTGTTTCTGTCTGACTGACTGCCGCGTGCTGCAAAAGATACCATGTTGGCTGGGCCGTGACTGGCGAGTAAGTTACTAGATGCTGATTGGCCAACGGCGTTCCGTCGTGCTGTAGGTCAGTGACGCAATGTTGCTGGCGTGCGTTACTGGAGTTCGCGGTTTAAATCGCTGTTTCTCCTCCGTGTACTCACTTTCGCTATGGTTTCACTGCGCACATGGCCGTCACTTGTGTACTTACAATTAAATATTAAGGCCCCCGCCACCTCGAGCTTTATTCCATGTTTGAGGCCACGCCATTCAGCCGCAACGCTGCGAGGCAGCGCTCGTGTGGCGTTTGTAGCGAAAAAAGTACTTGCTGGATCTCTGCTGCAAGCAGACCATAGTTACTTTAATCCATTCACGATTGCTTCACACTTTTTTGAAACCCTGCTCAAGTTCTACTTCCAGCATATTCCTCCGCCTCGTGCAAACTAAGTTTCGCTTAGTCTAGAAAATAACACTAAATGGCAACGCACCGGATTCGTGTTCACTCGGTTGTAATAATATTTGTATGAGAACTATGTCTTACTAAGCGCTACCAAAACACATGTTTTCTCACAATTTTTATTCCTATTAATTATAAATGACCTATTATAATTTATAAATAAAATGCAGGTAAAACTTCAACTTAACGAAAAATAAGATACTTTCATGTCAACATGGGTATGCAAAGCTTGTGATACATGGTATATGTAGGAAGTAACTAAACACGTCACACATGAAGTGCTTTTTTTTTTAATGTGATTCAAAAAGTGTGAAGAAACTGCGAATAGACTATAAAGGAGGTGCCGAGTTGGTTTTAGGAGTACGGAAATATTATGCTATTGGAGGAACTATCTACAGTAAGATATTCGCACTATAGCATAAACAACTTTAATGAAAAATGCCGAATAATCTGTTACCAATCTCTGGAATTAGGTTAATTATTATTTTGGAAATGAAATTCACATCTGGAAACATTCAAAATATTGTATTTGCAATATAGTAAACCATGCAACACTAAACGAACAAATATCCTACTTAAAAGACAGTCGCTAGTAGCAGTTAGTTCAGTAGAACCTGCAGCGATGCTTGCAGCACGTTCTGGCAACGCATTGCCTGTCAGTCACGTATCATGTCTTTATACGCCATCCATCCGTCAAGAGTAGACCAAGTTTAAATATATAATTCTAAAGATCGTAGATTTTTTTGTAGCGTAACACCATAAATGATTATCCACAAAGTAAGCCGGTCGTAAAATTATTTGTCTCCTCATTTGCATTGGGCAATAAGTAGAGCTCCGATTAATTTGCGGATTAATTTGGCAGTAAGTTAGGCTGGACAGTCCTCTATACAATCGAGACATTATCATTTGCTTATTGGTTTCTGTGATCAAGTGAGGCCTCTGTACAGGACTGTTAAACACTCACTCACACTACTACTTCTTGCTTATCACTGGCTCACAGTTATACGGGGCGTGCCTGAAGAACTGTCGTCCAATCACAACAGTAGGAGAAAATAACAAGTGTTTGGAGTCTACCTCTCCTTCGAGTGAATTCGCGAAATACTCGTGACTCTAGTAATAAGTATGCGTACGCAGCGTTATTACTGTTAACTTAATATGTTTGGCAGTAGCAGGATAGCAGTTTCCTTGTAGAAGAACCATTATTAGAAGAACGATGATGAAGTAAACGTAATATTGCGAATGCTGCGAAGAAAATGGGAGGTGAAAGAGAAGTAGCTAAATGCGTCCTGCCGTGAGGTATTTTAGCATCTCCTTCTAAGACTACATTCCTTTTTTTTTTCTTTACTCTCAGCAGCTGGGATTAATGACGAATGTCCCTTTATTTACTGATGGGCAGAGACCTGAAGAATTCGCGGATTCATTTTGAGACAAGCTAGAATTCAAAACCCGTGTGTTTATATAACTATAGCCATTGTGTCCACACGGTGTTTGACACCTCCTGGGGAACGGTGGTCCAATCGTCACCTTCCACTGTGACAGCAGACAACCAATGTGCAGTTAATGTCGGCATATTTATACATAAGAGCGTAGAGTCTAGCCTACAGGTCATTGAACTCGCGAATTTTTCATGTCTACTGATGTGTCACTGACGAGAAGTGTTTCGGCGTCTGGGTTGGAAGATGCACTCCATGCTGATACAACTGATGTGCAGTACAGGTCTCAGCAGTAGCAGACGACCGAAAATGGCGACGGTCAACTATAATTCTAACAAAGAAACGGTGATATTGCTGTTACGTGCCGAGGATGCGAACATAGGATGGGCTAGTGTTCAACTATTTTCACTTGGAACGAAACTCCATATCATAATTTTTACGAATAATCTTACTGTGGAAAACCGCGTTCATAGCTAGTGTCAGGACAACAATCTCGTCGGACATAGAGGATGACATTATTTCTGCAGCTTGGACTGTTGACGAGTGTCCCGACACTGAGGCCACTGACTGGCAGTTGGCGTTCCTGAATGGTTTCCTGGTGATCAGTGATCCGAGAGTTGTCAGTAGAAAAATTAATGTAGCCTAAGGTAGCTTCCCTCTTTGTGCACGGCAGGTGTGCAGGTAGCAGTGGGACACGAGAAAAACCAGGAGCCACACAGAAGGACGTCTACTCCCACGCCTTTGGTAATCAGTGCGGTCGGCATGCGGGTGTCAGGTGTTGATGCTGAGGCGGCCGGCGAGGGTCGCCGGCACCTTTGACGCTGCTGGGGAGAACGCGCCTCTCCACCGGCCAACCCTCCCAGCAATAATATTGATCCTCCAGGAGGTGTAAAGGGAGCTGCTGTAACCCACACCGGCCCATTACGCGGCCATCACAACAAGCCACGCCTTCCCCTCCCTGCGTCCTCACGGCGCTGAGTTGTGCCCGCGTCCCCTAGTGCGGAACATAGACTGAAGGTGAGGTAGACCGACCTCGCTGGCTGCGCACAACCAATCTCCGTGTAAATATGGAGATTTTTGGACATTTGCCATTCCGATGCAGATGTCTGCCATGGAAAAAAATGAGCACTGAGCACGAAAAAAATACTTAAAAAAGACAAGAAACCTATGAACGAGAAAATAATATTCTTGACTACAGCATTCCTGGATTTTATTCTGTCGTGCCTGGTTAAACTGATGAGTTTTAGTACGTTTATTTGTTGTGTTGTCCTATTTTGTTCTTACTATTTTGTCAGTGTTGTCCTAACTTTGTCAGCAGGTTTCTTGCCTGTGTTGGTTTCTATGTGTTATCTGTTGGTCATGACTATATGCATATATTTTTCGTAATTAGTTACTGTTCTGTTTTGTGATTCTATATTGCCTCTTGAAATTTTCCAGTGTTGTATACATTTATTTATTTTCTCGTCCATTGCTTGCTTGTCTTTTTAAAGTATTTTTTCGTGCTCAGTACTGTTTTCTCCATGACAGACATCTGCATCGCAATGGCGAATGTCCAAAAATTTCCATCTTGTCATTAATCCCATTGCACTATTCATTCAGATCACATCAATCTCCGTGTCCCAACATTGAACTGCTTTTCTACCAACACGTCTGGCGAAAACGATGTGGATTGGACTTACGGTTATATCACTATTTAGGCAGTGTCTCAATTTAAAGAATACTCTCTCGAGAGAGCACTCTTTCGCACAACCTGGCGAGATGACTGATTTGCACCCTCTCGTGCTCTCGCTCTATGGAATTGAGACAACCACTCTCTCGTTTCTCTCAGACTGTCAGGCAAACAGCTGATGCCAAAAGGCGGGAAATTATGTTAAGCTAAATTCGAGATCATGGCTATTATAAGTAATCTATGTGTGTTCAAAATAATTCACAAATAATTATAGCACTACCAGAGAACAATCAGTTCATGAAATACTATTATTTTTGTTTTATATTTTATCGTAATGTTGCAGCAAAGTGGCAAAAAAAAAACGAGATGTAGTCAGAAATCCGTATTTATATTTTTATAAATACGAGTTGCGTATGTTATTTTACTGTTTAAAACAGTTGAAATCATCATACACTTACAGTTAAAATACAACGTGGCTTTAGCCCACAAAGCTACTATAACCTTATTCAAACACGGAAATAATGTAAACAAAACATATGGCGCCTGCGAGAGAGCGCCAGCGAGAATACAACTTCGTGCTCTCTCTGTGCTCTCGCTCATATATATATATATATATATATATATATATATATATATATAACAAGAGAGCTCTCTGGGCCAATTGAGACACGGCTTTAGTAAATAAGTGCTTTGAGGTGTTTACCTGCTTCCTGTAATCAATTTGTAATGCAGTTAAATAAAATTTAAATTGGTAAAAGTACTTTATTAATACAATAGTGCCTGTCATTTAAAAATTGAGATATAAAAAACGCGTTCATCGATGTTGACCACGTGACTTTGATAGTTGTGTTTCTGGGAAGTAGGTCAATGTTGGGTTCATTCGCAGACGACGAATAATCGGTATACCTGATCTTTATTCCATTGTGCGACCACACGCCACGGCTACATGGCGTGGGTCATCTGGCAACCAGGCTCCCAGAGGGGCGAACGTCCCTGCCGTCAGTCGAACAAACAAGGAACCGTACACAACGCGGGGGAGTTCAGACAGACACGATAACACAATCGGTTAAGTTCGTGAACACGCATCACGGCGTAAGTACCGCTGCACAGCAACATGCAACCAATCGGCCATTGTGTTCCTTTACATCATGACCACCTACTCTCCACAGAGTACTGCGTTGCAGTGTGTTTCAAATACACTTTTCCCCCCACGAAACTGTTAAATGTGCGTCGCGCGTACTTATCTACGAAGATACGAGGGCTGTCGAGTGCTTTGAAGACGTCGCGCACACTGGAAACTCCATTTCCGAGTACCCTAAAAAAAAAAAAAAAAAACTGATCTTTCAAAGTGCGATATCTAGAAGTATACGCGTCAGATACGTACATATTTACTCAAGGAACCTGCATCGAACCTTCCTAGAGACTTTCCACCTATAAAATGTTAACGTCGCCCCTGAAAGTCCCATAGGTACACGCAGCGTGACGAGAATACTGCACGCCGAGTCGAGGCCTTGCGCTTAGTGGCGATGGTGCGCTTGATGAGAGTGGCAGTCTCGCCTTTATCGCCTCCGCGCTTCGCCGCTCAAAAGCGGGAAATAGCTCCATGTAGGCGGGGCCATTAAGAGTGGGATGGACACCCGCGTTTTGTTTTTTTGTGAATTAGTTATTTGTGGGAATACGCGTGTGTCGGTAAATAAATATTCTGCAAATACTACTTTTTGCCAGAAAAGATTTTTAAAAATTATTATCTAATGTCCCATTTTTTTTTACTTTTGTCATATTATTAAGTGTATTTTTGGAGAAAAAAATCGTGAAAATTGTTAAATATCGCATTTTTAAAGCTTGCCTATATGAAGTTTCCGTGAGTGACAAGAGTAAAGTACAAATATATGGGCGTAGTTTAATCTGTGGTCTTTCATCGCGTGTAATAAAACTCCTGTGTTACAGATATAATTTGCACAGTACAGCGTTACGACGCAAACACTGCACGTCGCGATGAGGCACAAAGCATGCGTCTTAGTGTCGCCCGTATCGCTTCCTTGCCTTGCACGCGCAGCTCCATCCCACCCTTAAACCACGAACTGTAGCCATACACGCCAGTAAAACAGCTAGAGAGACAGCCAAGCGCTGCGAATGCCGTCACATACTCGATCGTTATGTTGAGTCGCTTCGCCGAGTCCTCCGCTGCCGCCTGCTGATGCAATGCCTACTCCACCTGGAGCGGCCTTATCGTTGACTTTTCCGCTTATCGGGAGCCCGATTACGTAAACTTCTTCAGCAGGGCGTAGCGGAGCTAACAATATTATGATAGGCAAGGCAACTTCCGTCCCGTTTACGATCATTCCCCCCTGTCCCCGGTGCTGCGTTGGCTGAGCGGTTAGCCTGCTCGCCTCCCACCAAGGCGAACAGGGTTCATACTCCGGGCCGGGCCAGTCCCGGACTTCCGCATGTGGGAATAGATGCCGCTGGTTGGCGAGTTTTCTCGGGGATCTCCCGCTCCCACCGCCCTTTCGTTCCGGCGCTGCTCAATGCTCACCTCACTCATTGTCATCGGCTCTCAAGACCTTGCTGTTAAGGGCCACCTAAATCTCTTCACTCGCTCGCCCTGTTCCCGTTGGTAAAGTACAAGACATAGATGCGTTGGTGCCGTGTCGAGACAACCGACAAGAGCCATGAAAAATAAAAATGTACCACGGCTGATAAAATTACAGGGTAAACTGCTAGATTTCCCTGACTTTGACAGAGCGATATATGTTGGGGGTGTTTCACCCTCGATTCTCTACCAGTTTGATGGCCCAGATCAGGTGTAATGGATTCGTGGGGGCAAAGGTTTGAAAATCTAAGCCAACAACTAAAGCCATATGCAGTATCATGAGAACCAAATATCAAAATATGAATGAACTAACACCAATATACTTATTGTTTTTTAACTATATATATATATATATATATATAAATGAAACAGTAATAAAATCAGTAATATGATATGAATATGAATATGAACTGTGGTGCAGTGTATTTGAAATCCGCAATTTAGGCTATTAAAACTTTTCTCCGTCATTTGACTACACATCTTTCAGTGTCAAGAGGAATCATGTTCTACCGATGAGAACTGAGCTAATAAAATTTTTTTATTTTTTTATTTTCATTTGATTTGAATTCAGGTGAAAGAAAACTTTTTTTTAAATACTCTATTAAGTAAAATTAATTAATTACTACGAAGTCAGTCTGCCATACTTTTTGAATTTAATTTATTTTAAAATTCAGATCGTTAATTTATTTTAAAGCTTCACATTTTGTCATAATTCTAAACTTGATGAAATATTTTAAAAGGTGCTCTACATAATTTTGGTCATCAGTAAATGTTACTCCACCAGATTTGTAGTGTTATTTGTTTTTGGTAGCTTTGGCTGTAGTTTGAAACATATAGCAAGGGTATTTTTGTGTCGTTTTGTTAAGAGTACTTTTGTGGGGCGTCACAAAAGTTTTACAGTGGAGCCCAAGCGTGTGGAATTTCCCAATAGTTTTGCATTGCAGTCATACAAATGGTTCATTCATGCCACGGCCGCCTAAAACGGTGGAAATTGAAGTTTTAGCTTCTAATTACAAGGGGAGGGTAACATATTAATTTCCTGAAAGAAACATTAATATTTATTTTTGTGTTTTCGTGTTGGATTTGTAGTACCCCAACTAGCTCGTTCCGACAGTCCGACACATCTCAGTCCGATCATTTCCGCTACCAAAATTAGTTCATTGCTTACAAAATCCCGACAGCTGCCATCTAACAAGTGGTGCGTGCATTTCGGCAAGTCCTAGAATTGCGAGTAACTTTGCTTACATTCTTTGGAATGCAAAGGACTCACAAAACATTGTACACTATTTTGTTTTAACAGCATAAACGAAGTAATTGTGGATTTTGGTGCAAAGTTAGTTTTCCACGATCATTTATTTTCGTCAACTCAGCAACCACTTCTCTTTGTGCTACAAGAAAACCAGGATCTACATGTAAGTAAAATATTCTGCTGCCCAGCGAGTCCGACTCAGACGAAAGTAGAAAGAGAATCTATCTTTGCCGGGATATCGGGGCTGCAATTTTGTCGGGTGATATTGCTTCTCATTAACCGTCGAAAAATTTTCGTTGGTGTCGGGTCTGTGATATCGGACTGTCGGGTTATTGTAAATCCAGCGTCACAGAACTTACTCTGTGCTTGGAGAAAGCATAAACTGAAACCTTTTAGTAACCCTAGATCGCCGAACTGAGAAAGAAAGTTAGGTAAAGAAACTTTTCCCGTCGTATTTCTCCAATCGATACCAATCTGCTTGTTAAATAATAAGTTGTCTTTAACCCCCCCCCCCCCCCCCCCCACTAAAAGTTTTGTGTGGCTACGTGCAGGTCGACGACACCAGAACTAACATCTTCTCCTTAACTGTTTCAAAGACACGCACGCTCAGGTTGGACTAAATTGTAACTCTAAGAACATCATCAGTGACTTATTCTATGTTGGGGGACATGCACGTGTGAAGTAAGTTACACAAAAAAGGTGCGTTAAAAAAAAAGTATTTTTAGAAGTGTAGTATACTGCAGTGGCCCAGTAGAGCGCAGTTATTCTCTTAAGGAGTTTTAAATAACAGTGAGCATGAGAGCTACTGGTAGAGGTAATATTACTCTCCAAAAAATTACGCTGAAGCTACGCAAACGTGCTGAACCCAGGATGCATTCCCTTTGGAAACCAAAAGGCTTGATTTTGTACGCCAGTGTCTATTGAGGGAATCATGCAGAAATACAAGCCAGAAACTGCGCGGTATTCATGCAAAGAGTCATACTCTATAATAAAGAACGGAAATTTTTGCATAAAAAACGCTGTTTTTGGAGGGTCACTATGGGCAAACGGAAGGAAGGTGGGGGGGGAATCTGACCCCCACTCACTGATCCCCCATCCTACCTGTTTGAAACTCTCCCCCCAAAGTACCCCCCTCATCCCCCCGGGAGGATTTAGAGGGACAAGGGGGGTATGTTTTCCATTTTGTGGGATTGTAGTGCGTCCCATATTTAACCTTTTAGAGCCTCTTTATGGCGAAGTCAGCATGAGCAAATGATAGTAAGCCCGCAGGGGAAGGTCTAAGCATGGTGTGGGACAATTGCCCCACATAAAGGGAGGGGGGTTATTCAATGGTCACAAATGTTGTTTGTGGACATTTGACTCCCAAAATCAGTGTGATTGGTGTTATCCCTCAAGTCTGTGTACATGAGCCCATTTCGGTCTGTGACAAAAGCCCTCCGTTTGGGGGGGGGGGGTTGCCCATTCCTCTTTTCTTTGGCTGTAATCAGCTTGGAAGGCACTTTTTTTTTTTTTACCGATTTTCTTGAAATTTTGTTTAGTGGTGAATTTCTTTGCACAGTCTTCAGATATATGGTTTGAAACCTTACGGCTAGGTCTTAAGTCTTAAGTAATATGCGTGAAATCGTAAGTCTTATGTTTCTAATTTTTATTCTTACTTTCGCCATATTTGCATCTGCATGTTGGGATGTGCGTGTGAGCACCAATAGGTGCGAGCGAGCACGTGCCGAAGTTCCCGGACGACATTGCAACATAAATACTAATTAGTACGGTTACCTGCTTCACTTATGGTGGCTCAGCCCGCGGATTCTGCGGACCCAGCCCCTGGCACATACTTTAACCAAGAATCTCATTTCATATTGATGGCCCGCGCTGGAGGTGGTTTACATTAACAGCGTACGTAAAGTGTTAGTGTATATTATATTAGCCACTGGACTCGCATTCGGGAGGACAATGGTCCGGTTCTTGATCCGTCCATCCTGATTTCGGATTTCCATGACTTTCTGAGATCGCTCCAGACGAATGCTGGAATGGTTCCTTACTGGATGCCATGGCCGGTTCCTTCCCCGTCCCTGCAGCTTTGAACAGCTTGCTCCGTCACTAATGACCTCGGTTTCGACGAGACGTTAAGCCCTATCTCCCTACCCCACCGACCTACTAAAGGCTGTTCACGATAAAGTGAGCACTTTTGAAATCAACCTTTGAAAAAGGTCACTGGCCCTGCCTGCATATATTTTAACGGGCGCACTGTATGACATAAGCCCAGTAAAGCTGGTAACGAATGATGGAAAGTAGTTCCATACCTTAACGTCATATAAAAAATTGTTAGGTAACCATTTTTGATAACTTAAATTATCTTTTTCATTTGCTGTTTTTTTTATGCATCGAATTGTAAAAATGATCAGATTAGTTAAATACTTACTTTTTGAACAATTTCACAGTTTCACTTGACCGACGCATGAATAAAGTAATGATCCCCATGGCAATGTTAATCTTACATAAAGCGGAAGAATGCACAACGTGCATACAAGTATATCTTAAGCAGTGCTTTCAAAAGAGCTCAATTCACCGTGAATAGCCTATACCATAGGTGACGTAGAAACTGAAATACGAACAACCTTTGCAAACAGTAATCAAGAGGAAATGGCAAATGTTTCTGCACACACACACACACACAGAGAGAGAGAGAGAGAGAGAGAGAGAGAGAGAGAGAGAGAGAGAGATATGAATAACGAACACAAACTTATGTGATTTTAAGTATATGCTATTCACGGTAAAATGAGCACTTTTGAAAGCCCTGCTTAATATCTACTTATATGCACGTTGTGTAGTATCCCCCCTTATAAAAAAAATTAACATTCTCACGGGCCTCATCGCTTTATTCATGCTTCGGTCAAGTGAAACTGCGAAATTATTATAAAAGTACATATTTTACAACTCCGCTCATTTTTATACTCCGATGCATTAAAAAATAATAGAAAGCGAGAGAAATAATTTAACTGGTCATACATGGTTACCTAACACTTTTAATTCAACGTTAAGATGTGGAATTACTTTCCATCCATCGTTACCAACTTTACTACGCGCATGTCACTCAGTGCGCACGTTAAAATATTATACAGGCAGGAACAATTACTTTTTTTCTAAGGTTGATTTCAAGAGTGCTCACTTTATCATAAACAGTCTTTATCACAGTTTGTGATGGAATTCGGCACTACATACTAGAATACCTTCATTAACTTATTTAGTAAAAGTAACATCGGCGAAATAAGCTGAATTTTAAAATAACTCTTATAATATGCATGCATCTGATAATGTAAGCCTATTTTGTAAAAATACGTCCTTGAGAAATCTGTATACATAAATCGAAGATGCAGGTGACCTGTCCACGTTTTAGCAAATGGCATGTTTGGTAATGCCCTACAGAAGTTAACTTTTAAAAGAACAAATAACATTTATATTTATGTGAACTATTTTTGGCTGTCTTTGTGCAATCGCAGGTGTTTTTGAGTCGCCTGTTCGAAAACACGTTAAAATATACTACTCCAAAAACGTTTTGAACCTCGTGTAAATTGTTACACATAAACGTTCATGGGGACAGTCAGCCTATTAAAAAAATAATATATTTGTCAAGTCTGTGGCAGTATTCCGTATGGACAGTGTGAATTTCATCCCACGCTTTCTCTTAGGCTATGACCAACCGAGTAACTCGGAAATTTCGCTGGTGCCAAACTTATTCTGAGTAGTGTATGACGAAACAATAACGAACTTACTTTCACTTCATTTGATAAAGCAGTATTAAACACCGTTCTGGGGACGCCTCATTCAGTCAGAACTAAACAGGGTTTATATATCAACCCAGCGTTTACGACTGTTAACACAACAGTCGTTGTGAGACCTCGAAGAATGCCAGAAACTATGTCTGCATTAGAATGCTCCTCGAGTAGGCCTACACAAATTTGCACAGCCACCCTCACCTATGACGGTGTTTGAGAATTTAATAGCTTTGTCTCCATTCCAAGCGAGGTGCGCAGAGTACCGAGTATACTCGTACTCTTATGGCGTGTTGCAAAGCAGATGAAATCATGGTTGGTGCTGTACGAGGTAGGACGCGAGCACCAATACTCTCCTTGTCAAATATATGGCTACTGCTAGCACATAAAAATGTTGTCATAGGTCGCTACTGGTGCCGCAGACCATCAGATATTCTTTCTGTAGGTTTAATCGTGTAAGTTGTCAGAAGGAATTCGTAAGTAATTGTCAGCAGCCCAAAAATAGTTTATTTTGCAACACCGGGGAAGAAAAATTATTGTGAAATTTGCTTTTGTACCGTTTGCATTCTTAGCGATCGTTGTTGCCTTTTGTTTTAATTGTTGGTTAGTTATTTTGTACTTAAAACTGCTATCTAGTAAATACACCGCCAGTATTCGTTAATTAAATGTCACTGCTAGTTTATCTTCCTTTTTTATGTCAAGAATAAACTGCTAATTATTTCTTCCATTAGATGGAGAAGTACAGGATACAGAGAAATTGAAAATATGTCCAAATTGTGTGGACGAGCAAGTGTAATTGTAGAGTACGTCCTGGTTGTCCGGACAGAGGTTTCACAAGTGTGCTATTCAGTCGGAAGTGTTATGGACCCAGCGCGTCATGAATCTAGAAGAGACACCCTGGGCGTCATTTCTACAGCCCTTTCACTTATCTCCGGACGACAGCATATGACTTTTTTTTTCAAGACTTTAACGTTTTAATCTGTTATTTGAGGGTTTGAAAAAATGTCCCGGCTTGTTACGGGGACACCGACCAGCCGAAACGAGGTTCTGACGGGGCAAGTATATTCCAGGGGATCCGAGACTTAACGGGTCATGTCGGTCGTTTTATGCTGCCGTAAACCCCGGGGTTTATCGCGGCGTCTAGCACTCGCCCAGGTTTGGGAGACTCGTCCCTGCTCGGTTTGGCGTCGAGGTTTGATTGCATCGCCCGGGCAGCCAAATCGCCCTGGAGAGATGTAACATATACAGTAAGGAGCGAGAGCGTCATAGATCTGCTCTTCAGCTATTTGGTGCTTCGTCGAATTATGCAAACGGCCGCGCGAGCGAATGTGTTTCGCCGCGGCACCTTCCTCACCACCTCTTCAGGTCAGCGGCGGTAAAAGGCAAAAGCGAGAGAGAGAGAGAGAGTGTGTGTGTGTGTGTGTGTGTGTGTGTGTGTGTGTGTGTTTCGTGCGTGTGTGCGTGTGAGATAGTCGGCGGCGGAAGGGGAGAGCCTCGCTGCTCGCGCATTAAAGTCTCCGGCCCGACGTAAACGTCGACGTGGTATGACACTGGCGCGACCAGGTGACTCCCCATTCACCGTCCCGGTCCATTCATGCCAGCCTTCTTGAAGCCTTATTGGCATCTCTATTACTTCTTCCCCACGCCGCGTAAACCATATATTCCCACGTATTGCATGATCGCCGCAGCTGTCGGCAGCAGAGCTGAGGTATTCACCCGCAGAGTAAGGGACAGGATGCACATGTCCAATTCTGTTTTAGATTTTTTTTGCCAGTAACGCTGAAACAACGTTGATTGGAGTTTAGGTTAAAATACTATTCTTATAAGTAACTACTTCGAGAAGGTTTTTCGATTTTTTCCTGGGCGAGTTTTGATGCAACTGAAATATATCTAACATAATCATAACAGTTTTTTATGTGTGCTGGAAAACCAAACGAACAATTTCGTCACAGTTTAATCAGGAAATTTTCACAGTTCTATTGGCAACGTGTTTGAACTTCCTCCTATTTTAGTATTTGATGTTTACAGAAGGTGACGTAGCGATTATGCAGGAATGAGATGAATGTAATGAATCCCAGACATTGTCGATCAGCGCGGACATCAACTCCGATCCAGTGCTGATCTGCAGTGTATAGAAGGCGAGTTAGTACACATGTGAACCGAATCGCCTCAGGAGAGAATGTAATGGCTGCACGATTCCGTTCCGAATAGAATCGACGTTATGTTTCCATGGGACCGAGGTGGTGTTAACATCCTACTGACATGAAACCAGCTATATGTCCGTACTACCAACTCTGATATCCGTGTAATTTGATATTGTAATAATTGCAAAAAGATCACATAATGGGGCCGCGTTGCTGTAGTAGTTAGACTACCCCTCTTCCACCTAGGCGAACCTAGTTCGATTCCTGGTGGGGTCGCTCCCGGATTTTTTCATTTCCCCCGGCATTTCATTCCGGTGTTGCTCCATACTCATCTCGTTTCACCCTAATCGGCTCTCAAGAACTCGATGTTAAGAGCCGTCTAAATATATTCACTCCAAAGTCACATAACTCTTCAACATATGCGGTTTCATTTCATTGCCACCACCATCTGGATGCTTAATTTTATTATCCTTGAGTGTATATTGTAATAATTCTCTGCGTTCAGCTCTTTAGGCTAAAAGGACATTGCTTTCAATAGAGCATTGCACCCAACTGTACGAACTTATTAACTCATTAAAAAGTAGCATACGCCACTAAAATTGTCAGAAAAGTACAATTTATGTTATATATGAAAATGTGACGCCTCACCCAAAATTTCGACGTCTTTCAGAGCACGGAGTTTGCTTGAAAAAATTATTATTCATCACCGCAACAAGAAACTTTTCTACCTGCCCGAGTTGTGAAGAAGACGTGGGTTTCCTACCATACAGCTGTATGTACATCTGTGTCGACGCAGCCCGGGGTGGGCTGCGCCTATTCGATTCCTTCGCCACTGGAATCGATCCTTGCAGCAACCTGGCATAGTCCGCCATTTTACATCACTGGGACGCTACTCCCTCAGCGCGGGGGTCCCTTGTGAGGGACCTTGGCCACCCAGACAGTTATAATTTAAGTTGTGGAGGAAAGGAGAGGCTAAACCCCTCCACCTTCCCATCCATCAAAAATATTTAAAGCTGCGGGGCAGACATTATTGTACAGGATTCCCAGGGTAGCGCCTGGGAGCTGTTTCCAAAGTCGAGTTGTACCTGCCTTTCCCCCGCCTGTACGGCGTAAAGGTGGGTGGTGAAGTTAAGTGGATTTAATCGGCGCGGAATTTTAAAGTTCAGGACTTTTGTTGTGTTGTCGCAAGCCCTGGTGGCACGCCGAGAGATAGTGTGACGTGTCAGCACGTGTGCGGCCCATATCTGGTGATGTTGGTGCTCAAACGAACACTATTGGACTACATTGGTTTAACCCCCATAAGGAGCAATGCTCTTTCAACCGACTTTTCCCGTATTTGGCCATGTTGAACGCCATCTGTTGTTTAATTTGTAAACCCCTCTAGGGGTTATTGTCCTTGTTTTTGTATAAATGGCTGGTGCACCTCTGGCTTGGGGACGTATTCTACCACTGCCCCAGAAGTCACCAGTAGAGTAATGCAGCATTAATAACGATTTTCAGTTAAGTCCTTGTGACATTTTTAGCAGGCACATTGTGTGTCTTGGATAGGAGACAGGCACCAAAACGGTGAGAGGACTTTTGAAAATAATACATAATTGAGAATAGTAGCACTCAGAAAATTTTTTACTGGCAGCAAAATTTCCATCCTGCTTAAAAATGTTGGCCAGTCATGTGTAGTTTTTTTTTTTTTAATGGGAACTTGTGTGTTTCCCAATAAATTTCAATTTTTACGAAATTATAATTCAGCTCAAGGTCAAAATCAAAAGAATTATGGTCATTATCGCTGGGATTTTCGTGCGACTGCCCTTTTTGAGGTGTCATGTTTGTTGGCCTCGTAATTATTGCATAAGCCAAAAATTTTTAATTCATCAATGTTGAAAATACTTTACTTAAAAATTTGTTCACCTAAAGTGGCGTTGCTTTAAATAAACTAAAATTAAATCTTGTTAGTAGACTAAGTTACGAATGAGAATATTTCACGTTGTAATTTTTCGCCAATCATAAAAAAAATAGCGACCTGTAAGTATAAATATATAAATTGTATTCTCTGATCCGTGGCGAGAGAGAATTTTATCTATTACACATAAATATTGAATGGATAGTAATGAATTAGATTTCTACTTTTAAATTTCGAAGGAACTTGGTTTACGACAGCAGTGAAAAAAAAAAAAAAACTTTATTCATAAATATAAATTGTTTGCAATAATTTTGTGAACTGCTGGAGGAATTGAGAATTCGCCATGCTGAGTTGGTTGTCTATATTTTACTTGAATTTCCTTACTCCAATTTATTTGCC
Source organism: Dryococelus australis (assembly GCA_029891345.1). Classification (NCBI taxonomy): domain Eukaryota; kingdom Metazoa; phylum Arthropoda; class Insecta; order Phasmatodea; family Phasmatidae; genus Dryococelus; species Dryococelus australis. The sequence goes on from CM056993.1 coordinate 351,023,732, forward strand.
TGGAGCCTTATAGGGCCATAGGATATTGTGGTTGTCATCCCAAATTTCAGAACAAATTATTGAAATCTGTATACATCTTTACGCATTGTGACTACATAACATTATTATTTATTTGTACTATTCCATATCTGTACTTGGGTGCTTATAAAAGTGTATGAAAATGAAAAATGGGTCCATACCTGTTGATTGAAAATTCTAATGAAAACAAAAAGAATTACAAAGAATAAATAAAAGCATTTTTGAAAACACTCATGAATTTTACTGGTTATAAGATCTCACCATTTAATTTAAGCATAAGTTTATCTTCAAAGAATTTTTTCTTCAAATCTGGCTCTGCTTTACGAATGTATTGTTTCTCCATGTGGGCAGGGGCGTTGCAAAAGAAAAATACACATATTTTGTAACACTGTAAAATATATTGTGTAGAATTTACTTATTTAAACATTAAAAGAAATCAAGTAATTAGAGTAAATTTTCAGTAAAAATGTCAGCGTATTTTCATGTTGAGTGCTTCGGAAAACAAATTTTGCTTTAAAATACCTTTTCATCAAACTATACCACCATAATAATTACGCTGGTTGTAAGTTACAAAGAAAATGAATGACTATGTTTACTAATATTTTTAATAATTTATTTTATGCCCATCCATTTTAGCCACGAAAGTTATCACTTTTATAAATAAAATAAATTTACAATAAAATATTTATTGGAAATATTTTTGACATCAGTACCAATATTTTCTTGCATGCAATAGTGGTACTTATTAAGATTGCCAGTATTCCGTAACTATTCCTTATCGGGAATTCGTACCCGGACTCCTTCATAACATGTGCCTGTATGTAGCCTATTATGCAGTGTGTATTAATCTTATTACTGAAAAATTCAGTTTCATTTCATGCCTTTCTTAATGGTACTACATAAATAGAAGGTTGGGTTGAGATACACAGCTGTAGAAATTTGGTATTTCGCAGGTCTTTTATATCACGAATTCACAGGTTTGCGTGCACAGTTGGCGACCACCTGGATTTAACAAAGTAAAACGTGGATTGCAAAAAATATATTGAGAAACCAGGGCAAAAGTAAGAACAGCGCAGTGTATAACTGTCCATAAACTCTCGCGCTGAAGTTCGCCTATGCAGTGTGTTTTTGCGTGTTTTCTCATTGTATCTAGGACACTGTACGTTAGTATTTTGTAACTCCTTCCAGGGTCAGTATTACACGCCCCGATGTAATGTTTCAACATTAATCTGGCCAGTTGCAACGCAGTTACATCTGGCGTGTTCAATCAGGCGAGACGGGCACATGCTTAGTATAATTCTGAAGGCGTTCATGTTTCACATGTTTTGTCATTTCAGGATAGTTTACAGTTGTGTTACATTATATGAGTAGTACACTCGTTGACATAAAAATTTTTGTGCCTTGTAAAAATAATCTTGTGACTGTGGAGGTTCGTAAAAAGACCCATCAGTGGTTGTCACAAACCACTAAAGGTTCGTGCAATTACATGTGCACATACGTCCTACAGTGGCTGTGCGGTCGCCTTCTATGTGTTACACATAAATGACACTCATAATAACTCATGTGGTATGACGCGCACGGTGAAAGTAAGGTGTAGTAAATGAGTACCAGACACGTCAGAAAAGACGTACTGTACAGCCGTACGAGGAACTGACGGAGTTTGAGAATGATTGGATTGTATATCTGCAATAGGTAGGGTAGACGGACATGACTGACTGTTCTGGACGATCCCTCTACAGACAGCCAAGACAGAGACTGTCAGACAGGCACGAACAGGGCAAGCACCTTTCGTGCCATCATCCTACAACCCGTGGCAGCTTTACTAGACTACAGCATTTTTATCGGACGCATTTCCAGAAGCCTAGCACAGAAAAATTTCAAATCACGACGACCTTCGTGTTCTTCCATTATCACATTAACACCGTCTCCTTCTTTTGCAACTGTGTCAGGAGGCAGCAATGTGCACTCTAAGTCCGAATCAGTGAAATAACATCCACTGAAAGTCAGTTGATAAGCTACTGCCGAATGGCGAATCAAGTAAGTTAACTGGGAACAAGTGACTAATAGCAGTGGAATTCTCAACATTCAGTGTAAATCCAAAATTAATAAGTTAAATTCAGCCACTTTATTAACTAGTTATGTGGCTCTGATTATTAGTTGCTCTTCTTAAAATGTTTTCACTGATTTGGCTCAATTATCACTGATTCAGGTTTAGAGTGTAGATAGCTACATACTTGTCCCGTATTGCATTTAACTACGAACACTACTTTCCTTTGGGAATGGATAACCACTATGCCAGATTATCGAGGACTGATGGAGAAGTTGGGCCGGGAGGGGGGGAGGGCTATAATCGCTGCCGTACACTCGTACGTCGACACACTCCTCTATTGTTGTCATGACAATCTGAGGAGACATAGCTCGTCCCTGGTGGTGAAACGAGGGTCACAGAACGCACAGTGGTAGCCCCATTTGCTATCATAACACGTTACATGCGCACGACCCAGTTTGCAACAAGACAGTCTTTATCTGCACACAGTTTTGGTTTTCCAGAAGCGTTTGTGTTGTTTTTTTAAACACTTTTGTGGGCAGTCTTTTCACCTGATTTGAGGGCAACTAAATATTTTTGGGAACAGATGAGACGAAACCTTCTTCCAAGTCGAAGTGTTCGTGATCTGGAACATAATTTGCAGTAGTAGTGAGTAAATGGGCAGCAGGATAGCTTGATTCTATATCATGTCTTGTGTACGTATCCATCCAGGCATAGAACAGTCCGATTATGTACTGAAAATTATCTTCTTCTGCAGCGCAAGTGGGCGGAATATTTTCTATCTCAATGGTAATGTATTTATCTATTTTTTTGTTCTGTCTTGATAGTAAAAGTGGGGTTGAATCCAACGGTATTTTATTAGTGAAACATTTTTCATGACAATGATTGTAATTCTGTGAAAATAACAAATCCGAGCACCACCTTAGAACACTTTCCGTTACACAATTATTTGTGTTTTAATTTTAAAAGTTTGTACCGAATTTATTAAAAGATATTTACAAACGAGATTTGATTTCATGTAATTGTTTCTACGAGTCTCTGGAATGCTTCACATTTTCTTTACAATTCGAAGTTTAGCTCACTTGCAATCAGAGTTTTACTTCTAGTTGTTCTAGATATGAGCTTGATTGGGAATCTCAAAATAAAATGTCAGGCGAACATGATGCATGGCCAAGAAAATTATTTTATGTAATTACCTTGACAACAAAAATTCGTTTGAGCTTACTCGAATACCTATATCAGTTGTAAACTATTCTAATATTTTTTTTTTTTTTATAATATATGAACTTGAAACTTCTTAGGTTCTTAAAATTTCTGTCTATAAAAATTAAGAATTTCCTTGTTTTACTGTTACCGGACTTAATTTGGTATCGAGTGAAAATATAAACTATTCTAAAAATATACAATTCCTGGTGTGTGTCACTCAATCAGATATATTGGACGTGCCACAAGAAGGGGATTTCGTGATGTACAGTACACTGTACACAGCAGAAAATGACAACCAATCAGAGAAGTCCTTCACGTGGTGGGAGACATCATTCGTTGTTCAGGTTGTATTCCGTAGTTGCATAAACAACTGCCATCAATAAAGTCGGTCACAAACAAGTTTTTATTGGCCCCGGTATATGACACCTGTACAGTCCCAAACAAAAACGTTTTCTTCACAACACATAGAATCACATTTTCATAAATTCTTGAGAGCGTTAAACAACCTTCACAGATTTGCTTGTGTATTTAAGGTAGGACAGCGCCTGTATTTTAGGTTTCGATATTTTGATTCAAATTACATATACATTGGTGAGTTTTATTTCTGACATGAGAGTTTCACTGTCACCAAATAGTCTCGCTTGTGCGTGAAGAGAGTGCATATTTCCCACTTATGAAAACGACAGGCAGCAAAACATTGCTCACGAAATATAATATCCATTCAGACGTTTCCTTTGTTCTTATACGACGAAGTACGTAATACCAAATACGACCAGGTAAATTCTGCAAATAAATTTGCAAAGCTATGTTGGTGTAACCAACAGAGGGAGAAATCAGGACCAGTTCAAGCGCGATCTTTAGGCCCCCTTGGTATTCATGAAGTTCTATCAACTACAACCTGAGTCCTATAGTAACATTCAGTTGTTGCCGTCAGCAATGCTACTTCTAATTTTTAACGTTGAGAGACTGTGGAAATAACTGCCCCCACTATGTATTAAGGGTGCGCCACTATCTCGAAATTAAAAAACTCGGGAATTATAAAACTTGTAAGAAACTCCTATATATGTTTACTGACTTAAACTGTGAGTTCACCTATGTAACTTTTTACGGTAGCAGATGGCCTGCTACTCGAAAAGCAAATATTGTGGGAAAATACCGACGTCTTGCCCACGACTGATAACACGGAAACAGCCCGGCATCCCAGCATGCTCGTTCAGTGTAATACCCCCTCACTCACACACAGCTTCTGTTTGCTAGTGGACCACACGTGCATTAGATACACACAGTATAGAACTGTCAAAGAAAATAAACAAACGAAACCACATAATTTTGAAATTTCACATCTTACAACACTCATACAACAGAAACACATAACTATAGGCTATCCACGATAAAGTGAGAACATTTGAAAGCCCTCTCATTTGGAATAAGTCAATAAATATATTTTATTTTAGCCCTAGACAAATTCTGAGTCCGGTGAAATATATAAATTGCATGTATTACTTACATAGCAACATTAATTTTTAAAAGTGTTGCAAGGATAAAAAATGACTGAAAGTAAAAAGTAAGTAGGGACTCAAAAGTGCTCACCTTAACGTGAACTGCTTATAAGCACCAATATTCGTTAGAAACACAGACAACCGAACAGTCACACCAGAGAAACACATGTGTTAGAACAGTCATACAAAAGAAACCCATATGTTTGAACGTTCGCACAGAAGAAACACACTACATATTTAAAACCACATATTGCAGAACCACATAGTTAGAAACGCTGTACAACCGAAATATACAACTTAGAACGATCTTACAGCTGAAACACAGATGTTAGAACAGACGTACAATATAAATACATGCTTAATAACTATCATACACTAGAAACACACATCTAAGAACTGTCTTACATTAGAATCACATAGCATAGAACTGGTTCTCGTTAGAATTTTCAGTCTTGTGTGATTCTGTGGTATGTGGTTCTAGTGTATTTTTCTAAGTAGTGACACACTCCCCTGTTGCTACACGTCAGCTGTCAGCTCTTGCGAAATCGACTTTAACCTCCAAAGAGCTTAAGCGCAAGACCGCGATATAATAACTTAAGTACACATTCAACGGAATATTTATCTTTCACGATGCGCTGCTGTAAGACGAATTTAATGAAATCCTCCGCCCTCTTTTCCTCCCTGAGCTAGCATCAGAAGTTGGAAGAGACGTTTGGGGTTATTAAAATAAATAGAACCACTCCCAAAACGGTCGTAAAAGATGAAGAGGTTTGCCAGGCGACCGTACAAGGTAGTGAATATCGCCAGGAAGACGCCGCACCATAAAACAGGACTCGCAACCAACAAGGTTTTGCAAACACGTTTTACGGCCGCGGCTCTACGGCGTGACGTACCCGGCCGTGGTCGAAAGTCGACAGTTCCCCGGCCCGAGAAGCCGTAGAAAACGACGCGAGGGGTAGAACGAGACGTGTCTCGTCTTCGCCGGACAATTAATAAATTCCCGGATAAACCAGCTGCCAGTCCTGGTGGGACATTCGCCCTCCGAGACTAAGGTCCGGCCAGAACGACTTTAATTCTATCCCCCCACCCACAGAGAGACCACGAAAGTAACGGACTGAAGAGCTCTTTGACGAGTGCCTGCCACAGTGGCTGTTTTTAATATTCATTCCGTTGCGCGACGGGGCTTAGCGTCGTCCCCCTGGCACACGCGCAACAAATACAAGAAATTACGCCCGATTGACGGCGACGGACGCGCTTTCACGCCCAGGCATTTAGTCGTTAAACTTCTCCCCTGGGTATAAAAATTTTAATCTTCGGGAAACTCTCCCCTCACCACTCTCCCAAAAACATTCCCATTTTTTTTTTTTTTTAAGCAGCACATGAAATAGCAGATTTATCGCACGGGGTGGCCATTGCCGTGATTCCCTCCCCCTCCCTTCTCCGGTGTTCATTCGTCTGGCCGATCTTTGATTAGCCCCAGCGACGGCGTTGACGATTAAAGAGTTTCCTGGAACAAGGCGATGGGGACTGGAACGTGTGGGAACCTCGTGGTTACTGCGCGACGAGCAAGTGTCGCCACCAGCCGCCCGTCACTCCGCTGTATTAGATAGTTGAATGGTGGCCGGAACAACGTTGTAATCCTCATTTTCAAAATTTTGCAGGAACTAAAAAAAAAAATGTTTTCCTGAAAATGTGACTGAAAAAATGTCTATATCAATCTACTCACTCTGTGAATGATCCTCATTAATTTCAATTCAGATTAACAATTACTACTTTTATAATAATTACTTTAAAAGCACTTTTAGTTACGAGTCCCTTGAACAACGTTGTAAATTTGTATGTTACAATGTTGTACCTCTGTGGTATTTTATGTTCAGGACTTAACAAAACACTGTATTCAGTAAAACCAACATCACAATACGTTCTTAAACTTTAACACATATAAAACGGTCGCATAAAAGTCTGCTAAATTATAATATAGCAAATTGTCAGAATAGAGTGGTATGATATTGTATAAAAGGTCACTGATTCAACTTATTCATGTCACACACCAAATACATAGATTTCTTATTGGTAAACACTGGCAAAATAATTTCTTATTTCCTTCGATGTAAACAAATTTGAATTATGTAAAACTCTCCAGTGAAAAGATTAAATTGTACATAAAATGCATTTATAGTACATCGAGTTCCTCGTCAAATTGCCGAGCTTCAACAGGTAAATATCGGCACATATCCATCAAATCAGTTATATTCTCTTTCCTTAGTGGCAATGGTTGAGAATACATTGGCCTCAAGACGCTCGTGTTCCCCTCAACAGCAACCCGTGTTGAAACCCTTCCCTTTCTGAACTTTCTTAATGGAGTTACAATGCCATGGCTGGAGGATATTACTACTTTTTTCTGACCTGGGTGGATGTTGGGTCATCAGCAGATAACCGAAGCCAAACTACGTCTGTTATCTTCAGGTTTGGATCTCTCCACATTTGCTTTGCAAGTGGAACGAAGTTCTTGAAGTCATCTTGTGACATGCACATGATAATGAATGGATTGTTCGGCCTTGCAGAGGCAAGTACATGAACCAAATCAAAGGGTACATATACATTAGAAAGTTTCTTCTTCTTCTCGATGAGAACAAACAGCCTATCACAAGGCAGGAAACTGTGGCTACTTATAAGGAACTTTTGCTCTACTTGTGTGAAATACCTCAATGTAATCAATGAGTGAAACAGTGTTAACATTGTCCAATTGTTGTTCTGGCCTACACAGCGGTCAGACCAGACAACTAGTTTTCGCTCTTCGCCTTCGCTGAGAGGAGTTTAGTTCTCTTCAACCTAACGGAGGAAGCGTGATGCAATTTCTGTGGATCCACGATTGCCAATAGCTTTATACCAGAACATTATTGTTGCGGTGTTAGATCCAGCATCATGTATGCAATAGTTGTAACTTGATAGCTGTCTCTGGTAAAACACATGTGAATGGTGAAGTGTAAGACAGAACAAAACTTGCTGAAGATCAGTACAAAACACAACAAGGTTAGGAGAGTGTTTCGCTGCTTCTGTATCCTGCTGGAGTTGCCTAGAGACTATTGCAACTTTCATGTGGTGTATAGTTGTTTCATTGAGTATTATTTTCTTGTCCTCTTCACTCTCTACTGCACATAATTTAACATGATATGCATCGCAGGTGCTGCAAGTATCGGATCTGGGCAGTCCGAAACGAAGTTTAAAATTAGAATAGAAGGTGTCAGAATAGGTGCGCCTGGAAACTGTAGAATGGGGATATTGTTCCTGGATGAGATTAAACATCACTGTGAGATTAAGATCTTCAGAGAGATATTTATGTGATGAATAACCTCTACTGTAATGGCTTTCTTGATGTGGAAATGATTTGATGAGTTCTTTTATTTGGTTTTTTTATCCAACTGGTAAAGTAAAGGCAAAACATCCTCCCCTGCACTTGCAAACAATCCCCTGCAAAGGAAAACCATGTCTTAAGTACAATATGACTCTGTTTTAGGTAACATCCACAATCAAGAACAAAAAATAGAATGTGAAACACATACATGATAGTAAAAACATCTTGCCAAAACTTAATGAACATACCTTATATAACTCAACCTAACCTATCCCAAACTTACATATTATAACCTAATTTAGCATACTGTAACATTATGGCTTGGTATTTGCCTTTGAAATTGTGAGGTATATTTCCATGCAAACAGGACATCGAGTAAGAGAAAATTTTTTTAGAAGGGTGATAGTAAGATATATATTATTTTTAATACTGTGCATGCCTTTGTTTTGCACCAGCAGAAGAATTTTGTGTAATTTTTTCAGTGGGCTGTATTGTGACTATAAGACAGTTTTATTTGTTTTCTCAAAATAAAGATTCTGTGACTGAAATTTTTTCTGCATAGACCGATTCAAATGAAAACTTTTATTTTGCAGCTACGGTGCACACATGACATGTACATAACCAAGCACAGCAATAGCAATAAGTGTGTATAAACCTAGTGAAAGCATAGCGAGTGTGTACTAGTATAGCCACTCGATTATTAGTACGTTTAAACATACACACACATATGTGCCATTACTCACTCGCTACTGCATTTAATACAATAAATACAAATTCCTATATGAAGTTACAACGTGATTCCACGTACCTCACGAGGTGGTGTTAAAGCTGGAACAATACCCTTCCTCTCACTGGTATATTCTTTTCCAACATCTCTAGCCTTCTTTCTAGGAACACATTGTCATTGTAACACATTAGAACGCCGCTTTTTGCCCCTATTCATGTGTTTCGACAAAGCTACAGACAACCTGACGTCAGCTTGTGCCGCCATGTCGACTATCATACAACGTCGTTCCAGGGCAGCCAATTTTCAATCCAATGGTATCATCTTTTATTTGTAGGCCACAGAGCCATCTCTTTCTCCATGCATAAACTACGTAGAATACAACGTTTTCCCATGAATAACAGGCAATCGGGAAAAATGTAAGTTAGGTTTTTCCAGCCCACCATACAATTTTCGCCTACACCACGTGGTCTATCTGCACGTGTGCTTGCCCGGTCAGCTGCTCCCGCTAGGGAAGAGCTAGCCACGCAGCAAGAACGACTGCGCACAGCGCGAAGCAGCTGGACGCGATGGCATGCCAAATGTGTCTCTCTCCCGCTCTACGTCTCTCCCTGATATTGCGAACGCCTTAAGGGAGCCGCCTACTAGACGCTTGAAATCTGGTGCAGTGTGTTGGGAGATCCATTTTTTTGACGAAACTATTCCACGTGCGCCCATTGTGCCAATTTGCGAAAAGAAAACAAACTTCAGGCGATGACGGAATGTCGCTTTCAAGACACTACACATGTTAGAACCACTATTTCCAAGCCCTCCAACGTAGCTAAAAACCTCATTTTCAGACTGCTGTATGTTAAGATGTGCTGACTGGATCTACGTGAAACTCAGATACCTATCCTGCATTGAACTTTGGATCAGACTTGCCAGCAGTAAAATAGTATGGTCACCGCTTAAAACCCCATAGAAAAAACTGTTCGACAAAAAGCTTGCGTGCTAGTTAAGTGCTTCGCGCATAGTGGCGATGCGGCACTTGATGTGCGTTCGCTCGCTCCTGTGCCATGTCGTGTCAGGAAGGCGGCCCACTTAAGAGTGGGATGGACCTCCGTGGGAAGCCCGCGTCCAAGGTCAAGAAGCGAGGGAGCGATACAGGTGACACTAGCGCCTCATCGCGCCTACGTGCAAGGCGTGCAGTGTTTCCGTCGTGACGCTGTACTGCGCAAGTTAGACCTGTAACAGTGGGGTTTTATTACACTCAATGAAAGACCACAGATTAAACTACGCCCGTATCTTTGTACATTTCTCTTTCCATTTACAACTGCGATATTTGATCATTTTCGCAATTTTTTTCTCCAGGAATACACTAAATATGACAAAAGTAAAAAAAAAAAAAAAAAAAAAAAAAAAAAATAGGGACATAGATAATAGTTTTTTTTTTCTGGCAGAAAGTCGTATTTGCAGAACTTTTATTTACCGAGATACGCGTATTCGCTCAAACAACTCTCTCGTAAATAACGCGCGGATCCATCCCACTCTTAATTTTAGAACTTGTGAAAAAATAACAATTTCTACTGATAACTGCATGTTATTTTTAGTTACCAAAATACTTATAAGCAAAATAAAATATTTTTCAAAAAGGCTGAGGAGATCAGTTTAACATCGCGTGTAAATACCTACTATAATCTGAAGTATGGCTGATCAGTGACTGCCAACTCTGGGTACGATGCCCCTACTGGCTGGAAACCACTGATATATTGCCACACCTTAATTGCAGGCTTGTTTTTAAGATTTTACTTTTTATGTGAGTGAAAGAATAAATTTATATACGTTATGAGATTGGTTTATATCTGCTGTTACTAGTTTATCACCCGAATTCACGATCATAGTGATTGTTTATTTTATTTCATTCCGTAAGATAAAATACAGTGAAGCATTTTTCAAATAAGCCTTTAAAAAAAATCACTACCAATAACTACAAATATGCTACAGTAGACACTGGCATATAGACTCCCCAATCAAGTTGGCAGCAAATTAATAAAAAAATAGTTCTAAGACTTGGCGTTTTATTGAGAGTGTAATATGTAAATTTATGGCTTCTGAAGTTAAGGTTTCTTATTTTATAGATGTCAGGATACGAATATGCGCATTATTAACACATCTGCTATCCTAAAAATTCCGCGCCTACCCAGGACTTTCAAAAGTTTCCAACTAACCGTGCACAGCCTACAGCATTTATACCAAGACACTGTTTATTTTACGCAGCTTACGCGCCAAGCATTGTCAGGACCGAAGTTTCGAGGGAAAAGGAAAGAGTAGGTGTCTAAGATTTGGCGTCTCCGAAATTCCTGCCATATGCCGGCGCGATGAACTATAATCTATTCGCTGTTCCCTCACACTTTCTGAATCAAACTTTTGAAAATTCACCCCATGTGTGCCGTGTTATTTACAAAATATGCCATGCATCGCAAGCGTCTTATACCTATTTTAACATACAAGTGTATTACTTCTCGTTAAATAGAAGTTTTACCTTTATTTTATTTATAAATTATAATACAACATTTATAATAAATATGAGTGAAGACAGCGAGAAAATATGTGTTGGTAGCGCCTAGTAATAAATAGTTCTCGTGCAAAATATTTTTACAACTGAGAGAGCACGAATTCGGTGCGTTGCCATTTGGTGTCATTTTCTAGACGTAGGTAAGCTTAGTTTGCACGAGACGGAGGAGTATCCTGGAAGTAGGACTTTAACAGGGCTTCAGAAAAGTGTGAAGTAACTGTGAATGGATTATACGAAGAGAGTACGGAGAAGGTGACGGTAAGAGCACAGATAAGGTAAGTACCCAGAGACGAAATTACGTGACGGTTCTTTTGACGAGGTCGTACCCAATCGCTGACTGGCTGCGCGAGGCTCTAAGAACGGACCTTACTGGCTACTGCATGCTGCTAAAGTTTCCCTACTGTCTGGTCTGCTGGCTGGCAAGTTGTCAGTGTAAAATAAAATTGACGTAAAATTCCTTTACATGTAAGGGAAGCTAATTACCTCTACATATAAGGTAAATTTTCCTCTTAAATGTAGAGTAAATTTACGTAACAAGTATTATTCCCTAACTGTACGGGAAAAGTACCTGACAAAAATTGGGGGGGGGGGGGGGTAATCCCATACAAGTAAGGGAAAATTAACTATAATGTATAATAAAATAACATTTAAAGTTATCTCGGAGTATTAGTACTGTTGATTATTTTATTACCTATATTCTCTGACGAACAGTAACCAAAACCTCAACACTAAAATCCTCGACACTTGCAGGTGGGTGGGAGCCAATCAATACCTCTATCACGATAGTCCGATGCGCTATCAATTACACAGCGACTACAGAGTGACAGCACTGAATATAAGCGTGTTAAACGGATGTTTCTTCCGCCCGTCTTCACACACAGCTGTTGAGAATGCTGAAGAGATGCCCGCGTCGTAAGGTAATTTTCCCATCCATGTATGGGATTTTCCACTACCATGTACGTGAATTTTACTCCAGAGTGCGGTAATTTTACCTTATCTGTAAGGAAAACTGCGTTTCCCTCGCAAGTTTGCGAATATTACCTTACACTTTTCAGGCAATTGTCCCATCATTTTATACCGTGTGGTTGCCAGGCGCTGATTGGCGAACGGCGTCCCAATATGTTGCTGGCGCGTGCGGCTGGAGTTCAGGGCACAAGAGGATGTTCCGCCTCTGTATTCCAATGTACTCTGCAGCTAGACGCAGGGCGCTGGGCGAGTACTCCGGACAATGGCTAGGGCACTGCGTTCTCCCGCGCAGGGCGGAGATTGGGTGTGTGGACGTCTTGTTGGAACAAATTGCCGTGACAAGCGCCGACAGCGACCGCTCATTGCGACTGGGGGGGGGGGGGGGTGGGACGGGGCGTAGTCTGAGGTCCCCCCCCCCCTCCCCAAAACCCAGCCAGCTCCAGTTACCCGCTTCCTCGGAGACTGACGAGACAGTGGTTCGAACTCTGCTACCGCCATTAGTCCGTGTTACAGGCGAGCCGATACGTATTCCATGCCATACCAGTGCCTTGCATGTAAAAGGTTAAAGCGGATTCCCACCCGCCATCTTGGATTTATGGCTTTTTTGCCATACCCTGAAAATACAGTTTTGTGTGATGTTTTTTGGAACGACGGAGAACAGAGCATTGTCTTGAGTTCAGTATTTCCTGATTACTGTTGATATCGTCGCCTTTGTAATCGTTTGCAAGAAATAATATCGTGATTTGCCTCGACAGTTACCAACTAAAAATTAATAAATGTAGCAGAGCTGTGGCAGTTCGATTCAGTTTGGAAAGCTGGTATTTAGGATATGTCGTGCGGGGGATTTCAATAAGTCTTCTGAAATAGAAGCTTTATAAAAAAAAAAAAAACATAAATCCAAGACGGCAGATGGAAATCCGCCTTAAGAGGCTTCCTTAGTAATTTTTTTTTTACGCTCTAGGACGTCCGGCCGTAAGAAAGCATAAACAAGTAGCTTGTTCTTTTCCCCCAACATTTTAAGCATTAATGCCACTATAGGGTTTTAATACAGCGTTATGTTCAGAAAAGATACACTACTGTCGCTTATGGGCTGTTCGCAGTAAAATGAGCACTTTTGAAAGCCCTGATTTAGATACACTTGTATGCACATTGTGTATTCTTCCACCTTGTGTAATATTAATATTGTCATGGGCCTCATCACTTTACTTATGCGTAGGTCAAGTGAAACTGTGAAATTATTAGTAAAATTAATATTTTACAAATCTGCTCATTTTTATACTTCGATGGATTTAAAAAAAAAAAAAACAGAAAGCGGAAGTAATAATTAAATTGATCACAAACGGTTACCTGACATTTTTTATTCGACGTTAAGATATGGAACTACTTTCCCTCCATCGTTACCCACTTTATTGGGTGCATGCCACTAAGTGAGCCCGTTAAAATACATGCAGGTAAGAGTAGTGACTTTTCCCGAAGGTTGATTTCATAAAGTGCTCACTTTATCGTGAACAGCCTTTAGTTTAAAACACTGTTTTACAGAATCGTAAACATAGGGCTAATTACGGCGATTTTTGCTGGCTTTGTCACTTTTCGACGACCACATTTGTGTTTCGATAACCAAATTTTAACTGGCAAAAAATATACTCATTTCTGTCCTGAAGAAATATTTCCGTTGAAATATTAATTTTTTTTAAAAATACTATTGGAAAAGACGCGACTGCTTGCAATGAGACCGATATAACTGGGGAGGCACCTTAAGATGGCGGGTTTGATGCGCGTACCCAGGCTTCTTCACATTCAGCGCTCTTGGACCTCGGACATTCTAAACACTCCTGGTAGGTGGCTTTTAAAATTTCTCTAACTTCAAGCACCCCACCCGGTAAGGAATGTCGATTTCCTTCGCGCTTACCAGCCGATCTGGGGTGTGGGAGGCTCTGGGTTCGAATCATGGGTAAGGAATGTCGATTTCCTTCGCGCTTACCAGCCGATCTGGGGTGTGGGAGGCTCTGGGTTCGAATCATGGGTAAGGAATGTCGATTTCCTTCGCGCTTACCAGCCGATCTGGGGTGTGGGAGGCTCTGGGTTCGAATCATGGTTAAGGAATGTCGATTTCCTTCGCGCTTACCAGCCGATCTGGGGTGTGGGAGGCTCTGGGTTCGAATCATGGTTAAGGAATGTCGATTTCCTTCGCGCTTACCAGCCGATCTGGGGTGTGGGAGGCTCTGGGTTCGAATCATGGGTAAGGAATGTCGATTTCCTTCGCGCTTACCAGCCGATCTGGGGTGTGGGAGGCTCTGGGTTCGAATCATGGGTAAGGAATGTCGATTTCCTTCGCGCTTACCAGCCGATCTGGGGTGTGGGAGGCTCTGGGTTCGAATCATGGTTAAGGAATGTCGATTTCCTTCGCGCTTACCAGCCGATCTGGGGTGTGGGAGGCTCTGGGTTCGAATCATGGGTAAGGAATGTCGATTTCCTTCGCGCTTACCAGCCGATCTGGGGTGTGGAGGCTCTGGGTTCGAATCATGGTTAAGGAATGTCGATTTCCTTCGCGCTTACCAGCCGATCTGGGGTGTGGGAGGCTCTGGGTTCGAATCATGGGTAAGGAATGTCGATTTCCTTCGCGCTTACCAGCCGATCTGGGGTGTGGGAGGCTCTGGGTTCGAATCATGGTTAAGGAATGTCGATTTCCTTCGCGCTTACCAGCCGATCTGGGGTGTGGGAGGCTCTGGGTTCGAATCATGGGTAAGGAATGTCGATTTCCTTCGCGCTTACCAGCCGATCTGGGGTGTGGGAGGCTCTGGGTTCGAATCATGGTTAAGGAATGTCGATTTACTTCGCGCTTACCAGCCGATCTGGGGTGTGGGAGGCTCTGGGTTCGAATCATGGTTAAGGAATGTCGATTTCCTTCGCGCTTACCAGCCGATCTGGGGTGTGGGAGGCTCTGGGTTCGAATCATGGGCAAGGCATGGGTGTTAATTTAAGTTAGGTTATAAGTTAGTTTATAAGCAGTCTCCTTCTAAACTTTCAAGTATAAAACCGGGGGGACGTTAAAAAGCCCTTGACTATACAATTCGCGCTCATAAGCCACTCAGCTGGTGCAAATACTTCCGTGCCAATAACCCCTCCACGTAGCTCATTGCAAGAATGTCCGTCACATCGGACAGGACGCGAGCCCGACATGAACGTGAATTACAGGAGTTCGCTCGACTTCTGACCCGCCGATCACTGTAGTTACTTATTTGAATAAAGAACAGCTTGCATATTTTTGCTTCATTTTTCTTCATCTATAGTTTATAATTGATGAGTAAACGTGGTTATGGTTATTCTGTACTTAAACTTTGCACTGCAATAATTACTTGTTCCCATTTTAAGAGAAAAAAAAAAACCTTCGAGAACACCTTCCTGCGTTTGTATACATGTGTAGGTGTCTCTACCTAACAACTCGTCTATCGCTGAAACGATTTAAAATTAAATTTTTATTTTAATGTTTAACAAAAAGTAGTATTTTTCATTAAAATCTGAAGAGGAAACCTCAATAACACGCAATACCCTTGAAAAAATGCTCTAGATAAAAATTATGGGTGTGGTTATGTCAGGGACACAGCCATGGGTTTTATGTGAATATGTTTTGCGTTAGCGGGTAGTATTTTTTTGGGTTATGATAATTAAATAAGAGTAATGAGATAGGTACTTGTATTTCGTGTACTTCGGAGTCGCGAGAAATACAGCGCGGAAATTTTCGCCCACGCCAATCTCCGCAGCCCCCCCCCCCCCCCCAACTCGAGGTTATACTCGCACCGTACTCCTATACCCGGGGCCTATTTCATAAAAGTTACTATTGGATAGGTGACAGATGAGAGGAAATTGTCAGACTTGTTTACAGTCCGACAAATGTGTGTTTCATAAAAACTGACAAGTTTACAAGTTTGTCAAGACAAATTTTGTTGACAAATAATTGTTTCACAAAAGTTTTCAGCTGACAAATAAAAATCCGACAAATTTGTCAAATATTACACTACAGACTGTTTTATGAAACAGATAAGTATAATCACTCGGTGGGTGGCACATCTATAGATTTTTAGAATTATCACTGCAGAAGTGACAGGCAAGCTTTCCCGTGTAACCAGTAATTTGTAATGTTTATGTAATATGGCAGTTCAATTGTGTTTCAATATTGTGTGAATTAACATCGTTTGCCAAATAGCACGTCCTTTTCCTCTGGGATCAGGTTCAATATAGTAATATTAGCTACATTACTCTACATTCTGTTGCTAGCGTGAACAAAGTTAAGTGGGTGGAATTATTATTTACCGCTTAATTATTTGTGGTAGGAATCGACTGTTCATGAATCGTATATAATGCTGCGATCGATTATCGTAAGCGGACTTCAGAGCTATCTAGCGTGTAATAAATGAAACTTACGGTTTGTCATATAATTGTCGCGTTTATGAAACTGTTATTTTAAGGCTGACAATTTACACTTTTTTTTTTCTGTCGAATAAAGGAAACTTGTATTATTTATGAAGCATAAAACTGTTATGGCATATTGACAAGTTTGTCATATTTGACATATTTGTCGTATATGTCACACCTGTCACGTTTTGTGAAATAGGGCCCTGATCGAACGAGGTCACGCTTATTTCCAACGTGTCATTAGTCAGCAAGTTACAATGTCGGGAATGATCGCACTGCAAACGTCGCATCGCCGTTTCCAACATGGTACCCATCATGCATCGGTCTGATTCCAAAGACGTATCCACATCAGAGCGCAGATGCGGTGGGAAATGCAGAGTGCGGGACTCACGAAGGGCGACTGCAGGGCGTGTATCGGCGCTGCTCGGCGGCCAAGACCCGCCTCTCTTTGTCTGCGACGACTCCTGACAGCCGCACCGCCCCTACCACAATATTAATACGTGTGCTCAGTTCCCGTCCACGCCGGGTGTCATATGTCTTCGCGGCTTTCTCCTGGACGCAGGCAGTGTCCCGAGATCCCCGGCGCACCACCATCCTACACACCGTCAACAACACGGCAGGTATTTCACTTTGTCTGCGTCAAGCTCGTGACATACTTTTTCTCACTTTTACACCTGAAAATATGTAATTCCCATGTGCCACGAGGGAAGTTTCCTTGGGAGATTCCGTGCAAGCTTGCATGGCCACTTGTATGGATGGTTCCATGGAAGATCTGGCCTAATGCTGGCCGTTTTCATTGTGATTGGCCCTGTTGAAAGTTTCCTACAAGGTCAAAATATTAGCCAATGGAAGAGAGGGCTGTGGAGTGAAGTATTAAAATTTTATTTATTTTGTTCTGGGAAACAACGATAAGACCATTCTAGTAGATAATATAAAATACCAAATACAAAACCGTGGAAATACTTTTAATTGAAGAAGTAAACTAAAAACAATTGCACTGTTGTTTGCTAGTGTGGCAGTAAAGTGTGACTGGTTATTCCACAGAAACCTCCATACGTGCTTGCATGCAGGTTCGGATAGTAGGTCCCGCATAAGCGTCTACCGTAGCTTGTACTAAACATTGTATTGACTGTTCACGATAAATTGAGCACTTTTGAAAGCCCTGTTTTAGATACACTTGTATGCACATTGTGTATTATTCCGCCTTATGTAAAATTAACATTGCCATGGGTCTCATCACTTTATTCATGCGTCGGTCAAGTGAAACTGTAGAGTTATTAGAAAAGTAAATATTTGTTCAAATGTGCTCATTTTTACACTTCGATGCATTTAAAAAACAGAAAGCGAAAGAAATAATTTAAATTGTTCTCAAATGGTCACCTAACACTTTTTATTCGACTTTAAGATATGGAACTACTTTCCATTCATCGTTGCCAACTTTACCGAGCGCATGCTACTCAGGGCGCCCGTTAAGTATATGCAGGCAGAATCAGTGAATTTTCTCTAGTGTTGATTTAAAAAGTGCTCACTTTTTCGTGACCAACCTTTATCGTGGCACACAGGCTTAAGAAATTACTATTGTCATCATGGCAAGGTTCCAAACAAACAATAGTGTGTTTTCTGGAATTTAACTGCAGCTTTTTGATAGTAAAGTGGCTTCGTATTTGTGAACCTCGAATACGCGTTTTTTTTATAGCACGGATTCTTATACTACCTAGAAGTCTTTTCAATTGGTTAATTTTATTATCAGACTATAAATTGGAGTGTCAAAATACTTGTGTTTTGTTGGGCATCCTAATCTTGGGAGGACTTGGCAACAGACGAAAATGTTGTAAAGCGTTACGCAATGCTGGGGGAATGGCGCCGTCCCAGATGCCTGATGTGGTGGAATCGGCGATCGTTGGCTTATTAGCCCATGTTGCATTTCTCGCAAGAACGTAGTAAACTTCCAAAATTTACCAAGTATTGTTTCATTGCCCTATGCAGGCATGATTGTCCAGGGGAAATACACAACTACAACGTGCTTATTTTGGCGTTTTGTTCGGAAATAAATATGGAAAACGTATGGCACCTTTTGCATGCACTTATACGTTATTCTAACAGCACGCTGTGAATTACACTATAACGATTCTTATTCTAAAACTAAATTAAGCGTAGACTATAATAGTTTATTTGAAGAAAATAGAAAATTACATTAATTTTCAAGAGAACTTACATATGCGAATTTGCTTCATTTAATTCGATGTTCTGTACGGAACATAAACTAGCCTCGTCAATCAGAAAAAAAAATACGTATTCAGAATACATGCATTAATTAAGCCCCACTTCGAATAACTTTGCACTTGCAAACCTAAAAATTGGCACTGCACAGCAACAACTCGCTCCATTTGACGTAACAGCATGAAGCACTCGTCTTCCGTAACTTGTGCGGTTGAGGGGAAAGTAAATCTGAAAGCAGGATCTGCACTGGTTCTTCTGGCGGTGCATAATGCACAGTGTAGAGGTAACGGGTCGTGTTCCAGTTCGTTTGGGTCTCTTCTTTACATAGAATTTCTTTTTTGTTATTTGCTTTGCATGTTTTTTTAGAAGTTTTCATTTCTGTAGGTACACCACAATGTTTAACTATTCAGCATGCAATATTGCTGTTTGTTGTACGACACGACCTCGTTGTAAAACTAAATACACAGGAGTTCTCAAAAGAAGCACTATTGCTTCATGAAAATATTTTATAGTAATGTTTAAATTTAAATAAACAGAATGAAATAATTTACTATTTTAATCATTATTGCTGACTATATAAATGTAATGTAATTACTTTGTGAAATAGTTCCCAGGCCGAGAAAAAACATTATATGACGATTCGTTAATTTATATTTGATAATTTGTAGTCTTTATTTAGAGTTTTTAAACGCTAATTACAAAAAAGACTAATAAATGTCGACGACAAAATAGCTGACGCGACAATTTTGCTAGCAAAAAGTTGTGATGAGAACGGTACCTAAGTGTCTTACTCTGGCATCGAAGTCTCCAGCTGTGCCGAAGACACCTATCCTGCGACGGCTCCAGTTTCGTGTCGTGTCCTCGCGACAACTCTGTGGCAGGATGGGAGGAGGGCATTGTTCCGCGCAGGTCAGGGGTCAGGCCGTACTCCCGCCCTCGTTGGTCTCAGCAAGCTGACGCCCAGATAATTATAGCCCATGCTTTTCCTGACCACGTGATTACGATATGGTGGGCCGCTTATTGTTCTTCGGAGGCGGCACGTCTTCAAGCTCATCAGCTCTTGAATTAGAATAACGAGGCCGATATTGACGACGGGGTGCTGAGTGTTCTCGGGTCAGTAAAGTAACTTTATAAAAGAAGAGAATTTTATTTAAAATAGTTGTTCGTGTACGCAATACGTGATGCGAGTAGGATGAAGATTCAAAAGAAGCTAGTGAGGGATAATGTAGTTAACTAACATACTGTTATGTTTGAAAATGAGATATACATGATGGCCAACTCAAGAATCATCGCCTTGTATAATTTCTCTCTGTGCCATAAGTGAAGTAAAAAAAGAAACGTAGAAGTCGAGTTATATAACAAATTAATCTCAGCTGAACACAGACCCAAGTAGAGAAATTAAAGTGGAAGCTATGCAGAGCAATGTTTGTAGTCTTTCATAAAGGCGCGCGGTCAATACCCCTGACCAGCAGTCGTGAGGTGTGTTGTCCCACAACACAGGCCGGGCTTCAGCGAAGGACTCACTCATTGCTGCAGACTAGTACAGTATTTTCACTCGCCAGATTATCGAACGATTTTAAACCGCCGCGCCGTGGTGTTCCTATCCCCTGTTTGACTAACATGCACCAACTTTATCAAGTAAAGTTGGAAACGGCGGAGGGAATTTAATTCCATGTCTTGACGTTTAATTAATACTGTAGTGTTTGTGTAAACATCTGTTAAAACTGAAAATATTGGTTCTGCTTTCCGTTATTTTAGGCATATAAGTGCAAGAATTAGAAAATTTGCAAAATATTTACTTTTCTAATAATTCTACAGTTTTACTTGGCCGACACATGACCAAAATGATCAGGCCCACGGCAATGTTAATTTTACGGTGGAAGAATGTACTATGCGCATACAAATATATCTTAAGCAGCACTTTCAAAAGTGCTCAGTCAGCCTGTAGAGAGATTTACGTATTCAGTGAATGTTCCCAATATTGACTCGTTCACCGCCAGTACAACTGTCAACGTAATGTGGCTACCATTGCGGAACGTTTTTTTTTTTTTTCACCTCAGAATTCTCACCAGACCAGCCCTTTAGAACATAGAATACTCCGAATAACTTGACTACAACTTTGTTGCATTAAAACAGTGTTATAACCTCAATTCCTGTTCACATTGCTTTGGCAGTACTATCGGCAGAAAAGCTGTCCAGTGTTTGAACCAGCTACTGCGCGGTTTGTATGCGCACTCTGCCCCCATTTTCTCTTTACGGGCGACGCAACCGGTTTTCGATCGCTCGTCCAGTCGTGCTTATTCCTGTTATCCCACTGTAGCTTTGAAATCTCTCCAGGTTGGAATAGCTGCGACCCTGACTGTCCGAACCATAGACTAAAGATGGGGTTGACCGATTTTGCTAGATGCGCACAACCAATCTCCGTGTCCCAACAATGAACTGCTTCTCTGCCTATACCTGCTACTTGCGAAAATGGCGTGGATTGAATTTGAGGTTAGGACACTGTTTAGTAAACAAGTACTTTTGAGATGATTTTATACTTCTTCTAACCAACATAATATTTTTTTATTAAATTCAAACCGGTAAAAGTATTTTATTAATATAACAGTGCTTGTCATTTAAAAATTAAGATATAAACAAACACGTTCATCACTTTTGACCATGTGACTTTGACAGTTGTGTTCCATTGGGGTAGGTCAATGTTGGGTGCATGCGCAGAAGACGAGTAAGAGGTCTATCTTATCTTTAGTCTATGGTCCGAACCACTGCTTCCGTCTCTCGTGTTCCTGCTGTTGACGATGTTTATGATAACGTGATCAATGAACTGTGATTGTTTAGGACGTGTGTTTAAGTGTTTTCGTTCACACAAACACGTTGGATATTACGCCTCTATTTTCACTCGTAGTAATCGTGCCAGGCGATGCCGATAGTCGGGGGGTTTTCTCGGGGATATCCAGTTTCTCTTCACCCTTGCATTCAGACACTGCTCCATATCAACCGTCATCGGCTCTCAAGACATCGTTCTTAATATACCATCCAAAACCCACCACTCCACAAAACTTGGAGTTACAGCACTGAATATGAAGAACGCTGTAAGAAATATCCTAAAATTACCCGGAGCAACTTACAGCGTGAGTAATACATGTAGGAAAAAAAACAGGCAGTTAAATAAGAATATTATGTCTGTATCAGGCTTGATAGCAAGCATAGGTCTGCTCTAGCGGTGGACAGGCTGTGAATTGCTGCGTCATCATAGGAAACAACCGTCGTGTTGGTGAACTGATGCTAAAAGCCCATGTTCCAGATGTCCACTTTGAGCATTACGAAACACTTATAAATATGTGCCCATGTAACTCCAGGTCCTTAAAAAATACACTGTCTCTCCACATAAAAAAAACAATAGTTATCGTAGAGTCAACTGGGGCCATATCCACTATCTTGTATAGGTCGCATCCAGATAACCACAGGCCATTCAGGTGAAATATACGCAATGACACCGCTATGCATAAATCAAGTTCTTTGTCATCGAACAGGCCAAGTAAATCATGTTTGCAGAACTGTCAGTAGGCGTGAGTGAAGAGTGAAGAGATTTGTGCTCCCTTAAACAACAAGGACTTGAGAGCCGATGAGGGTGATTGAGGTGAGTATGGAACAGCGCCGTAATGAAAGGGCGTGGGAAACGGGAGATCCCCGAGAAAACCCGCCGACCAGTAGCATCGTCTGGCACGATTCCCACATACGAAAATACGAGTGACCCGACCGGGGATTGAACCCAGTTCGCCTTTTTTGGAGGCAGGCAGGCTAACCGCTTAGCCTCCGTGGGCATTTCCAGTCATTTTCACTGGTAAAACCAATTGCCCCTTGCTAACAATGTTCCTCACAAGTGGATATCACGCACTGATGGCAAATTCACGTTGACATCGACTTTTCGCCAACTCGGTCTGTGGAAGGGGGGGGGGGGGGTTCACCGTTCGCCGAGGTGTGGGCGTTGTGGAAGTTGATGACATCATCCCTTGCGAAAGTTGCCTCATCTGTGAACCCCTACACATGGTCCAAGAACATAATACAACGATCACTGCCTCCGCAGCTGTAACCTGACGTGTTAATGCTGTTAAACTTTGAGAGTAGCAAGGAAAAAAGAATGAAAATTTAAATATTTCATAGCTATCTTTATTTGTTTTTTGAATAGCGATTTTCTTAAAGAGTTACACTTTTCCAGACTTTTGTTTAGCGTCACAACGAATAAAGGGTGTAATATGCTAAAAGTGTAGAACAAAATTGTATACTCTTGGAACACCCTTAATGTAGAATGGAGTTGAGCCAGAATGCAAAAATGGTGGAAAAGACAACACCCCGAAAAAAAAACCCACACTTCTCCATGTGCGTCCTAGATTTGAGGTCTCCGCACGGGAGTAGTTTAAAGGCGAAATCTTTATAGTGATACGGGTGACAACGTTACGATGCATTCTGATTCGTAGACTCAGTGCTGTCAGCTCTGCGGTGCTCGTTATGAATTCAAACTCAACGTAATTCGGTGCTCGTTGCCCCTGGATAAAGTCCACACTCGCGCACTGATGAAAACAAAACGATTACAAACATATACTGGTTACACTTTTTCTGTGATGGCTGTGAAACAGTATAAACAACTTGCATTACAAGCCAATTTTAATAAAACTCTTATATAGAGAATTTTTCTCCTAGCTCGCTGTCATCATAATTGCAAGTACTTCGGCCAATGACGTGGTTAAAATATATATAATATTTCTAGCAAGGCATTTCTCTTTAAAGTTTATAAGACTTATTTAACAGTGGACCAGTTATAGCGGGAACAAAATATTTTGCCTGCCTATACTTCATAAAATATTTTGAGCTCATGATGTTACTCATACTTGCTAGGAATATGTTTTGTTGACATCAAAAGTATCATTTTTGTAATCATTAAACAATAGAGGCCCGTCGAGAATAGGACTTGATTTCTTGTGGCGTCGCACCTGGATTTTCGCATGGAAATTATGTTACGCAGTCGTTACGATACACAACAGTATTATCCGTTTGATTAAGATAAGTTGAAGAATTAAGAAAACTAGATATTGATACGATTACAAACGTACTACGTTTTTATGTCGGCTCATGCTTCATGCAAAAAAAAGTGAGGCACCAAATTTTGATGGAAGCTGTAGTTCTAATCCCACGTTACACCATGAGCCAATTTATTTTCAGATACTTTTTCCTTATCCATAGGTATAACAATCGCTTAATAGCTCGCATATAAGTGAAAATTTCAATTACGTATACCATACCTAAATTATTGACGAAGAGGCAACCAAACAAATATAGCAAAGCGTAATTTGAAAAAATTAAATAGTGTAAAGAGTAACTGGGAAATTTTTGTTACCTTATAAAATTCAAACAGTGTCTAAATATTGGCATTAATTTGTTAGTGGTAATTTTTTTTTTCGTAATCGATATCGAATGTTCATATAATATGGAGTAACTACTTATGTACGTTTCAGGTTTTACGGATTAGACAGCACCACGACCTACTCAGCACTGATGCACCATATTGTTAACCTGCTGTATATATAAATTTTTTTTGTGAATACTTCATATCATACAAAGTTCCAATGACATTTTTAATGTGCGAGAATTTACATAATTTAAAATTAAACATGGGAAATACTTTTAACTGCACATGGATGCATTGCCACCCTCTCCACAACAAATAGAAACCAAATACTGCGTTTATGTGAAACGGCAATAGAAATAGACAGGAAACTGTATTATAACGTATAAGGCATGCGAGAAGCCTTTCATTTACGAAAGTTTAGTGAGCGCGAGGGGTAATCAGATAAAGGCTGTTCACGATAAAGTGAGCACTTTTGAACTCAACATTAGAAAAAAGTCACTACCCATGCCTGTATATACTTCAACGGGAGCACAGAGTGTAATGCACCCGGTAAAATTGGCAACTATAGATGGAAAGTAGTTCCATATATTAAATATAAATAAAAACTGTTAGGTAACCATTTGTGATCATGTAAACTATTTATTTCGTTTTTTTAATGCATTAAATGTGTAAAAATTAGCAGATTTATAAATAAATATTTACTTTGCTAATAATTTCATACTTTCACTTGACCGACGCATGTCAATGTTAATTTTACATAAGGCGGAAGACTACACAACGTGCATACAAATATATCTTAAGCTGGGCCCACAAAAGTGATCATTTTTTACCGTGAACAACTTTTATAATCAGATAACATGGTCGCACACATCTTGCCGCGACTGTTGGCTCTGAGAGCAGGGCAACAGCAAAACAACGGTTGCTGATCCATTTAATTTTGTTTACGGTTCACTCACGGTTACTCCCAACTTTTCAGAAGCCCTGCTAAAGTTCTGCTTACAGAATATTCCTCCGCCTCATGCAAACAAAGCTTAACCAAGTCTGGAAAATTACACCGGATGGACAACGCACCTCATTCGCTCGCACTTAGTGTAATAA
The DNA here is from genome assembly GCA_029891345.1 of Dryococelus australis. Classification (NCBI taxonomy): domain Eukaryota; kingdom Metazoa; phylum Arthropoda; class Insecta; order Phasmatodea; family Phasmatidae; genus Dryococelus; species Dryococelus australis. The sequence continues at coordinate 351,049,239 of CM056993.1, forward strand.
CAGTTTGCATAAGAACTATTTAGTACTAGTTATTACCAACACACCTACTTTATTACTGTTTTTATTCGTACTAATAATAAACTAAGTGCTATAATTTATTTATAAAATATAAAAAAAGAGTTCAGTTTAACCAAAACTAAGGCAGTCTTATGTTAACACGAGTATAAAACGATTGTGATACATGACGCAATAAAGAAACTGCCAAACACGTCATACATAGGGTATTTTATCAAAGGCTTGACTAAAAAAGTGTGAAGAAACCGCGAATAAACTATATCTCCCTCTGGTCCTGTGTACCAGGATATCTCCATTGTTCTGCTACTATAGGCTGTTCATGGTAAAGTGAACACTGTATGAGGCCGTAGTTACTTTTTCCTTTCGCCCATTTTTTCTTGAACCGCCTTTAAATATAAATATTGCCATGTAAGTAATAAACACAGTGTATATATTTCACCGTACTCTGAAGTTAAATTCTAAGACTAAAATAAAATATATGTATTGACTATTATTTCAAATGAGAGGGTTTTCAAAAGTGCTCATTTTTCGAGAATTGCCTGTACCAAGCAGCCTGCGTGGAATCTCGGAGGGATGTGGAATTACCGAGTTCAGAAATTCATTAACATTAATTTATATAGCTAACGAATTGTAAAATCGTATTCGGTGCGAAAATAATAAACGAACTGTTTCTACACATGCAATTACAATTAGTATTAACAATAGTTGTCCATAATTGACTTAATGTGGCGCTGTCTACTGTAAAACCACATCGTCCAGATTTCAATATCTTTATATGAGCAATAATTCATGAAACAGCTATATTTAACAGCAAAATGTCGCATGTTGCTCTGTGTTTCATACGTTGACGAGATACACTTGCCATTTCTTTATCTTTCTTTCGCCGAGCCGAGCTTAAAGTCCTGTAACTCGTAGTAATGAACTGTGCAGAGGCGCCTTGCAGTTCCTACACCCGACCACTAAGTACGTGATGCTGATTGCAGATACGTCAGGCGCCTCGCCAACTGTTGGAACGCCGCAGATCGCAGGTCACTTTGATCCTCGTCGGATGGCTGAAACTGATACATTTAGGGTTGAAGCTCGACTGTTTCTGATGCATGGATGAAACTGAAAACAACTTAGAGGCAGAATACGCGTGGTACACGGAATTTATAACAGACCGCAGATGAACTGGCGTGTCTTTTACTAACGACCTGAACCGTCTGGTTGCAGTGTGAATGGTAAGCCATCATTTGCAGTCAGCCAGTATCGAACTCTCTACCTTTCGAATGCGTGCTAGGCTTGCTACTGCATAGCCACTCATATGGGGCGTTTCAAGAATACAATTGCATGATTGGCGGAGCCGCGAAATCGCCTATCGCAATTTATAGCACGAGAGGGATTCAAATACCTCATTGGAAAATTCTCTCAGAATCGTTCTTCTGGAATACAGGCCACAGTTACCGGAAACGAATACAGAGGGTAGTTAATACGAAAATTCACAACCGCCCAATGTCGTCTTGTAATTCTGAGGCCTCTGGTTCAAGCCTGCCTATTTTTCTGACAAGACATAAACATCTAGCACTATTGTGATATCGTGGGTTTTCTTGGAGTGCTACCATTAACGTTACTTTCTTCGCTGCGCATCACATCATATCGCCTCGGCCTTATAGCAAAAGTGAAAAACAAACTTTCTTTTTATACTGCGGATAAATATATGTTTATACAACCACGTGAAGTGTAACGACAAGAAAGGCCACGTACATTCTGTTGGGAAGATTCTACACGAACATTGAGGCGATCGTAACCACGATACAGGCACTCTTCATATGACACGCACAGATAAGATTGCTCTTTGAGGCCAGTACAAAGTATTGTAAAATAGTTCGTCAAATGCGTTGCGTCATAAAGGGCACTACTACGTACCTGCGCGTCCAAGGTCAAGAAGCGAGGTAGCGATACGGGCGACACTAACACGCACGCCTAGCGCCTCGTCGCTCCTACTCGCAAGACGTGCAGTGTTTCCGTCCTAAGCTTCACTGTGTAAACTAGATCTGTAACAGTGGGGTTTTATTACACGGGATGAAAGTACACAGATAAAACTACCTACGTATGATCGTACTTTTCTCTTACCGCTTGAAGAAACTTCTAAAGCAAGCTTTAAAAATGTTAAATTTGACCACTTTCACGATTTTTTTCTCCATTAATACACTTAATATTATAAAAGTAAAAATATAGCGAAATAGACAATTGTTTTTTTTTTTTATCCTTTCTGGCAAAACTTCGTATTTCCAGAACATTTATTTACTCAGACCGCGTTTAGACGCAAACAACGATTTCACATAAAACGTTTCAGTACATAGGACCCTTGAGGGAATGATTTTTGCAGCAATTCCATAATGCTATTGCTATTAAAGGCTGTTAGTGAGCACTTTTGAAATCAATCTCTGAAAAATGTCACTGCCTCTAACTGCCCATATTTTGATGTACACACTGAGTGACATGTTGCCATTGGGGCTGGTAACGATGGAGGGGAAATAGTTTCAATGTATTAACGCTGAATTAAAAATGGCAGGTAAGCATTTGTGAATACTGAAATTATTTCTTTCGTTCTCAGTTATTTTAAAGCATAATAAATGTAATGACAAGAAAATTTATACAATATTTACATGTACAGTAACCGTCAAAAGTTTAAGACCACGGTGTAAAAGAATAGAATGTCTCATAGAACATAAACTTTTGCCGCAAGAACCATGCCAATTTATTTCTGACACCTTGCAAGTGTGTGTGTGTGTGTGTGTGTGTGTGTATATATATATATATATATATATATATATATATATATATATATATATATATATATATATATATATATATAAACTGCCTAAGATTTCATTTGGTAAGGCCATGTATTGTAAAAGTAATGTTTTTTTTTTTTTTTTTTTTTAACTTATTAGTCAACACAAAAATGCCCATACGTTTATTGATAGTGTGTTCCAAAATGTTGTAATTTTTACCACCCAACATTTTTGTTAATGTAGCAATAGTGTGGGTCATTGTGGAACAGAAATAAACATTCAGAAAAATTGATTGACAATTTGACTGCATAATGCATTCGTTCATCAAATCCGTGAAAAAAAAAAAAAAAAAAAGACAAATGTAATTGTTTTTCCGAACTTTTTGCTAGACTGTCGGGCGAGTTTCGGAGCCGGTCTTGTACGCAGGATGTATACCAAATTTAGAACTACACATAGGGGGAAGACCGGATCCAATTATCACTTGACAGACTAGGAGAAAATTCGGAAACCAATTAAATTTATCCTTTTTTTTTTTCGCGGATTTAATGAGAAATGCTATGTGCAGTCAAATTGTAAAAGAATGTTTCTGAATGTTTATTTTTGTTCCAAAATGACTCACTGCTATTGTTCAATTTTGTTACGAAATTACACACTGCTATTGCCACATTTACAAAAAAATATTGGTGTTATAACTTGTAATACTCTAGAACACGCAACAGTTTTTATCTTTAAAAATGTTGGTAGTTTGGTGTTGCCTTATAATATTAAAAATACATTACTTCTACAATACATAGCCTAACCCAATTGAATCTTTGGAAGTTTATTCATATACATGCAAGGTGGCAGAAATAAATTGACATGGCTCTTGCGGCAAAAGTTTAGGTTCTCTGATACATTCTATTATTTTACACCGTGGTCTTAAAATTTTGACCAGTACTGTATAATTATTTCATATTTTCACTCGACCGACGTATGAATAAAGTGACGAGGCCCTTATCAATGTTAATTTTACGTAAAGTGGAAGAATGCACTATGTGCATACAAGTAGACGTTAAACAGGGCCGTCGAAAGTACTTAGTTTATCGTGGACCACCTATAGTTTTCTTCAGGAAGCTCTCGCGATCTAGGATACTAGGATATAGTTTCATCTTACCGAGTAACGTTTGAAAGAATGGGCATATTTATTTAAATATTTTCTCTGTGCTGATAAGTTCAGATCACTAGCTGTATTATTTAAGCATATGTTTCATTTTGATTGTATAATAAGAAGTGCCAGTATTTGTTTTTATCATTAGGAATGCTAAATACGTTTTTTATAATATTCCAATTTTTGGTTGAAGGCTAGTATTATTTAAGCATATGTTTCATTTTGATTGTATAATAAGAAGTGTCAGTATTTGTTTTTATCATTAGGAATGCTAAATACGTTTTTTATCATATTCCAATTTTTGGTTGAAGGCTAAATTACAGTCGTTTTCGTTTATTGTCATTAAATGCAGTATTAGAGTAAGGGTAATTTAGCAATATTTATATTAACAAGTTTGTTAGAATAAGGGAAAGTTGGCAGAATTTTGTGCGGTAACTACGACTATAGAGTCAAAAAAAAACACGACATTAGCAAGTTGTTTGGAATAATCTTACAAAAATATTTTTATTTTCTTTTAAAAGAAGATACCAGCATTAAGAATTCTTTCCAGAAGCTTAATAATTTATTTTGTTTGCCAACCTAGATATTAAAGCTGCATGGAACCTGAGATGATTTCTTGAGTCTTAATTATCTACCGCTGAGCAACTCAATAAAGTTAAATATATTTATACTGTCGCGATTCCTCAAATTGTAAAATACAATAGTTGGTAATAAACGTATATGTACAATAGCTTTTCTACAAAAGTCATACAAATTTTATGAGCATGAACAATATTCTCAATTCGCCAATGTTCCTTTATGAAAATGAATATTAAAACAAAACGTGCCAATTCAGGATTACGAGCCACAATAAAATTAAGAATTTACCACAAAGTTCATTCAGCTCAGCTGACCAATACACCGTAGGTTTCTGCATGAAACATTTCCATTCAACATTAATTACGAGCCAAATATAACAACTCTTAAAATTATTCAGCGTCTGAACAACAAATAACGGTAAAATCCTTATGACCTTTTACAATACACAATAAAATACTCATTCAGCTCACAGCTGACCACTTCGACAGTAGGCTCACATAAAGTTTGTGTTTATTCCACAAAAAAAATAAGAGCCAATATACTGCAATATTATGATTACATTCATTCCTGTAACAGACCGCTGAACAGCTTAGAAAACGGCCCGATCAAAACTTTTGCAACGTCTGTACGCTCAACGCAAGGAAGCATGGCATTTAAAATCAGTAATCATGATTCTGAAATATTGCGTTACGTAGAATTAACAATTTGACAATATTACCAAAATAAAAATTGCTTCATTAGCGATGATGTATTTAAATGCACACATTTGAAATTCAAAATACCTCGGACCCCAACACGTAGACTAACACTAACATGCCATTTTAACTCCTTGTAAAGGGAATTATATTCACCATACATGCATACAATTGACTATTTAACAAACCAATCCCGCGGAATAATACTGATATAACTTGTGGCAGCGATTTAAAACAATTAGATTTCCTGAAAAGCATAAAACTCATAACATCTCAGCAAACTCATGACCCAATAACAACACTAAATTGTAAATTTTATTTTCATTTAAAAGCTAGAAATTTGCGATTGTTGAAAGACGTACAGCACACCAAAAACGCCACGAGAAAAAGCAGCCAAGCGTGGCCCCAAACAATAACACCACTGTTGTGTTTATTTATTTCATTAAAACGTTTCATTTTCGGCCATAAGTATTTATGATGTGTAGTTCACGGTAATACAAACATATTTTTATATTTTATGCAAAATCAGTAAGCATGAAAATAAAGTGTTGTCCAACAACAACCTTTTAAACAAATGTAAAAATTAATGACTGTCGTACAAGAAACTAGCAGCTAGTGGCAAGAAACAATTTACGTATAATATTTTTGTATTTTTTGTCGCGAGACGATAAAACTAGTGTTCACAACAAAGTGAATTTCTCTTGTCTCATCGTACCCATCACGTCTGTCGTACTATTGTGATTCCAGCATTACAGTCACCGCAGTTGCAAGGTCATAAAATACACTTATGGTTGACTGCTTGGCTAGGATCATATGTAGATTTCAGAAGTCTTGCAAGAAACTGCTTACGAGCTTCCCCTACAGTAACAATGTGGGTTGATAAATATCAAAGTTTGGAACAAGATAAAAATTAGATTTCACTGAGCTGGCTCAGCAAAAATTGTGAACTGTCACCTAATGGGGGGCACAAACATGTCCACTGTAAAGTTTGCAATGTGTAGAAAAAATAAATAAAATAATAATAAATCACTACCATAAGTGATGCAGGCTCCAATGACAATGTCATGTTCTACATTCGAATGCTCCAAAAATATTTTTAACTATTGAGCGTTTTTCGGGCCTCTTAATACAACCCATGCTCCCAGATACTGCACTGTCCCTGTTCCCCACTAATTGAAAATTACTAGTGATCCTCACCATTTCTGGTTAGGATGACGTGTAACCTGAACTGGAACAAAAAAGCATTCAAATTTTTTAACAATAATGCACTCAGAAAATGCCAAAGCACTAAAATCGTGTGTACAAATCCAAAGCAAAATAGTACAGGCTTACATTAATTTAAATAAAATTCAAGTATTGGTCATATTTAATAACTCAAATTCATTAGATAGTTTCCAAAACAATAATACGATCAATTTCAGTAACACATATAGGCCTAGATAGAGAAATTGAGTTGCATAATTAACAAAGTAACAAATTATGGACACATTAACTTTGTGCATACATTCCTATAGGCCGTTCATATTTAGCATATTTCCTGGAAGTTGGATAACTTTACTCCTAAATTTCTGCTGTCATACTACAGTATTCCCCTGCCTCATGCAAGAAAAGTTTAACCAAGTCTAATTTTCTGATATTGTGAAAGAACAAATTTGATAATGGTACCTTTTGATTATGCAAGCACTGCTGGTACAAGAGCATTCAATTAGCTCAGGAAATAATAACGAGTCTACAGATCTCGTTATTTTACATATATTATTATGTATACAAGTTATGAAAAAAAAAGTTTGATTGCTCAACTCTTAATAATTTTTCTGCTAAATGACAACTTCTACACGACTAACCGAGCCAGCTACATTTTTTCCAGTTCAGACGCTTCAGATCTGTTTGATCTGCAACAAATGCGCTACAACCAACATCGCGATAGTTTTCACTTTCCAATTGAATTTTCTTCTAACAAAGTAGATAAACCCTACTATATCTTAAAGGATTTGCTGTTGCGTAGTAGTTGTGATAGTGATCAACACTTTAGACAATCATATAATCAGCATCATTGTATTCGAAGCGGAGAAAGGAATCGTATAGGACTAACATTTTATTTTTGCACTGTTTGCGTTCAGGATTTGGTTCAGTACTATGCACCCAGTGTGAGTACTGGAACAGTGCATACTAAGTGCTGTCTTAAAATAGTAACCAGAATTTATAATAAATCCTGTCTGGTTCAGTTATGCACTGCCTGAAGGTGCCTAAACCTTTTGTTTGAATACTGTTATAACAAAATACCTCTCTCTTGGTATGATTTCCTGTCGGTCATAACTATTACAAAATATCCATAGCAAACCTAGAAAATTGTGTCCTCAGCAAAACAGTTTTATCAAAAATATTTCTAACCATAAAGATTACATAGGACTGGGTTCAACAGCTTGATAATGTACCTACAAAACTCCTACCTTCCCTTTTCTATGCAAAACTCAATTCTCAAAGTACATATTCACCTTAATAATACTGCCTTTGCGCTGTACTTACCTGGAGATTGATGAATCTGGGCTGACAATGGTTTACCGACGAGACGCAGTTTGCAAAACTCACTCGGCTGGTGCTTTCAACATTTTTCAGCTGTAAATGTGAGAAAAGTCGAACGGTGATGGCACTATATTTTCATCAACATTTTCTTCCACCACCGAAAACACATTTGTCAAAACGATCCTGGGCAAAGTGGTTACAGCAAGCCTGGATGGTGTGAAATCTTCGCACTTGATAGCTACAGTTAACTTTTTTCTCAGTTCTTCATTCGCCAAAAAACAAAAAAGAAAGAAATATTTTTGTATTGAGGAAAGGTTAACCTTAAAAGAAATTTATGACATATGTGCAAGCAAAATTATGTTATACCGACACGTCAGCCTGACATCAACAATCGTTCTATTGATATATATATGTGTGTGTGTGTGTGTGTGTGTGTAATAAAATTGATAAATAATCTTACCTGAGAGATGTCCAAAGATGTTTCTTTCACCGACTTTTCATTATAGCCATAAGCAACACATTTATTAACAATTTCTCTGCAAGAATTACATTCAAAACACGCCATAGCAGTCCACAATCAGCTGTCAGAGATGTTGACCTCAAGATTCTGATGTTATGCTGGGTCTAGTTATATACATGTCGTTGGCGACAGCCTACGGCTACCCGTGACTATGTGCGACTACCGGTGACTACCCGTGAATATCTGCGACTTCCTGTGACCACCCGTGACTATCGGCGGCATTAAAAAAAATAAACATAGCCTATGTCCATCTGGAATAATGTGGCTTCCTAACAGTGAAACAATTATAAGAATCTGTCATGTAGTTTTGTTTGCGCGTGCTTAGAAAGCAGCCAAGTAGCTCATTTTTCACCGACTTGATTAACAAATTTTGAAAATTCTCAAGGAATTTTTTAAAAACTAAACATAGCCTATCTCCATCTGGATTAATTTAGCTTCTTAACAGTGAAAGAATTATAAGAACTGGCCTTGTAGTTTCCGAGATAAGTCGTCACATATAAACAAATTAACAAACTCACGTTACCTCTCTATTATATTAGTACAGGTTATAAAAAACTGTGACGCGTTAAAGGTGGGCTACAGCATGTAAGGGTATCAAGTGAAGGAAAAGGGGAGGGGATACTGACTCCACCGAGGTCGGCGATGAAACGCTGCTATCGAAGCGGTTGTTACACAAACTAAGGCGATGGAGGCGCACCACCATCGCAACATTTATACATTTATATGTATATATAATATAATGTATATATTATATATATGGGGTGTTTTTACCTCATCATTCATTGTCACGTTCATGCTGGATAAGGCTAAATATTTTTCCTAATACAGCTACACAAGGTTAGGAAAGCTTCTGCATCAAGTACAAATTTTGGAGACAGTTGGTAAATCGTTGTTTTAATATGTATGGAAAGAGACAGACGACAAACCCATGGATTGATGATTGATGGAAAGATTGTTAACGATTGATTGAAATATTTCTATAGACTGAAAGATTGGGGTGCTGATTGCAAACGATTGAAAGATGGAAAGATTGCGAGATTGATTGAAAGATGAATGAAAAAACAAGCCTTTACTTACTTTTTTAATTTTACAATATATTTCAAAATTTTTGGATTTTATTTTTTATTTTTTGGGTTTAAGGCCAAGGGTAAAGGTATAAGGCCACTGACATCCGAGATGGCAGTGTTAGTAGTCAGAAACGTAACGTGTTTGCTGTATTTTATGAATATATTCCATTTTTACAATTTTTCTCGAATTTTGGTTTTTAAAGTCATCCAAGGTCATGGTTATAGGGTCAGTGTCATGGGTCACCTGGATGCAAGATGTCGTTTGGGTGACATAACATGGTGGCTGGTCGGTTCTGGTCACTCGTCACCTCTAAGCCCGAACATTAGAATTGTTCATAATATTTTTTTAATAAAACCTTTTCTATACAATTTTTATAGATTCTTGGAAGTTTTGGAATTTTTATGAATTTTCTTAATTTTTGGGTTAAAGGTCATTCAAGGTTACAGGGTCAAAATCAAGGTTCCCTAGGTGATGGCAACATATGAAATCCAAAATGGCGTCCTCAGCAATGTATAAACAAATGACAGGCGAAAAAATATTGCGGCCTCCAGCAGTGTATAAACAAATGACAAACGAGGAAAAAACACAACGACGGAATGGATATAGGCGAGAGGTGAGGGGAACCTCTGGAAATTTAAGTTTTGTTAAAATAAATGTTTTAATGTTTAAAATAATTTTAAAACTTTTTTTTTTATTTGTTAGATTTTTTGGATAAAAAATTGGTTTTTAAGGTTAAAGTCAAATGTCAACGGTCACTGGCTTCCAAGATGGCCACCGGGTGACGTCACAACGTGGCAGGCTGTCGGCTCCTGCACCAGGTGCCGATATGCCAAAGTCCCCTTTTCCCCTCTACTTTTGACCCTCTCACCTTATCCATGCGCCAATCAGGTTAAATATGTGACATTTTTAAAAACATAAATATGACAACAATATGCCATCTGTGCAAAACAGGCAGAAAATATTTTAATTAAATACAGTGGCCACAAATGTAAAACTTACACTTTAAATTCTCCGTTAAGGTACAAGACTACTTTTCTTATTTCGTTGCCAACTTGACTGGCAGCACGTCAGTCAATGCGTCTGTTAAAATACATGCTGTTAGGGACAGTGAATTGTTTCACAGGGTGATTTCAAGAGTGTTTAGTTTGCCGTGAACCATCTATACCCAGTATCAAATTTCTATGTGACAGTTTGTATTACTCCGCCTTTTCGCGCAGTTGGAAGGCATTAGTTTTGTTGACGACTAACAACGCACACACTGTAAGCAGTAAAACTGACAAAATCACTCCCCATTCGCGTCGATATTAGAAATGAAATATTTACTTTTTTACATATTTCTAGTGCAGGTAAATATTTACATTTCGCATTAAATATATTAATCATCACAATTTTTATCATAGTTTTAAAAGTATTTTCATTTTTGTGATGCTTTCGACATGTGGTAATATTTTAGCCCAAACTGCCGCGTCCGCCATCATTTTGCAAATCTTTTTACTTGATGCGGTTTTACTTCGAAACAGAATGGCGTATAAGTATTCCCAAGCTACAAAGCACACGCCCTCCTACATACACACATTATATTGACATTACAGAGTATTAAAGGACGCAAATAATATATTTAATCACTACGTCTGACTTTCAGAATTACGAAATACTGTTCTTCCGCAATCATACTGTAAACACACTAGCCAGGTAATGGCTGTTGTTGAGATGGGCGAGACCAGTGTATCTCAGGAACACCTCGTACCTGATACTTTTCTTAACTGCTACCTATTACCAATAATTGCTGTCGTTCTATCCGACATTAAAGATACGCTGTAGGTCGCTACCTCTGCGCAGTTCATGTTCGCCTGGTAGCCGAGTCGTTGCCACTAGTACATATTTAAAAAAAACAACCTGTTAGCATTTATAAATTATTTAAGTTCACTTTATTTTAAATTGAATATATCCAGACCGAGGAGAAAGCAATTTCATTTTAAATAGAATTTTTAAAGTTGCGTTGCTGTCAGTGTGTAGTTCTCTCGGTGGAGGGGGGGGGGAGAGGGGGGGGAGGGAAGGTGTTCGAGAAATCGCGGGCACCAGCAATCTGCAATGTATACCTCTGGGTCGTTTCGTAGCTCCTGATACTACTGCCGACGTCCTGCTGCCTGTTGCAGGCCAGAAAGGCGATGGGCGGTATACGTACTGCCAAACCACACACCTCCATTAGACTCCTGAACTCCTAATACTTCTCTTGCAGAAACGCTGACAAAATTTCTCGCCGCTTTTCTGTCTCTCAAAGAAGCTAACTGCTGGTATACACAAACTATCTATCCTCCTGTAACCAAACAGCTGCTAAGTTAATCTTTTCATTGCGTCAGTTTTAAAGATAACTATTTCAAACGAAAACATTTTGACGCGACTTTCTCAGAGAAATTGCTACATAAAATTATTTCGGAAAAAAAAAAAAATGACTCGTATTTTTTTTCTTTTCGTTATAGGACAATTTCAATATTATATTTTAGAAAAAAATTATTAAACAAAAAAAAATTGGTAAGATGTCCTTTAACATAGCAGCATTCCTTAAGAAATGTCACGTAGAATAAATACCTTTGTTTAAAATAGTTATCTTTAATATTGACGCAATGAGAAGGAATTTTGTTTAACATTGATTCCCCATTTGAAGTTCGGATAACTTGTATACTTAATTGTATATTGCCAGAGAGGTATCGCTGTAATTTCAAAAGAAGAATCCCTAAACTGAAATAAACTTGTATACGAAGCAAGGTAATTATTGTGTATTTTCTTTGTTCCATGTACAGTTATTATTTAATTTTGTTTATTTCTGGAGAATCACAGTCTCGAAAGTTTTGGAATATTTTGAAGCATGTAATGTTAACAGTGTGTACTTAAATAAAACTAGCTTAAAAAAACCTATTTGTCTTGTAAATAGTTGGGCCGTTTTGCTTGTTTTGTGTACAGTATGTTTATCACTGAAACTGTGACCACAGAGGTGGCAGTTCCTTTGATGCTGGAGTGCACCATTATCTGATTGGCTGTTCGAAGTTCTGAGAGCGGCCTTGGCGTCTGATTGGCTACTGCATGTTTTGATTGGCTGAGCAGCCGGCCGGCGAGTAGGTTACCAAACGCTGATTGGCGAACTGCGTCCCAACATTTTGCTAGCCAGTGACGCCATTTTGCCGGCACATGCAGCTGTAGTTCGTGGCATAAGCAGTTGTTTCGCCTCTGTATTTTTATGTACTCTGTGCTGGGAATGCGTAATGTGAATGTGAACTGCACTCGCTGTGACGACGTATGTTGTGTGTTTCAGGTGCTCTCGCTGGCCGCCATCTTGCCTCGCGCTTGCACTCTGGGTGACCACTCTAGGGCTGGACGGCGTGCAGGACACGGCAAAGACCCTTACGACGTGTAAGTAGCATATAGGCTGTTCACTGTAAAGTGAGCACTGTTTAAGCCCTCCCCCCCCCCACTCAGCCTTAACCACTATTAAATATATCTTATTGCAGCCTGAGGCATTAAATTCTGAGGGTGTTAAAATGTATACACTGTGTTTATTTGTCACATTGCAATGTTTATATTAAAAAGCAGCTGGAAGATGGAAATTGGATGAAAGGAAAAATTGAGAAGGGCCTTAAAAAGTGCTCACTTTACCGTGAACAGCCTACACTGACCGTGCAGTGAGCGCGAAGTGCATTATCACAGCATCTCATCTTGCATGTCCTCTGCTCTGGCTCATCAGCTGCCAGCGCAGCTGTGACGTACTACTGACGTTTGGTTTTGGGGAGAGAGTCTGGGCGGAACCTAGCAGCCGAAGTGGCCGAAATGAGGCGAGGATGTAGAAGCGCCAGAATGCAGCTGTAGGAGAAACGGGAGCACCCAGCGAAAACTCAACGTCCGCCACATTTCCCTAGGTTTGGCACAGCCAGGAATCACCGTGGCGAGAGGCGATCTACCCACTACACCACCGCGGCTCCCCTACAACTTTAATGTATCTTAGCTGTATTAAAAATAATAAGACACCTACCAAAATGTCATACATGTTTACCTATGAGTGAACAATGTGTTAACCGGAATCCAAGTCTGTTGGTTTTGACCACTTTCCGTGGTTTTGACGCACAGGCGACAGGAAAAGAAGTGTTTCAATGGTGGGGACTCTGAAATGAACTATTGTACATTTTGTATATACTCTCTACTCCCACAACTTCTCTACGGTATCAGTTTTCACCGTTGCAAGTGTCTGTAGCCTAGGTAGTATGTTAAGTATTGAGTGATTATGTCGCCTGTGCATGCCCCCAACATTGACTCTCAGGTTGCCAGCAAAACCGCCAAAATGTCATGTTCAGTGACCCGGAAGTTTGTAGCTCTACACTTTTACTCCACGCACACTAATACACACACAGGATGGGGCAGAATTTGACTGACTAACTTTGTATTGAGGTGAGGCGATTCCTTACGAAAACCCAAGTCGGAAAATGTATGACACTTTATCCATAAACTGAATATTGAGAAAAAATATAAGCTCTTGAAAATCGAGTTTTTAAAATGATTGTTTACAAAACATTGTTTTATGTTATTAGGATCTTCAGCGCTAAAGCAAACACTTAGCAATACCTCCCCTCGTAATGAAAATAGCAGGGTTGGCCGCTCTCTTTTTGTAGGCAACATTTTACCGTCAGGAATTATGAACTTTTAATGCTGGTTTATTGAGCAGTATTGTCTAACGAAAATGGTCCTCTTTCTGAAACTACCCAGGACCCACCATGTTCATGTAAAATCCACGCAAAGCTTCAGGACTGCAACGATACAGCGCCTAGCACAATTTGCGTGTATCGTACGCTGCTGTGTCCACTGCAAAGACAATGGTGAAGGAAAATTTTAATGCTTACTGCAAACAGCATACACCATACATTAATAAGCTCGCGGTACAGATGTTGCCCGTTTGTTTCTGGAGACACAGTCAGTAGGTATGTGGTTACCTGCAGGAATTGTTGCTTGCCCCAGTCTTTTCAAAATATATCTTGTCTACAGATCCTGACATAATCGAACAAATTAATATTTCAGTGGAAATTATTTCATTAAAATATTAGAACTTTGAGTCACATGAAATAAATGTTTCATACGCACATACCCGCATGCAAAAACATACGACGCACATTATTATGAGAGAAAGGGATAAGATTTAAACAAACTTGAGTATTGTCATAGAAAGTCTTGCGCCCCCCCCCCCCCTACCTCCGCCGACCTTTTCGTAAAACCAGAAGTTGGCGCTTACACACGCCAGAACATTCACCTCTGCGCAGCGTTCCAAAACGTTACTCTGCAAGTAACCTTTTCTCTTTGGCTGTCCCAAAACATTTCACCTAACTGTTTTCCTTTCCCTTAGCAGCATCCCCAAACTCCGGAGTAATTACTTCTGAGCATCTTACCAGGGTAACATTTTTACATGCACTATTCCAGCGAGTAATGAAGGGAAAATTGAAAAGGGTGGGAAGTTTAGTAGAATTAAACAAATTGAAAGGAAATGTGGGTATTCTGGTTACAGAAACACACACGGGAAAATTATCTGATTTAAAAGTTTAATAGTATAAAGATTGCATTTTTAGACGTAATGTTTAAGATTAATTTATGGTAAGTAAAGATGTTGATTATGTATATTACAAATTTCTTGGAAAAGAAACAAACTGGAGAAAGTGATAAATGCCTTTTGGAATTTACGTTGGTTGATTATCGTAAACACAGCACGCTATTTACATCATGCTCGTTCCAAAACCACATTTACTCTTGCTTTCCTCAGTGTTGCTCTCTGTTACTTTACTCTACTCTCGGAGTAACATTTTGGAACGCCGCCCTGGTGGATGCACTGGTGAATTTCAGAAAGGAAGAGCAGGTGGGGGGGAGGACCCCATCCGGGTCACTCCCGTATTTCAGCACGTGGGAATCATGCCGGACGATGCCACTGGTCAGTGGGTTTTTCTCGGGGATCTCCCATTTCCCCCGGCCTTTCATTCCGGCGCTGCTCCATACCCACGTCGCTTCACCCTCATTGGCTCTCAAGACCTCGCTGTTAAGAGCCGCTCAGATCTCTTCACTCACTCACTCGGGAAGCAGGAAAGGTGAGCAGTGTGGGGGTATGGTGTTGCAGAGGTGCGGAGGAGGCGGGAGACGGCCGGCGCATGTCAAACCGCGAGATGCAGATGCTGCTGCGGCGTGAGGGCGGTGAGGAGGGCCGGCCAGTAGACTGCTGCCCCTCCGTGCTAGAGATGGTCGAGCCCGAGGGCGGCAAGAACGCCAATGACATGTACGTCGTGCTCTTCCGCGACGGCGATAACCGGCAGCGCTTCTACGAGCTCTCCTGCCGCAAGGACGTCGAAGGTAAGCAGTGTCTCTAGCGAGCCTCCTACTTCTCCCTTCCTTCCTCACGCCATCTACATGTCGCGCCCTGAATGTAACACTATCGTAACTCACAACATATAGTTTCTGCAATATTTCTGTCGGCAAATATAAAATATATTTATCACCAGACAGTGAACTGTCGAAATATTATATTCACTTTTACTGTACCTACAATGGCAGATCCAGAAGTTTCCAAAGGGGAGTGGCTGAAGTTTATCAAAAGTATAAACCTGCAGTACTAACGTCTACTTAACGGTGCAAGAGTAATTAATTTGTACATTTGTTGGTGTCATGAGCAAGTAGTGAGCACATATTGAACTAAAAAATTTGTTGTAGTTATGCATTGATAGTGTATTATACATCAAACCTTCCACAATGAAGCTTTCGTTCTGTAGCCTAAATTACATAACTTCTTTTGGAGCAAAATTTTTTACTATTTTTTCCACATCAGGCCTACATGAAAATCTGTACCTAATATTATACAATACCAGGCTAATCAAATGATGTAAATTATTTAGTACATAAGTAGATTTATTTGTATTTCCCAACCAAAGTCCATTTTATCCAATGAGAGTTTGAAATTAAATAAGGATGGGAGGGGGCTATAGCACGCCTTAACCCCTCTCTAGATCTGCTACTGTGGGCATACAGCATACAAATGGGTGCTTGAAAAAATAAATCAATAAGTTAATATTAACATTTCATACTCACGCACGTGTTTTAAAAAGTACTGAATGGCGCACTGTTATAACATAATAACACAACATAGTTTTATTACTTCACATTCCATTACTATAATATAGTGCTTTAAACTTGTTATAAAAAACACAATACTTTCAATTACAGTATTTAAGACAGTTTCGTCTTGCATTGAAAGTGCAATGTAACTGTGCATTATGTGATCTTGGTAACTGGTGAAGAACGGTTTTAGGTCATGCTTTCCAAAATGAAATATGTTCTTTGAACTGACGCGTGTTGCTTAACTCTCTCAAGTGTCTTTTGGGATGGCGCTAGGTCATTCGCGCACTTATTCTAGGTGACTTAATTGAACCTTTTACTGGACACTAATTTTGGCCGCGTTGGCTGTCGGCTAGGTACAAAGTCCGGTTCCGCCGGTCTGGCAATATGGCGGACCGGAACGCTGGTCCTCTTGGGCAACGTCGACTTTCCAGGGTTCTGCGTGTTCGGTTTCTGCGGAGCAGCAGAGGTGCTGTACGATGGCTAGTTGGTCTGTGTCGTCTTCACTCTCTCGTTGGTTGTTGAGCTGCGGTAGTGGTCGGTCAGATGCTGGCGATTCTACTGGTTACTTTCCTGGTTGCCGAAGTTGGAGTTGATGATACCGAGCCTGGTGTCACGTCTGGTGACTAGGGTCCAAGCCACCGGATGGTATCCACTGTCTGTTCTGGTAGGGTTTGAAAAGTACATAAAGTTCACTACGGGAGAAGTCGATCTCCCTGTGTGTTGAGCGGCTTGAGCTTGACCTCGTGGGGTCTCGATACTCGGAGCGACGAGGTTGGCTGCATGCACCTGCTTGGTAATGCTGAACTCCGCCTTCTCTCTCTCTCTCTCTCTCTCTCTCTCTCTGAGCCCCGTGCCTGGCATTGAATGGCATAGAAGTAGAACAACTCTCAATATCCCTCAGTACCGGCATGCAATTGACGAACACCCTGGCTGAAGTGAAGGCCGACAGTGGCTGACGGTGTGCTCCCTAACTCCAATCAGTGCGGGTAACTACTATTCGAATCTGGAGCTGCGGGTCATAAGACTGCCTTCCCTACCACTGCAGGGTGTAGTCCACAAAGGTAGGGCCTCCAGACCCAGGAAAATACCCCTGCCAGCACCTTAGCTAGGCGCTCCGGTCAGCGATATAACCTGAGATGGCTGTCCCGCCTCGGTGGGGTGTGTACTTAGTGGTTGAGGCTCTACCGTTCTGTATACCAAGGTATACAGAATGGGTGGCCGTCTAAATATGAGGTTGTGTGTGTGTATATGGAGAAATAGTGCTACGCAAGTTAACGGGTGGAGGTGACCCGCTCCTAAGACTACTTAAGATAGATACAAGGGATAGTTGAAACTAGATACTTCGCAACTAGACCTATCGGGTTTGGTTAGAAGAGAGACTAGCTTACGGGGCCATTACCAGCAAGTAGTGGTGGTTGTCGACCCAGGAGGATCGGCAAACTTAAGTGTTTACTAACTGGTCGATGTCTTCTTGCAGACGAAGGCTTCTAGTTTGTTGGCGATACCAGAAGGTGTTGAAACTACGTGCTGGTTTTTACCCTCCCTCGGTTTTTAATATTACATTGTAGAGAGAGAAGGCAGGTCAGGAACAGGCCGGAAACTAAGTATCATCAATGTCCCTCTACGGGATCGCATTTTGTAGACATTTTGGAGCTGTTTCCTTAGGTTGGTGAAGTACGTTAGGATGAGTTGTAGTCGTGTTTGGTATGTTCATATAAGCGGCACGTGTCAGAACCAATACCAATTCAAATTCCTACTTATGAGAAACTTTACTGTGCTGTGCTGCTTGATACATTTTAATGTAACAAATTTCAGTGCTATTGTTCCAGAAAAGTGTAGGCCAATACTGTAATGATATTTAACTTTCTAGTGTGATCTTCTGACATGTTTTCTGCAGATAGTTGGAGGACTGCTGTCAGAAGTAAAAGTTCACATTATTTATTTGGAAGGGATTGTGTGTGATCATAACTAGAATCTATTTACTCATGTGAAAGAAGCAAGATACTTTTTTCTGTGTTCAAGAGTATTTGCTTTGCACAAAGTCACGTGTCTTAAAAAGATATTTAGGTACTACTTTTCAGGTCCCTGAAATGCATATATATATGTATCGAGATTTTCAAACTCGAAGTTGGTGTAGAGTTCAATTTCTGAATACAAGGAGAGAGTAACTTATAGACAATTTCCGTACCCGTCATACAACTGTTTCAAAATTATTGGTACATTTTTGTAGTTCTTATGTGTATTTATTATGCATTAGGTTTGTTTTGTTTGACAGAATAGTACACACCACCACATGCTAAAGCATTGACCCGTGATGGTATTCCCCACAAAAACAACCCAGGCGATCTGTAGCAATGATTGGAGTATGTCGACAAATTTTCTCATGTGACATGTTTCCATTCTTTACATGAGAGGAATGTTCGCTCAGAGTTCAACCTATACATGTGTTACGTGACACGTGTGTCATCACTGTGGAGTATAAGCGCGATGTGTGTTGTTGCAGGCAAACCGTGCCGCTTCATGGACCGGCGGCTGCACAATCAGTCGCGCTGCGTGCAGAAGTACTCATACTCGTACGCCATCGTGCAGGACCCGGACTCTTCGACGGAGTCGAGTGAGCAGAGGCACCACCCACACCACCACCATCACGGCGACCAGAACCTCTCCAAGAGCTTCCCGTCCTTCTCGTCGACGGCGGGCGGCACCAGCTGGATGCTCGACTACATCCGCATCCGCAGCGGCTGCAGCTGTGAGGTGACGCCCAAGCCCAAGAAGAAACGCTCTGCCGCCAACAAGGCCAAGAAGTCCCGCAGTAAAAGGTTCGGCGAGGATGATCTGTTCACGTGAGTCAGCCCAGGAACCGCTGGATCCGCTGGCATTTTCTCAGCCGTACGTGTGAGGGGGGAGGGCAGTTCTGTGTGCAGCTCTTGTAGCCAGGGTGAAAAAAAAAACCCAGAGCCAAAGCAGACATGTGATTGCCCGATAAATATATCCTGATGTGTTTATTTCTTCCTGCAAACATATTTTGTTCTCTTACTGAGAGGTCAAACTGAAATTTAAATGTTCTGCATAGAGTGTAAGATATACAGTCAGGATACCTCCAATGTTGAGGTTATCATAATGCAGCAGACATTATCACTAATGTTACTCACTTGTCGCTGGCACACAAAATGTATAAACTGCTATGCAGAATATTTTTCCCAAAATAATGGGCCGACCCCTAACACACCTCCTTGTTTTGCTAAAAAACGTGACTGTGTAAAAAAAACCATGACTGTAAAAATGTGTAATTCGAAGAGTATTTTATGGGATACCTGATAGGTACCCACACAAATTTTCCTGCTATTTAATCTGCCAAAAATCTACATAAGATTTTATATTAACATTATTTTTTCAGTGCATTTTATGATATTTTTGTAATATTATTTTGTATTCATTTGTAATTTGTTTATTTCTGAGCTGTCTGCGTATTAACGACTGTTTATGAGTGAATGTTCAAACTGTATGTCTGTAGCTTTGTATATTGTATATTGTATTGTTATGTTAGCATGGTGCTCGAAATTTCCTAAATTATTTGTCCTGGCTAATATACTTTTGTAATCATTAACAATAACATTTATATTCGTCTGTATAACAGCGTTCTGAAGAATATGCAACAGTCCCATATAAGCAGCACTACAAATGGTTACCTGAGCAAATTAAAATCTCTAGTATTTATTATTTTTTAACCGGAATAATAAATGAAAAATACCACTACTGCAATTTACATGTTCACACCCCATTATAATTTCTGATGGCATTATTTAAACATTTGTATTATACATTGCATTTCAAATTAAAATTTGTGAACAAATGTTGAATATCTGCAGTTTTGTAGTTTTATTGACACCCTGGAATGTTTCTCACATGTGCTTACTAGTATTGTGTGCAAGACCGTGCATGGCTGTCAGATTGAAGTAGGTTTTATAACAATGCTTCTGACGACTTCGACCTACAATAGATATTAACCAAGCATACTTGGCGGCAGAAAACATTCTTAGCCACAACAGACCAAACATTAAGGTAAGGGCTGTAAAGCCATCATTTTAAATGACAATATGTGGGGCAAAGTTACCGTGAATTGACGCAAAGTTACCCAAAATTACTCTATTGGGTTTTCTGAGGACATTCACTTTCCTCAACATAAGTTATAAAAAATAGAACTTAGTTTACAAACACATTAAACAATACTAGTGATTACTATTTATTTTGAAAGATGCAACAGTAGACTTCTTAAACACAAGATGTTTTTCTGTTATCATGCTGAATCATTACAATTTATTGACAGTTCTTCAAACTTGTAACATGGTTTTTATACCCAACTTATTTTTCTTAAATGGTTCCTATTATATTATTTCTTTAAAATGTATTTTATACAACTTGTTTTCTTGTTTTCCATAATGTCGCTTCACTCAAAATTATTCGCTTTATAACTACAAGTGATGCTAATATTTTTTAATTCACAGAAATTGATAAACAACTGATAAATTGCATTACCTGCAAACAGAATGATAAGGATACCACACATTTCCATGTTTAGGACATATTTTCGCACATGAGCACTGGACTTCACATTAATGGCATAGCGTTGCAAGAAACTGAAAAACATAGGGTGCTTTTGAAAAATAACTATATTACATTTTTTTTTCAAGCTGTATGCTAACTTTCGACATTCTAGATAGGCAATATTAGTGATCTTGTATCAGGTTTTCTCCTTCCTGTTTCTCTGTTCATTGCCCCTTTCCTGGACCTAAGCAAAAAGGCCTCCAATCCATCTTGGTGTACTATCTCAGTAAGTTTGTAGTATACGGGCAGTTAGGAACAGGAGCAATATGATGGCTTTCTTTGCTTTAAATTGCTCCGCAGTACATTGATGTGCGGGCCAGAGAGATTACACATGAAGATCTCTTTCTTCCACTCAATCATTGGTGCTAGAAACAATGCCTATATCCTAATTCCTTTCCCCACGAGTAGTTATTTTAAAAACACTGGTTGGCGCCAAAGAAAGAAAGGGCAATCAATAACTTAAGCAAACTTAGCAATTCAAACTGCTCTATTATTGTTGCAAGTGCATGAACGAGGGCTACAATAGTGAAGAATGGAAGGTCTTAAATTAGGAAATTGAGTTAATTCTTTTATATAATTATGTAGAATACTACATTAAATCTATACCTCTATATATTAAATGTAGAAAATTAACAAAAAATAGTGGTCAACATGTATTTCAGTCTCAAAATTTTCTTAATCAATGTCACATTTCTCCATTTTTACAATATATGCCACTGAATATAGTACAGTTGTTAGTAAAGCCCGTAGTAATCCTACACACACGCGCAAAAACTCTCTTCAGCAGAATAAAAGGCTGTATTTGTCTCTCGGCTTATTCTTCCTAGATTATCGTGCACTTGCACACAATCAGAGATAGCCTACGACACATTTCTCTAAAGTGAAGACAATCCCCAACCTTCTCGAAGGTGTCAGTCGCCTCCTGGTGTCAGTTATTAGTCAGGCATATGCACAAAAGCTGTTCATCATATACTCTTGCACCACGTTATCCCATGTTAAACTCATTACTTTTCCCAGAAATGTCACTGGCATTCACGGGTAAACTGACTATTCCTCCTGAACAGGATTGATATCGTCAGACCCTTCAGAGAACACTAGCAATTCGGCAGTATGGGCAACTTTGGACTTTCCCTTCATGGAGACTCCACGATAGATCTGGAAGACTGTATCAGTGACCTGCTCTACAATTTAATGAAACACTTGCCAGTGTCCCTGACACTGTAACCTGTAGCCTACATGTCTAAATGCTATGCGGCCACGCTAATGTTCTCCCTTTGAATGTCCCACCATGAACTCTGATCATGTTGAGCATTACTTTGGGCAGCACTGCCAGTTAAAACTGTGGCAAATTCCTCTTCTGCTCATTTCTTGGTGCCTTTCTCAACTGTGAATGAATTTGTGTAATTACATTCCTTAGTTGGTACTCTCTCACCTTGTCTACTTTACTTGTAAACGAATGACGCACTCTGTCCGTTTCTCTGTACCCTGGTTATTCTCGCAACTAGGTAGCAGCCTTACTTCAATTCTTGAAACTCATTGCTACAACTAGTTTTTCTTGAGCTTTGTGAGGTACCGCTGGTGGTAGACGGTTTATTTGCCTGCTGAGCCGGCAACCCAGCCGACAGCTCCACCTCAGTGTTGGGTTGTCTCTATGGGCATCAAGCTTACACATGGTCCATACTCTCCACTGCTTGTAACACTTGTTACCCACATCATTGATGATATACTTTGTCTCATAACTTGGCAAGATCATGGCAATCAGTGAGTGGCAACTTCACATACACAAAATAAACGTGTCTTACAAAATCCTGTATCAGCTGGTGCATGAACGAACGAAAATTAATATTATGTTGGCTATCCCGACTTCACTGCCGATGCACATCAAGCAAGCGGCTAAGAAAGGGTTCATAGATTAAATAATTTATTTTATTTTATGTGGTCACAAAGCAGCTGCTTTTAGTGTTACAAACTAAACTTCATGCTAAAGTAGTAATGCAAAAGTTATCTGTGAATTGTTTGTTGGTGAATGAAACAAAGTGCGCTGTTAAGAAAGTTTCTCGAAATACTTTTATTTCTAGTCATATTGCTGGTCACACGACATCCTTCACTCTGTAACTCACGCTCGGCAGACAAGCTGCTAAGAGAGTGGGACACAGTGGAAGTGACGTGGCTAGACGTACTCCTAGAAGTACAAGCTAGGCCGCTTAAATACCTTACTCAAATTTCTTTATCTGCTTTCCCTCACAGGGACAACATTTACTCTATAGCGTTTATTATTATCATGGGCCTTATGCCACGACAACAAAGAGTGGAAAACAGTACACGCTCAGGCAGACTTTAAAGAAGTTTGAAACTGAAATAAATAATACTACCTTCCCTGAACTAGAAACAGAAAAGCCATTATTTTCACCACTCCTAGGTACAGGGCAATGCATTTCATTAGAGTACCTGTTGCTGTTCCATTGTGACTTAGCCATTGTCGGCATCAACCCGGAACTCCTGCCCGAATCACACACTGCCATTCCTCCATGCCTATCCCATATACCCACCTGCAGAGCCAGCACCGCTCCACCATAGCCAGCGTCGACCGCTGTTCAGCCGCCAGCAGCAATGGGAGTGCAGGCACCGTGCAGGCTACAGTTAAAACGTCCGAGAGTAGTACTGCCAGTATTTCTCGATTACATCCTCGCCTGTAAACCGAAACAACCCGTTTTATATAATGGAAAATTACCCAAGCGAGAGTACCTAATCCCTCCTTGGAGCATGACCCCAGAATTACTGGCGACACACCTTTATTTGAAGGCCACCTCATATGCTAACATAAGCTCTGATTATCGCAGGTCACTGGAAGTAAAGATCATCCTAGAGGTTGCAATCCCCAAGCTCTCGACTCAGCAAAACATTCACAAGCCAGCCAAATAAATACACCCACCAGCATGGGGAATACCCGTTCCCCTTCGCTAGGCTATCTGGAGGTCTTCTGTGTAGTTTCTGTTATAGCTAGTGTTACTTCCTTCACTTTCCCTTATATAGCAACTCACTGGTAGAAGGTATACAGAGGTTTCACTCCTCACTCCGCCTAAAGCAGTCGGGGCTCTTCTTAACCCTTCTTCGTTCTTTGACTTAATGTCATCAACTCGGTGGTTTACTACATATCATGTTTATTCAATGAGCAGCATGCTTCAGCTGTCTACACTCATTACAAGGTTATCAACATAGATGCTGATATCGAGGTTCTCTCAGCATCATCAGGAGAGGATTCTTCAATACATCTGTCAAGATGGTAGTCCAGAGTTACTGCTAAAAGGAAAAGGCTACATGTCACTCTGAAAACGACTTGGTAGTGTTTCAGTGTCATCATCGTATTGTCAGCATTCCACCACAAAACTTTCGCGATCTTCTGGATGTACTGGATTTGTAAAAATGCTTTCCCAATGTCATCCGACAACTCCACTTGTTTTTTCTCTAAATAACAGCAAGATATCTGGTAATAGTTTGATGCATGCCACATTTCTGCGCAACTCGCTTGCACTCTCTACAGGCGACTTCGCTCCATCAACGAGCGGACAAGAGCTCGGGGCAAGTCATGAATAGTGGCAGGGTACTTTAATATATCGACCACAGGCACTCCATGTGTTGGACAGTCTCGGATGTAAAGATGATTAACGCTACTAATTATGAAATGTACAGCCCACCCAGAACACGGCATGTGATCGCCACCCTTTTGAATAAATAAAATTTTATTTGATGGACCACTAGCCTGAAATTATCTGAGGAAGAAGTTCCAGCGATACCGCAGGATCGCAGCACCTCTGCTACCCTGTGACGTCACGCCCGCTAGCCTCGGGCAGAGGTGGATAAATTTGTCGTCGCCTCCATGTAGGGAGGGGATAAGACATTAGTGGCGGCGCCACCGCAACCCTGATAAACCGACCCCTGCGCTGAAAGGCTACGTTACCCCGCACCCCCGGAAGATCGCTGATCCAAAGGGTTTTCGACTATATAGGGAGGTGCAAGCACGCCTCTCACCAGAGCCGTGATCGCCGGCTGCATAGGTCAGCGAGCACTCCTTGGTCTGCGGAAGACCTCCCTCCTCTCCTGCAACATGCAACATGGCTTCAACCACTCCAGCAGTTTGAACAAGGCTTCGATCTTTGAAAGTCTACAATACGGCTACAATCACTCCAGCAGTTTGAACAAAGCTTCAACCCCAACAGCTCGAAGAAGGCTTCCATCTCCAGCAGCTTGAAGAAGGCTCATCCTGCTCCAGAAGACTCTAGAGGTAACCCGACGTCCTATACCCTGCAAACCCTTTACCTCAGTCAGATTCCTTGACTCCACAGTGGCAGGTAGCCATGACAGTTCCCTTCTGGACAAACCCTCTCCTCGAGGAAATGCAGTAGAGAAGATAGACTTCCGTAAATTAACGTAACTGTAATTTTCTCTCTACAAAGCAAGTTAGCTAGTTTATAATCCAACTGGGATTTTCCACTTTCCTAAAATCCGCAATAAATATTACGCAAACTGAAATAGTGGACTACCGTAATTTTAATATTAGTTCCTGGTTCATCCATATTTTTAATAAATAATTATGTCAGTAAAACATTGCAGGCAGGTCAAATGTCCAGCAGGAAGGGTGGAATTAAGTGCCAAACATGGCACAGAGAACGCCGAGCCTTACAAAGATTAAAAAACTTGCAGGACGACATTGAGGTTATGAGTGAGGACACACCCCCGTCTGCGGAACCAGAGTTTGTACCACGGCCTATCTCACCTTTCATCCCTCTCGACCACAAGTTAGAATTAGATGCATATTTAGGCACTTGTTGGCCGATCAGAACCAGAACTTATCTGTCCCCTCCAGCCGGAGACTTAAACGCCTGACGTAGTCATCACCCCTTCTAAGGAAGCCTAGAGCTGGGATGTTCAAAATACGTGCAATATAAAGTTGGCTTCTGGAAATATTATCCGGGTTCGATTCCCACCTAAGGTCGTCCCGAAGTCTTATGCAGTATCTTCCTCCCACAACTATATTACCGCACGCCTACCTACCAAACCACTGCAGATAAGACCAATCCCTTCGGCAGGATCATCAGCCATTACCATCGATTATAACTCACCTCATGATTCATACACCCCTGGGACAGCTGGCATCCTGCCTTTTGGCAGCCCTCATAGTGAGGAAAGTCAATCTCCCTGGAAGAGAATCGATCACTGTTCCCCTCTCCTCCGACGGTATCCTCCCACTAAGCTGGCCCCCACAGAACCTACCACAACCCACCAGGCTAGAGTAGCAGCTAGAAAGCCACAGCAGGATTACTTGGCGGAATCGAGAGGGCAGTCAGCGCCTTAACCACTATCACGAAGATAGGAGCACACGTCAAATTCATATAAGATTCTGCCCTTGCTCTAAACAATCATTGAGCGAGGGATACCTGCCAATCTTTGCCAAGGCATAAAATACAGGGCTTACCTTTGTAGTACCATTAGTCTCTTTCACCACTGGCCGATGTCACGTGTAGTGACCCATGATGTCCTCTTCAGATTCCTCAATAATGTTGAGTCTTAAGCATTCCTGGATCACCGAATCATAGTCTTCAAATAACCCAGCAGTATGGCACATTTTATTAGTTACTTTGATTAGTTGTCTTTTAGCTAACTCATAGTTCGTGGGCAAATCAAAAACAAGGTCATAAAGGTAATCTTACTTGGTATCTGACATCTATAAACTCGCCAGTTCTTTTGAAGTGTTCCACGGCAGCAAGTGTCTAAGTGCCCCTGTTCTCCTCAGCTGGATCACTGATGCCAATGGCTTCGAGCTTCCACAGACCTGCGACATCACCATCGGTAACAGTTGCCATCAATAAAGTGGTGTCAAGATTGGTGATACAACACACAACAGGCGACTTCTTCTCTGTGCCCATCAGTGTCCACCCGAACAAGGTATCGGCACCCACCGCTCCAGTCGAGAGGACAACTCTACTTCCAGACCAGATCTTTCCTGCCCCGTCAGCATGTCAGTACATCAATGGGCCAAGGATGACGTCACTGATATCGATACCCGGTTTTAGAATGTCTTCCTGCACTACTACACTCAGGTTGGCTATGGGAATAGATGAAACTATGGTGGTTTGATCCAATATTGAAAATCTACAAAGAAAGGAGCTGTTCAGCCATCCCAGACAAGCCTTGTAATAGGAGCGCTTCACCAGTCCAATGTTAAAACCTACAGAGAGTGAATCAGATGTTCATCAAACTGATCATAATTCATCTCTTTGGCCAAACTACCCCTAGATGTAGGATCTCTGTGGTACACTATCAATTAGAACTCAGATTGTTCAGTGAAAGTCCCCATTGTGTAAACTTGCAACGAAGGTTGGCAAATGCACCTAACTGGATGCGCGGATCGCAAGGTTGTGATTGATTTCAAGGAGATCCGATTCCGATGTTGGCAGAGGAGTCTCATCTTTGTCAGTCGGAGGGCAATTAACTGAGTTCACATAACACATCAGCATTATTTGTTGTCCTCCACATGAACTGCACTTCGACCAACATAGCTAGAGCCTTCCGACAATCAATGGAACCATGAGATCCAGTACAAAAAGGACATTGTTCAATATGGTGGACCATAGCTAGATCAGTTGCGGTGGCATAGTGATCAATTTTATGAAGGGAATATAGGCTTACTTCTCTCATTTGGTTTTGAAACATGGGGTACTAGGGAGAGCACTAGCCATGGCAATACATTCCTCTTCCTGGACTTCACTTTAAAAAAAAAAGAGGATAAGGCTGTCCATCTGCTCTTTCAAAGGGGCCTCAAAATCACTGTTAGTTTGTTCCCAATACTGGAGAGTCTCCAAGGGTAAAAAAAGACTCCAACAGGAAGAGAATAGATTCATAGTCATCAGACACTATGTCTAATGTCTCCAAGGCACATAATTGAGATTCTACTTTATCAAGCACTAACAAACAGTCTCTTATCTCCATAATCAGTAACTATTTTCTGCAACTCCCAATATAAAACTGAATAAGGAGATACTTTCGCCCAAACTTCTCCTTCAGCGAATGGATTGTCATTACGTAATTCTCCTCCAAAGTAGAAAAATATCTCGACAATGGATCTGGCCCTGGACTTGGTTATTGTAGCCTGTAATAGGTACTGAAATTTCTCCTCATTCGAGTGTTCTGGATCACTATCAAGATGAGAATACCGCACTCAGAACTACAGTTGTTCCGATACCATGTTTTCCGATACCGACATCCAGATACCACTGCCGATACCCCGATACCCATACCCTTTGCACTGAATTTTAGAAAAAGTATTTGTTAATAATGCATTAAAAAACATTTCTCCTATACTCGTTTAAATAAAGAAAACGTCTTAAAATACAGTGTATAATGTATTGTAATACGATACAACATGCAAACAGACCTAAAACTTTCAAACCCTTTGAAAATGCAAATAATAGGACACCAAATGAAAGTCAAATTTTAAATGTCCGGCACGCACTTTTAGCTAAGAGCGCACGGAGAAGTTATCGATTGCTCTGTGGGCACGTCTATTGGTTTAAGAGGGTTGGTTGCTTGGGGGGGGGGGGGGTGGCAATGAGAGGTTTGACTTCCCCACGCCGCTACTTGTTGGCGACACCTTGCACGTGTGGCAAATGTGTGTATTTAAAAGTAATTAATAATATTTTACTGCAAAGAAAACTTGTAATTTTGAGACAGAAGTGAGGCGATTATAATTGATTTCTTCACTGTCTTTAATAATTAATCATTCCAAACCACATACTCTGATTTTTCCTGTCATGAGTTACACTGCACTCGGCTTGGTGCTTACCTACTTATTATTAGACTGCAAAGGATGTCGAATAGGCACTTACATATTATCAGTTTATTTAAATACACGTGTCTATTCAAATAAATTACATAATACAAATCCTCCGATTTCCCCGGAAGAAATTACTGAAAATGAACACTTGTAATACAAGTTGCTCGATGTTCAAACAATTTTTTGCTGACAAGTGGTAAAGTATATGCTTTAGGGCATATAATTTTATTCACAAATATGCTGCCTTTTGAGTTACATAAATGTTAAGTTTTAAAGTAATATTAATTTTACACAAGATACAATGAAACGCCAACCTTACAGAATAATTTCTCACTAAAATGTTTTGTATAACATTTTCAGGTGAAACCATTTGCTTTGAAATTCACGTGATGTTAGGTGCAACTATTTTGAGTGATGCATAATGTTGATAAAATTACGTTCGCCAGGTGCACTTTATGTGCCGGCGGATGAAAGGACATGGCACATCAGGGTGGAGGGGGAGGGAGGCAGGGAAAGAATGTGCTTTATCTTTTGTTCGTCAATGACTTCCCCTCTCAGTGGCGTGCTGACACTTGCAGGGGGGGGGGGGGAAGGGTGAGCGGCTGAGAGACAGAGAGAAAGGTTAAAGAGAGGTGAAGTAGAAAGCCTGTCACACCAATAGCTCCCAGGCGCTACCCTGGGAATCCTGTAAAAGAATGCTAGATTTGCAGCATAAAGTAAGTTTGATGCGTGCGGAGGGGGGAGGGGATTAGCTTCTCCTTGCCTCCGCAAGCTGACAACTAACTGGGTGGCCAAGGTCCCTCACAAGGGACCGATCTACCCCCGCGCTGAGGGAGTATCGTCCCAGTGATATAAAATGGCGGAGCCTGTCACACCACGCTGCACGGTCGCAGTATAGACAGACGTGTTGAGAAGACAAGACATTACACAGCAGAGTAGTTATAAATGGCAGCGTACACGACGTATTGTATATCCAGTTACTAGCATTTTGCATAAACAACCAGCTTAAAAACTATAGTTGCGGGGAATCCTAGGCGACAGGACCCGAAATATACTTAAATCAGCGCAACATGCGATAAACTATAAAAGGTTATGTCAACATTATTTAAATAGGAATTTCGCCGGGACCACAAAAAATTGTTGGTACATGCGATTTACCATATTTACTGGTGTATAGTTTGCACCATGCTTTTTGAAACAAGTTCCAGGGAGAAACTTTTTTTTTTTTTTTTTAAATAAAATTGCACCAAATTTGTGGCATCCTGTCGTAAATATGGAACAAATTATTATGTTTTACGTCAATGCGTGGTGATTGTATGTTTGGAAAATACTTTAATTAAATCACTGCGGTGCAAAATGCCAAAAAATATATATTTTTTGAAAACCTTATTCTCCTACTAAACACTCCTGGCTTCATTTTTTTTCTCCTTTTAGCAGCGACAGGCTCTATTTTTTGCATGCTAGAATGTCACACACTACCCTCTCTAAAAAAAAAAATGGGTCGCCTCCTCCCTCTCCACCCCCTGATCAAGTTCGCTAGCCTCTGCCACCGAAAAAAAGAGGGCTTGGTGGAATTATCGATCAGCAACATCTGGGTGTTGCACCCCTAGGAGGAGGGGGGTGTAAACACCTGGTAGCTGTGTTGCAACATGACAAGAAGTCATTAGGAGGGAGGAGGGGGGGGGGGGGAGAGAGAGAGAGGTTGCGACCTACACATAACTGAAGGGTCGCCGAGAGATAGAGAGAGAAGGGAGAGGAGTGATGAGACAACAGACAGTTCCACCACTTCCCTCAACATCTCCCGGACAATTTATGGCTACCACTCCCCTTCCTCTTTTCCGTGAACAGCACACCGAAATACTGTCATATTGTGTCTAAAGAATGTAATAACCTGACTGCATTGTCAACAACCGATACTAGTCCAATACAGATACATCGGGTAAAGGCAAAGTATCTGCCAATACAGATACTTGGTATCTGTGTCGGAACAACTCTACCCAGAACACAATCCACTGGTAAATCTCACCACCATACTTAACTACCATATTTCGGTGTGTATAGCCCACACATTTTTACGAAAAAAATTACTACAAAAAGTAGGGTGTGGCCTAATTTCAAGATATTACATAGAAAAACTCTTGCCCCCAAAAATCTGTACGTGATATTTATAACCATATACAGTGTAAATTGGAACCATCTAACTCTGTTCCGAACAGAATCCCGATGTAAACAATGCATCTACTAAAAGACTCTCAAATAAATTACTCATAAATCCCAGAAAGGTACAAAATTATCACCATTACTTTTCAGTCCTCCACACCAGGGGTCCTAGAATTGAGAGTTGATTGTAATATCAATATTAGCTTACTTATTTTACTACTGAATTTTACCCATCCGAGATCTTTACTAAAGTAGAGAACAAAAAATAAGAGCGACGATGTAATTTTTATTAGTTATAAAACATTCCCTCAATTTATACTTTTTCACTTTGTCCCTTTGAAAAATGTAAAAAAGGAAAATGGGTTTCCACTTAATGCTAGAATAAAATAACCATACAAAGCTTATCTTTAAATGTTAAATGTTTTCTGTTTTAAGGATCAAGGCTTTAATATGTTTGATAATACATAGAAAAACTTCAAAATTTTTAGATTTTCATGTAACTTTCATTAACATTAAGTTCACGTTAAATTATTTTTCATTTTCATTTTGTTAAACAAAATGTATTCACACAGCACAACCCTAATGTTGATAGTAATAACTTGGGGGATATTGCAACAAACAAAACTTGCAAGGTATACCAAACCAATTAATAAAAAAAATTAATAAAACAGACATTAAAAAAGTAAGTACAGTTCTTTTATTTCAACAGCATTACAATACTGAGGGGTACAAAAACAGAAGAAAAAATATGCAAGTTACACTGCACATGTGATAACATCTGATATACTGTTTATGACTATAAGTATCATTACCATAACTAAACAGGTAAAACCACAAATTGTACAAAAAATGTGTAGAAAAATGCAGTCCTCTATATTGGTGGGTTTCATGGCACGAATGCACAATTTCAAATGTAAAATAAAAGTAGGAAAAGAACTTTCATGTTTGAAGTGATTCCAACTAAGTCATACGAGTGCTATTTCAATATGAAATATAGTTTCTTACCAAATGCATTGTGTATGAGTGAAAATAAACATTATCTAAATGTAACCTGATCTCAACCTATCAGCTTCATTTGCAAGTCATAATTAGAAACGGAATATCGTATACTTCACTGCTGTACCTTCCATGAATGTTGCAATGTTAAGTCTGTAAAAATGAAAAATCTTAATAGTTCAGTAAATGCTCAGGAAAAAAATGTGACACTGTAACTTTGAACTTAAATCAGTAAAATATAGTAAACACAATTAGCAAAATTCTCAACCCACGATGCCTGCAACTTATCTTGCTATGTATGTAATCTGATACGAGCACAGGAGACAAATATAAACACTTAAGTAACCAAGATATAGGCTGTTCAAGGTAAAGTGAGCACTTTTGAGGCCCTAGTTACTCGTTACTTTTTACTTTTTATTTTTAACCTTTTTATCCTTTAACAATCTTTTTAAATAAATATTGCCATGTATGTAATAAACACAGGCGTATCTTCCACCACACTCACAAATTAACGTGTTAGGCTACAATAAATTATATTTAAAGACTATTATTCCAAATAAGAGGGTTTTCAAAAGTGCTCCCTTTACCACGAATAGCGTACATATGCCAAAAGCTAATCACAGGCATGAAATTTTTGGAAATATTAATTAATACAATGTCGAAACCCATAAATTGGGGGACTTGTAAAATTTTTGCGAAAGATGAGCAGCAGAAAAAGAACCACAAATGTTTCTGTAACTACTATTACAATGTTTCTTCATGTCATTACAAAAAATAAAATGGCCACCACAAATTTCAAGAGAGTGACCTGCTAGCGTGACCTACAAGCTTGCCTTCCACTTGATGTGCCACAAGCGGCATTATTCACTCATCTCGCCTCGCCACAGCTGCGGCCCCCCTCCTAATAAGAGCCATTATGCTGTACACGCCACAGGGCGCTTTCCCAGCTAAAGTAGTTTGCCCGGACGTTGCCACCTGTGCTACAACCCATTTCGCATCACGTCGCTGCTTACCCCTCCAGCACCTGGCATGTAAGGGGAAGTCTCAGCCACCCTCAGTTACTCTTCTGTCTTCTTCATGTCTCTCTCCACAACCCGCAACCCCCGCACTGGCCCTGTGTGCTGAGTATAAAGGAACCCGCAGTCCTAGTTCAAGGCAGTTACGCGCCAGTCCACTTGCCCGGTGTCATGCTGCCCGAGAGCCAACAGACTTCAAGTCTCGTCTTTGCAGAACGTCACACTGCCCGAAGAACTGCTAACTTTATCAAGTCGCATTAGTCTTACACTGTTCAGTCGAGAGCTGTGCTCTGCACAACACTGCCACGCTGCCCGTCAGCCATACCAAAGCCCCCGTGCTTCCAGCTACCTTGTAGCTTATTCTCAGCTATGAGTGCGAGTACTACAGTCTTTTGGTTGCCCTCGCCCTTCGCGCTGCCACGTCTTCCGAGACACAGGAAACTATACCAGCTGGCAACTTAGGATTGGCGCTTCAGACCTCAGTCAGGGTACACAGGCTGGTTTGTGTGTGTTTTATTTAAGCAATCAATAAAACAGGCATAAATTGGACTTGATTGAGTTATCCCTCCATCACTCTCTGTATTTCTACACCTTGTCCTTTCTATTTCCAGTTCATCACCTGTCCTAGTAAAACTCTTTTACAGTTAGCCACCAGCAGACACCTTGCTCATTTCTCTCCTATTGAAAGCTGTCTCTAAATGTAGCTTAGAAAGCTTGCCATCCTGAGCCTCAGAGCAGTTGTCTCTTGGACTACCAACCTACCAGCAAGTGCCTGGGTCAGATTGTGATGTTCTGCATGCCAGGTTTCTTGCTTGGAAACGACAGCCCAACTACCAACAGAAGTGGACACCCTTTAAAGTCTACTGTAACCTGGGTCAGATCACAACGTTCCATGCATCAAGTCTGGGTTGAAAACAAGTAGTACATGCCTCCCACCTAACCTGACTTCCGTATCCCTCATTCCATCAGGCTGTGTCTACCCCTTACTGGCCATCCACTATCAACCTAATTGGTTAACCCCCCCTCCCCCATCTTATGCCTCATTATAGGGCTGGGATGAGCAAAGCTGCCAAGCTAGGGTTAGCTCAGGCTGGGGTACAAAGGGAAAGCGGCCCAGTTGACAACCAAGTATACTCCTGGAAGAAGAGGCTACACATAAAAGATCAACCACCAGCTCAGCAAGTTCCACTTCTAACATCCTCTGGCACGTACCATGTGCAGTATCTCCGCTGCCACCTACACCACTGAAGATGACACCTACCTTCATCCGGCCAGATAACGTTACCAGGGTAGTCAAGGCCCTTAACCTGGATACCCACTCACCCATCGCTCGCCTGTACGCCACCCAAATCTCAATGCACAATTACTGACGTGGCTAAAGCCAACAACTCGAGCACCAGAAAAACCCCATTCAAGCAACAACCACGGCTTCACCGTCGTCCAGGAGGGGAAGTACCTCTGCCTTACCCTCAAACAGCAAATCCCACTAAGGGTAAGTGACGAGGCGACACACTGTCCACAGTTAAAGAAACCAAACACTTTGTCAGCATCATAATAAAAATTATTGTACTATTTGTAATGTTGCTGGCCACGAGGGTACACAACGTGGTGTGAACACAATCCAAACCCCCCAAACAGTTTCAGTGATTTATGGAAATCGACTGCTGCACATCTTCCTGCTTCTTACAAGGACACAGGATATATGCAGGACTACCGCACTCACAACATGTTGAAAAAGATTTGAAAATTCCAGGAAAGTCATTAAGTGTGTGTGTGTAATTAGTTACTAGCTGGCAATGCAAGAACAAAAGCAAACTACATGTAAATGTAAAGAAATGTAACAAAAAAATAGGGGTCAACATGCATTTCAGTTTCAAAATTTTCCTAGACAAATTCTCCTTAATCAATGTTCCATTTCTTTGTTACGTCGTTAATTCTCTTTGCAACATTATCCCACTTACTGATGCCCACATTGTCATCAACTTATTTCCTTTGGTATCTGCGTCACACACTGCTCGCATGTAACATTCTTAATTTCTGTGAAATACACGAGCTGTGTACAACATCTAATATTGTCTCTCTGCACAATGCTTAAAGGCTGTTCCCAAGAAAGTGAGCACTTTTGAAATCAACCCCCCAAAAAAAGTCACTGCCACTACCAGCACATATTTTAACGGGCGCACTAAGCAACGTGCACCCAGTGAAGTTGTTAACGATGGATGGAAAGCAGTTACATATCTTAACATCGAATAAAAAGTGTAAGGTAACAATTTGTGATAACTTAAATTATTTGTTTCGCTTTCTGTTTTTTTACGACACCAAAGTGTTTAAACTAGCAGATTTGTAAAATATATATTTTTCTAATAATTTCACAGTTTCACTTGACCAACACATGAAATAAGTGATGAGACTCGAGGGATTGTTGCAGAAGTATACACAACGAGCATACAAGTAGATCATAAGTAGGGCTTCAAAAGTTCTCATTTTACCATGAACAGCCTATACCTGAAGCTTTTTTGTATGTATGACAGAGAAGCAAAGGAGTGACAGCATCCAAGTACGGGATGTCTGTGGTAACTTTATTAATTCCATTTGTTGGAAGTTTGCAGTTCAGTGCAATACAATCATGTTGTACAGTTTCTGTTGCTATTTAGGCAGAAGATTTTGAAGCATTGTAGCATGGAAACATAGTTTTTGACTAGGGCTACACAAATCTGAAAAAAAAATAAAATGGTTTGTAACACACAAGCTGTTTTGAAAGTTTTTTCCACAACAGTCCGAAGTGAGCTTTGTTTTTATTAGTTTTTACGAGAGAAACTGATTTTGAAAAATAATGAATTTCAAATGAGCTGCTACACAATTCATAAGCAGGGCAGGCAGGTGCAATAATCACTCGCAGGCAAAATATATCTTCCTTTGTAAATGAACACTGTCTACTGTATCTAATAAATTTTATAGTACAACAATCTGTCATACTATCCACAACATACAACTGAGTGTGTATTAACAGAAGAAAAACACTTAAGTGATGCCGACCTTCTTAAGCAGAGTGCTATTTTCGAAATCAGAAACATTCCATAAGACCAATACCTGTAAACACTAAACCACTAGCAGCATGTGGTCTTTCCTATTGTACAGATGACAAGAATGGATACAGACAAGACAAAATGTCAGCGTCTGTATTTATGTTGGGCAGAAACAAAGAATTCACTTTCTCACATAGTTTAACCACCAACAGAAATAACTAAAATATTTGCATGATGTTAACTTTGCATACAAAGATAACAGTGAAAAGTAAAATCCTTAAAATTTACCTTATTTACATCCCAATGAAAGAATCTTCTGTACATATGTACACATCTTTTGGTGAGGAGGAGAGTTCATGTGACATCTTAGTACATGCATCAAACAATCTCAACTTTTTTAGTGTATTGGTACTAAGGTACATTTCTGAGATGACACTTTGGTATTGCTTCGATAATATACAAGCACAATTTATTTGAGAAACTGCGACAATCTGGTGTTAGGATCATAATATACATAAACTTAATGGCTATTTTATACATAAAACCCTTTGTGTTTGAAAAAAAAAAAATGAGATAGATATACCTACACAAGTTTGTCACTTCAACTTACCATCAGCACACACCCTTATATAATGCTCACAGATACATTACAGTCATTCGCTTGTTGTTAAAAAGAAAAAAAATAATAATTTATGTACAGTTAGTGGACTTCAAGTAGGGGTTTACAGACATCTTCCATTTACAACAGTACGTTTCATTATATTTAGTACCAATCATTGGAAGAAAGGGAACAAATAAGTTATCATTGCATAGTTAAAACAATTTCTGCTCTATCTTGGTTACACAAAAGTATTTACTCAGTGGGCAGTTATAACACCTTGTAAAAAAGGTTCTTCACAGCAGGAATGACATTGTTTTACAGTGTGAGATCATCATCATATCTGGGAGCGATGGGCAATGGTACTGGCAAAACATTTGGATCAGAAAAACTGGAACAAGAAACAAATTTAAAACAAGGTGTTTTTTTCCATGAAACATTAAATATTATGAATCTTTAATTTAAAAAAAAATAGTTTCAACAGAAATGATAGAATGATTCAGAAAATTTACCACCATTGCATTTTGAGTCTGCCAGTTAGAGTCACACAGATTTTCAAACAGGTTATTGTAAGATTCTTATGTGTGCCAGTGAAAACAAAAAGAAATATTTAGTAACTGCAGGTAAAATTTACAAACCCACAATTCTATATACTACAGTCTATGCTTTATATAATTCTACAACCACAGTTTCTGTTTTACACAATCACATTCATATAATTATGTATATATATTTATAAAAACTTAAAATCTTTTATACAGCATACTTACAGATAACACAGACACATTAAATCTTTATTTTTTAAAAATATTAAATTTTTTGTTCTTGCTTTTCTCTGGACTAGCAGATTGTCCACTGTCACATGTATAGCACCACTTTTCAAATAGAAAACTTACATTTTTTTAAAACAAGTTTTACAAAAAAAACACACACTTCTGTTTTTTTAAACTTCTAGAATTGAAAATAAAATTAAATAAATATTATCAAGAAACTACTAAAATCATTAAGTTCCTTCCAAGAAAAACTGAACAGGATTTACTTTTTTGTGGTAACACATGTGTGGTTTAAGGATACAAAAATACTACATGTAGGTAGACAGTACTGTATCTGTACAAGATCTGTGCAGCAAACATTCAGTGCTTACATCTCTTGATATTCTTCAATCAACACTTAACTTTCATCCTTTGTTAAAATGTGCTGTGAGGACAGTCTCTATCAAAAGTGTACAAAGGGCTAGACAACACCTACCCAGTCAAACTACGCAATAACACTTCTCTCTTGGAGGATAAATGCACCCATGGTCCACTGTTAAAGAGCGCAAACTGGAGGTGCATGCTTAGAACGCCCAGCTTCATCAATAAGAGTCTCCCTCCACGACACCAGCCGTAAAGAGGCTCGCGGTGCGTGGCACTACGCGATGCTGTGGGACGAGGCCGGCACATGCGAAGTGAACGT